>CM057449.1:1277912500-1280735000 GCA_016271365.2 Neoceratodus forsteri
CAGGTGCCTGCAATATAAAAATCACTCATTCAACCAGTTTGAATAGAGAAAAGGACTCATTCTCCTGTTTTGTGTCACTGTGTGTACTGCAATGAGCATAGAGAAAAGAAAGACAGCCAGAGAATTGTCTGAAGAGGTCAGACAGAAGACTGTAGCCAAGCATGGACAATCTCAAGGCTACAAATCAATCTCCAGAGACCTTGATGTTCCTGTTTCCACTGTACGTAATGTTATCAGGATGTTTAAGGCCCATGGCACTGTAGCCAACCTCCCTGGATGTGGCCGCAAGAGAAAACTTGATCGAAGACTGCAGCGCAGGATTGTTTGAATGGTGGAGAAAGCACCTCAATCAACTACCAGATTCAAGCTGACCTTCAGACACAAGGTACGAGAGTTTCAACTCACACCATCCGTCGCCAACTCAATGAAAGGGGGGTTATATGGTAGGAGGCCCAGGAGGACCCCACTGCTGAGAGAGAGACATAAGAAAGCCCGACTGGGGTTTGCCAAAACACACCTGAACAAGCCAAAATCCTTCTGGGAGAATGTCCTGTGGACAGATGAGACCAAATTAGAGCTTTTGGTAAAGCACATCATCTCTATGTTTACAGAAAACAAAATGAAGCCTTCAAAGAAAAGAACACCTTCCCTACAGTCAAACATGGAGGAGGTTCAGTGATGTTTTGGGGTTACAAAGTTGCCTGCACTGGGTACCTTGAACGGTGCATGGCATCATGAAATCTGGAGATTACCAGGCCATTTTGGAGCGCAATGTTGAACCCAGTGTCAGAAAGCTGAGTCTCCAAGGTCATGGGTCTTCCAGCAGGACAATGACCCCAAACACACTTCAAAAGCACCCAGGAATGGTTCAAGACAAGACGCTGGACTGTTCTGAAGTGGCCAAGCAATGAGTCCAGATCTAAATCCCATTGAAAACCTGTGGAGAGATCTGAAAACAGCAGTTGAGAGAAGGCACCCTTCAAATCTGGGAGAACTGGAGCAGTTTGCACAAGAAGAGTGGGCCAAACTGCCAGTAGAGAGGTGCAGGAAGCTCATCCATGGCTATAGGAAGTGGTTGATTGCAGTTATTTTGACCAAACGCTGTGCTACCAAATATTAAGTCTAGGGTGTCAATTTTGTCAATGCCATTTCTTTTCATTTTCTGATTTAAAGGATATATTAAATTCTGAATCAAAAACAAAGGTTCTGTAATATTAACAGAGAAATAAAGAACTGTGGAGACCAAATACTGTACTGTTGTTAATTTCAACTTATGTTTAGAGGAAATTGTGAGTTATTTGAAAAAGTGCAAGGGCGACAATATTTTTGGCCACGACTGTAAATTCTCCAATTACAGAGTTAATATACCAACATTGCCTAGTTTGGAGACAGGACGCACATCCTTTGTGTTTGTTCAATTGTATATAAAGCTTTGTAAGTTCTGCCTAAAACAGAACGGCTTTTTATTTTTGTAACTGAAGCTACAACTTTTTTCCACCTTAAATTTTGTATCCTGACCAAGTAAAGCTTCATAAAATCTCCTCTGTTCTCCGTGTGATCTGTAAGTATATATCTAGGTGGTTTAATAGAGAGTATCGAGGAGGGAGACAGCCCCTCCTCGGAGATCCCATTCAGGTCTCCCTGTTACAGGTACCTCTTTGGGAACGTTACAGAGCATAGACACTACCCCAGTGGAGACGGACAAGCTGAACAGCCTTGCGACTGATGCAGCAATTTTGAGGAACTTGGGTAACAGCCCATCCAGCCCTGCACAGACGCATACTGGGATAGTCTTCAAGAGATGTAGTACCTCAGTTTTGGTGACAGTCCTTAGGTTGAGAGGAGGGGAGTCTGGTTCTACTACAGCGGAGCTAGGTTCAGAAACCACGCTGGTCAGCAGGGGTCGAAATAACCACCTGTCTGCCTGTCACAGACACCCAGTTTACCTAAGAGACAGCAAGTTTCATCTGTCTGCTTGTCCTTGGGACAGGCACCAAGTGAAAAAGCATTAATGGGCACTAGAGCCCAGGAGATGCTGCCACCTAAATGGCTGGACTATGGACATCCCAACATCATGGTATCACATGTTCAGAGATGTCTATTCAACCCAACGTCCTATGATGGGCTCTTCTGTGCGGTCAGCAGTTTTGTCAGGCAGCAGAAATGAACAGTGCCGTGGTAGGACTAGGCTGCGCATGTGTTCATTTGTCACTGAGCATGTACAGATGCCAGTCTTCCTTTTGCTTTCTGTACTGGTTAGTTTATTTCTCTGCATGCTATAATTGCAGTAGCAGCCCAAGACTAGTCCTTGTTCACAAGCAAAAGACTTTTAGGGATGCAAATTAAACCCCCTTTTTAGAGCGGTCCACTTAATGAGGGGCATGAGTAAGGCTATTTAAGTGCCACCATAAGGGCTAGAAAAAGTACAGTTATGTAAGAACTTACCGTAACAGCAGCTCTTTGAGAGAAATTCTTGCAGTAGGTACTCACATACAGGACTAAGCCGCCAAACCACACAGAAAACTTTTAGCTAGCAGTGTCTGGTGGAAGACCACTCACCCAACCCGATGTCAGCATGGTGCTATACAGTGAGCGGTCCCCACGCCCACCCTCCAGTTCTCCCGCCAGAGACCTAGAAAGGTGCAACAGGAGGAAGGAGTGGGCTCCTGGAGCTATAAAGCTATGAAAGGACAAGTAGTAGAAGAAACCCAGGGGGGAAGGTGAGAGGGAAAGCAGTACCTACTGCCAGAGCCTCTCTCAAAGATTTACTGTTACGTAAGTTCTTACATTACTTGCACTAACTTACTTCGAGAGGGCTCTTGCAGTAGGTACTCACATATAGTACCGAGTACCAAGCAGTCAAATTCAGACAAGTCTGAGACCTGGAAGGTAGGAACAAGTCTGCAGGGAAAACAGGGATCTTAGGACAAGAGTCCCTGAAGAACATCTAGGCCAAAGCCTGCACTGCACCTAGAAGCAATGTCCAAACTGTAATGCTTAATGAAGGTATGGACAGAACTCCAAGTGGTGGCCACACATATCTGCGGCAGACACATTCCTGAAACAAGCAGTAGAGGCAGCCATGCCCCGATGACTACCCTTTAAACTTTCCCCGGAAGTGGCTTGTTATACTTTTGATAAGTAAAGGCATTGCAGTTTGCCAACCATTTGGACAAACACTGTTTTGAAATCACAGTGCTCTCTCTTTTGGGCACAAAGGAAACAAACAACTGATCAGTTTTACGAACTGGTTTCGTCCTGTTCGAGTAGTAATGAAAAATTCTATGTACATCAAGGGTGTGTAGAATTGCTTCACCCAGATTGGAATGTTCAGGGTAGTACACTGGCAACTGAATGGTCTGATTTAAGGTGAACTCTGAAACCACCTTAGGTAAGAACTTAGGATTTGTACACAAAGCCACCCGGTCTCTGTGAAAAATCAAATAAGGAAATAAGATTCCCTACACATCAGGGCCTGAAGCTCGAAAATACTTCGAGCCAAAGTAAATGCAACTAAAGAGAGCGCTTTCCATGAAAGGTAGCGCATATCACAACTCGCAGTTGGTTCAAATGGAGACAGCAAGAGTTTTTCCAAAATGAGGTTCAGGTCCCAGGGAGGAGATCTCCTGACTGGGGTTTTCAAATAAAGAATCCATTTTAAGAATGTCTCAGATACTTCCAACTGAACCAAAGTTTTGCCATCTACTGGAATGGTATGCAGAAATGGCAGATAAGTGGACCTTCAGGGTCAAGTAGCTAAGGCCAAGGTCGGAGAGGTGCAACAGATACTCTAAGACCTGTGGAACCAGGAAGGAGAAGGGGGTCCCAGTCCTTGGATACAGCCCATATGGAAAAGCTCTTCCATTTCATTGCATAGGTGGGATCTAGTAGACGGCTTTCTGGCCTCCACTAGAATCTGTGAGCAGCGGCTATGTCAGTAGGCGCTAGGCTTGTAGGTGAATGGACTGCGGGCCTGGACAGACCAGGATGCCCTGTTCCTGGGTCAGAAGATCTTGGCAAATGGGCAGAGGAACTGGAGATTCCACTGACAGCTGCTGAAGAAGAGAACCAGATCTGCAGTGGCCAGCAGGGGAGCAATCAGGATCACATGTGCTCCCTCTGCCTGTAGTTTCAGCAGTACCCTCTGTAATAATGGAAATAGAGGAAGGCATACATGAATCTCCCTGTCCAGCACAGAGACAGCATCTTGCCAAAAAAACACCACACCCTGGAGTGAGCGAGCAGAAGGTTGGTAGTTTTGCACTGGATGGGGATGCAAACATATCACGGTCTGGTCAGCCCCACCGAGCGAATATTTAGCTTACCAGAGACTGTCTCAGCTGCCACTCATGGGCTCTGGCTTGAGTGTGGCTGAGTGCATCTGCCAGGATGTTTTGAACTCCGGGAATGTGTAATGCTGTGAGGAGGAGATTGTGTTGTACTGCCCAGTGCCACAGTCTCATTGCTTCTTGAAAGAGAGGATACGAGCGAATGTCCCCCTTGCTCGTTTATGTACCAGATGACGCACATGTTGTCAGTCTGAACCATGAGAGATCCCAGCTGGAGTAGGTGCTGGAATGCCTGCAGGGCATACAGTACAGCTCTCATCTCCAGTACATTGATATGTAGCGCTAGTGTGCTCAGAGTCCAAGAACCCTGTGTCATGTGAGTTCCCAAATGGGCTCCCCATCCCAGTCCCGAGGCATCCATCATCAGAGTCTCGGAAGGAGAAATGAGCAGAAAGGGGACACCTTTTCCAAGGTTGTCCAGGTTCTGCCACCACAGTAGGTCCCTGGCCATCAGGCTAGAAACCAGAATCATGTGATCCAGGTCATATAATCTCTGGTCACACTGTACTCAGAGAGTCCACTGCTTGACCCTCATAAGGCATCTGGCAAGATGTACGGTCAGAAAGGCAACCGCCATAAGACCAAGTAAACAGAGGACTGACCTTGCGGAGTTCCATTTCTGGGAAGCCACCAGATGTGCCTGGTGACTGAGGGTCTCCGCCCTGTTTGAGAGGAGGAAGGCTATCCCCTGGGCTGTATCCAACTCTGCCCCAATGAACTGGAGTCATTGAGAAGGGATAAGGTATGATTTCAGAAAATTAACTGAAATGCCCACTTGCTGGAAAAGGTCCAGGGTGCTGGATAGAGACCTGACCAAACTGTCCCTCAATTATTTATTTATTTATTTTGCTTTTGGTAACCGGGTGAGTGCACTAGGCAAACAATGCCTATTTTCAGGCACGACCCGGGAGAAGACAGTTTACAGACAAAACAATATGCATGTGTCACAGCACATGGAAGCCATGCAATCAGAGTGAAGAAACAACAATATCTGGATATTTGATACAAGCACTTTGACAAAAGAATAATATACATGTGACACAGCACATGAGAGCAATACAATCAGAGTGAGAAACAACAATGTTTGGATGTTTGATAAAAGAATAATGCAAGTAAAAGTACTGTGAGAACAAATAATAGTTTGGAGTGGGTAACACAGGAGAAACAGTACAGTTCAATAAGTGCCAAACTATAAGGTTATGTGGCTGGGGGAAGGAGGGAAAGAAAGTGGGGAGAGAGGAGAGGAAGGGGTAAGAGAGTGGATAGGCGGGGAAGTAGGAGAGGAAGGGGAAGAGGTAAGCAAGTAGGTGGATAATCTGAAGATAAAGAAGAGAGTGGGGGGGTGTAGGTTCAAGGTGGATTAAAACATGTGCAGGGGTTTAGAGTGTGTAGGTGTTCACGGTGTAGTTTTTTTAAAGGTAGCATGGGTGGACGCTTGACAGATAGAGGAGGGTATGGAGTTCCAGTATTTAGGAGCTGTATTAGAGAAAGAGCGTGTGCCCATGTTAGATCTGCATCTTTGTATAAACAGAGGGGCTTTATCATTTGATCGTAGCTCATAGGTGAGAGGTTGTAACTCCAGAGCCGAGGAGAGGGATAGGGGAGGCCGGTTCTGGTAACACTGCCTATTAGTGACCCAAAGGTCTGGAGACGACAGGCAGAGGGGCTAAGCCATTTTAGGTCCTTATAGAGTTGGCAGTGGTGCTTGAAACGCGGTGATGCAGAGGCATAGCGGCAGATGTTATTGTAAGTAGTGTCCCATTTGTGGAGGGAGGATTTAGCTGCGGATAGATAGATTGCAGAGCCATATGCCAGGGCTGGCAGAAGGAAGCCTTGTGCCACTGCTAGCCTGGCTGGGGGAGTAAGGGTATAGCTGGTGCGATAGGCGCTTCCTAACTTGGCGTTTACCGACTTACAGATGGTGGAGATGTGTTGGTCGAGGTCAAGAGAATCGTCAAGGGTAACACCGAGATATCTGAAGGATTTGGCAGAGGGGAGCTGTCAGCGCATGAGATCATAAGGGGATTGGGATTAGATTTGAGCCTGGCTGGTGAGCCAAACAACATTGAGTAGGATTTACTGGAGTTGAGGACGAGTTTGTTATTAGTGAGCCAGGTTTGAATATTCGCATAGTCCATGGCAAGGGTATGATTTAGGATATCAGAAGTTTTGCACTGTGGTAGATAACCAAGTCATCAGCGTAGAGCAGAGATGAGCAGAGAGAGGGATGTCATTGATGAAAATCATGAAAAGTAGAAGGCCAAGTATGGAGCCTTGAGGTACTCCAACGTGGATTGGAGCAGGATCCGAGATGGCTGAACTGAAGACCACCGCCTGTTGTCTATCAGTCAGATAGCTTTTGAATCATGTGATGGTGTCTGATGAGAAACCAAATTACCGTAATTTCGCAAGAAGCGTGTGGTTGACCAGGTCAAAAGCTTTAGTTAGGTCAATGAAAACTGCACCTGTCAAAAGGCCCGAGTCCATGGAGGAATAGATGTCACTTGTTAGTTTTAGCAGGGCGGTGGTGGTACTGTGACCTTTGCGAAATCCGTGTTGACAGGAGGTTGTATTTTTGAAGGTATTCTATAGATTGGGTGGAGACTAGTTTTTCAAGGATTTTGCTTAGTACAGAGAGTATGGCGATGGGATGGCAGTTTTTGATTTCCTTGGGGTCTCCTTTTTTGGGAATGGGAGTGACTTTAGCAATTTTCCATATATCTGGGACTGAACCATAGCGTAGGGACATACTGAAGATTTTGGTTAGAGGGGAGACAATGAAGCGGGCAGCAACCTTCAGGAGTCTAGGTTCAAGACCATCCGATCCTGGGCTAGTATTGTCAGGAATGGAGAGTAGTAGTTGTAAAACTTCTTTTTGGATGCTTCAAACCTGAAAGGGGATTCGGAGGTGGATGATTGGTGTCACATCGGGGCAGAGTGTTGTGACCAGTAGGGAAGGAGGTCAGGTAGTTGGTCAAGTCTGAGAAATGCTGATTGAAGGTATTAGCAATGGTTAATGGGTTATTGCAATGTATGCCATTTACCAGCATGTCATTTGTATGGGCCTTGTGATTAGAGCCCAGAAGGGTTTTTATAGTTGACCAGAATTTCTTGGAGTCCCCGGAGGCTTTTGTTAAAAGGTCCTTACAGAAAGAGCTTTTGGATAGATGGACGTTTCTTTTACAAGCGTTTCTTAGAGAGCGGTAGTGGCAGTAGTCAGACTGCATCCCTGTAGATTTAAAACAATGCCAGGCCTGGTCTCTGGCCCTTATCTGGGTTAGCAGATCTTTTGTTAGCCATTTGGTCTGGGTACCTCGAAAATACCTGGTAATCAGAGGGGCATGGGTGTCTTGGAGCTGACCGAATTTGTCAAGGAAACTATCAAGGGCAGTTTGGACATTGGATGCAGTGTGAACAGGGGTCCAGTCAATCGTTGAAAGGTTGTGAGTGAAATGAATAAGATTGAAACTAGCGAGATTGCAGAAAGTGATAAGTTTGGGGGGTGGGGATGGTCTATCATTCGAGCGCCAGATGCAGTAGATCGAGGAGTGAACACTGATTACATCTGGAAGGGTACCAGTGCAACTGATGCTGTCTGGGCGGTTTGTAAGGACCCAATCAATGAGCGTACTGGACCTAGGAGGAGCCATTACCCTGGTAGGGTCAGAGATCAGCTGGTGAAAGTTGTGGCCTTGTACTAAGGTGTGGGAAGCTTGATTTGATTTGCCGATCCAGTTGAGGCTCATATCACCTAGTATTAGGACCTCATTTCGGCCGATGGTGCTGTCAACTAGTAGAAGGAGATCTTCAAGGCCTTTTATCCCTCCTGCAGAGGGGTTGTAGGCACAAACTATTTGTAATTTCTTTGAGCCTAGTAGGAGTGTAGCGTGGAGTGCTTCACAGAGAGATAGGGTTGGTAGTGAGTTTTGGATTAGCTGCAGGTGTTGTTTGTAGTAGATGGCAACTCCACCTCCATGTTTAGGGATAGACCTGTCTTGCCTCATGCGAGTGTAGTTAGGTAGAGCACTTAGCGGGTCGGCAGTAGAGGGTTTTAACCAGGTCTCTGACAGGCTGAGGATGTCAGGGGTGGTTCTGTGCAACCCATGCCTCGAGTTTGGTTAGGTTGTGAAGGAGGCTCCTGATATTCATGTGCGCAATACGTATTCCCTTAGAGTCTAGCCAAGTTTCATTATTTGGAGTCAAGGTTGTAGTGATGGGTCCAGGATTAGGCTCAATGTCTCCTGCCAACAGTAACGCTAGGAGAAGAAAGTGCCACAGTTTACGGTGGGCGAAAGGAGTAAGCATAGGAACTTCGATCACCGAGGATTTATGCAGAGAGTAGGCTAAGTGGTATATAAGTTTTTGAGGTATAATGAGTGGGAAAGGGTTCCAGGGATATTGCAATGATGTTTGCACCAGGGGGGCACCTAGGGTTTGGAGTTAGTGTACAGCCGAAAGGATTTCTTTGGAGGTTGGTTAGGATTTGGACTAGTAAGAGGTTGAGTAAAAAGGACAATAGAAGAAGTGTTGCACAAGTTTTAATTGCCATACTATGCATAAAGTTGTCCTTAGAACTGGTTTATAAGTGAAGAAACCAGTGCCTCAGGGAGAGGAGAAAGGTTTAGTGTATCTAACACGTTGGTTTGAGTGTTATTTAAGGTTTGGAAGGAAAAAAGTGTGTACGCCCTCTAGCTGTGTTAAAATATAACCTGCAAATGGTAATTTGGGGAGATAATTTTCATCCACCTCGGGCGGAAGGGCGAGGGAGTGGCTTGGGGCTATAAAGCTAAAGTCGGCCAAGGTGGGTGTGGTGGGGCGGGTGGGGAGCAGTCTAAGCAACTCGGGGTAAGGGCGCGTGCTTTCGAGCAGTGGCCCTGCTCAGCAGACGCTTGAAGCGGAAAGAAAGAGCACCAGACAGGTCTCCCTTCCAGCTGACGCAGCACTTGGGCTTCTCGATATCTCACGCTCTACTGAGAGGCGTTAGCGAGCTGAACGTTGCAAAACCAAGCAGCTGCTGCAAACAAGTGCAAGCCTGGGACTTCCGCTCCCGCTGAGCATCCGATTATCGGCTGAACGTCACGGGGAAAAGTCCCTGTATCAGGGAGCAACTCTTGCTTTAGGGCTGTAGTCTCAACCTCAGCTCAGAAATACAGCAGAGCAAGGGAGGCAGATTCGATTACTGGGCACGTTAGTGAATTCAGACCAGGTTACTAAAGTTGGGAGCAGCCTTCCGAACAGGATAAGGTTAACTGGGCAGCCGGAGGGAGGATTTTAAAGGGCGGTTTTGGCGCCACTTTCAAAAAAATCCAGCCCTGCAGATTTGGCTGAGTATCCAGTCCACAGTAATCGGCTGTTTAGAAGCAAAACATACAGAAAATTGAACCTAATGTAAAATTCAGGAAAAGTTACAAAGAGCTCCGTTTCACTATTAGCGAGGTAGCATCTAATTCTTAACCGTGCAGGGAAATTTAGGATTCCGATTCCGGGCAGTAAAAATCGCCAAGTTCAAAAAATGCAGAACAAAGGAACACAGTCTGAGCGATGTTTCGTTGCAGTAAGGGTTTTATCTTTCGGGCAGGGCGGCTCAGGGTCGTCAGTGGGGGCGCTCCAGGGCGGAGGTGCGCCCTCCTGTAGCCACAGCTAAGGAGAAAGAGATAGGATGAGTGGTCTGCAGATACAGGGAGGCTAAAGTAGCAGGAGACAGTAGATTGGAGGAACTTTAGGAGGGGAGGAGAGGGACAGAAATGTAGGTGGAGGTGATAAAATGGAAATCAGGAACTTACACTGAGGTTTAAATGACTGTAAATTTCAACTAAAGTTCGGGAGAGGAATGCAGTTATAGTCAAACTAGTCATACATTGGCAGCAAACGACAACAATTGAAACAAAATGAGCTTTTGCAGTGAAACAGGCAGGCTAAGAAAAAAATGATTATTACAGCATTTGCTTAGCACTCTATTTCATTACAATTGGTTAAAAAGCATCTGGTTAGTGTCGATCCTCCGTGGGGTAAGCCCTCCGTGCTTTCGGAGCAGTGGCCCGGCTCAGCAGACGCTTGAAGCGGAGAGAAAGAGCACCAGACAGGTCTCCCTTCCAGCTGAAGCAGTGCTTGGGCTTCTCAATATCTCACGCTCTACTGAGAGGCGTTAGCGAGCTGAACATTGCAAAACCAAGCAGTTGCTGCAAACAAGTGCAAGCCTGGGACTCCCGCTCCCGCTGAGCATCCGATAACCCGCTGAGCAACACAGGGAAAAGTCCCTGTATCAGGGGGCAGCTCTTGCTTTAGGGCTGTAGTCGCAACCTCAGCTCAGAAATACAGCAGAGCAAGGGAGACAGATTTGGTTACTGGGCACGTTAGTGAATTCAGATCAGGTTACTAAAGTTGGGAGCAGCCTTCCGAACAGGATAAGGTTAACTGGGCAGCCGGAGGGAGGATTTTAAAGGGCGGTTTTGGCACCACTTTCAAAAAATCCAGCCCTGCAGATTTGGCTGAGTATCCAGTCCACAGTAATTGGCTGTTTAGAAGCAAAACATACAGAAAATTGAACCTAATGTAAAATTCAGGAAAAGTTACAAAGAGCTCTGTTTCACTATTAGCGAGGTAGCATCTAATTCTTAACCGTGCAGGGAAATTTAGGATTCCGATTCTGGGCAGTAAAAGGTGCCAAGTTCAAAAAATGCAGAACAAAGGAACACAGTCTGAGCGATGTTTCGTTGCAGTAATGGTTTTACCTTTCGGGCGGGGCGTCTCAGGGTCATCGGTGGGGGAGTTCCAGGGCAGAGGTGTGCCCTCCTGTAGCCACAGCTAAGGAGCTGGAAGAAGCCAGTCATCGAGGTAAGAAAAGACATGAATGCTCTTGTCTCAGCAAAGCCACAGCCACCACCGCTAGGCACTTCGTGAACACTCTCTGTGCCAACAGGCCAAATTGGAGAGCTCTGAACTGAAAATGTTCTCCCTGAAAAGAGAATCTGAGAAACCTGTGGTGGGACAGAAAAATGGGAATATGCAAGTAGGCATCTTGCATAACCAGGGCACAGAGCCAATGTTTCTGATGTAGCAAAGGAAGGAGGCCCAGCAGAGATGGCATTTGGAACCTCTTGTACTCTACAAATAGGTTCAGATTGCTGCGGTCCAGTATAGGTCGGAGGTCGCCCGTTTTCTTGGGGACTAGGAAGTGAAAGTAGTAACCCCTGTCCATCTGACTCCGAGAAATGGGTTCTACTGCTGCTTTGTGCAGCAGAGACTCAATTTCCTCTCTGACCAAAGGGATGTGGCTCGGCGAGTAATAAGAGGAACCTGGCGGATGTTTCGGTGGCCTCTCTAGAAATTCTACTGTGTGCCCTTTCGCTACCAGTTGTAGTACCCACGAGTCTGCGGCAATCGCCTCCCAAGTCAGTAGGTGGTTTGCAAACCTGTCTCCTACCAGTTCCCTTGATCCAGGTCTAGGGGAGGGAGGGAGGGCCGGGGCAGTCCAGAGGCAGTGGAGGGGTGGAGGACGCAGCCTCAAGCTTCCATGGGCTTTAGCCGGAGGAGCGTGTGCCTGCCAAGGGGGCCCAACATTTGTTCGGACATTAGGTCTGCTGTTGCCTGTTCTGTCATCACTGTTGCCAACAAAAGGGCTGCTCGGGTTTCTGAGGAGATTTGTACACGAACTGGACAGAGCGCAAGTAGGAGAACAGATAAGGGGAGTAAAGGAGTAGTTTACTACCATTTTTTACTGAAATACTCCCATTTTCTGATTTTAGGAAGTTTTCTTCCCCACCCTGAAAATTTACAGTATGTGGTAAGTTGGCAGTATCATGAGATGCTAGCAGCCATGGCACTACACAGGAACCTGTAGGGGTGGGGGACAAGAGTTGCTCACTGGCTGGTTAGAACGACTGTTGCAACCTGAGAATGTTAAAAATAACGTCGCAGTATGACTCCACAGCAGTATTAGACAGTGACTACAGGCGTCCAGTGGGATTGAGACTTGGTTTACATGTGCCGGGTACGAGATGGGTCAGTGGATGACAGTACTACCATTAGGATGAAAATACTACCTGGTGTAAGAAGGTAGTAGTAAATGCTTCAGAGTCCTAAAAATTATCTGGACCACTGAGCGCATGACTTTGCCCTTGTCCTGTAAATCTGTGACCTCTGAAAAGGATAGGGCCCCAGAATGGGATGTTCTGGATGACAGACTGAACCTCAGGTGCCAAGCTGGAGATCCTCAACCACGAGTGCCTGCGTACGTGGACTGCTGTAGCTGTACACCTTGCGGAGGCATCCACCGCATCATGAGTGGTCCTCAGTGTGTGTCAGCTAGCCGATCTCACTGACCTCACCATGCCTATCATTTCTTCCTTTAGCTCAGAGTCTGGAAGCTTGTCCAGTTTGGACTCAAGCTGACCCAGAATGGATTTCTGATAAACCACTATGTGAGTGACATAGTTTAAAGCTCTGATGGCTAGGGTGGAAGAAGAGTAAACCTTCTTCCCATATTGGTCCAGTACTTTGGATTGCTTATCAGGGGAGAAGTATTGAGGTGTTTTGGCTTGGATGAGTGGTCGTGGGCCGCATGGAAGACCACAAAATTGGCCTTTGGATGGACACTGAGGTGGTACTTCCCCTCAGGCGTCTGGCACATCTTGTTTGCTTTCCTTGCCATATGGGCCAGTGAAGTAGGCTGTTTCCATAACGTGGATGTCAGGTCCTCGTGAGGCCTATCCACAGTGGAATGAGTGTTGGAGACAAATCCTTAAGCTCCAGGTGTTCTGCAAGCCTCTGACATTGAGGGTCTTGATCCTCCGTGCGCCAGTCATATGCTGCCTGGATCTTCCTGAGGAGTTCCATAAAGGAAGGGTCCTCAGGGGGCGATTTCGGTGAGTCCTTTGGTTTAGGGTCATCTGGTGTCGGTGATTCGTAGTCTGATACGGAATGAGCTTAATCCGACTCAGAGTCAGACGTCAGGCTTTCTTCGGGGGCGCCGAGTCTGGGTAGAGGAATGTCCACTGGTCTCGAGAGGTCCATAGGCCTCAAGAGTTCTGTGGGCCATTCTGTCTGAGGCAAGGGCTCCACCGATCTTCCTGACATTGAAGGTCTAGAATCTGTCGAAGGGGGATGCCTGGGCTTCATCATTCTGGTAACTGACGTCAGGGTAACCGGAGACTGACGCGTCAAGCTCCGATGTGAGCTGTGATTTTGCTTCGTCCCACTGGGGATGAAGCATCACCTGCAGGTCCACCTGGGGTTGCGGGGGAGGTGAGGGCGGATGCCCATCTCCTTTGCGACCGATAACCCGTGCACCTGAAAAAGCAGGAATCCTGCGGGTGAAAGCCCGGCGAGCTGATGCGGAGGAGACCGGGTGTCAGATAACCCGTTGACACCCGGAAGGCTACTGAAGCACCAGGTAGCTTGGGCGGAGCATCTGCGGACCTGGCCGCCAGGCCATAGGGCCTGTGTGCACTCAAACAGGGGCACCTATGGCCCCAGTGGGGGACCTGATGGAGGGTCCAGAAGGGCCAGAGGTCCCGTAGGAGCCAGCATCGAGCCTGTTGGCCCCAAGGGACCGATATGGCCTTTGTCAGGTCTGGTGGTACGCCAGGCATCCGGCAATCTGGCGCCGCCAGAGGGACAGTGCAGGACGTCAGACACTCTTCCCCCCTCCAGGTCCCGCAGCATAGGGGGCACCAGAGGGACCACCTCTAAAAGCAGAGGGGGAGAAACCAGAGGGGGGAAGTTCAGCTGATCCGGTTCTTCGATGTCAGGCCTGTTGTCAGGGCCTACCGGAGGAACCGGGGCTGAGCGCACGTCAGAGGGGTTGACGTGCCACTTTGATGGTGCCATGAGATCGCCAGAGGAGCCGCTGGTCGACTTACTGGCCCCACTGCTCCCAGTAGGCCCCTTAATCTTGAGAGATCTAAGGGTAGTGGGTGTCTCCTTTACCCCAGAGACTCCCAATGGAACTGAAACAGATTCCGGCAGGAGATCTGAAGACCGCTCCGCACCTGAAGAGACAGCCTTTGTTGGGGGAGCCCCTCCATGTCCGCAGCTCCAGAAGGGGTCCTCGGACTAGATGGAGACTGATCCCAGTTACGAGTAAGTTATTCAAATTTTAGTACTAGGTTAACACTAGGACTCACAACCTGAGATGGAACTGTAAAGTAGAATTAAGGGAATCATAATTACAGGATCTGAACACAGTTCGGGGCTCCAGTACGCCGATCTTCCCTGCAATCATATTATTAGTTGTTTCATTAACTTCTTACTCGTAAATTCCTAGAATTGTATTGGTGCAGCCAGCATTTTCTAATAGGGGGTACTGGTGCCAGGAAATCACACTGCACATACTGCGATATGCTGACGTGGCTTTGCCCCTTCCAGTATTGTGTCCATATGTACAGAGATTGAATAATCTTCATAGTTACCATGCCCAGTGCTATTTTTACAAAATTAACCTAAATGCCATGTGTATGCCCGGCCCAACAGATTTTTAAATTAGAATGGAAACTTGTGCCATCTGCTGTTTTACTTCCATTTTCTCCACAAACACAGTACCCAGACCACCCCCACTCCTCGACACAATCTTCGGTAAAAAAATAAATAAATAAATAAAAACAGAAAGCCATCCCTCACCCGTGTGGGGTTTTGGCAGATGAGTTAGGGTGGGTTTCTGTTTGTTCTTTTAAATAATAATTAAAACAGAAGATCTTGGGGAAGAAAAAAAAAAAAAAAAAACAGCCACATTATGTTTCAAACCACATACTATACAAAATAGCACGTGGGCAACCAGGTTCAACTCAACTGTATGTATTTTCATCTCGGTTCTGAATACATCCAGCACTTCTCAATCTTCACTCGAGGCCGCATAATTAAAACCCTTCACAGAAATACAGCCTTGTTGTGAATGGTTGTTCATGCATTACTTTCCAACACTTCCATATGCTGTTGTTTCCCTGACGTGATGTCAGAATAGTGCTGTAACACAGTAGCTATGTCACTGCTGTGGTACAACACTGAACAGTGTATCTATTGAGATTCCAATTGCTTGACCAAATTGCAGTTTCCTCAAAACAAAAGAAATCAGCAACAGTGAAAACACCCCCAAGCAAACTGCTTGTTAAAAGATGAATTATTAAAAATGTTGCCAGCTCACGTAGCCATTACTTAAAAGGACACTGTCAGTGTTTGAAACTTTTTTTGTTGTTGTTCTTGTTTTTGTTTACCTAAAGATCCTGCTTTCTCGCCTCCTGTATTGTCACAGTTAACACACACAGTCACCCCATGGTACTAAAATCAGAAATACTGTTGTTTTGGGATAAACATTAATTTCAGTCATCCTGACTATTATTCCTGCTGCCCGTGGATCCAGTGCATTCACATGTGTATATGGCACCAGAGTGCCAAGACACTCGTTCATGAACAACTTCAGTTTTTTTTGATAAGACACGGAATTCTGCTGGCAAATATATGGTGTGCACTGTACTTGCTAATATGCTTTTTACTGGGAAATGAGCGGTATCTCTAGAATAAATTTCCCTTTGAAACGTTAAGCTATGACCCCGGGTATGCGTCAACACTAATGCACATACCCGGAGTCACCATTCGACTATTGAAAGGGCAATTTCTTTTAGAGATGCCACTTGTTTTCCAGTAAAAGGCATATTAGCAAACACATTTCACACCATATACAGTAAGTATATTTACCAGTGAAATTCAATGTCTTGGGGACCAACTCACTCATGGACGAGTGTACTTATACCATATACACATGTGAACATGCTGGATCCGGAGGTGGTGAGGACAACTGAAATTAAGTTTTGTCCCAAAATACATAATTATTTCCAAATTTAGTACACTGGGGTGACTGGATGGATTATCTGTGACAATACAGGAGGCAAGAGGGAACAGATCTCAAGGTTAAAAAAATAAAATGTTAAAAAAGCTAACAGTGTCCTTTAAGTCCTATCCTGTTGCCTGGTTTATGTTTCATAACAGTTCAAAACAAAGTTAGAAAGAAAGATAGCAGTAAGCAACAAGACATGCCAGGGTTTTGGTTGTGCTGCCACAACCACACGCCCAGGGGTGTAGTAAAGCACAAGGACGCAAGATGAGTGTCTTCAGCCCCTGGAAGTGTAATTGTGCCAGTACAACCAACATCCCAGAGCGTCTCACTCTACTTATAAAATGGATTTTGTGTTAAAAAGTGGAAAAATAAAATAAAAAAATTAAAAATGTTACCAAAAAAAAAAAACAATCAGTAGTTTTGTGTGCAGTCCCTCCACAGATTGGCTGTCACCACAGGGTGCTAGCCTGAGTTGCATCGTGTCAGTCACTATGGGGTATGCGTTTTGTGTGAACAGTCTCTGAAGCCCCCTGTTCTGTTCTACTTTTTCTTTGAATCAAGAAGGAAAAAAGCTTTCATATTGTTTTACTTTGCGGACTTGAACTGGAAGACATTGGTTTCAGGTGTTTTAGTTCAGTGGCTGAGGGGACCCAGCAAGGTAGCATTGTGTAAATGAAAGTGAAACTAGGATTATGGATTGCAACACATGCTGTAGGAGCTGCACATTGATGTTTTTTAGTAACTGAGCAACATTGGTACTGGGACTTTTTCATATCCATGGGTTATGCTGTTTCAATCCGATGAGTAGCAACAAGTTTCAGCAAATCAGGATTCTTAGTTCCCATTTTATACACTAATTTAAACATACATAAAAGAATGGGCAGCCATACACAATGAGCCTGTGTTTCCACCGAGGGGTTGGGATACCAGCATATAGACCTCGAAAGCAAAGCTCGAGCAGTCCATGCTGTTATCTCAACCCCAAGATGGAAACACAAGGCGAGTTGTGTACAGGGTGAGAAATTGGCTAGCCAGGTGGCCAATGGCCACCAAAAACATTTGGCTACTAAATTCTGAAAGATATTGGCTGACTGGCTACCAACCCAAAATGATTTCTGACCCTTAAAAAGACAGTTACTAAAAAAAAAATATTGATTTGGCTACCCGATTTTGAAAGCTGGTGGCCAAATTGGCGACTTTAAATTGATTTGCCCCACCCTGGTTGTGTATGGTCGCCTATATTTTATTTGCTATAGTATATGGTCTTAATAATATTAACAGACAAAATAGTGAGGTCTTTCTACTTTAAGGAAATTTCATTGAGCAGATTACAGTAGCTTAAAGATTTCTCTGATATTTTTTGTAAAATATTTCTACCATAAGTGAATATATATTTTAAAAATCACATTTGTTGATCAGTTTGTGAAAAACACTGGTCATATGCTAATGTACAGCTACTGTACTGTGTTAATGCAAAAACTCAAACAGAAAGTTTGCAGCACAAGCCATCGGCCGATTCTCTCAGAACAACAAGTCGGCTACAATAAGGGGCTTTGAGAAGTCTTAAAAAAATAAAAATAACACTAAGCTTTTCCTGCTTCTGAGGAAATTAGAATGTGCCTGCAGATGTGTGTGTGTGTGTGTGTGTGTGTGTGTGTGTGTGTGTGTGTTCTGAGCAGCCCAGTATAGAGTGTGTGTGTGTGTGTGTGTGTGTGTGTGTGTGTGTGTGTGTGCGTGTGCGAAGTGAGAGAGAAAAAAAAAAAAAGAGAGCACACACCAGCCATTGCAGCAGCTGTAGGGGTAAGCGCTGTCATGCTCACAGGGGAAATTTCCCTAACACACAGCAAGGCAGGCATGGGGAACCACTAGGGTGGACGGAAGGCAGGCTGCGGCCTGAAAAACTGAGTGGGAGCCAGAGTGCCGAGAGAAAATGAAAGCGCTGCAAGGCTGGAGTCGACTCAACAACGTATACAGATGTACTTGAAGACAGAATGTGCACAACCTTTGGAATGTGCACAATAACTGACAGCCATGATTTTCATACAGAATAAGCCCTAACCATATACAATATTCAAAATAATGTACAGTACGGGCAACCATACATACAACAAAGCAGGTGTTTTCATCTCAGGCTGAGACGACTTCATAGAGACTTCTTGAACTTTGTTCTCAAGGTCTATGTAATCTCACCCCAAGACAGAAACACGACATCTATGTGTATGTTGCCATACATTATTATAGGTATCTATGACAAGATAGCAAGCAAAGAAAAACAATCTCTGAAGTCAGCGTTGCGAGGTTTTCCCCGAGAGAAATCCTGTTTGAATCTGGAATACATTAGAAGAATCACAGAAGACAAAAAAGCCCTGTAAAACAGCTGCCTGTACAGACGCAACTGTTGTAAATAATATTAAAACTGAACAGCTAATATGGAAAAATGGGACTTCTGAGAGATAAATAACTACCTTCAACACAGTTTTGAAAGGTTTTTCCTTTGTTCCAGCTCCAGTGCTATCATCTCCTTCTCGTTCTGAAATATACATCTCCCCTGCAATACAAGAACTGTTTTAAGAATTAAACCTTATATTTTTATTTCTCAATTTTTTTTTTATTTTTTTTATCAATCCAAGATAGCTCCGCTTTAGAGGTCAAGAGACCTGCACACGGTGTGTCTGTCAATCCCTCATCAGCTGCTAAGGAATGTACAACCAGTATCATTGCTTTGCAAAGCACTTTCAGAAACATGTATGAATATAATTATCACCATGGGGTCGGATTTAAACTAGAAGGGGCAACATTTTCCAAGCCTGCATCTGCCTTGTGGCCAGCTGTATTTTCCAAGTGCTGTGAAGGCCCCTGCATGCCCAGGGTACAGTTCTTACAGTGACAGATGCAGGGGCCCTAGAACAATTCTTTGTGTACACTGGTGAATGCAGGGGGCCAGAGACTAAGTGGAATACATTACTTTTTAATGGTCTAGTGAGACATTATCTCCAGCAGAAAACACATCCCAACACGTACAACATGCATGATTCCATAAACTGGTTTTGAAAATAGTTCTTACGTCATCCACACGGGTGGTTGATTCAGCAGATGTTACAGGCACATCACGTAGCTCACCTGTGTTCGAACTACTAAAAATCTTTAACCCATGATCACCGATGTCACTCTTCAGTGTTGCAATCCTATGGACTCCCTATAGAGCGGATATAGTTTAAGAATGCAACAGTAATTTTGGGTAGGAATGAGTAAAAACTGGACTTAGAAAATGGACTGCATAAAACGGGCAACCCCACTGCTGGACTGGGTCATGTGGCCATGCACTAACCCCCAGCACATGCATAGTTGTTGTGAAAGGGCTAAATATGGTATCCCAGGGCATACCAGTTCTCCTTACCTTGTTGCAGTCAATGAGCAGAACCAAAAAGCAGTCATTAAAAATAGGGTGCAGCGGGGCGCAGCACAGAATGAGTAAGGTAGAGAAAGTCCTGTCCCGACCCACAGGATTTGTACAGTCTGTGTCCCTTGTCCTCTTGTGCCAGGCATTCTTGCTATAAATGTGATTAGTTCCCCATCCCGTAAAGTTGTAACCGAGTCCCCCCCACCCCCCAAAAAGAGAGTGCGAGCTCCAAAAGCTAGTGTGGGACAACGGCAACCCGGTGGTGAGAGAAACAAGACACACACACCAGGATCAGAAAACAGACTTCATAATTCCGAGTCAGTGTGTGTGTCTCTCTTTTCTCTGTCCGCAAGTGGTGCTGAAAGTGTTGCAAAAAAACGCTATCATCTAGTGAAACTGGCAAATGTGAAGACAGAAGTGAAACCGACAAAGCCAAAAGTAGTGACTGACAAAACTTATGCCACTGTGTTAACCAACACTGAAAAAGAAATAATAGACAGTACAAGTTGAGTAAGCAAACCTGGCCAAATACAACACATAAGCATTAAAGAGCAAATTCTTAGTAAGGGTTCCCACAAGCACATACCATAGCCCAGCCGCCCCAGAAGAAGTTATGTTCCTTAATGCTGCCTTTTAAAAAAGTAAGAACACTCATAAAATTGCCCACAGATACTACAGCCACAAATGCAGCCACTTCCGTAATGCACAGACAAAACCCTACACGCAGCCTCGTTTTGTGATGTCATAAAATGAAGGCTGCGTGTGCGTGCACCATTGACTTGAATGGGGTGGTAAACATTTTATCACTATTTAATGCTGAGATTTAAATAAATCAAAGCAACCGCTCGCTAACAGGGACCCTGTTAGTCGAGAAGTTGCGCAGATTTATTTAAATTGCAATATTAAATAGTGATAAACTGTAAGAAAATCACTCAGCCTTCATTTTATAACATCACAAAATGGGGCAGCGGTGCCTGCGTAAAGCGGCACGCATTATGGAAGTGGCTGTAGTGCCTGTGGGCAATTTTTATTTAGTGTTCTTATTTGTGTGTGTGTATGTGTATATATATATATATATATATATATATATATATATATATATATATATATATATATATATATATATATATATATATATATACATATATACATATACATATATACACACACATATACATACATACACACACACACACACACACACACATATATACACACACACACATATATACATACATATACACACACACACATACATACACATACACACGAACGATAGCACTAAAGAACATTATTTCTGGATTTCAACTCAAGGGCAGGTAGGTGATGGTATGTGCTTGGGGGACCCTTACTAGGAACCTGCTCTTTAAGCCATGAGAAAGGGTGGATCTGCTGTGGCACTAATCCATCGGGGGGGCACCAGAGTGCCTCCAATGACTCAACTATGGAGTAACGCCACAGTAGACCCATCCTTTCTCATGGCTTAATGCTTACTTGTTAATGCAGCTCCTTACGCAGTGACAGAATGTATAGTTGACACCTCAAGCTGCAGCTACTTGAGTTTGAAGTACTGCAAGAATAATAAACCAAAAAAGTACTGTATATGTGTGTCACTTTTAAATGCAGTTTGCTAAAGTTAGGACAGCTAAATACTTACCAGTTGTGATGCAGCATCTCGTATTTTTTGCCAGATTTGCAGTAGGTAGTTAAGGACTCAGGCATGCTGTGGAGTTCCGTGAAAAAATGCTTCAGTGTTTTCAATGACGTGTGACATCATGAATCCATCACAGTCAGAAAAACATATTTATTTGTAAAATATTTAGTTTATTCCTACAAACATTATATATTTCTGACAAAAACTGAACAAAAAAAATGACAGCAAAAAAAATGAATCCGACAGTGTTTGTGGTTGGAACCTGTTTATGTGGCGGAAGAATAAAATCCCAAAATCATTAAATTTAAAGTGTTTCTCAATACTTTTTGCCCCAAGTAAAAAACAATTTATAAGTGCTATAACCCATGACAAGCCATGGGTATATCGGGCATTAATGCACACCCCATGAGCGCTGTGAGGCAAAAGGGTTATGCTGGTTATGCTCGTTGACGGCCAAAAGGTAAGGAGTGCTGGTGTGCCCTAGGATTCCAGTTTATAGCCCTTTCACAGCAACTATGCATATGCTGGGGGTTAATGCATGGTCACAGAGACCCACTCCACCTACATGGTTGCACGTTTTATGCAACCCATTTTATTACCTGGAATTCACCCATGATTTGCCAGGATGCGTAACCTTCCGGAATGACCAGTGACCCAACAGAATGCTCACTCACCCACCCTCCTGATCATAAATCAGTGTTCCCCATTCATTGTTTTAGCACAGTGGGCCACCACCCTATATTTTTTTTACCACCACTCAATATTTTTTGCCACCACCCTATATTCCTGTCCATTACCGATTGTTTTTATATAAAATTCTGCAAAAATGTCTTTCATTGCCATCCTTTATTGTACTACTACCCATATTTTGATACCAGCTCACTATATTTTACTTAAAATCCACTTACGCATATGTACAGTACATTTAGGAGGTCCAGAAAAATAACACACCTTTTGACCTGGTCACCACTGCCACCACCCTATATTTTCAGACAGTGGGGAACCCTGTAAATGCAGGGCAGGGAGCATTTTGGTAGTAAGTGGGCATTTCATCAGGTCACGGGGCACTCTGGCAGGTCAGAGAGCCCAATCTGACAGGTCTGTGGGCATGCCGGCTGGTCATACAATCCAATGAGTCAAGGGATCATTTTGGCAGTTCAATGGGATCTGGGGAGCCATTCCAGCAGGTTAGTGACCATTCTAGCAGGTTCGAGTTGTAATAACAGGAAAACTGGAAATCAATCCATTCATCCATATCTCTCAACCTTTTGTCACTCAAAATGGGGCAAATAGAAAGTAGGACATATAAAATTACATCATGACGACAGATTCAGCAGTTATCTGCACAAAGGTGCACAACAGGATGCAAACATTTAATGGCTCTATGCAGCCAAGCCCATACACATTCTAGACTGTCTCTCTACAAAGGGGTGAACAGCGATCTATATTTTTGCATCAGGCTAAACCGATGCTCCTGAAACTCTTACAGTGATCTAGAAAATGTGTCATGGGAACGGCTGAACACCAGACCGCAGGAACTGGACAGAATCAGATCAGTAAAAGACAGAGCAGTCGGACCAGGTGCAAATTGTATAAATTTTGCATGTATAGCTGGATGGGCCAGTAAGGATTTTACCAATTTTATACAGTCTAGTTCCAGCAGTCCAGTTTTCAGCAAGTCTGGACCGCTTTCACCCTGTCACTGGGTATGGGTCTTAATCCAACCAGATCAGAATGATAAAAGCCAAACTGGCAAAATTTGCACAACTCGTGCCCGGTGTGGCTTGTTCGGCTGGACCAACTGGTCCGCCTTTTATCAATCTTGTCTGGTCCAATTCTAGCAGGACTACCGTGCGTCACTCTTCAAAAAAGGGTGACGGGGACAATTTTTGAAAAATATTTCTGTAACAACTGCTAGGGAACAAAACCTAAATGGAGTAGCAGGTGATAACTCATGAGCAGAGCAGGTTTTTGTAGACAAACTTGTATTGAGCAAATATACAGCCACTTATAAGTTGGATGTATAGCATGCAGCTGCTATACATAAACAATTTTGTATAGCTGCTTATTTTGCTAAGGCATACCAGGTAAAATGTTCACTGACTGGGACCCAAATTGCATGTCTGTCATTGGCTGCATCAGTCACTGGCTATATGAAAACTATGCCAGAAGGAAAGTAATCATGCCATTCAAAAAATTTAAAAGTAATTATTAGCCTCTCTATAGTTCACCTGTACATACTGTAGCCACTGAAATCACAGCTGCATCGGGCGCTCCACGAAAGTGAAACGGCAGGCGTCCCATAGCGGCTGTGGCGCTAGCCGCCATGTTAACTGGGTTTTATTTATTTATTTTAAAAGTAAATGTGTGCTGTGAGGCAGTGGGAAAAGATTGCCTTTACCTTCCCCTGCCCCCAGACTGTAAAAAGTGAAAGTGCAGGTGTTCCGTCCGCAGCTGTGGCGCTAGCCACCGCCTTTACTTTTTATTATTTAAAAAAAATATAAACTGTATGTGGAAGAAAAAAAGGGGTCGAGACGGATCTGCCCTACCTTCTTTGATCTCTGTATTTAGGGTCATTATGTCAATTTTAAAAACAAAAGTGCTGCTGGCAGCAGTCCCGATCTAGCAGCTCCTGCGGTGGCACATCAAAGGCACTGATGTTCAGTTTAAACAGCATAACGGCCATCATTGCTGATGAGCTAGTGCGTGCTAGGGAGGCAGGGCGAGGGCAGGGTAGCAGCTCTTGTTGCTGATTGGTTATGCAGTCAATCCCCTGATTTGCATAACCAATCAGCACTGCCCCTTATTCATCAAGTTAGGGGGTCTCCCAAGGTAGCCACACCCTTCAATTCAACATAAAAGAAGGCCGTCTGCAGGGTGTTGCTTACAGTTTCTTTTTGGGTGTGGATAGGAGGGATAGGAACTTAAAAGGTAGCTGCTCAGTCTGTCTAAAGTGTATGACAAATGGGGTAAGGGAACTTGAGAAAAGGAGAAGAATGTTTTACAGTGATTGGGAGGAAGAAGGGAAACTTGAGGGAGCGTTGGGTAGCCTTTCTCTGGAAGGGTGCAGGGTCGCTGGTGGGAGATGAGAGCAATGGGTAGGGTGATAGGCTGCAACAATTGCGGTGCGCCAATCTTTCTAGAAATTGCGTGGAGGGTGGTGGGGGGGTGTATAGTGTGCAATCAAATAAAGAAACTTAAAAAGGAGACCAAGGGTCTGCATGAGGAGCTAAGACAGGCAAGGAAAACTGCAGGAGGTTAGAGCCCAACACTGGAGCGAGCTAAGAGGGGAGATGAGAAGGGAGGGAAAGTTGGGCCAACAGGAAGGAGGAGACGGTCAGAAGAAGGGAAGCAGAAACAGGGGGGCCCGGGCCAAGCGGAACGGCATTGGAGGAACCCAGGTCAAGGGAAAAAAAAGACAACAGGAAGGAGGAGAAAGGGACTGGTGAGGAGGAGAAGTGGCAACAGTCATGGAGTCAAAAGGAGGGAACGAGTTAGTATGAGGAGGGAGGACACAGGCATACAGAAAGGTCTTCAGAAAATCGTTTTGCAGTACTAGAGGGAAGGGAGGAAGGAGGTGATGAGATTGGAGGAGTAACTGATAGAAGTCAAGATCAAACTGAAGTGGGAGAGGTTCTGCTGCAGAATTACAACAGAGGCAGAAGAAGGAACTACTGTATAGGAGGAAGAGGAGGAGCCGGGAGCGAGAGGAGGGAAGCAAGCAGTTGGCAAGAGGGGTGGAATCTTAGTGTTGGGGGACTCAATACTAAGCGGAGTCAGGTGGGATAGCAAAGGGGAGAGGCGCAGTCGCATCTGGGTGGAGGCCATGCCGGGAATGACAGCGGAAAGGGTGGGATAATCTGTTGGAAAATATGCTAGAAGGGGTAGGGAGAAGCCTCATTTAATTATACATTTGGAGACACGCTACTTGACTGACTGGATGGTAGATATAGCCCAGAGGAGGTCTGAGGACCTAGGACAATAATGCGAGAGGGCAGGAAGATCAGTTACTTTCTCAAAGTTACTTCTCGTGCCCAGGGCAAGCACTGCAAGAAAGCTGAGAATAAAAGGATTTTAACGAATGGCTAAGAACCTGGTGTCATGCTAAAGAGTATGGGCTGGTGGGGGGGCGGGGGTTGAGGGACCTGAGAGGACAGTAGTCTCTATGCCAAGGACAGACTACACTTGAGCAAGGAGGGAAAGAAAGTGTTGAAACAAACAGAGGATGGAGGAGTACATAGAGGTAGTTTGGGAACTTAAACTAGGAGTGGGGGGTGGCAAGTGAGCAAGGGACATGCAGAGGCCACAGGTTGGGAAGCCATATGAGCTAACCCCTCATAGCAGTGACAAAGGGAAAGTACTAGTGGCGATGCTAGTAAGGGAGGCCAGGTGGGGGGGGGTGGAAGGTGGTCATCCTGAATGCTAGAAGCCTTAGAAGAAACTGCAGAGCTACAGACTCTTATGGCAGAGGGGGAGGTAGACATGGCGGCCATCACCAAAACGTGAGCCACCCAATACAATGACTGGGATCGGTCGATACTAGGGTACAGGATATTTCGTAGGGACAGAGCGATTGGGAAAGGGGGGTGGCACTATATGTGAAGGAAGGACTGAAGTGTGTACGGGAGGAAGGGTAAGAGGGTAGTATGGATGCAAATACAGGATTCCAAGAATAGGACTCTCAGGATGGGAGTGGTGTACAGGCCGCCGTCTCAGACAGAGGAGTTATACAGGGAACTAGCAGGACAGATCAGAAGGGTAGTGTGGTGATAGTGGGGGACTTCAACATGCCAGGAGTGGATTGGAGTACCCCTACAACCAGGAATAGAAGTGAGCAGGTACTGCTGGACAACTTTCAGGACCGCTTTCTGATGCAAATGGTCAGTGAACCAACCAGGTTAGGGAATACCCTTGACCTCATGCTGGCAAATGGGGAGTTTGTGAGGGAACTGAGGGTGGAAGAACTGCTGGCGTGGAGAGACCACTCAATATGGTTCACGCTGGATATGGGTAAGGAAGAGGTGGAATCCGGCACAAGACTGCTGGACTTCAGGAGGGCCAGCTTCAGGAGGATGGGAGAAGTGGTAAAAGGGTACCTGGCCAGTATTCAACCTAGTATGAGCACTATCCAGAGGTGAGAGTTCATAAAGCTGGGGATAGTGGAGGCAACCAGAACCTGCAGCAAGGCCCAGAATAAGATGACTAGGGCAAAGAAACCTAGCTGGATGAGCAAGGAGGTCATGGAAAAGACAAGCGGGAAAAGATCTGATTTTAGGACGTACAAAAGAAACAGACAAGGGGAGGACAGGAAGGAGTACCTCAAGGAATCGAAGGAGGTGACAAGGGTAGTAAGGGCAGCAAAGGTGTCTACGGAGCACAGGCTGGTGCAGGACATTAACAATTGGGAGAAGAACTTCTTCAGGTACATCAAGGAGAAAAGGAGCTGTAAGGACCATATAGTAAGGATCAGGAAAGGGGTTGGGTGGAAGCAAGAGGTGATGAGGCAGAAGCGCTAAACGATTACTTCTGCTCAGTATCTACTAAGGAGACGAGGTGGTGATACCCAAGGGGGGAGGGAGAACAGAAAGAGGGGGAAGGGGTAACGGATGGGGAAAATACGGAGGGCAGGGTTCTGGAGGGTTTGAGAGCACTAAGGGTGGACAAGGCGCCAGGCCCAGATGGCATCTGCTCAGAGTGCTGAAGGAGCTGGCAGAGATCCTGGCGGGACCTTTGGCAGACCTATTTAATGCCATACTACACTCGGGGTGTGTACCTCAGGATTGGAGCATGGCTCATGTGGTGCCCCTCCACAAGAGCAGCCCCAAGGATGAACCAGGGAACTACAGACCAGTGAGCCTCACATCCATCGTGGGTAACCTGATGGAGACTATCCTGAAGGAGAGGCTGCTGGGCCTCCAGGAGGCCAAAGGGCTACAGGACTGCAGACAGCATGGTCTCGTAAGTAGCAGATCCTGCCAAACTAACCTGGTGGAGTTCTAAGACCGAGTAACTAGGCAACTGGACAGGGGCCACGCAGTGAATGTCTTGTACCTAGACTTCAGTAAGGCATTCGACTCGGTGCCACATGGGAGGCTGAGGAATAAGTTAGAAGGCATAGGGGCAGGTGCAAAGCTGGTTAGATGGGTACGGAACTGGCTTCAAGAAAGGCAACAGAGGGTGGTGGTGGGTGGGGAGCTCATTCCCAAGGGTAGTGATGAGCGGTGTTCCTCAGGGCTCAGTGTTGGGACCAGTGTTGCTTGGGACATTCACTGCAGACATATCATTTGGCATCAAGAGCAAGACCAGTCTGTTTGCTGACAACACCAAGATGGGAGCGGTGGTGGACGACCTAGGGGGATGGCAGGGGTTGCAGGATGATCTGGCAAAGCTGGAAACCTGGTCTGACACCTGGCAACTAGGGTTTAATGCCAAAAAGTGCAAGGTGCTGCATTTTGGGGAGAAATACCAAAGGAGGAGTTACCAGCTGGGAGGACAGCAGCTACGCAAGACAGAGGAGGAGCAGGATTTGGGGGTGCTCATTACGGGGTCAATGAACAACTCGGCACAATGTAGGAAGGCAGCTGCAAAGGCCAACAAAACTCTGGGTTGCATTGCAAGAGGCATATCCTCGAGGAGGGGGGAGGTGATTCTGCCACTGTATAGATCATTATTAGTTAGACCACACCAAGAGTACTGCATACAGTACCAGCGCTCATGTCTGAAGAGGGACATTAAGTTACTGGAGGTGGTGCAGCACAGGGTGGCAAAGATGATTAAGGGGCTGGGGGGACTTGCCATACAAGAGGAAGCTGAAGGAGTTGAACATGTACTCGCCGGAGCAGAGGACATTTTCTGGTCCCATACTGCCCTGGTCGATCGCTCTGCTCAGCCGACAAGGGGTTGCTAGAGATTCCAAGGGTATGTTTGAAATCTTCTGGGGCCAGAGCATTTATGCATGTGGCCCCAACCCTCTGGAATTCTCTACCCCGTCGGTTATGGGAGTGCACGACCGCGGAGGGATTTAAGCAAGCCTCGAAAACTTTTTTATAGCACCAGGTATTTGGTGACTGATAGTATGATGTTATTATTGATTTTATATGATGTATGTTGTTGGAGTTTGATTTTTGATTACAAATTTGTTAGGCGCCTTGGTATTTGAAACATGCCATAAAAATAAAGTTTTATTTTTATTTACTATTATAACGGAAACTTTCAAGTACATGAAAGGAATAAACAAGACAGATAGAGAGAGGCTGTTCAAAGTAAGGGAGGGGAAGGACACCCGAGGCCATGATATGAGACTGGGGGCAGGAAGGTTCAGGAGGGAGATGAGGAGACACTTTTTTTATGGAGAGGGTGGTAGCAGGGTGGAATGCATTACCTGTGGAAGTGGTATCCAGTAGAACAGTGGACTGCTTCAAAAGAGGCTGGGACAGGGCAAGGGGGAGGATCAAGGGAAGGAAGGAGGGGCAGCTGCAGAATAAGGGGTGCTACCTGCACATTCGAGCAGACTTGATAGACAACGAGCATTTATCTGCTGGCAAATTTGGTATGTTCGTAGTTGAGGAGGAAAGCTCCTGAGGAAGGAGCTTGAAGGGAGAACAGTGATTTATTTAACTCCAAAGATTGATTAGCATTTTGCTCATAAAAGTGCTAAAACATTGTGAAAATGCATAGCACTTGCCTCACTGTGTTTAACAAACATAACACTTCTAGAAAACTTATAGAAATACTTTCTGTACAGTTAGCATTGTCCCAAGAAAAGAACTGCTTATCAATTATTTAAAACCCTGGAGAATGAGCAGCCAGAAGGAGAAGGGGCTGCCTGTGAAGGAGAAAAGCAGCCTGGAGGAGACGGAGCTGCTTGAAGGAGTAGGAGTACCCAGAAGAAGAAGGGCTGCTTGAAAGAGAAGGATCAGCTGGAAGAGATGCTCAGGAGGGTTCCTGAAGAAGTACCCCAGGAAGGAGCCTTGGGGGACATGCAGGGGTTGCAGGGAGAGCCCTGCCAGCCTGGTAGCCTTACTTTAAAAAGTGGGTTTAAAATTGCTATATCACGTAGGCTTGGCAATCGACTCTGGTGTTAAGCAGCAGTGAAGGCTAGTGAAGCTAGACTGCCTTCCCTAACCCTCGAAGGTACCTTGTGGGGCACTTGGCTAGCAGATCAGCTAGCAGTGCAGCATCTTGAAAGACTCTGCCGGCAGGTCAGCTGGCAGTGAAGCACCCTTGGAAGACTCTGCTAGCAGGTCGACTAGCAGCGCAGCATCTTAGTACACCCGGCTAGCAGCACAGCACCCCTTTGGATACCTGACTAGCATAGGAGCAGCCTTGGAACACTCAGCTAGCAGGTCGGCTAGCGGCGAAACACCATTTGGACACATGGCTAGCAGGATGGCTAGTAGCTGGCCTCAGCTTCAAAGGCCTGCATACTTTTGCAAAGCTTGCAGCAGTTACATAGAAACATAGACTTTGACGGCAGATAAGGACCACTTGGCCCATCCAGTCTGCCCATTTCCCTACCTATTGGATAAGCTGCAGATTCTAGTTAACCAACAGCCTACTTCCTGCAACCCCCCACTATAATTGCCTTATGTCTGTCCCATGCATGTTTGAATTCTCCCACTGTTTTAGACCCTACAACCAGTTCATGGGGGAGGTGTGGCACCCAGAAAAGAGAACCCTAGGGTGGTGGTGTAGCCAGCACCAGTATTTAGGATGCTAGGGTGGGCTAGCAATTCACCCTTGTCCTAACCAATTGGCTACTGGGGCAAAGAGCAACTTTAGGGCATTTCTGATCCCTCACAAGAGTCCTTTACAGGGCTGGTAACTGCCTGTCGCCTCTAGCTGTGGCATCCAGTTTTCCCAGGCTGGTAAAGGTAGGATCTTGCCTTTTGCTCCTTCCTGTGGTCTTTGGGGGTGATCCTTTCTTACTGCTAAGGTTACAGTGATAAACCCTGCACAGTGACTATATTGCTAAGGTTACAGTGATAAGTCCTTTACAGTGATTTGCTTGACCACAGTGAGAATTCTGTATTGTATTACCCCCTTATCCTAATAATAAAGGATAGTTATTTCACTAAATTCTTTCCGTGTGGTTATTTTTAGCAGATCTTGGTGTCCCTTTTCAGTCTGTTTCTTTAGGTGGTAGCAGTGGTACTTCAGAACAGCTCCCCCAGTTAAGGCACTTTTTCATTCCCGCTAGTGGTTGGCTCCACACCACTCTTGGGCGTCCACTTTGTCTCCTCAGTCAATTTAAGCCTGCTACCTTTGGCTGAGGGGGATGCCACCAAGAAAGCCTCTTGGTGACATCAGCAGACAGATATAAAAAGAAAAGTTTATAGAAGATAGATTTTTTACAATATTATAACAGAACAAAATTACCGTATTTCTGGAAGTATGTCAAAATCCTCCACACAGAACATAATGCACAATTTTTCCCCCTTTTACCAACAAATGTCGGTAAAGTGTGGTATGGGCATCATAGCCCCTGACTACAAGTGCAGCTGTCAGGACTGGAGCCTAATAATCCCATCCTACCACACGATTTCTTAAAAAATGCAGCAGCAGATAGCCGTCTGACTGCGGTTCCATACGGTGGAGAAATTCCCTTAGTCAATCGTGGCTGGGTAGCTGGCATATCTATTTCCTAGTTTCTAGTCAACTCAGTTACTAATACTGTATTACACCAATGTGAAAGATCGAAACAAAATGAGAGACACAGACAATTACATGCCAAAAAACACAAACGCAACTCCAAGCTGCCCAAATGTTTTCGGCTTGCCAAAGTTTTAGTTACATTTTTTCTATGCTAATGCCCCCAACAACACACACACACACACACACACACACACACACACACGTGCGCGCAGATATCCATGTGAAATACCCTATAACAACACGCAGTAGCGGATCTAGACGGTTTTAGTGGGTGTGGGTTTCAGGGCGGGCCAGGTGCCGTGCCCAGCCCCCCCCCCATTGTAACTTGCTTGCTGCTGCATTTCACTTTACTAATATATTAATTGTAAGAAACTATACATTCAAAAATATAGGTTATGTTTATATTTTCAGTTAGAAATGCAATGAAAAGGATAGTATAAAGGATTAAACACATAAAAAGTTACATATCAAGTAGGCACAGCACCCCCATTGTAAAATCCTTGATCCGCCACTAACAACACGTACACATACACATACAGTCTGATGGCCATGCATGTAGCCCCGGGGGCCATACCTCTCAACCTCCTGCCTCATAAATCAAGGACAAGGCTTAAAAAAAAAAAAAAACAGAGACACAGTACCAAAATCAGGGACACATCTTCAAAATCTGTGATATCCACTCAGGAAACTGGTAGAACAAGGGGCTTAGCGTACAATGCATTGTCTAAGGAGGAACAAGTCTGTAACTTCAATGTTTGACATTATTTTGTACTTACAACCCCCACTGTTTGGTCACGGAAACACAATAGTTATGAGGGGCAAAATAACATTTTGAGACTAAATCAGGGGCGTCCCTGAAAATAGGGGACAGCTGAGAGATACTGTCCCCGTCAGTTTACCTAATGATAGCTCTTTCGTGTTCTTGGTGACTTCCTCGGCCATTCTTCCACTTCCTGAGAGACTATTCTACACGTTCCCTGTACAGGCTGGGATCTGACAAATAAGGTCCACTGACAATCACCCCCGAACAACCGGCACCTCAGCTTCAATGCTGCCAACCACGCCTGCCGAAACATACATACTACCAGGAAACCGAAAGCCCGCCCCCTCAGCGTCAGTCTGCACTTTCTATGGACAATCTGCCTGGTTGACAGCGCAGCAGGGTGAATTCCTACTGACGATTGGTTAAAGCCGCCATCAGTTATTGCTGTGCCGGTTTACGCAGTCAGCAGTGGGTAGTTGGAGTACACCGATTTCGGTCAATAATATTGAAGTTGCATCAGACAGCCATAAAGCGAATTCCGGTGTCGTAAGCACGGCCCTGCAATGCAGCACATGGTCGTGACTCTCGTCTAGTTCTATAATGTGAAACTATCTTCTGGTGTCTGGTCTCGCTATGGTAACTTACTAACTCGCTCAACAGGAGCATGTTGACTCCCAAAAACTTGCTAGTTCCTCTTAACGCGAAACGGCCTTATTGCTCATTAGTGGACAGGTCCTTTTCTTTCATAGTTTTTAGCCAACATGCAGTGAAACTAATTCCCATAACGGCAACCTTGTTCTGTTTGGCTCTTTCTGGTCATTGACACTATCTGACTTTTTGTAAAATTGTTAGTTTCTATAAGAAACAAGCATTTGTCAATGTCAGATGTTTGCCATGGGGGGGGGGGGGTCCTGGCTGACCATTCCTGTAATATCAACTGTGTGACCACATGGGTTGAAATACCCACAAAGGAAAATCCAGCAAACAGTGAATCTTTAAGCAATATACCATGAGAGGGTGTTGGTGATGCCAGGATTTACCCACTCCTTGGGGTGTTATTTGGCCATGAGGCGCAACCAAGTGGCCAAAACACCCCAGGGCGTGGGTAAATCCTGGCATCACCAACATTCTCGAGTGGCATATTGCGATTATACAATTGGCATCTGTATATTTTGTGTGTGAAAAATTAACAAAAAAAAAAGCTGGTTTAAATGTTTTATTAGTTTTTATTACATTTGTTGTTACACTTTATAAAATAGTGCTTTGTTGGTAGGTATGCGCATGTGCAGTGGTGTCAGCAAGCTGGCAAGGCGATAACCCTTAATGGTTACAGTTTGGGGAAAACCGAGACTCAAGGAAACCGCGGGTGTGAAACCAGTCATGTAAGCTGTAGTGCATGTTTAAAGGGAGCAAAAACGAAGGAAGGTAATTTTGTTGTGGGATGTGTTCTACAGTATGGCTGACGAACTGTAAAAGCAGGTTTCTGGGAGTGAAAAGGAAAGAGAGCCCCCGGGGAAAGAGCAATTTTTTCTTTTCAAAAACCAGAAAAAAAAATTCCTGTGACTAGAGTTTTTTTATGTTGAGTTCATAGCTGAATTACATTTTTTGAAACTTGCGGTATTTTTCATATTGTTTGCTCGGATGTCGATATCGTAGCTTTGTGGAGGTTTTGCCCTGTGACTGTCTGTGTTTTTGCCAGGTTTGTGTTCCTGATGGTCGCAGTGATTTGGGGGGGGCCCTTGATGCGGCTTACTGGCGACTGGCACCTCTTCCCATGGGGTGATTGTTGCTTTTACAACGGGAGAGGAGTGCCAGGTAACCAATTAAATTACAGTATTTGTGTCTGATTTTAATGCCCATTATATAATTAAGCAATAAGGCACGACAGGGTGTGGTATATCGTCATGCCTCGGGTGGTTGCGCACGAGGCCACAGGCCAAGTGCGTCCAACTGTCCGAGAAGTGACGATATCCTATGCTATACCACACCCCAGAGTGCCTTATTGCTATTATGAACTGGGTCAATTGATATTTTATGCCTTTAATGCAAAAAAATAAAGTTTTTAAATATTTTAATACTGTTTTTATATGAGTGTAGGTAGACATTAAAAAAAAAAAAGTTTGTGTATGTCATGTTTTGGCCAGTAGGTGGTGCTGTTGCAGGAGGATTTTGTTACAGGCTTAATTATTGTGGTATTCATCCCCCACCCACCCCCGGAAGTTTAGTTTACTCGGCACATTGATATTGTTTTTTGTTTTTGTTTGAGAAGGTGAAGTTGATGAGTCATGCCGTATCTGAGGAAAGCGAGAAGGTAAGGGTCAAGCATGGTATTGTTGAGGAGCGGGTTGTAGATTTTGCCGTTTACGCGGGCAGCGTGGCGAAGCGAAAGCAGTACTTGCTCTCAAAGGAAGCACTTGCCACGATGAAAGGCAGAAGATTCTTTTGTGTTTGTAGCTCGTGTGCTTTGGGCGACATGTATGGGGAGACAGTTGTGAGGATGTGTTCATTTTTTTTTTTTTTATACCGTCTCAGTGGAGGTCTGACTTGCTTCGCTTGTGGGGAGGTACAGAACGTTGCGCTGGGAGTGAGGAGGCTGGTGGCCGGAGGTTTTCAGAAGCCGTGATGATGTAGCCCGATATCATCACGGCTTCGAAACCTTCTCAGCGTCCTCCATTTACGATCTCCAGTTCATAATTAAGCAGTATACCCTGACAGGGTGCGAGTATACTGGAGGATTTACCACGGCTGGTGTGGTTCAGTCCAAGGCACAGCCCCTGGAGGGGTATATTGCTATTATACAATGTTATCCTGTATTTTTTTGTGAAAAAATAAAACAGCAGTTTTAATGATTTTTAATGAGTATGTTGTTGCGCCAGAAAATATAGTTCTTTGGTGCTTGGCAGAATATTGATATGTCGGCCATCCCACCAACTCAGAGAGGGATTGGTACAGGAAAGTTAGTTTATTTTTAAAATGAGAGATACTTTAGAGCAGGATAAAGGGGATGCAGGCAACAGTGACTGGGAGACGAAGGTGTGGAAGCAGGAGACAGGGAGAGAGAGAACATGTCTGTTAGCAGGATTTAGTCATAGTGATCTGCTGACTCGGAATGCAACTTTTTTTTTTTTTCTTTGTTATACATATTATTTTTCCGTTTTTAAATTGGGAGTATAAGGGTTTTAGTTAGGTACTGCCGGGGATTCTTCACGTTACAATCGCATTTTTTGGGATGCAATTGGTTGGTAGTGGCCAGAAGGAAGATGAGGAGAGATGCACTTTGACATTGGCAGTTCGCCGGTGTGAAGTGGAGTACTGGTTTTAACAGCAAGTTTTTTAGTAGTCACCGGAGGTAAATTACATACTTCTTAGTTACAGATGTGAGGTATTTTTATCTATTCAGCAACAATTTACCTGACAATATGTTGTTGGCGTTTTAGTCACACCAAAGTGTATTTTTTGTTGTGTCGGAGACCAACTGAGAGCCGGTGAAGCAGGTGGGAGTGCGAGTGTCAAGCAGGAGAATAATAGTGGATGAGGTAGTGGAGAAAAAAAAAAATTTCTTTATGGTGTGTTTTTCACAGCAGAGTTAATTTTGGATCGTAGTGCAGTTGTATTTTGTGCTTTTTAACATGGTCAAAGAGAAGTGGGCAGCAGCGATGAATGGAGCAGAGAGTAAGAGAAGCGAGAGAGACAGAGATGTGAGGTGGGTGCTGTCATCGGTTCAGGGACAAGTTTAAAAAAAACTGCTGTAGTTTGGGTTTAAAATATTTATAAGCCCTCTTCAGCATGAGTTAAAGTGATGTTTTTTGCTGTGGTGTAGGTGAGTGAGCATCTTGCTGTTTGTCATCATGTTTACCACTCTGTGGTGCCAATTTTGACATGGTCGGAGTGATTTGAAAGGGGGGGTATTGCAAGATAATGCATATGGGGTACAAAAACCCTGGCACAATATATCAACTGGGGGGGTGAGGATATAGCATGCACCAAGCAGGAAAGGGATCTTGGGGTTATCATCTCTGATGACCTCAAAGTAGGGAAACAGTGTGACAAGGCAGCAGGTAAAGCAAATAGGATGCTGGGATGCATAGGCAGGGGTATCACCAGCAGGAAAAGGGAGGTCATGATTCCACTATACAAGACACTAGTGAGGCCCCACCTGGAGTACAGTGTACAGTTCTGGAGACCTTACCTACATAAGAACATAGACATGGTAGAGAAGGTACAGAGGAGGGCAACAAAGATGGTGCATGGATTGCATCACAAGTCCTATGAGGACAGGTTGAAGGAATTGGATATGTACTCCCTGGAGGAGAGGAGGGAGAGAGGGAACATGATAGAGACATACAAGTATCTTACAGGGAGGAACAGGGTGCAAGAATACACTATTTTTAAGCAAAAAAGATGTTCCAGGACTAGAGGGCATGGGATGAAGTTGGAGGGAGGATGATTCAGAGGAAATGTGAGGAAGAATTTCTTCACAAAACGGGTGGTGGACAAGTGGAACACCCTGCCTGAGGAAGTAATGGGGGCTGAAACAATCACAGGATTTAAGAATGCATGGGATAGACATAAAGGAATTCTGGAGGTCAGGGGTAAGGGGCAACAGAGTTCTAGGAAAACATAAAGTGAAGTTACAGACTCAAATGGGCAGACTAGGTGGTCCATAGGCCCTTATCTGCCGACACTGTCTATGTATCTGTGTATTGCTGTGGCTGATCGGTGGCTGGCGCCTTTTCCAGTGGGTACACAGGAGGATTTACAATGCTAAAAATGTGCCAGCCAGCCAATCAAAATGCAGGATTTGGTGTGTTTTTTGTGCCCATTGTATAATTAAGCAGTAAGCCACGAGGGAGGTGTGGGTTATCAGGGATTTACCACGGCTGGCGTGGTTTGCCCATGAGGCACAGCTGAGTGGGTAACCGCCAGCTGTGGTAAATCCCCAGATAACCCACCCCCACCCCGAGTGGCTTATTGCGATTATACCATGGTCTTTTTTGACATAAAAAATAAAATAAGACATGCTTTTTTTGTATTTTATTTTATTTTTATTATATATGTTACTCCACCAAAAAATATAGTTCTTGGTTGCCATGGCTGTGGAGTTGGAGGCAAAATAGCAGTGTTTAAGAGTAGTGGCTGCTGCAGTGTGGAAGAGAGAGAGGTCTGGTAGTAGAAGAGTAACGTCAAGGAGAGTTGTGGTACTTTTTTGGGGGGGATTGTGGAGAGAGAGAAAGAGAGATAGATCTCTGTACAAGATCAACGTGCGGTGCAGGAGACTCTCGTGACTTTTTGTGAGTTTTTCTTTTTTTTTTTCGCTCGACAGTACAGTGGGGATTAACGCACGGAGAGAGAGCGGGAATGTACGGGGCATGCAGTTTGCGTTGTTCACATGTATACGGGGGATTTGTTTTATGCTTTTTTTCCTATGTTCCTGTGTGGTTAAAAGAGGGGATTCAAATATGGAGGAGTGTTCCAGGAAGTGGCAACTGAGCCGAGTAGACCGTGAAGCAGCTACTGTGAGGTGAGCGGAGTGGAATTGGTTATGGGCAAGGAAAATAGTTTAAATGAAGTTTCACTGGGTAACTAACAACATTTGTGTGTTGTGGAGTGAAGTGTGTTTAAATTTTGCAGTCAGTTGTGGGAGATGCCAGTTATGCGGGCATTCAACATGGCGGCTTTAAATTTGTGGTTTTGGGATCGGATTGCTTTTTCTTTTTTTACATGCAGCTGGCTAGCACCTTTTACAGTGATTATCAGAGGATTTACAACGGCAGTAAGGTGCCAGCCTGCTGTTCTCATTGGTCGGTCTCCGAGGTCCATGGTATAATTGCTAGTTTAGACCACCTGCACATGGTCACAAATAATGTCAGGGAGTCAAGCCCTTCTCAAGATCATGGTGGTAATAAACTAGCAAAAGAGACAACAGACAAGTGGCATATGCAGTATTAAACTTGTTTATTGCACAAAAGCAGACTGTCGTATGCCCTAAAAAACAGGTCTTGGGTGTTAAAACATGTCTTGCTATGCTCCCCTCACTACTAACTTTGCATTGTTATAATCCCACATTTTACTCTACCTGTTTATTTATTTGTCCTGTGCATTTACCCTATGTTGTTCACCCAAAAATTTCGTAACAGTTACCATCTGTTCTGTTTGTAATGTGGAACCACTATAAATGAGCCTCTGGCTCTAAGGTATTTCTGAAAACAAATACAATTACCAATTAGACACTGGGAACCAGAGTTTTCCCAATACTCCAGGGTATGAAGACGCTCTCGTTGGGAAAACGTAATGCAGTAAATTAGATATGGTGATAATCGTTATGGTAACTGTTACTTTCATAGGTACATAAAACAAGCCCTATTGGCTAAAAGTTAGGTGGCTCCACAGTATATCTAGAGCTATACAAAAAGTATAAAATAAGCTAAAATAAGAACAAAGGACTCATACAAAATTCAGATATAAGTGTGGTGTTACATAAATCTGTATGATAGCAGTGTAGGCTATACAATGACTTCTCAGAAAAATAAACAGAGCACATAAATCTATTCTCGGCATAGTACTTATGCATTACTAGTAAAGCTACCAACTTTCTGAGGCCTAAAACTGGGACAGTCCATCATGAGCATGTTGTGCTGCTTGCTCTGGCCATGCCACCCCACAGTAACATCAGTAGCAAAAATCCAGATTAAAACAATACGTCATTCTGCTGCAGCAAGTTTCAAATCATAATGTACAGACAGTTAATTAGAAGCAAACCTTCGTTAAATTGAGATCAGACATTCAAGCTGTAGCATGTAATGCTCCTCCTGACAGTCTCATCCAACCCGTTTATATTCACCTAATTTGCTGAGCAAACTTCACTTCAGTGACTCCCACCACCACACCAGATTGTTTTCACTCACTTTCTTACAGTTGATCAGGTCCAGGTACCTTATTTCACTGCTGCCGTTCTCTTTTTCTATCTGGAGTCCCTCTCAGCTGCTGGCAAGTAGACGTCCACATGCGCTTGTTTGCACTACTACCCAGTCTAATCTAACTGGAAGGAATATGCTTTATAGTGCTCCCACTGACATGCTTGTGGTGCAACACAGGCACAGGGGTTGAAGTTGCAAACTGCTGTCCAGCCCAAGCAGCGCCACAGTGGTGCTGAAATAACTATCGCTCACGGATTAGCAGTCAGCCAAAAAAAAAGGGACAAAACCGGGACAAGTAGGTAAAAACCAGGACAAAAGTGGCATTTTTCAAAACTTGTAGGGACAGTGGGACATGCTGCCTAAAATAGGGATTGTCCTGGGAAAATAGGGACTGTTGGTAGCATTAATTACTAGCAATGATCATAGTAATAATATCTCTGGTAACTTCCACTTGTACGGTAAGTACCAACACCCTATAAGTTAGTAATGCTTATGTAACCCCCACCCAGGTATGCCGTTTCCATCTTGACAGCACTGCCTGGTGGGATGGGTTCAGGGAGAAATATGTCACTCGGCACATTGGCTAGGTTTGGCTACTCTGCAGCAGGGGCACCCAAGTAACTCCGGATACAGGAAGCAATAATTGAAATGTCCAGTACCAGAAATGTGATTCTAAAGTGTGGCTTTTATTCACATCCAACAGAATAACAAAGCATAGATGGACCCCCACGGGGCTACACTCCTGGTAATGCAGATTTATGGAGATCAGAACACATCCTCATTCACTTTAACCCTCAGGCTCTGAAACACACTGGGCACACAGCCCGAACTTGTACTGTGCTCTGGGTTTCCCTGGCTCGGCTTCCTTGCCAGCCACTTGGACTACCTTCCTTCCATGGCTCGGCTATCATGCCAGCCCTTTGGACACTTTCCATATAGCATGGAAACATTTTCTGGTGGCTCCCCAAGCCACCTATAAGCACTACTGGCTCCATCAGGGAATCTTCCTCATCAATCCCACGTCTGGGTACTTTCCTCAGGCACTGGCCAAGTACCTGAGTGAAAGCAACAGGTGTCCCAAAGCAAACCCGTAGTGGTGAATTTGGTTACTACTGATGGGAGGTCTCCCACCTCTCGCTCCCATAATTCATACTCGGCCATTTCTCTGGACTGTAACATCCTTGAAAACACTTTGCTGTGTAGATTATCTTTAAATATATTCACATTCAATCTACTGTCTTTACATCCCATTTGTGCTGAACTTGAACATACTTAATAAGTGGCTGTGTCCATTACTCTAGACCCACCACAGAGTTAAGCAGTCCAATCCCCACATCTTCCAAACTGTACTTGGCTGTCTTTTCCTGACCCCACAGTAACAGTAACTTTAGTTTCATCTTGGTTCAGGTGAAAACACATTGGCCCTTTAGCAGAGCAAATTCGCCCCTTGGTTGCAGGTGCCCCACAGGTATTGTCTCTTCCAAGAAATCTCGTCCAGAAGTTCTGGTGCCTCAGCACAAACTTAAACTCAGGCAGCTTCTTGTTTCCTAGCTGGACTGGGGGGGTTACCCCTGGAAGCAGGCTGATTCCTTCCCCCCATCCCCGCTGGGATGGGGCCCTGAACCACTGAACGCGGTCTCTACCACTTCACTTGGCTCTTCTTGTGTTCCTCTCCTGGTGAGAACACACACCTCTACAAAAAAATAGCTCTTTGACAGAGCTTAGGACTCTGAGGGCCTGCCTACAGCAGAGCACCTCCTTCCTCTACTACAGACTGCAGCAGACTGACTTCAGATTCCCCAACATTCTATCCTAACTTCCCTAGCTGCAGCATTACAGTGTGTCTTATGCAGCTGTGACAGTTCTAAAATGATGTCATCCCTCAGTCTCAGCTGAGACTGAGAACAGAGTGAGACAGTGTGAAATCCATTTAACTGGAGTTTCAGAAGCTGCCTTCCCTGCCTACCACTAGGTCTAACTGGGAGTCTTGTAACCCCGGGTGACGGGGGTTACAATTATAAGTAACGTAGTATATAACATGATAGATATTGTCAGCAGTGCGCAGTGGGTTGCTAATAAGGGTGTGGGAAGCAAGTGTAACATCCCCCAGCTCCTGGATTCTCTTGGTCACCCTACATTGTACCCCTCCAGTAATCTGAAGTCTTTTTCCAGATAAGGGTGCCAGAACTGTACACAGTACTCCAAGTGTGGTCTCACCAATGACCTATACAAGGGCAAAATGACTTCCCCTTTTCTGGAGGTGATTCCTCTGGCAATGCATCCCAGCATTTTGTTTGCTTTAGCTGCTGCTTTATGGAAGTGTCTCAGGTCCCTCTGGATGATTACCCCTGAATCTTTTTCCTCCTTTGACGTGTACACCTCCCAACCAGTGACTGGTCCCTGGGTTCTTAGCTCCCAGGTGCATGACCTTGCAATTCTTGGCATTGAATCCCAACTACCAGATACCGACCATTTCTTAAGCCTAGCCAGGTCCTCCCTGAGCTCCTGTCTCCCATCCTCTACATCCACCGTCCCACACAGTTTAGTGTCATCTGCGAATAGGCAGATTGTACTTTTGACCCCATCCGCTATGTCAACAATAAAGATGTTAACACTGGTACGAGTACTGAGCCCTGTGGGACCCCACTGATCACAGGCCTAGGTTTCGATAGTCCCCCCAGTTATCACCCTGTGGTTTCCGTCCCATAGCCAGCTCTTGGGCCACCTCGACAACTTTTGCTTGACTCCCAGATTCCTCAGGTTACTGATCAGCTTCCTATGTGGCATGGAATTGAAGGCCTTACTGAAGTCCAGATACAGGACATCTACTGTCTGGCCCTGTCCAACAACCCTCTGACCCAATCGAAGAAGTCAATAAGGTTGGTCTGGCAGGATCTCCCCAAGACAAACCCATGCTGCCCTTTATCCTGGAAATGATTTACCTCCAGAAAGTTCACTCGTCTCTCCTTTAGTATGCTCTCCGTTAGCTTGCCAACAATGGAGGTAAGGCTGACTGGTCTATAATTACCAGGTTCATCCCTGGGTCCACTCTTGTGAAGAGGCACCATATGTGCCATTTTCCAGTCCTGAGGCACACACCCCATCTCTAGCCAGGTGTTAAACAGATCCACAAGGAGGCCAGCCAAGACCTCTGCCAAGTCCCTCAGGATTCTCGGTGTACACCATACATACCAGGAGCCTTGTTCACCCTAAGGCCTTTTAAAACCATATCCTCCTGGTTTGTTCAGTTTGCCCCCGCCTTCCAAACCCCTATTTTTGTGCTGTTCATTCATTTTATTTTGTTAACCAGGAAAATACACTGGGCCCATAGGCCCTTTTACAGGCACAACCCAGGACACAAAACATATTCACATAATCAACTTAACAATAAAACATTTACCCATAAATTAACGTAACTTTTTTTAAAAGCAGTTACAGTTTGCCTCGGTCAACATACATTGCCTGTGTATTTTCCTAAAACAGTTTATATTCCTGGTGTAACCCCTAGGTGGCACTATCCCAAGGGCTACTACCCCTGCCTGCTTGGCTAGTTGCAGGTTAAGGGGCCTGGGTACTGAAACGGGTGCCTCCACCCGGAGGTCAGGGTTGGTAGTGGTCAAGCTAACCTGGGTACAGCCCTCTGGGACACTGTAACCCCCCTCTTTCCCTTCTAGTGGCCAGAAAAATATACAATAATCACTTTTGCAATGACCCTTATTCAACATGCAATTCCCCACACTGTCTGCACTTACCACCAGGGCTGGTTCCTCTGGCTTGACCCTGGAGACCCCCTGTAAAACAAGGTTATGCACAGCAAATAGCAATAGTACAGTACTTTTGACATAAACTGGAACCACAGTCAGGTTAAATGCAAAAAGAGTTTGATCTGATTTATTCAAGGGACCTGAACGAGGGAGGGGTGTAATCAGGTTTATTTGCTTAAAGGCTATATCAATTAAACAGTCATGAATGCACCTCAGAGTCCCTACACAATCATGCACTCTGGGTACCCAGGTAGGAAAAAGGTGGGCTAGCCAGGAATGTTGCCCGGGGTAGGCCAATGTCGTAGCTGGTTGGGGCCCTATGATGGGAGAAAGCAACATGCACAACACAAACTATTTGTAATCCGGAGCTGGAGGGCTCAGTTCATGAAAGAAAAGATAACAAGGTGATCAGATGACAACACTTCAGATTTAGCTGTTGTTGCAGGGAGCTACCCTGATGTTTACTCACGATACCCAATACAGGACACAGGCAGGACAGAACTGAGACTGCAGGTTGATGAGCTGGAGTGCCAGGAGAAGCAGAGCCCACACAAACCACCAAGACGTCATTCCTGTTCAAAGCATTGAGCAGTGGGCTGATCCCCAGGCAGGTCTCTCGATGACTTTCTCTGTGCAACAGGTAATCTGGCTGGGCCAGTGTGACAAGGCCCAGGCCAAGTGGAGATGAATGCGGATTCAGTCCAGGGGGCTGGATGCAGCCTCCAGCAAGCAGTGGGGAACCAAATCACAACCCGCTAACGGCACACATCACATTTACATGTAAAGAAATTCCACTGTACCAGGCAGATGGCTCTCCGATCACAATTACAGGGTCTCTGCACCAAACCAGGAGTTCAGAGATGGCTGGAGGTCCTAACAGGCCGATGGCGTTCAGCAAATCTTTGGTCTCTTTCAGGTTTGGAGCCTGGTCACAGTTCACTGGCTTATCTAGCTCTCCAAAGTCGGATTCAGTCTGAATAAACTCCAGTTTCCCTCTCAGGGACAGCAGGCAGGCCAAACTCAGCCCTTTCACAGTTCTCCCATGCGAAACTACACAGGACTGCTGCTCAACTGTCTCAAGCTGTTCTCTCTCTTTCACTTCTCAACTCAGACTGACTATTACAAGCAGCCTGGGACTTTCCCCAGGATCCAAAAGGTTTGGTTGGCTGATCTGTATGTCAGCCACAACAAGGGCTCCCCCTCCAGGTCCAATTATAACTGCAATATAGGCAGCTCTTAAAGAGACAATACACAGAGGCTATACAGGCATTTGCAGGTAATAATGTTTAAATGGCTGAAACGCAGGACACCAGCCTGCTAGTGAGCTTTTAGGCAAGCCCAAGGAAGACTTTTTGGGAACCCCCATTTGTAGGGGGGTTACACCTTTCCCTGCCTGGAAAAAACTTGGCATCTGCATCAAGTCTATACCATCACAATATGGAAGATGCAATATATATGAGACATTTGTGACACAAGCATACTATGAAAATAACATCTGATGCATCAGTTAACATAAACTTATCACATTACTATACATTTACTATACCATGCCTTTATTGACAATACATTATGCATGTTTCATATATTCTATACAGATTCTACTATGATTAACACACTAGTAACATCACAATACTGATACATGTTATAACTTCTTGTACATTAAACAGTGTAGGAGAGGGCCCTTCCCTGTCAGCTAACTTGCAGCTGGATGGGACAGGGGCACCATACTGAGAAGGAAGAACAGTCAACCTGGAATTGGCCATTAAGCTCAGTTTGGGTAGTGAGCTCTGAAAAATATAAACACCCTTGTGGACCACATTGAGAGGCAAGTTGACAGGCCTCCCAGGGGAATCATAGCTAAAACGTAGCACTGGCTTAACGGGTTGCCCAGATTTTCTTCGGGGGACAGACACAGGTTCTAGGCAGTCAGCACTGGCACTGAGCTCTTCTCCTGTAGTGTGGGATGCCTCTGCACTGGTTGAAATGTCCAGATTAGGAACACTATCAGCTCCTGGCTCTGCGGACTCTGTCTTCACAACACTGTGCTCATTATTATCTTCTGACGAGGGCCCAGGTTGCTCATTCTGAAGAGAATCTGGCACAGTTAGGCTTTGTGACATGGAGGGGGTGCTGTCAACACTTTCGTATTGCTCCTCAAGTTCTGACATGTCCCCAGGGAGACTGTGACCATCAGCCCCTTCTTCAGGCAAGTCGGACAGTTCTACAAGACACAGAGAGTCTGCAACCTCGGACAGGACCTCACTTTCAGGGGGCACTGGGTCCAGGGAAGAAGCTGGGGGGTTAGGCAGTCCAGAAGACCCAGCTTCATCCCTACAATGCTGCATAGGATTGCCTCGAAACAACTGACTCAGTTCATATGAGGGATAATAGGCATTACCATAGTCACTTTCATCAGAGGTGGATTGACAGTCACTATCATTCGAGGCCTGCCAGGGAGAGGGCTCCGAATCTTTAATAGCTGAAGCAGATGGACTCGGTCTCCTTCTTGCAACAGCATGAGTCCCCGGCCCAGGGGAAGCAATTTCTGAGGTTTCAGCCTCAATGATAATTTTGCCGATAGGAAACAAAAGGTTACGGTGCATGGTCTTGACAGCTTTGGAGTTATTCTTGGGGCGCACCTTGTACATGGGTAGATCATCCAGTTTTCCAGCTACTATATGGGGAAGATGATGCCACCTATCAGCAATTTTGTGCTTGCCATGCAGTCCCAAATTATGTAACAAAACACGGTCTCCGTGCCGTAACTCTTGAGCCTTTACTTTCTTGTCGTACCTCTCTTTTTTGGCAAGGTTTCTTTTGGCGGCCATTGTCTCAGCCAATTGGTACACATGGTTCAATTGAGCTTTCAGTTTCTGTACATACTGCATGTAGCTTTCTGCCCAGACCCCATCTGGAGAGACCCCAAAGCAGACATCAACTGGTAGTCGAGCTTCCCTCCCGATCATGAGACGGTAGGGGGGAGAACCCAGTAACGTCACTTTTGATGCAATTGTACATGTGTACCAAGGTGCTAATCTACTAGCTCCACTTATGCTTGTCTTTTGGATGGAGGGTGCCCAGCATGTCTAGAAGAGTGCAGTTAAAGCATTCTGGTTGAGGGTCCCCCTGCGGATGATAGTGGGTGGTTCTTGACTTCCGCACCCCCGACAGAGAGAGCATTTCTTTGATTAGCCTACTTTCAGAGTCTCTACCTTGGTCAGAGTGGATCCGCTGGAGGGGCATCATAGTGGATGAATAATTTTTCCACTAGCACCTTGGCCACGGTAGAGGCCTTTGATCTTTAGTTGGAAAAACTTGTGCATACCGTGTGAAATGATCAGTAAGCACTAACACATTGCCAGTATTCCTCTGGTCAGGTTCTAAGCACAAAAAGTCTGTGCAGACCAGTTCCATGGGGGCACTGGTAGTGATATTGACAAGGGGGGCAGCCCTCTGAGGCAGGGCTTTCCTTTGAAGGCAATGACTGCAGGTATTTACATGTTGCTCAACATCTGCCCCCATTTTGGGCCAGTAGAATCGAGATCACACCAAGTTGAGAGTCCTGTCAATACCGAGGTGCCCTATGTGATTGTGGAGGGACCTCAGTACCAAGTGTTTAAAGGCCGTGGGCAGGACCAATTGTTGCTTGTCTACTTGACCACTACGATCCACTGTCTCTCTGTGTAACATCTGATTAGGCAACTTCAACCTGGGGCCTTCTGTAAACAACAGGGCAGTTTGCAAGTCAGGGAAACGCAACTTAGATGCATCTTACCCCGCACCCAGGGCGTCAAGTGCTAGCTGAATCATAGGATCTTGGGACTGAGCCCACTGAATACTGTCATTGTCGAATTGAGGTAGTGCACTAATATCTAGAGCAGAGAAATGGCAATAGGCAGCCGATATGCAGGTATCAGTAGGGCCCAAGAAATCTACTAGACAGTCCACTGTGTCTGCAGACATCTGTTCATCTCGGTCAGACTTTTGGCACAATGCTCGGATGTCAGGTTCAGACAGTCTGACCTAATCACTCTTGGAAGCTGGCCTTCGTGACAGGGCATCAGCATCAATATGCTTCATTCCCGGTCTGTATTCAGCAGCATAAGCATAGGTGGATAAGGCGGAAAGTCACCAGTGCCCAGTGGCATCTAATTTAGCTGAAGTCTGTACATAGGTTAATGGGTTAATATCAGTCTTCACCAATATCTTTGCCCCATAGAGGTTTGAAACTGGTCAATGATGGCCCGTTTTAGGGTAAGGAACTCCAGCTTTTGCACAGGATAGTTTTGCTCTGATGGGGTTGAGCTCCTACTGGCGAAAGCTACCAGTCTCAAACCATCCTCATGGTCTTGATACAGAACAGCTCCTAGGCCCTGCAGACTAGCGTCCGTATGCAGCACATCAATCAATCAAATTCTTTATTTATCCAGGCAAACACCATTGAGCAAGCTCATTTACAAGGTGGACCTGCATTACACAAGTCAAGTAACAATGCATTTATATACAGACAAATAGACAGTAGATGCAAGAGTACAACAGTACAGGTAGGCCTGCAATAGACAGGATAAGTAAAAATACATTTGGGTTCAGGTAAAAGACAGTCGGTAATGGTATACATAACAATAGGGTAGCAAGTCGGTAAAAATTTATACCAGATACAACAAAATACATGGCTTAGTATTCCTGTAAGGTAAAGGCATTATAGTCCAGCGAAGAGATTAGTTGAAGTGGATGCTACAAGCGAAGAGACATACACAGTCAGTTTAAAAAGACCCAGGCATATCAAGGGGGAGACATGTGTCAGGAGAAGTGGGCAGCCAGTGTGGGGGGGGGGGCTGGAACTGGGATACTACTAGGAGTGAAGGAATGAGATGCTGTGGGTATACAAGGAATAGGTGGGTGAGGGAGAGAGAGATTTAGGGCGGTAGATAAGTAGGTGGCTCAAGGACAAGTTATGCACTGTTACAAGAAGGAAAGAGGATGGGAAAAGCAGGGAGGAAGTGGAAGGGGGGTGTAAGTAAGTTAGGATCATTGAAAGCAGTTGCATGCTTCTGTAATGTATTTCGAGTATAAGGTCTTAAACATAATGAGACTAACAGGAGTCCTCAGTTTCAGTGATTTCTGTAGCATATTCCAGAGCTAGGATCGTTGGAAGCAGTTGCAGGCTTCTGTAATGTATTTTGAGTATAAGGACTTAAACACAGTAATACTAACAGGAGTCCTCGGTTTCAGTGATTTCTGTAGCACATTCCAGAGTGACGGTAGAACGAATCCTATGGCAACTCTCCCAAAACGCGTTAGGGCTTTGGGTACTTTCAGAGAAATCAGTGAACAGCTTCTGAGGGCATAGGTTCCAGGCATATTGAGAGTCAGGCAATCAACAATCTACTGCAGAGGTTTGCCAGTGATAGCTCTGTATGTCCAGAGAGCTGCATTTGTATTTCCTCTGTAGTGTAGGGAGGTCCAACCTACGGCCGCATATAAAGAGCAGTGATGGGTGGAGAAGGAGAGACCAGTGATGAAGCACAGGGCTCTGTGGTAAGGTATGTCCAATTTATCGAGGTATGAAGTAGCACATTGGCTGTATATAAAGTTGGCCTAATCAGTTAGGGAAAGGAACGTAAACTGAACTAGCTATCTCTTGGCCTCTGTTGTTAGTAGGTGGTTTAACCTGAAGAAGAGACTTAGTCTCTGCCTCAGTTTTTTTAACGAATCCTCCAGGTGGTCTGCAAAGGAGAGTTTCAAGTCTAGCTAGACCCCCAGGTATTTGAATTTTGGCACAAATTCCAGGGTTTCTCCTAGGAGGGTGGTGATGGGGGGTAGAGAAGGGTAGGATGCATGGTTAATAGGTGAAAATAGCATCACCTTTGTCTTTTTGGTGTTAAGTAGCAATTTTTTACTAAGGAGCTGGTATTGAAGTATGTTGAAGTCAGCTTGCAGGTCACTACAGGCAGTTTCAGTAGTTGTACGGCTTAGGTAGATTGCTGTATCATCTGCGAACAGATGAATTTTCACTCATTGATGCCTGAGTTTATATTGCTGTGATGTAGATGGCAAATAGGAGTGGCTTCTGGGATGGATCCCTCATGGACGCCTCTTTTAACAGATTTGAGGGGAGAGTTCTCCTCAGCCTTGACCTGTTGGTGCCTACCAGAAAGGTAGTTGTGGAACCAATGCAAGGAGGTAGAATCTAGACCATAGCTTTTAATGAAGAAAGAAGAAGGCTGTGGTCGACAGTGTCGAAGGCCTTACTTAGGTCTAGAAAAACGGCGCAGACAAATTTTTTGTTCTCTAGCTCGCGCTGCCAGTCATTTGTCACCTTGGTAAGGGCCGTGATTGTACTATGTTCAGTTCTGAAACCAGATTGCATTGGGTTTAGCAGGTTAGTATCATCTATGAAAGATTTCAGCTGGGCATTCACGATTTTTTCCAGAAGTTTTGATAGTATCGGGAGAAGGACGATGGGCCTGTAGTTGTTTAGATCACAGGGGTCTCCGGATTTAAACAACGGAATAACATGTGCGGTCTTCCACAGTTTGGGGAGGGTCCCTTGAGAAAGGGACAAGTTAAATAGATGCATAATAGGTATGGCCAAGACATGATGGGCAATCTTTAGGTAGCATGGATCGAAGGTGTCAGTGCCAGCACTTTTTGTGGTGTACAGCTGGAGGAGGAGATCTTCGACCTCTTTTAGTGAGGCAGGAGAGAATGAAAAGACTGCACCTGAGGGACTAGATTCTGAAGGTTGCGTGGTAAGCTGGGAGTGTAGGTTGTGTGCAGGTGAGTTATCAAAAGCTAGCCCTGCAGTAGCAAAGTGATTGTTGAAGGCTTGTAGTATCTCTTTATTGTTGATAGTTACATTGTCAGAAATAATTTTTGAGTGGAGAGTGTTTCCTGTGGTATTACCAGAAAGTTCTTTTATTGTGGACCAGAACTTGGTAGGGCAGTTGGAGGCAGTGTCGAGTTCAGAGCAATAGAAGTTGGACTTGGTTTCCCAATTAGCTTTGTACAGTGGTTTCTGGCTGTTCTGAAAGATACGGTCTTCGAGCTTTGGGATTTATGCATAGCTTCCAGAGCTTGTCTCTTTTAATATTGCTGCCTTGATGTCTGCTGTAAACCAATGGCACTTCCTAGCCTTTATGCAGGTTTTGACTAAGGGTGCGTGGGTGTTAAGAGCACTGGATACAGTTTTGTGGAAAACGGCATATGCTGTTTCTACTGATATGGCTAAATAAAAGGTCTGCCAAAGCAGGGAGGCTTTCAGGTCATTGATATATGCAAGCGGGCCAAAATTCCGTTTTGATCTTTTGGTGGAGAACTTTGCTGTTGATTTAGGGACTGCTCTTATGCCAGCAATAAAGCAATGGTCACTAACATCGGCAGAAAAGATCCAAGCATGGGAGAAGAAATGTGGTTTGCTTACTAGAAGTACATCTAATAGTGTACTTTTTGTAGGGTTTTTCTTATGAATACGAGTAGGTTCATTAATAAGAAGAGTGAGCCCATGAGAGTCACAGAAGGATTTAAGTGGAAGAGATGCGCTTGACAGCCAGTTGTAGTTGAGGTCCCCTAGTATAATTGTTTCCATTGTGTTGGTACTCATAGTAGATGATAGGTGGGACAGGAGCTGTGACCCCGAGGATGGGGGTCTATAACATCACATGACACAGAGGGCCATTGATGTAGATATTTTGATATTCAAGGACCATGGCAATTGATATAGTGTCAAGGGTAGCAATCATAAACTTGTCCTTAACATAGATGGCTGCACCACCACCTCTGGTTAGTCTATTGGCTCTGAATACCAGATAGTTGGGGATATTGACCTCTTTGTCTGGCATGGATGGACGAAGCCAGGATTCAGATATGACAAGTACATCTGGCTCCGTGTGGATAGCCCAAGCCTGTATTGAGGTGAGTTTCTTTAAGAGGCTACACACATTAACATGCATAAAGCTGATACCTTTATACTTCATGACTTCAGACGGTGAAGGAATTGCTTGTATAGGACCAGGGTTAAGTTTAACATTACCTGAGCATAGCAAAAGGAGGAATACAACTTTCCTCATGGCAAAAAGTGATAATTTGGAAGAACTAAACCTTCTTTGGCTAGTGGAATTATTGGCGTAGGAATGCAAGGACCTGTTCTTTGTACTGTTCAGTCCTAGTGATACACATGCTAAGACCCTAGCTGTATGACACCAGTAGATACAGGTACTGGGCCGAGTAGGTAACATTCCTTGGGTAGGTAACGAGATGCCGGAGGCTGTTCGAGAGGGAGACTCAGCTGAAAGTGAGTACGACAACTTGGGGGCATAGCACGAGTTGTATAGGGACTCCATGAGTCATAGCACATAGGGCTTGGTAGGGTCAGCATGGGCGAGGATGGGGGCATGGGTGAGCTGGTATATGACTTTGTAGAAGACTGCTTCACATTCGGGTGTCCAGCGGGACCCAAAAGGCTCACCTGTTCAGAAGTACACTTTCTCGGGTTCTTTGATAGCCCCTTTTTCGTATTTACGGTTGGTAGGGGGTAACCCTGGGTAAGATTCAGGAGGGGACGAATCACCTTTGAATAGTCTTTGATGAACTTGCTGTAGTAGCCGCAGAACCCCAGAAAACATTGTAGTTCTTTCTAGTTATGGGGCTGGGGCCAAGTAGCCAGCGATTCAACCTTACTGCGATTAGTCTCTATCCCTTCCTCAGATACTATGTGCCCCACATACTTCACGGATGTTTGAAAAACTGGCACTTGTCAGTAGACAGCTCAAGGCCGAATTCTTCCAATCGGTCTAGGACTTTAAACAGTCTGGTCTCATGCTCCTCTAACGTGGCCTGAACACAATGACATCATCTAGGTACACTAGACATTCCAGCAAGTTCATATCTCCCACCGCACATTCCATCAGTCACTGAAAGGTGGCTGGAGCACCCGAAATCCCCTGTGGCATTCTCAGGAATTTATAGAACCCCAAAGGACAGATGAAGGCTGTTTTCTCACGATCCTCTGGGGCTATCGGAATCTGGTAATATCTGCTGCGCAGGTCCAACACTGAGAACCATTTGCTCCCATTCAGGCAATCCAGGGCATCTTGTATACAAGGCATGGTGTATTGATCTGGGACGGTCTGCCAGCTCAGGGTTCGATAATCAACACACATCCTCACATAACCATTCTTTTTAATCACAACCACAATGGGAGAGGCATATGGGTGCCTTGATTCTTGTATAATGATAGCAGCAAGCATATCCTGAAGGTGCCTCCTAATGTCACCTGTGTCTGCTGGGGTGAGGCATCGGGATCTCTCTCGAAATGGCTGGTCATCATGCAGGTGTATATGATGCTCTGCACCCTCGACACACCCCACATCCCATTCTTTTAACAAAAACACTTGGTCTCTCTGGGCAAGTTTCTTGCTAATTCTAGCCTTTCATTCAGCTGACAAAGGGGAATCACCAAAGTCAAATAAGTCTGGGGTCACTCTCTCCTTTTTGCCAGAGTACTTATTACTGGGTAATACGGCAGTGTCTGCACAGTGTACTGTAGCTAGGATGCACCCTCTGTTCACCTGGACCTCACGATCTGACATATTCCAAATCTGGACCATCACTCATCGTGCATAGGCATGGGCATGGGCAGGCAGGATGCTGGGTTTAACAAATAATCCCTCTTGCAATTTTCCATCACCTGGTGCATCCAACATTAATATTTTGTTCTTTACATCTTTCCGGAGGCGGACCTTCCCGTGAATGGTACACTGGGCATTGGGTGCCAGTACCAGGGAGTCCGGATCCTTCTTCCACATGATCCCCACAGGTTCATCCTGGTCTGCTTCCTCGGGTTCCTGTTGCAAGTCATAGGCTCTTTTGATTAGAGCCAGAATTCTTGGGGGCCTGCCCAGTCCGTTGCCCTTGTTTCTCATGGCAGAGTTGTGCCAGTCTCCCAAACATATGGGCGCGTTTGTCCCAATTAACAGGGGATCCCCATACAGTCCGGTGGGGGGGACTCACTAAGGTGAGTGTCTCAACTTATTCATCTACTCCAGCCACGGAGGTAGGAAAAGACAGCCAGATATGAATATACCCCAAGTACGGATAAGACTTCTCGCTCAACCCCTGTACATGTAAGCCTTCCAAGGGTTGTAAGGCACATCAGGTAGATGCTTTTGATACCAGTCTCGAAACACTATAGTTACTTGAGATCCACTGTCAAGCACGGCCTGGGCGGACACACCGTTCACCATCACTGTAGTTTCCATTGAAGGGCCCACCACCTTTGACCACTCAGGCGATGTAGACTTGGATATCGACTTGGCAGCAGCCTTTGATGAAAAACTTTTTCAAGCAGCTCCACCTTGCAGCTGGTTATTGTTCCATCGAATCAAGGCTAGTAGCCTAATAGTAACCTTTCTCAAGTTCTCCGATGAGCAACAAGTGGACCAGGTGTGCCCGTCCTCCTCACAGTGGTAACAAAAATTGGGTTCTCTAGCGTCTCTGAGTGGTTGTGGGCTGTCTTCCTGCTTGGGTGCATCAGGGGCACCTTGGGGCCCCTTCTTTGACTTGTGACTTGTGTTCTTGGTCCTTTGGACTTCCACCAAGGTTAGTGGTTTGTGTGACTCGTAGTAGGTCCCCTACCAGGGCTCTCAATTCTCGTATTTCTTCCAGTAGGTTACCCTCAGTCCGGGTTTCCAAGGAGACAGCATGCACCCCCACCCACTAAGTGGGGCCTCGCTCTTTGACTCAGGAAGTGCCTGTCAGAGGTTAGTATCTCTGGCCGCCTCAGCGGCTTGTTGGCTGACTCTCAACTCCGTCAGTTCTTTAATTAGTTCTCTCATCTGCTGCACCTCAGTCTCGTCACTTCTCTCAGGGGTCTGGCAGGTACGAGCAACCCCAGCATAGGGCTCCCATCCCTCTTCATGAATCTCTTTCACGAGGTGACAATACTCGGGAGGGTTAGTCTTCCTGTCTTGCAATTTAAGTTTTAGCATCATCACCCAGGAGTACCTGGCTGACTTGAGAATATGGTCCAGTCTCACCCGATTTAATTCACTAGCAGGTACCCCTTCTTTCCTGTGGGCACTCTGCAGAGCCCTCTCAATTCTGGTAACAAACATAGACAGCGTCTCATTCTTCCATTGCTTGGTGGATTTAAATGTCCATAGTAAATCATCCCCTGACTCAGTACTACCAAAAAAACCCTCCGAAGCAGAGAGGTATTCAGCAGCAGCAGTAGCCTCTGGGCTAGTGGCTCGTAGGAAGCGAATAACCTCCAGTGCAGGGCCCCTCAAACTCTCCATAAGTCTTTTTGTTTTCTCCCCCTCAGAGCACTGCCACTCCTGGACCGGGGGGGTAGCATAGTCCATCCACGTTTCCAGGTCACCCTCACCTAAGGGCACTGGAACTGTCCCGGAAAATGTCTTAAGTCTACGGTAAGAGTCCTGGTGCACAGATGGAATTACTGTGGGGGAGGGGTGACCACGGGGAGTCCCTAGGGGAGGCAGGAGATGTTGTTGAGGACTGCAGTGGCGTGGGTTCTTCAGAAAGGTCTTGCACCTTCACTACCTCTTGGGCAGATCGCCCCTCAGAAACTTAACAACTTAAGCAGTTTGTCCTTGAACCCCTTTATACTGGGACATCCTCCCGGGGTAGCAGGATCACTGTTCAAATGGATGACTCTCCACCCCTTCTGGCCCCTTCTGACAGAATAACAGGGGGTACTTTCTCTGGATCTATGGGAGAGCTACAGGAGAGTAGAACCACTATGGTCTGGTTAAACAGGTCCGAATCCCTGCCCTTCACTTGAGCCTTTCCTAAACACTTAATGTGTTCCACAGCCTCTACAGTAACAGCATTAGTGGTCCTAATGGGACATCCATTAACAGGAGGGCCTGTCGGGGGTCTACCCCCTCAGCCTCACTCCACCCTATCATTCGGTGTTCTAACAGCTTATGGGGGCGATCTTGAGCTTAGGTGTAGCAAGCTCCTCCATTTTATCACCAGTTCTAAACGTAATGGGGTAATTCCCACCTCTGGCCACTAGAGGACGCTAATCCCAGTGGTGCCTCCAAGATGTAACCCCTAGGTGGCGCTATCCCAAGGGCTACTACCCCTGCCTGCTTGGCTAGTTGCAGGTTAAGGGGCCTGGGTACAGAGGTCAGGGTTGGTAGTGGTCAAGCTAACCTGGGTACAGCCCTCCAGGACACTGTAACCCCTTTCCTTCTAGTGGCCAGAACAATATACAATAATCGCTTTTGCAATTACCCTTATTCAACATACAATTCCCCACACTGTCTGTACTTACCACCAGGGCTGGTTCCTCTGGCTCGACCCTGGAGACCCCTGTAAAACAAGGTTATGCACAGCAAATAGCAATAGTACAGCACTTTTGACACAAACTGGAACCACAGTCAGGTTAAATGCAAAAAGAGTTTGATCTGATTTATTCAGGGGATTTGAACAAGGGAGGGGCATAATCAGGTTGATTTGCTTAAAGGCTATATCAATCAAACAGTCATGCATACACTTCAGAGTCCCTACACAATCACACACTCTGGGTACCCAGGTAGGAAAAAAGTGAGCTAGCCAGGAACATTGCCCGGGGTAGGCCGGCGTCGTAGCTGGTTGGGGCCCTATGATGGAAGAAAGCAACATGCACAACACACACTATTTGTAATCCAGAGCCGAAGGGCTCAGTTCGTGAAAGAAAAGACAAGGCAATCTGGTGACAACACTTTAGATTTAGCTGTTGTTGCAGGGAGCAACCCTGATGTTTACTCACGATGCCCAATACAGGACACAGGCAGGACGGAATTGAGACTGTAGGTTGATGAGCTGGAGTGCCAGGAGAAGCAGGGCCCACACGAATTACCAAGGCGTCTTTCCTGTTCAAAGCATTGAGCAGGGGGCTGATCCCCAGGCAGGTCTCCCATCAATGACTTTCTCTGTGCAACGGGTAATCTGGCTGGGCCAGTGTGACAAGGCCCAGGCCAAGTGGAGATGAATGTGGATTCAGTCCAGGGCGCTGGATGCAGCCTCCAGCAAGCAGAACACAGTTCAGCACACAGTGGGTACCAAATCACAACCCACTAACAGCACACAGCACATTTACATGTAAAGAAATTCCACTGCACCAGGCAGATTGCTCTTCGATCACAACTACCGGGTCTCTGCCCCATACCAGGAGTTAGAGATGGCTGGAGGTCCTGACAGGCCAATCGTGTTCAGCAAATCTTCAGCCTTCTTTAGGTTTGGAGCCTGGTCACAGTTCAGTGGCTTATCTCGCTCTCCAAAGTCGGATTCAGTCTGAATAAACTCCCAATTTCCCACTCAGGGACAGCAGGCAGGCAGGCCAAACTCAGTCCTTCCACAGTTCTTCCAAGTGAAACTACACAGGACTGCTGCTCGACTATCTCGATCTGCTCTCTCTTTCACTTCCCAACTCAGACTGACTCTAGCTGCAAGCAGCTTGGGACTTTCCCCAGGATCCAAAAGGTTTGTTTGGCTGATCTGTCTGTCAGTCACAAAAAGGGCTCCCCCTCCAGGTCCAATTATAACTGCAATATAGGCAGCTCTTAAAGAGACAATACACAGAAGCAATACAGGCACTCGCAGGTAATAATGTTTAAACGGCTGAAAGGGAAGGACACCAGCCTGGCAGTGAACATTTAGGCAAGCCCAAGGAAGACTTTTCAGGAAACCCCATTTGTAGGGGGGTTACACTGGCATTTCTTATATCAGAATTTAATTCATTCCAATATTTTGCAGCATTGTATGCAAAGGATTTTTTACCTTTTTTACAGATTTAAAATGTGGTATATGTAGTGACAGAGTCTCGTCAGATCTTAGATGTTTCAATGTTTTTTTAACACAATAATATTTGTCAAAGACCCATTCACCTCCTTCTCCAATTCACTATATATCATGTTATTTATATAATACTTATCCCTAAGTACTAACAACAACCAGTTTAAATTATTATATAAATTACAATGATGTTCATTTTGCCTAGTCGTGGCATAGGTCCATCCTTCTCCCCAGTGAAGGCCGAACTGATGTACTCGTTCACTGACTCTGTCTGTTCCTCACTACTTTCTGCCCATCCCCCCCCTTATCCTAACAATCCCATCCATGTAGCTTTTTCTCTCCCTTATATACCTAAAAAAAATCCTTCTCATCCTCCCTTGTCCCTTGCGCCAGCTTGGTTCTCTCATGGCCTTAACTGCCCAGACCACTCTGCCTGCCTCTCTAGACTTCACTGAGTACTCCTCCCTGTCTTCCTTACTTATAGTACGTTTCTACTTACGAAAGGCTACTCTCTTTTCCCTTACCTTCTCTGCCACCTCGCTGTTGAACCAGCACATTTTTTTTTTACCAAGATTTCTTACTAGGAGCCTTTGTACACATGCTAGTGGCCTTAGTCAGACCCAACTTAATAATGGGCCATTTCTCCTCTGCCTCCATTTCCGGACTGATTTTGGCAAGGTGCCCTTGTAGGATTTTCACCCTTCCTACCATAGTCCACCCTCTTAAAGTCCACTACTCTTGTCTTAGTCCTGGCTGTTTCCCTGTCCATATTGAGGTAAAACCAAACTGTGCAATGGTCACTGCTTGCAAGGGGGTCTTCCACCTTAGTTTCCTGGAGAAGCTGTCCATCTGATAGCACTAGGTCCAGAATGACTCCATCCCTGGATGGCTGTGTGACTCCCTGCACTAGGAATCAATCCTAGAAAGCCTCCAGAAGGACTTGTTCCCTGGAGTAGGAGGTAGCTAGGGTCCTCTAGTCAACCCCAGGCAGATTGAAATCTGTGATGACTGCATTCCTCCTACTGCTTAGTGTTCTAATTTGCTCCCACAGCTTTCTGTCCAAATACTGTTCTTGTGAAGGTGGTCTGTAAACTACCCCGATTCATACCTTTATTCCCTTGATGTTGTGAAACTATACCCACAAGGCTTCAGTCTCACTTTCCTCCCCCTCCTCCTTGGTGCATATGATCCCTTCCCTCAGAATAAAGCTACCCCTCCTCTCTCCTTATTCTCTCTCTCTCTCTCTCTCTCTCTCTCTCTCTCTCTCTCTCTCTCTCTCTCTCTGTCCTTCCAGTAAATTCTATACTCCAGGCATGACGAGGTCGTATTCGGTGGCCCATGTCTCTGTGACGGTCGTTATGTCCACCTTTCCCTCAGCCATCAGTGCCTGAACATCTGCCATCTTGTTTGCCAGACTCATTGCATTCAAGGGCACCACCTTCCACCTCTTCCCGTCCCTTTTTGTCCCTCCTGCATCCCCTTTCCCCTCACCGCCCCTGTCCACCATTCCTTCCATCTGATGTTTTAATGGTGGGGAGGCTCGCTGGTCTCCCGCACCTGGTGACTACAGTTGCAGCACACCTAACGCGCCCCCGTTGTTTAAATTTAGTTTTAGTAGACAAGTATTCTTTCAGCTTACCTTTCAAGACCCTGGTGCCCTCTCGTAAATGTAGCCTGTGTGTGGCGCATATAGTTATTTTTTCCCCAAGTTCTTCACCCCCTCCACTAGCCTGTATCCCTCTGACTTGCACCACCCCCTTAACCAACTTTTAAGTTCCTCAATTCTCTGTTTTCTTACAGTACTCACCCTAGGGACTAGAAGCACTTCTGAGAACTAAACTGATCTTACTGCCCTGCTGCAGATTTTTCCTACCTCCCTACATTTCTTCTGCACCACCTTTACTTCACACCCTGCAAGGTCATTTGTGCTCAGGTGTACCATAATGTGAGGTTTCTCACGCTTCTGCCCTACACATTTAGGTTTAAAAGGTCCCACTCTCCCCACCGTCCTGCCCAGCATACACTTCATTCACCTGTGGCTATACCTTGAACCCTTATCTCCCATCTCACTCCCTTCAGCAGGACCTGCATCAGGTTTTTGTGGGTGCCGACCAATGGACCTCTAGTGGGCCCCCCTCAGACCCATCCATTTTGCCCCGCAGGCGCCTCATGTCCAAAGCTTGATGCCGGTGCCCCTACCTGACAGTGTTGCTAGTGGGGGGGGGTAACAGGTTCAAAAGATGCTCCGCTGGTTAAAGCCTGACTGTAAAATACACTACCAGCTGAATTAAAAATCTCACAAGAACCCCCGGGCAGTGGACTGTGCACCACCATAGCGTCTCCAAAAGATGCTCCGCTGGGAATACTGACAGTGTAAAGTACAGTACCACCAGAAACATGAAAAATCTCACTAAACAAATCACGAAAAAAAAAATCTCAGAGCCCCCCCCACCACCACCACCACCAGTAGTGCGCCACTCAGCCGCCGATGTAGTAGTACTGGGGGAAAAGAAGAACAGCAGAGATAGATTGACACCCCCAAGTATCAGTGCATCCCACCTGGCTTCTCTTCACAGCAGCTAGCAAACTTCCACATAACACGTTCCACACCAACCCTGTGCCGGTCAACCCTCGAACCGCAACCAACCACCTAAACTTTCAATGTAAAGTCCCACAGTCTCCCTACGGGGCTCTGCCTACCTGGTGTGGTGCAGGTGTGGGTTACATGAGGAGCTTCATCCTTCTGCCATTGCTGTTGGTGCCATTTCAGAGCGCCCCACCAATGCACAACTGAGTCACTCTCCTCTCACTCGCTCTACTCAGCCCCAGAGCACTGCCACCACTCCACCTGACTGCCTTCATAACAACACAGCTAAAGCTGTGGGATCAGGCCACTTAGGCTCCCCCCCCCCCCGCTGCCTCACTTTCCACTCCTATGATTGGTCTGCACATCCACACCCTTCCCCACAGAACACACCCTCATCTCACAAATGGATCTGGGCCCTGCTGGTCAAGTAGGGCTCACCTCGCAGCCTTTGTTTTTTTCAGAGGAATCCTGGGTAGTTTGCACTCGGCTTCATACGCACTGATTTAAATTGTCACCAGCAGTCGGAGGTGGAGCAGTGGAGCCCAAGCAGCATAACAGCTGTCTATCAAATCCATTATCCTGTAGTGTTGTAGCTGGTAGCCCGACTGAATGCAGTGCTGGGCTACGGAAAAGGTGACAACACTTTTTTGATCCCCTTCTCAGCTTCCCTCTGGTGTCGGGGCCCCGAGCAGTTGCCCTGATCACCCGGGTGCTGATGCCGGCCCTGCCCTTCAGTACTGAGTCTCCCAGGATAATGATCCTCTCTCCTTCCACCCTCTCATTCTGTCTTCACTTCTGCACACACCCCAAAGCCCTCTCCTCTCCCATGAATCCATTTTCCCCTGTCCCAGTGCCTCTCTCCTGTGCTGCTTCACCTTTTGGTCCCCTTTCCCTCCTACCTGCAGACTCCCCAGTCTGATTGTCCCTCTCAACCCTCACTTCTCTCCCCCTTCTGCACACGCCTGCACTCCACCCACATCGCTTCACCAACTACTTCCCTACATCCCATTTGCCACTGTTTATGGCCGCTACACTTTCTTGATCTTTGACACTGACCAGTATGATGAATCTGTTCAAAGAGGGACACCATATCAGGATGTACTTCAGCTCTCCCACCCTGTGCTTTCCTCGTTTCCCCTTGTTCTGATTCCTCTCCCACCCCACCCCCTGCTCTTTCTCTTTACCTCATGCCAGTTCCCTACCCCGGTTCCCCAGGGTCCTTGAGGAAGTGATGTTCCTGGACCCTTTGTCATCATACCTGTTTCTTTTTTTTTTTTCATCTTCTATTTATCCCCAGGCAGCTGCGAGCAGGGCACTCCACCCTACCAGCCACCTAGGACCATCCACTGCACCCTCCCCCCGCGGTATCCCCGGGCCTCATTCCCACGTGGATTTCCCCCCATGTCTGGGTGGGAAGAGGAGGGCCATTCTCTTCCCCACCCAGGACACACAATCAAGATTGGGGCAATTACGGGCAGTCTGGTGGCAAAGTGGGATGCTGGTCAGCTGGAGGGCTTCATGAAGCCTGCAGTCGCCCTTCCTTTTTTCCATTTTCTGTCCCTTCCCCCTTGTATCATCAACACGCATGTGTGGAGGCATGCACACATTATGTAGCCACATTCTTGCCTCCCTAACTCTGATGCTGCCACTTGGCCACCAACAGTAGGCAGCCAAGGAGTGGAACGACATCCCCCTCATCCTCGGGAGAGGAGAGCAGTCCATTCACTCCCTTGCCGACCCTGGCAACCCGAGCTTGCTCCTAAACCCAGGTCACCAGCATAGCATGAGGTGTGGCATCCAGCACTTCAACCTTCAGCACCACCGGGCTGGCACATCCTCCCTGTTTCGGTCCTGTGTCTACCTTCCATGTGGGCTGGAGCATCAATTTCCTGTCCCTTCCACCCCTGATTCCCCCAGCATCTCCCCTTCCCATCTCAGCTGCCAAATCTCTTCCCTAAGTTGCCCAAGTGTCTACACACTGGATAGCCCCCTGCTTTCCACATTGTTTCCAGAAAGATGGTGGCTCCACACCCATTGCAGCTGACCATCTTCCCTAACCTCTGTGCCCTGTATCCACCATCCCCCTCCCCATATCCATGCATCCTCACTGTCCTGCTGTCTGTGCCAGCTCCTAGGATCCCACATCTTCCATGGTTAGCTTTTATGCCCACCCTGCTATCTTACTGAACTGGTTTCTGTTATTAATTCCTCAATTAGGCTGACTCTAGATAGGGACTTGCCACTATCTCCTATTTTCTGTTGGGTCCCACTTTTATGTTAGATAGAAAGAGTCAGCCCTTTCGCTAGCAAGACCCACCTAACATGCACTGTCCACTCACCCGCTATGCCCCACCCAGCACGGCCTGCAGCCTGTGGTCCTCCCTGCGAACACCATGCAGATGCCATTTAGTCACAGGCCACACTCCTGCTTTATGGCACGCATATGCCACACTCTGGCTTCATGGCACTCAGATGGCACCAAATTAGGCACCCCACTCCTGCTTCGTGGCATTCAGAAGCCTTTTAGTTGGATACCACTCTTCTATTTTGTGGCACTCATTCTTCGGGGTCACTCACGCAAGGGGTTGCTTGGTCCCTTGGGTAATATATAGGGCCTGCAGTTCCCCTATTGGTTGCCTGCCACCACATGGCCCTGCTCCTCCACCACTCTCTCCAGATACCCCTGTGTGATCCCTCCTTCAGCCTGCCCTCTGGCATTCACCCCCCCCCTCCAGAAACGCCACACAAATCAAAACATTTGCAATATTTCCTCTAACAAAGCAGCAGTAATCCAAACACAACAAAAAAGTGATTTGCAGCACTTAGCTGCTGTTTCAAGTCCTGCTTCCACCCAATGGCGTTACAAACCTCCTCTGTGCTGGACTACTGTGAGCAGATGTTTTTAAACTTCCATGACAGCGGTCGCCCTGTTGGTTGCCTGCCACCACGTGACCCTGCCTATCCACCACTCTTTCTAAATACCCCTGTGTAATCCCTCCCTCAGCCCGCCCTCTGGAATTTACCTCCCCTCTCCCGTCTCTCCAGAAACTCCACACAAATCAAAATATTTGCAATATTTACCCCAACAAAGCAGGAGTACTCCAAACACAACAAGAAAGTTATTTTCAGCACTTAGCTACTGTTTCAAGGCATTTAGGCCTTAGGAACCCATGAGCAGAGAACAAAATGAGTGGAGTGATACTGACAAAGACAAAACAGGAAAGAGACCTGGGATATGGGTAATCATATCAGATGACCTTAAGGTGACCAGGCAGTAAGGCAGTTGGAAAAGCTAGTGGAATGTTGGGGTGCATAGGTAGGAGTATCTGCTGAAGAAAGAGGAGGTGGATCTGCCCCTGTATAAATCACTGGCGAGGCCTCACCGTGAGTATTGTGTACAGTTCTGGAGACCATATCTCAGAAAGGACATAGGCAGAGTGGAGGCAGTCCAAAGGAGGGCTACCAAAATGGTACAGGGTCTGCAACAAAAGCTCTACAAGGAAAGGCTAAACGAGTTAAATATGTGCACTCTGGAGGAGAGAAGGGAGGGGGGATATGACATAAATGTTTAAATACCTTACAGGGGTTAATAAGGTATAGGAGGAGAGTATTGTTCAAAGAAAAAATGCTGTATAATAAGGGGGCATAATCCAAAGCTGGGGGTGGGGGGTAGATTCAGGAAGGATGTGAGGAAGTACTTTTTCACATAAAAGGTGGTGGATAACTGGAAAAGCCTTCCAGAGGAGGTAGTGGGGGCAAAAACAGTAACTAGATTCGAAAATGCCTGGGATAGGCACAAGGAAAATGTGGCAGTAGGGTAGAGAGGAGAAAAGATTGTGTTTAAGTAATAAGGCACGACCAGGGGTTAAAGTAACAGTCTGTTAATCATCCCCTTGGGGTGTAATGTGGCACGAGGCAAAGCCAAGTGCCATATTGCCCCAGGGAGTGATTGACAGTTGATCTAACTCCAGGGAGTGCCTTATTGCTATTATAAAAAATTATTTCAGAAGGAAAGTGTTAAAAGTATACTTTTTGAATCTTTTCCTCATTTAGAGGGATATTTTTAATAAAATAGTTCTTCCACCAACAGTTTAAGAATGCTGGTTTAAAAGTAAGTAAATCTTTATTTATATAGCGCCTTTCTAAACCCAAGGCACTTTACAGTTAAAATACAACATACGCAATATAAAATTACACTAAAACATAAGAAGTACATCAGTTTAACTTAAAATTCATCTGGGAATGTTAGGTTAAAAAGATATGTTTTAAACTCAGATTTAAATCTTTCGACAGTCAGGTATTCTCTTAACTGACGAGGTAGAGAGTTCCACAGGGTAGGGGCCGCAAAAGAGAAGGCATGGACATCCGATATTTTTAAATGAGCCCTGGGAATCTCTAGCAGTCCCTCATTGGCAAATCGGAGAGGGCTGGGGGGGCAGTAGGGAGTCAGGAGATTTTGCAGGTAGCCGTCCCTGTTCATGTAAGGCTTTGAAGGTCAGCGAGCCAAGCTTAAAGGTGATCCACCACTCAACAGGCTGCCAGTGCAGTCCACACAGCACAGGCATAATATGACTGGCCCTAGATGTACCAGTCAGAAGCCTGGCCATCACGTCCTGCACTTGCTGCAAGCATCGGGTGTCAACCCCAGGAAGCCCTAGGTAGAGGGCATTGCAGTAGTCAAGGAGGATGGTGAAGAAGGCATGGACCAATGTTGGCAGGTCATCCAAAGGCACCAGGTGTTTCACCCGGGCGATATTCCTCAGATGGTAAAATGAGGATTTAACAATGGCCGACCCCTGAGATTTCAGGGTCAGGCCGTCATCAAAAATAACGCCCAGGTTATGCACCCGGTCTGAGGTAGTGAGCTGGATGCCATCACGTCATAAGCCTGACGCCTACGCAGCCACCAAACCCACCCCCGGATGACCTGGACCCACTACCAACACTTCGGTCTTGCCCAGATTCAGTCTCAGCCAGCTGGTGCTCATCCAGTCCTTGATCTCGGAGAGACAGTTATTGAACACAGAGACTACATCAACCTGCCCAGGCAGAAAGAACATATACAGTTGAGTATCATCTGCATAGCAGTGAAAACTCAAACCGTATCACTTGTTGATATCTGCTAGTGGCAGCATATATACTGTGAACAACATGGGTGCCAGTATGGAGCCCTGTGGCACCCTGCAGGACAGGGGAAGGGTGTCAGAGGATTAAATTCCAATGACCACCCTCTGAGATTTGTCCACGAGAAAAGATCAAAACCATTCGAGGACCGTCCCCAACAGTCCACAAAGAAGCTGCAGACACTCCAAAAGCACAGCATGGTCCACAGTGTCGAACACTGCAGAGAGAGCAAGAAGGACAAAGATGGTACGAGACTCTCGATCTCTCGCTATGAGGAGGTCATTCAGTACTCGGACAAGTGCAGTCTCGGTGTGTGTCTCTTCCTAAATCCAGACTGGACAGCATCATAGACATAGTGACATAGTGGGTCACAAGGTGATCATCCAGTTGCAACACAATCACCATCTCCACAACCCTACCCACGAAAGGCAGGTTAGAGACATGCCTGTAGTTTGCAGGACAGTCCGGATCCAAGGAAGTTTTTTTTTAGGAGTGGTCATATGACCGCCTCCTTAAGGAGATCAGGAAAAACCTCCCTCTCCAGGGAACTCCAGCCAGTTTTAACTAGGATTGGGCAGATAACATCTACACAACCCACTAATAGGGGTGTAGGGCCTGGATCCAAACTACAGCTCATTGAGTACAGAGTCTGGACGATCCTCACAATGTTTGTGAATTCCAGCCAGCTAAAGTCCGTCCAGACAGACGGAGTGCTCACCACCTCCTGCCGATCTACACAGTCCCTCGTAGGGAGAGCAGGGCCGATGCCACACCTGATGCTAGCAACTTTATCTGTGAAGACTGGAGCAAACTCCTTGCACTTGACCTGAGAAAAGGCTCCTCCAGGTTGGAGATAGATCGGATTGCACAATCTGTCGACAGTTCGGAAGAGCTGAGCCAGTCAATTCTGCACAGCAGAAATCTCCCTGGACAGGAATTCTGCCTTCTTATTGATGATTTCCAATTGATAGCCCTTATAGTGTTCCATCAATCTAAGCCTGTCAACCTCCAGGCCGGAACTCCACTATGCTCTCTCCAGCCTTCAACCAACTCTCCTCAACTCCTTCAAGAAACCATCAAACCAGGGGGTCCTTGGGCGATGAGTGAATGGTCAAACACGAACAGGAGCAGTCGTGTCCAGGACATCTCTCTTCACCTTATTATAGGCCAGTACCAGATTCTCTGGACTCCTGCATTCACTCGACAATCCCGATAGGTCCAACACCACTGACAGACTTTCTGGGGTAACCCCCCCTTTAAAGGGCGGTACTGGATCATCTCCGTAGGGGCAGATCCATTGGGGTGAGCCCCAAAACAACCTTATTGTGTGATGGTCAGACCAACTGACTAGTTCCACCCCAAATCCATGATCTCCATCCCCAGGAGGAACACCAGATCCAACAAGTGACCCCCTATATGGGTAGCAGAGGTAACCACCTGTGTAAGGCCCAGCATAGTCATTAGCTGGAGAAGATTTTGAACAAACTGCAAGAGTTCATCATCGACCCAGGCATTGAAGTCCCCCAGAATTAACCATCTGGGGGACTCCAGCACCATATCGATAATGAAGTCCGCTATCTCCTTCAGGAATTCTTCCCCATCACCGGGTGGATGGTAGATGAGGAGTATCCCACCCAATACACCCTTTCCCATGATACGCTCAAAGGATCTGGTGGGCCCCACTGGCACAACCACAAGGCCCAGTTCTGTCTTAAATATAATGGCTATACCCCCACCCCTACGATCCAACCTCAGGCGGTGTATCACCGAGAACCCGGCCAGAACAGCAGAGGCCAATACAGGGCCTGCATTTTCATCCAGCCAGTTCTCAGTGATACATGCCAGATCTGCCATTCCAACAAGATCAGCTATAATAGCTGTCTTGTTCTTAATAGATCTGGCATTACATAACACTGCCCGAGTAGGATGGTTTGTTGAGGAAGACCTCAACTCCTGCCCACTTGCTGTGGAGCCCCTGGGTATGGGGACAAGACAGGGAATGCCTCTGTCCTGGCTCCATTTCACCCCAGGGCATCTCCTGGTCCTGACTACCTCAATCCACCCCCCTTTTTCTTCCCCCACCAGGCCCAGTTCTCCCCTTCACCTCCTAACTGTCCCTAGGGCTCGACACCTTATATAGGTCTCTGATGGTAAAGGGGGTATTCAAAGGGATGCAGTTCCTCGAGCCAAGTGGAGGAATACTGCCCGACCATCTTTAATCCTCCCAGCACAGTCTCTAACACAGCAGGCACAGGTGAAAATCAAACCATCAAACTCACACACTCTCACACAAACAAAATCAGAATGCAGCATTCCAGTCATTCAGCAGTGTTAGAGGATAGAATGCTGACAGGAAGAATCCATGTGCTATGGTAATGAGGCTGTACATGACAGTGTAAAAAGGATTAATGTAAGGATATTGGAATCCTAACAGCCAATCAGAATGCAGCCTTTCTGAGACCCTTTTTATAATATGGATTAAGCAGGGTATGGGGATAAATACACAATTTGGGCAGACTGGGTGGGCCCAGGGACCTTTATCTGCTATCACAGTCTATGTGGCTACGTATCTATGAGAGTGATCCTATACAGACTCCAGGCCTTCCAGCACCACCACTTATACCCAAGTCCTCTGTTTATACAGGTGAACAATGTCAGTGTGACGCATTACATCAACAAGCAAGGTGGGGGACTCATTCTTATCCATTGTGCAGAGAAGCAGTGAGAGTTTGGCACTGGGCTCGGGAACATAGTCTAGAACTATCAGCAGTTCAGTGTAGAGAAGAAAAAGTCACTCTCAGCTCTGGAGGTGCCTCAAGTAAAATAATTTATCAGGAGTAGAAAACCTTGACACTCATCACTTCCTTAGTATAAAAGATGCCGCTTGCCACTTCGATATAGTATGAAAAAGCTTTTATTTCCAATGATGAAGTCTCGAGCATACAATCAGATTTGAACACTAGCCCAGCAAAAGTTTCTCAGTGTTTTGCACTTGCGTGTTTTGTCAAGAGAATACCACTGCCCCCTCATGCTGCTCCTTATATACCCAATTTATGTTAAAGTGATAGTAATCACAAGACAGTGCATACAGTACATTGAATTTATCAGTTCTCAACATATAATAAATACATCATGCACTAATACAATACATATAACAAAAAAAGCTTAAAAACATACATTCAATTGTGCCAATCATCTTTTACTGTAGATGTGTTAGGCCTGATTACTGCACTTATCAAACACTGTATGAATTTAAGATAATATTTATCAGTTATTTGCTTATCATACTGATAGATCAATATTGCAGCCCTTTCCAATTTTTAAAGCTTAGATTGTTTTTATCTTTTCTATATTATTTAGATTGATTCTATGATTCTTATCGATTTCAGCGTCAAGGTTTTAATAATTTAATAATTGCTTATTAATCATCAAGTTAGATTTCATTTGCCACAGGAGAGCATACCCACATTGGTTCAATAAACGTGCATAGTCTCAACTTTATCATTTAGCCCAGGACTACAATTTACCTGCAGTTTAAATATCCAGAATGCTTCTTTTTGCCCCAGTCTCTGATCAGTATCCCCACCCCTTGGACCTATTGCGACTTTTTCAATACCCTTGCATTTCCAGCCATGTTCTGTAGCATTGCTGGAATGTACTACATAAGCTGCAGTTGCATATTCTTCATTTTTATTGGCATCACCTGTAAATGCTCACCAACCCTCTCTTTCAATTTTTGTTTTGTTTGGCCAACATAATATGCTCCACATTGGCATGTGGCTAGATAAACAACATAAGTACTGTCACAGTTAATGAATTTATTAATCCTGTAAATGTTCCCATTTTTTCAATTCAAGAACATGTCTCTATTCGCTGTACCTGTGCAAAATTTACATCTATGGCATTTAAAACAGCCAGGTGGAAAATATGGCAACCAATTACCTCCTTGTTGTTTATGATGGGGTTGCAAGCTGTGGGTTAGGATATCAGCTAGATTGCAAGGTCTTTTATATACCATGCATGGCATTTCCTTAACCACATCTCTTAGTTTGTGCTCAGCTCTAAGAATAGGCCAGTTCTTCCTGACAACTTACGAGACTGATGCTGCCTGGGTACTGTATCTGGTCACAAAGTTCATTCTGCCATCAGACTGTTCTCTAGTTGCCATGTTATTCAATAGGGTATCCCTCTCCACATTGTTTAGTCTCTGTCTTGCCTCCCTGATTATCCCCTGGCTATATCCCCTCTCGAGAAACCTGTCCTGTAATAAGTCCAAATTTCATTCAGCTGACTTATTAGTGCTACAGTTTCATTTTACTCAAACTACCGGTCCCATAGGAATACCACATATCATGTGGCATGGATGGCAGGAACTCAAAAGCAGTATGGTATTCCGATCTGTAGCCTTACGATACCAATCAGTCTCAATGGTCATGTCATCACCCTTTATAATCAATATGTCTAAAAAGGAGGTGCATAAATTGCTACACGTGACAGTGAACTTTCAATTGCAATTTGACTCTTCTAGATAGCCACCAAAAAATTGTAGTTCCTGCTCTGTACCTTTCCAAATTAATAAACAATCGTCTATGTACTGTTTATAGAAAGGATTTAGTTCTTGGTCATAAATCATCTATTTTTTCCCATCTGTGTAAATACAAATTTGCAAAGCTTGGGGCAAGGATAGCCCCCATGTCAGCAATTTTAGTTTTCCAAAAAGAATTTCCCTGAAAAGGAATTCTTTTCCAAAACAAATCTGACCAATTTGAGCAGAAACTCGGTGGTGAACTAGTTTCCTGTCTTAAGTACAAATAATGCTTCAAAGCATTTTGGATATTTAAACTGCAGGCAAATCATAGTCCAGGGCTAGATGATTAAGTTTAGACTATGCACTTTTATTGAACCAATGTGGGTATGCTGTTCCTGTGGCAGATGAAATGTAACTTGATGATTAATAAGTTATTAAATTATTAAAACCTTGACTTTGAAATTGATAAGAATCATAGAATCAGTCTAAGTAATATAAAAGGGATCTAAACATCTAAGCTTTAAACATAGGAAAGGGCTGCAATGTTGAGCTAAACCAGATACTCACCACTTCAACAGTAGTAGAATACCACTTTTTGGTCACAAAAAAGCAGCTTTATTGAAAAGAGACACTTGTGTACCCACATGACGTGTTTCAGACAATGTCCTTTGATAAAGGAGCGGCATCTTTTATACTAAGGAAATGGTGAGTGCCAAGGGTGTTCTACTCCTAACTATCAGCAGTATATGATCCAGATGTTCAAAACATCTTGGCAGACAGATGAAAACAGGTTAAAGTCCAGGATGCACAAGTAGGAACTGCTGATCTCAGTGGTCGAAGACCTATTCAAAAGATGGGGTCATCCAGAGTTGGACCTTTTTGCATCCCCACACAACACAAAACTACTGCATTTCTACTTGCTTCAGGGCCTGCAGGGGGAAGGAATGGCAGAAACAGGGGGAAGGGGTGACAGATGGGGAAATCATGGAGGGCAGAGTTCAGGGGGGTTTGAAGGCACTGAGGGTGGACAAGGTGCCAGGCCCAGATGGAATCCACCCCAGGGTACTGAAGGAGCTGGCAGAGGTCATTGCAGGACCTTTGGCAGACCTGTTTAATGCCTCACTACACTCAGGGTGTGTACCTCAGGATTGGAGGATGGCTCATGTGGTGCCCCTCCACAAGAGTGTCCCCAAGGGTGAGCCTCACATCCATCGTGGGTAAGCTGATGGAGGCTATCCTGAAGGAGAGGGTGATAGCCCTCCTAGAGGCCAAAGGACTACAGGACAGCAGACAGCATGGCTTCATATTTGGCAGATCCTGTCAAACCAACCTGGTGGAGTTCTATGACTGGGTAACTAGGCAACTGGACAGGGGCCATGCAGTGTATGTCCTGTATCTGGACTTCAGTAAGGCATTCAACTCGGTGCCACATGGGAGGCTGGGAAGTAAGTTAGAAGGCACTGGAGCAGGTGCAGAGCTGGTGAGATGGGTAGGGAACTGGCTTCAGGGAAGGCAACAGAGGGTGGTGGTGGGTGGGGAGCTCTCACACCCAGGGGTAGTGACGAACAGTGTTCCACAGGGCTCGTGTTAGGATCAGTGTTGTTTGGGATATTCATTGCAGACATATCATTGGACATCAAGAGCAAGATCAGTCTGTTTGCTGATGATACCAAGATGGGAGCAGTGGTGGACGACCTAGGGGGATGGCAGGGGTTGCAAGATGATCTGGAAAAGCTTGAAACCTGGTCAGACGCCTGGCAACTAGGGTTTAATGCCAAAAAGTGCAAGATGCTGCATTTTGGGTGAAGAACCCAAGGAGGAGTGACCAGCTAGGGGGAGTGCAGCTAGCCCAGACAGAGGAGGAGAAGGATCTGGGGTTGCTCATTACAGGGTCAATGAACAACTCAGCATAATGTGGGAAGGCAGCTGCAAAGGCCAACAAAACTCTGGGTTGCATTGCAAGGGGTATATCCTCGAGGAGGGAGGAGGTGATTCTGCCACTGTATAGGTCATTAGTTAGACAGCACCTGGAGTACTGCGTGCAGTACTGGCACCCTTATCTGAAGAGGGACATTAAGTTACTGGAGGGGGTACAGCACAGGGTGACAAAGATAATCAAGAGGCTGGGGGACTTATCATATGAGTGGAGGCTGAGGGAGTTGAACATATACTCACTGGAGGAGGGGAGGGACAGAGGCATGACTGAAACCTTTAAGTACATGAAAGAAATAAACAAGACAGGTACAGAGGGGCTGTTCAAAGTAAGGGAGGGGAGGGATGCCAGGGACCATGATATGAGACTGGAGGGAGGGAGAAAGGTTCAGGAGGGAGATGAGGAGACACTTTTTACAGAGACGGTAGCTGGGTGGAATGCGTTACCTGCAGAAGTGGTATCCAGTAGAACAGTGAACTGCTTCAAAAGGGGATGGGACAGGACAAGGGGGAGGGTCAAGTGGAGGGGAAGGGAGGGGCAGCTGCAGAATAAGGGGTGCTAGCTGCACATTCAAGCAGACTTGATAGACCTCTAGGCCTTTATCTGCTGGAAAATTTGTATGTTCGTATGTTCTACCTCTCTTGGAAAGAGAGGTGTCTGTATGCCTTACTTCCCTCCCTTCCCACTAATTCAGAGAGTTTCACTAAAGCTGAAGATGGAGGGGGCACTGGCAATGGACATGCGCAAAGAGGCGTTGGCAGTCGGTCAGTGGTGTGTGAGGCATTTATGTCCCCAGCCATTCCCTCGGGTTACCAAAAATGTACTTGGAAGCTTAAAAAACATTGAAAAGCTGGTAAGATGTACTGCAATATTGGCTACCTAATTCTGACCCCAAAAAGTTAATGGTCCCTGCAGGAACACTCTGATCCGTTGATGCTGTCTGTCTTGGTGTCTTTCAGATCAGCAGCAGTCAGTTGGTAATGGCTGCTGGACTGTCAGCCTGTGCCCACCGTTTTTGTAAGGTTACTGTATCTTTTAAATAAAGAACATTTCAGAAAGTGCACCCCACCCCTTACCTTAACATGTCTTCATTTGCTTTATTAGGTTTCAAATTTTCTTATTTTCACCCACTTTGTATATCTCCTCGGGTCCCCAAATAAACCTTCCATTCTGTAGTTACACCCCTACGCAGTGGCCACAGTCTCACGCTGTAACTGAATTATAACTTATTTTGACACCTGTACCCAAGTGTTTCCATCTCCTTTATGTTGCCGGTGCTGCAGCAATCACTATACCTCTAGGTTCCTAACTGATTGTGTGGAAGGTGAGTTCCTACCAATGCAGTTATTTATTGCTGACAAACTATACTTTTGGCATGTTTTATATACAGTTCAGTCAGACTCTGTCTGTCTAATGAACCTGCGCTGTGTCCCCCGCATAAAATCGACTGTCAAGTCTATTACCTTGCGGTTGGCTTTAATTAGTTACAAATCTTACATTAGCAGCGAGCTAAATGTAAAACTAGTTTTGTTTCACTTGCATTAGAAATATCTCAGACTCTCGCTAGACCCTCCAACTGTACCCTTTTTTACCATTACCTCATTTCTAACACTGATAGTTCTTGCTATTACACTTATGTCCAAACAGCTGCATCTCCTATCTCGATCTCGCAGTCAAGCAGCTCTGGCACATGACAATTCGCTCCGATAATTCTCCCCGCGACTACTCACTCCCGGCAATTCGCTCCACTGATGGTACACTCCTATAACAACTCACTCATTGCCAACACGCTCCCGCTCAAGTCACAAAACTCAGAGCATAGCCTGAGAACTGCACTACTGTTAGTTTACCTGCTTCATACAATTTAGTACATAACTGAGATTAAATCAGGACTGCTCTGTGCAACAATGTGCTTCCTCTATTTTTTTTATAAGGAAGAGACTTGTATACCCCAGCAAGAAAAGGAGTTCTTTATGCTGCTAACGGGAGTGCTCCTATCTCTCTCTCTATTATAGAAACGTCCCTTTAGGAAAAGATTATGCTCCCGGTGCCCTAGTAAATAACTGTTAAAGGAATTAAAAATGTTAGACGATTCCCGGCATTTAATTAGCTTCCAGCTGCATTGGGTGATTTTGCAATTATTTGTTTAAACTACCTTGGGGGATACAAGTTGAGTGTTGCATTTGGCGAACTGATAGCAGTGACTAAATAACTGTAAAAACAAAAGCTGAACTTTATCTAATTCCAGAACCAATAATCAACATTTGTGAGAGACAGTGCAGCAACCAAGTAAAGAGCTGTAAAAAGAGAGCGATAGAGAGAGTGAGAGCTTGCTTGCATTCCTGCACACAGATTATGTCCTCCAATAGACCCAATGTCCCCTCCTAGATGCAGAGCACCCTATTTCTGTGCCCTGCTCTCCAGAAGTGCCTCTCACAACAAAGTTGTTGCTTCACCGTGTGGGGAGAGGGATGCTGTGCCGGGAGAGAAACATCCAAATCATCACCTCAAAAGGCAGGAGGAGAGCATGGAGTATCCAAGGGCATCAGGACCAATCTGTTCTACTTTATGAAGCAGTTAAAGAGAAAAACGTTTTGTTTTTCTGTAGGAAAACGGGTGGGGGATCAAATCCACATAGTGGTGCTGGTGAAAAAAACAGCTTTTAATTGGAGAAGAAAGTGCATCAGACATTGAATAGTAGTCCCACAAAATTAAGAAAGTTAAATTGTCTGGCTACCTCTCGAACTGCAGATAGTACCAATAAAAATGTCTGACCACTAAAACAGGGGGAGAAACAGTGCGGATCTATTACGTTGCCCTTCCCCCCCACAAACACACACAAAGAAGCTGTCAACAACTATTGTGGGTCGGAAGTCACGTCCAGACCGCAATAGTTACATGTTTCGTTTTTGTTGACCTGGAGTAAATCGATGAGCACAGTCAGGATTTCTTCACTATGTGCATGCGGGAGGGTTCTATGTGGGCAAGGGAACAGCATGCCATTTCTAGACAGTCTGTTGCACGAGTTGTCTGAGTACAGAAGTGGTTTGTGGTACATCAACTGTGGCATTCGAGAATGGCATGTCTTACATTTACGGCACTTGTTTCTTATAAAGCAAATATGTTAGTTTTCTCTCTCAGTTACTTGCCCTATGACGCGCTAGTTCCATAGTGCAGTATTCTGCTCTTTGCTTGCTTTTCGTTATAAGGTGCCACAGAACGCAATGTAACAAATTATGTGCCATTCTCCAGCGATTCCCTTGATTTACCACCACAGTGATCTCGGCCCAGCATAAGACTCGCTGCATTTTCTTCATCCGTTTTTAATATTGCTACACACATTCTCTCTGCCCAGACTCATTCCATGGCAGCAGAAATTGTACATGCCATTATGGGCACCCAACAAATTTTGTTCTGTTTTTTTTACTTAGTTAATTAATTAATGTTTTATTTACTTATTTTTTTAATTTATTTAGTCTTGTAGCTGCAATCTCTACATAACATGTTGCAACCCCATCCCCAGCCCAACCGCCTATTCCCCATCCACTGTCCAACACATCGAAATGAGACTGGATGCACAGTTCTGTGCACTTTAGTGTTTACGGTTATTTACCATTTTCCTGTTGCAGTAAGACGTGTTGTGGCAGTAGTAGATGATTACCTGCCTTGCTGAAAGTCTCCGATTAGTCCATATGTATTCAACTACCCATTTACAGTATGCATGTACTGAGGATCCGTGTTTATTCTTTGTTCTCCGTGGCTCCTAAAGTTTTAATTTCATTTACTGAAAACAAATGCAAATGAAATGATGCTCCCTATGAAGATTATTAATTTTTAGGGGGTGGTTTGTGTGTGGTGGGGAATGGGTGGTTGTTTATTTCAACTTCTAAACTAACTGTATTGAAACTGTCACTACTCGTGGGACACCGACAAGTTCATACAGGTAGTGTGAACCCATAATGCTGTTGGCATTCTGAAATGTTGCACCTGACACTGTAGTGAATTGGTCCATCCCCGAATGACCTGCAGTTTTTGTGCTTCAGTTGTCTGTAGTTTTAGGGCAGTTGTGTGTGTTTGTGGGTGGCGGGGGTTAGCGACCTCACACTAAACCATGCTACAGACTGACATCTCCCAGTGAAGCCCATGACACTTCTTGAGCTTGACAGTGAAAACTGCAGTGCAGAATCACCATTGCATAACTCCGAGAACAACTGAAGGAACTTTAAGGATTTTACTTGAACTTGTTCAGCAAGTGATTTACCAAACATGTTGTCTAACAAGTAATGAGACATCCAAGTGCACAGAAACTGCCCATTCGTGCTTTTACTACTGTTGAACAATTTGTCGGCTCACCTGGCGAGCCAGCCAATGCAGACATGGAGTTGCAGTCTGCCTGCGATCCAGTTGAACTTATGCTTCTTTGAAACCAGCAAACCCATGCCAGCAGGGAGTGCTTCTCCAGCCTAAGGAAAAAGCAGGTTACAAACCATTTATTACCAACAAATAAAATGCACTGTACTGTTGTTAAATGCCACAGCAACTTTCATAACTGAATGTTGCTTCTGATTTAGCACTGATTTTCAAATTGTTTTAACATTTCATGTGTTATTTATTTACTGTATTTGCTAAAGTTCATGTGTGTTTTTCATCTTCTGATGTATGTACACTAAAGCACTTCACATTTTCTGCAGTGTGGACTGCATTTCTATGCAGTCAGATGGGAATCACGATTATCTGTGCTTACGATTATGCGAACTTTTCCAATGTCCGCTCAAGCAGTTCAGATTATCGTTTCTGACAGCTTCACACGCACTTGTGTGAGTGAGCTCATGGTACCATAAATGATCAGTCACCATTTAGCTGCCTCACTCACTTTCCCGAAGTCACAACAGGAGTCATGAAACAAATGGCTACATAAACAGCCATAGTTGCTTTTCCCATTGACTGACAACATAAATAATATAAAAAACACACTACCACCATTGGGGAAAAGACAAACACATACACTAAATAATAAATATAACCATGACACTAATCACAGTATGCAAGTGGGGGCTGTGGGATTGGATTCAAACCCAGGTCTTCAGGTTTAAACCACCTTGCTATACTACCTCCTTCCCCTATTACTAACTTTCCCTGTAAAGAAGCAGCAAAAGCAGATATTGTGTTTAGACAACATTATTTTCATTCAGATGTCCTCAGAAATTGAGAAGTTGAGCAGTATAGCACAGTGGTTTAAGGCTGTAAGTTGCAAACCTGGGTTTGAATACCACAGCCCCACTTGTATACTGTGTGACCCTGAACAATCGCAACTTCCTTGTGCTCCCAGTTGCACCTGCAAACGAGCCCAGCTTAGTGTGTCTTTCCTGGTTAAACAATTCCTCCACCGCCATTTGTTTATGTAGGAACCCTTTAGCATCTGGTGTCAGGTGTGTTCTCCCGGCCTTTCACCTGTCTGATCCAGAATGTTGTGGAGTATCCTCTTCCTGTCCCAGTCAGAGATGCAGTACTCCTCTGTGAAAGTACTGCTGCCAACCTTCTCAGCCTATCATGCACCTATAGACAGGAAATCTGTGGCTCAACTGGAGAGTTCCTCAGATTTCTGAATGGTATTTTGCACAGGAACCCCTTGTCTGTAAGTCCTGGTTCTGGAATTTTTGATCAAGCCTCCGCTCAAACCTGTTAGCTCCTGTAATCTCGGGTTTGGCCTTGGAAGACCCCATCTTTGGTTGCAATCACATAATCACATCGGGTATTTGAGCATCAAGCTCAGTGGCGTAGCTAGGGGGGCTGGGGGGCAGTTGCTCCTCCTGGCTGCCCCAGTGTGAGTAGCGGTTCCCCACCACCATCTTTATTCACTGTTTAGTGCCCATTGTGGAGCCCATGATTGACTGAATGGCTCCCCCAGGCTCCCAAATGCTCCCAAACCTGGCTCCACCACTAAGCAAGCTATGGTACTTGAACCCTTTATCTAACCTTTTATCTAGATAGTCTACCCTTTAGGACTCATCCTAAGACTGTGCCTCAGGTGATGTCTAAATTCATTTGAATTGAGCCCATCAACCTGCCTGTATTCTTTCAGAATCTGCAAAACCCACTTGAGTTGCACCTGTACTTCCTGCACATCCACAGGGTAAACCACTTTTTTAAATGTCAGTTTATCCCTTCCTTCACACCAGTCCCTGCCTGCCCCAGATTCCTTCTACCACCAGCCAACCTCTCCTTACCCTGACTCTGCTTTTGCCCCCATGGAGCCTTGGTTCCCCAAGATTATGTATGGGTTGGGGATATACCCTTACTGAGCAATGTATTGGACAGCAGGTCGCAAAGGTAGAGCTGTCCCAAGTGTACAAGGCCTCATAGGGAGCCAAGACCAGGGCCAGTTTCCTAGTTTTCTCCCCAGATCCCAGATTGTGTCAGTGCACATGGGGGACCAGTGCACATGCAGAAGTTGTGCATGCACAACATGGGTCACTGGCCAACATCATTCCCTCCCATACTACTTCCTCTGCTGCATTGCCACCTGTGGTCAGCCAGCGAGCAGTAAACTAATGGGGAAAGTTTTCCTCCCCAGAGGAGGAGAAGAAGGAGCATGTCCCCTGGGATGCTTGATCCTCTTTACTCCAGCAGTCCCCGATGATCCTGGCTCATTCCCAAACCAGGGTCACTGGCATCATGAGCGGCAGCACCACTGCTGCACTGACAGGCTGGCTTGGCCACTCCACTGTTATCTGAACTGCACCAAGGATGTCTGGCAGTCCCCTTAGTTTGTGCCCTTTACCCAGTGTATGCTGGGCATAATGCTGGTAACTAAGTGCCTCTCGTGGTGGATAGCTTCCTGCATTTCACTCTGTTACCAGAAGGCTGTCAAAACTATTCCTTATAAGCTGGGCCAGTGGTGCAGAGGTTGAAGCAGCGAGTGTCACACGACCCACCACATCGGCACACACGGTTCGCAAACAGGCCAGGATCACTGTGGGTCAGCTGGGGGAAGGAGGATTGTGCGTCCACAGGCAGCTCTCCTCCTTTGGGGAAGGGGAACACAGCATATCTGCTACTTGCCTGCCACCCACTGGAGGCAAGAAATGCTTCCTGGAGGATCAAAAGGGCACACCCATGCCATGATATGCCATCAATGCCCAACCTCGGGGACGGCGTAAAAAAGAGGAAACACCCTGATCGGCAGGATGATGGCCTGTGACCCTGCTCTGCTCCACTCTCCCTATGGCACACAGTCACCCAACGAGGTAAGCAAGTAGTTGGGGTAAGGCCCAGGATAGCGAGAGATGGGTCCGGGGTTTGCCATCATAAGGGGGGGCTACTCTAGGAGAATGGGACAAATAAATGATGGGAGGGGGGGAGCATTCCTGACACAGTTACTGGGCACACCACTAGTGGCACTATAGCCCTTATGGCTTGTTTCAGGTCAGGCTGTGCATTCAAAATTTGCTTGGCTGCTACCTGGAGATGGAGTAAGAGCCATTTGTTCACTAAACATTACAGTCTGTACCTGCTCTCTTGTAGGAGACTTGACCTTGGCCTGGCTGTACTGCAAGGCTGTCCTCCCTTGGGTGAGGGTGTAGTGTGACCTGCTGCTTTCCTGCACCTGTAACTGTCCTGATGGTAGCACAGTTCATGCACACTAAGACAAACTACACACAGGCACTTGAAGACGTCTCCATGGATGTGGAGTTCATTCATTATGCCACTGCATGGGGGCCACTACTGGAAGGGCAACAAAACAGCAGGAGAAAAAACCCTCTGGCCGCAGAATGACATCCAGTCTCATAGGCTACCGCACTGGCAACCAGGCACCCTGCCATGCTAAGCTATTAATGGTGAGTCCTCGGGTGGTTGAGTGATGGGGCTCAGAGGACAGTGAAGAAGTGGTCCAACAGAGGTGCAGAAAGATAAAGTACATATGAAAAAAAGCTAGCTGGATGATCATTTTTTACAACCTACTAATGCACCCTATGCCTGTGCTACTCCATGTTATGACATCTGTATAGGGAGAGCATTAGCTGTTTGCCATTGAAGTCTATAAAGCATAAATTTCTAACACTGTTTTTTTCAGTTTAAGTGGAAATTACTTAAAACTGGACCAAACAGTCAACTAACAAGAGCCCTGTTAGTTGACCAATGGCTCCGATTTTACAAAATGTTCATTTAGACAGCTAAAACAGTGCCTGAAACTGACAGTCCTTGAACTTCAATGGACTGCTTCCCCTATTCAGAGGTCATAAAACAGAGTGTGGAGGCAGTACCATCTGGTAGAAAGGGATTGTGTGGCTAGCCCCTTGGGGGCAAATTATGATCCCTTCCCTTCTCTTCCTTTCGCGGGGGGGGGGGCTGTTTAAAAAGTGAAGTGCCACAGAGGTACTCCAATTGAAGTAATCAAGCTTTAATTATTCTTATTTTTTTTTTTTTTAGCGTTTATACAGTATATAACGAAACAGAGAAAGGATCTTTGTTTTATTTCCTTGCAGTATGTTATTTGCAATTAAGTGTGTGTTTTTTTCCTGCCGAAGGAAGACTGTCTGATTCCCGCCAGCCTCCTCGCCTTACTGTCTCCTCTGCCAGTTCATTGTCTCTCACACACACACACACACACCGAGTTGCTTAGTGGAAGGGCAGTGTGACAAGTGGGAATGGCTAGTGGGATGTTAGAAAGTTATTATCAGTGAGGGGAAAGAGGTGGTGTTGGCACTGTATTGCTCACTGATAAGGCTTCACCGTGAGTACTGGCTTGCTGTGGAGCCTACCACCGGGTGGTGGTGGTGGTGGTCAGGAAGCATGCTGCTAAGGCTATGTGGGCCTCAGAATCCACCGCACAGTCATTTGCATAGAAACAAACAGAATTTGATGGCTGCTAGGGACCGCTCGGCCAACCTAGTGTGCCCATTTTCTCTACCTGTTTCATATACCGCAGATTCTAAATGATCAGCGTCTTACCCTCTCTTTCTTATCACTAGAGTTCCTTTATGTCTGTCCAATGTGGTTTTCCAATTTCCCTACCATTTTTGCCCTTAATCCTCTGCTGGGAGGCTGCTCCATTGCACCCTTTCCATATAAAAATACTTTCTCACATTACCCCTAAGTATACCCCCTCTATTTTTATGTCATGGCCCCTTGTTCTTGGAATACCTTTTTTTTTTTTTTTACCGATACTACCTTCTTGTACCTTATTTACACCCATGAGGTATTTGAAAGTCTCTATCATATCCCCCTCTCTCTCTCTCTCTCTCCTCCAGGGAATACATATAAAGATCCTCGAGTCTCCCTCCAGATAACTTTTGATGCAGCCCCAGCACCATTTTTGTTGCTCTTCTCTGAACCGCTTCTACTCTGTCTGTGGAAGAAATAGGCTGTCGGTTAAATAGTATCTGCTGCTTATCCTCTAGGTAGGGAAATGGTCAGACTAGGTGGGCCAAGAGGTCCTTATCTGCCATCAAAGTCTATGTTTCTGTGTGTTCTTCTTGAGATGTGATCTCCAGATCTAGGACTAGACCTTTGAGTCCGATACTCTTTTACAGAGGTTTCACGTCAAAACAGATTACAGCAGTCAAGAATAGTATTACAATGATACAAAACAAAGATTAGATAATGGATAAAAGACAGCCAGCCTGGTGGCACTGAGTGTTGAGGCACTGGATGCCACATCTGGTGCCATGTCGGCTACCCGGGTTCGGGAAGGAGCCTGGGCCACCAGGGGTCCACAGGGGTCAGAGAGGATCGAGCATCTGGAGGACTGCTTTCCTCTCTCAGTGGGTGAGGGGGATCCAGGGTTAAGCCCAGCACCGCATCTACCCCTGGTGGACACCAGAGGCACTGCAATGCTCAGGGTTCAAAGAAGTGGGACGCAGAGCCGCGGCAGACATCCCTGGCATAATTGCATGCTTGGGCTCTGCAGGGAAGGGAGAGGGAGAAGGCATAAAATCCAAGGAAAAACCCTGGCTTGCTGAGGAGGCAACGAGGGCCCCAGGGACCTCCCTCACATTCCCAATTCTGGGCAGGCCACACCGGGGATCCACAGCTGACTTCACGAGAGGGATGGACCCTCTAATTTCAGACAGAAGTCACCAAGGGAGGGCAGTCCCTGCCCTAGGGTTGATCCGGGGTGCTGGGAAGTCTAAGTGATGAGAGTTGGGATCTGGTAGGAGCTGACAAGAGCAAAGAAGGGTGGATAGGAGAATAAGGGGTAGGATAAGATTGGGGAAAAATGGATAACAACTTCCAGAGGCATGCAGCTGCCAACTACTGAGTGGTAGTTAAAGTGCCTGAGAGGGGTGTAGGTGAAAGCAGGAAGGAGAACGGGGAAGCGCCCAAATATATACAAGTGAGGGAAGATAGGGGTAAGTAAGTGAGGAGAGATAAAAAGAGAGGAAACAAAATATTGATGAAGTGAGAAGGGGAGTTAGGAGTCAGGAGTTATGATGCAAATGGGGCAGCAGCATGTGCTCAGGGTACTGCTGTCAGGGCTGGGGGATGGCACAGGATACTGCTTGTATGGTGTCGGGGGGGCCAGAGGAGGTGATGTCAGGACAGAGGAAAGGGTTCAGGAGCCTGAGGACATGGCAAGTGGGGCTAAGGAGTAGGATGACATGGAAGTCTAGGTTTAGACATCTGTGTGCAGGGCAGTGGAGCCCTGGAGTCTGCTGTCAGGGCTGAAGGAGTACCAATCACTGCTCCTGCTACTCTTCTCAGTCCACCTTTCCTTTGCCAACATGTCACCAGGCTCACTGAGCTGCCTTCTTTGCCAAATACTGGTCTGAGTACTTATGCTCTTATCTCTCTTCCTTGCTATCCCCTGCTCCATGATCTTCTTATTCACTTTGCTCCACAGATTCCCACACCTACATTCCCTCCCTTATCTCTGCTGGCCATGTGGCCTCTGCTATCACCTTGCATCCATCTGAAATCTGTTCCTCCCTCCAGCTTTCCCCTTCTTATGTCCCTAGAAACACAGGCTACTCACCTGTAACAGTAGTTTTAGGAGTGGTATATGTTGTTCATCCATACAGACTGGATGCAGTACTCTAGGTTGTGCCTCACCGTTGATCTGTACAGGGGTAACACCACCTCCCTCTTTCTGTTTGTAGTACCCCTCCCCTTGCATTTCATCATTCTGCTATCCTTACCCACTGCCTCATCGCACTGCTTTGCTACCTTCAGGTTCTCAGATATGTTTACCCACAGGTCCCGTTCCTGTTTTGTGGTTGTCAACACCTCCACTCCCAACTTGTATGTTGCCCTCAGGTTTCTGTGCATTATGAGCATAATGTTGCACTTTTTGGCATTGAGCCCAAATTGCCATACCATGGACCAGTCTTCCAGCTTTTTATCAGGTCCTCCCCCATTATTTCCACCTCCTAAGTATGTCCACTCTGTAAATTTTTGTGTTATCCAATCTGGCATACCTTCCCTTCTAGCCCCTCTGCTATGTCACCAGTAAAGGCATCGAAAAGGATCAGTCCTAGTACTGACCCACATGGCATCCCACTGGCGACCCTGCCTTCTTCTGATAAAATCCTGTTACCACAACCCTCTGACTATTGTTACTCAGTCAACTTTATACGCAATTATACTGCCTTTGGATCCACTCCCAGGCTGTCCAGCTTGTTTACCAGTCTTCTATGTGGAACTATGTCAGAGGCCTTACTGAAATCCAGGGACACCACATCCACTACTCCACCCTAATCTAACTCCCTGGTCACCCAGATGAAGAACTCAATTAGGTTTGTTTAGCAAGATGTCCCACCTGTTAACCCATGCTGCCTCGGATCTTGCAAACCACTGGTTACAAGGTAGTCCATGATCCTTTCTTTTAGTAGTATTTCCATAACCTTGCCCACAAACAAAGTCAGAGTAACAGGCCTGTAGTTTGCTAACTCCTCCTTGTTCCCACTTTTATGAAGTGGGACCACATCTGCACTCCTGCAGTGCCCTGAATCTTCCTGTTCCCAGTGCAGGCTGAGCAGGGCCATCAGATGTGCTGTCAGCTTCTCCCTAAGTTCTCTCAATATCGTGTGGTGCACCCCATCTGGCCACACTGTCTTGCTCATCTTTAGTTCTGCTGATTCACTAAGGACTGTCCCCTCTGTTATTGGCTGTTGTCCACCTTCCTTCCTTTGTCACCTTTATCCCCCATCTGTGGTCCATCTTCAGCCCCATCTTTGTACATATTGAACAACAGAATGCCTGAATGTCCAAAGTTTTAAGATCAAATTAAAATCACACCTCTTTAGCCTATGTTTTAATGATGATATTGAATATTATTTAATTTTAGCCTTCATTTGTAATTGTGCAAATCTCTAGATTATATATGTTGGATTTTATGAATGTTATGGTTCTTATGTGTTTTTATGTACAGGTGCCGTGAATTGTAGTAAGGTGCCTTTTATAAATAAAATTGCATTCAATTGAAAAGTATGTGTTCAATATGTCGGCCTTCTTCTGGTTCTCTTCCACACACTCTCGCCTTTTGTCTTACTATCCCTGCCTTGCTCTTTCTCTCTTCTGTCTTTATCCCGTTTTTTCTGAGTTGGCAATGTTCTCCACCCTTTGTGCCTTGGCGCACAGCAAGACAAGCCAAATACAGGTGTTTGATAATGCCCAGAGGTGTAGCTTGTTCATTTTGCCACTGAATGTGGGTGACTACTGAAGGGGCAATAAAAAAGCAGGAGAAAGACCTCCTTTGGCTGATCCAGCCTCTTAACCCCCGCACCAGTGACCAGGCACCCTGACATTCTAAGGCACGAACAGTAAGTCCCAGGGGTTGGGGGGTGACAGGGTGGAGAAGACCACCGGGTATAAACATGGAAACTTTAACAGCAGATAAGGACCACTTGGCCCACCAATTCTGCCCATTTTCCTTCCTTTTGGATAAGCTGCAGGTCCTAGCTAACCAACCGCACTTCCTCCTACCCCTACTAGAACTGCCTTATGTGCATCTCATACATTCTTAAATTCTTCCATTGTTTTGAACCCACTACTTCCTCTGGAAGGCTGTTCCATCTATCCACTACCTCTCCATGGAAAAATATTTCCTCACATAGCCCTGAACCGTGACCCCTCTATCTTCAAATTGTGCCACCTTGTTCTTGTACATATGTTTTTCTGAAAGATGCTACCATCTTGGACTTTCTTGATTCACTAGAGGTACTTGAATGTTTCTATCTTGTCTCACCCCCACCCCTTTCCTCTAGGGTATGAACTGGAGTACAGTGTGTTGTTCTAGAGACCCCATCTCCACAAGAACATGGACAGGATGGAGGCTGTCAAGAGGAAGGCAACTAAAATGGTGAAGAGTCTGCACCAGAAGACATACGAAGAGAGATTAAAGGAGCTTAACATGATACCCTCGAGGAGAGGAGGGAGGGGGACATGATAGAAACTTTCAAGTACATCATGGGAATCAACAGAGTCCAAGAGGGTAGCATCTTTCAGAAAAAGAGATGTGCAAGAACAAGGGAGTACAATTTGGAGATGGAGGGTGGCTGGCTCAGAGGTAATGTGAGGAAGTATTTTTTCATGGAGAGGGTTGTGGATACATGGAACAGTCTTCCTGATGTGGTAGTGGAGTCAAAAACAGTCGGGGAATTCAAGAATGCATGGGACAGACATAAGGCAATTCTAGTCAGGGGTAGGAGGAAGTAGGCTGTTGGTTAACTAGGATGTGCAGCTTATCCACTAGTTAGGGAAATGTGCAGACTAGATGGGCCAAGCGGTGCTTATCTGCCGTCAAATTCTATGTTTCTATGTATACATATTAAGCTCCTTTAGTCTCTTTCCATATGATTTCTGTTGCAGACCCTGCACCATATTAGTTGCCCTCCTTCTGGACTGCCTCCATCCTGTCTGTCCGTTCGGAGGTGGGGTCTCCAGAACTGCATGCAGTACTCTAGATGAGGTGTACTCTTCCCTTGTTTTTTGTTTCCTAGGTGCATTACTTTGCACTTCTTTTCATTGAATCTAGGCTGTCATACTTTGACCATTCCTCCAACCTTGCCAAGTCCCTTCTCATTTTATGTAGTTTTCCAGAAAATGTGCTAGTTCAACATTAGATATGAATGTACGAAGAAGCCAGCAGAAGTAGGCCATTTGGTCACTCTAGCCTGCTTGTATTATAGGGTCCACAGCTTGAGCTACTGACCCTGCCCCCCCTCCACACATCCTCCCTACCATTATCCCTGCCTTCCCCGATACCTGTCCCAGCCACTCTTAAATCTGTCCACTGTCTTCAATGAGATCACTTCTTCAGGCAACACATTTCAAGTGTCCACCACCCTTTCTTTGAAGAAGTGCAGAAGCACTTCCTGAACTCCCACACTCCAACTTAAGACTGTGCCCCTTCGTGTTATGGTCACCACTCAGCTTAAGAGACCCTCCTTATCCACCTTATTTATTCAAGCACTTGATGGTACCAATCATGCCTTCTCCCCTCTCTCTCTTCCCCCTCCCCATTATCCTCCTTGGAGTACATGTTCAGTACCCTCAACCTCTCTTCATATGCCTTTACCCTGCTGACCTGCAATTATTTTTGTAGCCTTCCCTTGTACCTTCACTAGCAGGTTAATGTCCTGTTTGAGGTTTGTGCACCAATACCAAACTCCATACCCTAGACTTGGCCTTAACAGTGACTTGTACAAGGGCAGTATAACCTCCTCTCTCCAACTACTGTCCCCCAGCTATGCATTCCAGCATCTTGTTTGCCCCTGTTGCTGTTTTCTTGCACTGTGTGGAGTGCTTCTGGTCACTAGTGATCATCACTCCCAGGTCCTTCTCCTCCTCTAATGCAGATACTCAGATTGCACCCAGGTGGTACTCTGTCCTGGGATTCTTGTCTCTAATATGCATAGCGTTACTTCTTGGCACTGAAGCCAAACTGCAGATCTTGACCCACTTCTCCAGCTTTTCCATATAATCCTGTTGGTCCACTATCCTTCAACTGTCTCCACTCTTACATAGAGCTTGGTGTCATCTGCAAATAGGCACATTTACCATTAATGCCATCCCCAATGTCATTGATGAAGTCATTGAAATAACTCAGTTCTGTACGAGCCCTGTGGGATCAGATGGTTACCTCTCTGGTGCCAGATCACTCTTCCCCCCACACAACCTCTCTCTCTGTTCTGTCCCTCAGCCAGTTTACCACCCATCTGGTCATCTTATCTCCAACCCCTAAATCCACCAGCTTCCTGATCAACCTTTTGCAGGCCACGGAGTCAAAGGCCTTGCTGAAATCCAGATAGGGGATGTCTACCACTTGGCCCCTGGTGACTGTCTTAGTGACGCAGTCAAAGAAGTCAACCAGGTTCGTTTGGCACAATTCTCCCACCACCCAAATAAACACATGCTGCCTCGCATCCTGGAGACCATGCTCCTCTAGATATTCTGCCAACCTTTTCTTTAGTATGGTCTCCATGAGCTTGCCCCGAATTGAGGTCAGACTGACCTGTCTGTAATTCCATGGGACTGCTTTTGTTTTCTTAACAATTAGGTTCTGGAATTAACATAGTTTTCTAGAAAACACTATAGGCATAATACTTGAGAACATGGTATTAGGCTTGAACATATTTGAAAAATGGGGCATACCTGAAAATAGCATGCAAAATGTTTTAGGGTATTGGTGACACATGCGGCAAATGAGATACTGTGGTGATTATTTCTGCCAATGTTGTTACAGATTATGGAAAGTACTCATGTATCTACATTATGTTGCAAGTTCTATTGACCAGGGCTGCAAAGCAACCCCAAATAAACTGTCTGCCCAGATGTGGAGCCTTTGTAAAGAAGTCTCTGACTCAAAGGTTGTAATTCCAAAACTTTAACTAAATAAATAAATAAATGGGGCTTTGATGGTACATTATTTGAATAATCAAAATTGTATACTTTTTGAAAAAATTACAGAAATATTTCTTAACTTAAAAAAATGCATATTTTTAGAGAACAGTGGCTGCATGTGCATGTCAGTCTGGATATCACAAAGGAAATATTATATTTTTTTTAATGAGGGAGAAACAGCTTTGTGTGAGAAATAGCAAGCTCAACAAAGTGCAACATCAAATGACAAACGAGTGACCCAGTGGTCCTTAACAATTTATGGGGTACTGATATTACACAATTGTGCTGTCTAAACTGAGACCCTTGTGATGTCACCACTCGCGCTGAAACCCAGGTACTACTGATCATGCGTATACATGACTGGAGTTACTAGATAACCAAAGCGTTATCCTGGCAATTTTACCGGGTAAGCTGATGCCCGGATACTTCCTGACGTTGTGTTTATATGCAGCTAGCGTTACTGAGTTATGCTCGGAGATCTCTGCTCTGAGCACAGTTACCCGGTAACCCACCTGCATGTAAACGCAGTGTATGTCATAGGAGCGAGTAGCCATGGGAACGAGGCGTTGGGAGTGAACTGATGCTGTTTGAATAGTCAAGAGCGAGTTGTTGTGTTCCCAAGCAGCTCTACTTTAATTCTGAGTGGCACCAGTTAAATAATTGACAGACTTAGCTGAAGTGACACTCACTGAGAATCTCCGGAGATGCTGGTTGGGTCTGGATGGATCCATTCCGCGTGGATGGAGACATCGATCATCAGTGCAGTGCAGTGCACTGTCAGAACCCAGCTAACAAACAGTAGTTCTACATTATTTAAGAGGTGCAAACTATTTAAGTTCAGACCTTCCCCTGCTGTTTTTTCAATACAGATGGACCCCCACCACTTGCCACACATACTGTCTAGATGTCAAAAAAATTCTCTGGGACCGTCTGACTCCTATCCAGTATTTAACCCTCCCCAAGATTACTCACAGTGGATGTCGGGTGGGTCAGACCTGCAGTGCGGTGCTGTTTCTCTCCACTGCGGCAGCTGTTGTACTTTTAATTAAATGTCCAGAGTGGAAGGCTGGAGGCAGGGCATGCCATAGACTGATGGATAAGTGCCCCACCTCCCATCCACCAAGAACACATGAGGACCCTTGGTTCTGTATCACAGGACTGTATTTGGATTCGTAATGTGATGCAGAGATGCTGAGAAGATGCGTAGAGTTTCCCACTGCAGGCTGAGGTGACTAGTTACTTCAGCTGGTCTAGAAGAAGTGCTGCTTGAGAACCCGAGGCTCAGCATTTTTGCAGTGGCACTGCAGGTAGCCAAACCCCATTGTGCAGCACTAGTCTGGGTGCATTTGGGACATAGTGTGGGTGGAGGACTGAGTCAGCGTGTTGGGGAGGGGAGAGCCTGAGCAGCAGCTAAAAGCAGAGCAGAGAAGAGGCTCAGATCTCTGTTGCCTGAGCCACTGACTAAGAGTAGGCAAGCCAGGAGGCAGCCAGGCCAAGTTGGGAAGATCATCAAAGTAGCAACTGCAGGCATGGCCAGCAATTATAGGGGCAACATCCCCAATGAAAATGATGGGGGAAATAAGGGACACATTCTGGAGTTCGACTCCCCTGACTCAATTAGGCCCAATCATCTGGCAATGGGAATATAATCTCAGATTCACAGACTTTAACGATCTCAATGTCAGAACAACTGGGCTGATGTCTGATTGAGTATGGCCATAGTGTGGAAAAAACGGAGGCTCTCATGAATTGATTTATTAAGCCTGGTGACCCGCTTAGCCAGTATTTTTCTGGTCACAGTTTGATGAGACTGATTTTAAAAACAACAGTCAAGGGGCTGATGATGAGCTGTGATGGATTAATTATGATGTAACTTTATTTAAAAGCTCTAAGTGAAAACCAAAAAAAATTGTATTTTCTATGTGCTCAGTAATGAATTAGCCACTCAATTATTGCCTAAAATTCACAAAACTGCACCATGTAACACCTACATTTTCAACATTTTCCAGGGGGGCATGACCCCAGACCCCCCAGAATTGTTTGGGAAACCCCCACCACCAAATCCTTGTTATGCCTCTGTTTAACTAATGATTTTACACAAGGTGTACACTAATACCCCTACCTCACTCTCTCTCCATGTCCATACTACACTGTAATTCTACTTGTTCAGCAATTTCATTTGCAGGGACAGTAGAAGAGAACAAATTCTATACAAGGCTGCTGACTGATTGCTATGTATCAGTCCGCACAGTTTTTGCCACTCAAGCATGTTTGTCAAGCAGGATCTGCTTGATTTAATAAAGTTCATGGCCAGCAGTTTCTATAATACACGGAAAGCTGGAAAAGAAAAAAGACAAATTCTTGCCTACCTAACTACCCAATAAATAATATCAGTACACATCGTTATTCTGTTAGCGGAGAACTAGATTTTTTTGTGGGGGCTGATGCGATGACTGTAATATATAAATATGGAGACTATCACTAGGTATTGTTAGAATCTGGTCCCTTCAGCTGAGGCAGGTTAATGAAAAATGAAATAAAGATGTTTCTTCACTGTGATAATGCAGCCAAATGAAACAACTAGCCTAACATTGCAGTGCACACATCAAAACTCTTCCGAATTATCTTTGCTACACCCAGAAATATCTTTTAAATTATGTTTTAAATGATGCATTCACTTAACAGCTTGTCGGTATTATGTCAGCGGTCTTTTTCATCCTGGATATGAACCTGTCATAGGCGGTAAAGTGTCAATCGTACTGATCCCTGCTTTACTGCAATCTGCCGATAGTGCATTATCTTTCCGCTTTCATATGGATTAGGTTGCTGTTTCTTATTTATTTTCTTTCTGCCTGGTATTAGTCCCCTTCCCTGATGCCACATGCAGCTTATTTATTAAATGTGTGCTCAAGCCCCGACTCCTATTCCCTGTTGCTGTCAGCTGCTAACAGTTGTAGTGTAATATCCCTCCACGATGTCGGATGTAGCCCGTTCCAAACTTTCTGTTGCAGCATCCATCCACGATGCTCTAATCATCTGTTAATAATGTACTCCATGATTCTGATGCAGCTGTTGCTAATATTTTGGAGAAATCCCACTCCCAAGTGCCCAAAGAAGTCCTTTTTTGAAATTATTTTCTGTTGTTCTGATTGAGTTATGCTGAGCCATAAGTGTGAAATTAAAATCAGGACTGTTATCTGTGTTTTCTGTGTAAGCTGCATGTGGCATCAGGGAAGGGGGAGTAATACCAGGCAGAAACAAAATTATTAAGAGACAGCAGCCTAATCCATATGACAGCTGAAAGAGTATGTTGCACAATAGTGATACACTTGTTTTTGAACTGAAAGGCTACTACTGTACAGTGTTCCAAAACTTTATGCTGCTGTGCGACATATGAATATCAAAGTTGGTTATAGAAATATGCAAGCTGCTCTTGTACTGGCTGCCTCCCGTGGGACAGTTTGGTTTGCACCCCTAACACTTGTTCACTGTTTCATTTTTTAGCATTAAAATGGTAGTGTACCCGCCAGGCTGAGCGCCTTTCATTTTTCTGTGTAAGAGCGACGGAAGGTCCACCTTTCCTTTTCAAAAACCCCCATTCCCTGCGAGTGCTGGTTTACCCACCCCGTTTCCATTCTAGAGATGGCCTAATGGCATGCTGAAAATGGAACTTGTGAAGGAAGAAATTCACAGCTGATGACAGCCTACATGGTTTGATAACATGACCACAAAGTGAGGGACCAATGGCAAGACCAAGGGACAAAGTAGCTAATTTTGTCTCAGAAAAGGAAGTGCCTTGTAGCAACCAGTCTTACAAGCTCTGTATTGGCAAGAAACAGCCACCACTGCCATGATCCTCATAAAAAACCTTACTATGTATAGTTAACCTCTGGCCCTAGTTATTTGCTAATTACAATGTCAAAATAAATATTTTGGCTGTCCAATGCACTCTGCAAGTAGCCTCTTTTTAGTTCCACAAAGAACCTTTCGTAAGGTCAACATTCAAAATTTCTGATATAAAAGAAGCAATTGAGCTCTCAAGGTCCAGAACCATGCCTTGCAAGTCACAAGAAAGGAGCCAGCATGGTCCCATGGTAAAAGCACAGAACTGTGCCCAGGAGACCCTAGATTTGAATCCTTACAGTCACTGACTTTTCGTGTTACCTTGAGCAAGTTACCTGACCTCCTACACTCGAGTCCTTCCAGCTGTAAAACTGGTTTTGCAGGGCAACACTGTCAACAACATTGTGCATCTGAGCCTGGGATAAACTGCATAAAGAAACTGTAACATAAACCAAATATTTGTTTTCAAAAGCTCTCCAACTAAGCTCCCTGGGAACTACTCCTATGGCCTCCTGGGAGGAGATCCTTTAGTTTTTCCAGAAGTACTCTCCTTGTTGCCAGATCTTTGGACAAGAGAGAAAAGACAGACAGACACAGATGGAGAGAAGGAAAACCAGATAACAAGCCTGTCTGCAACATAAATTTACACGGATACAGTAAATAAAACAGAAAGTGTGTGCACTACCCAGGAGTCCCAAATCTTTCAGTCTTCAGTCAAACTAAAAAAAAAAGACCCGATTTACACCTCCAAGTCAACTAAATTTGAGCATTCCAGATCACATGACTGAATGTAGACCAGACAATGACCTGAAAATGGCAAGAGGGCATCATGCCCAAAACAAAAATAGCACAGCAATGTACTGCGCTGTCAGTACAGCAAGCACATTCCAGAGCTCGCCGATAATGGTGAAAAACAACATCGGCGAACACGGCAGTCAACTCTGTCATCCCCCATTTAAATAATCAACTTGGGGGAAGGCGCAGTATGCTACAGGGATGGGCAGAAACATGGGTGGGGCAAATAAAGTCACACAAAGTAAAAAAAAAAAATAAAATCAACCAGCACCAGTGATCTGGGACCAGGATTTGATCCCTGGTCCACAGACACACAGCATCCCTCTACTGCCGATGTCTTATTCCTCGGCACCACGGCAGCTGCTTAGTGGGCTACCTCCCCAGCAGAGGTCTTATCTTCTGCATAACTGCCTATCAGTCATATGACAGGGTACAAAACCACCCTTGCAACATTTCTTCCTTCTAGGTGTGTTCAAATCAAAACTTTTAGGACTTTCCCAAGCATGACTGTAGCTTAATTTTCACTTGCCCTATTCATTATAATGAAATTAGCTCTCTTTTGGACTTGTCCTTCCATGAAATTTTCTTGCCTCAGACAGGCAGCAATAGGATTCACACACCCTGCTTCCTTGCGTTGTTTTGTACCCTGTCACTCTATTCCCCGCACTGTGTGGTGCAGGGATTGAATACTCCATACTGCATACGGAAGATTGACCCAGTACCTGAAAATCTGCAACATCCCCAATGACAACAGTCTTTCCACCCCAAGTCATTTAATTAAGACTCTCTAAAATAAAGTCTCAGATGGATGGAGTCAAGACTTTTTGTGGGTGAAGCTGTGTTTCCTGGGGACTTGCTCCTATTTCAACAGGGCTAAGTTTCTCCCTCCAGTACTAAGTAATGATAGTAGAAAGTTCTGCATTTTATGGGCACTAAGCCTGGATGGCCCATATATCATTGTGGCACTCAGGTCACCTTACATTCTGATCTTGTAGCCTTTCCCTTGTGAACCCACCCACCTCCTTCACCTGATCATGACCCTCACACGCCAAATCTGTGCTAGTGCAAGATGTCTCAAGGCTACTCATGACATCAGGCCTACCCTTGATCCCACAAAGAGGCGTTAACACAGAGGTACAAGAAGCACTCACCTTCTGTATCATTGTTCCCTTTGCAGCGTTCCGCACTTTTGGCCCGGAGTATGAGTCAGCACAACAGAGAGAACCAAGTCTTCCACAGAAATGTATGAGTACTTTCCTAGTGCCACTGGGCCCGCGATTTATATTTATTTTATTTATTTAGAAATGTTTCACCAGGAGGCACACTGAGCCGAGACTTGTTTCCAGGTGCAACCTGGGTGGGGGAATACAGCAATAAATATACATACATACATAATATATATAAAACACATATATATATATATATATATATATATATATATATATATATATATATATATGTAATAGATAAACCATTCTGAGGTGTGTCGGCCTGATATACATACGCCTTTGTGTGCGTTGTTACCATAAGTCCGCAGGCCGAGTGGTCATCCTCCAAGGCGTGCGTATATCAAAGTGACTGCACACCTTAGAGTGGTTTATCTATCTTATAAAATGTAAAAATTGTTTTGGAGGGGTAAAAGTGCAGGTTTATGTCATGCCTGATAGACACAGGGTCATGTGATACTGTTCAGCTAATGATATTGCTGCAATTTCCTACCCATTTTCTAAGGCACACACACATGTAAGTAAACATATTACATAGCAGTAAACCGGAGGAAAGGGAAGTGGAAAATACAGCAGCAAAATATATATAAACAGAAAGTACAAATACACATTCCAAAATCCGCGTAATAAGCGGAATAGAGATTCATAAGCAGTATGCAGTGATAGGAATTTGTATAAGTGTAAATATATAAAGGCATTACAATTACAGCAATATAACATCCTTAGCTGAAGATGCAGAATAGTGAATTAGAGAACAGTATACAGTCAACAAGTTGGGACAAGTGTGAAAGGAGAGAAGGAGTGATTAGCTGGTATGAGTAACTTGGAAGTAAGGTCACCCCACAGAGAGGAGGGAGAACTTAGGGTAGGATTTAGAGGAGTTAATCAGATGTGAATTATTTACTTAATTAACTTACTGTTGCTATGCTCACCATTCTGTATTGGAGTTTAGCCATCAAAGCCCTGCTTCCAAAATCTACATTTTGATGATGCAAAATAGGGCACAGTGCTTTTAATAGCATGCCAGCATAATCCAGAGGAGCATCTGCCTTAATACAAAAGCCTGTGATTTTGCCGGCAAGGGTGCATGTTATGGTGGTAGTATTACATTTCTATAACCCCCCCCCCTTAACAAGTACAACTGCCTGCAAAGTTAGAGAATTATATGTTAAGGCAGAGACGCTTTCCTGATCATTCTGGCATTCTTAAAAAGCACCACAGCCCCTGCACCATCTTATGGCATCAAAATGCTAATTTTAAGGTCAGGGCTTTTGCACTCCTCAGTGGCTAAGCTTCAAAATGGAACTGAGATTGTAACAATAGTAAGTTTAATAAAAGATACTTACCTGTAACCACAGACCCTCTTCTCAGGGGAGGAAATGGACAAGGAAATGATGGAAGAATACTTAGAATGGCAGAAAAGGGAGATATTCTGATGGGTGATCTGAATATGCCAGATGTTAACTGGAGTGCAGTTGCAGCAGCCACTTCAAAGAGTGTGGTTATTCTAGATGCTCTACAAGGGGAATGCCTTAGACGACTAGTATTGGAGCCCACTCGAGAGGGAGCAATCTTAGACCTGGTTCTCTCAAATGGAGATGAAGATAGGATCACAGATGTAGAAGTGGGTAACCATCTGGGAACTAGCGACCATCGAACAGTATGGTTCTAATAAACACAGCAATAGAGTCAAGCCATACAAAGGCAAAAGTACTGGACTTTAGGAGGGCTGACTTTGCTAAAATGGGTGAGTGCCTAAGGAATGCACTAGCAAATGGGCAGGAAGGAGGGTGGAAGAACAATGGGAATTATAAAACTGCCATCCAGAGGTAACAAGCCTTTGTGTGAAGCAAATTAACAAAATGAAACGATGTAAGAAACCACTACGGTTCTCAAAGGAAGTGGCAGTGAAGGTTCAAGAGAAAAGAAAGCATTCAGGAAGTACAAGGAATCACAGAAGGAGCAGGACAGAGAACTGTATAAGTTAAAGCAAAAGGAAGCTAGAAAGGCAGTCAGAACAGCAAAGGCCCAAACCGAGGAAAAGATAGCAAACTCAGTTAAGAATGGGGATAAAACCTTTCATAGGTACATCAGGGAGCGAAGGAAGACCAAGGAGGGTTAGTGAGGCTTTAAAGAGGAGGAGGGTGGGCAGAGGGTGACTGTGAAAGGCAGAGATACTAAACAAATATTTTGCTCAGTATTTACAAAGGAAGTCGGAGAGGTACCTAAAACAAACAGTAGAAACACTCTGGATACAGAAGTTGATACCGGCCCATTTACAGAACAAAGGGCTCTGAAATAACTCTTAAAACTGAAGGTGGACAAAGCAATGGAGCCTGATGGGATTCATCCCAGAATTCTAAAAGAACTAAGGGTAGAACTAGTGACACCACTGACTGCTCTCTTTAACAAATCATGGGGGATGGGATGGTACCCGAAGACTGGAGAAGGGCAGATGTGATTCCCCTTCACAAAAGTGGGAACAAGGCAGAAGCAGAAAACTACAGACCTGTTAGTTTAACTTCAGTGGTAGGGAAAATGATGGAATCACTTCTGAAGGAAAGAATTGTTGAGTACCTAGAGGCCAGAGGGGCTCAGGACCCAAGGCAGCATGGATTCACAGCGGGAAGGTCATGCCAGACAAATCTGATAGATTTCTTTGACTGGATGACCAAAGTAGTAGATCAGGGAGGGGCTGTGGACATGGCCTACCTAGACTTTAGCAAGGCGTTTGACACAGTCCCACACAAAAGATTAATATACAAGTTAGCCAGCCTTGGAGTGGGTCCCAAGATGACAGCCTGGGTAAAGAATTGGCTGGAGAATAGGACACAGAGAGTAATAGGACTTATGCGTAATAGTACACTACATTCTGTGGAAAAGGGCGATCAAGCCAGTGCCCAGGTGACAGAAGAACAAAGGATCTTACTTGGAGGAAAGCTCTTGCAGCAGGTAACACTTGCAGGACTGACCAACCTGGCGGAAGATCTTGGCAATTCTTTTCTCTAGCAGAGCCGATGTGGGACCGCCCACCTGGCATCTTCTCTGCCCCTGTCACTCCATATAAAGGCAGTAGGTGGTCCCCACATGCTCCAGTTCTTTTCCGCTGCCACAACATGTTAGTCAGCTATCAGCTGTCTACTGGTTCCTCAGCTTTAAGAACAGTTATTATTTTATAATATCTCCGCGAAAGTTCGACACATCTCCTCTACTTCGACTGGGCACCTTAATAAGTGCTCTTGCGGGAAGCAGATCCCTGCCAAGGACAGACACTAGGCCTGCCTTTTTTGCCTGGGCCCAGACCACGACACATGCACCTGTACCCATTGCCAGGTCTGCAACATCCTAACCAGGATCCACTGGCATATGTCTCTTCAGGCCTTTTTAGTGCAAAAATGTTTGGCCCAGATGCAGCAGGAGACGTCCTCCAGGCGGGAATCTAGTTCACCATCCAGTGGAGGACAGCAGCTGCAAAAGCGAACAAACTGCTTGGGTGCATAGCGGGGGGTGTTTTCATCTAGGCTAAAGAGTTGATCTTTCCATCTACAGATTGCTGACAAGGCCGCACTTAGAGGACTGTGTGCAGTTTTGGAAGCCATACCTAAAGCATGATATCTGGCTACTGGAGGGGGTGCAGAGGATGGCAACAAAGATGAAATGTGGAATGGAAGGGACAGACTATGACAGCAGGCTGAAAGACCAGAATATGTACACCCTGGAGGACAGAAGGGACAGGGGTGTCATGATAAATACATATAAGTATATGAGGTCAATCAATAAGGATGGTGCAGATGTGGTCTTTAAGTTAAGGAAAAGTGGGTGGTGTTACTAAATGCAGTCATGACATTCGCTAATGTGATGTGCAATATATAAAGGTCACATAAACCGTGATTGTCTGGCATTGAAATTCAGGTAGTGGTCAGGAAGAAGAAGGCTGCATACACAACATAATAAATAATGAGAGTGCAAAGGGCAATATTTACTAAGCAAAGCACGAGGGTGATAGATCTCAGAATGTTTTCATGGGAGGAGTGGATAGGCCAGATGGACATGATTACAGGCTTGACGTAACTCAAGGAAATAAATTAGGCAACCTCGGAGTGGATATTTATGTAACCCCTTCGGTGGCGCTAGCCCAAGGGCTACTTTCCCTGCCTGTGTAACAGCTAACAGGTTGAGGGGCTCAGGTCCAGTGGCAGGTGGCTCCACCCAGAGGTTAGGGTTAAGACAGTCTGGAATGACTTAGTCACAGCCCTCTGGGTCACTGCAAGCCCCCCTTCTTCCCACTAGTGGCCTATACACATATTACCCACAGTAGCTTGACAATAAACACTTACCCCCATGATTGATCGATAGGCTTTACTTTGGGGACCCCCAGTAAAGTACGATTCAGTAATGCAGTAGCCACTATACAGTATTTTTGCACAAACACGCAGTTCAGACATTATTCTTTGCTAAACAATCAAATCTGATTTATTCAGGGGGGCAATAACAAGGGCAGGGAGAATCTAGTTAATTAGCATAACACTCAACGGTTTTGGAGCACTGTGCACAGTCTAATTTCCCTATGAATTACTCTCACTGGGTACACAGGCAATAAAGGGATAGCATAATTCGATGAAGCTGGTTGGGGCCCTGAAGATGAAAACAGCTATACAACACCAACATTTGTAATACAGGGCCAGCAGGCCCAGTTTGTGTAGCCAGTGATGAAAACAGACCAAACTTGCACTCAATAGATCCGCTGACAGGAGTTACCCTGCTTTACTCATCACTCTTGTAGCAGAATGCCTCTCACAACACCCAGGACACAGGCCTGTGATCAGAACACTTCTCCACACATTTATAAGTACAGCACAGAGGGTACCATACCAGGCAGCTGCTGTAAATACCAACCGATCTCACGCTCTACCGGCAAAACACAATGCAGCTTCACTTTTACTGACAGCCAGAGCACAATGAAGCAGATTCTCCAGTCCTCTACAGGGTGAGCATGGTAGGTAACTGCAACATGTCAGCCTCCTCTGCCTGCAAACCACAGTGGATTCTGTCCGACTCGTTAGTGGTACAATTCCCGACTCTTTTGCATTCCACACCGCATCAGCGAAGACTCTACAGCGCAGGTGCCCGCAGCTCCTTCCTCTCTCACAACCACAATGACTATGCCTTCTCGGTCGTTAGGGAAGAGAATCACCATTTGGGCACCACCGACCCTATTGAGGCTTGATGTGCCAGTCTTCACTGCGCCTCACAGTGGTGCTAAAAGACGCCACACTCCTGGACTTCACTTCCCAGAGTCAATGGCCATACTGTCTATTGGCAGACAGCTCCCAAAAGAGTTCCAGTCCTATTTGGCTGCCTAATACACTATGTGAAGTGCCCCTCCTTCCTGATTAGATACAAGAGGCAGTTCTGATCCAAAAGGGAGGGAAAAACACACAAAGTCCCAGCTTCAAGGGAAACAGGTTAGATAACATACATTTTTCAATACTATTCAACACGTTACATCAACAGTACAACCCAACAAAGGTGTCTGCTTTGCCTGCTTATTGCCAGCAAGCTCGAGGCACATTATCAGTGTCTCGAGTGGTACTCGAGCATGAGAACCCACAATCTCCCTTTTCTTTTAGCAGACTAATGGGGTCTGCAAACTGGAAGATCTTAAAGAGACAGACTAGAGGCATTTTAGTAAAACACCATTTGTAATGGGGGTTACATTTAGACTAAAGTCTAAAGGAGGGAGGTATCAACAGAGGGCAGGATTTGAAGTTGGAAGGAGGAGGACGGACCACGCTGTCTATATGCTATCCAAGTCTGTGGGACTGACTGTAGGATGCCATACGAGTCTCGCAAGGTTAATTATGGCAAACCCTAAGGCTTAAATTGCACCGAGCCCTATGTGATATGCTACTCCTAATTCAAAGATGCTACTGTTGCCCCTTCCTGCACACTATGCCTGTAACCAGTGGTGGCATGGTACCAAGGTTGGTTATGGCAGCACGTGGTAACCTGTTCTCTATTCATAAATGGCTGTCATAGAACAAATTTCTGTGATGACAAGACACACGCTGGAGCTGTGGGTTACACCACCATGGAGGAGGTCTAATGTGAGAGGTATCCAGCATGGCAAAAAGATGGATGCACAATATTAAAAGATACATGGAAGACACATAGCTATGCCACGGGATGACACCAAAGAAGGTTATGCCCACCCACATCCCCGAGTACATAATGCTACCAGCTTGTCTGCCCTATTATCACTGTTTGCCTGTGGCACCCATGCCCCCCCCCCCAATTCCCAGAGGTGATTGCAGCAATGTTCTGTTGTGTGTGGTTCACCGGGTATGGCAGTTACTTGCAGCCATGTGACTTGCAAAAGGAAGGTTCATTGAGAAATTCTTGTGGCACGAACATACAAAATTTGCCAGCAGATAAAGGCCTAGCGGTCAATCAAGTCTGCTCTGAATGAGCAGTATCACTACTTATTCTGCATCTGCACCTCACTACCACCGTTCCCTTCATTGACCCTCCCCTTGTCCTGTCCCATCCACTTATGAAGAGGTTCACTTTTCTACGGATACCAATTCTGCTGCTAAAGCATAACACCCAGCCACCACCCTCTCTTAAAAAGTGCCTCCTCAGCTCACTCCTGAACCTTCCTCCATCCAGTCTCATATCATGGACCTTGGTGTCACTCACCTCCTTAGTTTGAACAGCCCTCTGCACCTGTCTTTTTTATTCCTTTCATGTACTTAAAGGTTTCACTCATGTCCCCCCTGGCCCTCCTCTCCTCCAGTGCGTACTTGTTTAACTCCATCAGCCTCCTCTCGTATGATAAGTACCCCAGCCCCTTTATCAACTTTGTTTCCCTGTGCTGCACACCCTCCAGTAACTTAATGTCCCTCTTCAGATACGAGCACCAGTACTGCATGCAGTACTCCAGGTGCGGTCGGAATAATGACCTATATAGTGGCAGAATCACTCCTACCTCCTCGAGCATATACCTCTTGCAATACAACCCAGAATTTTCTTGGCCTTTGCAGCTGCCTTCGTTTAGTGTGCTGAGTTGTTCATTGACCTCGTAATGAGCACCACAGATCCTTCTCCTCCTCTGTCTGGGCTAGCTGCACTCACCCCATCTGGTAACTCCTCCTTGGGTTCTACATCCCATAATGCAGAACCAAACACTTTTGGAATTAAATCACAGTTGCCAGGTGTCTGACCAGGTTTGAAGCTTTGCCAGATCATTCTGTAACCCCTGTATCATGGCCCTAGGTCATACACCACATGTCCTACCTTGGTAACATCAGTAAGCAGACCGATCTTACTCTTGATGTCCAATGATATGTCTGCAATGAATATGCCAAACAACACTGGCTCAACCCGAGCCCTGTGCAACACCGCTTGTCACTACCCTTGGGTTTGAGGCTACCCACCCACAACTACCCTCTGTTGCATTCACTGAAGACAGTTCCATAACCATCGGACCAGCTTTGCACCTGCCCCTGTGCCTAACTTACTTACTTCACAGCCTTCCATGCGTCACTGAGTCAAAGACTTAGTGAAGTCCAGATACAGCACATGCACTGCATGGCCCCTGTCCATTTGCCTAGTTATCAAGGCATAGAACTCCACCAGGTTTACTTGGCAGGATCTGCACCATATGAAGCCATGCTTTCAGCTGTCCTGTAGTCCTTTCCTTCAGGATAGTCTGCAGTAGCTTACCCACGATGGATGTGAAGCTCAGTGGTCTGTAGTTTCCCGGTTCATCCTTGGGGCCACTCTTGTAGTGGGGCACTACATGAGCCATGCTCCAGTCCTCAAGTACACACCCTGAATGTAGTGAGGCATTAAATAGGTCTGGCAAAGGTCCTGCAAAGACCTCTGCCAACTTCTTCAGTACCCTGTGGTGGATGGCATCTGGGCCTTGTGCCATATCCACCCTCAGTGCATTCAAACCCTCCAAAACTCTGCCTCGATGCTTTGCCCATCTGTCACCCCTTCCCCTGGTTCAGGCATTTCTCCATCCTTTGGTGTCACCCCTTCTCTTTAGTAAATGCTGAACAGAAGTACTCATTTAGTGCTTTTGCCTCATCGCACTCTGCTTTCAACCAATCCCCCTTCTTCCTAATCCTTACTATGTGGTCCTTCCAGCTCGTTTTCTCCCTGATGTACCTAAACAAGTCCTTCTCCCACTTCTTAATGCCTTGTGCTAGCCTGAGTTGCGTAGATGCCTTGGTTCCCCTTACTGGCCTTGTCACCTCCTTCATTCCATCAGTACTCTCCCTGTTATTCCCTTCTCCTTGTTTTATTGTACTTCCTAAAGGCAGTTCTTTTTTTCCGAACCTTTTCCATGACCTCCTTGCTCAACCAGCTCTGTTTCTTAGTCCTAGCTTTCTTGCTCGGGGCCTTGCAGCAGGTTTTGGTTGCCTCCACTGTCTCCAGCTTTATGAGCCCCCACCTCTGGTTAGCGTCAATACTAGATTGGATTCTTGATAGGTACCCTTTTGCCATTTCACCCATCCTACCAAAATTGGCCCTCTTGAAGTCCACCAATCTTGTGCTAGCTTCTCTCTTCCTTGCCCATATACAATGTGAGCCATACTGATGTGGTCACTCCTGACAGCGGTTCCTCCACTGTAAGTTCACTCACAAAGTACCGATTTGCCAGCACAAGGTCAAGGGTATTCCCTAACCTTGTGGGCTCACTGACCATTTGCAGCAGGAAGCTGTGCTGGAAGCAAACCAGCACGTGCCTGCCTTCTATTCCTGGTTGTTGGGGTACTCCAGTCTACTCCAGGCGTGACAGTCCCCCACAGTCACCATACTACCCTTCCTCGCAGGTCCTCCTGCTCTGTCCCGCCAGTTCCCTGTCTAACTCCTCAGTCTGAGATGGCGGCCTGTACACCACTCCCATTATAAGAGCAATATTCTTAGAATCCTGGATTTGCATCCAAATTGCTCCGTGCACTACCCTCCTCCCTTTCTCCTGCTACACACTTCAGTCATTCCTTCACATAAAGTGCCACAGCAACTCCTTTCTCAATCACCCTGTCTGGATGTTTCTTGGAGAAGATACACAAACAACCCACCACAACCAGCATAAATCCAGACACACAATTTGCTTTTCAGAGACCTGACATCTTTATTTGGGAACATGCAGCAATCATTAGTGGAAAAATGTATTTTTCAAGTGCAATCTTGTTGTGTTCAGAGAGTGTATTTCAGATGATACTTTAGTCATCTATGCATCCAGTATGCCATCCATACGTGTAAGAAAGTTACAACAGGTATTCATTCAGTTCTCTCATATTACAGCTGCAGACATGAAAAGCCAGGCTGTCTGCTTTCATAACTTGATGGATGGAGACAGTTTAGTGAAAGACAGTTCATGCTGTCTTCTTTTGGTTTTTGTCTTTTTCTAATTGCTTGCAATTACCAAGACATCTGGGAAAGCACCTCATTGTCAGATAATCTGATTACCCAGTGGGTACTCTCATCCTTAGAAAGAGCATTAAGAAGTTTTTGAGGCCACATTATCTATACTCCTTTCTTTGTGAGACTAGGTGTGAAGCACATCATTGTAAAGTAAAGTGATTAGGCATTGACTTGATGCTGTGTACTCTCCATCTGCTGAAATGCATTAACAGTTATTGAGACAACATAATGTATTTTACCTTGTTTGGTGACTTATGTAGTTAGCTGAAAATAAAATCTATAAAACTATAACCCAATGCTTCTCTTACATGGACCATTCAGGGTCTATTATCCACTGCATGTACCCATTCTTCTGACCTATCCATGTATGTGTCTAGTTACTGCAACTTATCAATATCTGATATGTGCATCTGAAATGCTCTTTTGAAGTAGAATACTCTTTCACTGTTGCCATCCTTAAAGTATGCTTATACTGTTATGGTGCTGTGCTTGCTCTGAATCCTGATGTAACTGTTTTAATAGGCTTCTGATTCTAAGTATACCCTAGCTGGGTCACACACTATTTTTTCTATTAATTTTGACAGAAAGGGAGTAGGGGGATCGGTCTGTAATGATTTTGATGGTTGTGGTCACCTGCTTTATTAGAGTGATGTCAGTGGTCTGTTTTCCATTGAGGGGGGAGTCTACCTTGGGAGAGTGACATGTTGAATAGGTGGTGATTGGCAATTATGCACATGATAGTCACATTTCAGATAGAACACCATCTCTTTACTGACACTGAACATGTCATTATTCAGTAAGACACTAATCAAAGGCTGTATGAATCATTGTAACTGGCTTTTTGTTGACAGGCTAACAGAAACATCAAATCATAGAAACATAGGCTTTGCAGGCAGATACGGAGTATTTGGTCTACTCTATTCAGCACTTTTGCTTACCTAGTTTGATAAGCTGCAGATCCTATTTCACCAAAAACTCCATTTATTTTCCTCCTACCACAATTCCATATTTCTGTCCCATGCATTATTGTATTCCCCCTACTGTTTTCTAACCCCACAGCATCCCCTTGTAAGGTTGTTCCAGTGTGCACCATCCTGGCTGTGAAAATCCTCACATTGCCCATGATCAGTCACCCACTCTTTGTTCAAATTGTGTCCTTTGTTCTTGCTCATCTTTTTTCTTAAAGATGCTACCCGCTTGTACTTTGTTGATTACAATGAGGAACTTGCAAGTTTCTCTCATGTCCCTTCTCTCCGCTCTCTCCTTTTCCTCAAGGGTACACATATTGCTCCTTTACTCTCTCCTCATGATTCTCTTGCAGACCTTGCACCATTTTAGTTGCCTTCCTCTGACTGCCTTCATCCAGTCTGTGTCCTTGCATAGATGGGGTATCCAAAACTGGATGCAGTACTCTTGATGGGTCGCACCAGCTGTTTGTTTATACATAACAAATTCCTGTTTTCAGCTGGTGATGCCTCTTTCAATACATATCAGTTATTCTACCCCACCACTCCTACTGCCTTTTCACATTGCTTTCTAACGAACATAGAAGCATAGAAACACAGAGGTTGACGTAATAAGGACCTAAGTCACATCCAGTGTGCCCACTTTTTTCTACCTTATAAATGTGCCATTGGCTTTGCCTGTTGTGGGCTTTCTATTCATACCATCTGTATTGCTCACTTCTGCCTCATCCCATGCCTGAAAGCCCAAAGTATTCATAGCCACCAGTTCTAGCTGTAGTCCTTGCGTGTATCCACCCACTCTGTCTGTGAAAAATAATTTCACATCACCACTTAATTGCCTACCTCTAATCACATGTTGAGTCCTCTTGTCCTGTTATTTTGATATTCTGTTATGTTAGACTCTTTCACTTTGTTAATGCCCGAAGTGTTTGAATGTTTCGATCATCACCTCTCTCTCTCTCTCTCCTTGCTCAAGGCATACATATTGAGTCTAATCTGTCCTCATGTGTTCTGATATAGTCCATGCACCATTTTGGCTGCTCTTTCTCTGGACTTGCCTCTTTTTGCTTAATGTCCTTATGAATGTGTGTTCCAGTGCACAGCAGTTTAGTATTCAGATGGTGCAACTAGTGTCTTGTAAATAGGGTTTGTTATCACCTCTTAAACTTGTGATACTTTACTACACCCTAACATCACCCTAGCTTTACTTAGTGGTTAGAGGTCTGTTGATGAGTCAGGTCGTCAGTGATGATGAGCCCAAGTGCCTTCTTCCATGACTGTCATTTTGCTAGTGTATCCTGCTCTTTTCATTCAGCACTCCATCAGGATGACTACTGCTTTGCAGATCTTGGTAAGCTGCAAGCAGACAAGATTACTTCTAGTCTATCTGTATGTCACTACCAAAGAAATTAAGAGGACTTGCCCAGGACTGATCCTGAGGTACCAATTGTGAATTGGCCCTCTGATTGAATACCATTGACCACCACTCTCTGTTTTCTGCTTTGTCAACCAGTTTGCCACCTGTTAACCAACTCTGACCCAACGTTTCACTAATGTTTATTTATCAATCTTTATGTTGAATAGTGTCAAAAGCTTTGTTGGTCAAGGTGTTACATCAACTGCTCCCCTTGTTCCACCACCTTGTTACCCAACAAAGAACTATGAATTAGTTTTTATGTGACCTTCCTTTCTGTGCTCAGAGACTGCCTAAACAGTTCTGCAAATGGCTCTAATTCCACCTTTGTCTTGCACTTGGATATATGGGATCAGTCCCATTGCCTTGTCCACCCTGAGCTTGGCGATTTTGTAGGACCATTTCTTTAGAATGGAGTAGTACCAACCTCCCCCAGTGTCCATGGTGTTGAGCTGTGGCCTGCCCTACCTCACTAGTAATACTGACAAAGTATCTATTTAGATAGATGCTTTTGGGGGTCCTCCTGCACATGCACCCATTTTCTCCCTGAGATGTGTACGTTCTCTGGACTTTTCTCCTTTCACTAATGTGTCTATAGAGTCTTATCACCTTCTTTACTGTTCGGCTAGTGCCTCAGTTTGTGAGTTTGCTGCCTACTGCCTCCCCTCCCTTAGTACATTTGTATGCCTCCTATCTTCATCCTGCTGGTTCCTTATATTTACTGAAGGTCGCCTTTAGGGTTTGATCTTTCTGCTACCTTGAGGTCATCTGATATGATTACATGTATATTTCCATGGCTCTACTTTGTGAAGGGAATTACATCCGCTTCCTCCAGTCCTCTCAGGTGCTGCACCATTCTCCATGATTTGTCAAAAGGTGTCAGTGGTGTCCCTAGTTCTCTCCCTACCTTTAGAATGCTTATGAATTCCATCAGGCACCATTGCTTCGGTTTTATGACTTCTTCTGTACCTGCTTCTTCAGGTACTGTGGATCGCCCCACCAGCCAAAGTGCATGGAAAGCATATTAGGCACCTCAACACATTCTATTTTGGCAATACTGAGCAGAAGTCAGTGTCCCTGCTTTTTCACTGTTCATTCGCCCACCCACTGTAAATTTATGCATTTCACTGTCCTTACTTGTCTTTTCTACATCCAAGATAAACCATAAAAGGTATGACTTACTTCAGTTTGGGTTTTGTTGTTCTCCTGTCTTCTACGGCTTTCTTCTGGCTGTAACGGTCCAGTTGTCGTTGCTTCTTTGTTGTGTCCTTATGCTTCCTAAATGCTATATTTTTGCCATAAACATCTCGTTACCTTTTTGAACAATACTGATTGTTTTGTTCATTTTTATCGTTAGTTTGCTTCACACAACTCTGTTTGTTCCAGACATAGCTAGACAAGAGTATCTTCCTGAGTGGTTCAAAAACCAGCTGTCTGAGGCATGTCCTCAAAGGTGGAACAGTTAACATCTCGATATCCGGTCTCCATCAATAGTATTGACCTTTTCACTGCCATTCTGAAGATGTCTCTATCATATCCTTATCTATTCCTCCACCTGATATGGGGTCTGTATAACACCTGTGCTGCCTTCAGTGTCAGTTCCAGTCAGGTGTGCCCATACTGACTTCTCCTCCCTGTTTACATAGCTATATAGACAGTGTCAGATAAGGGCCTATGGTCCCACCCAGTCTTCCCCTTTTGTGCTTGTAAGTTCAGTTTATGTTTCTCAGAAGTCTGTTGCCTTACCCTTGACCATAATTCCTTTTATGTCTATCTCATGCTTCTAAACCTGATTGTTTCAGCCCCACCACTTCCTCTGTCAGGTGTTCAACTTGTCCACCACCTGCTCTGTGAAGAAATTCTTCCCACGCTTCTCTGAATCATCTCCTCCAATCATCCCATGCCGTCTAGTCCTGAACGCTTTTTTCGCTTTAAAATAGTGTATTCTGCACCCTGTTTTCCTGTAAGATACTGTATGCTCATCATTCTCCTCCTCTCTCCTGAGCATATGTCTGTTCTTCAACCTGTCCTCTTAGGACTTGTGATTCAATCCATGCACATCTTTGTTGCCCTCTGAACCTTCTACCTGTCATGTGCCCTTAGGTAAGGCCCAGAACTGTACACTGTACTCAGGTGGGCTCTACAGTTCTTGTATGTGAATTATGACTCTTTCCTGCTGGTGATGCCCCGCCTATGTACAGCATCCTATTTGCTTTACCTGTGCCTTTCACACTGTTTCATTTTGAGTCACAGATGATAACCCAAGATCCCATCTCGCTGGTATGCTATATCTTCCCCCCAATTGATATATTTTGCCAGGTGTTTGTGCCCATATGCATTATCTTACTTTTACTGAATTTCAATCCAAACCCTGAACCATTTTCAAGTTTCTACAGGTCCTTCATTCGTGTCTACACTGGCTATTGTGTCTACTCTGTTGGATTTTCAGGTCATCAGCGACAGTGAAATTCTGCCTCAGGTCCTGCGTAATGTCACTGATGAAGATGCTGAATAGGACCAGTCCCAGCACTGATCCCTGTGGTACCCCATGGTTACTTTCCTGTGGAGACAGCCATTTACCACCACACTTTGTGCCCCGTCACCCAGCCATACTTCACCGACACACTGTCTCCCGCAACCATATTCCCAGTTTGTAATAGTCTCTATGTGGCATAGTTTCAGTCTTGCTGAAGTCCATAGCCATGTCCACTGCCCCACCTGATCCACCTCCTGGTCACCCAGTCAAAAATTCAATGTTGTCTGATGACTTCCCTGGTGAACCATGTCTTGGGCCCGTAGTCCATTGAATGTTCCATTAATCTCCTTCAGTAGTGCTTCCATGATCTTCCACTCAGGTGAGGCTGACTGGTCTGTAGTTCCTGCTTCCTTTTGTTTTACTTTTGTATAAGGGGACTATCTCTATCCCCGTCTTGATACTCTCCTGTTTCCAGGATCGCTAAACAGAATAGCCAGAGGTTCAGCCACCACCATCTTAGTTTTTGTGACTTGGGTGCCCCATCTGGCCCTATTGTTTTATGAACTTATTACTCCAGTCTTTCAGGACCTTTCGTAAAGGGATGTGTCCATTTCTACCATTCTCACCCTTGTACTCCTTTTCTGACCCATTACTTTTCTTCAGTAAAGACTGAGTGAAATACCTATTCAATATGTCATTTACTGTTGTCATCTCCATGGCCTCATCCTCCCTTCAGTCCACCATCTTCCTTTGTTTTTTCACTTTGTACCTGAAATGTGTTGTCCCCACTACCCACTGATTTTGCAATGTTCTTCAGTGTGAGCTTGGTTTCCTCACTGACCTCCCTGCCTCCCTTTGCTTCTCCTGGTACTTCCTATCCTCTGCCTGTCTTTTGTTTCAAATACAATCTTTTGGCTTTACTTTAGCTCTTGAAAACCATAATAGTCTCCTCTTCTTTTCCTTTGCTAACCTGTTTAATGCATAATTTGTTGCTCTTAACCTTTTTAAATACTGTCCACTGTTCCTCAACCCTGATCTCCCATTCCTTAATGCCTCTTTCTGCATTCCATTTTCACAATGCCTGCCCCTCAAAATCCAGGATACGGTTTTTGTGGTTTTTCTGCTTTTCTGGATTTCAAACCACAATGACGGTGGTGTTCCTGTGGTGCTCCCACTGTTACCCCCATCACACTGCTGTGGGTGTTTATGAGCACAGGTCCAGTATTGCTTTCGCTGAGTTGGTTCCATGACCGTTGCTTGAGGGGGCACCTTACGGGAGTCCAGATCAATCTGTCTTAGTTGATGCTGCTGCTATGTTCCAGTCCACATCTGAATATTGTGTTCCAACCGTACTACTCACCCTTTCTGACATCCTTGGATGGCTGCACTGCTCCCATCTGTTTCTTCCTCCTGGGCTGGTGGTCTATAGACTGACTGTGCGGATGGCTGGTCCCATTTTCCAGCTTAACCTAAGTATCTCTCCTCATTTTGTTCCTCCGACTGTGTCTTTATGTCATTTTTCACATACAGTGCTACTATCTCCCTGCCTGCCTGTGTCTTCTGAATATGTTGTAGCTAGGTATGGCCATCTCCAGTCGTGGTCTTCATTATACCAGGCTTCTGTGATATTGTCCAGGTTTGACGTACATGACAGCCCAGATCTCCATCTTGTTGCAGTTTCGGTATTTGGACACATGGCTTCTCATGATTTGACCACCCATTGTTTCACTGTTCTATTCCACCCTTCCTGGTTGTCTTTATCTCTGTCTCCCTTGCTGTCTGCCCTCTGCTGAATGTTGCCCTTTTCTTATTCAACCCTGGGTGCACTCCATCTTTGGACACTTCTTGTAGAGATAGCCACTCCTCTGTTCACTGTTCCATCAATTGGGGGTGGAGGGACCTCCTCGGCCTGTCATTCCTTTGCTATTTAAATGTTGTCAGTAGCATTTAAACTATAATTGAGTGCTTGATTCCTCCAGGATGGATGCAGGCTGTCAGGTTTGAACAAACCTCCATCCCCAAGGGTCCTCACTAATGAATCCAAACCTCCACAGCACTTTTCTTCAACCATGAGTTAAATTTCCTGTATGCACCCCTATGCTTTCCTTGTTTGTATAAGTACTTGGAGAAAGTGATGGTTAGCTACTTGCTTGAGACCTCCCCACTTCAAACTCTTCCTAAACTTCCTTGGCTCCCATTTGCCAGGTCATTAGTACTAGGGTGATGATATCCAGCTCACCCTCCCCTTCTTGCCTTCCCAGTGATCCCTAGGATCTACTTCCATCCCAGCTGGCACCTGTAGGCACTCCCCTCCTCATCCTCCTGTGTTCTAGCTGGATCCTTATGATGGAGCCCCCACCAGGATTCACTCTCCTTCTTGGGCCACTGCTTTCCTGCTGAGGTCACCTCCTGGCTAACCTGGCATCCTTTCTTCCATTTCTCTGGGTGCCTCATTGTTGTCCCTGTTTGCCAGTGTGCATATGGGTTCTTGAGTGGAATAGATCTGAGATGCCTGTCTGACCACTCTATTCCTCCTGAGTCACTGTCATCCAAGTGCTCCTCGCTCTGCATCCTTTGAGGCAGTTGCATTGACTTGGTGGTCTCTGGATAGGGTGATGGTACTCCTGACCCAGTTTGTTCTTGCTCTGAGTCTGGCTGGCCTCATCCCACAGTCCAGAGAGATGGCTGCAGATAGGGGCACCTCAGTGTCCAGTAATTATTCTTTTGTTCAGTTGCTTTTCCTTGCTCATATAGAGAGCCAATTGGCCCCCTATTCTACCCCCTTGTTTCTGCTGTAGTTTGTATACCCTCATATCTTAACATCCCAGTCATGGATATCTGTGTACCATGTTTCTGCGATTGCTATGATATCCAGGCATCCATAGCACAGCACAAAACAAGAAGCTACTATTTCTTATTTGCTGTTATAAGAATGGTTTATTTATTAACCATATCTCATTCCACCATGTACTTATTGGTGGATGCTCAGGAATATTTCAAATGACATGTACCTCAGTAGCTGTGCATGTCATGTACTGTGTATTTCTGTGATGAACAGACATAATAAAATCATGGTACAAACATTGTATGGTCAAACTTGTCATGCAAAGTATACATACATTGAGCATCACAAACGGACACTTGAGCAGTTGAAAGAATACATTTATTGCAGAGTGCAGAAAGTACAGCTGAACATAGTATAACTGATCGCATGCTAAATCAGCAGAGGACCTGAAGGGACAGACATTTTTAAACATGTGTCTACTTAATTAAGCTTATCTGGACAGAAACCGTATACTGTCCAGATGGGTCAGGCGCTACATCTCTAATTCTCATGCAGCAGATGGGCACTGGAACATGAATGCATTGTCCAAGACGTCCCAGACGCCATAATATGTATTGATGGAATGCCAACGCCTCGAGATCGGTTGGTGTTCATCAGGGGCAAAGAAAAATACTGCTTAGCTAGCTGGCTGATAAAGTTAATACAGCGGGTCCAATACTAGATGATCTATCTCCTGAAAGAAAGAAATAATGATAAATTACAACAGATGCACATTGAAAGACACAAATATCAGTGGCAGGAACATGACCATTTTAGTGAGGCTCGTATGAACTAACTGGTAACAGAACAATCATTACTGCTAAATTAATCTTAAATGCCGTGTTAAAAATTGGTTTGAGACTGCACTAGTTCATTGGTCACATAATGAAATGGAAGAAGTGAGCATAGCATAATGCAGGAATGAACTGTTTGAAAGGAAGAGACTGCACAGCATTTCTACACAGGAAAGGCATTCACAGGTTTCCATATGCAATCAATGTAATGATGAACACATAACATCTGTAATACTGTATATTGAATTATACAATGGTATGTGACTATTCTGTAACCGCATTGATCAACGCATGTCACATGTCCGTGGGTAAATCATGCATAACCCGTGGCTGACAAAATGAACTTATAAAACAACATAATTAAACACATCTAACAGATGGGTCCATTGTATAATTAGGAGTAAGGCACTCAAGGGTAGGAGTTATTGAGGATGTACCCAATTCCTGTCTGCTGAAGTCACTCAGCTGCGCATTTGTCACACACACACACCGAAATGCACATTGGAATTAAACGAACATCACCACAGCACATCTTGTGTACTAGACTGGGTTCATTTGTGTACATGCTTGCATGTTTGGCTGTGTTGATCAATAAAGTAATAGGTGAAGTCACATCACATTGAGGCACGAGCAGTGCATGCAAAGACACAGCTTACTTATTAGGATAAATATTATAAACAGATAGATGCATGTGGCAACACATTGGTAGCATAACAGTGACAGTGCGCACAGGTTAGACAGGAGCAAAGAAGCAGGCACCGGATGCCGTACAACGTACCAGTAATTCTAAAATGCAGTCTCCAGGACATAATCCACTGCAGACTCTCTCAACTTGCAATTACATTAACTGGCACTTTTGGCACACACACCACTCTGGTGAATCACTGGTTGGCTGAGACTGTGACTGTGATAAATCATGATGTCTGTGTTCCAGTATGTTGAATGCTAATCCATGGCTGTGAAAGCAATCTCTACAAAAAAATCAACAAGCACCTCCATTGGAGGAAGGCGAGAGGAAGGTAAGGTCCCAGCATGGTGCAATAGCTTTGCCGTGACAGGGAGCAAATATTGAGGAGCCCTGGAGCACCTGCATGGTGGAAGGATGTTGATGTCGTTGTCCACATATGGGCAAAGTAACTGACGGTGAAAGGGGATAAGAGCAATGCTGATAGAGTTTGGGGATTTGTCGCAGATCCTTAATCAGGCAGCACGCATGGTATCAGTATGGGAGGTGTGGCATGTCCATGGCATAAGTGAGGCTAATGTGCTCCACAACATGGGATTCAATCAGTGATTGAAAGAGTTGAGCCACGATACTGTCTTTGGCTTCATTAGGTACTGGTGGTAGACCTGGAGTGATTAGAAACTATATTTTCATGATGGTTGGCATCTGTCCAAAAGGGGAAACAGGACACTAGGTGATAGGTTGAAATGCTTCATTGGCAAGCATTTGTAATAGCCATGGGTGGAGACACTGACAAGGTGTAGGGAAGTCCAAGCACCCCCCACCCAAAGAAATAACGGTAATTAGTGCGGTAAATACCAATATAGAGACTGTTTGCTGGAGAAGGGAATGGGTAAACTGAGAAAATGACACAAGGCAATAAGGACAGGGTTGGGAAGAGGATAAGGACATAAAAAATGGAGGCTAATAAGTAGAATGGATGTAGTCAGGGCAACAAGGGACCTGAACTGGTGGACTTGATGGAAGGAGGATGCACAGATCTCGTGGCAGTCACAAACATGTTACACAGAGAACAAAGACTGTGAAGGCAACATACCAGGCCACACAACACCCAGGAGGGACATGCCATGCAGAAGAGGGAGAGGAGTAGCTCTATGTGAAAAGGATGGGATAAAGGCAGTGGAACAAAATAGTAAAAAGGGATGAGAGCAGGCACTGTGGGGCACCTTATAGAAAATGGAAATCCCACCACAGTCCACAAAGGTTTTGTATACATACTCCCCTCTCTGACCTTAGTTTGAAATTGGTGATAGGGAAAATTATGAAATCACTTCAGAAGAAAATAAATGTTGAGTACCTATAGGCTAGTGGATGACAGGACATGATGCTGCATGAATTCATAGCAGGAGGGTCCTGTCAGATGAAACAAATGGATTTCTTTTATGGAGTGAGTGAAGTAGTAGAAAAGGGATGCTCCGTTGACATTGCCTACCTAGACTTTCGTAAGCCATTTGACACAGTACCCCCAAAAAGAGTAATAAACACTTTAGACATCATTGACATGCCATGCTCCTGTCTGCAGTACAGCAGCCTGCATGGACACCCACCTACGCCTACTTGTTGTCGGCATATCTTTTGGAGTTGCATCTATGGTATAACTGGCTAAGACTCAACGCTGACAAGACTGAGGTGCTAGTGGTGGATCAGAGTGGTCGTGGTGTGGCAGGGGCATATTGGGATAACTACTGTCTTGTACTGGGGGAATACCAATTCCCCGTACAGAACGGATAACGAATATGGGTGTGATACTTGATGATGGCTTGACATTTGATTCTCAGGTGGTGTTAGCATAACCTGCTCACATTTTATCTTTCCATGTACATTTTCAATAGTGAATTCTGAAAATGGACTGGTGTCATGGTGCCTGCAGGTATTGACCATGGCAATGCAAGTTTGTGTCAGCCATGACCCAGTTCTTATCATGACTGATATTTGGGGTTCAGCATGTATGCACCACACACCTAATACATTTAAACATAGCAAAGCAACAGGTGACATCAGATAAGGACACAGTGACCAACATAGTATACTCATGTACATTAACTTCAGTTTGCTTCTGCAGACCATCCTTAATGACAGGGTGATACTATTAATGCATCCCGCAATGGCAACCTAATGCCAATCAAATGCGTAGTTACATTTCACTACATGTCTCGGTAATGGCAGCTATGTCCACATCCCCCTCTGCCATGAATGCCTGAAACTCAGCAGTATTCCAGAAGGAGGGAAGTGATACTCCCTCTGTACAACTGCTTTGTGAGGCCCCACCTCAAGTACTGCTTGCAGTTTTGGAGGCCACACCTAAAGAGGGACATTGAACTCCTGGAGAGGGTCCAGAGTAGGGCAACCAAAATGATTTAGAAGAGCTAAATATGAACACATTGGAAGACAGAAGGGACAGGGGGACCTGATAGAGGTCTTCAGGTACATGAATGGGGTAAATAGGGCAGGAGCAGTTAGGGTGCTGCGAAGGAGGGGGGCAACTAGAGGGCATGGCTGGAAGATGGAGGGGGAGAGATTGAGGGGAGAAAGGAGGAGGTGCTATTTCACTGAAAGGGTGGTGGAGCTATGGAAGTTGCTGCCCAGGGGGATGGTGGAGGCAGTGAAAGTGGAAGGGTTCAAGAGAGGGTTGGACAGGTACAGGGAAGGGTTCTGGAAGCAAAGTCCAGTGCATGAGAAAATCCAGGACTGGTAAGGGAGAAGCAAGATAGGGCAATGGGGGAAGCAAGATCAGCTGCCAGGGTTTTGATGACCAAACGAGCAGACACAAAAGACCATTAGGCCTATTCTGCTATCATTTTAGTATGTTGTTTCCAATGCTAGTAGCTTTTTCTGATACCACTCTCAACCCTGATCCTCTCCTTCAAGCCTCCTTACACACCCCCTCTATCAACTCCCCAAGTCAATTTTGGCACTGTCCTGGATGTGGGGGTAGGTCATCTGGACCCCGTATCCAGCTTCTTTCAACCTCCATTGCCTATGCAACAGCTAGTTTTAATTATACCTCATGATGATAATTTACATCAGTCTGCTTCAACACCTGTGAACCTTCATTACTGAGATGTAGACTATCAACTGAATATGGATCTGTGTGCTCACATGAGCTAAAATTTAAAATTTGTTCCTGCTGTTAATAACCTTTACCTGACTGACGCCATTCACCCCTCCATGAGGCTGATATCCCTGCTCTTACCCTGCCACCCATTCACCCATTTGTTTCATTGCCTGCTACATGCTGTATTGTGTGACTCCTTGGGTTCCACCAACACTAGCATGCATCCCTATGTTGACCACCACCCCATGACTCCAGCTCCCTATTCAGACACACAATGTCCTCCATAAGCCAAAACAGCAGACAGCAGAACATGAAGCTCCCTGCACTACATGCCACTAAGAGAAAAATGGCAGCTCCACAAACTTGGGGATCATACAACACTTACTTGCCACTGACATTGGTGCGGTGACTGAGACCAGCCTCCCCAGCCTATGGTTGGGTGCTGCACCACTCCCTGTGTCCAGTACACCAACCTTTGACTCTTCCTACATATGCACATGTGGACCACCGGTGCAGGTTACACAATCTCGACCACTGCTGCTTGCTGCCTGCTGTGTTCCATACTAGCCTCCTGAAGAGCATAATGAGATGCAACACTACTGCATCTGGGCAGTCATGCAAAGGAGTGTACAAAGAGATGTGTAAGAACAAAGGGGCACAATGTGAAGACAGAAGTCAAATAACTCAGGGCCAATGTAATGTGAGCAACTATGTTGTCACTGTGACTGTTGCAGACATGTGGAATGGCATTCCTGATGGGGTGGTGGGGTCAAATAAGGATGGGAATTTAGAATGCATGGGACAGACATAAGGCAATTCGAGAGGATGTAGCAAGAATAAGGCTGTTGATAGAAAAGGATCTGTATCCAATAGATAGGGACTTATGCAGACTCCTCATTCATTATTAGGGGTATAGCAAGCCATGGGTTGTGCTGTGCATCAGCTGGAGTACTGGGTGCTGTACTGCAGACCACACTGCACAAAGACATTAACCAAATTGAGGCAGTCCAGATATGGGATACCCAAATTGGTACAGGGGCTGCATCAGAAAAAAAATGAGGACAGCTTAACAGAGCTCAATATGTATAACACAGAGCAGAGCAGAGAGAGCGGTGATATGATGAAAACAGTAGAAAAGGCCATCACTAGGTCAAAGACTGTAGCATGTTTCAATATAAGCAAATAGCCAGACAAGTGGACACAGCATGAGATTAGAAGGAAGAATGATTCAGGGGTAATGACAGGAGGTTTGTTTTCACTGACAGAGTTGAGGATGCTTGGAGATGCAAACCACATGTAGTAGTGGATATCTCAGAACTGTGGAGTGCTAGCGGACATGGAAGAAGCAAGATAGACAGTCCAGAGGGACCAGGATACCCTGGAGTGGTGGTCAAAGAGGTGGCGTTGACTTTAATGCAGGGAGGTGTAGGATGATGCAATGGGGGCCAGAAACCAAGGACATGTATCCACCGTGGGGGGTGGTAGTATCAATGAAAGCCACATGAGCAGAGAGGTACATAGGAGTGGTGGTAGATGTCAAAATGAATAATACAGAAAATTGCGAAGAAAGCACAAGGGACAAGAGCTTATTAGCAGTTGCAATGCTGCATGCACAATTGAGTCAAAATTAAACCAGAAAATATGTCACAAAACATGAAGCCAGACAATGGAAATGTACAGTGTGCACTAGGCAATACTCATGGTCAGTTAGCTAGAACTAAATGTTACTATTGCTTCAAAGGACATTATTGAGTATTGTACCAGGAAATACATATTAGAAGGGTGCATGAACAAACAAAATTGAGAGGGAAATTATTTTCAAGTCTGGTGACCGAGTGAATTGCATCCACATGTAGGTGGAATCAGTGCAGTTGTGCAGACAAGTGCACGGCTAGACAGTGAAAGGTGAAATAAACTTCAGGGTCACGTACAAATATGAGGGGACAGTGAAAGACAGGGACTGGGTCTGTGTACTAGCACCTCACACCACACCAGCACATAGCGCCTAGGTGTAGGCTTTTGTTCCTGGCAAACGGAAAAAAAAATGCAAAATTGGGGCATAGAAGGGAAAACAATGAAACACATGGACTGATTTGCTATACTAACACCCCCCCCAACATGTAGTGATCTTGGTGTAGGTCAACAAAACAATATATTTTTGTTTGGTTTTGTTTCTAACAAACAAATAAAATGCAAAATTGGGGCACATAAGGGAAAAAAATGAAAGACATGGACTGGGTCACCATACTAGTTCCCCCCCACACCACATAGTGATATTGTCCTAGGTCAACCCAAAAATATTATTTCACTTGGTTTTGTTCCTGGCAAATGAAAAGAATGCAAAATTGGGGCACAGAAGGGAAAACAATGAAAGACATGGACAGGGTCACCATACTAGCCCCCCCACACACACCACATAGTGATCTTGGTCTAGGTCAACAGAAAAATATTTATCCCATTTTTTTTTGTTCCTGGCAAATGAAAAAAATGCAAAATTGGGACATAGAAGGGAAAACAATAAAAGACATGGACTGGGTCGCTATACTAGCTCCCCCCACACCACATTGTGATCTTGGTGTAGGTCAACAAAACAATATTTTTTTGTTTGGTTTTGTTCTTAAATAAAAAAATGCTAAATTGGGGCATATAAGGGAAAACAATGAAAGACATGGACTGGGTCACCTTGCTAGCCCCCCACACACCACATAATGATCTTGGTCTCGGTCAATAAAACAATATATTTTCGTTTGGTATTGTTCTTGGTAAATGAAAAAAAAAATGCAGAATTGGGGCATATAAGGGAAAACAATGAAAGACATGGACTGGGTCACCATACTAGCACCCCCACACACACACACACACCACATAGTGATCTTGGTCTAGGTCAACAAAACAATATTTTTTCATTTGGTTTTGTTCCTAACAAACGAAAAAATGCAAAACTGGCAGTATAAGGGAAACAATGAAAGACATGGACTGGGTCACCATACTAGCCCCCACTTCACACTCACATAGTGGTCTTGTTTTAGGTCAACCTAAAAATACTTTTTCATTTGGTTTTGTTCCTGGCAAATGAAAAAAATGCAAAATTGGGTCATAGAAGGGAAAACAATGACAGACATGGACTGGGTCACCATACTAGCCCCCCCCCACACACACACACCACATAATGATCTTGGTCTAGGTCAACAGAAAAATATGTCTCAATTTTTTTTTGTTCCTGGCAAACAAAAAAAATGCTAAATTGGGGCATAGAAAGGAAAATAATAAAAGACATGGATTGGGTCGCTATACTACCCCACCACCACCACCACCACATAGTAATCTTGATCTAGGTCAACCGAAAAATATTTTTTCTTTTGGTTTTAGTGCTGGCAAACAAAAAAAATTCTAAATTGGGGCAGAGAAGGGAACACAATGAAACACATGGACTGGGAAGCTATATTAGCCCCCCCCCCACATAGTGATCTTGGTCTAGGTCAACAAAAACATATGTTTTTGTTTGGTTTTGTTGCTGGTAAATGGAAAAAAAATTCTACATTAGGGCAGAGGAGGGAAAACAATGAAAGACATGGACTGGGAAGCTATACTAGCCCCCCACCCCACCACCATATAGTGATCTTGGTCTAGGTCAACAAAAAAAAAAAATTCCCATTTGATTTTGTTACTGGCAAATGAAAAAAATGCTGAACTGGGACAGAGAATGGAAAACAACGAAAGACATGGACTGTGAAGCTATACTAGCCCCCCACCACCACCACATAGTGATCTTGGTGTAGGTCAACAAAAACATAATTTTTTGTTCGGTTTTGTTGCTGGCAAATGAAAAAAATGCTGATTTGTGGAAGATAAGGGAAAAAATGAATAACATGCTTTTTTAAAATGAAGAATCAGTTCCCCATCTGAGGAAAGCATACACTACCCACAAATGTCCTACAGGAAAAAAAAAACAGTGATAATATGTTTACATTGAGCTTCATCCAATGGAAATTAACATTTGATAAATTTGAGGAGGAACACCAGAGCCACATGACTAAATTGGTTGTTTTGCTTCGCTGAGTTATATGTCCTCTATGGCAGCTAGAAAAAAAGTCAAATCTGTCAGGGAAGGCTGCAACAGCGTGCTACTGCTGAGGGTTAGTGTGGTTAGCGAGAGAATTCTGTACAGAACCAGCCATAATGGTACATTTGGAGGGTATGGCTACATCTAGTGTATGTCCGTCTCTCACTCACTCTAGGCAGATGGATGGCGCGCCCATAGTAAAACAATTCCTTTAGCACCAATCATAAGGCACCATATCTGGTTGATTTGAGGAAGATAGCATGGCCTAATGATTGGAGTACAGTGATTTTTAATAACAGAACACCAGTCCCAGCCTCAGCACAGTTACTGACTGACTAGGGAAACATGAGCGAGTCACTTGATCTCCTTGTTCATCAGTTTTCCCACATGGAACTGAGCAGAAGCAAGACATACACACAAAACTAGAGTATGGGTTATAGCACAGCTGTCATACCCCAGGTAAATCATTGTATCAACAATTCAATCTGCAAGACAGTCATTTCTGTGGAAGTTTTTTTTTTTAATACTGGTTCCTGTTCGCTTTTTCCCTGCCTTTTAGTAAATGCTAGTCAGCTAAATTGCATGGATCCAGTACTGGATCAGCCAGAACAGCTAATAGTGAAAGTCTGTCACCTCACTCTCTGTAGCCAGACCGATTGCACGCCAGCTCCAGCCTTTGTACATGTAGGGTTGCTGTTAGGTTAGAGTAGTGCAGCATATGAACACACTGATGACGGGCTCAATAGGTCAGATAATGAAGCGTATATGTGAGAGAAACAGCACAAAATATACCAGATGCAGCACCTACGATAGGAACTTACAAAACAGCAGAAGCAGCAATAGATGGGAGCAGCTGGAACGAGCAGCATACAGCACCTGTTTCCAAGCCAGCAGGAAAGAATGACTGAATGCGCGATCACAAGCACACTGATCGCGTGCATGAGACCTGGGTGGTTACTAACATGTTGTGAGTGGTGGGTGGTCCACCCCAAAGACGGACATTAAGTCGGACCAGAGGGAAGGTCGATTATGGATTATAAAATTAAATATACGCTTTGGCTGCCCACCAGAAAGGTAAACGAATTATTGTAGCCTCATAATGAATGCTAGTCATTACAGAAGTTTGCGTTTTGTGAAACACTGAAATCAACAGGTACCAAGGCTGACAGTGTCCCTTTAAATCCAGAAGCAAATGATTTGATACCTTTTAATGGACCAACACAGATGTAACAACAAGAACAAAGTGCTCTAGCTTTCGCACCAACCAGTCCTTCTTCAGAAGCTCGTGGCAGTTGTTTAGAATATACAATGTCTGCATTATAGACAAGAATTTACCAGTAAAGTTGTCTTAAAGACATCAGTGCATGCTGTGTGATGTGTAAAACCTAGCTGGACCTGTCACCCAGCTGTACTCTCCAGCTAGATATAAGGCCCAAGAAATTTCAAAAACCTCAGGACTCTATAAATGATAATTTAAATATAAATTGATAATATTAGTGTCAAACAAAAAACTTTAGTCAAGGAACCTCAAGAAATTAAGACATTGTAGCCTGTTATGTACTGGTGACAACTTTACTGGTAAATTCTTGTCTATAATGCAGACATTGAAACTTCATGAGCCTGATAATCTTAGTTTGTCTTTAATCTGGGTGGTGGTTGCCTTTCAGTATTCACATCTTTATACTAACTGTGACACTCATAGCTTGATTTAGGAGTTATCTGCTTCAGCAGTGTTATCCTATGTCAATTAAATTTATATGCTGTAGGATTCTTTGTATGCGTGTTCCACCAAGCACGTTTAACCCAAGGTTGCTTCTGGCTGAAGGCAGTATGGTACTGTTAAACTTCTCTGACATCATCTTCTGTTTTTTTTTTTTAAATGAGTATTTTAAACCAATGAAGATTTTTTTCCTTTTTTTCTCTGCATTATCTAGCTGTTATAAGTATTGTATATTCTAAACAACTGCCATGAGCTTCTGAAGAAGGACTGGTTGGTACAAAGCTAGAGCACTTTGTTCTTGTTGTTACATCTATGTTGGTCCATTAAAAGGTATCAAATCATTTGCTTCTGGATCTTTTCTTGCAAGGACCAATACAGCAACTACTAAATCTAGAGTCCCTTTAAGTAATGCTGTTTCCAGATGTGTAGTGGATCACCCATCCCGTAATGTAGTGCCAAAACACAATGCTTCCCCCCATCATGCGCAAGTGACCAGCACATTCCTTCGCTATCCATCATGGCCTGCCACCAACTGAGTTGTACTACCTGCTGTGACAGTATGCACTTAGTGACAGCTCAGTCAGCACCCTGCAGCACCCTACATCTCTTCTTGTTCAGTTTCTCACCTGTGCTGCCACTCGGTATCCATTCCAGACTACTCACGCTTAAGGCAAGATAGAGCAAGCAGGAGAAGTGGTGTGGCCATGCATATCTTCCTCCCTCCAATTCTCAACAGTTTACTCCTCCTCTAACTCAGCGACCGTGATGCTTTAGAAAGTTCATGTGTCTATTCCATTTACTCTCCCTATCTTTGTAGCTGGTATCTACTGCTGTCCTAGCATCCAGCACTCTATTATTCTTGACCTCCTGAGGAACAGGGTGCAGGAAAACACTATTTTTAAGCAAAAAAGGTGTTCCAGGACTAGAGGGCATGGGATGAAGTTGGAGGGAGGATGATTCAGAGGAAACATGAGAAAGAATTTCTTCACAGAATGGGTGGTGGACAAGTGGAACACCCTGCCATTTGAAGTGGTGGGGGCTGAAACAATCACGGGATTTAAGAATGCATGGGATAGACATAAAGGAATTCTAGAGGTCAGAGGTAAGGGCAACAGACTTCCAGGAAAACAAACTGAACTTACAAGCTCAAATGGGCAGACTGTGTGGGCCATAGGCCCTTATCTGCCAACACTGTCTATGTATCTATGACCTCCTAACTTCCATCATTTCTTTTTCCCCTTCCCAAAGGCAGTGTCCCTTCCTCCTCTGGTAACCACCACCCTATCTATCCTTCATATGCTACCAAAACTTCAAGAACACATAGTCATCTCACAGCTTACCTCATATCTGACACCTCCTAATTTACCCCTTCCCAATCTGGTTTCAGGAACAAATGCTTCACTACCACCTCCTTGCTTCAGCTCAGTGACTATATCCTGACAGGGATGGCCAATGGCCAAATCACCTCATCAGTTTTGGTCATCATGGTTAAGGCCTTCAACACTGACTCCCACTCCCAGACTACCTCTCAACAGCTGGTTTATTTCCCTCAGCCACAAACTTGCTCAAAGCAAACCTCACTGGTAGAACAGGACCGGTCAAGATTTCTGATGCCATTTCCCCTCACACCCAGATTCAAACTGGTGTCTCGCAGGGCTCAGTGTTAGGGCTCTTATTATTCTACATCTTTATAAATGACCTTCCATCCACCTGCTCACCCTCCACCATACATAGATACATAGATACATAGACAGTGTTGGCAGATAAGGGCCTATGGCCCACCCAGTCTGCCCATTTGAGCTTGTAAGTTCAGTTTGTTTTCCTAGAAGTCTGTTTCCCCTTATCCCTGACCTCTAGAATTCCTTAATGTCTATCCCATGCATTCTTAAATCCCGTGATTGTTTCAGCCCCCACCACTTCCTCTGGCAGGGTGTTCCACTTGTCCACCACCCGTTCTGTGAAGAAATTCTTTCTCATGTTTCCTCTGAATCGTCCTCCCTCCAACTTCATCCCATGCCCTCTAGTCCTGGAACATCTTTTTCACTTAAAAATAGTGTTTTCCTGCACCCTGTTCCTCCCTGTAAGATACTTGTATGTCTCTATCATATCCCTCTCTCCCTCCTCTCCTCCAGGGAGTACATGTTCAGTTCCTTCAACCTGTCTTCATAGGACTTGTTATGCAATCCATGCACCATCTTTGTTGCCCTCCTCTGAACCTTCTCTACCCTGTCTATGTCCTTACGTAGGTATGGTCTCCAGAACTGTACACTGTACTCCAGGTGGGGCCTCACTAGTGTCTTGTATAGCGGAATTATGACCTCCCTTTCCTGCTGGTGATGCCCCTGCCTATACATCCCAGCATCCTATTTGCTTTACCTGATGCCTTGTCACACTGTTTCCTACCTTGAGGTCATCAGGGATGACAACCCCAAGATCCCTTTCCTGCTTGGTGCATGCTATATCCTCACCCCCAACTGATATATTGTGCCAGGGTTTTTGTGACCCATATGCATTATCTTGCACTTCTTTGCATTGAATTTCAACTGCCAAACCCCTGACCATTCTTCAAGTTTCTGCAGGTCCCTTCTCATTCTGTCTACACCCTCTGGTGTGTCTACTCTGTTACAGAGTTTTGTGTCATCAGCAACAGTGAAACACATGTACGCTGCTGATACGGTTCTTATACAACTGTCTCAACCCTGTCGAGGTTCCATCCAACTTGCAGCATGACTTTGACAACGTTCTTCTCTGGTTTGCTAACCATCCACTGTTTCTTAATGCCAAGAAGACTGTGTCCATGACCTGTGTCACAATGCAGAGACTCTATCAGCTTGCCTCCATGCCCACTTTCCTCAACCTTGATGATAATCTACTTGAGTACACATCCTTCTTCAGGTACTTGGGTGCTTGGCTGGACCAACACCGAAACTTCTTCGGACATATCAACACCATCCTTAAAAAAGAGGGTGTCCCAAGCTTGGTGCCCTGTTCAGGAACTATAGTTGCATCCTTCCTCCTATTTTTTTAGAAAATGTTCAAAAGTGTGGAAAAGGTCTGTGAGTGAAATAAGGACACCAGCAGGACCACAGAACCGCTGATAGATTATGTGGTTCATCAGGGAATCGAGGTGTTACATAAATTAAAGTAATGCTATAACACCATGAGCAATGTTACAAACAAAAGGTCCATCATTCTGCCCCTTGCTGGATCTTACTTCGATGGATGGGGGTGACTTGGCCTGGCAGATGAAAATGAAGGAGCTGGAATTCAGCTTATTTTCATGAAAATGATGATGTGTGTGGTTCCCCACCACCTTCCCTACACAACTCTCAATGTGCTGCTGTACCCTATCTGCTGTCATGTCAGGCATGCACTCTACCCAGACGCTGCTTGTCCTGTCCTCTGCTCACCACTCACCATATGATCCCCTTACTATAGAGTCCTCCAGAATTATGATGGACTCCTTTATGGGCCTCTCCTTCTCTCTGCCTCTCTCTCTCTCACTCTGCTCTCCGCCTCTTCCCTCATCTCCTGTCTCTCCCTCCTCTCTTTCTGCCTGCTCTTTTCACTGCCTCAAAAGCTCCCTTCCCTAGCCCCCAGCTATTCACCCTTCTGCCTCCTCCGGTCTGTGTCCTGACTTCTTCCCTGCCAACAATGGCTGGTGCATCAGCTTCACTTACTAAACCAACACGGATTGACGGTGCAGTGCGAGGTTGGCGACAGTGCCTAAACCAACAATGCCACCGGATGGTGGACCATAGATATATCGACCACTGTGGATAATTTCCCACTGCTCATCCCCAGCAGAATTGTGTGTCATAGTACAAACAAATAGGCCATGAAGGAACACAGATATGTCTGACAGTGTGACTGCCAATCTGATGCCAAAGATACTGTTATGTGCTCAATTCATGGTGTTTTGCAGTGTGGTCAAAATACTACATTTAGCTTGATGACCCAGTTGTCTGTGTGATGGTGCTGTACTCAAACACATAAACTGAAGCACATTACCAAGGGTAAGCAGGGTGAGAATAGACCCTGATTGAGATTCAGTGGAGTCATAATGAGTGCAGTCAACTGCCATCAAGTGATGCATTTATACACAATGGGACTGTTGAACTACCAAATGACCCCCACACACACACACCCAAAGCAGAAGAAGAGAAAATAAGTATAATTATGTTGTAGCAAGGGAAATACCATGGAGGGAAAAAACAAATATCAGTGTCTGTTTTTTATTTTTTTATTTTGGGTGGACAGTAAAAACACTTGGAGTGGATGCGCACCACAAAGTGTGACACAGGGTACATACATAGCACAAGAGGAAAACTGGAACCAGCACACACGGAATGATGACACAAACAAATATAGAAAAATGGATAATCATGGCAGACAGAGACTACTAGGCCATTGCCGTCTGCCAGCAGGCCCTATACAAGTAAGCATCTGCTCACCCTAAGTGATCCATGTCTCGTCATAACTCATGTCAGCCCAGTTGGAGTCCTGAATTAGAGGTATACATCCCTGTTGCAATGAAGTAGCTACTCCTGGTTTCCCCCATCACTGTTCATCACCTCCCAGCTTCACTGAAAGTCCTCTGGTGGCCACCGGCTCTCCTGGTGGCTGTTCTGGTGTCCCGGACAGTCAAGGAGTCACCCAAGAGCAGCACTCTCACTGCCTCATTATCCCTGTTACCACTGGCTACCTGTGGGTACCCCATCCCCTACATTAGCTTGCATGTCTCCTCTACCCTCCCTCTTGATCGAACCATGTCCATCCCCCAGGCTCAAACCAATATCTCCCTTTGTACTGATCCTCCTTGGATCCATTACATCCTGCTGGATCACTGTGGACAATGTCAGTTTGTACACCTGGAGCAAGGCCACACCACCCATCCCATCTACAGAGCTTTCTCCCACTGAGCTGCCACCCTGAGTCTATCTTTTGCCAGTGATGCTTCTGGGAAACACAGTATCTCCTACTGGAGCATTGCCCCCCCAGCCCCCAGCTCATTTCCCCTCCGTCTTGACCAATGCCACCCCTTTTCTCGCTTTACTTGTGTCTCCTCCAGGTGGCCCCCCCCAAAAAAATATTTTCTTTCTTGTTTTGGTGAAATATCAATGCTCCCAAGAGAAGTTCCCCCATGTCTCCCAGACTGTGTGCCCCGGAACCATCCTCCGAGGGAGTGTCTCCTTTCCTCCTTGCTGCTGCTCGTTCCTCCAATGGTTCCTATCAGTTGCTTCCTTCCCCTGTCAGTGTGACAAGGGGTGCATAACTGTGTTCCGGCTGTACACCCAGGCTTGTCCTTCACATGTTTGTTGTGGCCACATCTGAATGTAGGCACACTATATGCAGCATCTTCCTTCTTTTTCCTGAACCTACTGTCTTCCACCCCTCCTGAGCCGTATGTGCCTCAATGCCGCCTCGATCTCCTTGATGTGTCCTCTCTGCCGTTACTCGCCCTGCATGGTTTGTACCTGCACAGCTGTAATAGTTCCTGTCTTAGCATCAATGATATGTCATCATCATTTGCATCCTCCCATCCGCGCCACCTCTTATAATGATGGGTGTAGCGGGTTTACAACTGGAGAGACTTAGCACGCCAACCAATGCTCACCCTCCCCACCACCCCGAGGCTCCCCTGGACATCTCTGGTCACTTTCGAGTGCTGTGTGGCGTGTCTACCTCGCCATAGTTGCTCATCTCCTGTTGAATGAAAGTCGCCCCGGTCTCGCACCAACAATTACAACTTGTCCATCATTTCACCTCCACTGCTCTCATCGCCCGCCCAATGGCCACGTGTTGCATGCTAGCCAGATTACTCTCCAATGGTCTGCAGAATGACTGCACAGTCGGCAACCTTGTACTAACAATCTCCATTTAGTATTATCACCACCCCACAGCCAGTGTGGCCTACATTCCATTACAATACGCATGCCCTGTTGGCTGGAGGACACCACAATTGTCCTTCCATAAACATTGGGATGTTCCCCTGGGCCTGGTGTCCCCCAGGGTACACCCCTCACCCAAGTCCAAACTGGGTTGGTCCAAGATGAAGACTTTCATCCCTTTTCAGTTGTAGTAGATAACACACAGCCCTCGTAACCAGTTCCTAATCCAGGTAAAGACTTTAGCAACTAAACACTTCTACGAGGTTATCACAGTTTACCATAGCATTTAGCCAGAAGAAACTGCACCAGCCTTTGTTCTGAGCATAGATTGCATCAGTTCTCCCAATTGTGCTCAGCCTTGCCAGTCTGTAGTTCCCAGGCTCGTCCTGGCCCACTGTTGTGGAGAGGTACCACGGTGGCTACCTCCACCTCTGGGCACACATCCTGTATTTAGCGGTGTTTAACAGATCCACCAGTGGCTATGCCAGTACCCCTGCCAGCTCCCTAAGCATGCTGGGATGTAACCCATCTGGCCAAGGTGCCTTGTGTACCTCCAGGGACCCAAGGCCCCCAGCAGCCTTTCCACCATGATGACCCCATCTGTGGCTCTTCCACCCCCCATGCACACCCTTTCCCTGCAGGAATGGCTCAATCCCAATCCTCTCCCTGTGAACCATGAAAAGAAGTGCTTCTTAAGTACTTCAGCCTTCCCGACCCACTCACTGCCTGTCCTGATACTAAGGCCTGTGATCCAAACACTTCTCCACACATTTATATGTAGGAAAGAGGGGTACCATACCAGGCAGCTTCTTTAAACTCCCGAACATTTTGACTACATGAACCGGGTAACGCAATGCAGCTTCACTTTTCCTGACAGACCGAGTACGATTGAAGCAGATTCTCCAGTCCTCTACAGGGTGAGCCTGGTAGATAGCTGTCATGTATACAGTCTCCTCTGCTGGCACACCACAGAGGATCTTGTCCAGCACCTTATGGCGATACTGTAGCACGACTATTTGGCCTTCCACACATCCTACCCATGCAAAGGCTTTACAGCGCAGGAGTCCAGAGCTCCTTTTCTCATCACGGCCACAATGACTCTGCTCCATCAGCCACTAAGCAGGGGTCCTCATTCGGGCATGACCCAATGCTATTGGAGACAGCTCCCACTGCCAATCCCCTCTACCTCCTTCTATTGGTGCAAAAAATTTGCCACCTTCTGGACTTTAGTTCGCAGATCAAGGGCCATACCTCCCATTGGCAGCTGGCTCTCAAAAGAGTCCCAGCCATAACTGGCTGCTCAATGCTCCATTTTAAGTGCCCTTGATCCTCACTGACCCCCAGACAGTCCAGGTCAAAAATGGAGGGCCAAAATGCACAAAATCCAAGCTGCAAGGGAAAACACGTTAGACAAACTACATTCCTTAATACTTAGTCAACATATAATACATAAATACTACAGCCCAATAACGGGCCCACTTTGCCTACTTAGCAATGGCAACAATAGAGCACCTACCCCGCGGCTCAGGCGGGACTCGAGCAAGAGAACTCACAGTCCCCTCCCTTCTTAGTAAACTGACTGGGTCAGCAAGCTGGCAGCTCTTAAAGAGACCACTAGAGGCATTCTAGTAAACCCCAATTTATAAGGAGCTACACTTAGGAAAATGAGAATATGCACCAAGCAGCAGCAATAGTTTCATTTGTGAATCTCATTCTCACCATGCTGTGTCAGAGGTGGTAGAACTGGTTGAAATGCATTGCCTGTAAACAAAGGAGATAAGTGATATGACACTATTCAATGCATCTTTACATTGCACAGATAGTTGCATTTAGGTAATGTCATTCACAAACTGGTGTGGAAAATCTTCATGTTCCTGTGCCCACCAACACCAACAAAAAAATGTATACAGTAATACAAATTCTAAACACAACAAATTAACGGTGATGTAAGCGCAACCACCCTCACACCACCTCACAACACTTACTACAAAAGAACCCTAAAGGAGGTGCAGGCAGCATATCATCCTCTCACCACCACCACGAGCTGACGACTGACTGTCAGTGAGTGGGAATGTACAGTGCATTAGTCATATAGTGAACTTCAACAGTACACATGCACAGCGCAGTCACCAAACAGAGGTGTTGGTGATAGATGCAATGTGTCAAGGTGATGGCATGGGGTTTCGTGGAAGGTGGTGGGTACATCATGCATGATAGCAGGTGGTTCAGTCAAGTAGACCACAGAACATGTGCTTTTTTGGGGGGTATATATGGCACATGAACTGGTGGCCTCGGACGTAGGGGAGAGTGATCTCAAAGAAGTACAAGTAAGCATTATGGAAAGGGAACATGGATTTATAATAAACATCTGTATCACAAGCATCAGCAAGAAGCAGAACACTAAACTGTGGTTGAGACGCGGACATTGAGGAGAGGGATTGCATATCAATATTAGTAAGCACTAAATCAGGGTGCTGAAATGTGGGATTTATTACATCAAGGAAACAATTAAGACTCTGAGGAGGGAGATAGCATAAATGCAAAAATATTAAGTGCTGCAATAGGGAACATGACATAGGAGTGCATTACAAAAGCATAAATGAGCTGTGTTACAAGGCAATGTTACAACAAATGTGTATCTCATCATGAGTGCTCTTGTAGACACCTAAAGCTCATGGGGTGCTCACTGACACACTGATAACTAATCAATACAATGTGTGAAAAGTGCAGCAGGCTACAGTACAACAGAAATGATAGATAAATAAAGCTATACATAATAGGTTTCATTGTGCATTAGATCATTTGTAATTACCAATTATCTAGCCATTCTGTGGTGAAAATGCAGGACTTCGGGGTAGCTTGTAGGCAGGATGACACTAGCTGTCATGCAAAAGGAGAATGGGACAGAAATGGGGAAGTAAATATAGAGGGACTGAAGGAGGAAGGAAGTAGGCTCGAGTTACTGATAGTGGCTGCACACCTCCCCCACCTGCTTTAGACATTGTTAGAAGTGTAGGCAGAGCAAAGGGAAGGTTCTTATCAAACCAAAGGTGGGGTCTCACACAGCAGAGAATGGCAAAGTTATATTTGGATTTCTTACAAAAGTACAAGGAAGAAAAACAAATGGTTGTGTCTTGATGGATGAAATATGGAGCATCACAGAGTCTAAATTCAGAACGGTGAGTGAGATTACAGATTCTTTGCAAAATCTGACAGTGCAGCTTTAAGTTACTGGAGGGGGTGCAGCGCAGGGTGACAAAGATAATCAAGAGGCTGGGGGACTTATCATATGAGTGGAGGCTGAGGGAGTTGAACATATACTCACTGGAGGAGGGGAGGGACAGAGGCATGACTGAAACCTTTAAGTACGTGAAAGAAATAAACAAGACAGGTACAGAGGGGCTGTTCAAAGTAAGGGAGGGGAGGGACGCCAGGGACCATGATATGAGACTGGAGGGAGGGAGAAAGGTTCAGGAGGGAGATGAGGAGACACTTTTTACAGAGATGGTAGCTGGGTGGAATGCGCTACCTGCAGAAGTGGTATCCAGTAGAACAGTGAACTGCTTCAAAAGGGGATGGGACAGGACAAGGGGGAGGGTCAAGTGGAGGGGAAGGGAGGTGAGCTGCAGAATAAGGGGTGCTAGCTGCACATTCAAGCAGACTTGATAGACCTCTAGGCCTTTATCTGCTGGAAAATTTGTATGTTCGTATGTTCTACCTCTCTTGAAAGAGAGGTGTCTGTATGCCTTACTCTCTCCCCTTCCCACTAATTCAGAGAGTTTCACTGAAGCGAAGATGGAGGGGGCACTGGCAATGGACATGCGCAAAGAGGCGTTGGCAGTCGGTCAGTGGTGTGTGAGGCATTTATGTCCCCAGCCATTCCCTCGGGTTACCAAAAATGTACTTGGAAGCTTAAAAAACACTGAAAAGCTGGTAAGATGTACTGCAATATTGGCTACCTAATTCTGACCCCAAAAAGTTAATGGTCCCTGCAGGAACACTCTGATCCGTTGATGCTGTCTGTCTTGGTGTCTTTCAGATCAGCAGCAGTCAGTTGGTAATGGCTGCTGGACTGTAAACAAAGGTATCAGAATATAAGTTTGGTCAATGGTGTGTATACCTCAAGAGATAGCAAAATCACTGTTTGGACTGACAAAAAAGGACAAAGGTCTTTTAAAGTGCCTAAAATCTGTCAGTTGGCCTGTTAGAAACATGAAAAGATGAGGTGCTGAGTGTAACCCTTCTTCCATGCCAGGGGTGAATGGGTGCTGAAAATATTCAAAACAGACTAAAGGAATGGCAACTGGGTTTCCCGTCCTGAAGATGGATAACACATAAAAAGGTGCGGGGCACAAAGTAAGTAGCCCTTCTTTTTACACTTATTCTTGCTTTTGGAAAATTAAAACAACTCTGCATTTTCCATATTTTGCTCGCTCTGCATATATATAAAATGAATGGTATGAAGAGAAAAAAAGAGAGAAAATATTACAAGCAGAGGTAATGAAGAGAAGGTTGAAAAGAAACAAAGGAAACCACAAAAAGTAAAGTAAAACAGCTGCATGTTAAGACACAGGCTGAGCAGGACTTATACAGATTTTTTTGGAAAAATCCCATCACTAAACCTTTCACATCCAATTAGTCCATTAAACACCTCGGAACTGCTACACTTAAAAAAGCCTGATGATGCATCTGAGACACAAGTAGCACAAAATTCAGAGAAAGATAAGCAACATCAAGAAACAGTAGCTACCAAAGGAACAAGTATTAATTAAAAAATATCAGCTACCAAAGAGGGACCACAAAATAACAAACAGAGAAATAAAGGAGACACTAATAATTTGAATCTGCAACAACAGGAGCCGGAATATGTTTCTGCAGAATCAGATTTAGAACAACCATCTGTTGAAGAGGAAATTAACCAGATTAAAGAAATAAGAGTCTATTATTGTGAATGACCTGGTTCCCACCACCACCACAAAATAACATACAGAATGAAAATGAAGGGGATAAAAGCACAGTTCCCCCTGCATGGGCAGCAGCACTAATATATTTAAAGGAGATCAAGGAAGATCTAAATTTTGTAAAGCTGAAATCAGAAGGGGTGGACAAAATCAAAAAGGACATGGAGATAATAAAATTATCTATCTCCCAATTGGACAGTTCAGTAAAGGAAGTAAATACAAAGGTTACACAACTTGAATCAAGTGTTTCAGACTTAGACGATAAAGGTACAATAAATGAAAGACAGATTAATTCACATAAAAAATCAGTCTCAGACATTATAATTAATATAACAGATATGGAACTAAGAGCATGATGGAAAAACTTAAGACTAATAGGAATACCTGAGGTATGAGAACAACAGCAAACTTTAAAGGACATTGTACCTCAAGTAGTTGGTCATTTTTGGACGTTCCATCAGCCGAAGTGCACATTGAACTGGATAGGGTGCACAGATAATTGAGAACTAAGCCAGATGGGGACACCTCCAAGATCAGTTTTAGTTAAATTATTCTGAACGGATGACAAACTCAGAATAATGAACACTGTATACAAAAAAAAAAGGATTCTTTTGAAAGGGGCACAAATTTAAATTTATCAAGATTTGCCATTTGAAATTGTGGGAGAAAGGAAAAAATATAACCATCTAAAGAAACTCTTATGACAAAAAGGCTACAAAATGGCTGTACTATTACCAGCAAAACTGAGAGTATCAATAAACAACAAACTATTATTTTTTTTTTCCCCAGCTGAACATGCAGAGAAGGAACTGAGGAAGTTACTACCTGATATATTTACTTAAACGTCTTACCATTAACAGCTAAAAGGATTAGATGAGTAGCCATGGAGGTGGGCTGCACTTCACAAAAGGGAAACCGTAGGAATTGACGGCTTTTTTCTTATCTGACAACACAAATATATACAGGTTGGTAATAGCACAAAAAAGAGAGAGAAATAGAATTCCCGAGGGGTGGGGGGGGGAGAACCTTAACACCAGGAAAGGAAGTGCCTGATATCTGTGGAGGGAGGCTACTGCATGTCTCAAAGATGTATCATGGTATTAAGGTGAAGGAAAAAAAACACATTTTTATCACACTCTGGATGGGGGAAGGAATAAACCACTTTTTCTTTTTTGAATGGTTATGGAAATGAACAAAAAAACATGTTGGAGATCAGAATGGCTTCTCTACTTGCTAACAGCCTAAACAATTAAAAAAAAATTAATAACATTTTGCAATACATGAAACTACATGATGTAGGCATACTATGTTTACAAGAAACCCGTTTGGTAGAAAACAAAGTAAAATGGCTCAAAAAAATCATGGGTGGGACAATATTTCTATTCTTCAGGCACTAAAAACAGTAGAGGTACTGCCATTCTGGTTTCCAAGAATATATATTTTAAATGTGTCCAACGAATAAAAGATTTGGATGGAAGATATATATTGCTGAAAGGGGAACATTTTGGCTCAGAAATAACTCTGGGCTTGGTATATGGTCCTTTTATACAGTATGAAGAATTCTTAGCACAATTAGAAAAATATGTTGTATCATTGAACAGTACAGATATCATATTAGCAGAAGACAGGAATGCTTTCTCAAGCCTTTTATGAGGTAAAACATCCAAAATAAGTAATAATGACCGACATATCTCCAGAGTACTGCACAACGTTATGTCCAGAAATGATCTGAAAGATTTCTGGAGAGAGAGAGAAATAACTTAAAAAGGGAGTACACATACAAATCCAACTATTTAAATATGTGCAACAGAATAGACTTCATTCTAGTAAATAGAAGTATGTCTAATAAGGCTTTGCAAACAAATATCCTTAGTATCTCAATATCAGATCATACTATGCTGACTATATTAATTACCCCAACATTAGATAGAACAAAAACACCACAATGCAAATTTGATAATAGTATATTACAAGATTTTGAATTTGTAGAAATCATTAAAAAAATCTATAGATGAATATTGGCTATTTAATGACTTAGAAGAACTATGACCACTAAGTGGAATGCTATGAAAGCACATTTGCTAGCAATCATAATTTCATATCAAAATAAATAAAAAAAAGAAGTTACAGATAAAAAGAATGATGGCAATAGAACAAGAAAGTAAAAATTTGTATGAAAAGCTAATAAATATCAGGGAAAAATCCAAGAATTTTACAAAAATGTCCAGATTGTTTGAATGAGAAAAATGAACTTATAGTAAGAAGCAAGGAAAAAGATCTATGGAAAATTAAGAACAAATTATACTTTCATGGTGATAAAACAAAAAAACTGCTGGCATATGCCCTTAAGAAACCAAAAAGATAGAAATACAATTACTTCAACATTAACCACACAAGGGGAGGTATACAAGTGACAAGCCAATATTGCAATAATTTGTAAATTAGTAGAATATACAGTAAGAAATGCACAAAATAAACAGTACAAATAAAAGATTATTTACAAAAAGCAAATATTCTAACATTGGATACACAGCAAGATATATTCTACATTGGAGAAATTCAGGAAGCTATTATGGGACCAAAAAAGATGACCCAGATGGGCTAACATGCACATTTTATACCACTTTCAAAGACCAGTTATGCCCCTGGATTAAAAAAGTGTTTACAAGAAATTGTTACAACTAACAGAATCCATTCAAGAAAGCACCATCACATTTCTATTAAAAGAAAATAAAGATAGTAAACATGATGAAAATTACCGTCTTTACCAAATCAGTATTATAAAATCATTAATAAATTGATAGTATACAGAATACAAGATCAAGTAGCATAACACAATAAGGACCAGAAGGTTTTACAATAGGTCATAATATATTTGAAGGCCTATAAACCATACAGGGAATAATATCATTAGTTTCTATTTCTTTGCCTATATTAGAGGAAAAAGAAAAAGCCCTGGTGGCATTAGATGCCAACAAGGCTTTTGACTTGTTATCAAGAGAATTTATGTTTCTTTGTTTAAACCAATGGGGATTCCGTAGCATAATTTTAAAGATTCTTAACAAATTGTATGACTCCCCTATTGCCAGATTAAAGATAAATGCATACATATCTGACACAGTAAAGATTATGAATGGTGTACAACAAGGTTGCCCTTGGTCTCCATTAATATTTATATTATGCTTAGAACCTTTATTAAATTATGTAAGACAAAATGTACAAATTAAGGGGAATCCACATTGGTAAAGAAGAAAAGAAATTAAATGTATGTGTAGATGACGTTATTAATGTTAGAAAACCCTGCGCTTTTATGGCCTGCGGTTTTAAAAGAAATAGAAGTGTACGCAGGTTTCTCTAAATCAAACCAAATCTTTAGCATTACCTTTAACACCATTAAAGAATGGAATGAAATGTGTGTTATACCCAGTGAAAATTACTAATAAAATGAAGTATTTGACAATTACATTGGCAAATAACATACTAGAAATAATAGACATCAACCAAAATTGAGTATATATCAAGATAAAAAAAAACTACTTGAAGGATGGGAAAATGTGTTCTTTTCTCTTTGGGGAAGAACAGAAATAAAAATGTCAATAATAATGCTACATAGAAACATAGACTTAGATGGCAGATAAAGACCGCTTGGCCCACCCAGTCTGCCCATTTCTCTACCTATTGGATAAGCTGCAGATCCAAGTTAGCCAACAGCTTACTTCCTCCTACCCTCCACTATAATTGCCTTATGTCTGTCACATGCATTCTTGAATTCCCCCACTGTTTTTGAATCCATAACCTCCTTGGGAAGGCCATTCCATGCGTCCACCACCCTCTCTGTGAAAAATGACTTCCTCACATTGCCCCTGAGCCATCCCCCCCTCTATCTTCAGACTGTGCCCCCTTGTTCTTCCACATCTCTTTTTCTGAAAGATGCTACCCTCTTGGACTTGTTTGATTCCCTTGAGGTACTTGAAAGTTTCTATCATGCCCCCTCTTTCCTCTAGGGTATACATATTCAGCTTTTTTAGTCTCTATTCGTATGGTTTCTGGTGCAGACCCTGCACCATTTTAGTTGCCCTCCTCTGGCTTGCCTCTATCCTATGTCCTCACTGAGATGGGGTCTTCAGAAGTGCACGCAGTAGTTCAGATGGGGTCTCACCAACTGTCTGTACAGCAGGATGACAACTTCCAGTTTCTACTGGTGAGGCCTCTCCCTATGCATCCAAGTATCCCACCAGCCCTCCATACTGCCTTCTCACATTGCTTGCCTACCTTTAGGTCATCTGATATGACTACCCCCAGTCCCTTTCCATTTTTGTTGTTGTTAGTACCCCCTCCATTGTGTACTCTTCCCCTGGGTTTTTGTTTCCCAGGTGCATTATTTTGCACTGAATCTAAGCTGCCATACTTTTGACCATTCCTTCAACCTTGCCAAGTCCCTTCTCATCCTTCCCCCCTCACCTTGTGTCTCAACCCTGTTAGAGATCTTTGTGTCATCTGCAAAGAGGCATACTTTTCCTTCCAGTCCCTCTGCAATGTCACTTATAAAGACATTATAGAGTGCTGAACCCTGCGGTACCCTGCTAGTAACCCCCTTTCTTTGGAGTGGACTCCATTTACCATTACCCTCTACGTTCTGTTGTCCACTCAATTTTTTACCCAGGCTACCACCCTAGGACCCACGCCCAGGCTGGCTAACTTGTTTATTAATCTTTTGTGTGGGACTGTATCAAATGCCTTGCGAAAGTCTAGGTAGGTCATGTCCACAGTTCCTCACTGGTCTACTACTTTGGTCACCTAGTCAAAGAAATCTATTAGATTTGTCTGACATGACCTTTCCCGCTGTGAATCTATGCTGCCTTGGGTCCAGTGCCCTGCTGGCCTCTAGGTACTCAACAGTTCTTTCTTTCAGAAGTGATTCCATCATTTTCCCTACCACTGAGGTCAAACTAACAGGTCTGTAGTTTCCTGCCTCTGCCTTGCTCCCACTTTTGTGAAGGGGAATCACATCCACCTTCCTCCAGTCCTCGGATACCAAACTGTCCTCCCATGATTTGTTAAAAAGGGTAGTCAGTGGTGTCACTAGTTGTCCTCTTAGTTCTTTTAGAATTCTAGGGTGAATCCTGTCAGGCCCCAATTGCCTAGTCCACCTTGAGTTTTAGGAGTTTTTTCAGGACCCTTTCTTCTGTGAATGGACAGGTATTGAACCCCCCAATCCAAGGTGCTTCTATTGTTTGGTTTAGGTACGTCCCTCTCCTCTTCTTTTGTGAATAGTGAACAAAAGTATTTGTTCAGTGCCTCTGCCTTTTCACTGTCACCCTCTGCCCCCCCCATTAAGCCTCACTATCCCTTCCTTAGTCTTTCTTTGCTCATTAATATACCTATAAAAGGTGTTATCCCCCTTCTTAACTGAGTTGGCTCTCTTTTTCTCGGTTTGGGCCTTTGCTATTCTGACTGCCTTCCACACTTCCTTCTGCTTTAACTGATAGAGTTCTCTGTCCTGCTCCTTCTGTGATTCCTTATACTTTCTGAATGCTAGCTTTTTCTCCCTAATCTTCCCCACCACCTCTTTTGAGAACTATAGTGTTTTTTTCCTTCATTTTGTTTATTTGCTTCACACAAAGGCATGTTGCCAGTGTGATGGCAGTTTTGGTTTTTCCCCATTGTTCCTCCACCCTTCCTTTCTGCCCTTTTGCTAGTGCATTCCTTAGGCACTCTCCCATTCTGCAAAAGACAGCCTTCCAAAAGTCCAGTACCCTTGCTTTTGTATGGCTTGACTCAATGGCTGTGTTTATTGTGAACCACACTGCCTGGTGGTCGCTTGTTCCCAGGTGGCTACCCACTTCTAAATCCAAGATCCTCTCACCATCCCCATTTGAGAGTACCTGGTCTAAGACTGCTCCCTACTGAGTGGCTTTCAACACTAGCCTGAGACATCCCCCTTTTAGGGCATCAAGAATGACTCTGCTCTTGGATGTGGCTGCAGCAAATGTGCACCACTTAACATTGGGCATACTCAGGTCCCCCATCAACAATATCTCCCCTTTTTCTGCCATTCTAAGGATGCCTCCTATCATTTCCTTGCCCATTTCCTCCCCCTGAGATGGGGGTCTGTGTACAACCCCTGTGCATTTTGTGGTGCCATGTCCTGTCACCAAGGTGACCGCAGTGCCTCCTCTCCTCCCTGATTACCCTTTAGTTCCATTGCTCTGATCCCATCCCCTTATGTACAGAGCTACTCCACCTCCTCTTTTACCTTCCATGTCCCTCCTGTAGATTGTGTACCCTGGTATGTTGACATCCCAGTGATGGTTCTCGGTTTACCAGGATTCTGTGACTGCCACGATATCTAGGCATCCCTCTTCCATCAAGGCCACTAGTTCAGAAAGCTTGTTACCCAGATGGGTATTGGTACTCATCACTCTGTCTTTTTTTTTTAATTGTTTAACCAGGAGTAGCATGCTAAGTTGAAAGTTTTCTTACAGGAGCGACCTGGGAGAACAGGGAAGTTAAGTGACTTGCTCAGGGTCACACAGTATGCAAGTGAAAGCTGTGGGATTCAAACCCAGGTCTGGTCTGCTGGATGTCACCAGATTTGCAGCTCAGAACCTTAACCCACTGTGCTATACTGCCTTTTGATGGCCTTACCCCTTTTAGCCCCATCCCTGTACTTACTGCCTTTGCCTTTTTCTCCATTTACCCCTGTCCTGCCCCCCTGTTAACCACTGGACCTTGGTGTTAACCTCACTAACTACCCTGTTTTGTGGGGGGAGGCTGGGAATTCCCTGCTCCCCTTCAGTGCCTCCCCATTTGGCTAGTTTAAAAGCTTGCCAATGAAACATTTAAACCTATCAAATATCCTGGTTCCCCTCCCAGACAGATGCAGACCATCATGCCAGTATAGGCCTGTATCCCCTCAGGTGGACCCCAGTCCACAATGAAGCCAAAACCCTGTGCTGCACAACAGTATTTCAACCATTCATTGAATCCCAGGGTGTGGAGTACCCTAGCCTCAACTATGTCATAGAGAGGGAGTACCTCCAAGAAGGTTACTGTGCATGCTACTTGTCTAAGGCCACTCCCCAACTCCACTAACAACTCCTGCACAGCTCTGATCCCACTCCCAGCTAGGTCATTTGTCCCTAGGTGGACAGTGACATCCAACTCCCTCTCCCATACAGCTGCTCCCATGATCCTGAGGATTCGCTTCCTGTCCCACCATGCCGTGGTGTCAGGCAGGCACCTTACCTCCCTCTCCCCTCCCTCCCCCAGTTCTACCCCCCTTACAATTGATTCCCCCACCAGTAATTGTTTTCTTCCCCTGTGGGATCCCATGCCTCCCTCCTGTGGGTCTCCTTTGTGGAGGTTCCCAGCATCCTCCTTGGTCTCCACTGTGGGTGTCTCCATAGAGGAACAGTGCTCTGCCAGAAAGGCATATGAATGGTGGAGAGGTGCAGCTGAAGGGATGCACCTCTGTTCCACCACCCTCACCCTCCCTGAATCTACCGTAGTCCAACCAATCCTTATTCTTGACAACCTCTGAGGCAGTGGCCCTGGTGGTCCCTGGGTGGGAAGGAGATTTTCCAGTCCCCTTCCAGGTGCTAGGTGGGGGAGGAGGATTCCCTATTCCTTGCCAGATTGGCCTGGAGATGGGTAACCTCCTCCCTCAGAGAAGAGAGGTGTCTGCAAATAGGGCAGCATTGCAGCCTCCAGAATGTCTTCCAGAAGACTGCCGCCCCACAGCCAGTGCACTGCACCACTCCACACATGTCTCTCTCTTATTAGGGAACCTCATTTCCCCTTAGTAGTGCATTCCTTTTCCTAGGGACTATGAACTAGAACCACCAAGTTTTGTTTTTTTTTTGCAATAGCAATTACAAGAAGATATCCTCCCTGCTTATACAACACAGCCTGGCTGTCATCTGTGGCACATCCCACCCTGTTTTGTGTCTGAGCAGGAAGTTGTCATACCTTCTTGCCTAACCCCGTAAAGCTAGGTTAGTCAGGGGAGGGTGGGAATAGGGCAGGGGAGAGTTTGGGCAATCCACCTGTTCTGTACTGTGAAGACAATCAGAGCAATCCAGATTGAACCTTCTGAGTTCTGAGACTTTGTCTGGCTCTAATACACAACTCAAGTGACAGCAGGAATGAAAGAACCCACCAGTGAAAACTTAGATGTTTGTTGCAAAAAGTCACCAAAGCACTATCAAGCTACAAATAAGGCACCAGATTCACAGAAAAAAATCAGCAGTATTGTAATCTGTATGTAACGTAGCAATCTACAAAATGATCAGCAGCATTGCAAACCCCTTTTTGATTAAAACAAGCAAAAACAGTGAAAAACTAAAAGTAAGGCCAAATTCCCTCAGAATTCAGGCAAGATTGTGCCTTCCTCCAGTTTCTTAGTTCATGATTGTGCATGCTTCCCAGCTCCAAGTTGAGTTTTGCAAAAGCAACCTTTACCTTCAAAAAATAAGGCCACACCTTATGTACTTTTACCAAAATGTTATGGGACAAGATTGTGATAAATTAGTTTTTAAAAGTTAAACAAATCTTCGTAAAATTCCTCTGGCAGGGTGCATCTCCCCAAATTGCTTGGTTAAAAATAATTATCCCCAGATCCCAGGGTGGTATGAGATGTCCAGACCCACTTCATTACTTCAAAGCCATCAGGATGAAAACAGCTTTTGCATGGTCGGATCAATCTTAATATGAAATAGATAAATTAGGCAGGTATACTTCTTTACAACAGGTACATTTAAATGATACCTGCCCCAGTTTAACAATATAAGATATTATACTGAATAATAATTTTGTTAAGAACTAACATAAACACCATGGTAAAAAGTGTGGCACAGTCTTGTAAAATGTGGACACAAAAAATTAAAATAAAAAATTATGTTTTACGCTTCAGTATATTCCCACATTTACAGAATTCTACAATAAAAAGGAAAAACATATGGAAAAACACATTATTAAAAACCAGCTTGGTGAACTGATTGATTTATTAGAAGATAGTGATTTCATATCAATTACAAAAATTTAGAACGTACAAAGAAATTAAAACGTTATAGAATAATTGGTATCTATACATAATCTTAAAAATTAAATTTAATACCGTGAAAAAAGTCAGAAAAATTATATATTGCAGTTCAGACGTATACCAAAATAGTGAACTAAATAGTAAAAAGGGTATTATTGCACAAATATATAAAAGGTATTAGACCCAAATTCTCAGTTGCAGAAAAAATATCTTTTACAAAGGAAAAAATGGGAACACAAATTTTCATACCTAATACAAGAGAACAGCAGGTCCACCATAAGCATCAATGCAAACAAACTATACTCAAATGCCAAAAATAAAAGCATGTTGTATAAAATTATAGATCGTGCATATATAAACCCGTCATCCTCACACTTCGCAATAAACACAAATAAATATTGTTGGCATTTATGTGGGGAAGAAGGAACTCTTACTCATATGCTGTGGGGATGTAACATAATACAGGGCTGGCAGAAATTTGCAGAGAAGATTAGGTCACATTTTAGGGAAAACAATACCTTTAGACTCTAAATTTTACATATTCAATAATTTAGAAGGACATGGTTTATCAGTATCGGGGGAAAAAAATCTGCACCTTGGCAACCATGACGACAAAAAGACAAATTCTACAAAGATGGAAATGGCCAAAAATAGGAAAAATTTACCAAAGTAACTAGATATGCACATTTTGTGAATTAATATACATAGAAAAATTCACAGAATACATAGAGAAAATAGAACTACCTCAAGATGCTAATAGTACAGATTGGAGAGAGAGGCCATGAAGATATTGCCTCCTATTTTAAGACTAGAATGAAAGTACCATTAAGATACAGTGCACTTTGGATATGTTTGTGAAATGATTTAAGAAATGAAAGTAACCCATATAATCGTAACATGAATTGTCACTCATTGGGTGTTAAAGTTTAAACCAAGAATATTAGAGACGTGTGTATAATATATATATGCATTATGTTTACGGAAAAACAGATAAAAATATATAGGAAAAAAAGAAGATGAAGGGGCATCTCTAATACTCCTCTAATGCTCCTCTATGGCCCTAGCAGATGTAATATCCCCACTGCAAAAGCTGGCAGTGCAACCCCCAGTACCTCTATCCCTATGCAAAGGTCTACTGTCACAGGAACAGGGAACCCTGTGGTCTGCTGTCACAGAAACAAGGAGCCCTAGTCCACCCAGACTTGAAGTCCCTACATATGCAAGCATGGCTCCTGAAGACATAGCCGTAGATCACTTTAGGGTATCACAGAAAATGACAGATCTTCTGGTAGCTGCTAGAAAACCATCCACCAGATATACTCCATGAAATGTAAACGGTTTGCTTTACTGGGTTCTTCCCATAACCTGCATCCACTTACCTGCCCAGCCAATCAGGTTTTAGAATATCTGCTGTCTTTTGCATTCAGGCCTGCAGTATTCCTCAGTCAAAGTGCACATAGCAGCTTTATCAGTTTTCCATGTGCTTGTACATGGCCACATGGTTGCTCAGTCAGAGGTACCCCATACGTTCTTGAGAGGCATTTTATACATAAATCCTCCTATTTGAAATCCATTCCCAGCTTTGGACCTGAATTTTATTTTGTAAAAGCTCTGAGGCAGCTATGACTTGTGGCTTATGCTTTCTCTCTTGGAAAGTGTTATTTATAGTTGCAATCTCTTTCTACTCAAAGAATTTCAGAGCTGCAGGTTCTAATGTGTGAGCCTCCTTATTTGTTTTTTCACAAAGACAGGGTGTCTTTGAGTACTAATTCTAAGTTTCCACCAAAGGTGGTGTCCAAGTTTACTTTAAATCGAAACCATCCAGCTGCCAGTGTATTGCACAGAGCAGGCCAATCCAGGTGAAGTATTGCTTCATTCCTTAAGATGTCCGTAGAATACTTGGGCATTATATGCACTGAATAATGAACTGCAGAAAATTCTCACAGCTTTTTGTTTCATTCGCCCCGGGAAAGAGGGCACCCCAGTTTCTAAACAGTGCTTGTTCAAATGGCTAGCACATTGTATTACGTTCTGTTACAGGAAGTATAGTAAGGAGCTTCCTGGTGTGGTTCGTGGTCACTCCTGAAGAGGCATGGCCACTTCTGTAGCTTGATTTCAGAATGTTTCCACTGCAGAGATATGTGCTGCTGTTACCTAGAGTACTGTCCACACCTTCACCAAGTAGTATAGTCTGGGCTATGTGTCTCAGAGACGAGCTGGATTTGGCATAGATTTGCTACAAGACCTATTATCATAAGCCTATGGGCTCCAGCAGCCCAGATTGTTAGCTTTCGGTACTGTTTGGGACTCATTCCAAAGGTGTGGCCTAATAAATGCAATATCCTCAAAGACAATAGAACAGTTATGTAAGAACTTACCATAACAGTAGATCTTTGAGAGAATCTCTTTCATCTGGCTATGCCGTCCCACCCTCCTTCCCCCTTAGGGGTTGCGACTAAGGATACTTGCTCTGTTGTCTCCATTGCTACTTTTTCCACCACTCTGTCTCGCCTGGTAGATGGAATGCTCGAGTCTCTCCTGGTTCCCTTGAGGGAGGTCCTCTGAGCATGATCTCCAGCGGGGAACTGAGGAGAGAAGAGGGGCTGCCCACTTTTATGTATACACTGATGTCTGATGTCTTTGTGGGTGGCCCTTGGCTGACTGCTTGCAAAAATGTCCATGTGGTTCTGGTGCTAAAACAGTTATAGTTCCAAATGTGTGGCCATGCAGATGAAAGAGATTCTCTCAAAGATCTACTGTTGTGGTAAGTTCTTATGTAACTGTTCTTTCCCATAAGAACAAATGACCTCATTCTGTTCTGCATTGTGTTCCTCTTTTTCTGTCACTACTTTTCTGTCTCTTCAACTATTTGATTCAGTGCAGGTTTGCCAGTTTCTATACAAGCAAACAACTTCACTCTGTTCTGCAGAACTGGACCATTTTTTTGTTGGGACTTTCTTCTCATAGGAAATATCTGATACAATATGGAAGTGCTAGTTCCCATAGGAGTAAAGGACCATATTCTGTTCTGCACAGTAATCCTCTTTTCTGTTGGTCCGTTCCTCTCATTAGGACTATGTGATACAAAACAAGTGCTAGTTACCATACTAGCGAAGGACCTCATTCTGGTCTGCACTGTATTCCTCTTTTTCTGTCGGTCCTTTCCTCTCATTAGGACTATGTGATACAAAGCAGAAGTGCTAGTTACCGTACTAGCGAAGGACCTCATTCTGGTCTGCACTGTATTCCTCTTTTTCTGTCGGTCCTTTCCTCTCATTAGGACTATGTGATACGAAGCAGAAGTGCTAGTTACCATGCTAGCGAAGGACCTCATTGTGGTCTGCACTGTGTTCCTCTTTTTCTGTTGATTCTTTCCTCTCACTGGGCCTGTCTGGTCCAAAGTGGAAGTTCTAGTGCCCATAAGAGCAAAGAACCTCACTCTGTTCCGCATGGTATTCTTTTTTCTGTTGATCCTTGCCTCTCATTGGAACTATTTGGTCCAAAGTGGAAGTGCTAGTTCCCATAAGAGCAAAGAACCTCGCAATGTTCTGCACAGTATTTCTCTTTTTCTGTTGGTCATTTCCTGTCATTGGAACATTTGATAAAATGTGGAAATGCTAGTTCCCATATGAGCAAAGGACCTCATTCTGTTTGTCACAGAAGAATAGGCCAGGAGGCATAGGCAGGCCATGATAAGCTATAACATTTGCCAAGAAAGTTTCATTCTTATCAATAACAAAAAAAATTTAAATTGTGCAGGATAGTTCTTCAAAAAAGTCAGGACAAGCACAAAATCCTATATTTGAGAGTCTCTCTAGAAAAACATTGCTCTGATTATATAAGATACTTTGCCTGGCTGTTCAGAATCTGTATTCTGTCTTTGTAACTTACTTCAGCTCTTTAGCACATCTAGTGTTAACAGGTGCAACAAAATAATGCATTTTATCCCAGAGCTCAGGGTCCAGATAAGATTTTCTGGGATGTGTACTTTACTCCTCATTTTGAAAGTGAGGAGAGTAAAGCCAAATTCAGACACGTACAAATGTCTGGATGAAGTGGGGCGAGGAGTACATTTTTAAAAACAGTGTAGTTTTTTTCTAGTTAAGAACTGATCAGATGCCAACAATGCTCCAGGCTGACGTGCCCCCCCCCCAACCAAATGGTATGGTGCCATAGTAATTCACATGAAATTTTAATGTACTGTAAAGTACTACACTGTTTTTAAAAATGTACTCCTCGTTCCACTTAGTCCAGACATTAATGTAATTATGGGTACCTGACTGTACTGTACATCCTATCTATAAGGACGTGGTCTGAAAGGCAACATGTTTTCTACTCTATACATTGATTACTCCACTTTAGCTCTCTTTGCAAACATTACTGACATTGGATTTATTCCTTGTAGCCAGCTTCCAAATGGCAGAGTCTACTACACTACTACACACTATACACCATCCGCATTTACTCGATGATTCAAATACAGAGGTACAGCCTACATCTTTATTTTAATTAGTGAGTAAATGCAGATGGTACAGCCATGAACAGAGTAACACAAAGTCAAGCAGCAATAAAACATAACACCGTCTATCAGTAATCAGTCAGGGACAGCAAGTCTATGGTAGAGGGGAAAGCAAAGCTGCTGCATGCACTATTACAAGTTAATTTAAATGCACAGCATGCTCTGTCATTCGCTGGTCAGTCAGCATGATGTAGGACCATGACTAGGGAGAGAGAAGTAATACTGCTAGCTCATACTAAACCATGCACGTCTTCTGAATGCACCATTACTTACATTACACAGTTGAAAGTTTTTTTTTTTTTTTTTGGCTTATCTTCTCTCCGAATTTCTCCATCTTATCATGAACTGCTGCCAGTGTCTCGAATCCTACCCAGCTCTATGTAGTTCCCGCCCAATTACACAGTGAAGAGATTAATGTGTAAGAAACACCAGCCAATCACGAGACACTCTCTGGGTTTGCTCCGTGGAGGCTGCAAATGCACATGTTTCTCTGTCAAAGAATGGCACGGTGGGGGGAGGAGAAGAAGTGCTGGCATGAGGGAGGATTTTTTTTTTTTTTTATTAAAGCAGAACGGAACATTTTGAGGTGACTCAAGTGCATTATATCATGGAATGCAGATGCATATTTGATATGCTATTTTAGACAGAAACAGAGTGTAATTGAGGATTTTAGAAGCATAAATGAACCTGTACGCAGCTTACCTGGAGCCCAGGTGGTGAGAATTTTTTTTCTTAAATACTTTCTTGAGTTTTGAACAATAATTACAAAATGTTTGACAATAACACCGGTACATGACCACCTGACCAGAGTGCATCTCACTCCTTCGAATTACAAATTAACAAGAAACTGTAGAACAAGAACAAAAAAGGAACAGTTACTCAACAATACCACTACTTATTTATTTATTTGCTTTTGATAACCGGGTAAGTGCATCAGGCATTAGTCCTGCCTATTTTCAGACACAACCCAGACTAACTTAACTAACCAAAAATGATTAAAGCAGCAGTGCAACATAGAAACATAGAATCTGACTGCAGATAAGGACTGCTTGGCCCACCTAGTCTGCCCATTTCCCTACCTAACGGATAAGGTACAGATCCTAGTTAACCAACAGCCTACTTCCTCCTACCCCCAACTAGAATTGCCTTATGTCTGTCCCATGCATTCTTGAATTTCCCCACTGTTTTTGACTCTATGACCTCCTCAGGAAGGCTGTTCCTTGCATCTACAACCCTCTCTGTGAAGAAATACTTCCTCACATTACCTCTGAGCCGTCCCCCCTCTATTTTCAAATTGTGCCCCCTTGTTCTTGCACATCTTTTTTTTTGAACGATGCTACCCTCTTGGACTTTGTTGATTCCCTTGAGGTATTTGAAAGTTTCTATCATGTTCCCCTTCTCCCTCCTTTCCATGAGGTTATACATCTTAAGCTCCTTTAGTCTTTCTTCATATATCTTCTGGTGCAGACCCTGCACCATTTTGGTTGCCCTCCTCTGGACAGCCTCCACCCTGTCTATGTCTTTGCGGAGATGGGGTCTCCAGAACTGTACACAGTACTCCAGATGTGGTCTTACCAACTGTCTGTACAGAGTGATAACAACTTCCTGTTTTCTACTGGTGATGCCTCTCCCTATGCATCCCAGTATCCCCCCAGCCCTCCTTACTGCCTTCTCACATTGCTGGCCCACCTTTAGGTCATCTGATATGACTACGCCCAGATCCCTTTCCATTTTTGTTGTTGTCAGTATCTCACTCCCCATTGTGTACTTTTGCCCTGGGTTTTTGTTTCCTAGGTGCATTACTTTGCACTTCTTTGGGTTGAATCTAAGCTGCCATACATTTGACCATTCCTCCAACCTTGCCAACTCCCTTTTCATCCTTTCCACCCCATCTTGCGTATCAACCCTATTGCAGATTTTTGCATCATCTGCAAAGAGATATACCTTTCTCTCCAGTCCCTCCACAATGTCACTTATAAAGACATTAAAAAGGACCAGCCCTAGTACTGAACCCTGCGGTACCACACTAGTAACCCTACTTTCTTCACTGTGGACTCCATTTACTATTACCCGCTGTGTCCTGTTGTCCAGCCAGTGTTTTATTTATTTATTTATTGAATTTTGATGACCAGGTCAGCCCATTGGGCCCAGGAGGTCCCTTTTTCAGGGGTGACCCAGAAGTTACAGGACAAGTAGGATACACAAATAGTACAGATGTAGGTTATAGCATGTTCAGGTGACATATAGCAATGATATATTACACAACAGGTTACAGTGATTAGCAAAAGTGAACAATGGAGGAGAGCCAGAGCAACACCTGGGTTGCAATTACCCGAGTATGTTAGGAGGAGAGCCAGTAGAGAAGGATTAGGGCTTCCAGTTTTAGGAGGGATGAGGTAAGTGCTCAGGCAGGAGGGTAGAGTGGAAGTGTCAGGTAACATAGTATTGGCATTGACTCGTGAGCATGTGTGCCTTGAGTCTTGTTTGGAAGCTCGCAGGTTATGAAGCTTCCCATACCTCAGGAGGAAGGTTGTTCCGTAGGGAAGGGGAAGTGTGGGAAAGGGACATGCCCCCTGCCTTGGTCCATACCCTTGGGACTTCAAGAAGAGTTTGGCCTGAGGTCCATAGGCTGCAAGGATTTCACTTGGCAGTTACGAGCCCTGAGAGGCTTGTGGGAGGTGCTGAGTTAATTAGTTTATGTGCTAGGCATAGCACTGGGTACCTGAGATAGGCTTCGAATGAAGGCCAGCTGATAAGTGCTAGAGAGTCACAGTGGTGGCTCCTAGAGTGGGAATGAGTGGCGAAGTGGACCACCTTGTTGTACAAGACCTGTAACTTATTGAACTCAAGCTTGGCCATTCCCTGAAGTATCAGGGCAGCGTAGGTGAGTGTTGGGAGGAGGACACCCGAGGCAGTGGCAGTCCTAGCTTCTGGGATCAGCTGATCCTTGAGGCGATAAAGGGTACCAAGTTTGCCTGAATGACTTTGGTGACTTGGTCAACATGTTGTTTTAGAGTGACTCCTTGGTCCAAAGTAAGGCCAAGGTATTTTGTGGAGGAAACCACTTCTAGTTTGTTACCTGCCCTGGAAGTGAGTTGCAGGTGTTGTGTTCTGTTTAGTCCAAGGGATCTAGGTCTGAACAACATGGCCTTGGTTTTGGTGGTATTAAGGACCATTTTATTCTTAATAAGCCAGTCCTCCATATTGACTAGGTCCTCTTGGAGGGATGGACCTAGGTCCCCCAGGTTGTCAGAGGATCTGTAAATCACAGCATCATCAGCGTACTGAATGACAGCACTGCTCCTGCAATGGTTGTGCAGATCATTTATAAACAGGGAGAACAGAAGGGGACCAAGTATGGACCCTTGTGCTACCCCCTCCTTTAGGGGCAGTGGATCAGAGATCTTGTCCTTCCACTTGACCCTCTGAGAATGACCAGTAAGGTAGCTTTCAAACCACCTGAAATATAATTCCTGAATGCTATCTTTTTCCTCCCTTACCTTCCCAGCCACTTCTTTTGAGAACCATAGTGTTTTTTTCTTTCATTTTGATTTGTTTATTTGCTTCACACAAAGGCTTGTTGCCTCTGTGATGGCAGTTTTGATGTTTCCCCATTGTTGCTTCACCCTACCTTCTTGCCTATTTGCTAGTGCTTTTCTGAGGCAGTCTCCCATTTTGACAAAGTCAGCCCTCCTGAAGTCCAGTACCTTCACTTTTGTGTGGCTTGACTCTACAGCTAAGTTTATCGTGAAACCACACTGTTTGGTGGTCACTTGTTCCCAGATTGCTACCCACTTCAAGATCAGAGATCCTCTCTCCATCCCCATTTGAGAGTACTGAAAAATGTTTTTCCAAAAAAGCTAGTTTCTGCTACAATTAGGAAAAATATTGGCATACCTGTCAAATGTTCTTGTCTAGGTATCTCCCTTATCAACTGCTGCCTCTAAACCGCTCAGGTTTTGTGGAGAGCCTGCAAGGAAAGGCCCAACCCAGGATAACATCTACATAAAAACAAAACTAACCTAATTTAAACGAACCCTAAACTGGGGGAAACAAACCCTCCCGAATGTCAGAATAACCTGAAGAAGGGGAAAACAATGCCCAACAAGGCCCAAAAAGTGTGCCAGTGTGTGGCACCTTTGCACCTAATTCAGCTTGGAGTACAGAGGTCACTGGGTCTAGTAAGGGAGGCAGGGTGGGCAAGTTATGAATACTGGAGAATACCCTGGAAGAAACAAAGTTACTACGGTGAGTAACGTTTCCATTTTACCCCAGGAATTCTCCAATATTCCTAACTCTTGCAGACTAAGAAGCAGCACCTTTGGAGGTGGGCATAGAACCTATTTTGGAAATAGGCTCTGTAGGACTGCTGTGCCAAACCTGGCATCACTTGTAGACTGGGTGTCCAGGTTGTAATGCTTTGTAAAGGTGTGAACGGTCCTCCAGGTAGCTGCATTACATATTTCCAACAATGGGACGTCCCTGGCAGCTGCTGTCATAACAGCTGTCCCCCTTGTGGAATGAGCTCTCAGTCCTACTGGGGGCTCCTTCCCAGCTTTCGAGTAGCAAAACTGGATGCAGTGAACTATTCAGCAAGAAACTGAGCTTTTAGATTCTGGAGTTCCTTTACCCACATCCCCATAAGTCAGGAACAATTGCTGTCTGTCCTGCCTATGATCTTTAGTGAGGGGCTCTCTTGACATCAAGACTGTGGAGTCGACACTCACCTGAACTGGAGTGTTCAGTGAAAAAGACTGGCAATGTGCTGGATTAATTTAACTGGAAATCAGAAACTACCTTAGGAAGGTATTTCCTATTTGTTCTCAAAACTACCTTATTCCTATGGAATGAGATATAGTCTTTTTCGACACACAGAGTCTGAAGCTCACTAATCCTTCTAGCAGAGGTGATGGCTACTAGAAACACTGTTTCCCAGGTAACATACTTCAAATGAGCTGAGGCCATGGGCTCAAAAGGAGGGACAATCAACTGAGCAATGCAGACATTCAAGTCCCAAGCTGACACTGGTTCCCTGTGAGGGGGTGCAAATGTGCCAAATCTTTGAAGAACCTTTTGAAAATAGCATTGGATGACATAGAGGCACCCTTTCCAGCTGAAATGTAAGCAGATACTGAAGCCAGGTGGACTTTTAAAGTGGTTGGCTGCAAACCCAGAGAATGCAGATGGGTAAGGTAGTCCAGCAATGTTGGAATCCCTGCTTGTTCTGGCATCACATCATTGGTGGAGCACCAAATAGAAAACTTTTTCCATTTTGAAGCATAGGTTTTCTTGGTAGAGGGCTTCCTGTAACCTCATAAAACATTCAGAACACTTTCTGAGAGATGCAAACCTGCATATTCTAAGTCTTTAAGAGCCATGCCTTGAGCCTGAGGGATCTGAGGTTTGGGTACAGGATCCTCCCTTGGTTGGAGGTTAACAGGTTGTGCCTCCGAGGGAGATGTATTGGCTTTTCCACAGACATGGAGAGCAGCAGAGAGTACACTGGCTGCCTTGCCCAATCTGGTGCTATTAAGATCATTAATGCTGGCTGGGATCTGAGTTTGATCAGGACCCCGAAGATCAGAGGAAAAGGAGGGAAGGCATATAGCTGCCTCCCTGACCAGTCCAGAGTCAGAGCATCCAGGGGTATTGTACCCCTGGCTGGTGGTCTACAACAATACTGTGCCAGGTGGTGGTTCTCATGGGATGCAAAGAGATCAATCTCTGGGGTGCCCTGCCTTCTGAACACTACCTCCAGAACCAGCCTGTTCAGGGTCCACTCCTGATGGACCTGGTTGATCCAACTCAGGGCATCCGCTAGGGTGTTGTCCTTGTCTGGCAGATGACTAGCTTGCAGCGAAGCTTTGAATGAGTAAACTAAGCTCCAAATCTTCATTGCCTCTGTGCACAGGGGGTTGGACATTGTCCCTCCCTGTTTGTTTATGTAGTACATGGTTGTGGTATTGTCTGTTCTGACCTGTACCACTCTGCCTTGCACCAGTGGTGTGAAGGCCCACAAGGCTAGTAATACTGCCCTCAGTTCCAGCAGGTTTATGTGCTGGAGTAACTGCACTCAACCAGATTCCATGGGTGGTGGGCACCCCAGCAGTGATGCATCTGTTGTGAGAATCACTGATGAAGACTCTTTCTGGAAGGGAACCCCCTTCTCTTAGATTATGTCCTTGCTTCCACCACTGCAGTAATATTCTTGTTACTGGAATCAGCCTTGAGAGAGGATCCTTCCTTTGTCACCAATCTGCCCTGAGGTGAAACTGCATATCACTCATCTCCCTGGTAGTCTAGTGGTACCCCCCCATTCCCCCAATCACTGGTAAATGTACAATAAATCATGCCCTGGTAGTCTAGTGGTACCCCCCTCCCTCCCGTGTCCCCGATTGCCAGTAAATGTACCTTCAGTCATTCCCTGGTAGTCTAGTGGTACACCACCCCTAGACCCGATCGTGGTACAAGGCTGTAAAAAATGCCCCTGGAGATCCAGTAGCACCCCACCTCCCACCCACACAGGATCCCTTGCCCAACCTCTCCCCGCCATTGGCGGGGCAACTGGTACCTGCCCACATACCATCTGACTGCCTGCCGAATGACAGGTACAGTATGGGCTGTAAGCCCATTAGTCCACAGTGTGGATTTGAGACTGTCTAGTACAGTATGCCCTGCAAGCCCACACTGTACCTGTCATTCAGCGGGCAGACTGGCGGTATGCTGGGGGAGGGGAGAGCGAGGTGGGCAAGGGGTCCTGTGTTGGTGGGAGGGTGGGGGGTGCCACTGGATCACCAGGGATGTTTTTTACAGCGATGTACCATGATCAGGGCTGGGGCAGGGTACCACTGGACTACCAGGGCATGATTTAATGTACATTCACTGGTGATCAGGGTAACGGGAGGGGGGGGCTACCACTAGACTACCAGGGATTGTTTTAAAGTACATTTACCAGCAATCATGGCTACAGGGTGGGAGATGCTCCGGGACCCCCCACTGTGCATGCGTCATTGTGTGCAGGGCGTCAGGCACAATTTGCAGGGCTGCCCTGCGCAAGGCATGCAAGTGGGACCATAATGACATGCAAATGGCTCCATTTGTGCCTTGCATATATTATAGCCTTATTTGCATGCCTTTGCTGAATATCACAGGTGATGCACCCAGCGCAACTGCATTTGCACTGGTGCATCCCTGTGCTCCCTATCTGTGGCATGCACCGGCACAGTACCACTGCACCATGTGCTGTCCGTGCCATATTCAATGGTGCTGCGCCATGGCGCATTACCATTGAATATCACCTGGTGCATCCCCAGTTGCGCTGCACCCACACTTGTGCCACTACCAGGCATAGTCTGAATATCTGGCCCATTGTATATTATAATTGTATTGCACTTAAGATAACACAGTGCATTCTGGTTTCTTTTGGTTAATAGAATCATGGTGTTATTTTCTTAATTGTTACGAAAGAAGTTAATTGAATTTGCCATGATTATTGAATGGATTTAGGGATGCAAGAATGAAATGTGTTAATGAATTATTGGGCTATATGAGTGTCACATGATTGTTCACATGATCAGGGAGAGGCTGTGGACATGGCCTACCTAAACTTTAGCAAGGCATTTGACACAGTCCCACACAAAAGATTAATACACAAGTTAGCCAGCCTTGGAGTGGGTCCCAAGATGGTAGCCTGGGTGAAAAATTGGCTAGAGAACAGGACACAGAGGGTAATAGTAAATGGAGTCCACTCTGAAGAAAGGAGGGTTACTAGTGGGGTACCGCAGGGTTCAGTACTAGGACCGGTCCTCTTCAAAATCTTTATAAGTGACATTGCAGAGGGACTGGAAGAAAAAGTATGTCTCTTTGCAGACAACACAAAGATCTGCAACAGGGTTGATGCACAAGGTGGGGTGGAAAGGATGAGAAGGGCTTGGCAAGGTTGGAGGAATGGTCAAATGTATGGCAGCTTAGATTCAATGCTAAGAAGTGCAAAGTAATGCACCTGGGAAACAAAATCCCAGGGCAAGAGTACACAATGGGGGGTGAGATACTAACAACAACAAAAATGGAAAGGGACCTGGGGGTAGTCATATCATATGACCTAAAGGTGGGCAAGCAATGTATGAGGGCAGTAAGGAGGGCTGGGGGGATACTGGGATGCATAGGGAGAGGCATCACCAGTAGAAAACAAGAAGTTGTTATCCCTCTGTACAGACAGCTGGTGAGACCCCATCTGGAGTACTGTGTGCAGTTCTGGAGACCGAATCTCTGCAAGGACATAGACAGAATGGAGGCAGTCCAGAGGAGGGCAACTAAAATGGTAGACATATGAAGAGAGACTTAAGGATCTTAATACAGTCCCCTCCACTTATATCGCCCACGCTTTATACGGGCAATCACTTTTAACAGGCAGATTGCTGTTTCCACTTGCCAAATTCGATGCCCTCAATGAAAAAAATGCTGGATATAGCGATCTATGCCCGCCTTCTATTTCGGGCAGATTAGCTGCTACAGCTTCAAAAATTCAGCATGCTGAAGTGTTAATTATCTGTTTTACAGCTAATCCGCCCAAAATAGAAGTCAGGAATAGGGCGCTAACTATGCGCTAATCGGTCCTCGCTTCAGTCACTTTCAGTTGTTGCAGTTAAGCGATCCATCCTAAAGAAAGGAAGAAGAGCTTTTACAAGGGAAAAACACTGCTTTTGATTTCTTCAGGAGGGCTGGCTACAAGGAAGGTGAAGACCAAACTGTGCACGGAACAGGAGTACTGTACAGCTGAATACAGTCTGAGCTGTTAAAGCAGTAAGCCAGTGAAAATGAGATGATTCTGTCTCGCAGAGTTACTGGCTTCGGGGAAGGTGGGTGAGAGCAGACTAACATAGCAGCAAGGACTAGCGGTAGTACGGAGATCTGCACATCGGTGTAAAATTTATTGTTTTTGGTTACTGCGGGCATGCATTATAACGGGCAGAATCTGCTTACACAGATGTGCCCGTTATAAGCGGCTTTGACTGTATGTATACCCTTGAGGAAGAGGGAGAGGGGAGACATGATAGAAACTTTCAAGTACCTCAAGGGAATCAACAAAGTCCAAGAGGGTAGCATCTTTTAGAAAAAGGGGTGTGCAAGAACAAGGGGGCACAATTTGAAGATAGAGGGGAGACGGCTCAGAGGTAATGTGAAGTATTTTTTCATGGAGAGGGTGGTGGATGCATGGAACGTCCTTCCTGAGGAGGTTGTGGAGTCAAAAACTGGGGGAATTCAAGAATGCGTGGGACAGACTTAAGGCAATTCTAGGGGGTGGGGGCAGAAGGAAGTAGGCTGTTGGTTAACTAGGATCTGCAGCTTATCCATTAGGTAGGGAAATGGGCAGACTGGGTGGGCCAAGCGGTCCTTATCTGCCATCAAATTCTGTGTTTCTACCCCTGATGAGGTCTTTGTGGCCTTGAAGCGCTGGGCTGTTTGAACTGTTTTTTGGTATGTGAACCAATACATTATGATTATAATACAATGTGGTGGATTTGCACTGTATTTTGCTCTATTTAATAATATAAATTTTTTTTTTAAACGCTAACTTGGAGTGCTTTTTTTTATTTAATTTTGGTCCAGATAGTGGAACACTGTAACACCTTGCCTTCTTAGATGTGCTACCACTACTACTAAGCACTTCGTGAACACTCTTGGGGCTGAGGTGAGACTGAATGGTAGTGTTGAGAACTGGTAATGGCCTGATGGGAATCTGAACCTGAGGTATTTTCTGTGGAACTCCCTTATGGGGATGTGGAAGTAAGCATCTTTTAGGTCCAAGGAGACCAACCAGTCTCCTTTTTGAAGGGCTGGTAGAATCATTGCCAAGGTTACCATTTGAACTGTGGCTTCAGTAAGTGCCTGTTTAGTAACCTTAGGTCTAGAATAGGCTGACACTCCTCATTTTTCCTTGTGGTTAGGAAATACTTTGAGTAAAACCCTTTTCCCTCTTGCTGAGGAGAAACAAGTTCCACTGCCCTTGACAATAGCAGACTTTGCACCTCCTTCAAACAGCTTCTTCTCTGTATTTGAAGCAGGTTTGACAACCCTGTTCTTAGTGGGGGAAAGGATTTGAAACTTAGGGACAAACCTTGACCTAGTACTTCCAGGACCCACTTGTCTGTGGTTATGTTTTTCCAAGCCTGGAAGTAGTGAGCCAGTTTGCCCCCCACAGGGATTGGGGAGGCAGCCTTGGCAAGTAAGTCAGGAATTCTGCTTGGATTGGGGCTGAGCATGTCCCACCTGGGAGCCATGCCTAGACCCCGTTCTGCTCCTACCTCTGAAATACCCTGTCTGCTGAGGGTACTATTGGTACTGGGGGATAGCTTGAGCCCAATAAAAAGGCGTGCTGTAACTAGCTCTACCCCGCCTTCCCTTCCATAAGGTCTGGTGGAAGGTGAAGCTCTCTCTTTTGCAGAGTTGCTCCTGTAGGTGGCTTTGTACTCATCCACCTTCTTCATATAGGCCTCTGTCTTATCTCCAAAATAAGGAGTTGTTTTCTACAGGAAAATCCATGGCTTTCATCTGGGTATCCTATGTGAGGTTTGTAGCCCTGAGCCAAGCAAACCTTCTTAGAGTCACAGAAAGGGCCATACACCTGGCACTAGTGTCACTGGCATCTCTTACCATCTGAAATTGATACTTTGCAGCCTCCAAGCCGAACCTGGCAGTCTCAGCCAAATCAGCTGAGAGACAGACTGAGCTTTCTCTGACATAGTCAAGATAGACTGCCACAGAGATTTTTGATACTGTGCAGTGTAGGCCTGATAGCCAATGAAGCTGACAGGTAGCCCTTTGTCGGCCATACTGTCCAGCTTTCTAGAGTCCTTCTCAGGGTGTGTGTGATCAATCAATCGATCTGTATTTATAAGTGCAATTCCAGAGATCAAAGTGCTGTACATTTTGAGGAATATTTAGGACTAACAATAAATAATACTAATTAGAAAACTTAGAGTACATCAAAACTTATGTTAGCAGTAAAATATTTAAATATCATCAACATCTGCAAAAACAATCTGAAATAGATGTGTTTTTAAGGCAGTTTTAAAGTTCTCAACTGACAGACTCTCTCTGATCTGCTGAGGTAAAAATTCCACAGGGTGGGTGCCATGTAAGCAAATGAACGGGTACCAGAGGACTTCAGACAGACCCTGGGAACTTATATTAATCCTTTTGTCAGAGGATCTAAGGGAACGTATGAGGTGAAGAGGACGGAGAAAATCTTGCAGATAGTGAGGTCCCTGTTCATGTAGGGCTTTATAAGTAAGTAACCCCACTTTGAAAGACATCTGCCAATATATAGGCAACCAGTGAAGGCCAAGGGCACCTGTGCCCTGTCACATGCTACAGTCTGTATGACACCTTGATGGTCAGAATGACTAAACAAAATTCAGCCCCCTCCCTATCTAGTTGGTACTTTTTATCAGACCTCTTATCCAGAGGTGAAACAGAATTTGGTGTCTGCAGAATTTTTAAGATATCTTTCTTACAGAATTTGTTAATAGGGAGCAGCAATTTTTTAGAGGGTGTTAGCCTTATAAGCTCAAGATACTCCACCTCCTCTTCATCTTCTACCACTTCACTAGTAACTATATCCAGAGCATCAACCATTTTCCTGACGAAGGAGAAATGGGAGGAAAAGTTCTCAGATGTCCTGAGTAGAGATCCAAATTCTCGATCACGGGAAACTTCAGGTTCTGTGGGTTCCCCTCCTTCTTCATCATAATCCTCTTCTTCCTCATAATTAGTGCATTCCTGAAATGAGGTTGGAATCGAGGAAATTGTTTACTGAACTGGGGTTTGAACCGGTGCTTGAGGAATCGAGGGTACCAGCCCCTGTAAAACTTAAATCACTTTGAATGCCTGGGCAATATCCTCAGGCACAGGCAAACAGCCAGGCACCTCAGAATCCCCTTTAGGCTTTTCAGCAGGGGGTTCAGTGCACTTTGTTATCTTTAGTCTTTTTGAAGGAACCAGAGATTCATCCGGTTCATTGGTTCATTTCTCAGTTGAAGTATCACCCTTATCAGGGGTTGCTTGCTTTGGAATAGCATTTTCACCCACATGTTTTGAGGGTGAAGGTTGGTCAGAGCCTGAAGTACCCTTCTCTAACTTTTTGTGAAGTCTCCCCCGACGTTTTTCAAACGTCTTTTGGGGGAAAGACTTACAGATGTCACACTCAGCAGAGAAATGTTCCCCACCAAGGCAGACTTACAATTTTTAAACCCTGTGGGGCCAGTTTTCTTCGTAGGATTTTCTGACATTTTCAAAGAAAACTCCAAAATACCTTAACCGCAAGTAAGTTTTCTTTTTTTTTAGTGGTTGTGGTCGGTTCAGGAACTGAGGAAGTTCCGATCGGAACCAGGATAAACAGACAAAGAACTGGATTTATCAGTTCTTTACAGAGAAAAAAATTAATTAAATTTAAGTAATGCTACTGGAGTTTTAGTCAAAAACTCAGACTAAACTAGCAAAACCTCAGTTCCTCAGCGGTTATCCCGGACCAAGAGAAACTGAGAAAAACACTTAAAAGTCCTACTCTAATGGTTTACTACTAAAACAGAAAATAAAGGTAGCAAATGAAAACTATGAAAGAAAATATTTATAATTATAGAAGAAGTACTTGGGAACGACTGTGAGGAGAAGTCTCCAAGACGTCTTGACTTGACAGGCAGAAAAAGAAATCTGAGGGATTTAGAATGCAGTAGTCGATAAGGGCACCAGTGGCACAAGCCAATGATGGTTCCATCATTAGCATAACGTTCTATCTCCGAGAAGTTCTACTTTAAAGGCTGACTGTAAGAGTTAGGAATATTGGAGAATTCCTGGGGTAAGAACAATAGAGTTTTCAATTGCATCAAATGACCCACCGTATCCTTACAGATACCATAAGCATTTGCTCAAATCTGTTTCCATTCCTCATCCCTGAGTGGATACCCCAACCTTTGTTCTCACCATTGATGCAATTTGCTCATGTCTGGAGCACTGGCCTCCTGCAATACCTGGTAAATGACCCACAACTTGGGGGGGGGGGGGTTGGTGTCTCACTGAATCATATCACATCCCCCAAACACCTGTTACAACAACCTAGATGACGGTAACATGAGAGGGCCCTCCAGTACCGAATGTATCAGAGTTGTACTTGGAGGAACCTCCAATGATGTGTCGAGGGGAGGGAGAGCTGTTGTTGTAATTCACTGTAAGATTTAAAATAACTTAGATCTGAGGGGAAAAAAGGTCCCCTACCCTCCTAATACTTCCTTTAACCCAGGATAACCAAAAGATAGGACTACCCCCACCCCACCGGGGCCAACTGAGAATTATTCCATAGAAGTCAGAGGGACACAGGAACATCCCACCCAGACCCCAGATGTTTCCTAGCAGCAGTCCACACATGAAAAGTATAATCTTTGGTAGGTAGGGAAAGGAAGAGATTAGCAGGATCCCACAAAACACACTCAGGGAAACCTTTGGCGACCCAGTCCTTCTCTAGCTCCAACCATCTAACAGTGGACCCATAGCTCTCCAAGTGTAACCACAGGTATATATGGCAAAGGCCTACAGTAATATAATACCTTTGGAGCCATGGTGAAGCAACCCCCCCCCCATATGGAGCCATCAGTCATTTCATCAAGAGACAAGGCTTCCAACCTTCCCAATAAAGAACAACAAAATGGTCTGAAACTGCCACCAACTAGATTAAGAGAGGAGATGCCTGATGATATATAACACCTCAGAGAGAAAAAGCATTTGGACTGCCTGTATTTTGTCCCACAAGGATAGTAGAAGATGTTTCCATCTAGCTATATCCCCTTTTAAATTAGTTATAATAGGCTGTAAGTTTGGAAAGGACCAGTTCACCAGGTGGGGAGAGATAAAAATGCCTAAATATTTTATAGGACCTGTGGCCCAATGCAGTTCCAGAACATCTAATAGTATAACAGCCCCTGCTGTTCCCACAGGGAGAACTTCTGTCTTACCCCAATTATTCCTCAACCCAGAAAGTGAAGAGAAATAATCAAGCAGACAAACCAAGCTAGGCAGGGAAGTCTCAACCTTCCTAAGTGTCAGCAGGATGTCATTAGCGAACAGCATGGCTTTATATGACACTGTCTTACTGTTCCCTTGCCTCCTGTACAAACTATGTGTAACCCCCCTGCAAATGGGGGTTCCCAAAAGACTTCCAGGAGCTTGCTTGAATGCTCCAAGCCTGAATGGTGTTTGGCATTTAAGCCATTTATCAGTGAGTGTTTTTAGAACCTCTGGTACTGTCTCTTTAAGAGCTGTCTGCTTGCAAACATAATTAGTTTGTATGGGGGACTGTGTGTTTCTTTGATTGAGTACCACTCAAGCTGCTGCCAATTCACTTCATTTTTGCAGTCACTAGGAGTGCAAAGGGAACCTATCTGAAACAGGGCCAGATCAAGCCATGGGGGGCCTGGGACACTCACAACTTGGGTGGCCATGTAAAACGCCCAACTTTCCATACCAAAATGTTTTATTTTGCGCAACATTTACTGAGCATGTTGTTTATTAACCATAACAACCACCATATGGGGAGACTACCCCCATTATTCACAGGAGAAAAAAGTAACTTGAAGTACAACACCCTGTCATGTTGTCATAGTCTGTAATGTTATATTTATTGTACTGTACAAGACATGAAGGCCGCCAGGCTCCAGATGCTCTGGGGGTCTAGATGCTCTGTGGTGAGTTTTGGGGCTTTTATTGAAGTCGCTCTCCTCTAGACCCTGTTCAGAAAAGCAAAGTAATCTTTAAGTAACCTCTTTAATCACAAGTTTATTTTAAGGAAATAAATGAAACAAAAATAAACAGTGCTTTACTAAGAGGTATGCATCCTACTCCAAACAACAGTAAGTTACTGTATGTACCCATTGTACAGAAGTGTGCAGTTCCAATGTACAAATGCTATGACTCCAAATAAACAGACTGATGTCATACCTTTATCTGCTCATGGGATATCAAAGGAATGATTAATTCCATTTATTTCAGAGTTAGAGGATCCATGCATGTATACACACACACCCATGTCCCTTTATCTCTTCTTTGAACAAGCTCAGATCAATTATCTCAGCATAAAAATAAAATACAGATATCAACTTTCTAAGCCACTTACTGAACTCAAGCTGTCTGCTGTTGCTTGGCGCTCCCTTTGAAACTCCTTAGTTTAGCAGCAGCAGGCAGTTTAGGACAGTGCATCGATTAATCATGCTGCTAGCGATAGAGTGGCCGTGGCGTCATAGATAGCGAGTGCAGGTGCTGCCGCTGGCAAAGTGCATGCTGAGCCTCAAAACCGCCAAGAAAGAGTGGTTTAAAAAATGCTGCCCAGATGGATTGTATGCAAAGCCCCTGGTCCTGGCGCCTGCCCTCAGATTATGCAGCGGCAGGCCAGGGTCTGGTCACAACTTGCACCGGTCCAGATCCACTTCCAGACTCAAAAAGTGGAAACCTGTCAGTATCCTAAGGAGGTAGATCACGGTGCTTGTATAGTTAGCCTTCTTCACTTCTGTGCCACACAGTGCCAGTTTGTTTTTCTAGCAAGTCACCTGACCCTAGCTGCAGGCTGCAAATAATGAAGGAGGAGGTGGGGGGACGAGAGAAATCTTCTGCAATGTTGGCTTGCCGGGGCCTATCTGTAGCAGGAGGGTCCAGGGGCTTGTGTTTTGTTTTCTTTAATTAAAGAAATCCTCCCCAAAGTCATTTTTTGTTTGTTTTGTTTTATGGAGCAAGTCCGGGGGTGGGGGTTGATTCACTCTTGACTCATGTGGGGGGGGGCATGATTTATTACAAATCCTTACCAGTACTGTACCACCTGAGGGAAGGGGGAACGAGAGAAATCTGCAATGTAGGCTTGCCGGGGGGCCTATTTGTGGCAGAGGGCTTGTGTGTTTTTTTTTTATTTTATTTAACAAATGTGCTTCTTCCCAAGTCAGGCTGCTTTCACAGCGTTTTTAAGGGAGCAAGCTGCCGGGGGCCTATGGGGGGAGGTTGACTCGTGCTTAACTAGTGCTGCGGTGAGGGGGAGGTGGCATGATTTACAAACACCAGTCCACCTACTAAAAGTGTCTCTTGCTTCCGACTACTGGGGGGGCCAGTCTATGGCGGGGGGCCTGGGGCATTTGCCCCATTTGTCCCCCCCTTAATCCGGCCCTGATCTGAAAGATGTAACTGTTTGCCAGAAATTATTTAGAGTAATAATGAAATTACAGTTTGTCTAACCTGCTTTCTTTGCAGTCAGAACTGTGTCTGCTAGTTCCCCATTCTAGTTTTGAACTGCTGAACTGGACCAATCAGTGTGGGGTAAGCTAGCTCTAAAATGGTGCCTTGGACGAATCAGAACTTGGACTCATAATCTGAGCCAGCCACAAGAGGATTGTATGGGCAGTGACTCTGGGAGATGTAGTTTAGACTTCAGTGCCTTTTGGACCAACAGCAGCAGTCTATTGTGAGTGACAGCCAATCCAGTCAAGAACTGGGAGGAACTCAAAGGAAGTGCCCGTTTTGTCGGTTGGAGTTTCAGTTGAGCTTTGGCAGTGAAGAAGGAAGGAGCCCTGTGCTTTTCAGTGTGCAGTTTTAGTCAAAAACGTGTGTAAGGCCCAGAGTTCCGGTCTGCAGCTTGTTAGGACTGAATCCGTCCTGTGAAAAGAATCAAAGGATCTCTGAAGGTAGAAACCAGGCTCACCCTGTAGAAGACTGGAGGAATTGCTGAAAATTGCATTCGGTCTGTCAGGAACTGAATCTGCTGTGTGTTCTCCCGGTATTGTGCAGTAATTGCACTGGGATACAGATGCAGCCTGCCTGAGGTATTTGTCTCACGCTTAAAGTACTGTACTGTGATTGTTGCACTGTATCTCATTTCACAGGAGGTCCCAGTGCGGAACCAGACCTGGGGTAAGTGTATACTGTGAAGGTAATTCTGATATATTGTGTGGGCCACTAGTGGGAAGAAAGGGGTTGCAGTGTCCCAGAGGGCTGTGACCAAGTTAGTTTAACTATTGCAAACCCTGACCTCTGGGTGGAGGCACCGCCATTGATCCAGGCCCTTCAACCTGTTAGTGGCAAATCAGGCAGGGGTAGTAGCCCCTGGATACGCCATCTAGGGGTTACATCTGGAGGCACCGCTGGGATTGTGTGTCCTCTAGTGGCCATATTTACGAACCACTGTTAAGAAAAAAATGGGTACCCGACAGAAGTGGCTGTGCAATCGGCTGGTGGAGTGGTGTACTGGGAGGAGATCGACCCCAAAATGCTATGCTTATCCTGGACATCCCCTGGGTATCAATACGGACACTGTGCAGGAGTACTTTCCAAGGTGGAAGGTTTACAAACCCTGTGGTGGTGGGTCGGCATGCTAATCTGCTCACCCACACTTTCCTGGCCCTAGTAGAGTTTAAGGATCCCATAGATAGCTCAAAGTGCCACAGACCATTACCCCAGAGGGAGCCCTCACTGCTTGGAGAGTGATAACTAAGGACAGTAAAGACCCGGGGAGAATCAGCCCCCACCACTATCTGAAACTATTGAGGAGAAATTTGCTGAATGGTTGCTGGGAGAGGGGAAAACTGTGGAGGACTTGAAGAAACTATTCTTGCCACCTGGGGTGTTCCTCCCCAACACCCTCTCCTGCTCCAGTGCCCGTAATGGTGGCTGAACCAATGCAGACTCCTATTTCTGCACCTGCCATTAGTCACGACTCTTACCGAAGGTTGAGGATCTTCTCTGGCACCTCCCACCCCCAAGGGAGGATGACTGGGAGACCTGGATAGACTATGTTGCCCCCAAGTGCTAGAATGGCAATGCTCGGAAGGCAAGCGAAAGAAGGGTTAGTGAGAGCCTCCAGGTCCTGCCCTGGCTACCATCCGTGCTAAACAGGCCAGTAACCCTGAAGCGACTGCACAGGCCTATCTTGAGGCCTTGGAGAATGTGTATGGAGCCCAGATTCTGATGAGGACCTATGGTGGAGAGTAAGAGATGCACAACAGTACCAAGGGAGTTGTTGTCTGTGTATGTATCTCGCTGAAAAAATTGTTGCAAGAATGCCTCAGAAAAGGTAGTTTGCCAGCGATTGAACTGGACCGAACCAGGCTGGACAGGATCCTTAAGTCTGCCCCTTCTCAGAACTGCTGTTGCTTCAGTTACGCCTGGCAGATCGACTGGAATCCCACCCTCCTATGATGAGTTAATGAGAGAAATTAGAGGTTGAGAAAAGACGACCTCGGAGGACCTGCACCAATAGCTGCGGCTACGACCCGAGTGACTGAGGGTGACCCATCAAGTGAAGTTCAGGGGCAGAGGTTGGCAGTCAATGAGTGCTCTGACAAGGAAAAGATATGCCACAATGGGGCTGAACTGTTGAGAGAGATCTGGGAATTCAAAACAGTCCTTTTATGAAGGCCACGCCTGCAAGTACGGGCCCTGACCTATATCCGACGGGCATCTGCTTATGGGGTGGGGGTACCCACCCATGTATCTCCTGCTGATAACAGCTCGAACTCGATTCCTTGACCATGGAAGTGGAGAAACTGACGAGATGTCTCCAAATGCTTATCACGCCAGAGACAGAGATGGCACCAAGGTTTCCAGTTAGTAATACCCCGCCCTGGCTCCCAGTGTGGCGCCTCGCCAGCTCAAACCCAGAAAGTATGTTTTGCTATAATTTGTGGGAAAGATGGGCACATGAAGAGGAATGCCAGTCCCCAAAAGACACTGACAAAGTTGCATATAGGCTACAAGGAGAGCTTGGAGAAGAAATCAGTGGTAAGAGGTGCACTACATGATCCCAGTGAGGGCACCAAAATGCTAATTCACGCCCTTTGTGGCAAGGTCAGTTGCCCAGGCCCCACTACCGCCTCTCCAGACTGGTCCAGAATAGTGGGTCCCTCCATGGAGACCACTGTAAAGGTGAATGGAGTGTCTACAAGAGCTGTATTAGACAGTGGCTCCCAAGTGACAATTATGTTCCAGGATTGGTATCAGAAGCATTTGTCAGACGTACCCTTACAACCATTAGAAGGACTGCATGTATGGGGTTAAGTGAGAAGGCCTACCCTATTCCGGTATATCCGAATTTGGCTGTCTTTCCCCACCTCCGTGGCTGGAGTGGCAACAAGTAGAGACCCTAGCCTTAGTGTGTCCCCCACTGGACTGTATGATGGTGTCCTTTGTTGATTGGAACAAATGCTCATAAATGGAAGGCTGGCACAGTTGTGTTATGAAAAACAGGGGTCAAAGACTAGTAGAGCTTTAAGAGTTCTGGCTTTAATTAAGAAGGCCTATGAGGCACAGAGAGATGCTGGAAAACAGAACCAGAGGAACCGGTCGAATTGTATGGAAGAAGGATCCTGAGTCTCTGATCCTGGCGCCAAATGCCCAGTGTACCTTACAGGAGAGGTCCGTATCAGAAAGGATGTTAAGAATAAAATATTAATGTTGGATGCACCAGGCGATGGAAAATTGCCAGAGGGACTGCTGGTCAAGCCTAGTATTTTGCCCGCTAGAGCCCATGCTTATGCCAGAAGGGTAATGGCCCAAGTTCATAATGTGTCTGAAAGAGACATTCGAGTAAACAGAGGTTGCATCCTGGCTAATGTGCATTGTGCAGACACTGCAGTGCTACCCAGCAGCAAGAGTTCAAGGAAGAATGACAGAGTAACGCCTGACTTGTTTGATTTCGCGACTCCCGCTGCCAGCTGAATGGAAAGTGAGGATCAGTGAGAAGCTTGCCCAGAGAGACCAGGTGTTTTCTTTAAAGGAATGGGATGTAGGATGCGTGCAAGGAGCTGAGCACAATATCCGGCTGCATGACGAAAGACCATTTCGTGAGAGGTCTCGACGCCTGGCACCTGCTGACATAGATGATGTGAGACGGCATCTGCAGAGATGTTAGCTGCTGGTGTAATACAAGAATCCAGAAGCCCTTATGCTTCCCCATTGTGGTAGTGAGGAAAAGAATGGAACAGTAAGGATGTGTGGATTATCGCACCTTAAACCGCGGACTATCCCTGATCAGTACACAATGCCCCGCATTCAGGATGCTTTGGACTGCCTAAACGGGAGCAAGTGGTTCTCTGTGCTGGATCTCCGCAGTGGGTACTACCAGATCCCGATGGCCCCAGAGGACCGTGAGAAGACGGCCTTTATCTGTCGCTGGCTTCTATGAATTCATGAGGATGCCTCAAGGGATTTCAGGTGCCCCAGCCACTTTTCAACGATTGATGGAGCGTGCAGTGGGACATGAACTTACTAGAGTGCCTGGTATACCTAGATGATGTTATTGTATTTGGCAGCTCACTGGAGGAACATGAGAGCAGATTATTTAAGGTATTGGACCAACTGGAGGACTTTGGCCTTAAACTGTCCATTGATAAGTGTCAATTCTTTCAAACATCAGTAAAGTATGTGGGACACATAGTATCCACCGAGGGAATAGAGACCGACCCAAGTAAAGTTGAGGCCTTGACCACCTGGCCACAGCCCAAAATCTAAAAGAACTGCAAAGATTCCTGGGATTCTGTGGTTATTATCGAGCTTCATCAAGGACTATTCAAGAGTGATCCGCCCTTTACTTAACCTTACTCAAGGGTATCCCCAACCCACAAAAATACCAAAGTCAGCGTCCCTCAAGACTGAAAGAGTGTATTTTCATCCGAGGAAGTATTTGGGGCCTGCTGGACTCCTGATTGTGAGACTGCTTTTCATGAGATCATATATCAACTTACCCATGCTCCAGTGCTGGCCTATGCCGATCCAAGAAAACCTTACGCCTGCACACTGATGCTAGCTTGCAAGGGTTGGGGCTGTGTTGTACCAAGAGCACGAGAATGGCCTGAGACCAGTGGCCTTTGCCAGTGAAGCCTGACCCCATCCGAAAAGAACTATCCTGTACATAAGTTAGAGTTCCTAGCTTTGAAGTGGGCTATTGTTGACCAATTCCATGAGTACTTGTATGGGGCTAAAATACTAGTAAAAACTGACAATAATCCTTTGACCTATGTGCAGACCTCAGCTAAGTTGGATGCCACTGGCCATAGGTGGCTTTCTGCATTATCTACATATGACTATGCTCTCGAATACCGAGCAGGTCTGAACCACATAGATGCTGATGCTCTCTCCCGGAGGCCTGTTCCCCAAAATGATTGGGTCCGATTGGCAGAACCTGACATTCGGGCACTCTGCCGGAAGTTTGACAGGGAGGAACAAATGTCCACGGACGCAGTGGACTGCATGGTGGATTGCTTGGGAGCCTCTGAGAATTGCATACCTGCTGCTTATTGCCACTTTTCTGCAATAGACATTGGTGCACTGCCTCAGCTGGACAATGACAGTATTCAGTGGGCTCAATCCCGCGATCCCATGATCAAAGCAGCTTTAGAAGCCCTCTATGCAGGAAAAGATGTGTCCAAATTACGCCCCTGATTTGAGAACTGCACTGTTATACAAAGAAGGTCCTAAGTTGAAACTGATCAATAAACTGTTATATAGAGAAACAGTAGACAGAGGGGACAAGTAGACAAACAACAACTAGTGCTGCCACTGCCTTCGAGACTCAGTACTGAGGTCCTTGCACAACCACATGGGGCACCTTGGTATAGACAGAACACTTGACTTGGTGAGATCCAGATTCTATTGGCCTAAGATGGGGGCTGATGTGGAGCAACACATTCAGAACTTGTAGTCGCTGCTTACAGAGGAAAGCTTTGCCCCAGAGGGCTGCCCCTTGTTAACATAACCACCAGTGCACCCATGGAGCTGGTCTGTATTGATTTTCTAAGTTTGGAGTCAGATCAAAGAAATATCAGTAATGTGCTGGTGGTCACTGACCATTTCATGAGATATGCCCAAGCTTTCCCACCAAAGACCAGAAAGCATCCACTGTAGCCAAAGTACTTGTAGAAAACTTTTTGTTCACTATGGGGCTCCACAAAGAATCCATTCTGATCAAGGAGAGACTTTGAGAGTCGTCTTATCAAAGAGATGCTTTCTCTGTGGGGAGTGCGAAAGTCCAGAACCACTCCTTACCACCCCAAGAGGACCCACAGCCTGAACGTTTCAACCTACTTTGCTAGATATGCTAGGCACCCTGCACCCAAAGGACAAGCCTAGATGGAGCCAACAAATTAGCACCCTGGTACATGCTTATAACTGCACCAAAGTGATGCCACTGGATTCTCCCCTACCGCCTGATGTTTGGAAGAAAGCTCGACTACCAGTAGATGTGTGTTTTGGGGTCTCTCCTGATGGGGTTCAAGCTGACAACTATTTACAGTATGTGCAAAAGTTAAAGGCCCAGCTAACTCATGCGTACCAACTGGCTCAAACCATGGCTGCCAAAAGAAATCTGGCCAACAAAGAAAGGTATGATAAAAAGGTGAAAGCACAGGAACTCCAGGAGGGAGATCGGGTATTGCTAAGAAATCTGGGACTGCATGGCAAGCACAAGATTGTGACAGATGGCACCATCTCCCTCACATTGTAGTGGGCAAACTAGATGATCTGCCAGTGTCCGAAAGCTCTCCATGCGAGCCAAATGTTGTGGACTCAGAAACTGTAACTCCTGGAGCTGAAAGTGCCCCAAGTTCTAGCCTCTCTACCCCATGGAGACTCCCCTGACAAGTGAGGACAATGCTGAAAATGAGGCTCAGAGTGCAGAGACTATAACAGTTCCCCTAGAAAGACTGGTCGAGCTGTAAAGCCTGTGGTGCACCTCAGTTATGATTCACTTGGGAGGCCTGTGGACTTGCCTCTCAGTGTTGTCCATAAAGGAGTGTATGTGTCCCCGAGCTCATTGCCCAAACTGAGCATCAGTGCTAACTCCAAGTTACTTGTGTTGCCCTCTAAGTATGGTGCCCTTGCCCCGTCCAGCCCCAAGGTAACTGATAGGGAAGGGCCCCCTCTCTTCAGGTTTCATGTACAAGAGGTAATAACTTGAGTTATGGTACAATGTGTGTGTAATACTGTGTAAAGAGTGATGTACTGCAATGTTTCAGAAATGTGTTCTTGGTAAAATGATATATTGACTGATGATTACGTGTGTGAGCCTAATGCAAATGTATATGGTTGCAGTTAAAACTTATGGGGGTACTTGCTGGCCCTGGACGTCAAGCTTTCCCAAGGCCAGGAAGGGTGTAACCCCCTGCAAATGGGGGTTCCCAAAAGACTTCCAGGAGCTTGCTTGAATGCTCCAAGCCTGAATGGTGTTTGGCATTTAAGCCATTTATCAGTGAGTGTTTTAGAACCTCTGGTACTGTCTCTTTAAGAGCTGTCTGCTTGCAAACATAATTAGTTTGTATGGGGACTGTGTGTTTCTTTGATTGAGTACCACTCAAGCTGCTGCCAATTCACTTCATTTTGCAGTCACTAGGAGTGCAAAGGAACCTATCTGAAAGATGTAACTGTTTGCCAATTATTTAGAGTAATAATGAAATTACAGTTTGTCTAACCTGCTTTCTTTGCAGTCAGAACTGTGTCTGCTAGTTCCCCATTCTAGTTTTGAACTGCTGAACTGGACCAATCAGTGTGGGGTAAGCTAGCTCTAAAATGGTGCCTTGACGAATCAGAACTTGGACTCATAATCTGAGCCAGCCACAAGAGGATTGTATGGGCAGTGACTCTGGGAGATGTAGTTTAGACTTCAGTGCCTTTTTGGACCAACAGCAGCAGTCTATTGTGAGTGACAGCCAATCCAGACAAGAACTGGGAGGAACTCAAAGGAAGTGCCCGGTTTTGTCGGTTGGAGTTTCAGTTGAGCTTTGGCAGTGAAGAAGGAAGGAGCCCTGTGCTTTTTCAGTGTGCAGTTTTAGTCAAAAACGGTGTTAAGGCCCAGAGTTCCGTCTGCAGTTTGTTAGGACTGAATCCGTCCTGTGAAAAGAATCAAAGGATCTCTGAAGAGTAGAAACCAGGCTCACCCTGTAGAAGACTGGAGGAATTGCTGAAAATTGCATTCGGTCTGTCAGGAACTGAATCTGCTGTGTGTTCTCCCGGGTATTGTGCAGTAATTGCGACTGGGATACAGATGCAGCCTGCCTGAGGTATTTGTCTACGTTAAAGTACTGTACTGTGATTGTTGCACTGTATCTCATTTCACAGGAGGTCCCAGTGCCGGAACCAGACCTGGGGGTAAGTGTATACTGTGAAGGTAATTCTGATATATTGTGTGGGCCACTAGTGGGAAGAAAGGGGTTGCAGTGTCCCAGAGGGCTGTGACCAAGTTAGTTTAACTATTGCAAACCCTGACCTCTGGGTGGAGGCACCCGCCATTGGATCCAGGCCCCTCAACCTGTTAGTGGCAAATCAGGCAGGGGTAGTAGCCCCTGGGATAGCGCCATCTAGGGGTTACATATGTATGTATTTTGAAGTCTGTAGGCAAATGTACCCCACTGGCAATGTATGTGCACTGGCTCTGTTTCTTACTGTATGTTCTCTAACGCTGTCTTACTGTTCCCTTGCCTCCTGTACAAACTGTATATGTATTTTGAAGCTGTCTTACTGTATACTAATGTAAAGTGGTTGGTTTACTCAACCCCGGGTCGCCCCTGAAAAAGGGATCTTTGGTCTCAGAGGGCTTACCTGGTAAACAAAATATAAATAAATATACCTGGGATCCCACCTGAAATCCAACAGTGTCTGGAGATTCCCTGATTGTCTGAGCCAATGGCTCAATAGTGAGTAAAAAAAAAGGGCTGGGGAAAGAGGACATCACTGATATGTTCACCTACCTAACTGGAAAGTTACACCTTACCATTAGTTAACGAAGCCGTGTGGGGGGAAGAGTATATAACCTGAACCCAGTGTGTAAAATTAGAGCCAAAACCAAATTTGTGCAAAGTAGCAAATGCGTAGGGCCATTCAACTGAATCAAATGCCTTTTCTATGTCCAAAGCAACCACCGCTGTTACGTCAGATGAGGCCTGAGACACAGAAAAGATCCACTAGTCTGTGAATATGATCTGCCCCATCTCTTCCCCCAATGAATCCTACTTGATCAGGATGTATAAGACTAGGTAGAACCTTAGCCATCCGATTGGCCAGAACCTTTACCAATATTTTATAGTCCACATTGAGGAAAGAGACAGGGTGGTAATTCACACACTGATATGTAAGCAATAAGACATGACAGGGTGTGCATTACAGTGTGATAACTGCACTCCTAGGGGCATAGTTAGGCATGAGGCTGAAGGCAGAGGTGCCAGTTGTCCCTAGGAGTGCAGTTATCACACCGTAATGCATAACCCTGGAGTGAGTTATTGCGCTTATAAAATGTCCCTTTATTTTTAGAAGCAGTTTTTGTATTTTGAAACACATTTTCAAATAAGTAAAAATATAAGTGAATCTGTTCTTTTAACATAAAATAGTCCTTCTGCCTATTGGTGCTAGATTAAAGTAGTGTTATACAGTGTGTGCCTCCCTACCCACTTAAGCTTCATTTTCCCCTGCCAGCCACAACAATTCACAAATGCTGTTTTCCTCATTCTAAGTATGACACATAGCCCCCTTACTTTGTTTCATTTTCCTCACTCTGCAGACAAATCTAAAATTAAGCCGTAACAGAGGCTTCTCAGTTCCCCGATGCTGCAAGCTTGAGTGTGGTTGAAAACTGCCACTCTCACTGATAGCATCATGAACTGCTCGCTCTGTCCTAAAAGCTAAACAGCAGGGTGAGTCATTTACCACCTTTTCCCTTTGTTTATATAGTATTATTGCGTTCTTCATTATGTGTTTTTTTTCTATTTGTTTCCCCACATTCAAGAAATGGAATGTTTATTATGGAATATTTACCATGGAATACAGGGATTCAGAATTCTGCTCAGTTCCACTGGCAGAATGTTCCTCTTCTAACATACTGTATACACACACAAAGGCCTTTTCTAAAGCCACAGACTCAATTATCTCACTGTCGGGGAAAGCAGAAGAGATTTCTCTGATGAGCAGGTAAAAATAGAAGGGGGGGGTTCACTGTCAGCAAAGAAACAGTTGTAATGAAAACTATAAACAATACTTAATTGTTTCTGATTTGTTTATGTGTGTAAGGAGAGTGTGATGATCAAGGAAAAAACATTTAATTAATTTGTTTTATTTTTTATTTAAGGTAGTTTTATTTTTAGGGCCCAGTTGAAGGTTTTTACAGTGTAAAGGTAACAGCCATGTTTGTGATGGAAAATCAGTTCTGGATCTAGGGAGACTGACGGTAGATAGTTCTGGTTGTAGGAGGACTGATTTGCTTATTGTGTGATGCGGTTTAGGACCAGGATGACTGTGTGTATATAGAGACTTAATGTACGAGCAGCTGATGTCTCATGGCCAATGAGATTTCTAGATTTTCTCATGCCATTTTATTAGGATCCTTATCCTGCTTAGGCAATACAGAGATAATGGCATCATATATTGTTGGGGGGAAGCTCTCCCTGCTTCCAGGCCACCTCCGTAACCTCAACTAATACCGGACAATTTATATCCTCCACCACCCTGTAAAACTCCACAGGGAACCCATCTGGGCCCCGGCTCTTTCCCCATTGCAATTGCCCCATAGCTGACATAATTGCTCTCGATGTAATAGGTGCCTCCAATGCACTCCTCTGATCCTCAGAGAGACGAGGTAGTGTCAAGGATCCCAAAAAGTTGTGTATGTCATCCACCTCCCCTCCTAGTATCCTTCTAGAGGTATATAGCTGACAATAATATTCATAAAAGGCCCGGTTAATCCCCTCTGGGTCCAATATCATACCCTCATTCTTTTTAATCCAAGGGTTGATTCTAGAAGTCTCCATTTTCCTAAGCTTGTATGCCAGTAATCTTCTGGCTTTCTCTCCCCCCTCCCAGCAAGCCTGACATGTTCTATACAAGCCAAACTCTGCCTACTGGGTATTCAGCATGTTAAGATGAAATCTTAAATCCCAGATATGCCTTAACAAAGAGGGATCCAATGAGCCTATCTTGTGTTGCTTCTCCAGAGTACCCATCTGTGTCTCCAAAGTCTGGACTCTTGCCTGATGCTCTTTTTTATGCGCAGATGAATACACAATTATCCTTACCCACACATATGCTTTAAGATCTTCCCATACCCACTGGGGGCTATTATACCCATATGGTTGACTGTCAAATATTATTGGACCTCCCTTCGTAACCACTCCCAAAAATGTCTGTCCGATAAAAAACTGGCATTGCAGCGCCAACGTGTCTCTTTGACACCCCCTGATCACCTATAAACACCAAAGTAATGGGGAAGTGGTCAGAGATGATCATGGGCTCTATGGTGCACCAGATGGACTGACGCAACAAGGCATGAGAGACCAAAAGTAAATCTATCTGACTGTGAGCCTGGTGTACTGTAGAATAAACCGTATAGTCTCTGACATCAGGGTTACAGATATGCCATACATCCCAAAGCCCATGGTCATCCTGCAACTTAGTCAGGGCACTGGATCCTGGAGTAGCAAGCCTACTAGGATTGCCGCTGTGGTCACAAACAGAGTCCAGAACCTCATTCTTGCCACCCCCAACAGAAGTATCTCTCCCTCTCCCTTATCATGAAGCACCTGGGATCGTTTTTGAAAGAAAGCCGGTCCATCCATATTTGGCCTATACACTGAGACCAGTGTATAAAGTCAACTGTCTAGAGTACCCGAAACCACCAAAACCCAACAACCCTGTGGGTTCATCGCCACTTGTTTGGTAACCCAATTCAGCTCCCTAGCTATCAAGATCATTACTCCCCACCATTTGGAAGTATTTGAAGCTGCAAAAACCTAACCCTTCCAGCTAGCGTGGAGACGATCCACTTCTTTAGATAACAAGTGTATCTCCTGTAAAAACACAAGTTGTCCCCCAAGTTTTTTAATGTGAGTAAGTACCCGTTTGCGTTGAACCAACCCGTTCATGCCCCGCACATTCCAGGACACTACTCTATAAGGTATCATGGCTACGATTATAACTCAAAGGGGGTACCACCTCCTCCCATTTCCCCAGCAGCAGCAGGACCCAATGAACTGTATCGCTAACAAGAAATTAGCTAGTAACATGTAAGAACTTTGGGTATCCTCCCATATATCCCAAAACTACTGTATAGCAGTTTATATTCACGCCCTTTATATTTAGCACTCCAAGCACACACACACATTCACTTCCTCTTATTTTCACTGGTGGAACACTAGTGCTGCTAGATATATAGTAATCTACCTAATATTCATTATTTTTTTATTGTCACTCTAATATGGAACCAGCGAATATAGTAAAAATAAAATGACAGTGAATATTTCCTGTTATACAGTATTTACAAAGGAAAAAGCATCACTACCTATCATTCCCATCACTAACTGTCTCACGTGGGTACTCAAGGGGCCACAGTCTGTGCCCCACAGCAATCATCCCTCAAAACTACATAACTCCCCACCCCCTTTATTGGCCCCTTGCAAGCATTAACTACCAAATAAACATCCCCCCATTATTTCTATATAGTTACCATTCAATAACACCCAGTTAGTGCTGTCTGCTAACAATATAAACTCCATACACTAAAATGAACTCTAACACTTCCTAAAAGGACTTGTCCCCCATTCAGCCACACTCAGTCTAACACCAACATCCTGAGGTGCTTATTCCTAAGCAAGACAGGGTGGGATACAAAATAACCAACCCATTCCACAAAGACAGAGCTGCCACATCATGCTCACCCCCCCCGAGGCACAATACAGCTGTGCAATATCCCACTACAGCAGGGAAGAAGCAGACTAAAAAACTAACTTGAAAACTAACCCCTCTGTTGAGTCTCCCCCCCCAAGGACATGCTTCAGAAATGGAGAGAGCCTGTAGTCACTCCCCTAGACACCTCAAGCCGTTAGACATTAGAAATAAAAAAAGACCAGCCCCCTGATCTCACAGTTAAATAAACCATCTGTCCCAACCAAACTACATACTCTGGGCTGTTCCATAAGTTAGAAGAAAAAACTGTCTTCAGGGCCGGCCCGGTGGTGCTGAGGGTTGAGGCACTGGACGCCACACCTCGCTCCACGCTGGTGACCCGGGTTCGGGAGCGGACTCGGGTCGTCGGTGGGTCGGCCGGGGGGAGACAGGCTTGAGCGTCCGACGACAGCTCGCCTGCTCGAGGAGGGATTCGGCCGATGCCCGGCACTTGCATGACCCGGCGGAGCTGGGAACTACTAAGCCCACTAGGGATGGCTGGCGTTGAGCAGCACGGACATTGACGCGCAGCGTCATGATGTCAGGGAGGTGGTGGCTGCTCAGGGAGGGAGAAAAAGCGAGGAGCGAGCCTGCCTCAACTGGAAGATGGGAGGGACTTTGGGCGTGCCCATGATGTGCCCGTGCCGCCCAACAGACCATGAGACCGGCCGAAGCGTAAGTTCTGGGGTTAGAACCCCCACCTCGTCCCTGCCCGGGGGGTAATCCGTGGCTCTATGGGGATCTGTGGTCTGTGTGGGCAGGGTTCCGGGCAGTGGGATGTCCGAGGGGTCCTCACTGAAAGGTCGGAGGAGGCAGGCTGAGAGGAGGATAAAGAGAATTAAAAAAAAAAAAAAACTATCTTCAGCCACTGAGCTGTGATTCAGTCCATGGTGTCCTTATTTCTTGGGGGCTCCAGTGATGATGGCCCTCGAGAAGTTGCTGAATCCGCCTGTCGAAATCGAGCTGGCACTCCTCATACTCATTACAGCTTGGGAGGATCTGATCCCTCCGATGTGGTCCTGTGGCTTCTTCCTGCGCAAATCAGGACATGGTAGTGAGAAAATGTAGGGCTTCCGAGGGCGAGTTAAAGAATTCTGCTCAATTCTGGACCATGATCTTAAGCGTTGCTGTAGGTATGAAAAAACATTCGAGACCCTTTTCTGTAGCCAAATCTCGTGCCCTGTCAAAGGCTTTCCGTTGATCGATGACTCACTTTGGAAAGTCCAGTCTAAAGTAAAGTCAGGCTCCTTGCCAGCGAATATCCTTGAGTGATCAGGCATCTCTCAATACCTTCTCCCGGTTATGGTATTAAAGTAACGCTGGAGGTGAGCTGCTCCATCCGACGAAGGCAGTCCAGTTGGGACACTGTAGGCCCACTCAATTTTCAACATAACTTCAGAGCCCCAATTAAGCCAAATTGGTAGTTTAGCTTGCTTGCAAGCCACCATGTTGGCTCTCTTGGAACACTCTGGTAATCCAAATAGCTGCACATTACTTCTTCTGTGCCGGGATTCCAGGTCATCTGTCTTGTCCCATTATGACCAGATCTCTTTCTCCGCCAAGCGTAATCTTCATTCTGCTGGTCGGGCCTAGTCCTCTCCCTGGCTGATCCTTGTCTCCGCGTGTTCCGTACGGTGCCCTAACGCCTCCACCAAGACTCGAACAGCTGTCAGTTGCACAATGATATGATTTAAATCAACCCAAATACTGCTCATAAAAGTTTTAATTTTGCTGAGCTCTCAGGCCACCAGAGTGGATTCTGACTTACGTTCCATTTGTGTGTCCAGACTAGACTCCGACCCATCTTCCGAGGGTGGAGGGGAAGCCAGAAGTTTATATTTTTTCTTCACCAGAGCTCTGGCTTTATCCAAGTCCGATTTACCCGACATTAGGACACAGTGGGAACTGAAACTGACCACCAAAGAATGGCTAAGAGGGGTAAGAAATCAAAAATTATTACAGTGTGGGATGGAGCTGCAGAACTGTGCTGCTCTTAGCTTGGCGGCATCACATGACCCCCCCAGTGGTGAGAAAGTTAGTGAAAAGGATTGTGGAATATTTTGAATCCAGTGAGTTACAAGACCTGAGGTACTATGGTATCATGGGAGGAGGGGGGTCACGTCAAAAGAATCTGATAGGCTTCTCTGACTGGGTGACAAAGGATTTAGTTCAGGGTGGAGCAGTGGACGTGGCCTACCTAAATTTCAGTAAGGCTTTCAACACTGTTCCACATGGGAGACTAGTAAGCAAGCTGGGTAGCTTAGGGAGTGTGTCCAAAGTGGTAAACTGGATTAGAAATTGGTGAGGATATAAGTGTCAGAGGCTGGTGGTAAATATAGTACACTCTGAGGAAGGTAGGGTGATCAGCGGGGTGCTTCAGGGATCAGTGCTGGGACCAGTCCCCTTTAATGTCTTTAAAGTGACACTGCAGAGGAGCTAGAAGGAAAGGTCTGACTCTTTGCGGATGACACCAAAATCTGCAATAGGGTGGACACCATTGGGGGGGTGGATAGGATGAGTAGTGACCTGAGGAAACTAGAGGAGTGGTCAATGGTATGACAGCTAAGTTTCAATGCAAAAAAGTGCAAAATAATGCACGTAGGGCTCAGAAACCCAGGGTGGAGTACAAAATGGGTGGAGTGGTATTGACCACCAAGCAGGAAAGAGACCTGGAGGTAATCATATCAAATGACTTAAAGTTGGGCAGGCAGTGTGACAAGGCAGTTGGGAGGGCTAGTGGGATGTTGGGGTGCATAGGGAGGGGTATCAACAGCAGAAAGAGGGAGATGGTGTTGCCTCTGTATAGCTCGCTGTTAATACCCCACCTAGAGTACCATGTCCAGTTCTGGAGACCACATCTCCCAAAGGTTAGAGGAGTAGTCAAGGCTGTGGCAGCTAAGTTTCAGTGCAAAAAAGTGCAAAATCATGCACTGAGGGCACAGAAGCCCAAGGGCAGAGTATAAAATGGGGGTAATCATATCAAGATCAGGAGCCAGGCCGACCAGCAGCCACAGCAAGGCTGAATGGACCCCCACACCACCACCATACCCGCACAGGCTCAAAACAATAATGGGAGCCAGGCCGACCAGCAGCTGCAACAAGGCTGAACGGACACCCCCTCCACCACCACCACCATACCAGCACAGGCTCCAAACAAGACCAGGAGCCAGGCCGACCAACAGCTACAACAAGGCTGAACAGACACCCCCACCACCACCACACCAACACAGGCTCCAAACAAGATCGGGAGCCATGCTGACCAGCAGCCACAACTAAGCTGAACGGACACCCCTCCACCACCACCATACCAGCACAGGCTCCAAACAAGACCAGGAGCCAGGCCGACCAACAGCTGCAACAAGGCTGAACAGACACCCCCCACTACCACCACACCAGCACAGGCTCCAAACAAAATTGGGAGCCAGGCTGACCAGCAGCCACAGCAAGGCTGAACAGACCCCCCCACCACCACCACCATATCAGCACAGGCTCCAAACATTATTAGGAGCCAGGCCGACCAGCAGCCGCAACAAGGCTGAATGGACACCCCCCCACCACCACCATATCAGCACAGGCTCCAAACAAGATTGGGAGCCAGGCCGACCAGCAGCCACAACATGGTTGAACGGACACCCCACCACCACTACTATACCAGCACAGGCTCCAAACAAAATTGGGAGCCAGGCTGACCAGCAGCCACAGCAAGGTTGAACGGACACCCCCCCACACCACCACCACATCAGCACAGGCTCCAAACAAGATTGGGATCCAGGCCAACCAGCAGCTGCAGCAAGGCTGAATGGACACTCCTCAACACCACCACACCAGCACAGGCTCCAAACAAAATCGTGAGCCAGGTTGACCAGCAGCCACAGCAAGGCTGAACAGACACCCCCCCACCACCACCATACCAGCACAGGCTCCAAACAAGATCGGGAGCCAGGCTGACCAGCAGCCGCAACAAAACTCAATGGAGATCCCCCCACCACCACCATACCAGCACAGGCTCCAAATAAGATTGGGAGCCAGGCTGACCAGCAGCCGCAACAAGGCTGAATGGACACCCACCACCACCAGCATACTAGCACAGGCTCCAAACAAGATTAGGAGCCAGGCCGACCAGCAGCCACAACATGGCTGAACAGACACCCCACCACCACCACTACCATACCAGCACAGGCTCCAAACAAGATTGGGAGCCAGGCCAACCAGCAGCCACAACATGGCTGAACGGACACCCCCCACCACCATATCAGCACAGGCTCCAAACAAGATCGGGAGCCAGACTGACCAGCAGCCGCAACAAGGTATCGGATACCAGAGCACTTTCTAATGGATGGGGGTTTCCTGTGAGGGGGATTGATTGTAAAAAATGTTTTCAGAGATCGTATTGCTTGCTTTCGTTGACTACCTGCTTTATTTGTAACTTTAACATGTTTTAGTTGGCAGAGTGATGAGATAGTTTCTGAGTGGGGAATAGATGCTGGAAACTGTAGGTTTGGAGTTATCTGGAAGAGTACTTTAAGGGCTTAGGAGTGTTATTTGTCATGTGATGTGTCACGTGACCTGGTCAGTATTTTTCCAAATCTTCACTTTCCCATTTGCTTCTTATACTGTGTGACCAGTAGGAGTCAGTACTGAATCTAAAGTTTTTTACTCCTTCACCATCATATTTTGTCTTGTACCCTCTCCCTACATTTCTCTAGCCTCCCCTCCCATATTTGGGACCCTCCTGCCCCTGATTTTGAACCTTGTACCTCTTACACCAAAGGCAGTAACTCTACCACTGGTCTATTCTGTTACTTCCCCCTGTCCTTATGCTTTCATATTCCATTATACAGCCTATTAAACATATCTCTCTTGGACAGTTCTACTTTCTTATTGCACAATGTCACTAGCAGAGCTCAGTTTCTCTTTGATTTGTTATTGCTGCCATTGTGACACGCATCAATGATGAAGTCAGTTTTTCTCTTGCTAGGATGCCTGCTTGGCTTGCTCATTTATGCCTCTGAGCCATGTGATGGGCCTTCTCCTGTATCTATGAGCTGCAATATATGTCCCCCCCCATCCTGAGGATGTATGTATGTACTGCATAAATTGCACCCCCCCATCCAGAATATCAGTTACCTATACCGTCAAACTACTCCCTTCTGTGTGTCTCTACTGGCCCTACTGCCGCACACTGCACCCACTTTAAAGGACATCTAAGTCTTCCCCACCTCCCACTTATACCATCTACCCTCTCCAAGTTACTACTGTATGCCATGCTGGGTCTGTTAAAAGCACAAGTAACCCGACCCGTAGCCTCTGACTACAGCATTCTAAAAAATAGGAGAACTCACTTGTTCAGGTTATTATTGAATGCACTAAAAAAACTGAAACTGTTGCTGCTTATCTGTGCAGGTAACGTTGAACTTAACCCTGGCCCCCAACCCCCCCTTCCATTCCCCTCAGACCTTCCTCAACTAAAGGGCTTAAGTATAATGCACATAAATGCCTGCAGCTTGATAAAAAAATTGGATGGCATACAGACCTGGACTAAACATACCATGCCTGACATTCTTGTTGTGACTGAATCATGGGTAAAGCCAGCCACCCATGACGCCAAAGTCAACATCCCCTCTTACAACATTTATAGAGCAAACAGAACCACTAGGGAAGGGAGAGTAGCTGTCTTCATGCATGACAAATTCACTGTGTCAGTAGTAGAATCGACTTCACTTACCAAGGAATTTGAATGCATTGCACTAAAGCTGAAACTGGCACAGTCTCCAATATATATCATTGACTGTTATAGACCTCCCTCTGTGGGACATGCGATACTGACCCACCTAGGTGATGCACTAGCTAAGTTATCTTCAGAGGTCATCATTTTAGGAGACCTCAGTATGCATTGGCGCTCTGTAGTCTCTAAGCCTTTAAATGCCCTTTGCGACAATTTTAGATTTAGATTTTAGATATCGGAAGCAACGCGCTCTAATAGCAGAGGCCCAGGCCACAGCACGCTCATTGACCCGATACTCATGAATAAGCCTCATCTCTTTACGCATGCAGGTGTGTTTTTCAATTACCTTAGCGACCACTGCACTATAGCTTGCATCAGATCTGCCCCTAAGCTAGTCTCTTCCTCCAGATACATATATAAGAGAAACCAGCAGAACCTAGACCATTACCACTTCCTTGCTGACCTACAGCACACAGACTGGCAAGTCTTCTACCTGGCACCCTTGGCTGCCGAGGCCTATAAGTCCTTTTATAATATTGTCATGGGGACCATCAACAAATATACACCCCTAGTTAAACTACAAACGATGAAGAAGTCTTGTCCATGGTTCACAGCAGGCCTGAAATCTGCAATGTTGCATGTTGACCGAGCGACCTTTAGAGCTGCCAGGAACCAGTATACCAAATTAAACAGATCTGAAAAAGCTCAATTCTTCCACTTTCTCAGGGTACTCTTCCCTCCATGTGGAAAGTCGTATACGTAATCCCTCTGTTTAAATCTGGGGATACAAGTGACCCTAACAATTATCACCCAATATCCCTACTTACCCATTTTGTCTAAGATGCTTGAAAAGGTAGTTAATACCCAGCTCAGGCAACATCTGGAGCAGCACAACCTGCTCAACCCAGCCCAATCTGGTTTTCGTCCATGCGCAGCATGGGTTCTGTAGTTGCCAAAGTCACAAACGATTGGCAGAAAGCTCTAGATGACAAAAAATATGTTTGTGCTTTCTTCCTTGATCTAAGCAAAGCTTTTGATACCATGGATCATAAGTTACTCTTTCTAGCACTGAAGAACATTGGCATGGATGTCTTGCCTCTGCAGTAGTTCACCAACTACCTCACTGAATGTAATCAGTTAATTAAGGCAGATGGTGAACTATCCTCTATGAAAACCATCCAAAGAGGTGTTCCCCAAGGGTCTATCCTGTGCCCTCTTTTATTTACCATATATATTAATAATATACATAATGGTATTAACTCAGTGAGTATACACTTATTCGCTGATGACATAGTGTTGTATGTCAGTAGACCCTCCCCTGAGCTTGCTTGCAGTGACCTTCAATTTGATTTCAACCTCGTGCAAGAAAATCTGTTGTACCTGAAGTTACTCCTTAATGCCAAAAAAGTGAAGGCCATGCTTATGGCCCCCTCATCAGCTAACTCTAAACTCCGCACCCAAGTGGCAACTCCCAAAGTGCTTACTGTCTTGGGGGAGCCATTGGAGTTTGTGGAGAAATTCAGGTATCTAGGTGTCTGGGTAGACTCTAATCTGGCATTCTCAGATCATATAGAGGAGATTCCAAGAACTTAAAACAGAGGCTTGGGGTCTTCTTTTGTATAAGGCATCTACTTACCCAGGATGCTAAGAAAAGGCTAGTACAAACTACATTTTTGCCATTGCTGGATTATGCTGACTTCTTATATGGGCATGCTTCAAGCACAGCCCTTGCCAAATTAGATTCCCTGTATCATTGTGCGCTTAGATTTATTTCTGGTACCCCTTTTACTACCCACCACTGTGTGCTTTATGCTTCCATCGGTTGGGAGTTCCCTGGGCTTCAAGAGACACACAAATGCTGTCCTTTGGACATACAGGGCCATTATCAAAAAGCTCCCTCAATGTATCATTGATTGTTTGCCCTTAAGCACTGATTGTGGTTATACTTTAAGAAATCACTCCTACATTACCCTATCAATCCCCAAGGTCAGAACACATTATGGACTGGCAGCAATAAGTCACGCACTCCCAAAAATCTGGAACATAGTCCAAAAAACGCTACGCCTCACTACTCTGGTGACATTGTTCTGTTTCAAAAACATGTTCCTTTGGTCATTCAATGAAACTTTCACCTGTTTTCGCCATTGACCCACTCACACTATGAACTGTATCCATAATTGACCTTCCTCCCTTGACCAGCCCTACCTCCTCCTTCACTTTTCTCCCACATTCTACCTCCATTACTCTCCCCCACTAATATTTTCCCATGTCCTCCTCTACCCCCATTAACCTCGCTGTGCTTGCCGGTGACCACGGTCCCTGGTGCAAGTTGTTAAGCTACTGTCTATAGTTGTTTATACCTCATCGCATATATTGTGCAAAGAGCCTACTGTGCCTCACCAGTGTTAAGCATATCTATCAACAGCATATCTACACTGTTTCTGACCAATATATGTTTCTTTTGCTACCAAGTATGTAAGAGGTGCTAGCCCTACTGTTTCCTGACCAATGTTGTACATAACTGTGTATTCCTTGAATTATACTACTTATCTTAGTATCTTTGGTGTAGTTTTACCCTTACTGTATAGTTCTTTAACCAACTGATAACCGTAACAGGTCCACCTTGCAAATGAGTACATCTCAATGGTGTTTCGCCTGGTTAAATAAAGAATTGAAATATAGAGAATTGAATTGATGACCTAAAGGTGGCCAGGCAGTGCGACAAGGCAGTTGGGAGAGCTAGTGGGATGCTGAGGTGCATAGGGAGAGGTATCACCAGCAGAAAGGGAGAGGTGGTGTTACCTTTGTATTCATTGGTGAGACCTCACCTAGAGTACTGTGTCCAGTTCTGGAGACCTCATCTCCAGAAGGACATAGTCAAAGTGGAGGCAGTCCAGAGGAGGGCAACTAAAATGGTGCAGGGTTTGCATAAAAAGCCTATGAAGAGAGACTGAAGGTCCTCAATATGTATACCCTGGAGGAAAGGAGGGAGAGTGGGGATATGATAGAGACTTTCAAATATCTCATGGGTATAAATATGGTACAAGAGGGAAGCATTTTTCAGAAAAAAAGATGCTCAAGAACAAGGGGTCATGCAATGAAGCTGGAGGGTGGTAGACTTAGGGGAGATATGAGGAAGTACTTCTTCACAGAAAGAGTGGTAGATGCCTGGAACAGCCTCCCAGCAGAGGTGGGGGGGCCAAAAACCGTAGTGGTGTTCAAAGAATGCATGGAATAGGCATAAGGAGACCTTAGTGGTAAAACAAGGGGTGGAAGCCACAGATCAAGTAGGGTCTGCGGTAATACAGTAGGCAGGAAAAATGGGTAGACTAGGTGGGGCAAGTGGTCCTTATCTGCCATCAAATTCTTTGTTGCTATGTTAGGACATAGACAGAGTGGAGACGGTCCAGAGAAGGGTGATTAAAATGGTCCAGGGTTTGAACCAAAATCCCTGTGGGAAGAGACTAAAGGACTTCAGTATGTACACACAAAAAATAAAGGGTTCCTGTTGCTCCATCGCTGGGTAGGGCTGCAGTTAAACAACTATAACAATGTGACCACAAAAACGTGCTCCATTCAAAATAAAAAGGCCGTGTGACAAAAATTGCAGTTAAAACGAGTGCATACTTTTATTGTGGAACCCAAAACTACAGTGGACACATAAAAGCCCCGGCACTTGTACCATGCTGGTTCTTCCTCAGGGGACCTCAATATGTACACCCTGGAACAGAGGAGGGAGAGGGGAATTTGACAGATACCTTTAAATACATCATGGGGATAAATAAGATACAGGAGGGAATTATTTCCAAGGGGACATGTTATGAAGCTGGGAGGGAGTAGATTTAGGAGAGATGTGTGGTAGTACTTTTTCACAGAAAGAGTAATGGAATCCTGGAACAGCCTCCCAGTGGAGATGGTGGAGTGAAAACAGTAGTGGGGTTCAAGAATGCATGGGATAAGCATAAGGGAAGCATAGTGGAAAGGAAGGGGGAAGGAGAAAAATCTGACAGGTTTTGCTGCTACACTTCATGAAGTTTCTGTGTTTGGTAACAGATTTCAGGTAACTTCTGTGTTTTGTAACAGGTTTATGCAATTGAGTTTAAATAGCTGTGTCCTCTCTCCACTACCTTTAGTTGTTAGTTATTTTCCACAGTCTGCTTTGGAGATTTCTTTTGCTGCTGCACTTCAGGAAGTTTGTGTGTTTGGTAAAAGATTTCAGGTAACTTCTGTGTTTTGTAACATGTTTTATGTAATTATTCTGTAGTTTACAGAAGACAGTCTTTTTTTACTTGATTATTTTTTTATAGACACTGAGTACCAAAGGAACAACCCTCCCGTCCACCCTCATTCCCCAACCACCTCCTGGTGCTCTAACTTTATAGTGGTAGGCCAAGCCACACTTACTTAATGACACAGGAACGGTTAGGCAGCACAGCACAAGCAATAGCCTAGTTGGTATATAGGCAGAAGTACAAAGGGTGTAGCTAGCAACTAGGTCCACAAGGGCACATACAAGAGGAGGAGGAGAGAGAAGCTGTAAATCACTATAGAAGGAGAGAGCTGGGGAAAGAAGGAGAAGGAAAAAACGGTTAGCAGGCAGAAGAGTGAGGAGGATTAGGAGATAGCAGATAGTAGTGAGGAGGGCAATAGTCATGATGGGAGTGGTGCAGTGCAGTGGTGGTGGAACAGCAGTCTTCAGAGAAACAGTCTGGAGGCTGCATTGCTGCCCTATCTACAGGCACCTTTCTGGGCTGAGGAAGGAGGTTGCCTGTCTCCGTGCAGAGTTGTCCAGGTTACAGCTGGCATCCACCAACACCCAGAGACCCCCAGGTCCACAACATGAACCTCATAGGATGCACAGGAAGAAGTATGACTGGACCACGGTGGGCTCAGGGAGGGGGGGGGAGTCAGAAGCACATTCCCCACCCAATCCAGCTGAATAACTCCTACACTATTTTGTAAGAATGGGAATGCCCCACACAGGCACCTGCAACTGGGACCAGGGAGGATGGTCAGGACCTCCAAGCTGAAGCCACAGAGAAGGGGGGCAGGGGACCCCGGAGGAGGGGGAAGCGTCTCCTAGTTGGGGACTCTATTGTCTGGGGTGTGAAGTTAGGGACACCTAGCAGGGGGGAGAAAGAGGTCCCAGAAAGTGCTGCATGGAGGGATGGGAAGTGAATCCATAGTATCGCTAGGGCGATAGCCAGGAGGGAGGAGCTGGATGTCATTGTCCACCTGGGGACCAATGACCTGGCGGGGAAAAGGGTGGGGTTAGCCAGAATCCAGGAGGATTTCAGGAAGCTAGGGGAAACCTAAAACAGGTAGCCCATTCTCAGAGGTGCTACCTGTCCAAGGCACAAGGGAGGCTAGGGCACTCCACATCCAAGCCTTCAACACCTGGTTGAAGGATTGGTGTGGAAGGGAAGGATTTGGCTTCATAGGGAACTGGGGCCTTTCCTGGGCAGATGTGAGCTTGTATCAGGAGGATGGTCTGCATCTGTCCATGAAGGGGCCCTCACTCCTTGATGAGAAGTTGGAATGCGTCAGCAGAGAGCATTTATACCTGCCAGGGGGGAGAGCCAGGAGGGACCGGTGGCTTAGGAACACTCCCCCATGGTAATATGCAAAAACACAAGTTGACAACAGGAACAACTGGAGCAGGCAGTGAGGAGCAGGCAGGAGAAGCATGCATAAGGGGGATGGGGGGCAGGGGTACATGAACAAGAAAACCAGGGTGGGGTAAACAGGCAAAGGAGGGAGAACAAGAACAGAGGGAGGGCAGGGTGTAAAACATGGAAGGTCATGCTCACAAATGTCCACAGTCTAGGAAATAAGGTTCCAGACCTGGAAGCCTTGGTTACAGATGGAGAGCTTGACATAGCAGCAATAACAGACACATGGTACTCTGCTAATCACAGCTGGGATGTCAATGTACCAGGCTATACACTGTTCAGAAGGGACAGGGAAGGTAAAAGGAGAGGGGAGCCCTGTACATCAGAGAAGACATAAAGGCTACAGAAGTACAGGGAAGATGGGGGGGCGAGGCAATGTGGGTCACCCTTGAACCAGGGAATGGCACAGCAAAATATGTACTGGGGTGATATACAGACCTCTAGCACAGAGGAAGGAAGTGGACAGAGTACTAATGGAGGAAATTCACGACATGGCAGCCAAAAGTGAAATTCTGCTGATGAGGGATTTCAGTATGCTGGATATAGATTGGACCTCCCAGGCAGATGCTTCAGCCAGAAGCACAGTCATCCTGGAATCCCTACAGGGGGTTGGACTCAGCTGGTGCATGAGCCAACCGGAGACGAATCGATTCTGGACCTGATATGGACCAATGGAAACAGAGTCAAAGGAGTCCAGGTGGAAGGGCAGCTGGGATCCAACGACCACATGGTGTGGTTTGGCATGGAGACAGGTACTCAATTAAGCCACACAAGGGCAAAAGTATTAGATTTCAGGAGGGTGAATTTCAGTGAAATGGGTAGATATTTAAGAGCAGCCCTGGAGAAGGGAGAGATAATGGAGGGAGTGGAGGAGCAGTGGGGAAAACCAAAAGGAGCCATAGTGGAGGTGACTAACCAATGCGTTAGGATAGCGGCCAAAGGAAAAAGAAGAAGGAAACCACTATGGTTCTCTAAAGAGGTAGCAGACAAAGTAAGGGATAATAGAGCAAGTTTCAGGAAGTATAAGGGGACCCAAAAGGAGGAGGACAGGGAGGTGTACCTTGAATGTCTAAGGGAAGCAGGGAAAGCTGTTAGGAGAGCCAAGGCACAGACAGAGGAGGGTTTAGCATGGACTGTGAAAAAAGGGACAAGACATTCTGTAGGTACATCAGCGATAGAAGAAAGCCCAGGGGGGATTGTGAGACTCAAAGGGGAGGAGGGAGAGTGTAAGCAGGGGGATCTAGAAAAAGCAGAAATACTGAACAAATACTTCTGTTCAGTATTCACTAAGGAGGGAGAGGGTCAAAGACCACAACTGGGGAGCAGAGGCAATGGGGGTAGGGGAGAAGTGGACAACAGTCGATTCACAGCGGAGAGAGTTCTGGAGGAACTCACAAAGCTGAAGGTGGATAAAGCCATGGGGCCAGACCACATACACCCAAGGATATTAAGGGGAATGAGAAGGGAACTAGCAGCTCCTCTGGCTGCCCTGTTGACAGAGTCACTCAACTCAGGCGTGGTTCCAGAGGACTGGAAGAGGGTGCGTGTAGTCACACTGCACAAAAGTGGCAGTAGGGAGGAAGCAGGGAACTACAGGCCAGTCAGCCTCACTTCAGTGGTGGGGAAGACCATGGAGACATTGCTGAAAGAAAGGATAGTGGTACACCTGGAATCCAATGGAGCCCAGGATCTGAGGCAACACAGATTCCTAGCAGGAAGGTCTTGTCAAACAAATCTGATAGATTTTTTTGATTGAGTGACTAGAGAAGTGAATCAGAGAGGGGCGGTAGGGGTCATGTGATGGCTGCCTGAGAAACAACAGCATCTCCCTGCTCCTCCCGCATACACTAGTATATTTTAATATTTTCTAATCATTTTTACAGCAAGATTTTGTCTGAGATGGCTAACTTACCCTGCACAGTTTCTAGGCAGTCATTGCTGGTCTTGGTAGATATGGATGTGGAGATGAAGAATACTCCACTGCACCACACTCCGCCTCCAACGCCTGAGAAAGATAAGAATGCAAAGAGGCCCAAACACCAGGCCACAGCTGCTACCAAGCCTCCGTCAACGGGCACCGCTCTAACCAAGGAGTGCTTTATGAAAGCTATGAAGTCCTTTCAAGAAACTGTCTCTGCCCTAATGGGGGAACTCCATAAACTGCGCACATCAGTGGACTCCCTTTCAGTAAAAGTGGCTGACTCAGAGACACGAATAATCTCGGTCAAGAAATGAAGAGAAAAGATAGAGCATGACATGTCCACATTGCTCCTCAAGCTCCATCGCCTTGAGGATAAGCTGGAAGACCTCGAGGGGCAAAGTCGGCACAACAATCTAATTATTTTCGGACTGCCAGAAAAGGAGGAAGGTACTTTTATTCAGAAAGTTTGTGACAAGGTGACATGCCCCTCACTGAATGGTGCCATGTATGTTGTGGAATGAGCCCACCGTTCCTTACATCCACCACCTCCCACAGGAGCCCCTGCATGTCCCCTGATATTTAAACTACTCAACTATTTGGACAAGCAGCATATCTTGTCCATGGTCAGGGGATAAAAACTTAGTTGGGAAGACCATCTATCATGGCTGGCTCAAGATCTTCCCCAGTCAGTTCGAGCCAAGCGACAGGAGCTGCACCTGATCATCTCAAAATTAATTGCAGCAGGGAAACCATACAGAGTTCGATACCCCACTATTCTTTAAATCAAACATGAAGATCAATGGAAGTCCTTTGAAACTCCAGTGCAAGCAGCTTCAGAACTCAAGACCCTGCTTCCTGATCTCTTCAGATGAAGCTTGAGCAGCACCTGATCTTGCAATTGTTGAAATAGTTACTATAGGACATTGTAAGTTTTGCTCTCCTGCATTTAAAAATGTCTTGGGGCTTGGGATATCTAACCTTCACAAATTAGGCTCAAGGACTGCAACATGGACCAACTCTCAGTTTACAGAATACCCAGGGACTCCGCTACAGACTAAACTGAGTAATCCGCTGTGGGTGTCCCCCTCTCCAAAGTAAAGAGATGTGAGGGCAAATTAAATCTGTCCCTGTGGGGCGGGGGGTTTGCACCTCTTTCACCTAGTGCTGCCTGCAGGCTAGGACTCGATCAAGGTAAGAGAAAGGACATTAACTGTACTCTGAGCCCTGATATCCTCTGTCTCTGAGATGGATTGTTCCCCCCTCACGATATTGAACAGTTGCTCAAGATGATACGCTGATTAATCTGGGCTCCTGAATGGTCATCCCAGATCCCAAGTCCTTTTATCATATCAAGCCCCAAGTAAGACTCTGCTGTCTGAATTCTAACTACATAATGTGATTTTGGTTTAGTTTTTGCTACCAAATAAGGCTGGAGGGATTTTGCATCTGTAATTATGTTTTGCACACGCCATCCACAAACAATCCAAATGTTAGGTTAATACCTTCAGTGCTAGTTTTGTGCTGTTATATTGTTAGGAAATGTGTAATATCTGTGATGCTGGAAATAAGGGGCACAGGACTTGGATGCAATTATCTCTGAGTTTCAACTCTTTAATCAGTATAAAACTTTGCTGAAATTTTAAAGATTTTGTATTGGCAAATTACTGGGCTATTGAATTACTTAATGATTATAATTGGATTGTGAGTGTTGAGTGGGTAGGGGGGTCAAGATGGTTCTGTTGGGTAGCTGGGAATGTTAATCACAGTGATCATGTATTTCGTAGATCAGTTGTTAGAATCGGGGGTAGTCTTGCAGATGTTTAAAAGTTTTGATGTTCTTTGGGGTGGATTGTTAGTTTTTTAAGAGAAGTGTTTGTTATGAGTTTTTGGGGAGGAAAAAGGATAGGGGGCTTGGGTGGATGGTAACAGGAGGGAGGGGGGAAGGGATTAATTGTCGGTGACCTAATTATAGGCCATACTACCTCTCTGGGAATAGTATGTTCATGCTGAGGGAAGTTCATCATACTCTACCACATACTACAGGAATGGACTTAAGGTTGGAATGAATGAACCATACATGTTTGTTAGTTTAAATATTAAAGGAGTGAAGAACAGGCGCAAATGTGCCATGATTCTTCACCACCTGAAACATTTAAAAGCAGGGGTGGCCTACCAACAGGAAACTCACCTCCGTAGAGAAGAAATTTCCCTCTTTAGGAGAGGCTGGGTAGGCCAAGTCTTTGGGCCCGGTATTTCCTCAAAGAAAGGGGGGGGGGTGTTTTTATATTAATAGCTAATCCATCCCATTCCAAATAACGCAGGAATCGTGGGACCCTACAGGTCAATACATTATAGTCTGGGGTGTACTTGGCCCTCATCCAGTTATTCTTGGCTCAGTCTATGTCCCAAACATTGATTCACTCCACTTGTTTGCCCAATTTATTCCCCTTTTAGCCTCTGACCCTCCTCTGCCTATATTTTTGGGTGGAGACTGGAATTTGGTTCCTCAGTCGTATTTAGACTGATTGGATACCAAAAGAGTCGGCTTGTCCCTGACTAAGAGGGCTCTCCAAGATCTAATGAGTGGAGCTGGGCTTGTGGACGTGTGGCGAATTCTTAATCCTGTGGCCAGGCAATACACTTTTTAACCCCCCACAAAAAAAACCTCCTCCAGAATTGATTACTTTCTAGTGAGCTCTCTCAGTTTACCAGGTGTTCTTGTAGCAGATAGTCATTGAAGAGTACTTACCAACCATTCCCCCACTAGCATTACATATTTATTTGGCCCTGGGGAATGCCATGATACTTTATGGTGCCTCAATGCACATTTATTGCAAACCTCCGATGTATTGTCTCACATTCAAAACTTTATCACCATGTTTCTGGATGCAAATAAAGGTTCAGTGGACAGTGTGGACATGGTTTAGGCAGCACTTAGGTGCGCCCTATGGGGGAGTTTTTCCGCCTCTCAACCATCTGAGCCCGGAAGGGCAGGGATCAATTAGAAGGGATACTGCAGGAAATTAGCCACTTTGATCATTCTCTGACCCATTCTTCCCTGGATGCTAAATGGGCTAGGTTACATTTCCTACAAGCTCAATATGCAGACACCCAGGCCCAAAAGGCCAAACTTGCATTGCATTGTACCAGAATAAAATATCTTGTGTAACCCTTAGGTGGTGCTATCCCAAGGACTACTACCCCTGCCTGCTTGACTAGTAGCAGGTTAAAGAGCAGGTACCTACTGTCAGACACCCTGCTCCCCTCAAACATATATAATAGTAGATCTGCTCTACTGTTGAGGGGCATTCAAAATTCAATGCGCTTCCCTCTGTTTAAAAAGTTATAGCACCCAAAAGTTGCACCCCCATAAAAACAAAGCCTTGTCTGATACACCTCCTTTTGTGATGTCAAAAAATGAATACTGAGGGTGCATGTCAATAACCTGTGCAGTATGTATGCGATATGTCTATGGTGTTTAATACTATTTAGTGGTGCCATGTAGACAAACAAAGCAGCCGCTGGAGTAACAGTCCCTGTTTACTGGAGCGGTCACTCTCATTGTTCCAAGTGGCAACTCTAAATAGTACTAAACATCATTGACAAATGGCACCAATATAGAGCTATGGAGCACACACAAGCAGCCTTCATTTTCTGACGTCACACAAGGCTTTGTTTTTATGGGGGTGCAACTTTTTTGTGACCTTCTCAACTTCCTCGGGTCCTACACTCCACAGCCGTAGAATGACCCCTTAAAGCTTGGTTCCAACTCCAAACATACTTGTCCTTGTCCTGGTCCAAATCAACCAATCACCCAATATTTAACAAGCCCCATTTTCGAATAGGTCTCCGGAGTATTCCACCACCTTTTTGCCCACAATTACAGAATTGTAAACTAGCCAACTTACTTCAGGGAGACGAGTTAATATCTTTTCCAAACTTGCAAGCCCAATTTCTTTTAAAGAGCCAAGATCTCTTTAAATATCTGCAACTTAGAAAGGCAACACTTTCCTTTCTGGGCCCTAAACCTTGGAATTTGGCACCAGCAAGGGTGGTAGCCTCCCTTTTGCCACTGGCAGAGCAACCACATGCAGTATCTGTCCTGTATAAGCACTTTCAGACCTTGGAGTCACACCTTCCCTTGGATATTTGTTACTACTGGGTTCAAGAACTTCAGATACAGGCTGATGGCGAGCTCTGGCAAGTCTCGTGGCGTAATTTGTACAAATATTTAATACAATTCAACATCATGCACAATTTATATTATACTCCTGCTAAATTGTTTAGAATGGGCAAACTTTCACCCCCAACTTGTAATAAATGCCATGAGACCACTGGCTCTCTCCATCAACTCATGTGGGCATGTCCCAAAGTTTAAGCATTCTAGAGTTCTATCCAGCAAACTTTGGACTCGCTACTGGGACTGGAGACTCTCTTCACTCCACAGAAAGCTGTTTAGCAATGATATTTCCCTTTCACCCCCCCAATCAGGAAAGCTGACTCGTCATTGATCACTGCCACTGCAAAACTGGTCCTCTTGCGGCATTGGAAGGAGGATTCACTTCCAACAGTCTTGGAGTGAAACTGAGAAATGTTGAGACTCTTCAACTAGAAAAGCACATTGCAACTATGAGGAAGAGACCTCAGTCCTTCCAGGATACTTGGGAATCTCTATACATTACTTTCTCTCTGGGGTGCCTAGACTTATTTTTATTATTCCCAGAGGCCTCTCCCTCGATTGATCTATTTATTTCCTCAGGTAGGTCGCAGACAGTGGGGTGGGGGTGGGAGAGGGTGGAACTATTAATTGTTACTGTTCTTAATTTTTCTTTTTCTCACATGTATTTTTTGTCAGAACATTGTCATCCTGCTGACTTACTGGTTTTTGTGTTTGTGTTTGTTTCTGAAATCTTGAAAAATGTAAAGAGCTACTGACGCTGCAATTAAAACTTTAAAAAAACATGATAATTAGGTACAATTCTACTTGCATTCTATTTATATTCCTTAGATTTCTCCTCCACAATATTATTACTGTGAAAATTTGCATGAATATGTGACAATTATCCCTTAGAGTTCCTTCAGAGTCCATTTGCCTGTACAGCAGACTCCCTACTTCAGGTCGTAATCCTCTGTTCTGACATCACAGTCAGTTGCCATGAGAGTAACTGTGATGTCACAAGCAGTGCATTATGACCTCAGGTAGGGAGAAAGCAACAGGAAGAGATAACCTCTTCAGAAGCAAAGATCCAATTTTCCTGCAAGTGACCTCAGTAAAAAATAATGGCAAGGAGAACTACAGACCTAATGTGAAAAACAAACTAAGCTGTGTCTAAATATTATGTTTTGATAAAGTCCTCTTAAAATTCTCAGCTGTTCTTTAATAAAGTATATTGAATAAAAAAAAAAAAAGGGGAGGTAGACATCGCCTACCTAGATTTCAGCAAAGCATTTGATACCGTCCCACACAGAAGGTTGGTTAACAAGATGAGTAGTCTGGGCATGGACAGAAGACAGAAGGTGGTGGTAAATGGGATCCGATCTGGGGAGAGAGAGGTGACCGGCAGAATACCACAGGGATCAGTAATGGGACCAGTCCTGTTCAATATCTTCATTAGTGACATTGCAGAGTGACTGGAAGGAAAGGTCTGCCTATTTGCAGATGACATCAAGATCTGCAATGGAGTGGATACTCCAGAAGGGGTGCAGAAAATGAAGAGGGACCTGGGGGGACACAACAGAAACTTTCAGGTACCTCAAGGGTATAAACAAGGTGCAGGTATCTTTTCCAATGTAGGCAAGATATCAGAATGAGGGGACATGATATGAAATTGGAGGGGGATAGATTAAGAGGTAACATGAGGAAGTTTTTCTACACAGGGTGGTGGATGCTTGGAACCGTCTGCTACAAGTGGTAGTGGGGGCAAGCACAGTGGAGGGGTTTAAACATGCCTGGGACAGGCACAAGGGAACACTGGGAGGAAAGGGAGTGATGAAAAGCCATTGATCAGTTAGGGTCAGTGACTGCATGCAAGTATAGGGCTTATGGGCAGACTAGATGAGCCTAGTGGTCCTTTTCTGCTGACAATTTCTATGTATCTATGTACGGTCTGTAGTAATAGTGTAGGAAGGGAGGAATGGGCAGACTGGATGGCTTAAATGGTCCTGATCTGCCGTCGAGTTATATGTTTCAATGAGCAATATTACTGTTGGCTCATAACAACTGTAGTCAATAGCAGAAAGTGCACACCGGCCCGGTGGCAAGGACAGCTGAGGTGCTGGCGCCTCACTTGCTGCCACACCGGTGATCCACTTTGAGAATGGACCTGGGTTGCTCAGCAGGAGGTGAAGACTGAGTGTCCCACAGGACACTCCTTCACTCTGGGGAGAGCAGATGATGGACTTCACTGTGATACTGCCACCTGGGTGACCATAGTTGGTAGTGCAAGCAGAGCCATTAGGGAGGGAGGGAATCCTGTGACTGAGACTCGTGCTTGCATGCATCCTCTTCAGTCCTTGCCCGCCGGATATGAGAGGGCAGGGGAGAAAACAGGTGAAAAAAGCCAAGGCCAAGCGGCATGATGCCACGTTCCCTTGCAAGCCATACACCGTCTACTGGGCTACCTGCTGCCACATCCCTTACCTAGCCTCCTCCGGGGAGTGGGATCCCCTGGAGGCCTCGTCATGGGGGGGAGGATTTGTGGGGTGGTACCAGGTCATAACTACGCACACTAACCCGCACATAGCAGGAGCGCATTACAGGTAGCACGTAGGGGATTAGAGCAACAGGGGAATATCAATGATGCAATACTATTGCTATCGCCTGTTGCTCACCAGGAAGGAGGAAGAAAAAATTACTCACCTGAAGTAATCTTGTTTCTTCCAAATGGATCCACTAATATTATTACTCTTGCAGTGCTCCCTTAAGCCAGCACTGCCCCAGAGAGAATAGAATGCTATGCTAATCATGGAATGTTTAGCTTGTGCATCTATTTTCAAACTGCCCAGTGACAACTGCCTACATTCTACCTCAGATTTCTTAGAAGCATGCAAAGAGGCCATAACGACATGTGAATCACTATTTAAATAATTATAGAAAAATAATGCCCAACTGGACAAATAACAACATTAACCAAATGACTAGTATAAACAAATGTCCTCCTTTTTTTTTCTGAAGTCAGATATGCCTTTGGAAAAGAACCTACAAGTTAAGACATTACTAGAAGGTGCCAGCAGGTGGTATGCCACTCCAACTATACATCTTATCAGCTATGGAGAGGATTTTTCTTGTTACTGATTCTGAAAGGGGAGGCAAGAGTGGGGAGTAATAATATTAGTGGATCCTTTGGAAGAAACAAGATTACTACAGGTGAGTAATTTTTTCTTCTAATCCCAGGAATCCACTAATATTATTACTCTTGCAGACTATGCAATAGTACCTCAAGGAGGTGGGCCAGAATCTATTTAGGAAAAAGACTCTGCAACACTGCTGTGCCAAATCTGGCATCACTCCTGGACTGGGTGTCCAGGCTATAATGCTTAGTGAAGGTGTGGACTGACCTCCAGGTAGCTGCTTTACATATTTCCATTAGAAGTACCTCTCGGGCAGCTGCAATAGTTGCAGCTGTGCCCCTTGTAAAGTGGGCACTTAAACCAGAGGGAGGAACCTTGCCTGCCTTTGAGCAGCAAAACGGAATACGCTGGGCTATCCATCGAGAGATAGTCCTCCTCGAAGCAGGAGTATCCTTACCTACTTCCCCATAGGTGAGGAACAGTTGTTGTCTGTCTTGCCTATGATCTTTGGTATGAGTCATGTAATAACTCTGCTCTTTTTACATCCAAGCTGTGCAATTTTACGCTCACCTGAGCTAGAGTGTTCAGTAAAGAAAACTGGCAATGTTATAGACTGCTTCAAATGGAGTCAGAAACCACCTTGGGGAGGAACTTCTTATTAGTTGTCAACACTACCTTGTCCCTGTTGAAAGAAACATAGTCCTTTTCCACACAAAGGGCCTGTAACTCGCTTATCCTTCTGGCAGAAGTGATTGCTACCACAAAAACTACCTTCCAGGTAAGAAATTTAAGCTCTGCAGATGCCACAGGCTCAAATGGCAGAAGCATAAGCTAGGCAATGCAAATATTAAGGTCCCATGCTGGCACTGTGAGGGAGAAACAAATGAGAGAGCCCTTTAAAGAATCTTTTGAATATGGGATTTGATGCTAGGGAGGTATCCTTTCTAGCTGAAAGGTATGCTGAAACTGAAGCCAGGTGCACCTTCAGAGATGAATGCTGCAACCCCAGGGAGTACAGGTGAGACAAATAAACAAGAAGGGTTGGGATCCCAGCCTGGGCTGGGACTATATCCTTGTCACTGCACCAAATGGAAAATCTTTTTCATTTGAGGCATAGGTTTTCTTGGTGGAAGGCTTCCTGTAACCCTTAAGGACTTCTAAAACTGCTTCCAAGAATTGGCGATCTGCATATTCCAAGTCCTCAAGAGCCAGGCCTTGAGCTTGAGAGACCTGAGATTGGGGTACACTACCGTCCCCTGAAAGGCAGTCAGTAGATAGTACTTCTCAGGGAGGTGAATCGGTTTTCTCACAGACATTGAGAGCAGCAGGGAGTACCACGGCTGTCTTGCCCAGTCCAGGGCTACCAGAATCATTGAAGCTGGTTGTGACTTGAGCTTGATGAGCACCCTGAGTATCAGAGGAAAAGGAGGAAAGGCATAGAGGTACCTACCTGTCCAATCCAGAATCAGGGCATCCATTGGAACTGTCCCCTTCACTGGGGCCCTGCAGCAATAGAGAGGTAAGTGATGATTTTGGTGGGAAGCAAAAAGGTCTATTTCTGGGGTCCCCAACCTCCTGAATAGAGCATTCACCACTTGCTTGTTCAATGCCCATTCGTAATGGGCCTGGTTTATCCTGCTCAAGGCATCTGCCAAGGTGTTGTCCTTGCCTGGCAGATGAATTGACTGTAGAGAGGCATTTAGAGAGTAAGCAAGGCTTCATATCTTCATTGCCTCTGTACACAGAGGAGTGGACCTTGTCCCACCTTGTTTGTTGATATAATACATTGTTGTGGTATTGTCTGTTCTGACTTGTACCATCTTTCCCTGTATGAGATGAGAGAAACCCTGATAAACAGCTCCAGTAGGTTTATGTGAAGGAGTGAGTCTGCACTCTCCCAAGTACTGTGGATGGTGTGATCCCCTAAGTGAGCACCCCAACCAAGCAGGGAAGCATCGGTTGTGAGAACCAGGGACAGAGGCTCCTGCAGAAATGGAACCCCTTCCCTTAAACTTTCCAGTTCCCTCCACCATTGGAGGGTCTGTAGTAACATTTGTGTGACTGGTACTGGCTTTGAGAGGGTGTCTCCACCTTTGGCACCATTGTGCTCTGAGGTGGAACTGAATATCTCTCATCTGAAACCTGGCACCTATGACTGTGCTTGTTGCTGCAGCCACGTGCCCTAACAGTTGAAGAAACTGCATTGCTGGCTTTGGCCTGCCCAGGGCAAATGAGCCAGCCAGAAGCTGAATGCTTTCTGCCCCCTCCTGAGGGAGAAAAGCTCTTCTCACTACTGTATTCAGTTCTGCATCTATGAACTGCAGAACCTGTACAGGGGTCAGGACTGACTTTTCGGTATTGAGAAGGAATCCCAGGGACAGCAGCATATCCTGGGTTACCTGAGGTTGGTCTTACACCTGTTGGTAGGATTTCCCTATGATTAGCCAATCATCCAGATAAGGAAAAATTGTGACACCCAGTCTTCTGAGGTGTGTCACTACTACTGCTATGCACTTGGTAAAGACCCTTGGTGCAGAGGTAGAGTTGAAGGGAAGTGTTAAGAACTGGTAGTGGCCTAAGATACTGTCTGTGTGACTCCCTTATGGGAATATGGAAATATGTGTCTTTTAGATCCAAGGAGGCTAGCCAGTCCCCTTTTTGTAGAGTTGGCAAAATCATGGCCATTGTGACCATTTTGAACCTGGGCTTTATCAGGTACCTGTTTAGCAGTCTAAGGTCTAATATAGGCCACCACTGTCCATTCTTTTTGGTTGTTAGGAAATACCTGGAATAGAACCCTTGCCCTCTTTGGTTGTGAGGGACAGGCTTCACTGCTTTTGCCAGGAGTAGGGCCTGTACCTCCTGCTCCCTTAGTTTTCTCTCTGAGAAGGGAGCTGGTGCAAAATGTTTTAACCTTGGAGGAGGAAAGGACTTGAAGCAAAGGGAGAGACCCAGACTCACTATTTCCAAGACCCACTTGTCTGTGGTTATTTTTAACCATTCCTGGAAATAGTGAGTGAGTCTTCCCCCTACAAGATGTGGAAAGGCAGCCTGAAGGGAAAAATCAGGGGTTCTGTTTTGCTTGCTGCTGAGGCCGAGCAGATTGGGATCCTCTCCAAGAACCCCTTCTACTTCTAGCTCTGTAAAATCCAGTCTGCTGTGGTTGGTACTGCTGCTGGGAAACAGCCTGTACCTGAAAGAAAGGCCTCCTAAAAGAGGACCTGCCTCTGCCTCCCCTAGAATAAGATGAAGTAGAGGGCCTGTCTCTGGTCGAGTTGCTCCTAAAAAAGCTTTATATTCATCTACTTTTTTATATGTACCTCAGTCTGGGCACCAAAAAGAGAGTGGCCTTCAACAGGAAAGTCCATTGCCTTAGTTTGGGTGTCCTGGGTGAGGTTGGTAGCCCTCAGCCAGGCAAATCTTCTTAGAGCAATGGTACCAGCCATCCACCTTGCAGCTGTATCACTGGTGTCAGGTACCATCTGAAATTGGTATTTGGAAGCCTCCAAGCCCAATTTTGCTGTGTCTAGCAGCTCTGACATTGATAAAGTGGGGTTAGCCTCAGCATTGTCCACTACTGACTGCCAGAGAGCTTTTTGATATAGGGCTACATAGGCCTGGTAGCTGGCTTGATGAATTGGCAGGGATGCTGAAAGGTACCCCTTTTTTTTCCCATGCTGTCCACTTTTCTCGAATCCTTCTCAGAGGGTTGAGAGGATAAGAGAGTCTTGGCTTTCTCACAGGCAGCCTGCTGTACAATACACTGATGGTCTGGGTGACTAAAAAGAAACTCAGCACCAGATCTTTCTAACTGATACTTCTTGTCACACTTTTTGTCTGTGGGTGTGACTATATTGGGAGTCTTTAGGATTTCTAAAACATCCTTCTTAAATAATTCGTAGACAGGCAGAAGGATACTTTGTGAGGGTGTCAGCCCCATAAACTCCATGTATTGTGCCTCCTCTTCATCCTGGATCTCTTCAGCTGTTTGCAGATTCAGGGTCTCAACCATTTTCTTAACAAAAGAAAAATGAGAAGAGAAGTCCTCTGAGAGTCTGAGAGGGGAGCCAAAATCCTTTTCTGGTGACACCTCAGGTTCAATTCCTTCTTCTTCCAAGTCATCTTCCTCATATACCACTGAAGCAGTGGGCAAAAGAGGGGCAGCAACAGTTGCTTTGCCAGCAGTAGTAATCACAGGCTGCTGAGGGGGTATTAAGCCCTGCAGCACCTGGAGTAAGGCAAAAGCCTGTGTCAGCTCAGCAGGAGAAGGAGCATTAATAAGCACCTGAGGAGTTTCAGTCGGGGTGTCAGTGTGTTAGGTTTTCTTTCATTTTTTTGGCAGGCACCGGGCAGTCAGCCGGTTGATTGCCTCTCTTACCAGAGCTGCCACCCATATCATGGGTGGATTTAGAGGCTCTGGAAGGAATTGCCACAGTCTTAGAGGGGATGGACTGGTTAGAGCCCATGGACCCCTCCTCTAGTTTTCTTTTAAGCCTCTCCCTGCATTTTTCCACAGTCTTAACAGGGAAAGACAAATATCACAGTCTTCACTGAAGTGCTGTTGCCCAAGGCAGATCAAGCAAAGATCATGCTTGTCTGCCTTGGCAAACACCTCTGCACACTTCAAGCAGTTCTTGAACCCAGGGGTCCTGTTTTCTTTTTAGGCTTGTCTGACATTATAGAAAACAAGAACCAGTAACCGACCCAAAAATAGACTAAATTTAAATATTTGCAGTCAGTTTCACTAGAATAATGGTCAGTTCAGGAACCAATAAAGTGAAAAAACTATCAGTTCCGATCGGATTCAGAACCGAGAAACCACTGAGGAAAACCAATAAACTTCAGTTCAAAAGTGGTTAAAATTAAATAAAATTAAAGAATAAAGTAACTGGAACCCTCTAAAAAGGTTCCGATTAAATAAAAAAAGATTGGTTGCCCCTTGGTTCAAAGGAACCAATAGACAAGTTTACATTAAAAACTAATGAGGTATAAAATACTAAAGAACAATGACACTAGGCAGTAATGAAAAATAAAACAAAAATACTGAAGTTTTTTTGCTCTATGCACTACAGGAATCTGTCTTGATTGAGCGAGATCTCCAGGGCATCTGAACTTTGCAGCCGATAGAAGAAATCTGAGGTAGAATGTAGGCAGTTGACACTGGGCAGTTTGAAAATAGATGCACAAGCTAAACATTCCATGATTAGCACAGCATTCCATTCTCTCTGAGGCAGTGCTGGCTTAAGGGAGCACTGCAAAAGTAATAATATTAGTGGATTCCTGGGGTTAGAAGTGTATGTAAGCACTGTCGGTTGGGTGCTCGGTCATGGTGGAGTGGCTAGAGCACCTGACCCTGCAGTGCATGGGTTGGGGGAATCGTGGCTTGATTCCCTGCTAGGGAATATCTTAGTTTTATTTTTTTTTTCCTTGCCCCAGTGTCCACACTCTCTCAGAGTTGATTATATTAGCTCTGGAGGGTGTGGGGTGCTGTGGGTGAAGCTCCCCAGCAAAACAAAAGAACAGCTATCTGTTGTTGCCGCATGCTGTTTCCTTCTGCACGGTGGTTATATGTGTGGTATCGTCTGCGACATTATGACCCCATGCTTCTGGGGCACTGTATGGCAGAGGTATGGTAAACCCTAGTGATGATAGGGGACAGAGCTAGGGAGAGTAGTGAGGTAGATGGGGCTGGCTCAGTAGGAGGGGAAGAACAATTAGAATGTGTTTCTGCTTTATTTAAAAAAAAACAAAAAACGTTTCAACTCTCAAGGACTGGGGTCAATTTTAAGAGTTCATTAGTCAGCTAACAATGACCATGATCAGCATTTATATAACTACCTCTCAACAGTTGAGGCCAGAACTAGTGACTGTGGTGCCCATTCTGGTCTCATGTCTGAGTCAGAACAGAAGCAAAAACACAAAAACATGCATGGCCCTCAGGTTTTAATAAGTGCCAACAGCATGGTACCTGACTACTCAGGGCAGCTAAGCATTTAGAATGCTACAAGTGTTAGGGCATAGATCACAACTGGCTAAACTGTGATTTGTGCAAGGTATTTTGTTGTAAGACAGAGAGAAAGAGACAAGCTAAAAGGCCATCACTATCAACTCTGGCCTTTCTGTCTAACTCCAAAGAGTGTTCTCCTGTTTACAAGGTTGAGAACCCCTCTTTAAAATGTCTATTGATATAGCCTCCTCCAAAAACTAGCCTAATAGTAATAAACTATCTCCACATGTCCATAGAAAGCTGGCTACAAAAATGGTGCTCCCTGTTTTTGACTACGTATATTTGTTTATTTTATTTAGTTTTTGTTGACCAGGTAAGTGCACTAGACAAATTCTGACTATTTTCAGGTACAGCCAGGGGAAGGGGGATACAGATGAATGCCAGCTGACCTTGAACCAGATTAAGCTATTGGTGGTATTTTTAGTGAATGGGGGGAAATTTGCCCAGGACACTGGGGAAATTCCCCAACTCTTGTGGTAGGGAACACTGTTGTGGTTCTCCGCATCTGCTGGGTTCAGATCATGGCTGATGCTGGTGGTGGATGGACATCTGAAGAGTCCTCCTCCTCCTCTTCTTCTGCAGTTCTAGATGTGTCCAGTGGAGTTCTAACAAATGAGGCAGCTGGGATGCACCAGCGGGGTGGCCAACTTTCTGCCTTTTCTATGGACACCAAAACGATTGATCAGAATGTAGTTCTGGATTTAGATGAAGAATCTCCCCCTGTCACTTTAACTTTGGCTCAGAAACAGTGCTGTTTGATGGCTGAGTTGGAAGCAGTGACTCGGCAACTTCAACAAGACTCTCTTAATTTGGATGCAGAGAGAAAACGGAAAAGATCTTTATCTTCGCCCCTTGGGCCTAGTACGGCTGGACCAGCGAAATTGTTGATGGTGGATCCAATGCCAGTAGGCCTGGAACTGGCCCTGGTAGTCCCCCTACAGTCGGATTGGAGTACTGAAACGGACCCGTCCAGGACAGCAGAGGTGGCTCTACATAAGGCGGGATGAGTTCCGGCAGTGAATGGTAGCTGGAGGCCAGACCCTTCTGCTCCTCTACCTGATACAGAGCCTGACAGGCCAGACTTGCCGCATGATTTGACTCATACCGAGATGCTACAGGACGATTTTCTGTCAGCCTCAGGTACTGTCTCTTCTAATATTTCGGATCCTGTTTTACGTAAATTAAAGAAGTTGGCTCCAGCAATTCTACCTACACCTGGGGTTCAACAGGATAAAGAGGCCTCTGGCCTGCCGACTGACTCAGGTCAGGGTGGAAATGAGCCACAATCTTATGTCAGTCTGTTTCATAAACCTGTAGAGCTAGCCCAGAGATGGAATGCCATCCGCCTGTGGTATATAGGTAACAGGGATGACCATCCAGATCGTTTCTTTGTTGGGAAAGTTCTACTTAAACAATCATTCAGATTCACACCCTCTGTGGTGTATGCCCTCATTCATGCCTCGGGTGAAATGACATTTGATGTTAGTTTTTGGACCCCTGCTCTTCTCGAACATTTCTGGTGTAAATTTGCTAATTTAAAGACTAATCTGATGTGGTCCAAGTTTCTGGTATCCCCCTGACAAAACAACCCTTTCGTGCAGTTACAGTCCTTTTTCGCAATGAGGGGGGTGAACATTACTGATGTTATCTATTGGTTGGAGAAAAGATGTTCCATCCAGGGGAATCCTACCCCTATCCTGGATGATGAAGGGTTTTGGAATGGGGGATGGAAGATTAAAGTGAAGTTACAGAATGAAGAACAAAATATTGTCCATCTTCCAAACTGTTTTTTTATCGGGTGAGATAAGAAAAAATGACTCACCTTAGTAATGTTGTTTCTTCTAATGGAGTCTTGCTATATTATGACAATTGCAGTTTGTCCCACCATTAGAACTGCTCCGGAGGTGAAAGAGTTAACTACCATGCCAGGCATGGAGTTTAGAGCGTGAGCTCGGTTAGAGAAGCTCTGTCTGGCTAATTTCAAACTGAAACTGTCAGATCTTTACGAGCAAAAACTCACTAAGGTTCTGTGTGGAAGCTGTAACCTACACTAGCCAACTGGCTACCTAAATATTAACACCTATTCCTGGTCCCAACACCAAGACTCAAGTCAGGGGACCAGAAAAATAATAATATAAGATAAAATAAAACACAACACCCCAAAACCCCCAAAAGGGGTGGAAAAAAACATATAATGGGCGTAAAAAGTGCCAACACTGGCTGCCCACCCCATACCCAAGTAGAAGTTCTGAGAGGGGCAGGCTGGGGAGGTCATAATATAGCAAGACTCCATTAGAAGAAACAACATTACTAAGGTGAGTAATTTTCTTCAAACAACATGAAGTCTTGCTATATTATGACAATTGCAGAATACACAGCAGTACCTCCATGGAGGAGGGACAGAACCTACTAGAATAGGCTCTGAAGCTGTGCCAAATCTAGCATCCCTCCTGGCCTGGATATCCAAGGAGTAATGCTTGATGAAAGTGTGTACCGTTTTCCAGGTAGCTGCTTGACATATCTCCAAGATAGGGATGTCTCTGGCAGCAGCTAGAGACGCAGCTGTACCTCTGGTAGAGTGAGCCCTCAGGCCTGAAGGGGGAACCTTTCCCAGTTTTTGATAACAAAATTGGATACACGAGACAATCCACCTGGCAATGGATCTCTTAGTGGCAGGTTTACCTTTCCCAACCTCACCATAAGTGAGAAAAAGTTGGAGGATTGAACCTATGACCCTAGTACACTCTATACAGTAACTAAGGGCCCTCTTAACATCTAAGCTGTGCAGCCTCCTCACCAGAGGAGGAATGGTCAGTGAAGAACACTGGAAGGGAGATAGATTGGTTAAGATGGAAATCTGAAACCACCTTAGGCAAAACTTCCTGTTAGTCCTAAGGACTACTTTATCCCTGTGAAAGGGAAATAAAGTCAGTCTCCACTGACAAGGCTTGTAACTCACTTATGCGCCTGGCAAAAGTGATGGCTACTAGAAAAACAGTTTTCCAAGTCAAATACTTAAGCTCTGCAGAAGACAGAGGTTCAAGGGGTTGCATCAACTGAGCAATGCAAACATTAAGATCCAGGCAGGGGCGGGGCCCTGAAAGGTGGATTAGTATGAAGTAATCCCTTGAAAAACTTGGAAAATACAGGGTGGTGGAAAGAGAAGAGGGCTTTCCTGCTGAAATAAAAGCAGAGACAGCTGCCAAATGCACTTTCAGGGTAGCTGGTCTCAGGCCCAAAGAGTTAAGATAGACCATATAGTCCAAAACAATGGGCAAATCAGCAGATTCAGGAATATGCTTCCCAAACACCAGATGGAAAACCTTTTCCATTTAGAATTATAAGTAGCCCTAGTGGAAGGCTTCCTAGAAGCCTTCAGGATGTCAAGAACACCTTGAGAAAGGTGTAGGTCAGCAACTCTAACTCCTCAAGAGCCAGGCCTTGAGGTTGGAGGATTTGAGATTCGGATACCAAACTCTCCCCTGGGCACAAGATAACAGGTTGTGTTTCCTGGGGAGGCACAGGGGAAGATGGACAGCTAAGGACAGAAGGAGTGGGTACCAGGGCTGCCTGGCCCAATCTGGAGCAATCAGAATCATCCTGCAAGGCTGGGATCTGATTTTGACTAGCACCTTGAACAGGAGAGGAAAGGGGGGAAAGGCATATAGAAACTTCCCTTCCCAATCTAGGAGAAAGGCATCCAGGGGGACTGAGCCCATCACTGGGGGCCTGCAACAAAACAGTGGAAGTTGGTGATTGTCTGGAGCACGAAAGATCTATCTGAGGGGTGCCCCATCTGGCAAAAACTATCCCAGTACTTGGGGATCCAGTGACCATTCGTGATGGCCCTGGGAAATCCTGCTGAGAGCATCTGCCAGGACATTGTTCTTTCCTGGAGGTGAACTGCTATGAGGGAAGTGTTCAGGAATAAGCCAGAGACCACAACTCATTGCTTCTGTGCACAAGGCCGAAGACCGAGTGCCCCCTTGTTTGTTGATGTACCACATTGTGGTGGTGTTGTCTGTTCTGACTTGTACCACTTTGTTCTGAACAGATGCAGAAAACACTTGAAGTGCTAGAAAGACAGCTCTGAGTTCCAGCAAATTGATGTGGAGCAGAGATTCTTGAGGGGACCACACTCCCTGGGTGGAGAGGTCACCCATGTGAGCTTCCCATCCCAGAAGGGACGCATCTGTAGTAAGGATCAAGGAGTGAGATAGAGGGATGAAGGGGACCCCTAGTCTTAAATTGCTCTGATCCTGCCACCACTGAAGGGCCTGGATCAGGGTTCGAGTCACTGGGATCAACTTGGAAAGGGGATCTTTTCTTTGAGACCAAAAGGCTCTCAAGTGAAACTGAATGTCCCTCATCTGAAATCTTGCTCCTTGCACTACAGCTGTGGAAGCAGCCATGTGTCCTAGGAGCTGTAAGAAGTGCCTTGCTGGTCGAGAGACCTGCAGAGTGAAGGAGGAGGCCAGGGCCACCAGGTTCCTTACCCTCTCTAAGGGCAGGAAGGCTCTGGCCTGCTTTGTATCCAGTTCTGCACCTATGAAGGTGAGTATCTGAACAGGTTCCAGCACTGACTTTGGGAGATTGAGCAGGAAACCCAAGAGGTGAGCAGCTGCTGGGTAACTTGCAGGTGTGATTTGACCTGTTCTGGAGACTGGCCTACAATAAGCCAGTCGTCTAGGTAGGGAAAGACAGCAATCTTTTACCTTCTTAAATGAGCAACTGCTACTGCTAGACATTTTGTGAATACCCTTGGGGCAGAGGTGAGGCCGAAGGGCATTGCTCTGAACTGGTAATGGCCTGAGGGCAGTTCGAATCTGAGGTACTTTCGGTGGGAGCTTCTGATTAGAACATGGAAATAGGCATCCTTGAGGTCCAGGAAACTAGCCAGTCCCCTGGCCTTAGAGAAGATAAAATTATTGCCAGAGTCACCATTTTGAATTTTGGTTTCAAAAGGTGCTTGTTCAGATATCTTAGGTCCAAAATGGGCCGCCATTCTCCTGTCTTTTTTGGGGTAAGGAAGTACCTGGAGTACAGACCCTTGCCCTGGAGTAGGGAAACCCTTTCTACAGCTCTGAGAGCCAGGAGGGTTGAGACTTCTGTTTCTAAGGCAAAGGTCTCTAGAGGGTTTGCAGGTGGAAAAGATCTGGCTCTCATCTTTGGAAATTTTTTGAAGCTGAGAACCAGACCCTGGCTTACTACTTCCAGGACCCACTTGTCTGATGTTAGAGACTCCCAGTCCTGAGCAGTAGCTAGCCTGCCCCTACAGGTAATGGAGAACCGGCCCTGGGCACCCCATCAGGGTGCCTGTTTGGCAGGGGCTTTAGGCTGAGGGGTGGAAGCAGGCCTGCTTAGGCCCCGTCTGCCTCTGCCTCTGAAGAACCCCCTCTGAGCATAAGCAGAAAAAGCCTGGGTTTGGTAAAAAGGCCTGTGAAAAGGCCTACCTCTACCCTTGGGGGTCTGCTTCTGAGGAGTGGCTTGCCGCTCCTTGGCTTGTGCACTCCTAGAAGTTGTTCTATATTCATCCATTTTCTTCATGTAATTCTCTGTCTGCTCCCCAAACAGAGAATTCCCTACCACAGGAAAATCCATGGCCTTAGTCTGGGTATCCTGTGACAAACTAGTACACCTGAGCCAAGCCAACCTACGAAAGGCCACAGATGTAGCCATGACTCTAGAGGATACATCATTAGAATCCACAGCAGCAGCATGGAATTGCACCTTGGATGCCTCAATACCATCAGCAGCCACCTGCTCCAACTCCTTGGCAAGCTGGCCAGGGGCCTGTTTGGCCAAAGCCATGACAGTGTCCCATCTAGATTTTTGGTATCTTGCCACATAAGCCATGTAATTTGCTTGTCTGAGTCCCAAGGACGCTGCCATGTATTGTTTTTTAGCCATGGCATCAAGTCTTCCTGGAGTCCTTGTCAGGAGGATGTGAAGCCAGGGGAATGTTAGCCTTATCACAGGCTGCAGCCTGAACTACCCCAACATGACTGCATTGCTGTGAAAGAAAGTCTGTATCAGGACCTGATAAAGTGTACCTCCTGTCCAACTTCTTGTCAACAGGAGGCACAGAATTAGGAGCTTTTAGTATCTTTATTGTTTGTTTCCTAAATGATTTATGTAAGGGGATAGATAATCTCCTAGACTCTGGGATATCCATCATTTCCACAAAATCAGGTTCCTCTTGCTCATCCACAGCTTCCTCTAATGGGAGCTGGATGGTTTCAACAACCTTTTTATAAAACAAAAAGTGAGAAGGGGACTCAGAAAGCATAGGGGGAGATTCCAAAGGTCTGTCTGGGGAGATGTCCGGTTCAATGGGCACATCCAGACTCTCAAAGTCACATTCACACTGATCATAATCCTCCTCCCCCTCCTCTGGTTCATAAAACTCTTCAATATCATATTCTTGAACCGGTGGAACCGGCCGAACCGACCTTTTACCAGACAGTGGCGGTTCGGACGGAACCGGAGAAAGTGACTGTACAATCTGTATAGCTTTTGCTATTTCTGCAGCAGTTGGAGAAGGAATTTTGGACTCCAAACCTGCTGATTTTTTAGTTTTCTTTGCTGGAACTGGCTTCTCAGAGCCAGCTTTTCGTTTGCCCAAGGAAGTCTTGCCCTGGTCAGAGGGCACTCCCTCCGGTTCGGTTGGCACCAAACCGGGCTGGCCATCCGGGTCAGCGGACTTTTTGGCCTCTCGTTCCCTGAGCCTGCCCACTCTCTTGTCCAGGGTGGCTGCAGGGAAATTTTTACAAATCTGGCAGTCTGAATTGAGGTGGTCAAACCCCAGACAATAGACACATGTAGTGTGTGAGCCAGCCTTGGCAAAGGCTTCCCCACAGACACTACAGTGTTGAAACCCAGTGGGCCCGGTTTTTCTTTTGGGTTTCTCAGACATGATGCCAGCCTAACCAACAAACTTGCCCTTTTAACGGCAGTGCCAGGCAAGACACCCTTATCGGTTCCCAACCGTGTCACGGGTCGTGGAAAAAACCATAATGAAATCCGGTTTTTTTAGAACCGATAAGAACCGGGAACCGCACTCTAAAAGCTTTAAAATGCTTACTTTTAAGAGTTTTAAACAGCCTGACAAGTTCCACACAGAAATAAACCTATCTATTACTTACAATACCACAGACAGAGCTTGAACCGATCAGTTTGCGGTTAAAATAATAATACTCGCGGTTGAATTTAACCGAGAAAATACTGTTTAAACTGAGCAGTAGGAGAAATCTCCGGAGCGACTGTTCAGTGAGGCGGAGTAAAGAATCTAACAGTTTCAGTTTGAAATTAGCCAGACAGAGCTTCTCTAACCGAGCTCGCGCTCTAAACTCCATGCCTGGCATGGTAGTTAACTCTTTCACCTCCGGAGCAGTTCTAATGGTGGGACAAACTGCAATTGTCATAATATAGCAAGACTTCATGTTGTTTGAAGGGCTTTTTGTTTTACCCAGGACAGCCTCGCACCTGTTACAAGTCCGGTTCCACCAGGCATATCAGTATAAACTGTGACATTCTGAAATGTACGCGTTGTGGGGATCTAGGCCATCGTAGTGCACATTTTTTAAAGACTCTAAATGTAATCTGTGTGATGAACTTGGCCGTAATTTTATGGATTGCCCGTGGGCTGCAAAAAATAATGAGAATTCTGACTTTGGGGTACAAGATTATTACATCAGAACAGCCCTTAAGCAACCATATGTGGGTCCTCGGGTGGGATCTCCGCGGTTTGGGACCCAGGCTGAGGATACAGAGGTTCCTCAGAGTCAGCCGGAGCAAGTGGTTGGGGGGGGGATCAGGAACTCATGGTAATGACTGAACCTAATTTGATAGCTGAGCCTCCTTTAGATGCTGTGGTTTCACCTCCCCCCCCCCCCATGGCATCTTCTCAGGATTTGGAGTTCCAGGTAGCCAAGGGGAAAAAGAGGAAATCTTCTACTCAGAGACTGTCTAAACAACCTATTAAAGGGGACCCTCTTCCTTTGCAAAATAAATTTTGTTTTACAGAATCCCCCTCCGGATATGGCTGTGGACTCAGACACGGCTTCCCTGCCCTCATCTCAGTCAGAGACTTTGTCCGAGGCTGATACCATTGAGGATACTAGACCTAAGTCTCAAAGGAGTGGAAGGGTGATACGGACTTCAAGCAAAATTAGTTGAATACTGTGTTCTGTTTGATGGACCCTTCACTTTATAAGTTTACTCTCGCTTCCTTTAATGTGAACAGTCTTAAATCTGAAAGAAAGCATCTGAGCACTTATGCCCAATTTATATCTTCTGATTTGAAACATAGAATTTGTCGGCAGATAAAGACTGCTTGGCCCACCCAGTCTGCCCATTTCCCTACCTACTGGATAAGCTGCCGTTCCTAGTTAACCAGCAGCCTACTTCTTCCTACCCCCATCCCCTAGAATGGCCTTATGACTGTCCCATGCATGCTTGAATTCCACCACTGTTTTTGACTCCACAACCTCCTCCGGAAGGCTGTTCCATGCATCCACAACCTCTCTGTGAAAAAATACTTCTTAAATTACCTCTGAGCCACCCCCATCTTCAAATTGTGCCCCTTGTTCTTGCACACCTCTTTTTTTGAAAGATGCTACCCTCTTGAACTTTGTTGATTCCCTTGAGATACTTGAAAGTTTCTATCATGTCCCCCCCTCCCTCCTTTTCTTTCAGGATGTCCTGCTTCATTCCCCTATGGAGAGAGAGGCTGCTAGTACTGGTGGGGTTTGGGGGGATAGTTTTTGGTCACAGGGTGAGAAACTTGTTCAGGCGTTGGTTTTGGTTTTTTTCTTGGGTGCAGGTGATACACAGTTTAGAAGTTGTTTGGGGGAGGCTTTCCTTCTAGATGCTCAATTTAAGGGGATGGAACTACAGCTTATTAATGTGTGTGCTCTTCAGTTAAAATTTGAGCATGCACGGCTTTTGCGGAAGCTTAAACCCCTTTTTTTTTTTTTTACCACTAGGTTGATTGTGCTGGGGAAGGGGGATTTTAATTGTGATTTAACATGTGCTGATCGGGGATTACAGACCAACAAACTTTTCTGTGACTTCAACGCTTTGAACATAGTAATTTCTGACATGGGGTTATTGGATGTTTTCTCCACCTTTTTTCCGGTGGCCCCATTCATATTTTTGTGGTCCTTGTTCTTCTAGGATTGATTATGTTTTCATTTGGAAAGCGTTGCAGCTTCAGACAGTGCAGGTAGTTGAAATGATCACTTCTGACCACAAACTGTTGAAAGTTATTTTGGGGAACTTACCAGAGCAACGATTTGGCCCAGGTTTGTGGAAATTAAATTTATCTCTTTGCCAGGAACCAGTAATTTCTGAAGGGTTTAATTATCTTTTGGCGGCTCGTAAATCTGTTTTTTTTCTGTGTGAGGATTAAAATAATTGGTGGGAGGACACGAAAACAGAAGCAATTCTCTATTTTCAAAAATTGGGGAAATAAAGGGGGTGGCAGCTCTCACAGATGCAGTTTATACTTCAGGACAGGTTGAGGGAACTCACATACTTACAAGCAACTCGTCAGTCTGATTTTCATTCCGTTATCACACAGACAAAAACTGCTCTTGCTTCTGTTCAACGTGATTTAATGAAATGTTTAGAGACCCAACAGAAGCATTGTACAGTGGGGAAAAGGGAGATATCTTCCACTTTTAGCCTTTACTGATTTAAGGGACCTTAAAAATATTTCATACCTCCTTACTCCTACTGGTTCAAGGATTACAGTGAATTCTCAGATTTTAAAGCAGATCCAGAATCACCTCCTTAGCAGTTTTACTAGCTTATCATTGCCCTGTGAGTCCATGAAGGTATGGTTACAGGGTTGCAGCCTTCCACAACTTACTTTGGAGGAACAGGAGGCTATGAGGGCCCCAATAATGCTGGGTGAATTGCGGGATGTCATCTGGTCCCTGTAAAGTGGCATATCACCTGGGTCGGACGGTCTACCCCATGACATTTATAAAGTTATTTTTGAGGCTTTTGGGGGAAGTTAACTTCCTTTTGTAATTTTGCTTTAAGGTCTGGGGCTCTACCAAATAGTATGTATATGAGCGTTTTGGTGCTTCTGTACAAGGCTGGCAAACATGGAGATTTAACGAACTGGAGACTGAGTACCCTCTTGAATATAGATTATAAAATTCTCATGACAATTTTGGGCACTCGTTTAGTGCAGGTCCTACACAGGATTATTAATTCCACGCAATTTAGTGGGGTTCCCCCATGGAAGGTACAGGATGCCTTGCTTCTTATCCAGGAAATTTTTCAGAAGGGACAGAATGGGGGAAGTTATGGGGTATTTAGTTACCCTGGATCAGTCCAAGGCCTTTGATCGCATAGAACATGATTATTTGTGGGAAGTTTTACGGGCATATCAATTTCACCCTTGTTTTATTATGTGGTTACAGACCTGTTACAGTCAAATAAAGCTTTTCTCCAGTGTCAATGGCTGGTCTGGTGCAGCAGTTAGGGTAACTCGAGGAGTTTGACAAGGGTGCACTTTGAGCCCCCTTTTATACCTCTTGACCTTGGATCCTTTACTGCGGTGTCTCAATGCAGATCCCAATATCCTGGGATTGTTGGCAGGTTGTGAGGACCCTCAGATTTGTACGGTGGCATATGCCGATGATGTAGAGTTAATAATGGCAGATGTGGCCTCCTTGAAAGCAACTTTGGATGTAGTGGACAGTTTCTCTAAAATGATGGGGGCAGCACCGAATATGCCGAAGAGTGTTTGTTTACCTATTGGTTTAGATAGTGTTTCACCTGCTTCTCCTCTGGATATTCCTCAAAATTCAGGATATGTGAAAATTTATCTTGGTGGTTTAGATCCACAATTTTATAATTGGGATCTCAGGCTCCGTAAAGCGCAAGACAAAGTGAGGTCCTGGGCGTATGTCGCAGAAAAAGGGGTATTTGATAAAGTCCTTTTTATTGCCTATGTTTCTCTTCTTAAGTGCTGTCTTTCCTCCCCATCAGGGTTTAGAAGCTACTCTATTCAGAGTTTTTTTTTTTTCAGTGTCTCTTGGGCAGCTGTTTGAAGCCCCTTAAAAGGGGCATTACATATTTGCCTGTGGCACAGGGTGGTCTGGGGATGATCAACCATTTGATTTTTTTATATGTCACTTTCATAGATACCAGTGTAGTCCCACTTTTAAGGGGAATCAGTACCTTAGGGGTCCTTGGGTGTTGGATTATTTGGCACCCATTTTAGGCTTCTGGGGTGACCACCTCCCGATTTCAAAGCAAAACCATATTTGAGGTTTTCCACAATATTTTTTAGATGTGGTGGCTAAATTGAAGTCATGGTTGGTTTTAAAGTCACACTGACTTACCAGGTCCTGGGAGGGTTTTTATGTTAGTATTTTGGGATATGCAGTTCATTGAAAACCCATGGTTTATTGAGCATGCCCCTTCTGTGCAGAAGTTGCTTACTGGTATTTTGATTAACAAAAAGGTACCAATTCATATGTGGGATTTTTTATGGCTTTCCCTTCATTTGAAACTGGGGGATCAGGGAAAGCAAAAGCATAAGAGTGTACAGGAGAGGGAATGTCCTAGATTGGGTCCATGTCTGGGTATACAAGAGACCATGAAACACCTTTTTTTGGATTGCCCCTTTGTACAATCTTTTTGGCAGTATGTGCATAAAGGTTGGCCCCTGAATCCCTTTCGAACCATGACTTCTGAGGTCCATCTGTGGACTGTCTGGTACAGTCCTCAAATGGTTTACATCTTTTTTATCTGGGAGAACACAGTGAGGTGTGTCGGGGATTTTTTCCTTGGACCTATTCTCTCTGCAGTGTGGGGTTCCCCAAGGCTCGATGTTTCCCCCCATGTTGTTTGCAGTGTATATGCTGCCCCTTGGAGACATTGTAAGACAGTATGGGCTGAGGTTTCACTGTTATGCTGATGATGCTCAGCTCTACCTGTCTTTCGCGCCCGACCAGGATACTGCTTTCTCTGTATTGAATAACTGCCTCACTGAAATCCATGATTGGATGAATTTGAGCTGTCTAATGTTGAACACTGGTAAGACCAAGGTTATGGTTGTGGACCCGGGGCATAGGATAGAGGGATTGAGGTCTGACCTACCTTCCAGTTTATTTCTGGGGAGATATCAGCTCTGTATCTCTGAATTAGTGCATAACCTGGGAATTGTACTTGACGACGGGCTGACCCTTCGTCATCAGGTGTCAGCAGTTGTTAAGTCCACCTTTTACCATCTTAGGAATATTGCCAGAGTGAAGCGCTATGTTCTGTCCTCCGATTTACCTGTGTTGGTCCACGTCTTTGTGACTTCTTGCCTTGACTACTGCAGCTCCATTTACCTGGGGCTTCCTGTGGTTGATATCTGCCACTTGCAGCGAGTGCAGAATGCTGCTGCTAGATTGTTGACAGGGGTACCAAGAAGGATGCATATTACCCCTGTTTTGCGTGATCTGCACTGGCTGCCTATACAGTGGCAGATCACCTTCAAAGTAGGTCTTTTGACCTTCAAAGCCCTGCATGGACTTGGCCCTGACTACTTGAAAGAGCTTCTGATCCCTTATACCCCTGTACGACAGCTCCGCTTGGCTGATGAGTAGTTGCTGGAGGTTCCGAGGGTTACTTTAAAATCTTCTGGGGCTCAGGCTTTTATGTTCATTGCCCCAACCCTCTGGAATTCTCTGCCTTGGCAGCTTCAGGAATGCACCACCATGGAGACCTTCAAGCGTGAACTTAAGACCCATCTTTGGAAACATGCTTTTATTACTTAAGACTGTCACTTTTTGATTTCATATATATTTTCCTGTTTTTATCGCTAATTATTTAAGATTGTTGTGATTTTTATTTTATATTTCTTTTCTGGTTTTATTGCCTCATTTGTACAGTGCCTTGGTGCCTGAAAGGCGCTTATTAAGTAAAGCTTTATTTATTATTTTATTATTTATGTGAGGGTATTTTTCCAAGATGGTGGGCAAAATATGATGGCCTGATGCTGCAATTGATTTTGTTAAGCATTAAATTTAAGCTTTGGCAAGCACGGTGTAATCTCACCTTGCGACAGCAACAGACCACTGTAGAACAGGTAATGTTTTCAGCACAGTGAGACATTTATATTTTGCAATCCCAAGATAGAGCCCTGTATTCCCCTTCTCATTTTCATTTATGTTGGAGACATATGACTTGGTTGGATACAGGGTGAAGGTTTATTGCTGTTTTTTTTTCCCCCTGGTCTCTTGGATACCAGAGGAAAACGTATTTTCTCTACTGGGACTTTTCTAGGTTTTTTATTTTAAGTCTGAGATCTACAGTATTAGGGATAATGATTTTTCAGACTTTTTGGTTTGGTATCTGTAATTAATTCTTTGTTCAGTTATAAGCTAACCTATGGTTGATATCCTGATTTTTTGTTGAAGGTTGACAATGATTAATCAATTCACCCCTATTGATTGGGGGGGTTATGGAATAACTTGGGGTAGCAATTAATATGTGCTGTACTGGATATTCATATTTTCTTTTTTGCTGGGGTTTACCATTTCTTTTGTTGTTTAGTTTTGAGTTTTTCTGGACCACAATTTCACCTACTCCTTTGTTGGGGGGGGGGGGTTGTTTTTTTACAGCAGTTTGTTTTATGGGTTCAGTTTTCCAGTTTTGATGTGATACTCTTTTGTTTTAATTTGCTGTTTGTTTATGTTTCTGTATGTACATATTTTTGATTTGACTCTATGTTATTTTTAGTTATGAATGACATATTCCACTACTTTTTAGTAGGGGGGGATATTTTTATATTAAGACATTTTTGGTTTAAGGGTTTCAGTATGATGTAATTCATCTTTGTTTAATTTTTTTTATGATTTGTATGTACAATTTCAATTTGGCTATGGGTTATTTTCAGTTATGAGTAACAAAAATGTCCCTATTCTTTTAGTAGGGATGGGAAGGGGGTTATGTACACATACGACTTAGTTCTGATTGATGTTTATGTATGCTGTAATATTTGTTTCTGTTTTCTTTGATTTCTTTTATTATGATTTTGTATGACGTAATACAAATTTTTGTATATTTTGTTTCAAGTTTTGAATAAAAAAATTCCCCTACTCTGTCTCTAGGGGGAGCTGCAGCATCCATGGCTGCGGTCGCGGGGAATGGTCAGTCTGCTGGTGTACCTGCAAGTAAGCAGATCTCCCTCCCTCCCTGCAGGTCCAGCTCAGGAGATCATAGAGGAAGAGGCTAGTGTTTCAGGAAATAATATGGAATCAGATATATTGCCTCAGCAACTAGGTAATACTGAAGAGAACTGGTTAAAAAAGATGATACAGGAAAAAAGGCCACTGATTATGTCCCTTCTCAACTCCAAAGGGAGAAAAGGTATTTCTGAACAACAGCGTAATAATACTATGGAGACTGGAGAAGAACTGTCAGTATTGCAACAAGGAGAAAGATCTGCTAACTTGAATATACCAGTTGTGAAGGATTTGACAGGTTCCTGCAATTTTCTCCCAAGCTCCGATCCCACTGACAAACCACCCAGTAATGTCAAGCAAGGCCCAGCAGGTAGAAGAGGTAGAAGACTTGGTTTGCTGGCCAAGGCACCTAGCTTCACCTGAGCTCTTTCCTTCTAAGACTGCTTGAAAGGCAGAGTAGAGAAACTTACCAAAGCAAGGGAGAAGGATTAAGACTTAGTTTGGCTAAGCAGATTTACTGTGTGGTGGTGTTTTTAATTTTTACTCACAGGGATTGCTACTGTTTGTTGCTAACATTTCATTGCTTTATTTTTTCTCTGATTCAAATTGTTGTTGCTGGTATACCTTCTTCTGCATTATTACAAGGTGGCCTACAGGTGTGTGCTAACAGATTACTGCTGTAATCTTCTGATTCAAATTGTCTTTTGCAAGGTATATCTTCTGTTACTGCTTTATTTTCTCTGGAGCAAAGTGTTCCTTACAGGGTATATCTTCTCGAAATTACTGTATTACAGGTGGAGCTTACATTTTTGTGACTTTTTATCATTGGGCTAAGCAAAATTACTGTTTGACACTGTGTTTTATTTTATTCTTGTTTGTTGAAAAGGTTTGTTGTCTCAGAGGTGTTTCAGTCTCCTTCTCACATTGAAGGAGCTAATTGCTTTTCCTCCCACAGCTCTTCCAAAGGATTAGGTGTGTATGTGGGGTGGAGCTGGCAAACTGTCAGTATTTCCAACAGAAAGAAGGGTTAAAAAGTCAGGTTAGTTGATATCTTGGAGGTAGAAGACTTGGTTTGCTGGCCAAGGCACCTAGCTTCACCTGAGCTCTTTCCTTCTAAGGCTGCTTGAAGGCAGAGTAGAGAAACTAACAAAGCAAGGGAGGCATGATTAAGACTTAGTTTGGCTAAGCAGATTTACTGTGTGGTGGTGTTTTATTTTTACTCACAGGGATTGCTACTGTTTGTTGCTAACATTTCATTGCTTTATTTTTCTCTGATTCAAATTGTTGTTGCTGGTATACCTTCTTCTGCATTATTACAAGGTGTGCCTACAGGTGTGTGCTAACAGATTACTGCTGTAATCTTCTGATTCAAATTGTCTTTGCAAGGTATATCTTCTGTTACTGCTTTATTTTCTCTGAGAAAAGTGTCTTACAGGGTATATCTTCTCTGAAATTATTACAGGTGGTGCTTTACAGGTTTTACAGTTTTATCTAACATTAGGATAAGCTTTCAGGGTTACTGCATTTGTTGTTGACTGATTGTTTCTGCTCTTACCTCCTTGTTCTTTCGTCCCGTGGTTCTTCTTTTTAGGCAGGAAAGGGCCCAGCCACCCACCCCATCCCCAACCACCCCACGCTACACTCCTTTTATAGGGTACCACAGTTGTGACATTTCCTGTGGCAGAGCAGGAAGGGGCGGATCAGTGGGGCCTCACAAGGTGATCTCATTTACAGGGCACTAGTAATTTAACTTGTTATAACAAGTTAAACAAAGCACAATTAAACCATTACTTGCATTTTTTCCTTTTTTCCTTCTAATTACTCTGACTAGGTTACAAACCCAGCAACTTATTTGGAATGGATTTCATTAACTGCAGGTACTGTGGAACAATTTTCAGAAGGACAGTCTTACAGGATTTAGGACACTGTCCTACATGCTGGGCCTTTGGAGATCTTAGATCTCAGCTCCGGGCAGCATGGGCAGAGATTGCACGCCTCAAATTTCATATTGAAGAGGAAATACATTATAAGAACCACCCGCCATTTCCCCAGCATCCAACAGAAAACCTCGACCTCAAGAGAGGGTAGTTGGTCCAGGAGGTTGGCAGGTGGTTAGAGGAGCAAATCAGGTGCCCCATCACCTCTGCTCTCCAACATTACCTCCAAAACCATATAAACACTACAAACAGGTATCTGCCTCTATCTCTGAAATCAAATAAAGAGGCAGAAGACACTGCAGAGCAGGACACTGCGGCACAGGAGCTAGCACAACAATACTCACCCAAATCAGAGCCAAAACTAAACAAGCACAAAGGAAATCCAAAAACTTCTGATCATAAGAGACTCCATGATTCGGGGAGTTGATACCCATCTCCAGCCAGGGGTGATGGTCAGATGTCTCCCAGGTACATCAGCATGGAGAGACACTGACCGCATTGCTAAAATTGTTCACAAAGCAGGAGAAAACATTGATGTCCTAGTACACATAGGGACTAATGATCTCGCCAGCCGGTCAGTTGTGGAGACCAAGGAACACCTGACTAAGCTGGGTGACAAACTATCATCTATTTTGTCCGGCATCTCCTTCTCTGAGATCCTGCCAGTCTGGGAGAAGGAGCAGATGGACGGAAGGTCAGAGAAGGGAGATGGGGAGCTAAACACGTGGCTCAAGGACTGGTGCCAGGAAAAAGGACACAGATTTGTAGGAACTGGCAACAGTTCTGGGAGCGAAAGTTCTTTAAATTTGATGGACTGCATCTGACTAAAGAGGAGTCAGTGCATTGAGCAGAAGTTTGACGCCTTTGCAGAATATTTAAACTAGCAAATGGGGAGAGGTGCAGCACCCCATACGCCGAATGGGAAGAACACCTCCCCTCAGCTAGTGGTCAAACAGGAATTCAGCGTGTTTGCCGCTCATTTGCATCACCAGGTAAGAAAAGGTTTGTCTCCCCATACGATGCACAGGGTAATGCCAAACTTCACCCAACAACTAACACACACAAAATCTGGCCAATGGAAAATCATGTACACAAATGCTCACAGCCAGGGAAATAAGATCCCAGACCTGCAGGCAATAATGTCAGAGGCCAAACTGGACATAGTAGCAATTAGTGAGACGTGGTTTACCAGTAACCACACTTCGGAGACTTCAGTACCTGGCTATGTATTGTTCAGAAGAGACCGAGGTGCAAAAAGGGGGGGAGGAGTGGCCCTGTATGTTAATGAAAATAGCAAAGCTACAGAAATTCAGAATACACATAAGGAGCCAGAAGAACTGTGGGTCACCCTGAAACAGGAAATGGACAGCCATAAGAACTGGGGTTGTCTACAGGCCCTCAGACCAGAGGGAGAACATAGACACATTACTGTTAGAAGATATACAAAACATGACAGCTAAAGGGAGGTTCTGATAATGGGAGACTTCAACATGCCAGATACAGATTGGTCAATACCAGCAGGAACATCTGCCAGAACTAGACTCATAGTGGATTCCTGCAGGGGAGGGCCTCAAACAACTGGTACAGCAACCCACAAGAGACAGGGCTATCCTAGATCTAGTACTGACTAACAAAGAAGGGATCACAGATCTCCAGGTAGAAGGTCACCTGGGGGCCAGTGACCATCACATGGTATGGTTCAATTTGGCTACTACATCTAAATCATCCCATTCCAAGGCAAAAATATGGGACTTCAGAGGAGCTGACTTTGATAAGATGGCCAACAGAGTTAAGCTAGCCCTGGCAAAAAGAAACACAGGTGAGGAGGTACAGGCAAAGTGGGCAAGCATTAAGGATACAATACTTGAAGCAACATCCCATTGTGTTAGACAGAAAAGGAAGTGCAAAAGAAGAAGGAAACCACTTTGGTTCTCAAATACAGTAGCAGAAAAGGTCAGAGCCAAAAGGCTGGCCTTCAGAAAATATATAAGGAACACAGCGGATGAAGATAGGGAGGCATACCAAACTGCCTTAAGGGAAGCAGGTAAGGCAGTAAGGCAGGCAAAGTCCCAAACTGAGGAAACACTTAGCACTAACAGTAAAGAAGGTGACAAGACTTTCTATAGATACATTAGTGAAAGGAGAAAGTCCAGAGGGGGTATTGCTAAGCTTAATGGAGAAAAGGGAACATGTGAGGAAGAGGACCCTGTAAAGGCATCTATCCTAAATAGATACTTTTGCTCAGTATTTACTGAAGAGAAGGTAGGGCAGGGCCCACAGCTCAGCATCATGGACACAGGGGCAGGAGGTGAGCACTACTCCTTCACAAAGAAAGGGTCCTTCAAGAGCTCTAAGCTCAGGGTGGATAAGGCAATGGGACCTGATGGCATACATCCCAGGGTACTAAGGAGCTAAAGGAGGAACTAGCAGAGCCATTAGCAGAATTGTTTAGTGAGTCTCTGAGCACAGGACAGGTCCCAGAAGACTGGAGAAGAGCTCATGTGATCCCGCTCCAAGAGTGGTAGCAGGGAGGAGGCGGGAATTACAGACCGGGTCAGTCTTACCTCAGTAGTGGGCAAGATTATGGAGGCACCCTTAAGGAAAGGATAGTGCAACACCTGGAATCCATAGGCACAGGATCCAAGACAGCATGGGTTTACAAAGGAAGGTCCTGTCAAACTAATCTCATAGATTTCTTTGACTGGGTAACCAGAGTGGTGGACCAAGGGGAGCAGTTGATGTCGCCTACCTTGACTTCAGCAAAGCTTTTGACACTGTTCCACATAGAAGATTGATAAATAAGCTAGGTAGGCTCGGGTGGGTCAGAAGTTGGTCAACTGGGTGGCAAACTGGTTGACTGGCAGAAAACAGAGAGTGGTGGTAAATGGTATACAGTCAGAAGAGATGCAAGTCACAAGTGGGTACCTCAGGGATCAGTCCTGGGGCCAGTCCTATTCAACATCTTCATTAGTGACCTCGCAGATGGACTAGAGGGTAAGGCTTGTCTGTTTGCAGATGACACCAAGATCTGCAACACAGTAGATGATCCAGATGGGGTGGGCAGAATGAGAAGAGATCTGGATAAACTAGCAAAATGGTCAGAAGAGTGGCAACTGGATTTAATGCAAAGAAGTGCAAAATCATGCACATAGGAAGAGAAACCCTGAAGCCACTTATAGGCTGGGAGGAGTTGCTAGCAGTCACAAAGGAAGAAAGAGACTTGGGCATCATCATCACTGATGACCTAAAATCATCCAAGCAGACCTCTAAAGCAGTAGGTAAGGCTAGGGGTGTTAGGGTGTATTAGTAGGGGTATCTGCGTCGTAAGTGGGAAGTAACAATCCCTCTGGCAAGACATTGGTTAGGCCCCATCTGGAGTACTGCGTGCAGTATTGGAGGCCACACCTTCACAAGGACATTAACCAAATTGAGGCAGTCCAGAGAAGGGCAACCAAAATGGTGCAGGATTGCATCAGAAGACATATGAGGACAGATTAACGGAGCTCAATATGTATACCCTTGAGCAAAGGAGGGAGAGAGTGATATGATCGAGACATTTAAACACCTTAAGGGCATAAACAAGGTGAAGGAGTCTAACATGTTTAAATATAAGAAAATAGCAGGACAAAGGACACAGCATGAGATTAGAGGAGGCCGATTAAGGGGAATGAGGAAATTATTTTTCACAGAAAGGGTGGTAGATGCATGGAATAGCTTACCACAAAGTGGGTGGCTATGAATACAGTGCAGGGCTTCAAACAGGCATGGGATAGGCATAAGGGAGCAATACAAATGACTATGAATAGATAGGTCACTGACAGAGCAAAGGCCGATGGCACATTTATAAGGTAGAAAAAGAAATGGGCAGACTGGATGGGCCTTGCGGTCCTTATCTGCCGTCAACTTCTATGTTTCTATGTTTCTACTATTATCAAAAGAGCCGCAGCCCTCTGACTCAGCATCTCCAAGTGAAACAGTGCACAATGTTTGCACGCCTGATTATCCTCAGGAAATGGAGACTGACATGCAGCAAACCAATGACCTGGCTGTAAGTACCGATATTATGGAAAATAATCTTAAAAGACAAAAGAATCAGGCTGGTAAGCAACTCAAGCTTCAGAGTGGGCAGGCGGGCCTCTCTGGGAAAAACATGATGGGATATGTAGGAAAAAAAAACTCCCTGAGCTTTGGAGCATACACTACAGAATGCTGGATGGAAAAAAACATCCACGGGATAGTGGCTGCCAGATCCAGAGCACAGTCTTATCCAAGGGGCAACGGAATCACACAGTGCAGTTCCAACAATCCCCAATGCTGGGTTGAACCCTGAGGGTACTAGAACTTCCATTATTACAGATTCTGATTTAGACTAGCATGCAGAGGATGTTAACTGCCACCCTAATGACTTAGAAAAGCCACAAAATATAGAAATGAACTCCTCTCTAGACTCGGGGGATGAGGGGCCAAGCAGACAGCAAGAGTCATTGGAGGACAGAATGGACATGGAAGAAATGGCACAGACAACACAAATAACCCCAAATCCTGTGACTGAACAATCAAAAACTGCTTGGGCAGAGTTCCAAAGAAAAGATCATTTTGTTCAACAACCTCCTCCTGCACAATGGAGGAATGCTGTTAGACTATAATACTTAGGAGGTTTAGAGAATACTCCTGATAGAATCTATGTAGGTAGAAGGCTCATTAAGGAATCAATTGGATTCTTCACAAATACAGTTTATGCATTAATCCATGTTTTAGGCGACACTTTGTTTTATGTAAGTTTTAAGAATCCACAAGGTTTAGATAGATTTTGGGCTAAATATGATAAATTAATTTTTTTTGCTTTGTGGTTATCCTTTAGGGCAATTTCTCTTACCAGGCCTGCAGTTAAAACAGTAACTATCTTATTTAGAAAGGAAAGCGAGGCAGTCCATGGCATTACACATTGGTTAAAACAAAGTTGCGAATTGTTGAGCCCTCCACAACCCATTTTTGAAGAGGAACATATATGGATGGGAGGATGGAAATATAAAGTGAGATTACGAAGTTCACATCAGGGCCCACAACATTAGCGAAGCAGTTTTTTCTTAGGGAGGGACCAAGGGCATTTGTTTTACCCCAGTTAGCCTAACACTTCTTTTAAGTTCAGCTTGTGATAATCTTAAATGCAATCTGTGTCTGGCTTATGGTCATACAAGTGTCACTTGTCAAAATGATTTAATATGTAACTTATGTGATGAGACAGGTCATGCATATCACTCATGCCCTTGAGCCACACACAAGAGGGGGATCAACCAGATCAGGATTCTTTACTGACTGTGGCTCAGAAACAGGACATTTCAGCTCAAAAAAATGCAAAGAGGGTGCCTGAGACAGAAGGTCAGGCTGGAAACCAAGATGATACCCCTGAACCCTCTATTGTAACAGTCCAGGTACATCCCCCCATCAGCATTAGAAAAACAGAGTGAAGCTGCTGAAGGCACCCCATAGACCCAGGATCAAATAATCCCTTCAGGTGCATGACAGTGAACCCAGTAATGCACAAATGATGGATGCAGTACCTACTGATTCTGGGGCTCTCCCATTACTGCACAAACTGAAATACCCCCACCTGCCCAGGTTGTGGTGACCAAAAAAAGGAGCACTACCTCAGTTAAGGCCCAAACCAAACATTTCAAAGGCTTCTTCTCCAGCGCAACATATCCCTCTGCCTAATAAGTATGAGATCCTGTCAGCTGAACCATGTGAATCTGAACAGGAAGGTGAGTCTGAAACCTCATCTCAAGCCCTGGTTTCCACAGACTCTGAAGAGGAAACCTCCTTTCAAAAGTTAGTATGGGGAGGAGACAGAGATTAAAGAGCCAGGCCTAGAAGAAGCACCAGATTGGGAAATCAACTTAATACTATGGTTCAACATGTCATCTGATCTTGTACTGAATGTATTGGCACTATTAATGTTAATAGTGTACACGACAGTAGAAAAAGATTGATGATATTTAGATCTGAACTTTGATATTTGTTTCCTACAAGACACCAGATTAAACACTACCTCGCTAGTACAGGCAGCTCAAAATTATGGTGTTGGGAACCTTCTTATTTTTCCTTCGGGATTGAAGCATGTGATGGACTCAGAATACTATTTAGAGGAGAGGGATTCACAATCACCAGAATTCTTGAACTACAACCTGGATGTGCATTATTAACTGATTTTTTCATAGATAGAACAGCATGGAGGGCTATTAATATACATGCTACTCAGAAAAAAAAGAAAGAGTAGACTTATTTAACTCCATAAAAACATTTCTTCATACAACAAAGCACATTCTATGGAGTGGGGATTTTAATTGTGTCTTGTCCAAGCAGAATGTGAGGGGGCAAAAACGGATTTTTACGACACAAATTATTTAAAAAACATCTTAAAAACTGTTGATTTGCAGGACTCATACCAAGTAATACACCCCAAAGAGGACATACATTTTATGAAGGGAGGCTTGCTACAAGAATAGATTTTATTTTTTCCTCAAAGCATGTGCATATCTGTGATGCAAAAAATTTCATTTAATATTAAGACTTCTGATCATATGTCAGTGGCAGTAACAAATGGATTAAGGGATAAAACTCAATTTGGACAAGGATACTGGAAACTTAATAAAACCTTGTTGGATAATCAGTATATTGTTATGCAAGTGAAGGATTTGCTTAATGCAATAATGTCTATTGCAGGCTTAACAGGAGATATAAGTACATGGTGGGTGGAAACAAGAAATGAGTTAAAAGTCTTGTTTCAGCAAGTGACCTCAAATAGAAATACCAAACAATGTAAAAAAATATTTAACTTTGAGATCCCAATTGGCACAATTATATTCTGTAGTAAACACAGGTCAAATTAATTTAACTTCTCAAATTCAGTTGCAGAAAAGGTCAGAGCCAAAAGGTTGGCCTTCAGGAAATATAAGGGAACGCAGCAGGAAGAAGATAGGGAGGCACACCAAACTTCCCTAAGGGAAGCAGGAAAGGCAGTAAGACAGGCAAAGGCCCAAACTGAGGAAACACTAGCACAAACAGTAAAAGAAGGTGACAAGACTTTCTATATATACATTAGTGAAAGGAGAAAATCCAGAGGGGGTATTGCTAAGATCAAAGGGGATAAGGGGGCATGTGAGGAGCAGGACCATGCAAAAGCATCTATCCTAAATAGATATTTCTGCTTAGTATTTACTGAAGACAAGATAGGGCAGTGCCCACAGCTCAGCACCACGGACACGGGGGAGGGAGGTGTGAACTAGTCCCTTCAGAAATGAAAGGGTCCTACAAGAGCTCGATCAGATCAGGGTGGACAAGGCAATGGGACCTGATGGCATATATCCCAGGGTACTAAAGGAGCTAAGGGTGGAACTAGCAGAGCCGTTATCAGAACTGCTTAGTGAGTCTCTGAGCACAGGAGAGTTCCCAGAAGACTGGAGAAGAGCTCATGTGATCCCGCTCCACAAGAGTGGTAGCAGGGAGGAGGCAGGGAACTACAGACCAGTCAGTCTTACCTCAGTAGTGGGCAAGATTATGGAGCACTCCTTAAGGAAAGGATAGTGCAACATCTGGAATCCATAGGAGACAGGATCCAAGACAGCATGGGTTTACAAAAGGAAGGTCCTGTCAAACTAATCTCATAGATTTCTTTGGCTGGGTAACCAGAGTGGTGGACCAAGAGGGAGCAGTTGATGTTGCCTACCTTGAATTCAGCAAAGCTATTGATACTGTTCCACATAGAAGATTGATTAATAAGCTGAGTAGGCTTGGGGTGGGTCAGAAGTTGGTCAACTGGGTGGCAAACTGGTTGACAGGCAGAAAACAGAGAGTGGTGGTAAACGGTATACAGTCTGAAGAGATTCAAGTCACAAGTGGGGTACCTCAGGGATCAGTCCTGGGGCCAGTCCTCTTCAATATCTTCATCAGTGACATTGCAGAAGGACTGGAGGGTAAGGTTTGTCTGTTTGTAGATGACACCAAGATCTGCAACAGAGTAGATGATCCAGATGGGGTGGGCAGAATGAGAAGAGATCTGGATAAACTGGCAAAATGGTCGGATGAGTGGCAACTGGGGTTTAATGCAAAGAAGTGCAAGATCATGCACATAGGGAAGAAAAACCCTGAAGCCACCTATAGGCTGGGAGGGGAGTTGCTGGCAGTCACAAGGGAAGAAAGAGACTTGGGCATCATCATCACAGATGACCTGAAATCATCCAAGCAGACTACTAAAGCAGTAGGTAAGACTAGGGGTATGTTGGGGTGTATTAGTAGGGGTATCACAAGTCGTAAGAGGGAGGTAATAATCCCTCTTTACAAGACACTGGTTAGGCCCCATCTGGAGTACTGTGTGCAGTACTGGAGGCCACACCTTCACAAGGACATTAACCAAATTGAGGCAGTCCAGAGAAGGGCAACCAAAATGATGTAGGGACTGCATCAGAAAACATATGAGGACAGATTAACGGAGCTCAATATGTAAACCCTAGAGCAAAGGATGGAGAGAGGTGTTATGATTGGAACATTCAAACACCTTAAGGGCATTAACCAGGTGAATGAATCTAACATGTTTTAATATAAGACAAATACCAGGACAAGAGGACACAGCATGCAATTAGATGGAGGCTGATTAAGGGGTAATGTGAAGAAGTTCTTTGTCATAGAAAGGGTGGTGGATGCATGGAACGACCTGCCTCAGGAAGTGGTGGATATGAATACAGTGTAGGGCTTCAAACAGGCATGGGATAGGCATATGGGAGCAATACAGATAAGTATGAATAGATAGGCGATTGACAGAGCAAAGGCCGATGGCACATTCATAAGGTAGAAAAAGAAATGGGCAGACTAGATCGGCCTTGCGGTCCTTTTCTACTGTCAGCTTCTATGTTTCTATGACATATTTGCCAGTTGTAAAACTCGGACAGAAACTAGAACAGTGGCATCGTCTAAAACTAAGGAAGGGCATTTGGTTACAACTCCCCCTGAGATATTAAGAGAGGTACATCAACATCTCTGGGAAATGTATGCAGATACACAGTTACAGGAACATAGTATAAAACAATATCTAAAAACAGTAAAGAAACCTGAATTACCTTCAGAGGTTACTGAAGCATTAATAGCGCCTATAACTAAACATGAAATAGAAATGGTAATTAAAGCACTAAAAATGACACATCCCCTGGAATAGATGGGTTAACTACAGAATTCTATAAATGCTTTAGTGCAGAATTGATAGATTTACTTACTGGTAGTAGGTTTTAACTGGAGTTTACTAAATAATAAATTGGACTTTCATTTTAATATAGCTATTTTCTACGTAAGAAGAACGATCGGGATGACCTCAATAATTGGGGGCCTCTCAGCTTGATTTATACTGACCAAAAAATACTTATGAAAGTTTTGACTTTGAGACTTGCAAAAACTGACCCCTATTTAATTTCTGTGGCACAGACTTGTTCAGTTGCAAGTAGGTAGTAGTAATTAGTAGATAATCTTTTACTTATTAGGGAATTGTTACCGCAAGGGAAGAAGGAAGAAATTAATGGATACATTATTTCACTCGATCAAGAGAAAGCATTCGACAAGGTATTTCACTCATTAATACAACAAGTGCTATTAACATATGGGGTACCACCCATTTTCTGTAACTGGATTCATGCTATTCCACTGGTAAATGTATTTTTGGGGTCCTATATATCAATTAAAAGTGGAGTAAGGCAGGGATGTCCAGTGAGCCCCCTACTTTACATATTCTGCTTAGACCCTCTTCTATGGACAATGCAACAGAATGAATGAATAAAAGGTATTAGCCCCCGTGGAAGGTCTATAGAAGTTAAAACAAGTGCTTACACAGATAATATATGTCTGTTTTTGGCAGACCAGGAATCAGGAAGAAAATATTCAAAGGTGGCAGGGGTGGCTATTAATAAATCAAAGAGTAGTGTATATGTTGTAAGTAATACTACAGACAAACTAGAGCATTTTCAAGGCATTCTAGCATTGGCTGAACCTTTGAAAGTCCTAGGGGTAACATTTGGAAGGGGGGACAACAGTTTAGTGAATTGGGAAGAGAGGTTGGAGACAAGGAAAAGAAAAGTACAGATTTGGAAAACGTGGCAGCAAAAAAAAAGAAATATATATAAAATTTTTTTTTACTTTTTCTCCCTAGGGGCCACCAGTCTGCCTTACCTCTACACGTCTGGCATCCTCTGGGTTTTCAGGCCGCCATCTCCTGGGACTACTTCTCTGGCTCCACATTTGGGTCCGCAGCTACCCCCGCGGCTAACCCAATGCGGCGGTGTGGAGGGGAGCTGTCCCCTATCTCAATCCCCCAGATCAGGATCCAGTAATGCCACACACCCTTGGTGCCGATTCAGTCCTCTCTGGAGATGGGCATCATGCTGCCACGACTAGTGCCCCTAATTTTCCACTTTTCTCCCCATCGGCTGAGGCATGCAATGACGCCTAAGGCCCCGAGCATTCACGCATCCGCACACACTCCAAGCCAGGTGTCTGCCCCAGCACGTTCCCTCCATGTCCCTGCCAGTGCTCTACAGCCACCCCAAACAGCCACCAGAGGCCACTAGAGCACCGATAGCAACCCGCCCTCTTCCCCGGAGAAGGAGTGCAGTCCTATGGATGCTCCATCCTTCTCCTCCCCTGCCGACCCCAGACGACCCAGACTCATTCCCGAACCCAGGTCGCCGTTGTAGCGTGAGGTGTGGCGTCCAGCGTCTCAAGCCTCAGCACCACCAGGCCAGCAAAAGGAAAAAAAAATATTAATTAAAATATATATATTGCCCACATTTACATATTTAAGTAAGGTGTATCCAATTCCACCTAGGTTAGAAGAAAAAAATTACTCACCTCAGTAATCTGCTTTCTTCCAAGGGGTCCTTTAGCATCAGTAACATTAGCAGTTATCTGGATTGGTGCAACTGCCCCACAAGTGTGCCTTAAAGAGAAATGTAAATGAGCTTAGGGCCATAGCCAATTAGAAAACAGGAAGGGTAGTGAGCTGAGTGAGAGCTGCTGAAGGCTTCAGAATTGTTTTGAAGGAAAAACGAGGGCACATGCCATGAAAAAGAATCAACAGGATTCAAAAAACATCCAAATGTCCACAACAGTGGAAACAGAAACAGCAACAACACGAGTTAAATCTCATAAATAAGAAACCCCAAGTTTGGTAAGAGATGTCATAAAGAGCCCCTCTCCGACAGGTGAACCGGGGAGGAAGGGTGGGAGCTTACTGATGCTAAAGGACCACTTGGAAGAAAGATTACTGTGGTGAGTAATTTTTTCTTCTTACCCCAGGAGTCCTTTAGCATCAGTAACTTTAGCAGACTACCAAGCAGTAGCAAGTGGGAGGTGGGCAGAGAACCTACTAGAAAGTTGCTCTGCAGAACCGCCCTGCCAAATTTGGCATCAGATCTGGTCTGCACATCCAAACTGTGTGATTCACAAGGTGTGTAGAGATTTCCAGGCAGCTGCTTTTCAGACATCCAGTAGAGGAATGTCCACTGCTGCTGCTAGCAAGGCTGCCGTGCCCCTGGAGAACTAGGCCCTGAGCCCCACTGGAGGTTGGTGACCAGCTTTTTCATAGCGGAATCTAATACGAAAGACCTACCACAGGAAAAGTTCTCTTGGTAGCTGGTCTTCCATGCCTACATACCCGTATGTGGGGAACAGCTGAAAGGAAGAGCCTCTGGATTGTCTAGTATGCTCTAGGGAGTAGAAGATGGCGCTTGACATCCAGACTGTGGAGCTGTTTCTCGTCAGGAGTGCATTTCTCAGTAAAGAAGGCAGGCAGAGTAATGGACTGGCCCAAGAGGAATGCTGAAACCACCTTTGCAGAAATTCCTATTTGTCCTGAGCCCAACTTTATCATTGTGAGGGAAGATGTAAAGTGGCTCAGTGCACTGGACGTGTAGCCATGAAAACCTCCTGGCAGAGGAAATGGTTACCAGGAAGCCTGTCTTCCAAGTTACAGACTTGATGTGGGACATGGACATAGGCTCAAAGAGTGGCCATGAGCCTGTCTGTGCAAAGGTTAGGGCTCCGAGGAGAAACAGACTCCCAGAATGGAGGCTGGGGTGCAAGAGGCCTTTTAAAAACTGTTTAAATATGATGTGGGAAAAAAATTATTTTTTCTTTCCCACCAAAAGGTAGGCCAAAAATGCCGCCAGGTGTGGCTTAAGGGAATATGGTTTCAAGCCTGACACCTGTAAGAGTACCAGGCACTCTAGTAGCTGAGGGTCTGAAACTGAATGGGATTCAACCTTTTTGCTCTTGCACAAGAAGGAAAATCTTTACATTTTGGCTGCATAAGTCTTCTTAGTGTTTGATTTTTTAACCACCCTTAGTATCCTAAGGACCTGTTAAGAGTACTGTGAGGATGCAGATTCTAACTGTTCCAGAACCAGGCCTTACGGCGGAGGGAGTGTATGCCTGAATGCTGCACTCCTGTCTGAGGAAGGGTCAGCAGGGAGTGAGTTGGAGGCAGGCGAATGGACTGCTGCAGGGCATTGAGAAGGAGAGGGTACTAGGCTTGCTTGGGCCAATCCGGAGCCACCAGAATCCTAGATGCAGGCTGTTGTAAGAGTTTCAGAAATACCCTAAGAATCAGGGGAAAAGGAGGGAATGCATATAAGAACCTCCCTGACTAGACCAGGATCAAGGCGTCCAGAGGACGTGATCCAGGGACTGCAGCTTGCAACAGAACTGAGGAAACTGGAAGCTGATGGGAGAGGCAAACAGATTCACTACTGGGTCCCCAACTGCCTGAACACCGTGGCTAGTGCTTGTTTGTTCAGAGTCCATTACTCTGGCCCTGACTGATGCGACTACAACCTCTGCCAGAGTATTGTGTTTGCCTGGGGGGTGAATTGCTGAAGGCTGACTCCCAGGTAGAAGGCAAGAGACCAATTTTTATAGTGCCTGCGAACAGAGTACTCATGATCTGGCCATTGCAATAGTGTCTGTTTGACTCTGTAAGTCTGCCCTTTTATGACAGGAGCAAATGCTTTGAGCTAGAAAGATTTCTTTGAGTTCCAAAAGAAATATGATTAACTATGACTCTTGGAGAGTCTAGGTGCCACTTACTGAGGCACTGTCCAGATGTGCTTCCCACCACAGGGGGAAGGCATCTGAGGAACTGCTCTGTCAGAGTTTTCAGCTTTGAAAATTGTTGCTTTCTGAGACCAGCAAGCAACAAGGAGACTTGCAGGTGACACCTCCTGTATCTGAACCTTGGGATCACTGCAGGTACTGAAGCCATGCGTCCCAATAGCCTGAGGAAATGTCAGAGTTTCGTGATTTGCTCAGGACTGCTTCATGTACTGAACCAATGAGGGTTAATGATTCAAACCCAGTCAAGCATCTGCTGACTGGTCTCACAGTCCCTGGATGAAGAAAACTACCAATGAGGGACATTTTGAATTCTTGCCTGCAGAAGGAAAGCATATCCTTCCTGGATGCTGGGACAGTTCCAGGTGAGACTTTGTTTAGATTTACCCGGGAACCCCAAGACTACAGATAGAGCCCTGTAAAGGGAAAAAAGGGGACTCCTTGACCTGACAAGGAGACTTTGGCAGGCTAATTGGCAACTTAAGTGTAGCTGGAGATGCCCAGATTCTTGAGGTGTGCTGCTACCACTGCCCAGCACTTTGTAAGACTCTTGGGGATGAGGAAGGCCAAAGGGCTGCAGTGAGCCTGCCCTTGTGTGTGACCTCATTAAAGGTATATGGAAAAAAAAAGGAGGGGACCCTTTTTTGTACCAGGGAGGTTAGCACATCTCTCTACAGTAAGGGCTGTATGAATAGTAACAGTGTGACCATCCTGAATTTGGGTTTTAACAGCAAGATGGGAAGCCACTCCCCAGTTGTCTTTTGTGTCAGGAATTATGTGAAGTAGATGCCCTTTCTGCTTTCCATGGCCAGGGACCCTCTCCACCATTTGTAAAGCTAGAATGTTTTTTTCCTCCTGCTCCAACAGAAACGTCTGTGTTGGGGAAGAGGCTTAGACACCTGGGTACACATGAGGTCTGCCCACACTAATGTCAGACTTTAGACTGCAAAAACACCCCTGTACTGAGAGAAGGCTGGGAAAAAAACTCTGCCCCTAATGCCTTCAGGAGTATGTTCCATGGGGCAGGGGCCTTGCTTGAGATTTTCTGGAATCGAACAGTGTTTTGATCACCAGGAAGGTCCATGGCTTTAAACTGGGAGTCTAAGGGTAGACCAGTAGTTCTAGGCCAGACAAAGCATCTCTGTGAGATGGCATAGGCCATGACTCTGGAGGGGGCATCCTTGTTGTAGTCCTCTGGAACTGGTACTACATAGCTTCCAGAGCAGGCTAGCCATATGTACCAGCTCCTGCACCAAGAACCAGGACAGAGTTCCGCAATGCTTTTTTTTTTTTTTTTATGTATATATATTTGGCTGAAAAGCCAAGTAGGTAAAAATTTTGACAAGCATCTGCGAGTAACTAAGAAATCAATTTTCTGGAGTCCTTATCCAAGGTGTAAGGAGGAAAAGGAGACCCCAGCTTTCTGGCAAGCTGCCTGATGCACTATACTCACATGGCTGGGATGTACAGACAGGCACTTAGTGTTGTTAAACAATTGATATATTTATGCATTTATTTATTAACACTTCTAGACCACTTGTAAACCTCTGCAACAGAAATGAGGGTCTGAAGCAGTTTTGTGGTATTGTATTTATATTTTTCATTATAGACAGGGCCTTTTAGGAGGTGGAATCTTTCATCCCCTTAATTTTTTCTTTTCTTATCCTTGTCCTCATCCTCACCTTGGAAGGACTCCTGAGAAGGGAGGTCCAGGGTGCCAATATGTTTTGAATAGGCATGGAGGGAGAATCTCCTTAGATACATAGGGAGCTAGACCCTCCACATCATAAAAATTCTCATATCATCTATATCACTCTCACAGTCTCAGGGGCAAGAACTGTGGAAGTGTGATAGCAGCCCCTGTAAGCAGGGGCAGAATAAATTATTTACCATCCACTGTATCACCCTCACAGTCTCTGGGGTGAGAACTGTGGAAGAGTGTTAGCAGCCTCTGTAGGCAGGGGCATCATCAAATTATTTATCATCAACTATATGACCCTCACAGTCTATGGGAAGGAGAACTGTGGAAGAGTGTTTGCCAGCCCCAGTACAGAAAGGACCCATTTATTGTAGGGTCTGAAACAGTTGCCATGCTTTTTCCATATTTTGCACAGATGGAGTACTGCGCAATTTTTCTGTAAGCTTTAAGCTGCCTGTTGTCTTGCTATTGGATTTCCCAGGAGCATTTATGTCCAGACAGTTTCTTTTTAGCCACTTCATCAGTGGCTTGATAAAGCTTCCTTCCTTCGTCACTTCTGTTATATTTTTAAATTGTGAGGAACTTCATAATTTGGAAACTTTAATTTTTGGCTGGGATCTGGAGGGTTCCTCAGCACCTCCTTACATTTTAGTACTTTTGAATGGCCCCTAGTCGAATACCTTTGATATGTCCTCAGTCACAATAATCAAAGGATTGTCTGCTATGTTTTGCCCAGTTTAACCAAAAGAAACCAGTCCTGGACCTTACAAACTCAGTGTAAGTTTCTATGAAATGCCACTGGCCAGTCCTGCCCCAGTTAATTAGCTCTTTCTGTTGCCAGAGACATTTTTTGTGGTTGTAGAACTGAGATCTATACCAGTGCCAATCTTAATAGAAAACCCAGCAATACTTGTCAACTGCCACAGGTGGCTGCTGGACCCTTACAGACAGTCCTGTGACAGATGATACCTAGGTCCAGTTCCTTTATGTATAAACATAATGTATAGAAGAGTTTCTCTTAATTTGCTAATCCTGAGAGAAACCCTGTTAATATCTGAATTCCAGTGGGGTGCCTTGCAATAAAACCCGCAATGTCTGAGGTAAAAGAGCAAGGCAACTGTCCCTAATTCGATGGTTCCCACAAGAATTTGGTAAGAAAAGAGAGGAATCATCGAAATTAAGCACCCGTGATAAATTTAACATTCAAAATGAACAGTTGCAGTAAACATAAAGACAAAATAGCACAGTTGCACTAAAAATAAAAAATTAGCGCGGTGCTAATGGATTTGTAATAATTTCTCTCAGCACACTATTAAAACAGAAATATGCAGAAAACTTTATCCAGATAAGCACTAGGAGACTGTCAACAAGGAAAGTTGAGAGACACCTGAGGGGCAATGTTGCTTAGTCCAGCGGAGAAAAAAATTCTGAAGCCTTCAGCAGCTCTCACTCAGCTCACTATCCATCCTGTTTTCTGACTGGCTATGGCCCTAAGCTCATTAAAATTTTTCTTAAAGGCACACCTCCAGGGCAGTTGCACCTATCCAGCTAACTGCTAAAGTTACTGATGCTAAAGGACTTGTGGGGTAAGAAGTAACATTGTTGAGCTTGGTATTCCAGGTAATTTGGGGGAGTCATTTGAACCCTGCAAAAAGGGAAATATTGTATTTACCCATAAAAAAAGGAGGGCTGACTTTAATAAATCCAATAGCTTTTTATTATAGTATGTTTTTTAGGAACATTCTCATAGAGCCTATGAGACCGTCACCAGCTATCTGGACAATCTTTGCAGCAAAATGGCTTGAACCGTTTTTTTTTAAATTATGGAATAGGCAATTTGTGTTAAAAACTACCTTTCAGTTAGCTCCAGCCTATTTTATACCAGTAGTTTCAAAAATTAGGAAGTGGAAAATAGTACCAGAGCAAGTCTTGCAAAAGACAAGGCAACAGATATACAGCAGCAGACAAAGCCAAACATTTAGTACAATACCTGACTTTGGGAGTAGCTGATGCCCATAAAGGGAAGGTCCCTTTAACTCTGCAGGACACCCCCTAGAATGTGGGATGTTGTTTGGCTTTCGTGTTATGGGAGACTGAATGTTAAAGGAAATGCAAAACATAAAAGCCAAGACAAAAGGATCTGTCCTAGGCAAACATGTATAGCCATTGAGGGCACAAAGGAATATTTTTTTATACACTGTCTTTTTGGTCTTTGCTGGCCCAAAGATGGGAAATGGCAGAAAATTTCATATGAAGAACTGACGGGAGGATTTTCATTGCACATACTGAATATTAATTCTGATATAATTAAACTTATATTCTCATGCATTAAATTTTTACTATGGCAGACAAGATGTAAATTATCATTTCAGCAACAAAAACTGGATCCACAACAGGTTATCCAATCACTTGAAAGGGAAGTATATACTCAATGTTTATATGAGAAACAAAATACAGAGAACTGTATGGTTTAATAGATGGAAGGCAGTTCCCCTTTTAAAGGCTAAGATTGGGTGAATAGGACATTTTTCTGGAAAACATTATTGAAAGTATGTTATAATATGTTTTAGATAAATCTTGGATTGTCCTTTGAAATGCGAGCCCTTCAGCTGTAGCATAGTGTGTTTTTCCTTGCTAAACAATGTCCACTTTTCCTGCTGCAGCTTAGTGTGTCTTTCCCAGTTAAACAATTTCCCCTTTCCCTTTCCGACTCTGGGATGCCCACTTGCAGTGTCAAATGCACCCCCCCAACCCGTCTATATCTGTAGCCGACATCGGGGTGCTCAATCTCCATGTTGGCATCACCCCACCACCACTATTGTGGCACACTGGGAGCCCACGTCAGTGTGCATAAATTTATATTTATTTTGTTTTTTGCCTGTAAATGAAAAAAACCTTACCTCGCAGTCTTTAGTGTTTTTTCCATCTGTAAAAATGAAAACCGTACTTCGCTGTCTTTCTCGTCCCCCTCCCCCATTCCAACCCTCCCTTTGCACACCCACCTCCCCACACACCCCCTACCCCATACTTACCCTCTGAGGTTGGTAGACGCGATCTCCTGTGGAGAGGGACACATCTGCACTCTTCAAAGCTGACCGGCAAACTGAAAGAATGAAAGGTAAGCCGCATAATGGGACTCAATGGGGGTTTCAACTTAGGTCGATATCTCAGCCATTTTTAGGAATTTTGGCCCCAAATTTTCAACATGGGTTTCTTGGGACCCCACCTCATAAACTTGTCACTGTCATTTCGTTCCTCAGTCCCGAAAGGTGATTGCATGGTCGCTGAGCAGAGTCACCTTTTGGGAACGAGTAATGAAACAACAGTGTTACTGTTCATGAGATGAGGTCCCAAAAAGCCAGTGTTGCAAATCTGGTGGAAAAAGTCTGAAAAATAACCGTGTTATGGGCATGTGTTGCACAGTTTCTATGCATGCTTGTAACTTTGCCAATAGCTCATGTTTTCACTTGAGATTTTCAACATTGCCATTTTTTCACACCTTCTCATGAACAATATAACTGATATTTTTAACATCCTGCCCAAAATGTGTTTTAGCACCTGTGGTGCAGAATGGCACAGTCACAGAGCAAAATCTCCTTTTGGGACTGAGTAATGAAATGATAGAGCCACTCTTCATGAGGTGGTGTCCTAAAAAGCCCATGTTGAAAATTTGGAGTGAAAATATCAACAAACATCTGGGGCATTAGGATTTCCAACTGTGATGCCTCTCCCCCACTTGTAGAGACTGACAGGTGTCGGGCGTGTGTCTTTGGGTCGCCAGTCATAATGCTCACACCATTCAACCCCCACCCACACCCTGCAGTCAGTGACAGGCATTGGAGTGTGTCTTGGACTCTCTGGCCTAAACGTTCACCTCATTCTCCTATACTGCACCCATCTCAACTTATTTCATTATGGAATGGGGTGAGCTTTAGGGCCAAAGACCTCAAGACACACTGTGACACCTCTCAGTGTCTGCAGGGTGGGAGTGGAATGGCGTGAGCATTATGGCTGATGACTCAAAGGGACACCTCCAGTGCCTGTCAGTCTCTGCAGGGTGGGGATGGGGCGTTAGGGTTGGAAACCTTAATGTCTCATTAAGGAAGTAAATCAGGGAGGGACGTTTGATGTCATCTACCTTGATTTCAGCATAGCCTTCAACAACATCCAACACAGAAGACTGATTAACAAGATGAGTAGTCTGGCAATGGGGCACAAGCTTATAAACTGGGTTAGAAACTGGCTGATGGACAGGAGGAAGAGGGTGTTGGTAATGGGATCCAATCCAGGGAGAGGGGATGACCAGTGAGGTTCCTCAGAGATAAGTCCTGGGACCAATCCTGTTCAATGTCTTCATTAAGGGCTAGAAGGAAAGGTCTGTCTGCCTGTTTGCAGCTGACACCAACATCTGTAACAGAGTGAATATTCCAGAAGGGGTGGAGAAAATGAGCAGGGAAATGGAGAGGCTTGAAAAATGGTCTGAGGAATGGCAACTGAGGTTCAATGCAAATAAGACAAAATAATGCACCAGAGAAGAGGGAAACCTGGGGAGAGTTACAGAATGGGGCGGAGGTGCTGATGATCACAAAGGATAAAAGGGACCTAGGAGTTATCAGATCTGATGACCAAAAGGTGTCAAAGCAGAGCACAAATGTTGCAGGGATGGCCAGTGGCATGCTGGGGTGCATAGGCAGAGGTATCACTAGCGGAAGGCACAAGGTGGTGATGCCATTATATAATGCACTAGTGAGGCTTCACCTGCAGTACTGTGTGCAATTCTGGAGGCCACAAATGCGCAAGGACGTTGACAGGGTGGAGGCAGTCCCCAGAAAGGCATCGAAGATGGTACATGGCTTGCAACACAGAACATATCAGGAGAGATTAAAAGGACCTCAATATGTACTTATTGGAGGAAAAGAGGGAGTCGGGGAACATGATAGATAATGTTCAAGTACTTCAAGGACATAAACAAGGTGCAGAGGTGGATATCTTTCAGTACATCAAACATTCAGCATTGACAAATGCTTCTTTTTTTATCCTTAAAAAAAAAGAAAATCGTCCATCATTGTCTGCTGTGTAACCCCCCCCCCAAACAGTATACAGATACTGGGGGTGCCCAATCCCCCAGTGTCCTCATCTGTCCATCTATTGTTGTCTGCTGTGTAACCCCCCCCAAACAGTATGCAGACACTGGGGGTGGCCAATCCCCTAGTGTCATCTGTCCATCCATTGTTGTCCGCTGTGTAATCCCCCCCCCAAACAGTATAGAGACACTGGGGGTGCCCAATCCCCCAGTGTTCCCATCTGTTCAGCAAACTCCCTGAAAAAAGAAAACTGTCCCCCATCATTATTTGTCCCTGTAAAAAAGAAAACTGTCCATCGTTGCCCATTCCACCATTATCCAACCCCCTACCCTCCCACTCAGGACCCACCACCACACCCCCCCTACCCCATACTTACCCACTGGAAGTCTGTCACCATAATCTACCTTGGACTGCAGGCATGTCTTCGCTCTTCAAAGCCCAACTGCAAACTGAGGTAAGCGCTTCAATGTATTTCAATGGGGTTTTCGGCATCAATGTTTTTCAACAGGTTTTTCAACTTATTGCCATAACTGGGCCATTTGTAAATATTTTTGCCCCAAATTTTCTGCATATGTTTTTTGGGACCCACCTCACAACCAACTTCACTGAAGCAATTTTCAAACATCCCTTCCCCCCTCCATGACACCAATGCACATGACGAACATTCGGCATTGACAAATGCTTGTTTAAATACTGGTTCAAATTGTGTTATTGCTCTAGCTATCCAGGCTTTTCAGCTATCCTAGTGGGTGTTTCTGATTTACATGCTGCTGGTAAAAAACATTTTAGAATTGTATGATGTAGTTTATGTCTCTGTTCTACTCTTTCTATTGTTGTTAGCACAACATATTTATGTTCTATTATAGAATTATGTGGCTGAGAAGGACATAAACTACATCATACAGTTCTAAAATGGCACTTAATACCAGAATGTAAAGCAGAAACACCCTCCGAAGGTACTAAAAGGCCTGTATAAATAGAACAATAACAAAATTTTAGTTAGTACTTAAAAAACAGCTTCTACTTGTGTAACCCCAGGCTGGTATGCCGTTTGTATCTGACAGCTCTACCAGGTGGGCTGGGTTCGAGGAGAAATGGGTCACTCAGCACATAGGCTAAGTTTGGCTACTCTGCACAGAGGCACCCAAGTAACTCCGAACACAGGAAGCAATAACTGTAATGCCCAATACCAGAAGTGGGATTCTAAAGTGTGGCTTTTATTCACATCCAACAGAATAAACAAAGCATAGATGGACCCCCACGGGGCTACACTCCTGGTAATGCAGATTAAAAGAGACCATAACACATCCTCATCACTTTAGCCCTCAGGCTCTACCACACACTAGGCACAGAGCTTGGACTTATACGCTGCTTTGGGTTACACAGCCCGAACTTGTACACTGCTCTGGGTTTTTCCTGGCTTGGCTCCCTTGACAACCACTTGAACACATTCCATACTTCATGGAAACATTTTCTGGTGGCTCCCTAAACCCACCTAAGAGCACCTCGGCTCCATCAGGGAATCCTCCTCTTTAATCCCACATCTGGGTACTTTCCTCAGGCACTGGCCAAGTACCTGAGGGAAAGCAAAAGGTGTCTCAGAGCAAATCCATAGAGGTGAATTTGGGGGTCTCCCACCTCTCACTCCCACAATTCATACCCGGCCATTTCTCTGGACTGTAAACACCTCATCCTTTAGAACCTGGCTGTGTAGATTCTTGCTAAATGTATTTCATATTCCATGTACTTGTCTTGCTTCCCATTTGTGCTGGTCTTGAACATACTTATAAGTGGCTTTGTCCATTACTCTAGACCCCCCCAATGAGTTAAGCAGTCCAATTCCCACATCTTCCAACTGTACTTGGCTGTCTTTTCCTGACCCCACAGTAACAGTCCCTTTAGTTTCCTTTTGTTTCAGGTGAAAACACTTGGCCCTTTTTCAGAGCGAACTCACCCTTTGGTTGCAGGTGCCCCACAGGCGTTTCCTCCTCAAGGAATCTCTTACAGAGCTTCTGGTGCCTCAGCACAACTCTGACAGGCAGCTTCTTTCCCTTAGCCAGACCCAGGGGAGTTGCCCCTGGAAAACAGGCAGACACCTTCCCCCATCCCCTCAGGGATGGGGCTCTGAACAATTAAGAGCGGTCTCCACCACTTCAATTATCAGTTCCTGTGTTGCTGTTCAGGTGGAAACACACACCTTGAACAAAAGTAGCTCTGAAACAGAGCTTAAAGCTCTGAGAGCCTGCACACACTCTGCTGCACTACAGTCTCTCTCTAAGACTGCACACAGACTGGCTTCAAATTCCCCAACGTTCTACTCTAACCTCCAACTGCAACATTCCAGTGTGGCCTATGCAGCTGCGACAGTTCTAAAATGATGTCATCCCTCAGTCTTAGCTGAGACTGAGAACCAAGTGAGACAGAGTGAAATCCATTTATCTGGAGTTTCACAAGACACCTTCCCTGCCTACCACTAGGTCTTACTGGGATTCTAGTAACCCCGGGTAACAGGGGGGTTACACTGGGAAAAATGACTTACAGGTTCAGCGCAGTTCTCCTTTAAAGGGAAACATCCATGTTAGAACAGGTCCCACCTCAGTGTGAGGCAGGGCCTGATTAGGACATTAAGAAAAAATAGTTAGTTTTACCTTTGGCAATCTTTTGTCTTTTTATATTTTATCTGGTTGATCCTGCATCCCTCTTTGCCTGGCATTTTAGAATACTGCGCTGTGAGCGGTGCACCTACAATAACCTGTGGCTGTTCCGAAAATGATGTGTCATGCGGGGAGCAGACATGGGTCTGTCCATTACAGTTATGTATCAGTGAAGCTTCTAAAAGCACCGGTTTGGAGCGCTCATGTCTCGGTGCTATACCGAGATAAACTGACAGTCCCACTGTCAGTCAATATCTGGTCTCGGTATTGCACCAAGACATGAGCAGTCCAAACTGGAGATTTTAGAGGCCTCACTAATACATAACTATAATGGACAGACCTGCAGCTGCTCCCTGCATGACTCGTCATTTTTGGAACAGCTGCAGGTGATTGTAGGTGCGCCACTCGTGGCGTGGTATTCTAAAATGCCAGACAAAGAGGGAGGGAGGATCAACCAGATAAAATATAAAAAGACAAAAGATTGCCAAAGGTAAAACTAACTATTTTTTCTTAATGTCCTAATCGGGCCCTGCCTCACAAAGAGGTGGGGCATATTCTAACATGGATGTTTCCCTTTAAGGAAATCACGGTTTTCAAATCTTTAGCCTCCGACTTAGAGGAAAAATACAAGAGTTACAGCACAGAGCCAGAGATACAGAAACCTTCCTGTCCCACATTGATGATAAAGATACAAGACACAAGGCTTACATAACGGGAATTGGAAGAAATGGTGGCAAGATTATGGGAGAGAGAGAGCAGAGGACTCTGAGAATAGAAGCCGCAGAAACAAGCTCCAATTCGTTGGCTTCCCAGAAGGAGCAGAATAAAAAGATGCAGGTACTTTTTCCCCAAAAGGAACTGCTGCAGCTCTTGCGAACCAACTGGAGGCAGCCCTTAGAACCTGACAGGGCATATTGCACACTGGGACCCCTGCCCAAGGCTGGAGACAGGCCTCGGACCATCCTGGTGAGGTTCCTACATTACACAGACAGATTCCAGATCTTGAACTTGGCAGGAGATCAGGGGCCATTGCACTGGAACGGCCATAGAATCCACATCTTTGAGGATTACTTGGCAGAGCTGGCACAATGTAGAAAAGGATACATGGGGGCAAAGAGAGTCTTCCAGGAGATGAATATTCAGTACAGACTGCTATATCCAGCTAAATGTAACATCATGAGGAATGGAATATCACACTTTTTTAACTCCTCTGAAGAAGCAGGTAACTACATATTCAGAAATTGGCATGACAAAGCACACATGCTCTCAGCACAAGGAAGGGGCTTCAGTCTCAAAGATACCCCCGAACCCGCATAGTCTTTTCAGCACTCCCACCATGATCCAAAACCTGAGTACCCTGACCCTGTGGGCTGGAAAATTGCAAAAGGCAAATGTCCTGGCCATTGCAGCAGGGACAAGCAAAGATCGGACCTAAGCTGCAAGGAGAAAGACCACAGAGCACAAAGTAAAGAATCCAGACAATCAGCCACTCGACTGAACTCCCTAATCGAGCTAGCATCTAAGACGACTGGACCATCCAGTACCCTGAAAAACTAAGGATTTAATGTCAAGGGATTTGTCATCTTCCAAATGCAAAGAGACTCCCATACCATTGAGATCTAGATCACCCCTGGACACACAAACTTTGGCAGAGATAACAGCAGCTCCAGAGAAGCAGAGGATGCATGGCTCATTGGCAGGATCTGCAGCTACCTGAGGAAGGACATGCATCATTAAGTGGACACTTGCTTGGCTTTAAGAGACTCTTGGGACTTTTGAATAACTTGTCAGTGTGTATTCACACGCTGGCTCTGGTATGTATCATTTAATGTGAGTAGTGACAAGTTGGGGGTCAGAGGGCCTGGGGAACAGAGCAAGACTGGTGATCTCCCACCCAGATTGTCCAGCACTTAACATAGCATGACGACATTGTGATCTCCGTCCCTTTTATTAGGAAGGGCATCCCCCATTCTGATCATCCCCCACCACCATAAGGTTTCAACTGAGTAGTCTCCTTGCTTACTTTGACAATCTTAACCTCGCAGCACTCCAGTAACATCTGCCTTGTTAGTTTGAGATTCTGCATGATGGGGGGTTTATAGTGTATGGCATGGTGGGAAGTTGATGGCAAGTTACAGTGGCAAATATCGATGAACAGGCCGATAGGCACTGGACTCATCTTGTGGGGTCTCCCGTCTTGTCATCCTATAGTGCATAATAGCACTGCTCTACCAGGCCCATACCTTGTCAAATTCCCAGTGACATTGGAATTGACAAATTTAGGCTCCACGTGGTTGACAAAGACTGCTGTCGGGGCAGGCATTGTGGAGCTTCCTTGCCTGTCTAGCACGTTAGTGCAGATATAATATAATATGCTTGCTGTCAAAATTCAGCAGTGACACACATTACTCTCTCACACTGCCCGAGAGCCTTCTAATTATGACTGGAAGGATTTACAAAATTTAACTCACTCACAGACATAAGATTAAGATCCTCCTAGCATAGGACCCCTGTAGTACTGGACAGGGTCGACTAGGACTACTGTCACTGGCACTTTCAAAGAAGCCAACTAGTAGGTACGCATGGCTGGAAAGTTAGACCTTTCGCGGAAGGTTAATATGAGCCCTCTGTTTCATGATATCAATGTGCGTAAAGTCACCTGACCTGACAGCTGTCTTTATTAGTGGGAGAAGACCACATCCTGTTCATCCCCCACACAAGTTCTCCATTGAGTAGACTACTAATTAAAACTGACATAATTTACCCCTCAAATACCTCTAGTGACACCCGTTTTTACTTGATTGTGATGATGCAGGAATGGGACCCATGTTGATTGTCTGGGGAGGTGAACCGATGACAGGCAAAGGAAGCTATTATCATTTGACAGTCTGCTATTCTTCGGATATGTTGACTAGGATCCTCAACTTCCATCCTATATGACTAACACAGCACCAATCTAACAGATCTAGCCTCTGTTGAGCCCACAGTCAGACAGACAATTCAGATAATACTGGGCTGATCTAGGCAACTGTCAGGGCATAGCACTGCAGAGCTTGTCTGGCCGTGTGCTCATTCTTGAATGTATGAGATGTGCTTGCTGTCAGAGTATGTATAACCGCTCCATTCCCAAACAAGTCATTCAAGAGAATTTTAGTAGTGGAGTGATGTGTTTACAAAATCAGCCTACCTACAGGTAAGTTGTTAAACTAAGTAGTTTAAAAGGAATCCTAAAGATGGGGCTTGGTGTAGAGATGGATGGGGTCCCAAGAGCAGTCTCATTAGCCTTTTTGGGTGCATGCATGGCCATGCAGATCGGGTGCACTCCGCACTCCCTGCAAGAACCTGCAATCCCTAGAGAGACCAATGTTTCAGGGAAGAGCATTTACAGACCTCCCAATATTTCTTGTCTGCCATGTGCTTTAAAACACACCTGACCGTTACTCAGTAGACAACTGTTTTCTGCCAACCATCCTAAGCGATCAAGGAGAGGGGCCACTGTGGAGTACCAGCAGGACATCTATAGTTGTTACATTGCCCAGTAGCCACAGATTTGAGTAGCAAAATCTTGCCAGGCACTGAATTAGTCTAAGGTTGTTCTGCTTGTAATAGCTCCTATAGACTTCACCACCAGATGGATAACAGCAGATAAAGGCTTACTACAGGTGTTCGAATTGGAACTAATGCACCATCCCTTACTAGTTTACATAGAGACTATGGTAGCTAGTGTGAAGACTATCACAGTGGCCACTCTCTGTTTTGCTGCAGATGGAGGTATGCTGGTACAGAATTACAATACAGATTCTCATAATTTGCCCTATATATGCATTGCCATATTCATGTGTTAGGCTACATTACACTTGGATTTAATAGTCTGTTATGAATTATAGAGCTAAGGGCTGTGACCCAGGGAATAAGACTGCAAGATTTACACCCTTCCCCCTCACGGCCAATCGTAGGGGGCATCTTGCAGGGTGCATACTAATGGGAAACAGCATGCCAAGCTATATATATTCACCAGGCATTATCCAATTTGCATGCAGGGAATTGCCACCCACCCCTAATATTATCATCCCTTCCCTTGTCTCAACTCAGACATAGAAGCATGATCCAAGAAGACTATACTTGCAGGTGCCATTGTATCACACATCTCACTGATTCGGAGATACGACTTCCTCCACCTAATAACAGCTATATCTGTTTTTCAGCAGATTCATTCAGAGGACTGGGGGTGAGGATGGATCCAGTTAGAAGGGTGACAGAATGGCTCTTAATCTCCTCTAGATAATGAAGCCAACCTACCTAAGTGTGTGTGTGTGTGTGGGGGGGGTGGTATTCAGGTGTATAAGATATTAATCTGACTTCTGTCACTACTCTGACCACATCTAAGGCTCAGCTCTTTCATCTACCATCCCCTGCCGGCTTATGACCAAGACAGTTTTGCAGGGAGGAGATAAAATGCTCAGCACAGCTGCAAGAACTATACTACACTAGCAGGCATATTCCACATTTTTGTTCCCATCTGTTCTTGGAATTTTTCCCCAAGATACAAAATCCCCCCTACTTGGTGGCCACTGCAGTTCATTCTCCACCCCATCCACTTACTGCCCCTCTCCTTCCCACTTCATATACATCTGAATATGCCTGTTTCAATATATGTAAAGCTAGATACTATTGACCTAGCGGCTCCCCACTCTTTTTGTCTCTGGACATGTTCTAGCATACTGTATTGTCCACAGTGGTGGCAGCGCATGGGACAGGGGCTTCTGCTTTGAAGGCCTCAATCCCCATGCAGGATAAACGCTGCTGTTCCAAAAATTACTCACAGTCACCTTATCAACTGTAGGGTACATAAACAGTTTCAGCTTAGATTAAGGTATTGTTTTGTACTTATCTTGTTATTGTGTTTGATTAAAAATAGTAATAGGTATGATTGTTTATATAGCATGTATACTCATGACTACTTGCATCCCCTTATGTATAGTGGGATCTCTTATGCCTCCCAAGCACTCCATAAAAGGAAGGTACATGGGAACTGGACACCCCTCATTCTTGAGTAGGCAAATTACATAACCATAACTATATCATCTTGCTCTCCACATAGCTAATACAATGGTGGGCCTCACACTTCAATTTATTTCATGGAATATCAAAGGTATAAACCCTTCCATTAGGCATAGGAGGATCCTAGACCATCTTAAGAGGAAGGGGGCGGGCATAGTTTATCTACAAGAAACCCATCTCTCTGAGGCTGAGAAACTTAAGATGAGTTGGATCTCCCAAGTATACAGTGGTTCATCGTACTTGTAGAGTCAAAAACAGTGGTGGAATTCAAGCATGCATGGGACAGTCATAAGGCAGTTCTAGGGGGTGGGGGTAGGAAGAAGTAGGCTGCTGGTTAACTAGGATCTGCAGCTTATCCATTAGGTAGAGAATTGGGCAGACTGGGTGGGCCAAGCGGTCCTTATCTGCCGTCAAATTCTATGTTTCTATGTAACACCAGGAGTAAGGAAGTAGTCATACTAATCCATAAATCAGTCCCCAGTCAAATGGAAGAGACCATCACTGATAAAGAGCGCAGATTTGTTATTATCACATGGCTGCTGCATGTGTAATATATAGGGGCCCAACTCTGCAGAGGCTGGCTTCTTTCATGATGCTGCACAGTTATTGGCCACACACATGAAGGGGTCACTCCTGCACGGGGGCAACATGAATACAGTCCTTGAGGATTTGCTGGCCAGGAGTAAACCTCCAACTGTACTTAGAATGCCTGTGTCTGAGGCACTGGCAGGTCTGTCAAATGAACTGGGCCTCGTAGACATATGGCATCAGGCACACCCCACTGGGCAGAATGATTCCTTCTACTGTATCCCTCATGACTTATTTTCAAGGTTAGACATGTGACTGATCCTGAAATTACTAACACATAGTGTAACAGTTGCCTCCGCTGGAGTTATGCTTTATTCGGGACCATACACCAGTCTCTTTCTTGTTGGCCCCCCCCCACCAATGCACAGGTACAGAACCAGAAGCAGTGGCACTTCAGCTCCTTAATGCTGAAAGACAACTCCTTCTGCAAAATATATTAGCTCAAGAAATAAAAACATTTCTTGACACAAACCACACGGGGGATACAACAGTGGCAGTCAGATGGGATGCCCTGAAGGATTTCGTACATGGATGATGCATAAGCTATGCCTCACACATTGAACATATCTGGTCCAAAGACCTGGAGGAGATGACTACCACATTGAAACAATTGGAAGGTAGATATAGGGCTGACCCTGTTAATGGCAAAGCCATCCTACCTGACATGATAGGCACCAGATATACGCGTAATATGCACCTGCATCAGAAAGCGGAATTTGCCCTCTTCTGCATTAAACAGCACTTCTAGGAGGCCTGGGAAAAGCCAGGTCACCTTTTAGCATACCAACTAAAGAAATGACATGAAAGGTCTAGAATAGCTGGGATTAAAGCATGTAGTGGTACAATCAAAACGGATCCCAAAGGAAGGCCGGCCCGGTGGTGCTGAGGGTTGAGGCGCTGGGCACCACACCTCACGCTACGCCAGCAACCCGGGTTTGAGAATGGACTCAGGTTGGCGGGGGTTGGCCAGGAGAGGGAGGATTGAGTGCTCCAACGGATGCTCTCTTCCCTCTGGGGTGGGATACCAGAGTGCGTATGCACTGACATGCAAGAGAGACATTTGTGGGGACACAGGCTCGGAGGGGCTTGGCTCCATTCAATGGAGTCAGGAGGGGAGACAATGTTAGGGTGCTTGAGAGAGACGACATCAGCGTGTCACCTCTGTGGACGCACTCCTCACCGGCATCTCAGGGGCTGGGAGTGGGGAAAAACACAGAAAACAGAAAATTCCCTTTAGGCGTCCTAGATGACTTACTGTTCTGGAGCCACCTAGACCACCACCTTGGACAGATCCTGCTGTGTGCTAAGGGAGGACGAGGCACTCTGGGGCAGATCCTGAGTTCGGAGGCTGGACTGGAATGAACATTGCAAAGGAGTGGACACCGAGGGTAGGTAGGAGGGGATAAAAATGAAGTAAAAAAAAAAATCCCAAAGGGATCAATAAGGAATTCAGGGACTTCTGTCAGACCCGGTGCAAGCAAGAAGCCCAACCCAGTGAGCAAGACATTACTCAATTTCTTGAACCCCAGGACTTGCCAAAACTGGACCTAGGGATGAGAGACCACATGGAGGCCCCCATCACCAAGGCTGAGATAGAACAAGCCTTATGTTCTATGCCAGGAGGGAAAAGCCCAGGGGTGGATGACCTCCCTGATGAATTTCTTCTCCACTTCCATGAGCTGCTACTCATCCCCATCACAGAGGCCCTATCAGAAGCCACACGGGTGGATCATCTGCCCCCTTCCATGCAGACTGCAGTCATTAACTCGATACTCAAGGAAGGTAAAGACCCTCTATCTTGTGGTAGTTACAGACCCATATCCCTCATCACAGCGGACTGTAAGGCCAAAGTAAAGGCACTGACAACCCAACTTAAAGAGTTTATAGCCACACTGATAGATCCAGATCAAGTCAGCTCTGTTCCACAGAGGAAAGCTACAGACAATACCAGGTGTCCTGAGCCTCATGCCCATGATGCTTTGCATTGTGTGGGCATGTGTGATTTTGTATTTTCTTGAAACTTGGCATCCCAGCCAAATGCCCTTTGGGGTAACCCTTGCCTCAGTGTTTGTGCACAGAGGTTCTTTGTCTTTTAAATAGTTTTTTATTTTAATGGGATCACCACAACATAACCTAGACAGACCATCTTAGGGTAGCTGGTTCATTCCACTGGGGTGTCAAACAGACGAAGCATACTGATGAGTCCTGGTAAGACGAAACACGTGCCTATGTCATCTGTTAGCACCCTTTGCAGACTGCGTGAGAGGCCTTTCGGCACCATGCAATTCTGCTTAAAGTTGAACCAGCATAACATTCTGTGGTGATTTGCATATGCAGCCTATGATGCTTTGCATTGTGTGGGCATGTGTGATTTTGTATTTTCTTGAAACTTGGCTTCCCAGCCAAATGCCCTTTGGGGTAACCCTTGCCTCAGTGTTTGTGCACAGAGGTTCTTTGTCTTTTAAATAGTTTTTTATTTTAATGGGTTCACCACAACATAACCCAGACAGACCGTCTTAGGGTAGCTGGTTCAGTCCACTGGGGTGTCAAACAAACAAGGCATACTGATGAGTCCTGGTAGGACGAAACACGTGTCTATGTCATCTGTTAGCACCCTTTGCAAACTGTGTGAGAGGCCTTTCGGCAGCATGCAATTCTGCTTAAAGTTGAACCAGCATAACATTCTGTGGTGATTTTCATATGCAGCCTATGATGCTTTGGATTGTGTGGGCATGTGTGATTTTTGTATCTTCCCGACAGAGAGCAGTGGTTCTCTCAGTTGACGCAGAAAAAGTATTTGATAGGGTAGAATGGCCCTATTTATTTTGGATTCTCAAGAAATTTGGCCTTGGTGATAATTCTTAGCGTATATATAAACTTTATATAATTGGGCCTCAGCCTTAGTGGCCACAAATGGCACAACATCCACTCCATTTCTTCTAGGTAGAGGCACACATCAGGGCTGTCCTCTATCACCCCTACTCTCCATCCTTACACTAGAACTCCTTCTACAGGCTATAAGAATATGTCCATACACGGCATAAATATGGGGCGATCTACAAAGATCTAGCTTATGCCTGTGAAGGCTTTGGCAACCCGACTTAAAGAGTCTATAGCTATGCTAATATGTCCAGATCAGGTTGGCTTTGTTCTATAGAGGAAAGCAACAGACAATACCAGGTGTCTCTTGAACTTTATTGGGAAAGTAACATCCTCCCACAACAGAGCAGTGCTTCTCTTGCTTGATGCAATAAAAGTATTTGATAGGGTGGAATGGTCCTATTTATTTTGGATTCGCAAGCAATTTGGCCTTGGTAATACCTTCATAGGTTGTATACGAACTTTATGTAATTGGGCCTCAGCCTCAGTGGCCACAAATGGCACAACTTCTACGCCATTTCTTCTAGGTAGAGGTGGTGGGTGCTAAATAGCAGGATTCAAGCATGCATGGGATAGACACAAGGGACAAAACAAAACTACCACCCCAGAGCTGAGGTGTACATGGAAAAAAGGCAGCACAAGAAACAAGTGGATTCCAGCGTCACCAACCACACATAAAACAGTCCACAAGTAAGTTTCAAATCAGTGCATAGAAAGATTTATTTCTAGCAGTGTGCAACACACCTCTTACAGGAGAACAGGGAACACCAACCACCTCCTACCAGTTTCGCTGACAAAGCATCCTTAGGGAGTGGTAACCACATGTGGTAAGTTTAATTTAAGTAGGGTGTTTAAAGGGGTATACACACACATAAAATGATATGATGCAATACTTAAACAAGTACTGCAGTGCTGATCTGTACATAAATAATATTGGCAGTAGATATCAGAACCAATAAAAATCGTTAGGTCTTTGTATAAAAATACATTATCAGTAACTGATATAAAAACAAATATGCGTATATTAGTGCAAACATATATTGTATAAATACAAAAGCAGTGCAACCCCCCCTTTTATTTACAAAACACCCATGCACAAAAGGATTCGAGATTACCACTTTATTGTAGGAATATATTGTAATTCAATATATTAAATACCTTCACTCTAAAACAAGCAACAAGAATAAATACATATTAGATATCCCATAATTGGTATACATTACATCACAATATATGTAATGCAATTTACAGTGTAAAATACATCATATTCCCAAACTAAATTGGGGAGGATAAATTATTTTTTCTTCAAAACGACCGATAACTCTATACCATCATTTAATCCTGTTTTTATTCAACCCCCCCACCCCCGTATGAAGATCCAAAAGGCTTCCCTTTCATTCAGTTTGGTATCTAGATCTTTATCCCTTGGCCCCAAACTGACTCACTCAATACCACAAAAAGCAAATTAATGTAGCTGTCTATCGCTACACTCAGAAACATGTGCTGCAAGAGCATTTTTCATATCATAGGAAGAAGTAAGTAGCAGAAGCAGTGGGAAGGTGCGAGGGAGAAAAGGTACCTACTGCAGGAGCCTCTCTCGAAGATCTACTGTTACAATAAGTTCTTACATAACTGTACTTACATCGAGAGGGCTCTTGCAGTAGGTACTAACCATAAGGACTGAATCCCAGACAGTGTAATTCAAACAAAGGCTGAAGCATGGGAGGCAGAAAAAGTCTGCAGAACAGCAGGGGATCTAAGACAATAGGCCTTGAAGGACAGCTAGTCCAAAGCCTGCCCTATGCCAAGAGGCAATGTCCAAACTGTAATGCTTGGTAAAAGTGTGGACAGAGCTCCAAGTAGCTGCTGCACAGATCTCAGTGGCAGAAACATTTCTGAAACAAGCAGTGGATGCAGCCATGCCTCTGTTTGAATACCCTTTAACTTCCCCTGGAAGTGGCTTGTTGTACTACTGGTAGCAGAACAGAATACAGTTTGCCGATCACTTGGACAGACACTGTTTTGAAACGCTGCACCCTATCTTTTGGGTGTAAAAGAAACTAATCGATCCATTTTACAGACATGCTTCATCTGATTAGTGTAATAATGCACAATTCTGTGATAGTTGAGGGTGTACAGAATAGCCTCCTCGATTGGAATGCTCAAGGTAATACACCGGCAAGTGTATAGTCTGATTCAAAGTAAACTCAGATTTGTAAATCAACTAAGGCTCCTTACATGAGGGCCTGAAGCTTGGAAATCCTTTAAGCAGAGGTAATGGCAACTAAAAAGAGCGCTTTCCAAGAAAGGTAGCACATTTCACAACTCGCAGCCAGTTCAAAAGGAGGCAAAGTGAGTTTCTTAAGAATGAAATTCAGGTCCCACAGAGGAACAGGGTTCCTAACCAGGGGTTTTAAGTGGAGAATTCCTTTCAAAAAGGTTTTGGAATCCTCCAGCTGAAACAATGTTTTTCCGTCCACTGGAGCATGGTAGACAGAAATGTTAGACAAAAGGACCTTCAAAGAAGAATAGCCAAGGCCAGTGTCAGAGAGGTGCAGAAGGTACTCCATGAGCTGTGGGGCAGGGCAAATGAAAGGTTCGCAAGTCTTAGAGGATGTCCAAATGGAGACCCTCTTCCATTTCATAGCCTACGTGGTTGTTGTGGATGACTCTCAAGCTGCCACAAGAACCTGTGTGACTCTAGAGGAGACCCCAAAGCGTGCCACAGCTATGTCAGAAGGTGCCACGCATGAAGGTGAAGGGACTTGAGGCCTGGGTGGCAGCCTGCCCTGCTCCTGGGTCAGAAGGTCCTGGCAGAGGGTTAGAGGAACTGGAGGTTCCACCGTCAACTGTTGGAGCTGAGGGAACCAAACTTGGCGGGGCCAATAAGGGGCTATCAGGTTCATGCAAACCCCTTCTTGCTGCAATCTCAGAAGCACCCTCTGCAATAGTGGGAAGGAAGGGAAGGCATACAAAAACCTTCCTGTCCAGCAGAGAGAGAGCACATCTTGCCAGAAAGCACCATACCCGGGAGCGAGTGAGCAGAAATTGGGTAGTTTTGCGCTGGATGATGAGGCGAACAGATCAAGTTCTGGATGACACCACATACTGAAGATGTATTTGACTACTGACTGCCTCAGTTCCCACTCATGTGCCCTTGCCTGAGTGCAGCTGACAGTGTCCGACAGGACATTTTGAACTCCTGGGACATGCACTGCTGTAAGCTGAAGGCTGTGCAGAATCACCCACTGCAACACACACATCACTTACCTGCACAGGGGATACGACCGCGTGCCTCCCTGTTTGTTCAGGTACCAAACCACACACATATTGTCTATCTGGACCAGGAGTGGCCCAGGGAGGAGTAGAGGCTGGAATGCCTGAAGGGCATATAGCACAGCACACATATCTAGCACATTGATATGCAGAGAGAGCTTCCACTGAGACTAGGATCCCTGTGGTTTCCCAGGTGAGTGCCTCAGCCCTGACTGGAGGTATCCATTGTCAGGGTCTGAGCCGGAGAAGGTGCCTGAAAGGGAACCCCACTGGTGAGATTGGACAGATTCTGCCACCAAAGAAGGTCTTGTCTCAATGGGTCTGGGAACCAGAATTCTGTGATCCAGGTTGTCTGATCTCTGATCCCACTGGATCCTTAGGGTCAACTACGTGACCTGCATGTGGAGACTGGCTAAGAGGACAATGGGGCTAGCCACTGCCATAAGACCCAGGAGGTGTAAGATGGAATGAGTCATGGTCCATCAGCTGGTTGCCACTTGGTTGGCCTGCTGACGCAAGGTTTTCACCCTGTCCAGTAGGAGAAAGACCTGACCCTGAACAGTATCCAGCACTGCCCCAATAAATAGGAGGCATTGGGATGGGACAAGGTGGAATTTGGGGTAATTCACCATATTCCCACTTGCCAAAAAAGGCCCAGGGAAGCAAAGAGGCTACCAGGCTGTCCCTGACAGTTAGCAACAGAGAAGTCATCAGTGCAGGAACACATATAGGCCTGGCGGCGTAAAGCTGCTGCCAGCACCATTAGGGCACTTGGTGAACACCCTGGGTGCCGAGGAAAGGCCAAAAGGGAGTGCCTTGAACTGAAAATGTTCCCCTGGAAGGTAAACTGGAGGAAGCGGCTGTGGAAGGGAAAGATTGGGACATGCAGGTAAGCATCCTGCATATCCAGTGCACAGAGCCAGTGTCCCTGGTGAAGCAATGGCAACAGACCCGGCAGGGTCAGCCTGTAAAATCTTTGGTACTCTACGTACAGATTGAGAGTGCTGAGGTCCAGAATCAAACGGAAGTCTCCCATCTTTTTTTTTTGGGGACCAGGAAGAAGTGGGAATAATATCCCCTTCCCACCTGGGTTGGAGGAATAGGCTCTATGACAAATTTTTGCAGAAGAGCCAGTATTCCCTCTCTAATGAGATGAATGTTAAATTTTGGGTAGCGAGAGAGACCTGGGGGATTTGCTGGAAGTCCTTCTTTGAACTCCGTGGTGTGGCCTTGAGCAATTAGCTGAAGAACCCATGAGTCTGTCATGATCGCCTCCCACCTAGCCAGATGTTTGGTGAATTTGCCCCCTACCGGTTCCTCCAGAGCTGGTGGCGGAGGCAGGGGGCCCTTCTGTGAGTCAGGAGGTGGGGAGGTGAGCGGTGCCCCGGAAGCCAACTGGGACTTGGCTGGAGGGGTGATCGCTGCCAAAGGAGCTCGACATTTAGTCTGATATCTGGCAGGCTGTTGTATGGTCTGGTGCCTTTGCTGGTGATGAAAAGGCTACTTAGCTTACAGCTGGAATGATACATGGACTGGACAGAGCACAAGATTAAATGATGGTATAGAGTTAACTGTCTTTTTGAAGAAGAAATAATTTAGATTGAAGGTATTTAATATATTGAATAATATTCCTACAATAAATTGGTAATCTCAAGTCCTTTTGTACATGGGTGTTTCTGTAAAAAAAAGGGGGGGCTGCACTGCTTTTCTATTTATACAATATATGTTTGCACTAATATGTATACATATTTGTTTTTGTATTAGCTACTGATAATGTATTTTTATATAAAGACCTAATGATTTTTATTGGTTCTTAAATCTATTGCCAATGTTATTTATATACAAATCAGCATCAGCATTGCAATACTTATTTAAGTATTGCACCATGTCATTTTGCGTGTGTGTACCCCTTTAAAGACCCTACTTATATTAAGCTTACCACATGTGGTTACCACACCCCGAGGATGCTTTGTCAGTGAAACTGGTAGGAGGTGGTTGGTGTTCCCTGTTCTGCTGTAAGAGGCATGTTGCACACTGCTGGTAATAAAGCTTTCTATGCACTGATTTGAAGCTTGTGACCTGTTTCATGTGCGGTTGGTGGCGCTGGAATCTGCTTGTTCCTTAAAGACACAAAGGGACCTTAGAAGTAAAGCAAAGGGGGGTGAGAAGACCGGCGATTGAGTAAGGTCTGCGGTGGCATGGTAGATAGGGAATATTGGGCAGACTAGTTGGGTCAAGAGGTCCTTATCTACTGACAATTTCTATGTTTCTATGTGGATAACATCATTCTAGTACTATCTAAGCCAGAGCAATCAATCCTTACAGTCCTGGACTGGCTGTCACATTATGGTACACTATCAGGATACCAGGTAAATGTGTCTAAGTCCCTCACTCTGTCCTCACAAAAGAGAATCACCTTACTCCCAAACTTTTCATGGGACCTTCAAACTGCTCAACAGTCCCTTAAGTATCTAGGTGTAAGTTTTGTGTGGACTCTCCCTGATTTGGGGCCTCTTAATCTCCAGCAAGTTCAGAAAAACCTGGCAAAGGACTTGAACAGATGGACCAAATTACACCTTTCACACTGGAGTAGGGTTCATGCATACAAAATGATGGGAGCTCCTTGGGTACAATATTTGGTGAACAACCTCCCCATCTGGATTAGCCAAATGTATAACAGCTCTAAGGCCAACAACTCTGTGGGGTCCTTCAATTTTTTATTTATTTATTGGTATTATTTATTTCCTCCTATCTGTGTGCTTGCCTGGAAAATGACAATTTAGGTCTGTTTAACTGTATTAGGGCTGAGGTAACTGGCACTGTCTGTTTTCTTTTCCATGCTTATGCTCACAGCCAACCTCTCGATGTGCACTTCCCTCATGTATACAAAATGATGGCAGCTCTTTGGGTACAACCCATAAGAGGGTTACAGAAACAAATGATATCCTTTATCTGGGGTACCAGAACAAACTGGATCAGCCACCAAAAACTAATTAAACCCGAAGAACAAGGGGGCTGTAAACTGCTCGACTTCTTCTTAAAACATGAAGCCCACCTACTGGCATAAATGGGCTATACAATGCCCACAAGCACGGTTATGTCCCTCAAATGTGCAAAATGTGAGGCTCATGTACTTGGAAAGGGAGTCTATGAGGCCATTATGTTCTTGAAACTCCCAGAGCTGCTTGCATCTAACCCTACACTACCCCCCACCAAGACTGCCTGGGTGAAACACAGCAAAGCTTCCAAATGGGAACCGACCAAATCACCCCTGCTTCCCATTTGGTGCAACCCATACATTGATGCAGAGGTGATGTATCTCCTGAACCTTGGCTTCAGGTCAAGGGAGTGAGTGGGTATTAGTGCTGGCATTGGGGGTTACCCTCCCCATAAAATGTGCCAAGCATTGGTGCTCAGTTCAAAGTTTCAGTAATATAGTAGTTTGAAAAAAATGCTGATGTAGAATGTAAGCAGTATAAACATTCAGTAGAGATACCCCAACAGAGGTAACATGGAAGTGACTGTGAGCCTGTCTCGGCCCCCAGACAGAAAGATTCCCCTCCCCTCCTCCCATCCCCGTGATTACCCTTCCGCTAGTCTCTGCATCCCCAGCCATACACAGCACAAGCTGACCTCTAAGGGTAGCAGCCTAAGTGCCTACAACTGAGGATGTGGATGCAGCAAAGTAAGTACTCTCTGCCCCTTACTGAGATCCAGTGAGTTTTCTAGCTGGGTATCAGCCCCATATAGAGATATACTGAAAAACTGATTATTTTCACGCTCTGTTTAATTTCGCTATATTCGCTATCGCAATTGGTAAGCGAAATTAATGGAACGCGATTTAATTTAGAAAGTAAACATCAATGATGAGGAAGTGGAGTGACTACTTGATGTCAAAAGATAAAATGAAAGCTATAGTATTCATTTTTAAACAGTGTTGCAGTGCAGTATCTTGAGCAAACATAAGGAAGCAGAGCTACTACATGATTCTAAAAAGATTTTTATTTAATTTTTTTTAGTAAATACTGTACATCCCTTTATTAATAAAATCAAGGCACTATTAGAAAACAAAACTGTATCTTCATCCCAGCAGCACTGTTCTGTTCCTCAATTAGCTGTTCGTTCCTGCTCCCTTAGCTGTGTCTGCAAAAACATAAGAACGCAGACCTTAGAATGCAACTTTAATATTTTAAATCATTATCTTAATCTTAAACTGGTGTTAGCAACAATTATAATCAAAATTACCGTGTTTAGGCAGTTGTTATGTGCATCCAGTATCCCGGCTTGTCTGAATCCACAAATAACGACATCTGGTTTTACTTTGAGGTATTCAATGCTTGCCTGCAGCCACCTCGCATGATGTTCTTTTAGCACCAGTCTCCTCATTAGCCCAATGATTAATTGACTGCGTGATGTCCCATTTCGAAGGAAATTTGTACTGTGGGTAGCATGCTGTAGTCTTACCCTGGTAGATGACTTGAGGGGGAAGCATATGGCCAGCAAGTGTGCAAGCAAGAACCAGGGAGACCTGCCTTTTATTCCCAAGCCCTGTCAGTGACACTTGACGTGAACCAGTGACCTCCATAGTCCACTCAGATACCGGCACAATTTTAACTCCAGTCTCGTCTAGATTAATTACTAGCTGTGGAGGTATGAGCTCCTGTGCACCACAGTTTGATATTCGTTGTAAAAATGCAGCCTTTAAAATTTTGGAAGTCGGAAGGAACCTTGCATGCCACTTTTGTGCGTTTACGTTTACTGTAGCCCATTCTATGTAACAAGCCCCAAGCCCACTTACTGCTTAGTTGCAGGTGCCCCCCATTCTCCATCAGAACATGAGGGCTGGTTACCTTAACAATTCCCATCGCTATTGCCTGGATAACATGACCATTCACTACTGCACCCTCCACCCTTACAGACTGTACGATTTTCTTTAACTGGTCTTCCAATTCGGATACCAAATGTGTGGGACGACCTCTCGACTTTTGGGGCAAATTGGGAGAGAGAGTTGCAGGGTCAGGGTTGGTATGCAAAGCTGATTTGTAGTCCAGTTTAAATTTCCTGACAGTGCTCTCATTGACAATATCCCCAGTTAAAGAATGATGAGCTCGTACTGCAGACATGACACCGTGTTCAGCCGCATACTTGCCTAGCTGGAACCGAACCTCCGGAGTATAATTGGCATAGCTTGCTGGTCTGCTGCATTTGGAGGGAGGGGAAGCTGCTGCAATCTGTCTCACAACAGAAGCTGCTACATTAGGTTCAACACCGGAGATTACCGCTAGTGCTTCAGAATCAAGATCTGAAGTTTCAAGGGGGTATTTGCGTTTCTGCTGGGAGGGCTTCAACCATTTGAACAGCGACATGATGTCCTATGAATGATTCACGGATTCGGTGACTGATTAAATACATGCTACCTGACTATTTACTAATTGCCTGCATGCTTTCTCATTGGAATGCGCGAATTCAATCACCCGCGATTAAATGGCATAACAGCTGATCGCGATTACTGACACCCGCGAATATAATCGGTTCTACAGTATATAAAAGGACCTTAGGATGGGGACTCCCATCTGGTAACACTGTAACATGCTAGCCCAGGTTCTTCACTGGTCCTCCTGCTGATTGACTAAAGCACCCATGAGGGTCCAGAGATATGCCTGTTTGGGAAGGGGGGGGAATGAGGCAGCAAGAGCTAAAGGGATTGTTGCTCGCAGTCAGTGATGGCATGATACATGCAGCCCTCTGCTTCAGACCTTCATGGTTATATTTGTTGGAGGAGCAAAAGGGGGTGTGCTGATAAGAAGGCTAAAAAATGCTTCCGTATTAGGGGTGAGGTGGGTACTGAGCGAGGTGGAGCAGCCCTGTAGCGAGTTTCTATGCTTAATGACATCCCTGCATACATTTCAGATTGTAGCTGTTATCCATTCTACTCCTATGAAGGACTGGCGACCATCGGTGAGCTAGGAGGTGTGCCGATTTGGGCCCCAGGCTGAGACACAGTCTGCCTCTCCTCAGGTGCCAGAACATAAGGGGTCTTGCGCTTGTGCTCATCCTGTAAGCTGGTGATGTTGGCAGCAGACTTCCTTTGTACCCATTCCATGTCTGTGTGGAACATCAATCATTCGATGAGGGACATCTATAAATGCAGGGGACATGATGATCTGTGACAGGCTAACCCTCCCCTCACCTCCATACCCCCCCTCCTCCACAGTTTCAGTGACCATCCAAGCAATAGATATGATGCAAGGTCAAGACCTAAAGTACTACACTATGCCATGCCACTACAAGCCACTATGCATCTGTTGTTGGCAGCTAGTGAAGAGTTGACTTCTCAAGCTGCACCCCCCCCTTTTCTGACTGCCTCCCCCAATTTATGGGGGATTTCTCACAGCAGATATTGAGGAGTCAGGGGGCATCTAATGAAGGCAATGATCGCTAGGGCAGGCCTTACTGGTGTGCTGAGTCAGAGCTGAAAAGACTTGCCCACTATCCCCCAGGTCACACTGTCACAGATCCTAGCTGTGCAAATGTAGTGAGCCACTGCCCTAGCCCAAGTAGAATGTTTGAGGAGTTACTGTATATCCCTCTCAAATGTTTATACATTCATGAGGGAAGTGCACATCGAGAGGTTGGCTGTGAGCATAAGCATGGAAAAGAAACAGACAGTGCCAGTTACCTCAGCCCTAATACAGTTAAACAGACCTAAATTGTCATTTTCCTGGCAAGCACACAGACAGGAGAAAATAAATAATAACAATAAATAAATAAAAAATGGAAGGACCCCACAGAGTTGTTGGCCTTAGAGCTGTTATACATTAATGCCCAGTCTGAGCCCACACTCAGACCTTCATTGAGCATACTTGGTCATTACAGCCCTTGAGGGAAACAAGATCGTGGGATCAGAAAGTGGGAAGTGAGTGGTCCCCAGGCCTATATTGCTGAGGAAATTTGTGACTATTTCAGCTTCTCTAGCTTCAAGCATCTGAATCCCACCACTCCCATACAATCTGTGTAATAAATGTGACCTGAGGGAAGCAATAACACTCAGGGGAGTACACACTTACTTGAGAGAATGCCTGTTAAAATGGCAAGCTTTTGTGGCATGTACAAGACTCTGAGTTTGAGAAATTTTAAGACTGCAATAGAGGATATCAAATGGGTACTGAACCTTTAAGGCACCCTGTCCAATTAACTGCAGCATCAGTGGCTCAGTAGGTAGCACACTTGCCTCTGAGCCCGGGAGATCAGAGGGCTATGGGTTCAGTTCCCACATCTGGCACTTGGGTTAATATCCCAGTACTGACACTGTAGTGTAGCATGAGAGGGGTGCTGCACTTCTAAGCGCCATCTTTCGGATGAGATGTTAAACCGAGGTGCTATCTGCCTGGATTGGTGGTAGTTCAGGTGGATGTTAAAGATCCCATGGCACTTATCGAAAAAAGTGTAGGGGAATTTCCTTGGTGTCCTGGCCAAATTTCCCTCATTCAATAAAAATATCACCAACAGATTAATGTGGTTTAAGGTCAGTTGGCATTCATCTGTATCTCCCTCCCCCAGGTCGTGCCTGAAAATCGGCAGGATTTGTCTAGTGCACTTACCCGGTCAACAAAAGCTAAATAAATAAAATAAATTAAGTCCGATTCCCTATAGGCCTGCCACAACTGTGACATGTCCCATTTTTGCATCAGCATTCAATCTTATCTCACAGGTTTCTTCTCTAGTTGGGTGTTGGTGGTGGCTATGTGTGTTGATGCAACAGGATCTGGCTTGGAGTAGAATTTCAGAGCAGAAAGACTCGCAGGCAAGCAGGTAGCCACTGCAACAGGACTGATCGCGTCAGCCCATGACTGGTGTTGGGAAGCGGGGTTATTACTGTGTTAAGAAAACCAATTGCACAAGCAGGTTAAGGTGCTGCCAGGTTATGGCAAACACTGAAAAACAGCAGAAGGGACCAGTGCACCAAAAAGCTCCAAAATGTTGTGTAGTGTTTATTATCAAAACATATCACACATTCACCATCTCCCAGCACTTTCTTCGTCCGGGGGGAGGGAGTGCTGGTTTAGTTGGACACAGGTATGTCATTTAAGTACACTTAGCATGAATACAGTTAGTCAAGATTCTGAAGGAAGCCATTACGATCTGCTAAAACAGTGATTACACAATATATTGTAGCTTGCCACAGCTCCAATACATTAGTTCTACAGATGCTCATACTGCCTGGAAATAAAGAATTTCTTCTATAAAGAGTCTTCAGAGGTGCAGCTTTATGCAAAGTATTTACTTTATTACTGAACTGCTGTTGGAATACAATTTAGCATACGCACAGCCTTCTGGCAAATAGGTTTTGTTTGGAAGTATGCCCGGATTATTGAATTGATAATATAAATGTAGACAATTCGTACTTACAGCCATGTACTGTTTGATGGTATTTTTTCCATCTTTAAAGCTACACTGGATGAACTAGACCAACTAGATAAGAGACTCAGCAAACTCTTTTTTTTTTTTTTTTGAGGGGGCGAGACTTGTCATTTTCATTAAGAGCATTCCATATAACAATAATACATCATTACAAAATATAGGATGCAGCGGATATAACTGTCATCATAGGTAGTTTATACCATAATGACAATCCACTTGAGAGTATATTAGTGTTAAAAACATACAATATTCTAATTACTCTAACTTACATTATCTTTTGTAGGTGAATCTCCTGAAGCAGTTTTCCAGATTTGGATAGACAGAGCTACATGAAACCCAGTATCAAAGTCCATCCTTGAGGTAAAGACAATTATCTACTGTAGAATTTAATGTTAATCTTCCGCACCTCAACCTGTACTGTTAGTCTCTTACCATGCTCTTCAGTGTTTTTATTTATTATTTTGAATGAAAATAATAGCCTATTTATTAAACCAAATAGATAAAATCATTTTCAGTTTAGAAAAAACTGGCTCGTCTTTCTTATGAAGTGATATGATCTTTCTAAACTCTATGAACAAACCCTATATTGGGATATCACATACGAACATACGAAATTTGCCAGCAGATAAAGGCCTAGAGGTCTATCAAGTCTGCTCGAATGTGCAGCTAGCACCCCTTATTCTGCAGCTGCCCCTCCCTTCCACCCTTCCCCTTCATTAACCCTCCCCCTTGTCCTGTCCCATCCTCGTTTGAAGCAGTCCACTGTTCTACTACATACCACTTCAGCAGGTAATGCATTCCACCCAGCCACCACCCTCTCTGTAAAAAAGTGTCTCCTCATCTCCCTCCTGAACCTTCCTCGCTCCAGTCTCATATCATGGCCCCTGGTGTCCCTCCCCTCCCTTACTTTGAACAGCCCCTCTGTACCTGTCTTGTTTATTCCTTTCATGTATTTAAAGGTTTCAATCATGTCACCCTGTCTCTCCTCTCCTCCAGTGAGTACATGTTCAACTCCTTCAACCTCCTCTCGTATGATAAGTCCCCCAGCCCCTTGATCATCTTTGTCGCTCTGTGCTGCACCCCCTCCAGTAACTTAATGTCCCTCTTCAGATACGGACGCCAGTACTGCACGCAGTACTCCAGGTGTGGTCTAACTAATGACCTATACAGTGGCAGAATCACCTCCTCCCTCCTCGAGGATATACCCCTTGCAATACAACCCAGCATTTTGTTGGCCTTTGCAGCTGCCTTCCTACATTGTGCCGAGTTGTTCATTGACCCTGTAATGAGCACACCCAGATCCTTCTCCTCCTCTGTCTGGGCTAGCTGCACTCCCCTAGCTGGTAACTCCTCCTTGGGTTCTTCATCCCAAAATGCAGCACCTTGCACTTTTTGGCATTGAAGCCCAGTTGCCAGGTGTCTGACCAGGTTTCAAGCTTTGCCAGATCATCCTGCAACCCCTGCCATCCCCCTAGGTCATCCACCACCGCGCCTACCTTGGTATTATCAGCAAATAGACTGATCTTGCTCTTGATGTCTCATGATATGTCTGCAATGAATATCCCAAACAACACTGGTCCCAACACCGAGCCCTGTGGAACACCACTCGTCACTGCCCTTGAGTGTGAGAGCTCCCCACCCACCACCACCCTCTGTTGCCTTCCCTGCAGCCAGTTTCCTACCCATCTCACCAGCTTTGCACCTGCCCCTGTGCCTACTAACTCCTTCCCAGCCTTCCATGTGGCACTGAGTCAAATGCCTTACTGAAGTCCAGATACAGGACATCCACTGTGGCCCCTGTCCAGTTGCCTAGTTACCCAGTCATAGAACTCAACCAGGTTGGTTTGGCAGGATCTGCCACGTATGAAGCCATGCTGTCTGCTGTCCTGTAGTCCTTTGGTCTCTAGGAGGGCCACCAGCCTCTCCTTCAGGATAGTCTCCATTAGCTTACCCATAATGGATGTGAGGCTCACTGGTCTGTAGTAACCCGGTTCATCCTTGGGGCCACTCTTGTGGAGGGGCACCACATGAGCCATCCTCCAGTCCTGAAGTACACACCCCGAATGTAGCGAGGCATTAAATAGGTCTGCCAAAGGTCCTGCAAGGACCTCTGCCAGCTCTTTCAATACCCTGGGGTGGATGCCATCTGGGCCTGGCGCCTTGTCCACCCTCAGTGCCTTCAAACCCTCTTGAACTCTGCTCTCCATGATTTCCCCATCTGTCACCACTTCCCCTGCTTCTGCCATTTCTCCCACCTGGGTGTCACCCCCTGTTCTCTTTAGTAAATACTGAGCAGAAGTACTCATTTAGTGCTTCCGCCTTATATTGCACCCTGCTTCCACCCAACCCCTCCTTCCTAATCCTTACTATGTGGTCCTTACAGCCCTTTTCTCCCTGATGTACTTAAAGAAGTCCTTCTCCCCTCTAATGCCTTGGCCAGCCTGAGTTCCGTAGATGCTTTGGCTCCTTACTGCCCTTGTCACCTCCTTCGATTCTGTCAAGTACTCCTCCTGTCCTCCCCTCCCTGTTTTCTTGTACTTCCTAAAGGCAGCTCTTTTCCTCCTTACCTTTTCCATGACCTCCTTGCTCAACCAGATCGGTTTCTTAGCCCTAGCCTTCTTGCTCTGGGCTTTGCAGCAGGTTTTGGTTGCCTCCACTATCCCCAGCTTTATGAGCTTCGTTTCTGTCTCTCCCCCACTGGAGTACAAGGGCACTGGGGCAAACATTCCAGCACAACCAGGCAACAGATTAAGATTGATATAACACTTTGTGAGTGACCCTTGCTTATCATATTAAGAGTTGATCTAGTACAGCTTTACCTTCTTTTTCCCTCTACATAATGGAAATAAGGTAGCCATTTGGAGTTCAATTTGTCCACCTGAAATCTCCATTTAGCTGTTATTGCTTGTGCATTTTTAACATTTTGAATATTGATTTCCCACTGATTTTCATTAGGTTGTTTTGTAGATAGCCAGTTTTGAGTGATACCTTTTAGGGTGGCAGAAACCAAAATGTAAAGTAAGTATCTCTCTCTGTTGCTGAAGTAAGGCTGTCTGAGGGAAGGCCCAGTACCAAATTAGCAAAGGAAAGACTCCAAGGAATCTGTAAGATATGTCTTATAGTGTCCCACTGTTTGCCAGAAGAGAACTATCTTTCTGCATCCCCAAGAAACATGGTGGTGTGTACCAGTTTGACCACAGTCTTTCCAGCAAAGGTCTGACCTATTTGTGCCAAAGTGCTTTGAAATAACAGGAGTAGTAAAGAAGTGACCACTGATTTTCCACTGAAATTCCCTCCAAGTAGTTGAAGCTGTTGTTATAGGGATGTCTTTCTAAATTCTGTCCCATTGGTTTTCTGTTAAAGATACCCCAGACTCCTGCTCCCACTTCTCTTGAATCTGTTGAATGGCCAGGGTTCTTACTTGCAATAAACTATAGACTTGTGCAGTTAGTTTCCTAGTATCCAACAATTGTGCTTTGGAATAAATTAAGGTTATATCTGGCACCAGGCTGCTAAGCAAGGGGCCCAGCCCCAACCCCAAATTTATGTAGCGTCTGCACTGTAAAAATCTAAAGAAATCCTGTTTAGATATCCCAAAGTCCCACTGAAGTGATTAGAAATAAGCTATTATGTTCCCCTGTATCAGCTCCATTAAGGTCTTTAAACCATGTTGCTCCCATCTGTCAAAATATGGGTCTAAGTGTCCAGCGGGGAATTTTGGTAGACATTTCAGTGGGATATACTGTCATACAGGACCAGGGAGCTCCCATTTATGTCTCACAGTGAGCCAAATTGTCAAAGTGTGTATGTTCCATATATTCTGAATTTCTTTAAGGTTACTGGAAAGCACAATGCAGGGGAGATATTTAAGAGGTATCATGGGGTGGGCTGCCTCCTCCAGGACACTCCAACCAGTCCCTCAAACTGGAGCAACCATCTTTACTACTGGGAGTATTTGTGCTGCCAGGTAGTAGTGTTGTAAATTTGAGAGCCCCCAGCCCCCTTCCTCTTGTTTTTAAGAAGTATTAACCATTTAAGTCTGGGACTGTGCCCCGCCCATATAAAGTTGGAGAGGTTTTTTTTTTAAGACTTCTCCAGTCCTTGGATGGAATTGGACCTGGGAGGGTCAAGAAGAGAAACAGAAATCTGGATAATACATTTTGTTTACTTGTGTCTATGTGGTTGGAGAAGGATAGAGGGAGGCTGCCCCACTTATTAAGATCCAAATATATTTGTGTAAATAAAGGGATGTAATTATATTGATATCATTTTGATAAATTTTTCAGAATCCAGATACCCAAATAATTTATTTTATCCTTGACCAACCAAAAGGGTATTTTAACTATCTGGTTTGGTGAGAGAGAGAGAGAGAGAGACAGAGAGAGAGAGAGAGAGAGACAGACAGATTCAGTAATAATGTTTCTGTCTTTTCCTTTTTAATTTTAAAACCTGAGATTTGTTCATATTCATTTAGTAGTTTAAGAAAGTGGGGGGGGGGAGAGGAATCAGGGTCCATCATATAAATCAGGGTGTCATCTGCGTATAAGGATATTTTGCAAATATGTTTTCCTACTTGGATGCCCTGTATCTCATGAGTTGCTTTAATAGCAGTGGCAAGTGGTTCCAGACTAAGCATGAAGAGTAGGGGACAATGGGTATCCTTGCCTGGTGCCCCTTCTTATGGGAAATGGCATAGGCATGGAGCAGTTTACTCTAACTCTTGCAAATGGACTGCTATAACACAAAGACACCTAACTCAGGAATCGGTCACCCATACCATAGTGAGTCATTACTGTTTTTAAATAATCCCAGTATAGGTGGTCAAACGCCTTTTCGGCATCTCACAAAATCGCCAACTGGGCAATGTCTGTCTGAGTTCTGTGGGCTAGAACATTGAGGAGTTTTTGAATATTGTCTGTTAGTTGTCTGTGGGGGATGAAGCCAGTTTGGTCTTCGTGAATCGGCTGTTCTATATGATTTTGCAATCTAAGGGAGTTCTATGTGAAAACGGTGATTGCCAGATGGCGATCGGCATTAGGTCGAATGTATATCGGCAAAAACAAAAATAGCAGTGTACACTCATGACGAGGAAACTCACTCATGGTATGCCCCCACACCCCCCCTCACTCAAAATAACAAACTCTGGGGGGCTACATGTCAGGGAGGGGGAGCACCAGCAAATAAAAAAAAATAACAACCGTGCATAAAGCACAAAATATTGTGCTCCTCTCCAGCCCCAAACCCTGCACCCTCCCAACTAGTGCCAGCCACCCTCACCACCATGCCACACAGCCAGCTTGGCAGCTTCCCTCACAACTCCTCACATACCCTCTGTCCTCTTCTGGATATATTCTGGTATCCTGTCACTCTTCCCTTTGCCCTGCCCTTCTCGGTTGCTACCCTTTCAGAGTCGTTGACCTTACAGACACATAGATTGAGTCATTCAAATCTGAGTCATTCAATCTCAGTCACCCTTTTCACGGGATACCATCTAAGAGGCAGTCTTTTCATTAAGAGTTTCAGGTCCTGATTTAATGGTGAAATTGGCTGATATGCTTTGCATAAGTTTTTGGGTTTACCTGGTTTATGAAGCACAGTTATTAATGCCTAATCCCAAGAATTAGGGACTCTCTCTTCCATTTAACAATTGTTTAATACCTCTGCTAATATTGAGAAGACTGGGTGACTTAGTTTTTTGTAGAACTCTAAACTGTATCCATAGGGGGCTTGGGGATTTTTCTGTAAGAAGTGATTTTATCGCCATTTTTAACCTCGTGTTCGGATATAGGGGCATTTAATTCTTGCTGTGCAGCTGATGATAATTTGGGCAATTTAAGTTTATTAAGAAGTTGCCTCATGTGGGAGTTCACTTGCTCTTTATCTTTTTCCCCCTTTATATAGACCCTGGTAGAATTCCATAAATTGGTGTGCTATATCTTTAAATTTTGTCCATGGGTTATTCGAATCCTGTTTATTTAATATTTGTGGGACCAGTGAGGAGGCTTGTACTTTTGGAGTCTGTAGGCTAACAGTTTAGAGGCTCATCCCCCAGTTTCTTGATATTTTTGCTGAATGAATCGTAGCGATCCCTCGGCTTTATCATTTCCCAATTTATTGAGTTCCTCTCTAACACAGCTCAGTTTTTTAAGGATACCCTGTGACGTGGGGGTAACTTTATGGAGGTCCTCTTGCTCAGTTAACTTTGATAATAATTTGTTGTAAGAAAGGCGCTTTATTTTCTTTTTGGTGGATGTATGACTTATAATTCCCTCCTTATGACTGCTTTGTTTGCTTCCCATGTAGAAAGTATAGAGCAGTTTTGGGACACATTTATATTATATATTTCTTGCATCTTTTCTTTCAGTTTAGCCACAAAGGCCTTATTGTTCAGAAGCGAGATGTTCAGTCTTCATAGAGTCTGACATTCCGACAGGCCCAACTGAAATACTATTGACAAAGGGGCGTGGTCCAAAAGGGTGAAATTGTGTTGACAGGATTTGATAATTTGTTGTAGAAATTGCTGTTGGGTGAAAAATAAGTCAACTCTGGAATAGTTCTTCTGCGAGGTGGAATAGAAAGAATAATCTTTCTTCCCGGGATACAGTTTTCGCCAAATATCCTGCATACCCAGTTCTTCTGATAGATTAGTCAGGATCCTTGTGGTTTTTTTGTTTGTGGCAGTCGTGCTGGAGGACCTATCTAGACTGGGATTTAATACTGTGTTGAACTCCCATCCTAAAATCATCTGGCCAGGTTCTAAGAGGGCAAACTTATGGAACACCCTGGACAGACAAAAACAGAAGTGTCGGTATTTGCTGTATAAATATTAAGTGTATTCTTTCCCCTCTGAGCTCCCCTGTAATTCTTAGATGGCATCCCTCCATGACCTCCTCCCGTGATTTAATTTGTAGTGGTAGACCTTTTTTAATCAGTATAGCCACACTGGCCTATCTAGAAGTCAGGGAGGATGAGACCTCTACATGCACCACCCAGCTCCTACGAAGCTTCAGATGCTCTGATGCATTAAGGTGTGTCTCCTGTACGAAAATAAGGTCTCCGGAGGGCGTGGCCTGACCAGGCAGAAGATGGTAGCATAGTTCAGAATCTCTGCAGGATTGACTGCAATCTAACCTCATCCAGCCTTCACCAGGCCTTTCTTTGGTACTAACTCCTGTGATCATCCCATAATCTTACTGCCTGACACAGTTTGTAAGTCATTTTTAATCCATCGTCTACTTATATACAAGTATTCTACACTGTACGTCAGCATACTAGGCCTCATCCTTCGGTATTATGGCAGATCTCCAAGTACAGCAAAGCTCACTTGCTACAGTGGAAGTAATGTTTTCTAAACTGATGGCTAAGATTAATGCTCTAAAAACCTCCACCCAACAGAATGCGACCACTCTTGAAACTTTTAACCAGAAAATTGCATTTAATGAGAAATCAATGGCCTGTAACACCACTACTATTCATGACCTCCAGGCTACTGTCCGCAATCAAGATTGAACTATTAAATCCCTACAAGCCAAAACTGATGATATTGAAAATCATAATCATCGCAACAATTTATGATTTTTTGGCTTCCCTGAAGGTGTAGAATTAGGAGATACTACTGCACTTTTATTTCATGTGCTGCCTGCAATGCTTAAACTGCCTCCTGACCTAATGGTAATCACTGAGCGGTCTCACCACACTATGGGTTCCAGGCCAACATCAGACCAGCGACCAAGGCCTATCATTGCTCGCTTCTTGAACTATTCTGACACAGAATTAATACTGAAATGAGCCAGAAAGATGGGGAACTTCGGTGGCAAGAGTTTAATATTTCCATCTATAGAGACTTTTCAAAAGATTTAACCATCAGAAGGAAGGCCTACAATCCACTTAAACAAATCCTCCACCAAAGAAGCATTAAATTTGCTCTACATTACCCTGCAACACTACACTATTTCTCAGGCTCTTCCTTCAAGGATTTTGAAACCCCTGACACCTTAGCCAACTATCTGGAGGTCTCTCTGTGCAATCTTACCCTGGGAGGTTCAGCAGCAATTGGCAACCTGAATACAGCTTTGGTATCCGCACAGAGGGTGGATGACGAGGTACAGGAATGTGGGGAAAAGTGTTGCAGAACATGCAGCCCCGAGCGGCAATGCCGCAACTGATTTGACCTCAAGGCAATCAAGACGGCTGCAAGAGAAGTTTCTGTCAGGGCATTATTCTTCAAGACTTTCATGCTATTCTAGCAAGGTTTCACCCCAAACACCCCAAACTGCAGCCTCTCACCTTCAAATCAACCCCTCTATTCCCTTGAGCAATAAGTTTGCTCTCTTGTAGGATGACAAGCACTCCTCACAGGAGGATCTTTCCCAGCAGATTTCAGACGAACATCCCTCTAATTTGGGCCCTGTGCCTCAGGGATGTATTTCTGCCGATACTTCATGGGCAGAAGTTGTTGCAAGTTCCCCACTCAAATCTTTAGAGTCACCCAAAAAAGAAACGTAGGGCAAAGACCAAAAGCAAGAACATCAATAGTCACAATCCTGCTAATAAATCAAAGGTGTCATGAGCTTATATGGTCAGTAATATGGTCACAGTTGCTATATCTTGGTAGGTTTTGCTTCCAGGATACTTAAAGGGAGTGCCAGTTCACTTTTTCTGCCTAGCCGCCTGCTCTACAGTCTATGCTACCTGGTTGCCTTCGCTCCCAGTGTGTGCAGAAAGCAAAGGCTGTACATTGTGGTGCAATCAATTTACTTTTTGTTGCAGTGTTTAAACGAGCAGCTTAAAGGTCTTCAAGGGAACTTTGGTATATCAACAATGCTTTTCTAACCCATTATTTTAGTGTTAGATCTTTATACATTACCTAACTAAGCAGGCTCTCTGTATCTAGCCTTTTACTGTCCAGTTTAGCAGTGCATCAGGTTTATAGTCTTTTGGCTGTTCAGTTGCATATCTTCAATCGGTATGCATTCTGATTATTGCCTTGTCTTTTTTCATATGTGAATTATTGTATATTGCAAGGCAACTTATCCCTTCCCTCTCCTGATGATAGGTTCTTAAGTATTATTGGCAACTACATTTAATCTATCTCCTTCCCTACGCTCCATTATTCTTACTACCTCCTGTTTACAATATGGAACTATCATTAACACTCAAAGAGGTGGGCTATGTTTGGTGTACTGTTGCAAAGGATTGTCAATCTACTTCTTCCTTATGCTCCTTATTTTACTGGAAGCCTACAGATATTATAGAAATCCACTGCTGTGTGGTCCCTCCTGTTTTGGGGCTCACTGGGCCTAGTCTTCTAGACCTAGTCAGCCCATATAACAACTATTTAGGCAATTTTCGAGTAATCGGAGCTGATCTTTACTATGACTATCTCTTCTGTCTACAGTTATCACCGAAGCCTATACCTCTCCACATAATCCCGATTTGCATTGACTCAGGGCTTGAGGGCTTAAATTGACCTCCCCTTTCTTCTTTCCCCCTCAATGTTGTATTTATTATGTACTTATTCTGCTGCACTGCAAAGTATACTCAGAGTCACTCTAATGTGGTAATGATCTACCTTTCCTTTTATATTTGTTCATTTGCATTCCACCTGTCTCCCTGAATTCCTTGCTCTATGGCTAGACTGTACTGGCATCTCGTATATGGTTCTTTAATTTACTGTTATTTCGAGTTGTTATATCTTGTACTATTACTACTAATGTTTATAAATAAGTTCTGGTGTTTAGCTTTATCCTTATACCTAGTCCTGTTAGTTTAGAATTAATCTGAGATTATTACAGTCCCCTGCCTATTTTGGTATTTTTCCCTTTCAGTTTAGCTTATCAGGAATACTTACTTTATTATATTACTGGGATCAGACTTAGGTTTGGGCCGGTATTTATAACTGGTCCTCCCTAGTCTCCTCCCTACATCGATGCCCCAGAGTGTAGTGAGAGAGTCTCTTAGCCAGTTGACTGACTAATATCTCCTCACACACATACAACATTTTCTTTGTTATTTAGCTTACCAGTATTGTTGTTGTTGTTAATGACTTTTCTCCTTCCCCATCTCTATTTTAACTTTAATAAGATATCTGTGTTACACATGTATCATACATCTCACTTTTTTTGGCTTGAATGTTCCTGCCACTCTCTGCATATACATAAGCTCTCTATATTGTATTCTAATCATCCTCTGCCTCATTTATTTGTCCCTTCACACTCCAGTAATTATTCCCTTTCTTTAACACTTACAATATGAGTGACATACTTTTATATACATGGAATGTGAAGGGACTTAATTCTCCTTCTAAGCAGAAGCAAATTCTTTCACATCTCAAAAAAACATAAAACACAAATGACTTTCCTTCAAGAAACAAAATTATTTGCAGAAGATGTTCATAGACTTAAAAAAGATTGGGTCAGTCAGATCTACAAATCATCCTATACCTCAAAAAAAAGAGGAGTTGCTATTCTTATTCATAAGAGGCTCAAATGGTCCCTTGTAAACTCCATTTCTGATACTGACGGCAGATGGGTGATGGTCAAACTGAATACCAGCTCTGGTCCTCGTTCTGCTTGTTAATGTCTATGCACCCAACTCCGATTCCCCGGAATGTTTTCATAATTTAGCTCAACAGATTCTATCCTTTAACACTGATAATACACCAGTTATTCTTGGAGGGGATCTTAACTTAGCTTTAGAAGCCAGCATTGACAGAAGTAGCCCCACTACAGAGGCCCACCCTAGAAGTATTAAAACTGTCTCATTACTAATGCAAGATGTTGGATTAGCTGATGTATGGCACCTCCTTCACCCCCGTGATCGAGAATTTACTTTTTACTCCTCTCTACATAAGGCATACAGTAGAATTGACTACTGGTTAGCCTCTCCTGTTATAATGGAAAAAAATATTGATTCATCCATCTCTCCCATCATAATCTTGGACCATTCCCTTGTCAAATTGCAAATTGTCAAATTTGTGGGGCTCATTAGCACCTAAACCTTCTTACTGGCGGCTGGACCCTCTCCTTCTCAGGGATCCCAATTTTTTACCCATGATCAAAGCACAAATTCAGGACTTTCTCTTTCACAGTACCCCAACCACATCTTCTATGTCCTCTGTATGGGAAGCTCTTAAAGCTACGATTCAAGGGAAAATGATCAGTTATGCTGCACATAGGAAAAGAGTAAGGGAACAACAGCTGGCTGATTCGGAAAAATCTCTTAAGGCTAAAGAGAGTTTATACTTTTCTTCTAATAAGCACTGTCCTGATTCTCAACTTCATCTTGAAATTCTTCAACTTAGAGTTAAAATTAACGAATCAATTTCTCGTAAAACTGAATTGGCCTTGTTTAAACTTAAATATAAGTTTTCAGAACACGGCAATAAAATTGGGAAACTCCTCTCTTACCAGCTCAAAGCACAACAAATGGAATGACACATCCTAAGCCTAAAAGATGCACAAGGCACGATTCACTCCAACAACCCTTCTATAAAGCATATCATGAAAACCTTTTATCAAAAACTATACTATAACACAAATCCTCCATCTACTTTACAAATTCAGCAGTTCCTTAAATCGTTACATCTTCCTCATCTTTCTACTCTTGAAACAAATCCTTTACATGAACCCTTCTCACTTCAGGAAATCCAGAAAGCTTTGTCTTCGTTGAAATCTGGCAAATCTCCTGGGGGTGATGGATTCCCTGTCGATTTCTATAAAATGTTTTCTGACATCTTATGTCCCCTTCTTCTTAATGTTTATCAAGAAGCTTCCAATACTGGAGAGCTTCTCCCATCTTGCACCGAAGCAATCATAACCCTAATCCCTAAGAAAGAAAAAGATCCTACTCTCACAGCAAGTTACAGGCCTATCTCTTTATTAAACATGGATAGGAAGATATTTGCTAAACTACTAACTTCTTGACTTGAATCCTTGATTCCCACGCTAACTCATTATTCGCAAGCTGGTTTTATTAAACATAGATCTGGTTCTGATCACCTATGTTCCTTATTTAATTTAATTTAATTCTCAAAGCCAAATCCCTCAAGACACCCGCTGCAGCAATAGCTATTGATGTTGAGAAGACCTCTGATTCCTTAAACTGGGACTACCTTCATCAAGTTTTATCTTATTTCGGTCTTTCTCATACCTTTTGCTCCTGGATTAAGCTATTACAGTATATAATTCCCCTGTTGCTAAAGTACTTACTAATTCCACCCTTTCCTCTTACTTTCATCTAGCAAGGGGAACTAGACAAGGCTATCCCCTGTCAACTTCCCTGTTTATTTTAGCCATGGAACCCCTGACTGCTTGTTTATGTCAATCTTCTGGCATTATGGGCATACCTGTGAGCAATTCAAGATATGTTTCTCTCTCCTACATGAATGACCTCTTAATCTTACTCGAAAACCTGAATGAGGCTGGGCCCCTGTTGGTTGATTTGTTTAATAATTTTACTACAATTTCTGGCCTTGCTTTGAATTATGGCAAATCACAAACTATGCCTCTTAACGACTACTCTAAAACCTTTATGAACATACCTCTTGAATTCCGCTGGTCACCACAGTGTATAACATATCTAGCAATCAAAATTACTAGTAACGTAGGGAAGATATGGGACATTAACTTTAACCCCTTATTTGATAACATCAAAACAATTCTGGACAGATAGAAGCTTCTTAATCTCTCTTTTATGAGGAAAATTGCAGCCATTAAGATGTCCATTTCTCCCAAGATTCTTTACCTCTTTGCCAATATTACTTTAGTCTTACCATCCTCCTTTTTTTCTAAAATTGATAAATTAATAGGTAACTTTATCTAGGATGGGAAACCAACGAGATTTAACCATAACAAACTTCAATCACATTGGAAAAAAGGGAGTTTCGGACTCCCCTGGTTCAAAGGCTACCTCTGGGCTTTCAGAATGGCCCAAACCATTAAATGGTTTCAGAAACCCTCCCTTCCCTCACCACTATGGGCTGCAATGGAATCTGCATTGTGCCTGGGAGGAGTTTCCACTTCCTTCATTTTTAATCCCATTTCCTCTAAACTAAGATCTCACCCGACTATATCATCCTCTGTTCTTTATTGGAAACTAACCCACAAATTCCTGAAATCCAGTCCAACACCCTGGTTTTATGCCCCCTTATGGGGCAATCCACTACTTACTCTAGAAAATCACCCAATTTTCTGTTGTACATGGAGGAACAAAGGCATTTTCTTTCTCAGAGATATCTTGGACCAGAATTCACTCACTCGTAGATCATTCTCAGACTTGCTGGTCACAAGGAAACTTCCTAAACAGGACTTCTGGAAGTTTTTACAAAGTCAGGCAGCTTATAACTCCCTGTCTAGTTTAGTGTATAGGCATACTCTTCTCAACTCATACATTTCGCACTAGACTCATTTATCAGTAAAATTAAATAGCTCAATTTACAAAGACATTATTAATAATCTACCTGATCAGTCTATACAGGCCAAAAATAAATGGAGTACTCTTCTTAACTACAATATTTCAGTCGCACAATGGAGTAATTGTTGGCGTATTGCACATAATACCTTTAAAGATGCCTGTAGTTCTTTAATACAAACTAAAATCCTACACCTTTGGTATAGAACCCCCTATGTGCTTCAACAAATGGGCCTATTAAATAATAATAATAATTGCTGGCACTGCAATTTGGCCAATGGGGATCTACTTCATATCTTGTGGTCTTACGCTCCCATTAATAAGCTCTGTCATAAAGTCTGTTTACTTGTCTCCAGAGTAACAGGACAAAAACTACCTTTTGACCACAAGCTATTCCTTCTAGGCATCCTTATTCCCAATAGCTCTCTCCTCTCACATGCACATTTTAGATGACTAAACATACTTTCTCTTCTGGTCAAACGTCTGATTCTTATGAAATGGAAATCAGCTATGGTGCCTTCTCTTTCAGATGTTCTTCAAAGCCTCTCTCAGTATGCCTCCCTAGACCAATTATCTCATATTACTCATAACCGACTCACTGTATATGACAGATGTTGGCAGGATTACTTCAAGTACTTTGAACCTAGTTCTTCTAGACCCTAATTCTTAGGGATATTTAGCCCTCCTTCTTATTTTGCTCTCAGATTAGGTTTTCTCAAAACTTATGTACACAGATTTCTCCTCTTTTTTTCCCTTCTTCCCTGTTTTCTCCCTCTCTCCTTCCCTTATTTCATACTTTTTTCTCTCTTCTTTCTTTCCTTGCACACTTTTCTCTTATCTTCACCTCTCCATTACTGAACATTGTTCATATTACCACATTTATCACTTTTTGCAATTTACCGAATGCCTTGCCATATCCTGCCCTAGCATGTATTTCGTACATGGTTGCTTTTTCTGATCCTATAATATCCTACTGATTGTAATCCTTCAGCTCCCCACTTACATCCTGTCTAGGTTTGTGTTTTATCATTAATACATGTGTACAAGGCTTCTCCAATATGTTTACCCTAAATACTGTGTTTAGTTAAGTGATATTTTATAACTTACATGGAGAATAGCCTTCTATTGTATTAGATGTGTGCTTTCTTATTACTTGAATTTCAATAAAAAGATGAAGTGAAGGAAAAATAAGGTCTCCTCCTAATCACTTGTAACCTGGTGCTAAAGTGTAATTGAAGGATGAATTGTAAAGTTATCCCATGCCCCCCCGATCCTCTGTTCAGTAGATTCAATCTCCCAGAGAGAGGTGAAAGAATAGAAGGAGAAACCCACCTCAAAAAAATGGTTGCCTCTCCCCAGGGATCGAAAACAATGGGAGCTTCTCAGCTACCAATGTCCACTTCTAAAGGCAGCAAGTATGTATTCAGCTCCCCACTACATCCTACCTCCCCCATAGATCAGTGACATGGTTCAAGCAATGATCATGTGGTCCCCATTTAGTTTCTAGAGCTATCAGTAGGGATATTTATTGTTAGAGAGGGCCACCCAAACTGAAATCATTATGGGAAAGGATGGTACATAGGGCCCCCATTCCCGAGGTCCAGTTCCTTCCACCATGATGACATTACACCTCAGAACACTAGAGGGATGGAGTCTCCCCCACCTTAAATTCAGGGGCCTCAAAATGCTTCTATGTCCACCCAATAATCTCTGTGCAATGGGTGCATACTGTGGATATAACAGCTAGGGGAATCAGTACTTATGGGAAGGTCGCCCGTTGCTCCCTTGCAAAACCTGCCACTACATCAATCAGTTCTTGCATGGCTCAACAATGGCTGCTTGATACTGTGAATGTAGGAGGTGGAGGAAACAAGACATGTCCTTCGCTGTCTGTCCTACATGCAGAAATTCCCCTTATATTCATACATTCCCTCATTACTAGTCACTTTAAAGCATAGATTCCCCAAAAAGGAAAGCATAGAACTTACATATAAAGATGACAAAAAGTTAGAACAAGCTTGTCAGCTAAATCGAGTCTGAATAATAGTCAGCTTGGCTCTTGTGCATCTGCTCCCATCTCTCTAGAATTGCCATTAGGTTGGCCCGTGCGCCACTGTTGTGGGCTTCTGTTATCCATATGTCACATTAGTTTGTTAAGGTCTGGATCAAGGGACTTTGGGAAAGTTCCTCTCAACAATCATTTATTATCCCTGGAAGCGAGCGACAAGGCCTCCTGTGACAGCTTCCTCTCTAGGACTTCCATATCCAGGTCTGGGAGAGGTATTTGAAGATCTTGAAGGAGTGCAGCCACCTTGACCAAGGAAGAGAAGACCTTAGGACCATTTTCCAGGTAGATTTCAAGTTGAGCTGGAAAATTTATTTGGGTTCTGATCCAATTGCTATCCTTCAGCTCCTTGATAAATGCACAAAATTTATTTCGTTTGGCTTGTAGCAGGGGGAAATCATAATAGAAGAAAATGGGGGAAGACTGGTACTTAAGATTTTTGTGTCACCAGGCTTCCTGCAGAAATTGATCCTTCACTTGGAAATAGACCATTTGGACCACCCAGGACCTTGGTCGCACATTTGGAGCTGTAGGACGAGGTCCCAGGGATAAATGGGCTCTGGCCATCTCCAGAAAAATGTCTGAGGGAAATGAGAGAATGGTTTTGAGCAAGTACTGCATTAAACTGATCATAGTAGGGAAGCCTTCCTCAGCCCCCTTTGGTACACCATGGACTCTAACGTTATTTTTTCAGTTGCAGTTTTCAAGATCTTCCATCCTATCCTGCAACCTCCGCTCCTGTTGAAGTAGGTACAAGACTAGTCTCTCCATTGTTTCCTGGGTTTCTGCCACATCAGCAATCTTATCAGCATTGCTCAAGACTTTCTTATCTAACTGCTTGATGTCCTGCCTAAAATCAGCCAGGGAGGACTCAATTTTCTGCACAGATGTGAGTATTTTGTTTAGTGTTTTTCCTGTTTTTCTCTGCGGTAGGTCTTCTGTAGCAGACAGATCTGATGAGGACTCAGAGAGTGAGCAGAAGCAGACATGCTGCATAGAGGCCGCAAATCCCTTCTATGTTGGTGTTGAGTAAGACCTGCTTCATCTTTGGTGCTGGTGGCCCCAATTGGGAGAATTTACCCATTTTGTTTCTAGGACATCTTAGCAGGTGGGTTTGGTTGAAATTGCTTGATATCTTTTTGTTAGGGAGGAGTATTACAGTTGATTATAGGAGCGGACCATGGAGCTCAATACCAGGGATCTTTACATGGCAGTGACATCACCGGAAGTCCATCAGCAAACTTTTCAATTTATCTGGGCCTAAAAAGAGTGACAGTACTGGAATGCAGGGCTTTGTGTCTGCACCTCATTCAGCTGATTATAAAGGCCTGTTCTCTTCTGCAGAAAACTATTTCAAACTCAGCTGGGTTTCTGTAAACCAGGCAAACACATGAACAAGAAAATGTGCCCTTAATCTGATCCACAGAAAAATAGAGGGCACAAACTAAAGAGGGGGGGGGAAGCAACAGCTCCCAGCATATTTACCAGAGGTACAAGATGAAAACCTGAAGGAACAGTGCAAGGGCCCACTAGTTGCCAAGAGCATGATGTCCAATTTCTCAGAAAAGCTGCTTCAGGTCCTCCTAATCTTTTGCCAGAAGAATCTAATCAGGAGGAGAAGGATGAAGGGGGTAAATTGGATCAAGCAGAGGTAGGGCCACAGTAATGGGGGGGAAGTGGGGATGTTGTCCGGGGCTTTGAGCTCAGGAGGGGCCCACCTGAGGAGCTTGCATCACCCCTGGCATTAGCTGGTTTGGGAAATGGGGGCCCATTTAAAGTGATTTGTCCTGGGCTCCAAAATTCATAGCTGCAGCCCTGAGCAGAGGTGATTGTATGTGAAGAGGAACCCTCAGGATGGGCTAAACAGCTAATTAGTAATATAGCAGGGCTACAGAGCACTCTTGAGGAGTTTAAATCTCTCCCAGAAACTGTAAATGATATTAAAAAGACTATGACAAACACTAATGTTAAACTGGAAAAAGAAATCAAAAGTATAAATGAACTTGAGCAAAGACAATTGAATTTGGAGGATAAGGTGAACCTCCTAACCCAAGTAGTTCTTCAGTTAAAAAACAGCAGGATTTACTTAAGGCAAAGTTGGATGACCATGAAAATAAGTTGAGACAGAAAAATCTAAGAATTTTTGGTATTTTGCAAGAATGGACCAAAGCATCCTCCTTACAAAAGATTCTAGTAGATTTATTTCAATCTTTACTGAAGTCAAACAAGGATGTTCCTATCATAGACAGAGCCCATTGGTTAGGTCCAGTGAGGCAACCCTCAGACATGAACGTTAGCTTTTCGCAGCCGGCAACTGTAACATTTCTGACATCCGATGGTAAACAAAGGAGCTGGCAAGCTTATCAAAAGTTGAAATATTTTACATACAAGGCGCAAAAAATCTGCTTTAAACAAGATTATTCAAAGGATTTATGGACACTAAGGAAACAGTATAATTTGTTGCAACAAACCCTTTGGGAAGAGATTATCAAATCCTATTTTTTATATCCATCTAAGATGAGAGTTTTTCTAAACAATCAGGCTTACTTTATCATACCTATGCAGAAGCAGTCTAAGAACTAAAACTATGTCGTCCTAACATTCTTATTAACTTTTGATTGCTTAATATTGTCTTGGGGGAGGCATTTTGAGTACTGGGAGATATATTTGACGAGAGTGGCTATTTTTTACTGTAACAGCTGATGTAAGAAGATACATTGGCATATGCAAGGAAAAAACAGCTTAATCTGGTTCAAGGTCAGTTGTCATTCATCTGTATCCCCTTCCCCCGGGTCGTGCCTGAAAATAGGCAGGATTTGTCTAGTGTACTTACCCGGTCAACAAAAGCTAAATAAAATAAATAAATAAAAAAATTGAGGTTTGAGTATCAGTTAAGTGGATGGCGAAAGGGGTGGACCAGCTTGTGTAACTGCACTTTTTGTGGAATGGGTGGGGGGGGCTGCTGAGGGCCTGTGGTACTAGGTTAGAGTGGGTGGTGGAGGGGTATATGGGATATAGGGATGGGGGTGGGGTTAGGGATTTGACCAACCCTTTTTTTCACAGGTACTCAAGGTCAGCATATTGAAAAAGGTTCAAGAAGGACAAGATAAGGCACTATATGGCTTCACTTAAAGTCACATCTTGGAGCATAAACAGAATCAGTTCTCCGATTAAAAGATACAGAATACTCAACAGGCTTAAGAACCTGAATACCGACATTGGGCTGCTACAGGAAACCTTCTTAAATATGTCAGAACTTCAAAAATTTATAAAAGGTTGCATGGCTCGTGTAATAGGTTCTCAGGCTTCCTCCAAGAATAGCACAGGGGTGGCAATTCTGTTTCATGAAAGGTTTAAAGGCATTATACTGGATATCATATTGGATACTAAAGGTTGTATAGTTATTGCCTTGGTCTAGTTGGACTTAGAAATAATAATAGATTTGATTTATGCCCCATTTAAAGGTTTTGGAACATTTCTGGCTGAACTTAATAGAGTAATTAATTTGTGGTGCTGTATTAACATAATAATAGCAGGAGATTTTAATTGCTTAAAACATCTGGACTTGGACACATCCTCTCCTGCAAGTAACTGGGATAAATATGTCACGTTTATTTAACAACTTTATCTCTGATAACAATCTTATAGACTTATGGCGAGAACTGCATGATTCAGTTAAATTATATACTCATTTCTCTCATAGGCATTTAAATTCTAGACTAGATTACTTGCTTTTTTCTTATTATTTAGGAATTAAGTGTTCTAACATCATGTTGGACATTTTACCCCTTCTTTTTTCTAATTATAATCTGGTTTTGGGGGGTTGCAATTGGATAATATCCATAAAAATAACTTTATATGGAGATTCAATAATTATATTTTACAAGATAAGGATATAACAACTAAAATCTCTATGGCTATAGGTACCTTTATTGAGGACAAGTGCCTCTGTGCGGAAAACATCATAAACTTGTGGGATGCCCCTAAAGCTACTCTATGAAATTAATAATTTCACTTACAGCATGGAAAAATAAGGAAAGACAACAGAAGGCAGAACTAGTAGAACAAAAATTGGGAAAGTTGGAGGAGGAAGTTAGAGCAGGTGAGCAAATAAAAAAAACAAGCATACGAAGAATTTAAAAAATAACTGTACACAACAGAAAACCTTCATCTTAAAAACAGAGGCTCAGAGGCAGGAAAAGATGGCACCTAATTAGCGAACGAGCTGGGAAGGATCTAGCCAGGAGATTCAAACAAGCTGAGCAGAAAAAATTAATGTCCTCCATATATATTATAAAAATGGAGAGCTAGTGACTGGTAACACTAATATTCTAACTGAATTTTATGATTACTATCTAAACCTGTACCAGTCCAGAACCAATTTATCAGTAACAGATCTAGAAGGTTATAAGAACTTACCGAATGCTAATATAATCACTGAACAGGAAAAGAATGAACTGGTGAACCCAATTTTTTCTGTAGAAATTTGAGAGACAATTTTAAATATGGTCATGGGTGAAAGCCCAGGTAGCGATGGATTCACCACTGAATTTTATCAGGTTCTATTAGAGGCATTACATACACTTTTAGTGCTGCATTTAATCAAAAACGAAGAGCTGTGTATACCTGATTCTTTCTATCAAGCTTCCCTTACTGTCTTTCCAAGAAAAGGGAAAAATTATTTATACAAAATTATAGACCGATTATAATTCTAAACACGGTGGGATATTCAAAGCAGTTGCACAGTGCTCAACAGGATTGCACCTGTGTGCAACTGCAAACATGTGCCAGAGAGCGATATTCAATGACAGCAACTGCGCAGCATAAGTGGCCATGCACCAGTGCACAATGGGAATGTATGCATGTGCAAGTGCTGGGGTGTAGCCATGAATATGTAGCACAGGGTGATAGTCAATACCGTACAAATGGCGCAAGCGTGGAGCAAGCTGTATTTGCATGGAGCACATTTAAGCCTAGGGAGTATGTAGGTGAAGGACACATGTGCCAGAGGGGAGCATGAGAGAGAGAGAGAGACACAGAGGCCAGCCAGAATGACAGGAGGGGGTGAAAGAGAGGGACAGAGGCAGTGAGGGTGTGAGACTGAGTGAGAGTGGGAGTTGTGTGTGTGAGTGGGTGTGACAGGCAGGGAGGCAACAGTGTGCATGGGTGCCTGTGACACCAAGCACAGGAGGGGCAGCACAGAAACCCAGAGGGGTGTGAAGCAGAGGCCCACAGCTCACAGGCCACCAGCTGGGGGCAGGACATGCAGGCATGGGCCTAGCAGAGCTGTACACACAGCAGTACATAGCTGGGGGGGCCAGAGCAGTCAGCCGCCCAGGGGGGACAGGACAAAAGGGGCCATGACCAGTGCCATCTTCCAGATGGAGGCAGTATTGAGGGGTGGGGGGAGGTGGAGGCAGTGCAGCGCAGCCCCGGAAGGGCCAGTCAGTGGTACACCCGGAAAAGGTGGTACTGTGCCTGCACCACCTTCGAACGGTACTCTGATACAGAGATTGTGGGCCGGTATCACCTGAACCGGGTGATTCTGAGGCAGCTATGTGAGCTATGCAGTGAGGAGATGCAGGCACCAATGAGACAGAGCCATGCCCTGATGGTGGAGACAGAAGTAACAGCTGTCACGTGCCTGCTCATTACGGGCACCTTCCAGAGACCAACAGGGGACACCACAGGCATAACCCAGTTGGCTGCATCACAGCACCTCACACAATTCCTCAACGCACTGCTGCCACATGCTGCAGAATGCATCCACTTCCCCAGCACACAGGCAGAGTACACAGAGAACAAGCAGGAGTTCCACAGCATAGCACATATGCCTGGCATCCTAGGGGCCATCGACTGCACCCATGATGGCATCCGCATGCCACCTGGCCTGGAGGGGGTAGCCTACATCAACAGAAAGGGCTACCCCAGTGTCAACTGCCAGGTGGTGTGCAATGCCAGGAGGGATATAATCAATGTCTGTGCCACACATCCTGGAGGAGCACATGATGCCATCATCTGGCACAGCTCAGCACTGTGCAACAGGTTTGAGGGCAGGGATATCCCCACTGGCCACCTAGTAGGTGAGTATGCAGAGACCATGGGCAGTCTGGCACAACAGGGCAAGGGGTGGGGGCCACCAGGGCAGGGGCACTGCAGGGTGTGGCTGGGAAGGACAGGTGGTGCAGCAACATAGGCCACCAGGCTAATCATATCTCTCTCCACACAGGTGACAGTGGCTCCCCACTCTGGCCCTGGCTGCTCACCTCATACCAGTGTCCATCGACCCCTGTGGAGGAGCAATACAATGAGGCACATGCCAGCACACGGAACATCATTGATCATGTGTTTGGGCTGTTGAAAGCACAGTTCCATTGCCTGGACAGGTCTGGCGGTGCCCTACAGTACAGCCTCTCAAAGGCCTAAAGCCAATTCCTGACCTGCTGTGTACTGCACAACATGGCCACCGACCCTGGGGATAGCTGTCGAGGTTGAAGAGGGGAACAGCAATGGAGACAATGCGGCCGCCGGGTCATGTGGCAGTGGGCAGCCCCCCCCAGGTGAAGGGAACCCAAGCTGAACAGGATGGTGCAGCAGCACTGGGACACAATTGCAGAGGAGCACTACAGAGCACGAAAGTAGGTGAACATGCCCCCATGCACAGAATGGCGACTGTGGCACAGTACACAGGCATGTGTGGGCGAGCCATGTGGCATTAACAGTTGGGTGGGGGGCATGGCCAGGCGTGGGGTAGGACCCCACGGCAACATGTTGCACAGCACAGCACATCCCACCCTCACACACCCACCCACACACCCCTGCGCACACCCACACATGCACACTGGTGCCCCACAGGCAGGCACCCAGGCATTGGCACCAGGCATGTGTCAGACGCTGAGCACCGGTGCACAGGTGCATTCGGTGCTGTGATGGCATCATCATGCACATGCCACACTGGCCAGTGGCCGGGTGGGTGCGCACACAGCCAGTGTGTGGCGCCGTCCATGGATGCCACATCCATGACACGCACATGCATACACCACACCTATGTGAACACACGGCGGCAGCAACAGACTTTGGACAGGGAGGTGGGCACATCTGGACAGCTGCCCAGTCACACGGCTGCCGCAGGCATGTGGCCGGCCTCGCTGAAGCCGCCCAGTAGACCCAGGCTCTGCGACGGCCACAGGGGGTGTCTGTGACAGTCCCCTGAGGTGGTACTGTGGGAACACGAATGTGTCCTTGCAGGGGTCTGCAGGCTCCCAAACAGGTCCACTCTGGGCATGCCCGGAATGCACACATCATATTCCGGCGTCAACACGAGGGGGTCGCTCGACGCCATGACCAAGGGTTGGAAAATGCACTCTGTGGAGTCTGCGGTACCCGGGCCATGCATCATTGCGGCCAGTGAGGCTAGGCCAACCGTGACTGCAGTGGTAAACCGATCCAGGGCTGTGGTCGTATCCTTCTGCAGGTGATTGTTGTTGGCCAGGAGCTACGCAAAGCCCTATGTTGTGCTGCTCTGCAGCCTGGCACATCTCAGCGTAGAGTGCATGCACCCATGCCACGAGCAGCACCTGTTGCTCCATGGAGGCCTGCAGCAGATGGGTATGCTCGGGCAAGGGGTCGGCGCCCAGGGGCGCCTGGGCATTGCACCAAACTACGGGTGGCATTTGACCTTGCTGCCCAGCCCCCTGCTCAGGTAGACGCTGCACAGCGGGGTCCCCTTGGGGCTGCATAGTCACTGGTGCACCATCGGTGGATGCTGCACCCGGTCCCCCAATGTCCCCAGCCGTCTGCCGCTCCTCCGGCCACTGTGTGCCATGCAGCGCCTGTGTGGCTGCACCACCACCACCACCGCCACCACCATCTGCCGGTGCTGCAATGCTGATGCCCATGGCAACACCAGGGGAGGTGGCTGGTGGGCAGACAACTGCTGCCAGGGAGGGTGATTGGTGTGGGTGCCTCCTCCTCGACAGCACCACCACTGTCCAGGACAATGGTCACATCATCATCGCTGTTGGACCCCGCCCCGATTTGTGTCTCCGCACACTGTATGCCATGGCTTGCATCCCACTGGAACATGGCCAGAGCCTCGTCCATCACCACACCCAGGACATCCGGATGGACAGCGGTGGTGTGCTGCAGCCGATCGGGACCCAGACGCAGGTGGAGGTGGAAGGCCGGTCCTCCAGGGCTGGGCTCGCCCCCATGGCTGACACCACTGCCCCTGCCACTGCACGCTGAAAGGGAATACACTCACATTAATGCCGCTGTCACACAGGCCAGCCCCCAACCCCCGACACTGCTGTACCAACCATGCCATGATGGGCTCCCACCAGTCTTGAAGCCACCACCAGGTACCACCTCAATGGCGCAGCACCGCATGGTGGCTGCCACCATCTTCTTCTGCAGTGTCAGCTGTGGCATATCAACCTGACCACCACCCGTGGCCGCACGTGCAGGCTAGATGGCCACCACCATCCCTTTGATCCTGCGCCTGTCGGTGCCAACCTGTTTCTTGCACTCCTGCACTGATCACTGATGGCAACCCTGCTGATTCACAGCCTCCACAACCTCTACCCAGGCTGCAGCCCTGGCCTGTGGCATGCCAGTCGCACCACTCAGCAGAGGCTCCCTGTCGAGGTACGCCTCAAATGGGGCATCCACCTCTGCCTTAGTAAAGTTGGGCCTACGCTTGTGTGCAGGCCCACGCTGCTCACCATCCCCACGATCAGTCATTATGCTACCTGTGGGCAATGACATGTGGTCAGTGTCTGCTGCAGCCCACACCTCCCGCCAATTCCATTGTGCTGTCGGTCCCCTCAGTGGCGCTACCTACCTCAGAGGGTTGCAGTACCGGTCCATGTCCTGTGCTGTCTCGCAGTGCCTTTAAAGTGCATCACATGCAAATCAGCAGATGCACAACTGTAATGAGATACAAATGCCCCCGATGCGCCAAGGATAGGCTGATGAGCTAATCTGCATATACCAGCTGAATATCGCATTGCTGCACCTTGTGCAATGGACTTGCACCGGCTCAAGTCATGGCGCAACATTGTGATGTGCACAGTGTGACTGTTGGTATGCATGTGTGCACGGCCAGTGCCTATGCCTCCCTGCGCAGCATACACTCACTGAGCATCTTGCAAATACAGAGCTTCGACGCGTCGGTCATGTGGTGCTTGGGCGTTAGGCGGTCTGTGGCACCTGGTGCCGTGAAGCATTTATAATCTGGGCACCATGGGGCCACAGCCCAGGTGCCATTGGCTCATTTGCCGTGGTGCCGGCTATGCCCAATTGCACACCTTGCATAATGGTCCCAATAGCACACTCGCGCACAGTGTGCATGCTGACCTCTGACCCCAGCCCTGCCCTTGGCCCCTCAGGGACCTCTGAACCACATGCCAGTGCAGCCACACACGTATCACACATCCATGGGGATGCGCGATTGCCGTGGGCAGTGCATCTCCATGTGAGGCGTGCATCCCCAGCACATGGAGCTCGTGCGCTGCAGGGCACCACATTGCAGGAGTGCACAGACTCCAGATTGGAGCCAGGCCAAGATCGTCAACTTGGTGGCCCTGGTGGAGCCCCACACAGGCTGCTTGTTCGGCCAGGTGCCCCTTGCCAGGCCTAGGGCCAAGGTCTGGCAGGAGGTGGCCAAGGAGTTGGAACAGGCCACCGGTGTGCAGCGCAGTGGTGAGCAGTGTCACCATCGCTATGGGGACATGCAGCAGAGGGACCCAGAGTGGCTACGAGCACTGCAGGCTCATGTCCAGAGGGGGGCCATGCCACGGCCAGGTAAGTGTGTACCACTTGTGTCTGTGCCCGTACAGTGTTCCATGGGGCTGGCAGGGTGGCATGCCATGCTGAGGGGGAGGCACAGGAGCCACACACCCTGTGGCCTGTGGGGGCACAACCTGTGTGGGCTGTGCCACCACACCACAGATGGGCTGGGATTTGGTGCATGCTGTGCAGGTGGGGCATATGGTGTTGCCGGGTACTGATGTGTACATGTCTATGTTTCCATCCTAGGCCCTGAGGACAGGAGGAGGGCATGTGCAGCAGGCATTGCGGGGGAGCCACAGTGGGCACCTGCAGGGAATGTACTCCAGGTTGCAGGCCACGGGGTGGTGCTGCCAGTCTGGTGTGTGGTGGGCAGCAGCGTGCAGGTAGGCACAGTTCCATACTACAGTGTTGTACAGGGTGGGCAGCGGGGGTGGGTCATGGCCCCCTGTGTGCATAGCCACTGCAGCTTTGTACTGCCCACGGTGTCTATTGTGCCATGTTGTGGCCATCGCACATGTGTGTGACTGCCGCAGGTGGGCTGTGGGTGCATCTGGCAGCCAGCTGTGCCATTGCAGTCCTGCTGCTGTACCATGTCACCTGCCTGCCATGTTGGGGGTGGGTGGCCCATGGGTGGTGTTTGGTTTGCAGTGTTCTGCATGGCTGTAGTTTGCCAGGTTGGCGGCACGTGTGGGTGCTCCCACTGTGGGTGGCCAGAGTGTCATCCCAGGGATGTATCTCACCACTGTCTGCTGTGCACGGTGGGTGGGCTGGCATGATCCAGACACAGACTGATCCCATGTTCCCTCCTTTGTCTTTGGTGTCTGGTGTCAGGCACCGAACAGCCGCCTCCTGAGGAGGATTCTGGAGGTTTTGATGGCTACACTTAGAGTTGCACGGTTGCTGCAGAGGATGCTCCGCAGACAACAGCACCAGGCAGTGGTGGGGCAAGGCCGCCCATAGGACCCGTTGGCCCACAACCCTTTTCCATCCCTATACCCCCTTCCCATGCCCTCCCCTGTCCCCTTACCTCCCTTCCCTGGCTGAGGTCTGTTTGTACATGGTTTCCCCATTCCTTGTACCCTGTATCCCTGTTTCTTGTATATATGTCTATATGCTTTTCTTACCTTTCTAGAATACAGTTATTTATGGTAACCCATCTGTGTCCAGGTCTGCTTTTTTACGGTTTGCATGTGGAGCCATGCTGCAGTGGTATACATGGTGGCTGTGTGGGGCACCTGAGGTGTCCTGGGAGCTGTGCATGGTGGTGTTCACCCATCGGTCAGTGACTGTGCCCTGGAGCGGCCGAGGACTGGCTGTCCTGATTGTGTGGCATGTGTGTTGTGTGCCGTTTGCCTGGGTGTTGCCGGCTGTGGTCCGGGTGGCATGGTTCTAGTGGTTGTTCACCCATGGCTATTGGTGCCGCCCTACCTCCTCTCCCCACTGTGGTGCACATGGGCGGGGGCCGGCTGTGTCCCCATGCACCCTGGGCAGTGTTCCATCATGTGCCAGGCATACCTCACTCCTGGTACCCTCATCACCCTGGCAGCAGCACCTTCCACCCCAGTGACTTGCTCCTTGCTGTGCCTGTGGCCCGTCCATATGTGTCCTGGTGCATGCATCTAGGCCCCTTGCACATCCCTGTTTACACTATTGCGCATGTTGGGTTGCTCTCTGGTGCACCCCTGGCTGCGCTCTGACACATCTGTGCAATATTCAGCCGTGTTGCGCTAGCGCATGCCGCTTTGTGCAGCCTTTGAATATCATGCTCAGTGCACCGTTGAGCAATGGATTTGCACTGTGCAGGTCTTGTGCTGGCCTCTGGCACAGTTCTGAATATCTGGACCACAGAGTACAAGATATTTACCAAAACAATTTATTTATTTAAGAGATTTGCCAGGAAAGGCATGCTGAGCAGAGTACTGCTCGATTCCAGATGCGCCCTGGGGGTAGGGAGTTACAATGGTACGGAAATTACAGCAGAAAAAAACAAGAACATACATAGTGAGTTAAACAAGCAATGGGTGAGACAGTTCTAGTACAGTTGCATAGGTACAAAATCACTTCATATTTTGTATTACAAGACATGCATAAGGAGCAGATCGACAAGTTAGAATCAGAACTAGTTGCTACACAGCTGGGGGGATTTTTGGAGTAATGGGGTACTAAGGGGGGTTGGCAGTTGCAGCAGGAAGCGGCGCATTTGAGAAGAGCATTCTGTTGGAGGAGTACTTGTTGAAGTGTCTAACATCGGCTGTCAGGGAGTTCCATAATTTGGGCAACCTGAAGCTGAAAGCAGCCTGGCCTGACCGGGTGGATCTGTGGGGAATGTGTAGGAGCCTAGCGTCAATATTTCGAAGAACATAGGTGGGTGGAGAGAGGGTGGTTAAGGAGGATAACAGGTAGGAGGGGAAGGTATGTGACCAGAACTTGGCAGAGGTTTTAGCGCAGTGAAGCAGTCTTCTGTTGTGAAGAGACGGGAGGTCCAAGGATTGGTAGAGGACACAGTGGTGGGTGTTGGGAGGGCGGTTCAATGAGAAACGGCAAAAAGAGTTAAAAAGGGGATCTAGCCTAGCTAGGAAAGTTTGGGGGGTGGCACAGTAAACGACATTGCCGTAATCAATAATAGGTAGGATAATTTTTTGCACTATTGCTTGTCTAGTTTATAGAGGGATGCAATTTTTATTCCGGTAGAGGGCTCCCAACATGGGGTGCAATTTTTTGTGTAGAGCATCAATATGCGCTGAAAAGTCAAGATGCTGGTCTAGCCAGACCCCAAGATAATGATAGGTGGTGCAGGCCTCTAGTGGGAACTATCCAGAGTATAGAACATAGGTGGTGCAGTAAGCCGTGTTATTTTGGACCGGGAGCCGAAGGTGAGGGAGACTGTTTTTTTGGGATTTAGGTATAGCTGGTTTGAGGTGAACCAATGTTGGATGGAGTCAAAATCCTTCTGTAGGCAGGCTGTCACGGCACTAGTGGATGGGCCAGAGGCGAACAGCACCGTATCGTCAGCATACATATGAATAGATGTTTGTGGGCAGGCTGCAGGCAGGTCATTGAGGAAAAATAGAGAACAGCAGTGGGCCGAGTACAGACCCTTGGGGGACACCACTGGTGACGGGGAGTGAGGTGGATCTAGCTGAGCCAATGCAGAGTGATTGGGACCTATCGGACAGGTAAGAGTGGAACCAGTTAATTGCGTTATTTGACAGTCCTGCTTGAGCAAGTTTAGCCAGCAGCAGGGGATGGGAGACCATGTTGAAAGCTTCTGCCAGGTCGATAAATATGGCAGCTGTTATTTCCCCTTTGTCCATTCCCGTGAGGATGGCGTTAGTGAGGTGAAGGAGGGAGGTGGTGGTGGAGTAATTTTTTCTGAAACCGGCCTGGAAGGGGATGAAAAAAGATATGGTATCAAGATAGTGATAAAGCTGAGAGTGAACAAGTCACTCTTGAATCTTGGCTAGGACGGGGAGCAGGGATATAGGATGGTAGTTGGATGGAGAGGAGAGGTCCCCTCCTTTAGGTAGTGGAATGACTGTGGCTTGTTTCCATAAGTTGGGGACAGCCCCGAGTTTAAAAGACAAGTTAAAGAGCAGGGTTAGCGGGTGGGCTATGGCAGGTGCTGAGAGCAGGAGCATTTTGGAATCGAGGCCCAATGGACATTTACCCTTGGATGGGTTTAGCACCTGCAGTATTTTTAGCACCTGGCTATATGAGACTGGACAGAGAGAGAAGGTGGCTAGGGTAGGTACAGAAAGGGGAGCAGTGGACAAGGGATAGGGATGAGAGGAGAGGAAGGAGGAGGCCATGGAGGAGAAACAGGAGTTAAACTCAGAAGCTACCAAGCTAGGATCAATAATGGTATTCCCTGCAATGTTAAGAGTGGGAGTGGGGAGTTGGGCAGGTGGGGAGAGAAGGGATTTTATTGACTTCCAGAATTGAGTGGGGTGGGTGAAGTTGTTGTTGAATGCGGTTTTAAAGTAATTTGATTTAGCCTGTCATATCAGTCTAATACAGGCATTTCTTAACGACCGGTAGTGTAGCTGAGCCGTTTGATCACCTGTGGCCTTAAAAGATTTCCAGGCACGGTCTCTGGCACGAAGGTGTTCCATGAGGGTAGTTGTTACCCATGGTAAGTGGGATTCTCTTACCCGGGATCTCCTTAGGGGAGCACGGCGGTTCCAGATGGCGAGGAAGTTTACGGAGAAAAAGTTCAGGGCATCATCCATAGAGGTGGCCCTAGGGATGAAAGACCAATCAATACTGGAAAGGTCGTTTAGGAGAGCTGTCAGATCAAGAGATTTATAGGCTCTGTTGTGCAGCACGCAGGGTGGGGGGGCCATGGGTCGGAAGATTTTTCTCACCATATAAACCATATGGTGGTCACTAAGGGAGTCAGGTAGTAGGCCAGCTTTAATGATCCAATGGGGGTGGGTAGTTAAAGCCCAATCCAGGAGTGTGTATTTGTTGGATTTATAGTTTAGGCGAGTGGGTTCCACTATTTGCTGGGACAAGTTTAGGGCATTTATTTGTTGACGTGATGTGGAGGCTGCGCTGCCTAGCCAGTTCTGATTGAAATCACCAAGGATATGAAGTTCTCCACCATCCGTGTGTGACCTCAGGTTGCCAAGATGGTCAAGAATGCAACCCAGAGGTGTACCTGGCGGGCATTATGACCCTGCGATATATACTTGGATGGAGTGAGGCAGGGGGATTTTGATTAGTAGGGAGTCCATAGAATGAATGGGGGCCAGCAGGGGGATTATGGAGAACTGGAGATTGGAGGAGATATACGTGGCAGTGCTGCCACCCATCTTTCTGCCCTGTCTGTCCTGGCGGATTAGGGAGAACCCAGGAATGGAGAATTCTGCATCCCGGTTGTGTGGCTTCAACCAAGATTCAGTGATGATTACTATATCAGGGCGAAGGGCAAGGACTGTAGTTTGCAGGGTTGCTATTTTGTTTAGGATACTGCATATGTTTAGGTGGACAATCTTAAGTCCTTTAGGGAGGTGCGTAGCTGATGCTGGGGGTTGAGAGGCTATGGATGCAGGTGAACCTGGGTTAAGTTCAATGTCCCCGGCTATAAGAAGAAGGAGGGCCAAAGTGTGCCTTAATAACCGCATGGGTTTTAGGGAGATCACACGACGAGTGGAGTGGTTGGGTGAACGTAAGTCAGTCCTAGGGCCCGAGTAGAGGGGAATAAAAAGAGCAGGTTTCTCAGCATGGAACGCAAGAGGAAGGATAGAGGCCCCCAGTGGCCAATTGTGCCAATGGGGCTGGTTTTAGTCCACTTATGCCAAGGAGGAGGAGTGGAGGGTGGCTTGTTACTGTAGAGAGAAGTGGCAATGACTCAGGTAGCTTGGGATGGGATGAAGGTGGAGGGAGGATAAGGTGAGGCAGAACATAATGATTGAAAATGTAAGGAACTGCATTATCTCTTTTTTTATTGCTATTGTATACACAAAGGATGAGATTTGAAATCAGCTCAACGGTGGCCACTGGTGGTTGGAAAATATAAACAGCTAATGGGAAAGTGGGCTGATTGGTTTAGGACCTCGTGAGGTCACACTATATAAGTAAGAGCAGACCAAGGGTGGTGGTGGGGGTGGTGGGGAGCCTGCGCATAGTGCAGGCAAGGCTACAGCTCCCTGAGGCAGCTGTGAGCTGGGAACTCTACCTGTTGTGCAGGGAAACGGCTCCGTTGTCTACGGGGGGATTTCAGGAGGCTGTGGGGAGGGCTTCAACAGCCAGCCCTCGCGACCGCACTGCAGGAGGAGGACAAAAAGGCAGCTGTTAATAAATGAGGTAGGTAGGTGGGCAGGAGGAGCTTAAATTGCTTTTATGCACAAAATTGAACTTTACAGATTTGGCTGTAAGAGAATTAAATACAGGCTGAACACTTGCACTAGTTTACAGGTTTCCTAAACAGGCTAGGTTAAGATCAATTTAAAACACTTCTGCAAACAGTAAAAGAAGCATAGAAGTAGTGTTGCTCTGTTCCCCTGGGGTGAAATTGTGCTTAATATGGTGAGGAAAAATATAGTGCAGCACTATGGCTTGTATCTTGCTCCCAAAAGACAAATGAGGTGCACGGCAGTAAAAGCTCTGGCTCCCTTGCTATTTGCAGACTCGATGCGGAGAAAAAAGGTGCCAACTTCAAAATTCAGTACCGCAGCTCCCTGAGGCAGCTGTGAGCTGGGAACTCTACCTGTTGTGCAGGGAAACGGCTCCGTTGTCCATGGGGGGATTTCAGGAGGCTGTGGGGAGGGCTTGAACAGCCAGCCCTCGCGACCGCACTGTTGTGCAGGGAAACAGCTCCATTGTCCGTGGGGGGATTTCAGGAGGCTGTGGGAAGGGCAATTAATAGTAGGATATTGCCCCTCCTAAATAAATTGATCCATAATGATCAATGGGGGGTTTATTCCCAACAGACAAATCTTTGCAGGCCTGCATACTGTTCAGTTTATAATAGAACATCTTCAAGAATAAAAAAAAAACAGCTGTTATTATCACTTCATGCATGCAAAGCTTTTGACATGCTCAAATGGCAGTTTCTTTTGTTTCGCTTTGCAAGCTTTACCAGATTCCTTTATAAATTACATTAGGGTTCTCTATAATGATCTAAAGGCCAGAATTAAGATCAGTAATTTATTTTTAGATACCTTTACATTAGTAAGAGGGGTCAGATAAGGTTGCCCCCTCTCTTCAACCTTATTTGTGCTTAGTTTAGAACGATTACTGATAGTAATTAGAGAAAATTGGAGAATTAAGGGGATTTCCATTGTCGACTTTTAAACTAACATCAAAGCTTATGCTAATGATTTGTTATTAATTCTGGAAGACCCAATAAATAATTTGAAAGAACTTAAATTGGATTTACAAAAATATTCCAAAGTCTCTGATTATCAAGTTAATGAAACCAAATCTGAAATGCTCATTTTTAATTTTAGTCAGACTACAGAGATTCAACAGATTTTTAATGCAACTCTGGTAGAAACTGAGATGTCCTACTTAGGGATCCAGCTAATAGATGAATTAAACATGGTATATGAACAGAATCATTCAAAACCGCTTACTTATATACAGGACTGTCATTGAGGCACAAGTCAGGAAGCATAGGAAAACCAGGAGCAGTTCAAAATTCGCAAATAGCGTTTTATTATTATTATTATTTTTATTTGCCTGGCTCCCACGGCTTTCAGAGCAGGTCTCGTATCTCCTCCTACACCATCCACCAGGGCGATCCCCACGGCATCCCATCCCCTACTTTCATCTGCTCGTGGGGCCAGGGGTGTTTCATTTTTCACCTGTTCTTTCCCAAGCACTCTGAGATGCCTGTGCTTAGGGCTGATGTCCAGGCTTTCTGATGTGCTGATGCACCCCGACAGCCATGCACGTAGCAGCGTTCCCTACCCCCAACTCCAGTAGAGCCTCCGGTGCCCCGAAAGCCCGAGCATCCACTGGCTTCAGAGGATGTCAGTGGTGCTAGGAAGCACCCTGGTATCTCACCCCAGACGGAGGAGAGCATCCGCTGGGACGCTCAATCCTCCTTCTCCTCCGACCCCGGTGACCCGAGTCCTCCTCGAACCTCCGGGTTGTCATGAACGCGAGGTGTGGTGACCAGACTCAACCTTCAGTGCCACTGGGCTGGCCTAGCATTTTATTATTAATAATAACAAAATAAAATTAAAAATTATTCAGTATAACTATTTACAAAGGCAGTACAAACAGTGAAAAATGAAAATGACGGACCTCCTGTAATTCTTGGTCTTTCTGTGTATCTTCACCATTCATCACTAGTGGGTACAGCGCACCGGAGCTAGGACCCCGCGGGAGAAATTTTTTTTCCATGGGTGGAGTCGATGCAGGGTCAGCGCTGCACTCGAGGCTGACATTCTACGTGGCATTCAAGGGTTGACCGTTAGCTGCCGTCAACTCCGCCCCAGCCCCAGTTCTGACACGCCGGTGAGTGTAAGGAAGGGAGGGTGGGTTGAGGCAAGAGAGCTTAAGAGATAGAGAAAAGGAAAGGAAAGGAATAATAAAAGGAGAAATAAACGAAAGAGGAGACAGAAGAAAATATTAAAATAGGAAATTGGGGAGAAAGGGGCCCAATCTCTGGAAGGGGAAGAAGGAGAAGGAGAGATAAGGGGAGGGAGGGGGTAAAAAAAAGTAGCACACTGCCAGGAGCGGAACTGCACACTGGTATCTTTAGAAGACTATAGTCCAGCCCTGGACTATGGAGTTCAGCTGCAGGAGGCAAGCGAGAACTTGAAAGCAGCCTAGGTCTAGAAGACCAATCAACAAGAGAGTGCAGGCTGAGGGTGTGTCTCAAACTCTCCCCCTCCCTCCCAAAAAGGGGGATTTTAAATAGCCAATAAGGCATAGAGGGAGAAAATCTGAGCTCAAATTCTGAGTCCATTAATAAAATATATACTAAAAGAAGGGGGGAGAGAGGAGGGGCCCCCAACACTCCCAGACTCCCTAGAATAAGGGAGAAGAGAAAAGGGAGCCCCCCAACATCTCCATAAAACCCCCAAGGGTTCACCCCTGTGTGTCTCCACAGTCCCCTCCCACCTAATCGCAAGGGAGAGGAGAGCGAAGAAAGAGAAGACACACGGGGGGAGGAGGGAGTCCAGAGACTGGGGCCCACAAGGGAAGGAGCGTGGGATTTAGTGATGAATGATGAAGATACACAGAAAGATCAAGAATTACGGTAGGTACATAATTTTCATATCTTATCTGTGTCAATCTTCACCATTCATCACTAGTGGGTGAGTACCGAGCCCCCCCGAACGGAGCCCTGAACTACCTCCAAGGGACTAGGTCCCTTAGCCTCCAGTGGGTGAGACACTGAAGGGGAGAACCCTTACAGACCTGGGACTGGTCTGTGTGAGACGGGGATCCCCCAGTGGGGGAAGGAGGGTGCCCTGAAAGCCTCCATCTCACCCTTAGGGAGAAAAGATAGGTTTTCCGGTATGAGGAGTAAATCACCCTACACCGGACCAGGGGTGATACCTGGGATAAGTGAAGCCATGCCGTCTGCCCGAAGGCAGATCGCTGTCCCTACCACTGTGGATGCCACGTCATTGACATCATAAGATGCCCTTGCTTGGTGCCTTGCTAGCTCCAGGCCCTGTGCAGAGAGGGCAATGGCTTGCCTGGTTTCCTCTGAATCAGGCATTGAGGCTAGGAGTTGTCCTAGCCTGGACCACAAGAACCTGTTGTAGGCTGCAAAGTGGGCCTGATGTGCTGCGATTGAAGGAGAGATCCATGCTGAGTGGAACACTCGTCTCCCCCAGAAATCAAAATCCGCAGAGTCTGAGTCCTTGGGGGGTGGTCACGGAAAGGGGCGTGAGGCCCAGAGGGGGTGTCCAGGGATGTCAAACCTGAAGATGGATGAAGCAGAGAACCTGGAGACCCAGGGGGAGTCCAATACTGCTGGCGTAGGTTCCTTTGGGCTGGTACAGTGGAAAAAGGATGTAGCCAGAGCCGATGTGACACCTCCTGAAAAGGAGTAGGCCAGGCGGGAGCCACCAGGTGGGCCGCACTGTACTCACCTAAGAAGGCATGTGTCACATGCTTGAGATTGCTAACCAGGACTGGGGTAAGGTGGAGCTCGTCTAACATCCTCGCAAGGAAGCCCTGAGAGGAGGACAGATCAGACGCTGGGGAGATGTAGACCAAAGGTTCCTCTTCTTCCATAGAGGGAGAAGAGGATGAAGATGAGCTCCCAGGTTCAGGGTCCGGCTGCACGGCAGTGTGGTGAAACACCTGGTGGTCCAGGGCATGGAGGTAGGTGGGGAAATGTGCAGCAGAACCTCTGAACTGTTCCCAGATGAGAGGTCCACGAGGACCGGGAATACCTGAAACTACCGAGCATCAAGACAGAGGCTCAGGGGACAGGCTCCTGGCAACAGGAGAATGGTCTCTCTCAGGGCAGGGGGGCCAACAGGAAGCCCTTCACAGGGAGGAGGATCCAAAGACCGCCGCAGCTAACAGCCATTCAACTGGGTCGGAATGGTCAGAACTGTGCCCAAAGGAAGAAATCCCCCCCGTGAGGTAACCAGGACCATGTGAGTCCAGAAGGATGGCCCCTGACCTCAAAAGTTAAAGTCCCTCTCGGGGACTCGTCCAGGGAATGGGGAGGGTCTGCACTGCAACTCCTCCCAGAACCCAGCTGGGCTCTGTGGAGGGCGCCCTATGCCACACCTCTACCTCTCAACCCTTTGGAATAAGAGAGGGACCTCATCCTCATAGCCACCAGCCTAGGTAGCTGGCAACTCTGGGCGGCCTCCGAGGAGTTCACCCAGGGAACCGTACCCTCCCCCTCCTAGTGCGCTCCGGGCTGCCCCAAACTTGGGCTGTCCAAACACACCAAGGAGGGGAGTGCCCCAGCTGGAAGAACAGAAATGCCAGTCACCCTAGGTTGCACAGCAGTAGTCATGGGGACCACCACTGGCTGGTCACACCCCCTGACACTAAGGTCCACTGGCGACAACCAACCCCCAGATGGAGACTGAGTGGGGGCTGAGGTGTTGGAAATGAGGGGTCCAATGATTTGGAAGAACCTGGGAGCCAGTCTGGATCAGACCCAGAGTCCACCTCCGAAGAGGCAGGCTCCGAAGTCCGATGCCAGACAACTCCCCGAGCCCCTCCAGTTATTGGTCCACAAATCAGAGCACCATGAGATTCGGTGCCGCCAACACCACCAGAGGGAAGTACAACCCCACGCTTGGTGCTGAAACCCACCCTAGCACCGCGAGTGGCACTGCAGCTCCATGCTCCCCCAGTGCCGCCGACCACCAAATCCAACACGGCACGGGGCCTGACACCAACACCCACCCCGGCGCCGTGAGCAGCACAGAAGTCAGGTGTGGTCCTGAACTCGGTGCTGTATAACACCCTGGTGCTGCAAGCAGCGTCGGAGGCAGGGCCGGCCCGAACATTGCGCCAACCCCACCCCCATGGTGCTGGGACCAGAACCAGGCCCAGAAACAACCAAACCACCACCCTCAGCACCGCCGAGAACTCCAATGCTGTGAACAGCATCAGAGGTGATGGCGGCACCGAGAGAAGGCCTGACGCCAACCGCGGCACCATGCTCAAAGCCCACGGTGCTGGAACCAAGAGCGGCACCACGAGAGAGCACCGAGGACGGTGCCAGTCCAGCCCCAAAGGGCCCGGAACACGACACAGAGGGAGCCTTCACCACCGAAGAGGTGATTGCCAATGCAGTGCCTCCCGACTGACCACCAAGGGGGTCGGCCTGGGCCTCCTGCACCACGGAAGAAACCCCCCACCACAGCAAGGCTAAAAGAAGTGGGGGTTCCCTCCTCCACAGGCTGCATAGGACCTGGAGGGGACCTGGTGGAAGGGCTGAGAATCCTTGCCTTGGCCCGGCGACTGCTCATTCGTCCTCTGAAAGTCGTCGGGGTACGTCCGACATTCAATGCACAGTTCTCAATTACACGGTGGTCCATCGAGAAGCAAATGTCGCAGTTATCCATATCATGGTCGGGGTCGAGGCAGGAAAGGCAATGGTCATGCTGGTCCATCATGGAATAGAGGCAGCCACAGAGGCACCGACGCATAGGGGCCTGCCCCGCTTTTGATATCTCTTGCCCCCCCAGATGAGACATGACCAAACGTAAAATAAAACTGAAACAATACTTTACGCCGCTTAAATAAAAGGAAAGGTCTTACCGGTAAGAAGCGATATCGAACAGGCGAGAAGAACCGAGGCAACTATTAACTTTAGAAACTAACGCTCTAGACATTCTTGGATATGTGATCTATGAAAGTTTCCTGGACTAAGAAACTGGAAAACATCACCAGCAGATATTGGGATTCTCATTATAAATCAACGTTTTTGGAAGACATCACAATCAAAGTAAGTACAGCTAAGAAATTCTACAAGCTCTGACCTGGAGAGTGCAAACTGAATCCACATTTCCATCTACCTTGTTGCTAAAGGGAACTGCATGTCTTTGAGAACCATTCAAAACTATTTACACAAAGGGAAGACACTGACAAAGGGTTTTAACTTCCTGCATATGCCCCAGGCCAGTGTTCCAGGAATTTAACACATCCTTTGTCTTGTTACCATAGATCAAACAGTTTACTGGTCATTTTCCTGTGGATTTGATTATTTTACATCATTTGGCAATGGGGCAAATCCTCCCCCTGGAGGCACACCACCGAAATTGATCTGTCCCTGCTCATGTGTGAGCCTTGGGCACATCTAGCCACATTGTATACAACTATTTCAATGTTGCAATTTCAACATTACCACCTGGCATACTACTGTTCAAAAAAAAAACGCAACCTCTCTCTGACTGAACTCCACCTATGCACCCTGAAATTTGTGCTCCTCCTCTTGCTGCTATCAGGGACTGTTCACCCTAACCCCGGACCAAACACCTCCAACCAAAACAAAGCTGCAGGCACTCTCTCAATCATGTGCCTGAACATCTGCAGTTTACTTCCTAAGCTTGATGCACTGCAAGCCTTTACCACCCAACACAACCCGGATATTCTGTCAGTAGTTGAAACTTGGCTCACCCCAAAGATTCCTGACCAGTCAATCACCCTTCCTGGCTACGATGTCTTCCGGGTTGATCGTAAGTCCAAAAGAGGTGGAGGGTGTGCCTTATATGTGAAAGACACTTTCCGTGGACACCCCATTGATTCCAATCTTCCAGCAACACCTGCTCAGATTCTTCCCATCAGACTCCTATTAGGCGCCCACAATAAGGCCCTCACAGTTGTCACTGTTTACATACCTCCTAAAGAACAGGGATCTGGTCTAACCGCTGTCCTTGACTTTGTCAAATCCCACCCATCGGACTCCGAAAATCATCCTTGGTGACTTTAACATTAATTGGCTCTTAGCTGAAGGTGGGTCATTTAAGGACTCCGTTATATCAGCTAACCTGACTCAAATGGTTGACTATGCAACCAGAAAGAACTACAGAACTGGGACCTGCACCCTACTCGACTGGATCCTAACCAACCACCCCTCTCGGATCACGAAAACCTCAGTCCTCCTTGACTCACTCAGTGACCACTCTCCCATCAGCTGTACCTGGTCAAACAAATTCTATAAGCCCCCTCCAAAAATCATCACCAGCAGAGTCCTACCCTGTGGTCAGCTACCCCACCTCAAATCGCACCTCAGTCTGCAGGACTGGTCCCCCATCTTCAAGGCAACAGATACTAATACTGCACTGGAGCAATTTATTATCATTTTCAATTAAGCCTGTAATAAATTTGCCCCCCTCAAAAAGCATAAAGTTAAGTCGCTCAGTAACCTTTGGCTGTCAGGAGACCTCCTAAAAAAACGTAAATCCAGGGACAACCTCTGGGAACTGGCTAGAAACCCCGGTAAGCAACTCGACATCCAGAATTATAAACGGGCACGGAACAACTGCACCAAATCCATTCAGCAACAGAAATCTGACTACTATAAAAATGCCCTCACTAACTCCTGGGGAAATGGGACTGATTTCTGGAAAAACATTAAAGATGTCACTGGGAAGCAGTCAAAATTTTTGTCGAACATACTCAACATAAATGGGCACACTACACTCGACTCTAAAACTGTTGTGAACACTTTCAACATCGCTTTCACTGACCTTAGCAGTGTTCTCCCCTCCGACTTCTTCCAAGATGTGTCAACTCCCATCCCCCCAAACTCCTCCACCCACGCCTGTCACCCACCTTTCTACTTTAAAGCACTAAAGAAACATCGAGTCCGAAACTACATTGCCAAAGCCATCAGCAAATCTAGAACAAGCAATGACACACTTGACCTCAAGCTACTGGCCCTAACGCTTGACGAGGAACTTGGGCCCCTTACCAAGATCTTTAATCTCTTTCCTCTAGCCAATTCCCAGACAAATGGAAAATGGCCACTGTTCCGATTCACAAAAGTGGTGATAAGGCTGACCATGCGAACTTCGGCCCTATCTCCATTCTGCCTCCCCTATCGAAGGCACTGGAACGTATAGTAGTGGACCAACTTACTGAGCATCTGGACAACTATAATATCCTCTGTAAACAGCAACATGGGTTTAGAAAAGGTCATAGTACATCCTCTGCCTTACTCGAATTCACCAGCTCCATTCACAGCTCCCTTGACAACGGATAACTAACTGGTGCTATTTTCATCGACCTGACCAAAGCCTTCAATACTGTCCACCACTCCCTCCTGCTGAGTCAACTAAAAAATGCTGGTCTCTCCAATGATTCAATCTCTTGGTTCAAAAGCTATCTTGAAAACCGCACCCAGCGTGTAAAAATTGGAGATGTGCACTCTGATTCCAAACCAGTCCTCTCTGGAGTCCCCCAGGGTTCAATACTGGGCCCCCTATTCTTCAGCCTGTTCCTTAATACCCTACCGGACTCCTGCACTGAACATATCACCTGTATGCGATGATGCAGTAATCCTTGCCACACACCAGGACCCGAAGAAATTGCAAGAAAATCTCCAACTCGGCTTTTCCTCGGTTGAGAATTGACTCACAAAGCACAAACTGATCCTTAATCAAAAAGAAAAAACAAAGGCCATGATCTTCAGCAGCTCCCATAATAAACATAAGCACTTCCAACTCTCCGTTATCACCAGACAAGGTGCTGCACTGGAACAAGTCAAAAACTTTAAATACCTCGGGATCACCCTTGCGCTTACCTCTCCTACACTGCCCACATCGACCATGTTGCCAAAGCCGCTAACTCCCGGCTAGGCCTGCTATTCCGTCATAGGAAACACCTGACACCTGAAGCCCTCGCTGTCGCTGTCCAGAGCTCCATCATATCCATCATTGATTATGGCATTGTCATTTATGGCTCTGCTACAACCACCGCACTCAAACGTGTATCCACCGCCCTCAACAAGGCCTGTCGACTTGTCACTGGCTCCCAATGCCTAACTCACACCTGTGACCTCTATTCACAAACTGGATGGTTGAATCTTGCCAATCGAATAAAACACCAAACTTGTATTACTACTAAGAAAATCTTGCTGGGTCTTGCCCCCTCTAGAGTCTGTGCCCTCATACAACCGAGAATCCACACCCGACATACCAGGGGATCTAAACCTCAGCTTCTGCAAGTCTCTCATTGCCGCACAACACAAGGCCAAAGATCCTTTGCTTACTGGGCCACTAGTTGGTACAACGGTCTTCCCAGCGACATCTCATCCTCACTATAGCACAGCACTTTTAAGACTCGTCTCCGCCTAACACTGACTGCCTCCAACCTCTGTGACTGTTGTGGCTAAACATGTCTTTTGTTTCCATAGCTGAAGATGCCCTTTTGGATCCACATCTACTCCTGCACTTTGCCAGCACCCCCCTCCTATCTTCACCTCTCCTGCTGGCTCATGACAAATGCCACCCGGCTGCACTACCTCTATTCTTATCCGCCTTCCACCTCTCCTCTCCTCTCTCTGTCCCCCCCAACCTACCTCCCCTTTTCTCCCATCCACTTAGTCTCCTTGATTTCACCCTCCTCCTTTCCCTTTCCCAAAGTTTCACCTTATTGTTCTTTTTTCATCTACAAGACTGTGTTTTTTTTTTGTTTGGTTTTTTTGTAAACTGTTATCTTTGCTTATGACTGTCTCAATTGTACCAATGACATGGAACCTTTGTAAAAGAGCGCCAGCTCAAAGGTATTTGTAATCCTAGAACAAATAAAAAAAAAAGACAAGGTCGACGGACTAGGCCTCAAACTAACAATCTCTCACGAGGTACCACACTCAACGCAGGAGAGAACTGAGCTAGGTGGAGTCGACGGCAGCTACCCTTGAGCACCACGTGGAATGCCGCATCGAGGGCGGCACTGCCCCGCCGCATTCCACCATGGAAAAAAAGTCTCCGCGGGTCCCAGTCTGCAAGCGCTACAAATTAATTAGTGATGAATGGTGAAGATTGACACAGATAAGATCAAAATCCTCCTTCTGAGTGTTTCTGCTAAATTTCCAATCTCTCTCTCTCTCTCTCCCCCGCTCCCTCCAAAACATTGCTACTCTTTTTATAACCAGTCTTTGCTGGGAGCTTGTTAAGGAGATAGAGTGTTATTTCACAGAATGTTTTTGTCTGTTTCCAAAAGATCATAGTGACCCAGAACTGATCTCTTGTTTACAGTTCTGCAAAAGGCTTACAAATTGCATCTCAGGTTAACCCCTTGAGTTCCAAATAGCTTTTTGCAATCATTTCAACAGTATAACTACTGTATATACAGTTACAACTTTGCAATCAGTTCAACTGTATAACTATATACAGTTTTAAACAAAGGGATTCCAGTATCAGTGACATTTCCACATAAAGTTTAACATATATTTTTATAACTGCAGATATGCAGGGGGGAGAAAAGACAGAACAGCAAAGGAAGGCAGAGAGATAGCAAGAGGCGGAGAACTGCAGAACTGTTGGAGTGATCAGTTCCTTGGTCTCACAAGAAAATGTGGTTGCACAACCAGACAGACAAGAGACAGAAAAGAAGAGGACAGAACAGACTCTTGCATTTTAAACTCTTCCTGCATAGCAAATGGGGCAGGGCCTTATTCAACCCTGTCACAAGGACAAAATATCTGGCTAGGGGAAATACCAATTTCTATATGGGGTAAAAGAAAAAATGACTCACCGCAGTAATCTTCTTTTTTCCAAGGGGTCCTTTAGCATCAGTAACTTTTTTGCACTTAGCTGGCTAGGTGTAACTGCCCCAGAGGTATGCCTTTAAGCTATATTTAAATGAGCTTGGGAGCAAGCCAATCAAAAGACAGGAGGGGGTGTGAGCTGAGTGAGAGCTTTTGAAGGCTTCAGAATTTTTTCAAGGAAAAACAAGGGCAAGTGCCCCGAAAATAAATCAGCAGGATTCAAAAAACATGCAAATGTCCACAAAAGTGGAAACAGAAACAACAGCAACACGAGTTAAAAACTCATCAATAAGAAACTCCATATTTGATAAAAGGTGACATAAAGAACCCTTTTCCGACAGGTGAACCGGGGAGGAAGGGTGGGAGCTTACTGATGCTAAAGGACCCCTTGGAAGAAAGAAGATTACTGCAGTGAGTAATTTTTTCTTCTTACCCGAGGAGTCCTTTAGCATCAGTAACCTTTTTGCAGACTACCAAGCAGTACCAAGTGGGAGGTGGGCAAAGAACCCACTTAGGAAAGAGGCTCTGCAGAACCGCCATGCCAAATTTGGCATCAGATCTGGTCTGCACATCCAAACTGTAGTGTTTCACAAAGGTGTGCACAGATTTCAAGGTAGCTGCTTTGCAGACATCCAGTAGGGGAATAACCCTTGCTGCTACAAGTGAGGCTGCAGTCCCTTGGTGGAGTGGGCCCTGAGCCCCACTGGAGGTTGTTTACCAGCTTTCTCATAGCAGAATCTAATACAAGAGACCAACCAACAAGAAATAGTTCTCTTTCCTCTGCCTACATCCCCATAGGTGAGGAACAACTGAGTGGAAGAGCCTCTGGACTGTCTAGTATGCTCTAGGTAGTGAAAGATGGTTCTTTTGACATCCAATCTGTGGAGCTTTTGCTCACCTGGAGTGGATGGCTCAGTAAAGAAGACGGGCAGAGTAATGGATTGGTTCAAGTGAAACTCTGAAACCACCTTTGGCAGACATTTCCTATTTGTCCTGAACTCAGCTTTATCGTTGTGAGGGATGACGTAATTTGGCTCAGTGCATGGAAGATGGTCTTCCAAGTTACAAACTTGATGTGGGCCATGGACACAGGCTCGAAGGGTGGCTTCATGAGCCCATCTATGCAAAGGTTCAGGCTCCAAGGAGGAACGGGCTCCCTAGTTGGAGGCTGGAAGTGCAAGAGGCCTTTGAAAAACGGTTTAAAAATGTGGGGAAAAAATGATTTCTTCTTTCCCACCGAAAGGTAGGCCGAAATTGCCACCAGGTGTAGCTTGAGTGAAGATGGTTTCAATCCTGAAGTCTGTAGGTGTACTAAGTAGTTTAGCAGCTGAGGGTCTGAAGCTGGTAGGGGTTCGACCTTTTCGCTCTTGCACCAGAGGGAAAACCTTTTCCATTTGGCTGCATAAGCCTTTTTAGTGTTCATTTGTTTAGCCATCCTCAGTATCTTAAAGACCTGTTCAGAGTACTGTGAGGATGGAAACTCTAATTCCTCAAGAACCAGGCCTTGAGGTGAAGAGAGTGTATGTCTTGGTACTGCACTCCTGTCTGAGGATGGGTCAGCAGGGAGTGAGTTGGAGGCAGGCGAATGGGCCTGTTACAGGACATTGAGAGAAGGGGAGGGTACCAGGCTTGCCTGGGCCAGTCCAGCGCCACTAGGATCATCAAAGCAGGCTGCTGTCTGAGTTTCAACAAAACCCTGAATATCAGGGGAAAGGGGGTAAAATGTGTATAGGAACCTCCCTGACCAGTCCAGGATCAGGGCATCCAGAGGAAGTGCTCCCAGAACTGGGAGTCTGCAACAGTACTCAGGAAGCTGAAAATTGAGAGGAGAGGCAAACAAATCCACGTCCGGTGTGCCCCACCACCTGAACACTGTGGCTAGTATTTGCTTGCTCAGTGTCCATTCACTCTGGCCTTGACTGATGTGGCTTAGAGCATCTGTCAGAGTACTGAGTTTGCCTGGGAGGTGAATAGCTGAGAGGCTGACTCCCAGGGAGAATGCTAGAGACCAGAGCTTCCAAACAGAGTATTTCTGACCTGGTACCACCCTGCTTGTTTATGTAGAACATTGCAGTGACATTGACTGTTCAGATTTGAACTGCCTGCTCTTCTATGCTGGGAGCAAAAGCTTTGAGAGCTAGTAAGACTGCTCTGACTTCCTAAAGATTTATGTGCAACTGTGACTCTTCGGGAGTCCAGTTGGTGCTTACTGAGGCACTGTCCAGATTAGCTCTCCAGCCCAAAAGGGAGGCATCTGTGGTGATCACCTTTGTGGGAAGAGGAGCTTGAAAGGGAACCAATGCCTGCAAATTTGCAGGGTTCTTCCACCACAGCAAGTTTTGGAGGAACTGCTCCGATACAGGTATCAACTTTTAATATGTGTTGCTTCTCTGAGACCAGTGAACTCTGAGGTAGGCTTGCAGGAGTCTCATCCTGAACCTGACCCCTGGGACAACTGCAGTCATAGAGGCCACATGTCCCAGAAGTTTGAAGAAATGTCTGGCTGGTCTTGGCTGTCCCTGGGTGAAAGAATCTGCCAGTGAAAGGAAACTCTGAATTCTTTCCTGTGGGAGGAAAGTATATCCCTTCTGAGTGTCCAGCTGGGCCCCTATGAAGGTGAGAAGCTGGGTGGGTTCCAGGTGAGATTTTTTTAGATTTATCAGGAAACCCAGAGACTCCAGAGTGTGTTCTATGAGGAGGGAAAGAGATTCCTTGAACTGGCAAGGAGACTTTGCTACTATGAGCCAGTCATCCAGATGGGGTGGAGAGTGACACCCAGTCTCCTGGGATGTACTGCTACCACTGCGAGACGGTTAGTAAAGACTCTTGGGGCTGAGGACAGACCGAAGGGCATTGCGGTGAACTGATAGTGACCCGAAGAAAGTTTGAATCTGAGAAACTTCCTGTGAGATCTCCTTATAGGTATGTGGAAGTAGGCGTCCTTTAAGTCTAAGGAGGCTAGCCAGTCTCCCTGCTGTCAGGACTGTATGACCAGTGACAGAGTGACCATTTTGAATTTGTTTTTTCTCAGATGTTTGTTTAAATATCTGAGATCTAATGTAGGTCACCGCTCCACAGTTTTCTTTTGCGTCAGAAAATACCTAGAGTACATGCCCTTGCCCTTCTCATGGGCGGGGACCCTCTTCACTGCTCGTAAAGCCAGAAAGTTTTGTACCTCCATTTCCAACAGTGGTATCTGTGGTGGGGACTGAGGTCTTGACACCTGGGTATGCTTGAGGTCTGGCAGCTGCTTGAACTGTAATGACAGAACCTTCTCCACTATCTCTAGCACCCACTTGTCCGATGTGATGAGGACCAGTGCTGAGGATAGTGGGACAGTCTGCCTCCAACTGGAAACAGGGAGGTAATCTGGACACTCACATCAGAACTTAGACTGTGAGGTGGATGGCTGGGTAGAGGAGGCTGTTCTTTGGCCCCTTCTGCCCCTGCCTCTGAAAGACCCCCTCTACTAGCTGAAGTCAGATTACGGATAGGGATTGTAAGGCCTGGGAACAAAACTTCTGCCCCTACCACCCCTGGGATGGGATCGCTGAGGGGTGGCGGGCTTAGGCTTGGATGAGTGTCTCTGCCAGGAGGCCTTGTACTCATTGTCTTTTTTCATGTAGTCAGTGATTCTGTAATCAAACAACATATTCTGATCACAGGGAAAATTCACGGCCTTGTTCTGAGTGTCTGTGGTCAGATTGGTTGTTCTATGCCAGGCAAAGCATCTCAGAGACGTGGCATGGGCCATCGCCCTAGAGGCTGCATCATTGTTGTTGTCTGCCATGTGGAATTGGTACATAGTAGTTTCCAGGGCAGTTTTTGACGTATCCAACAGCTCCTGCACCATAGAATCTGATCCATTATGGGCGATAGCCTGGACAGATTTCCAAAGGGCTTTCTGATATTTGGCTATGAACGCCATATAAGAAGAAAGTGTGAGAAGCAGGAAAGCTGTGGCATACATTTTCTTTGCTATAAAGTCAGTTTTCTTGGAATTCTTGTCAGGGGGAGAGGGGGACAAGGAAACTCCAGCTTTCTCACAAGCTGCCTGCTGCACCATACTCTCATGGCTAGGGTGTGCAGACAGGAACTCTGTACCATTTTTAGACAATTTATATTTTCTCTCAAGCCGCTTATCAACCCCTGATACTGAAGTGGGGTGCTGAAGCACCTTCATGGTATTTTTTCTAAATGCATTATAGATAGGGACGACCAAGGTCTTTGCAGATGAAAGACCCTTCATCTCCCTATAATCTTCATCTTCATCGACATCCTGGTTGAGCTCCTGCATAGGGAGGTCCAGGATGTCCAGCATATTTTGCATAAATGTAAACATAGAGGAAGGATCCTTGTGGTCACCTGTGGAATACCCAAGATGAGGGTCCAGGGACTCCTGGGGCTCAAGGCCCTCAAAATCTATGTCAGGGGCATCATAAAATTGATCATCATCTGCATTACCCTCACAGTCTAAAGAAGAGAGAACTGTGGAAGAGTGCTTGCCAGCCACAGTAAATCGAGGACCCATCTTTTGAAGGGTCTGAAACAATTGAGATTGCTTTTTCCATATCTTGCACTGACGGAAGAACCTGCGCAGTTTGTAAGTGTTTTGTTATTTCTGTATGCTTTAAGCTGCCTGTTGTCTCGCTATTGTCTTTGACACGGGAGCATATCTGTCTTGACAGTTTCTCTTTAGCCACTTTATCAGAGGCTTGATCAAGCTTCCTTTTTTCGTCACTCATTATTTTTCAATTTGTGAGGAACTTCATCTTTGGAAGCTTTATTTTTTGGCTGGGATCTGGAGGGTTCCTCAGCACCTCTGCTTTTGGTATTAGTACTTTTGAATGGCCCCTCATCAGAAGCCTTTAATTTATCCTCAGCCATAATAATCAAAGGTTTGTCTGCTATGTTTGCCAATTTAAGCAAAGTAAACCAGTCCTGGACCTACAAACTGAGTGCAGGTTTCTGTGAAAGTGCCACCGGCCAGTCCTACCCCATAAACTCTGGAGGCAGTATAGCGCAGTGGTCTAAGGTTCTGAGCTGCAAATTTGGTAACATCCAGCAGACCAGACCTGGGTTTGAATCCCACAGCTTCCACTTGCATACTGTGTGACCCTGAGCAAGTCACTTAACCTCCTTGTGCTCCCAGGTCGCTCCTGTAAAAAAGCTTTCAGCTTAGTGTGCTATACCTGGTTAAACAACTAAATAAAAAAAAAATAAAAAAAACTCTGTCTATTACTAGTGCCCCTTATTTTGGTTGTAGAACTGAGATCTATACCAGTGCCAATCTTAACAGAAACCCAGTAATACTCAACTGTGCACAGGTGGCTGCTGGACCCTTACCCTTACGGACAGTCCTGACACAGATGATACCAAGGTCCAGTAATATAACAAAAAAGGTTTCCTCGTAATTGCCAATTTAGAGAGAAAACCTCCGGGCACTGTTTAAATTTGAAATCCACTGCAGGTGCCTCACAGTAAACCTCACAAGGTCTCAAGTAAAAAATAAAGGCAACTGTCTCTAATTCAATGGTTTCCACAAGAATTTGTCCAAAAATGAAGGAAACTGTTGAAAATAAGCACCAGCGATACAATTAGGCTTTAAACCAAATAGTTGCGGTAAACATAGAGTCAAAATAGCGCAGTCACACTAAAATAAAAAATTTGCATGGCACTAGAGAAAAAGTAAAATTTTCACTCAGCACACTAAAGGAAATAATAATTTATGAAGAAAACTTTACCCAGATAAGCACTAGGAGGCTGTCAACAAAGAAAGTTGGGAGACACCTCAGAGGCAAGATTGCTCAGTCCAGCAGATAAAAAATTCTGAAGCCTTCAACAGCTCTCACTCAGCTCACATCCCCTCCTGTCTTTTGATTGGCTTGGCCCTAAGCTCATTTAAATATCTCTTAAAGGCACACCTCTGAGGCAGTTGCACCTAGCCAGCTAAGTGCAAAAAAGTTACTGATGCTAAAGGACTCCTGGGGTAAGAATACAGATTCTTAAAATGTTCATAGTACTGAAGATTTCATATATATTACAGGCTTTGATCACAAAGATTCCTCCTTCATGGTTTAACAAAATCAGTTCTTTATTGCAGAAAGTTTATATGGAATAAGAAACATACAGGAGTTTCATGGAAGAAACTATGTCTAGATGAAGACCAAGGTGGTCTGGCCTGTTCAGATATTTACTCTTATTATTTAACTTTTATGGTAAAATTAGCCATAAGATGGGCCAGATCTGACATCATGGATCTTTCGAAAGAAAATGCCATATACAATGATAACAAGTGCAGAAAAGATCAGATGGACATTAAAAATATTTGGTTTGCTTCTGCAAAATTTAGCAAAAGTAGTAATAAACTTGTCCAGAATATTTCTTAGCATGTTAGACAATATCAAAACAAACTAAGATGGGAAGTTAATTTGTCTCCCAATAACTATATTTGGCATAATCCCAATTACAAAATCAGGCATAGAACTGTATACAAAAAAACTGACTAGAAAAATGGATTTCCAGATGGAGTCACTTGTTGAAAAATAATCGATTTATGAGTTGGGAGATGTGTAAGCTTACTTATGGTTTGGATGATCATCAAATCTTCTTTTTTTTACCAACTGTTGGATTTGCACAAGAAAGACTTTAAGCGATGAGAGAGCGTTTAATGCTTAGGAGATGGAAAAGAGTTTAGATGCCACACTTTACAGGAAACCTAAACAATTATTTTCTTGGTTAAAGCACCACCAACACAGTAATACCAATCTACATCTTGGAATGATCAAAAAATGGGCACGAATTAAAACAATTGACATTAGATTCTAATTGGAAAACTATATGTACCAGATTACACAACTTTAAATTTACAAGAGAAAAATCAGTATAATATACATTTATATTATATTAAATGAAATTTTAACTGGACTCTAACTGTTGGCATTGTGGCCAATCAGATCCGGACTTTTTTCATGTATTTGTTGGCTGTAAATTAAAGACTGATGGCTACAATCTTACTTTATTTTAGAATGCATAGGTATTAACACTACAGAACGTAACTCTTTAGCTATCTTATTTAATTATAGGAAGGTGCATACTGTAGAAAATCAAGATATGATTATAACAGTGACCAATAACATTACAGTTTAAAGAATTATCTTGAAATGCTGGAAATAGAATAAAGCTAGTATGGTCTTTCCTCAAATTGAATGGCATCTTTTTTTAGGCACACTATACAATAGAGGTTTCTTTAAAACAGATTCAGAATTTTGGTCAATATACAATAAAAGGCTTGAATTATGATCACCTAATGACTTCCATCTGGGGATTCAGTGCTCTCTCCTTAACTTTGTATATATGTGTATATGTATCTGTGTGTGTATATATATATATATATATATATATATATCAGAATCCATAGATTCCAGATTAGAATACTTGACTTTACTACATACTAAATTAACTCTGTCCTCAATTTTTATATGCATATTATTATGTATTGTGCTGACCCTGGAACAGTATTCTATTGGGGGCAGGAGGTGATGAGGGTAGAGGGAAGAGGAACGTTACTGTCTTCTATAACGGTTCTGTAATAAATGGTCAATGAATGGTATTGTTATCTCTAAACTGTATTGTTCTGTATGTGGCAAATTAATATACAATAAAACAAACAAACAAAAAAACACAATATAGCTTGCTATCCTTGGAAGATATGAAAATTATGTACTCACCATAATTCTTGGTCTTCCTGGATATCTTTATTTATTATTGCTTCCAGCCCACCTTCCCCTCATGGCCAGTCTGCTGGCAGCACCGCTTCCCTACTTGCCCTCCCCACTTTTGACCCAAAAGAGGGCCAATGTTTAGCTGGCACATCCAAAGAGACCACCAGGCTTGTAGCCAGATGAATCCCTCTCCTCTTTATGTTCAAGGGGGCTCAGCTATGGCTAGCTTGCCTTCTCCTCTGCAGAGGAGATTTTACTACCCTAGGGATTCCAGAGCTTTCCTTATTTATAAGAAGTAGAGGTGAGTGTCAGTTGGCCCTAAGCTGCTTGCTCATGTCAGCATTGAATTTCCAGGGTTAGAAACCACTTGCAGTATCTTGTACTGCATAAGGTTCCCTTTTCTCCACCTAGAAGACAAGCTTAAAAGCTCTTTCCCTTTGCGCTTCTATCCTTGGCATCTTCTGTGTTTTCAGTGCTGGGCTAAGTGGGCACCTTCACTCCACCTTGTCCTATGGCCTTTAAAGAACCTTTTGGAAATGGGCTGTGAGGCCACTGACCTATCCTTCCCAGTTGAAGCGCGAGCTGACACTGCTATCAAATGAACCTTCAGGGTTGGGGCCTGAGGCCCAAGAACTGTACCTGGACCATGTAGCCCAGGATTGTAGCTAGACTTGCTTGCAATGGGTTGAGCTATCTAGGAGAACATCAAATGAAAAATATCTTCCACCTTAAGGCATTACTTCCTTGCTACTGGTTTCCTGGTAACCTTAAGCATTTTTTATAACCTTTTCAGAGAGATTCAGTCCAGAGAACTCTAGCTCTTCAAGAATCATGCTCTGAGACGCAGAGTTCTTGGATCTAGGAATGTTATCCTGCTCTGAGATCGTGTCAGCAGATTGTTTGTCAGGGACAGGCTGTAGAATGTCTGTTGGAGAGGGACAGGAGCAGGGAGTACCAAATCTGCCTGGCCCAATCTGGAGCTATGAGTATTATTGTTGCTGACTCCCTTCTCAGTTTTAGCAGTACTCTCAGCAAAAGTGGGAAGGGATAAAGAAACTTCCCTGACCAGTTGAGGACTAGAGCATCTTCTGGGACAGTACCCACCGATGGGGGCCTGCAACAAAACAGTGGGAGCTGGTTGTTCTCCTAAGATGCAAACAGGCCTGTTTCTGGTATAAACAAACAGAAGGAGCTGGGCACCAGAATAAACTGCAAAAACTGTTTTCTTTAAACAATGTACTTACAGACAAGGCTAAGGCATTAAAATCATCATCATCAGCAACAGCATATGAGGGAGTGAGCTCCCCTAACTGGTTTCGCACTAGGCTTCGTCAGAGGGGGGTGTCTGCCAACTGCTGGTGTACCATTTAAATAGTAAAAATCCCTTTAAATGACAGTATACCATTAGTGCTCTAATTCATTACATACAATTTAATTTACAATTACTTATCAGTGAAAAGCACCATAAATAAGCAAAAACACACACTTTTTAATAAATTACATGAACTACAGCTAATAGGACTAATATGGAAATAGCAGAAAAAACTAAATTATGAAGAGAATTATGAAGTTCCTAATGGTCTTCAAATTTCTTCTCCATCTCAAATTTCAAAATAGTTTTTGCACATCCAAGGGAAGTCCAAGTGTAGGTGTGGATAAACTAAACATGCTAAAGGGAAAAAGGAAAAGGAGAGAGACTCCGTTAATATCAAGTAACTGAAAATAACACACTCATTTCCTGCTTCTACTTTTATTTACAGTTGTGGACTCGATACTGTCATTGAGTCCTGGTGGAAACAAGGCTCCTAGCTGAATGATCCACATAGCTTCCTTGTTAAGGATAAGGGTATTTTGATCCCTTCCCCTTCTATCCAGCCTCACACGCTCAATGCCACAAAACTTGAAAACATGGGTGCCCCTGTTACCCTGAGTACAGCTATGGTTAGCCAGTGCATTGGTACAACCTCTTCTTCTGGAGCACAGAGTTGTTACTTGTGGAGCGTCTTTGGTTGCACAATTTCTGGTATACCCCACCTTCTGAACACTGTTGCCAGCACCTGCTGGTTCAGGGTCCATTCATGACTTCCCAAGCTGATTCTGGTCAGGGAATCTGCCAGCACGTTGTCCTTCCCTACAAGGTGTACTGCTAGAAGCTGAACTTCCAGGGAGCATGCTAGATTCCAGAGCTATATTGCTTTTGTGCACAGTTTTGAAGGTGCTCCGCTCACTCCTGCCTGACCCTGGGAGACAAAAAGTGGGCCTCCTGGAACGGTGAGGCAATCACCCTACACCAGGCCAGGGGTGATAACCTGGAAAGACAGAGCCACACCATCCGCCTGATGCAGACCACTGTTCCCACAAGCCTGGAAGTTACTTCACTGGTGTCGTAAGACACCCTTGATTGGTGTCTCACAAGCTCCAGGCCATGGATGGAAAAACTGATGGCCTGCTTGATACGCCAAAATGTAGAAAATCAGGCGTGCTGCTGAGAACACCCTTCTACTCCAGCGATCAAACTCATCCAAGTCACAGTCTGGGGGGAGGTCATGCCTTGGGGCGATGTTGCCCAAAGGGGGTGTCCAGCAGCTCCACTCATGAAGAAGGATGGGGCATAGCACCTGTAGATCCCACAAGTGCACAGTAACTGTGCTGGCATTCCCTTGGGGCTGGAATATGGGTGAAGAGGTTCTGCCAGACACTGTGTGACACATCTGTGAAGGGCTGAGGCCATGGAGGGATCACGGTGGATTTTAAACTGTATTCCCTGAGGAATGACAATGTTGCATGCACAGGGTTGTGACCTACAAAATGGGAGAGGTACAGCTCCACCATCATCTCTGATAGGAAGTGCTGATAGGAGGTAAGATCAGCATCAGAGGAGAAGTGAATGAAGGTATCCCCTTCCTCAGAGGAGGAAGTTGGAGATTCAGAAGAGCTGTGTTCAGAGGGAGGCAGTGCAGGGGCCAGAAGTCTGAAGATGACCTTGTGCAAGGCTCTAAGGTACCAGGGATACACAGCTGCCATAGCCTGAACTGTTCCCAAGTCATAGGACCCATAGGGCCGGAAAAACCTGGGAGAGAAGGAAAAAAATTAACCACAGTAATCTTGTTTCTTCCAAGGGAATCTTAACTGTATTCTGACTTATGCAGTTAGCCTTCACCATTCAACTTCCCTGGAGAAGAGAGAGTTAAAGAACCTATGCAAATAGTGGAATGTTGATAGGCTCGAGCTCGGTTTTCAAATTACAGTCCCTGGTGCATTGTATACAACTGTCAGATTCTTACGAAGCATGCACAAAAAGATTCAGTCTATGCTATCCTAATCAACTAATTCACCCACTAATCAACAATCCTCCCTTTGAATAGGGGCATCTGAAAAGACACAAGTCACAGATGCCAAAGGGGAAAAAACCCTCAAACAAATTTCAACAACAGCTATGAAGAGCTGGAGTGCAGTGCCCCCCAGGTTCTAGTAGGGGAGGTATGATGGGAGCTCAGAATACAGTAAAGATTCCCTTGGAAGAAACAAGATTACTATGGTAAATACTTTTTTCTTCAAGCCCCAGGGAATCTTTAATGTATTCTGACTTATGCAGACCACTAAGCAGTGCCTTTGGAGGTGGGCATAGAACCTACTTAGGAAACATGCTCTGCAGTACTGCTGTGCCAAACCTGGCATCACCTCTAGACTGAGTGTCCAGGCAATAGTGCTTAGTAAAGGTGTGAACAGTTTTCCAGGTGGCTGCTTTACAAATTTCCACCAAAGGAATGTCTCTTGCAGCTGCTATAGAAGCAACTGTACCTCTAGCGGAGTGGCCCTGAGGCCCACTGGGGGTTCCTTGCCTAGTTTGCTATAGCAAAACTGAATACAGGCAGCAATCCAGCGTTCGATAGTCCTCTTTGAAACTGGTTTGCCTTTCCCCACTTCTCCACAGGTCAAGAAGAGCTGAGTATTATCCTGCCTATGGCCCTTTGTGTGGTCAAAATAATAGCTGATAGCCCTCTTGACATCAAGGCTAGGCAGCCTACGTTCCCCTGAACTGAAATAATCAGTGAAAAAGGCAGGCTGGGTAATAGACTGGTTGAGGTGGAAGTCAGACACCACTTTAGGGGAGAACTTCCTATTGGTTCTGAGGATTACCTAGTCCCTATGGACTGAAATGTAGTTAGGCTCTGTGGACAAAGCCTGGAGTTCACTAACCCTTCTGGCTGAAGTGATTGCTGCCAGGAAGACTGTTTTCCACGTCACATACTTGAGATCTGCTGTAGAGATGGGCTCAAATGGGGGTTGCATTAGCTGTGCGATGCATATGTTCAGGTCTCAGGAGGGAACTGGTTCCTGTGTGGGGAATGCAAGTAAAGTAAACCTTTGAAGAACTTCCTAAAAATCATATTGGAAACTAAGGAAGAGCCCTTGCTTGCTTAGAGATACGTAGAGACAGCTGCCAAATGTACCCTGTGGGTAGATGGCTTAATGCTCAGTGAATGAAGATGAGCCAAGTAGTCCAGCAGAACTGGCAGACCAACCTGGTGAGGATCCATGAACTTCTGCTGGCACCAGATGGAAAATCTCTTCCATTTGGAAGTACAGGTCTTCCTGATAGAGAGCTTCCTAGAAACCAAGAGGACTTTCAGGACCCCTCAGAGAGGTGCAGATTTTCATACTCTAGGTCCTCAAGAGCCAGGCCATGAGCCTGAGGGACTTGAGGTTGGGGTAAAGGATTCTTCCCTCGGAGGATGTCAGCAGGTCATGCCTCTTGGGAAGGCAAATTGGACTGGAGAGTGACAGAGACAGGTGGGGAAGTACCAAGGCTGCCTGGCCCAATCCAGAGCTATGAGGATCATTGTTGCCGACTGAGTCCTGAGCTTGTTCAGTACCCTGTGTAACAGAAGGAATGGTGGGAAGGCATACAGCAACTTCCCTGTCCATTCCAGCAATAGTGCATCCAGTGGCACTGTGCCCACTGTAGGAGGCCTGCAACATGTAATCCTTAGGTGGCGCTATCCCAAGGACTACTACCCCTGCCTGCTTGGCTAGTAGCAGGTTAAGGGGCCTGAATTCTAAATGGGTGCCTCCACCCAGAGGTCAGGGTTGGTAGTGGTCAAGCTAACCTGGGCACAGCCCTCGGGATCTGTAGCCCCCTTTCCCTCTGAGTGGCCTGAACACTGTACAATAATCACTTTCTGTGCCCGGTACACCACACAGTACCCACTGTTTGCACCCTACCACCAGGCTAGTTCATCTGGCACGACCCTGGGGACCCCTATAAAACAAGGTTATGCACAGCAAATAGCAACAGTACAGTACTTTGAGCACAAACTGGAACCACAGTCAGATTACATGCAGAAAAAGTTAGATCTGATTTATTCAGGGGACTTGAACAATGAAGGGGCAAAATCAGGTTAATTAGCTTAAAGGTTATATCAATCAAGCAGTTATGCATGCACTTTGAGTCCCTCCACACAGTCACACCTCTGGGTACCCAGGTGGAGAAGAGATGGGCTAGCCAGGACTGTTGCCTGGGGTTGCAGCTAGTTGGGGCCCTGTGATGGAAAACACAACATGCACAGTACACAATATTTACAGTCTGGAGACAGAGGGCTCAGATCGTAAAGGAAATGAAACAACAAGACAGTCAGATGACAAACTCAGATTAAGCTGTTGGTGCAGGGAGCTACCCTGGTATTTACTCACGATACCCATGACTGGACACAGGCTGGATGAAAATCGAGACTGCAGGTGGTTGATCTGGAATGCCTGGAGAAGCAGGGCCCACACGAGTCGCAGAGGCATTGTTCCTGTTCAGGCGTGGAGCAGGGGGCTGATCCCCAGGTAGGTCTCTCGTCGATGGCTTCTCTGTGCAGTGGGTAGTCTGGCAAGGCCCAGACCGCATGGAGACAAATTCGGATGCAGTCTGTTTTGGGCTGGATACAGCTTCCAGCAAGCAGAACATAGTTCACACAGTGGGAACTAACACAGCAGTAGCAGCTCATAGCACATTTACGTGCAGAATTCTACTGCACAACAACGCTCCCCGGTCACAATCGCAAAGTCTCTGCACACCAGGAGTTTAGGGGTAGCTGGAACTCCTGACAGGCCGATCGCATTCAGCAAAATCTTCGGTCTTCTTCAGGTTGAGCCTGGCCCACTTCAGTAGCTTATTTTAGTCACACAAACTTGGATTTAGTCAAAATAATTCTCTCTCTCCTCTCAGGAGCAGCTGGCAGACATGCAAGCCAAAACTCAGCCCTTTCACAGTTTTCCCATGGAAATCCATCAGGTTGCTGCCCAAAATACACCTGAGCTCTTCTCATTTCACCTCCCAGCTCAGAACTAACTGAAAAACTGCCAGCAGCCCGGGACTTCCCCAAGATCCAAAAGATTTGGTTGGCTGTTTTGGCTGTCAGTCAAAGCAAGAGCTCCCCCTTCAGTTGCAAAAGAGGCGCAAAAAGTTCAAAACTACAATTCCTACAAATTTTGACTTCAGACAGCTCCTGTAGTCCGGCTACATTTTAGGTCCCACCAGAACTGACTGGCCCAATTTACAGTCCAGGACCAAGATAGTGGAGACAAACAAAACAGTCCTTGCTATAAAGAAGGCAGGTTAGACAAACTATATTATCATTATCACTCTAAATGATTTTCAGCAGATAGTTACATCTTTCAACAGAGCTCCCTCTCAAATTACTTAGGCTGTAATCAGGCAGCTCTTAAAGAGACAGTACACAGGCTATACAGGCTCTGGTAATCACATTTAAACTGCTAAAACGATGGACACCAGCCTGGCAGTGAGCATTTAGGCAAGCTCAAGGAAGACTTTTTGGGAACCCCATTTGTAGGGAGGGTTACAAACAGAATTGTGGTAACTGGTGATTGTCTGGGGCTGCAAAGAGATCTATCTCTGGGGTGCCCCACCTCCTGAATGCAGTTTGCAGGACCGGCATGTTCAGAGACCACTCACGGGTGGTTCTAATTGATCCTGCTCAGAGCACCTGTCAGGATGTTGTCCTTCCCTGGACGGTGGACTGCTGAGAGGTGGACCTTGAGGGAGTAAGCAAGACTGCAGATTTTCATAGCCTCTGTACACAGCAGGGTGGACCTTGTGCCCCCTTGCTTGTTGTACATGGTGGTTGTGTTGTCTGTTCTGACTTGCACCACTTTGCCCTGGAGCAATGTGACAAAGGATTGGAGGGCCAGGAAAACTGCCCAGAGCTCCAACAGGTTTATGTGCATCAATGACTCCTGGTGGAGCCATGTGCCACGTGCTCCCCTAGGTGGGCGCCCCATCCCAAGAGGGAGGCATTGATTGACACTACTGTCGGGGACTGCCACAGGAATGGTACACCTTCTCTGAGGTTGTCCCTTTCCTGCAACCATTAAAGTGCCTGAAGAAGGGTCCCTATGACTGGCACTAGCTTTGACAGGGAATCTCTTCTCTGAGACCAATGAGACCTGAGGTGGAACTGAATGTCTCTCATTTGGAATCTTGCCCCTGTCGCTGTTGCTGTTGAGGCTGCCATGTGACCTAACAGTTGCAGGAAATGTCTTGCTGGTCTGGGGGTGTGGAGCTGGAAGGAGCTTGCTAACTATACCAGATTATTCACCCTTCTTTGAGGAAGGAATGTTTTCCCCCTTAGTGTGTCCAACTCTGCTCCTATGAAATCCAGAAGCTGGACCAGTTGCAAGACTGACTTTTTCAGATTCACCAGGAACCCAGAGACTGCAGGATAACCTGTGTGAAAGCTAGGGAATCCCTTACCTTTTGAGAGGACTGACCCATGACTAGCCAGTCATCTAGTTAAGGGAACACTGTCACCCCCTGCCTCCTGTATTATGCCACTACCACCGCCAGGCACTTTGTGAACACCTTTGGGGCAGAGGTGAGACCGAAAGGCAGGGCTCTGAATTGATAATGGCCTGATGGCAACCTGAACCTGAGATCCTTTCTGTGGGATTGCCTGATAGGAATGTGGAAGTAGGCATCTTTTGAGGTCTAGGGGTGCCAGCCAGTCTCCCTGCCTGAGACTGGGGAGAATAATTGCTAGAGTGACCATTCTGGACTTTGGCTTTGTTAGGTGCCTGTTTAAGTTTCTGAGATCCAGTATGGGTCGCTACTGCCCAGTTTTCTTTAGTGTGAGTACAGGCCTCCCCCCCCCCAAGGGAGAGGGACAGGCTCCACTGCCCTTTCTAGCAGAAGGCTGGCTACTTTTGATTCCAGTAAGGCTGTTTCTACTGTTGCTGCAGGTCTGAACAGCCTTGCTCTCAATTTTGGAGTGGTCTTGAAGCTGAGAGCAAGACCCTGACTTACTACCTCCAGTACCCACTTGTCTTTGGTGATGGCTTGCCATGCCTGGAAACAGTAAGCCAGTCTATCCCCTACTGGAACTAGGGAGGCCACCCTGACAAGCACGTCAGGGGGTTTGCTTTGCAGGTGTCCTGGGTTGTGGACTGGGGCTAGAACGGTTGCTGCCCCTTCTACCCCTGCCCCTAAAGTATCCTCACTGCTGCTGGTATACTGGGAAGTCTGGGCCTGATAACAGGGTCTGGAATAGGACCTTCCTCTACCTCCCCTATCTTGGTGCTTCTGAAGGGTAGATGTCTTCTCCTTAGCAGAAGCACTCTTGTAGGCAGCCTTGTATTCATCCATCTTCTTCATGTAAGCTTCTGTTTGCTCGCCAAACAAGGATTTCTGCTCCTAAGCCAGGCAAACCTTAGGGACACTGTGGTTGCCATTAGCCTGGCAGCATTGTCATTAGCATCCACTGCCATGTGGAACTAGAACCTGGATACTTCAATGCCACATTTGGCAGTCTCTGCCAGATCAGCTGTCAGTGTAGGAGGAGCTTTGCTAGCCAGTTGTAAAGCAGAATTCCAGACATTTTTCTGGTATCTGGAAGCATAAGCCATATATGAGGCTTGCGTGATAGTCAGAGAGGCCCCTAAATATCCCTTCTTGGCCATGGAATCAATTCTCCTCAAGTGTGTCAGGTGGATTAGAAGCTAAAGGTATACCTGCTTTATCACAGGCAGCTGCCTGCACCACTCCTTGACTGAAAAGGAACTCAACTCCACCTTTGGCCTGTAGGTACTTCCTCTCCACTTTTTTGTCCGCAGGAAGACAGATGTGGGGGTTTGCAATATCATGAGCACTTGCCTTTTTAGGGACTTGTGGATAGTGATCAGCAACCTTTTGGTTGCTGGCACATCCATCATCTCCATGTAGTGTGGTTCTTCCTCCTCCTCAGTGGTCTTCTGAGTGTGGAGGTCCACGGTTTCTGCCCCTTGCTTCATAAATGAAAAGTAGGAAGAAAAATCCTCAGGGTGTCAAGGGGGGGAGGACTCGAACTCCTGCTGTTCTGGGGAGACCTTAGGTTCAATGGGATCCTCAAGGTCTTTTTCCTCCTCCTCCTCCTCATCCTCATAATAAAAAGCCAGTTCAAAGGAACCAGCAACCATGGAAGCAACCGGTGTTTGTACCGGAGCCTGCTGAGGAGTTTGCTGAAAAACGGGACTGGGGATCCGACCTGCAGCAACTGTGTAATGCGGATTGCATTCACGATCTCTTCAGCGGTTGGAACCGTTGTGGTTGGTTCTGGCGCGATATTCTTTTTTTTTTTCTTTTTCTTAGATGTAGGAGCCGGTTCCGCAGCTGGTTCTGCACTCCTTTTAGTTGTCGAGGATGTTTTGCCCCAGATAGAGGGCTTTCCCTCTGGTTCCTTTGGTTTTTCTTTCGAGGAGGAATCAATTGTCCTGAAGCTGTGTCAGCAGCTTTTTCAGACATTTTCTCTTTCAGTTGATTTAATCGTTTGTTAAGTGTTGACTGAGGGAAGTTTTTACAAATCTCACACTCTGCTTTTAGATGTTCAAACCCTAGGCAGAAAATACACACTATGTGAGGATCAGCCTTGGCAAATGGCTCACCACACTCAGTGCAGTGTTGGAAACCAGTAGGGTCGGTTCTCTTTTTGGGCTTCTGTGACATCACCTAAACCCCCCCAAAATATACCAGTTCTGTATGGCAACCCAAACAACAATAATAAAGTGATTAGGCTTTAAGTTTTTTAAATGAATGACTTAATTAATTAATTAATTTATTTATTTACTTATTTATTTTCGTGGTTGGTTCAGCGACTGAAGTAAAAAACAAGAAATCCTGTTTTAAACCAACAACACCAGGAAAGAGAAAGCGGCTACCAAAACACTAAAGAATAGCCAGCCCAGTGGTGCCGAGGGTTGAGGGTTGGATGCCATACTAGCCACACCATCAACCCAGGTTTGGGAATGGACTCGGGTCATTGGGGGTTGGCAGAGGAGGGAGGAGGGAGGGATTGAGCATCTGGAGGACTGCTCTCCCTCCTGGGTGGGTACTGGGTATGACTCCTCCCCAGCAGCCCCTGGTGGAGACTGGGGATCCTGTAGGGAGCAACGTTGGATTTAGGAGGTGAAGCGGTGGCGGAGACCTGCATGTAGGTGTGCTGGCATCATTGCACATCCACACGCTCCAGTGGGGAAACATTGCAAAATACCCCAGAGGACCAGGAAGGCAACGGAGACCCCAGGGACTGAGGCCCACATCCCATCACCAGACAAACCCTCCACCAGCTCTCCTGAGCTCCCCAACCCAGCCCAAGGACCATTCCTCTAATCACAGACAGGCTGCCAGGTAGATGAGGCGGGCCCTCCTCTGGGGAGTGGTCCCCTGGGGAGTGATCTGGCTGGCCCTGCCCTGGAGAGTGATCTGGGGGGGCTGAACGAGTCCATGTGTCCGGGTGGGGGTGCTCAGCAACGTGTGTCTCACAGGGAGGGTGGTTTCAGCCCGGGAGTAGAGAACGAGGTTGAGTGGGTGCTCCTGAGAGATGCCCAGGTCCCCAGAAAAGAAACAATGTACAAAAAAAAACCCACTAAAGAATAAAGCTAAAACAAAGTAAACTTTACCTCAGAATATAGTAAAAAATGTTGGTTCCTTACTGGTTGTGAAAACCGACAAGGAACCCCGAAAACTTACAGAAATGAAGCTAAACCTAGACTAGTCTACCTGTAAACCAAGGACAGTACTTTGAAAAATAAAAGAAATAAAACGGTAACTTGAAAACCTGTAAAATAAGAAACTTTCTTCAAGAAGCTGAAGGAGAGATTTCTGAGGCATCTTACTATGGCAGGCGGAGTAAAGAATCTGACAGTTGCATAGAATGCACCAGAGACAGTAGTTTGAAAACCGAGCTTGAGCCTATCAACGCATAGGTTCCTTAATTCTCTCTTCTCCAGGGCAGTTGAATGGTGAAGGCTAACTGCACAAGTCAGAATACAGTAAATATTTCCTGGGGCTTGAATGGGAAGCAGAGGAGGGTTGGGGGGGGAAGAATGATCCTGAGAGACTACACCAGCACCTCTGCTAGGGCTGCGTGAGTGAGCAGGAGACCCTTCCTCAGGAAGGGGGCTGCACAGACCACCACTGTAGGTCACCCAACAATGGAGTGATGCCCTTGGGGGGGACCCCCAGGTGAGGAGATCAGAGCCATGTAGGTCCACTAGGGTGGCCCCATCCTCACTAACTGCAGATCCAGGCCAGCTAGGAGAGAAGGCCAAAGTCTGCACTCCTGCTTCTCCTAGAGCCTCTAGCCACTCTGGGGACAGCACTTAGCATTGACTCTGACTTGCTGACCCCTGCTCCACCAGACAAGGACCTGTCCCTTGACCAAGGCCCCACAGGAACTGCAGAATCTGGGAGAGGAAGTTGGGATAACCAGCATCACTGGTGGCTCCAGAACTCCCTCTAGCATCATCTCTGGTGCTAGCATCAGTGCGTTCCATGGCACCAGAAGCAGGGCTGGTGCCAGAGTCAGCACTGTCCCCTGACTGGCACTGTGCTTGGTGCCATGGTCAGCATCAGAGGCCTGCTTGGCACAGCAAATTATGCCAGGAGGCAAAGGCAAGGCAGCACCAGAGTTGGCATCAAACTGGGCACTCCTCAACTCCACAGAGGGCCTTGAGCTGGGCCGAGGGGAGTCCTGAGGGCCGGGGGAACTGGGCAGCCAATCAGGATCATCCTGGTCATCATCTGAATCCAAGGACTAGACCAAGGAGATTGCCAGAGAGGCCACTCCAAGGACTCCCACTCTCCCAGCACTGTGAGCAGTGCTGGAAGGGGACTTAGCAGCGTGACAGATGCTGCCCTGCTCTCCAGTGCAGAGAACTGTATCAGGAGCTGGGATGGCACCAGGCTATGACACCAAGGAAACCACCTGTGCAGGCCCAGCATATAGTTGAGACCTCAACACCAAGGGCATCCGGGCACCTGAAGGGCCTTTGGACTGCGAGGGGTGCTCAGCCGACCCCCCAGAGGAGGCCAACTGTCTACCTGAACCCTTGCACAGGCCTACAGTTCCAGCAAGACTAGAACCAGCCAAGGCTTAGTCTCCCTTGGTAAGTATAATACTGGGGAGAGGCTCAGAGGAAGAGCCAAGAGACCTATGTTTTGCATCCCGCATGTGATGCCATCCCCCGAAGGTTGGTGGATCCTGTCCCAGTCTTAATCCATGGATCTTGAGCTTGCAGAAATACATGGGAAAACAGGCATCGCAACTGTCCATATCATGGTACAGGCCCAGACAGGTGAAACAGTGAACATGCCAGTCTGTTGTGGTCAAGGGCTTTCGGCAGGGGCACCAACACACTGGTGGTGCCCCGCCTTTGAACTCCCAGACTTGCTAGGCCCTGAATTGGAGACGATCACTGAGAAGCAGAAAAAATAAAAACAATAGAAAAAAGGCGCCCACTGCTGCTCTACAGCCCGAAAACAACAAAGGAAGTAAAATTAAGGTGGAACTGAGGAGGTGGCATTGAGCAAAGTGAGCTGAGACTGATGGCGTAGCAAGAATTTCACAACAACCCTCACGGTGATCCAACCTGGATGATGGGGAAAAACAGAATTGGGGAGGTTGGGGAGCCGGCGTTGGTTACTGGCCAACCCACAAGTGCCACATCATGTGTTGGCCTCGAGGGCAATGCCATCTTCAACGCTGACTCCTCTCCTCAAAAGACTTAATGCTATACACTCCTACAAGGTTTTGTGCCTCTGGCCTATACCCACCAGTAATAAACAGTGAAGATTGATCTTTGGAAGATCCTCTCTTTCCAAAAGAGGGACAATGCATCTTGCCAGAAAACTCCAGGCCTGGATCGAGTGAGAATAAAAGTGGCAGTTTTGCATTGAGTGGGGATGCAAACAGGTCCAATTCTGGATGACCCCCCCTCCGCCGAACAGAGGTTGGCAGCTCCCACTCGTACATTCAAGACTGCGATGGCTTAGTCTGTCTGCCAGGATGTGTTGGGCAGCTGGAACATGGACAGCTGACAGTTTTACACTATGTTCTGGAGCCCAGTACCAGACATTCATCGCTTCCTGGCACAGAAGGTACAAGTGGGTTCCCCTTTGCTTGTTTATGTAGTGAACAAGACTGACATTGTCTGCAGCAGCATATGACCTGGGGGAAAATGGGCCTGGAAGGCTTGCAAAGCATACAGAATGGCCCTCATCTCTAGAACTTTGATGTGGAAGGAAGACACCACCTTTGTCCACATTCCCTGAGTTTGATGAGGCCCCATATATGCCTCTCAGCCTATCCCTGAAGTGTCTGTGGTGAGAATCTGCTGAGGAGAGGGAATGAGGAATGGAATCCATTTCAACAGGTTGCTGGGTTCCATCCACCATAGAAGCACTTTCTTGACAGAGGAAATGACTAGAACTCACTGTTCTAAGTCATCGGTGTGCTGATCCCACTGGACCCTCAATGTCCATTGAGGGATACTCATGTGCAGCCTGGCTAGGGGTACTGTAAAAATATTTTGCAAACATCAGACCCAACGGCTGTAGGAATGTCCTAGCTGTGATGTCTGCTGTTGTAAAGCAGGTGGGCCTGAGCCATCAGGCGGTCTGCCTTGTCCTGGGGTAGGATGGCAATGCCCTGAGCTGTGTTCAGTACTGCTCCTATGTACTGCAGATGCTGGCAACGTGTTAAGATTGACTTCGACAGATTGACCGTGAGTCCTAGGGCATGGAACAGTTGTCTCGTACGCTCCATGGTGTGGGAACAGCTGCTCCCTGGACTGTGCTTTGAGCAACCAGTCATCCAAGTAAGGGAAACCACACAGTCCCTCTCTCCTGAGAGCTGCTGCCACAACTGCCAAGCATTTGATAAATATCCATGGCATGGATGATAAGCCAAAGGACAATACCCTGAACTGGTAATGTTCCTCTGGAACAGGAACCTGAGGTGCTTCCTGTGAGGAACACAAATCTTGATATGCAGGCTTAAAGGTAGGAAAAACTACGTGTACTCACCAGGGTGCCTGCGGATAGAGGAAGACATTCTTTTTTTTTTATTTAATATACTTTATTCAATTTTCAATACAATACACAAGTGGGTATCCAGAGAACAATTGAAGAGCAGTTACATTACAAAATAACAATTCTGTGGAATAAATCCCCTCGACCTGGGCATATAAAATAACAACCTTCTGACACTCCCCATATCCCTCCCTAACAATTATCCAACCCATCATCAACCCCCGTGCCAAAATGTGGAGCTAAGTACGTAGATAGAAGTGCATATATACGGGTTGGACCTATAGTGACCTAAGGCTTTCAGACTGTAAGCAAAGCTTCAAGCGGTCCCCATCTGCCTAGATAGGCCCAATTCCTGTTGGCCATCATAGCAATGTGCTTTTCTAGTTGTAGAGCCAGTAACACCTCTCTGTGCCATTCAAATACAGATGGAAGTGAATCGGCCTTCCAATGTTTCATAATAATTAATTTGACCATTGCTGAGATGAGAGCTATATGGGCTTTTCTACTTTTAATAGTTCCCAGGGGAAAACTATTAAGCAGACAAGTCTCCGGGGTAAATAAAGATTACAACCCCAGCAGTGGGTCCAGGGAACTTTTGACACTAAGCCAAAAGGTCAAAACCTTTGGGCAAGACCATAGCATGTGATAAAGGTCTCCAGGAGACCCGTAGCAATGTTGACACTGTGGGGATGGAAGCCTTCCTATTTTGTACAGTCTTTCAGGAGTAAAGTATAAATTATGCATAATGTTGTATTGTACCAAGCGAAGTCTATCTTGTTTAATATATTTACACATGTTGTGCCAGGTATAGGCATCTGTTGGAAGAGAGAGTTTGCTGGCCCAGTAATAACAAATGCCTTTAGGTAAACTGGAATTGAGGGATTGCAGTTCTTTATACACCATGGACATCGAGGGTGGTTGATTTGCCACCAACAGAAGGGGGGTGCAACTCCATTGTAGGGGAAGTAATTTAGATGTGCCCAAAAATGAGACAACAGCCTACCGAATTTGCCAGTATTTAAAGGGATTCCTGTCTTGGATTTTAAGTGATTGACAAAATTGTAGAAAGGGAAGTACTTTACCCTCAGGGGCCAGATCCTGGAGCTTGACACTGGTTAAAGGGGCCCAAAATAAAGGAGAGATAGGGCCTTTACCAATTTGGAAGTGCGGATTGCCTATCAGTGGTTGTTCCAAAGATTTATGCCAGTCTAAATTCAAATGTTTTTGTTGTTCATGTAAGGCCCTAAGGGACCATCCAATAGGAGTATTTCTTAGGGTTTTGGGAACATATTGTGGTAAGGAGTACAATAAAGCAGGTAGTGTACAGTAGGTTTTTTCTGCCATGGCTATCTCTATATCCAGCCATAAAGGTTTGAGGGCTCCCGGGTCTCTCAGACAGGGTGCCAGGACCCAGTGTACTAATTTACTAATATGAATTGCACTGTAGTAGGTGAAAAAATAGGGGAGCTAGAGGCCGCCTTGCAGTTAGAGAGGAAGACATTCTAAAAAATAAAAACATCAGTATACATTCACTTTTTTTGCATATCAAACTACAACAATAAACAATGTTATAATAATGGATTCAGTCAGACTAATTGCACAAGTGTCTCAATTACTTAGGTTGGAACTGTTGACTTATATTCGGCAGCCACTCAGGGGAAATCCTAATCTAAAATTAGAAACATCTGTAAAACAATGAGACATGTTGAAAGAGGCAGGTATTCAGAGAGTCAAATATCTATTTGGGGACACTGGTTTTAAAGACATATCTATAGTTGCTCAGGATTTTGTATTGACAGAAAACTTGATTAAAAATTCTCAGCTCATGTTAGATATTGCTGAATACCATGGGCGGGATATTCAGTGGGCAGTGGCGCAAGCCTGGGCGCAGCGCAACCAGGATGCGCTGGTGTCAGAGCCAGCTGGTATTCAATGATGTTGCGCCATGGTGCAGCATCTTTGAATACCGCAAGGTCAGTGCATGCACTGCGCACAGCGCAGTGCCACTGTGCCAGTGAAAGCCACAGATAGGGAGCACAGGGATGCGCCAGTGCAAGTGCAGTTGCGCTAGGCACATCACCCGCAATATTCAGTAGGGGGCATGCAAATGAGGCCTTAATATATGCAAGGTGTAAATGGGGCCATTTGTATGTCATTATGGCCCCATTTGCATGCCTTGAGCAGGGCAGCCCAGTGACTTGTGCCTGGTGCCCTGCACAGCATGACATGTGCATTGGGGATCCTGGGGCATCCCCTGCCCCATAGCACAACACACAATCCCTGGTAGTCTAGTGGCCCCCCCAGTCCCCGGGTCCCCGATAACTGTAATATAAGACTATCCCTGGTGGTCCAGTGGTCACCCCTCCCATCCGAGTCCACCACATGTACCTGTGCACACTCTGGTGGGCTAATGGACCCCCCTCCCACCCGAGTCTCCCCAACCGACACACGCAGCAAACAACTTCGGGTAGATCTTGGTGGTCATGAGGGCAGTGTGGAAGCCCTCCCCAAAACCGGAGTGCGGACTCCCCCCAACCGACACACGCAGCAAACAGTTTTGGGCAGATCTTGGAGGTCGTGAGGGCAGTATGGAAGCCCTCCCCAGAACCGGACTGTGGACTCCCCCCAACTGACACGCACAGCAAACAGCTTCGGGCAGATCTTGGAGGTTATGAGGGTAGTGTGGAAGCCTCCCAGAACCAGAGTGCAGACCCCCCCAACCGACACATGCAGCAAACAGCTTTGGGCAGATCTTGGAGGTTGTGAGGGCAGTGTGGAAGCCCTCCCCAGAACCGAAGTGTGGACCCCTCCCAACCAACACATGCAGCAAACAGCTTCAGGCAGATCTTGGAGGTCATGAGGGCAGTGTGGAAGCCCTCCCCAAAACTGGAGTGCGGACTCCCCCTCCCCAACCGGCACATGCAGCAAATAGCTTCAGGTAGATCTTGGAGGTCATGAGGGCAGTGTGGAAGCCCTCCCCAGAACCAGAGTGCGGACCCCGGCCCCCCCAACCGACACATGCAGCAAACAGGTACGGCTCATCAGCACAGCACAGCAGCTCAACAAAGTGGAGCGCGGAGAAAAGGCGCCAATTTCAAATTCCAGTCGGCAGACGAATGGAGATAGTTTTTTTATGTCTGCTCCTAGCCTAAAATACTATTATTGTCCTGCAGCAGGGAGCTTTAATACTTGCCTTAAACTATAGTAGGCAGATTTTCCAGCTTCTGCAGCACGCCTCAAGTCTCAATGTTAGTAAGCTGTTTATGAACTAAATATCTGATACCAGCAGCTGCAGTGCACCTTAAAATCTTGTTGTTTAGTAAGCTGTTAATGAATTAATTATCAACTACCAGCTGCTGCAGTGCACCTTAAAGTTTCGATGTATTAACAACTAAATATTATTTACCAGCTGCTGCAGGGAGGTTAAAGTTTTAGATCCTGAGCTTAAAGTTTTAGATTCTGTACAGCCTATGGTAGCTAGCCCCTCCCTCCCTCTTACCTATTTAATGTGTTCTCCCTACAACCGCTTTGGGCAGACCTTGGAGGTCGTGAGGACAGTGTGGAAGCCCTCCCCTGAACCGGAGTGCAGACCCCCCAACCGACACATGCTTCGTGTCAGCTCCCCACCACCCCCACCACCACCCTTGGCAAACTCTCACTTATATAGGTGAAATCATATGCTGTTTTTAACCAATCAGCTCACTTTCCCATTTGCAGGCTATACCAGGTATCCACTACAGCCCACTACACTAAGGTCTTAGCAATAAAACACCAACCCAACCCTTGCTCTGCAGCCTCTCCATTATGTCTCAACTGTACCTATTAACCTTCTTTACTCTCATCCCCTGAGTGTCCCTCCCACTGTCTAATTACCCTACCCTGCCAGCCTGCATCATACCATGTGTCAGGCTGCTAACAAACATTCCTACCTCTACTATCATAGCTGAGTCGCACCATGGCCACTTCTACCATACACTATCTACCGGCCCTAGGCTAATCCCATCTACCTTCCGTACCAGTCTCCTAGTCTTTCTGCCACACACTCGGAGACCAAAAGCTGCCATAGCCAAACCTCATACCACCTCTAGAAAGCTTCAGTGGGTGGCACATCACACCAAACTCCTGGTCACCCTGCTACTTCTCCTTGCAGGTGATATTGAGCTTAACCCTGGACCTACCCACCACCACACCCCAAATCATTCCATTCCACTCCAACTCCCCACAGGCCTTAAACTGATTCACATAAATATTTGTAGCCTCTTGCGCAAAATAACCTTGCTTTAAGCCCTCGCCTTGTCCCTTAGCCCAGATATACTGATTATCTCTGAAACCTGGCTAAAACCACATAACACTGATACAGAATTTGCTGTACCCGGCTACACACTTCTCCAGCATGACCGTATGGGCAAGAAAGGAGATGGCATAGCTATGTACATCGCCTCCACCATCCAGTTTTCCGCGATTGCCCTATCCCTACCTTCAGAATCCATTAACACCTTAATGGTAAAACTCACCATCCCCCACTCAATTCCAGTCTACATAGCAGGTACATACTGCGCCCCAGACACCAACACACCTGCCATGCTGGACTACCTGGGTTCCTTAAACTCCCTGGCAGCAGGTGATGAGATCCACATACTAGGGGATTTTAACCTGAACTGGCTCGCCGAGTCTCATTCCAAATTTCGAGACAAGGTGACAGCCCTAATCCTAACTCAACTAATCTCTGAACCCACTCGTTTAAACCACAAAACACAGAACCACACACTTCTAGACTGGTCCCTCGCATCACACCCACACAGGATCATAGCCTCAGGTCTCCTTCTGGATGCCCTTAGTGACCACCACAGAATCTACTCCATATGCAAAATTCACAAACCTAAAGCTCCCCCACTCAGAATCATAATGACCAGATCCTACAAATCTCTGGACCTCCCCTCATTATTAAATGAGTTGGGCAATTCGGACTGGTCGCACTTTAGTCAATTCACCTCCACAGACAAGGCACTGTCATTCTTTAAGTCCATGTTCATTGTCATCTGGGACCGATACACCCCCCCCCACCAGACGTACCAGAGTCTGAGGTGCTCACCTCCCATGGATCTCTCCTGAAATCCTAGCCCAACTCTGAATCCGAGACAAGGCCTGGAAAACCTTTAAGATCTCCAATTCTCAGGCTGACCTCCAGACTTACTGTGCACTTCACAATACTAGTACCAAAAGAATCTGCCAAGCAAAAGCCAACTATTTCATAGGTGCATTCAATTCCTCCTCCCATCTCCCGTCAAGATTCTGGAATATGGTCAAATCGCTTCTCTGCCCTCCATCGCAACCCTCCACCCCTTCCCTGCAGGTTGACAGACTCTCCATCACTGACCCCTCAGAAGTGGCCACTTTGTTTAACACTATCTTCACAACCAGCCATGCTACTCCCCTGTCCACCCCCCACCCTGCTCAGCACGCCTCCCCCATCACCCCATCTTGTGGCATACCTGCAGCTCATTCCTTCTCCTTCCTGCAAGTCACCCTTGATGAGGTATACAACACACTGGTTGCCCTTAACCCACATAAGGGGAAATGTCCCACCGGGTTGGACTCCAAAATGCTCTACCTGTCGGCCCCTGCCATAGCACAACCCCTGGCCTCCCTTTTTAACTTATCCTTCTTCCTAGCCGAAGTTCCCTCTGCGTGGAAACATGCCATCGTAATCCTACTTCCCAAGTGTGGTGATGCCTCAAACCCAAACAGCTATCAGCCCATCTCCCTCCTACCAACCCTCGCCAAACTACAGGAGCGCCTGGTTCTTTCTCAACTGTCCACCTTTCTGGATTCCTCCTCCTTTTTCTCCCCCTACCAGTCTGGTTTAAGGAAATCCCACTCCACCACTACCTCCTTTTTCAGGATTACTGATTCCATCCTCACAGGGATGGCTGCTGGCCACATCACAGCTGCCATCTTTATTGATCTGGCTAAGGCATTCGATACAGTGACACACTCTCTCCTCCTGACCAAACTCGTCAATGCTGGACTATCCAACTGGGCCACATCCTGGTTCCACTCTTACCTCACTGGCAGATCCCAAGCTGTCCGCATCAGTTCTTCCACCTTGGCACCCCTCCCAATCACCTCAGGAGTACCGCATGGCTCTGTCCTAGGCCCCTTCCTGTTCTCGGTCTTCCTGAATGACCTGCCCTCTGCCTGCCCACACACCTCCATCCACATGTATGCAGATGACATGGTGCTGTACGCATCTGGCCCCTCGACCTCTGAGGTCACAACCAGACTGCAGCAAGACTTTATCTTGGTCCAGCACTGGCTCTGCTCAAATCACCTCCTTCTCAGTGCCAATAAAACAGTATCACTAACGTTTGGCATGAGGCAGAACATTTCTAGGCTCCCCTCTCCGATCTTATTCCACACCCTGGAAGGGTCCGCTCTGCAGTCCTGCACCTCTTTCAGATACCTCGGTGTCTGACTTGACCAGCACCTCAACTTTTCCTCGCATATTGACTCCTTACTCAAGAAACTGCACCCCAGGCTTGGTGCACTTTACAAGAATCTTGACAGCATCCCCCTTCCAGCCAGGATGGACATTGTGAAGAAAATTATCCTCCCCGTCCTCAACTATGGGGGCATAGTGGCGCAGGCCCCAAGACCACAATAACCAGGCTGGACTCTCTCTTCCACTCTGTCTGTTGTTTCACCCTGAACTGTCCCTACTCCACACACCACTGTGCCCTATATCAAGCAATGAACCTCACCTCTCTTGACAATCGCAGACTAACCCACTGCGCCAAGATTCTGGCCAAGTATTGGTCAGAGCGTCTCCCCTCCTACCTCACCAATGCCATAACCAACCCCAGCACCCAAGCATACTCTCTCAGAAACTGACTCTAGGTCCCTAGCTGTCCCACACCGGTCTACTACCATTGGTCAGTCAGCATTCAGCTACCGCATTCCCATATTATGGAACTCCCTTACACATAACGTTCGTCACTTCTCCACCCTCTCGCACCTTAACTCCATGCTCCAAGACCATTTCACCCCTACCTGTGCTTATGTCCAGGGGTTTCCCAGTCTCTAGTAGAATATCAGTGTATGTCTGCACTTAGTAATTGCAATTAATCAGTGCCTAACTATTGTTCTCTCGCTTTATACTGTTTCTCATATGGTCTAATTCTGCTAGTGGCCTGCACTATGAATTTATTGTACACATGCTGTATTAACTGTGGCTACCTACTGATTCTCTCAACCCACTACTGTCTAGTAATCAGAACCAAATGTTAGTGTTCTCCCACTATGTAGTCACTTGTTTATACTGTCTTCAACTGTTTACCTATGTTCCCCCCTACCCCAGGACGCATCTGAAATTGAGCAGTAAACTGCTCGGTATTCCTTTCCTGGTAAAATGCTTAAATAAATAAGATGTCAGATAGTAATCTCCCTGGTAGTCTAGTGGAACCCCAACCCCTGCCCATTGCTGCGATCACAGTAAATCCCTGTAATACACATCCCTGGTGATTCAGTGTGGCACCCCCCACCCCTCCCACCAGGGTATGCACTGGTACATGTCACGGAATTGGGTGGAAGGGGGGTACCACTAGACTGCCAAGAGGATTTGGGTGCTTGTGCATAGTGTGCGGGGTGGACGGGTGGCCACCCATGGCTGGCGGCTGCTGTGTTTCACCCTGCACTACAGCAGCCCGCCTATGGGTGGCCAGGAGTTGTTCCCACGTTTCAGGGATGCAACTTTGAGCCCCCCATGCAGCACAATGCAGGGCTGCACCGGCATATGCGCCACACATCCCGGGCTGAATATCGGGATGTGCCGCATATGCATGGGCACGCCCCCTGCATCTGTGCCGCATATGATTACACTGCACCCCAGCACATCAGGATTTGAGCTGCACCGGGCAGCCTTCTCAATATCCAACCAGGGCACAATGCGAGGTGGCGCCAGTGCAACCATGTTGCACTGGGTGCAACCCCTTTGACTATCTGGACCCATATGCTTAAGGGCATTTATTAAATCACAAACGAGTAAAAAATACTCAAGATTTTTTTTTGGCTGTTATGAATATGAAACCCACTGTCACGTCCATTTATAGATATTTAAGTTCTGTAGTTATAAACCCTGCAGAAGAATCAGTCTCCAAATGGGCAAAGAAGCTAGGAGAAGAAACAAATCAATGGAACTGGAAACAGATCTGGGGTTTTCCATTTAAGGCATTTTCACTTGTCAACAACAGGATAACCCAGTATGAATGTTTACACAATTTATTTTATTCCCCAGATAAAATGTTCAAAATGAAACTTAGAAATAATGATAAATAGTAAATAGTAAATAACTGTATAATAATTGTTGTTTATCTTGATGTACTGATTTTTCTTTTAGTCTCTCATTAAATTGTTATTTTCCTATGTCACTTTCTTTGTTCACCAATGATGTTTGTATATCCGCATGGTTTGTACTCATTAAATAATTTGTCACTACCTCTGTAACTGCCGCCCGGGTCGTGCCTGAAAACAGTCCCCTGGATTGGTGCACTTACCCGGTTACCAAAGACTTAAATTAAAATGAAGTTAATTGTCCCAAGTGTAATAGCTCAAATGCAACTGGGTTACACATGTTTTGGGAACATCCTCATATAATACAGTTGTGGTAACAAGTTAAACAATGCCTGTCTAAAAAACCTCAATTAACCAAACATATGAACATCAAGATGTGTAATTGGACAGTTCAATGATAATTCTTCCACAACTACAGAACTTAAATATATGATAGCCTTGATTTCTATTGTTACAAAAATTGCATTTTAAAGCATTGGATAGAACCAAAGGCTCCTTCCATCATAGAACTGAAAATCAGTTTAATTGAGAATATAACGTGAAAAACTTGCTAGAGGTATGAGGGATGGAAAGAAACATGTTTGGAACTACTGGGATACTTTAAGTAAACTCATCACTTTATGAAAACTCAGTATATGCACTAGACAGTTTTGTCTCCCTTCCACACTCTTTTCTGTCTCTCTTTTGTTTCTTTCTGTAATTTATACCTACAGTATACTACTTTTTCTACTGTTAACTGTTTTCTCTCTCTGTTCTCTTATGGAAATTAATCGCCTTAAATATTCTGTTTTAGGGGAACTACTGTAGCATGGATGTACGGTAAGGAGTATGTTTTTGGATATTTATTATTGAGGACTATTGTTGATATGTTATGAAATATGGTACGTTAAACTGATTATTTTTATTTTTAAAAAGACAAATGTATTTTATTGATCCTTTCAATTAATTAGAACTGTATGTATTAATTATTTGTGTATTTATATATTGATTATTGCATATACGTGTTTGATACCTTATGTTGTAAATCTTATTTGAAAATAACAAATATTACAGTATTAAGAAAAGGTATGCATTCTGCATGTCCAGGGAGCATATCCAATCCTCCTTTTGCAGAAGAGTCAGCAAGTCTTGCAGAGTGACCATTCAGAACTTCTTGTACAGGACACAGAAATTCAGTTCCCGCATGTCCAGAATGGGCCTTAAGTCCCCTGTGGACTTTGGGACAAGAAAAAAATGAGAGAAGAATCCCGTGTTCCTTTGATGCCATGGAACTGGTTCTATGGCTCTCTTGTGGAGCAGGGTATGTACTTCCTCTAGGAGCACTGACATGTGGTCCAGAAGATAAGAGGTTGGAATGGGAGGACATTCTGGTAGTAACTCCAGAACTTCTAGAGTATGTCTGTGTTCTAAGAATTGCAGGAACTAAGCATCTGTAGAAATCTCTCTCCACTGGTCCAAATGGAGAAAGAAGCAACCCCCTACCATCTCCTCTAGACTGTCTGCCAGAGGGAGGGGGGTCTAGCAAGGAGTCATGCAGAGGGTCCGGTGACTGTGGCCGCACCCCTAACAGAGGCCTTAGAACGGGCACCTGTGGAGGAGGTGGGGCAGGCAGAGCTGATCTACTTTTGCTCTGCTGTCTGGCCCCAGATCTAGGCCTATTGGCAGCCCTGCAAAAGGGCACCTTCTACCTACTCTTTGGTTGAGTATGGTAAAGAATGGATAGACCTAAGTGTCCTTCCTGAGGCTTGCAAGTCGGAGAGAATGTCCTGCACATCTGCCCCAAAGAGCCTGCATCCTCTGAAGAGGCATTCAAGATGGACTGCTGGACATCCATGACAAATCCTGACACCCTCAACCAGGAGTGCCTCATCATACATATGCCAACTGCAGCTGCTCTGGCTGAAGCATCTGCGCTATCGTAGGTAGACCTCAAGAGGTGTTTACTCATGTCAGCCCCAGTCTGGAGAACCTTTAGCATCTCCTGCTTCTGGGGACCTTCTGGGAGGGCCTACACTGCTGCTTTAGCCTTCCTGCAGAAGGTATTATGATATTTGACCATGTGGGCCTGATAACAGGCTATTCTGAGGCCCAATGTGGCAGATGCAAAGACTCTCTTCCCCATGAAGTCCAGTCTTCTTGATTCTTTATCTGGGGGAGAGAACTAAGGTGCTTAGGCCTCTTAGAACTATCATGGGTTGCATTTACTACAACCAAGTCAGCTTGAGGGTAGTTAGTGAAAAAAGGCTTCCCAAAGGGAGCCAGGCACATCTTGTCTGCCTTTTTGGGCATGGCAGGAATCAAGCTTGGTCTGTGCCAGGCAGTCATGATGGCATCCTCTAAAGCAACCAAGACAGGAGGAATTATTAGGGGGAGAATCAGGTCATTCCAGGAATTTTGACCAGGTTTCTCCTTGTGATGTCTTGCTTCTTAGCCTCAAACCCAATTTCTGTTTGGAGCTGCTTCATCATGGAGACGAAGAAAAAATTACCCACCATAGTAATGTTTCTTCTAATGGAGTCTTGCTGTATTCTGACAATATGCAGTTAGCCCCAGCACTTGAACTGCCCCAGAGAGGAAAGAGTTAACTCTATGCAGAAGCATGGAACGTTGAGCTCAAGCTCAGTTTTCAAACCTCTGTCTCTGGTACTTACCAGTGTAAGCATCAGATTCCTATGAGCAAACTAAGTACTAAACTATGGAAATTATTAACTAGCCAAAAGGCAACAATTTGGGTCCCAAAAGACTCAAGTCGAGAACCCAAGAAAAAGGTAGTGACTATATATATATATATATATATATATATATATATATATATATATAATATAACAAAGTAACCATAAAACAACTACCCCACCCTTAAGAGAGGGAGGGTACAAGGTACACCCCTGACGTACCTACCAGCCCACTTCCCAAAAACTAGGTTCCGAGAGGGGAGGTAGGGAGGGAGGTTAGAATACAGCAAGACTCCACTAGAAGAAACAACATTACTATGGTGAGTAATTTTTTCTTTAAACAACATGAAGTCTTGCTGTATTCTGACAATATGCAGACTACCAAGCAGTTACCCCAGGAGGAGAGAATGCAGAACTAACTTTGGGAACAGGTTCTGCAGTACTGCTGTGCCAAACCTAGCATCACTCCTAGCCTGGATGTCCAGTGAGTAATGTTTGGTGAATGTATGGATTGTTTTCCAGGTGGCTGCTTTACAGATTTCTAGCAAGGGTATATCTCTGGCCGCAGCTAGAGTGACAGCTGTACCCCTAGTCAAGTGAGCCCTCAGGCCTGAAGAGGGTGTTTTGCCCAATTTGTGATAGCAGAATTGTATACAAGAGACAATCCACCTGGCAATGGTTCTTTTAGTAGCAGGCTTACCTTTCTCCACTTCACCATAAATGAGAAACAATTGAAGACAGTCCTGCCTGTGTGCCTTAGTATGCTCTATGTAGTAGTTAAGAGCCCTTTTAACATCTAAACTGCGTAATCTTCTTTCCACTGAAGAAGAATGGTCAGTGAGAAACACAGGAAGAGACATAGACTAGTTCAGATGAAAATCTGATATCACTTTGGGTAAGAACCTCCTATTGGTTCTTAGGACCACCTTATCCCTGTGAAAGGAGATGAAGTCAGGTTCGACTGACAGGACCTGTAACTCACTAATCCACCTGGCAGAAGTAATAGCTACCAGGAGCACAGTTTTCCCGGTCAAGTACTTAAGCTCAGCCAAAGCCAGAGGTTCAAAGGGTGGCTGCATAAGTTGGGCAATGCAGACATTAAGATCCCAAGCCGGAGTAGGCTCTCGAAAGGGAATGTTAATATGAACCAGAACTTTGAAAAACTTACTGAAGACAGGATGAGATGCCAGGGAAGAGCCCTTCCCTGCTGAAAGGAATACAGAAACAGCTGCTAGGTGAACCTTTGCAGGCCTAAGGCCTAGACCATTAAGATGAACCAAATAATCTAAGGCTGTAGCAATGTCTGCAGAATCAGGCACAATGCCCTTCTGAGAACACCAAATGCTGAATCTTTTTCATTTGGAATTATAAGTTTTTCTAGTGGAAGGTTTCCTGGAAACCGTAAAAATATCCAGAACTCCCTGAGAAAAATGCAGGCCTGCATATTCCAACTCTTCAAGAGACAGGCCTTGAGGTTGAGAAACTGGAAATTGGGGTACCAAATCCTCCCCTTAGAGGAGGTTAGGAGATTGTACCTCTTGGGAAGAGACAGCGGATGTGACACTGCCAAAGACAGCAGTAGGGGATACCAAGGCTGTCTGGCTCAATCTGGAGCCACCAGTATCATTGTGCAGGGTTGAGATCTGATTTTGATCAGGACTCTGAACAACAGAGGGAAGGGAGGGAAGGCATAGAGAAACCTGCCCTTCCAATTCAGAATGAGAGCATCCAGAGGAACAGTCCCTAGGACTGGAGGTCTGCAACAGAACAGAGGAAGTTGATGATTGTCCATGGCTGCAAAGAGATCTGTCTCTGGAGTGCCCCATCTGGTGAAGATGACCTGAAGGATGGGAGGGTTCAGGAACCATTCGTGATGTCCCTCGGAGATTCTACTCAGAGCATCTGCCAGTACATTGTCCTTTCCTGGAAGGTGAACTGCTATCAGGGAAGTCTGAAGGGAATAGGCTAGAGACCACAGTTTCATAGCCTCTATGCACAAGGCTGTGGACTGATTGCCTCCCTGCTTGTTGATGTACCACATTGTGGTGGTGTTGCCTGTCCTGACTTGCACCACCTTGTCCCTGACTGACTCTGAGAAGTTCTGAAGGGCCAGAAAAACTGCCCTGAGTTCCAGGAGATTGATATGAAGGAGAGACTCTTGTGGAGACCAAACCCCTTGAGCCATAAGGGCTCCCAAATGGGCTCCCCAGCCTAGGAGAGAAGCATCTGTAGTTAGGACTACTGAGGGGGCTTGAGAGAGAAATGGGACACCCTGTCTAAGGTTGTTCTGATCCAGCCACCACTGGAGAGTTTGGACCAGAATCTGAGTTACTGGAATCAATTTGGTGAGAGAGTCTCATTTCTGAGACCAAAAGGACCTTAGGTAGCACTGAATGTCCCTCATCTGAAATCTGGCTCCTTGTACCACTGCAGTGGAAGCTGCCATGTGGCCCAGGAGTTGAAGAAACTGCCTTGCTGGACAAGAGGCCAGAGGGTGAATGGAGGAAGCAAGATCTGTTAGGGCCTTTACCCTTGCTAGAGGGAGGAAGGCCTTTGATTGGATAGTATCCAATTCTTCTCCTATGAAAGTAAGAAGTTGTACTGGTTTGAGAACAGACTTTGGGAGGTTGAGAAGAAACCCCAGAGAACTGAGCAAGTCTTGAGTGATTTGTAGAGCTGACTTGACCTGGTCGGAGCACTGACCTCCAAGTAGTCAGTCGTCCAGATATGGGAAGATGGAAATACCCTGCCTTCTGAGAAAGGCAACTACTACTGCAAGGCACTTTGTGAACACCCTTGGAGCTGATGTTAGACCGAAGGGCACGGCTCTGAACTGATAATGGCCCGAAGGCAACTCGAACCTGAGGTACTTTCTGTGGGAGCACCTGATAGGAATATGGAAATAGGCATCCTTGAGGTCCAGTGATGCTAGTCAACCCCCTGGCCTTAGAGAGGGAAGAATCATTCCCAGAGTTACCATTTTGAATTTTGGTTTTGTGATGTGTTTGTTCAAATACCTGAGGTCTAGGATAGGTCACCACTCCCCTGTCTTTTTCAGGGTAAGGAAGTAGCTGGAGTACAGGCCTTTGCCCCTGTGCTGAGTAGGAACTTTCTCTATGGCTCCGACAGCCAGAAGAGACAAAATCTCTGCCTCTGGGACAAGGGTCTCTGAGATGGATGCAGGTGGAAAAGACCTGGCCCTCAGTTTTGGGAATCTTTTGAAGCTGAGGGCCAGTCCCTGGCTTACTACCTCAAGGACCCACTTGTCTGAGGTAACAGACTTCCAGGCCTGGAAGTAGTAAGCCAGCCTGCCTCCTACTGGAATGGGGGAGTTGACCTGGGCTGACACGTCAGGGTGTCTGCTTGGCAGGAGCCTTGGACTGGGAAGAGGATGCATCCCTGCTCATTCCCCTCCTGCCCCTCCCTCGAAAGAACCCCCTCTGTGGGAAGGAAGAGAAAGCCTGAGCTTGGTAGAAAGGCCTGTGGGAAGGCCTGTACCTGCCCCTAGACTGCAGCTTCTGAGGAGTGGCTTGCCTCTCTTTGGCCTGTGCACTCCTGTAGGTGGTCCTGCACTCATCCATTTTCTTCATGTAAGCCTCTGTCTACTCCCCAGAGAGTTACCCACTACAGGGAAATCCATGGCCTTGGCCTGGATATCCTGTGAAAGGCTAGTACATCTGAGCCAAGTATGTCTCCTGAGAGACACGGATGTAGCCATGACTCTTGATGCCACATCACTGGAGACCACAGCAGCATGAAATTGCACTTTGGATGCCTCATTTGCATCAGCAGCCACCTCCTTGAGCTCTTTGGCTAGCTGGGGGGAGGCCTGTTTAGCCAGTTCCAGAACCATATCCCACCTGGACTTCTGGTACCTGGCTGTGTAGGCCATATAGTTAGCCTGCCTGAGTCCCAAAGAAGATGCCAAATACTGTTTTTTGGCCATGGCAACAACCTTCCTAGAGTCTTTGCCTGGGGGGGGGGTGTGAAGCCAGAGGAATGTTAGCCCTGTCACAGGCTGCAGCCTGCACTACTCCAACATGGCTACAATGACTGTATAAAAACTCTGTACCTGAGCCTGATAGCATATACTGTACCCCTGTCCGTTCTCTTATCCACAGGCGGTAAGGAGTTAGGTGTCTGTAAAATCTTTTTTTATCTATTTCCCCAAGGACTTGTGAAGAGGGACAGACAATCTTTTGGACTCTGGGATGTCCATCACCTCAACAAAATCAGGCTCTTCCTCCTCCTCAGCAGCTTCAACCATTGGGAGCTGGAGGGTTTCAGCCACCTTCTTGTAAAACAAGAACTGTGAAGGGGACTCAGAAAGCCTGGGAAGGGAGACATTGGAGGGTCTGTCAGGGGAAATGTCCGGTTCAATGGGCACATCCAGACCTTCAAAGTCATTATCTTCATCCTCATCTTTGGGATACTCTTCATCTCCCTGCCATTCCTCATAAAAGGCATCTGGATCGTAATCTGATAGAGTCAGATCCAACTGAACCGACCACCTGACCATCATTACCGGTTCGGACGGAACTGGGTGAAGCGACTGAACTATACTAATCGCTTTGGCTATCTCGTCAGCGGTTGGAGTATGCAGTGCTGGATCCGAACCGGCTGACTTACGTTTCCTTTTCGACGGAACCGTCCCCTCGGAGTCGGACCTCCTTTTTCCCGAGGAGGTATCGCCTAGGTCAGTAGGCATTTCAGGTTCAGCCACAACCAAACCGGGCTGGCCATCCAGATCTACGGACTTCTTGGCCTCCCTTTTCTTCAGTTTACTCAACCTTTTTTCCAGAGTGGCTTTAGGAAAATGCTTACAGACCTGGAAGTCTGTTTTGAGGTGGTCAAACTCCAGACAGTAAACACAGATGAGGTGGGGGTAAGCCTTGGCAAAGGCCTTCCCACACTCAATACAGTGCTGAAACCCAGTGGGACTGTTTTTTTTCTTGGGTTTCTCAGACATGGCCAACCTAAACAATTACCCTTAAAAACTTTCAAGACAGGTAATAACTCACCGATCAGTTACAAACTGTGTTACAGGTTCTGTAAAAGAACCAGAAAAAGTCCGGTTCTTTTGAAATCGATTGGCACTGGAACACCACACTAAATCCTAGAAAAATGAAAACAAACAGAAACAAAGAAAAAAGGTTGGCTCCTAATCAGACCAACCGATGAGAAACCGAACAAAAACAATTTCCACAGAATTTAAATAAAATACAAGTCACTACCTATCTACCACACTACCTGTACCATAGACAGAGTCTGGAAATTAAAAAAAAACAATAAATCGGGTAGAAAAAACAAACGCTGATTCAAACTCTACCGAACCGAGCAGAGGAGATATCTCTGGAGCGACTTCACTATTAGGCGGAGTAAATAATCCGACGGTTACACTGGTAAGTACAAGAGACAGAGGTTTGAAAACTGAGCTCGAGCTCAATGTTCTATGCTTCTGCATAGAGTTAACTCTTTCCTCTCTGGGGCAGTTTAAGTGCTAGGGCTAACTGCATATTGTCAGAATACAGCAAGACTTCATGTTGTTTGAAGGAAGGATCCTCAGGAAAGGACCTTGGAGTATACTGGGTGGAGTCCTCACTCCTGGTGGAAACAGTGAAGTCAGACCTGGGACTCCCCCCCCCCCAGTATTCCTCCTTCTCCTCCCCTTCTTCCTCCTGAGGGATAAGGTCAGGGAGACACTCATCCTCTTCATTAATGGTCTCCAAAGAGGGCAAGGAGGGAAGAGAGGACATTGCCATCCTGGGGCAAACAGGGTGCTGTAGCGGGACAGGCATTAACATGGGGGCTGGTCTGGGAGGCCCCATCATTGTGTTGCCTGGAGGAGGCACAAGGCGATGTAGGACCTCTATGAAGGAGGAGAACACCATCTGCATGTCAATGGTGGGCTACTTTGTAGGAGTGCTAGGATATGTCAATGGTGGGAAGACTGAAACCCTGACGTTGATGGAGCGGCCTGCAACATCAGCAAGGGCATCTGGAGCACAGTTGTTGAAGGGCAGACGCTGACCATAAGTGGACCGGTGGGAGCAGCTGCCAGCTGACCCTGTGGAAGAGGTGCAAGTGGCAAGATCTGTAGCACTGATGGGGGAGGCTGAAATCCTGACACTGACAGATTAGCTTGCAGCATTGACAAGGGAGGTTGGAACCCTGATGTCAACGAAGTACCTAGCGGCATCAATGGGGTGGTTGGAACACCAATGTTGATTGGGGGCTTGCAGCATCAACCGGGGTGTCACCAGCCCCAACATTGATGGGCCAGTGCCAGCCATGGAAGGTCTGGCAGAACCCACTGCCAAGGCTGACCCTGTGAGACTTGCAAGGGTTTGGGCAGCAAGAGGTGTCATTGCTGAAACAGACAATGATGCTGCAATAGCTGTCAATCTGCAGATTGATGACCAAGAGGACTTCTTCTTGCTCCTTTCCCTCACCTGCTGTTTGTGCTTCCCCAAAGATTTCTCCTAGGCCTTGGAGGAATGGGAGCCCGAGGACAGGGCCGGTGACATGGAGGAGTTTCTCTGGAGCTCCCTTTCCATACTGGCTACCTTCTGCTCTAGAAAGAATGATTAAAGGGCTTTCTGATGACATCAGTGGGTGGCATGATTGAAGCTCAGGCAGATCTCATGGCCTTAACATCATGGGCCTCTCTGAAAGAGCAAATACAGGCATTGTGGTGGTCATTGCTGAGGATTTTCTTACCGCACTCGCAGTATCTAAAGAGTTTGGCAGCGTTGGTCATTCTCAACATACAAGATGATGAAAATCACTTTAAAAATAAAGTGATTACTACTAGGGTGAGAAAAAAATAAAAGTAAGAAAAATCAGAGTAGAAATCGAAGATTTTAATGGTTGACTGCTGCAATGATATCTCCATGGAGTTCGGCAAGTATGGTTGATGACGGGAATAGGACTGAAAAGGGCACGGGGCCACCCATGTTTGTATATCCTATAGGATGTCAACATTTGATGTTGTTGTGGGTGGCCCCTAGTAGACTGCTAGCACAAAACAAAAAGGTTTCCATGTGGTTCTGGCACCTGGAGACTGTAGTTCCATAGATGTGGCCTGATGTAAGAGATATCCCAGAAGAAGATCTCTTGTTCCAGAGAACCATCCAGTTCTAAGTGTTCTCCCTCCTCTCCTCATAGTACAATTCAGTCTCCTCCTCCACAGGTATTGGAAATGGAACCGGAGCGGGGGGGCAGGTATAGTCATGAAATTCTCCATAGTCTGGAATGCCTGGATGAACTGCCATGCCTTAGTCATGTCCTCTACTGAGGGCATTTTATTTGTATCTACTGGCAGCTCCTTTCCTTCTTCTGGAGGAAGGACAATGGCATGTTTTCCTTTTTGTTTTTTCTTGGCAGGCATTGTCTCTGGTGTATGCTCAGAAGCTCCTTTATTTTTGTCAGATTCCGGGTTTCCCCATTCAGACACCACTATTTCTGAACCATCTTTTGCAGCCTTTTCTTTTTTGTCTGTCCCTTTTGACAGGGACTGCTGCTTGCTTTGAAGGGCTTGACCTTCATCTGAGCCTTTATACGGAAGGAAACTGATAAGCCATAATTTCTTCTAATGTTTAGCCCTTTTCTTTTGCATTTTAGGGCAACACTTAGTACAAAGCTCACAACTGACAAAACCATGATCTGGACACAGGCACCTTAAACACAACTCATGGCAGCCTGCCTTAGCCAGGAGCTGAAAACAAGCTTTGCAATTTTTAAAGTCTGTGGGTCCTGTTCTCTTTTTGAGCCTGTAAGTCCTGCTAAACACTGACAAACCTGGAAAGACGTTCCAGTTTTCAAAAACAATAGTTTGCAATAATAAAAGAAAAACATGCATGTAAAAGGGTTTAAAATACACAAATGCGGTTTGATTCCCTTTTAAAATAGAGCCACAAAACAAACAGGACACCTAATGGCCCTTAAAATATCATTTGAAGTCAGTTATTGTCTTGGTTCCCGAAAAAGGGAACCTAGTATAATATTACCAAAATACCACAAAGCAGTACAATTTAAACTGTCAAACTTGCATTTGCAAATTGAAACAGTTCCCCAGTGGCAGGAAACGCACCAAGAAAAAGTCCTTCTCTGTTCCTGAGAAACAATGTGGAACCAGAGAAAAGTTAAATTAACACATAAATACACCCTATCAATGCAGAGTTTTTGATAAAATAACTAAACAAGTTAGACTTAAAAAAATAAATAAATAAACTTTGGTCAATCTGAAGAGAAGACTTCGGGGTGACTGCTTTCTTCAGGTAGAGAAATACATCTGACATTAGAATGCAGGGTGAGCATGACCACACAAAAAAGTTAGAATTTCATTCTAAGTTCTTTAATTATCATAACATTTTAAAACTCTGGGGTGGCTCATTCCAGGGGAATGGCTGCAGTTGCTAAGCATAAGTGAGGGATTTCTGCGGTTTGAACGTCATCCTTTTCACATTTGATCATTTGAATGCTTAAGGCACTTAAAGGGACACTGTTAACTTGTTTGCATCATATTATTTCTCATTAAAACCCCACAGTTTATGATTGCTTACCTTCTCTAAAACTCATTAATGTTAGTTTTGTCTGTCTCCTTGTTTAGTAGAACTGAAATGCATACTAATGTATATTTATAAACAACCTTGTTTTGTTTTAAATCCTGAATCTATTCTTCTTGAATACTTCCTAAACATTAAAAGCAACCCCAAACAGTGCAGTCACTCATTAGGCAGTAGCCACCTAAACTGCCACTGCATCATGAGGGACTAGACTGTGTTGGAGGTGTTCCCAAGTCCAGGAAAGATGCAGTGGGAGTTGATCAAGGAATGTAAACAAACCTGTTTTTGTGTGGTAACACCAGTACAGTGGGCAGTCTGTTTTTCACTTTTTTAAAAGAAAAAAAGAATCAGAATCAAACTATTATCTACATCAGCAGTCTTCACAGAATGTTAGCAGTCATAAAATGTTTTTGTGTTTTGCTGAGAAAAGGACTCCCTGCATAAATTACCTTCCTCGGAACACAAGAGTTGAGTCCACCATTATTATGATCCCACCCTGAAATCAATGTGAGCCTATGTTTAATGTTGGCACAAGCTTATTTTGTTAGGTCCGTGGGAGGGAAGAGTGCTGGGACTTTTTATGTGGGAGGGAGCAGTACCAGCAATGTAAGAGTTGTGGGAGGAGAGAGAGAGATGGAACTGTGTGCATGGGAGGTAGCGTTCCTCCCATGGGGGAGGAGAAAGTGAAGAAAAAATTACTCACCTTAGTAATGTTGTTTCTTCTAATGGAGTCTTGCTACATTATAACATATGCAGTATAACCCCAGGTTAGAACTGCTCCGGAGGTGAAAGAGTTAACTTCCATGCAGGGCATGGAATCTTGAGTGCGAGCTCGGTTAAACACTCTGTCTGTTGAAGCTCAAACTTAAACTGTCAGATCTTTACGAGCAAAAACTCACTAAGGTTCTGTGTGGAAGCCATAAACCTACACTAGCCACTGGCTACTAACTTACAAAAACACCTTTTTGATCTTGATCCCAAAACAAAGACTCAAGTTGGGGGATTCAAGAAAACTTAAGCATAACACCTAAGCACCATCGAAGGGTGAAAGGAAGTGGGCACCAAAGAAGTGCCAACATTGCACTGCCCACCCACATCCCAAAAACAGAGGTTCTGAGAGGGGCAGGCTGGGGGGGAGGTCATAATATAGCAAGACTCCATTAGAAGAAACAACATTACTAAGGTGAGTCATTTTTTCTTCAAACAACATGAAGTCTTGCTATATTATGACATATGCAGACTACACAGCAGTACCTCTATGGAGGAGGGACAGAACCTACTTGGGAAATAGGCTGTGAAGCACGGCTGTGTTGAATCGAGCATCACTCCTAGCCTGATATTCAGGGAGTAATGCTTAGTAAAAGTGTGAACTGTTTTCCAGGTAGCTGTGACATATCTCTAGGATAGGAATGTCCCTGGCAGCAGCCAGAGATGCAGCTGTACCCCTAGTAGAGTGAGCCCTCAGGCCTGAGGGAGGAACCTTACCCAGTTTTTCGTAACAGAATTGGATACAAGAGACAATCCACCTGGCAATGGATCTTTTGGTGGCAGGTTTCCCCTTTACCAATCTCACCATAGGTGAGGAACAATTGGAGGGATTTGAACCTGTGACCCTTGGTACGCTCTGTATAGTAACTAAGGGCTCTTTTGACATCTAAACTGTGCAATCTCCTCTCACCAGAGGAGGAATGGTCAGTGAAGTACACAGGGAGAGACATGGATTGATTAAGGTGAAAGTCTGAAACCACCTTAGGCAAAAAACTTCCTGTTAGTCCTAAGGACTACCTTATCTCTATGAAAGGAGATGAAATCAGGCTCCACTGACAAGGCTTGTAGCTCACTTATGCGCCTGGCAGAGGTGATGGCTACCAGAAACACAGTTTTCCAAGTCAAGTACTTCAGCTCTGCAGAAGACAATGGCTCAAAAGGGGGTTGCATAAGCTGAGCGATGCAAATATTAAGATCCCAAGCAGGGGCAGGATCCCTGAACGGGGGGTTGGTGTGAAGCAACCCTTTAAAAAACTTGGAGAACACAGGGTGAGCTGATAAAGAAGAGGGCTTACCTGCTGACAAAAAGACAGACACAGCTGCCAGGTGCACTTTTAGGGTAGCTGGTCTGAGCCCCAAGGAACTCAAATGCACCAAATAATCCAGGATCGTGGGCACACCAGCAAATTCTGGGGGAATATGTTTACCAGCACACCATATGGAAAATCTTTTCCATTTTGAATTATAGGTAACCCTGGTGGAAGGCTTCCTAGAGGCCTTCAAGATATCCAATACACCTTGAGAAAGGTGTAGGTCAGCAAACTCTTAACTCTTCAAGAGCCAAGCCTTGAGATTGAGAGATTTGAGGTTGAGATACCAAACTCTCCCCTGGGCACAGGTTAACAGGTTGTGATTCCTGGGAAGGCATAGGGGAGGGTGGACTACTAGGACATGAGGAGTGGGTACCAGGGCTGCCTGGCCCAATCTGGAGCAATCAGGATCACCTTGCAGGATTGAGACCTGATTCTGACTAACACTTTGCAAAGAAGAGGAAGGGGAAAAGCATGAGAAACTTCCCTTCCCAACTGAGGAGGAAGGCATCCAGAGGGACTGAGCCCAACACTGGGGGCCTGCAGCAAAAAGGGAAGTTGGTGATTGTCTGGGGCTGCAAAGAGATCTACTGCAGTGCCCCATCTGGCAAATATTATCTCCAGTACCAGGGGATCCAGTGCCCATTAGTGATGGCCCTGGAAATCCTGCTGAGAGCATCCGCTGGGATCATTCCTTGCCTGGGAGGGTGAACTGCAGTAAAGGGAGGCGTTCAGAGAGATGAGCCAGAGACCACAACTTCATTGCTTCGTGCACAAGGCCGTAGACTGAGTGCCCCTTGCTTGTTGATGTACCACAATGTAGTGGTATTGTCTGTCCTGACCTGAACTACCTTGTTCTGGACAGATGTGGAGAAAACTTGAAGTGCTAGAAAAACTGCTCTGAGCTCCAGCAAATTGATGTGGAGCAGGGATTCCTGAGGAGACCACAGCCCTTGGGTGGAAAGGTCGCCCATGTGCTCCCCACCCCAGGAGGGATGCATCTGTAGTAAGGGTCAAGGAATGAGACTGGGGAATGAAGAGAACCCCCTGTCTCAGATTGTTCTGATCCTGCCACCACTGAAGGGCCTGGATCAGGGTTCGAGTCACTGGAATCAATTTGGTTAGGGATCCGTCCTTTGAGACCAAAGGCTCTCAAATGGAACTGAATGTCCCTCATCTGAAATCTCGCTCCCTGCACTACTGCTGTAGAAGCTGCCATGTGCCCCAGGAGCTGTAGGAAATGCCTTGCTGGTGGAGAGACCTGCAGGGTGAAAGAGGAGGCCAGAGACACCAGGGTCCTTGCTCTCTCCAGAGGAAGGAAGGCTCTGGCTTCTTTTGTGTTCAGTTCTGCGCCTATGAAGGTGAGAAGCTGGACAGGCTCCAGAACTGACTTTGGAAGATTGAGAAGGAAACCTAGAGATGTAAGCAGCTGCTGGGTTACTTGCAAATGAAGTTTGACCTGTTCTGGAGACTGGCCTACAATGAGGCAGTCATCCAGATAAGGGGAAGATGGCAATCTTTTGCCTTCTTAAATGAGCAACTGCTACTGCCAGGCATTTTGTGAACATCCTTGGAGCCGAGAGGCCGAAGGGCATTGCTCTGAACTGGTAATGGCCTGAGGGCAGTTCGAATCTGAGGTACTTCCGATGGGAGCTTCTGATGAGAACATGGAAATAGGCATCCTTGAGGTCCAGGGAAGCTAGCCAGTCCCCTGGCCTTAGAAAGGGTAAAATAATCCCCAGGGTCACCATTTTTGAACTTTGGTTTTAAGAGGTGCTCGTTTAGATACCTGAGATCCAGAATGGGCTGCCATTCTCCTGTCTTTTTTGGAGTAAGCAAGTACCTGGAGTACAACCCTTTGCCCTGGTGTATGGGCAGAACCCTTTCCACGGCTCTGAGAGCCAGGAGGGTAGAAACTTCTGCTTCTAGGGCAAGCACCTCTGATGGATTTGCAGGTGGAAAGGATCTGGCTCTCATCTTCGGAAATTTTTTGAAGCTGAGAACCAGTCCCTGGCTTACTACCTCCAGGACCCACTTGTCTGATGTTAAAGACTTCCAGTCCTGGACAAAGTAAGCCAGCCTGCCCCCTACTGGTAGTGGAGAATCGGCCCTGGCTACCCCATCAGGGAGCCTATTTTTCAGGGGCTTTGGGTTGAGGGGCAGAAGCAGGCTTACTAGAACCCCTTCTGCCCCTTCCTCTAAAGAACCCCCTCTGGGCAAAAGCAGAAGAGGAGGCCTGGGCTTGGTAAAATGGCATATGAAAAGGCCTGCTCCTGACATGCTGCCTTTGAGGAGTGACTTGCCTTTCTTTGGCCTGTGCACTCCTATAGGTAGTCCTATACTCATCCATTTTCTTCATATAATTCTCTGTCTGCTCCCCAAACAGAGAATTTCCCACAACAGGAAAATCCATAGCCTTAGACTGGGTATCCTGTGACAGGGCAGTACATCTGAGCCAGGCCATTCTGGAAGAGACACAGATGTAGCCATAACTCTAGATGAAACATCATTAGAGTCTACAGCAGCATGAAATTGCACCTTGGTTGCCTCAATACCATCCGCAGCCACCTGCTCCAGCTCCTCTGGCAAGCTGTTCAGGGGCCTGTTTTGCTAGGGCCAAGACAGTATCCCACCTGGTTTCTGGTACCTAGCTACGTAAGCCATATAATTTGCCTGTCTGAGTCCCAAAGATGCTGCCATGTACTGCTTTTTTGCCATGGCATCCATCCTCCTGGATCCTTTTCAGGAGGGTGAGAGAACTAGAGGAATATTAGCCTTATGCAGGCTGCAGTCTGCACTACCCCCATGGCTGCACTGCTGAGATAGAAACTCCGTATCAGAGCCTGATAAAGCATACCTCTTGTCCATCCTTTTATCCACAGGAGGATAGAATGAGGAGTTTTCAGAATTTTAACTGTTTCCTAAAAGATTTATGCAAGGGAATAGACAGTCTCCTAGACTCTGGAATATCCATCATTTCCACAAAATCAGGCTCTTCTTGATCATCCACAGCTTCCTCAACAGGGAGCTGCAGAGTATCAGCAACTTTCTTGTAAAACAAAAATGAGAAGGGGACTCAGATAGCCTGGGAGGGAATACTCCTGAAGGTCTGTCTGGAGAGATGTCCAGTTCAACGGACACATCCAGACTGTCAAAATCACACTCACTCTCCTCGTACCCCTCCTCCCCTTCCCCTTGTTCATAAAAATCTTCAAAATCATAATCTTGAACCGAGGGAACAGACCGAACCGGGCGCTTACTCAATGGTGCCAGTTTGGACGGAACTGGGGGAAAGAGACTGGACAATCTGAATAGCTTTGGCCATTTCCTCAGCGGTTGGAGAAAGAACTTTTGGCCCCAAACTAGCTGACCTTCTAGCCCTTTTAGTTGGAACCGGCTCCTCAGAGCTGGCTCTTCGTTTGCCCGAGGAAGCATCGCCCTAGTCAGAGGGCACTCCCTCAGGTTCGGTTGGAAATGAACCAGGCTGGCCATCCGGGTCAGCGGACTTTTTGGCCTCCCTTCTCCTGAGCCTACCAACTCTTTTTTCCACGGTGGCAGCAGGAAAATTTTTACAAATCTGGCAGTCTGCATTGAGGTGGTCAAACCCCAGACAATATACACATATGGTGTGTGGGTCAGCCTTGGCAAAGGCTTCCCCACAGAGGCCAAAGTGCTGAAACCCAGTGGGTCCCGGTTTTTCTTTTGGGTTTCTCAGACATAGTGCCAGCCTAACCAAAACTTGCCCGTTAACGGCAATCCACCAAGCAAGACTCTCTTATCGGTTCCCAACCGTGTCACGGGTCGTGGAAAAAACGTAATAAAATCCGTTTTTTTTAGAACCGATAAGAACCGGGAACCGCACTCTAAAGGGCTAGAAAGTAATTTTTAAACCCCTCTGATCGGTTCAAACCGAACCGAAAAAGACGTTTACAAGTTCCACACAGAAGAAAATAAAAAAGTAAGCCTATCTATTACTTACAATACCACAGACAGAGCTTGAACCGATGATTGCGGTTAAATTTCGGCAAATAAACCGAGAAATTACACTTTAAAACCGACAAACAAACCGAGCAGCAGGAGGAATCTCCGGAGCGACTGTTCAGTGAGGCGGAGTAAAGAATCTGACAGTTTAAGTTTGAGCTTCAACAGACAGAGTGTTTAACCGAGCTCGCGTTCAAGATTCCATGCCCTGCATGGAAGTTAACTCTTTCACCTCCGGAGCAGTTCTAACTTGGGGTTATACTGCATATGTCATAATATAGCAAGACTTCATGTTGTTTGAAGCCTGCATTGCCAACAGTGTTAGAGGTGACCATTTCCTTTACAATGCTGTCAAGTATACCGCATTCATAAAATGCAAAAAAAAAAAAAACCTGAATGGTGCTTCTTTTTACAGCAAGGAGCTCTGGAAATTATTTATTTCATATGTAAGTGCAGTTCTACTGTCTCACAAGAATGTTCCTGTTGACAGGAGAAAAAAAATATCTCCCTGGTCTAAATGGCAGCCCAAACAGATCCTCCAAACAAGAACAGCTCAAAAGTTTATCACCATCTTCAATAACATGCCACTCTGTCTCTAGATTCTCACTCTGTTTACTAATCTCCAAGGTAATGATCCAAGGACACGTAAACACAGCTCATTTAAAAGTTCTATTTTGCCTGAATTGAGGGCAGATTTTGATAGTTTATAGGCTTTTGTAACCAAAAAACTACTTTTATGTTTGAATTCAGCTTCCAAAGTACAAAAAAAGAGTTTGTTTGTCTGTTGATATTCCCTTTGTTATTCAGGAAAACAGAGCACAGTCCCATCCCTAGGGATCTCCTGTGATGTCACACTGGCCTGAATCATTGGCTCATGCTGTGCATGGCTGTATTAAAAAAAAGCTTGGTTCACAAAGCTTTCAGTGTGTCTGTGATCAATATCTACAATGCTAGAAGTTGAAGAATTTGAAGATGTGGAGGAAATTGATCTAAACTTTGATATTGGTATCCAACCATATCAATTTGAGCCTCTAGTATCTAATGATATTCCTAGTGAGGGTGCTCAAGCTGCCTCTGATTCAGATACTGACAATGACAGCTCCGATCAGTTCTGTTACCAGTCTCTTTTAATGTCTTCAGTGGTGACATTGCAGAAGGGTTTGAAGGGAATGTTTGCCTGGTGCCCCCCCCCATTCGGAGATGACACCAGCACTCATGCATGCAGACTGATTGGGTCACTCTGTTCTGTGAAGTGCACCAACCCCCCATCCATACACACTGAGCTGTCCTCCCCGCATCCAAACACACATCAAGGTAGCCAGCCTGAAAGAGGTCAATTCACACTAGCATTCATGCATGCAGTCTTATTGGGCCACTACTGCCTGTGAAGCACACCAACCACCCCCACCCATACACACCCAGCCACCCCCACACACAAATACACACACACACCCACAAACAGTGCCAGCCACTCACCCCCTGCCACTCATACACACAACCAGCCAACACACACACACACACGCAAACATAAACACAGGGCCAGTCACCCACTTCAACCCTGCCCCCCCACACACAGTCAACCAACACAAATCTAGCCACCACACACACACACACAGCCAACACAAACCTAGCCACCACACTTACACACACATATATCACACCAAGCCCCCCGACAAACACACATACAGCCAACACAGATAAGAACACATATTTTTGTGTTGCAACCAGTTTTTTTCAATTATTTTGTTTTCCATTTGTCTGCATCATGCATCAGTAATACTTGTTATTGTGTGTACAACTGACAGACAACTGTTATTGAATTTCTTATATGGAGATGGGGGGGAAAAAAGCATCTAATTGACTATGGGTTATTCTTGCAGCTGGATAGTCCAATGTAATTTTTTACTGCCTTTTTGCATGCTCTGCTATACATACACCTAAGTGTTTGTTACATTACACCATGTGGAGATACACTTTCGCAGGCATGGGCAGGTTGTCAGAGGTTTTCGAACTGTTCATGATTCATTAGTGTAAAATTCCATTTGCCTAATAAATTTATAATCATTCCGGTATTTGGCATTGCCTGCTTTCCCCTGTACAAAGGACAGTCACAACAACATGCACAGCATCAGAATGAATGCACACTGCCATTGTAAGTGTCAAGTGTACATTCACTTTGAGGCATTGTTAGTCACAGTACATATTGTTTTGATTTCTCCACAGATGCAATTAGAAAATTAATTCCCACATTGTATTCCATAATGTGGACCTTACACTTATGGTTTTGGACACCTTTGGACTGCTCTTGACTGCTGTATTCTTTTACCTGTAATGTGTTGGCATTCTGTCACTATAACAGTGAAAAAGACACCTTTGGAATGCTCTGCTTGTTTTCATATTGGAAATCTGTAGCTGCCACTATCCTGTGGCTGATAGCAAGTGATCACTGGCAATTGTGCCCCTAATCAGAAAGAAATTATTCTAGTTTCAGGCATAAGAAAGTGTAAAGGACATCTGTGAAGGCATAAACAGTGTTGGCACTGGCAAGGGACTGACAACAAGTGACAGCATCGGGTACACTAGCTCTGGCATATGTAGTAAGTCCGAGGTTTTGGATCCTCTCAGGATTCAATAGTGACACATTACGTTTTACAGAACTGTATAACATGTTTTCACTTTGAGGCATTGTTAGTCACAGTATATATTGTTTCTGTTTCTCTGCAGATGCAATTAGAATATTAATTCACGCCTTTTATTCCATAAAGTGTACCACACAGATATGGCAATGCACAGAAAGTAATATGACCTGACAGTATGCGTAACATTTTTTTTTATTGTTGCACAAAAAATACCAATGTCATGTGATGGCAGTCACCTACAATAGGAATAGATTGGCAGAAATATACATGTTATGTGATGAAGAACTGTCAAATGATAGAGGATATAAATGATATGTATTCGTGCTGGTTGTCTGTCATACCACCTGTGTCCAAACAGCATTCATCTATTCTGACATTGCATTTTTTTAACTCATGGCAGTCTCAGCCCAGCAGTGGCCAGCAAGAGATAGTATTCATTCAATGACAGCATAGTAATGGCAGGTAATGTAAATAAGATCTATTGCTATACCTGTAATATGTTGGCATTCTGTCACTATAATGGTTGGAAAAACACATTTGGACTGCTCTTGACTTCTGTAGTCTTGCACCGGTAATATGTTGGCATTTTGTCACTGTAACCGTGGAAAAGACACCTTTGGAATGCTCTGCTTGTTTTCATGTTGGAAGCGTGAATCTGACAGTGAGTGACAGCTCGCAATTGTGCTCCAATAATAAAAGAAATTATTATAGTTTCAGGCATAAGAAAGTGCAAAGGACATCTGTGAAGGCATAAACTTAGTGCTGGAAATTCTGAGGGGCGAACAAGTGACAGCATTGGGTACACTAGCTCAGGCATACGCAGTTAGTCCAAGGTTTTGAATCCTCTCAAGATTCAGTAGTGACACATTACATTTTACAACACTGCATTTATAAACTCACAGCAGCCCCAATCCAGCAGTCACCAGCGAGAGACACTATTTATGCAAAGAAAGTGATAGTAATGACAGCTAAAGAAAATAATATGGACTCTTGCAGGGGTAATATGTTGGCATTATGTTACCACAATGATGTGAAAGACACCGCTGGACTGCTCTGCTTATTTTTATTTATTTTTATGTGACAGCTTGCAATTGCGTGGATTTTCCTAAAGAAAACAAGTTTATTTTCTGGCACAAGAAAGTGCAAAGAAAATGACAATGTGATTGCTGTGAACTCATAAATTTTGACCTGCCACTATCAAGTGACTAACAAGAAGTAAAATCAGCATCAGGTATAGGATTTCAGTCAAAAGACTGTCTCCGTAGTGAAAGGCCAGTTTGGCAACACTTTCAGGTGGGGATTCCTGTGAGTAAGCACTCTGGCAAGGACCACGTGCACTTAAACAAAAAAGTCAAGTGCACAAATGGAACAAAATAAAAATATAAATTTAAAACAGCAGAGTGGACAAAACTGGATGAAAATTCACAGATAGGCTAATTGGGGGTACACTAATCAACGTGTTTGCTGAAAATTTGAAAAACTTGCTATTTAACAAGTGGTTCTATAGCAGCAAAACCAACAGCCACAAAGAGTATACATAATAGTGGGGGTCTATGCACGACAGTGTGAGTCATGCAAAGGGCGGGCAGGGACAGAGCATGGACAGGTACTGTCATCTGCACACCAAACACCCCTTTGCAACATGCACAACTTGCTTGCAGGACACCGCGTAGGGCAGTAACTTGCAGCCATACAGACCCACCACACACCATGTACGGGGAGCATGCCACGTAGTGGCATTCATATACCACCACAGCACACATGTATGAAACCATGTACGATGGTTATGCATGGTACACAAGGCACAGCCACCTATGTGAGCCAGAGGGCTGCCTTAAATATATGCGTCTGGCAGCAGAACCACATGCAAGAAGGCACAGTGGAGGCTTGTGGCTGTAGAGTGAAAGCCACATGCCTGTGATCACACCACAGCATAGCCAAGGGCACAGCAGAGCACACAGCAGTTGCTGAGCTCCATCTGCCATAATGAACATAGAAACATAGACTTTGACGGCAGATAAGGACCGCTAGGCCCATCTAGTCTGCCCATTTCCCTACCTACAGGATAGGCCGCAGATCCTAGTTAACCAACAGCCTTTATCTTCCTGCCCCCCACAAGAATTACCTTATGTCTGTCCCATGCATTCTTGAATTCTCCCACAGTTTTAGACCCCACAGCTTCCTCAGGAAGGCTGTTCCATGCATCCACTACCCTCTCTGTGAAATAATACTTCCTCACATTGCCCCTGAACCGCCCTCCTTCTATCTTTAAATTGTGTCCCCTTGTTCTTGCAAGTCTCTTTTTCTGAAAGATGCTACCCTCTTGGACTTTGTTGATTCCCTTGAGGTACTAAAAGTTTCTATCATGTCCCCTCTCTCCCTTCTTTCCTCAAGGGTATACATATTAAGCTCCTTTAGTCTCTCCTCATACGGCTTCTTTTGCAGACCCTGCACCATTTTAGTTGCCCTCCTCTGGACTGCCTCTATCCTGTCTATGTCCTTGTGGAGATGGGGTCTCCAGAACTGGACACAGTATTCCAGATGGGGTCTCACCAACTGTCTGTACAGAGGGATAACAACTTCCTGTTTTCTGCTGCTGATGCCTCTCCCTATACATCCCTGTATACCCCCGGCCCTCCCTACTGCCTTCTCACATTGCTTGCTAACCTTAAGGTCATCTGATATGATTACCCCCAGGTCCCTTTCCTGTTTTGTTGTTGTTACTACCTCCCCACTCATTGTGTATTCTTCCCCTGGGTTCTTGTTTCCCAGGTGCATTATTTTGCACTTTTTTGCATTGAATCCTAGCTGCCATACGTCTGACCATTCCTCCAACCTTGCCAAGTCCCTTTTCATCCTTTCCACCTCCTTGTGTATCAACCCTGTTGCAGATCTTTGTGTCATCTGCAAAAGGCATACTTTCCTTCCAGTCCCTCTGCAATGTCACTGATGAAGACATTAAAAGGACTGGACCCAATACTGAACCCTCGGTACCCCACTAGTAACCGCCCTTTCTTCAGAGTGGACTCCATTTACAATTACCTTCTGTGTCCTGTTGTCCAGCCAATGTTTTACCAGGCTACCACCCTGGGACCCACTCCCAGGCTGGTTAATTTGACTATCAATCTTTGTGTGGGACTGTGTCAAATGTCTTGCTAAAGTCTAGGTAGGCCATGTCCACAGCCCCTCCCTGGTCTACTACTTTGGTCACCCAGTCAAAGAAATCTATTAGATTCATCTGACATGACCTTCCGCTGTGAACCCATGCTGCCTTGGATCCTGTGCTCCACTGACCTCTAGGTACTCAACTATTCTTTCCTTCAAGTGACTCCATCACTTTCCCTACCACAGAGGTCAGACTAACAGGTCTGTAGTTTCCTGCCTCTGTCTTGGTCCCACTTTTGTGAAGGGAATCACATCCGCCTTCCTCCAGTCCTCGGGTACCACACCATCCTCCCATGATTTATTAAAAGAGTAGCCAGTGGTTTCACTAGTTCCTTCCTTAATTCTTTTAGAATTCTGGGGTGAATTCCATCAGGACCCATTGCTTTGTCCACCTTCAGTTTTAGGAGTTCTTGCAGAACCCTTTCTTCTGTGAAAGGACTGGGATCGACCCCTATCAAGAGTGCTTCTGTTAATTGGATTAGGCACTTCCCCTCCTCTTTTGTGAATACTGAGCAGAAATATTCGTTCAGTATTCCTGCTTTTCACTGTCCCCTCTGCCCACCCCACGTTCATTCTATTCAGCCTCACTATCCCTCCTTTGTCTTTCTCGCTCGCTGATGTACCTATAAAAGGTTTTATCCCCCTTCTTAACTGAGTTGGCTATCTTTTCCTCAGTTTGGGCCTTTGCTATTCTGACTTCCCTCCCTGCTTCTTTCTTCCTTAACTGGTACAGCTCTCTGTTCTGCTCCTTCTGTGTTTCCTTATACTTCCGGAATGCTATCTTTTTCTTCCTGACTTTCACAGCCACCTCTCTTGTTTTATTTTATTTTTTTTATTTTATTTAAACAGCAGTTTGGAAAACCTTTGAGCCATAGGCTCATTTACAAAGGTACCTTGTCACAGTAAGACAAACCAAAATACACAGTATAGCAGTACAACACATAGGTATAACAGTAAATTAAGACATAGCTACAAACAAGCTGGTACAGGTAGGATGGATGCAAACAATACCAGAGTTATGTTGTCCTTAGCAGCTTAGTAATAAGCTTTGTCATAAGTATTGAGTACGGCTTTGACTAGCGGCAGTTGCAGCATTTGGTGTTAATAAGGTGGTTACGTAAGGAAGTTTTGAAGCACGATATAGTTGGAGCTTCGGAGATGGAGGGGGGCAGTGTGTTGAACCAGGAGGGGCCCCTAAAGCTGAAGGCTCTTTGGCTGTGAGAGGTCCTAGCTCTAGGGATAACAAGAGAGGTTTTCCCAGAGGTCCAAGTATGAACTAGTGGGACAGAGCAGCGTATGGTGGTGGTCAATCCTGGTGGGGAAAGCCCAAGGAGGGTCTTTTTTGTAAGGGTACAGGTAAGATATTTGGCCGTGAGAGGTCCTAGCTCTAGGGATAACAAGAGAGGTTTTCCCAGAGGTCCGAGTATGAACTAGTGGGACAGAGCGGCGTATGGTGGTGGTCAATCCTGGTGGGGAAAGCCCAAGGAGGGTCTTTTTTATAAGGGTACAGGTAAGATATTTGAGGCGCTCATCTAGATCAAGTACCAGTGCTTTAGCATACAGTAGACAGGTGTGTGTCATCCTAGGTGCTCCAGTAATTAACCTGCAGGCCTTATTCAGAGTAGTGCGAATTTTATGGAGTGCGGTCTGATCAGCAGCACCATACACCGGCAAGGCATTAGACAGCTACTTTCGGAACCCACTCGTGAGGAAGCAATCTTGAGAACCATAGTGGCTTTTTCTTTCATTTTGATTTGTTTATTTGCTTCACACAAAGGCTTGTTGCATCTGTGATGGCAGTTTTGATAATTCCCCATTGTTGCTCCACACCTCCTTCTAGCCTGTTTGCTAGTGCTTTTCTGAGGCACTCTCCCATCTTGCCAAAGTCAGCCCTCCTAAAGTCCAGTACCCTCACTTTTGTATGGCTTGACTCTGTAGCTGAGTTTAACGTGAACCACACTGTTTGATGGTCACTTGTCCCCAGATGGCAACCTACTTCTAGATCTGAGATCCTCTCACTGCCCCCATTTGAGAGTACGAGGTCTAAGATTGCTCCCTCACAAGTGGGTTCGAAACTAGCTGTCTAATGCCTGCCACCTGTAGGGCATCAAGAATAGCCCTGCTCTTGGATGTGGCTGCAGCAAATGTGCTCCAGTTAACATCTGGCATATTCAGGTCTCCCATCAACAGTATCTCCCTTTCTCTGCCATTCTAAGAATGCCTTCCATCATATCCTTGTCCATTCCTTCCCTGACATGGGGTCTGTACACAACCCCTGTGCGGATTGTGGTGCTCTTTCCAGTCTCCAAGGTGACCCACAGTGCCTCCTCTCCTCCTGTTTACTCTTTTGTTCAGTTGCTTTTATCCCTTCCTTTACATAGAGAGCTACTCCTCCCCCTCTTCTCCCCTGCCTGTCTCTCCTGTAGGTTATGTACCCTGGTATGTTAACATCCCAGTCATGGTTCTCTGTGTACCATGTTTCTGTGACTGCTACGATATCCAGGCATCCCTCTTCCATTAAGGCCACCAGTTCAGGGAGCTTGTTGCCCAGACTACGGGCATTGGTACTCATTACCCTCCATTTCCTGATGGCCTTACCCCCTTTTGCCCCATCCCTGTCCTTCTTGCCTTTGTCACTTTCTCCATTTACCCCTGCCCTTCTCCCTATCGACACCTCCATGTTGGTGTTTGCCACACTTACTACTGTGATTGTTTGGGGCTAGGATTTTCCTGCTCCTTTCCAGTGCCTCCCCTTGGCTAGTTTAAAAGCTTGCCAATGAAGCATTTAAACCTATCACCTAGGATCCTGGTTCCCTCCCGGACAGATGCAGCCCATCATGCCAGTATAGGCTTGCATCACTCCAGGTGGACCCCAGTCCCCAATGAAGTCAAATCCCTGGAGCTCCACACCAGTTTTTCAACCACTGATTGAATCCCATGGTACGGAACACCCTAGCCTCTCCTATGCCATAGATGGGTAGCACCTCCCAGAAGGTTACCGTGGCGTGCTACTTAGACCTAAGGCCCCTCCCAATTCACAAACTCTTCCTGCACTTCTCTAATCCCTTTCTTAGCCAGGTCATTTGTCCCTAGGTGGACAATGACATCCAGCTCCCTCCCTGTGCAGCTGCTCCAGCAATCCTGAGGATTTGCTCCCTGTCCTCAAGCCATGGCGCCAGGCAGGCACCTTACCTCCCTCTCCCCTTCCTTGCCCAGTTCTACCTTCCTAACAATGGAGTCCCCCACCAGGAGTTGTTTCCTTCCCCTGCAGGGTCCCCTGCCACCCTCCTGTGGGTCTCCTTTGTGGAGGTTCCCAGCATCCTCCTTGGTCTCCACTGTAGGTGCCTCCATAGAGGAACCACACTTTGCCAGAATGGCATAGGGATTGTGGAGAGGTACAACCGGAGGGATGTGCCTCTGTTCCACCACCCTCACCCTCCCTAAGCCCACTGTGGTCCAACCGCTCCTCTTTCTTGGCAACCACTGAGGCAACGGCAGTGGCACTGGTGGTCCCTGGATGGAAGAGGAGGTCCCACAAATCCTGGCCAACTCAGCCTGGAGATGAGCAGCCTCCTCCCTCAGCCCAGAGAGGTGCCTGCAGATGGGACAACACCGCATCCTCCAGAATATCTCCCGGAAGACTGCTGCTCCACAGCCACTGCACTGCACACTCCAATCATGTCTTATTTCTGACCCCTTAACTGTTTGCAATCCTTACTCTTTCATCTGTTTTTCTCTCTCTCTCCTTACTTTCTGTCTGTGTGCCCTTTAAGCTCCTGATTGTCCTGTTCTGAGACAAGAATATCCTATATTTCTCAGTAGACCACTTACTTGTTCAGAGGCAAACCTCCAGCAGCTAGAGGGGGCCGGAGAGCTACTCTTGCCCTTCTAGGATGGTGGGTCCTTGGTGGTTCTGTGATCACTCACTTCCTGCCCCTAAACAGGAAGTTCCTGTTGTCAGTCAAATCCTGTGCCTATAAAAATAGAACTAGCTTTGGGTGGAGGGGAGTGAAGGAGGGCAATATAGTCCCAGCAGAGAAGTTCAGTCACACAGCAGTCCTTCCTCTTGGTGTCTTCTGCCAAGCTATTAGCAGAATCTTTCTAAGGCAGTCTTTAAATGTAGCTTCCTTCTAGCTAAGCCACTACCCCTACTTACCAGATCTTTCTACAAGTAATTTAAACCTCACAGCAGTTAAGTCCTTTCAGTCACCTGAGATTTACACCTAGATGACTTTTCAGTTACCCACTCAGTTCAGTTAACCCAAACACACACTTCTTTTTTGTTTTGTATGTTAGTTTTTACCCTAAATTAAAGGTCCAAATACAAAAGTTCTTCTACTTTAGTCCCAGTAGAGAAGTTCAGTCACACAGCAGTCCTTTCTCTTGGTGTCTTCTGCCAAGCTATTAGCAGAATCTTTCTAAGGCAGTCTTTAAATGTAGCTTCCTTCTAGCTAATCCACTCCCCCTACTTACCAGATCTTTCTACAAGTAATTTAAACCTCACAGCAGTTAAGACCTTTCAGTCACCTGAGATTTACACCTAGATGACTTTTCAGTTACCCATTCAGTTCAGTTAACCCAAACACACACTTTTTGAACAAAGGGGCCACACCATGGTACACTAGTGCCCACCATGGTTGTGGGTGCCCACAGCACAGACGGTGACAACAAGTCTACCTGGACCACAGAGCACCACTATGGAAGCATGTGGTGCAAGACATGAGCCCTGGCCATGTGCCAGCATGCCATGGATGCACACACCCAGTGCCCCCCCAAGCCAGCAGGTAGGGACTGCCATATGGGCTGCAAAGGGCCCTGCGGTGGTGCCGTATGTAGTCATGGACAGGTACACAGAGGCCAGGCTCCCCCTTGATGGCACACCTGTGCCTGACCCCATGACAGCACACCTTTGCCTGTCCCATGATGGCACACCTGTGTCTGACTCACCCATGATGGCACACCTGTGCCTGCTGCCCCATGACAGCACACCCATGCCTGCCTCCCCATGTCATCACACCAATGTCTGCCCCCTGACTGCACACCTGTGCCTGCGCCCCCACACCCAGGAGACAAGCACACACATGGATGGCACAGGAAAGCTTCACTGGACACAGCCAGTGAAGCCAAATGGAAACAGTAGAATGTAACGTAAAATGCAACACCCCCACAGACATCCATGCAGGGTTGTGGCACATCACTACCGGTGGCAAGGGGCCATTACTAAGAGTGTAAGTTCATCACAGAGGTCACATGAACTGTGATTTTCCGGTGCCTCCATGACTTTTGACATTTTGCCCATTTTCCCCTTCACGCATGCGCAGCAGTGCTCTGTCCCTTTAAATCCACCATTTTGTAAAGGGCAGAGCACTGAAATGCACATGTGCAAGTGACATAACACTCAGGATCCTCAAAGAAAGGCTCTTCACTCAGGCGCTCACATACTGTGGCGCCATCTTCATCTGGGCTCATGGCTACTCTCATCGGTGGCACAGCGGATATCAGGGGTTTCTCTGATGGCAAAAATTAAAGAATGGCCGAGTGCTTTGATCCAAAGACTGCCTGCATTTCAGGGCTGACTGTTGGAGGCTTCGAGGGGGAGGTAAAAGAGCCACAGGCAGGAGCAGTGTAAATGTTGGACTGGGGAGGGAACACAAGTGAACTTGGGGGCCTGTGGGGGTTCTGACTGACTGAAAAAAGATCGATCCCCAGAAGGAAGTTTTGAAGTGGTGGCAAAGCTGATGGGATACAATAAAAAAAAACAGTGGATCCCTCAATTAAGTGACTGGATCTGAGGGAAAATTTTGTTGCAGGCCTGAAGGGGGTTGCAGGAAAACTGTATCGGTGGACCAGGGAGGAGAAGAGAGGTCACTTGTGAGCTGGTTAACTGATGTGCTGGTAGCAAACTAAGGGAGTTGAAAAAAAATATTTGTTCCCCAGAAGGAACTGGCTGCATGGAGGACTGATTTGTTGGAGGATTGGAGGGGAGGTAGCTCTAATGACAGTTTTACCCTGTGTAAACTTGAATAAGCCAATTGACCTCCTTTTGTCCAACACTTCCTACCCCTCCTCCTGTCATTGTTTGGTCTTACCTGTAGCTGCCAGTAATTGCTCTATGTATGTACTATGACTGATGCAAATGATTATCAAAAAATGTTTTGGAAAATGGTGTGTATGGAAAACCCACATCAAATTGTTTCAGACAGATTTTAAAAACCTGTATAAAGGGTATACAAGGAAGTATAAAACAGAAATTGTCGGCAGATAAGGACCGCTAGGCCCATCCAGTCTGCCCGTAGACCCTATACCTTGTATGTAGCCACTGATCGTATGTGATCAATGGCTTTTCATCACTCCCTCCCCTCTCAAGCTTCCCTTGTGTCCATCCACCCCACTACCTCCTGTGGCAGACTATTCCAAGCATTGACTACCCTTTCTATGTAGAAAAAATTCCTTACAGTACCTCTTAATCTATCTCCTTCCAATTTCATATTGTGCCCCCTTGTTCTAGTACTATTTCTACATAGGAAAGGGTCCCCCACCTGCACCTTGTTTATGCCCTTGAGGTACTTGAAAGTTTCAATCGTGTCCCCCTGTTGTCTCCTCTCCTCCAGTGAGTACATATTGACACAGACACAGCAGTCTTTGTTAAAGTGGTATTGTGCAACCTATTTTTTTCTGTGTCTGTCAGAAATGAATTATGGAGCCATTATGCATGGGGAAGAAGGAGGAATGTGTAATGTACAGTGTAGCAATTGGAGGTACTCAAGACCAGTCTCCTATCACAAATCCTGTGTATGTGCAAGCAGCAAGAAAAGGCTTGAATGGCTGCTGCAACTAAATACGTCAAGTAACTACTTTTTTGTGTTCATTTTGCCACCTGCCAACTCATGGAATATACCCTCAGTTTCATAGCAGATACAAATGCAGTTTACAGTATCTTTTTTTGTGAATGATGAAGATGGAGGTTACCCGTTGTCCCGTGTCGTAACATTGAATTTTGGTCACTGTAGACAGCTTGAACTACCATTCATATGATCTGAAAATATAGCTATACAGATATACTGTAGATGGAATTGGTAATGCATACCTGGCAAATGTTAGTGCACCTGATACTGAAATTTAGTATCCTGAATAAAAAGTATATAAAAATATGTGAGTAAATAAACTTTCAGCATGTACATTCACAACTTTTGTACAAATGGGAGTCATAAGTATAAACAGTAAGAATAACTGCTGCAGCTGATTAAGTAGTGCAAAGTGTTTTGGGACAGTGTATGTATGAAAAGGGGTATATACAATCAAATTAATTTGCTGTCCTATAGTGAACATCACCTTCCCTAAAACATGAAGTAAAGGAAGTTGATTTGATTACCAAAGTTCCTTTCTTTTTCTCTACATTTATGTACCCAGGAGAACTCAACTGAGCAGCAGCATCTCATATGCAGTGAAGTCATGCAGCTGGGAGGCTTGAAGCACAGGGAAGTTGATGTGGTTTATCAGGGTTACTGTGTGAGCAAGTGACTGTTTTGGAATTTGAACCTGGGTCTCCCAATCCTCAAGACTGTGCTGTTCCCACTTTGCCATACTGTCTACCCTTCTGTCCACATATTGAGGGCCTCTGATTTCAGGGTCAAGGGCAGATTCACCTTGCTGTCTCAGTGAGTGCAGCTCACATAAGGGGATGTGGTTTAAAATGTTACTGTAAACTAAGGTCAGTTTTTTTTTTGAACTTACCAAATGCTTTTTATTCATTTTTGTCAAAAAAAATACAGTACATTTCTCTGTATTCAATCTTCCAAACATAGAAAGAGCATACACCAAAGTTAGATTGACATTACATACATAGTGTACTTTGCAGCATATTAGGATGGTTTGTTGCATATAAGTCTATCATAGCCATGTGTTGTTTTCACAAAGAGAAGTTCCATATTTCAGTTACTCAATTGTTCTTCCACATGAATCAATTTTGATCAGAAGAATGTCCACCTTTAACTCCCTCTGTGTTCCTGCTTGAATGAGCTGGTGTTATGTCCAGTTGCTCAATTAACCTTCAGGTAATGTACTTCATTTTAAACAATATAAGTACCACATCCATTGAACAATAAAAAAAATAATAAAGATAACTGCATAACATGTTTTGTGCAAAGTTATGATCGTGAGACCGTTAAATTATATTTTCTAGGGTCTTTTAGAAATTAATTCCTTGTCAAAGTCTATTCCCATTTCAACTTATAGGAGGCTGGCATCTTGGTTGATCTAGTTGTGCTAGCTTCAATCGACAGCACCCAACGCTGCCACATTGAGGGGGGGAGGCGACTACAGTGGCGATCCCTTCCATCCTCTTCTCTTTACTACGGAAGTATATACTGCTCTAGCACCGGAGTGCCAGTATGGTTTTCTGTAAAATCATAATAAGGTAACCATCTAGAGTTAAATTTGTCAGTGATGAACCTCAAATGTGCTGTGGCTCCTTCAGACTCTTTGATATGATTTACATTAGCTACCCATTGAGACAATGTTGGGGGGTAGGTGGTAAGCCAATGCTGCATGATGGTCTTTGAAGCTGCTGCTATCAAGATGTAAAATAAGTACTTTTGGGCGCCTAACCTCATCTCAGGTGGTGGGAGGCCAAGTACCATATTCTCTGGACCCAGTTTTCCCTCCAAATGAAATATGTCCTTAACGGCCTGTGCTATTTCATGCCAATAATTAGTGAGTTGTGGGCAGCTCCAAAGTATATGGGTGGTCGTGCCCCTTGCACCACAATTCCTCCAACAGCTATCAGAGGGGGGGTGTTGTGTAATACTGGGAAATTATCAGGGTTATAAAAAAATCTACTCACCACCTTCCAGTGGTGTTCTCTCCATATTGGGAAGTTGGATGTTTTGCTCACCCCTAGACAAATCCCTCCCCACTCCTTCTCTGACAATTTTATGTATAGTTCTTCTTCCCACTTCTGTTCTATGCATTGAATCTGTAAGGTGCCCTCACCCTCCTGTAACATCTTGTAGATATAAGAAGTGAACCCTCTCATCTCCCTGGTTTGTGCTTTCTGGTATGTTCCTACCAGAGACGGTGTTATGGGGCTGGATAAGGCCGTCAGACCTACCCTCGTCTCGATCTAAGGTCAGTTTTTACATTATTTTATTTTCGATGCTACAATGCCCAATAAGATTAACATGTTATGTAACTGTTATTGTTTGTGTTCCTGCTGACACTTGACAATTCTTGGAATTTCCTAGAATGGAGACACAAGCGTGACCTGTGGAGCACAGGTTTGAATCCTACCAATATAATTTTAAACATGTGTAAACAAGTCAACTGACCTCCTTCTGTCCAATCTCCCATCTATCCCCAGCACTGTTTGATCTTACCTGTAGCTATCACTAATTCCTTTGTGTATGTAGTATGACTGCTGCAAATAATTCCTGAAAAATTATTTGGGACAGGGTGTGTGTGCAAAATACACATCAAATTGGTTCTGAAAGTTTTTTTTTTAACTGTGTAAAAGGTATACAAGGAAGTTTACACAGCAGTCCTATTAAAGAGGTGCCATGCACATTTTCCCCTTTTTTCTTGTGTCTATCAGAAATTAATTATGGATCCATTATTCCTGGGGAAAAAGGAGGAATTGTTCATTTACAGTGTAGCATATGGAGGTCCTGAACATCAGTATCCTAGCACAAATCCTGTGTATGTGCAATTTCCAAGAAAAGGCTTGGTGGAATGGATACAGTACTGTTATCTTGGGAACACAGGTTTAAATCCCACCACTAGAATGTTTTGTGCTGTTTAACCTTGAGCAAGTCAGTTGACATCCTTGTGCCCAAAACCCCTCCCCAACCCCCAATAATTGTTTAGTGTTATGTCTCGTGTTCGACAGGGTATTATGAAAACAGCTATATAAAACCAAATTAATTTTCTTTTCTGACGTGAACCTCAACTGTCGGTAAACATGAATGAAAGGAAGTCAAGTCAATTTCCAAGCACCCTTTGTTTTTGATTTTCTGTGAAATTTATTTATCCATGAGAATTCAGCTGAGCTGCAGCATCTAATTTTCAGTGATGTCATACAGTTGGGAGGTTTGAAGCATGGGGAAATCGACTTACTTGCTCACAGTCTCACTGTGAGCAAGTGGATCTTATGGAATTCGAACCTGTGTCTCCCAGTCCTCAAGACTGTGTTGTGTCCACTGTGCCATTCTGCTTTAACTTTATGTCCACATCTCAAGGCCCTACGCTTTCAGTGTCAAGGGCTGAAGCACTTTGTTGTCTCAGTGAGGCCAACTCACCGAAGGGTACTTTTTAAAAACTTTTATTGTAAACTAAGGTCATTGTTTTTGGTTTTTTTTGCTGTAACAATGTCCAATGAGAATAAAATGGTATGTCACTGTAGGTGTTTGTGTTCCTACTGATACCTGACCACTCATAGCATTTCCTAGAATGGATACAAAATTGTGACTTGTGGAGCACACATTTGAGTCCCACGAATGCAATTTTTACCCTGTGTAAACTTGAATAAGCCAATTAACCTCCTTTTGTCAAACCCTTCCTACCACCTCCTTTCATTGCTTGGTCTTACCTGTAGCTGTCAGTAATTGCTCTGTGCATGCAGTATGACTGATGCAAATGAGTATCAGAAAATGTGTTGGGACAGGATGTATTTGGAAAACACGCATCAAATTTATTTACCCAGGAGAATTCAACTGAGCTGCAGCATCTCATTTTCAGTGATGTCATGCAGTTGGGAGGTCTGAAGCATGGGGAGATAGATTTACTTGCTCACGGCCTCACTGTGAGCAAGTGGATCTTATGGAATTTGAACCTGTGTCTCCCAGTCCTCAAGACTGTGCAGTGTCCACTGTGCCATCTGCCTTACCCTTCTGTTCACATCTCGAGGCCCTATGCTTTCAGTGTCAAGGGGAGAAGCCAGGGATGTACTGAGACTGTTATTTTGGGGGGGGTGGTCTGCCCACAATATGCAAATTAGTCAGTCACATGATTATTAGCATAACAGGGTGGGGCCTTCTGGCTCCACCCACCCTGGTCAAGACAGACAAAGCAATGAATCTAGAGGCAGCTGAGCTGAGCCATGCAGAACAGAAGACTGTACATAAAATCAGGACAATACATACCAGCAGCTGCAGTGCTGGCTGAATGTAAAGCATAAAATCAAGGCAACTACTTTTTGCAATAAATCTCTCCAGGACCTCATCTGCTGATAAAGGGATGTCATGATGATCAGCAGGTAAAGCCAGGCTGTTCAGCCTGTCTTCTCCAGTGTGATTTCTCCTCTTGCTCTTGATGCAATCAAGCATAGAAAAGGTACGTTCAGCTTCCGAAGTAGTGACTGGCAACGTCACAAGGATTTTTAATAAATTGTGAATGTTTGAATAAAAATTTTGGTCACAGCTAGACAAACCATCAATAGCTGTAACCGGAATGGATTCTTTCTTGTCTTTTGCATCAATCCACCTGTCATGCCAACAACAGAATTCACTCTGTATAATGAGAATATTATCAAGGAGAACATCACTGTAGAAATGTTTCAGTTCTGAAAGAAATTCCACCCCCTTAGTATTCAAGGAGTGATCAGGGATTACTTTTTCAAGGGAAATCAAGATTTTTCTATGTGTGAGAAACCCTTCTGTCATTTGCTGCTTGAAGAAATCTTGACATGGAATGACCAAGGGGAGAACATAGACATGTTACTGTTAGAAGATATACAAAACATGACAGCTAAAGGTTAGGTTCTGATAATGGGAGACTTCAACATGCCAGATACAGATTGATCAATACCAGCAGGGACATCTGCCAGAACTAGACACATGGTGGATTCTCTGCAGGGGGAGGGCCTCAAACTGGTACAACAATCCACAAGAGACAGGGCTAGCCTAGATCTAGTACTGACTAACAGGGAAAGGATCACAGATCTCCAGGTAGAAGGTCACCTGGGTGCCAGTGACCATCATATGGTATGGTTCAATTTGGCCACTAGAACAAAATCATCCCATTCCAAGGCAAAAATATGGGACTTCAGAGGAGCTGACTTTGATAAGATGGCCAACAGAGTTAAGCTAGCCCTGGCAAAAAGAAATACAGGTGGGGGGTACAGCCAAAGTGAGCAAGCATTAAAGATGCAATACTTGAAGCAACATCCCATTGTGTTAGTGAGAAAAGGAAGTGCAAAAAAAGAAGGAAACCACTTTGGTTCTCAAACACAGTAGCAGAAAAGGTCAGAGCCAAAAGGCTGGCCTTCAGGCAATATAAGGGAACACAGCAGGATGAAGATAAGGAGGCATACCAAACTTCCCTAAGGGAAGCAGGGAAGGCAGTTAGGTAGGCAAAGGCCCAAACTGAGGAAACACTAGCACGAACAGAAAAAGAAGGTGACAAGACTTTCTATAGATACATTAGTGAAAGGAGAAAGTCCAGAGGGGGTATTGCTAAGATCAAAGGGGATAAGGGGGCATGTGAGGAGGAGGACCATGTAAAAATATCTATCCTAGAATTTCTGCTCAGTATTTACTGAAGAGAAGGTAGCGCAGGGCCCACAGCTCAGCACCATGGACACAGGGGGGAGGGAGGTGTGCACTAGTCCCTTCACAAAAGAAAGGGTCCTACAAGAGCTCAATAAGCTCAGGGTGGACAAAGCAATAGGACCTGATGGCATACATCCCAGGGTACTAAAGGAGCTAAGGGTGGAACTAGCAGAGCCATTATCAGAACTGTTTAGTGAGTCTCTGAGCACAGGAAAGGTCCCAGAAGACTGGAGAAGAGCTCATGTGGTCTCGCTCCACAAGAGTGGTAACAGGGAGGAGGCAGGGAACTACAGACCAGTCAGTCTTACCTCAGTAGTGGGCAAGATTATGGAGACACTCCTTAAGGAAAGGATAGTGCAACATGGCAAATGAGGGAGCCAGTAGCAGTCAGACCAAACAGCAGCCGGACCAGGACGGAAGCAACTGGGATGCACTTCGGGACGGGACGGGCGACGTGGAAGAGGGGAGAGAGAGAAGGTGCGAACCAGGAATCCATAGGAGTACAGGATCCAAGACAGCATGGGTTTACAAAAGGAAGGTGCTGTCAAAGTAATCTCATAGATTTCTTTGACTGGGTAACCAGAGTGGTGGACCAAGGGGGAGCAGTTGATGTTGCCTACCTTGACTTCAGCAAAGCTTTTGATACTGTTCCACATAGAAGATTGATTAATAAGCTGGGTAGGCTCGAGGTGGATCAGAAGTTGGTCAACTGGGTGGCAAACTGGTTGACAGACAGAAAACAGAGAGTGGTGGTAAATGGTATACAGTCAGAAGAGATGCAAGTCACAAGTGAGGTACCTCAGGGATCAGTCCTGGGGCCAGTCCTCTTCAATATCTTCATTAGTGACATTGCAGATGGACTGGAGGGTAAGGTTTGTCTGTTTGCAGATGACACCAAGATCTGCAACAGAGTAGATGATTCAGATGGGGTGGGCAGAATGAGAAGAGATCTGAATAAACTAGCAAAATGGTCAGAAGAATGGCAACTGAGGTTTAATGCAAAGAAGTTCAAGATCATGCACATAGGGAAGAGAAACCTTGAAGCCAAGAAAGAGACTTGGGCGTCATCATCACCGATGACCCAAAATCATCCAAGCAGACCACTAAAGCAGTAGGTAAGGCTAGAGGGATGTTGGGGTGTATTAGTAGGGGTATCACAAGTCGGAAGAGTGAGGTAATAATCCCTCTTTACAAGACACTGGTTATGCCCCATCTGGAGTACTGCGTGCAGTACTGGAGGCCACACCTTCACAAGGACATTAACCAAATTGAGGCAGTCCAGAGGAAGGGCAACCAAAATGGTGCAGGGACTGCATCAGAAAACATATGAGGACAGATTAACTGAACTCAATATGTATACCCTAGAGCAAAGAAGGGAGAGAGGTGATATGATTGAAACATTCAAACACCTTAAGAGCATTAACAAGGTGAAAGAGTCTAACATTTCAATATAAGAAAAATAGCAGGACAAGAGGACACATCATGAGTTTAGAGGGAGGTCGATTAAGGGATAATGTGAGGAAGTTCTTTTTCACAGAAAGGGTGGTGGATGCATGGAACGGCCTACCTCAGGAAGTGGTGGATATGAATACAGTGCAGGGCTTCAGATAGGCATGGGATAGGCATAATGGAGCAATACAGATGAGTATGAATAGATAGGCCACTGACAGAGCAAAGGCCAATGGCACATTCATAAGGTAGAAAAAGAAATGAGCAGACTGGATGAGCGTTGCAGTCCTTATCTGCTGTCAACTTCTATGTTTCTATGTAACACTGTTGTTCTCTAGTACTGTTCTATTTCTTGCAAACTCAGTACTGTCCGTGAATTTCTTGGGAGTGTAATTTCAAAATTTAGCTCTTGAGCTAATGGTTTGGCTTGTGAAAAAAGTTCAGAATACTGCGTTTCTGCGTCATGACGCATGATACGAATCTGTTTCAAAGCATTGTCAGCCGTCTGAACACACATGGAGAAATCTGTCTGAACTTTCTGTAGATTTACTGACAGTACGTATGTTACCGAGAACAGTTTTTCTGAAACAACTACAGCAACTAGAAAACATCCTTTCTCAATTGTGTTCTGTAGCTGCTCAGTCTTAGATGAAGCATCATCTAAGTAGTAGCTATCTCATCAAGAGCTACAACTACTGCAGAGAACAGTTCTATGAAGATGAACACTGCTTCATGATGTTCTACCCATCTTGTTTCACAAAGACTAAGCTTTTTCTTTTTCTCAATTGGTAATGGGCTTGATATTTTGTTCCTAAGAACTTTGCTATGTTTAGAAGAACTCTTAAAAAATGTGCAGCAGTCAGATATTGTTGTAAAACATTTTTTGATGGGGTTCACTGAACAGGTTTTTGAAACCACCAGACTCAGTGAGTGGCTTGCACAGCGAACATACATTGCTGTTGGATACTCAGCAGCAATTTTATCATGTACACCATTTAGCCTACCACTAAATGCTGCCGCTCCTTCATAGCCCTGCCCCCCAAGATCACTAAGATTTAATCCTAAGTCTGTTAAGGTGGACATGATCATATTAGCCAGACTTTCACCAGTCAAGTTTGTAACCCTCAGGAAAGTGAGGAAGTCTTCCTTGATTTCTGGCTTTGACCCTTCAGTCATAGTGTCAACATATTGCATGCAGATACATGACTGTTTTCTGTTACTAACATCTGTTGTTTCATCAGATAAAACTGCAAAGGGACCGCAGTGTTTTATTCCTATAACTATTTTCTGAATCATGATATCTCTCATAAATTATTTCGTTCTGGATTTTAGGGCTAAGATAGGTGGTGTTACTTGAATGACTTTGTAATGATTTTCATCTCTGTGATTTGCTGTATACCAGATTAGAGTTCTGAAATTTCCATAATTTTTTATCAGGTCTTCAAGTGTCAGTGGCCCTGAATCTTTATTTCCGCAGACTGCAATCTCCTGGCAACCACATAAAATTATTGTATCTGTCACAGCAAGTATCTTATTACGATTTTCTATAGCTAGAGTTCTTTGATAGGAGTCTATTTGTTCTGTAATTACTACTGATTCACCTCTTGAGATGCAACAAAAATGTTTGGCTTTCACTGAATTATTTTTATAATATTCAGTACGAGAATGTAAGTCAAAAAGCTCTTTAACTTTTTTCCAGTTTCTTAAGGCTCACAAGCTGTCCAAGACACTGATGATTTCATTCACCTACTTCGTCATTGCAGAAAGCAACACATGACTTACAACAAGCACCATCTGTCATAGACGAATACGCAAGTCAATTGTACTGCGTAAACCAGTGGTGTTGAAAATGGAGATTTCTCTTGCCACTTGCAGGAAACTTGTAATCACTGTCAGTTTTATGCAATGCATTCATTATTTTAAACCATTCCTCATCAGTAAGTCTTACATCTATGTATTCACTTATATCATTCCCGACCTGAGCACTAGGTGTAGTTTGACTGGGTGGTGGTTTGCAGCATGTTGTCGTGGCTGTGGTGTAGGTGGATAAAATCAAAGAATCAGTACTAGTGCCACTGCAACAGAGCCAGAAGTGCTTGAAGATTCAGAATCACACCGTGAATGCACTACATTTACAGCTTCAGTTTCAACTGTTGTGGAAACAGAGCTTTCCATTTCCACACATCCTGCTTCATTGACCACATTTTCAGTAATCAACTTAGCTTTCTTTCCACTTCCACTAAACATATCAAGCAGAGACATTTGCCTTTTCATTTTGATTTTTTTTTTTTTACTTTAGTACTATGAGAGTCAGGGTTGGTCTGACTCGTCTGGCCTCTGGGTGAGGGTCAGGGTCACTGAATGTGTTATGGTATGGTACTAGTACATTTCTTTTTGTACTGGTCAGGACACTACTATACATTGCTGACTAGTTCAGACTCCATCCTGTTTTGTATAGTGTGTGCAGTTGTACACTGGCCAAGAATGAGTGACAGTCTGTGCCAAGAGATTATATAAACTCAAGCGTGGAACTGGCGAGAAAGCGAATTACATGTTTTCTTACTTATATAGTGACTGTTTTTCTTTTTTTGTACCAGAAACTTTCAAATAACATAAACAAGATACAGCAGGCACACAGCACAGATGACATGTAAGGCCGTTAGGTGCCAGCCAGTATGAGATGACCAACCAACAACAGTACAACATGGATTTTTAATAGTCTGGGAGGGAAGGGAATTGAAGGGCCCGCCCGTAATTCAATGGGCAGGGATTCCCCTCTCTAAAGCATTCCTACACGCTCAGACCCTCCTGTTTAGCGTTCACAGTTGAGTGTTGGGCTGGGTATGTGGTTCTCTTCCTCATTGGTACTTACCTGCTGCCTTGTCCTTTGCCAGCATTTCTTCTCACTGCTTGCAGTGACTCTTCGCGCTTCTCCTGCCATACCTCCTCCTCACTCCCCCCTTCCTCTACTCCGCAGATACGGGTATTGGTCATCTGGTTCACTCCTTCTCTCTCTCTCCTCTTCCACGTCACCCGTCCCATCCCGAAGTGCATCCCAGTTGCTTCCTTCCTGGTCCGGCTGCTGTTTGGTCCGACTACTACTGGCTCCCTCATTTGCCGTGCCGCTTTCCTGGTGGTTCCTTGCTTGCTCTGGGTTCATTCCTTGTATTGCCTGCAATTATCCTGGACTCCCTTTTGGCATTCTTCTGGGAATCCCTGCTGGTTTCCCTCTTATATTCCAGCTTTGGGCTGTGCTGTTGCCATTCCTGTTCCATCTCTCAGCCTCCTGCCTGTAATTCAGCCTGTTGGTAGCCTCCATGGATCCTCCTGCTCCACCTGAAGGACCCCCCCTGCTCCTCAGAAGAAGTCTGCAAAGTCTAAGCACTCTCTTAAAGACTGGACCGTTCCTCATCTCCTGGCTGAATTAAAGACTTTAGGGGTTCCTGTTCCTGCTGGTGCCAAGAAGCAGGAGCAGTATGATTTATGGCTCGAGAATCAGGATCTCAATCCGCGTCCTATGCCAGCTCATCCTGCTACACCTGCTCCTGATGCCTTTGCTGAATTGAAGGATCTTATTTCTCATCTGGTCTCTTCTGTGTCTGATATTTCCAATCGCCTGGATGTTATGGAACGTCGCCAGGCTCCGGCTGCCCCTCAGCCTGCTCCAGCCCCAATGCCTCAACCGTCTCCTTCTGTGCCTGCCATTGCTTCCACCTCAGGTATTCTAGCGTCAAGTTCCTCTGTGCCTGCTGTCTCACCTGTTCATCTAGTTCCCACTCATCTCCGCAAGGATATCATCAAAGGGAAAGATGTCAACCTTATATCATTGCTTATTTCTTCACACGATACTATCGAAAACAGAGTCATCTCCTTTGGTGATTTTTCCATTGTTCTTCGTTCTAAGGACCCTAGACTTTCCAAAAAACTTGACTATTCCTGAATTTGTTCTGGCCTTTAGTCTGTTCAGAGACATTTTATGTTCTGCTTTTCTGTCTCGCAGGGAGGAACTGGATACCTATCTGTATCTAGTTGTTGACCTTGGCGTCCGCTATGGTGGTACTCATTTTTTTGATTACCATAAATATTTTTCAGCTAAAGCTGCTGCTGGTCTCTCTCTCTCACCTGAATGTCTGCCTTCACTGGGGCTCACTCGACAATGAGTTGTTTTGCTGCCATTTCGCTGGTCAACAAGCTGTCACTTGCCAGATCTGCGGCTCCCTTTCCCATGCCGCTTCTTTCTGCCCTTTATCCGTGCATGATTCGTTTACATCCTGTACTACCTCTTCAGGCTCCACTACTACCAGGACTATACGCAATCATATTGCTATGCCTCGCTTGTCATATGATAAACATGGTTGTCCTATTACTTCCGTGGCTGGTAGATCTGTCTGTAATAATTTCAACGATATGGGTTGCTCCCTTCATCCCTGCCATCAGCTGCATGTTTGCAGTCATTGTGGTGAAGCTCATGCAAAATCCATCTGCCCTAATTTAAAAAGCAGACCCTGACTATTGCATCATCCTTCTACTCCTGTTAACGTCAGCGAACTGTCCCGTCTGCTCGCCACTCATCCATCTCGCTCTTTAGTGCAGTTTCTCATCTCTGGATTTACTTTTGGATTCCATACTGGTATCTGTTCTGTTTCTCAGGACTCCTACAAATCTCCTAATTTACAAACAGCTCTCACTCAACCAGACTTGGTCTCCTCCCTTTTGCAGAAGGAGCTGGACAAAGGATATATCATCGGACCATTTCTCCACCCACCGTTTCCTCTCATTCGTGTCAGCCCTATTGGCGTTACTACTTGCAAATTCTCAAGAAAACAGCACCTTATTTTTGATTTATCCACTCCACGTGCCACTTACGTTCCCAGTATCAACTCTCTTATCCCTTCTCAGGATTTTTCTCTGGCCTATGTTAAGATTGACAACGCTATATTGACTATAAAACAAATGGGCAGAGGCGTATGGCTCTCTAAAGCTGACATTGCCGATGCATTTAAACTCCTTCCTATTCATCCGTCCCTTTGGCATCTCTATGGCATCAAATGGGAAGATTCCTACTACTTTGCTGTGCGGGTAGTTTTCGGTTGTAAAAGCAGTCCGAAACTATTCGATATCTTTTCTTCTACGCTTTGCTGGTTTTTGTTGAATCATTGTCGGGTAACCTCAGTGATCCACTTGCTTGATGATTTTCTTCACATCGAACCTCCTTCTGTGCCTCCAGCTGCAGCCCTTTCTGCCTTATGCCATTTATGTCATCAATTAGCTGTACCTGTCTTGGAGAAAAAGACTTCTGGTCCTGCCACTTCTCTGGAATTTTTGGGCATCATTCTCAATTCCGTTCGCATGGAAGCCAGACTCCCTATGGACAAGCTACGCAGAATCAAGACTCTGGTTTTATCATTCTCCAGTTACTCGTCCTGCACAAAACATGAACTCTTGTCTCTGCTAGGTTACCTCTCCTTTGCTACACGTATAATTCCTCAAGGACGTACTTTCATAGCATATCTGCTTGGTCTGCTTCCTTCTGCGTCAGCTCTCCACCATCACATTTTCATTACAGCTACTGCAAAATCTGACCTTGCCATGTGGTTCCTCTTTCTAAATCAATGGAATGGTCACTCTGTGTTCTACAAAGACATCTCAAGATTTTTCTCCTAGAGTATTCACAGATACTTCACCTACTCACAGATTCGCTGCTATTTTCCATCAATCATGGATCTTTTCTACATGGCCTTCCAAATTTCTACAATTGCCTGCAGCCATGACCTGTTCCCCTTTATCTGATATATATCCTGTAGTTGCAGCAGCTTTTACTTGGGGTCATCGATGGTCTTTGTCTACAGTGTTAATATATACAGATAATCAAACAACAGTAGATATTATTAACAAAGGCAGATCATCTTCTCCTACAATTATGCTATTCTTGTGGAGATTAACTTGGCTTTCTCTGATTCATAATTTTTGCATTCAATGTTTTCATATTCCTGGTCATCTCAATACAGCCGCTGACTACCTTTCCCATTTTCAATTTCAGAAATTTCGTATTCTCCTTCCTACTGCGGATCCTCTTCCAACTCCAGCTCCACAGTTCAAGAATCTAGTCATGCCATGATTAATTATCATACTACAGCGCAAAACCTTATGTGGTCAGTCTTATCGATCAGCACACAATCAGCTTACGAAACAGCCTGGAGAAAATACAATGCATTCTGCTCCATGTCGGCCTCCTCTGCATTTCTGATTTCTCTGCCTACCGTATTAGCTTTCATGACCTATTGTCATACAACCAGTAAATTATCTTACCCTACCATTCGACAATACTTAGCTGGCATTCAATTTCTCCTTTGCTTACAAGATCCAGCTTCTGTCTCCTTGACATCATATCCTGCAGTTAAGCTCCTTCTTACAGCAATCCAAAAACTCTCACTCAAAAGGATGCCTACTTGTTTGTCCATCGATGATACCATCTTCAAACAGCTAATTAATCTACTGAAGTCCGAATGTCCTACTTCACACACCACCATCCTACTTGCAGCTGTCTGGCTTTTTATGGATTTCTACGTCCCAGAGAATTCACAGGTTCATCACTTTCTGCAACATCCTTTCTCAAGGTCAAACATCTTACCAAGTGGGCTGATTACTATGTTCTCCATCTTCCTGCATCAACATCAGACAGGCTACGAGAAGGCGTGGACATTCAATATTTTCCTACGAATACTGCTTGGTGCCCCGTCTACTTCTTGAACCAGCTATGCAGTTTTCATAATCAATCCAGTCCTGAATCTCCTCTACTAACCTCTCATAATAATGTACCTCTAACCACCAAAGAATTTGTGGATTCAGTTTGTTCACTACTACAACGCCTGGGACTTGATCCTTTTGCTTATTCTGCCCATTCATTTAGAATCGGTGCTGCTACTTCTGCCTCATGAAAGAATGTTCCAGTTTACATCATAAAACGTCTGGGAAGATGGACATCATCTTGTTTTGAGACATAGATTCCTAATCCCGAAGCAGAAATGCCTTCAGCTTTTCTTTCCATCTCCTTGTAGTATGCCTAGAAGGAAAGCAATTTGGTAGCCATGGTTCCTCAGAGGTTTCCTCTGTTAAAGGGGATTTTTCCTCTCCTGAGTGTTGCCAGGTATACTCTCTGTGAGTTGGAGGAGGTGGATACTATTCTTTTTGGGCCTTCCAGCTAACAGCTCGTACTCAAGGTGGGATCGAGTAAGGCCAAAACAAATCAATATATACAAGTGGCACCAAGCACAATTCATAACATTATTCCCGCACAGTGAATTGAAGGGCCCGCCCGTAATTCAATGGGCGGGGATTCCCCGCTATAAAGCATTCCTACTCGCTCAGCCCCTCCTATTTAGCGTTCACAGTTTCCTCCAGCCTCCCCTCCTCCTTCTCTGGTGCTCTTCCCAACTTTAGGGCCTTCCAGCTATCAGCTCATACTCAAAGTGGGAACGAGTAAGGCCAAAACAAATCAATATATACAAGCACAATTTATAACATTATTCCCGCACAGTGAATGAATATATTTTGGAATCGGAAACAAACTTTAGGGCAATGTGGAGATATAAGAATATAAGTTAGTTATATAACAGACTGAGTTCAGTTAGAAAACTAGTTAACAAATTTGAAGAACTATAGCTTGTCTCTTTAATAAAGTTTTTTTGTGTGAAAAAGGTAACTTGTCTATTGTCTTCTCTGCTGTCTCTTATTTTTCAATCCAGGACTGATCTTCTCCCTGTAGTTCCCTCGCTTGCTTGCTCTGTCTCTACTCTAACTGTAGTCCTCCTTCTCTTACTCTCTCTCTCTTTGAAGTCCTGACCTCTGACTAATTTTATCTCTCTCTCTCTCTGATGTCTCTCTACATGCACTGCACACGCACCACCAATTATTACACACACACAGTGCAGATAGTGTAGTGCTCTCTCTAATCAGAAAAAATCTGGTGGCAAGGGCTGGAACAGAAGGGTAAGATTAGGAAATTACTTTTAAAACACGTCCTTCCTTTCTCTCAAGAAAAGTCCAAGTCTGTATCTATCTATCTCTTTCGTTCTGAACTTGAAGTCTCTCTTCTCTACACAGTAAGTCAGGCAGTGCACAGACAGAAAGAATGCTCTCTCAGTTTGATCAGAATAAATCTGGATTCTGGCAGGCAGGCCGACTTAACTTTACTGTACATTTATTTCTTTCAGTGTCTATTCTCTATCTACTACTATTCTCTCTCTCTCTCTCTCTCTGAACTTAAAGTCTCTCTCTCTCTCTTCTATAGTAAGTGCACTGCAGACAGTGTGTGCTCTCAGTTTAATCAGAATAAATCTGGCAGGCCACAGGCAGACTTCACTTCACTTTGTTATTATTTCGTTAAGTATATGTATGCTTTCCTTTCCTATCTCTCTCTCTCCCTCTCTGAGCTTGAAGCCTCTCTTTTCTACAAAGTAAGTGCAGTTCTGAGAAACGGTGTTCTCACAGTTTAACATAGAAACATAGAAGTTGACGGCAGATAAGGACCGCAAGGCCCATCCAGTCTGCCCATTTCTTTTTCTACCTTATAAATGTGCCAATGGCCTTTGCTCTGACAGTGACCTATCTATTCATAGTCATTTGTATTGCTCCCTTATGCCTATCCCATGCCTGTTTGAAGCCCTGCACTGTATTCATAGCCACTTCTTGTGGTAAGCCATTCCATGCATCTACCACCCTTTCTGTGAAAAAGAATTTCCTCACATTCCCCCTTAATCGGCCTCCCTCTAATCTCATGCTGTGTCCTCTTGTCCTGCTATTTTTCTTATATTTAAACATGTTAGACTCTTTCACCTTGTTTATGCCCTTAAGGTGTTTGAATGCCTCGATCATATCACCTCTCTCCCTCCAATCAAAATAAATCTGAAAGGCAGACTTGACTAGTTCACCTTTTGTTCTTTCTTCTATAGGCCTCTAATTCTCTATACTATTTCTCCCAGTCTCTCTGAAGTCTCTCTCTTCAGTTCTACGCACACACAAAGTGCACTGCAGACAGAAAGTGCTCTGAGTCTCAGGCTCAGCTTAATTGGAATAATTCTGGCAGGCTGAGGCTGGGCTAGCTGGCCGAGACAATACTACAAGTTGTCACTATCACCACTATTTCACTTTTCGCTAATGTTCTTTCTTTAAGTCTGTATATTGCTATCTCTCTCTTTCACTGGGTAAAGAATTGGCTGGAGAATAGGACACAGAGAGTAATAGTAAATGGAGTCCACTCAGAAGAAAGGAGGGTTACTAGTGGGCTACCGCAGGGTTCAGTATTAGGACCGGTCCTCTTCAATGTCTTTATAAGTGACATTGCAGAAGGACTGGAAGGAAAAGTATGTCTCTTTGCAGATGACACAAAGATCTGCAACAGAGTTGATGCACAGGGTGGGGTGGAAAGGATGAGAAGGGACTTGGCAAGGTTAGAGGAATGGTCAAATGTATGGCAGCTTAGATTCATGCTAAGAAGTGCAAGGTAATGCACTTGGGAAACAAAACCCAGGGAAGAGTACACAATGGGGGTGAGATACTAACAACAACAAAAATGGAAAGGGACCTGGGGGTAGTCATATCAGATTACCTAAAGGTGGGCAAGCAATGTGAGAGGGCAGCAAGGAGGGCTGGGGGGATACTGGGATGCATAGGGAGAGGCATCACCAGTAGAAAACAAGAAGTTATTATCCCTCTGTACAGACAGCTGGTGAGACCCCATCTGGAATACTGTGTGTAGTTCTGGAGACCCAATCTCCGCAAAGACATAGACAGGATGGAAGCTGTCCAGAGGAGGGCAACTAAAATGGTGCAGAGTCTGCACCGGAAGACATATGAAGAGAGAGACGAAAGGAGCTTAATATGTATAGCCTCGAGGAAAGGAGAGAGGGGGGGGGACATGATAGAAATGTTCAAGTACTCAAGGGAATCAACAAAGTCCAAGAAGGTAGCATCTTTCAAAAAAGAGGTGTGCAAGAACAAGAGGGCACAATTTGAAGATGGGGGTGGCTCAGAGGTAATTTAAGGAAGTATTTTTTCACAGAGAGGGTTGTGGATGCATGGAACGGCCTTCTGGAGGAGGTTGTGGAGTCAAAAACAGTGGTGGAATTCAAGCATGCATGGGACAGTCATAAGGCAATTCTAGGGGGTGGGGTAGGAAGAAGTAGGCTGCTGATTAACTAGGATCTGCAGCTTATCCAGTAGGTAGGGAAATGGGCAGACTGGGTGGGCCAAGCAGTCCTTATCTGCTGTCAAATTCTATGTTTCTATGTTTCTCTCTTTTCTCTACAGTAAAGTGCACTCACTGCAGCCAGACAGAGCAGACAGTGCTCTCTAGATTGCTCTCTCTCTCAGTAATTAGAAGAAATCTGGCAGTCAGGGCTGGCTTTGCTTGTCTCTTTATGTACAAGTGGTTACAACACAAATGTACTTAGTACCACCCAGCCAGGTGGGTCTTGTCTTCTTCCCTGCTACTGCGTTAGCCTCACAAAATCTGTCCCAGTCCAGACCCAGCCAAAGAGACAGTCAGTCACAGTCTGTCCACCCCACACTCCCTCATTCCCTGTGTGAACCTTAGTCTCTCTCTACTCTTTCTGCCCCCCAACACACACACACCGAGTGTCTTTCTTTCTGTCCTGACTTACCTGCTGCCCAACTATTTTCTCTCTTCTTTTTTTTTATAATATTACAAGGTCAGGACTCAGGAGGAAGAAATGTAATAAATGCATATATTATAGACAGTGCCTGACTACTGTGTAGCACAGTAGCAGCAGCTACTACTAGCGGCAGCAGTACTACAGTAGCTTGTCTGCTCTCACAGTCTCAGCTGCTTAATTCACCACTGACTCAGCACTGAGAAAGGAGACTTCTTTGATGATTTGCTCTTTTACAGAGTACAGCCCTTAGAAGGGTTTTCTTTTTTTTTCTTAGATGCAGGCAGCCGCCAACAATGAAAGAAAAATAGGCCAGGTGTGCTGTAAAAAGAGAACAGGTACACACACTCCTTCCTCAGTCAACAACTCGCTCACTGACCAGACCCAAAGACTCTCTCTCTGGCAGTCTCATGCTGGCTGTGCTCTGAATCCATTGCTGGAGGAGGGCACAGAGCATGAGAAAAACCAATACGGATTGGTCTGTAACATAGCTACCAATCGGTATTGGTGTCCGCGGATCTTTGGGGCGGGCTTTATATTTAGACTGAGCTGTCAGTCATGGTACAGGAGGGTGGGATGGTGATGGGCTCCTATCACTTTTCCCGCCACAATTTTGCCATCCCACCATCATGTGACTGTGCAGTCTGCACAATCTGCGCACCATGTGACCCTGACCTGACTGACAGCCTAAATCGCATGCGCATCCTCCATATCACTACCGTGTGCCCAGGGCTGGAATTATGGGCACTAGTGGCAAAGGAGGCAGTGCAGCCGCAGCAGTTCCTGACTGTAGGAAAAAAAAAGACGGCACTTACAACCGGCAGTCACGCATGCGCGATGCACATTCGGGGGGGTTCAACCCCTACCCACCCCCTCAGTACATCCCTGGCAGAAGCACTTTACTGTTTCAGTGAGGCCAACTCACTGAAGGGTACTTTTTTAAATTGTTATTGTAAACTAAGGTCATTGGTTTTATTTTTTTTATTTTTGCTGTAACAATGTCCAATAAGAATAAAATGGTATGTAACTGTAGGTGTTTGTGTTCCTATTGACACCTGACAACTCATAGCATTTTTTATAATGGATACAAACTTGTGGCTGGTGGAGCACAGGTTGAGTCCCACCAATGACAGTCTACCCTGTGTAAACTTGAATAAGCCAATTGACCTCCTTTTGTTCAACCCTTCCTACCCCCCCCTTCATTGGTCTTACCTGTAGCTATCATTAACTGCTCTGTTTATGTAGTATGACTGATGCAAATGATTATCGGAAAATGTGTTGGAACAGGGTGTGTGTATGGGAAACACACATCAAATTGTTTCAGACAGACTTTAAAAACCTGTATAAAAGGTATACAAGGAAGTAGACACAGTAGTCTTTGTTACGGTGGTGCTTTGCAGCTTATTTTTTTATCTGTGTCTGTCAGAAATGAATTACAGAGCCATTATGTATGGGGAAGAAGGAGGAATTGGCATCGTACAGTGTAGCAGTTGGAGGTACTCAAAACCAGTCTCCTATCACAAATTCTGTATATGTGCAAGCAGCAAGAAAAGGCTTGTAGAATAGATACATTAGTGTGATCTTGGGAGCACAGGTTTGAATCCCACCACTACAATTTTGTGCTGTGTAGCAGTGAGCAAGTCAATTGACTGTGCTGTGCCCAGATCCCTCCCTCTCCAACCTGCAATCATTGTTTGGTCTTATGGTTACCTTTCGACAGGGTATGTATGAAACGGGCTATATGAAAAAAATGTTCTAAAATGAACCAGTTTGTAGTTGTGGTGTATTCCTTTGCTGTTTTTAATTGCTACAAATCTAGTCTTGGCTTCTCTGGCTTGCTCTGTAGTTTGGGGGAGGAGTGCTAATTGTCTGACCTCTGACCTCAGCTACGTGATAACTGGAAGTGGGGCTTAGTCAGAGTTGAGGTAGCAAGTGATTTTTGTTTTCTCAGAAGAAGCCATAACCCAGAAGGGGAGGGATCCAGATTTCAGTGCTTTGCAGTAATTGCTCACTGCTATTTTTGTTTTAAACTTAGATTGTGGGCTTTTAACGTCATTGTTATTTTTTTGCTGTCTTTACTTAGAATTGTTTCTGGGCTGTTGAAAATGTAAAACCTAGTTTGGTGTACTTGTAGTTGTGTTGTATTCCTTTGCTGTCTTTAATTGCTGCAAATCTAGTCTTGGTTTGTCTGGCTTGCCCTGTAGTTTGGGCTAGGGGTTCTAATTGTCTGACATCAGCTACATGATAACTGGAGGTGGGGCTTAGAGTTGAGGTAGCAAGTGGTTTTTGTTTTCTCAGAAGAAGCCAGAACCCAGAAGGGGGGAGATCCAGATTCATTTCAGTGCTTTGCAGTAACTGCTCACTGCTATTTTTGTTTTAAACTTAAACTGTGGGCTTTTAGTGACATTATTTCTTTGCTGTCTTTACTTGTTTTTGGGCTGTTGAAAATGTAAAACCTAGTTTGGTGTGCTTGTATTAGTGGTGTATTCCTTTGCTGTCTTTAATTGCTGCAAATATTCGCACCCCCTCCCTCCCCTGCCCCCCACTCTTAATTATATGCAGTGTTAAATCTGATTGACAGGAGCTAAGCACAGGGAATAGTAGGGGTTGTGGAGTAGGAGGGGCATAAGGGGGAAGAAGCCCGCCCTCGGCATGATAAGCGTTTTGACTCATTTTTTTTCCTTCTTTAAATAAAAGTATCTGAGGATTAGTGACAGGATTTTTAGGACAGTAAATTAATAAAAAGGGAACTAGGTGAGCTTCAGTAATAGACAAGTACTGGAATAGCAGTATAAGTGCAGTATAATGTGGGGAGTGGTGCAATGCAGTGGCTGCAGGGCAGCCATATTAAGGCAGACCTTCTGGACACTGAGGTGCTGCCCTATCTGCATGCATCTCTCTGGACTGTAGGATGAGGTAGTCAGACTCAGAGCATAAGTAAACTGGGTCAGGAGTACCATCACCCCATCCAGAGACCTCCCAGTCCAGCGCCACTGCCTCAAAGGATGCTGAGTATGAGGAACACTTGGATGACAGTGGACTCAGGGAGGGTTAGGGCGTTCAGGCAGAGGCACATCCCAGATCCTATTCCACTCCAGAATGCACATGCCACACTGGCAAATGCAGACAACATAATAGAGGTACCCAGAAAAGTGGAAGGGAAGGACATGGAGGTTAGGAAAGGAGGTGACCTCAGTGGGGAGAGCAGTGGACCCCAGAAGAGGAGGAAGCAAATCCTGGTGGGGGACTCCATCATATGAGAGCTCCAGCTAGGAACACAGGAGGGGGGAGGACAGGGAGGTGAGGTGCCTACCAGATGCCACAGCATGGAGGGATGGGAGGAAGATCCTGGGGATCACCAGGAAGGCAAGACGGGAGGGTAAGATGGATGTTGTTATCCACCTAGGTACTAATGACCTGGCAAATGGGGAGCCACAGGGAGTTCAGGAAGAGTTTAGGAAATTGGGGAAGGGTCTCAAGCAAGTAGCTACTTCTGTCACCTTCTTGGAAGTACTACCTTCGAGAGGCATGGGAGAGCATAGGGGTGTATGCACAAGGAACTTTAACTTACAGTTGAAGAACTGGTGCTGTGAGGAAGGGTTTGGATTCACTGGGGACTGGGGACCCACCTGGAGGGATGGAGGCTTGTTCAAGCCTGACGGCCTGCATCCATCCTGGAGGGGAATCCAAGCACTCAATGATAAGTTTAAATGCTACATGGACAAGCATTTAAACTAGCCAAGAGGGGGTGGCAGGCCAGCAAGGAGGGTACCTAATTGCCCACCCCCCCACAGCTAGCAGTGGAACCAGTGAACAGAAGGAGTGGATAGCTCTTCAAAGCAGTGTGCAAAACTTGGAGATAAGCGCCCAAGAGGTGGATAGGCAGAAAAGGGGCAAGATTCAACAGAAGGGCAGAAAGCAGGGAGAACCAGAGATAAAGGACAACCAAGGAAGGGGCTGGAGTAGAACAGCTATACAGTCTAGGGAGTTCAAATCATGGAAATTCATGTGTGCCAATGCCAGGAGCCTCAGCAACAAGATGGAGGATCTGGAGGCTGTCATGGTGCAGTCGGACCTGGACATTGTGGCCATCACAGAAACCTGGTGTAATGATAACCATGGCTGGGAGATGGCTATACCTAGCTACAACATATTCAAAAGAGACAGGGCAGGTAGGAAGGGAGGAGGGGGGAGTGGCACTTTATGTGAAAGATGACATAAAGGCCATAGAGATCCAGGAGGAACAAAATGGGAGAGAGATACTGTGGGTTAAGCTGAAAAGGAAAATGGGGCCAGCCATCCGCACAGGTGTGATTTATAGACCACCAGCCCAGGAGCAAGAAACAGATAGGAAGCTGATGCTAGCCATCCAAAGGATGGCAGACAAGGGTGAGGTAGTGCTGGTTGGAGACCTCAATACTCCAGACGTGGACTGGAGCATCCAAGCAGCAGCATCAACCAAAAGCAGATTTATCCTGGACTCCCCTTCAAGGTGCCTTCCTCAAGCAACTGGTCATGGAACCAACTTGGCAGAAAGCAATACTGGACCTTGTGCTCACAAACAGGGACAATGTGATGGGGTAATAGTGGGCGAGCACCTGGGGAACAGTGACTACCAGTCAGTGAGGTTTGAAATCACAGAAGGAGCAGAAGAAAAAATTACTCACCTTAGTAATTGTGTTTCTTCTAATGGAGTCTTGCTGTATTCTGACATTATGCAGTTAGCCCCAGCACTTGAACTGCTCTGGAGAGGAAAGAGTTATCTCTATGACAGAGCACAGAACGTTGAGCTCGAGCTCGGTTCAAACCTCTGTCTGCTGCACTTCAAAGTGTAACCGTCAGATTCTTATGAACTAATACTAACTAACTACACCTGTTAGCAGGAAATTGTAAATTAACTAGCCAAAAGGCAACCAAATGTTTTGGATCCCAAAAGACTCAAGTCGAGAACTCCAAAACAAAAACTAGGTAGTGAACAACATAACTATAAAAGAACAACATAAACATAACCCCCCCATACGGAGGGAGTGTTAAGTGCACCCCTGAGGTGCAGCACTGTACCTGCCAGCCCACTTCCCAAAAACCAGGTTCTGAGAGGGAAGGCAAGGAGCGAGGTCAGAATACAGCAAGACTCCATTAGAAGAAACGCAATTACTAACTAAGGTGAGTATTTTTTTCTTCAAACATGAAGTCTTGCTGTATCCTGACATTATGCAGACTACCAAGCAGTACCTCCATGGAGGAAGGACCGAACCTATTTTGGGAATAGACTGTGCAGTACTGCTGTACTAAACCTAGCATTACTCCTAGCCTGGATATCCAGGGAGTAATGCTTGGTGAATGTAGGGACTGTTTTCCAGGTGGCTGCTTTGCATATTTCTAATAATGGTATATCTCTGGCAGCAGCCAGAGAAGCAGCTGCACCTCTAGTCAAATGAGCTCTCAGGCCTGAAGGGGGTATTTTGCCTAGCTTCTCGTAGCAGAATTGTATACAAGAGACAATCCACCTGGCAACTGTCCTCTTTGTAGCAAGTTTGCCCTTTCTCACTTCACCATAAGTGAGAAACAACTGAGGACAGTCAAACCTAAGTGCCTTAGTGTGCTCAATGTAGTAGCTAAGTGCTCTCTTAACATACAAGCTGTGTAACCTTCTCTCTCCTGAAGAAGAATGATCAGTGAAGAAGACAGGAAGAGACATGGACTGGTTCAGATGAAAATCTGAAACCAGTTTGGGTAAGAACGTCCTGTCAGTTCTAAGGACCACCTTATTTCCATGGAATTAGATAAAATTAGGCTTCACTGACAGAGCTTGTAATTCACTGATATCTGGCAGAGGTAATAGCTACCAGGAACGCAGCTTTCCAAGTCAAGTACTTAAGTTCTGCTGAGGCCAAAGGCTCAAAAGGTGATTGCATAAGCTGAGCAATGCAAACATTAAGATCCCACGCAGGAGTAGGATCCTTAAAAGGAGGATTGGTATGGAGCAATCCTTTAAAGAATTTACAGAAAACAGGATGAGACGCCAGTGAGGAAGCCTTCCCCACTGACAGAAATGCAGAAACAGCTGCCAAGTGTACTTTCAGAGTGGCTGGTTTGAGGCCTAAGCCACTAAGATGAACCATATAATCCAGAACTGTAGCCAAATCAGCAGTATCTGGAGATATCTGCCTATTGGAACACCAAATGCGGAATCTCTTCCATTTGGAATTATTAAGTTTTTCTGGTGGCAGATTTTCGAGAGGCTTTGACAATATCCAGAACCCTCTGAGACAGATGCAGGCTTGCATATTCTAACTCTTCAAGAGCCACGCCTTGTGACTGAGAGACCGAAGGCTGGGGTACCAAATCCTTCCCAAGAGTAGGTTAACAGATTATGATTCTTGGGAAGAGATAGGGGAAGATGGATTGCTAGAGACAGCAATAGAGGATACCAAGGCTGCCTGGCCCAGTCTGGAACAATCAGGATCACTTTGCAAGATTGTGACCTTATCTTGACCAGAACCTTGAACAATAGAGGGAAGGGAGGAAAGGCATACAGAAATTTCCTCTCCAAATCCAGAAGTAGAACATCCAGGGGGACTGAGCCCAAGACTGGGGGTCTGCAACAGAAGAGAGGAGGTTGGTGATTGTCTGGAGCTGCAAAGAGATCTATCTCTGGAATGCCCCATCTTAAAAAAAACACTTTTAACACTAGGGGATCCAGGGACCATTCGTGATGGCCCTGAGATATCCTGCTCAGAGCATCTGCTAGCACATTGTCCTTCCCTGGGAGGTGGACTGCTACCAGAGATGTCTGTAGGGAATAAGCCAGGGACCATAATTTCATGGCTTCCATGCACAAGGCTGTAGACTGAGTGCCTCTCTGCTTGTTAATGTACCACATGGGGGTGGTGTTGTCTGTCCTGACCTGAACCACCTTGTTCTGTACTGAGTCAGAGAAAGCTTGTAGAGACAGGTATACTGCTCTGAGCTCCAGAACACTGATATGAAGTACAGATTCCTGAGTGGACCACCCTCCCTGTGCTGTCAGAACTCCTAAGTGAGCTCCCACCCCAGGAGAGAAGCATCTGTGGTTAGTACCACAGAATGAGTCTGGTTGATAAATGGAGCTCCTTGTCTGAGGTTGTCCTGATCTAACCACTATTGGAGAGCCTGGATCAGAGTCTAAGTCACTGGAATCAGTTTGGTTAGAGGGTCTTTTTTCTGAGACCAAAACACCCTCAAGTGGAACTGGATGCCCTAATCTGAAATCTGGCCCCTTGTACCATTGCAGTAGAAGCTGCCATGTGGCCAAGGAGTTGAAGAAAATGCCTTGCTGGTCAAGACACCAGAAGACAAAAAGAAGAAGCCAGGTCTGTAAAGGCCTTTACCCTTGCCAGAGGAAGAAAAGCTCTTGCTTGGACAGTGTCCAACTCTACCCCATGAAGGTCAGGAGTTGCACTGGTTCGAGAACTGAGTTTGGAAGACTGAGGAGAAATCCCAGAGAAGTGAGCAATTGTTGGGTCACTAGCAGGTTTTACTTGACTTGGCCTGGAGACTGCCCCACAATGAGCCAGTCATCCAAGTATGGAAATGTTTTGTCTCCTTAGAAAGGCCACTACTACTGCCAGGCATTTTGTGAACACCCTTGGTGCTGATGTTAGTCCGAAGGTCATTGCTCTGAACTGATAATGGATTGAAGGCAGTTCAAACCTGAGGTGCTTTCTGTGGGAGCACCTGATGGGAATGTGAAAATAGGCATCCTTGAGGTCCAGGGAGGCTAACCAATCCTCTGGCCTCAGAGAAGGAAGAATTATTCCCAGAGTCACCATTTTGAATTTTGACTTGACAAGGTGCTTGTTTAAGCATCTCAGATCTAGGATGGGCTGCCACTCCCCTGTCTTTTTTGGGATAAGGAAGAATCTGGAATACAGAAACTTGCCCCTGTGTGTAGCAGGAGCTCTCTCTATGGCTCTGACAGCCAGCAGAGAGGAAACCTCTGACTCTGGGGCAATGGTTTTGGAGATGTTTGCAGGTAGAAAAGACCTGACCCTCAGCTTTGAAAATGTTTTGAAGCTGAGAGCCAGTCCCTAGCTTTCTACCTCCAGGACCCACCTGTCTGAGGTAACAGCCTTGCAGGCCTGGAAGTAGTAAGCCAGCCTGCCTCCTACAGAAAAGGGGGAGTAGACCCCAGCTGACACATCAGTGTGTCTGCTTGGCAGGAGCCTTGGACTGAGAGGAGGATGTAGCGCTGCTCATCCCCTTTCTGCCTCTCCCTCTGAAGAACCCTCTCTGAGGAAAAGGAAAGGAGGCCAGTGCATGGTAGAAAGTCCTGTGAAAAGGCCTGCCCCTGCCCCTAGATTGCTGCTTCTGAGGAGCTGCCTGCCTTTTCTTGGCCTGTGCACTCCTGTAGGTGGTCCTATACTCGTCCACCTTTTTCATGTAATTCTCTGCTCCCCAAAGAATTACCCACTACAGGGAAATCCATGGCCTTAGCCTGGGTGTCCTGTGAGAGGCTAGTACATCTGAGCCAAGCAAATCTCCTAAGAGACACAGATGTAGCCATGACTCGTGATGAAACATCACTAGAGTACACAGCAACATGAAATTGGACTTTGGATGCCTCAATCCCATCAGCAGCCACCTCCTCCAGCAATTTGGCTAGCTGAGGGGAAGCCTGTTCAGACAGCTCCAGAACAGCATCCCACCAGGACTTTTGGTATCTGGCTGTGTATGCCATATAGTTTGCCTGCCTGAGTCACAAGGAGGATGCCAAGTACTGTTTCTTGGCCATAGCATCCACCTTCCTAGAGTCTTTATCTGCGGGGTGTGAGGCCAAAGGTATATTAGCCTTGGCACAGGCTGCAGCCTACACGACCCCAACATGGCTGCATTGTTGGAACAAGTACTCTGTACTTGAGCCTGACAGCATATATCTCCTGTCCATTCTCTTGTCCACAGGAGGTAATGAATTTGGTGACTGAAGAATTTTTTGTGTCTGTTTCCCAAAAGATTTATGGAGGGGAATAGACAGCCTTTTGGACTCTGGGATGTCCATCATCTACATAGTCAGGTTCCTCTCGTTCCTCAACAGCTTTGACCAGAGGGAGCTGGAGAGTCTCTGCCACTTTTTTGGAAAAACAAACAGTGGGAAGGGAACACAGAAAGCATAGGAGGGGAAACACTGGAAGGCCTGTCTAGGGAGATGTCCAGTTCAATGGGCTCATCCAGGCCTTCCACACCATCATCATCACCACCAAACCCTTCTTCCCCCTCCAAATCTGGTTCATAGTAATCATTTGGACAATATTCCGGAACCAGAGGAACCGACCGAACCGAGCGTCTACTGTGAGGTGTCGGATCGGCAGGAACCGAACGGAGTGATTTTACAATGTCAATCGCTCTGGTAATTTCTTAGGCGGGTGGATGGGAAGGTTCTGGATCTGAACCGGATGATTTCTTTTTTCTTTTAGATGGAACTGAACCCTCGGGATCGGCTCTCCTTTTGCCTGAGTAAGTATAACCTAGGTCAGTGGGCACTCCCTCAGGATCGGTTGGAACCAAACTGGGCTGGCCATCCGGATCAGTGGACTTCTTGGCCTCCTTTTCCCTAAGCCTACCCAATCTCTTATCCAGAGTGGCCTTTGGGAAATTCTTACATATTTGGCAGTCTGAATCGAGGTAGTCAAACCCCATACAGTACTCACAGGTGGTGTGAGGGTCTGCCTTAGCAAAGGCATCCCCACACTCACTACAGTGCTGAAACCCAGTGGGCCTGGTTTTTCATTTGGGTTTCTTAGATGTAGCCATCCTATCCACTTACCCTTTCACAGCTTTAAAGCCAGGCAAGACCCCCCTATCAATTACTGACTGTGTTACGGGCTGTGGAAAAAAAGTCTAAAAATACATTTTTTTTGAAACCGATGGGGACCGGTTCCTCACAATAATACAAATAAACCAAAGACTTTTACAGAATAAAGAAAGAAAAAAACAATCATTTCCAGCCTGACTGACTGAAAAGTTTTTACAATTTCCACACTCAGAAAATAAACTAATGTCCACTACCTACAACACTTACTGTATTGCAGACAGGGATCTGAAACTAAACCAATGTTTTACTGAGACTGAACCGACAAGCGAAGGAGATTCTCCGGAGCGACTGTTCAGTTAGGCGGAGTAAAGAATCTAATGGTTACACTTTGAAGTGCAGCAGATAGAGGTTTAAACTAAACTCGAGCTCAACTTTCTATGTTCTGGCATAGAGTTAACTCTTTCCTCTCTGGAGCAGTTCAAGTGCTGGGGCTAACTGCATAATGTTCGAATACAGCAAGACTTCATGTTGTTTGAACCAAACCACACAAAAACACATATCCTGGATTTTAGGGTGGCAGACTTTGGGAAAATGGGGAGATGCTTGAAAGAGGCACTAAGGGGAATGAGGCAGGAATCAGAGGTTGAGGAACAGTGGGCAGTATTTACAACGGGGATTACAAGAGCAACAGAATTATGCATTGAGCAGGTGAGCAAGGGGAACTGGAAGAGGAGACCATTATGGTTTTCCAAGGAGGTAGTGAAAGCTAAAAAGATTGCATTCAGGCAATATAAAAAGACACAGGCAGAAGGAGATAGGGAGAAATACCAGGAGAAGCAAAGGGAGACAGGGAGGTCAGTAAGGGAAGCCAAAGCTCAGACAGAAGAGTACATTGCAAAATCAGTGATTAGAGGAAACAAAACGTTTTACAGGTACATAAGGGAAAAAAGAAAAGCAAAGGGAGGGATAGTGAGACTGAAGGGGGAGGTTGGGGCCCAAGTGGAGGATGACAACAGTAAAGCTGACATATTGAACTGGTATTTCTGCTCAGTCTTTACTGAGGAAGAGGAGGGTAATGGGCCTGAAGGGAGTACAAGGGGTGGGAATGATGCAGAAATGGACACAAGTCTCTTTACACGAGAAAGGGTCCTGAAGAAGCTGGAAGGAATAAGAGTTGATAAAGCAATGGGGCCAGATGGGGTGCACCCCATGGTCCTTAAAGAACTAAGAGAGGTGGTGGCTGAACTTCTGGTAATCCTGTTTAGCCAATCACTGGAAACAGGGGAGGTACCAAAAGTCTGAAGGACAGCAGGTGTAGTCCCCTTATACAAAAGTGGGAACAAAGAGGAAGCGGGGAACTACAGACCAGTCAGCCTCACCTCGGTAGTGGGGAGGTTCATGGAAGCACTACTGAAGAAGAGATTCGTGGAACATCTGGTTGCCAACGGGACTACAGGACCCAAGGCAGCATGGTTTCACCAAGGGGGAAGTCATGTCAGACCAACCTCGTTGAATTTTTCGACTGGGTGACTAGGGAGGTGGATCAAGGGAGGGCAGTGGGCATGGCCTATCTGGACTTCAGCAAGGCCTTTGACACTGTGCCACATAGAAGACAATTATACAAACTGGGGAATATGGGTGTGGGCAGGACAGTAGTGAGGTGGGTAGGTAACTGGCTGGGAGGCAGGACACAGAGGGTGGTGGTAAATGGCTGTCACTCCACAGAGGTAAGAGTGACTTGTGGGTTACCACAGGGATCAGTGCTGGGACCAGTCCTGTTCAACATCTTCATCAGTGACATTGCACAGGATCTAGAAGGAAGCATGTCCCTGTTCGCTAAGACACAAAGCTCTGTAACAGAGTGGACACACCACAGGGTATAGACAGAATGAGAAGGGACCTGCAGAAACTTGAAGAATTGTCAGGGGTTTAGCAGTAGAAATTCAATGCAAAGAAGTGCAAGATAATGCATATAGGGCACAAAAACCTGGCACAATATATCAGTTGGGGGGTGAGGATACAGCATGCACCAAGCAGGAAAAGGATCTTGGGGTTATCATCTCTGATGACCCCAAGGTAGGGAAATAGTGCGGCAAGGTGGCAGGAAAAGCAACTAGGATGCTGGGAAGCATAGACGGGGCATCACCAGCAGGAAAAGGGGAGGTCATAATTCCACTATACAAGACACTAGTGAAGCCCCACCTGGAGTACAGTGTACAGTTCTGGAGACTGTTCTGGAGACCTTACCAACATAAGGACATAGACTGAGTAGAGAAGGTTCAGAGGAGGGCAATAAAGATGGTTCATGGATTTCAACACAAGTCCTATGAGGACAGGTTGAAGGACTTGAATATGTACTCCCTGGAGGAGAGGAGGGAGAGACGTTCAAGTATCTTACAGGGAGGAACAGGGTGCAGGAATACGTTATTTTTAAGCAAAAAAGATGTTCCAGGACAAGAGGGCATGAGATGAAGTTGGAGGGAGGATGATTCAGAGAAAACATAAGAAAAAATTACTCACCTTAGTAATTATGTTTCTTCTAATGGAGTCTTGCTGTATTCTGACTATTGCAGTTAGTCCCAGCCTTTAAACTGCCCCGGAGAACAAAGGGTTAACTTTCTATGCAGAGCATAGAATGCTGAGCTCGAGCTTGGTTGAGGTCTCTGTCTGCAGCCCTTTGAAATCCAACTGTAAGATTATTACGAGCCAAAAACTCACTAACTATCCTATGTGGAAACTGTAAAACTTTTACTAGCCAACTGGCAAAAAGAGTTTTGAATTCCCAAGGAAGACTCAAGTCAAGAGACCCAAAACCAAAAACCAATCCGAATAAGAATAACAATAAAACAAACACCCAAACAAAAAGGGAGGGTGTAAAAGAAGTACCCCCTGAGGTGCAATACTGCACCTGCCCACCCACTTCCCAAAAACAGGTTCTGAGAGGGGAGGCAGGGAGGGAGGTCAGAATACAGCAAGACGCCATTAGAAGAAACATAATTACTAAGGTGAGTAATTTTTTCTTCAAACAACATGAAGTCTTGCTGTATTCTGACTATTCCAGACTACCAAGCAGTACCTCCATGGAGAAGGGACAGAACCTACTTTGAAAATAGGCTCTGAAGTACTGCTGTGCCAAACCGAGCATAACTCCTAGTCTGGATATCCTGAGAGTAATGCTTGGTAAAGGTATGGACTGTTTTCCAGGTGGCTGCTTGACAAATTTCTAAGAGAGGAATATCCCTGGCAGCAGCCAGGGAAGCAGCTGTACCTCTTGTGGAGTGAGCCCTCAGGCTTGAGGTGGAAGCTTTCCTAGTTTCTCATAGCAGAACTGTATACAAGACACAATCCACCTGACAATAGTTCTCTTGGTGGCAGGTTTGCCCTTTCCCACTTTTCCATAAGTGAGGAACAACTGGAGGAAATCAAACCTGTGACCCTTGGTACGCGCTATGTAGCAGCTAAGGGCCCTTTTAACATCTAAATTGTGTAGCCTCCTCTCTCCTGAAGAAGAATGATCAGTGAAGAAGACAGGAAGAGATATAGACTGATTCAAGTGGAAATCTGAAACCACTTTGGGCAAGAATCTTCTATTGGTTCTAAGGACCACTTTATCCCTATGAAAGGAGATAAAGTCAGGTTCCACTGACAGGGCTTTGTACCACTGACACGCCTGGCAGAGGTAATGGCTACTAAAACACAGTTTTCCAAGTCAAGTACTTAAGCTCTGCTGAGACATAGGTTCAAAGGAGGTAACACGTTGAGCAATGCAAACATTTACATCCCAGGCAGGGGCAGGGTCTCTAAAGGAGGATTGGTATGAAGCAATCCCTCAAAATTGTTTCCGAACACAGGATGAGATGATAGTGAGGAAGACTTCCCCACTGACAGAAATGCAGAAACAGCTAACAAGTGCACCTTGAGAGTAGCTGGTCTGAGGCCTAAGCCATTCAAATGGACCATATAATCCAGAACTGTAGGCAATTCAGCAGTGTCTAGGGAAATACGTTGCTTGGAACACCAAATGCTGAATCTCTTCCATTTGGAGTTATAGGTCTGTCTAGTGGCAGGCTTTTGAAAGGCTTTGAGGATATCCAAAACCCCCTGAGACAGATGCAAATCTGCATACTCTAACTTTTCAAGAGCCATGCCTTGAGACTGAGAGACTGAAGATTGGGGTACCAAATCCTCCCGAGAGGAAGTTAACAGGTTGTAATTCCTGGGAAGAGACAGGGGAAGATGGACTGCTAGGGAGAGCAACAGGGGGTACCAAGACTGTCTGGCCCAGTCTGGAGCAATCAGAATCACTTTGCAAGGTTGTGACCTTATCTTGATTAAAACTCTGAACAGTAGAGGAAAGGGAGGGAAGGCATACAGAAATTTTCATCCCAGTTCAAAATCAGAGCATCCAGAGGGACTAAGCCCAAGACTGGGGGTCTGCAACAAAAGAGAGGAAGTTGGTGATTATCTGGGGCTGCAAAGAGATCTATCTCTGGAGTGCCCCACCTTGAAAAAATCACCTTCAACACCAGAAGATCCATGGACCATTCGTGATAGCCCTGTTGAGATCCTGCTCAGTGGATCTGCTAGCACATTGTCCTTCCTTGGAAGGTGGACTGCTGTCAGAGAGGTTTGCAGGGAATAGGCCAGGGACCAGAACTTCATGGCTTCTGTGCACATGGACGTAGACCAAGTGCCTCCCTGCCTGTTGATGTACTACATGGTGGTGTTGTCTGTTCTGACCTGAACCACCTTGTTCTGCACTGACTGAGAGAAAGCTTGCAGGGCCAGAAAAAATGCCCTGAGTTCTAGGAGATTGATATGGAGAAGGGATTCCTGAGGGGATCACAGTCCCTGGGCAGTGAGGGCCCCCAGATGGGCTCCCCAGCCCAGAAGGGAAGCATCCGTGGTAAGGACCACTGAATGAGACCAAGTGACAAATGGGACCCCTTGCCTTAAATTGTCCTGATCCTGCCAGCACTGAAGGGCTTGGATCAAGTCACTGGAATCAGTTTGGTAAGGGGATCCTTCCTTTGGGACCAAAATGCCCTCAGATGGAACTGAATGTCCTTCATCTGGAATCTTGCCCCTTGGACCACTGCTGTAGAAGCTGCCATGTGGTCCAAGAGATGAAGGAAATGCCTTGCTGGTTGGGACACCTGAAGGCTGAAGGAAGAAGCCAGTTCTATAAGAGCTCTTGCCCTTTCCAGGGGAAGAAAGGCTCTTGCTTTGACAGTATCCAGCTCTGCCCCTATAAAGGTAAGGAGCTGCACTAGCTCAAGAACTGACTTGGGAAGGTTGAGAAGAAATCCTAGAGAAGTGAGCACTTGCTGGGTCACTTGCAGGTCTGACTTGAGTTGGTCTGGAGACTGGCCCACTATGAGCCAGTCGTCCAGATACAGAAAAATGGAAATCTTTTGCCTTCTTAGAAAGGCAACAACTACTGCCAGGCACTTTGTGGGAGCACCTGATGGAAATGTGAAAACAGGCATCATTGAGGTCCAGGGAGGCTAGCCAGTCCCCTGGCCTTAGAGAGGGAAGAATTATTCCCAGAGTTACCATCTTAAACTTTGGTTTTAAAAGATGTTTGTTTAGGTATCTTAGGTCTAGGATGGGTCACCATTGCCCTGTCTTTTCTGGGGTAAGGAAGTACATGGAGTATAGACCTTTGCCCCAGTGTAGGACAGGAACTGTCTCTATGGCTATTAAAGCCAGAAGAGATGAAACCTCTGCCTCTAGGGCAAGGGTTTCTGAGAGACCTGCAGGTGAACAAGATCTGGCTCTCATCTTCGGAAATTTTTTGAAGCTGAGAACCAGTCCCTGGCTTACTACTTCCAGGATCCACTTGTCTGAGGTAATAGACATCCAGTTCTGGACAAAGTAAGCCAGCCTGCCCCCTACTGGAATAGGAGAGTCGACCTGGGCAGACCCATCAGGGTGTCTGCTTGGCAAGGGCCTTAGGCTGAGGCGCGGATGCAGCCCTGCTCATCCCCCTTCTGTCTCTCCCTCTGAAGAACCCCCTCTGTGAAAGGGAGAAGAGGCCTGTGCTTGGTAAAAAGGCCTGCCCCTGCCTCCAGACTGCTGCCTTTGAGGAGTTGCGTGCCTTATCCATTTTCTTCATGTAATTCTCTGTCTGCTCCCCAGAGAATTACCCAGTACAGGAAAATCCATGGCCTTAGCTTGGGTGTCCTGTGAGAGGCTAGTACATCTGAGCCAAGCCATTCTCCGAAGAGCCACAGATGTAGCCATGACTCTTGTTGACACATCATTAGAGTCCACAGCAGCATGAAACTGTACTTTTAATGCCTCAATCCCATCAGCAGCCACCTCCTCCAGATCCTTGGCTAGCTGGGGGGGGGGGAGGCCTGCTTAGCCAATGCCAGTACAGTGTCCCACCAGGACTTCTGGTACCTGGCTGTATAGGCCATGTAGTTCACCTGCCTGAGTCCCAAGGAAGATGCCATGTACTGCTTTTTTGCCATGGCATCAATCTTCCTGGAGTCTTTGTCTGGGGGGTGTGAAGCCAAGGGAATATTTGTCTTGTCACAGGCAGCAGCCTGCACTACCCCAACATGGCTGCATTGTGGGTATAAAAACTCTGTATCTGAGCCTGATAGTGTGTACCTCTTGTCCATCCTTCTGTCAACAGGCGGTACAGTATTGGGAGACTTTAAGATTTTGAGTGTCTACTTCCCAAAGGATTTGTGGAGGGGAATAGACAGTCTCCTGTACTCTGGGATGGCCATCATTTCCACATAATCTGGCTCTTCTTGATCCTCTATGACCTTCTCCATAGGAAGTTAGAGGGTTTCAGCCACCTTTCTGTAAAACAGAAAGTGGGAAGGGGATTCAGAAAGCCTAGGAGGGGAAACACCAGAAGGTCTGTCTGGGGAGATGTCCGGTTCCACAGGCACATCCAGACTTTCACCATCATCCTCGAGCTCCCCCTCCTCCTCAAACTCTGGTTCATAAAAATCTTAAGGGGTATAATCTTGAACTGGGGGAACCGACCGAACCGAACCCCTGCCAAATGGTGCCACATCGGTCAGAACCGGGTGAAGCGATTCCACAATCCGAATCAATCTATTTCTTCGGCGGTCGGAACATGAACCTCTGGATCTGAACTGGTCAATTTCTCTTTGCGTTTCCTTTTTTAGGAACCGACCCCTCAGGATCGACTCTCCTCTTGCCCGAAGAAGTATCGCCCTGGTCAGAGGGCACCCCTTCTGGATCGGTCGGAACCGAACCGGGGCTGGCCATCCGGGTCAGCAGACTTCTCAGTCTCCTTTTCCCTCAGTCTACCTAATCTCTTTTCAAGGGTAGATTTAAGAAAATGTTTACAAATTTGGCAGTCTGTATCAAGGTGTTCAAACCCCAGACAGCAAACACAGGTGGTGTGGGGATCGGCCTTAGTAAAGACCTCCCCACACTCACTGCAGTGTTTAAACCCAGTGGGCCCGGTTTGCTTCTTGGGTTTCTCAGACATGGCCAACCTAACCAAACTTACCCTTTTTGTGGCAACTCCCAGGCAAGACTCCATTATCGGTTCCTAACCGTGTCACGGGTGTTGGAAAAAAAGTTCAAACATGTTTTTTTTAGAACTGATAAGGACCGGTAACCACACTCTAAGTAAAGAAATACAGGTTACTCACCTGTAACAGGAGTTCTAGGAATGGTATATGTTGTTCATCCACACTGTCTGGCAGGTTCTTTGCTGCTTTAAATCTTGCCGGAAGGTCTTCAAGCTGGCTCCCCCCATCCACCCAGTTGGTAAAACTCTCGGCTCCACCCCATGACGCCAGATCTAGCCCACTGGAAGCCAGGTTGTGCGTCGAAGTCGGGGAGGTTGGGTAGGTCGCATGGATGAACAACATATACCATTCCTAGAACTCCTGATGCCACAGGTGAGTGGCCTACAGGTGAGTAACCTGTATTTCTAGGGACATGGATATGTTGTTCATCCACACTGTCTGGCAGACTCCTAGCAGTTCTCCTGGAGGAGGGAGGCAAGGTACACACCCCCTACTTGGGAAATAGAGACTGGAGAACCGAGGCCCCAAAACCAGCATCCCGGCGTGACTCAAGGTCAATGTGGTAGTGGGTGATGAAGGTGTGTGCTGACTTCCAGGTAGCAGCCCTGCAGATTTCCCGGATAGGACGTCCCTGGAAGCAGCCACTGATGCAGCAGTATGGCAGGTAGAATAAGCTCTTATCCTCTGGGAGGCTTCATGCCCACCAACCTATAGCACAGATCTATGCAGGAGGTGACCCACCTGCCTATCGTCCGCTTGGCTGCAGGTCTGCTAGGTGCGGCTTCAGTGTAGGTGAAAAACAGCTGGCGAACCTCTCCCCGAACTTCAGCTGTCCGCTCCTTATAATAAGCGAGCGCTCTTCTAGGGTCCAAAGTATGGAACGTATATTCAGCCTCCGAGAAGTGATTGGGGTAGAACACTGGCAGAGTTAACACCTGGTTATGGTGAAATTCCGACACCACCTTCGGAAGGAATTTCGGGTGGGGGCGCAGGACAACCTTGTCCCTGTGGAAGACCAGATAAGGAGACTCGATGGAAAGCGCCTGGAGCTCTCCCATCCTTCTGGCTGACGTGCTAGCCACCAAGAAGGCAGTCTTTCACGACAGGTGAGAGATGTCACACCTGTGCATCGGTTCGAATGGCCTGCCCATGAGCTTAGCCAATACCAGCAGTAGATCCCACAAAGGTGGAGGTTCTCGCACTGGAGGGGATATGTGATCAAGGCCTTTGAAAAAGCACCCGACCACCTTCTCCTGCACCACCGACTGCTTCCCGGCCCACGCCCAGTAAGCAGAGATGGCTACCAGGTGCACCTTAAGGGTCATCGACCAAAGCCCTTGCTGAGAAAGGGACCACAGGTAGTCCAAGATGCTTGCCAAGGAACAGGAGGAAGGGTCCAGGCCCTTGCCCTGACACCAAATGGAGAATCTCTTCCATTTGAAGGCATAGCATTTTCTGGTTGACTCCTTACGGGACGCCTCAACGACGTTGAGGACCTCTTCGGAAAGACCCAAGGCCTGGAACTCTAGCCGCTCAGGAACCAGGCCATCAGGTGCAGGGATTGAAGGTCTGGATGGAATACCTTCCCCTGATTGACTGAGATTAGGTCCAGGAGGGCTGGAAGCCGCCTCGGGAGCCTGGAGCTGAGACTGAGGAGATCTGGATACCAGAACTGGCGGGGCCAGTCTGGGGCTACCAGAATCACCTGCGCCTTGTCCCTCCTCACCTTGAGAAGCACCTTGTGGATCAAGGGAAATGGGGGGAAGGCGTAGAAGAGGCCCGGGGTCCAAGGCCTCGAGAAGGCATCCCCCTGCAGCGAGCTCTGCTGAGAGGGGCGGGCATGAAACAGTCTAAGCTTCGCATCCTCCCTGGAGGCAAACAGGTCCACCTAGGGCATGCTCCAGTGGGAGAAGAGATCTTGTACTACCTCCGGCAGGAGAGACCACTCATGGGACGCAGCCCCTATCCGGCTTAGGGCATCGGCCAGGGTGTTGGAGGCTCCTGCCACATGAATGGCGAGGAGATCCACCTCCAGGCTGCGCATGAGTGACCAAATGCGGAGAGCTTCCCTGCACAGAGGAATGGAGCGCGTCCCACCCTGGAGGTTTAGGTAGTACATGGTCGTGGTATTGTCCGTCTGGATCTGAACCACTTGACCCCGTAGAAATGAAGCGAAGGCGGTGAGGGCTAGATCAACTGCTCGACGCTCCAGCAGGTTGATGAGTCATCGGGACTCCCCAGGGGACCAGAGGCCGTGCGCTCTGTGCTCCCCCAGATGGGCACCCCAACCCATCAGAGAGGCATCGGTCGATAGACAGACCGTCAGCTCGGGGCAGACAAACAGGGTGCCCTCCTGCAGATGTGCTGGAATGGTCCACCACTGGAGAACACTCCACATCCCCCGGGACACTGTCACTAGCTGATCCAGTGGATCGAAGTGCTGTGACCATTGGCTGGCCAGCCCCCACTGGAGGGGACGCATGTACCAGTGGGCCCAATGGACCACGCTGGTGCAGGCCGCCATGAGGCCCAGGAGGCACAGGAAGTCCCAGGCAGGGTGCGATTCACAACCTGAAATGATTGGGCAAAGGAGGAAAGAACCTCGGCCCTGTCCGCAGGGAGCTGTGCTCTGGCTCGTAAAGAGTTGAGCTCTGCCCCAATGAATTGTATCACCTGCTTTGGCACGAGTTCCGACTTGGCCTCGTTGATGACGAGGCCAACCTGAGAGCAAACCTGGAGGGCCAGATCTCTGCACCACTCCACCTCCGTTCTGGAGGGGGCTGCAATCAGCCAATCATCCAGGTAGGGGTACACCCGGACCCTTCGGCATGCAGGAATGCTGTTACCACTGCCATGCATTTGGTGAAGACTCTGGGAGCTAGGGAAAGGCTGAAGGGCATGGCCCGGAACTCGTAAAGGGATCCCTCTGCTCTGAAGTGGAGGAATCTCTGGTGGGAAGGACGGATTGGGACGTGAAAGAACACATCCTGAAGGTCCAGGGAACAGAAACACATGCCTCGTTCCAAGGATGGAATCATCTGAGCCAGAGTGACCATCCTGAAGGTCCGAGACCTTAGGAACCTGTTCAGATCATGCAGGTCAAGAATGGGGTGCCAGCCCCCGTCCGTTTTGGGACCAGGAAGTACCTGGACACAAACTGGGTCTGGAGAAGGATCCGCCACCTTCCTGATTACCTCTTTTTTGAGGAGCAGGGCAATATCAGCTCGGCGGGCCGGCAGAGAGGCTGCGGACCCCGTGGCCCCCTGAGGGGCGACAGCTCGGAAGGGTGGGGCCTGCTCGAACTCCAGAGGCAGACCCTTTCCTACCACCTCCAACACTCAATGGTCCATGGTGATAGCGGACCAGGTGGAAAGGAAGTGGCGGAGCCGTCCCCCCATGGGGGAGTGACGAGGCTGGGGGCAACACCCCTCAACCCGTCACTGGGCAGGCTTGGAGGAGGGACTGGCCGAAGGACCTCCTGGGCCTTTACCTCCCTGCTTCCTGTTGGAGGAAGCCGTGGGCTTGGGTTTGGGATGCCAAACGCAAGTCTGCTGGCCCTGGTGATGATGCTGTTGGGTCAGACGTGCCGCAGGTACAGAAGGGCGAAAGGACTAGTGTTGCTGCTGTCAGCGCCCTTTGCCCTTCTGGGTGGAGGTGACCGAGTCCAGAGTGGCATTGGACTTCTCAATCCGCTGGAGGTGACCTTCCACTCCAGGGCCAAAGAGGTCGGTCCCCAAGAAGGGGACATCCGCCAATTTGTGCTGGGTATCCGCCGTGAAGGTGGATATCCTCAGCCATGCTCTGCGGCGCATGGCTACTGCAGCCGCAACTGATCTGGCACTGAAGTCTCCTATGTCCAGAGCCGTTTGGAGCTGCTGCTGCTTAGCCACTGCCATACCCTGGTCCCGAACCTGTCAGACCGTGGTCTGCAGGTCGGCCGGGAGATGAGGCATCACCTCATCCAGGGAGCCCATGAGGGCGTGGGAGAAGTGTGCCATCAGCACAGCCGAGCTAGCCTGGCGGAGGCCAACGGAGGACACAGCATACACCTTGCGCCCGGTGTAGTCCAGCTTTTTGGACTCCTTGCTGGGGGGCTTGTCCACATCCCTAGCATTCCCAGAATGCCGGAAAACGCTGTCGGTGACCAACCCCTCAGCAGAGGGGTGTTCCGAAAACCCGGGCAAAGAGCCAGTAGGAACCGCATACTTCCTGGCAATCCTGGGCGAAGGTGCAGGGCAGGAAGCCAGCCGCTGCCAGAGCTCCAAGGCTGGGCCAACAATGGCCTCAGCCACCGGAAAGGCCTCCATGGGGGAATCCCCTCGGTCCAGTATCTCCGTCAGGGGATACTTGGCCTGTTTGGATATGGGCTCGAGCTGCATCCCGGTGGTCTCCCAGATGACTCGAAGCAAACCCATGAAGGACGATGGGCTTTCGTCCAATGACTGGCCCCCGGAGGACTCCAGGTCAACTGGCCTGGAGAACAGGAAGGAGTCGTCGTCAGACTCGGAGGAGTCCGCGAAGAGCTGCCTGGGGCCTGAGCCACCCTCCACCTGCAGAGGACGGTCGGGAGTGAGGGTGACTGACAACCTGTGGGGCAGGCCTTGACCCGACCGAGAGTCCTTGGTCAGAGCCCCTGATTTCGGTTGTGGAGGCGGAGGTTCCACCACAATCGGTGGGGCAGCAGGTTTCGGCCGAACAACCGGCCCAGGCTTGGGCATCTTGACCAAGGCGAGGGGTTGTTTCGGCTGTTCAGGTGACAGCCACTTGATGGCCAGGGAAGGCATCAGCGTCGACTTGCTCCCAGACAGAAGTAACTGCTGCCACATTAGGTCCTCGTAACGTCAACGCAATTTGTGCCAAAGCCTCTCCTCTTCCGAGGAGGAAGATGAGGACGAGCGCCGGCACCGCTTACCTCAGTGCCGAGACTGCCGATGTCGGCGGGATCGGCTGGACCGAGAAGAAATCCGAGACCGAGATCCTCGGTGTTTCCGAGGACGGGTCTGGGAAGGAGCAGGGGACACCCGCTCTTCCCTCGGCTCGGACGCCTTAATCGGGGACTGCTGCACCGGGGGCACAGGCAGATCCTCGGTCTCCACTGGGGGAACCGGTGAAGAAGGGTTGTCGGCCTCACCAGTAGACAGTCCGTCCGACGGGTCGAGAAAAATCTCGAATACGTCGACGGGTGTCTCAGCCGGCTGGCCTGACAGGGACGCTATGAAGCCAGCGGCCTTAGCCGCAACCTCGACTGAAGTTGACAGTCGGCTGTCCGGGGAGGGAGACCTCTCCCGCTCCCATGAACGCCGACGATGGGACTTAACCTTAGAGTCCTTCTTTTTGGACCGAGAAGAATGTCCCGATGGGCCCTCTCCCTTCATGGAAAGGGATTGGCAAAGCTCCTTGAATGAAGCTGAATACGAGGTACCCAGAGAGAGGATAAATGCCACGACCGAGGAAGAGGATGATGCGGCCTGGGCCGCCTCCTCCTCGAGGGTGATCATCTGCTTGAGCTGCTCAGCCGAGCCAGCTACCGCAGTAACCACCCACTGGGCCTCCTTCAACTTAACTGATGGGTAGCGCTTCTCGGGGCACCCCAGCTGTAACCGGGCAGCGCGGTCCTCCAGGAGGTTGGCCGAAAACGAACGGCATCACTCGCAGGCCTGCGGGTCGTGTTCTAGGCCAAGGCAGTAGATGCACATGGAGTGTGGGTCCATCCTGGACATCTTCTGCCCAAAAGGGCACCGCCGAAATCCGGGAGTCGATTTGTCCATCGCAGCCACGAGGGAGAAAGTTGACCGAAGTCTTGAAAATGTTAAAATGAGTTTCAGGCGAACAGAAGAATTAGGATCCAGTCTATCATGCAGAGCATTAAGGAGAGAACCTGAGCTTCCAAGTGGTAAGGAAGATCTGGCGTCATGGGGCGGAGCCGAGAGTTTTAGCACCCGGGTGGGTGGGAGGAGCCAGCTTGAAGACCTTCCGGCAAGATTTAAAGCGGCAAGGAACCTGCCAGACAGTGTGGATGAACATATCCATGTCCCTAGAACAGAAAATTCACTAAAAGTGATCGGCTCAGCCGAACTGATCAAACAAGTTTACAATTTCCACACAGAATTTAGGAAAAAAAACTATCTAATACTCACGGTACAGCAGACAGAGGCTGAACCGACTAAGCGGAACAAATTCGGCTTAAAACCGACAACTTTTACCGACACTGTAACCGACTTCCGAATGAGCTGAAGGAGAAATCTCCGGAGCGACTGTTCAGTGAGGCAGAGTAAAGAATCTGACGGTTGGATTTCAAAGAACTGCAGACAGAGACCTCAACTGAGCTCGAGATCAGCATTCTATGCTCTGCATAGAAAGTTAACCCTTTGTTCTCTGGGGCAGTTTAAAGGCTGGGGCTAACAGCAATAGTCAGAATACAGCAAGACTTCATGTTGTTTGAAGGAAGAATTTCTTCAAAGAATGGGTGGTGGACAAGTGGAACACCCTGCCAGAGGAAGTGGTGGGGGCTGAAACAATCACGGGATTTAAGAATGCATGGGATAGACATAAAGGAATTCTGGGGGTCAGAGGTGAGGGGCAACAGACTTCTAGGAAAACATAAAGTGAACTTACAAGCTCAAATGGGCAGACTGGGTGGACCGTAGGCCCTTATCTGCCGACACAATTTGTGATAAACGTGAATGAAAGGAAGGCATGTCGATTTCCAAGCAGCCTTTGGTTTGTTTGTTTTTGTGTGGTTTTATTTTTGCTAAATGTCTGTACCTGGAACTCAACTGAGCTGCAGCATCTCCTTTACAGTGAAGTCATGCATTTGGAAGGTTTGAAGTACTGGGAGGTTGATTTACTTGCTTGGGGTAACACTGTGAGCAAGTGGATCTTATGGACTGTGAACCTGTCTTTCGATCCTTGAGACTGTGCTGTTCCCATTTTGCCATAATGCCTCCACTTCTTTGCTCATCTTCAGGCCTTCTGGTTTCAGGGTCATGGGCAGATGCACTTAACTGTTTTAGTGAGGCTAACTCACTTAAGGGTAATTTTTTTAATTTACATTGTATAATATGGTAATTTTTTTGCTTCTACTTTTATAATGTCCAACATGAATAAAATGTGTTGTAACTGTAGTTGTTTGTGCTCCTGCTGTCACCTGCTAACTCATGGAATTCACCAGTTTTTGTAACAGTTATAAATGTAGTTTTAATTACCTTACTTTGTGAGTGATGAATATGACAGTTACATGTGGCCCAGTAAAGTAACATCACAAATTCTCTCCCCCCCCCCAACCAGTATTCCAGAGCAACGCAGTTTCATATGAATAAGAGTGAAAGAAAGTGCTTATGGTCTAAGCTGGTCTGAAAGTGCTTAAAGAGGATGCCACACAGTATAAACCTTTTGCCTCTTACAGTTAATAAGCAGTGTCCCCCTCCCCCCCAGTAATAACTGTATGTATGCCAACCAAAGCAGCACCACATATTTAACTACCTAAAAAAGTATCGAGTTGAAATTTAAAAATATATGATAGGTAAGCAATCTCATTTGAAACCAGTCCCATTTCTGTTGGGCTCGTGTTGTCAAGTCTCTGCATGCCAGTCAGCAGTCATGTAAGCTGGTCAAAATTTGTAAGCCTGTAACGCAGATGTGTCTGACCTAACCTGAATGTTACTGCACCCTTGAAATATCACAATCATGGGCATATGCAGTCATTTCCATCCTAATTTGGCAAGGTCTCTGAAACGAGCCTATGATCTTGTAAAATACATTGACAATACTGATAGTTGACTATAAAAAGTAAGAGACACACATGTAAAAATGTTTTACAAAGAAAAAAAGCAGTATAAAAGGCATAAAATGAAGTATACACAGCAGTCTTCTGTAACATGGTGCCGTGTATCTTGTATTTTATTCCTGCATTTTCCACAAAAGACAAATCCAATATGTCAGATGAAGAAGGAAGAATTGTTCATTTACTGTGTAACAATGGGAGGGCATCTACCGCAATTGCTGAAATGAACCTCTGATTTTGCTACAGTATATAAATTTAATGCACTGCTTGTGTACTATGAAAAGGGAGAGAGACATACATGATACTGTTTTTGAAAGGTTAAAAATAAACTGCACAAAACGTAATAAATGGATGTATACAGAGCAGTTTTCTTTAAGGTGAGGCAGTGCAAATTAATTTTTTCCTCCAGCTGCCACAAATGATATATGGGGCGATTATTTATGTGGAAGAAGCAGAAATTTTTCATTTGCATTGCAGCATATGGAGGTTGTCAGCAGTAGTATCCTAGTACAGTTATTGTGTATGTGCATGCACCAAGAAAAAACTCAAGCAGCAATGGATACAGTAGTGTCATCATGGGAGCATGTTTGAATCCCACTACTATCATTTTTATGCAGTGTAACCTTGATCAGGTCAACTGAACTCCTTGTGGCCTAGCCATTCCCCCCTCCCCATACATTGGTTGGTGTTATCTTTATGATTTCTTAATTGGTCTGTGTATGCATTATGGCTAATGCAGCTGAGGATGTCTTGGACAGGGTTTTGGAACAGGGTATGTTTGAAAAGGGTCTTATGAAAGAAAAGTAATTTTCTTTCCTAACGTGAACCTCACATTCTGGTAAATATGAAGGAAAGGACGTGGAGTCCATTCCCAGGACCCCTTTTTTTCCCTAGATTTACTTATCCAGGAGAACTCAACTGAGTTACAGCATCTCAGTTTTTTGAAGTCATGCAGTTGGGAGGTTTGAAGCACTGGGAGGTTGATTTACTTGCTCAGGGTCATACTGTCAGAAAGTGGCTCTTAAAAAAGCTGAACATGGGTCTCCCAGTCCTCAGGAATGTGCTGTTCCCACTTTGACATACTGCCTCTCCCTATTTTCAAGTTCCAAGTTTTTTTTTTATTTTCTACGTGTATTTAGGCAGGAGAACTCAACTGAGCAGCAGCATCTCATTTTCAGTGAAGTCATGCAGCTGAGAAGCGTGAAGCACTTGGAGGTTGATTTATTTGCTAAGGGTCACACTGTGAGCAACTGGCAGTTATGGAATTTAAACCTGGCTCTCTGGATCCTCAAGAATGTGTTGTTGTCACTTAATTTTTTTTCCTAAAATGAACCTCAGCTTCTGTTAAACATGAAGGAAAGGAAGTCAATTCAAATCCAAGGCTCAATTTTTTTTCCCAACATTTACTTACACAAGACAACTAAACTGAGCAGCAGTATCTTATTATCATGGAAGTCATGCAGCTTGGAGGTCTGAAGCACTTGGAGGTCACTTTGCTTGCTCAGTGTCACAATGTGAGCAAGTGACTCTTATGGTATTTGGCATTGGGTTTCTCCGTCATCAAGATTGTGCTGTTCCCACTTTGTCATAATGCCAACCCAGATTTCCAATTCTACAGCTCTATTTTTTTACTAAATATATGTACCCAAGAGAATTCAATTGAACTGCAGCATCTCATTTACACTGAAGTCATGCATCTGGGAGGTTTGAAGCATGAGGAGGTTGATTTGGTTTCTCAGGGTCATACTGTGAGCAAGTGACTGTTATGGAATTGGAATCCATGTTTTCTGGTCTTCAAGACTGTGTTGTTCCCATTTTTCCATACTGCTTCCCCCTTTTTTACACTTCTCCATGCTCTCTGCTATCAGGGTCATGGGCAGATGCACATAGCTGTCTCAGTGATGCCAGCTCAGTTTAGGGTACATGTTGTAACCGTTTATTGTAAATCATGCATCACTGACTACAAAATAAACTCCATGACAATTAACAAAGGCCTACTTCAGAACGTCCTATTTCCAACAACAGACTTAGAAAAATTCATTCTCGACAGCCTCCCAATAACATACAGTGACCGTACAATGTTCTTACATTATTACAATCAGCCATATTGCATATGAGGACATAAAGAAAATACACAGTAATTATTTCTCTGAGCCTGAACAAAATACACAACCACCAACTACTAAAACACCTACCCAAAAGAGTAAGAGGAGAAAACTACAATGATGTTCAACTAAACATACTATCAACTTCTTTGAAACTGACTGTGCTACTAGGAACACATTTTGTATTACTGCATAACCCAGGCAGCACCTCACGGACAAACCAAAAATGTGGAATATTCAAATTTTTACAAAATCAAAAAACTGGATATGATGTTCATTCACTGTGCTGCCACACAAACCAAAGCTGCTTCTACTGTATGTATTAATTACCTTAATATCATTTGCAATGCACAATTTGTAACATGCTTTTTTCTAACACTTTTTACTCTATATTCACTAATAAACATAGATTACTACTTACACTTCTTTATGTTGCTTCCCCAAAACTACTCAGTACTTCCACACACCATCATTACTATCATTATGCAGCCATATTGGCTCTGACCAGAATTTGTTTAAACAAGGGACACTTTGAAGCCTAAGGGGGTTGATAGGGTCCCTTTAATTGTTATTTTATTTATTTACTTAACTTTTGTTTACCAGGTGGGCATACTAGGTAAATGAATGCCAAATTTCAGGTGTGACTCAGGAGAGTACAACCAAGTAACATCAGTGTAAATACAATATAACAAGTCATACACTGGCAAAAAAGTACATACATAGTATGAAACACAATATAACAAGACATACATTGGCAAGAAAGTACATACTATGCAGTGCCATCAGTTACAGATTCAGCAAATATTGACATATATAGTTCATAGTACATGTAGCATGGCAGAGAGAGAGAGAGAGAGAGAGAGAAGAGAGGTTGAATTTCATGTTAATGGATCAGTATGTAACCATAATAATGCATTGAGTGTAGGGAAAGCTAAAACATGAGGGAGACAAGAGAGAGGTACATCCATATAACTATCTTCAGTTAAGTGCTGCTTAGGGCTTTTAAGTTAGCTGGAAAGCACGCAAGTAGGGAAAAATGCTCAACTGCCGAGACTGGCGCAGAGTGCCTGATGTCCCCGATATTTAGCATGGAAGGAATGAGTGGAGGGGTACCGCCGATCATCAGGAGGAATGGAGTTCCATAGTTTGGGGGCATAGTAGGCAAAAGATGCTTCACCAGCTCTAGTTTTGATTCTAGAGACTGTGAGCAGGGCATTTTTAGTAGATCACAGGGGGTAGCCATTTTTTATGAGCTAAAGAGAGGAAGCAAGGGATTGGGGCTGACCATTACTTAATGTGTTAACGATGACCCCACAGTAGCTATGGTCACACAGGAACAACGGGGTTAGCCAACCCAGCTTGTCATATGGAGAGGAGAGTGAGCCTAGGTGGAGGTGACTTCAACACAAAGCAGCATATATTATTATAGGTGACATCCCATTAGTAGAGAGTGTTTTTTGAGGCCGAAGAATACACTGGGGTTCCGTAGAGCAATTTGGGAAGTAGCATTCCTCTGGCAATGGCAAGACATGCCTGAGGAGTCAGGTCATGGGCTACGTTATATGAGACACCAAACATGCAGCTCACAGAAGACACTCATCACATGTGCCGTATAGTCAACAGTGAGGTTCTAGGATGAGTCCAAGATATGTGAAGGAAGAGGTGTTTGGAACCAGGGTACCATCTTGGTATGACACAGATGGAGGGAGGGGCAGGTTGTAAGTTTGAAGGCTGTGCCAAAAAGCATAGATTAGGTTTTCAGTGATAGTCAGGTGTACACTGATTTGAGGTCCGCTGTCAGGTGCTGATTAATCTGATCAATACTTTTAGAGCTGGTATGGAGGACCAGAACATCAGCATAAAGTATGGCTGAAGTGGGGGTTAGACTATGAGTAATATTGTTTATATGCAGGGCAAACAGCAGCGGGCCAAGTATGGAGCCTTGGGGGATCCCCCCTTAGGGAAGGTGCAGGGTTCGAGAGGGAGGATGCATACATGATCCTCTGTGCTCTGTTTGTCAAGCAGTTTTGAAACCAGGGGAGAGCAGTTTCTGAAATGCCCATTTCCGTAAGTTTGCCTGTGAGCTAGGTGTGGCCGAGGTCAAAAGCTCCTGTCACATCAATAAAGATGGCACCTGTGAGGCAACCAATGTCCATGGCAGTGGAAATGCTGTTTGTAAGAGTGAGAAGGGCAGCCGGACTGGTGGCGCCCAGGGCTGAGGCATCAGCCTTATCTTGAGCCATAACGGTGACCTGGGTTCAGAAGCAAGCTCAGGGAGCTGAAGGTCAGATGGGGAGGAGAGGATTGAGCATCCTATGGACTGCTCTCATCTCCTGGGAGGGAGGGAGGGAGTGGGACCTGGTTCTGTGGGGCTAGTGGCTCCCAGTGGAGACTGGGGGCACTGCAGTCAGGAATGCAAGATGGGGAAGATGTCGGTGGACATCCTGCAGGTGAATGCAGAAGCACCCTGTACTGGATGTCACTGCATGTCTGCATCTCGGGGGGGGCAGAACAAAGAAAAGCCCCAGCAACTGCGAGGACGGTGGGCCTCCAGATGACCTCACACTCTGTGCCAGATTCTGCCCATCATAGGAATCCCCCATTGCTCCTCCTCTCTGCCTGGAAGCTGGATTTGGAAGAGCGCCTGTAAGTGGTGGCGGCCCCAGGGCAGGGATTGATGCCAGATCTGGGAGTGGGAGAGGAGTTCCGGAGGGGGATCTAAGTCAGGGAGGTTACAGGCAGGGTGGGTCATGTCAACCTGGAGGGCTACTCCCGAGGGAGATCGCAGATGCCAGTGACCGGAGGGAAAAAGAGTAACAAAAAAAAAAGAGTAAGAAGGGCAATGGTGGTGCTGTGCCCTCTGCGAAATCCATTGGCCTGGAGAACAGGAAGGAGTCGTCATCAGACTCGGAGGAGTCCGCGAAGAGCTGCCTGGGGCCTGAGCCACCCTCCACCTGCAGAGGACGGTCGGGAGTGAGGGTGACTGACAACCTGTGGGGCAGGCCTTGACCCGACTGAGAGTCCTTGGTCAGAGCCCCCGATTTCGGTTGTGGAGGCGGAGGTTCCGCCACAATTGGTGGGGCAGCAGGTTTCGGCCGAACAACCGGCCCAGGCTTGGGCATCTCGATCAAGGCGAGGGGTTGTTTCGGCTGTTCGGGTGACAGCCACTTGATGGCCAGGGAAGGCATCAGCATCGACTTGCTCCCAGACAGAAGTAACTGCTGCCACATTAGGTCCTCGTAACGTCAACGCAATTTGTGCCAAAGCCTCTCCTCTTCTGAGGAGGAAGATGAGAACGAGCGGCGGCACCGCTTACCTCAGTGCCGAGACCGAGACTGCCAATGTCGGCGGGATCGGCTGGACCGAGAAGAAATCCGAGACCGAGATCCTCAGTGTTTCCGAGGACGGGTCTGGGAAGGAGCAGGGGACACCCGCTCTTCCCTCGGCTCGGACACCTTAATCGGGGACTGCTGCACCGGGGGCACAGGCAGATCCTCGGTCTCCACTGGGATATTAGGTTATGGTCAGGCAACTTGTGTGTTGCAAGGCCACTATCTTTTCCAGTATTTTGTTTCAGACAGGTAGTATAGCAATGGGCCTATAGTTGTTTAGAATTCTGTAGTCTCCTTGCTTAAAATCTGGGACTACTTGGGCAATTTTCCACGCATCTGGCACTATTCCTCTACAGAGGGATAGGTCAATTAATTTAGCTACTGGGAAGGCTAATTCCTTGGCAGCTATTTTCAGAAGTTTTCATTCAACTCCATCTATACACGCAGATTTGAAGTCAGGAATCTACATAAGCAGTTTATGGACCTCTGAGGGCAAGACATGTTTAAAGCAGAAAGGAGGTTGAGACTGAGTTTGAGTTGACCCAGTGCAGTTGCTGGCTTGAAGGGTTGTAGGAGACCCATCAGAGGAGACACTCAGATATGAGAAGAGGTCAGGAAAGTGTGAGTTGAAAGCATTAGATACAGTCATGCTATTACTACAGTGCACCCCATTTAGAAACATATCGGGGATGAGCAACTACCCTGTTTGCCCAGCATTTTCTTAATTTATTGATAGAACAGCCTTGGGTTTTGGGCTGTAACACTAAGTAACATTTTGCAGTTATTGCTTTTGTTGTTTCTGACCTCCCTCTTGCATTTAATAATAATAATACTAATTTTTATTTGTATTACGCCTTTCGAATACCAAGGTGCATTCCAATAAAATAAAATACAAGCAAGGTATACATACAATAATACAAAAACTATTAAAAAAAAATACAATAATCAATCAGAATCACCATAGGCCCTTTCCCATAAAAACGATTTGAGAGCCTGTTTAAAACTTCCCATGGTCGTACACTCCCTTGTCTGACAGGGTAGAAAATTCCAAAGGGATTAGGCCACAAACATAAAAGCCCGGGCCCCAGCTGATTTTAATATAACCCTAGGAATCTCTAGCAACCCCTTGTCGGCTGAGCGGAGCGGCCTCACAGGGTGGTAAGGAATCAAGAGTTCTTTCAGGTAGTCAGGGCCCAGATCATGCAGGGCTTTACAAGTCAGTAATCCAACTTTGAAGGTGATCTGCCACTGAACAGGCGGCCAGTGCTGTTCCCTAAGCACCGGAGTAATATGAGAAAATCTAGAAGTACCTGTAAGTACTCGGGCAGCGGAATTCTGCACCAGTTGCAGGCAGCGGATATCAACCCCCAGAAGCCCAAGGTAAAGCGACTCGCAGTAGTCCAGGTGTGATGTCACAAACGCATGATCAGAGTTGGCAGATCGCCGGATGGAACGAGGTGCTTCATTCTGCGATGTTTCTCAGATGGTAAAAAGAAGATTTTACCACTGCTGACACCTGAGATCGCAGAGTCAGCCCCGCATCTAAGATCACCCCCAGATCTCACACCTGTTCAGAGACCGGTAGCTCGACATCCCCACAAAACACCCCAGAAGTGGAGCCGATTACAGGTCCCCCATCCGGTGATCCGATCCAAAACCAACACCTCGGTCTTCCCAGAATTCAACTTCAGCCAACTGGACCTCAGCCAATCCTGGATTTCATCTAAGCAGCTATTAAATACCGACATAGCTCCTTCCTGGTCGGGTGCGAAAGACAGGTATAGTTGGGTATCATCTGCATAACAGTGAAATCCCAACCTATACCGTCTCACAATGTCTCCGAGGGGAAGCACATACACCGCAAACAACATGGGGGACAATATAGAGCCCTGAGGAACCCCACAAAATAGAGAGATGGGATCAGAGGAAAAAAACCCTGACACCACCCTAAGTTCTTCCGGTGAGGTATGATGTGAACCATCTGTGCACCACCCCAGAGAGTCCACAAATACATCTCAGGCACTCCAGTAGAACCCCATGGTCGATGGTGTCAAATGCTTATGACAGATCCAATAGAACCAAAATGGACCATTTTCTCTGGTCTCTCGCCATCAGGAGATCATTGAGCACCCGAACCAGCGCAGTCTCGGTACTATGCCTCTTATGGAAACCTGATTGGAGAGGTTCGTAGATGCTATGGATGGTCAAATGGTTCTCCAGCTGGGCTGCTACCACCTTCTCAATCACCTTCCTGCAAAGGAAGGTTCAGAAGAAGTCTGTAGTTGGCAAGACAGTCTGGGTCCAAGGATGATTTCTTCAACAAGGGTGTCACCACTGCCTCTTTCAAGGAACAGGGATATTCACCCGAGTCAAGGGAAGACCAGACTATCTGTGCTAGAGCCAGTAGAATGGACTCTCCACACCCTAAAATTAGGGGAGTGGGACCTGGATCTAAATTACAGGAGGCAGGATGCAGCCCCTGGACAATCCGGATAACATCCACGATTTCCGGGAGGTCAAAGGTACTCCAGGAAAGTGAAGGGGTAGTGACCTGATCCTGGCCACTTGCCACTAGCATAGAACGTGTCAAACAGATGTCTGACCTAATGTCAGCCACCTTATCAGCAAAGAACAGAGCAATCTCATCACACTGTAATTGTGAAAACGCTCTACGGAGCTGTAGACAGGTTGGGTTGCACAATCTGTCCACAGTTCTGAATAGCTGAGCAGGTCAGTTCTGAGCCGAAGAAATTTCCCCAGACAGGAAATCTGCCTTCTTATGGGAGATTTCTGACTGATAGAATTGATAGTGTTCGAACAGTCTAAGGTGGTCGGCATCCAGGCCAGACTTCCGCCAACAATGTTCTAACCTGCGTCCAAGTCACTGCAACTCCCACAGGACCCCATCAAACCATGGGATCCGAGGTCGGAGGGAGAGAGGACGCACATGAACTGGAGCAATAGAATCCAGGGCAGAAGTAGTGACGGTGTTATAAGCCATAACCAATGCCTCTGGATCATTGCAATGCACAGGAAGTTCTGATAGGTCAAGAGCCACCGCGAGGCCATTAGAAGAAATATTCCACAAGGGGTGGTACTTCACCATCTCCACAGGGGTCGGCCTACAAGGAGGGGTGCTAAAATTGAATCTTACAGTGTAGTGATCTGGCCAACTGACTGGTTCCACACCCACATCAGAGGTCTCGATCCCCAGGAGGAAGACCAAGTCAAGATAATGGCCACCTTTATGTGTAGCAGTGGTAACCACCTGTGTTAGGCCCAGTGAGTCCATTAACTGGAGGAAGTGTTGTCCAAATTGCGAGAGTTCGTCGTCGACCCATGCATTAAAGTCACCCTGGACCATCAACCTGGGAGATTCAAAGGCCAGGTCGACAATGAAGTCCGCTACTTCTTTAAGGAATTGCTTCTCATCTCCTGGTGGAGGGTAGATGAAACATAGAATTTGACGGCAGATAAGGACCGCTTGGCCCACCCAGTCTGCCCATTTCCCTACCTAATGGATAAGCTGCAGATCCTAGTTAACCAGCAGCCTACTTCTTTCTGCCCCAACCCCCTAGAATTGCCTTATGACTACTGTCCCATGCATGCTTGAATTCCACCAGTTTTTGACTCCACAACCTCCTCTGGAAGGCCATTCCATGCATCCACAACCCTCTCTGTGAAAAAATACTTCCTTAAATTACCTCTGAACCGTCCCCCCTCTATCTTCAAATTGTGCCCCCTTGTTCTTGCACACCTCTTTTTTTGAAAGATGCTACCCTCTTGGACTTTGTTGATTCCCTTAAGGTACTTGAAAGTTTCTATCATGTCCCCCTTCTCCCTCTTTTCCTCGAGGCTATACATATTAAGCTCCTTAAGTCCCTCTTCATATGTCTTCCAGTGCAGACCCTGCACCATTTTAGTTGCCCTCCTCTGGACAGCTTCCATCCTGTCTATGTCTTTGGGAGATTGGGTCTCAGAACTGCCGCATGATACTCAGATGGGGTCTGACCAGCTGTCTGTACAGAGGATAACAACTTCCTGTTTCTACTGGTGATGCCTCTCCTATGCATCCCAGTATCCCCCAACCCTCCTTGCTGCCCTCTCACATTGCTTGCCCACCTTTAGGTCATCTGATATGACTACCCCCAGGTCCCTTTCCATTTTTGTTGTTGTTAGTATCTCACCCCCCATTGTGTACTCTTCACCTGGGTTTTTGTTTCCCAGGTGCATTACCTAGCACTTCTTAGCATTGAATCTAAGCTGCCATACATTTGACCACTCTTCTAACCTTGCCAAGTCAATTCTCATCCTTTCCACCCCACCTTGTGCATCAACTCTGTTGCAGATCTTTGTGTCATCTGCAAAGAGAGATACTTTTCCTTCCAGTCCCTCTGCAATGTCGCTTATAAAGACATTGAAGAGGACTGGTCCTAATACTGAACCCTGCGGTACCCCACTAGTAACCCCCCTTTCTTCAGAGTGGACTCCATTTACTATTACTCTCTGTGTCCTATTCTCCAGCCAATTCTTTACTCAGGCTGTCATCTTGGGACCCACTCCCAGGCTGGCTAACTTGTATATTAATCTTTTGTGTGGGACTGTGTCAAATGCCTTGCTAAAGTCTAGGTAGGTCATGTCCACAGCCCCTCCGTGATCTACTACTTTGGTCACCCAGTCAAAGAAATCTATCAGATTCGTCTGGCATGACCTTCCCGCTGTGAATCCATGCTGCCTTGGGTCCTGTGCCCCTCTGGCCTCTAGATAATCGACAATTCTTTCCTTCAGAAGTGATTCCATCATTTTCCCTACCACTGAGGTTAAACTAACAGGTCTGTAGTTTCCTGCTTCTGCCTTGCTCCCACTTTTGTGAAGGGGAATCACATCTGCCCTCCTCCAGTCCTCGGGAACCACCCCATCCTCCCATGATTTGTTAAAGAGGGTAGTCAGTGGTGTCACTAGTTCTCACCTTAGTTCTTTTAAAATTCTGGGATGAATCCCATCAGGCCCCATTGCTTTGTCCACCTTCAGTTTTAAGAGTTCTTTCAGAACCCTTTCTTCTGTAAATGGGCTGGTATCAACTTCTGTATCCAGAGTGTTTCTACTGTTTGTTTTAGGTACCTCCCCCTCTTCCTTTGTAAATACTGAGCAAAAATATTTGTTTAGTATCTCTGCCTTTTCACAGGCACCCTCTGCCCACCCTCCCTCCCCTTTATTAAGCCTCACTATCCCTCCCTTGGTCTTCCTTTGCTCCCTGATGTACCTATAAAAGGTTTTATCCCCCTTCTTAACCGAGTTGGCTATCTTTTCCTCGGTTTGGGCCTTTGCTGTGCTGACTGCCTTCCCAGCTTCCTTTTGCTTTAACTGATACAGTTCTCTGTCCTGCTCCTTCTGTGATTCCTTGTACTTCCTGAATGCTTTCTTTTTCTCTTGAACCTTCACTGCCACTTCCTTTGAGAACCATAGTGGTTTCTTACATCGTTCGTTTATTTGCTTCCACAAAGGCTTGTTACCTCTGTGATGGCAGTTTTATTATTCCCATTGTTCTTCCACCCTTCTTCCTGCCCATTTGCTAGTGCATTCCTTGAGGGCACTCACCCATTTTAGCAAAGTCAGCCCTCCTAAAGTCCAGTACTTTTGCCTTTGTATGACTTGACTCTATTGCTGTGTTTATTGTGAACATACTGTTCGATGGTCGCTAGTTCCCAGATGGCTACCACTACTACATCTGTGATCTCTTCATCTGCATTTGAGAGAACCAGGTCTAAGATTGCTCCCTCTCGAGTGGGCTCCAATACTAGTTGTCTAAGGCATGCCCCCTGTAGGGCATCTAGAATAACCCCACTCTTCGAATTGGCTGCTGCAACTGCACTCCAGTTAACATCTGGCATATTCAGATCACCCATCAGCAATATATCCCCTTTTTCTGCCATTCTAAGTATACTTTCTATCATAGATGAGAGCAATTCGATAGCCCACACCTGCTACAACAGCGCATTCAAGGGAAATGGTCTCCTCAACTGGAACACTAGGGAGAGCCAATTCGGTCTTAAAACAGACTGCACCCCCCCCCCCACAGTCCAACCTCGGGTGATGTATCTCTCTATACCTGGCTGGAATTGTGGCCTCCAAAATCGGTCCCACATTATTATCCAGCCAGGTCTCAGTGATGCAGGCCAGATCTGTTGAGGCAACAAGATCTGAGATTACAGCAGTCTTGTTCCGGACAGATCTGGCATTGCACAACATTGCCCGGGTTGGACAAAACTCCTAGACTGCCCTGACTACCTGCCCATCACTAAAGAAGGTGCCCTTGGGTATGGGGACCAAACAAGATGGTCCATGCTCTAAGCTCCACTTCGCCCCAGGGAGTCTCCTGGACTTAATCACCCTAATGGGGGCGCTCCACTCGGCTCGCCTCCACTGTTCACCCCCCTGCCCCTCCTCCCCTCCTACAGGCAATACCTAAAGCCCGACAACGTTTGGTAGATGGAAAAAAACAGAGGGGGTTATAAAAGGGGCGGAGGGAGTGGAGAGCAGAGGCCGAGTAGCGCACGACCGGGGGGCAACAGGTAGACATATCTCAAACAATAAAAATCCTCAAATAGACAAAGCAAGAGAATACTTAAAATCAATTCTTTATGCAGTTGAATCAGACTAAATAACTACAATAACTAAACTACTAAATAAAATAGCTACATCAATAAATAACTAAACCAAACCCAATTAACTCCCCCCCCCCCAAGACTCTCACCGTATTGAGGATGGGAAGCAAAAACAAAAACTAAAACATAAACAAATGAACAAATTCACTCTAAAAAAACCTCACAGTAAAGATAAAAGAGAGATGTACACAATATTAACAAAGCAATTAAAAATAATAGTAATAATAATAGTAATTGGCACTCTCACTGCCAAACAATTACATTTTTTAACCAGAATCTTGATGTTAGGTGTGGTTCTGAAAAAGTATATATATATATAAAAAAAAAGAATATGAGGCCGTGAAGCACTCACCCCCACTCAAAGATGAAATGTCCAATTGTTGTTCTCTCACCACAGTAATAATCAGGAAAGTAAAAATATAAATCCAGAGGCCCTCTCACTGCCTCACCAGTTCAACAACCAAATACCAATGATCCCATAAATCATCGTAGGGATTCACATTAGTCTTGATCAAAAATAGTCTCCTTCTACCCCAAAGAAGGGAGCCAGAGCATCCACAGTAGCACTTTAGCCAAAAACCTGAAATACAGGCCAAAGTTAAAGATGAATAAAGGCTGAAGACAATGTCTAGGTCGAACAGGCAGTAGTTGCTTCCAACTCATGCAGGATAACATAATAATTCCTAATAGATGTTTTTCCAGCAGCCAAACAGTCAGGACCAAATGGTAACAGCTAGTTTGCAGCTAGCCCAAACCAAGACCCTCCCACCTGGGTCAGAGCCCCGAAACAGAGCGATCCCATAATCACACCGTGCTGAGGACTCCCCGAGATGAACAAAGAAGTAACACCCTCTGGTGAACTCCTGCTCAGCCCCTCACCCCCAGAGAGCTTAGTTCGAGATGCCGCTCCCCAGCCAGAAACCCCGTCCCAACCAAATCACATAGCAACAGCCAGTTTAAGGAGGCCCAAGTAAAACTCCATGTTTCAAACAAACCCAGAACATCTGATGACAGGCTCACCACTCCGGAGTATAAAAAGAAAACAGTTCTTGTGATTAGAAATCCAAACCTCCTCACGGTCCTCTAAATGACAGGACTTCATGATCTTACAAGTGGGAGAACTCCTCAACTAGCGTCCTCGCTTCCAGAGTAAAAATCTGGTCTTAAACGATACTGCCCAAAGCAGTATTCACTCAGGTAAAGTCCGGCCGACAGTCCAGCTAGCAAAAATCCATCCTTGATGTTCCGGCAGACTACTAATGTTCGGCTGTTCCCCAGGGTGATCACAGTGAATTATACTGTAACCTGAGAGAGCACACAGATTATCAGGTGTGCATGGTTTTAGCCACGTCTCAGTTATACGAAGGATATAATGTTGGTAGAGCATGGTCCACACTAGTAGCTCATCATGCTTGGAGAGTTAACTTCTGATGTTGATATGGGCAATTTTGAGGCCGTTATTGTTTTGCCATGGTACAGACTTAGAGGCAGAAGAGGCAAGGCTAGGGCCTGGGTTGAGCTCAACCACCTATGGGAGCTGGTCAGAAACTCTGGATGGCAAAACGACATCCCAAACTACAAACATACCCACAATGACTGCACCAAAACCATCTGGCAAATGAAGTCCGCCTACCATAAGCATGCCCTCACAAACTCCTGGGGCAATGGTCGGGAATTCTGGAAGAACATAAAGGAACTCACCGGAAACCCACCCAAAACCCCCCCTCAATACTCAACATCAACGGAACCACAACCCTCAACCCAAAAACCATTGCGGACACCTTTAACAAGGCCTTTACTGACCTCAATGCTGTCCTACCCCAGGACTACTTCAAAGATGGTGAAACCCCTCTGTCCTCAATGAACACTACTCCCACCAGCTCCCCCCACTTCTACTTCATAGCAGTCAAGGCTCACCAAGTATGCAAATATGTTACCAAAGCCCTTGGTAAATCAAGATTCAGTAATGACTTCCTCAATCTCAAAATCCTGTCTCTCACATTTGATGAAGTGCTTAGTGCTCTGACCAGAATTTTCAACCTCTCCCTCAGCCTTAGCCAGTTACCAGACAGATGGAAATCTGCCACAGTCACCCCAATCCATAAAAGTGGTGACAAAACTGTCCAAGATAACTACAGACCTATCTCCCTACTACCCCCACTCTCCAAGGCACTAGAATGCATTGTCTCGGACCAGTTCACAGAATACCTGGATATGTACAACATCCTGTGCAAGCAACAACACGGGTTCCACAAAGGTCACAGCACCTCCAAAGCCCTACTTGAATTCACCGGCGCAATCCACAACGCACTTGACTCCGGCGAACTACTAGGCTTAATCTACATTGACTTAACTAAAGCCTTCGACACCGTCAGTCACCCCCTCCTGCTTGTCCAGCATCAGAACACTGGACTGTCAACCGACTCCATTGGCTGGTTTAAGAGCTACCTTGAAGAACGGTCCCAAACAGTAAGAATCGCTGATACACTCTCAGACCCTAGACTGGTCCGCTCGGGAGTCCCCCAGGGCTCCATTCTGGGACCCCTCCTCTTCAGCCTATTCTTAAACTCACTACCAGACAACTGCCCAGAACAAATAATTCTCTATGCCAAAGATGCTGTGATTCTGACCTCGGACCCTGATCCAATCCAATTACAAAATAAACTTCAGTGGGCATTCTCCTCCATCAAATCCTGGTTCCTAAGTCATAAACTGCTTCTCAGTCAGAAAAAAAACAAGTCCATGGTCTTCTGCAGCCCCCACAACAAAAACAAACAACTCCACCTCTCCACTGCAACCGAACAAGGAGCCATCCTAGAGCAAACACAATTGTTCAAGTACCTCGGCATCACCCTTTATCCCCACCTCTCATACACTGTCCATATCAGCAATGTTGCAAAGTCTGCCAATGCGAGGTTAGGCATATTATTCTGACACAGGAAACACCTAACCCCAGAAGCACTGTCAGCGGCCGTCCAAAGCTCCATCGTCAGCATCATAGATTATGGTCTTATCATATATGGGTCTGCAACTACCACTGCTCTCAAACGTATCACAACCTCCCTGAATAAGGCCTGTCGTCTCACCACTGGCTCACATAGCTGTACCCACACATGACCTTTATTCCCAATCTGGATGGCTTCCACTGGACAAATGCATAAAATACCAAACCTGCATCACTGCCAAGAAAATTATAATGGGGCTTGCAACACCTGGTGTCTGTGCCCTTCTTAAGCCTAGAGATAGGAATGTCACTACAAGGAGATCCAATTCCCATCTACTACATAGCCCACGATGTTGCATAACCCAAGGACAAAGATCATTCACCTAATGGGCATCCAACTGGCTCAACTCTCTTGGCAGCGACATAGCGACTGCTCCAACACTCGGCCTCTTCAAGTCCAAGTTACGCCTCTCACTGCTTGTATCCTGCGATTGCCCATCTTAACATTTCCACCATTCCAGCTGCACATGCCCCAGCACCCAGCACTTACAATCAGTCTTTGCACCCCTAGCACCTTACCTGTCATATTCCCTCGACAAGGCCCCCTGGCTGCACTGTCTCCCACCCTTGCCCACCTCCCCCATATTTCCACTCCTGCCTCGCCCCCCAGCCACCTCCCATACTCTCCTTACCCCCTGCACCTCCTCCCCTCGATCTCCTACTTCACTTCCCCACCCACCCACCCACCCCTCCTTCCCTTGTCTTGTTCATAGCTCAAGTCTTTGTACTGGTTATTACATGTCTGTAAGTCAATGACTATATGTTTGTAACTAAAAATGATGACTGTTGCACACGCTGACATGGAACCTTTGTAAAAGAGCCTCGGCTCAAAGGTATTGTAATCCTAGATTGAAATAAATAAAATCAATAAACATCTCCATAATGTAACTGACCAATATGGGCTAGGTAGGTAAGGGGACAGAATCTAGTACACAGGCTGAGGCGGTTACAGCACCATTTCTGTCTTATTAAAAAAGTTGCTATCTGGTAGTAGGAGCGAGACGGCAGTAGGTCTACAGTTGACACCATAGGAGTAGGATGGATTAGGAGATTAGGCATTGTGAACTCCTGGCATTCATAATGTACGGCACTAGGTATGATTGCTGGGGGGGAAGGAGTCAATAAGATGTAAAAAACTACAGAGGCTTAATGAGAGCCATGCATTCAACAAGTACAAGATTACAGAGCACAGAACGCCTCTAGGGAACTCAAGACTGTGAGTATAATGAAAAGTGTAGCTTCTATGTAAAGTAAGGCTGCGCACCTTTAGACGGGTCACCCAGGTAGGGAGATACCAGGGTGTGTTGGAAAGTGTAGGAAGGTAGTAGCTATGTACAATGAAGGCAAAAGCTACACCTTTATGAGACTCACCCAGATAGGGAGTATCTATGGTGTGCAAGAAATGTAGAAAGTAAAAAATACAATTACTTAAAACAGGCCTCAGACAAAGGGATCCAGAGCATAAAACATTCCATTTTAGAGATAGACAAATAGATTAGCACCAGTGCAGGCAGTAGGGACTGGAGCATAAGCTGACGCACAAAGCAAATCAGGTTGCAGGCAGTAGTATTTTGATACGTACAGTCAGGTTGGTACTAGATGGTTCGGTATAAAGTGGAGGGGGCTGTTCACACAAACAGTGGACCTTACATAATGACACATACTGAAGCACTAGGGAGAGTGAATATTGCGCTGTAGGCCCACTAGTAGTGTCAGGAGCACAACCTGACTCAGATTACAACAGCCATGCATGAAAAGGGCACTTTATGTATGAGGTCTAAACATGTAGAGAGATATATACAGTACATAGATGTATATGTATTTTATACATATGTATTTATGGTACTGACACTAGCGGGGAAGCTTGAGCTGTGTCTCCTGGCATCTTCCCTCTGGTGACTCCCCTTGAGGACTCCCACTCCTGCTGTGCTAGTCACACTGGGACTGGTCATGCAGGACCACTCCGGCCAATGGCCTGAAGTAGCCAAGGAGTCTCTCCCCCTAGTGAGCACTCTGAGCGCTGATTGGGGAAAGCAGAGAGAGTCACAAAAAAGCCTTTTTTTTTCTGTTTAATGCAGCTGCTGTTCTGCAAGAAATGATGCTGGATTCTGTGACTGGGGGAGTACTTCAGTGAGCAGGCTCGCAACCCCCTCTTCAGATGGCAGCTCTGACCAATAACATGGTGAGCTACACTGTGTTGTTTGAGCAGATCCTATTGGCTGCCATTAGAATCTTAAACCAATTGTATACCCGTTGAGTGTATATGAATGACGGCACACGATCATGTTGCCGTAAACAAAAACAGCACAGCAATGTACCGACTGCACTGTAAATACAGCGGATACATTGCTGGCACTGAAAAGGAATGCTGAAAGCATAATCTGCGAAGAACACAAAGAACTTCTTCGGTTTCAGTGAAGGGCTACACCCTCCTGTGACAGGAAGATCCTATCACTCTTAAGGACCAACCTTTTCTAAAATCTGTTGCAACAGTTCTTCTATTTCTTAGTTTAATTTATCCTCTACAATTTCTAGTCCATAAGGTTGGCCACCTATGGGTGCCCCCTCCTGTTTCTTGACTATGCTATAGTGTCCTCTTTAATTTTCCTTTTCCCTCTCATGTCCTTGTACAGGGAGGTTATTGTGGTGACCTCTGATCTGATGTAAAACAACAGGCTGTGCTCCTCATTGTTGGATTTAGTATGCAATAGCACTATGTCATAAAATACCTTGATGCATATGCCTTATATGTATGAAACCTGTAAATGTTGAAAATACCACAACACTAGGTATTTTTGATAAAGGTAAAAAGTTACTTGGAGACTGTTTATTTATTTAAGTCTAGGATTACAAATACCTTTGAGCCTAGGCTCTTTTACAAAGGTTCCACATCAAATACAGTACAATACAGAAAAATATGGAACATAACATAAGAATTGGAGAAAAAAAAAAATGCTGTAGTCAGAATAAGCTGTACTAGAGTGAGATAACATAGGAGAAGACCAGGGAAAAATACAAAGTGGACATGGGGGGGGGCACACAGAGGGAGGTAGGAGCAGCCAAAGGCATTGTCAACATCACAGTGGGGGAGCAGAATGTGTCATAGTCGACAAAACGGGGGGAAGTGCTATTGGAGGGAAGGGGAGGGAGGGGAGATAAGGCAAGAAAGGAGATGGGGAAGTGAGAGAAGAGGGAAGATAGGATACAAGTGCTAGTGAGGAGGAGCATAGAGAGGCTAGGTCGAAGATGAGTAGGGCTGGTTATATGTAGCAATCACAGGAGCTAGCAGCAGTGAGATGAAGGTAAAGCATGGATTTGAATGGGCCAAGCTTAGGAGCAGAGAAGATGTCAGGGCTGAGACCATTTAGCCAGCTAGGCCCCCTATGGGTAAAGGATCTTTGGCCCTGGGAGGTGCGACAGTGGGGAACCTGGAGGAGCTGAGTTTCTGATCCCCTGGTGTTACAAAGATTCAGGCACGGTTGCAGTAGGGCTTGGACTCCAGGTGGGGCAAGGCCCATGGTTACTTTCTTCGCCATTGTGCAGGTTAGATACTTAATGCGATAGGAGAGTTGAAGCATAAAGGTCACAATATATGAGTGAGATGGTGGGCACCAGAGATCAGCCGACAGGCCTTACTGAGGGATGTCAATATTCATCTGAGCACAGTAGCTGACGCAGAACCATAGATGATAAGGCCACAGTCAATGATGAAGACCACTAAGCTCTGGACAGTGATCTTCAAGGCTTCCGATGTAAGATGTTGTCTGTGCCGATACAGTAAGCCTAAACGCATATTTGCAGCTTTGGCAACACAGTCAATGTGGGAATCATAGGATAGATTAGGGTCAAGAGATATCCCAAGGTATTTAAATGACTGCACCTGCTCAAGGGTGTTTCCGAAGCTAGTTGTAATGGTGAGGGGGTGAAGGCTATGCTTATTGTGAGGGTTGTTGAAAAGCATAACCTTGGTTTGTTTATGGTTTAGGACCAGCTTATACATACTAATCCCATTTTCCACAGCTCAAAACCTTGCTGAAGATTGTGTTGTTAGAGTTTAGGGTCCTTGTGGGAGGTGAAGATTACTGCATTGTCAGCATATAGGATGAGTTGTTCAGGGCAAGATTGCGAGAGGGTGTTCAGGAGAAAGCTGAACAGTAGAGGGCCCAGTATAGACCCCTTGGGGACTCCAGAGTGGACTGGTCTGGCATTAGGAGAGAACACCCACGATTTTTACTGTTTGTGACTGATTTTCCAAGTAGCTATTGAACCAAGCTGCAGTGTCAGGAGACAGCCCAGAAGACTGGAGCTGTTCAGTCAGCAGACGATGGTGGACAATGTTGAATGCCTTAGTCAAATCAACACATATAGCCCCGATTAGATGACCTTTATCCAATGTGCTGTGTAGTGCTCCAGTGAATTCCAGTAAGGTAGATGAAGTGCTATGGCCTTTTCTGAAACCATGTTGTTGTGTACATACAATATTGCATTTATCCAGGTAGTCTGTAAGTTGGTCAGCCACTATGCAGTCCAGGGCCTTGGAGAGAGGGGGTAGTATAGAGATCGGTTGATAGTTCCCTTGGATGGCCTTATCCCCGCTTTTGTAGACTGGTGTGACTGTGCCAGCTTTCCATATGTCAGGGAACTGGCTGCGGCTAAGGGAGAGGTTGAACATTTGAGTTAGTGGACCTAGGACCTCATCAAGGGTGAGAGATTGCAGTTTAAGGTCCAGCAAGTCTCCGCTAGTTCCTGACTTGGAGATTGCTTTAGTGATGTATTTGCGGGCTTCGTGCTTCTTTACAGTTTTGAAATAGAAAGGCGGGTGACTGGAAGGAGTGGGATAGCTAAAGGGAGGAGTGGAGTCAGAAACCAGGAAAAAGTTCATAGGGAGAACACTACTTAGGTCAGTGAATGCATCATTGAAGGTGCTGGCAATGACCAGGGGATCAAGAGTGATAGACTCATCAACATTTAACACTACTGGGGAGGATTTGGGCTACTTCCCTGTGACTTCTTTGATGTTCTTCCAAAAGTCACTCCCGTTTCCCCAGGTGTTAGAGTTTCTCTGTAGTACATGCTTTTCTTTAGTCTAATGGATTTCATGCAGTTATTGCCGGCACGTTTGTAATTCTGTATGTTGGATTGAGCACCAGAGGCCTTAGCCAGTGCCCAAAGGTGGTCCCTTGATTTTAGGTGTGCCAGAAGCTCACCAGTTAGCCATGGGTTGCATATTGCATTGACTTTTCACTTTTTGAGCGGGGCGTAGGAGCTGCAGGACTGTATTATAAAAATTAAGTTACTGGGGTACAAATATTAAAAAAACCCTGTTGTGTTATTTAAAATGCATGTAAATTAAAGATTGTTTGAGAGGCCCTATGGCACCATGCATTCCTGCTTTAAGCTGAACCAGCCTAAAATTTCATGGTGATTTGCATATACATCCCATAATGCTTTGTATTATGGGGGTATGTGTGATTTTGTATTTCTTTGAAACTTGGCTTCTTGCCAGTGCCCTTTGGGGTAACCCTTGCTTCAATGCTTTTGTACTGAGGTTCTTTGTCTTTAGCTTGTTTTGGGGTTTTCCCTCTTTTGAGCTCCCCATGTCCCAAATACAGAAGATCAACATAGGGATTGAAACAATTTTCACTAAAGAGATAGATCAGTGGGTTAGCAGGTGCTAAGTGCAGAAGAAGGACATGCATAGTCTGTTGCTGCAGACTAATGTACTGAAGAAGGGATATGCCCTTGCTTAATGTTATCCCGTGTTTTAAATAAACATCACCCAGAGATTGTGTGTTGAACCTGAAGTTCTGAGTCTGGTCCATCTGTTATCCCACAACCCCTTCACAGACTTGATGTCAGAAGTGGGATAGCTTGCTGGAAACGTCTGGACTGGGCTAGGGAGATGTTTTCTGGCAGATATCACCCAGATATCCCAAGTGAACCGATGCACCAGGAGTCGCCAGAGAAGAAAGTCTGTGGAGTTCTGATCAGAACCATGGCCGATAGACTGGGAGAAAGGCTGCTGCCTGGACTGGATCTGGGAGCTCAGAGGAAGGCCAAGCCTGAAGGTGATGAAGAGATCCAAGGGGACGAGGAAGAATTGAGGGAACTGCCTCCTCTTGAAGACACTCCACCTGAGGATATAGGGGAGTTGTTGAAATGGCTCTGCATAAAACAGGTGCATATGGAAAGAGAGAGAGAGAGATACTGAGTAGCAAAATAGAGACACTGAGCGGGGAAGGCAAGATGCCAAATGGGTGGATACCGTGAGGGTCCTGCATGCCATTGATGCAGGAAAAACAGAAAGACCCAGTAGCCCAAAAGACATTAAACTGTCTAAACTTTCAGACAGTGATGACATTGAAGCCTACCTCACAATGTTTGAGAGGATCACTCAAACATGCGCATGGCCAAGGGAACAGTGGTTTGCTCGACTAGCACCGTGCCTGACAGACAATGCCCAGTTGGTTTATAGCCACAAGGACTCCCGAGAGGCAGAGGACTATGACTGTGTGAAGCAGGAGATCCTCAGGTGCTATGACATAAACACTGAAACCTATCACCAGATGTTTAGGTTTCTTAAAATACAGACAGTGGATACCCCGAGAGACTTATACTCATTTCAAGGAACTCTGCTGCAAATGGTTGCAGACAGATAAGAGCAAGGACTAACTTCTGGACAAAGTTTTACCCGAGGATGTACAATTTTGGGTTCGGGAGCATAAGCCTGAGCCCACTGATAAAACCATCATGCTGGTGGAAGACTTCCTGGCAGTACGACCATCCAGACCCAGAGGGTTCCAAGGGACATCAGCAGCTGCAACCACCAGCAATCTGGTAAGGAACTCTTTTATTTATAAACTGTCAAATCCAGCCCCAGTGAAACAAGACTGGAGAGCAGAGAGAGGGGACGAATTCCTGTAGCAAAGACTGTATGTCATGGGTGTCAAAAGAAGAGACATTATATAAGAAACTGACCTAATATAAAGAAAGAGACAGCTCACCTGGCTACTGTGCAGATTGGATCACAGCAGGTGATGGGACTGATTGATTCCCGGAGCAGACAGATTCTTGTGCGAGCAGATCGGGTGACTGGGAATAATAAAGGGCCAGATACCGCAGTCATCTTTGTGCATGGAGATACCCATTGCTACCCTACAGCCACTATACAAATGACTGTTCAAGAAAAGACACATGAGGTAGAAGTGGGATCGGTACCTTGCCTACCCATGCCAGATATTGGGCATGACCACACAGACTTTGCTTCATTTATACACTGTCATGACACCTAGGACTCTGTTGTAGTTGCCGTTACCACCAGAGCTCAAGTGAAGCAAGGACATTTACTACCTGTGTTCCCATTTGATGATGTTTTTAAGGATCCTGGCAAGGACTGTAAAACTAAGGTGGAGAAGAGGAAGCTAAAGAAGGACTGGACTGATACTCATGCTGGCGTACAGCCAGACTTGGGACACACTTTTAAATGTGATATACAGCATGAGCAAAAGGTAGACCCTTCACTTAACCCTTTTTTTCACAGGTGGGAAAGGCAGTGGAAAAAGGTGCCTCTCAGTTTGCTGTAAAACAGGGAATAATGTACAGAGAATACACTAACCCCAGAACTGGAGAGGTAGTAGATCAACTAATGGGTCCAGGAAAATTCCGCTCCCAAATCATGTATCTGGCACATTCCATCCCTTTAGCAGGCAATGCAGGCAGAGATAGCACCTTGAACAGGATATAACTTAGGTTTTATTGGCCCTCTTATCAATAGGAACATAGCTGAGTATTGTAAAGCATGTACTGAGTGCCAGAAAGTAGCTCAGGCAGGAAAAAGGGATAGAGTACCACTACAACCCATCCCAATTGTGACTAATCCCATTGACAGGATAGCCATGGATCTAGTGGGCCCCCTGGAAAAGAGCTCCAAGGGTAACAGATTTGTACAGGTCATATGTGATTATACTACCCGCTACCCAAAAGCTATCCTCATAGGAATTGTCACCACCCTGAGGATAGCAGGGGAGCTAGCAAAGGTATTTAGTCACATGGGAATCACCCAGGAAATGCTCACTGATCAGGGGAGTCATTTTAATGCACACCTGCTAAAAGAATTGTACCATCTGCTGGGCGTGGTAGCAGAGCGTACTTCCCCATACAATCCACAGACTGACGGCCTCATGGAGAGGTTTAATCAGACATTAAAGAGAATGTTGAGGAAGCATGTAAAAGAAGAGGGTAGAGATTTGGATAGTTACCTCCCCTATTTACTTTTCGCTTACAGAAAAATCCCTCAAGCATCCACTGGTTTCTCTCCTTTTTCAATATTGTACTGGAGGAACCTGAGGGGGCCACTGGATGTGGTTAAAGAACACTGGGAAGAAGGTGGGACATCTTAATGTTGTAGAGTACATGACTCAGTTATGCAAATGCCTAGTGAGGTATATCAACTTGGCACACCAGAGCTTAGGACAGAAGCAAGACTTGCAGAAAGAAAGATACGACCAGGGTTTGAAGACTAAAACATTTCAGTCAGGGGACAAAGTGTTGTTACTTCTTCTCTCCACAGAGAAAAAAACTCATGAAATGGCAGGGCTCCTTTACTATTTTGAGGCAAACAGGAGCAGTGAATTATGAGCTTAGCATGCCAGGAAAGAGACCTCCCCTAGAAAATGTACCATGTGAACCTCTTTAGGAAATGGCATGGGAAGCTTAACCTCTCCCTTTATATCCATCCTGAAGTTAGGGAGTCAGAGCTGGAGGTTGCCTATAAAAGGCTAGAGCAGTCAGGATAGCTGGGGGAAATCCAGATAAACCCTGAATTGGAGCCTCAGCAATAGAAAGATTTGCAGGGGGTATTATAAGAATTTGAGTCCACATTCACAAACATCCCGGGGAGGGCCAAAGGAATTGTGCACACCATAACTGCCACACAAGACAAGCCAATACACTAAAAGCCCTACAGACTGTCCATGAAGGTGAGGGATGAGGTGATTCAGGAAGTCAAAAAAATGGAGCTGTTAGGCATAATTGTGTCCTCAAAGAGTGCATGGTCTTCACCCATGGTCATAGTGGACAAGAAAAGAGGGTGGGATACGTCTATGCCTAGATTTTAGAAAGCTTAGCAACGTGTCACTATTCAATGCCACGAATAGATGACATCATCGGCTAGGCAATGCACAGTGTATCTCCACCCTTGACCTTACTAAGGGATACTGGCAAATCCTCTTGTCACCTGATTCACAAAATGAAACCACACACCAGTCGGTTTATACCAGTTTGTCACAATGCCATTCGGACTACATGAGGCCCCAGCTACTTTTCAGTGTTTTATGGACCACATACTAAGACCACGCACTGAACACTCTGTGGTTTATTTGGACGATGTGGTCATATTCAACCCTGACTGGGAATCCCATGTTAGACACTTGACCCAGGTATTGCAAGCAATAAAGAAGTCAGGAGTGATTAATAACCCTGCTAAGTGTGCCCTAGCAAAGACTGTGACAAGATACCTAGGGTTCATTTTAGGCAATGGACAAGTGAAGCCCGAGGTAGAGAAGATTATAGCAGTAGTAAGCAGCCCAATACCTACCACAAAAAAGCATATGAGATCTTTCCTAGGCCTGGCTAGTAATTACCAGAGATTTATTCCTAAATTCTAAGCCACTGCCAGCCTTGGCTTCAACCATGTGTTTGAGGTCCAGACTGATGCATCAGAGAATGGTACTGGGGCAGTCTTATCTCAAAAAATAGAGGGGGAAGAACATCCGATCATGTATATCAGCAGGAAGCTACATGAGAGGAAGAGAAGATATGCTACCATAGTCAATGAATGCTTAACTCTGAAGTGGGTTATTGAGTCTCTGAAATATTACTTGTGGGGGGCTGAATTTAAGGTTGCAACTGATCATAACCCCCTTTTCTGGTTGCACCAAATGAAAGAAAAAAAGCCCTGTATAATGCGGTGGTACTTAGCTCTTCAGCCCTATTGATTTACTGTGTCCCACAGGGCAGGGACAAAACATTTAAATGCTGATTTCATGCCTAGATATGGTGCAGGAATTGATGTCAATGAAATATGACAGACTTTCCCTTAAAGGAGATACTGCAGGGAAGGTACCATTAGTCTCTGTTGAGAAATGTGTTAACGTCTCAGGGTAAAGAGTGATGATATCCACTATGTTTATGATGGAATGTTTATCGTTAATAGGGACCCTGAGGTGGAGCTCCTGAAGATGGATGGGTGGAAGCTCCATCCCTTCCTGGGACAGGAAGGTGGCAAGCAGTCTGAAAAAAACTGCTTCCATCTTAAGGTGGAGGATATGTGACAGGGAGATCTTATCACTCTAAAGGACCAACCTTTTCTTAAGTCTGTTGCAACATTCTTCTATTTCTTAGCCTAATTTTTCCTTTACAATTCCTAGTCCATAAGTTGGGCACCTATGGGTGTCCCTCCCCTTTCTTGACTATGCTATAGTATCCTCTTTAATTTTCCTTTTCCCTCTCATGTCCTTGCACAGGGAGGTTACTGTGGTGACCTCTGAGCTGATGTAAAACAACAGGCTGTGTTCCTCGTTGTTGGATTTAGTAATAGCACTATGTCATAAAATACCTTGATGTATGTGCCTTGTGTGTATGAAACCTGTAAATGTTGAAAATACCACGGCACTAGGCGTTTTTGATAAAGGTAAAAGTTACTAGGGAAATGTATTATAAAAATTAAGTTACTGGGGTAGAGCCATCAGAAACCCCATGTTGTGTTATTTAAAATGCATGTAAATTACAGACTGTTTGAAAGGCGTTTTGGCACCATGCATTCCTGCTTTAAGCTGAACTAGCCTAAAATGTCACAGTGATTTGCATATATATTCCATGATGCTTTGTATTATGGGGGTATGTGTGATTTTGTATTTCTTTGAAACTTGGCTTATTGCCAGTTCCCTTTGGGGTAACCCTTGCTTCAGTGCTTTTGCATTAAGGTTCTTTGTCTTTAGCTTATTTTTGGGTTTTCCTTTTTTGAGCTCCCCGTCACCCAAACACACAAGACCAACATAGGGATTGAAATAATTTTCACTAAAGAGATAAGAGTAGTAGATCAGTGGGTTAGAAGGAGCTGACCAAGTGCAGAGGAAGGACATGCATAGTCTGTTGCTGAAAACTGATGTATTGAAGAAGGGAGATGCCATTGCTTGAGGTTATCCCATGTTTTAAATAACCATCACACAGAAATTGTGTGTTGAACCTGAAGTTCTGTGTCTGGTCCACTTGTTATCCCACAAACCCGAACCCCCCTCCCCCAGTAATATAATCAACACCGGGAAGGGGGGGGGGTGTTCAACAAGGGGATGAGGAGAAACACCTGTGGGGATGGTGGTGAAATAAATGCACAATGCGGTTTGCAAAAGTCTGGGACTGGGATTCAAGCCCTGGTCCACAGACGAATAGCTGTCCTGCATTGCTGCAGCTCATCCTTCTGAGCCACAGAGGCTGCTTGGTGGACCACCTCCCCAGCAGTGGCCCTGACCTCTGCATCACTCCCCCCTACTAGCCATGCACGACAGGGTACAAAACCGTGCTTGCTACATTTGTGCCTTGCAGGGTTTTGTACCATCACTGTAGCTCCCTGCGCTGTATGACTTCGCCATTATACATACAGCAGATTGACCCAGTACCATGAAGGACATACCTGTGTCTAACTAAACCATATCCACCCAATAAAAAGGCAGTGTGTCTTGAAGTACTGGGAGATGGAGAGTGTGTTATACACTTGGTTAATAAACTCTATATAACATTTTGGAGATTTTTGTTGCACTGGTCTCTACTGTCATTACTGTATTGTTTTCGTGATGGACAGTCAGGCAAATTTTGGATCACTGATTTCACTTCCTTTAGTGGAGAGAACTTGTTAGACCACCACAAGCAGAGACTGTGTTGAGGAAGATGCAGGGGAGTCAGTGCTGTGGCTTTTGCTGTGCTGTCTTGGTGCTCCTTTTAGTTTTCTGCTGCTTGTTGCATCTCTGGGAACACGCTGCTGGATGCCATGGGTCATCTGGCATTAGTGCTAGATGTAGTGGAGTTCCTTAGCCAGGAGTGTACTGGGAATTAGGGTCATAGACTGGGGTAATGTCCATCTCTTGCACCTGGGTTCTGCTACTAGAAACATAGACTTTGACGGCAGGTAAGGACCGCTAGGCCCATCTAGTCTGCCCATTTCCCTACCTACAGGATAGGCCGCAGATCCTAGTTAACCAACAGCCTATTTCTTCCTACCCCCCACAAGAGTTGCCTTATGTCTGTCCCATGCATTCTTGAATTCTCCCACAGTTTTTAGACCCCACAATCTCCTCAGGAAGGCTGTTCCATGCATCCACTACCCTCTCTGTGAAATAATACTTTCTCACATTGCCCCTGAATCGCCCTCCTTCTATCTTTAAATTGTGTCCCCTTGTTCTTGCAAGTCTCTTTTTCTGAAAAATGCTACCCTCTTGGACTTTGTTGATTCCACTGAGGTACTTAAAAGTTTTTATCATGTCCCCCCTCTCCTTTCTTTCCTCAAGGGTATACATGTTAAGCTCCTTTAGTCTGTCCTCATACGGCTTCTCTTGCAGACCCTGCACCATTTTAGTTGCCCTCCTCTGGACTGCCTCTATCCTATGTCCTTAGGAGATGGGGTCTCCAGAACTGGACACAGTACTCCAGATGGGGTCTCACCAACTCTCTGTACAGAGGGATAACAACTTCCTGTCTGCTGATGATGCCTCTCCCTATACATCCCAGTATACCCCCAGCCCTCCCTACTACCTTCTCACATTGCTTGCTAACCTTAAGGTTGTCTGTTATGATTACCCCCAGGTCCCTTTCCTTTTTTGTTGTTGTTACTACCTCCCCACCCATTGTGTATTCTTCCCCTGGGTTCTTGTTTCCCAGGTGCATTATTTTGCACTTCTTTGCACTGAATCCTAGCTGCCATACTTCTGACCATTCCTCCACCCTTGCCAAGTCCCTTTTCATCCTTTCCATGCCTCCTTGTGTATCAACCCTGTTGCAGATCTTTGTGTCATCTGCAAAAAGGCATACTTTTCCTTCCAGTCCCTCTGCAATGTCACTGATGAAAACATTAAAAAGGACTGGACCCAATACTGAACCCTGCGGTACCCCACTAGTAACCCCCCTTTCTTCAGAGTGGACTCCATTTACAATTACCTTCTGTGTCCTGTTTCCAGCCAATGTTTTACCCAGGCTACCACCCTGGGTCCCACTCCCAGGCTGGTTAATTTGACTATTAATCTTTTGTGTGGGACTGTGTCAAATGCTTTGCTAAAGTCTAGGTAGGCCATGTCCACAGCCCCTCCCTGGTCTACTACTTTGGTCACCCAGTCAAAGAAATCTATTAGATTCGTCTGACATGACCTTCCCGCTGTGAACCCATGCTGCCTTGGGTCCTGTGCTCCACTGGCCTCTAGGTACTCAACTATTCTTTCCTTCAGAAGTGACTCCATCACTTTCCCTACCACAGAGGTCAGACTGACAGGTCTGTAGTTTCCTGCCTCTGTCTTGGTCCCACTTTTGTGAAGGGGAATCACATCCGCCTTCCTCCAGTCCTCGGGTACCACACCATCCTCCCATGATTTATTAAAAGAGTAGCCAGTGGTTTCACTAGTTCCTCCCTTAATTCATTTAGAATTCTGGGTGAATTCCATCAGGACCCATTGCTTTGTCCACCTTCAGTTTTAGGAGTTCTTGCAGAACCCTTTCTTCTGTGAAAGGACTGGGATCGACCCCCCTATCAAGAGTGCTTCTGTTAATTGGATGAGGCACTTCCCCCTCCTCTTTTGTGAATACTGAGCAGAATTATTCGTTCAGTATTCCTGTTTTCACTGTCCCCCTCTGCCCACCCACTGTTCATTCGATTCAGCCTCACTATCCCTCCCTTTGTCTTTCGAAGCTCGCTGATGTACCTATAAAAGGTTTTATCCCCCTTCTTAACTGAGTTGGCTATCTTTTCCTCAGTTTGGGCCTTTGCTATTCTGACTTCCCTCCCTGCTTCCTTCTGCCTTAACTGGTACAGCTGTCTGTCCTGCTCCTTCTGTGTTTCCTTATACTTCCGGAATGCTATCTTTTCTTCATGACTTTCACAGCCACCTCTTTTGAGAACCATATGGCTTTTCTTTCGTTTGATTTATTTGCTTCACACAAAGGCTTGTTGCCTCTGTGATGGCAGTTTGATAATTCCCATTGTTGCTCCACACCTCCTTCTAGCCTGTTTGCTAGTGCTTTTCTGAGGCACTCTCCATCTTGCCAAAGTCAGCCCTCCTAAAGTCCAGTACCCTCACTTTTGTGTGGCTTGACTCTGTAGCTGAGTTTAACGTGAACCACACTGTTTGATGGTCACTTGTCCCAGATGGCAACCCACTTCTAGATCTGAGATCCTCTCACTGCCCCGCTTGAGAGTACAAGGTCTAAGATTGCTCCCTCACGAGTGGGTTCGAAACTAGCTGTCTAATGCCTGCCACCTGTAGGGCATCAAGAATGGCCCTGCTCTTGGATGTGGCTGCAGCAAATGTGCTCCAGTTAACATCTGGCATATTCAGGTCTCCCATCAACAGTATCTTCCCTTTCTCTACCATTCTAAGAATGCCTTCTATCATATCCTTGTCCATTCCTTCCCCCTGACATAGGGGTCTGTATACAACCCCTGTGCGGATTGTGGTGCCCTTTCCAGTCTCCAAGGTGACCCACAGTGCCTCCTCTCCTCCCTGTTTACTCTTTTGTTCAGCTGCTTTTATCCCTTCCTTTACATAGAGAGCTACTCCTCCCCCTCTTCTTCCCTGCCTGTCTCTCTTGTAGGTTAGGTACCCTGGTATGTTAACATCCCAGTCATGGTTCTCTGTGTACCATGTTTCTGTGACTGCTATGATATCCAGGCATCCCTCTTCCAATAAGGCCATCAGCTCAGGGAGCTTGTTGCCCAGACTACGGGCATTGGTACTCATTACCCTCCATTTCCTGACGGCCTTACTCCCTTTTGCCCCATCCCTGTCCTTCTTGCCTTTGTCACTTTCTCCATTTACCCCTGCCCTTCTCCCTATCGACACCTCTATGTTGGTGTTTGCTGCATTTACTACCGTGATTATTTGGGGGGGGCTAGGATTTTCCTGCTCCTTTCCAGTGCCTCCCCCCTTGGCTAGTGTAAAAGCTTGCCCTGCCCTGGCTATGTTCAGTGTAGTATGTACTAAGGTCAGTCTGAGAACCAAGATTTAGAAATGAAGCTACCACTGCATCTGGGGTCTCAAAGTTCTGCAATACACTGTTTTTGTAGATGTGTAATGAGGTAAGACAGCATAGACTGTACTGCACCCCAAGGTTCATTAGTGCTCATTGGGCTGGTGTATAGGTATGGCAGCAATTCGACAGTTCTATGGAGAAGTACGGGAATATTTTTATTTGGTGACCTTGACAAGTGATAGAACTTCTGTTTCTTGTCTAGTCCATTATCCGCTCTCTGTCCTTGAAATGGAGGAACCATGCCAGCAGTGGTCGAGGATGTTCCCCTGGATTGGAGTAGGGAACGAGGTAACGATGGGTCTAGTCAAATTCAATGGCCAGAGAACAGTCTGGGACGAACATGGCAGAGAGAGCTTTTTGTAAGAAAAGGACAGCATCTTTACCGTCATTCCCCTGTTAACTTCAAAAATTAAAGGTTATTTCTTCTACCACGATTCTGTAGATCCTCTACCTTGTCCCATAGCAGGCAGAGAACCCAATCTTGCTCTCTTGTGTATGCTGCCACTTTGTCAGACATGTCCTCCATAAAGGCAATCTGGTGCTCTGCCACACTTGTCTATCTCCAGTCTGCACCATTTCTGCATGTTCTTTTGTATGGCTACTTCCAGCTTAAATATTTAGTTCATTAACTGCTCAAACACTGATTTGATTTCTACCAGTACTGTTCCTCTTTTAGCCACTTCCATTTTGTCTGTGATAAAGTCACCTGAGCTTCTCCTTCAAACAGAGCTATTTCAGCAACCATAAGTCCGATGTGCACCAGAATAAAGTCTTACTGTCCAGCAAGAGGGCTGTGTGATTGTTAATGCTAGATCACAGCTCACCGAAATGAATTTTGTAGGATTCTGACTAAGGGTATTCAGGGAAAGATTCAGGCAGCCATCTTGTGGGTGCCCAAGCCACACACCCCGAAAACCACTAAATTTAATAACAATGAACAAAATCACTCTAAAACTAATGCAGAGTACTGCAAACTAAATAAGTTAAATAGAAAAATAAAATAGTAAACTGTAATACATAAAATAAATATGATCCTTAGGACTGGAGGATGACTTTGGTGCAACTGCTCTCGTCAGCAGAAAAACAAATCTGACATTAGTCTAGCAGGGGAAGCATGACCACAGTGCAGTATTTAAACAGAATACTAAATTCCATAAGTAGCATTCAGGTCCATCTCCAGGTTAATACCTCTGGATAGAGACGATGTAGTTTTGTATGACATTATTGTTGGGTTCCTGTTGTTAGCAGAAAACTGTAGCGGGGGTAGTGACAAACTCCCTATAATCACTATGCCCTGGCATGATCAGGGCAAGTTGCCCAGAGGCCCTAACTCTATTAGAGAGGGGAATGGTGGGAGGGTTATGGTACTCAATGGAGAAGATATTCTGGAAGATCACCAGCTATAATAAGAATGTAACTTTGATAGCTTCCCCAGAATCAAGCTTCTCCATTGAGTCCCACTTTTGGGTCCGAGTACCAAACTTTCCCTATACTGTATATGAGGGTGAAGCTGGCTCACCCTGAAGGTACAGTTTACCAGTAGCCCTCTGTGAGGAGGGAACATCTGAGGGAAAGGGCTCCTGGCAGGGCAGGCGAGAGCAGTAATTAGTTGGGTTGAGTCAGGTGCTCCTATGGCACAGGGGCAGGATGGTTCTCTGAGAGTTGCGACCTGACTTGACAGTATTATGCAGTCTCACACTCCAGAATTCCCATATTAGACTTACTTGGTCCTCAGACGTCAAGCTATGACCTCCGCTCAGCTAGAAGATCCCTCCTATGTGTCCCAGAAAGAAGCACCACCAAAGGCACCAGTGCTTTTGCCTACCATGCTCCATAACTATGGAACTCTCTCCCATTAGCGATTTGACAAGTACCCTCACATAATGCCTTAAAAAGGAGCTCCATAGCTTCATCTCCCCAAATCAATGCCCGTTTCAACCCCCCCAGCACCACTCCTAATTCTCTATGGCGCACTTGATCTCTCTCTCCCTAATGCATGCACTTATCCACCACCTGCCTATCTTATTGTCTCCCCTCCATTCTTGATGTTTTCTCTTCTATGACCTGCTACTCTCAATAACCCTTTGCCCTGTCCTAATATAACTAATTCCATAACTCATTCTAAAACTCCTTAGGTCCCTCCTATCACTACACAAAACTCCTTCCTGTGATACTCAGTGTACTATCTTCCAAACCATATGAATCTGTTTCTCTCCCAAGGATCTGCCTACTGTATATTACTATGTAAATTTCATCTATCAGATAGCTCCTTGCAAGTACGTGGATGCTTTGTATTACAGTGAATTATCGTGAACCTCTCACCTAACCTGTATGTTGAAATTCCTTGTAAATATGTTGATCTATGTCCTGCACATGCCAACAAATTGCCTTCTGCATGTTTTGTTATGTATCATATATATCACATTATGTTTTACCTTGCTTTGGCTTGTACTTTTACTGTAAAACCCTGTTATGTTTATCATGTTCCTATGTCATTCCACTTTGTAACCTCCCAGGTTGTGCCTGAAAATATTTTTTATGGCTAGCACACCTACCCGTTAAACAAAAACTAAATAAAAAATAAACAAGAAATTAGTCCCCTGGGAGTTGGAGTTTAGCACATTCCCCTGGGCCAGTGGTGCCAGTTGGGATAGGTAAAGCTTGATACAGGTTGCATTTCCTACAAGCCACCTCAGCATATAAGATGCCTGTGATTGGTACCATGTCACTTCTAAGTGACAAGCAGAAAAGTCTGTGGCTTGCCTGGCTAGCTCACTCTGCAGCAAGGTAACTAACAGAGTGTGCCTCTGCAACCGCGTATAGTGATTGTAGGCTGCCACGTGAACCTAATGCACAGAAATGCATACGACAGAGCATACTGAGTTAAACACCTTCCTTCCCAAAGCATCACAATCCCAGGAGTCTGTGCTGAAAGGTTGGTCAGCTCTAGTGGGTGCACAATACAGCATGTGGATGTTCCTGGGGGTGGGAGGAGCACAGAAAAAAAGTTACTCACCTATAACTGTAGTTCTAGGAGTGGTATATGGTGTACATCCACACTTCTGGCAGAATTCCTTTCCCCTTTAAATCTGGCCAGGACTTCAAGCTGGCTCCTCCCACCCACCCACCCGTGTGGTATCCTCCTTGGCACTGCACACCGTGGCGTAAGATCTGACCGCTGGAAGCCAGACCAGTGTGCCACTTGCCAGGGGAGGTCATGTGGGTTGTGTGGATGCATACTATATACCACTCCTCGACCTACAGTCACAGGTGAGTAACTATTTTTTCTAGGGGCGTGAATATGGTGTACTATCCACATTTCTGGCAGACTCCTAGCAGTTCTCTGGAAGAAGGGTCAAGGTGCACACACTCTATTTAGGGAAAAGAGACTGGAGAACCGAGGACACAAACCCAGCATCCCAATGTGACTCAAAGTCGATGTGGCAATGGGAGATGAAGGTGTGCTGACTTACAGGTAGCAGCCCTGCAGATCTCATGGCTAGAGACATCCCTAGAAGCAGCCACTGAGGCAGTGGTATGTCTAGTGAAATGAGACCTAAGCCCTACGGCAGGCTCCCTACTAGCCAAACTATAGCAGAGGTTGATGCAGGAGATTATCCACCTGCCAATCATCTGCTTTGCTGCTGATCTTCAGCATACGTGACAAATCGCTGGCAAACCTCTCTCCTAACTCCAGCCATGTGTTCCTTATAGTAGGCAAGCGCTTGACTCAGGTCCAACGTGTGAAGCCTGTGCTTGGCTTCCGAGGTGTGACTGGTTAAGTACACCAGGAGACTGATCACTTGGTTAAGGTGAGAATCTTCAGAAGGAACTTCAGGTTGGGGTGAAGGACAACCTTGTCTATGTGGAAGACCAGGTACAGAGATTCCCCTGATACTTCTGGTGGATGAAATGGCCCCCAAAGAAGGCAGTCTTCCATGACAGGTGTGACATCACACCTGTGCATTGGTTTGAATGGCTTGATTATGAGCATTGCCAATGCCAGCAACAAGTCCCGTGCTGGTGGAGGTTCACCCACTGGAAGGGAATTGTGGTCAAGGCCCTTAAAGAAGAACCCAATCACCTTTTCCTGCACCACCATCAGCATTCCAGCCCATGCCCAGTATGCAGATGGCTGCCAGTTGCACCCTGAGGGTTGTTGACTGAAGGCACAACTGAAAGAGGGACCTTAAGTAATCGAGGATGCTAGCCATGGGATAGGACAGAGAATAAACTCCTTGCCTTGGCACCAAATGGAGAATTTCTTCCATTTAAAGGCATAGCACTGATGAGTCGACTTCTTCCAAGAGGCCTCAACTATGTGAAGGACCTTGTTGGAGACTCAGAGTCTGGAACTCTAGTCGCTCAGGAACCAGGCTGTCAGGTGCAGGGATTGAAGGTCTGGGTGGAAGACATTTCCCTGGGAACACGGAAGCAGGTCTGGGTGAAGTGGCAGATGCAACAGAGGCCTGCTGCTGAGGCTGAGGAGCTCGGGGCACCAGAACTGCCATGGTCAGGTTGGATCCACCAAAATCACCTGTGCCTTGTCCCTCTGAGCTTTGATCAGGACCTTGTGGATTAGAGGAAGGGGAGGAAAAGCACAGAGGAGGCCCAGGGTCAAGGCCTCATGAAGGCATCCCCCGCAGCATTTCCTGCTGAGGGGGGTGGCCATAAAATAGCCTCAGCTTGGTGTCCTCCCGAAGGCAAACAGATCCACCTGAGAGCTGCCCCACTGGGAGAACAGATGGTCAGCTACCTCCTCATGGGGGGACCACTCGTGAGATGCCTTGCCCACTTGGCTGAAGTTGTCTGCCAACCGGTTGGACACCTTGGCCATATGAATGGCCAGCAGGTTGGCCTTGAGGTTGAGCACAAGGGTCTAAATGAGGAGAGCTTCCCTGCACAGAGGTAACAGAAGAGAGCTAGAGCTCTATATGGTTATATAGAGGTACAGTTCTGTATGGTTTTAAGTTGACTTTTAAATGTAATTCTTACGTCAATTGGATCCTCTACAACTTTACTGTCTGTTTATGTCTGATCTGTTCTTCCAAACCGACTATCATTAGCTTCTGATGAAGGATTGTGTATAGTCCAAACGCTTAAGCACCTGTTTCCTTTTGTAACATCTATGTTGGTAAAATAAAAGGTAACAAATCATCTTTTTTTCTGGTTCTTCTGCACAGAGGTACAGAATGCATCCCACCCTACTTGTTGAGGTGGTACATGGTCGTTATGTTGTCCGTCTGGACCTGGATGATGTGACCCTGGAGATGTGGAGCAAAAGCTATCAAGGCCAGGCGAAAAGCTCGAAGCTCCAGCAGGTGCATGTGACACTGGGACTCCTTGGGGGACCAGAGGCAGTGGACCCTGTGTTCCCCCAGGTGGGCAACCCAGTCCATCAGGGAGGTGTTGGTTATAAGAGTGATCGTCAGCTCTGGGTGGACAAAGGGGACTCTTTCCTGGGGATGTTCGGAGACCAACCACCACTGGATGGCATCCCATATCTGCTGGGTCAATGTGACCCCTTGGTTGAGGTGTCCCTGACATTGGGGCACTGATGGGTTAGCCCCCACTGCTGGGGGGCTTATCCTCCAGTGGGCCCAATGGACCATGATGGAGCAAGCTGTCATGTAGCCCAGGAGGTGCAGGAAGAAAAAATTACTTACCATAGTAGTAAGAGTTGATAAAGCAATGGGGCCAGATGGGGTGCACCCCAGGGTCCTTAAAGAACTAAGAGAGGTGGTGGCTGAACCTCTGGCTATCCTGTTTAGCCAATCACTGGAAACAGGGGAGGTACCCAAAGACTGGAGGACAGCAGATGTAGTCCCCTTATACAAAAGTGGGAACAAAGAGGAAGCAGGGAACTACAGACCAGTCAGCCTCACCTCGGTAGTGGGGAAGATCATGGAAGCACTACTGAAGCAGAGACTGGTGGAACATCTGGTTGCCAATGGACTACAGGACCCAAGGCAGCATGGTTTCACCAGGGGGAGGTCATGTCAGACCAACCTCATTGAATTTTTTGACTGGGTGACTAGGGAGGTGGATCAGGAGAGTGCAGTGGACATGGCCTATCTGGACTTCAGCAAGGCCTTTGACACTGTGCCACATAGAAGACTATTACACAAACTGGGGAATATGGGTGTGTCAGGACAGTAGTGTGGTGGGTAGGTAACTGGCTGGGTGGCAGGACACAGAGGGTGGTGGTAAATGGCTGTCACTCCACAGAGGGAAGAGTGACCAGTGGGGTACCAGGGATCAGTGCTGGACCGGTCCTATTCAACATCTTCATCAGTGACATGGCGCGGACCTAGAAGGCAGAATTTCACTGTTCGCTGATGACACAAAGCTCTGTAACAGAGTAGATACACCAGAGGGTGTAGACAAAATGAGAAGCGACCTGCAGAAACTTGAAGAATGGTCAGGAGTTTGGCAGTTGAAATTCAATGCAAAGAGTGCAAGATAATGCATATGGGGCACAAAACCCTGGCACAATATATCAGTTGGGGGTGAGGATATAGCATACCAAGCAGGAAGGGATCTTGGGGTTATCATCTCTGATGACCTCAAGGTAGGAAACAGTGTGACAAGGCAGCGGTAAAGCAAATAGGATGCTGGGATGTATAGGCAGGGCATTACCAGCAGGAAAAGGAGGTCATAATTCCACTATACAAGACACTAGTGAGGCCCCACCTGGAGTACAGTGTACAGTTCTGGAGACCATACCTACGTAAGGACATAGACAGGGTAGAGAAGGTTCAGAGGAGGGCAACAAAGATGGTGCATGGATTGCATCACAAGTCCTATGAAGACAGGTTGAAGGAACTGAACATGTACTCCCTGGAGGAGAGGAGGAAGAGAGGGGATATGATAGACATAGAAGTATCTTACAGGGAGGAACAGGGTGCAGGAAAACACTATTTTTAAGCGAAAAAGATGTTCCAGGACTAGAGGGCATGGGATGAAGCTGGAGGGAGGACGATTCAGAGGAAACATGAGAAAGAATTTCTTCACAGAACGGGTGGTGGACAAGTGGAACACCCTGCCAGAGGAAGTGGTTGGGGCTGAAACAATCACGGGATTTAAGAATGCATGAGATAGACATAAAGGAATTCTGGAGGTCAGGGGTAAGGTGCAACAGACTTCTAGGAAAACAAACTGAACTTACAAGCTCAAATGGGCAGACTGGGTGGGCCATAGGCCCTTATCTGCCGACACTGTCTATGTATCTGTGTGACAATATGCAGTAAGCTGGCTAGGAGGAGCTGACTCAGAGGTGGGGTTTATTATAATGAATCAAATGAATTAGTCAATAAAAGAGAGTTAGAGGGTATGCTGAGTGGAGCTTGCCCAGAGGGCACCAGAATTTTTCTCGAAACTAGAATAGGAACATGTCCATATTAAGTGTGAACCAACGGGATTTAAAAATCATGCAACCGCATGAACAATGAATAAATGAAAAAACATGTAAACTTTGCTTTAAATGCAATTCAAAAGTTCAGCAACAAATTTGGCAACCATACAGAAATCAGAGTTTTCTTCAGTTAGGATACTTGGGGAGGAAGGATGGGAGCTTACTGATGCTAAAAGACACCGTGGAAGAAACAATATTACTACAGTGAATAATTTTTTCTTCTCACCCCTGGGGTCCTTTAGCATCAATAACAATATGCAGACTACAGAGCAGTGCAGTTGGGAGGCAGGTACAGAACTTACTTAGGGAAGAGGCTCTGCAAGACTGCCCTGCCAAATCTGGCATCAGATCTGGACTGTACATCCAGGACATAATGCTTTGTGAATGTATGTATAGTATTTCATGTAACTGTTTTGCAGACATCAATTAAGGGAATATCCCTTGCATCTGCCACTGTGGCAGCAGTGCCCCTAGTTGAATGGGCCCTGAGGCCCTCCGGGGGCTGTTTACCAGCCTTGTCATAACAAAGCTGAATGCAAGAGAATATCGAGCAAGAGACTGTTCTCTTAGTGGCTGACGTTCCTCTACCTACCGCTCCATAGTTGAGGAAAAGCTGAATGGCAGAGCCCCTAAACTGCTTGGTGTGTTCCAATTAATAAGATTGGGCTCTCTTCACATCCAAACTGTGGAGCCTGTACTCCTGGAGTGCATTTTTCAGCAAAGAATATCGGAAGGGTAATAGACTGGTTAAGGTGGAATTCAGAGACCACTTTGGGCAGAAACGTCCTGTTCATTCTGAGCTCTAACTCATCCTTGTGAGGGATAATGTAGTTTGGTTCAGTGCACAGTGCCTGCAACTCTGAAATCCTTCTTGCAGAGGTGATGGCAACCAAAAAGATTGTCTTCCAGGTGACATATTTTAGATAGGCTGTAGCCATGGGCTCGAAAGGTGGCTCCATGAATTGGGTAATGTCAGGGTTGGACTAGCCCACCTGGATACCTGGAAATTTCCAGGAGGGCCCTCCTCAGTTAGGTAACTGGTTACCTTCTGAACTCTGAAAACTTTTGCATTTATCTTCTTTTTTCTAATTAAATGGGGTATCTGGGACACTATTGATGAATGTAAGATGCAAACACAGAGCTAGTGTATCAGATTGAAGTGGAATATTCATATGAGTGTGTCAACCTGGGCCCTCTATTGATTTTCCAGGAGGGCCCTTGTATCTTCTTTCCAGGTGGGCCCTCTGTAACCCAGTCCGACCCTGGGCAATGCACAGGTTAAGATCCCAAGGGAGAACAGGTTCCCTAATTAGGGACTGAAGATGAGGAGGCCTATCAAGAATTTTTTGAAAACAGGCAATGAAATGATTTGACTTGTCCTTACTTACGGATAGGTAAGCGGAAATTGCAGCCAGGTGAAGTTTTAAGGATGAGGCCTTTAGGCCTGAGGCCTGTAAGTGAACCAAATAATTTAAAAGACTGGGAACTGAGGCTCTGAAAGGATTTATGTGCTTCTTCTTGCAGCATAAAGAAAATCTTTTTCACTTAGCCACATAAGTTTTCTTGATACTAGTTTTTTTGGCCATCCTCAGGATTTTAAGGGCCTGTTCTGAATACTGAGAATCTGGGTAAGCTAACTCCTCAAGAGCCAAGGTTTGAGGCAAAGAGATTGCAGATTTGGCTAGATCACTCCTAGCTGTGACAGAGCCAGGAGAAGAGTGACTGAGAGGAAACTGAATCACCTTGCCGTGCGACAGGGCTACTAAGAGGAGATACCAAGGTTGCCTTGGCCAGTCCGGTGCCACCAGAATCATTGTTGCTGATTGGGCTCTCAGCTTCAGCAATACTCTGTGAATCAGAGGGAATGGAGGGAAGGCATAAATAAACTTGCCTGTCCAGTCCAGAGTTAAGGCATCTGCTGGAAGAGTCCCTAGTGCTGGGGGCCTGCAGTAGTACAGAGGAAGTTGATGGCTGAGGTGGGAGGCATACAAATCTATTTCTGCTGTGCCCCACCTTCTGAATACTGTGGCAAGGACCTGCTTGTTCAGAGTCCATTCGTTGTCCCCTTGGCTGATGCGACTCAGTGTATCCACTAGGCCGAAAGGCATGGCTGCAAACTGGTAATGTCCTGATGGCATTCTAAATCTTAGAAACTTTCTGTGGGACATCCTTATTAGAATATGGAAATAGGCTTCCTTCAGATCCAGGAAGGCTAGCTAGTCTCCCTATTGCAGAGAATGAACCACCATTGTGAGAGTGACCATTCTGAATTTAGGTTTCAGTAAGTACCTGTTTAAGAACCTGAGGTCGAGAATGGGTCACCACTCCCCATTTTTTTTTCTGTGAGAAGGCATCTGGAGTAGAGGCCTTTACCTATCTGGAAAGAGGGTTGCCTCTCCACTACTTTTGCTGATAGCAATTTCTTTACCTCTAGCTGCAATAAAAGTGTTTCTGTTGGAGTTAGGGGTTTTAATGGTAAGGATCCCCTGAGAGCGGGAAATATTTTGAACTGGAGGGATAGGCCCTTTTGCATTACCTCCAGGACCCACTTGTCCATAGCAATGTTGTTCCAGGATTGGAGGTAGTGGGACAGCCTGCCCTCTACTGGGACTGGGGAGGTGACCTGGTTGTTGGAGTCCGGGTTTAGATTTGGTAGCAGGTACAGGAGTAGTGGCAGCTCTTCTCTGGCCCCCTCCTGCCTCTACCTCTGTAGAAAGCTTTGGTTTGGGAGTAATCCATGGGCACTGGCATAGGAAAAATGCCTTAGGATAAAATCCTCAGCCTCTGTTTCCTCTGTAGTTTTTTTGGGGAAGTAGGGCCTTTTCTTTCGTAGTGTTGCCTCTTACAGGTGGTTTTATACTCCTCCACCTCTTTCATATATACTTCAGTCTTATCCCCAAAAAGGGAATTATTTTCACAGGGGAAGTCCATAGCTTTGGACTGGGTATCCTGTGTTAAATTTGTAGTTCTTAACCAAGCCTGGCACTTGGGTGAAAAGGCTTGAGCCATGACTCTGGTAGCTGCATCATTATATTCCACAGCCAAGTGAAACTAGTACTTTGTGGCTTCTAATCCAGATTTCACAGTACCAGCAATATCCTGTGCCATCGTATCTGATTTCTGGTTTAAGATGGCCAGCACCAAATTCCATCAGGCCTTTTGATACCTGGCAGAGTATGCCAAGTAAGTAGATCGGCACAAATGTAAGGAAGCTGTGGTGTAAGATTTCTTTGCCATCAAGTCCAGTCTTCTGGATTCTTTTTCAGTAGGCTAAAAGGATAGTGGGACTTTAGACTTGTTACAGGCAACAGCCTGCACTACTTTATGGCTTGGGTGAACATACAGAAAATCAGCATCATTTCTTGCCAGCTGATATTTCCTGTCTATCTTTTTGTCCACTCCAGACAAGGAAGTGGGAGTCTGAAAAAACTTCATGATAGTTTTCTTTAATGATTTGTAAATAGTTAGCACTGTCTTTTGGGGAGGAGGAAGACCCATCACCTCTCTGTAGTCTTCATCCTCTGTAATCTCCTGGGTAGGGAGATCATCTGCTGTAAAAAGGTAGCTAGGGAGGAAAAATCATTCCGGCCATTTGGAGAAGTACCAAACACCTGGTCTGGCGAGACATCAGGTTCCAGGGGTAGACCTTCTGACTCATCATCATCATTCCCATCTACCATGCCACAGTAGTAATTTGGGCCAAAAGAAGGGACAGAAGTGTTATGGTGTACAGGAGTAGAAGGGGCACAGAACATATTGCCCATATTCTGTATAGCTTGGTAAAGGTCCCAAGCCTTGGCCATTTTCTTCAACAGAGAATGAATCTTTTTCCAGGTCAGAGACTTTCTATTTTTCTTTAAGTGACTGACTTTCTTTTTGTTTTTCTTTCTATGTTTTTGTGCCACTGGCATCTCGCCTTGCCTTAACGCGGGAGGGGCAGTGGTATGTTTTTCTTTACATTTCTTTTTAGCAGGTACTTCATCAGTGACCTGCTCCCCTTGTCTCTTTTTTGGCTGGTCACCATTTTTATTGTTACTGTGCTTGTCTCACTTATTCTCAGAGGAGTCCCTGGGGGACTTATCTTTTGATTTAGGCTGGGAAGAGAAGCCCTCTTCAGAAATTTTAGCAGAGGCGGAAGCAGACTGAGAAGTCATAATTTCCAATCTTTTGGCTCTCTTTTTTTGTTTTTGAGCAAAATGTAGAGCAAAGAACAAAGTAATGATCTGGACCTAAACACTACAAACACAAGTCATGGCTGTCTGCTTTAAAGACAATTTTATGACACTTCAAACAATTTTTTTAAACCTGTAGGTCCAGTCCTTTTCTTGGGTCTTTCTGACATAACAAACTGTCAGAAATGGCAGAAAGAAATGTTCCTAAATGGGAAAAATAAAGCTTAGCAGTCGGCTCCCTCGCGGAAAAGAGCCGCGACTTTCTGAAAAACAACAGTTCCCACAGAAAAACAGGAACCGTTAACTAAATACAACAAAATACAGTCGAATACACCAAAGACACTATTTATTTTACTTCAAAATAACTGAATGGAACCGTGGAGAACCGTGGAAAAAGAGTGAAAACGCAGTTCCCGGAAATCGACAGAAACCACTAAAAAATAGAAAGATCAAGCAAATCAACATAAAATAATCACAAACTCTACACATATACAAGGAAAAAAGCAAGAACTTTCAGTCAAATTTTCTCTATGGCCAAAAGTGAGAGAGCACCCCAGAAGCCAGGTATCAGAAGGCCTTATGGAATTTGGTGCTGGCCATCTTACACCAGAAATCAGATACGATGGCACAGGATATTGCTGAGACTGTGAAATCTGGATTAGAAGCCACAAAGTACCAGTTTCACATGGCTGTGGAATATAATGATGCAGCTATCAGAGTCATGGCTCAAGCCTTTTCACTCAATCTTCAGTGTTAATCCAGTGTTACTGAGTCAGGCGGAGAAAAAAATTCTGGTGTCCTCTGGGCAAGCTCCACTCAGCACACCCTCTAACTCTCTTCTGACTGGCTAATTCATTTGATTTGTCATCATAAACTCCACCTCTGAGGCAGCTCAACCTAGCCAGCTTACTGCATATTGCTACTGATGCTAAAGGACCCCTAGGGGGAGAAGTCCCTGGCAGGATGCAACTGCTCAACCTGAAATGATCTAGTAAAGGAGGAAAGATCCTCTGCCCTGTCTGCCAGGAGCCAGGCTTGGCAAGAGTCGAGGTCCACCCCGATGAAGTGAATCACCTGTGAGGGTACAAGTTCCCACTTGGCCTCACTGACCAGGAGGTCAAGGTCCCTGGACTGCTCCACCTCCATCCTGGAGGGGTCTGCAATCATCCAGTTGTCCAAGTACGGGTATACCCAGATCCCTCGGAGTTGCAGGAAGGCTGCCACCACTGCTATGCATTTGGTGAAGACCCTGGAAGCTGAGGACAGGATGACGGGCATGGCCTGGAACTTGTAGAGGGTCCCCTCCACGTGGAACAGAAGGAACCACCAGTTGGATGGACAGATGGGACATGGAAGAAGGCATCCCAAAGGTCCAGGGAGCAGAACCACATGTCCTGCTCTAGCGACAAAATGATCTTCTTCAGAATGACCATTCTGAAGGTGCACAACTGCAGAAACTTGTTCTGGATGTGCAGATCCAAGATAGGGCACCAGCCCCCTATCTGATTGGGAACCAGAAAATATCTGGAGACAAACCCTGGATTGGCTGGTGGGTCTGGGATGCGAACCACCACCTCCTTCTGTAGGAGCAGGGTGATGTCTTCCTGAAGGGCAGACATGTCTGCAGACACATCCTCCCCAGGGACGCAGGCTTGGCTGGGCAGGAGAGCCTCAAACTCCAGAGGCAAGCCCTGGCTGACCACCTCTAGTACCCACCTGTCTATGGTAACACTGGACCAGATGGAAAGAAAGTGGCAGAGCCAGCCACCATGGGAAGATCCAGGGGAGACAGGATGAGCAGGTAGGAGGCACCCCCCAACCTGTCACTGGGCAGGCTTTTAGGCAGAGGCAGAGCCAGTGAAGTACACTGCTGGACCTCAACCAACAGGTTTCCGGACCACAAAAGCGACCAGTTTAGGCCTGGGATGCAAGGACTGCTGACGCCCAGCCGGGGTCTGGGGTGGCTTGGCATCAGAGGTTGGGTGGAGCCGAAAGGACTTCTTTTGGGGTTTGGAGCCACTGACATCCTTTTGGGCCAAAGTGACAGAGTTCAAGGTGGTGTTGGACTTCTCAATCTGAGTGGGATGACCATCCTCCTCTGGTCCAGACAAGTCTGTACCCAGGAAGGTGACATATGCCAATTTGTGCTGGGTATCCACCATGAAGTTCGAGATCCTCAGCCAAGCCCGGTGGCACATAGCCACAGCCATAGACCTGGAGTAGGAATCACCAATTTCCATGGCCACCTGGAACTGCTGCTTAGCCACAGCATGGCCCTGGTCCTGGAGTTGCCTGATCGCCATCTGAAGGTTGCCTGGGAGCCGAGGGAGCACCTCGTCAAGGGTGTCCAACAAGGCAGGGGTGAAGTGGGCCATCATGAAGGCCAAACTAGCCTGCCTGAGGTCCAGAAATGAGGCTGCATACACTTTCCTAGCTGCATGTTCCAATTTCTTGGATTCCTTGTCGGGGGGGGGTTATCGACATTCCTGATATTGCCCAACTGGCGGAACACCGAGTCAGCCACTAAACCCTCAGCTGAGGGGTGTTTGGTGAATCTGGAGAGGGAACCCGTAGGGACCACATACTTTCAGGCCATATAGGCTGATGGTGTAGGGTAGGAGGCTGGATGCTGCCACAGCTCCAACATGGACCCAAGAATGGCTTTGGCCACCAGGAAGGTGACCCCGGGGAGTCATCCTGGTCAAAGACTTTGGTAAGGGGAAACCTGGCCTGTTTCTGTACAAGCTTCAACTGGATCCCCATAGCCTCTGAAATCAGGCAAAGAATGGCCTTGATGGAGGTAGAAACATGGTCCATTGACAAATCATCATCCGACTTCAGGTCGACCAGCCTAAAGTGCATGGCAGAATCCTCCAATTCCAAGAATTCATCAAAGACTGGCTGACCCCCCCCCCCAAGTCCCTGTTAACCTTGGGGGACTCATCAGTCCAAGTGACTGTTGCCGACAGCTGGTGAGGAAGCCCTGGGGTAAGCTGGGCATCCTTGGATGGGGAGTTATCCTTCAGGTGAGGCAGTGAGGGTTCCACCCAAATGTGCAGCAAGGCCAGAATCAGCTCTGCTTAAACAGGATCGGGTCAAGGTGTTGGCAGCCAAGGGAGCACCAGGGGGAAGCTGGCACTGGCTTAGGCCCAGCGCCCAAAAGAAGCTGCTGCCACATAAGCTCTTTGTAGCGCCGTCACAACTTACGGCACAGTCGATCCTCCTTCAGAGATTTTTCCAGTGTCGAGAGCGGGACCGCTGACTCCGGCAAGGGCTACTTGACCTTGAACTACATGTCCTCAACCTTGACTGCTGGTGGACCGGACAGCTCAGTGTCCCAAGGGTTAGGGACGAGGTAAGGGGGCTGATCTGCCCTGGGACTAGAGAGACAGGACCAGAGTCCTAGAGAGGGAAGTATGCCCACTCATCCTGAAACAATAAGTGGACTGGGTCAAGAAAATTCTCAACCAGCTGGTGAGCCTGCATCTCAGCCGACAGGTCCAGTAGGGACACAGTGGGGCCAGCGGCCTGGACTGAAGTATCAGCTGAAGTCAACTCGTTGATGAAGGTTGACAAAGCAGGAGCATGGGAATCCAAGGCCCGGGAGTACTCGTGGTCCCACAAATTGTGACGGGACTTTCGTCTTTGAGTTCTTCTTTAAGAATCTGGACATAAGGGATGGACCCATCCCAAGGGCTGGAAGGGACTGGCATCAGTCCCGGAACACCCGGTAAAAGAGGCACCAAAGCCCAGCGGGACTAGTGTGGATACTGAAGAAGAGCCTGCGGCTGCCTGGATGGCAGCTTCCTTAAAAGTCACTAACTGTCCCGCAGCCACAGACACCGCCCAGTGGGCATCCTTGGACCAAATGGGAGGATCCTGCTCATCTGGATAACCCAGCAAAAGTTGCAGGTACCAGTCCTCCAGGGCGGAAGGATGCAAAGTGCGGCACAGGCTGCAAGCCTGGGAGTTGTGTTTCTGGCCCAGGCAGTAAACGCACGTGGCGTGAGGGTCCATGCATGACATCTTCTGTCCACACGAACAAAACTTGAAACCAGGCGCTGACTTAGGAGTCATCAAGTCCACGATACCAAAACATGGTGAAACTGCAATGCAACCTGAACACCAAAGTTTTGAGTTTGAGAACAAAGATATAACTTATGCAAACACATAGTGCTATGGACGGAACCTGTCTCTGCCAGCGGAAAAGAAGATGTGACATCACGGGATGGTGCTGAGGAGGATACAACCTGAGTGGGTGGGAGAAGCCAGCTTGAAGACATTCTGGTCAGATTTAAAGAGGAAAGGAATTCTGCCAGAAGTGTGGAACATATACCACATCCACGCCCCTAGAAAGGATGTCTCCACAAGGTCCAGGATGCCTCTTCTATGGCTCCAAACCATGAAGGAATGACTACAGTGTCAGCATTGGAAACTCCTAGGTGTCCCAGAGGTAGGGCAACTGAATCATACCTTGTGAAAACAGGGAGGTCCTGAAGAATCTCCAAAATGAATTGCTGATATAAAATGTAATCAGCAGAGGAGGTCACATGGAGGTATGACTCTTTATCCTCAGGCAAGGATTTCGATGGAGACAAGACAAGGGCCACAGGAAGGTCTGATGCTAGATAAGACAAAAGGTACTCGGAATTAAACCATGTCTGTCTCTCTGCAGCAGTGCTTCATGGCCATGGGTCTGGCACAGCGGGTAACTAGCTGTGGAGTGAACCTCTGAGGGAAGCCCTGTCCATCAACTGCCTCGAAGTCCAAAGATGGCCCCAAATCAGTGCTGCCAGTGGCAGAGATCAGACTCATTAATAGCTTGACACTGGATGTGGCACTGAACCCAAAACCATCCCTTTCCACTGCACCCTGGGCATCACAGGGGTCTTGGATGTGCTCCAGGCCAATTTGTCTATCAGCAGCGAGACCAGTACCAGGCCCATCCCCTGCACTGACATCAACTCTGAGTGCGGTGATGTCCCGCTCCTCTGCGTCGCTGGTGGCACTGGGGTTAAGGACAGACAGGACAGCAACACTGACACCATTGCTGGCACTAAGGCCTTAACCAACACCGTGAATGGTGTCAGCGGAGGGCCTGGCACTGCCTCTAGTATCACTTAAAGTGTCAGCCCTGCAAACTGGGACAACACCATCACAAGTAGCACAAGAGGCTGGCATAGACAGGTCCTTTAGCAAGGAAAAGACCAGAGACTTTTAGTCGAGTACTGGGGGATGTCTGCTGCCCAGGGCATACAGTCTGCGGCAGGTTCTCAGTCCACTGCCCAGAAGTCAATCATCCACCATGGTCTTCAACACCTCAACATGTTGAGTCTAAGGAAAACCCTGTGCTTCAGAAAACCCAGCAAATCCTGGAAGGGAGCCCAGGGGAAGGGCCCTGTCTATACTCATTGAATCTCATTTGATGCCTGCGTCAGAAGTTAGGGGTCAGGCGACTCCACATCAGTGCACAGTTTGCATCACATGGCCATCCATGGAAAAGCAGGCATTGCAGGTGTCAAATCATATAGAATAATTGCGCCCACAAGAACTCTATGACAGATGTTTTGCTCATGATTATTAATGGCAGAAAGAACAGAACTGAGGTAGGTGAGGAAGCTGGCAATGGTTATTGGTAGGCACATGGCGCCATGTGTTGTCGCACAGGTGTCATAGCCAGTAGTCATTGCCAGCTCCATGGCAAAAAGTTTACTCCCACAGGGTCCTATCACATCTGGTCCAGACCCATAAATGGGACTCAATGGAGAAGACTGATTTTGTGTAAGATTGGGGTATTCCATTTTACAAAATCTTAAACTCACTTTTCCTCAAACTAAACGCAAATCAGCATTAAAAATATGGGTCTGGATATTCAAACTGCACCCAAAAAGTGCACAATAGCAGAAGCAAGCACAAGTCCATTGCGCCCATGCGCAATAGACGTGATATTCAAAAAGGGAGCAAGCCAAATTGCGCCAACAGCCAACGTCTGAATATCGCACAACCTGCGCCATAGCGCAACTAGGAAAAGGGAAGCTGGTAGGCCATGATGCGCTATGGCGCCAACAAGGACTGCCAGCTGAGCAGCCCAGAAGCGCCATAGCGCAACGAAACCCCAGCAGCAGAGACAATGTAACTGCACAACCAGGGAGGTAGGTAGGGGCCTACCACCCATGCCACAGACGGGCACAGAAACACACAGCAGAACTGACAATACGCCCCCACACCCTAAGCACAGCACAACTGGGGGAGGGCTGGAATATCCACCGGCCCATGGGGACAAGCAACCAAAGCACAGCTGGGCCACGGTGCCCCAGCACACCCACCGGCAAGCTGAGACTGCCACACAAGGAGGGCGGACCACCCCATGCCACACCAGCCCCCCCCAATGCATAGCACACCCTGCACCGTGACCCCAAGACACCCCCCATGAGCAGTGACCACCACTGCAGGAAACTCCGTGCAAACTACCACCCCCACTTTCACACTGCAACCTCGTGTACCACAGAACCATACAAGCCAGACCCACCATGAGCACCCAGCAGTGGGTGGCAGCACACGGCAATGCAACAACGGCAGACACAGTGCCAACACGCACAATCCCCCTGAGGCACAGCTGAGAGACCGACCATGTGTCGGCACAAGAGGTACCCCACACGGGAAAAGGCGTGCCCCTGACACCACCACCACTGAGACACCACCCTGCACAGTAGACAAGTGTCACATCCCGACCCATGAGCCACAGCAGCCAGCACAGACACCCACAGTGGTGCATGGAAGCATGCAGCTCACTGGATCCAACACAGTGCAGGGGCAAACACACACCCATACCCACAGGGACACTAACAGAGGGATGCAGTAGTGTGGCAGCCAAGCCCCCAGTGTGGGCCCATGAAAACTGTGCACACACAGCCTGCAGTCCTCCATGGCACAGGGGTGACACCCACCATGTGCATGAACTGTGGTCCTGTACGCCACCAGCATATGCCTGGAGCACAAGTCGCAGACAGTGGTGCACAGCCCCTGCAACACACACAAGCCACAGCATGGAGGTGGAACAGCAACTGCGGAGGCCACAGTGTCACCCGAGGCAAACATGCACCACACCAGTGACAGGAGGCAACCCAGCATTGTGATGGTCACAGTGGATGACCTGCAGGGACAGGCACCACTGACAAGGCAGCAGACCTTGCAGGCCACAGTCATGCAAGAGTGTCAGCTGCACAGGCCAAGGACGGGTTGACAGGGGCACAATGGACACAGAGCATGCACCATGGACCACTGCACACAGTAATGCAATGCACAGGGAACAACACACACACCACAGACACCGATTGATAGCCACTCCCACACCAGAGACACGTCCCCATGCACACACACACATACCCATGATTGAACCACCCCAGATGCCATGCACACCACTGCAGCTGAGCACCTATAGCCAGCTGCAAATCAGAGACCACCATAGTATTCATATCAAAATACGTCTATTGTAAAACATAAAACAAAACTATATACAGTGAACTATGTACAAATGGGGGGAGGGACAGAAACAAGGTGGGGGTGGGTAAGGGGCAGGGGTGAACATATGGAAGAGGGTAGGTGGGGTGTGAGGGTTGATCAAAGTGGGGTAGTTGCAGGCAGGTCGTGCAGAAGTCAGTGTCCAGCCTGGTCCTCCTCTGCCTGGGGCTGTTGCCTGGGCCACCTCCTCCTCCTGACTCCATGCCTCTGTAAGTCCCTCAATATGGACAGGGACACTTGTGCCACCTGCAGCAGCTCCTGGACAGCCTGCTGGATCCACAGGAGTATCCGTACACCTAGGACGAGGGATCAGAGTCAATAGGTGTGACTGTCCATCCCTCTGCAGCCCACCCATTATGCATAGCATACAGCCATGTGTCACGCTCCTGTGATGGTATGCGCCCACACACAGTGACCATGTCCACAAGACATGCCCAACCAGGTAGCAACAGCCATGTGTACCACTGCACACCCACCGCCCATGTCCAGCACAGCACAACCAAGGCCGTACAGTAATGTGGCTATGCGGTGTGCAGGCAGTGCCATAGCCATGTGCTCTCCCAGACATGCAATGCCACTGGACAGTGCTGTCACATGTCGCGTGCATGGCAGTGGTGTCCATGGATGGTGGCCATGCCCTGCTTCCCACCCTGTCACACAGCATGCAATAGCAATCATGGTGTCATGGCACTCACCCTCATCGGGACGTTGTTGGCGTTGGGGTTGGTCCCTGACATGCCCGTGTGCAGCGTCCTCCTCCCTCTGCTGCCGTTCCACCATCCGTCTCCGCTCGGCTATGCCTGTGGGAGACAAAAGGAGAGAAACACATCAGTACAAACCCAAAGCAAAGTCCCCTGCCCCAATGTGTGTGCCCACCCACCCAGCCAGACCCACCCACCCCATACCCTGTAAACACCGCCACAGCCAACCCTAGACTATCCTCCCCTAAGTACTAGACACATAAGACAAGGTTACCCATATGGACGATACAAGTGTGTAGACGTATCGCCCACCTGAACGAGGCACCACGCCCCTCCTGGCATGCGACCGCAGATGGGCAAGCAGCTCCGGCTCCCTCCTTCTAAGGTCCCTGTACCAGTGCCTGCACTGTTCAGCTGTTCTCCTGCGGCCAGTGGCCGCCTCCAGGTTAGTGGCCACCTCTTGCCAAACCTGGGTCCTGGCCCTGTCCAGTGCCTCCTCGCCAAAGAGTGGGCCATAGTGTGGCTCCACAATGGCCACAAGGTTGGCCAGCTCAAGGGCACTCCACTGAGGGGCTCTCCTGCGTGCCATCTCCACCGCTATCGTAGGCAATATGGCGCTCTGCAGCGCGGCACCCCACGTGGAACTGCTGCACGGTACAGCACCGCCATTCCCTATCGCACTGTTACCGAACAGCGCGACAGAGGTGCAGTCATGCCGGACGTATAGCGCCAAGGGGGCAAAGGTCGGGCACAGGGTCATGGGTCTCTGGCGCAAGGCCACGCATAGTGCCATCAGACGTCTATGCATCTTGCGCAATTGACTGCCTGTGTGCTATCGCCACAGCGAACTACTGCGCAGTTGTGCCACAGCGCCATGTAGTGACCCTCGCCATAGCGCCACTGGCACAATGGTGGCCATGCCCTGAATTGCCTACCGCGCGCAGCATGTCATCAGCGCGGCAGACGCCTGCGTAAGCTACCTGGGCATGCGCACTGCGGTGTACTACGCATGCCACAGAACTGCGTCATTGGCTCAGCACGTTCAACACAACTGCGCAAAGTGCAATATTCAGCCGAAATATGCTAATCATCCGATCAGCCATGCAATGGCGCAGCAGCGTGATTTGCACCTCATTAAAATTGCCCCTCCCCTAATTTGCATGGATTGTGCTATAAAACTGCGACACTGTTCTGCAGTGGCCATATTCGGTTACTGCAGTTTATTGGTGAGTTGCATGCTGTGTGGTGTTCTGGACTGTGGTATCAGGGACTTGCGTTGTACTGCACAGTCACAGGTAACCACTGTCATCCATACAGGCTGAATAATGACCGAGCGAGGTCTGGGTGAGGAGGACAACGATGGTGGGTGGAAGAGGAGGCCCAATTTCACCAAGGCCGAGACGGAGGCACTCTTCGAGGCCTACATCGATCAGGAGCCACTGCTCAGTGGACGGCGAGGCACCCCTCAGGCCTGTGCTGCTGCGAAGGGGGTGGCAAGTGCCATCAACCTGCACGGCAGCCACCAGTGCTCTGTGCAGGAGTGTAAGAAAAAGATGGGTACCGACAGGAGGAGGGTGAAGGAGAAGGTGGCTGCCATCAGGGTGGCACGTGCTGCAGCAGGCGGGGGCCAGCTGGAGGTGGTGCAGCTGAAACTGGCAGAGGACAGGCTCGCTGCAAGCATGCAGTGCCATTGAGGGTGTTCCAGGAGGTGGCTTCCAGACAGGTGGTAGCCCATCACTGCATGGTACGTCATGGTCTGTCGGGGGGAGAGTAGATCACATGCACTAACGTGACCTTACTTTCTGTTACAGATCCTGTGCGTCTGCAGGGATCAGCAGCGGAGGGCCTGTCCACTGCGGACAGTCATCTGGAGTTGAAGGGACCATCCACCTCCACAGGTAGCCGGCAAGCATTGCAACAGTGGGTCCGCCTGGTTGTCAACACTGATGTTGTTGAGACAGGTGTGGGGGAGGCCCTTCCTGTGTCTCAGCGTTCTGGCATCCAAGGATGCCAGCACGCTGTGGCTGTGGCGCAGACCTGCACCAATGATGATGACATGACCGTTATGGGCAGTGACATGTGTGTGTCACGGAATGGACACAGAGCAGGCCAGCTCATGTCCATGGACATGGCTGGTTCTGACGTGTGTGCCAGCGTGTCAGCAGAGTCCCAGGCTGTGCCTGTCAACACCAGTGGGGCAGCACTGGTGGCTGATCAGGACAGTGGCACTGCTGCGGCCACAGAGGCGGAACAACACGATCCCTTGGGCACAGCAGGTGGAGGGGCAGCAGCAGTCACCCACCGGAACTGGGGGTTCAGGGTTCAGCGGTGGCATCTGTGCACCGCCTATGGACTTGCCCATAGCTGATGAGCAGCGCCCACCCTCAAGGGGAACTGAACATCAGGCCCTTCCATACCCTGAGGGACGGGATGCCGAGGTGGCAGACAACCTCTTTGATGAGCACACCCGCCTACTGCAGGCATCAGTACAGCAGCAGATGCGGCTTGCAACGTCTGTGGAGGCACTGTGTGTGGCTCTGGAGCGGGTCGAGGTGCGACACAGCAGGGACACCGTTAGGATCCTGTCACAGATTGTCCGGTTGCAGGAGGATGTAACCGTTGCCACTTGACAGGCAAACACAGGCGTTGGTCGCTGTCATGGCCACACAGTCAGGTGCCCATGTGTCACTCACACTGCGCAGTTCGCTATCCACTCCCCATTCCCAGCGTCGTGCGACACCCACCCTGTTGATGCTGGGTTCAGCTGTGGGCATCCCGAGCACTCCTGGTGCAGGTATGTTCGGTGTGCTGCAGACCCCTGTGCGGGCACGGTCGCGTTCGCGCAGTGGAACCCCTGGTGGACCATCGCTGCCACCCCATGAGGCCAGTGGTCAGCCTGCCAGTGCTGCTGGGTCTCGGCGGGGCCACCCACGCATCCGAGGCAGACGTGGCACTGTGCCGCAAGACTGACCTGTCTCCCAGCGTGGGCACTGTCTGGTGCTGCCCTGTGTGCATTGTGTGTTTCGGTGGGCAGTGCACTGGTGGGTGCCTGGCCCTGCACGCAGACACACGGTCCACCTGCACACCCTCCCGACTGCTGTCCACAGGCACGTGTGCATGATGATGCCTGCATTGTGCTGTACACCAAAGTGCGATGGTGCCCAGCATCTGACACATGCACAGACATTCAGTGGACGTGGTGGCCTGTGGACATGTGTGTTGCTAGTGTTTGTGTTCCGGCTCTGTTTTGCACCTGACCCCTGTGCACTCTGTGCCTATTGTGTCCGCGTGTGTGTCCGTCCATGTGGCGTGTTACTGTTCACCCCTCCCTGGTTGTATGTGTGTGCTTCTGTGCCCTGCCACATCCCTTGCCAGCATCCACCCCTGGTGTGTTTCCATGCGTGTATGTGGGTTGTGCCCTAGCCACTGGTGGTTGCACCTGACCCCATGACTTACCTGTGTTGGCTGAAGTGCTCCTCTGTGATGGTGTCCCGGTGCAGCTGTGCCAGCCGGATCAGTCGGGGGTCCCGTCGGCCAAGGGGGGCTGCCCATCCCCATCGTCACCGTCGTCCCCATCGCTGTCCCCTTCTTCGACCTGTACGGCTATCCCCCAGTCTTTGGCCATGTTGTGCAGGATGCAACAGGCCAGGAATATCCCACAGGCCTTTGAGGGGCTATACTGTAGGGCACCGCCAGAGGTGTCCAGGCAACGGAAACGTGCCTTCAGCATCCCAAACACCCGCTCAATGATGTTGCGTGTGGTGGCATGTGCCTCATTGAAGCGTTGCTGCGATGGGATCGTGGGCCGCTGGTAGGGTGTGAGCAGCCAGGGATGGAGTGGGTATCCATTGTCACCTGTGTGGAGATAGTGGAGGTTAGAGTCTTGTTCAGGCTCAGACTGCCCCAAACCCTGTGGGCCACACCCATGGCACCTCTGGCTTACCCCCCCCGTCCATGATTTGTTAGTTCTACATACATACTCACCCACTAGATGACCTGTGGGGATGTCCCCAGTCTCGAATCGATGGCACAGTGCCGACTGGAATCATGTGCTCTCCCAGGGTGCGTGACACAGACATTGATGATGCGCCCACCGGCATCACACATCACCTGGCAGTTGACACTGGCATATCCCTTCCGATTCATGTAGGTGGCCCCATCGGGGCCAGGTGGTGTGCGGTTGGCCACATGGGTGCAGTCTATCGCCCCTAGTACGCCAGGCATACGTGCTACCCTGTGGAACTCCTGTATATTTGCTGTGCACTCCGTCGCGTTGCTGGGGAAATGGATGTACTCCGTAGCATGTGGCAGCAGTGCGCTGAGGAACTGGGTGAGGATGCGTGACGTGGCCGACTGTGTTATGCCTGTGGTATCCTATGTTGGTCTCTGGAAGGTACCCGTGGCGAGCAAGCATATCCACGCTGTTACCTTTGTCTCCACTGACAGAGCATGACTCCGTCATGTGGGTGCCTGCATCACATCACTGCACAGCTCACAGAGCCGCCTCAGTATTGCCCTGTTCAGGCGGTACCGGCCCACAATCTCAACATCTGTGTACAGCTCAAAGCTGGTGTGGGCTCGGTACTGCCTGCTGGCATACCGCCGACGGGCCCTTCCATGGCCACGTCCCCCTGCAGCATGCCTTCTCACCCCCCTCATTACGTGCATCCATGTGGAAGGTGGCACTGTCCATATCCCTGGCTTGCATTCCCCCCTCCCAGCTGCTGTTTCTTTGTTCCCCCCACTGTCCTGACTGCTACCTCCCCTGCACCGGGTACACCTACTGGCCTCTGCACTCTGTGGCCCCACACACCTTCCCTTGCCCCTCTTCTGTGGTGTGGTTTCCCTGGCCTGCCCTCTTTCTCCCTGTTTCTCTGTGCCTGTCTCTGACTCATGTGGCTTCCCTGTAGCGTTCTTGCGCCTCTTCCTTGCTCCTTTTTATTTTGGCTCATTTCTGCTATGGCGCAACTTCTGCCTGCTCCACTGTTGTGCATTGCGCAAGTCTTTGAACATCGCACTGCACACTTTGTGCATGGTTCCACCCCTCCGGTTGCACATGCCTTCATTATCATTGCGCTGTTGCTTGGCATGTTTTCAGTGGCACAACTGCCTCCTGCTGAATATCGCAGAATGGCGCATTTTCTGACTTGCACTGGCGCAACCCTATTGCGCATTGCGCAACCCTTTTGAATATCCAGCCCATGGTGCAAAAATGAAAGTTCTACACAAATTTAGCACCCTGTGTGGTTGTAAATGTGGTGCACACAAGTCTTTATATGAGCAACTGAATTTAATGGGTGTTTGAGATGGCAAATCTCATTTTTAATCCTAGTTTTTACATTTTTACAGAAAAAAGGGTGGCCCTAAACTAATGGAAAACCCTCTTGAACAGTCTGAGATTAATGAACTTCCATACTGCAGTTTGGTAGTCTGCACTCATTAACAGTTACAGTGATGAAGCATACTCTTTTAAGAAATGTTATTGTCATTAATTAATATATAAACTGTTGCAAGTTTCATATATGTTTTTCATTTCTTTAGTAAAAAATGCTGTCACACTACACCTGTTTAGCAGTTTCTGCTGTATATTTTTTTCTAAACAAGACAAATTTGGGTACAGTGCAAAGAAACACAGAAACATAAATAGTGGCATACAATTAAAAGCTACAGTCAGATGTCATCTTGATTTAATTGTTATATTATCTTAACTCTGCACTGGTCATTTTCCAGAAAGTTTTGATACCTCCCATGCAAAGGATATGAAGACAAAAGCTAACAGAATATAAACTTAAGTTTATCTCAACATTGTTGGATAACACAGTATTTCATGAAAATGTCAACAAGCTTGGCTTGTTACTATTTAGACACAATACATTATACTACTGATTCAGTCCTAGTGGCTGCAGTTGTCACACTAGCTCCCCAAGTCAGTGTCTTTCTTCGACCTTCAGTTTGTGTCTTGGCATCAGGTACAGCTAAAGAGGTAGGATGTGGCATCTCTGTTGTCTGTAGAGGAGCTGGTTCAACTTTTCTGCTTTTCATCTTCTTGATCAGCTAAGTGAATTTAGAGAAATGTTGGTAAGATGGCTAATATGGTCTACGTTTCTAGTCTAAAGATATGAACATCTTACTTCTAGGCTATTAGAAAATAAGAAATTGATTTGTCAAGTTAAAATGTACCACAACAATTTCCTGTGGTAGCTACTGCAGTTCTCCTAAGTAACCTTCTAGAAACAGCAGCACATGTACAGTATATACATAAACAGAATAACAGATAGTAAAGTATTTTGTACAGGAGTATACTGGCATTGAGGGGTCCAACAAGGTCATAAGCATATACTCAACTGCAAAATCCTTTACCTTTTTTATTTGCATTATATAACCTACCTTGTAACTACAGTTCTTCTAATTCATGTTTTCATCTGACTGCCACTTTAAACAGACAGCCTGCATATGTCTGTCCTGGAATGCTCATAAAGTTTTATTTGCTGGTCCCACTGTCCTCTCAGAGCTATGTACAGTCACAGAAGACTGCATGTAGCCCCTGGGTATAAGCAGAATCAGGAAGCATTAGATCAAAGTTTATAAAAGCTCAAAGATGCACTGCTAGCTACTGAATCTCCACTGCTGCAGTACTGCTCTGATGTCAGCTGCAAGGGATTCTGGAATTTTTACTTACAGAAGATTTCAAGCTAGAAGTAAGCAAAATTAGTCTAATACAATCTACTGTTCTACAGTAAACAGAAAGTAAACCAAAATGTTTTCTGTACACAAAATGTACATTGGGACCAGCCACACACTTGAGATGGGGTGCCTTTGTGTGAGACTGTTCCCCTTTAATACAATAAAGTACAGTTACGTAAGAACTTACCGTAACAGTAGATCTTTGAGAACAGCTCTTGCAGCAGGTTACACCATTAGGATTGAGGCTGGCAGGCGCCAGGACCCCACGGAAATTTTCTAGTTAGCAGTATACAGCAGGGATCGCCTCCAACGTCAGTCCCGCCCCCGACGTCAGGCGTAGTACAAAAGGAGGTGGTCCCCCAGAATCCCCAGTTCTCCCACCGGAGACTCCTGGCCGCTGGATGACATCAGAAGAGGAGACTGAAGATCCACTATCAAATGGCAAACAGAAAAAAAGGCTGTGAACGCCTTATCCTAGGAGAAGGATGTTGGAACCAGAATCTACCTCCAGCGGGGATGGTGGGAGGGAAGGTACCTGCTGCAAGAGCTGTTCTCAAAGATCTACTGTTACGGTAAGTTCTTACGTAACTGTACTATCTTACTTCGAGAAACAGCTCTTGCAGCAGGTTACACCATTAGGACTGATTCCCAAGCAATCTTGGAAATCACACACCATCGGGAGGAGGGAAGGTAGAAATCCTTGAATGACATTGAGCCTAGGACAGAAGTCCCTGAAGGACTGCTAGACCAAAACCTGCTCTTCGCCTCAATGCGATATCCAGGATGTAATGCCTGATCAAAGTGTGACCGGAGCTCCAAGTAGCTGCAGCACAAATAGCTGAGGTGGATACGTTCTTTAAAGCTGCAAAACAGGTAGCCACCCCTCTGGTGGAATGATCCTTAACCATGCCTGGCAGGGGTTTATTGCACTTCTGGTAGCAGAATGTAATACACTGGAAGAACCAGCTGGACAGCGACTGTTTTGAAACAGGAGCTCCCATCATCCTGTGGGCAAAGGAGACAAAAAGCTGGTCAGATTTTCGCTGGTGTTTGGTTCTAGTCAGGTAGTATCTGAGACACCTATGCACATCTAAAGTGTGCAGAAGGGCTTCTCCTCGATTAGCGTACTTAGGGAAATACACTGGTAAATCGATATCCTGATTAAGGGTGAGTGCTGAGACCACCTTAGGCAGAAATTTAGGATTAGTCCGTAGGGATACCCTGTCTTGGTGAAAAACCAAATAAGGTTCTTTGCACATAAGTGCATGGAGTTCAGAAATTCTTCTGGCCAAGGTAACGGCAACTAAAAACAGCGTCTTCCAAGAAAGAAGATGTAGCTTGCAATCTGCGGCTGGTTCAAAGGGTGGCATCGTAAGCTGTTACAGGACAAAGGGTAGATCCCATGGTGGAATCGGATCCTTAATTGGGGGCCTAAGGTGGAGGACACCCCTCAGGAAGGCACGTGTCGTATCTAATTGAGCTATAGTGCGTTGTCCTATAGGGATGTGATAGGCTGAGATGGCACAGAGATGTACCTTGATCGAGGAGTAAGCCAATCCTTACTGGAAAAGGGACAGCAGGTAGTCCAATACAAACTTCTCTGGACAGTCCAAAGGTGAAAAGCTTTGCACTTGAACCCATAAACAAAACCTGCGCCACTTCATGGCATAGGTCGTATGGGTAGCTGGCTTCCTAGCGGCAGCGAGAATGTCTGCTACCTCTTTGCGAGACCCCGTGTCGCATCATGGCTATGTCTCTAGGAGCCAAGCGTGTAGGTTCAGGGAAATGTAGGTCCGTGTGGACCAAGGAACCCGCCTCCTGAGACAGCAAGTGGGAGCTGATTGGCAACGGCACTGGAGGTTCCCGGGACAGCTGATGCAAAAGAGGGAACCAGATCTGCCTGGGCCAAAAGGGCGCGATCAGTATCAGTGTCGCTTGCTCTCTGCGAAGTTTCAGAAGAACCCTCTGGATCAATGGGAAAGGGGGAAAGGCATAGAGGGAATCTGCCCGACCAGGAAAGGGACAATGCGTCTCACCAGAAAACACCAGGTCCTGGATCTAGCGAGCAAAAATTGGGCAGTTTTGCGTTGGATGGGGACACGGAAAGGTCTAATTCTGGAGTACCCCATCTGCGAAACAGATTCTCTGCTACCTCCTGAAGCAGTTCCCATTTGTGGACTCTGGCCTGAGAGCGGCTCAGGCCATCTGCGATGACACTGTCCACACCCGAAACATGAACGGCAATGAAGTTTGTGCCATGTTGCAAGACCCAATCCCACACTCTCATGGCCTCCCTGCAAAGCGGGTAGGAATGGGTGCCTCCTTGTTTGTTGAGGTAGTACATCACCGCGGAACTGTCTGTTTGTAATAGAAGTGTACCCGGTGGGATCTCCGACTGGAAGGCCTGCAGGACGTAAAAGAACTGCCCTCATTTCCAGAATATTTATGTGGAGATGAGTCTCTTTGTCTGTCCACAGGCACTGAGTCCGGACACCATCGAGGTGTGCTCCCCAGATGAGCCCTGAGGTGTCCGTGGAGAGTGTCATGGTCAGGGATGGTACGATGAAGGGGACTCCTGATGAAAGATTCCTTGAATCTAGCCACCATTGCCAATCTCGGACTACAGCCTTCGTGATCCGGATTGAATGCTGCAGATGGTCTTGCTTTTGGTCCCATTGGACCCTTAACATCCACTGGGTTACCCGCATGTGGAGACAGGCTAGAGAGACTGTTGCAATGACTGCAGCCATGTGCCCAAGCAGGCAAAGGACCTGTCTGGCAGGAACGGTCTTCTTTGCCTAAACGTCCCTGATGAGGGATCTGATGTGCTCCGCTCTGTCCGGGGGGAGGAAAGCTTTCCCTTGGATGGTGTTCAGAACTGCACCTATGAATTGCAGAGTCTGGGATGGAACCAGGCGTGACTTCTCGTGACTGATGATAAAGCCCAATGTCTCGAACAAAAACCGAGTGCAGTGAATAGCAGACATCAGGGCCTCCCGGGAGGGCACCATGAGAAGCCAATCGTCCAGCTAGGGGAACAAGTAGTGGCCTTGTCTCCTCAGAGATGCGGCTACGACTGCCATGCACTTTGTAAACACCCCAGGTGCCAATGACAGCCCGAAGGGGAGGGCTCGGAACTGATAGTGGTGACCCTGAAACTCGAAGTGCAGAAACTTCCTGTGCACCTGAGCAATAGGTATATGCAGGTAGGCATCCTGCATGTCTAGGGACACTAGAAAGGTGTCCTGCTTGAGCATGGGAATCAGACCTGGGAGGGTCACCATGCCTAAGCGTTTGTACAGCACTGAGGCGTTGAGGTTGCTGAGGTCCAGTATCAGTTCTACAGTGTACTGACTTTCCAGAATCCATCGACTGGCCCACCAGATGACTTCAGGCCCAGAGAGGACCCCAGCCCAGTTGTATCCTGATTCATCGCCTGGTAATCAGATGACGTCAGACCAGCTGTTTTTTGTTCCTGTTCCAAGGTTCCATCTCCAGACATGACATCAGTCCAGCAGTTTCCAGATGTGCCCTCCTGTAGTTCCCGGAAGATGTCCACCCAGCTGTATCGGAAGAATGCTGCCAGGGAGAGTCTTCGACCGAGGAGCAGGTCGGTGCCATTTGTTCGTTCTACGAGGGGCTGGTAAGTCCAAACTTTTCTATCCTCATGACATTGCAGTACACACCCGACACTAGCAGACTCCAGATGTGTGAACTGTCCTCAAAGACTCTCCTCTTCGGGACTTTGGCCTGCTAGAACTGTGCTTCACTGGGCTCCGGCCAAGGAAAGACTCTTTAATGGACTAGCCTTCGGGCACTGTGGTCACTAGATGGGACTTTTAGGGCACTCAATACCCCAAATGTGTATTGTAACTAATGTCATTGTTTTTCTACTGTTTTCTAATGTATATACTGTTTTTTTACCTTTTCTAAAAAAAATATTTTTGGGATTTTCCAGTGTTTTGATGGTAGGGGTTTAGATAGTGTGTATGCAGATTAGGAGTGTGTGTTGTCTTTCTTTTTCTTGCAGGTGTTCCTGAAGAAGATACAAGAGAAGACAAGAAAAGGAGGAGGGGCTCATCAGAGTTCCTAACTAGTACTTTAGTGTGTAGAGTTTAAAGTACTGTTGTTGTTGTTGTTACTGTAGTAACCCTTTCCTTCCACAGGTGTGGTTGTGGGGGAATGAGGGAGTAATGTAATAGATGGTATTAGTTTCCTGGTGCCCAAGGTCGGGGAGGTCCCCGTTTGTTTTGGGATTTGAGTTACAGGCAGACAGATTTTCCCTAGAGGGCTAGGGGGGGATAGACAGGCTGTGGTCCTGAACGGCCGTAGGGACTGCAATGCTGAGCTATTAGGGCTATGCTCTGGACAGTTCTACCAGAGCCACTAAGCACCCATAGTTAGTGGGTAGAGTAGAGGCTAATATGTCAGCCAAAGGCCTCTAGGCCCTTAGTGTTGCCTGCCTGTGTTCGCACATGGTAGGAGGGGGCCTGATCACCCCCCTCCGCAGGTAACACATAGGTTGGGATGGCCTAAGCTGGGTAAATAATGACTGCTGACAGTCATTTTCCTGGCCCAGGATGAGTGTAACCCCCCCCTGTTACCCGGGGTTACTAGAATCCCTGTAAGACCTAGTGGTAGGCAGGGAAGGCAGCTTGTGAAACTCCAGTTAAATGGGTTTCATACTGTCTCACTCTGTTCTCAGTCTCAGCTGAGACTGAGGGATGACATCACCATAGAACTATCGTAGCTGCATGAGCCACACTGGAATCTGCAGTTGGGAGTTAGGTTAGAGTGTTGGGAGTTTTTGAACAGTGAGAGCAGTTGTGTGTGAGCAGCCTCGAAGAAAGGAGCACAGCAGTCTGTGCACAGGCTCTTGGAGCCTAAAGCTCTGATACAGAGCTACTTTTAAGGGAAAGGTGTGTGTTTCCGCCAAAAGAGAAACACAGTAAGCTGTTCCTGAAGTGGTGGAGACCGCTGTTACTGGTCTCTGTGCCCCATCCCTGAGGGGATGGGGGTAAAAGGTTTGCCTGTTATTCCAGGGGCAACCCTCCTGGTTCCGGCTAGGGAAGAAGCTGCCTTACTTTTCTAAGTTGTACTGCGGCACCAGAAGCTGTCAAGAATCGCCTGTGGGGCACCTGCAACCAAAGGGTGAGTTCTGCTCTTACATGGGGCCTATGTTTCACCTGAACTGTTGTAAAGTGGGGATTGGACTGCTTAATCAGTGGGAGGCCTAGAGGTCAGAGCTAAGCCAAGTAAAATATTGGAGTCTAGTACAGGGAAGCCAAGACATGTAGAGAAAATGTGTTATGCATTTACCCTTTAATCTACACCGCCAAGCTTTTCAGAAAGAGATGTTTAATGTCCAGAGAAATGGCCGGGTATGAATTGTGGAAGCTAGTGGTGGGAGACCCCTCCATCATTAGTAACCAGGTTTACCTCTATGGATTTGCTCTGTGGAGACCCCCCATCATTAGTAACCAGGTTTACCTCTACGGATTTGCTCTCTGGCCCTTTTACTTTGCCTCAGGCACTTGGCCAGTGCTGACGGAAGTACCCAGACGTGGGATTGAAAGGAAATTTCCCTTATGGAGTTGAAGGCTCTAAGGTGGTTTAGGGAGCCACAGGAAAATGTGTCCATGTCACATGGAAGGTGTTCAAGTGGCCGGCAGGGGAGCCGAGCTAGGGAAAACCCCAACAGTGTACAAGTCAGCTGTGTACCCAAAGCAGCGTGCAAGTCCAGGTTGTGTGCCTGGTGGGTCCAGAGCCTGAGGGTTGAAGTGTTGAAGTGTTCTGTTTCTGTTATCTGCATTAACAGGAATGTAGCCCTGTGGAGGTCCATCTATACTCTGTTCGGTTTGGATGTGAATAAAAGCCACACTTTAGAATCCCATTCCTGGTATTGGACATTACAGTTATTGCTTCCTGTGTTCGGATTTACTTGGGTGCCCCTGTGCAGAGTAGCCAAACCTAGCCCTTGTGCCGAGTAACCTAGTCCTCCCCAAACCCAGTCCCCCACTTGGTACCGCTGTCAACTTCAACAGCATACCACCTGTCATTTACAAAAAGGCAGGGGTGAAGGGGTTACAGTAAGAACTAGAAATCTTGTACTGGGACCTTCAATTTCGGTTAAAAAAAAAGAGTTAGTGTGTTTGTCAGAGGAAACTGAAGTAAATTATCTGTGTACTTATCTAGGTGCTTGTTACAGGTGTCAGAAGGGAATTGTTATCTGAGAAATTAACTAAGTGTAAAAAGATTTGCAAAGTAGGGGGAGTGGCTTAGCTAGAAGGAGCCAGGTTAAAACCAGACTGAAGCACTGCCCTAGATAGCTTCTGCTAGAGAACAGACAGAACACCAAGAGGAAGAAACTACTGATATAACTAAAACTTCTACTGGGACTATATTACCCTCCTTCCTCCCTCCACCCAATCCACCCTGAACCAGTTCTATTTTTATAGGCACAGGATTTAACTGACAACAGGAACTTCCTGTTTGGGAGCAAGAAGTGAGTGATCACAGAGCCACCAAAGACTCACCATCCTAGAAGGGCAAGAGTAGCTCTTCGTTCCCCCCAGCTGCTGGAGGTCTGACTTTGAGCAAGTAAAGAGACTACTGAGAAATATAGGAACTTCTTGTCTTAGAACAGGAAGATCAGGAGCTAAAACGGCACAGAGGCAGTAAGTAAGTAGGGGAAGAAAAAAAAAAGAAAATAAACAAACAGAGGAAAGAGTAAGTATTCCAAACAACAGTTAGGGGGCCAGAAAAAAAGACATGATGGGAGTGGTGCAGTGCAGTGGCTGTGGAGCAGCAGTCTTCCGGGAGACGTCTGGAGGATGCAGTGTTGTCCATCTGCAGGCACCTCTCTGGGCTGAGGGAGGAGGTTGTTCATCTCCAGGCTGAGCTGGCCAGGATTATGGTACTCTCTCCCACCCAGGGACCACCAGGGTTACCGCTGCCCTCAGAGGTTGCCAAGAAAGAGGAGCAGTTGGACCACAGTGGCTCCAGGGAGGTGAGGTGGTGGAACAGAGGCGCATCCCTCCAGTTGTACCTCTCCACAATTTCTATGCCATTCTGGAAAAGTGTGGTTCTTCTATGGAGGTACCCACAGTGGAGAACAAGGAGGATGCTGGGAACCTCCACAAAGGAGACCCACAGGAGGGTGGCATGGGACCCCACAGGGGAAGGAAACAACTCCTGGTTGGGGACTCCATTGTTAGGAAGGTAGAACTGGGGAGGAAGGGAGAGGAGGTAAGGTGCCTGCCTGGCACCATGGCTTGAGGGACAGGAGAGAATCTCAGGATCACAGAAGCAGCTGCACAGGGAAGGGAGCTGGATGTCATTGTCCACCTAGGGACAAATGACCTGGCTAAGGAAGGGATCAGAGCAGTGCAAGAAGCTTTGTGGAGATGGGGAGAGGCCTTAGACTAATAGCACACACGGTAACCTTCCCGGAGGTGCTACCTGTCTGTGGCACGGATGAGGCTATGGTGCTCCACACCATGGGATTCAATAAGTGGTTGAAAAACTGGTGCAGAGCACAGGGATTTGGCTTCATTGGGGACTGGGGTTCCACCTGGATGGATGCAGGCCTATACTGGAGTGATGGTCTGCATCTGTCCAGGAGGGGAACCAGGATCCTAGGTAAAAGGTTTAAATACTTCATTGCCGAGCATTTAAAACTAGCCAAGGGGGGGATGCACTGGAAAGGAGCAGGGAAATCCTAGCTCCCCCAAAAAATCAGGGTACTAAGTGAGGTAGACACCAGAGATGTAAATAGGGAGAAATGCAGGGTAAATGGAGAAAGTGACAAATGCCATAAGGACGGGATGGGGCAAAGGGTAGGCCATCAAGAAATGGAGGTTAATGGGTACCAATGCCTGTAGTCTGGGCAACAAGCTCCTGAACTGGTGGCCTTGATGGAAGAGGGATGCCTGATATCGTAGCAGTCACAGAAGCGTAATACAGAGAATCATGACTGGGATGTTAATATATCAGGGTACACAAGAAAAACTACCACCTTAGTAATGTTGTTTCTTCTAATGGAGTCTTGCTATATTATGACAACTGCAGTATGACCATGAGGTTAGAACTGCCCGGAGAGTGAAATAGTTAACTTTCCATGCAGGCATGGAACTTAGATGCATGAGCTCGGTTTGAAAACTCTGTCTGTTGTGCTTCAAAGGTAAACTGTCAGATCTCTATGAGCTAAAACTCACTAAGGTTCTGTGTGGAGCTGTAAACTACACTAGCCAACTGGCTACTAACATAAACACTCATTTTTGGTCTAAAACAAAGACTCAAGTCAGGAGACCCAAAAAATGCAAAACACAACACCTATTCACCCAAAAGGTAGGTGAAACAACAAGGAGGGCATCAAAAAGTGGCCAATTCCTGTACTGCTCACCTACATCCCAAAACAGAGGTTCTGAGGGGCAGGCAGGGAGGAGGTCATAATAGTAAGACTCCATTAGAAAACAATATTACTAAGGTGAGTAATTTTTTTCTTCAAATTACATGAAGTCTTGCTATATTATGACAATTGCAGACTACACAACAGTACCTCCATGGAGGAGGGACAGAACCTACTTAGGAAATAGGCTCTGAAGCACGGCTGAGCCAAACAAAGAGCATCACTCCTAGCCTGATGTCCAAAGAGTAATGCTTGGTGAAAGTGTGAACTGTGTTTTCCAGGTAGCTGCTTGACATATTTAGAACAGGAATGTCTCTGGCAGCAGCCAGAGAAGCAGCTGTACCTCTGTAGAGTGAGCCTCAGGCCTGAGGGAGGAACTTTACCCAACTCTCGTAACTGAATTGGATACAAGAGACAATCCACCTGGCAATGGATCTTTCAGTGGCTGGCTTCCTTTCCCAACTTCGCCATAGGTGAGGAACAGTTGGAGGGAGTCAAACCTATGACCCTAGGTACGCTCTATGTAGTAAATTATGGGCCTCTTCACATCTAGGTGTGCAGCCTCCCCAGAGGAGGAGATATGGTCAGTGCAAGCACTGGAAGAGAAATAGTTTGATTAGGTGTGTAGATCTGGAAACCACCTTAGCAGGAACTTTCTATTAGTCTGAAGGACCACCTTATCTGTGAAAAGAGATAAACCCTGCTCCACTGACAATGCTTGTAATTTACTTACGTGTCTCGGCAGAGGTGATGGCTACCAGAAACACAGTTTCCAAGTCAAGTACTTGAGCTCAGCTGAAGACAAGGGCTAGAAAGGGAGTTGCATAAGTTGAGCAATGCAAACATTAAGATCCCAGAGTGGCAGGATCTTTGAATGGAGGGTTGTGCAACAAACCTTAAAAACTTGGAAAATACGGGATGAGCTGAAAGAGAAGAGGATTTACCTGCTTGAAATAAAAGCAGACACAGCTGCCAAGTGCATCCTTCAGGGTAGCTGGTCCTCAGCCCCAAAGAATTCAGGTGGACCATATAATCCAGGACTGTGGTAGATCACAGAGACTGGGGAAATATGTTTTTCCGAGTACCAATGGAAAACCTTTCCATTTGGAAATTGGGTAGTTCCCAGGAAGGCTTCTGAGGCCTTCAATATATCCATTGCACCTTGGGAAAGGTGTAAATCAGCAACTCTAACTCTTCAAGAACCAAGCCTTGAGATTGAGAGATTTGAGATCTGGCACTTGGACCCTTCTGGGCACAAGGTTGTGAGATTGTGATTCTTGGAAGGCACAGGGGAGGATGGACTAAGGACAGCAGAGTGGATACCAGGGCTGTCTGGCCCAACTGGAGCTATCAGAATGACTCTGCAGGATTGGGATCTGATTTGACTAGCACTTGAACAGGAGAGAAGAGGGGGAAAGGCAGAGAAACTTCCTCCAATTGAGGGCTAAGGCATCCAGTGGAGACAGCCTGGTGGGGCTGCCTGCAAAAAAAAGAGGAGGTTGGTGATTGTCTGGGGCTGCAAAAGATCTATCTCATGGGTGCTCCATCTGGCAAATACTACCCTAAGACCAGGGATCCAGTGACCATCTCGTGGTGCCCTGGGAAATCCTGTTGAGAGCATCTGCTAGACATTGTCCTTGCCTGGGAGGTGAACTGCCATAAGGGGAGGTGTTCAGGAGTGCTTAGAGACTACAATCTTATCGGGGCTTCGGTGCACAAGGTCAGAATCGAAAGTGCCCCTTTGCCGGTTGATGTACCACATTGTAGTGGTGTTGTCTGTTCTGACCTGGAATACTCTGTTCTGAACAGATTTGAAAAACTTGAAGTGCTAGAAAACTGCTTTGAGCTCCAACAGACTGGATGTGGAGCAGGGATTCCTGGGCAACCAGACCCTGGGTGCTGAGGTTGCCCATGTGAGCTCCCCCAGCCCAAGAGAGGGATACATCTGTAGTAAGGATTAGAGAATGAGACTGAGTGACAAAGGAACCCTTGTCTCAGGTTGGTCTGATCCTGCCACCACCGTAGGGCTTGGATCAGGTTTGAGTTACTGGGATCAACTTGTGTGAGGATGCTTTCTTTGAGACCAAAAGGCTCTCAAATGGAACTGGATGTCCTCATCTGAAATCTTGCTCCCTGTACAACTGCTGTGGAAGCAGCCATGTGCTCTAGGAGCTGCAGAAATGCCTTGCTGGCCGGGAGACCTGCAGGGTAAATGAGGAGGCCAGGGAGACCAGGGTCTTTGCCCTGTCTAGGAAGAAAGTCCTGGCTTCCTGTGTGTCTCAGCTCTGCACCTATGAAGGTAAGAAGCTGGCCAGGCTCCAGGACCTGACTTTAGAGATTCAGAAGGAAACCTAGAGAGGCAAGCAGTTGCCATGCTATCTGGAGATGTAATTTGACCTGGTCTGGGGACTGTCTACTATGAGCCAATCGTCCAGGTAATGAAAGATGGCAATCTTTGCCTTCTTAGGTAGGCAACTGCTACTGCCAGACATTTGCAACAATTTTGGGGCAGAAGTGAGGCCGAAGGCATTGCTCTGAACTGGTAGTGGCCTGAGGGCAGCTTGAACTCCGAGGTACTTTCGATGGGGAGCTCTGATGGGAATATGGAAGTAGACATCCTTGAGGTCCAGGAAGTTAGCCAGTCCCCTGCTCTTAGAGAGGGTAGGATAATCTCCCAGAGTCACCATTTTGAACTTTAGGCTTTAAAGGTGCTTGCTTAAATATCTGAGATCCAGGATGGGCGCCATTCTCCTGTCTTATTTGGGGTAAGAAGTACCTGAAGTACAAACCTTTGCCCTGGTGTAGGAAGGAACCCTTTCCACAGCTCTGAGAGCCAGGAGGGTAGAGACCTCTGCCTCTAAGGCAAGAGCTCTGATGGAGTTGCAGGTGGAAAAGATCTGGTTCTCAGCTTTGGAAATTTTTGAAATCAAGAATTCAGTCCCTGGCTTACTACTTCCAGGACCCAATTTGTCTGATGTTAAAGACTTCCAGTCCTGACAAGTAAGTGTCAGCCTGCCCCTACAGGTACAGGAGAATGGCCCTGGCAGCTCCTATCAGGGTGCCTGTTTGGCAGGGCTTTAAGCCGAGGGTGTGGAAGCAGACCTGCTTGTACCCGTCTGACTCTTCCTTCAGAGCTCCCTCTGAGTATAGGAGGAGGAGGAGGAGGAAGCTTGGCTTGGTAAAGGCCCATGAAAAGGCCTGCGCCCTGCCTCTAGGAAGCTGCTTTTGAGGAAAGGCCTGCCTTTCTTGGCCTGTGCACCCTATGGTGGTCCGATCTTCATCCATTTTCTTCTATATAATTCCTGTTTGCTCCCCAAACAGAGAATTTCCCACAACAGGAAAAAAATCCATACTTTTGGACTGGGTGTCCCAGACAGGTAGTACATCTGAGCCAAGCCATCCCAAGTGGCGCCACATATGTAGCTGCCATGGGACCTTGATGAAACATCACAGAGTCCACTACAGCATGAAATTGCACCTTGGATGCCTCTAATACCATCCATATTACTTGTTCCAGCTCCCTGCAAGCTGGTCGGGGACTTGTTTTGCTAGGGCCAGTATAGTATCCCATCTGGATTTGTTCACCTGGCAGCATAAACTATATAATTTGCTTGTCTGAGCCCCAAAGATGCTGCCATGTACTGTTTCTGCCATAGCATCAATCTTCCTGGAGTCCTTTCTCAGGGGGTGTGGAAGCTAGGAATATTAGCCTTGTCACAGGCTGCAGCCTGCATCACCCCTAATATTAGCCGTACTGCTGGAGTGAGAAATCAGTGTCAAAGCCTGATAAGGTATAATTCTTGTCCATCCTTTTATCCACAGGAGGTATAGTGGAGGAGTTTTTAAAACTTTTATCAATTGTTTCTAAAAGATTTATGCAAAGGAATAGACAGTCTCCAGACTCTGAATATCCATCATTTCTATACAGTCTGGCCTCCTGAGTCATCAACAGCTTCCTCAACAGGAAGCTGGAAGTTCTCAGTAACTTTTTAGAACATGAAATGAGAAGGGGACTCAGAAAGTCTTGGAGGAGAAACCCTTAGGGTTCATCTGGAGAGATGTCCGATCAATAAGTACATCCAGATCTTCAAAACCATATTCACTCTCCCTTATATTCCCTTCTCCTCGTTCATAAAAATCCTCAAAATCATAATCTTGAACTGTGGAACCGCCGAATCAACGCTAATAGAAGGTGTCGGTTCGGGTTGAAACCGAGAGAGATCTGGACAATTTTAATTGGTTTAGCTATTCTCAGCAGGTGGGAGAACTTTGGCTCTAAACTAGCTGACTTTCAGCCCTTTTGATGGAACCTGCCTCAGAACTGGTTTTCGCTTGCCCGAGGGGCATCGCCTGGTCAGAGGGCACTCCCCTCCGGTTCGTTGTTACCAACTGAGCTGGCCATCCGGCTCGAAGCGGATTTTTGTCTCCCCTTTCCCTGAGCCTCTTACCTAATCCTCTTATCTATGGTGGTGGCAGCAGGGAAAATTAGACAAAATCTGGCAGTCTGACCTGAGGTGGTCAAACCCCAGACAATAGACATCATTGTTTTCTACTGTTTTCTAATGTATATACTGTTTTTTTCTTTTCTAAAAAATATTTTCGGGATTTTCAGTGTTTTGATGGTAGGGGTTTAGATAGTGTGTATGCAGATTAGGGTGTGTATTGTCTTTCTTTTTCTTGCAGGTGTTCCTGAAGAAGATACAAGAGAAGACAAGAAAGGAGGAGGGGCTCATCAGAGTTCCTAACTAGTACTTAGTGTGTAGAGTTTAAAGTACTGTTGTTGTTGTTGTTACTGTAGTAACCTTTCCTTCCACAGGTGTGGTTGTGGGGAATGAGGGAGTAATGTAATAGATGGTATTAGTTTCCTGGTGCCCAGGTCCGAGGGGTCCCCGTTTGTTTTGGGATTTGAGTTACAGGCAGACAGATTTTCCCTAGAGGGCTAGGGGGATAGACAGGCTGTGGTCCTGAGCGGCCGTAGGGACTGCAATGCTGGGCTATTAGGGCTATGCTCTGGACAGTTCTACCAGAGCCACTAAGCACCCATAGTTAGTGGGTAGAGTGGGAGGCTAATATGTCCAGCCAAGGCCTCTAGGCCACATGGTGTTGCCTGCCTGTGTTCGCACATGGTAGGAGGGGGCCTGATCACCCCCCTCCGCAGGTAACACATAGGTTGGGATGGCCTAAGCTGGGTAAATAATGACTGCTGACAGTCATTTTCCTGGCCCAGGATGAGTGTAACCCCCCCCTGTTACCCGGGGTTACTAGAATCCCTGTAAGACCTAGTGGTAGGCAGGGAAGGCAGCTTGTGAAACTCCAGTTAAATGGGTTTCATACTGTCTCACTCTGTTCTCAGTCTCAGCTGAGACTGAGGGATGACATCACCATAGAACTATCGCAGCTGCATGAGCCACACTGGAATCTGCAGTTGGGAGTTAGGTTAGAGTGTTGGGAGTTTTTGAACAGTGAGAGCAGTTGTGTGTGAGCAGCCTCGAAGAAAGGAGCACAGCAGTCTGTGCACAGGCTCTTGGAGCCTAAAGCTCTGATACAGAGCTACTTTTAAAGGAAAGGTGTGTGTTTCCGTAAAGAAACACAGTAAGCTGTTCCTGAAGTGGTGGAGACGCTGTTACTGGTCTCTGTGCCCCATCCCTGAGGGATGGGGGGTAAAAGTTTGCCTGTTATTCCAGGGGAACCCTCCTGGTTCCGGCTAGGGAAGAAGCTGCCTTACTTTTTCTAAGTTGTACTAAGGCACCAGAAGCTGTCAAGAATCGCCTGTGGGGCACCTGCAACCAAAGGGTGAGTTCTGCTCTTACATGGGGCCTATGTTTCACCTGAACTGTTGTAAAGTGGGATTGGACTGCTTAATCAGTGGGAGGCCTAGAGGAATAGGCTAAGCCAAAGTAAAAGTATGTTCGAGTCTAGTACAAGGGGAAGCCAAGACATGTAGAGAAAATGTGTTATGCATTTACCCTTTAATCTACACCGCCAAGCTTTTCAGAAAGAGATGTTTAATGTCCAGAGAAATGGCCGGGTATGAATTGTGGAAGCTAGTGGTGGGAGACCCCTCCATCATTAGTAACCAGGTTTACCTCTATGGATTTGCTCTGTGGAGACCCCCCATCATTAGTAACCAGGTTTACCTCTACGGATTTGCTCTCTGGCCCTTTTACTTTGCCTCAGGCACTTGGCCAGTGCTGGCGGAAGTACTTGAGCATGGGATTGAAAATTTCCTTATGGAGTTGAAGGCTCTAAGGTGGTTTAAGGGAGCCACAGGAAAATGTGTCCATGTCACATGGAAGGGTGTTCAAGTACGGCAGGGGAGCCGAGTTAGGAAAACCCTCAACAGTGTATGTCAGCTGTGTACCCAAAGCAGCGTAAGTCCAGGTTGTGTGCCTGGTGGTCCAGAGCCTGAGGGTTGAAGTGTTGAAGTGTTCTGTTTCTGTTATCTGCATTAACAGGAATGTAGCCCTGTGGAGGTCCATCTATACTCTGTTCGGTTTGGATGTGAATAAAAGCCACACTTTAGAATCCCATTCCTGGTATTGGACATTACAGTTATTGCTTCCTGTGTTCGGTTACTTGGTGCCCCTGGCAGAGTAGCCAAACCTAGCCCTTGTGTTTAGTAACCTAGTCCCTCTCAAACCCAGTCCCCACTTGGTACCGCTGTCAACTTCAACAGCATACCACCTGTCATTTACAAAAGGCAGGGGTGAAGGGTTACAGTAAGAACTAGAAATCTTGTACTGGGACCTTCAATTTCGGTAAAAAAGAGTTAGTGTGTTTGTCAGAGGAAACTGAAGTAAATTATCTGTGTACTTATCTAGTGCTTGTTACAGGTGTCAGAAGGGAATTGTTATCTGAGAAATTAACTAAGTGTAAAAAGATTTGCAAAGTAGGGGGAGTGGCTTAGCTAGAAGGAGCCAGGTTAAAACCAGACTGAAGCACTGCCCTAGATAGCTTCTGCTAGAGAACAGACAGAACACCAAGAGGAAGAAACTACTGATATAACTAAAACTTCTCTACTGGGACTATATTACCCTCCTTCCCTCCCCTCCACCCAATCCACCCTAAACCAGTTCTACTTTTATAGGCACAGGATTTAACTGACAACAGGAACTTCCTGTTTGGGAGCAAGAAGTGAGTGATCACAGAGCCACCAAAGGCTCCACCATCCTAGAAGAAGGCAAGAGTAGCTCTTCGTTCCCCCCAGCTGCTGGAGGTCTGACTTTGAGCAAGTAAAGAGACTACTGAGAATATAGACACTTTGTCTTAGAACAGGAAGATCAGGAGTTAAAACTTGCACAGAGGCAGTAGGTGTTTGGGGAAGAAAAAAAAGAAAATAAACAAACAGAGGAAAGAGTAAGTATTTCAAACAACAGTTAGGGGCCAGAAAAAAAAGACATGATGGGAGTGGTGCAGTGCAGTGGCTGTGGAGCAGCAGTCTTCCGGGAGACGTTCTGGAGGATGCAGTGTTGTCCCATCTGCAGGCACCTCTCTGGGCTGAGGGAGGAGGTTGTTCATCTCCAGGCTGAGCTGGCCAGGATTTATGGTACCCCTCTCCCACCCAGGGACCACCAGGGTTACTGCCGTTCCCTCAGAGGTTGCCAAGAAAGAGGAGCAGTTGGACCACAGTGGGCTCAGGGAGGGTGAGGGTGGTGGAACAGAGGCGCATCCCTCCAGTTGTACCTCTCCACAATTTCTATGCCATTCTGGAAAAGTGTGGTTCCTCTATGGAGGTACCCACAGTGGAGACCAAGGAGGATGCTGGGAACCTCCACAAAGGAGACCCACAGGAGGGTGGCATGGGACTCCACAGGGGAAGGAAACAACTCCTGGTGGGGGACTCCATTGTTAGGAAGGTAGAACTGGGGAGGAAGGAGAGGGAGGTGGGTGCCTGCCTGGCACCATGGCTTGGAGGGACAGGGAGAGAATCTCAGGATCACAGAAGCAGCTGCACAGGGAAGTGAGCTGGATGTCATTGTCCACCTAGGGACAAAATGACCTCTGGCTAAGGAAGGGATCAGAGCAGTGCAAAGAAGCTTTGTGGAGTGGTGGGAGGCCTTAGACTATTAGCACACACGGTAACCTTTCCCGGAGGTGCTACCTGTCTGTGGCACGAGATGAGGCTATGGTGCCTACACCATGGGATTCAATAAGTGGTTGAAAAACTGGTGCAGAGCACAGGGATTTGGCTTCATTGGGGACTGGGGTTCCACCTGGATGGATGCAGGCCTATACTGGAGTGATGGTCTGCATCTGTCCAGGAGGGGAACCAGGATCCTAGGTAAAAGGTTTAAATACTTCATTGACGAGCATTTAAAACTAGCCAAGGGGGGGATGCACTGGAAAGGAGCAGGGAAATCCTAGCTCCCCCCAAAAAAATCAGGGTACTAAGTGAGGTAGACACCTAGAGATGTAAATAGGGAGAAATGCAGGGGTAAATGGAGAAAGTGACAAATGCCATAAGGACGGGGATGGGGCAAAAAAGGGTAAGGCCATCAAGAAATGGAGGTTAATGGGTACCAATGCCCGTAGTCTGGGCAACAAGCTCCCTGAACTGGTGGCCTTGATGGAAGAGGGATGCCTGGATATCGTAGCAGTCACAGAAACGTTGTACACAGAGAATCATGACTGGGATGTTAACATACCAGGGTACACAAGAAAAAACTACTCACCTTAGTAATGTTGTTTCTTCTAATGGAGTCTTGCTATATTATGACAACTGCAGTATGACCGCAGGTTAGAACTGTTCCGGAGGTGAAATAGTTAACTTTCCATGCAGGCATGGAACTTAGAGCGCGAGCTCGGTTGAAAACTCTGTCTGTTGTGCTTCAAAGGTAAACTGTCAGATCTCTATGAGCTAAAACTCACTAAGGTTCTGTGTGGAAGCTGTAAACCTACACTAGCCAACTGGCTACTAACATAAACACTCATTTTGGTCTAAAACAAAGACTCAAGTCAGGAGACCCAAAATGCAAAACACAACACCCATTCACCCAAAGGTGGTGAGAAACAACAGGAGGGCATCAAAAGTGTGCTAACCCTGTATGCCCACCACATCCCAAAACAGAGGTTCTGAGAGGGCAGGCAGGGAGGAGGTCATAATATAGCAAGACTCCATTAGAAAACAACATTACTAAGGTGAGTAATTTTTCTTCAAACAACATGAAGTCTTGCTATATTATGACAATGATACGAACACAACAGTACCCCATGGAGGAGGGACAGAACCTACTTAGGAAATAGGCTCTGAAGCACGGCTGTGCCAAACAAGAGCATCACTCCTAGCCTGGATGTCCAAAGAGTAATGCTTGGTAAAAGTGTGAACTGTTTTCCAGGTAGCTGCTTGACATATTTCTAGAACAGGAATCTCTGGCAGCAGCCAGAGAAGCAGCTATGCCTCTGGTGAGAGTGAGCCCTCAGGCCTGAGGAGGAACTTACTGAACTCTCGTAGCAGAATTGGATACAAGAGACAATCCACCTGGCAATGGATCTTTCAGTGGCTGGCTTCCCTTTCCCAACTTCGCCATAGGTAAGGAACAGTTGGAGGGAGTCAAACCTATGACCCTAGGTACGCTCTATGTAGTAACTATGGGCTCTCTTCACATCTAGGCTGTGCAGCCTCCTCTCCCCAGAGGAGGAGTGGTCAGTGAAGTACACTGGAAGAGAAATAGTTTGATTAGGTGGAAATCTGAAACCACCTTAGGCAGGAACTTTCTATTAGTCTGAAGGACCACCTTATCTCTGTGAAAAGAGATAAACTCCTGCTCCACTGACAATGCTTGTAATTTACTTACGTGTCTGGCAGAGGTGATGGCTACCAGAAACACAGTTTTCCAAGTCAAGTACTTGAGCTCAGCTGAAGACAAGGGCTAGAAAGGGAGTTGCATAAGCTGAGCAATGCAAACATTAAGATCCCAGGCAGGGCAGGATCTTTGAATGGAGAGGTTGGTGTGCAACAACCCTAAAACTTGGAAAATGGGATGAGCTGAAAGAGAAGAGGATTTACCTGCTGAAATAAAAGCAGACACAGTTGCCAAGTGCACCTTCAGGGTAGCTGGTCTCAGCCCCAAAGAATTAGGTGGACCATATAATCCAGGACTGTGGGTAGATCAGCAGAGACTGGGGAAATATGCTTTTCCGAGTACCAATGGAAAACCTTTTCCATTTGGAATTGTAAGTAGCCCTGGTGGAAGGCTTCCTTGAGGCCTTCAATATATCCATTGCACCTTGGGAAAGGTGTAAATCAGCAAACTCTAACTCTTCAAGAACCAAGCCTTGAGATTGAGAGATTTGAGATTCGGGTACCAGACCCTTCTCTGGGCACAGGTTAACAGATTGTGATTCTTGGGAAGGCACAGGGGAGGATGGACTAAGGACAGCAGGAGTGGATACCAGGGCTGTCTGGCCCAATCCGGAGCTATCAGAATGACTCTGCAGGATTGGGATCTGATTTTGACTAGCACTTGGAACAGGAGAGGAAAGGGGGGAAAGGCATAGAGAAACTTCCCCTCCAATTGAGGGCTAAGGCATCCAGTGGGAGACAGCCCAGCAGTGGGGGCCTGCAGCAAAAAAGAGGAAGTTGGTGATTGTCTGGGGCTGCAAAAAGATCTATCTGCGGGGTGCCCCATCTGGCAAATACTACTCCCAAGACCAGGGGATCCAGTGACCATTCGTGGTGGCCCTGGGAAATCCTGTTGAGAGCATCTGCCAGGACATTGTCCTTGCCTGGGAGGTGAACTGCCATAAGGGAGGTGTTCAGGGAGTAAGCCAGAGACCACAATCTCATCGCTTCGGTGCACAAGGCCGTAGACCGAGTGCCCCCTTGCTTGTTGATGTACCACATTGTAGTGGTGTTGTCTGTTCTGACCTGAATACTCTTGTTCTGAACAGATTTGGAAAAAACTTGAAGTGCTAGAAAAACTGCTCTGAGCTCCAACAGACTGATGTGGAGCAGGGATTCCTGGGGCAACCACAGACCCTGGGTGCTGAGGTTGCCCATGTGAGCTCCCCAGCCCAAGAGGGACACATCTGTAGTAAGGATTAGAGAATGAGACTGAGTGACAAAAGGAACCCCTTGTCTCAGGTTGGTCTGATCCTGCCACCACTGTAGGGCTTGGATCAGGGTTTGAGTTACTGGGATCAACTTGGTAAGAGGATCCTTTCTTTGAGACCAAAAGGCTCTCAAATGGAACTGGATGTCCCTCATCTGAAATCTTGCTCCCTGTACAACTGCTGTGGAAGCAGCCATGTGCCCTAGGAGCTGCAGAAAATGCCTTGCTGGCCGGGAGACCTGCAGGGTAAATGAGGAGGCCAGGGAGACCAGGGTCTTTGCCCTGTCTAGGGGAAGGAAAGTCCTGGCTTCCTGTGTGTTCAGCTCTGCACCTATGAAGGTAAGAAGCTGGACAGGCTCCAGGACTGACTTTGAGAGATTCAGAAGGAAACCTAGAGAGGTAAGCAGTTGCTGCGTTATCTGGAGATGTAATTTGACCTGGTCTGGGGACTGGCCTACTATGAGCCAATCGTCCAGGTAAGGAAAGATGGCAATCTTTTGCCTTCTTAGGTAGGCAACTGCTACTGCCAGACATTTGCTAAATACCCTTGGGGCAGAAGTGAGGCCGAAAGGCATTGCTCTGAACTGGTAGTGGCCTGAGGGCAGCTTGAACCTGAGGTACTTTCGATGGGAGCCTCTGATGGGAATATGGAAGTAGACATCCTTGAGGTCCAGGGAAGCTAGCCAGTCCCCTGCTCTTAGAGAGGGTAGGATAATTCCCAGAGTCACCATTTTGAACTTTGGCTTTAAAAGGTGCTTGTTTAAATATCTGAGATCCAGGATGGGCCGCCATTCTCCTGTCTTATTTGGGGTAAGGAAGTACCTGAAGTACAAACCTTTGCCCTGGTGTAGGGAAGGAACCCTTTCCACAGCTCTGAGAGCCAGGAGGGTAGAGACCTCTGCCTCTAAGGCAAGAGCCTCTGATGGAGTTGCAGGTGGAAAAGATCTGGTTCTCAGCTTTGGAAATTTTTTGAAACTGAGAACCAGTCCCTGGCTTACTACTTCCAGGACCCACTTGTCTGATGTTAAAGACTTCCAGTCCTGGACAAAGTAAGCCAGCCTGCCCCCTACAGGTACAGGAGAATCGGCCCTGGCAGCCCCATCAGGGTGCCTGTTTGGCAGGGGCTTTAAGCCGAGGGGTGGAAGCAGACCTGCTTGTACCCCGTCTGACTCTTCCTCTAAAGAACCCCCTCTGAGCATAGGCGGAGGAGGAGGAGGAGGAAGCTTGGGCTTGGTAAAAAGGCCTATGAAAAGGCCTGCCCCTGCCTCTAGGAAGCTGCTTTTGAGGAAAGGCCTGCCTTTCTTTGGCCTGTGCACTCCTATAGGTGGTCCTATATTCATCCATTTTCTTCATATAATTCTCTGTTTGCTCCCCAAACAGAGAATTTCCCACAACAGGAAAATCCATGGCCTTGGACTGGGTGTCCTGAGACAGGGTAGTACATCTGAGCCAAGCCATCCTGCGAAGTGCCACATATGTAGCCATGACTCTTGATGAAACATCATTAGAGTCCACTACAGCATGAAATTGCACCTTGGATGCCTCAATACCATCCATAGCCACCTGTTCCAGCTCCCTGGCAAGCTGGTCAGGGACTTGTTTTGCTAGGGCCAGTATAGTATCCCATCTGGATTTCTGGTACCTAGCAGCATAAACCATATAATTTGCTTGTCTGAGCCCCAAAGATGCTGCCATGTACTGTTTCTTTGCCATAGCATCAATCTTCCTGGAGTCCTTCTCAGGGGGGTGTGAAGCTAGGGGAATATTAGCCTTGTCACAGGCTGCAGCCTGCACTACCCCCACATAGCTGCATTGCTGAGTGAGGAAATCAGTGTCAAAGCCTGATAAGGTATACCTCTTGTCCATCCTTTTATCCACAGGAGGTATAGTGTGAGGAGTTTTTAAAACTTTTACTGTCTGTTTCCGAAAAGATTTATGCAAAGGAATAGACAGTCTCCTAGACTCTGGAATATCCATCATTTCTACATAGTCTGGCTCCTCCTGGTCATCAACAGCTTCCTCAACAGGAAGCTGGAGAGTTTCAGCAACTTTTTTATAGAACATGAAATGAGAAGGGGACTCAGAAAGTCTTGGAGGAGAAACCCCTAGGGGTCTATCTGGAGAGATGTCCGGATCAATGGGCACATCCAGATCTTCAAAACCATATTCACTCTCCTCATATTCCTCTTCCCCCTCCCTCGGTTCATAAAAATCCTCAAAATCATAATCTTGAACCGGTGGAACCGGCCGAACCGAACGCTACCAGAAGGTGTCGGTTCGGTTGGAACCGGAGAGAGAGACTGGACAATTTTAATTGGTTTAGCTATTTCCTCAGCAGGTGGGGAGAGAACTTTTGGCTCTAAACTAGCTGACTTTCTAGCCCTTTTTGATGGAACCGGCTCCTCAGAACTGGCTCTTCGTTTGCCCGAGGAAGTATCGCCCTGGTCAGAGGGCACTCCCTCCGGTTCGGTTGCTACCAAACTGAGCTGGCCATCCGGGTCAGCGGACTTTTTGGCCTCCCTTTCCCTGAGCCTACCAACTCTCTTATCTATGGTGGCAGCAGGGAAATTGTGACAAATCTGGCAGTCTGAATGAGGTGGTCAAACCCCAGACAATAGACACATGTGGTGTGTGGGTCAGCCTTAGCAAAGCTTCCCACAAACACTACAGTGTTGAAACCCAGTGGGTCCGTTTTCTTTGGGTTTCTCAGACATAATGCCAGCCTAACCAACTTTCCGTTTATGGCAATCCACCAAGCAAGACACCCTTATCGGTTCCCAACTGTGTTACGAGTCGTGGAAAAAAACGTAATGAAATCCGTTTTTTTTAGAACCGATAAGAATTGGGAACTGCACTCTAGAAAAGGGCTAGTAGATTTAAAGACAACCTGATCGGTTCAAACCGAACCGATAACAAATTACAAGTTCCACACAGAAAAACTAATGTAAAACCTATCTATTACTTACATTACCACAGACAGAGCTTGAACCGACCGGTTGCGGTTTAATTTCGCCAAAAAAATGAAAAATAATACTTTTAAACTGACAAAATGAACCGAGCAGGAGAAATCTCCGGAGCGACTGTTCAGTGAGGCGGAGTAAAGAATCTGACAGTTTACCTTTGAAGCACAACAGACAGAGTTTTCAACCGAGCTCGCGCTCTAAGTTCCATGCCTGCATGGAAAGTTAACTATTTCACCTCTGGAGCAGTTCTAACCTGCGGTCATACTGCAATTGTCATAATATAGCAAGACTTCATGTTGCTTGAACCTACAGGAGAGACAGGGAGGGCAGAAGAGGAGGGGGAGTAGCTGCCTATATAAGAGAAGGGATAAAAGCAACTGAACAAGAGAGTAAACAGGGAGGAGAGGAGGCACTGTGGGTCACCTTAGAGACTGGAAATGGCACCACAATCCGCACAGGGGTTGTGTACAGACCCCCATGTCAGGGGGAAGGAATGGACAAGGATATGATGGAAGGCATTCTTAGGATGGTAGAGAAAGGGGAGATACTGTTGATGGGGGACCTTAATATGCCAAATGTTAACTGGAGCACCTTTGCTGCAGCCACATCCAAAAGCAGGGCCATACTTGATGCCCTTCAGGTGGCATGCCTCAGACACCTAGTTTTGGAACCTACTCGTGACGGAACAATTTTAGACCTCGTACTCTCAAATGGGGATAGTGAGAGAATCTCAGATCTAGAAGTGGGTAGCCATTTGGAAACAAGTGACCACCAAACAGTGTGGTTCACGATAAACTCAGCTACACAGTCAAGCCATACAACAGTGAGGGTTCTGGACTTCAGGAGGGCTGACTTCGGCAAGATGGGACACTGCCTTAGAAAAGCACTAGCAAACAGGCTAGAAGGAGGGGTGCAGCAACAATGGGGAAATATCAAAACTGCCATCACAGAGGCAACAAGCCTATGTGTGAATCAAATAAACAAATCAAAATGAAAGAAAAAGCCACTATGGTTCTCAAAAGAAGTGGCAGTGAAGGTTAGGGAGAAAAAGATAGCATTTAGGAAGTATAAGGAAACACAAAAGGAGCAGGACAGAGAACTATACCAGTTAAGGCAGAAGGAAGCAGGGAGGGTAGTCAGAATAGCAAAGGCACAAACTGAGGAAAAGACAGCCAACTCAGTTAAGAAGGGGGATAAAACCTTTTATAGGTATATCAGGGAGCGTAGAAAGACAAAGGGAGGGATAGTGAGGCTGAATAGAACGGATGGTGGGTGGGCAGAGGGTGACAGTGAAAAATATGGGATACTGAATGAATACTTCTGTTCAGTATTCACAAAAGAGGAAGTGGGAGAGGTACTTAATCCAATTAAGAGAAGCACACTGGAGAGGGGGGTTGATCCCAGTCCTTTCACAGAAGAAAGGCTTCTGAAAGAACTCCTAAAACTGAAGGTGGACAAAGCAATGGGGCCAGATGGAATTCACCCCAGAATTCTAAAAGAATTAAGCAGAGAACTAGTGACACCACTGACTACTCTTTATAACAAATCATGGGAGGATGGCGTGGTACCTGAGGACTGGAAGAAGGCTGATGTGATGCCCCTTCACAAAAGTGGGAGCAAGACAGAGGCAGGAAACTACAGACCTGTCAGTTTGACCTCTGTGGTAGGGAAAGTGATGGAATCACTTCTGAAGGAAAGAATTGTTGAGTACTTAGAGGCCAGTGGGACACAGGATCCAAGGCAGCATGGGCTCACAGCAGGAAGGTCATGTCAGACGAATCTGATTGATTTCTTTGACTGGGTGACCTAAGTAGTAGACCAGGGAGGGGCTGTGGACATGACCTACCTACACTTTAGCAAGGCATCTGACACAGTCCCACACAAAAGAATAGTAGTTATATTAACCAGCCTTGGAGTGAGTCCCAGGGTGGTAGCCTGGGTAAAACATTGGCTGAACAACAGGACACAGAAGGTAATTGTAAATGGAGTCCACTCTGAAGAAAGAGGGGTTACTAGTGGGGTACCGCAGGGTTCATTACTGGGTCCAGTCCTTTTTAATGTCTTTATAAGTGACATTGCAGAGGAACTGGAAAGAACAGTATGCCTCTTTGCAGATGACACAAAGATCTGCAACAGGGTTAATACACAAGGAGGCGTGGAAAGGATGAGAAGAGACTTGGCAAGGTTGGAGGAATGGTCAGAAGTATGGCAGCTTGGATTCAATGCAAAGAAGTGCAAAGTAATGCACCTGGGAAACAAAAACCCAGGGGAAGATTACGCAATGGGGGGTTAGTAACAATAACAAACATGGAAAGAGACCGGGGGGTAATCATATCAGATGACCTTAAGTTTGGCAAGCAATGTGAGAAGACGGTAGGGAGGGCTGGGGGGATACTGGGATGTATAGGGAGAGGCATCACCAGCAGAAAACAGAAAGTTGTTATCCCCCTATACAGACAGTTGGTGAGACCCCATCTGGAGTACTGCGTCTAGTTCTGGAGACCCCATCTCCGCAAGAATATAGACAGGATGGAGGCAGTTCAGAGGAGGGCAACTAAAATGGTGCAGGGTCTGCAAGACAAGCCATAAGAGAAGAGGCTAAAGGAGCTTAATATGTATACCCTTGAGGAAAGGAAGGAGAGGGGGGACATGATAGAAATGTTTAAATACCTCAGTGGACTCAACAAAGTCCAAGAGGATAGCATCTTTCAGAAAAAAAGATGTGCAAGAACAAGGGGATACAATTTGAAGATAGAGAGGGGACGGCTCAGGGACAATGTGAGGAAGTATTTTCTCACAGAGAGGGTGGTGGACGCATGGAACAGCCTTCCTGAGGAGGTTGTGGGGTCTAAAACTGGGAGAATTCAAGAATGCATGGGACAGACATAAGGCAATTTTTGTGGGGGTTAGGAAAAATAGGCTGTAGGTTAAATAGGATCTGCAGCTTATCCTCTAGGTAGGGAAATGGGCAGACTAGGTGGGCCAAGCGGTCCTTATCTGCCGTCAAAGTCTATGTTTCTATGTTTCTTGTAAAGAGGGATTATTACCTCCCTCTTACGACTTGTGATACCCCTACTAATACACCCTAACATCCCCCTAGCCTTACCTACTGCTTTAGAGGTCTGCTTGGATGATTTCAGGTCATCGGTGATGATGATGCCCAAGTCTCTTTCTTCCTTTGTGACTGCCAGCAACTCTCCTCCCAGCCTATAGGTGGCTTCAGGGTTTCTCTTCCCTATGTGCATGATCTTGCACTTCTTTGCATTAAATCCCAGTTGCCACTCTTCTGACCATTTTGCTAGTTTATCTAGATCTCTTCTCATTCTGCCCACCCCATCTGGATCATCTACTCTGTTGCAGATCTTGGTGTCATCTGCAAACAGACAAGCCTTACCCTCTAGTCCATCTGCAATGTCACTGATGAAGATACTGGGAGGTGTATTGTTTGATTCAGTGTAAATTCAGATACCACCTTCAGCAGAAAGTAAACACAGAATTCATATCCAAAGAGAGGCTTTGTGAAAAGTCAAGTAAGGAAGCTCAGAAATCCTTCAAGTAAAGGTAATTTCAACTAAAAATAACATTTTCCATAACAAGAAACGTAAGCCATGACTCATGACAGGCTCAAAAGGAGCTGACATCAATCTGTCAAGCACAAAAGTCAAGTCCTAAGACAGGACTGGATTATGGATAGGAGGTTTCATATGAAGAATACTTCTCAGAAATGTATGGGATACCTCTAATTGGGTAACTGTACAACCATCAGTAGGGGCATAGAAAGCTGATACAGCTGCCAAATGCACCTTAATCGAGGAATACTGCAGGCCAGACAGAGAAAGAAAGCAAGTATTCCAAACCAACATTCATAGGACATGTAAAATAGTCCAAGAAGTAGAAGGTAGAATATCGTGATTGTAGTTACCTTTTGATGGTAAGGGTAAAGAGCTGAGATAGAAATGTATGTATTTTTGAATGTTACAGAAGCCAGAAGGGGAAGGAAGCATATTCAATTCAATGCTTTACAGTAACTGGTAATTGCTGTTTTTCTTTTAGACTTGGATTGTGGGCTTTTGGTGACACTGTACTTTCTTTGTTGTCTTTACTTAGAATTGTTTTTGGGCTGTTGAGGGTTTAAAACGTAGTGGTGGTGTATTCTTTGCTGTCTTTGGTTGCTGCAAATTTTCGCCCCCCCCTTCCCCCAACTCTTGATTATATGCCCTGTTAAATCTGATTGACAGGAGCTAAACACTGGGTATAGCAAGGGGTGTGGAGTAGGAGGCAGGAAGATCAGTAACTTTTTCAAAGATACTTCTGGTGCCAAAGGCAAGCACAACAAGAAAGCTGAGAATAGAGGAATTTAATGGATGGCTAAGAACCTGGTGTTGTGCTAAAGGGTATAGGCTGTTGGGGGGGGACCTGGAAGGACAGTAGTCTCTATGCCAAGGACAGACTACACTTGAGTGAGGAGGGAAGAAAGTGTTGAAACAGAGGATGGAGGAGTATATAGAGAAGTTGGGAATTTAAACTAGGAGTGGGGGTGGCAGTTGGGGAAGAGATATGCAGAGACCACAGGTTGGGAAACCATATGAGCTTACCCCCATAACAGTGACAAAGGACAAATGGCAAGTACTGTTGGTGATGCTAGGAAAGGAGGGCAGGATGGGAGAGGGGGGAAGGTGGTTACTCTTAATGCTAGGAGCCTTGGGAGGAAAACTGCAGAGTTACAGGTTCTCATGGCAGAGGAGAGGTGGACATTGCAGCCATCACGGAGACATGGGCCACCCAATACAATGACTGGGACCTGTCTGTACCAGGGTACAGGTTATTTCGTAGGGACAAGGTGATTGGGAAAGGGGGGGGGTGGCACTATATGTGAAGAAAGGACTGAAGTGTGTAAGGGAGGAAGGGGAGGAGGGTAGTACGGAGTAACTTTGGATGCAAATCCAGGATTCCAAGAATAGGATTCTTAGAATGGGAGTGGTGTAACAGAAACACAGAATTTGACAGCAGATAAGGACCGCTTGGCCCACCCAGTCTGCCCGTTTCCCTACCTACTGGATAAGCTACAGATCCTAGTTAACCAGCAGCCTACTTCTTCCCACCCCCACCCCCCAGAACTGCCTTATGACTATCCCATGCATGCTTGAATTCCACCACTGATTTTGACTCCACAACCTCCTCCGGAAGGCCGTTCCATGCATCCACAACCCTCTCTGTGAAAAATACTTCCTTAAATTACCTCTGAGCCCCCCTCTATCTTCAAATTGTGCCCTCTTGTTCTTGCACCTCTTTTTTGAAAGATGCTACCCTCTTGGACTTTGTTGATTCCCTTGAGGTACTTGAAAGTTTCTATCATGTCCCCTCCTCCTTTCCTCAAGGCTATACATATTAAGCTCCTTAAGTCTCTCTTCATATGTCTTCCGGTGCAGACCCTGCACCATTTTAGTTGCTCTCCTCTGGACAGCTTCCATCCTGTCTATGTCTTTGCGGAGATTGGGTCTCCAGAACTGCACACAGTACTCCAGATGGGGTCTCACCAGCCGTCTGTACAGATGGATAATAACTTCCTGTTTTCTACTGGTGATGCCTCTCCCTATGCATCCCAGTATCCCCCAAGCCCTCCTTGCTGCCCTCTCACATTGCTTGCCCATCTTTAGGTCATCTGATATGACTACCCCCAGGTCCCTTTCCATTTTTGTTGTTGTTAGTATCTCACCCCCCATTGTGTACTCTTCACCTGGGTTTTTATTTCCCAGGTGCATTACCTTGCACTTCTTAGCATTGAATCTAAGCTGCCATACATTTGACCATTCCTCTAACCTTGCCAAGTCCCTTCTCATCCTTTCCACCCCACCCTGTGCATCAACTCTGTTGCAGATCTTAGATGTCATCTGCAAAGAGACATACTTTTCCTTCCAGTCCTTCTGCAATGTCACTTATAAAGACATTAAAGAGGACCGGTCCTAATACTGAACCCTGCGGTACCCCACTAGTAACCCTCCTTTCTTCTGAGTGGATTCCATTTACTATTACTCTCTGTGTCCTATTCTCCAGCCAATTCTTTACCCAGGCTGTCATCTTGGGACCCACTCCCAGGCTGGCTAACTTGTATATTAGTCTTTTGTGTGGGACTGTGTCAAATGCCTTGCTAAAGTCTAGGTAGGCCATGTCCACAGCTGATCTACTACTTTGGTCACCCAGTCAAAGAAATCTATCAGATTCGTCTGGCATGACCTTCCCGCTGTGAATCCATGCTGCCTAGGGTCCTGTGCCCCTCTGGCCTCTAGATACTCGACAATTCTTTCCTTTAGAAGTGATTCCATCATTTTCCCTATCACTGAGGTTAAACTAACAGGTCTATAGTTTCCTGCTTCTGCCTTGCTCCCACTTTTGTGAAGGGAATCACATTGCCCTCCTCCAGTCCTCGGGTACCACCCCATCCTCCCATGATTTGTTAAAAGGGTAGTCAGTGGTGTCACTAGTTCTACCCTTAGTTCTTTAGAATTCTGGGATGAATCCCATCAGGCCCCATTGCTTTGTCCACCTTCAGTTTTAAGAGTTCTTTCAGAACCCTTTCTTCTGTAAATGGGCGGTATCAACTTCTGTATCCAGAGTGTTTCTACTGTTTGTTTTATGTACCTCCCCTCTTCCTTTGTAAATACTGAGCAAAAATATTTGTTTAGTATCTCTGCCTTTTCACAGTCTCCTCTGCCCACCCTCCTCCCTTTATTAAGCCTCACTATCCCTCCTTGGTCTTCCTTCGGCTCCCTGATGTACCTATAAAGGTTTTATCCACCTTCTTAACTGAGTTGGCTATCTTTTTCCTCGGTTTGGGCCTTTGCTGTTCTGACTGCCTTCCCAGCCTCCTTTTGCTTTAACTGATACAGTTCTCTGTCCTGCTCCTTCTGGATTCCTTGTACTTCCTGAATGCTTTCTTTTCTCTTGAACCTTCACTGCCACTTCCTTTGAGAACCATAGTGGTTTCTTACATCGTCTTGTTTTGTTTATTTGCTTCACACAAAGGCTCGTTACCTCTGTGATGGCAGTTTTATTATTCCCCATTGTTCTTGCACCCTCCTTCCTGCCCATTTGCTAGTGCATTCCTTAGGCACTCACCCATTTGCAAAGTCAGCCCTCCTAAAGTCCAGTACTTTTGTCTTTGTATGAGCTTGACTCTATTGCTGTGTTTATTGTGAACCATACTGTTTGATGGTTGCTAGTTCCCAGATGGCTACCCACTTCTACATCTGTAATCCTCTCTCCATCTCCACTTGAGAGAATCAAGTCTAATATTGCTCCTCTCAGTGGGCTCCAGTACTAGTTGTCTAAGGCATGCCCCTGTAGGGCATCTAGAATAACTGCACTCTTGAGTGACAGCTGCAACTGCACTCCAGTTAACATCTGGCATATTCAAATCATCATCAGCAATATCTCCCTTTTTCTGCCATTCTAAGTATACTTTCTATCATTTCCCTGTCCATTCCCTCCCCTGAGAGGGGTCTGTACACAACCCTGTGCGTATTGTGGTGCCATTGCCTGACTCCAATTTACCCACAGTGCTTCTTCTCCTCCCTGTTTACCCTTTTGTTCTGTTGCTTTTATTCCTTCCCTTATGTAAGAACTACTCCTCCTCCTCTTTACCCTCCCTGTCCCTCCTGTAGACAGTGTATCCTGGTATGTTTATGTCCCAGTCATGGTTTTGTGTGTACCATGTTTCTGTGACTGCCACAATATTCAGATGTTCCTCCTCCATCAAGGCCACTAATTCAGGAAGCTTGTTACCCAGACTACGGGCATTAGTACTCATTGCTCTCCATTTTTTGATGGCTTTACCTTCTGTTGCAGCATCCCCCACTGACCGTTCTACCTCATTTATTTTCTCATTTAGTACCCTGTTTTGTAGGGAGAGGCTGGGATTTTCCTGCTGCTTGTCAGTGCCTCCCCCTTTGACTAGTTTAAAAGCTTGCCAATGAAGCATTTAAACCGATTGCTCAAAAGACTTGTTCCCTTCCTGGACAGATGCAGACCATCCTACCAGTATAGGCTGGTGTCCCTCCAGGTGGAACCCCAGTCCCCAATGAAGCCAAATCCCTGTGCTCTGCACCATTTTTTCAACCATTCATTAAACCGCATGGTGCCATTACCTCGCCTCCCCCATGCTTTTGACAGGCAGCACCTCTGAGAAGGATACGTGTGTGCTACTCGTCTTAGGTCCCTCCCAACTCTGCAATGTCCTCCTGCACTGCTCTAATCTCATGATAAGCCAAGTCATTTGTCCCTAGGTGGACAATTACGTCCAGCTCGGAATCCCTTGCAGCTGTTCTCGTGATCCTGAGGATCGCTTCCTGTCCCTCAAGCCATGGCACCAGGCAGGCACCTTACTTCATTTTCCCAGCTCCCCAGTTCTATCCCCCTAATAATTGGGTCCCCACCAGGAGCTGTTCCTTTCCCTTTGGTGTCCTCTGCCTCCTTTCTGTGGGCCTCCCTTGTGACAGTTATCATCAGTCTTCTCTCTTGGGTGCATCCATAGGGGAGCTATGCTCCCCAGAATAGTGTATGGATTGTGGAGTGGAACAATTGACTGGGTGTGCCTCTGTTCCACCCTCCTCACCCTCCTGAGCCCACTGTGGTCCAACTGCTGTGCTTTCTTGCAACCTCTGAGGTAGTGGTGGTGGCGCTAGTGCTCCCTGGATGGGGGAAGTTCCCTTTCTACTGTCCAGTGTGGCCTGGGGAAGGTTTCCTTACTACTGTCCAGTGTGGCCTGAAGACGGGCTACTTCCTCCCTCAGGGCAGATAGTTGTCTGCAAATAGGGCAGCATCTCAGCCTCCAGAAAGACTCCCGGAAGACTGCTGCCCCACAGCCATTACATTGCACTACTCCCCACATGTTTATCTAGTTGTTTTTTTATTGTATTTGTGTGTGTGTGTGTGTGCAGCGTGCTGTGTGATTTGTTATATAGAAAAATATATATATATATATATATATATATATATATATTATACAACGTGTATGCTTATATTATCAGTGCAGTGTGCTAGAGAGGATATGACAGTGAAATGCACCTTGCACTCGAGGAAATGATGTCAGAACCTCAGGTATAAAGAGAACTATTTCCAGGAGTAATGGGGTGAGGGTGGGAAGGGTTGGGCCTAAACTGTGTCCTCACAAAACAATCGACTAAAAGCTCTCACCCACCGCCATGATGAGTGCCTTCCTGTCAGCAAGATACCCTACACAACAATTTGACAGAGAAAGTACCCTGCTAATCAAACAGAGAAAAATCCAGACATCCAAGTCAGACACAGTTAAACCTCTCCAGCCCCAAAACAGCCTGGTGGTTTGTTAGCCACAAAGGAAAATCAAATATGCAGTTATTTCAGCCCTTCTGAGGATGCTGACAAGATAAGCAGTTTTAAAAAAAAACCTTTCTGAATTAAAAACTAAAACAAATACCAAGCAATGCCACTTTAAAAGTGAGGAAAACTTCTCTCAGATGTAAGCAAGAGAGAGAGAGAGAGAGTTTAGTTACAGATAATTCGTCCAAAATAGTATATCCCATGCAGGTCACCATCTCAGATAGAGGAGTTAGACAGGAACTAGCGGGACAGATTAGAAGGACCTCGAGGAAGGGTAGTGTGGTGATTGTGGGGGACTTCAACATGCCAGGAGTGGACTGGAGCACCCCAACAACCAGGAACAAGAAGGAGCAGGTACTGCTGGATGCCTTCAGGACAGCTTCCTGCTGAAAATGGTCAGTGAACCAACCAGGTTAGGGAATACCCTTGACCTTGTGCAGGCAAATGGGGACTTTGTGAGAGAACTTACAGTGGAGGAACCGCTGTCAGGGAGTGACCACCACTCAGTATGGCTCACATTGGATATGGGCAAGGAAGGAGTGGAATCTGGCACAATAGTGCTGGACTTCAGGAGGGCCGACTTTGAGAGGATGGGGGAAGTGGTACCTGGCCAGAATTCAATCTAGTATGGACACTAACCAGAGGTGGGATCTCATAAAGCTGGGGCTAGTGGAGGCAACCAAAACCTGCTGCAAAGCCCAGAGCAAGAAGGCTAGGGCTAAGAAACCAATCTGGTTGAGCAAGGAGGTCATGGAAAAGGTAAGGAGGAAAACAGCTGCCTTTAGGAAGTACAAGAAAACAGGGAGGGGAGGACAGGGAGGAGTACTTGACAGAATCAAAGGAGGTGACAAGGGCAGTAGGGGAGCCAAAGTATCTACGGAGTCAGGCTGGCACAAGGCATTAAGAAGGGAGAAGGACTTCTTTAAGTACATCAGGAGAAAAGGGCTGGTACTCACTAACAGGGACAGTGTTGCAGAGGTCAAGGTGGGAGGCCACTTGAGGACCAGTGATCACTGTATGGTGTGGTTCAGTATAAGGATGGCTGCAGAACTGAACCACACAAAGGTGAGGGTCCTGGACTTCAGGAGGGCAGATTCTAAAAAGATACATGAATGCGATCTAGCGGGGGCAAGGCCTGGATGGAGTGGTGGAACAGTGGGCAAAGATAAACAGGAGCATAGTAAAGGCAACAAACCTCTGCACTGAACAAGTGAGCAAAGGCAAGAGGAAAAAGAGACTGCTATGGTTCTTGAAAGAAGTGTCTGAAAAGGTAAAAGCTACAAGTATAGCATTTAGAAGGTATAAGGAGATGTAGTGGGAGGAGAAGGATAGGGAAATGTATCAGGGGAAACAGAGGGAAGAAGGGCAATCAGTAAGGAGCGCAAAGGTGCAAACTGAATAGCCCAGAAGGTAAGGAAAGGGGACAAGACATTTCTTAGGTACGTAAGTAAGTAAAAAGAGGAAGACCAGGGGTGGGATTATAAGGTTAACAAATTCTGGTCAGAGCCAGAACGGCTGCTAATGTATTAATATGACAAGATAATTATTTATTTATTTCAAAGATTTTATCAGGAAAAACACACTGAGCTGGTAACAGCTCATTTTCAGATGCATCACGGGGAAGGGGAAAAGATAACAGATACAAAAAAATGCAAAACATTTAATATATAGAAATGGAATAAGTATAACAAAAATAAACAGGACAATTATTCCCAAGAATAAACTGACTAAAATAAGTTACCAAGCAATAAGCTGTGGAACTGATAAAAGAACAATTAAATAGTTATCAACTTAAAACACTAGAGGAATGACTGATACTGGGGAAGAGATCTAGAATTAATGTGTGACTTAGCTGTACTTGTAATATTGTCATGTAGAAGTCTCACATTAATACCACAACAGTAGAAAAACAAAACCATACCATCAACATAAATGCAACACACTGAACAGTATTTATAGTTCTGGATATGCACAACACACACACACACACACTCGTGTAGCTATTACAACACTTGTGCACACACAAAGGCTGTGAATGTGATTAGCCTGACTGGGCAGCTGAGCTGCAATATTTCATTTTCAGTGGGGTCCTGCTTTTACATATTTTTACAATGTAGTTACCCGGGATAGGCCAGTTAACATGCAGTATCTCATTTTCAGTGAGGCTGGGATTGTACAGTACAGTTATGTAAGAACTTACCATAACAGTAGATCTTCGAAAGAGGTTCCTGCAGTAGGTCAAAACATATATGACTGTGCCCCCTTGGTGTCAGGACCACACAGCAAACTTCTGCTAGCAACGTCTGGTGGGGGACTGCCCACCCAACATCATGTGACGAACGTCAGCGTGACCCTATATAGTGGGCGGTCCCCATGCCCGCCTTCTAGTTCTCCTGCTGGAGAGCCAAAAGGGTATGACAGGAGAAAGGATAGAAGTCCTGGAGTCCCATCTAGAACAGCCTGTAAAAAATGTAGAAAGCTGAGGAAGGAGGGGAAGGAGGGAGGGCGGGAAAGTGTGACCTACTGCAGGAACCTCTCTCGAAGGTCTACTGTTACGGTAAGTTCTTACATAACTGTACTATCGTACTTCGAGAGGGTTCCTGCAGCAGGTTATAACAAATAGGACTGAATCCCAGCCAGTCACCAACAGTGACACCCACTGAAACAAGGGAGGAGGAAGGATAAATGACTGACCACAGCAGGTCTAAGATAGCAGACCCTGCAGAACGGCTAGGCCAAATCCAGTCCTATGCCTTGAAGCAATGTTCAAACTGTAATGCTTCGTGAAGGTGCTGACTGAACTCTAGGTTGCTGCAGTGCAAATCTTGGCTCCCGAAACATTTATGAGGAAGGCTGCGGAAGTAGCCATCTCCTAGTGGAGTGACCTCTGACCTCCCCCGGAAGAGGTTTCTCATACTTCTGGTAACAGAAACTGATTCAGTTAGCCAACCATTTGGACAAACACTGCTTAGAAACTGCCGACCCCAGGGTTCTGAGGGCAAAGGAGACAAACAACTGATCTGCTTTTCGGATATCTTTGGTCATGTGGGCTTAGTAACACAAAAGCCTATGTACATCCAATGTATGCAAAAGAGCTTCACCCTTATTCAAATGAACTGGGTAGTACACTGGCAGCTCAACGGTCTCGTTCAAGGTGAACTCAGAAACCACCTTGGGAATAAACTTAGGATTAGTTCACAGGACCGCCCAGCCCAGTCCCTGTGAAAAATCAAATAAGTCTCCGTACACATCAGGGCCTAAAGCCTAGAAATCCTTCGAGCAAAAGTGACAGCAATTAAAAGTGCACTTTACAAGACAGGTATCGCATGTCACAGCTTACTGCCGGTTCAAAAGGAGGCAATGTAAGCTTTTCTAAAATAAAATTCAAATCCCAAGGCAGGGTAGTGTTGAGGATAGAGGCTTCAAGTGGAGGATCCCTCTCAAAAAGATTTTGCAGATCTCCAGTTGAGCAACAGACTTCCCATCCACCAAAGTATGATAGGCTGAAATAGCAAACAGGTGGACTTTGAGTGAGGAATAACTTTGACCAGAGTCAGACAGGTACAAAAGGTACTCCATAATCTGCGGCACCGAGCAGGAAAAGGGGTCCCAACCCTTGGTGGCTGCCCAAACGGAAAAGCGCTTCCATTTCATAGCATAGGCAGACCTAGTGGAAGGCTTTCTAGCTTCTACTAAGACTTGAGCGACCCTCTGGGAGACTCCAAAATGCGACAAAATTATGTCTGAAGGAGCCACACATGAAGATGAAGGGACCTGAGTCCTGGGTGCACTAGTCTGCCCTGTTCCTCCATCAACATATCGTGTTGGAGTGGGAAGGGTACTGGGGATTCCATGGCCAGCTGTTGCAGGAGTGGAAACCAAATCTGCCTGGGCCAGAGGAGAGTTATCAGAAGCATCTGAGCGCCCTCTGCCTGAAGTTTCAGTAGGACATGCTGCAGAATGAGAAAGGGAGGAAAAGCGTACAAGTAATTCCCTGTCCAGCAGAGAGACAACATATGTTGCCAGATAATACCAGGCCCTTGAACGAGTGAGAAAAACCTGGGTAGTTCTGCGCTGGATGAAGAGGCGAAGAGATCTATCTCTGGTCGTCCCAATGATGGAGCAAAAGTTGTCCTGATGAAGTTCCCACTCATGAGCTAGTGTCGTTGTTCAGCTGAGGCTGTCTGCCAGGACGCTGAAGATGCCTGGGATGTGTATGGCCATGAGAAACAGGTCGTGCTGGACTGCCCAATATCACACCCGCATCGCCTCCCTGCAAAGGGGATATGACAGGGTGCCTCCATGCTGTTGATGTACCAGACCACTGACATGAAGCCCATCTCTTCAAGTGGTGTAACAGGCTGTGCTTTGAAACAACTGAGAAGCTGCATGGGATATATTATACTGGACTAGAAATCTGCAACTGATCTCTCTTACTTACATCTGAGGGAAGTTTTCCTTACTTTACAGTCTTACATTGCTTTGTGCTTAATTTAGTTTTTAAATCAGGAAGAGGGTTTTCAAAACTACTTATCTTGTGAGCAACTTCAGAAGGGTTGAAATAACTGCATATTTGATTTTCCTTTGTGGCTAACTGGACTGTCTACTAGTATTTTGTAACAGTTTGCATCAAATTACTTTTAAACAGTTGACAAATCAGTTACTGGAGATTAGCTGAATTACTATAAAGGGCAGTACTCACCAGGGTGGTGGAGCAGCAGTGTATCTGATTGTTTCTAACAGTCACCAGTGGTTGTGGACTTCCCCACACCCCCCTCAGGCGTGAAGTTTCCTTTACAGCCAAGGTTCTGACATCACTTCCTCAACAGGTCTTGGGGCAGAACTGTCATATTCTTAATAACCCAGCACAGTGCATAAAGGGTAAGAACACACTACACAAAGGAAGAAAAAAAATATATATATATTACATATTGTATATTATAAGGGCGAGGGACATGTGGCAAGTGGTGCAATGCACTGGCTGTGGGGTAGCAGTTTTCTGGGAGACTTTCTGGAAACTGCGTTGCTGTCCTATTTGCAGGCAACTGTCAGCTCTGAGGGAGGAGGTAGCCCACCTCCAGGCTGAACTGGCAAGGACTAAGGAGGCCTCCCCCACCCAAAGAGCACCATTGCCACAGAGACTGCCAAATATGTAGAGCAGGTGGACCACAGTGGGTTCTGGGAGGGTACGGGTGGTGGAGCAGAGGCAAAGCCCCCTAGTTATACCTCTACACAAACCATATGCCAATCTGGCAGAGCAAGGTTCCTCTATGGTGGCACCCTCAGTGGAGATCAAGAAGAATGCTGAGGACACCCACAAAGGAGACCCACAGAAGGGTGGCAAGGGACACCACAGGGGAAGGAAACAGCTTCTGATAGGGGACTCAACTGTTAAGAGGGGTAGACCTGGGGAAGGGAAAGGAGAGGGAAGTAAGGTGCCTGCCTGGTGCCATGGCTTGAAGGGACAAGAAGTGAATCCTCAGGATTGCAGAAGCAGCATCACAGAGAGGAACTAGATATCATTGTCCACCTTGGGACAAATGACCTAGCTAGGCATGGGATCAGTGCAGTGCAGGATGAAATTGTGGAAATGGGGAGGGGCCTCAGAGAGGTAGCAAGCACAGTTACCTTCTCAGAGGTGCTACCAGTCCATGGCAGGGGAGAGGCTAGGGTACTACACACCATGCAGTTTAATGAATGGTTGCAAAACTGGTGCAGAGCACAGGGCTTTGGCTTCACTGGGGACTGGGGGTACACCTGGAGAGATGATGGTTTATACTGGCACGATGGTCTGCATCTGTCCATGAAGGAAACCAAGATCTTAAGTGACAGGTTTAAATGCTTCCTTGGCAAGCTTTTAAACTAGCTATGGGGAGAGGTGCTAATAAGAGGCAGGAAATTTCAAGCCTCCCCCCACAAAACATGACGGGTAGTAAGGTAAACACTGAGGTACAGTGCTCAACAGAGGGCAGGACAGGGGTAAATGGAAAAATGAACAAAGGCAAAAAGAGCAGGCATGGGGGGGGGGAGGATAAAGCCAACATTAAATGGAGGGCAATGAGTACAAAGGCCCGTAGTCTGGGAAACAAGCTTCCTGAGCTAATAGCCTTGATGGAAGATGAACACTTGGATATTGTGTCAGTCACAGAAACTTGGTACACAGGAACCATGACTGGGATGTCAACATACCGGGGTACACAGTCTACAGAAGGGACAGGGAGGGGAAAAGAGGAGGTGAAGTAGCTCTATACAAAAGGGAAGGGATCAAAGCTACAGAACTAAAAAGTAAAGGGGGAGGACAAGAGGCACTCTGGGTCACCTTGGAGACAGGAAATGGCATCACAGTCCGCACAGGGGTTGTATACAGACCCCCATCTCAAGGGGAGGAAATGGACAAGAAAATGATAGAGGACATTCTCAAAATGGCTGAAAAATGGGAGATACTGTTAATGGGGGACCTGAATATGCCAGATGTTAACTGGATGACATGTACTGCAGCCACATCCAAGAGCAGGGTCATTCTCGATGCCCTGCAGGGGGCAGGCCTTAGACAGCTAGTGTTGGAACCCATTCGGGAGGAAGCAATACTAGACCTGGTACTCTCAAATGGAGAGAGGATCACAAATTTAGAAGTAGGTAGACATCTGGGAACAAGCGACCACTGCACAGTGTGCTTCACAGTAAGCACAACCATGGAGACAAGCCATACAAAAACAAGCATACTGGACTTTAGAAGGGCTGACTTTGGCGAAATGGGTGAATACCTGAGGAATACACTTGCAAATGGCCAAAAAGGAGGGGTGGAAGAACAATGAAGAAAAATCAAAACTGCCATCATAGAGGCAACAAGTCTTTGTGTGAAACAGATAAAGAAAACAAAGCGGAGTAAAAAACCACTATGGTTCTCAAAAGAGGTGGCAGGGAAGGTTAAGGAGAAAAAAGCTGCATTCAAAAAGTATAAGGTATCGCAGAAGGAGCACGACAGGGAACTGTATCAATTAAAGCAGAAAGAAGTGGAGAAGGCAGTCAGAATAGCAAAGGCCCAAACTGAGGAAAAAATAGCCAAGTCAGTTAAGAAGGGGATAAAACCTTTTATAGGTACATTAGCGAGCACAGAAAGGTTATGGGAGGAATAGTGAAGATTAATAAGGGAGAGGGGAGGGGAGGTGGGCAGAGGGAGACAGTGAAAAGGCAGAGATACTGAATGAATACTTTTGCTCAGTATTCACAAAAGAAGATGAGGAGGAGTTACCTAAACCAGACAATAGAAGCACTCTGGGTAGGGGGGTTGACACCAGTCCATTTACAGAAGAAAGTCCTGAAAGAACTCCTAAAACTCAAGGTGGACAAAGCAATGGGACCTGATTGGATTCACCCCAGAATCCTAAAAGAACTAAGGGAGGACCTAGAGACACCACTGACCACACTTTTTAACAAATCATGGGAGGATGGTGCGGTACCTGAGGACTGGAGGAGGGCAGATGTGATTCCTCTTCACAAAAGTGGGAGCAAGGCAGAAGCAGGAAACTACGGACCTGTAAGTTTGACCTCAGTAGTAGGGAAAATGATGGAATCACTTCTGAAAGAAAGAATTGTTGAGTACCTAGAGGTCAGCGGGGCACAGGACCCAAAGCAGCATGGATTTACAGCAGGAAGGTCATCTCAGATGAATCTAATAGATTTCTTTGACTGGGTGACCAAAGTAATAGACCAGGGAGGGGCTGTGGATATGGCCTACCTAGACTTTAGCAAGGCATTTGACACAGTCCCGCACAAAAGATTAATAATCAAGTTAGCCAGCTTGGGAGTGGGTCCCAGGGTGGTAGCCTGGGTTGCAACTGGCTGCACAACAGGACACAGACTGGTAATAGGAGTGGCACACATTTCAAGAAAGGGGGTCACCAGTAGAGTACCTCAGGGCTCAGTACTGGGTCCACTCCTCTTAACATCTTTATGGGTGACATTGCAGAGGGTCTGGAGGAAGGTGTGCCTCTTTGCAGATGATACAAAGATCTGTAACAGAGTTGATACACAAGGGGGGTAGAAAGGATGAGAAGGGACTTGGCAAGGTTGGAGGAATGGTCAGACATATGGCAACTTAGATTCAGTGCAAGAAGTACAAAGTAATGCACCTGGAAACAAAACCAGGAGAAGAGTACACAATAGCAGGAGGTACTAACAACAACAAAAATGGAGCAGGACTTGTGGGTAGATCGATGGATGATCTAAAGGTGGGTAAGCAATGTGAGAAGTCAGTGAGGAGAGCCAGGGGATACTGGGATGCATAGGAAGGGCATCACAAGTAGAAAAAGAAGTGGTTATCCTCTGTACAGACAGTTGGTGAGGCCCTATCTGGAGTACTGTGTGCAGTTTGGAGACCTCATCTACGCAAAGACATAGACAGGATGGAAGCAGTCCAGAGGAGGGCAACTAAAATGGTGCAGGGTCTGCATCAGAAATCATATGAAGAGAGACTGAGAGAGCTTAATATGTATACCCTTGATGAAAGGAGGACGGGGGACATGATAGAAATGTTCATGTACCTCAGGGAATCAACAAAGTCCAGGAGGGTAGCATCTTCAGAAAAGAGATGTTTAAGAACAAGGGACACAATTTAAAGATAGAGGGGGGACGGCTCAGGGGTAATGTGAGGAAATCTTTTTTCATGAAGAGAGTGGTGGATGCGTGGAACTGCCTTCCTGAGGAGGTTGTTGGGGCTAAAACAGTGGGGGAATTCAAACATGCATGGGACAGACACAAGGCAATTGTAGTGGGGGTGGCAGGAAGTAGGCTGTTGGTTAGCTAGAATCTGCAGATTATCCAGTAGGTAGGGAAATGGGCAGACTGGGTGGGCCAAGTGGTCCTTATCTGCCGTCAAAGTCTATGTTTCTATGTTGTCTGTCTGTACTAGCAGTATTCCCACAGACAAGAGGGGCTGAAAGGCCTGAAGGGCATAAAGAACCGCCCTCATCTCCAGGATGTTTATATGGAGAGATCCTTCCAGCTGGGACCATGTCCCTTGTGTCTGATGATCCCCCAGGTGAGCCCCCCCCAACCCAGACCCGAGGCATCTATGGTGAGGGTCCAGGAGGGAGGGGGTGTTCTGAAGGGCAATCCCCGAGAGAAGTTTTGAGGATCCTGCCACCATAAGAGGTCTTTCTTGAGTGCACTGGACACCAAGACAGGATGATTTAGGTCATCCAAACGCTGATCCCATTAGACTCTTAAAGTCCATTGGGCAACTCTCATGTTTAGCCTGGCCAAGGGGACCGTAGAAATGGTAGCTGCCATAAGGCCAAGAAGGCATAAGAAAACCCTGGCAGAAGTATGCCTGGATGAGACTAACAGATTGACTTGCTCCCACAGAGTATCCACTTTTTCAATGGGCAAGAAGGCCCTGCACTGGACCATGTCCAATACTGCCCCAATGAACTGAAGTCATTGGGAGGGAACCAGCGATGACTTGGGGTAGTTGACAGCAATCTCCACTTAAGAAAAAAGATCCAGGGTGAAGGACAGGGACTCCTCCAGGCTGTTCCTGGACAGGGCTGCCAAGAGCCAGTCATCCAGATATGGGAACACTGCAGCTTCCTGATGGTGAAGAGCTGTTGCCACCACCACTAGGCACTTGGTGAAAATCTTGGGTGCCAAAGAAAGGACAAAGGGGAGGGCTTTGAATTTAAAGTGCTACCCCTGGAAAAGAAAATGCAGGAAACGGCAGTGGCCGGGGAACACTGGAATGTGCAGGTAGGCATCCTGAATATCCAGTGCACAGAGCCAATGGTCTTTCTGCAGCAAGGACAGAAGACCCTGTACTGTCAGCATACGGAACCTTTTATATTATATGAAACAGTTCAGTTGGCTGAGGTCCAGGATGGGTCTGAGGTTGCCCGTCTTTCTGGGGACAAGGAAGAAATGTGAGTAAAACCCTTTCCCCTTTTGTGCCCGAGGGACTGGCTCTATGGCTGACTTGAAGTAGGGCCAGTATCTCTTCCTCAATCAGAGATGCCCGGTTCAGGGAATAGTGAGACCGACCTGGAGGTGAGTCTGGCGGAATTTCTAGAAACTCGATGGTGTGGCCTCTTGACACTAATTGCAAGAACCAAGAATCTGATGTGATGCCCTCCCATTCCTCTAAAAAACCTTCCTCCCACCTGCTCCATGGTGCTGAAAGATGGAGGAAGGGAAGGTCTGAACGAGTCAGGAGGTGATGGGGTGGGAGAGGTGGGATCCCCCGGCTGTCCTCTGGGTTTTGGAGGCAGGGGGATAGGCAATAGCTGACCCCGATGCTCTCCTTTTCTTCTGACATCTGGCAAAGGGTTGTTTACCTTGTCACTTGTTCTGGCGCCAAAAAGGCTGTTTTGGTTTAACGCCGGTTTTGTACAAGGATTTTCCAGATCTTAGGGCTTGTCCACTGTCCTGAAGACCCATAATGATGTAATTTGTGTCCCCTCTGAAGGGAACAGAATCTCAGAAAGGGGCATCCTGGATGGCTGCCTATACATCTGGGGAAATCCCAGATATACGCAGCCAAACATGATGCCGGAGGCATACAGCCATGGTGGAGGAACGATCCACTGTATCCACAGAGTCATAAGTGGCTCTAAGTGCATGCCTGCAAGATATCTTGGACAGATGCAGGTCCTTAGTAAGTTCCACCTTGAGGTCAGAGTCCTCTACATTCTGAAGACGAGCGTCCAGTTTAGCCATTGTTGCATTCTGGAAGGAAACCATGTGTACTATATAGTTGAGCGAACAAAGAGCACAGGGGAAGGAGACACAGAGTTTTTGCCCAAACTGGTCTAGCTGCCTAGATTCTTTATCGGGGTGGGGGGGTACTCATGTGTTTAAGTTTGGCAGTACGATCGTGAGCTGCAGCTGTGATGATGGAATCTGCCTTGGGTTGGGAATCCAGAAAAGAATCGCCCTCCGGCGTATGATAAATCTGGTCTGCCTTTTTTGGGACAGCCGGAATAGAAAGAGGCAACTGCCAAACTGTGGAAGTGAAATCCTCATGGGGAGCAGTCCAAGGAGGGATGGGAATTGGAGATACCTCTTCTAGGTCTAGGTGTTCAGCTAGACGCTTACATTTGGGATCTTGTTCTTCCACGTTCCATCCATTAGCATGCTGAATGATGCAGAGAAGTTCTGTAAACGAGAGGTCTTCGGGAGGTGATTTTAGTGACTCCTTGTCCTTAGCTCCTCTGGTTCTGGACAGTCTAGAAAAAGAATCAAAGGAATCCTCCTCCAAGTCTGAAGACTCGCCTCTATCAGAGGTCTTAACATGTGGTAAGGTGACCTCCTGAGTGGCCCCTCCAGAAATGTGCACCGTGGCAGACTGAAAGGAACCCACGGGTGACAAGGAGCGGGGGGGTGGGGTTAGCTACTGGCGCCGGCATCCTTTTCTCCAGGTTGGAAACCAGCTGGGATCTGGCTTCCTTCCACCAGGATTGAAGCATGGACTGAAAGCCCTGTTGTGGTGGAGGAGGAGGAGGAGGTTGGTAGTAGTGGGGGCCCATCCCCAAGTACTGAGGGGGAGGTTATCCAGGTGGTTGGTAAAAGGTGGGGTATAGGCTTGACACCCAGGATAATACCCCTGAGAGAAAGGGCCCATCATCGGGCCCGATGGCGAAGCACCGGATGTCAGAAAACCCGGATGAGGGTGGTAGCCTGACAGATGGCCTTGATCCCCAGAAGACCTCGAAGGGAGGTGATCTGGTGCCAGGAAATGCGATGTCTGAGGGTCTGGCGTTGGGTCCTGTGTCGGGTCAACTGGTGTCAAGGGCAGCCATAAGGGCCTTGATGGTGATGCTGATGGTAGATCAGTGAAGAGGTCTGGTGGCACTACAGGCATTGGGTGCCTGGTGCCTGACAGAGGGACCTCCAGCAGCGGGGCAAACGAAAGACCCGTCGGAAGCCAGAGGTTCTCTGGAGCTGATGTCAGAACCGGTTCTGATGTTAGAGTCCCAGGGAAAGTATCCAAGGGAGTGACGGGGGGGATCACCACTGGGGTGGGAAAAGGTGGAGCCACATCCAAAGTACCCTCTTACTCCTCCATCCTAGTCGTAATGACGGGGCTGTAGGATCTGCTTGGGGGGTGATGGGGAAAACACCTGCCTGGGGAGGTCTAGGAGGAGGGCTGACCATCAGGGATTAGCAAGGTTGACCAGGCGCTGGGTGTGTTGGCATCAGCCCCCGACAGGTGAGCTTCGATCGGCATTTGCCAGACACACTGGCGGCCGACTAACCGATCGATGGAGGAGCTGGGCAGACAGGAGGTGGTCCCCCAACCAGCTTATTGGCTGGCGTCAAGCGAATTCCCACTTGGCGGGAATCTGACTTACCGACCACCAGGCAGGCTCCAGAGAGGCCAGAGTCCGACTTACCGGTGATAACCAGGTGCTCGCTGGAGGAGCTCATGGGAGGCTTATCAGTTGAAGTGCCAGTTTTAGGGCCTGTTTTAATGGGCCAAAAAGAAGAAGTACCTGGAGGAGACTTCAAAGCAGCCTAGACAATCACCAGGAAAGGAGGTGGGGAAGCAGTCTTGCTCGACGTGAGGGCCGCGGTTTGGGGCCTGGCAACCTTACCGGAGGAGACCCACTCCCAGTCCTCCAAACATTCCTTCTCCCTATGCTTCTCATTGTTTTTCTTTTTCTTCTTTAATTCCGAAGTAGAAGAAGTGGATTCCCTCGGTTTCTGCATTTCTTTTTCTAGGGAGGCCATTCGAGATTTTAAAAGATGGGCTTCCAGTGCTTGCTGCCTGCATTTGTGTGTGGCCTGGTTGAAGGGTTTGCAATCAGGACAGGCCTCGGTATCATGATTCAGGCCTAGGCTGTCCTTGTGAGGGATCTGTGTGCAGCACGTTTCACACTTCTTCTTAGACACTGGAGTCGGAAGTGAAGAAGACATACAATTAGCGAAAACAGTACTCAAATATTGAGAAATAAGTAGTATACTTACACAAACTGGCGATCAACTAGAGCAACGTTCACCTCGCGGCCACTGTGCAGGTTGACAGCGGGAAAGAACTGGAAGGCAGGCGTGAAGACCGCCCACTAAATAGGGTCACACTGATGTCCGTCACGTAACATTGGGTGGGCAGTCCCCTGCCAGACATTGCTAGCAAAAATTTGCCGTGCGGTCTTGATGCCCGGGAGCACAGTCCTATACGTTATGACCTACTGCAGGAACCCTCTCAAAGTAAGATCTAATGTTACAATGTATTTTCCCAATAGTGACTAGCTGAGATGCAGTATCTTGTTTTCAGCGGGATCTTGCTTATAGCGAATGCAGGTAGTTATTTACACAATTTGTCATTTCAGTGGAAGATGGGGATGCATGATGTCATCATGGGAATACAGAGCTGGTGAGGTGTTGACATCATAAACAGCATCCTAATGTTGTTTACAATTTATTTACCTGCAACAGCTCAAATGAGTTGCAACATCTCATTTTCAGTGGAATCCTGCATCTGCCTGTAGTGCGAAACACAACAGCCCCCGATACAGATCTCTGGAGCACAGTCAGCAACTGTGTTGGTTTAGCATCAACACACTGAGCACAAATACTGCATAATCACAATACAAAAATAAATAAATTATTGCAAAATTCAAACCACTTCTTTTGTCCACAGAGCTTTTTCTCAGCAGGTCAGCACCAGCATGCAATCATCCCTGTCCCTGCCACCTCCGTCCAGCATCCACTCCTGCCGACCAACCACCCCCGAGAATTCCCCCCCAGACTGCCCCTCTGTGGCAGGTCTGGGAAGGGGGAGGGTGTCCTCCTCCCTCCCGGTGACTCTCCTCCAGAACTGGGGGTGGTGGTCGGGTGGCAACGCAGGAACAGGGCAGGCAGGCAGGGCTTCACAAAGCCGGTGCCTTCCCTTTCCCTTCCTCCATTATTGTAGTCCCTGAAACTGCACAATGTGCAATGGCATATCGGACAAGCTTCACCTCCGTAGAGACATCCTCAAACACTCATAATTGGTTATGTGTTTGTGTACCCAGGCTGTGCTACCCCCCGAACACCTCCAGGTGGGAGACAAGCAGCATGTCACATTACCCCGACCCACCAGTCCACTGGGACACTCGATCCTCCCTCCCTCCCCCAGCCAGCCCCTGAACGACCCGCGTCCATTCCCAAACCCGGGTTGCCAGTGTGACAGGAAGTAAGGCGCTAGGTACCTCAGCCCTCCATGGCACTGGGCCAATAAACTTCTTCTTTTTCTAATATATTTTATTGCATATAAAACAATGATTTCAATCCTTTAACACAGGTGAGAAATAGTTAATTTTGTAATGCAGTGGTACAGCAATAGAAAACATTACAGCGATACAGTACAGATGTGAAGAAAATATCTTTAGACCAATTATTTATTGGAATATTGTAAAAGGTCCAATAATGAAATACTGATGGGAAGAAGTGTTGGTCAAATAGTGAGGAAAGAAAAAATTAAGTCCATGCACCTTTTTGGTAATACCTCTTTTTTAGTTGTGTCTTTCCAATATTTAAGAATTATATGTTTGATAGCCTTTAATGTTGCTGAAATTATCATTAATTCATTTTTATGTTTACTTGCGCAGGTGCAAAAAATATCTTGTTAGGATTAATAGCGTTTCAGAGGTGTCAAAGCCAAGCCAATTGCAGTCTGAGCTGCAGTGGGCTCAGCAGTGCAGACCAATGACCAGGTCAGTCGATTATGATCCTGGTTACAGTCTGATGGGTTGAAACTTTGTGTACTTGAAAGGACTGAAGTGCTCCAATGAGAGAGTGCTTCATTCCTTTCATCTGCATAAAGCCAGCCGGCAATCAGCTGAGTGGCTTTAGGAATGCGGTCAGCCTCAGTGCCCTGTTGTGGACTGTCCCAATGTTACCTCACAGAGAAGGTTGGAGGAGTTATACATTAGGGTGCTTGGTGCCTTTACACTGTGACTGCTCGTCAATCATACCAAATATAATACCACTGGTGTTGGTAGGCATACCAATGTACTTTACAAGGTACAGTAATTTTGGGCAGGGCAACAAACACAAAGCAGCAGTTAAAATCTTTATTTTTTTTCCAAAAGTGCAGTGCCTGTTGGTGTCTGACTGGGTTTTGGTAGGTAGCACTTTGACTCATGGGAGGTGGAGTGGTGGGGTTGGTCGCCGGCGCCACTTTATCTGTTGAGTGGATGCCCACCATTGGACCTCCATGCTGTTTTCTTTTGATCTTAATAGAGCAAACAAGCCGCAGCACCCACGTCTCCCTGAAGAATGGTCAGTCACTCACATCACTTGCACATGCTGTTGGGCTCATGCTGTTCCTTGCCACCATTTTCATTTATAACTTGGTGAGGAACTAGCATGTCTTCAGGCCAGCAGCGTGCACCCATGTATATGGTACTTTCAGAATTAGTAAAGTACTGGTATGTATCATGGCACCGGAGGAGATGAGGTGGGTTTTGGTTACTAAACTCTGACCCCAGGAGATGGAGGGTCCCTGCACTGCTTTATTGTGTAGCCAGATGAAGGACACATGAAGGGCTCACAGTATAGCTGTGAGAAGCTGGGAATACCTACCTCCCCAACCTCCCTGTGCAACTGCAGTTCACAGATGCTAAAGCTGCAGGCGACTTTGCTGGAAAGCTGCTCAAAAGACCATCAGACCAAACTGGGACAGCTGACCAAGCTCTTGAGAAGGATAATTTACTTTTGCTCTTTCAGTGTCTTTATCTGAGAGTGGACTTTGGTACCAGAGGGTGTATGGACTTCTGAGATTGTTTGATATTTAATAGGTTAACTTTCACATTCTGCTCTTCTTACAGAGGGACCTGGACATATGTTTTATTGGATTCCGTTATACCTCAGACTTTCACAGCAATGTGGATTGTGGTATTTTAGCAGGGGCTGTGTGCTCTTATTACAGTATAATGGGCACTTTTGTGTTTTGGAAGGGAACTGGGCCGATATGATAAGCATTATGTCTATATGGATCTCCAAAGACCAAGTCTATGGTATTAATCCCATCCCAGTTTTAAAGTGTAGTAGGTTTTTCTGTCAGTTTCAGTGGTATATACCCTCTAACCACCTTGATTTTTCAGTGTAGAGACAGTATTATGGCAGGCTCAGCTGCATGTAATAGCAGCACCCCTGCGTAAGTCTCACGGAAACTGGTTAGTTGCATCTTTCCAATCACCTCATGTATCTCACCTGCGTGATGGCAAACAAATCAATCTTGGGACTTACTCCTCCATGTATCCGGGACCTGCTCTGCCTGAACAATGGCACTCGTACCACCAGAAGATCTGACCACCAACCCTTTCCTTGTCCCTAGATGCCGGACTGCTCAGGGACAAAGATCTTTTACATACCGTGCCCCTACCTGGTACAATGCCCTTAACCTGCCCTCCCTATCCTCCACGACATTGGGAGCTTTCAAATCCATACTTTACACTCACCTCACAGCCTCCAGCTCCTGTGACTGCTTTGACTAAAGTCTCATCCCACTGAGTGCACTTACATTTGTTTTACTCAACCACCATGGTCTCCTCTTTGACAAAGACAACCTGAGTACCACTAACCTGGTTCTGTCTGCTCCTAAACTTATTTCTCCCTCTCTTCCCTCTCAAGCTCTCCAATCCTTATTCCTTGTCCATGACACTGCCTCTGAGTTCCTTTTTCTTTTCTGTACATAAATGTTACTGTTTAAGTTGTGGCCTTGTTAAACAGTTTACTGATTGTAACACTGTCTACTATGTTTTCGTACTTAATGACATGGAACCTTTGTAAAAGAGCCTTGGCTCAAAGGTATTAATTCCTAGAACAATAAACTTCAACTTCATGGCTGTGACCCAGGCTGAGGTGCCATACCTGGGGACACTCTTTTCCGGAGGCCAACATAAACTACAGAAATCGGGAGGGTGCATGCCCTGGCATAGACCGGCTTGTGTTGCTCGCTCCTAGTTTCTCAATGCACCCTGCTTATAGATGAGTGTTCCCTTGATGTTTAGATGGCAGGGTGTATTCCTGTGGAAAGTCATAGATACAGCCCTAATACCCTTGATGGGGGATATGTTTTTAGTATCTCTGCTGTGCTATAGTTACACATTTATAATTACTGGGACTGCTTTTTTCCCCATAGGGAAACCATGTTATAATTTTGCCAGTTTCTCTAGCTCTTCGCAAACGCGAACCACATTCTTCCTCTTCTCTGTGCCATCCGCTCTTTGATGCTTCAGCGCCAGCCACTGAGAGACTTCACCATCCCTCGGCGGTAAGTATTTTTTAAACAAATTCACTGGGCTAACATCCTTCAATGGGGCTAATTTAAGTAGAAGGAAAAAAAAAAAGAAAAAAGTTAACGTTTCTCTTTTGTAAGCTTGCGACGTGGACTTAACGTGAAACCAACCAGTCCGTGATTGCTGGGAACTGCTTTTATTTTATATAATTGCTGTGGCGAAATAGCGATATCCAGCAATTATATTAAATAAAACATGGGGTTAATGTGAAAACTCAAGTTTTACACACAACCTTGGAGTTGGATGCTTTAATAAACCCCCTGAGCTTTGCTCTCTGGCTTTACGTAGCATCCAACACCTCAAGGGTGTGTAAAATTCTCATTAAGTACACAACCCCATACATTATTCTCGATATAATTACTTGCAAGCATTTTTTCCCATAGGGAAACTCAGTTATAATTTACCATTATAACCAGCTGGTTATAACAGCAAACATGTGCCGGGTTTCCCTTGCTCTATGCATCTGCCAGCCGCCACGCTTCCCTTCAGAAGTGACAGATGCTCGCACTCAATGATAAGTTAATTTAAAAAAGAGAGGGGCAATTTCAAAGAGAAGTCGAGGAAGTTGCTGCTGTCCATCTGGTGCTGTGGAGTGGAGAGAGGGGTTTGGGACACATTTTATTTGTTTCAGAGGGGTGAATCATGCCATCATGTTAGGGATTTATGCTGTGGAAAAGAGGAAGAAGACTGCACTGAAATCTGACCGAACTGTGGCTGCACAGGGATGTGTTTCTATTTTATATAACTGCTGCGGCAAAAAAATGCTCCCCAGCAATTGTATAAAATAAACCATGGGGTGGTGTGTTTAACTCGAATTTTATGTACACACCCGAGGTGTTGGATGCTTAAATAAACCCCTCAAGCTTAGCTCTCAGGGTTTATGTAGCATCCAACAACATGGGTGAGTGTATAGTCTTGTTAAACGCAAATGTATTACTCTATATATAGATCTTACTTCGAGAGGGCTCTTGCAGTAGGTAATTACATATAGGACTGACGCCAGCAGGCAGCAGGACCCCATGGAAAAATTTCTAGCTAGCAGTCCCTGGTGAGGGACCGCTCCCACGTCAGGTGACCAGCGTCAGGAGATGGTATAAAGGGGCTGTCCCTCACGCCCGCCTTCCAGTACTTTCCCGCCGTTAGCCTATGCCAGCGCCTCGCGGAAAAGTTCCTTGCTGGACAGGCTCCTTCATCAGTTATTTTACCGATTTTTTTTCGCTTTTTTCTTAGTAATCATCAGTCATTTCTTCAGTGTATGTCGTCCCCTACACCCTCCAAGCACAAAAATAAGTGCGACTCGTGCGGCGCTCAACTCCTGCACAAGGACGGCCATTCATGTGCCTTTTTTGTCTAGGCCCTGACCATCAAGTAGAGAAGTACCAGCACTGCCTGACTTTCAATGTGGCCACCCAGAGAAGGTGGCAGTGTCCCTGGAAGCCCACATTCTCAAAAAGAAGATGAGCTCCATGGAAAAAGAACTCAAAAAACTTCAGCAGGTGTCAACTTCTCCTGAAGGCCATCTCAAGAGAAAGGACAAGGAAAAGCACCGGGACAAGGGCTCCTCTCCCACCACAACTCCCTCGGGAGTCACCATATTGAAGGTAACATCCCCTCCGGGGGACCGCTCCTCGACGGCCACCTTAGACACTTCTAAGGCGGTGTCGGCCCACCCATCTGGCTCACGCTCGGGCCCGTCAGGTGCCTCCAGGCTCTTGGAGGATTCCGCCCCTGGTAAAGCCGTGTCTTCATGGCCTACCAGTGCAGGCGGCTCTCATAAGCCGGACGTCGGCTCCTCCGACACCGCACGGAGAGGGTCGGTAAGTCGCCCGACCCTTCGGGGCAGCGCGCGACCCCTCTTCTGCCAGACCAGGCTGCCCCTTCATCGCGGCCTGCCTCTAGCGAAGGTTCTGTTAAGTTGGACACCGGCCCCTCTGGCGCCCGCCTGGATCCCGCTGGCAAGACGCACATCAGTCCGCCCGACAGCCGCACAGTGGATGAGCCGACGCCGGACTCTCCCACGTCCGTCGTTCCCGGCTCCCCGCAGCCATTGCTGCATTCCGGGGATCGCGAGTCTCCTCAGCCCAACCCTGGTGACTTTTCCCCTCCATCCCCGGGCAACGCTGAGGTCCCTGTTCCACCTCTGTCGGACCAACCTCCTGCTGATCTGACATCGGCTCCCCGGATGCCGGCACCTCAGCCGCCGGCTCCGACGCCGGCAGTGCCAACTCTGGGTGACATCCCGCTTCCAGATGCCGCCCCAACGCCGGGCACTCCATCCTCCGGGCCTTCTGTCCCAGTCCTACCCACAGGGCCTCAGGCAGGGCCGTCTGCTCCGGCAGCTCCCCTGGCTCCCAGGTACCTGACCCTGTCGTATCCAGCGCCGTCGTACTCGGGTTGCAGTATCCGCAGTGCAACCCACACGACTACCGACGCCACATTACCTGGCCCGCTGGGCTTCCCACCGTCGGGTTATGGATACTACTCTATGGGTATAACCCATACCTTACCCCCCCTCCCTCCTCCACCCCCCCCAGCCGCCGGTGGATTTGCAGGAGACTCTCTAGCCTCCTGGTGGGCTGAGGCCAAGGCTTAGCTCACCAGAGGTGAGAGTCATCTTCTGGCGATGGTGCGGTACCGGTTCCCGTCGTCCACGATGACAAACTCCCTCCCTCCTCCAGACACTAGGGCTAAACCCTCTGGGTCCAGAGAGGGGCAGGACACACTTCCCCTGAGGGCTTCCCAAGGGGTCCATTCCTCCCCCTAGATGGGAAAGGGAGTCATCTTCTTCTTCAGTTTCTTCCTCTTCCTCCTTGGGACACCTCGGATGCCTCCGATGGTTGCTCCAAGAAGACCGACGAGCCTCGCTCTCCGTCAAAGCCTAGGCCAAGGACTCCTCCGAAGTCTCCTCCAGAGGATCTTTCCTTCATGGAGTTGCTATGTAAAATCCAGGCAGTGCATAAGTGGCAATCCTTGAAGCCAGATCCACAGCGGTTAAAACTCGCTGAGCATCTGGATCTGCCCGTGACAGCTCCCACCTTGGTACCACAATTTGGAAACAACCATCTGCATTAGCTCCTCTTCCACAGCAGTCGAACAGGCTATACCAGGCTTCAGAGGATGTTGACTATTTAGATTCCCGCCCTTGAGCTGACTTGGTCATGATTAGCACTGCTCATGGCCAGTCAGCTAATCCAAAACACCTTAGCTCGTCGCCACCTGATAAAGAATCCCGCCTTGTGGACCAGTATGGCAAGAAGACTTTCACTTCTTCCACGCTGCGGATCAGGGCCCTGAACTATGTCGGTCACATCGGGGATTACCAGAAGGCAATTCTTTCTGAGGTGGAAACCAAATTGGACTCCCTGCCGGACTCTCAAGTCAAGCAGGAACTGTCTGACCTCGTCCGCTCTGCACGTTCGGCCAGTCGACACATGCTTTGTGCGACTTACGATGCAGTGAACACTGCTGGACAGAGCTCAGCTTTCGCCGTAGGCTTACAACATCATGTTTGGCTCCGTGTGTCAGGGTTGGTCCTGGAAGTGCAGTCCGCTATACAGGAAGTGCCCTTCCGGGGGTCGGTGCTCTTCAGAGGTGATGTCAAGGACATCATCACCGATCTGCAGGAGAAGGGGACGGCATTAAAGTTCGTCAACTCTATGTATCATCCCCATCAACCACAGTGTCATCCCTTTCGCAGACGGAACTGGCCAAAGGTGAAACCCCCGGGAAAGGGGGCCACTAAATGCCGGGCCCCTTCAGCTGCCAAGCTCCCTCCACCCAAAAAAGCAGCGGGTATTTCAGCTGCAGCACTGTCCCACACCTCCTGACTCCTTCCCTCTCCCACAGCCTCTGCGCTTCCCGGAGTAACCAGTAGGAGGGAGGTTCTCCCTCCACCTTCCGGGCTGGGAGAGGATAACAACAGATTCATGGGTGCTCCAGCTAATCGCAGAAGGACACTACATAGAGTTTCTACAGAAACCACCTCGTCACCCTCCCCAAAGGTCGTCATACTCTCGGGAACATCTTCTTCTGGTCCAGGAAGATTTCAGCACTGTTGCTGAAACAAGCGATAGAACCTGTTCCCCCTTCCCCTACAGGGAATGGGTTATTATTCTCACTTCTTCCTGGTCCCGAAGAAGACAGGAGATTTAAGACCTATCCTAGATCTCAGTTCCCTGAACCTATTCGTGGAATACAAGAGGTTCAGAATGCTCTCACTGCAAAGCCTTCTGCCCCTCCTCTGCTCGGGCCAGTGGCTGTCCACTCTGGATATGCAGGATGCCTACCTGCATATATCCATTCGCCCTTCCCACCACAAATATCTCCGTTTTGCTTTCCAGGGGGACCACTTCCAGTTCAAGGCACTTCCATTCGGCCTCTCCTCAGCTCCCCAAGTATTTACCAAATGCCTTGCAGTGGTGGCGGCCTACCTGCGTACCCGGGGAGTGCAGGTTTTCCTGTACCAGGATGACTGGCTCCTGGCGGCCTCATCCAGGGAGAAACTCCAATGCTGCCTCTCCCTTACCCAACAGGTGTCTGCCTGCCTGGGTATTACCATCAACCATTCCAAATCTCATTTGATCCCATCCCAGAGACTCCAGTTTATCGGGGAGATACTGGACATGACCCTGGGCAGGGCCTTCCTACTACCGGACAGGGCGGCCACTATTCAGACTCAGGTAAACCTGTTGTCCGGCCGCAGGTGAGTCACTGCAAGGTCAGTTCTTCGCCTTCTTGGGCTCATGGCGGCTGCTATCCCGACAGTTCTTCGCGCTCGGCTCCACATGACAGTTTCTCAGTGGACACTTAGCTCCCAATGGGATCAACTGGAGGACGACTTGGATCAGCTGGTCCTGGTCTCCTCTCCCATGGTTCGAGACTTGCAGTGGTGGATGGTCAGAGAGAACCTGTTTCGGGGGGTTCCATTCTTCCTTCCTCCCCCCTTCCAGACTCTGACCACAGATGCCTCAGGCGAAGGTTGGGGAGCCCATCTCGGTCCTCATCGGACCCAGGGCTCTTGGTCCAAGCTCGAACAAACACTTCGCATCAATGTGCTCGAGCTCCAGGCAGTGCTTTATGCACTCCAAGCCCTCCATCTGTAACTTCTTCCAGGCCACCTAGCCGTCCAGACGGACAATATGTGTGTGGTATGGTACATCAACAAACAGGGAGGGACTCAGTCCTACCCTCTTTGCAGGGAAGCAATGAGAGTACGGGATTGGGCGACACAACACGACCTTCACCTTACAGCAACTCCTGTTCCAGGAGTTGAGAAAGCCTTGGCAGACAAGCTGAGTCGCTCGTCCGCCCTGACCCACAAGTGGGAACTGGATCAAGGGGTCCTAGACGATACCTTCCAATGCTGGGGAACACCACAGGTTGACCTGTTCGCTTCCCCTCAAAATGCAGCACTTCCAGATTTCTGCTCGCTCGTTCAAAAGCGAGGCATTTTCTGGATAGACGCTCTGTCTCTAGATTGGAAGGACAGATTCATCTATGCCTTCCCCCAATTCCTCTGATCGCACGGGTCTTGCAGAAACTAGGTTCAGAAGGAGCACGAATGATTCTGATAGCTCCATTTTGGCCCAGGCAAGTCTGGTTCTCTCTTCTGCAACAATTCACAGAGGAACCTCTGCTTCCTCTTTCTCTGTCACGATGACTACTGACCCAGGATCGGGGGACCCTGGTCCATCCAGGTCTCAGGTCCCTTCGACTACATGCATGGCTCCTGCAGACATAGCCCAAGCCTGCTTTGGAGTTTCTCCCCAGGTGGCGGAAATTATGGTGGAGGCTAGGAAACCCTCCACTAGGTCTACCTATGCCATGAAGTGAAAAAGGTTCACAATCTGGGCTGCTTCGAAAGACGTTGAGCCTTTCTCCTGCCCACGCGGGACGTCTGCTGGAGTACCTGCGCCATCTCTTCGACCTAGGTCTTAAGTCACTCCGCTCTGTAAGTCCACACGGTGGCCATTTCGGCCTATCACGTTCCCTTTGCAGACAGAACGTTTGCTCAGCTGGAAGTCTTGAAGACCTTCCTCAGAGGGGTTCTCCACCAGAGACCTCCTATTCGAGTTCCCGCCCCTCCTTGGGAGTTGAATTTTGTTCTTGAGAAACTAACTCTACCTCCTTTTGAACCAGCAGCCTCCGCAGACTTGAAGTTCCTTTCTTGGAAGACACTTTTCCTCGTGGCCATTACCTAGGCTCGGAGGATTACTGAGCTCCAGGCCCTGATGTGTAAAATTCCATACCTGATTTTCTACAAGGAACGTGTGGCTCTGTGCACCAATCCTAAATTTCTCCCCAAGGTGGTAGCGGAATCTACATTGAACCAGTCCATAGAGTTACCCGCTTTCTTTACGCAGTACTCCAATCAAGGGGAGTATTTACTACATACTATGGATGTTCACCGGATTCTGAGATACTACACTAACAGGACAAAGGATCTCTGAAAGACTGATCTACTGTTTGACTCTTCTGCACTCAAAACAGAAGGCAATGCTGTTTCTAAGCAATGCCTATCCAAATGGTTGGCTCATTGCATCACTTTCTGTTATGACAAGTACAACAAGACCCTTCTGGATCAAGTAAGAGGCCACTCCACCAGAGGAGTTGCTGCCTCAGCGGCTTGTTTCAAGAAAGTGTCAGTGGCAGACATCTGTGCTGCCGCCACTTGGACTTCCGTCCATACCGTTACAAAACATTACAGTTTGGATATTGCCTCTCGCCGTAGAGCAGGCTTTGGGTTGGCTGTCCTGCAAGGCCTCCTTTCTTAAGGCCTTCACAGCTAAAGGATCTACTCTGAGTAGCTTTCCTCCTCCTGTGTGCTTCTTCTTGTTCCAGACTGCTTGGGACTCAGTCCTATACGTAATTACCTACTGCAACAGCCCTCTCAAGTAAGATAGTACGGATTCACGTAGAACACCATAACAGTAGATCTTAGAGAGAGGCTCTTGCAGTAAGGTACTCTCCCGCCCTCCCTCCCCTAAGCTTTTTCAGCCCTTTTCCAGTGAGGAAAACACTGCGCTTCTCTCTCGTCTGGCCTCCTTTGGCCTTTGGCAGGAAAGAACTGGAAGGCGGGCGTGAGGGACTGCCCCTTTATACCAATGTCTCCTGACACTGGTCACCTGATGTGGAGGCAGTCCCTCGCCAGGCACTGCTAGCTAGACATTTTTCCATGGGGTCCTGCCGCCGTCAGTCTTATATGTAATTACCTACTGCAAGAGCCTGTCTCGAAGATCTACTGCAACGGTACGTTCTTACGTAACTGTACTTTACCAGTTCCAATTTTTCTATCCCATCTGCGGCTTCGGTGGGCATTTTATTTAGGGCTTGGGCACCCACTCAGGAGTTCCATGGGAAGTCCACTTATGGGACAGGAAGCAGCACAGCCCAGTAGATCGAGTGATGGGGCAGGGTGCAGTAGCACCGACTGTGGGGGGAGAAGAGAGGGCAATAGGGTGAAGCAGCCTCAAATGTGGGGTGGGCGTAGCCGCCCCAACTGTGGAGGCAGGGGACACAGGGCTCTAGGGCACATAAGTACAGGAAGAGGTGGAAGCAGAGTACAGCAGCCCAGGCTATGAGGGTGGGAGTAAGGGGTAGCAGGTTGAAGTAGTCCCAACTGTAGAGGCAGGGGAGAGGAGGTAGCAATGGATTAGCAGGGTACAGTAGCCCCGACTGTTGTGTCAGGGGACAGGGCAGCAGGGAGTAACATGACCCAACAGTCCCAATTGATAGGGGAGGGCATGCAATGAAGAGCACCAGGACAAGGGAGCATGCAATGAAGCGGGGTGGGGGGGTTAAGGGGGCTAAGAGGAAGTACTATTCATGAAAGGGTGGTAGATGAGCAGAAGTGGTAGAGGCAAAAACAGTGGCAGCCTTCAAGCATGCGTGGTACAGACACTGGTGAATATTAGTAAATTGGCAGGGAAGAGGAGGGTCATTGATGAGATGGCTAGACGGGGAACATTGATCTGGGCAGACTGAGTGGATTAAGTGGCCCTTTACTGCTGCCAAACTGAACGTTTCTATGACTGGGCGATGGGGTGGGTCCTTTAGACTACAAGGGAATTCTTATATGATGGGGACCTGGCAATGGGGGGGAGTCCAGGTCCACCAGACTACAAGGAACATGTTTGTGTAGCAGGGACTAGGCAATGGGGGGTAGTACACTCCAGAAAGTATGTTTTTTGATGGGGATTGCACGATTGGGGCAGTACAGCCACTGCCACATCTAGGGAAGGGTTTCAGCAACATGAAACAGTGCTACTATGCTGAGTCTGCTATGAGGTGTGTTGAGGTTAGCAAGACCCCAGGCAAAGAACCACCCAAGGATGGAGCAGTGGGCAAGAGGCCTTAATTTTAATAGTGCAGACTCCCAGAGAAAGGAGCAAGGCAAAGTCCCATTTAAATAAATTAAACACCAGAGGACAAGAGTAAAGGGGATGCAGGCCCACAATGTGTTTGTGTGTCTTTTTTTAAATCAGTACCTGGTGAGCGGGGTAAGAGCAAAGCAAGCCGCGGCAACAATGCCCCAGTGTCAGGGCAAGGGAAACCATGCATAAAGCCGGATGGCAATCAGCCGAGTGGCTTTACAAATGGAGTCTGGTTGCTGCAGCTAACACCAGCTGTGGTGCTGATCTGGCATTGTCGAGGCCTGCGTTTGTTGTTGTGCACATGGTAAGACTGAGTGTGCCATCTTGCTAAAGGGTACTCAGTCTACTCCAAAGAAAAAACTCCACAGGAACATCCAGAGATCTGTCTGTGGGTACAGTCTCCCACATAAGGCAAAACCAGGCAGTGACATGCAAAACATGGAGAGCAAAATGTACACCAGTCCCAGACCACTGCTGTTGTACAAAACACATAATTAGAAGGTACTGTACAAAGAGAAAAAATCTTTATTGTAGCAACCAAGTGAAAAAAATGCTTACGAGGAGGCAAACATCAGAGGTTGTTCAAGATGAAAAAATTACTGTAATAATCTTGTTTCTTCCAAGGTATTCTTCAATATGCTTAACTCATGCAGTCAGCCTCCTGTGTTGAATTGCCCAGGAAAAGTGTAACTTATGCAAATGTTGGAACGCTCAATGGCTCGTGCCCCACCATTCAAACTGCTGCTCTTACCAACTGCTGCATTCTGTAATGCTCAGATTTATGACAGCCTGTGGGATAAGACCCCCAACTAAGATATCTTAATACTAATAAAATAACAACGTCCCCCAGAAGTTGTCCCTTATTAAAGTCAGATAAGACTAAAAAGAGGGAATAACAACACCCATCTGGGTTCAAAAGATTTGCAACACAACTAGGGTATAAACCCATCTTAACACAGAAGTCCAGCTGTAATGCAGAGGCCATTGGTTCTGGAAGGGGGGGGTAGGGGGAGAGTTAAGCATACTGAAGAATACCTTGGAAGAAACAAGATTGCTATGGTGAGTAATTTTTTCTTTTAACTCCAGGAATTCTTCAATATGCTTAACTCTTGCAGATTACGAAGCAGTACCTTTAGAGGAGGGTAAGGAAACTATTTGGGAAATAGGCTCTTCAGCACTGCCGTTCCAAACCGGGCATCACTTCTGGATGAAGTGTCCAAACAGTAGTGCTTTTAAAAGTATGTACTGTTCTCCATGTAGCTGCTTTACAGATTTTCAGCAGGGGAATGTCTCTGGCTGCTGTTATTGTAGCAGCTGTGCCCCTTGTGGAATGAGCCCCCAGGCCCACTGGGGCTCCTTACCAGCCTTACAATAGCAGGACTGGATACATGCTACTATGCAGCGTGAAGTAGTCCTTTTGGAGGCTGGTTTCCCTTTTTTCATGTCCCCATATGTCAGAAACAGCTGTTGTCTGTTCTCCCTGCGGGCTTTGGTATGATCAATATAGTAGCTCAAGGCTCTCTTAACATCCAGGCTATGCAGCCTGTGCTCACCTGAGTTAGAGTGTTCTGTAAAGAAGACTGGCAAGGTGATTGGTTCAGATGGAAATCAGAAACTACTTTTGGTAGAAATTTCTTATTAGTCTTGAGAACCACCTTATCTCTGTGGAAGGAGATGTAATTCAGCTCTATACTCGGGGCATGTGGCTCACTAATCCACCTGCTGAAGTGACAGCTACTGGGAAGACAGTTTTCCAAGTCACAAATTTCAGATGTGCCGTAGCCATGGGCTCAAATGTGGGTTTCATGAGTTTGGCAATGCAGACATTAAGGTCCCATGCTGGCACAGGTTCCCTGTGGGGGGGGGGGGTGCAAGTAGGTCGACCCTTTGAAAAACTTTTTGAAGATGGGGGTTGGATGCCACAGAGACACCCATGCCAGCCGAGACATAGGCTTAGACTGAAAATCAACATACTATAGGTCTTCAAGAGCCAGGCCTTGACTCTGAGGGACCTGAGGTTCAGTTACAGGATCCTACCTTGTGAGGAGGTTAAGAGGTTGTGCCTCCGAGGGAGGTGTATGGGTGGGGCTACTGATAAGGAAAGCAGTATTGAGTACCAAGGCTGCATGGCCCAATCTGGAGCTATCAGAATCATTGTGGCTGGTTGGGACCTGAGCTTAATCAGGACCCTGAGCAGCAAGAGAAAGGGGGAAATGTGTACAGGTTCCTCCCTGACCAGTCCAGCACTAAGACATTCAAGGATACTGTTCCTTTTGCTACTGGCCTACAGCAGAATTTGGGTAGCTGATGGTTACCCTGTGAAGTAAAGAGATCTATCTATAGAGTGCCCCATCTCCTGAACATCACTTTTAGTACCTGTCTGTTTAGGGACCACTCGTGGTGGTTTTGGTTGATTCTGCTGAGTGCGTCCACTAGGGTGTTGTCCTTCCCAGGACTGGGTCAGAACACCGCCGACCAAAACAGCACAGTCAAGAACCACACTGTAAAAATGCCATCTGTTCTTGTTTTTCGGGGGCTCTGTCCCCAAAACCCCCAACACAGGAGGCTCTGCCCACCGCACCCCCGGACTAATAGATACTAACTCTGGTGGGAGCAGGTCCAGGACAAGAAGAAAATTGTGGGGCCATGGATTACTTTTAACATGGCCCCATGTAAAAATAACCTAAGTCCCAAACTGGCAAAACAATAGGAGACCAAGATTAGAACCCTGGTCTCTACCGCCACCCAGCCGAGCTGCTCCATGCCTCAGCCCTCCACGCCATGGGTGCAGTTCGGCTGGTGACCTGAATCCTTCTGTCCTTGTGCTCTGCTAGCACCAGAAAAAAGCAACCAGGGGAGTGCTTACAGCACAGCACCGCAAATCCCTTATCGCTGTCTGTGGTAGCGCTATTCAGACTATTTTTTTTTTCCCTCTGGAGCTATTCTGGTAGTGCTATTGTAACCAGGTACTGTCTTCCCCTGGCAGATGAATGTCCAGCACGGGCACCTGCAGGGAGTGGGCCAGACTCCACACTTTCATTGCTTCTGTACACAGGGAGTTGGACCTTGTCCCTGCCTGCTTGTTGATGTAGTACATGGTGGTGTTGTCTGTCCTGATTTATACTAGCTTGCCCTGCACTAAGGATGCGAAAGCCTGAAGTGTTTATAACACTGCCCTGAGCTCTAGCAGGTTTATGTGCAGGAGTAACTCTACAGTGGACCAAGTGCTGTGCAATGTCTGGTCTTCTGATGTGCGCCCCAACCCAGTAAGGAAGTATCTGTTGTGAGCACTACAAAGGGAGACTCCTGCTGGAATGGGACTACTTCTCTAAGGCTGTCCTTGTCCTGCCACCACTGCAAGGCCAACACTAGGGTTCTTGTTACTGGCATCGGCTTTGTGAGTGGGCCCTATTCTGGCACCAATGTGCCCTGAGGTGGAACTGAATGTCTCTCATTTGAAATCTTGAACCCAGGACTGGTCCTGTGGCTGCAGCCATGTGCCCCAGTAACTGCAGGAAATGCCTTGTTGGCCTTTGTGAGTTGAGACAGAGTTCCCCCAGCAACTGGTAGAATGCTGCTCATCCTTTCTTGAGGAAGGAAGGCCCTTCCATTCAGGGTATCCAGTTCTGCCTCTATGAAGCTCAGTACCTGAATAGGCTGAAGAGCCGACTTTTGGGCATTTACCAGAAACCCCAGGGGCTCTAGGGTATCCTCGGTAAACTTTAGAGCGTCCTTTACCTGCTATGGTGATTTCCCCATTACTAGCCAGTCATCCAAATAGGGAACTACGGTGATGCCCTGCCTTCTTAGGTATGCCACCACCACTGCCAGGCACTTTGTGAATGCCCTGGGAACCAAGGTTAGGCTAAATGGCAGAGCTGAAAACTGGTAGTGACCTGATGGTAGTCTGAACTTTAGGTACTTCTGTGGGATTCCCTTACTGGAATGTGGAAGTAAGCATCTTTCAAGTCCAGTGATGCCAGCCAGTCTCCTTGCTGGAACGTAGGAAGGATCATTGCCAAAGTTACCATTCTGAACCTTGGTTTCGCCAAGTGTTTGTTCAGAGCTCTTAGCTCTAAAATGGGTTGCCACTCTCCATTTTTCTTTAAGGTTAGGGAGTACCTGGAGTAGAACCCTTTTCCCCTTTGGAGTAAGGGAACCGGTTCTGCTGCCCTTGAATGCAGAAGGTTGGCCACTTCTGCTTCCAGAAGTGTCGGGTCAGTTCACAAGCAAGGGGTACCAAAGTGTGACATAGAGGTAATTTTTTCAACCTCACAGTAGAATAATTTTGATAAGCTTTTCTGAACACTCTTACCCAAAGTTGAAAAAGTGACTATGTAGTGAGATAACTGCCTAACAGAAACTTGAGATAAAAGCCACTCATTGTGGCACGTGCAACAGGGGACACCAAACAGTGTGGCGCGTGCAACACTGGACACGAAACAGTGTGGCGCGTGCAACACTGGACACCAAAAGAGTGTGGTGCGTGCATCATTGGGCAGCAAAACAGTGCTGTTTTCAGCATCTAATCATTATAATATTAAAACCATTTAACACCAAACATTGCATAAGTATCATATTTATGTTTGACCGTTTTGAAGTGTTCCAAGGTGCAATTCCGCCAACCCCTAAAATCTTCTATTCAAGTATTGCTATTTTTCCATTGTCTTATGCTGTGTTGTCCTGTTCCCCCGGTTCTGCCCAAACGGAGACACACACCAAGCACTGCAGAGAAATGGCCACTGCCATGCATTTATTTGATAAAAAAAAACATTAACAAGTCTGCGTGATTTTGGCAGCCAGGTAGTCTTGCTTGGTATTCTACTTCAGAACTCTGTGCTTCCACATGAGTTATGAGTCTTCAGCCATGCTCTCAGTTGGATTTTTCATTAAAGGGGTCCGCTACTCTCTCATGGAGTCCACTTTCTTTTAAAAAAGTTGGGGTGCCATGTCTCAAAAGTGGAAGTTTCTGTTAAAGACAATACTTCCTTCAAGTTCTGTTAATTCCAACGTTAATTCCAACGTTGTTGCAGTTTTTTATGTTTGTTGACAATGGTTTTTAGGTCATTTGGCGATATGTCGAATTTTCCTTGTCCTTGCGCTGTTACTGGTCCATAAAAAAGTCGTCTTCCCTTTATGACATCAATGTCCGGATGCCGTGGCCAATAGAATTTGCCATCCCTGCTCCGTTGTAAAAATTTACATTCAAATTCTTGTTTCATTTCATCAAATGATGTTACTTGTCCAATGTAAAATGTGTTCGAGTAATAGACGGCATAAAACTGGCTTGTCTATATGTGGTCATAGTTCTTTTGTTTTCTGGTCGATGCGCTGGCAACAGATGTATTGGCTGCTATGCTGGCAGTGCTGGAAACAGATGTATTGATTGTTGTGCTGGCTGCAGAATCTGTCAATGCGGCAGCATGTTCACTAATCTGGTTCACAACAGGAGACGTACTGGTCATCATTGGAGGTGTGATATCAGAAGTGGGAGTGGGTGTGCTGGTGATAGCACTGGAGACAGGAAATGGCAATGTAGTGGGCCCATGATTCTTAATAACCGAAGGGGGAGAGGGTGTGCGAATGATTGCACTGGAGACCGGAATAGGCAATGTAGGGGGCCCTGAAGTTTCTTTTTCCTTCACTGAAGACACATAGCCAGGTGCAGTCTGAATAATCTCTTCTTCCATCCATTGACATATCTCGCATTTTCACATTGACCATCCTCCTTTCTGCATGGCCATGAAACAGCTGTAGTCTCGGACTTCAACACCATCTGCGCTGGTGGGACACTCTGAACCTTTCGTGTGCCAGCTATTGTTTTTAGTCCTGGTCCTGCATTTCTGCTAATTTTTCCATCACTGACCCAGAAGAATGTTCTACGATAATGAGTGCAACCTTCGATGGCAGGCTCCTTTGTTAAATTCCTCTTGCAGTGCTGAAAGAGGCGTGCAGCATTTGAAATGATAGCCTGCTGGGACTGTACAGCTAGGCTTGCACGTGACTTCACCACTGCACTCTCACCATCTGAGGGTCCTTTTCCATGCCTGGATCCAAAAAATGCACGCTCTATTGGGAATCCATGTAGTAATGGAGACAATGATATGTTCTGGAAGGTCCATTTGGATTTGTACTGACTCCCACACCCATCAGTAAAGTGCATCTGTTTCTCAATATTGATGCCACGGATGTTTCTGAGGTAGGAAATGGACATGTTCACGAAATGCAGAACTGTGTGGTGGTCATGTTTGAGATCACTAGATATGAAGACGAGTGACTCTGTAACTAAGCTCACATCTTTCACACCTGTAGTATGTCACTACAGGGTGAACTCATGGTGCCAGTGGCATGACTGAATTTCATCCTGGTACTTGCATGTGTAGTTCTCTGCAAAGTCTAGAACCATCAATACCCAGCTGTCGGGAAGGTTATCTTTGAGTGATTTGAATTGGTGTTGTTGCCAGGATGCTACATGTAGATGTCGACCCAAAAACTGGAGGTCCTCCTTCAAGACTTGAACCAGACATCGAAATGTAGCCACTTTTCTCTTCATGACTTTTCTTGCTTACTTTCTGATCTATTTATGACCCTGGAAATGGTCACACTGTCCCACTGTTGCCATTTCACCTCCTCAGTTCCATGTGTCTGTAAAAGTTCTTCTAATGATTTGTCAATAGCAGAAGTGCTACACGTTTTGCAATTTTTTTCAATGCGGAACTTTTTAAAGAATTTCTCACCTTCCTTCTTTGGGCACATTGTCAGCTCTACTGCTTCATAAATATTGGGCATTGTGCACTCCATTTTTTTCTGCTCGGCAAATCGCTTTATTGCTAACAGCTTTAGTTTGCCATTGGTGCAATACTCGCAGAGACACTGGTCCAGTTTTTGATCCTGTGCAGTTTAATATTATCATGACTGGAGACTGCTGAATTTAGTTAGTCCAATTTTCTCATCTGGGTTCTGCTCACGAAATTCTTGGTGCAGCCTTTTCAGAGTTTTGTCTAAGAATGATCTTGCTTTTCCGGTTCGCTTAGAAAATGCCTTCTTGTGTGGAAGCGGTGTTGCTGATACATTGAAAAAATCATCTACTTTCTTCTGCAGCTCCTCAGATATTCCCAGCTTGTGCCTGGTGCTCCTCTTTAACTTGCACGCTCTTCGATACCCTCATCATTCTTCTCCAACTGATCCCCAGGCACGTGCTTGCTCTTCGTGGTAGGCGGTACTTTTTCAGAACAAGAAACGTGCTGATGAATTATTTTTTCACTTCTTTGTCTGCCTTTCTGTTGCACTGTTTAAACGAATGTAATTTTTAGTGAAGGACTTCCACTAACTTATTGTCCAGTTTGGTGCGACATCCAAACCTTGAGAGGGCAGCCTGTTTTTTTGGAGTGGCCAAGGAGATAACTTTTGAGATTGTTGCAGCAAACCTGGTTGGGGACCTGGGCAGTCCTTCACATGCTCTCTGCACAGCCTTTCTAATTGCACTTTCTGACTTTGGGTCCATCACTGGTGTTGTGCTTTCATCCCAGGCAAGCGCTGTCATGGTTGTACTGGTAATGAAGGGTGTTCCCATTTGTGTTTCTGTTGTGCTGGATGGTATGCTCACTTGCATTTCCATACAGTCTGTGGTGTTAGTGGCTGTGGTCAAATAATTGGTGGTCCGCATCTTCTTTACTTCAAGGTGTCCTTGTCGTCATTTTTCATTGATTCTTCTGCGTTTCTGTGAAGTCATCATCATGCGTTGTTCTCTTTTTCTATCTCTCCAATATTCTCTTTTCTGTTCTGCTGTTTGTTTAGTTGTTTTAGTTACAGAAGGCTTTACAGTATCTGGTGTCATGTCCCTCTTCCTTTTCCTGGCTTCCTGCATTCGCAACCGACTTTTCTCTCTAGCAAGTGTTCGTTGTGAGCTTCCATGCACGTCCTTTTGATTTTTCTTTATACTCCCGGATGCGTTGTGGATCCTTTCTTAAGTTATTCCGGTACCGCTGACTTCTTTCTTTTACTGTGAGTGGTACAGAAGAAAAAATTACTCACCTTAGTAATGTTGTTTCTTCTAATGGAGTCTTGCTGTATTTTGACATATTGCAGTGATGTCCAACCTTTGAACTGCCCCAGAGATGAAAGAGTTAACTTTCCATGCCAGGCATGGAACGTTGAGCTCGAGCTCGTTTGAGACTCTGTCTATTGCTGTTTGAACTCAAACTGTCAGATCTTTATGAGCTATACTCACTGGGTGTCCTGTGTGGAAACTGTAAACTTACACTAGCCAACTGGTTACTAAATATAATAAACAGATTTTTTGGTCCCAAAACAAAGACTCAAGTCAGGAAACCCCAAAAATAAAACAAAACACAACAATACAGCAAGACTCCATTAGAAGAAACAACATTACTAAGGTGAGTAATTTTTTCTTCAAACAACACTAAGTCTTGCTGTATTCTGACATATTGCAGACTACCAAGCGTACCTCCATGGAGGAGGGACAGAACCTACTTAGGAAATAGGCTCTGAAGCACTGCTGTGCCAAACTGAGCATCACTCCTAGCCTGGATATCCAGAGAGTAATGCTTGGTAAAAGTGTGTACTGTTTTCCAGGTGGCTGCTTGACAAATCTCTAAGATAGGAATATCCTTGGCAGCAGCCAGGGAAGCAGCTGTACCTCTGGTACAGTGAGCCCTCAGGCCTGAGGGTGGAGTCCTACCTAGTTTTTCATAGCAAAATTGAATGTAAGAGACAATCCACCTGGCAATAGATCTCTCAGTGGCAGGTTTTTCCTTACCAACCTCACCATAAGTGAGGAACAGTTGGAGGAGTCAAACCTGTGACCCTTGAGTGCTCTATGTAGTAGCTAGGGGCCTTTTCACATCCAACTGTGCAGCCTCCTCTCCCCAGAGGAGGAATGGTCAGTGAAGAAAAACAGGAAGAGACATGGACTGGTTAAGGTAGAAATCTGAAACCACCTTAGGCAAAAACTTCCTATTAGTCCTGAGGACCACCTTATTTCTATGGAAATAGATAAAATCAGGCTCCACTGACAGGGCTTGTAACTCACTTGTCGTCTGGCAGAAGTGATGGCCACCAAGAAAACAGTTTTCCAAGTCAAGTACTTAAGCTCTGCTGGAGGATAAAAAGGCTCAAAGGGGTTTGCATAAGCTGAGCAATGCAAACATTAAGGTCCCAAGCAGGGCAGGGTCCCTGAATGGAGGATTGGTATGAAGCAAACCCTTGAAAATTTAGAAAATACAGGATGGGCTGAAAGGGAAGAGTGCTTGCCTGCTGAAAGGAAGGCAGAAACAGCTGCCAGATGCACTCTTAGTGTAGCTGGTCTGAGTCCCAAGCTATTAAGATGAACCATATAGTCAAGGACTGTGGGCAGGCCAGCAGACTCTGGGGAAATATGCTTCCCAGAACACCATATAGAAAATCTTTTCCACTTGGAGTTGTAAGTGTTTCTCGTGGAAGGTTCCGAGAAGCCTTTAGGATAACCATAACACCTTGAGAGAGGTGCAAATCAGCAAACTCTAACTCATCAAGAGCCAGGTCTTGAGATTGAGAGATTTGAGATTCGGAGACCAAACCCTCCCCTGAGCACATGTTAACAGGTTGTAGTTCCTGGGAAGAGACAGGGGAAGGAGGACTGCAGTCTGGAGCAATCAAAATCACCTTGCAGGGTTGGGACCTGATTTTGACTAACACCCTGAACAGGAAAGGGAAGGGGGGAAAGCATACAGGAACTTTCCTTCCCAATTGAGAACTAGGGCATCCAGGGGGACTGAGCCCAACACTGGGAGCCTGCAGCAAAAGAGAGGAAGTTGGTGATTGTCTGGGGCTGCAAAAAGATCTATTTGTGGGGTGCCCCATCTGGAGAAGATCACCTTCAAAACCAGGGGATCCAGGGACCATTCGTGATGGCCCCGAGATATCCTGCTGAGAGCATCTGCCAGGGCATTGTCCTTGCCTTGTCCTTGCCTGGGAGGTATACTGCTGTAAGAGAGGTGTTCAGGGAATAGGCCAGAGACCATAACTTCATTGCCTCTGTGCACAAGGCCGTAGACCAAGTGCCCCCCGCTTGTTGATATACCACATTGTGGTGGTATTGTCCGTCCTGATCTGAACTACTTTGTTCTGAACAGACTTGGAAAAAGCTTGAAGTGCTAGAAACACTGCTCTGAGTTCTAATAGATTGATGTGAAGCAGAGATTCCTGAGGAGACCACAACCCTTGGATGATCAGGTCTCCCAAGTGTGCTCCCCACCCCAAGAGGGAGGCATCTGTAGTAAGGATTAGAGAATGAGACTGCGTGACAAAAGGAACTCCCTGTCTTAGATTGTCCTGATCCAGCCACCACTGTAACGCCTGGATCAGGGTTCGAGTCACTGGAATTAGTTTGGTCAGAGGGTCCCTTTTCTGAGACCAAATGGCTGTCAAGTGGAATTGAATATCCCTCATTTGAAATCTTGCTCCCTGCACCACTGCTGTAGAGGCAGTCATGTGTCCCAGGAGCTGCAGAAAATGCCTTGCTGGTCGAGACACCTGGGGGTGAATGAAGAGGCCAGTGAGATAAGGGTCCTTGTCCTGTCCAGGGGAAGGAAGGCTATTGTTTTTACTGTATCCAGGTCTGCCCCTATGAAGGTGAGCAGCTGCACAGGCTCTAGAACTGACTTTGAAAGATTCAGAAGGAAACCTAGAGAAGTAAGCAGTTGCTGAGTTATCTGTAGGTGTAACTTGACTTGGTCTGAAGACTGGCCTACTATGAGCCAGTCGTCCAGGTATGGAAAGATGGAAATCCTTTTTCTCCTTAGGAAGGCAACTACTACTGCCAGGCATTTGGTGAACACCCTTGGAGCAGAAGTTAGGCCGAAGGGCATTGCTCTGAATTGGTAGTGGCCTGAGGGCAGCTCGAACCTGAGGTACTGTCGGTGGGAGCTTCTGATGAGAATATGGAAATAGGCATCCTTGAGGTCCAGGGAGACTAGCCAGTCCCCTGGCCTTAGAGAGGGTAGAATTATTCCCAGAGTCACCATTTTGAACTTTGGCTTTAAAAGGTGATTGTTTAAATATCTGAGATTCAGGATGGGCCGCCATTCTCCTGTCTTTTTGGGGGTTAGGAAGTACCTGGAGTACAATCCTTTCCCTTTGTGTAGGGGTGGGACCCTCTCTATGGCTCTGAGAGCCAAAAGGGAAGAGACCTCTGCCTCCAGAGCAAGTGCCTCTGAAGGATTTGCAGGTGGAAAGGATCTGGTTCTCATCTTTGGAAATTTTTTGAAGCTGAGAACCAGTCCCTGGCTTACTACTTCCAGGACCCATTTGCCTGATGTTAAAGACATCCAGTCCTGGACAAAGTAAGCCAGCCTGCCCCTTACAAGTGGTGGAGAATCAGCCCTGGCAAACCCATCAGGGTGCCTGTTTGGCAGGGGCTTTAGGCTGAGGGGGTGGAAGCAGGCCAGCTTGTACTCCGTCTGCCTCTCCCTCTAAAGAACCCCCTATGAGCATAAGCAGAAGAGGAGGCCCGGGCTTGGTAGAAAGGCCTATGAAAAGGCCTGCCCCTGCCCCTGGAATGCTGCCTCTGGGGAGTAGCTTGCCTTTCCTTGGCCTGAGCACCCTGTAGGTGGTCCTGTATTCGTCCATTTTCTTCATGTAGTTCTCTGTTTGCTCCCAAACAGAGAATTACCCGCAACAGGAAAATCCATGGCCTTAGTCTGGGTATCCTGACACAGGCTAGTACATCTGAGCCAAGCCATCCTACGAAGGGCCACAGATGTAGCCATGACTCTAGATGAAACATCATTGGAGTCCACTGCAGCATGGAATTGCACCTTGGATGCCTCAATACCATCTGCAGCCACCTGCTCCAGCTCCTTGGCAAGCTGTCCAGGGACCTGTTTAGCTAAAGCCATTACAGTGTCCCATCTAAATTTCTGATATCTAGCTGTATAGGCCATATAATTAGCCTGCCTGAGTCCCAAGGATGCTGCCATGTACTGTTTCTTTGCCATGGCATCAATCCTCCTGGAGTCCTTATCTGGGGTGTGTGAAGCCAAAGGTATATTTGCCTTATCACAGGCTGCAGCCTGCACTACCCCAACATGGCTGCATTGCTGGGTAAGGAACTCCGTATCTGAGCCTGAGAGTATACCTCTTGTCCATTCTCTTGTCCACAGGAGGTATAGAATTAGGAGTCTTTAAAATTTTATTGTCTGTTTCCCAAAGGACTTATGAAGGGGGATAGACAGCCTTCTGGACTCTGGGATATCCATCATTTCAACATAGTCAGGCTCCTCCTGGTAGTCCACAGCTTCTTCCATAGGAAGCTGAAGAGTTTCAGCCACTTTTTTGTAGAACATAAAATGGGAAGGGGACTCAGAAAGCCTAGGAGGAGAAACCCCTGAAGGTCTGTCTGGGGAGATGTCCGGGTCAATAGGCACATCCAGACTTTCGTAATCACCATCACTATCCTCATACTCTCCTTCCTCCTCCTCCGGTTCATAAAAATCTTCTAAATTATAATCTGAACGGGGGAACCGACCAAACCGAGCCCCTTCCTGATGGTGCCAGTTTGGTCAGAACCGGGTTAGAGACTGAACAATCTTATCGCTTGATTATTTCATCAGCGGTCGGAGAAAGAATTTGTGGATCGCACGGCTGATTTATCCCTTCTTTTTCTTTTAACCGGAACCGACTCCTCAGAGTCGGTTCTCCTTGTGCCCAAAGAAGTTTTGTCCTGGTCAGAGGGCACTCCTTCTGGTTCGGTTGGAACCGAACCGGGCTGGCCATCCGGGTCAGCGGACTTCTTGGCCTCCCTTTCCCTGAGCCTACCAACTCTCTTTTCCAGGGTAGCTGCAGGAAAATTCTTGAAAATCTGGCAGTCTGAATCGAGGTGGTCAAACCTGAGACACTAAACACAGGTGGTGTGGAGATCAGCCTTAGCAAAGACTTCCCCACACACACTACAGTGTTGAAACCCAGTGGGCCTGTTTTTTCTTTTGGGTTTCTCAGACATGTCAGTCCTAGCCAAAAACTTACCCTTTTTTTGGCAATCCACCAGGCAAGACACCCTTATCGGTTCCTGACCGTGTTATGGTTCGTGGAAAAAAACGTAATGAAATCCGTTTTTTTAGAACCGATAAGGACCGGTTACCACACTCTAAAAGCAGAATAAACTTTTTTTGAACAACCTGATCGGTTCAAACTGAACCGATCCCACATTTACAAGTTCCACACAGAAGAACAAGAAAATAAACCTATCTACATAGAAACATAGAATTTGATGGCAGATAAGGACCGCTTGGCCCACCCAATCTGCCCATTTCCCTACCTGATGGATAAGCTTCAGATCCTAGTTAACCAGCAGCCTACTTCTTTCTACCCCCACCCCCTAGAATTGCCTTATGACTGTCCCATGCATGCTTGAATTCAACCACTGTTTTTGACTCCACAACCTCCTCTGGAAGGCTGTTCCATGCATCCACAACCCTCTCTGTGAAAAAATACTTCCTTAAATTACCTCTGAGCTGCCCCCTTCTATCTTCAAATTGTGCCCCCTTGTTCTTGCACACCTCTTTTTTTGAAAGATGCTACCCTCTTGGACTTTGTTGATTCCCTTGAGGTACTTGAAAGTTTCTATCATGTCCCCCCTCTCCCTCCTTTCCTCGAGGCTATACATATTAAGCTCCTTAAGTCTCACTTCATATGTCTTCCGTGCAGACCCGCACCATTTTAGTTGCCCTCCTCTGGACAGCTTCCATCCTGTCTATGTCTTTATGGAGATTGGGTCTCCAGAAATGCACGCAGTACTCCAGATGTGGTCTGACCAGCTGTCTGTACAGAGGGATAATAACTTCTTGTTTTCTGCTGGTGATGCCTCTCCCTATGCATCCCAGTATCCCCCAGCCCTCCTTGCTGCCCTCTCACATTGCTTGCCCACCTTTAGGTCATCTGATATGACTACCCCCAGGTCCCTTTCCATTTTGTTGTTGTTACTCACAATACCACAGACAGAGCTTGAACCGACAGGTTACAGTTTAAATTCGGTCAAAAACCGAGAAAAACGGTACTTTAACCGACAAACTTGAACCGAGCAAAGGAGAAATCTCTGGAGCGACTGTTCAGTGAGGCGGAGTAAAGAATCTGATGGTTTGAGCTCAAACAGCAACAGAGTCTCAACCGAGCTCGAGCTCAGCGTTCCATGCCTGGCATGGAAAGTTAACTCTTTCATCTCTGGGGAAGTTCAAAGGTTGGACATCACTGCAAAATGTCAGAATACAGCAAGACTTCATGTTGTTTGAACAATTCTTCAGAGCCCCACGAAGCAAGTCATCAGCAGACACACATGGTGTTTGACGTCTTCTTGTTTCACTTTGATCCATCTTTTTCTTTCCAAAACTATTCAAGATAAAAAAAGAAATGATGCCATAATAAAAAAACACACAATATATTAAAAAAATTCACCCACAGAAAACAACGAGGAGGGCACAGGGCAAAACAGTGGTGCCACACGAGGTAGAGTAGAGCAGCACACATGGTGACACCACACAAGGTAGAGAAGAGCAGCACACATGGTGACACCACACGAGGTAGAGTAGAGCAGCACACATGGTGATGCCGTACGAGGTAGAGTAGAGCAGCACACATGGTGACACCACACGAGGTAGAGTAGAGCAGCACACATGGTGACGCCGCATGAGGTAGAGTAGAGCAGCACTCATGGTGACGCTGCATGAGGTAGAGTAGAGCAGCACACACGATGATGCCACATGAGGTAGAGTAGAGCAGCACACATGGTGACACCACACGAGGTAGAGTAGAGCAGTACACATGGTGATGCCACATGAGGTAGAGTAGAGCACTTACTTGCATTTGCCTGCAAACAAAATGAAGGCCCGCCTGCATTTTCCTTGCAAACACAATGGAAGCACACCCACACTTTCCTTGCACACAAAATGGAGGCCCGCCTGCACTTGCCTGCAAACAAAATGGAGGCCCGCCTGCACTTTCCTTGCAAACACAATGGAAGCACACCCACACTTTCCTTGCACACAAAATGGAGGCCCGCCTGCACTTACCTGCAAACAAATTGGAGGCACGCCTGCACTTTCATTTCAAACACAATGGAAGCACACCCACACTTTCCTTGCACACAAAATGGAGGCCCGCCTGCACTTGCCTGCAAACAAAATGGAGGCCCGCCTGCACTTTCCTTGCAAACACACTGGAAGCACACCCACACTTTCCTTGCACACAAAAACGAGGCCCGCCTGCACTTGCCTGCAAACAAAATGAAGGCCCGCCTGCACTTGCCTGCAAACAAAATGGAGGCACGCCTGCACTTGCTGCAAACAAAATGGAGGCACGCCTGCACTTGCCTGCAAACAAAATGGAGGCCCGCCTGCACTTGCCTGCAAACAAAATGGAGGCCCGCCTGCACTATCCTTGCAAACACAATGGAAGCACACCCACACTTTCCTTGCACACAAAATGGAGGCTCGCCTGCACTTGCCTGCCAACAAAACGTTGCATAAAACACCAGGTCCAGCTGGTGCATCGTTCCAGGCATGCTTCTCGGCCTACACCTTTCCACCAACACCCCCCCACCAAACCAAGAAAGCACATGGCACTCAAGATGTCCGAGCCTTAAGCAGGCCTGGAAAAATGCATCTTCTGGATCCCACTAAGTCTATCTTCAAAACAAACAGACAGCAATCATGTAAAATTAAGCACAAATAACCCCCCCCAAGCCACAAGCCTTGCCATTAAACAAAAAGGCAGCACAATGCAGCACAATAATAATCCAGACACAGCAGCTTTCCAGGTGTGTGTATTCACCACTCAATAAGCCAAGAAAGCGTCCCCTGAAGATGGCCGAGTGAACCTTTGTGGACAAGACCATCTGGAAACAAACGCCTCAGTGTCTCACTTAAAAAAATTAAAAAACATTTCAACCACAGAATTCAGTAATACGACAAAACATTGCATAAAACACCAGGTCCAGCTGATGCATCTTCCCAGGCATGCTTCTCGGCCTACACCTTTCCACCAACACCCCCCCCCCCCCCAAACCAAGAAAGCACATGGCACTCGAGATGGCCGACCCTTAAGCAGGCCTGGAAAAATGTATCTTCTGGATCCCACTAAGTCTATCTTCAAAACAAACAGGCAGCAATCATGTAAAATTAAGCACAAATAACCCCCCCAAGCCTTGCCATTAAACAAAAAGGCAGCACAATAATAATCCAGACACAGCAGCTTTCCAGGTGTGCGTATTCACCACTCACTAAGCCAAGAAAGCACCCCCTGAAGATGGCCGAGTGAACCTTTGTGGACAAGCACATCTGGAAACAAATGCCTCAGCGACAAAACGTCGCATAAAACACCAGGTCCAGCTGATGCATCTTTCCAGGCATGCTTCTCGGCCTACACCTTTCCACCAACCCCCCCCCCCCCAAAACCAAGAAAACACATGGCACTCAAGATGGCCGAGCCCATACCTCTCAAGTGTCCCTGATTTTCAGGGATGTCCCTGATTTTCAGGGATGTCCCTGATTTCACCTCAAAATTTTACTCTGTTCCTCCTAAAATTTGTGTGCCCCTGACTAAACAGTGACGACTGTAACAATAAAATTATGTCAAACAATACAGTTGCAGACTTCTTATTCTTCAGAAAATGTATTATACAATGAGTCCCTTATTCTGCCAGCTTCCTGAGTGGATAGCACCAATTTTAAAAATGTGTCCCTGATTTTGGGCCTTTGTCCCTGATTTTTTTAAGCCTTGTCCCTGATTTATGAGGCAGGAGGTTGAGAGGTATGGCCGAGCCTTAAGCAAGCCTTGAAAAATGCATCCTCTGGATCCCACTAAGTCTATCTTCAAAACAAACAGGCAGCAATCATGTAAAATTCAGCACAAATAACCCCCCCAAGCCACAAGCCTTGCCATTAAACAAAAAGGCAGCACAATGCAGCACGATAATAATCCAGACACAGCAGCTTTCCATATGACAAAACATTGCATAAAACACCAGGTCCAGCTGATGCATCTTCCCAGGCATGCTTCTCGGCCTACACCTTTCCACCAACCCCCCACCCCCCAAACCAAGAAAGAACATGGCATTCAAGCTGGCCGAGCCTTATGCAGGCCTGGAACAATGCATCTCCTGGTCACCCCCACCCAGCCACTAAACAAAAAGGCAGTAGTCACAGTTCAGCATTAGCATCACCCACAAGCCAAGAACGCATGGCACTCAAGATGGCTGCTTGAGTCTCTGTGGACAACAACACCTGGAAGCAAAAGCTGCAACCCATCTCACATTAAAAAACAAAGCAGAACAAAAAAAATGTATTTTAAGGAATAAGGCAAAGCATTGAACACCAGCTCCAGCTGATGCATCTTTCCAGGCACATGGCACTCAAGATGGCAGAGCCTTAAGCTGGCCTGGAAAAATACATCACCTGGCCCCCTACCCCAAACCATCTCATTTTAAGACGTAATGACAGCAATTACAAAATTAAGCATTAATAAAACCCACCAAACAAAGCAAGTATTCTTCAGAAGGCCAAACAGAAGGCCACCATCCTCAAAACCAAAATTTAGCAAACACTCCTGTAAAAAAATAAAAAACATTGCTTGATTTTTACAAATAATAAACATACCTGGACAGAAGTTTCTTTCTCAAAAGATAGTGGTCCACACAACACATTATTAAAAGCACCAATGGGCATTTGCAATGGGCAAGACTTTCAATGCATTTAGCCAAACGAATCAATCAAATAACACAAACTGGCTGCAGCCCTTATGAGATACTCCCTTAGGGTTCACATCAACCACGCCAAATGAAACCAAAAATAGATTTAGTGTGCTCCTCTTGACAAATCATATTTGCTCTTGCTACATGGCTCCCCTGAGGCTTGTTTATTGCAGAAATGAAGGCAAATATTCTTATCTCAAGTGCTGCAGCAAACAGCCAGTGGCGCAGTCAACAGGGTACTTGGAGGTGGACACAGCTCTCCAAACACGCCGAGCAAGGTGGGCTCAACTAAGCAGTACTAAGCTCAAACAATGCTTGTTTATTGTAGAAATGCAGAAAATGCAGAGAGAAACAAATTATACTCCCCAGCGGCAGCTGCCTGTGCAAAATATTCTTACCTCCGTATCTCAAGTGGCGCAGCAAACAGTCAGTGGCGCAACACACAGCGTGGTCTGAAGAGTGGCGTGGCGCAGTCAACAGGGTACTTGGAGGTGGACACAGCTCTCTAAACACGCCGAGGAATCACGAGCAAAGGGGACTCAGCTAAGCAGTACTAAGCTTTTATGGCTCATCAGAACCTGCGTACTGCTGACGCCCCTTACATCATCACGCCATGGTACTGCTGTGAATGGGTCAGGTCGCGTAGTGGCGCACTCTCAGACGGGGAATGGAGACATGAAATGGAGACCTGGGGTTAAATCGCACCACAATGAAAGGGAGAGCATGGAACTGTATAAAATCATTGGCAGCCATGTACCTCTGAACCTTTTCATAGCACAGGGGGAATTCCTAGGACAGAAACTTGGGAGCAAAACATTTGTGGGGCATTTTAACTTTAGCCTTTTCACAGGACACTGTGTGTTGCATGCGCCATGGCAATTTGTACAGAAAGTTTACAATGGCCAATGTGGAAATCGGGGAGAAAGCTTGTAAACTTAAAAAAGAGACACACCACACCATATTTTTAATGCTTTTTATTAACAACAGGCAAGGCATATGCAGAATATCACACACACAACATATTCTCATCTTGCTGCAAATATGTGCATTTTTCATAGATGGCCATCTAAATGTAACCCCTAGATGGCGCTATCCCAGGGGCTACTACCCCTGCCTGATTTGCCACTAACAGGTTGAGGGGCCTGGATCCAATGGCGGGTGCCTCCACCCAGAGGTCAGGGTTTGCAATAGTTAAACTAACTTGGTCACAGCCCTCTGGGACACTGCAACCCCTTTCTTCCCACTAGTGGCCCACACAATATATCAGAATTACCTTCACAGTATACACTTACCCCCAGGTCTGGTTCCGCACTGGGACCTCCTGTGAAATGAGATACAGTGCAACAATCACAGTACAGTACTTTAACATAGACAAATACCTCAGGCAGTATAACTTTGCCGAAACAAGCAGCTCTGATTTATTTAGGGGGATATAACAAGGACAGGGGGAAATCAGGTTAATTAGCTTATCACTCTAATAATCTACCTGGCTCTGTGCACAGGCCTATCCCTATCAGTTACTGTCCCTGGGTACCCAAGCCCTAGTGGCTAGTCCAAACCGTGGCAGCTGGTAGGGCCTTTCACACAGAGAAAAGGAGAATTAAACAGTCAGCAGTACAGTAATTCCATTTGGATTTAATGTGGCAATTCAACAGGGAGCTACCCTGAATTAGTACTCACGACCTCCAAATAAGATAGGGTCCTTCAATGTCAGCAGGGCTCACTTGAGGTACACAAACCTCTTCACACATCCATATAAAAGAAAGCACTATACCAGGCAGGCTGCATCTGTATCCCAATCGCAATTACTGCACAATACCCGGAGAACACACAGCAGATTCAGTTCCTGACAGACCGAATGCAATTTTCAGCAATTCCTCCAGTCTTCTACAGGGTGAGCCTGGTTTCTACTCTTCAGAGATCCTTTGATTCTTTCACAGGACGGATTCAGTCCTAACAAGCTGTTACACAAGCTGCAGACCGGAACTCTGGGCCTTACACACGTTTTGACTAAACTGCACACTGAAAAGCATAGGGCTCCTTCCTTCTTCACTGCCAAAGCTCAACTGAAACTCCAACCGACAAAACTGGCACTTCCTTTGAGTTCCTCCCAGTTCTTGACTGGATTGGCTGTCACCACAATAGACTGCTGCTGTTGGTCCAAAAAGGCACTGAAGTCTAAACTACATCTCCCAGAGTCACTGCCCATACAATCCTCTTGTGGCTGGCTCAGATTATGAGTCCAAGTTCTGATTCGTCCAAGGCACCATTTTAGAGCTAGCTACCCCACACTGATTGGTCCAGTTCAGCAGTTCAAAACTAGAATGGGAACTAGCAGACACAGTTCTGACTGCAAAGAAAGCAGGTTAGACAAACTGTAATTTCATTATTACTCTAAATAATTTCTGGCAAACAGTTACATCTTCCAGATAGGTTCCCTTTGCACTCCTAGTGACTGCAAAATGAAGTGAATTGGCAGCAGCTCGAGTGGTACTCAGAGAAGCACACAGTCCCCCATATAACCAATTATGTCTGCAAGCAGACAGCTCTTAAAGAGACAGTACCAGAGGCTCTAAAAACACTCACTGATAAATGGCTTAAATGCCAAACACCATTCAGGCTTGGAGCATTCAAGCAAGCTCCTGGAAGTCTTTTGGGAACCCCCATTTGCAGGGGGGTTACACCCTTCCTGGCCTGGGAAAGCTTGACGTCCGCGTCAAGCAAGTACCCCCATAAGTTTCAACTGCAACCATATACATTTGCATTAGGCTCGCACATGTAATCATCAGTCAATATATCATTTTACCAAGAACACATTTCTGAAACATTGCAGTACGTCACTCTTTACACAGTATTACATACACATTGTACCATAACTCAAGTTATTACCTCTTGTACATGAAACCTGAAGAGAGGGGGCCCTTCCCTATCAGTTACCTTGGGGCTGATGGGGCAAGGGCACCATACTTAGAGGGCAACACAAGTAACTTGGAGTTAGCACTGATGCTCAGTTTGGGCAATGAGCTCGGGACACATACACTTTATGGACAACATTGAGAGGCAAGTCCACAGGCCTCCCAAGTGAATCATAACTGAGGTGCACCACAGGCTTTACAGCTCGACCAGTCTTTCTAGGGGGAACTGTTATAGTCTCTGCACTCTGAGCCTCATTTTCAGCATTGTCCTCACTTGTCAGGGGAGTCTCCATGGGGGTAGAGAGGCTAGAACTTGGGGCACTTTCAGCTCCAGGAGTTACAGTTTCTGAGTCCACAACATTTGGCTCGCATGGAGAGCTTTCGGACACTGGCAGTGGACTGTCAGGGCACTCAAAATACTTCTTCTTGTTCGGGTGTATCACCAGTCTGCCCAATCTATCATTTTCCTCCCTGAAAGCTCAAACAGTTCAACCATGCACAATGATTCCATTTCATCTGATCTGATGCTTTGCACTTCACTTTCTGGGAGCATTGGCTCCAGGGACGAAGCTGGGGGCTTGGACAGTCCAGAAGGCCCAGCTTCATCTCCAGTATTGACTAGGGATTGCCCTCAAACAATTGACTCAGTTCGTAAGAAGGATAGTATTCAAAGTCACTCTCACTTTCTTCTGATATGGACTGACAGTCATGCTCAACTGGGACTTGTGCAGGGGAACACTTTAACTCTGCTTCTGTAGGTGCAGACTTCCTTGGTCTTTCTAGCAGCAGCTCTAGTCACTGGTCCAGAGGGGCATCTTCTGGGGCTCAGACTCAATCAGGATTTGTCCAATGGGCAGTAAATGATTTCTATGCATTGTTTTTACATCTTTGAATTATTCTCAGGCCTTACTTTGTACACTGGCAGATCATCTAGTTTGCCCACTACAATGTGAGGAGATGGTGCCATCTGTCAGCAATCTTGTGCTTGCCATGCAGTCCCAGATTTCTTAGCAATACCCGATCTCCCTCCTGGAGTTCCTGTGCTTTCACCTTTATCATACCCTTTGTTGGCCAGATTTCTTTGGCAGCCATGGTTTGAGCCAGTTGGTACGCATGAGTTAGCTGGGCCTTTAACTTTGCACATACTGTAAATAGTTGTCAGCTTGAACCCCATCAGGAGAGACCCCAAACACACATCTACTGGTAGTCGAGCTTCTTCCAAACATCAGGCGGTAGGGGAGAATCCAGTGGCATCACTTTCGGTGCAGTTATAAGCATGTACCAGGGTGCTAATTTGTTGGCTCCATCTAGGCTTGTCCTTTGGGTGCAGGGTGCCTAGCATATCTAGCAAAGTGCGGTTGAAACGCTCAGGCTGTGGGTCCCCTGGGGTGGTAAGGAGTGGTTCTGGACTTTGACTCCCCACAGAGAAAGCATCTCTTGATAAGACGACTCTCAAAGTCTCTCCCTTGATCAGAATGGATTCTTTGTGGAGCCCCATAGTGAACAAAAAGTTTTCTACAAGTACTTTGGCTACAGTGGATGCTTTCTGGTCTTTGGTGGGGAAAGCTTGGGCATATCTCGTGAAATGGTCAGTGACCACCAGCACATTACTGATATTTCTTTGATCTGACTCAAACTTAGAAAATCAATACAGACCAGCTCCATGGGTGCACTGGTGGTTATGTTAACAAGGGGGCAGCCCTCTGGGGCAAAGCTTTCCTCTGTAAGCAGCGATCACAAGTTCGAATGTGTTGCTCCACATCAGCCCCCATCTTAGGCCAATAGAATCTGGATCTCACCAAGTCAAGTGTTCTGTCTATACCAAGGTGCCCCAGTGGTTGTGCAAGGACCTCAGTACTGAGTCTCGAAAGGCAGTGGGCAGCACTAGTTGTTGTTTGTCTACTTGTCCCCTCTGTCTACTGTTTCTCTGTATAACAGTTTATTGATCAGTTTCAACTTAGGACCTTCTTTGTATAACAGTGCAGTTCTCAAATCAGTGGGCGTAATTTGGACACATCTTTTCCTGCATAGAGGGCTTCTAAAGCTGCTTTGATCATGGATCGCGGATTGAGCCCGCGACTACTGTCATTGTCCAGCTGAGGCAGTGCACCAATGTCTATTGCAGAAAAGTGGCACAAGCAGCAGGTATGCAATTCTCAGAGGCTCCCAAGCAATCTACCATGCAGTCCACTCGCGTCGCGTGACATTTGTTCCTCCCTGTCAAACTTCCGGCAGAGTGCCCAATGTCAGGTTCTGCCAATCGGACCCAATCATTTTGGGGAACAGGCCTCCGGAGAGAGCATCAGCATCTATGTGGTTCAGACCTGCTCGGTATTCGAGAGCATAGTCATATGTAGATAATGCAGAAAGCCACCTATGGCCAGTGGCATCCAACTTAGCTGAGGTCTGCACATAGGTCAAAGGATTATTGTCTTTACTAGTATTTTAGCCCCATACAAGTACTCATGGAATTGGTCAACAATAGCCCACTTCAAAGCTAGAACCTAACTTATGTACAGGATAGATCTTTTCGGATGGGGTCAGGCTTCTACTGGCAAAGGCCACTGGTCTCAGGCCATTCTCGTGTTTGTACAACACAGCCCCAACCCTTGCAAGCTAGCATCAGTGTGCAGGACGAAGGTTTTCTTGGATCGCATAGGCCAGCACTGGAGCATGGGTAAGTTGATATATGATCTCATGAAAAGCAGTCTCACAATCAGGAGTCCAGCGGGCCCCAAATACTTCACTCGGATGAAAATACACTCTTTCAGTCTTGAGGGACGCTGACTTTGGTATTTTTGTGGGTTGGGGATACCCTTGAGTAAGGTTAAGTAAAGGACGGATCACTCTTGAATAGTCCTTGATGAAGCGCCGATAATAACCACAGAATCCCAGGAATCTTGCAGTTCTTTAGATTTTGGGTTGTGGCCAGGTGGTCAAGGCCTCAACTTTACTTGGGTCGGTCTCTATTCCTCGGTGGATACTATGTGTCCTACATACTTTACTGATGTTTGAAAGAATTGACACTTATCAATGGACAGTTTAAGGCCAAAGTCCTCCAGTCGTCCAATACCTTAAATAATCTGCTCTCATGTTCCTCCAGTGAGCTGCCAAATACAATAACATCATCTAGGTATACCAGGCACTCTAGTAAGTTCATGTCCCCACTGCACGCCTCCATCAATCGCTGAAAAGTGGCTGGGGCACCTGAAATCCCTTGAGGCATCCTCATGAATTCATAGAAGCCAAGCGGATAGATAAAGGCCGCTCTTCTCACGGTCCTCTGGGGCCATCGGGATCTGGTAGTACCCACTCGCGGAGATCCAGCACAGAGAACCACTTGCTCTCGCTTAGGCAGTCCAAAGCATCCTGAATGCGGGCATTGTGTACTGATCAGGATAGTCCGCCGTTTAAGGTATAATCCACACACATCCTTACTGTTCCATTCTTTTTCCTCACTACCACAATGGGGAAGCATAAGGCTTCTGGATTCTTGTATTACACCAGCAGCTAACATCTCTTGCAGATGCCGCCTCACATCATCTATGTCAGCAGGTGCCAGGCGTTGAGACCTCTCACTAAATGGTCTTCGTCATGCAGCCGGATATTGTGCTCAGCTCCTTGCACGCATCCTACATCCCATTCCTTTAAAGAAAACACCTGGTCTCTCTCTGGGCAAGCTTCTCACTGATCCTCACTTTCCATTCAGCTGGCAGCGGGAGTCGCCAAATCAAACAAGTCAGGCGTTACTCTGTCATTCTTCCTTGAACTCTTGCTGCTGGGTAGCACTGCAGTGTCTGCACAATGCACATTAGCCAGGATGCAACCTCTGTTTACTCGAATGTCTCTTTCAGACACATTATGAACTTGGACCATTACCCTTCTGGCATAAGCATGGGCTCTATGGGCAAAATACTAGGCTTGACCAGCAGTCCCTCTGGCAATTTTCCATCGCCTGGTGCATCCAACATTAATATTTTATTCTTAACATCCTTTCTGATACGGACCTCTCCCTGTAAGGTACACTGGGCATTTGGCGCCAGGATCAGAGACTCAGGATCCTTCTTCCATACAATTCCAACCGGTTCCTCTGGTTCTGTTTTTTCAGCATCTCTCTGTGCCTCATAGGCCTTCTTAATTAAAGCCGGAACTCTTAAAGCTCTACTAGTCTTTGACCCCTGTTTTTCATAACACAACTGTGCCAGCCTTCCGAACATATGAGCATTTGTTCCAATCAACAAAGGGACACCATCATACAGTCCAGTGGGGGGACACACTAAGGCTAGGGTCTCTACTTGTTCGGCCACTCCAGCCACGGAGGTGGGGAAAGACAGCCAAATTCGGATATATCCGGAATAGGGGTAGGCCTTCTCACTTAACCCCCATACATGCAGTCCTTCTAATGGTTGTAAGGGTACGTCTGACAAATGCTTCTGATACCAATCCTGGAACATAATTGTCACTTGGGAGCCACTGTCTAATACAGCTCTTGTAGACACTCCATTCACCTTTACAGTGGTCTCCATGGAGGGACCCACTATTCTGGACCAGTCTGGAGAGGCGGTAGTGGGGCCTGAGCAACTGACCTTGCCACAAAAGGACGTGAATTAGCATTTTTGGTGCCCTCACTGGGATCATGTCGCACCTCTTAACCACTGATTTCTTCTCCAAGCTCTCCTTGTAGCCTATATGCAACTTTGTCAGTGTCTTTTGGGACTGGCATTCCTCTTCATGTGCCCATCTTTCCCACAATTATAGCAAAACATACTTTCTGGAGTTTGAGCTGGCCGAGGCGCCACACTGGGAGCCAGGGCGGGGGTATTACTAACTGGAAACCTTGGTGCCATCTCTGTCTGCGGCGTGATAAGCATTTGGAGACATCTCGTCAGTTTCTCCACTTCCATGGTCAAGAAATCGAGTTCGGAGCTGTTATCAGCAGGAGATACATGGGTGGGTACCCCCAACCCCATAGCAGATGCAGTCGGATATAGGTCAGGGCCCGTACTTGCAGGCGTGGCCTTCATAAAGGGACTGTTTTTGAATTCCCAGATCTCTCTCAACAGTTCGCCCCATTGTGGCATATCTTTTTCCTTGTCAGAGCACTCATTGACTGCCAACCTCTGCCCCTGAACTTCACTTGATGGGTCACCCTCAGTCACTCGGGTCGTAGCCGCAGCTATTGGTGCAGGTCCCTCCCGAGGTCGCCTTTTTCTCAACTCCAATTTCTCTCATTAACTCATCATAGGAGGGTGAGGATTCCAGTCGATCTGCCAGGCGAACTGAAGCAACAGCAGTTCTGAGAAGGGGGCAGACTTAAGGATCCTGTCCAGCCTGGTTCGGTCCAGTTCAATCGCTGGCAAACTACCTTTCTGAGGCATTCTTGCAACAATTTTTCCAGCCGAGATACATACACAGACAACAACTCCCTTGGTACTGTTGTGCATCTCTTACTCTCCACCATAGGTCCTCATCAGAATCTGGGCTCCATACACATTCTCCAAGGCCTCAAGATAGGCCTGTGCAGTCGCTCAGGGTTACTGGCCCGCTTAGCACGGATGGTAGCCAGGGCAGGACCTCGGAGGCCTCACTAACCCTCTTCGCCGCCCGAGCATTGCCATTCTAGCACTTGGGGCAACATAGTCTCATCCAGGTCTCCCAGTCATCCTCCCTTTGGGGGGTGGGAGGGTGCCAGAGAAGATCCTCAACCTTCGGTAAGAGTCGTGACTAATGGCAGGTGCAGAAATAGGAGTCTGCATTGGTTCAGCCACCATTACGGGCACTGGAGCAGGAGAGGGTGTTGGGGGAGGAACACCCCCAGGTGGCAAGAATAGTTTCTTCAAGTCCTCCACAGTTTTCCCCTCTCCCAGCAACCATTCAGCAAATTTCTCCTCAACAGTTTCAGATAGTGGTGGGGGCTGATTCCCCCCCGGGTCTTTACTGTCCTTAGTTATCACTCTCCAAGCAGTGAGGGCTCCCTCTGGGGTAATGGTCTGTGGCACTTTGGAGCTACCTATGGGATCCTTAAACTCTACTAGGGCCAGGAAAGTGTGGGTGAGCAGATTAGCATGCCGACCCACCACCACAGGGTTTTGTAAACCTTCCACCTTGGAAAGTACTCCCTGCACAGTGTCCGTATTGATACCCAGGGGATGTCCAGGATAAGATAGCATTTTGGGGGTCGATCTCCTCCCAGTACACCACTCCACCAGCCGGCACAGCCACTTCTGTCGGGTACCCATTTTTTCTTAACAGTGGTTCGTGAATATGGCCACTAGAGGACACACAATCCCAGCGGTGAGCCTCCAAGATGTAACCCCTAGATGGCGCTATCCCAGGGGCTACTACCCCTGCCTGATTTGCCACTAACAGGTTGAGGGGCCTGGATCCAATGGCGTGGTGCCTCCACCCAGAGGTCAGGGTTTGCAATAGTTAAACTAACCTTGGTCACAGCCCTCTGGGACACTGCAACCCCTTTCTTCCCACTAGTGGCCCACACAATATATCAATTACCTTCACAGTATACACTTACCCCAGGTCTGGTTCCGGCACTGGGACCTCCTGTGAAATGAGATACAGTGCAACAATCACAGTACAGTACTTTAACATAGACAAATACCTCAGGCAGTATAACTTTGCTGAAACAAGCAGCTCTGATTTATTTAGGGGGATATAACAAGGACAGGGGGAAATCAGGTTAATTAGCTTATCACTCTAATAATTCATTCTATGGCTCTGTGCACAGGCTCATCCCTATCAGTTACTGTCCCTGGGTACCCAAGCCCTAGTGGCTAGTCCAAACCGTGGCAGCTGGTAGGGGCCCTTTCACACAGAGAAAAGGAGAATTAAACAGTCAGCAGTACAGTAATTCCATTTGGATTTAATGTGGCAATTCAACAGGGAGCGACCCTGAATTAGTACCACGACCTCCAAATAAGATAGGGTCCTTCAATGTCAGCAGGCTCACTTGAGGTACACAAACCTCTTCACACATCCATATAAAAGAAAGCACTATACCAGGCAGGCTGCATCTGTATCCCAATCGCAATTACTGCACAATACCCGGGAGACACACAGCAGATTCAGTTCCTGACAGACCGAATGCAATTTTCAGCAATTCCTCCAGTCTTCTACAGGGTGAGCCTGGTTTCTACTCTTCAGAGATCCTTTGATTCTTTTCACAGGATGGATTCAGTCCTAACAAGCTGTTACACAAGCTGCAGACCGAACTCTGGGCCTTACACACGTTTTTGACTAAAACTGCACACTGAAAAAGCACAGGCTCCTTCCTTCTTCACTGCCAAAGCTCAACTGAAACTCCAACCGACAAAACCGGCACTTCCTTTGAGTTCTCCCAGTTCTTGACTGGATTGGCTGTCACTCACAATAGACTGCTGCTGTTGGTCCAAAAGGCACTGAAGTCTAAACTACATCTCCCAGAGTCACTGCCCATACAATCCTCTTGTGGCTGGCTCAGATTATGAGTCCAAGTTCTGATTCGTCCAAGGCACCATTTTAGAGCTAGCTTACCCCACACTGATTGGTCCAGTTCAGCAGTTCAAAACTAGAATGGGGAACTAGCAGACACAGTTCTGACTGCAAAGAAAGCAGGTTAGACAAACTGTAATTTCATTATTACTCTAAATAATTTCTGGCAAACAGTTACATCTTCCAGATAGGTTCCCTTTGCACTCCTAGTGACTGCAAAAATGAAGTGAATTGGCAGCAGCTCGAGTGGTACTCAGAGAAGCACACAGTCCCCCATATAAACTAATTATGTCTGCAAGCAGACAGCTCTTAAAGAGACAGTACCAGAGGCTCTAAAAACACTCACTGATAAATGGCTTAAATGCCAAACACCATTCAGGCTTGGAGCATTCAAGCAAGCTCCTGGAAGTCTTTTGGGAACCCCCATTTGCAGGGGGGTTACATAAAAAAAAAAAAAGGACTGAAGCTAAAACTTTGAAACTATGTCAGGTATCTCTTGAGATGACCATCTATTGAAAACACATATTATATTTGCAGTAGCTATTTTGGTAAGATTTTAAATTAGTGATACAAGTATATTGTACTGTGGTAACGCTTTCTCGTGAACAGACCCTGTCCTTTCTGTAGTGGAAACTGGTCTGTAAAGCTTTGACCTTAACTTGAGAAATGATTTGAAGCTGAGGGCCAGACCCTGACTCACTGCTTCCAGGACCCACGTGTTTGTGGTGATGTTTCTACATGCCTGGAAGTAGTGAGTCAGTCTGCCCCCTACTGGAAGTAGGGAGGAGACCCTGGCAAACACGTCAGGGATTCTGCTTGGGTTGGGATTTAGCCTGGGAGGATTGATTTCCACAACTGGTGCCCCTTCTGCCCCAGAAATAACCTCCCTGTTATGGGTATTTTGCAGCAACCTAGGCCTGGAAAAATGGTCTGCCATAGGCTGACCTCCTCCTACCTCCCCTTCCCTGTGGCCTGTAGGAGTTGGAGGGTTTCTCTTTTTCGGCATTACTCTTATAGGTGGTTTTGTACTCATCCACCTTCTTCGTGTAAGACCCTGTTTTATCACCGAACAAGGAATTATTGTCACATGGAAAATCCATGGCTTTGGTTTTGGTATCCTGAGAGAGGTTTGTAGTTCTAAGCCAAGCAGACCTTCTCAGTGTCACTGTAAGTGCCATCCATCTGGCAGCAGTGTCATTCGCATCCACTGCCAGGTGAAACTGGTACTTCGCAGCTTCCAGTCTGTACCTGGCTGTTTCTGCCTGATCAGCAGCCAATCCTGTGGGTGCCTTATCCACCACTGCCATCATGAAGTTCCATAGTGTCTTTTGGTATTGAGCAGCATGGGCCATATAATTCACCTGTCTAATGGCCAAAGAAGCAGTCAAGTAGCCCTTCTTTGCCATGCTGTCAATTTTTCTGTAATCTTTTTGAGGTGGATGTGATGCCAGTGGTATCCTAGCCCTGTCACAAGCTGCAGCTTGTACTACCTCTTCATGATCAGGGTGAGAAAAAAGATACTCAGCCCCCGATCTGTCTAGCTGGTATTTATCAGATTTCTTATCTATGGGTGAGACAGAATTTGGATTCTCTAAAACCTTCATAACCTGCTTCCTTAGAGACTTGTTTATAGGGAGCAAAAGTCTTTTTGTGGGTGCCAGACTGATCATATCCAAAAACTCTGCCTCTTCTTCATCTTCCATAGTTTCAATAGTGGCAAGATCGAGGGCTTCTACCATCTGCTTCACAAAGGTGTAATGGGAAGAATAATCTTTTAGTAGCCTAGGAGTGGAGTCAAACTGTTGCTCCGGGGAAACCTCCAGTTCTATTGGTTCCCTGCCATCCTCTTTGTCCTCTTTATCATATTCCTCATAAGAGAGGTCCTGGACGAGTGGAACCACACATGGAACCGATAAAGAAACCATTGGTGGAACTGATGCTGGAACCGCTGGGGCTGCTGGTACTGGCTGCGCTGGAACTGGTACCATACCTTATGAAGCCACAGTTTGCAGGGCTTGGAGCGCCTGCAGAGCCTGAGCAACTGCTTTGGCCATTGGCATGGCCTTTGTTTTGCACTGGGAGCTCCTTTGGTCTTTCAGCAGGAGGATCGGTGTGTTTTTATGTTTTTTCTTTGCTGGAACTGTGTCACCAGTCGGTTCCCCAGTGGGCTTCGGCTTAGAGGGCTCACCTCTGTCTGTAGCAGTTGGTTCCAACTCCTTAGCTTTTTTCTTTTTGGAAGATGGGGGGGTTCGGTTGATCCGTAACCTGATCTGTAACCTGATTCCCAGAAACCGAGGGAGTAGTCATTTTTTTTTGGCTACTTCATCCCCCCCCCCGGCCCTGGTCAGCCCCTCATCCGGCTGCCATCCCTAGCCTCCACTCCTTCAGATCCTCACCCTTGTAACCCTTATGGCTTACCCCCATGGCGGGGTGATGTGGAGCCCCCCACTCACCCATCCATTAGGATCCAGTTCAGGGTGTTATCTTCGGAGACGGAGCACCAGGGGACAGCCATCAAGCCACAATAACCAGCCACCAGAGTCTCTTTCCCATTCTCTTCCTTGCGAGAGCTCGGCATACAATGACGTCAGCAGTGTGCACATGCATGCACCCGCATGCATCTCCGCCAGTCGTCTGCCAAACTCTCTCCCCCATGTTCTAGCGGCAGCACTTTGCCAAGCCCCAGCCTCTGCCAGGGGTAAGATGTGTGCCAACTGCAAGGTGCCTCTCCCCGCCCGGAAATGAAGAGCAGTCCATCGACGCTCCATTCATCTCCTCCCTGCCGAGCCCTGGCAGCCCAAATACGGGTCGATGGCGTGCCGCAAGGTGTGTAGTCCAGCACCTCAGCCTTCAGCACCACCAGGCCGGCAAAGTTATTTTCTTTTTTAAACATTTCCAACCTGTTTTCTATAGTTTTGGTTGGGAATATTTTGCAAATTTCGTAGTCTGCTTGAAAGTGGGATTCACCTAAACAAAATAAGCACAAATCTGCTTGTCTGCTTTAGCGAACACCTCTCCACACTTGAAGCAATTTTTAAACCCAGTAGGCCCTCTTCTCTTTTTTGGCCTATCGGACATACAACAAAACAATAAATATGAAATTAAGCTCAGTTTCTGAACCGAAGTTTATAAATTTAATACACAGTTCGGTTTCTGTCAGACCACAGAAGTGGAACGGTTGGTTCCTCACAGGAAAGAACCAGCGAACTGACAGAAATTATCCAAAATTAACAGAAGAAGTTACGGAAAGGGTTGGGGACTCTGGGGTGGAGGACACCGGGGCTTGCTTGCATGGCAGGAGGTTGAAGGGGACAAGTGCGAAATGCCTAAAAGCATAGTAAGTAAAAAAAAAAAAAAAAAAAAAGAAAAGAAAAGAAAGTTAAAGAATAAAGGACTAACTCTGGTTCCTTGATGGTTACTCGGAACCACTGAGGAACTGCAAACTGAAGTAAATTTTAACTAAAACTAGCACTAAAGTATATAAAACTAAGATAAAGGCAGCAGACAACGTAAAAATAATACGGTTTACTTTTCTCATGAAAACTAAATCTAAATACAGTTACTCTGAGAAGCAGTCTCCGAGGCATCTTACTAGGCAGGTGGAGACTGAAATTTGAGTGTTGTAGAATGCAGCAGTTGGTAAGGGCAGCAGTTTGAATTGTGGTACAAGCCAATGAGTGTTCCACCATTTGCATAAGTTCCATTTCTCCAGGCCAGTTCCACATAGGAGTGTGACTGCAGAGTTAAACATATTGAAGAATTTCTGGGGTTAGAATGGTGTGCTTCTTACCATTGGTGTTTTATGTCAGTCAAAAACATGATAACTTCAGTTTATACCTGAACTACATAGGTCTGCCAGGTAGTGACCGTGCAACACAGCAACCCGAATTTCTTATTAGAACTCCGAAAATATATCCTTCACTGAGTTAAATTCTGGTCCCCTTAAAGTACACAGGTAACAAAGCAACTCGTAAGATCTGACCGCTGGAGCCACAACATAGGAAAACCAAGTAAAACATAAGAGTCAAACCCAGAAATAGTTCGCCTGCACACACGAAAAAATTACTCACCTTAGTAATTGTGTTTCTTCTAATGGAGTCTTGCTGTATTTTGACAATTTTCAGTTAGCTCCAGCTCTTGAACGGCCCTGGAGAGTGAAGAGTTAAATTCTATGCCAGGTATAGAACGCTGGTCTCGAGCTCGGTTGAAAACTCTGTCTGTGTCCTTTTGAAACCAAACTGTCAGATTCTTATAAGATAAAACTCACTGACTAAATAATGTGGAAATTGTAAAAACTCCTAGTAGCCAACTGGCAACAAATACTTTTGATTCCCCAAAAGACTCAAGTCAGGAACCCAAAGAACCAAAACCAGGTAAAAGAACTAAAAACTCAAACAAATACAAAGCACCCAACACAACAGGAGTGGGGTAAAGACACCCCTGGGGTACAACACTGCACTTGCCCACCCACTTCCCAAAAATCAGGTTCTGAGAGGGGAGGCAGGAAGGGAGGTCAGAATACAGCAAGACTCCATTAGAAGAAACACAGTTACTAAGGTGAGTAATTTTTTCTTCAAACAACATGAAGTATTGCTGCATTCTGACAATTTGCAGACTACCACGCAGTACCTCCAAGGAGGAGGGACAGAACCTACTTCAGGAATAGGCTCCGAAGTACTGCTGTACCAAACCTAGCATCACTCCTAGCCTGGATATCCAGAGAATAATGCTTGGTGAAGGTATGAACTGTTTTCCAGGTGGCTGCTTGACAGATTTCTAACAAGGGGATATCCCTAGCTGCAGCCAGAGATGCAGCTGTACCTCTAGTGGCATGAGCCCTCAGGCCTGGGGGTGCAGTTTTTCATAGCAGAATTGAATACAGGACACACTCCACCTGGCAATGGTTCTCTTGGTGGCAGGATTTCCCTTACCTACTTCCCCATAAGTGAGGAACAACTGGAGGGAGTCAAACCTGTGACCCTTTGTATGTTCTGTACAGTAACTAAGGGCCCCTTTAACATCTAAACCGTGTAGCCTCCATTCCCCTGAGGAGGTGTGATCAGTGAAGAACACAGGAAGAGACATAGATTGGTTTAAGTGAAAATCAGAAACCACTTTAGGTAGGAATCTTCTGTTGGTTCTAAGGACCACCTTATCTCTATGGAAAGAGATGAAGTCAGGCTCCACTAACAGGGCTTGCAATTCACTGATACATCTGGCAGAAGTAACAGCAACCAAAAACACAGTTTTCCAAGTCAAGTACTTGAGCTCTGCTGAGGACATAGGCTTGAAGGGGGGTTGCATCAGCTGAGCAATACAAATATTCAAATCCCAGGCAGAGCAGGATCCATAAAAGGGGGATTGGTATAAAACAATCCTTTGAAAAATTTATAGAATACAGGGTGAGATGACAGAGAGGAAGATTTACCCACTGTCAGGAAGGCAGAAATAGCTGACAAATGAAATTTGAGAGTAGCTGGTTTGAGGCCTAGGCCATTAAGGTAAACCATGTAATCCAGAACTGTAAACAAGTTAGCAGTGTCTGGGGAAACGTGCTTCTTGGAACACCTAATACTGAACCTTTTCCATTTGGAGTTGTGGGTTTTTCTTGCTGCAGGCTTTTGAGAAGCCTTGAGGATCTCCAGAACTCCTTGGGACAGATGTAAATCTGCATACTCTAAGTCTTCAAGAGCCATGCCTTGAGACTGAGAGACTGGAGATTGGGGTTACAAATCCTCCCCTGAGAGGAGGTTAGCAGATTGTAATTTCTGGGAAGAGACAGGGGAAGATGGACTGCCAAGGACAACAACAGGGGGTACCAAGGCTGGCTGGCCCGGTCTGGAGCAATCTGAATCACTTTGCATGGTTGTGACCTTACCTTGACTAGAACCTTGAACAACAGAGGAGAAGGAGGGAAGGTATAAATAAACTTCCCTTCCCAGTTCAAAATCAGAGCATCCAGAGGGACTGAACCCAAGACTGGGGGTCTGCAACAAAACAGAGGAAGTTGGTGATTGTCTGGGGCTACAAAGAGATCTATCTCCAGAGTGCCCCACCTTGAGAAGATCACCTTCAACACCAAAGGATCCAGAGACCATTCGTGATGGCCCTGGGAAATCCTGCTCAATGCATCCGCTATCACATTGTCCTTTCCTGGGAGGTGGACTGCTGCTAGAGAGATCTGCAGGGAATAAGCCAGGGACCATACTTTCATGGCCTCCGTGCAGAAGGCTGTGGACTGAGTGCCTCCCTACTTGTTGATATACCATATGGTGGTAATGCTGTCCGTCCTGACCTGAACCACCTTGTTCTGTACTGACTGAGAGAAAGCTTGTAGGGCAAGAAGTACTGCCCTGAGCTCCAGAAGATTAATGTAAATAAGGGATTCCTGAGGGGATCACAGTCCCTGGGCCGTGAGAGCCCTCAGATGGGCTCCCCACCCCAAAAGAGAAGCATCTGTGGTAATAACCACAGAGTGAGTCTGAGAGACAAATGGAAAACATTGCCTCAGATTGTCCAGGTCCTGCCACCACTGAAGGGCCTGAATTAAGGTCTGAGTAACAGGAACTAGCTTGGTAAGAGGATCTTTCCTTTGCTACCAAAAGGTTCTCAGATGGAACTGAATGTCCCTCATCTGAAACCTGTCCCCTTGGACCACTGCTGTGGAAGCTGCCATGTGGCCCAGTAGCTGCAGAAAATGCCTTGCTGGTCAAGAAACCAGAGGGAGAAAAGAAGAGGCCAGCTGAGAGATAGCTTTTGCCCTTTCCAATGGAAGGAAGTCTCTTGCCTTGAGGGTGTCCAGCTCTGCTCCTATAAAAGTTAGGAGCTGTACTGGCTCGAGAACTGACTTGGGAAGATTGAGAAGGGACCCCAGGGATGTGAGAACTTTCTAGGTAACCTGCAGATCTGACTAGACTTGGTCTGAAGACTGGCCCACCAGAAACCAATCGTCCAGATATGGAAAATAAAGATCCTTTCCCTTCTTAAAAAGGCTACCACTACTGCTAGGCACTTTGTAAACATCCTTGGAGCTGACGTTAGGCCGAAGGGCATTGCTCTGAACTGATAATGGCCTGAGGGCAATTCGAACCTGAGGTACTTTCTGTGGGAGCACCTGATGGGAATGTGAAAATAGGCATCCTTGAGGTCCAGAGAGGCTAGCCAGTCTCCTGGCCTCAGAGAGGGAAGAACTGTTTCCAGAGTCACCATCTTGAATTTTGGCTTTACTAGGTGCTTGTTTAGGTATCTTAGATCTAGGATGGGTCACCACTCCCCTGTCTTTTTCGGGGTAAGGAAGTACCTGGAGTACAGACCTTTGCCCCTGTATGGAGTAGGAACTCTCTCTACAGCCTTTAAAGCCAGTAGAGACAAAACCTCTGCCTCTAGAGCAAGGGTTTCTGAAGTATCTGCAGGTGGAAAGGATCTGGGTCTCAGTTCCGGAAAACCTTTGAAACTGAGAACCAGCCCCTGGCTTACAACCTCCAGGACCCACTTGTCTGAGGTAACAGACATCCAGTCCTGGACAAAGTTAGCCAGCCTGCCTCCTACTGGAATGGGGAAGTCGACCCGGGCTGACACATCAGGGTGTCTGCTCGGCATGAGCCTTAGGCTGAGGGGTGGATGCAGCCCTGCTCATCCCCCTTCAGCCTCTCCCTCTGAAGAACCCCCGCTGAGAAAAGGAAGAGGAGGCCTGTGCCTGGTAGAAAGGCCTGTGAAAAAGCCTGCCCCTGCCCCTAGCTTGCTGCCACTGAGGAGTTGCCTGCCTCTCCTTGGCCTGGGCACTCCTATAAGTGGTCCTGTACTCATCCATTTTCTTCATGTAATTCTCTGTCTGCTCCCCAAACAGAGAATTACCCACTACAGTGAAATCCATGGCCTTAGCCTGGGTGTCCTGTGAAAGGGTAGTACATCTGAGCCAGACCATTCTCCGAAGAGCCACAGATGTAGCCATGACTCTTGATGACACATCACTGGAGTCCATAGCAGCATGAAATTGCACCTTTGATGCCTCAATCCCATCAGCAGCCTCCCCCTCCAGCTCCTTGGCTAGCTGGGGGGAGGCCTGTTTAGCTAGTGCCAGTACAGTTTCCCACCTGGACTTCTGGTACCTGGCTGTATAGGCCATATAATTAGCCTGCCTGAGTCCCAAAGATGATGCCAAGTACTGTTTCTTTCCCATGGCATATATCTTCCTGGAATCTTTGTCTGGGGGGCTGTGAAGCCAAGGTGATGTTTGCCTTGTCACAGGCAGCAGCCTGCACTACACCAACATGGCTGCATTGTTGGTTAAGAAATTCCATATCTGAGCCTGACAAGGTGTACCTCTTGTCCATTCTCTTGTCAACAGGAGGTACAGAGTTGGGAGTCCTAAGAATGTTTTGTGTCTGTTTCCCAAATGACCTACGAAGGGGAACAGACAGTCTCTTAGACTCTTGGATGTCCATCATCTCTATAAAGTCAGGCTCCTCTTGATCCTCCACAGCCTCCTCAATAGGAAGCTGGAGGGTTTGAGCCACTTTTCTGTAGAACAGAATGTGGGAAGGGGACTCTGAAAGCCTAGGAGGGGAAATACCAGAAGGTCTGTCTGGGGTGATGTCCACTTCCACAGGCACATCCAGACTTTCACTGTCGTAATCATCTTCTTCAAAATCCCCCTCCTTATCAAACTCTGGTTCATAAAAATCTTCAGGGGAATAATCCTGAACCAGGGGAACCGACCACACTGAACCCCTGCCAGAAGGTGCTGGATCGGTCGGAACTGGACGAAGCAATTCCACAATCTGAATCGCTTTGGCTACTTCTTCGGTGGTCAGAACATGCAGCTCTGGATCTGAACCGGCCAATTTATCCTTTTGTTTTGTTTTTGTAGGAACCAATCCCTCAGGATCGTCTCTCCTCTTGCCCGAAGAAGTATCGCACTGGTCAGAGGGCACTCCTTCTGGTTCGGTAAGAACCGAACCAGGCTGGCCTTCCAGGTCAGCGGATTTCTCGGCCTCCTCATCCCCAAGTCTACCTAACCTTTTCTCCAGGGTAGACTTAGGGAAACTCTTACAAATTTGGCAGTCTGAATCAAGGTGGTCAAATCCCAGACAGTAAACACAGGTGGTGTGGGGATCAGCCTTAGCAAAGACCTCCCCACACACACCGCAGTGTTGAAACCCAGTGGGCCCATTTTTTTTCTTGGGTTTCTCAGACATGGCCAACCTAACACACTTACCCTTTATATGGCAACTGCCAGGCAAGACTCCCCTATCAGTTTCTCACTGTGTCACGGGTGATGGAAAAAAACACTAAAATTATGTTTTTTTTTTAAACCGATACAGACCGGTAACCACACACCACTACCTTTTTCTTTTTCAAGATCTTACTACAAGATCGGTTCAGCCGAACTGATCGGAAAATTTTCACAATTTCCACACAACAGCTAATAATCTAAGTACTTACGGTACCACAGACAGAGTCTTGAACCGAAAAATGGAATGAAAATCAGACTAAAAATGAAACTTTAACTGCGATAGAACCAAGCAGAAGGAGAAATCTCAAGAGCGACTGTTCAGTGAGGCAGAGTAAAGGACATAGACAGAGTTTTCAACTGAGCTCAAGCCCAATGTTCTATGCCTGGCATATAATTTAACCCTTCACTCTCCGGGGCAGTTCAAGAGCTGGAGCTAATTGCAAATTGTCAGAATACAGCAAGACTTCATGTTGTTTGAAACACCCAAGTTCAATCACAGGATTACTTGGGTATTTTTATCGTAGTGCTATCCACTGCAGCAGCACTGGTCTGGGGTGGTGGACTGCTGCAATGGATATCACTACAATAAAAATATCCAAGTAATCTTGCCACCAAATTCTGGTCCTTTGAGCAGGTGAGCTGCTTCTGAGCCTGACTCTTTCGTTTTTCTGGTTGCCTTTCCATCTTTCATTACTTGTGATCTGACATGGCATCACTTTTACTGTGCTTGGGAGGTTTAAGTGGGTGAGCAGCTGTTTTCACAAATGAGGCACGTGCTACTCCATGGTTGGTTGCCAAGGAGTGTATCACCATAGAGCTGCCCATGCCTACCCCTGAGGTTGAGAGTTTCCAAGGTCTCCCACTGACCTCCCCCTTATCCCACGTTCCAAGGTGCCATATTTACAATGGCATATTATATTGCTCCTGGCTCAGGGCACACTGCCAGGGGCCAACACCAAAACTGCATTTTAAAAGCTCCTGTTCCTACAAAATATCAGTCCCCTCCCCAGATGTCTAAACACTAGAGTTAAAGTGAACTTCCAACATTTTGGAAACTCTGTTTGGGCTTCATAGCTCAATACCTTATGGCAGCCTTAGCCAATTGCTACCAAAAGTATAATTTCTGTGTCCTTTTAGGTAGGGAAGGGATCGTAACTGTACCAAACCCACAGCCAGGCAATCCCTTCCACTTCCCAGTCTGCCAGCCCCCCCCACGCTCAGACATTGTGATGTCCAAGCAGGAGGCATGATCACGCCTCATACAAGTCTATGGGACATTTTTCAGTGCCTTAGTTTTACATAGTTTAAACAATCTTAGAGAAAAAATGAAAGCCACCACTCAACTAATAGGGGCCCTATTAGTTAAGTGGTAGCTGTCATTTTCCTCCAAGATTGCTTAAACTTATGTAGAAATTCACTGAAAAAAGTCCCCGTGGACTTGCATGGGACACCCCACCACGCTTTTCCTGGTTAGATGTCACAAAACATCTGAGCATGGGGATGGGGCCAGCAGACCAGGATGTGGAAAAAGTCGACTAGCTGTGGGTTCAGCTGCAGTTACAATCCCTTCCCTCCCTTCCCTAAAAGAGCACAGTTAGAAATCATACTTTTAGCAGCAATTGGCTAATGCTGCCATAAGGTATCGGACTATGAAGCACAGATGTGTAGACTGGAAAATTCCTTTAACTATATTTTTCCCAGCACTCAGCCGGAGGCTAACAAAATAAAACTGGCTATCAGTTGACTCCCCTCTACTGCTGTACTGTATCTTATTGCTAGTTAACTTTAAGTTTTGCTTGTCTTAGCTTTAAAATGTCTGAATGGAGCATGAGTTCAGTTGCAGTATACATGTCAATCACAAGGGAGGGGGCAGGGCAGAAGGAGCATCATTAGTGACGCTAGGCAATCTGATTGTCTCAGGCTGCCTAACATCACTCATGAGGCTCTCTTGCCCCACTCCCCTGTGATTGACATGTATACTACAACTGAACGCCTGCTCCATTTCGACATTTGAAACCTAAGATAAACACGGCTTAAAATTAGCTTACAATATGATGCAGTGCAGCAGGTTTTATTTCTGTTAGCCCTGCAACTGGCGAGTGCCAGAATAAAATGTAGTTAACATTCAGGCATGGTGGAAAGGGGACTGATATTTTTCGAGACCTTTTAAAATGCAGTCATTGTGTTGGTATCGGCTCCTGGCACACATCCTGACTTTTACCAATTTTGTCACTCATTCTCTTCCTTTATTTGAACTAATACAGTATGCCCAGACACATACACCATGCAAGGAAACATTTGGCATTGACAAATGCTCGTTTGAAAACAATCTCTTGTCGTAATGTTAAAGTATAAGAACTACACTAATTTCACCCAAAAAAATCCTTATTTTTTTAAAATGTACAGTACCTCCACCCACCAAATCTGTACAATAGAACAGCTCCAAAACATTTGGTTAGAATCAACATTTTGTTCATTACAATGCCTGCATTTCTGATCAGTGCTCATCCTAGCTCTAAAGAGCCTATAAGGTGTGAAAGGGGAACTGTTCATCCCTCGAGGTCTTATAATTGTTTACTGAAGCTAATATTTTCGTCCAATATCCTTCAGCTGGCACAATATTTAAGTCTTTATTCCACTTTTCTATAGCATTTTTATTAGTTTATCAGATTTTTATTTAAATGTTTACAAAGCCATGAAAAAATATGTTTTTTTGCTTTATTTTCTCCACTAAGGCCTCTTCTATTGCTCTTCCATCAGGGGCCCTGTCCAATCTTTCAAAATCTTTATTAAATATACTGAGGAGATGCCTATATTGAAAGTGCTCTGAATCTGTTAGTTGGAATTTTGTTTTTAAATCAGTCCAAGATAAAATGTTCCCAGTGGGGTACCATAGGACAGAGAACTATGACAGTTAAAGCAGAAGGAAGCTGGGAAGGCAGTCAGAATAGCAAAGGCCCAAACCGAGGAAAGGATAGCCAACTCGGTTAAGAAGGGGGATAAAACCTTTTATAGGTACATTAGGGAGTGAAGAAAGACAAAAGGAGGGATAGTAAGGCTGAATAAAGGGGACAGTGGGTGGGCAGAGAGGGACAGTGAAAAAACAGGGATACTGAATGAATACTTCTGCTCAGTATTCACAAAACAAGAAGAGGGGGCGGTACCTAATCCAATCAATAGAAGCACTCTGGATAGGGGGGTCAATCCGATTCCTTTCACAGAAAAAAGGATTCTGAAAGAACTCCTAAAACAGAAGGAGGACAAAGCAATGGGGCCTGATGGGAGTCACCCCAGAATTCTAAAAGAACTAAGGGGAAAACTAGTGTCACCACTGACTACCTTTTTTAACAAATCATAGGAGGATGGTGTGGTATCTGAGGACTGGAGGAGGGCAGATGTGATTCCCCTTCACAAAAGTGGGAGCAAGACAGAGGCAGGAAACTACATACCTGTCAGGTTGACCTCAATGGTAGGGAAAATGATGGAACCACTTCTGAAAAAAAGAACTGTTGAGTACCTAGAGGCCAGTGGGGCATAGGATCCAAGATAGCATGGATTCAAAGCGGGAAGGTCATGTCAGACAAATCTGATTGATTTCTTTGACTGGGTGACCAAAGTAGTATACCCGAGAGGGACTGTGGACATGGCCTACCTAGACTTTAGCAAGGCATCTAACATAGTCCCACATAAAAGACTAATAAACAAATTAGCCAGGCTAGGAGTGGGTCCCAGGATGGTAACCTGGGTAAAACACTGGCTAGACAACAGGACACAGAGGATAATAGTAAACGGAGTCCACTCTGAAGAAAGAGGGGTTACTAGTTGGGTACCACAGGGTTCAGTACTGGATCCAGTCCTTTTTAATGTCTTTATAAGTGACATTGCAGAGGGACTAGAAGGAAAAGTATGCTTCTTTGCAGATGACACAAAGATCTGCAATAGGGTTGATACACAAGGGGGGGGTGGAAAAGATGAGAAGGGACTTGGAAAGGTTGGAGGAATGGTCAGAAGTATGGCAGCCTGGATTCAATGCAAAGAAGTGCAAAGTAATGCACCTGGGAAACAAGAACCCAAGTAAAGAGTACAAATGGGGGTAGTAACAACAGCAACAATGGAAAGGGACTTGGGGGTAATCATATCAGATGACCTAAAAGTTAGCAAACAATGTGAGAAGGCAGTAGGGATGGCTGGGGGGATACTGGGATGTATAGGGAGAGGCATCACCAGTAGAAAACAGGAAGTTGTTATCGCTCTGTACAGACAGTTAGTGAGACCCCATCTGGAGTACTGCTTCCAATTCTGGAGACCCCATCTCAGCAAGGACGCAGACAGGATGGAGGCAGTCCAGAGGAGGGCAACTAAAATAATTCAGGGTCTGCAACAGAAGTCATATGAGGAGAGACTAAAGGAGCTTAATATGTATAATATGTACCCTTGAAGAAGGGGGGGGCATGACAGACACTTTTAAGTACCTCAAGGGAATCAACAAAGTCCAAGAGGGTAGCATCTTTCAGAAAAAGAGATGTGCAAAAACAAAGGGACACAATTTGAAGCTAGAAGGGGGATGGCTCAAGGGCAATGTGATGAAGTATTTTTTCACAGAGAGAGTGGTGGATGCATGGAATGGCCTTCTTGAGGAGGTCTTGGGGTCAAAAACAGTGGAAGAATTCAAGAATGCATGGGACAGACATAAGGCGATTCTTGTTGGGGGCAGGAAGAAATAGGCTGTTGGTTAACTAGGATCTGTAGCTTATCCAGTAGGTAGGGAAATGGGCAGACTGGTTGGGCCAAGCGGTCCTTATCTGCTGTTAAAGTCTATGTTTCTGTGTTTCTATTATCTTTAATATCTGTTCATCTGTAAATCCCATTGTGAATCCATTTAGAGAAATGTATATATCTTCCATCCAGTCCAGTTTAACATTAACATTTTTTCAAACTGGATTACAACAGTGGAAGCTGATTTCCAAATGGCCCACTCTATCTCCTGCTGAACACATCTCTACTGTATCTCCCTCTGTGTCTCTAGTTGAATTTATGTGCTAGGGTTTAATAATTTGTTTACTCTTTACAGTCATTTTAAGTTCTGAGTTGATATTAGAAGTGAATTTAGAGCCTTGACTGTGTAAATCCCTCTTTTGCTCTCTGCCCTGCAACCTCTCTCCTCCTCCCCCACACCGTCTGCTTTGCTCTCTGAACATGCCCACTTATATTTATTCTCTTTGTTCTGATGTGACCAGCCTACTTCTCCAGCCTTTAAAAATCCTGTTTTTCTACTTTATTTCAGGGATCCAGCGTGCCTTGACCAGGCCACGGACCCCTCAATTTCTGGAACCTAAACAGTTTTTCAGAAATCCTCTGTACTGCAAGGTACTAGCCCTGACTTTTGGATTTGGTACCAGTGGAAGCTGATTTCCAAGTGGCCCCTCTATCTCCTGCTGAACACATCTCTAACTACTGTATCTCCCTCTGTGTCTCTAGTTGAATTTATGTGCTAGGGTTTAATAATTTGTTTAATCCTTACAGTCATTTTAAGTTCTGAGTTGATATTAGAAGTGAATTTAGAGCTTTTTTTTTTTTGAACTGTTGACTTTTCCATTAGCAGATTATATCCTCTCACCACTAGAGGGCTATATCTCTATCTCTTTATCTAGTACGTAAGCCATGTGGGCTCTCTCTGCCTTTCTCTCGCCTCTCCTCCTCCTCCTTGCCCTGGCCCCCCTCTTCTCTCTCCCTGGTCCTAGCCACCCCCACCCCACCCCGCCACCTCTACTCTGGTTTCCTGCTTCTCCAAGGAACTCTCCACTTCCACTCGAGTCTTATGCTTGGCGCACCAATTGGATATTCCTGGTTACTTAACCCAATCACTACTCTCAACAAGTGTGGCCACCTCTCTACACTGTACCACCTAGCAGTCCATATAGGACACCGCCTGGAACCTTGCAACTTCTACTCCAGGAAACAACGATCAAAACTATCTCTCAAAGAGCTGCGACTCTGCTCCTTAAAACTCCTACTCCTCCTCCTCCTCATCTCAGGCGGCCTCCATCCCAATCCTGGCCCTAGAAGCTCAGGCCACACACAAACACCAGGTGCCCTTATCCTTGCAACCATTAATATCTGCAGCCTACTACCAAAGCTGGATGCACTCCAAGCCTTCATATGCCAACACAACCTTGACATCCTTGCAGTGGTGGAAACTTGGCCGACACCTAAAGTTCCTGACTCAGCAGTAACAATACAGGGCTACAATGTCCACAGGCTGGACTGGATATCCAAAAAAGGCGGTGGTTGCGCAATCTATATCAAAGACTCCGTCTTGGCACTCTGCAGCAGCTCCATCACTTTCTGCCTCAGCCCAGATTCTGCCACTAAAAATCATCCTAGGTCCCAACCATAAAGCCCTGACTATTGTCTCCATATACATCCCGCCCGGGGACCCTAAACATGGATTCAACGACGTCCTAACATTTATCAACTCTCATCCTTCCGAAGCAGAACTTATTCTACTAGGGGATTTCAACATAAACTGGTTAGCATCGAGTGCCAGTGCCTATAAAGACTCCATCTCAGCTGCTAACCTCACGCAAAGGGTAAACTCCCCTACTAGGATTAACTACAAGACTGGCACCAGTACCCTCTTGGATTGGGTCCTCACCACTCACCCCGCAAGGATTTCTCATACGACCATTCTCCCAGACTCACTCAGTGACCACTCCCAGTCATGTGTGCATGGTCTAACAAATTCCTTAAGCCTCCTCCCAAAATTATCGCTAGAGAGTCCTTCCTCGTGGAAAACTTCCACATCTCAAACAACACCTGCTTCTACAAGACTGGCTACCCATCTATGAAGCAACAGATGTTAACTGGCTCTTGATCACTTCATCTCAATTTTCAACAAAGCTCACTCTCTTTGCCCCTGCTAAAGGCGCAAAACAAAATCTCTCTCTAACCCATGGGTCACCGCGGCTCTTCTCTCACAGCTGAAACTAAGGGATCACCTATGGGCAGTTGCCAGGGCCACTGGCAAACAACTGGACATCCAAAATTACAAACAAGCACGAAATGCCTGCACAAAAGCCATATGGCTAATGAAATCCACCTATTATAAAGACGCTCTCACCAATACATGGGAAAATGGTCGTGCTGTCTGGGACAATATCAAGGATGTCACAGGGAAGCAGCCAAATACCTCTCCGGCCATGTTAATGGTTGATGGATTCTCAACTCTTGACCCCAAGGTGATTGCAAACATCTTTAACATGGCTTTTTCAGACCTTAGTGCTGTTCTACCCCATGACTTTTTCGAAAACAGGGCCTACCCCCAAATACCTCAGCCCCTCAGTCTAACCATTCCCTCTTCTACTTCAGGAAGGTAAGGCTGAATGAAGCTTGCCGCTATATTACTGCAGCTATCTCTAAATCTAGCTCTAGTAGCGACACCCTGGACCTTAAGCTTCTGTTGCTCACCCTCAATGAGGTAATTCATCCATTAACAAAAATCCTAAACCTCTCTCTCTCAGCTGTGGAAAATTCCCGGACCTATGGAAAACAGCCACCGTGACACCCGTCCATAAAAGTGGGGACAAGACAATTCACTCAAATTATCGCCTATCTCCATACTGCCTCACTTTCTAAGGCCTGAGCGCATCGTGACTGATCAACTTACTGACCACTTGGATAAATACAATATACCTTGTCCACAACAACACGGCTTCTGGAAAGGTCACAGCACCACCACAGCCCTTCTTGAGTTCACTGGAGCTTTGCACAAATCCCTTGACAATGGCCTTCTCACAGGGCCGTTTAGTTCGACCTCTCCAAGGCCTTCATACAGTACACCATGGACTACTAATACACCAACTACTGAATGCCGGGCTATCACCTGACTCTTCTCTCTGGTTAAAAGCTACTTGAAAACCGATCACAGAGAGTAAAATTAGGGACGCTCTTCTAACACCCTGCCTGTTCGCCTGGTGTCCCACAGGATCCATACTGGGACCCTCCTTTAGCCTTTTCTTAAACTCCCTCCTTACCACTGCTCTGAGCAGATCATACTATATGCCAATGATGCTGTTGTATTCTCCACTCACAAAGATCCTGCAACTCTTCAACACAACCTTCAACTTGGTTTCAGTTCTGTAGAGACATGGTTTCTTAATCATAAACTGGTCCTCAATGACAAGAAAACCAAATCTATGCTCTTCTGCAGCTCTCATAACCCACACAAGCTACACCACTTGGCTATCTCCACCACCCAGGGAACACTCTAGATCAGGTGGTGTCCTTCAAATACTTAGGGATTCAGCTTGACCCTAATTCTCTTATGGACTTCATGTAGATAATGTAGCTAGAGCTGCTAATACACGCTTGGTCTCCTCTACAAACACAGACCACACCTCACGCCAGAAGCTTTGAAGGTTGCAGTCCTGAGCTCTGTGATCTCTGTAATAGATTATGGTCTCATCATTTATGGCTCGGCCACAACCACAACCCTTAGACGCCTCTCAACTGCCTTAAATAAAGCATGTCGGCTCATCACTGGTGCTCACCGTCTCACCCACACGTGACCTGTACACTCAGACTGGCTGGCTACAACTATCAAACCGCATAAAGTTTCTCACCTGCTCCATGGTCAAAAAATCTACCTTGTCCTTGCACCTTCTGGGGTCTCAACTCTCTTACAATACCGAATTAACAAATGGTGGCTTAGCAGATCCACGCTACAGCTACTGAAAGTCCCCCACTGTCACACTTCACAGGGACAATGCTCTTTTGCTTATCGAGCACCACTCTGGTTCAATGGCCTCAGCCCAACCATCTCCTCTGCCCCACCTATTGGTATGTTTAAAACTAGGCTCCGGGACTATCTCACTACCAACAGCTCCTGTGACTGCCCAACTTAACCTTGTTTCTCCACTTCCCTTTCTGCTCTAGTTGTCCCCCATCTCCCCTCCTCACCGGATTCTACCCTCACATCTTGGTATACCCAATGCTGCACTTTTCACCCTCTCGCCACCCTTCCTACATTCCTTCTCCCCCCTACCTTCTTCCCTCTCCCTATGACTCAGGCACTTATCTGTTGTCTGTTTTCTCTGACAAATGCCGCTGGCTGCCTTGTTACAATGCTACCCCTGAACTGTATTAATCTGTACTCTGTTTGCAATGTCCACATTGTTGTAATGCCTGTCTTGATGTTTCCCATAATTTGTATTTCTCTGACGTGGAACCTTTGTAAAAGAGCCATGGCTCAAAGGTATTTGTAATCCTAGACTTGATAAATAAATAAATAAAAAGAATGTTTTCATATCCCATTTAACTTTACTAAGATAGTCTTTAATAACTTTACTAAAATTGGATATGATAAAGTTCTTACATTTGCATGCATGGACTGGGTTAATCCATGTATTTTGTAAAGTATCATTTGGATTTGTACCCATCTTCCTCAAAATGTTGTTTTCTATAGATAAATCTAACTTTTCGTTATAGGCCCAAATTAATGCTATTTTAATTTTCTATATTTGTTCAATGTTTTTAAGATCTAGGCAAACAAGTCCACCTTCCTTTTTAAGCAAGCAAAGTTTATCCCAGGAGAGTGTGGCTCTTTAATTATTCCAGATATATATTTTAAAAATTGGTTGAATTTTTTATACTGTTGAGTGGGGAGATATATATCAGTATGGCTTGTAATAGATATGAAATTGTTGGTATACAGTAGCTAACATCTTAATTATTTGTACTCTACCCCAAAGTGATGAAAATATTTTATTCCATCCTTGTAGTTTGGTTTTCATGCTGTCCAGCAGGGAGGTTAGATTCTATTTAATTAGCTGGTCATTGCTGTTTGTAAGTTTGATTCATAAGTAATCAATATAACTTTCATTTTAAAATAATTATTTTGTGTATTAAATGTGAGTATTTCAGATTTTTTCATCACCCTATAACCTGCTACTTTAGAAAATTGTGAAACTATCACTTTAAGTTCAGTAATACTTTTTTGTGGTGAACTAAGCAGTCGTATGACATCATCGGCATAAGCTCTGAGTTTAGTTTCCATATTACCAACAGATATTCCTTTGATTTTATTATTTGATCTAATTTCCTGTAGAAAAATGTCTAAAGGTAACACAAAAAAGCGTAGGGGACAAAGGACATCCTTGTCTCACCCCCCCCCCCCGAAATATTTAAAATTCTTGTGATAAGTGATTATTAATTTTTATTGCGAGGTTGGTGAGTTATAGAAGGCTTTTATTAAATCTATAAATAGGTCTGGTAAACCCCAGTGTTGGACAGCATGAAAAAGAAATCACCACTCAATCACATTAAAGGCTTTGCTTGCATCCAGAGATAAGTATATTGCTTCTGTTTTAAATTTATTGAGACGTTCTGCAAAAAACTGTAATTTATGTATACCTGAGTGTATTTGCCTGTCTTGTATGAATCCTCCTTGATCAGGGTGAATCATGTCAGGCAGAAACTGGAATATTGTATTAGTAATCATTTTTGCAAGAATTTTATAATCATTGTTTAAAATGGATATTGGGCTATAATGTTCTACTTTTTGATGGTCTTTGTTAGGTTTAGGTATTAAAGAAATAAAGGTTATTTTGAAAGATGCTGGCATTTATTTATTTTTTGTAAAGAAGTGTCTAGCTTCTGCAAGTAGGCTTAAAGTGCATCCATAAATTCCATGCAGAAGACAACTGTGTATCCACCTGGGCCTGGACATTTACCTTTGCAAACTGTGTGACCCTGAGGAAGTCACTTAACTTCCTTGTGCTCCCAGGTCATACCTGGAAACAAGCTTCGGCTTAGTGTGCCTTTTCCAGCTAAACAATATCCCCCTTTCCCTTTTTGGCATAGATTTAATTGCCTCTTTTATTTCTGTTTTTGAAATCGGTTTAAAAAAAATAGTTGTTTTTCTTTTATCTGCCCTAATATCTTTTAGAATGAATTAGTTGTAACAGTTAAGTTCCTGATCTGAAGGATGACATTCAGACGTGTATAGTTCTTCAAAATTGTTTAAAAAATGGTCAGTTGCTGCTTTCTCAGTTTGCACTTTTCCATTTTCGTCTACTACACTAGTAATTTCAGTTTGTTCAGATTCCTTGTTGACTCTCCTGGCCAATAATTTCCCTGTTTGCTCACTGTATTACCTCCAAGTTGTTTCAACTTAGTCTACTTAGTTTTAATGTTCAATGTGTCTGTTTCTATGACCCAATTTTTTAAAAGTTTGATACTCTATACCCTTTTTGATTAATCCCCCCCATTCTAACTGCTAAGGTTTTAAGTCTTGCTTACATTTATTTTTATGTTTTTTTCCTTTATCCATGCTGTTTTAAATATTATTACACCCCTAACAGTTGCTTTAAAGGTATCCCACATATTGACAATATCATTAAAGTCTTGGGAAATATATTGCCCAAAGTTAACTGCAAAACCAGAGCACAATTTTGTATGCTCCAGTAGATACACCTCTCCTCAACTCAACATGATAAATTGCACAAATTTGGATTCTCTCAAGTAGTAGCCTCCACATTTCAAGGGGGTCGCCTCAGGGGAACAGTAGTGTTAATGAGGGAAGGGGTATCCTTTAAAATTAAGGGCCAAATGGTGCACACCGAAGGTTGTATGACAGCACTCAAAGGGGCTTATAATGGCCAAATAATTATGCTGGCCTCAATATATGTCCCTCCGGGTTCAGACTATATCTTTTATAGGAGACTCCTTATGAAACTGATAGAGTGGGCAGAGGGCCCTGTAATCATAGGTGGAGACATGAACCTTGCACTAAATGAATACTTAAACACATCCTCCGGAATTCCCAGGTCTGATAGGAGAGTGGCCTCTAAGGTTAGTAGGCTCCTGCTGGAGTTGGGATATTTAGATTCATGGAGAGACATGCATGGCCAGCGTAAAGATTATACCCTTTTCTCGGCCATACACAAAACATATACCAGAATAGACTACTGTCTAATACCGAAGGAGATCATTGATCTGTTAAAGAAAATTGAAATAGGGGAAATGTACTTCTCGGACCATGCACCCTTGCTAATGCAGTTTCAGTTAGGTCTGAGCAGGAAGAGGACAACATGGTGACTTAACCTAGCCTTAATACCAAAAAAGGTGAATCAGTAGGGGAAATGTTCAGGGACATCCTGTTACACAACGACACCCCCGAAGTCAATCCCTCCACCTTAGCGGATACATTAAAGGCAGTCCTCCGGGGGCATCTCATCTCTAAGGCAGCACAGTGTAGGAGAGAGAGGGAAGCTCGCTGCGTAGCCTTGCAAGCCCAAATAAGGGAACTGGAGAGTTCACTAAAAGAGAAATTTGACTCCAAAAAAGAAAAGAAGATATAGGAAGTCAAGAAAACCCTTAATTCAATTCTAGAATATAAAATAAAGCAAAATATGATATACCTCAAACAGAAATATTATGGGGTGGGGGGTCGCGGGCAACCAGATTATTGGCAGGTAGATTAAGGCAAAAAAAGGCCAAAGCTACTATAACTAAAATGAAGCATCCATCTACAGGCCAATGTAAGACCGAAACAACAGATATAGCAGACACCTTCGCTGACTTTTATCAGGAATTATATAAGATGGGTAATCAACCGGAGGCGGAACAGATAGCCAAATATTTTGAGAATTTGCGACTACCAAAGGTTGATAAAGGAGAAATAGGCAGATTGGTCTCCCCTATAACGGATAGTGAAATAGCAACTGAAATAGCTAGGCTTAAGATAGGGAAATGTCCATGAATGGACAGTTACCCAGCGGAGTTTTATAAGCTCCTTAGCAATTAGCTGATATCACTCCTGGGAAGGGCATATAACTTTATAATAGCAAAAGATGCCGAAATTCCCCAAACTTGGAAATATGCAGTGGTTACGGTGTTGCCCAGGCCCGCCAGGGACCCCTTATTATGTGCCTCCTATAGGCCAATATCAATTTTAAACACAGGCCCAGATATTCAAAAGAGTTGCGCCATGCGCAATAGGGTTGCGCCAGGGAAAGTCCAAAAATGCACCATTCTGCGATATTCAGTGGGAGGCAGTTACGCCCCCCCCAAATCACACTGAGCAACAGTGCAATGATAATGAATGTATGTGCAACTGAAGGGGAGGAACCATGCATAAATGGCGAAAAGAGCTCAACAACATGCGCCTATGCGCATGGGAGCAAGCTAGGCTGGCCCACACAGGAAATGAGCCAAAATAAAAAGGAGCAAGGGACAGGCGCAAGAACGCTACAGGGAAGGCACATGAGGCTGAACTCTAGCCAGAGAAATTGGGCAGGAGGGACACACAGGGCAGGCCAGGGAAAGGGCACCTGGAACCTACAGGCTCAGGGGAAGGTATGGGGAGCCACAGTGCAGAAGGGGGAAGTACTTGCCACACAGCAGTGAGGCCAGCACAGTCAGGTGTTCCCGGTGCAGGGGAAGTAGCAGCCAGGACAGCGAGGAGAACACAGAAACAGTCATGGGGGTTGAACATAGGAACAAGGAAAATGGGGTGCTGCATCATACATGGGAGGAGACAGAGATACTGAGGAGGGGGGACCCTTACCGATCGGCGGTCTGGGGGAGGCATCACTGGCAGGAGGGGAGGGCTAAGCAGGAGAAGAGGCACCGGAAGTGGAAATCACAGCAGAGAGAGTGAGGAAGCCTCAGCTCCTTAAGATGGAGAAAGCACCGGGCTGGATAAATTACATCCCAGAGTGCTGAAGGAACTTGCGATGTCCTGGCGAACCCCTGGCGGAGCTTTTCACCATCTCTCTGAGGACAGGGTGGGTGCCCCAGGACTGGAAGGTGGCGCATATAGTGCCTATCCACAAGGGGGGATCAAGGGAGGTGGTAGGGAACTACAGGCCTGTCAGCCTGACATCGGTGGTGGGCAAGGTGATGGAGGGCACTGTCAAGGAGAGGCTAAGGGAGGACCTGGATAAGTGCCTGGACGATAGACAGCATGGATTCATCCCAGTGAAATCGTGTCAGACAAACCTGGTGGAGTTCTATGATTGGGTGACGAGTGCCTTGGACCTCGGTAGACCAGTGGACGTCCTCTTTCTAGACTTCAGCAAGGCATTTGACTCTTCCTCACGTGGGCCTGTTGGATAAGCTGGAAAAATGGGGGTGGGGAACCAGATGATCAGATGGATAGGCAATTGGTTCCAGGACTGGACCCAGAGGGTCGTAGTTGGTGGGACAGTCTCATCCCCAAGGAGGGTCATTAGTGGGGTCCCACAGGGATCAGTCTCCTTGGGCCCCTTCTGTTCAACGCCTACGTCTCTGACATAAGGTCAGGAATCAGGAGTGAGATGAGTCTCTTTGCGGATGACTCGAAACTGGGGGCGGTGGTGGATGGGGAGGAGGAGAGGTGGCCCTACAGGGGACCTGGAGGCTCTGGAAAGATGGTCTAGAAAGGAAGTTGAGGTTCAATGCAGGGAAATGCAAGGTACTCCACCTGGGGGCCAGAAACCCAGGCCAAGTGTACACCCTGGGGGGGAATGCTACAAGTCTCGATGGCTGAGAGGGACCTGGGGGTGGTGGTGGATGTCAAGATCAACAACTCTGAGACTTGTAGGAGGGCAGCAGCCAAGACCAGCAGGATGCTGGGATGCATCGCTAGGGGGATCACCTCCAGAAGGAGGGAAGTGATACTCCCTCTGTATAACTGCTTGGTGAGGCCGCACCTTGAGTACTGCGTGCAGTTTTGGAGGCCACACTTAAAGAGGGACATTAACCTCTTGGAGAGGGTCCTGAGGAGGGCAACCAAAATGATTTGGGGCTTGAGGGACAGGACCTATGAGGAGAGGCTCGAAGAGCTAAATATGTACACATTGGAAGAGAGAAGGGACCGGGGGGACATGATAGAGGTCTTCAGGTACATGAAGAGGGTAAATAGGGGAGGAACAGTCAGGGTGCTTCGAAGGAAGGAGGAGGGAGCCACTAGAGGGCATGGGTGGAAGCTGGAGGGGGGAAGATTCAGGGGAGAAAGGAGGAGGTGCTACTTCACTGAGAGGGTGGTGGAGCCATGGAATGCGCTGCCTAGGGGGCTGGTGGAGGCAGAGACAGTGGAGGGGTTCAAGAGGGGGTGGGACAGGTACAGGGGAAGGGTTCTGGAAGCAAAATCCAATGCAGCAAGAATATCCGGAACTGGGAAGGGAGAAGCCAGAGAAGGCGAGGGGGGCAGCAAGGTCAGCAACCAGGGTGGGGGCTGACCAAACGAGCAGACACGAAAGACCGTTAGGCCTATTCTGCTGGCATTTTAGTATGTTAGTATAAGCCAGGGACATGGCCAGTGCCACCATCCAGATGGAGGCAGTAATGAGGGGGGTGAGAAGGCAGGCAGCAGGGGGGCGCAGTCGTGGAAGGGCCCGTCAGCGGTATGCCCCCAACAGGCAGTACCGAGCCTGCACCAGCTTCGAGCTATATAGTTATATGGAGATCGTGGGCCGGTACCGCCTGAACCGGGCAATTCTGAGGTGGCTCTGTGAGCTGTGCAGTGATGTGATGCAGGCACCCACATGATAGAACCATGCTCTGTCAGTGGAGATGAAAGTGACAGCTTGCATGTGCTTGCTCGCCACAGGTACCTTCCAGAGACCAACTGGGACACCACAGGCATAACCCAGTTGGCCGCGTCACCCCACCTCACCCAATTCCTCAGCGCACTGCTGCCACATGCTGCAGAGTATATCCATTTCCCCAGCACACTGGTGGAGCACACAGCAAATATACAGGAGTTCCTCAGGGTAGCACGTATGCCTGGCGTACTAGGGGCAATAGACTGCACCCATGTGGCCATCCGCACACCACCTGGCCCCGAGGGGGCTGCATATATAAATCACAAGGGCTATGCTAGCATCAACTGCCAGGTGGTGTGCGATGCCAGGGGGCGCATAAACAATGTCTGTGCCACGCCCCTGGGGGAGCACATGATGCCTTCATCTGGTACTAGTTGGCACTGTGCCACAGATTCGAGAGTGGGGATATCCCCACTGGCCACCTAGTGAGTGAGTATGCAAACCACACGGACAATCATAGGGTCTGGGGGGGCATGGTCAGAGGTGACATGGGTAGTGGCCTACATGACCTGGGGCAGGGCGATGTTGATCACCAAACTAACCTCCACCCTCTACATACAGGTGACAGTGGATACCCACTCCATCCCTGGCTGCTCACACCCTACCGGCGGCCCGCAACCCCACTGCAGCAGCGCTACAATGAGGCACACACCACCACACGTAATGTCATCGAGCGGGTGTTCAGGATGCTAAAGGCATGTTTCCGTTGCCTGGACACCTCCGGCGGTGCCCTACAGTACAGCCCCTCAAAGGCCTGTGGGCTATTCGTAGCCTGTTGCATCTTGCACAACAAGGCCAACGAATGTGGAATAGCCGTACAGGTCGAAGATGGGGACTGCAATGGGGACGATGAGGACGCCAGTGACAATGGTGATGGGCAGCCCCCCTTGAGCGACGGGACCCCTGACTGCTCCGGCTGGCACAGCTGCACCGGGACACCATCACAGAAGAGCACTTCAGCCAACCCAGGTAAGTCATGGGGCCATGTGCAACCACCAGTGGCTACGGCACAACCCACAAACACGCATGGACACACACCAGGGGTGCATGCTGTCAAGGGAAGTGGCCGAGTATGGAACCACACACACCACCAGGGATGGGGGAGGTCTAACATGGCACACAGACAGACACACATACACACAACGCACTAGACATGCACAAAAGGTAGGAGGCACACCGACCCAGAACACCACTCCTAGCCACACACATGTCCACAGACCACTATGCCCACTGCCTGTCATTGTGCATGTGTCAGATGCTGAGCGCCAATGCACATTGCTGTACAGCGCAATGCAGGCATCATCATGCACAGGCAACTGTGGACAGCAGCCGGGAGGGTGTGCAGATGGACTGTGTGTCTGCGTGCAGGGCCGGGTACCCACCCGTGCACTGCCCAATGAATGATACAAAGCACACAAGGCAGCATCAGACAGTAGCCGCATTGGGAGACAGGTCGGTCACGCGCCACAGTGCCCCGGCCGCCACGGATGCGTGGACGACCCCGCCGAGACCTGCCAGCACTGACAGGCTGACCACTGGCCTCATGGGGTGGCACCGATGGTCCCCCAGGGGTTCGACTGCATGAACGCGACCGTGCTCGTGCAGGGGTCTGCAGCACACCGAACATGCCTGCGCCAGGTGTGCTCGGGATGCCCACAGCTGAACCCGGTGTCGACAAGGATGGTGTCACACGATGCCGGGAACGGGAGGTGGACAGTGCGCTGCGTGGTGTCTGCCTGCGTGGTGTCTGCGACGCATGGGCAAATAACTGTGTGCCCATTGTGGCCATGACAGCAGCGAATGCCTGTGTCTGCCTGTCAACGGCAGTGGTCACATCCTCCCACAACTGGTCCATCCCTGCCAGGATCAGAGCGGTGTCTCTGCTGCGACGCTCCTCTGCCCGCTCCAGAGCCACGTGCAGAGCATCCACCGACGTCGCAAGCCGCATCTGCTGGTTGAGTGATGCTTGCAGTATGTGGGTGTGCTCATCCAAGAGGTCATCTGCCTGCTCGGCATCCTGTCCCTCAGGGTGTGCGCGACCCTGATGCTCAGCACCCCTTGAGGGTGGGCGCTGCACACCAGGACCAGGCCTAGGCATGTCCACAGGTGGTGCACTGACGCCGCCCAGACCCTGTACCCCCAAGCCCATTGGCCGACTGCTGATGCTGCCCCTCTGGCTGCCGCTCCCCAGGGCTCACTGGTGCCGCTGCAGTGGCCTCAACAGTCCCACTGTCCTGTACACACACCAGTGCTGCCCCACCGGTGCTGACAGGCACAGGCTGGGACTGTGATGACATGCAGGCATCCACGGCGGCACCACCCACAGCCATGGCCGCGAAGTTACCTGCTGTGTGGCCATCCTGTGGCACACACGTGTCACTGCCCATGGCGTTAGCGACATCATCATTGGTGATGGACCTGGCACCAGCCCGAGTCACAGCACGCTGGCATCCGTGGACGCAGGCACGCTGGGACACGGGCAGGGCCTCCTCCGCACCTGTTCCAACAACATCAGTCTGGACACCCAGGCGGGCCAACTGTCGCACTGAGCCACGTATTCCTGTGGAGGTGGATGGGCCCTCCTCCATCTCCATCTGACTGACCTCAGTGGAGAGGTCCACCACCGCTGACCCATGCAGATGCTCAGGATCTGTAAGGGAAAACAAAGTCGCGTTACTGCATGTGACCTACACTGCCCCCCCAACAGACAGACCATGACCTACCATGCAGTGATGGGCTACCACCTGTCTGGAAGCCACCACCCAGAACACCCTCAATGGCACAACGCTGCATGCTGCCAGCAACCCTCTCCTCCTGTGGGGCCAGGCACAGCACCTCCGGCTGTCCCCCACCTGTCGCAGATCGCCACCTTCTCCTTAATCCTCCTCCTGTCTGTGCCCATCTTCTTTTTTGCACTCCTGCATGAAGCGCTGGTGGCTGCCATGCAGGTTCACAGCACGCGCCACCTCCTCCCATGCAGCAGCACGGGCCTGTGGTGTTCCCTGGCGTCCACTGAGAAGCGGCTCCTGGTCCAGGTAGGCCTCAAACAGGGCATCCATCTCGGCCTTGGTGAAATTTGGCCGCCTCCTCCTCCTCCTCCTCCCACAGCTCTGTTCCTCTTCTCCCACAACTCGCTCAGTCATGATTCAGCCTGAGAGAATAAAAGTTGTTACCTGTGACTGTGCAGTCCCATGCATGTCCCAAAATCCACAGTCCACACTCCCAAACAGCATGCAACTCACCAAAAGACTGCAGTACCGACTATGGCCAATGCAGTCCAATGTTGCACTTTTATAGCGCAACCCATGCAAATGAGGCAAGGCGCAACTTTAAGTGGATGCAAACTGCAGTGCTGCACCACTGAATGGCTGAATTAGCTGATTTGCATCACGATGGCTGAATATTGCGCTTTTTGCGAATTGTGTTGATTGAGCGATGCGCGGGCGCAGTTCTGTGACATGCGAAAGGCACCTAACTGCACAAGCCCGGCTGATGATGCAGGCACCTGCCGCTGGCTGTTGACGTATGCACAGGGAGGTACGCAGGGTCGCCACCATTGTGCCAGTGGCTACAGTGATGTTCACCTATATGGTGCTGTGGCACTGGGGCATTGTAGGTGCAGTGGGGCAACAGCGTGGTAGGCTGCTACTGGAGGTAGCACACAGGCACCCAATCGCGCTACACACATTATGTTCCAATCGCGCTGTGCCTGTCCGTGTGCCAGAGACCCTTGACCCTGTGCTCGACCTTTGCCCCCTAGGCGCCATGCGTCAGGCATGGGTACACCACTATCGCGCTGTTCGGTGACAGCGCGATAGGGAATGGCAGTGCTGTATTGTGTAGCAGAGCACCATTTTGACCCTACTGAGCAAGAGAGATGGCGTGGAGGAGAGCTGCTCAGTGGAGCCAGATTGAAATGGCAAACCTGGTTGCCATTGTTGAGCCACTTTTTGGCCCACTGTTTGGGGAGGCACACCTGGACAGGTCCAGGAGCCAGGTGTGGCAGGAGGTGGCCGATGCCCTGGAGGAGGCCACAGGAATGGGGTGGATGGTGGAGCAGTGCCACCACAGGTATGGGGCCCTGAGGTGGAGGGACCCGGACCTGCTTGTCCGCCTGCGGGCACGTGCTAGGAGGGGCAAGGTGCCATGGCCAGGTAGGTGTAATGTCCATACACTTTTATCTTCCATATGGGTATCATGGTTGCATGTGTCTGGAACATGGGGAGGGGGACCGTCCGGTGTTGGCTGTGGTGGTGTTATCAGGGTGTGGGGTGGGTGGGTCTGGCTGTGTGGGATTGCACACACATGGGGGCAGGGGGACTTTGCTACAGGATTGTACTGATGTTCCTCTCTCCATGTCTGCACCTTAGGGCCAGAAGAGAGACGAATGGCGAGGGAGCGGAGGCGCCAGCTGGAGGACCAGAACAACAGGAGGGGCGAAGGTCCACAGTGGCAGAGGGACCAGCCTGATGATGGTGAGTGCCTTACCTCCATGATTACTATTGCATGCTGTGTAACAGGGTGGACAGCGGGGCATGGCCACCATCCACTGACACCACTGCCATGCACGCAGCTTGTTACAGTCAGCACTGTCCAGTGGTGCTGCATGTCTGGGAGTGCGTCAATGGTGGTCCATGCGTGCATCGGGTACATGGCTGTGCCACTGCCATTGCACCACATAGCCATGTCACTAAATAGCCATGGTGGTGCTGTGCAGGACTTTGCTGGCAGGTGTGTGCAGCGGTCCGCATGGCTGTGTGCGCCTGGGTGGGCAGGTCTTGTGGACACGATCACTGTGGGTGGTCACACACCATCACAGAGGCATGTCCCACAGCCGTATGCCATGCACAGTGGGTGGGCTGTATGGGGCTGTGCATTCACACCTATTGACTCTGCTCCCTGGTCCTAGGTGTGCAGCAGCTGCACATAATACAGGAGGTGCTGCAAGAGATCCTTACTGTGACTAGGGCATCACTGGATATCCTGCAGAGGACTGAGAGGCTGGGGGTCAGCGGCGGCATGGAAGGAGGAGCAGCCAGAGTGGGGCTCCCACTGATCATCAAACTGCCCCTGATTTCCCTACCCCCCGGACCCACCCTCACACCCCTCCTTTCCTGTACCATTTGTTCACCCCTGCCCCTTACCCACCCCGCCTTGTTTGTGGCCCTCCCCACACACATTTGTAAATAATTGTATATAGTTTTGTTGGATGATTTTGAATACATTTCTTTTGATATGACTACTGTGGTGGTCTCTGATTTGCAGCAGGCTATAGGTGCTCAGCTGCAGTGGTGTGCATGGCGTCAGGGCTGGTGCAGTCATGGGTATGTGTGTGTGTCCGTGGGGAAGTGACTATGGTGTGGGAGTAGCTATCAGTCACTGTCTGTGGTGTGTGTGTGTTGTTCCCTGTGCACTGGAAGACTGTGTGCAGTGGTCCATAGTGCATGCTCTGTGTCCATGGTGCACCTGTCAGCCCGTCCATGGCCTGTGCAGCTGACACCCTTGCATGTCTGTGACCTGCATGGTTTGCTGGCATGTCAGTGGTGGCTGTCCATGCAGGGCAGTCACTGTACCCGTCACAATGCTGTGTTGCCTCCTGTCACTGGTGTGGTGCATGTCTGCCTCGGGTGACACTGTGGCCTCCGCTGTTGTTGTCCCACCTCCATGCTGTGGCTTGTGTGTGTTGCAGGGGATGTGCACCACTGTCTGTGACTTGTGCTCCGGGCACATGCTGGTGGCGTACAGGTCCACAGTACCTGCGCAGGGTGGCTGGCACTCCTGTGCCATGGATGACTGCTGGCCGTGTGTACACGGTTTCCATAGCCCCACGCTGGGGGCTTGGTTGCCCTGCTACTGCGTCCCTGTGTTGGTGTGCCCTTGGGTATGGGTGGGTGTTTGTTCATGCACTGTGTTGCATCCAGTGTGGTGCATGCTTCCATGCACCACTGTGGGTGTCTGCGCTGGCTGCTGTGGCCAGTGCTGGGTCGGGGTGTGTCCTTGGGAGGGTGTGCAGGGCGCTGTACCACTGGTGGTGGGGTCCGGGGCATGCCCTGTCATGTGTGGGGTACCTCATGTGCCGACGCATGGTCAGTCTCTCAGCTGTACCTCGGGGGGAGGGGGCCTGTGCATGGTGGCACTGTGTATGCCGTTGTTGCATCGCTGTGTGCTGCCACCCGCTGATGGGTGCTTGTGGTGGGGCTGCCTTGCATGGTTCTGTGGTAAACAGGGTTGCACTGTCACAGTGGGGGTGGTGGCATGCATGGGGTATCCTGCACTGGTGGACACTGCTCCTGGGCAGGGGGTCTGGCGCTCACGGTGCAGGGTGTGCTCTGCATTGGAGGATGGTGTGGCATGGGGTGAGTCGGCTCTCCCTTGTGTGCGGTCTGGCGTGCAGGGGTGTGATGGGCACCATGGCCCAACTGTGGGTTGGTTGCTGGTCTCCATGGGCCAGTGGTTATTCCAGCCCTCCCTCAGTTGTGCAGTACATGGGGTGTGGGGGGACAATGTCTGTTCTGCTGTGTGTTCCTCTGCCCATCTGTGGCATGGGTGGTGGGCCCCTGCATCCCTGGTTGTGCTTTTGCTTTGCTGCCCTGCTGCTGGGGGCGTCCCTGGTTGCGCTATGGCGCATCTGGACTGCTCAGCTGAACATCTCTTGTTGCGCTATGGCGTATCAGATATGTTCAGCTTCCCCTCCCTAGTTGCGGTATGGCGCAGGTGGTGCGATATTCAGTCGTCGGCTGTAGGCGCATCTTGGCCAGCGCGGTTTTTGAATATCGCGCCTCTTGCACATGCGCGCAATGGACTTGCGCTTGCTCCTGCTGTTGCGCACTTTTTGGGCGCAGTTTGAATATCTGGACCACAGACTATAAAATCACGGCAGGTATCATGACCAGACGTCTTGAGAGCATTATCCCGCAGATCATTCGTATAGATCAGACAGGTTTTGTAATGGGACATCAGGCGTCGGACGGCGTCTGTAGAGCCGTGGATGTCCTGGATCATGTAAATAAACAAAACAAACAACTCTGGTCATGAGCCTAGATACTGAAAAAGCTTTTGATAAGGTACTATGGCCTTTTTTACAGGCGTCCCTGGTGGGCTTTGGTTTTCCAGAGGCTTTCTCCACACTGATAGCCAAATTTTACGTTGCCCCCTAGAGCATACGTGCATGTAAATGGGCATCTGGGGAAGGCTTTCCCCCTGGAGAGAGGAACGAGACACGGGTGTCCCCTATCTCCCCTACTATTTGCCATTTTTGTGGAGCCACTGGCTCAAACGATCCACCAGAATGCAGAAATTAAGGGCGTGAAAATTTGGGGGGGGGGGAGCCAAACTGGGGTTATATGCAGATGACATTTTGCTTTTTTTGAGCAAATCAGAAACTTCCCTCCCTGAAATATTTTGTAAAATTCAAAAATATTCAGAAATTTCAGGTTATACCCTAAATACGGACAAGAATGAAGTCTTACCATGCTCTTTTCAGGCTCCCTCAGAATTTAGAAGGAAATACCCAATGCAATGTGGAATGGATAAATTAAGATATCTAGGGCTCTACTTAGGATTGAACCCGCTAAGCCCATTTGAAGATAACTATCCCAAACTGGTAAATGACATAACTCAAGATTGTAAAAAATGGGCACTCTTACCCTTATCTTTGCATTCACAGGTACAAACCACAAAAATGAATATTCTCCCTCGTTTCTTATATTTATTTCAGGGAGTCCCATGTAATTTGGCAGAAACAACTGCTTTCATTTATCTGGGGGTCGAGAAGGCTGAGGATTTCAAAAAAATGTTATACCTACCCAAGAAGAGAGGTGGCTTGGCAGTTCCATACCTTCCAGGGTACTGGATTGCCTCGCAGACGAAAATAGTGTTAATGTGGCAACACCAAAAATTCATATCCCACTGGAAAACTATAGAAGTGGGTCTAGTGAAAGACCCTCCCCTGCAAGCTGTTACTTTTAATAAACAACTGCAAGCCCGACTGGGAGTTCAAAAATTGGGAGGGATGGAAGCTACCATGGAGGGATAGAGGAGAGGAACTAATAGAGGGGGAACATTGCAACATATGTGGAAATGTAAGTGGTGGGCCTGGGACTCACGTTTTATCCCAGCAGCCCATGACACCCTGGTTTAAAACTCAGATGAACAGGGGATTCCATTCTCCTTGGCAGATCATGAAGGGGGGCCTCACCAATCCCATTCGAAGCTGCACAGGCCATATTCAACTTGACCCCAAGAGACAGATTTAAATACTATCAAGTGAGAAACTGGGTGTATGTAGAGCTAAGGAGACCTGCAATATGGGGCTCACAGACTGGAAGGGGACCATTACACTACTATATTCCAATTACCTTATAGACCATGGACACAGTACTAAAGGAGTTAAAAATAAATGGGAATAACTAGGAGAAAATATAGAAGACATTAAGTGGGAAAGGAGTTGGAGGGAGATCTGGAGTACCACTAGCTCACCCTCTTGGCGGGGAGTTTAGGTGGAAAACCGGAATATGATATTTCATTGTACCTAAGGTACAAGCCAGATTTACATCTGGAGGTAATTCTGCCCGCTGGAGGGAGTGTGGGGAATCCCATGCGGGACATACACACATCTTTTGGCAATGCCCAGGTATAGGAAACTACTGGATGGACCTTATGAAACATCTGAAGGCAATCTTCATGGACGCCATAGACATAGGTCCAAAGCAAATAATGTTGGGAATTGACCCTAAAACAGTAAAGGGAAGTGAGGCCAGGTATCTCTGGCGCATTTTGTGTGTTGTAGCAAATAAGGCTCTAACTAGACTTTGGCGGCAAAGAAAAGCCCCACTATAAAAGAATGGGTGGACCTAGTCACTTCAATACATGAGATGGAAAGGATTACCTTTGCGTTCCAACATAGACAGGCCCAGTTTCTGAACAGATGGTCTAGACGGGAATTATATGTAACAAATACAACATAAAAGAATATCTGTGTTCCCTCTTGGTTGGGATTCACTCTGGGAAATTTAGAGTGGTAGAGAAAGTGGGGTGGAGTGGGAAGTCAGTGAAATAAATTTGGTATTGATAAAATAGGAAGGTGGACGCAGAGCAGTGGCCAGCAAGTTTTGTATTTTTTAGTTCTTTTTTTTTGTTTTCTTTACTAAATTTTAAGGTTAAAAGTGTAAAAGAAATAGTAATTACGAATTAAGTTAATATTTTTAGATATAGATTAAATCAAATAAAAAAATACCATAAACAACCTGGAAATGATGCTAAAACCTAACAATAAAACTAATGGAATAACAATACAACTGAAATGTACTGGGAAAAAACTGTTGTAAAAATACAACCAATGTAAAAATAAAAAGTGAATGTAACTGAACACTGGACAAATTGTTTTGGTGTAAAACAAAAATAAAGTATAACAAAAAAAAAGTTGTTAAGTGCATCTTTAATTGCTTCTCTGATAGAGTTCCAGTCACAGTATTGTTATAATACCAAAAAATATGTATCCCTGTTTCTTATATTTCGTATAATTCCCACTGATATATGGTTATGGTCTGAAACACTTATAGGATGAATAGCAGATTGGCAAAAATTACAGATCACTATTCCAGTTTTTGATACAAAGATATAGTCTAATGTTGCTAAAGTTTTAAATTGTATGGAGTAACATATGTATTTTTTTTCTGTAGGGTGTTATTGCCTCCAACAATCAGTTAATAGATGCTTGATATAAAATTGGAAAAAAATGTGTCCTGTATGTCTCAGTCTTTAGAGGGGGAAGATCTATCCCCCCTCCTGTGCTTAACTATATAGACCCCTTAGCGCCACCCACTGCTGTCCTTGACGTATCCCTTGCTCTCACACTCGGCATCTTAAACAAACACTCTCCCTAAAAATACACTAACTCTCGCCGCGAGTCCCAAGTGAAAACCCCCTCAATTCAATCTGAGCTCATCTGTGGTCCGCTAGGGGAAATCTTCCCCCAGTAGCTGGTGAGCCTTCCGCGCCAACATAATTTAATTATTTACCCTCACAATTGTAACAATGGCATATATGTGGCAGCTCTCCTTCCTCACTGCCCTTTTGCACCATGTCCCTCGCTGGCTTCACCCCTATCAAGTTAGACACATGAGATACATTGTACCCACCTCCCTCAGATTGTTCGCCCACCCAGACTCCATATAATCCATGCAATACTCCTGCTCCTTGTCACCTGACTCAAGTGGACGATCTACCTCGAAGTGCGACCAATGCACTGCCGCACACGTCACCCTCCCCCCCCATCTTTCTACTTTAAAATACTCCCCTTGGTACCACCCAGCTACAGTGCTAGCCTATGTGTCCCTAGGCTTACACAAACTAAAAAGTGAAGCCTGGCATTCCGTCTCCTCCCTCACGTCTAGCAGGAAAAGGTCTCGAGCACTCAGCCTCTCTCACTTGCATCTCTAAGGAAACTTATACTCCTCTTACTTTGCTCTGGCAATGCTGAGCTCAACCCTGGTCCTATGAATATACTTTCCTGCCCTTCAGAGCCAAAAACTCTCAAAGGAATCAGTTTCATGCACACCAACATATGCAGCCTTCTGAAAAAACTCACTTTAATCCAGGCATGGTCTATTCATACGGTGCCAGATGTGCTTGTGATATTGGAATCCTGGCTACGATCTTCTACACCAGACAGTGTGATTAATATACCAAATAATCAGATAGTCAGATCTGACAGACAGTCCAGAGGTGGTGGGGTCGCAATCTATGTCAAAGACAAATTTGCGGTATAAACCCTTAATTGCATCTCGCTGGCAACGGGATTTGAATGCCTGCTATCAAAATTGAACTATCCTTGTCGCTGGCACTCCGAGTCATAGGATGTCATAGACCCCCCATACGCTGGTTTACAGCTCCTGTCCTGCCTCACATCCATCGTGGACACCAGCCCCTTGGAAACAATTATCCTTGGGGATCTTAATTATGACTGGCTGTCAGAAGCTGGGCACCCCCTTAATTCCTTCTGCGACTCCCATGGTTTCACTCTACTTAACGAGGAGCCCACCCGTATTAACAGGAACAACCCAGCTAAAAGCACACTCCTAGATGTCCTGCTGGTGCATACGCACCACTCTTTCTCCCATATTGTAACCTTCAATGCTGATGTCAATGACCATCATCTAGTAGCTGGGGTATGGGCAGCCCATAAAATGCCAGCCACTGCCAAATTCTCCTTCAAAAGGTCAACCAGGTCCTTTGACCCACGGGCATACATCCTTGACCTAAAAATATCCCCACTGTGGCAGAGTTTTTACCTAGCAAAATCAGTGGAAACAGCATACGCCATTCTTCACGAAATGATAACTTGTGCCCTGAACCTTCATGCACCTCTGAGAAAAATATGCATAAAAGCTAGGAAATGTCGCTGGTTCACCAACGATCTCAAGGCTGCACTACAGTCCAGGGATAAACTTTGGAAAACAGCCCGTAAATGCCAAAAAAAGGATGACTGGTGCCTCTTTAGAACAGCCAGGAACTGCTGCACCAAGATGATTAGGGAAACCAAAGCTAGATTCTACCAAGCAGAACTAGACTCTGCATTCAATCATCCCTCCAAATTCTGGGCCACGCTAAAAGAACTGTCGGGGTACACGTCACAAAACACACTTCCCACAAAAATCATCTCAGACAATACAGAAATCAATGATAAAAAAGAGATACTGCAGGCATTTAACACACACTTCGCCACAGCAGATCTAGCCTTCGACAACTCGCACACCCAGCTCAGACATAACATCCCCCAAACTCTGGCTCTGCAAGCCAGCCCTTCACTTTCACACCTGTTTCCCTCAAGGAAGTGGAAGACCTGCTTCTCCAACTGGGTACTAAGAAAAGCGCTGGCTCAGATACATTCAACCCCTACTTCCTAAAGATAGCATGTCATGTTCTGACCGCGCCTATCACTCATATATTTAACATGTCCCTACTACAAGGTACCATTCCACAAATGTGGAAAACTACACACGTTATTCCGTTATTCAAATCTGGAGACCCTGTAACCTAAATAATTACAGGCCGATCTCCTTCCTCCCCACATTCTCGAAACTCTTGGAAAAAATTGTGAATGGCCAATTGAGATCCTTCATTGACAGCGAAAAACTACTAAACCCCCTACAACCTGGCTTCAGAGACAACCATAGCATGGTCTCAGCATTAGCCACGGTAACTAATGATTGGCAACAAGAGCTGGAGCTCAAAAAGTTTGTCTGTGCTGTGTTTCTTGACCTAAGTAAAACATTTGACACAGTTGATCACAGCCTACATGCCCGACAGATATCAGCAGGTAAAGGCTGATGGTGAACTTTCTGCCCCCAAACTGCTACAAAGAGGTGTCCCCCAGGGATCTATTTTGGGACCTCTCCTCTTCACCATATACATCAACAAGATAGATGTGGGAATCAAGGAGGCAAGTATTCATCTATTCGCAGATGATACAGTACTTTACCTGAGTCGCCATACACCTGAAGCGGCATGCGCTGACCTACAAAAAGATTTCAACATCCTGTAACTTCAACTAGTCAACAAAAAATTGTTATTAAATGCCAAGAAAACAAAAGCCATGTTATTTTCCCCTGCCATCCATATGACTCACCCAACTACAATTGGCCCCCAATCACCACGATCCTGGGAGAGAACCTAGAATATGTTTTGAAATTCAAATACCTGGGGGTTTGGATTGACTGCAAACTGTCCTTCGCTGACCACCTGGATGACCTGTTGAAAAAACTAAGGCAAAGATTTGGCCTTTTCTATAGGCTAAGACGGTTCCTAACCGCAGACGCAAAGAAACGGCTAGTCCAATCTACGTTTCTGTCCTTAGTTGACTATGCGCACTTCATATATAGTAGCTGCGCTGCCTCATACCTTGTAAAACTAGGTACGCTTTACCACACAGCTATACGTTTCATCACCGACCTCCCCCTCTCTACCCATCATTGCTCACTATATGCCGCTATGGTCTGGACCTCCCTTCAATACAGGCGCAACGTGAATGTGGCACTCTGGACACTCAGAGCCATTAGTGGCAAACTCCCCCAATACATTGCTGACTGCCTGACTCTGATTGTGGTCAGAAGCTATACCCTCAGAAGCTGCTCCCTGATCTCGTTATACATACCTAGGGCTCACACATGCTTCAGGAGAGCTGCCATAGGCTTCTCACTCCCCTCTCCCTTTTGTTTCTGCCTCAAGTTATTGCATGTTCACCAATCCTCCATGGTTCCCACCGCCAATCTGCGCTACCCCAACTGGTCACGTACGGCACACAAAAACCCTGCAGTTCGTACCCCCCCCCCGCTGCTGCAACGAGTATTAGTCAGCTGGTATTCTCCCCCCTCAGACAGTTCCTTGCTTGCCCCCTTCTTTCTCTCTATCCCAACCCTCAGCCTGTCATACTAAATTAACCTTGACTACCTGCCCATCCGATATTATATAGTACTTGCCTCTTTTCTCCTGAGTGCCTGCCACTTCCTTAACAAATACTCTCAAAATTGCACAGTTTTGGGCATGGTTCCAGCACAAGCACTTTACTGATGTCTGTCTTCTGATTAATGTATGTTGTCTATCACCTGTATGTGCATATTACTACTGTAAAAAGTTAGCGTCTTTACTGCTCCATATGACTGTAACTTGTTCAGCTGTATTACTGTTTGTACGCGGCAGGTCCACCTTGTAAATGAGCTTGCTCAATAGTGTCCGCCTGGATAAATAAAGATATTTATTGACTGACTGATTGTAATCTGCCAGCCTACTGAAATCCCATATTACATAGACAGTGTCGGCAGATAAGGGCCCATGGACCACCCAGTCTGCCCATTTGAGCTTGTAAGTTCAGTTTGTTTTCCTAGAAGTCCGTTGCCCCTAACCCCTGACCTCCAGAATTCCTTTATGTCTATCCCATGCATTCTTAAATCCCGTGATTGTTTCAGCCCCACCACTTCCTCTGGCAGGATGTTCCACTTGTCCACCACCCGTTCTGTGAAGAAATTCTTTCTCATGTTTCCTCTGAATCGTCCCTCCTCCAACTTCATCCCATGCCCTAGTCCTGGAACATCTTTTTCTTAAAATAGTGTTTTCCTGCACCCTGTTCCTCCCTGTAAGATACTTGTATGTCTCTATCATATCCCCTCTCTCTCCTCTCCTCCAGGAGTACATGTTCAGTTCCTTCAACCTGTCTTCATAGGACTTGTGATGCAATCCATGCACCATCTTTGTTGCCCTCCTCTGAACCTTCTCTACCCTGTCTATGTCCTTACGTATGTATGGTCTCCAGAACTGTACACTGTACTCCAGGTGGGGCCTCACTAGTGTCTTGTATAGCGGAATTATGACCTCCCTTTTCCTGCTGGTGATGCCCCTGCCTATACATCCCAGCATCCTATTTGCTTTACCTGCTGCCTTGTCACACTGTTTCCTACCTTGAGGTCATCAGAGATGATAACCCCAAGATCCCTTTCCTGCTTGTGCATGCTATCCTCACCCCCAACTGATATATTGTGCCAGGGTTTTGTGCCCATATGCATTATCTTGCACTCTTTGCATTGAATTTCAACTGCCAAACCCCTGACCATTCTTCAAGTTTCTGCAGGTCGCTTCTCATTCTGTCTACACCCTCTGGTGTGTCTACTCTGTTACAGAGCTTTGTGTCATCAGTGAACAGTGAAATTCTGCCTTCTAGGTCCTGCACAATGTCACTGATGAAGATGTTGAAATGTTTTTCTTCCCAATTAGTAAGACAACTATTAAGCAGAGCCCCCAAATGGGGCATAGCTTTGAAACGGTACATACACTGATCCTAATACAAGTGTAGTGTCTTTTATTAAGACTTTCATTGAAAGATGCATGTGGGTGCTTAAGTGGGGGAAGAGCTCCTCCCCCACATCCTACTTAAACCAGCAGGAAAACCACTGCTCTGCTCTGAGCGAGTCTCACTCGCTGCGCTTGCTCCGTGCTGCGTGCCAGGGCTGGCTCCTGTGTCCCCCCCCCCATGCTCCCCGACTTCTTGCTCCCTCTCGTTTGTTCTCTTTTCCCTGCCCTCCCTTCCCATTTGTTTCTGCCTTTCATTTGGGGAATTTGCCTCACCTCCAGCTGTAGCACCACAGTTCATGCTGTTGTTCTCGTTCATTTCACTCCTTCGGCCACCTCTGACCATCGTCATGCATTCTTCAGTGCCTCAGCTTGCCATACCTGAGAGAGCTCTCCTGTTCTACCGTCTGCCAATTTGTTGCTCTCCCTCCAAAATACCACTTCCATGGATGACACTGGCTTCCCTCCGGTCCTGTATGCTGCATTTCATTGTTCTCCTATGGCTTGGGCCCTTGAACTGTTACCATGCACCAGACCACCGCACCCGGGGTTCCCTCGCAACAGCCTGCTTGGTCCGTTCTTTCATTACCACCATACTAGTGCTGCTTCTGTGGTTTGTGTGACTACACTGGACACCATTTAAACCTACTAATGTGGAGCTCATTCTAGCATATCTCGCCATATGTTGGGCATGCAAGGTAAAGGCAGCTTTAACCCACAAGAAACTTTCATCCTGCTGGGTCAACAGGTTCATAGCTATGCAGAAACTAGAAGCTGCTGTCGCTATAGCAACGGCGCATAACTGCTAGGATATCAACAGTAATTACACCAGTTCTGCAGTTGCAGAGAGCAGCCCGTTTATAAGGTACGCGAATAGACAGTTTTTTTTTTCCCAAGATCTGCAGTTTCCTTCAGTAGTCTCAACTACCAGACCTTACCATAAGGCTTTTGAACAGTACTACTCTCCATATCCCCATGGCTGGGCATATAGCCATCGGCTTGCAATTTCCCCACAGTGACATTAACTTGCACAAGGTAACCTTTACGCCCCTTAACCTTCTACCTAAGACAAGCGCTACTAGAGCTAAGACGGTCCCTATTTCACATGTACCTGACTTCTGCACTTCCTAATTTGTAAGTTAACCATGCAAATGACCTGAGATAGGTCTTATCGTTCTGTCTGCTGCATACTGCCAGCTAAGAGTCTGACAACACTGCACAGTTGGACACTCGGCATATTTTACTGCTTAGCTTGCAATCAACATCTGAAATTATACCCTATTCTTTCCTTTCTGCACTACCATGGGAGAGTATGCAGGCTCTGCCTCCCTTCTCTACCTCCCAACTTATATCTACTCATTTCCACAAAGGAGTGCAAGCAAGGTCAAGTTCTACATTATTGCACCCTGGCATATTCCTGGATTTTAGTTCTCAGGATCAACTTCTCTTCTTTACTTCCCCATACTGGGCACTTGTATTGCTGTCCTAAAGCTACCCTACATGAGGATTTGCGTTCATGCTAGCCTACGTGGGGCCTAGCTACTGTGACACTTGGATAGCTGGTTCTGATTGCTCTATGATTTTTGTTACATAAAAAATGTAGTGTGATTGTCTGTCACGAGAAATCCTGTTCTCCTAGGATGACCCCCCCACCCATTATCACTTCAAAGGACAGGATATATGTTAAACAGCAGATCTCTGTAAGGTAATTAACTTCCCAGTTTGCCTTGAAGATAGGAACTAAAATATCAATTTTATGACGTCCTCAGAAGGTCAGTTAATTGCACCTGGTGTCACAAAGCATACTACATCTCAGTGAGATCTGGCAGAGAGAGTCATAAAAAGTCCTTTAATGTCTTTGAGAGAGGAAACCGCTCATAGATCAAAGAAGCCATTTGGAAAATGAGTTTTGCTGAAGTCACAGAATTTAATACCTCTTGATAGGACATCATGTTTTGTATAATTTTTATATTCTGAGAGGGAGGAGCTAGGTGATCTCATGGAAGAGGTTGGCAAAGACAGTTTTAAACTGTATTCTGTATTCCATTTAGAGACATTCTTGTTTGGACTCTGAAGAAGAAACATCTACTTCAAGCACTGTTAGAAGATACACATTAAATAGACAAGTCTAACTGTCTGGTGGTAGGAATGTTGCATTTTTGTTAAACCTTGTTCTTTTAAGTGATTGTATGCATTGTGATATATTATTCTGTGTTTACATTTTTTATTTTTATCTATTTTATAGTAAACCTTTATTTTAAAGAGACTGCTTGGTGTGCCTTCAAAATTCTTTCTTTGACAAGTGAATCATATATGGTTAAAGCTGACACTGTACATAGCTTAATGGCAATACCAAACTGGGAAAAGGTAAGAGTTTATCTGAGGTCTTTCATAGAGTTTTTAAGGGTTCATTTTGTACACCTGGTTAGGTGCCTGTAGGCAAAAGATATGTGGCATCCCCCAAAGAGCAGAATTATCTAAGCCTGTACATTGGGTACGCTAGCAAGAGGTTCACAGTTTGAACCCCTCCAGAACTCGAGACCAAAGGTGATTCGAATCCACAAAACAGACAAGAGGGTTACCCTGTTCTGTTTCTGTTCACAATACTGTGCTCGGAGGTTGGCACTGTGGGAGCAGAGGGCCTGACCTGCTCAGTGGGGTTGTGACAGATTGGTTGGCAGCGGTGTGGATAATTTTGGTATTACAAGCTTTTATTGTTCAGTATGTCAGCTTGATACTGTACAGCTCACTCGCCAAGAAAGGGCAGTTATTAATTTTTTTAAAAAGGAAACAGAACTATATCACTTGGCTTACAGTCAAGTTCCTACCTGTTTTATTTTTTTTTCTCTAAAGTGCAAGTTAGAGTAGCCATAGTTAGGGAAGAAGATGGCTTTCAACTACAGTGGACACACTGTAGACTACTTGAAGGGAAACACTGGAAAAGGCGCAGCTTTACCCAGGCACTACAAACATTCTTGATTAGTGCTTTCAGACAGTAACATTTTTTTCTTTTAATTCCTCTAATTGCATGTTTAGTGATTTAACAGTGGCCTTCAGCTTTCACTTTCTATTGCTAGCAGCTGCCATTTCATGAGTAGCAGAGAGCTTCCTGAGCTTACCTTATGCTAATATGACCTGCCAACCAATAACAGAGGTTAAACAGGCATATTAGCATACAGTGAGCTCAGGAAGCTCACTGCTGCTCATGAAATGGCTGCTGCTAGCAACAGAAAGTGGAAGTTCTTGGTAGCGGTTCAAAATAATTTTAAAAAGTTGTTACTGTCTGAAAGCACTAACTGAGAGTTCTGTAGTGTCTGAGGAAAATTGTGTCTTTTTCATTGTTTTCTTTAAAGCAGTTGTGCAGGGACAGAGGAGTCCCATACGAGGTGAAAGCCACCAAACAGAACCTTGTGGATGCCCTGATGGTAGCAGATACCCAGAGCATCGAGTCACAGACAGTGACTGTAGGGGAGGACAAGAGGCACTCTGGGTCACCTTGGAGACAGGGAATGGCATCACAATCTGCACAGCGGTTGTATACAGACCCCCATCTCAAGGGGAGGAAATGGACAAGAAAATGATAGAGAACATTCTCAAAATGGCTGAAAAAGGGGAGATACTGTTGATGGGGGACCTGAATATGCCAGATGTTAACCGGATGACATGTACTGCAGCCACATCCAAGAGCAGGGTCATTCTCGATGCCCTGCAGTGGGCAGGCCTTTGACAGCTAGTGTTGAAACCCACTTGGAAGGGAGCAATACTAGACCTGGAACTCTCAAATAGAGAGAGGATCACAAATTTAGAAGTCAGTAGACATCTGGGAACAAGCGACCACTGCACAGTGTGCTTCACAATAAGTACAACCATGGAGACGAGCCATACAAAAACAAGCATACTGGACTTTAGAAGGGCTGACTTTGGCAAAATGGGTGAATACCTGAGGAATACACTAGTAAATGGCCAAAAAGGAGGGGTGGAAGAACAATGAAGAAAAATCAAAACTGCCATCATAGAGGCAACAAGCCTTTGTGTGAAACAGATAAAGAAAACAAAGTGGAGTAAAAAAACACTATGGTTCTCAAAAGAGGTGGCAGGGAAGGTTAAAGAGAAAAAGGCTGCATTCAGAAAGTATAAGGAATCACAGAAGGAGCACGACAGGGAACTGTATCAATTAAAGCAGAAAGAAGTGGGGAAGGCAGTCAGAATAGCAAAGCCCAAACCGAGAAAAAAACTGCCAATTCAGTTAAGAAGGGGGATAAAACCTTTTATAAGTAGATTAGGGAGCATAGAAAAGTTAAGGGAGGAATAGTGAAGATTAATAAGGGAGAGGGGAGGTGGGCAGAGTGAGACAGTAAAAAGGCAGAGTTACTGAATGAATACTTTTGCTCGGTATTCACAAAAGAACATGAGGAGGAGTTACCTAAACCAGACAATAGAAGCACTCTGGGTAGGGGGGTTGACACCAGTCCATTTACAGAAGAAAGAGTCCTGACAGAACTCCTAAAATTCAAGGTGGACAAAGCAATGGGGCCTGACAGGATTCACCCCAGAAACCTAAAAGAACTAAGGAAGGACCTAGTGACACCACTGACCATACTTTTTAACAAATTATGGGAGGATGGGGTGGTACCTGAGGACTGGAGGAGGGCAGATGTGATTCCCCTTCACAAAAGTGGGAGCAAGGCAGAAGCAGGAAACTACAGACCTGTACGTTTGACCTCAGTGGTAGGGAAAATGATGGAATCACTTCTGAAAGAAAGAACTGTTGAGTACCTAGAGGCCAGCGGGGCACAGGACCAAAAGCAGCATGGATTTACAGCAGGAAGGTCATGTCAGACGAATCTAATAGATGTCTTTGACTGGGTGGCCAAAGTAATAGACCAGGGAGGGGCTGTGGATATGGCCTACCTAGACTTTAGCAAGGCATTTGACACAGTCCTGCACAAAAGATTGATAATCAAGTTAGCCAGCCTGGGAGTGGGTCCCAAGGCGGTAGCCTGGGTAGCAAACTGGCTGTACAACAGGACACAGAAGGTAATAGTGAATGGAACACATTCCGAAGAAAGGGAGTTCACTAGTGGAGTACCTCAGGGCTCAGTACTAGGTCCAGTCCTCTTTAACATCTTTATAGGTGACATTGCAGAGGGTCTGGAGGGAAAGGTATGCCTATTTGCAGATGACACAAAGATCTGTAACAGAGCTGATACCCAAGGGGGGGGGGCAGAAAGAATGAGAAGGGACTTGGCAAGGTTGGAGGAATGGTCAGACATATGACAACTTAGATTCAATGCAAAGAAGTGCAAAGTAATGCACCTGGGAAATAAAAACCCAGGAGAAGAGTACACAATAGCAGGGGAGGTACTAACAACAACAACAAAAATGGAAAGGGACCTGGGGGTAGTCATATCAGATGATCTAACGGTAGGTAAGCAATGTGAGAAGTCAGTAAGGAGAGCCAGGGGAATACTGGGATGCATAGGAAGGGGCATCACAAGTAGGAAAAGGGAAGTGGTTATCCCTCTGTACAGACAGGTGGTGAGACCCCATCTGGAGTACTGTGTGCAGTTTTGGAGACCTCATCTACACAAGGACATAGACAGGATGGAAGCAGTCCAGAGGAGGGAAACTAAAATGGTGCAGGGTCTGCATCAGAAACCATATGAAGAGAGACTGAGAGAGCTTAATATGTATACCCTTGATGAAAGGAGGGACGGGGACATGATAGAAACGTTCAAGTACCTCAAGGGAATCAACAAAGTCCAGGAGGGTAGCATCTTTCAGAAAAAGAGATGTGTAAGAACAAGGGGGCACAATTTAAAGACAGAGGGGGGTACGGTTCAGGGGTAATGTGAGGAAATGTTTTTTCACGGAAAGAGTGGAGGACGCATGGAACCGCCTTCCTGGAGAGGCTGTGGGGTCTAAAACAGTGGAGGAATTCAAATATGCATGGGACAGACATAATGCAATTACAGTGCGGGGTGGCAGGAAGTAGGCTGTTGGTTAACTAAAATCTGCAGCTAATCCAGTAGGCAGGGAAATGGGCAGACTGGGTGGGCCAAGTGGTCCTTATCTGCCGTCAAAGTCTATATTTCTATGTTGAGTGTGGAAGGGCTAGTGGCCAGCGCAGTGTCCAGATCCGATGAGAAGAGCAGCAGGGCCAGTGCCAGCAAAGGGTCACAGCAGCAGGGGAAGGTCAACAGCATTCTGGAGCCAGAAGTACTCAGGCTGCAGACTGAATTGCGCAGAATGGAGCTGGAGTTCCAGAGAGAAGAAAAGCAAGAACAGCGAGCTGCAGAGGAGAAGAGGGAGTGAGAACAGTGAGCTGCAGAGGAGAAGAGGGGCCGTGAACAGCGAGAGGCGGACCATGAGGAGCATGAGCACCAACGAGCTGTAGAGGAGAAGAGGGACTATGAACAGCGAGAGGCAGGCCGTGAGGAGGGTGAGAGCCAGAGGTGACATGAACTGGAGAAGCTACGACTCCAACCACCAGAACCGGAGCAGGTAAATGGCTTGGGTTTAACTGGGACTACAGGACTGGGCTACAAAGTGAATTTCAAATTGATAGCCGAATTTAAAGGGGGAGGATATGGAAGCCTTTTTAAATTCTTTTGAAAAAGTTTGTATTCAGGCTAAAATTCCTAGGGAGTCCTAAGCTTCCAGCTATCCCCGCTACTTACCGAGAAAGCCTGGGATGCATTGGGTCAAATGGACAATGAGGACAGTAATGATTACAGCAAACTTAAAGCTGCACTGTTAAAAAAAATTTGAATTAACTGCTGAATCATACAGAGTTAAATTCCATAAGCTCAGGAGAAGCCCTGATATGAGCTACAAGCTACAAGGAGCTAGCCACAAAACAACGTCAGTTTTTAAAATGTTGGTGGGAAGGAATTGAAGCAAACTCTGTAGATAAAATTGAAAATGTGATTCTGTTAGAACAGTTTTTCTGTGCCTGCCCAGCAGAGCTGAAAACCTGGCTAGAGGACCCAGATCCCAAAACAGTGCAAGAGGCTACTGAACTCTCAGACCACTATGCCAAAAGCAGACCTGCTCTGAGAGCGAATGGGGTGGGCGTGGCAGCACAGAAAGGGAAAAGCACGCCTTCAGGGCAGCAAAAACCCTCCCTGCCTCAACCAAAACCAGTTAGCCCCAGGTTTCGGAGAAAAGATTTCTCTGACAAAAGATATGAATGCTGGTTGTGTAAAGAAACTGGGCATACTGCCAGACAGTGTCCCAAAAGAATGAGCCATACACAGAATGGCACTAGGAAAGAAGTGGGTTGTTTGTGTGTCCCTGGAAGCATGCCTGTGAACATGAGGGAACACATGCACCCAGTCATGGTGAATGTGTACAGACAAAAGGGTTAAGGGACACAGGGGCATCCCTGACATTGGTAAAAGGAATTCTGGTACAACCTGGTCAGCTTATACCCAATAAATATGTCACTGTACAAGACTTTACTGGTGGGGAGAAAACATTGCCCCTCACTAGTGTTCTTCTAGACTGGGGTGAAACAGGGGGAACTGTGCAAAAGGTGGCTGTAGCCAAAACGTTAGAAGTGGACGTCATCCTTGGCAACAATCTCCAACAGGGGATGGTGTGTGCAGTTACCCGTAGCCAAGCAGCAAGGGAAAATTGTAGTTACCTGAACCCCACAGAAGCCATTGTGGAATTCACTGGGAGGCTGGTTCCCCAGCCTGTGTCTCCTTATATGGAGACTAATGAAAGGGGGGTAGAAATTTCCCCAATAACAGTTAACCACACAGCTACGGAGGGTTACTCCGAAGAGGGAGATGTGACCCATTGTCAGAGGGTTGGGATTGACAGTGATCCTGAGTGCCCTGACGCTAGTGCTAGGGACCCTAGTTTAGTGACTGAAGGGGACATGCCCCATGCCTTGGGAATGTGTGAGGAGTTTGCAGCTGCTCAGAGAAGTGACACTAGTCTAGAGAAGCTGAGGGCTTGGGCAGACTCTGATGGAGCACAGGGAGGTGACAGCAAACATAAGGTTTATTGGGAAAATGGACTGATGTATACTCAGGCTGTGCAGACGGAGGGAGGGGTGCTAGGCAGTCAGCTTGTCATTCCTCAGGGTTATTTATTTATTTATTTGTACATCGGTTTATAACCTTTGAGCCAGAGGCTCATTTCCAAAGGTACCTCGTCACATTGAGGACAAAACAGACAGTAAGTTCTGGTTACAGCAAAGTGTTACATACATACAAAGTCAATATATTTTTGGTTACAGCATAAGTTTTACATACTTAGGGTTACATAGAGTGGTTGTGTACATTTTAAACAATTTGGTAGATATTACAGTAATACAGCTGATAACATGCTGGTAATAGCAGAGGCTATGGTGGGGAGAGTTGGGGAGGGTGAGTTAGAGTGCTGCCTAAGTGGCATTGTCAAGAGTGTTTAGGTTAAAGCTCTGTTTACAGACAGATGCAGCTGCGAGTGCTAAACAGTTGGCTCCAAAGGGCATTTTTGAAGGTGAAGATTGTGGGGGCTTTGGAGATGGAGGCAGGGAGAAAGTTAAACCAAGATGGGCCTCTGCAGCAGAAGGACCTCTGTCCATGGGTGGTCCTGGATCTGGGGACCAGAAGACTGGACTTGCTAGAGGTTCAGATAGGGATGGAGGGCTGGGAATGGCGGATGGAGGCTGTCACCCCAGGGGGGACAGCCCGAGTAGGGTTTTCTTTGTGAGGAGGCAGATTTGATAGTGTAGTCTTTCATCAAGGTTTAGTAATTTTGCTTCATCATAGAGAAGACAAGTATGTGTGAGCCTGGGGGCACCAATAATCAGTCTGCAGGCCTTATTTAGGGTGAGTTGAATTTTGTTTAAGGCGGTGGTGTCAGCAGCACCATATACTGGCAGGCCATAGTCAATGAGTGACAGCACTGAAGATGTAACTGCTAGTCGGAGAGCGTCAGGTGGGAGGCAGTTTTTATGGTGGTAGAGGATGCCAAGCCATGTGTTGGTGGCGGAGGCAAGGGCATCAATGTGGGTGTGGTAGGTGGGGGCTGAGTCGAAAGTGACCCCAAGGTATTTGAAGGAGCTGACTTGCTCAAGCGGTTGATTGGCACTAGGGAGGATATGGAGTAGGAAGTTGTGGGCTTTGTTTTGGGGGTGGGCAAAAAACATCTTTTTTTTTTTTAAGATTAATCACTAGTCTGTGCTCTTTAAACCATGCCTCAGCATCATCGTAGGATTTTTGCAGAGTGTCCTGTAGTGAGATGGGATTGAGATGGGTGGCAAAAATAACAGCATCGTCGGCATACACAAGATTATTGCCAGAGCAGGCGTTGGGCAGGGTGTTTAGATAGACAGAGAAGAGTAGGGACCCTAGGATGGAGCCCTGAGGTACCCCTGAGTGGATGGGTCGGGTTCCGGAAAGTGTTCCATTGATTTTTACACATTGGGAGCGAGCAGATAGATAGCTTACGCACCAGGCGAGGGGGCCAGTGGAGAAACCAGTGTGGCCCAGGGCAATCAGCAGAAGGGGGTGGGAGACGGTGTCGAAGGCCTTTGAGAGGTCAACGAACACTGCACTGGTTAGTGAGCTAGCATCCAAGGAGGAGTGTAGGAAATTGGAGAACTCTACTAGCGCAGTGCCGGTGCTGTGACCAGCATGGACGCTGTGCTGCTCTGGGCATAGGACATTATGTTTGGTAAGATAGTCTGTAATTTGTATGAACACAATTTTTTCCAGGGCTTTGGAGAGGGGAGGAAGGATGGAGATAGGTCGGTAGTTTCCGGTAGAGGACCTGTCACCCTCTTTATGGATGGGTGTGACTGTGGCTGTTTTCCATGCAGTGAGGAATTGCCCCAGGCAGAGAGATCAGTTGAGTAAGCTGGTGAGTGGGTCAAGGACTTCAGCCAGCACCAGCCGGAGAATGCTGGGGTCCAAAGAATCGCTGCCACGACTGTTGCTTTTTTTAAAGCTTTCATTAGGAGTGGTCTGGCTTCCTGGGCAGATACCCTACGTAGATGGGAACTTGGGCATTGGAGGTCAAGGGAAGGTAGGGGGAGGATCAAAGAAATTACTAGGGAGGACAGAGCTAAGGTCGGTGAAGGTGGTATTTAGGTGGTTGGCTATGCAAGCAGGGTCGGTGAAGGTGGTGCCATCAATTGTGAGCTGGGATGGGGGGGAGCATGGTTTCCCATTTAATTGTTTAACATTGTCTCAGAAAGTCCGGGCACACCCCCAGGAGGAGGTGAGGATGGCCTGGTAATGGTCGGCCTTGGCTTTACGGATGGCCCATGTGCATTTGTTCCGGGCAGGATTGTAGGCCTGTCTATCCGTCAACCGTCCCGTTTCAGTGGCAAGGTTCCAGAGGTTATCTCTATTTCTGAGCATTCGTAGCAGGGCAGGGGTAACCCAGGGTGCACTGCGTTTTTGGGTCGACCTCCTGTGAGGGGTGCAGAGAGGTCACAGGCCTTGTTAAAGGTGTGGGAGAAAAAGGCGAGGGCAGTGTCTATGTCAGGTGCGAGGCAAATGGGGGACCAATTGATCTGGGTGAGAAAATGCTCGAGTTTCATCAGGCTGCCAGGGCGGAAGTGCCTGTGGGATGTGGTCAGGACTGTGGGTTTGGGGTGGGGGCCGTCCAAAGGAATAGGATAGGGGAGTAGTCACTTAGCGAGTCTGGGAGGACCTGGATGTTATGAATTTTATTGGGGCGGTTGGTGATAACGACGTCCAGAAGGGTACTGGTACCTCTCTTTGGGTTTACTCTGGTGGGTTGGGAAATTAGTTGTGTCAGGTCTAGGGTGGCAAAAGAATCTCGGGTAGTAGATGAGGAGATGCTGAGCCAGTTCACATATAGGTCCCTGACTAGGATTTGTTCCACCTTGTGGTGGTGGGTTGCAAGATATTTTGTTAAATATATCAGTGCCGGGCTCTGGTTCTTTGGGGCAATGTAGGTGGTGGTGGGATATAGAGGGCCTCTGGAGGGGTCAGGAGCAAGTTTGAGGGTGAGGGCCTGGGCCCCATTTACAAGAGCAGGGGCAGGGAGCGCTTGTTCGATGATTGTGTCCCTGGTATAGATTGCACAGCCACCCCCACGTTTGCCTACTCGGTCCTCACGGTATAAGGTATAGCCTGGAAGGGAGACAAAGGAGTCAGAGGTGGATTTGGACAGCCAGGTTTCAACCAGGGTTATGATGTCTGGTTGATGCAGTATCATAACCCTGGTCAAGACTGCACATGATATTCCCTTGTCTGGTCATCTGTGAATCGCGCGCACCACACAGCAGTTGGCCCAGAATTTCTACTGGCCCAACTTCACCCAGCAGGTGAAGGAGTACTGCAAGTGTTGTCATTGGTGCCAAGAAATAGGGAAGGCGGGCAAGAAAACCCAAGCCACCCTGATTCCATTGCTCATAGTGGAGGAGCCATTCCAGAGGGTGTGAATGGATATTGTGGGGCCTTTAAATACCCCCAGCTCCTCAGGGAACAGATTCATCCTGACTGTGGTGGATTATGCCACCCGGTACCCAGAAGCAGTCGCCCTATCCTCGCTGAGGACAAAGTGGCAGATGCCTTACTTGGGATTTTCCCCTGTGTTGGGTTTCCACAGGAGGTTATCACCGATCGAGGGGGTTCCTTCATGTCGGACCTGATGAAATGTTTATGGGAGAAGTGTGGGGTGGTGCAGAAGTGCACGACACCGTATCACCCACAAGCCAATGGGCTTGTGGAAAGATTTAATAGTACCCTGAAGTCAATGCTCCGGGCATTTGCTGAACAGCATGTGAGGGACTGGGAGAAATACCTTCCCACCTGTTGTTTGCATACAGGGAGGTGCCCCAAGAGTCAACAGGGTTTTCCCCCTTCAAACTCTTATATGGACGCCGGGTACGTGGGCCCCTAGACTTGATCTGGAAGGACTGGGAAGGCAAGCATGCCACCCAGGGAACTCCCATAGTGGATTACGTCCTTAGCTTTAGGGAAAGGCTGAAGAAGCTTATGGGGACAGCCCAGAGCAACCTGGCAGCTGCTCAACAGAAACAAAAAGTGTAGTACGACTGCAGAGCCAGAGCTTGCTCATAAGTGGTGGATCAGGAAGTCATGGCCCTTATTCCGGTCCAGAAAGACAAGCTGCAGGCTGAGTGGGCAAGACCATACAAAGTAGTTAGGAAGGTAAATGATGTGAACTATATTATACAGTTACCTGACTGAAGACAAGACAGCTAGGATGTACCATGTCAACATGATGAAGCCATATGCTAATAGGACTGACATGGTGTTTGCAGTGTGCAGTCCTGGGGAGGGGACGAACGAAGGAGACCACCTTCTGGACTTGCTGGAAGAAAGTAAGCAGGAGTCCTCTGCGGAGGCAGTTAAATTGTCTCCCCAGGAGGAATTCCGGTGACGTCACGGACTCGATGCAAGTCTAATCCGTGAAGCTCCAGCCCTGGCAAGCCTAAAAAAAAACCCAGAATCTAAGAAATACAAAACGAAAATGTCAAAAAATACAGGGGGTCAATCGCAGAGCCTGAACAGAGGCAGAAACCGGCAGGAAATTAAAGTGAATAGCAAAGATGCAGCTAGATTGAAGTCGGGCCCTTCCAGCAGATCGTCCTCACCACAAGGCCAAAGAACTCCTGAGTACGATACAGATGGGAAGAATGAACAGTTATCGCGCTCCCGATTTGAGCGACTGCTGCACGAAATAACCGAATCTAGAAAGGAGAATAAACAAGAATTTCGTGCAGTACAGTTACAACTGTCAACGTCTGAGACTAGAGTAAACCAAATAGAGGAGAGACTCTCAGAAGCGGAAGACACAGCCATACAAATGTCCGAGATAATTCAGACGTTAACACAACAGACCGAAAGCCTAAAAGCTAAATGCCTAGACCTAGAAGGCCGCTCCCGAAGAGACAATTTAAGACTGTATGGCCTCCCGGAGAATGCCGAAGTAGCCCCCTTATCAGCGTTCCTAGAAAATCTTCTGAAGGACGTACTTGACCTGCCTTCCACTATGGTATTCCACATAGAGAGAGAGCTCACCGTGCGCTTCTCGCAAAACCAACTGATCCGGCGACACGCCCAAGATCTATTGTTTTCAGATTGAATTCATACTCAGTTAAAGAAGAAATACTTCGGCGAGCGTGGGCAAAAAAGGACATACGATACTTAACACATAGGCTTTACTTAGATCACGACTACCCTACCGAAGTGCAGATGGAAAGAGTTAAATATGGGCCCATCCTCAGAGCGCTCAGAGAGAAGTCAATACGTTTCCATACCCCATATACTGCGAGGTTGAGGGTCTTCTGGGAGGATGGAACGAAGATCTATGCGTCGGCTGAAGAGGCTCTTGAAGCTCTTGGGAAGCGTAATATTGTAGTTAAGGAGAGGAGGAACCAAGATTCAGGAACCTGGGAACTCGGAAAACGACGTGCGGCTGACAGGAAGACGGGGGGAACCAGTAAGAAGACGCACACGGAGCTGGTGTGCAGTATCCAGAAGCTCCGCGAAAGAAAGCTCACCCGCCGAGAGACTCCAACTTGAGACGAGTGAAGGGAAACCACAATTCTCTATTGGGAGCATGTCTGACCTCGATCTAGTCGTAGATTTGGCTGTACTTCCAGAACCCAAGATGAGTACAATACTTACCCCTAATACAATTTAAAGCTGGGGAACTGAAAATACCAGACCTACTTGAACATAATGAACAGAACTGAACATTAGGAGAATGCTATTATAAATATATGGCACTCAACTTACTGTTTATTTCCTTTTCTTTGTTTTCCCTCCCCAGTATAACTGTAAATATCAAAACTAAAGGTTTTGGATGCTGGATGGAGTGGGGGGGAGGCACTTGGAACTCATGGAGATAAGTGACAGGGCAAATTAGGGTACTGGTTTGGAGTACCGAGAGCAATTGGCTGGGGACACCTCGCGCCTCCATCCTAACTATACTCATTCCTGCCCCCAGGAAAGCTAAAGGCATCTAACTGACAGCATAACAAACCGAGGCCTAGGGTCTCCCCCTTTTTTTTATCCCCCAATAGGTGTAAGAACAACCAATATGATGAGGGGAAAAATTCAAAGGCTGACTTGGAGTGGATGTATGAGAAAGGTCATGTCTTAATATTTAGGGCCGGCTTCTCCTCTACAAAACAACATGACGTATAGCAAATCATACATAGGCCACCCGGGCATGGAGTAAGCTAGGATTCCAGGTTTTAAGACACCTTGCACAGGAGCCCAACGACAGCGAGGCTCTGGGGGGGTGGTCCTCCGGAAATGGAAGGGTAAATAATCCCCCCTCTCTCTCCCCTAGTAATAGGAGTGAATAGGGGCTAGTTACGATACATAGCCCCCAACCTTGGAAGAACAGTAGTTGAAAGTTACTGTTGAAATGTATCAGAAGTTAAATAGTGGTTGTAAATATTTGTTTGAGTTATGGAAAGCAGGGTATTTGGTTTTGGTAGGCGCTACAGATACTTCTAGGAAAATAGCAGTACAGGGGAAGAAATGGGTTGGCCACCTGGGGAGAAACCTGCAAAATACAAGTAAAACAAAATGGTGCTATCCAAATGGGTGATACGATGCAGAACTGGACAGTGTGCACTTACAATGTGCATGGTGTCACAAACCCCATTAAGAGGGCAAAGATACTTCAATTAATGAAACGGCAAGGAGTAAATATATTATTGCTGCAGGAGACCCACCTTACAAACGCAGAGCACAAAAAATTCGAGAACTTGGGTTTCTCCCATGTGGTGGCCTCATCGTACAAAGGAGGTAGGCGAAGGGGAACAGCAGTGTTAATAAGAAAAGGTACCCCTTTTGAAATTACAGACAGAGTGATCGATAAGGAGGGTAGGTACGTGCTAGTTAAGGGTACATTGGAGGGTCAACAGCTCACTCTAGCCTCAGTCTACGTGCCACCGGCATCGGAATTTGCAACTTACCGAGGATTTTTAACCAAACTGGTGGGCTTGGTAGAGGCAGGCTGATATGGGGGACTTCAATCTTGATATAACTGGGGGAAATGGTGGTTCCATACAAGGCAGAGCAAGTAAGATGGGTAGGAAAGTGCAAAAGTTGATGCAGGAGTTGGGCTTTGAAGACCCCTGGAGACACATTTTGGGGCAAGGACGAAGGCATACCTTTAATTCGCAGGCACGCGATATGTACTCCTGCTTGGATTATCTGGTAACACAGGAAGAGCAGCTGAGTAATATCCTGCAAATCTGGCAGGGAGACTTTGTACTCTCAGATCATACGCCTATTTTTTGTAAGGTACAATCCCAAACGCTGAAAAAAAGAATGTTCTGGAGGCTTAATTTGTCAGTAATCAGAGATAAGGAGACGCGGGAACTGATAAACAACACAATAACCCAAGCAGTCCAAGACAACGACAATCAGGAAATAACAGATGAAATTCTATGGGACACAGTAAAAGCGATAGTGAGGGGGAAAGTTATTTCGATCTCCTCGCACAAAAAGAAGCAAAGGGAGGATAGGAGGATTACTCTAGAAAATAAAATAAAAACAATGGAAGAGGAACAGAAGATAAGGCAAAGCAAAAAACGAACCAAGGAACTATGTATACTCAAGAAACAGCTTAATAGTATATTAGACTACGCAGTAGAACAGAAACTGGTATACCTTCGGCACAGATACTACGATGGGGGTCCGGGGTTCACGAGAATGGTAGCAGGTCAGTTAAGAGCCCGTAAGGCAAAATCCACGATTGTAAAAGTTGCACACCCGATCCTAAAAACTTATAACACCACGACCCAAGGCATTTCTGAGGCCTCCGCTAATACTACTCAGAACTGTACTTAGAGAAATTAGCCCTCTAAAGAAGAAATTGGGGAATTCTTAACAGCCCTTTAAACTTCCGACCCTAACACGAGAGCAAGGAGAAAGCCTAATATTCCAATCCTACCCAATGAAATCAAAACAACGATAGGGGGATTAAAAACAGGCAAATGCCCGGGAACCGATGGGCTCCCAGGAGAGTTTTACAAAACTTTCTCCAAAACGTTAACTCCTCTACTTACAAAGATATTCGCCAAAGTAACCTCCCGAAATGGGGAGATCCCCCCATCCTGGAACGAGGCGATAATTTCGGTTATCCACAAAGAAGGTAAAGACCCCATGCAATGTTCCTCATACCGTCCCATATCCATCCTAAACACGGACTACAAGATCCTGGCCACGATACTGTCCAAAAGGCTAACTAAATATGCCTCAACTTTGATAAACATGGATCAATGTGGCTTTATCCCGGGACGCCAAGCCCAGGATAATGTGAGACGCACAGTCTACATTATGGAGCGGATCACAGAAAGGAAAATTACGTACCTACCGTAATTCTTGATCTTCTCTTGTATCTTCACCATTCATTACTTACTGGGTGTAAGCCGAGGCGTGCACCCGCCACGGGAGCCTTTTTTTTTTTTAGTTTGAACTGCCCCAGCCTCGAGAGCGATCGCCATGCGCCGCGCGAGGGGAGGCCGCGCAGTAGCGATCGACTCCTCCTCCAACTCAGTTCTGTGAGCCGGAGAGGCAAAAATGGAAGCAGAAAATATAGATAGCGAGGCAAGATAACCGAGGGATAGCAAAGCAAGGAAGAATGAACTGAAAAAGGAATAAGCCGATGGAGGAAGGACAGAGGAGATAAGAACATCCCTAGCCTAGGGAGTGCAGGGCCTCCTTACCTGGCGACTCTAGGAGGAGAGATGAGTAAGGAAATGAGAAAATAGAAGAAGAAGAAGAAAGAGAAGAGAGAGATGGGATGTTGAAGGACCAGAATGCCCAACGAGCATAGTTAGCTTGTAGCTGAAGGCTCACTAAAGGGGAAGCAAGAACCTCGGAGATAGAGCTGAAGAGAAGGTTCACCCAACCCGCTTAGACAGACTCAGGAGGGCATAGTCCTCATCATCAACATGCCATTAGCCTTCGACACCACCTCGGCTCCTGGCCGCGAAGGCCTTTAACTGGAGGACAGCTACGAGGGAAGAATAAAACCCCAGCAGCATGAGAGCGCTGCTCAGGGTTTAGAAATGGAAAATGTAAGCCTTTCAGGCGTTCCAAGAAAGAAACGGGACTCAGACTGACTGGCTAAGGCCGGCCAAGGCTTAGGCTGGCTAAGATTGGATATGGTCAGCAGAGCTCTACTGTAAAAATTGTCCAGGAGGACACTTAAAGGGAGAAACCACTTAGCAAAACAGCGAGAAGGATAGCCTACCTTCTCATTTGCCTTCTTGTTTGATTTCTCCTTTTCCTTTTTTTACAGATAAAAAATTTTTTTTTTTTAACTAGATGCATGACCCAGATACCAAGATGCCTATAGCAGTCGGAGAGAGTTCCTCAGCATTTTTTTTTTTTTTTTAGAAGAGAAAGGAACAGACGACTTTCTCCTCTGCTCTGCAAGGCAAGAATAGAGGGGGATTAGATTTCAGGGCAACTATCTGAACACGGGATTGCAGGATCAAACTGAATAGCCTGAGCCAGGCCAAACAACCCCAGAGGTATCTTGCCATAAGAATAGCAAGAGATAGTTGTGCAGTCTGATCGCCAATGCAATCCACGAGATGGCCCATGAATCTTAGAGTAAATAATTTTTCTGATTTTAAACCCCCCAAGAAGATTTTTTTTTTTTTTGGAAAATGAAGCAATTTTCCTATATTTTATATAAATGCAGAGAGAGGAAGGAGACGGGAGGTGGAGAAGCCACAGGAAGAGGCCACTGAGGGGATGGTGGAGGAAGTAATGAATGGTGAAGATACAAGAGAAGATCAAGAATTCGTAGGTAATGCTACTTTTCCTATCTTCCCTTGTCAATCTTCACCATTCATTACTCCTGGGTGAGTATTAAGCTCTCTTCCCCTGGAGGGGAAGAGGCCATACCCTGAGGGAACAAGACCCCAGCCTTCTGTTGGTGAGAAACAGAAGGAGAAGACCCTGGCTTATTCAGAAAGCCTAAGTGGGAGAAGAGCTAGGAGGTGCCTCCCGAGGACGAGGAGACGGAGGGAGCCCCTGTAAAGTCTCCTAGCTCTGGAAGAGAAAAGACGGGTCCCCCGGAAGGCGGAGCGAATCACCCTACGCCGGGCCAGGGGTGACAACCTGGAAAGACGAAGCCATGCCGTCCGCCTGATGCAGATCGCTGTCCCCGCAAGCCTGGAAGCCACCTCACTGGCGTCATAAGATGCCCTTGCTTGGTGTCTTGCCAGCTCCAGGCCTACCGCGGAGAGGGCAACGGCTTGTCTGGTTTGCTCCGTATCAGGCATAGATGCCAGCAGCTGGGACATCATCGACCACAGATGCCGGTTGTAGGCAGCGTGGTGAGCCTGATGTGATGCAATACATGCACTCGCACGAGAAGAAGAGAACACTCTTCGCCCCCAACAGTCGAACTGGAGAGAGTCCGAATCCGGTGGGCGGTCGTGCGCCAGGCAACGGCGCCCAGAAGGAGTATCCAGGTATACCAAACCTGAGGACGGGTTGGGAAGGGAACCTAGAGACTCAGAGGGGGCACAATACCTACGCTGGCAGTCCGCCGGGGCTGGGGAAGAAGCGGCAGGGGACTGCCATGACCGGATAGACGCCTCCTGGAAGGGGATAGGCCAGGAAGGTACCACCAGATGCTGGGCACTGAATTCACCAAGGAATTCACGCGCCTCCGCTCGGTATTGTCTCTTCGAACGAGGGAACTGGAGATCCTCACCATCCTCGAGAGGAAACGCTGATATTCTGTGAAATCAGCATCGAGGACAGATGAGAGGGTTCTCTCCCTCGGAGGAGGGAGACGAGGATGATGGGGAACTGGAATGCCCAGAGGATTCCTGCGGCGGTGGGAGAGTCGAAGACCCGCCATGCATGTATCTAACATATGAGGGGAAGGCCTGAGAACCCTGAACTGCCCCCAGGATAACGGACCCGTGAGGACCGACATGGCCTGGGAGCGGGGTGGTGAAGGCAGAGAGATGGGAGAGGGCACCTCCATGAGGTAACTGCTCTCTGCAGGGCTCTGGAATCCGGGAAAGGGCCCTGAAAGAGGGATCCCGGATATCAGACCAGGCCGCAGAACGGAACTCTGGGAAGCGGAGCCTGGAAGAGCCCTGGGGAGAACCTCCCATGACGACGCCGGGACTGCATGGATCCAGAAGGGCAGTCCGCGACAAACGCCGCCGAGGACACCCTAGAACCCTGGAGGGAGGGGAGGCTCTGCACTGCTCCTGGCCACCCCCCTGAGTGGCTAAAGAAGACCGAGCAGCAGACCCCTGCACTCAACCTCGGACTCTGAGAGGCCCTCCTCCCCACCACAGCGCCCCTGTCCCTAGAGAGGGCAACAGCACCCTGAAGGTAGCTGTCACTGGCCTCCAGAGAGGGAGCCTCCCCGCGTCACCCCCATGCCTGCCCTCCGGCTCCCAGCCACCCCAGCCGGGAACCTCAGGAGACGACGGAAGGGGGACAGAGGGAGGGCTCGCTGCGCCGCCTGGCACCTCTAGCCACCGGGGACCCAGACTCCGAAGAGTGGGGGTGCCAGGATGGGTCCACGTCTGAATCATCGCCCTCCAAGGAGGACGAGATCAGCAGGACTCTCAATGCTGGCCACCCCAGGGTCCTTGAGGCCACGGGCCGAACGGCCCCGTACCAAGGGAGGCGCCGCCTTCCTCCTTCACGCCGGTAGCAGCCAGGTTTAGCTCATTATTTCAACGGGCGCTGCAAGGCCGGCACCGCCTGAGGAAGGACAAGGCCCACGGCGCCGCGGGCGCGTCGAGCGGTAGGGCGGGCCGCCGACGGCGCCTACCTGTCCATCGGCGCCGCCAACGGCGCTGAGGCCCAAAGCGGTACCGCCAGTGGCGCCGCTGTATCACCGGCGCCGCTAACGGCGCTGATCTCAAGCGGCGCCGCAATGGCACCGCTGATTACCGGCGCTAACGGCGCTGATTCAAACGGCGCTGACGATCACCGCACCGCGAACGCGCCAGGATCTCAAACGGGCGCCGAAGGCGGCGCCGAGGTCCACCCGAGCCAGGCCCAAAAGTCGAGGGCTCGCCACGGGGAGCCTGCACTCGAAGAGGTGACTGCCGAGGCGGTGTCGGGCGCCAGCTGCCCCGGAGGGACTACGATGCTCCCCGACACCGCTGAAGGGCCCCTCTCGGCAAGAAAAGACGAGAGACCCCCTCCTCAGACAGAGTAGGCCCGGAGGGGACCCGGGAAGGGCCTAGAGACCTTACCTGAGAATCCCTTGTTTACCGCCGCCCCTCAAGGTCGGCGGGCTTGCCGAGCTTGAACGCGCTGGACTTCGAGGACACGCGTCCATGGAGAAACAGGCGCCGCATCTAATCCATGTCATGGTTGGGTCCCAGGCAACGAAGACAAACGCTGGCGCCGGTCCGAGACGGAGAAATGCCGCCACAGTAACACCGACGATAGGGGCGTCTGCTTTCAAACACGCTTAGCTCCGAACCGGACATAACGCAAATCAACAAGAAAAACAGTAGAAAGCACACCGCGCCCGCTTAGAAATAAAAGAACGCTTTATGACTGGCTGGAGTGTGCGGAAAGAGGAGTCGAGACGAGTCAAAATATGGACGCCCAAACAGGTGCTGCCTCGACGGCGGGAGAAACAGAACTGAGTTGGAGGAGGAGTTTGTCCAACAACTGCCGTCCAAGATGACGATGACGCCGCTTCTCGAGGGCGGGGCCGTTAGGGCAACTTAAAAAAAGGTTTCATGACGGGTGCGCCTGCTTACACCCAGTAAGTAATGAATGGTGAAGATTGACAAGGGAAGATCAACATATTCCAGCAATTTTGCTAAGTCTCGACGCAGAGAAAGCTTTCGACAAAGTGTAATGGAAATATTTAAAAGAAGTACTGCTCGAGTATAATTTTCCCGCCCCACTGGTAGATATCATCTTCAAATTTTACAGATGCCCCATTGGGTATATACGAGTAAATGGCCACATTTCAAAAAAATTTCACTTACAAAGAGGGACTAGGCAGGGGTACCCCCTCTCCCCCCTCCTTTTCGCCTACTACATAGAGCCATTAGCCCAAAGTCTGAGGCAGGCCCCTGACCTACAAGGTGTTCAGATGGGAGGAAGGGACCAAAAACTGGTCCTTTTCGCAGATGACATCCTAGTTTATATCACTAGCCCAGACATGTCATTGGGGGTTCAATTTAAATTAATTAAGCGCTTTGCTAATTTATCGGGATTCACCCTTAATGTAAACAAAAACTGAAGCCCTAGCCCTAATTACACTCCGACTCGTCACAAAAAAAGTACCCCAATTAAATGGGATAAACAAGGTATAAGATACCTGGGGATCATTATACCCAAGAACTTAAGGGAATTGTCAGCTCATAACTACGATCCATTAGTTCAAAACATAAAACACGACTTCAGAAGGTGGTCTATGCTCCCCACAACACTTTACGCAAGGAACCTGGCCTTAAAAATTAATATACTCCCAAGATTCGTATATCTATTCCAATGTGTCCCCTGTTCTCTTACTTCTAAAGAACTCCTATCCTGGCAAAAATTACTAAACAGTTACCTATGGAATTATAAAAGACGAAGAGTGGGCTTCCTGAAATTAACTCTCCCAAAAGTCGAGGGCTTGCCTCCCCTTCCTCGAGAATACTGGTAGCCTCGCAAATGTGGTTAGCGATATTGTGGGGAAACAAAACTTATCAAGCATGGTGGAAGTTAATCGACCTGGAGAGGGACGTGCCAGACCCTCTCCCATCTTGCCTATTTTCACCCCAGTATCTTAGAGAAATGGCGCTGCGGGTCCCCCCTGCAACAGCGAGCATTCTCAGAGCCTGGCAGATGGGCATAAAACACAAAGCATGTTAGCAGTATAGTTGGAAGTATAAGTGGTTTATAACGAACCAAGCATTTAACAATCAATGGTATAAAAAACAAATTAAAAAAGGACTTAGAGGCCCCATGGCAACTCCTGAGAGGGACGAATGTCCTGTCCTTTGAGGAGGCCCAGAGCATATTTGGGTGGACAGAAAAGGACAGGCTATTTTACTACCAGGCAAGGTACTACATTATAAAACATTTAAGACAACAAGAAAAGAGTGCCATAATATGTGAAGAGGATGCCCCATGGGTGCAAATATGGTCCTCACAGTATGGTGAGAAAGCAATAACAAACATTTACAAGTCATTAATAAACCGTGTCAGGCACGCTATTGCTCCAGTACAAACAAAATGGGAGCGGGAGCTCAGTCACCCAATAACAGATAGAGAATGGGAGAGGATCTGGAGGGCAACTTGGGCAACTACCTCCTCCCCGATATGGGCGGAATTTGTTTGGAAAGTGAGGGTGAGGTACTTCCTGGTACCCTTCGCTAAAGTATTAGGAGGTCTGGGAGTCTCATCCCAGTGCTGGAGAAAATGTGACGAGAATTGTGCCTCTCATAAACATATCTTCCTGGATTGCCCTAAACTAGAGGGATTTTGGAGCAGTATAAAAGAGCACATAAAAGGTATTTTAAACATACAAGACAGAGTTGACCTTCCAAGCTTGATCCTGGGAATCCCGCCAATATGGGTAACAGACAAAACTCAAAAATATTTATGGGCAATATTATTAGCTGCTGCCTACAAATCAATAACCAAAAAATGGCACCAGATAGACTCTCCCTCGATCGGGAATGGAAGGCATTAATCCTTCAAATCCAGCATAACGAGCAGATATCTATGGTCTCCAGGATCGATCAGAGGTCTACACAGCAAGGTGGACAAGGTGGAACTGTATCATGAAAAACTAGCTTAAAGCTCATTAAAACAAAGGAAGGTATAGGCAATAGTGTGGGAGTGGACTCAAATAATTTATATCTACTTTAGAACCTATGCTGTAACTGGAAGGAGGTAACAACCCCAACTGCTAAGAAAGTTATACAGAAAAGAGAAAAGAGTAAGAGCATACAAAAGTTATCCCTGCGCTAAGTTGTGTATGATTTAATTTTCTTTTAAAACTAGGTTGTGATCAAATGTAATCTTATGTGTTTTAACAAGAGCTATATGTAATGAACATCTGATAAACTAAGCTGTAAAGGAAAAAAAAAAGAAAAAGAGAGAAAAACAGTGTGATGTTCTAGAATTGAGATGAAATAAAAGAAGTATATAAAAAAAAAATTGTCTCCCCAGCTGGCCCCGGACAAGATCCAGGAAGGAAGTAAGGAAGGTTTTAGCAGACTTTGCCCCATTGTTTAGTGTCAAGCCTGGACTAACCCCCTTAGCAATGCATGATGAGGAGACAGGGACACAGAAGCCCATACGACGGACAGCATATCGGGTGTCAGAGGCTGTCCAAAAGGACATTAGGAGGGAAGTGGAGGAGATGCTGGATTTAGGGGTAATCTAGAGATCCCACAGCCCCTGGGCCTCGCCCGTAGTCCTTGTGCCCAAGCCAGATGGCTCTACTCATTTCTGCATGGACTATTGTGGACTGACTGCAGTCACAAAGTCAGATGCCCACCTGATGCCCCAGATGGACAAATTCCTGGACAAGCTGGAAGGGGCAACCTACCTTACTACCACTGACCTGACCAAGGGGTATTGGTAGGTAGAGTTAACGGACAGAGCTAGGGAGAGGTCAGCCTTTATCACTCCGATAGGCTTATTTGAATTTAAAGTAATGCCTTTCAGAATGAAGAACATCCCGGCCACTTTCCAAAGGTTGGTGAACCAGGTGTTAAATGGTGCTGAGGAGTACGCCATGGCATACCTGGATTACACTGCCATCTTTAGTGCCAGCTGGGAGGAACACCTGTCCCACCTTAGGGAAGTGCTGGGCAGGATACAGAGGGCCGGGCTCACTGTCAAAGATGAGAAGTGCCAGGTGGCCATGGGAGAGTTAGCATACCTCGGGCATGTGGTAGGCCGGGGACAGCTCTGTCCTAACCAAATAAAAATAGAGGTGATCCAGGCATGGCCTAGACCAGAAATGCAAAAGGAGGTCAGGAGTTCTCTCGTGACAGCAGGGTACTATAGAAAATGTGTACCCAATTACAGTGCCCTGGCTGCTCCCCTATATGACCTGGTAAAGAAAAGGATGCCAAAGAAAATTACCTGGGACCCAGCCTGTGAGAAAGCCTTTGCCAGACTGAAGGAGGCACTGTGCAGTGCTCCTGTTTTGACAAGTCCTGACGTGGGTATTGGGGCAGTACTGAGTCAGACATCCAACCAAGGGAAAGATCACCCGGTAGTGTACCTGAGTAAAAACTTAGTTCCCAGGGAGCAGGCATACTCTACTGTGGAAAAGGAGTGTCTTGCCATAGTGTGGGCCCTAAAGAAGTTGGAACCATACTTGTATGGGCAGCTTTTTGTGGTACAAACTAACCACAACCCCCTGGTTTGACTGACGCAAATGGAAAAGACTACTGGTAGATTGTTAAGATGCAGTCTTGCTTTGCAAGGGTATGACATGACAATCCTACATAGGGCTGAGCGAAAAATTAGAACTCAGATGGCTTTTCTTGTGCCTATGAGGAGTGAACTGATTTTGGAATCTCATCCCATGCAGGGAATAGAGCCCCTAAATTCGGTCTAGGTGGGGAGGATTGTGACACTTTCACAGCTGGTTCTGATTACTCTCTGATTTTTGTAATATATAAAAAATGTAGTATGATTGGCTGTCATGAGAAATCCTGTGCTCATGGGATGACACCCCCCCCCCCCAGGTATCACTTCAAAGGACAGGATATATGTTAAACAGCAGATCTCTGTAAGGTGACTAACTTCCCAGTTTGCTTTGAAGATAGGAACTAAAATATCCATTTTATGACATCCTCAGGAAGGTCAGTTAATTGCAGCTGGCGTCACAAAGCATATTGCACCTCAGTGAGATCTGGCAGAGAGTTATAAAGAGTCCTTTGATGTCTTTGAGAGAGGAAACTGCTCACAGAGCAAAGAAGTCATTTGGAAAATGAGTTTTTCTGAAGTCACAGAATTTAACACCTCTTGATAGGACATCCTGTTTTGTATAATTTTTATATTCTGACAGGGAGGAGCTAGGTGACCTCATGGAAGAGGTTGGCAAAGAGTTTTAATCTATATTCTGTATTCCATTTAGAGACATTCTTGTTTGGACTCTCTGAAGAAGAAACATCTACTTCAAGTACTGATAGAAGATACACATTAGATAGACAAGTCTAATTGTATGGTGGTAGGAATTTGTTTGCATTTTTTTAAAACCTTGTTCTTTTAAGTGATTGTATGCATTGTGATATATTATTCTGTATTTACATTTTTCATTTTTATCTATTTTATAGTAAACCTCTATTTTAAAGAGACTGCTTGGTGTGCCTTCGAAATTCTGTCTTTGACAAGTGAAGCATATATGGTTAAAGTTAGCACTGTGCAGAGCTTAATGGTAATACCAAACTGGGAAAAGGTAAGAGTTTATCTGAGGTCTTTCACAGAGTTTTTAAGGGTTCATTTTGTACACCTAGAAACATAGAAACATAGAATTTGACGGCAGATAAGGACTGCTTGGCCCACCCAGTCTGCCCATTTCCCTACCTGATGGATAAGCTGCAGATCCTAGTTAACCAGCAGCCTACTTCTTCCTACCCCAACCCCCTAGAATTGCCTTATGACTGTCCCATGCATGCTTGAATTCCACCACTGTTTTTGACTCCACAACCTCCTCTGGAAGGCTGTTCCATACATCCACACCCTCTCTGTGAAAAATACTTCCTTAAATTACCTCTGAGCACGCCCCCTTCTATCTTCAAATTAGCCCCTTGTTCTTGCACACCCTTTTTTTGAAAGATGCTACCCTCTTGGACTTTGTTGATTCCCTTAAGGGTACTTGAAAGTTTCTATCATGTCCCCCATCCCTCCTTTCCTCGAGGCTATACATATATTAAGCTCCTTAAGTCTCTCTTCATATGTCTTCTGGTGCAGACCCTGCACCATTTAGTTCTCTCCTCTGGACAGCTTCCATCCTGTCTATGTCTTTGCGGAGACTGGGTCTCCAGAACTGCACGCAGTACTCCAGATGTGGTCTCACCAGCTGTCTGTACAGAGGGATAATAACTTCTTGTTTTCTACTGGTTAGGTTCGCGTAAGCGAAAGATATCTGGCATCCCCCGAAGAGCAGAATTATGTGAGCCTGTACATTGGGTACGCTAGCAAGAGGTTCACAGTTTGAATCCCTCCAGAACTTGAGACCAAAGGTGACTCGAACCCACAAAACAGACAGGAGGGTTAACCTGTTCTGTTCCTGTTCACAGTACTGTGCTCGGAGGTTGGCACTGTGGGAACAGAGGGCCTGACCTGCTGAGTGGGGCTGTGACACCTACCACTCTCTACTCCTTCCTTTGGCTGACCTATGAGTGATCCGCCCTCTCATCCTACCCCACGTACAGGCTTAGTTGATTCATTGACTTCGGCCTCAGGACTTCCTGCTCTGGACCCAGCCATGCACTATAATAATACGTTCACTTCCTTGCTCCAGATTCTTCCTGCTTTCCTGATTGCCTACCTTGTACTTCCTGAGCTTAATTTCAGCGCTATGCTGCATCCTGGATCACCTTCAGCGGACTTAGTCATGTCTCCTGCCATTCATCTGTTGGATCTGCCTATTCCTAGTCTGCCTGCCTTGCCCTTGCCTCTGCCACGTTTCCTTCTCCATGACCTGGAACCGGTTTGCTTCTGCTGCTCCTTGCCTACCTTCTTCAGATTGTTTTCCTCCCTTGGGCATTTCATTGGATATCAGTCTGCCAGAAGCCTTCATCCATGTTTCTTACTCATCTCCAACCTTTATCAGGATTGGATGCATTGGCAAAAATGTCTCACTTTCAGTCACACTACTCCAGTTCTAGATGCTGCAGCCTTCGCCTTGCTCACTCACACCTACTTCCACTTGTCGAGGATAAGCTTCTTCCTTCCACTGGATTTATTTCTGGATTACATCTCAAGATAGTCGCCTCAATTCTCTTGGATGCTTTTTGCCATGCTGCCTCAACTCCTTCCAAATTACTACTACTGTCTCCGTCAGAACTCCCAGCTGAGCTCTATTCCATACTGCCTTACTTATCGTAACTTAAGCCTGACATTGATCTAATACAGTTTCAGGATGCTTATTACCTCTGGTCAAGTTGCCAACTCATCTGCCCAGGTCTCTTCACTGTATTCTTTACCATCCCCGATCATCAGGATATGACAGTCTATAGCACCTTTTTACTGCTCTCATAAGTCTTCCTTAGAATATATTACTACTCCACACGGAACTGACTCAGGGTATGTTACCATTTGCAGTACCATATACAATCTATTCTTTACTCCTTCACTACTACTTCTGCATTGCATGCAGGTTCGACAATTACTATTACTCTCTACCACTGCTCTACAACCTGCCTTGCCCTGAGGGACAGAGGTGTCACTGCAATGCACTTCAAATGACCTGGGCCCCTAAGGGCCCGGAGGTCCTTGAACTTATATTATTAATGCATTCTCCTGCCTGCTTCCATGACCTGCTTCACCCATCTGGGCCTGGGGGTTCAATTACTTCTACTCCATACCTGCCTCGCCCAGCATCGGGGCCTGGAAGCTCACATATTCTACTCTATGCCCGTCTGCCTGCCATGTCTGCCAGCCTTAGGAGCTCCTTTCTGCTATGGACTCACATCTGGATTTGTTTAGCCATTCGTCATCTATTCCTGTGGATGCTGCTGCCTTGCCGCTTCAGTCATATGGATCTACTACTACTATACTCCTACCAGGACACTTACTTGAGTCTATCCAGAAGACTTTCAATCTTATGATTTACACCTCGACATTACTCTACTCTAATGCTCTAAGGCTTATTGGATCCTGTTATGACACTACTTCATCAGACTTGGCCCTCTCAATTGTTTTTCATCGTTTATGACTAGTAAGCACGTCAATGCTAGACTCATCATCATTCTAACCAGTCTAATTCCAGCTGATGTAACACTCTGGTCTCCCTGAACGTGTGTATATACATTGCTCAGTAGAACCATGTTGCTCACCAAAATGACAGCTCTTCGATTTACATGCTTATGTATATTCCCTTAATATACTCCGCTGCATACCTTACTTAATCAATTCAATACTACTCTTCTACCATTACGTCTGCATCATGCAGATTCGTTTTTACTACAACTGCTGACCTATGTGCAAGTCCACTCATTTCGCTATCTACTCATACTTATCTGCTTCACCCTCATAGAGCCTAGAGGTTCATCTAAGACACTCATGACTATTCTATGACCTGCTTTGCCACTAGGAGCCTGGAGGTCCTTTCAACTTTATACTACCTATTCACATTAAGATTTGTTTTCAACTCACTTTATTTGCTTCACATATTCTGAATCGGAAGCTCCTACTGCTCTGCTCTCTCTAAATCGCGCAGCCTGCACCTAGCTCCTGTGCTTCACTACCAAGGCATTCATTTGCAAAGCTTGCCAAGCGGAACGAACCAAATGCCCTCATATTCAGGGTTTTATGTCTTAGCCATTTGGTTACTGGTTCTCCTCGGAAGACTTCCTCACTTTCTAGATCATGTCACCTATGCAAATTCGATGTTTCAAATTATTATGTTCGACCATGGATTCAATCTACTATCGGATTCTGCCCTGGTCTTGGATTTCTTGGACTAGGAGTTCACTAGAAGGATGTGCTGCCATCTTCACCTGACATTCAAATATCAGTACTGTTATTCAGCTTCTTGCTTACACTGGATCAGGATCTACAACCTGATTCCGGATTAGCCAACAACTTTAAATCATTAATTAAGGATTACTTTCCTTTAATATGCCCAGAAGGACAGGTAGGTCAGTAGCAATAGGTCCTCAGAGGTTCCCCCCTAGGGTTTTTTTCCCTCTCCTGCATGCTACTGGCCACACTCTCCAGAGCTGGAGGAGATAATCGTACTATATCATTATTTCGTTTGGGGGTCTCATACTACTAGACTAAGCTTCCTTCCTATGGTGGGATACAGAGAAAGGCCAAAATATAAAGTCATAATAAGTTACTCATCAGTTCAAGCATCTAAGCACCTTGTATATACTAACCAGTCCACATGTACTATAATCACTGACTTGTTCATGTCTATGCCGAAGTACCTAAGCACTAATCATTTCATACTACTAATACTTTGCAAGCATTGTCCTACTTACTGGTCTGGCCTCTGTATCCAAGCACACCCTACATCAGCTACAGTATGTAACATAAGCACTGAGCTATGAGCCACACATAACTGAAAGGTCGCATGCCTGCGGTTATGTGGGGGAAGAGCTCCTCCCCCACATCATACTTAACTTTACTTAAGCCAGCAGGCAAACCACTGCTCTACTTAGAGCGAGTTGCACTCGTCCTCCATCCTCCCCTGACACCTTCACCTTCTATGGACCACATGCAATCATAATTATTCTCCCATCCTCATCTGCTTGAGAATCTCAGGATCACGAGAACAGCTGCACGGGAGTCTGAGCTGGATGTCATTGTGCACTTAGGGACAAATGACTTGGCTCATCATGAGATCAGAGCAGTGCAAAAGGACTTTGTAGAGTCGGGGAGGGGCCTAAGACAAGTAGCACACACAGTATCCTTCTCAGAGGTGCTGCCTGTCAATGGCATGGGGGAGGTGAGGGTACTTTGCACCACGCAGTTTAATGAATGGTTGAAAAAATGGTGTGGAGCACAGGGGGTTGGCTTCATTGGTAACTGTGGTTCCACCAGGAGGGACACTATCCTATACTGGCAGGATGGTCTGTATCTGTCCAGGAAGGGAACAAGTCTTTTGAGCAATCTGTTTAAATGCTTCATTGGCAAGCTTTTAAACTAGTCAAAGAGGGAGGCACTGATAAGCAGCAGGAAAATCCCAGCCTCTCCCTACAAAACAGGGTATTAAATGAGAAAAAGACCGAGGTAGAAAGGTCAGTGGGGGATGCTGCAACAGAAGGTAAAGCCATCAAAAAATGGAGAGCAATGAGTACCAATGCCCGTAGTCTGGGTAACAAGCTTCCTGAATTAGTGGCCTGATGGAGGAGGAACATCTGGATATTGTGGCAGTCACAGAAACATGGTACACACAAAACCATGACTGGGACGTAAACATACCAGGATACACTATCTACAGGAGGGACAGGGAGGGTAAAAGAGGAGGAGAAGTAGCTCTTTACATAAGGGAAGGAATCAAAGCAACAGAGCAAAAGGGTAAACAGGGAGGAGAAGAAGCACTGTGGGTAAATTTGGAGACAGGCAATGGCACCACAATCCGCACAGGGGTTGTATACAGACCCCCTTCTCAGGCGGAGGAAATGGACAAGGAAATGATAGAAAGTATACTTAGAATGGCAGAAAAAGGGGAGATATTGCTGATGGGTGATCTGAATATGCCAGATGTTAACTGGAGGCCAGTTGCAGCAGCCACTTCGAAGAGTGGGGTTATTCTAGATGCCCTACAGGGGGCATGCCTTAGACAACTAGTATTGAAGCCCACTCGAGAGGGAGCAATCTTAGACCCGGTTCTCTCAAATGGAGATGGAGAGAGGATCACAGATGTAGAAGTGGGTAGCCATCTGGGAAATAGTGACCATCGAACAGTATGGTTCACAATAAACACAGCAATAGAGTCAAGCCACACAAAGGCAAAAGTACTGGACTTTAGGAGGGCTGACTTTGCCAAAATGGGTGAGTGCCTAAGGAATGCACTAGCAAATGGGCAGGAAGGAGGGGTGGAAGAACAATAGGGAGTAATAAAAACTGCCATCACAGAGGTAACGAGCCTTTGTGTGAAGAAAATAAACAAAACCAAACGATGTAAGAAACCACTATGGTTCTCAAAGGAAGTGGCAGTGAAGGTTCAAGAGAAAAAGAAAGCATTCAGGAAGTACAAGAAATCACAGAAGGAGCAGGACAGAGAATTGTATCAGTTAAAGCAAAAGAAGCTGGGAAGGCAGTCAGAACAGCAAAGGCCCAAACTGAGGAAAAGATAGCCAACTCAGTTAAGAAGGGGATAAAACCTTTTATAGGTACATCAGAGTGAAGGAAGACCAAGGGAGGGATAGTGAGGCTTAATAAAGGGAGGGAGGAAGGGTGGGCAGAGGGAGACTGTGAAAAGACAGAGATACTAAACAAATATTTTGCTTAGTATTTACAAATGAAAAGGGGGAGGTACCTAAAACAAACAGTAGAAACACTCTGGATACAGAAGTTGATACCAGCCCATTTACAGAAAGAAAAAATTACTCACCTTAGTAATGTTGTTTCTTCTAATGGAGTCTTGCTATATTATGACAATTGCAGTATGACCGCAGGTTAGAACTGCTCCGGAGGTGAAATAGTTAACTTCCATGCAAGGCATGGAATCTTGATCGCGAGCTTGGTTAAGGAAGCTCTGTCTGCTTGCTTTCAAACCGAAACCGTCAGATCTTTTCGAGCTAAAACTCACTAATGTTCTGTGTGGAAGCTGTAAACCTACACTAGCCAACTGGCTACTATCCTAACAAACACACACTTGTTGGTCTAGAAAAGACTCAAGTCAAGAGACCCAATAATGAAATAAAACACACTCAACCTAGGAGGGTGAAACAAAACAACAAAGTGGCAAGAAAAACGGAGTGCCAACACTGTGATGCCCACCCACAGCGCAAAAACGAGGTTCTGAGAGGGCAGGCAGGAGGAGGTCATAATATAGCAAGACTCCATCAGAAGAAACAACATTACTAAGGTGAGTAATTTTTCTTCAAACAACATGAAGTCTTGCTATATTATGACAATTGCAGACTACACAGCAGTACTCCCATGGAGGAGGGACAGAACCTACTTAGGGAATAGGCTCTGAAGGACAGCTGTGCCAAAACGAGCATCACTCCTAGCTTGAATGTCCAGGGAATAATGCTTGGTAAAGGTGTGAACCGTTTTCCAGGTAGCTGCTTGACATATCTCTAGAATGGGGATGTCTCTGGCAGCAGCCAGAGAAGCAGCTGTACCTCAGGCCTGAGGGGGGAATCTTACCCAACTTTTCATAACAGAATTGGATACAAGAGACAATCCACCTGGCAATGGATCTTTTAGTGGCAGGTTTCCCCTTTCCAACCTCACCATAAGTGAGGAACAGTTGGAGGGAGTCAAACCTGTGACCCTAGGTACGCTCTATGTAGTAGCTAAGGGCCCTCTTCACATCTAAGCTGTGCAGCCTCCTCTCACCAAAGGAAGAATGGTCAGTGAAGTAAACAGGGAGAGAAATAGATTGATTAAGGTGGAAATCTGAAACCACCTTAGGCAGGAACTTTCTATTAGTCCGAAGGACTACCTTATCTCTGTGAAAGGAGATAAAGTCTGGCTCCACTGACAATGCTTGTAATTCACTTATGCGTCTAGCAGAGGTGATAGCTACCAACAACACAGTTTTCCAAGTCAGGAACTTAAGCTCAGCTGAAGACAAGGGCTTGAAAGGAGGTTGCATGAGCTGAGCAATGTAAACATTGAGATCCCAGGCAGGGGCAGGGTCCCTGAATGGAGGGTTAATGTGAAGCAAACCCTTAAAAAACTTGGCAAATACAGGGTGAGACGAGAGAGGAGAGGGTTTACCTGCTGAAAGAAAAGCAGAGACAGCTGCCAAATGTACCTTCAGGGTAGCTGGTCTCATCTAGAACTGTGGGTAAATCAGCAGTGTCTGGGGAAATATTCTTTTCCGAACACCATATGGAAAATCTTTTCCATTTGGAGTTATAAGTAGCCCTGGTAGAAGGCTTCCTAGAAGCCTTGAGTATATCCATTACACCTTTAGAGAGGTGTAGGCCAGCAAACTCTAGCTCTTCAAGAACCAGGCCTTGAGATTGAGAGACTTGAGATTCGGGTACCGAACTCTTCCCTGGGCACAAGTTAACAGATTGTGATTCTTGGGAAGGCACAGTGGAGGATGGACTGCTAAGGACAGGAGGAAATGATACCAGGGTTGCCTGGCCCAATCTGGGGCAATCAGAATGGCCCTGCAGGATTGGGCTCTGATTTTGACTAGTACTTTGAACAGGATAGGGAAAGGAGGGAAACTTCCCTTCCCAGCTGAGGGCTAAGGCGTCCAGAGGGACTGAGCCCAAGACTGGGGGCTTGCAGCAAAAGAGAGGAAGTTGATGATTGTCTGGAGCTGCAAAGAGATCTATTTGCGGCGTGCCCCATTTGGAAAATACCACTCCCAGAACCAGGGGATCCAGGGACCACTCGTGATGGCCCTGAGAGATCCTGCTGAGAGCATCTGCCAGGACATTGTCTTTGCCTGGGAGGTGAACTGCCATTAGGGAGGTGTTCAGGGAGTACGCCAGAGACCACAACTTCATGGCTTCGGTGCAGAAGGCTGTAGACCGAGTGCCCCCCCCCGCTTGTTGATGTACCACATTGTAGTGGTGTTGTCTGTTCTGCACAATCTTGTTCTGAACAGATTTTGAGAAAGTTTGAAGTGCTAGAAAAACTGCTCTGAGCTCCAACAGGTTGATGTGGAGCAGAGATTCCTGTGGGGACCACAGTTCCTGGGTAGTGAGATCACCCATGTGGGCCCCCCACCCCAAGAGGGATGCATCTGTAGTAAGGATTAATGAGTGAGGCTGAGTGACAAAGGGAACTCCTTGTCTCAGGTTGCTCTGATCCTGCCACCACTGAAGGGCTTGGATCAGGGTTCGAATTACTGGGATCAGTTTGGTAAGAGAATCCTTTCTTTGTGACCAAAAGGCCCTCAGATGAAACTGAATGTCCTCATCTGAAACCTTGCTCCTTGCACTACTGCTGTGGAAGCAGCCATGTGCCCTAGGAGCTGCAGAAAATGCCTTGCTGGTCGAGAGACCTGCAGGGTGAATGAAGAGGCCAAGGAGATTAGGGTGTTTGCCCTGTCTAGAGGGAGGATGGCCCTGGCTTCCTGGGTGTTCAGCTCTACGCTTATGAAGGCTAGGAGCTGGACAGGCTCCAGTACTGACTTTGAGAGATTCAGAAGGAAACCCAGTGACGTAAGCAGTTGCTGGGTTATCTGAAGATGTAGGATGACCTGATCTGGGGATTGTCCTACTATGAGCCAATCGTCCAAATAAGGAAAGATGGCAATGTTTTGCCTTCTTAGGCAAGCTACTGCTACTGCCAGGCACTTGGTAAATACCCTTGGAGCAGAGGTGAGTCCAAAGGGCATTGCTCTGAACTGGTAATGACCTGAGGGCAGCTTGAACCTGAGGTACTTTTGGTGGGAGCTTCTGATGAGAATATGGAAGTAGGCATCCTTGAGGTCCAGGGATGCTAGCCAGTCCCCTGGCCTTAGGGAAGGTAAAATGATTCCCAGAGTCACCATTTTAAACTTCGGTTTTAAAAGGTGCTTGTTTAGGTATCTGAGATCCAGGATGGGCCGCCACTCTCCTGTCTTTTTTGGGGTAAGAAAGTACCTGGAGTACAACCCTTTGCCCTGGTGTAGGGGTGGAACCCTTTCCACGGCTCTGAGAGGCGAGGAGGGTGAGACCTCTGACTCTAAGGCGAGTGCCTCTGATGGAGATGCAGGAGGAAGATCTGGTCCTCAGCTTGGAGAATTTTTGAAGCTGAGGGACGAAGTCCCTAGCTTACTTCTCAGTACTCACTTGTCTGATGTGAGAGACTTCCAGTCCTGGACAAAGTAAGCCAGCCTGCTCCCTACCGGTAGAGGAGAAGCGACCCTGGCTACCCCATCAGGGTGCCTGCTTGGCAGGGGCTTTGGGCTGAGGAGTGGAAGCAGGACTGCTTGAACCCCTCCTGCCCCTTCCTCTAAAGAATCCCCTCTGGGCATAAAAAGGCCTATGAAAAGGCATGCCTCTGCCCCTGGGAGGCTGCTTCTGAGGAGTGGCCTGCCTTTTCTTGGCTTGTGCACTCCGACAGGTGGTCCTGTATTCATCCGTTTTCTTCATATAATTCTCTGTTTGCTCCCCAAACAAAGAATTGCCAATCACAGGAAAATCAATGGCTTTTGACTGGGTATCCTGTGACAATGTGGTGCATCTGAGCCAGGCCATTCTGCGAAGCGCCACAGAAGTAGTCATAACTCTAGAAGATACATCATTAGAGTCCACCACAGCATGAAATTGCATTTTTGATGCCTCGCTACCATCTAAAGCCACCTGTTCCAGATCCCTGGCAAACTTGTCAGGGAGTTGTTTGACTAGAGCCAGCACAGTATCCCATCTGGATTTCTGGTATCTGGCAGCATAAGCCATGTAATTTGCTTGTCTGAGCCCCAAGGATGCTGCCATGTACTGTTTCTTTGCCATAGCATCAATCTTCCTGCAGTTCTTTTCAGGAGGATGTGAAGCTAGGGGGATGTCAGCCTTGTCACAGGCTGCAGCCTGCACTACACCCACATGGCTGCACTGCTGTGTGAGAAATTCTATGTCAGAACCTGATAAAGTATACCTTCTGTCCCTCCTTTTATCCACAGGAGGTATAGAATGAGGAGTTTTTAAAACTTTTACTGTCTGTTTCATGAAAGATTTATGAAGGGGAATAGACAGTCTCTTAGATTCTGGAATATCCATCATTTCTACATAATCAGGCTCTTCCTGATCATCCACAGCTTCCTCAACAGGAAGCTGAAGAGTTCAACAACCTTCTTGTAAAGATGAAATGAGCAGGGGACTCAAGAAAGCCTGAGGGAGAACCCTAAAGGTCTGTCTGGGAGGTATCTGGCTCAATAGGAGCATCCAGATCTTCCAGACCATAATCACTCTTTCATACTCTCCCCCACGGTTCATAAAATTCCTCAAAATCATAATCCTGAACGGTGGGACCTGGTGAACCGAACGTCTCCCAGATGGAGTCGGTTCAGGAACCGGGGAAAGAGACTGGACAATTTGGATTGCTTTGGCTATCTCTTCAGCTGTTGGGGAAAGGACTTTTTCCACAGCAGCAGACTTTCTAGTCCTTTTTGCAGGAACTGGCTCCTCGGAGCAAGCTCTTCGTTTGCCCGAGGAAGTCTCGCCCTGGTCAGAGGGCACTCCCTCAGGTTCAGTTGGCACTGAACCAGGCCGGCCATCCGGGTAAGTGGACTTTTTGGCCTCTCTTTCCCTGAGCCTACCAACTCTCTTTTCAACGGTGGCAGCAGGGAAATTCTTGCAAATCTGGCAGTCTGAATCAAGGTGGTCAAACCCCAGGCAATAAACACAGGTGGTGTGAGGGTCAGCCTTGGCAAAGGCTTCCCCACAGACATCGCAGTGCTGAAACCCAGTGGGCCCGGTTTTTCTTTTGGGTTTCTCAGACATTATGCCAGCCTAACCAAAACTTGCCCGTTTATGGCAATCCGCCAAGCAAGACTCTCCTATCGGTTCCCAACCGTGTCACGAGCTGTGGAAAAAAACGTAATGAAATCCATTTTTTTTAGAACCGATAGGAACCGGGAACTGCACTCTAAAAAAGGACTAGCAATTGAAAATGCAACCTAATCTGTTTGAACCGAACCGATAAGTGTTTTACAAGTTCCACACAGAATTCGTATGTAAAAACTATCTATTACGTACGTTACCACAAACAGAGCTTGAACCGAATGGTTGCGTTTAAATTTAATATTTTAAACCATGAAAATGAACCGAGCAAAAGGAGAAATCTCCGGAGCGACTGTTCAGTGAGGAAGAGTAAAGAATCTGACGGTTTCGGTTTGAAAGCAAGCAGACAGAGCTTCCTTAACCGAGCTCGTGCTCAAGATGCCATGCCTTGCATGGAAGTTAACTATTTCACCTCCGGAGCAGTTCTAACCTGCGGTCATACTGCAATTGTCATAATATAGCAAGATTTCATGTTGTCTGAAAAAAGGTTCTGAAAGAACTCTTAAAACTGAAGGTGGACAAAGCAATCGGGCCTTATGGGATTCATCCCAGAATTCTAAAAGAACTAAGGGTAGAACTAGTGACACCACTGACTACCCTCTTTAACAAATCATGGGAGGATGGGGTGGTACCCAAGGACTAGAGGAGGGCAGATGTGATTCCCTTTCACAAAAGTGGGAGCAAGGCAGAAGCAGGAAACTACAGACCTGTTAGTTTAACCTCAGTGATAGGGAAAATGATGGAATCACTTCTGAGGAAAGAACTGTCCAGTATCTAGAGGCCAGAGGGCACAGGACCCAAGGCAGCATGGATTCACAGCGGGAAGGTCATGCCAGGCAGATCTGATAGACTTCTTTGACTGGGTGACCAAGTAGTAGATCAGGGAGGGCTGTGGACATGGCCTACCTAGACTTTAGCAAGGCATTTGACACAGTCCCACACAAAAGATTAATATACAAGTTAGCCAGCCTGGGAGTGGGTCCCAAGATGACAGCCTGTGTAAAGAACTGGCTGGAGAATAGGACACAGAGAGTAACAGTAAATGGAGTCCACTCTGAAGAAAGGAGGGTTACTAGTGGGGTACCTCAGGGTTCAGTATTAGGACCGGTCCTCTTCAATGTCTTTATAAGTGACATTGCAGAGGACTGGAAGGAAGAAAAATTACTCACTTTAGTAATGTTGTTTCTTCTAATGGAGTCTTGCTATATTATAGACATTAGCAGTTTGTTCCAGCTCTAGAACTGCCGGAGTGAAATGGTTAAAACCATTCCAAAATAGAATTTGTACAGAGCAGCTCTATCTGTGTCATTTCAAACTTGAACTGTCAGATCTTTCGAGCCAAACTCACTAAGGTCTGTGTGGAAGCTGTAACCTACACTAGCCAAATGGCTACCTAAATAATAACAACCATTGATGGTCCCAACACCCAAGACTCAAGTCAGGGGACCAGAAATACTAACACCATTCTAATAATATGAAAATGGAACATAAGTATAATAAAACACACACAGCGTACATACACACCCCCAAAGTCCCAAAGGGAAAAATGCTAACAGGACATAAGTAGTGCCCACACTAAGTTGCCCGCACCTCACCAATAGAGGTTCTGAGAGGGACAGGTTGGGGGAGGTCTATAATATAGCAAGACTCCATTAGAAGAAACAACATTACTAAGGTGAGTACTTTTTCTTCAAACAACATGAAGTCTTGCTATATTATAGACATTAGCAGAATACACAGCAGTACCTCCATGGAGGAGGCAGAACCTACTTAGGAATAGGCTCTGAAGAACAGCTGTGCTAACCGAGCATCTCTCCTGGCCTGGACATCCAGGAGTAATGCTTGGTAAAAGTGTGTACTGTTTTCCAAGTAGCAGCCTGGCAAATCTCTAATAAAGGGATATCTCTGGCAGCAGTTAGAGGCAGCTGTACCCTGGTAGAATGAGCCCTCAAACCGGGGGCTCTGCCCACTTTCTGATAACAAAATTGGATACAAGAGACAATCCACCTGGCTATTGATCTCTTAGTGGCAGGTTTGCCTTTCCCAACTTCACCATAGGTAAGGAAAAGTTGGAGGGATTCGAACCTGTGACCTTTAGTCTGCTCTATATAATAACTAAGAGCTCTCTTAACATCCAGGCTGTGCAACCTTCTCTCACCCGAAGAGGAGTGATCAGTGAAAAATACTGGAAGGGAGATAGATTGATTAAGATGGAATCTGAAACCACCTTAGGCAAAAACTTCCTATTAGTCCTAAGGACTACCTTATCCCTGTGGAAAGAAATAAAGTCAGTCTCCACTGACAAGGCTTGCAATTCACTTATGCGTCTGGCAGAAGTGATAGCCACTAGAAAAACAGTTTTCCAAGTTAGGTACTTAAGCTCTGCAGAAGACAGAGGTTCAAAAGGGGGTTGCATTAACTGGGCAATGCAAACATTAAGGTCCCAAGCAGGGGCGGTTCCCGAAAGGAGGATTAGTATGGAGTAATCCCTTAAAAACTTGGAAAACACAGGATGAGAGGAAAGAGGGATGACTTTCCTGCTGACACAAAAGCAGACACAGCTGCCAAATGAACTCTCAGGGTAGCTGGTCTGAGACCCAAGGAATTAAGATGTACCTGTATAATCTAACAAAATGGGCAATTCAGCAGATTCTGGGAAATATTTTCCCAGCACACCAAATGGAAAACCTTTTCCATTTAGAACTATAAAGTAACCCTAGTGGAAGGCTTTCTGGAAGCCTTTAGGATCTCAAGAACACCCTGAGAGGTGTAAATCAGCAAACTCTAACTCCTCAAGAGCCAGGCCTTGAGGTTGAGGGATTAGGTCCGGATACCAAACCCTTCCTGGGCACAAGTCAACAGATTGTGATTCCTGGGAGGCACAGGGAAGATGGACTGTCAGAGACAGAAGGAGTGGGTACCAGGGCTTGCCTGGCCCAATCCGGGTGATCAGAATCACCCTGCAAGGCTGAGATCTGATTTTGACTAGTACTTTGAATAGGAGAGGAAAGGGAAGCATAGAAGACTTCCTCCCAATCCAGAAGAAGGGCATCCAGGGAACTGGAGCCCAGCACTGGAGGCCTGCAACAGAACAGAGGAAGTTTGTGATTGTTTGGGGCTGGAAAAAGATCTATCTGAGGATGCCCACCTGGCAAATATCCCAGCACTTGAGGATCCAGGGACCATGTGAGTGGCCCTGGGAAATCCTACTGAGACATTCGCTAGGACATTGTCCTTCCCTGGAAGATGAACTGCTATGAGGAAGTGTTCAGGGAATAGGCCAGAGACCACAACTTCATTGCCTCGTGCACAAGGCGAAGACCGAGTGCCCCCCTGTTTGTTGATGTACCACATTGTTGTGGTGTTGTCTGTTCTGACTTGTATCACCTTGTCGTGGACAGATGCAGAAAAAGCTTGAAGAGCTAAAAAGACAGCTCTGAGTTCCAGCAAATTGATGTGGAGCAGAGATTCCTGGGGGGACCAAACTCCCTGAGTGGAAAGGTCGCCCATGTGGGCTCCCAACCCAGAAGGGAAGCATCTGTAGTGAGAGTCAAGTCGTGAGAAAGGAAAATGAAGGGACCCTGCTCTTAAATTGCTCTGATCCTGCCACCACTGGAGAGCTAGGATCAAGGTTCAGTCACTGGGACCAACTTGGAAAGGGGTCTCATCTCTGAGACCAAAAGGTTCTCAAGTGAAACTGAATGCCTCTCATCTGAAATCTGGCTCCTGCACAACAGCTGTGGATGCAGCCATGTGCCCCAGGAGCTGCAGAAAGTGTCTTGCTGGTCGAGAGACCTGCAGAGTGAAGGAAGAGGCCAGAGCCACTAAATTCCTTACCCTTTCTGGGGAAGAAAGGCTCTGGCTAGCTTTGTGTCCAATTCTGCCCCTATAAAGGTGAGTACCTGGACTGGTTCCAGAACCGACTTTAGTAGGTTTAGCAGAAACCCAGGAGGTGAGAAGCTGCTGGGTGACCTGCAGGTGAGATTTTACCTGTTCTAGGGACCGGCCTACAATGAGCCAGTCATCTGAATGAGGAAAAACAGCAATCCTCTGCCTCCTTAAGTGGGCCACTGCCACTGCTAGACACTTTGTGAATACCCTTGGAGCAGAGGTGAGGCGGAAACGCTCTGAACTGGTAATGACCTGAGAGCAGTTCGAATCTGAGGTACTTTCAATGGGATCTTCTGATTAGGACATGGAAATAGGCATCCTTGAGGTCCAGGGAGGCTAGCCAGTCCCTGGCCTTAGGAAGAGTAAAATCATTGCCAAGTTACCATTTTGAACTTTGGTTTCAAAAGATGCTTGTTCAGATATCTGAGATCTAAATGGGCCGCCATTCTCCTGTCTTTTTTGGGGTAAGGAAGTATCTGGAATACAGACCCCTGCCTGATGCAGGAGGAACCTTTCTACTGCTCTGAGAGCTAACAGAGATGAGACCTCTGTTTCCAGGCGAGGTCACCGAGGCACTTGCAGGTAGAAAAGTCTGCTTCTCAATTTGGGAAACTTTTTGAAGCTTGAGAACCAGACCTGGCTTACTACTTCCAGAACCCACTTGTCTGAGGTTAAAAGCCCAATTCTGACTGAAGTAGCCAGCCTGCCCCCACTGGTACAGGAGAATCGGCCCTGGGCACCCCATCAGGGTGCCTGTTTCTAGGAGCTTTAGGCTGGGGGTGGAAGCAGGTCTGCCCATCCTCGTCTGCCCCTGCCTCTGAAGAAGCCCCTCTGAGCATAGGCAGAGGAGGGCCTGAGTCTGGTAGAAGGCCTGTGAAAAGCCTACCCCTACCTGGGGGCATGCCTTTGAGGTGGCTTGCACGCTCCTTAGCCTGGGCACTCTTGTAAGTAGTGCTATATTCATCCATCTTCTTCATGTAATTCTCTGTCTGCTCTCCAAACAGAGAATTTCCCACAAGGAAAATCCATAGCCTTAGTCTGGGTATCCTGTGACAAACTAGTACACCTGAGCCAGGCCAACCTACGAAAAGCTACAGATGTGGCCATGACCCTAGAGGAAACATCATTAACATCCACAGCAGCATGAAACTGAACCTTAGAGGCTTCAATGCCATCAGCAGCCACCTGTTCTAGTTCACTAGCCAGCTGGCCATGGGCCTGCTTGGCCAATTGCATAACAGTATCCCATCTAGATTTCTGATACCTAGCTACATAAGCCATATAATTTGCTTGCCTGAGTCCCAGAGAGGCTGCCATATACTGTTTTTTTTTGTTTTTTTGCCATGGCATCAATCTTCCTGGAATCCTTGTCAGGAGGATGTGAAGCCAAGGGAATATTAGCTTTATCACAGGCAGCAGCCTGAACTACCCTAACATGACTGCATTGCTGAGAAAGGAATTCTGTATCAGGGCCTGACAATGTATACCTTCTGTCCATCTTTTATCTACAGGAGGCACAGAATTAGGAGCTTTTAAAATTTTAATTGTTTGTTTCCTAAAGACTTATGTAAAGGAATAGACAATCTCCTAGACTCTGGAATATCCATCATTTCTACAAAATCAGGCTCCTCTTGCTCATCCACAGCCTCTTCTAAAGGAAGCTGGAGGGTTTCAGCAACTTTTTATAAAACATAAAATGAGATGGGGACTCCAGACAGCATAGGGGAGATTCTAAGGTCTGTCTGGGAGATGTCGGTTCAATGGACACCCAGACCTTCCCAGCCACATTCATACTGTTCATAATCCTCCTCCCCTCCTCTGGTTCATAAAATTCCTCAATATCATAATCCTGAACCACTGGGACGGACGAACCAACCTTTTACCAGATAGTGGTGGTTGGACGGACCCTGAGACAGTGACTGGACAATTTGTATGGCTTTTGCTATCTCTGCAGCAGTTGGAGAAAGAATTTTGGACTCCAGACCTGCTGATTTTCTTGTTTTCTTTACTGGAATTGGTTCCTCAGAACCAGCTTTTCTTTGCCGAGAAGTCTGGCCCTGGTCAGAGGGCACTCCCTCTGGTTCGGTTGGCACGAAACAGGCTGGCCATCGGGTCAGCGGACCTTTGGCCTCTCATTCCCTGAGCCTGCCCAATCTTTTTTCCAGGGTGGCTGCAGGGAAATTCTTATACCTTGCAGTCTGACTGAGGTGGTCAAACCCCAGACAATAAACACATGTAGTGTGTGGGTCAGCCTGCAAGACTTCCCCACAAACATCACAGTGTTGAAACCTAGTGGGCCAGTTTTTCTTTTGGGTTTCTCAGACATAATGCCAGCCTAACCAAAAACTTGCCCTTTTAACGGCAGTGCCAGGCAAGACACCCTTATCGGTTCCTAACCGTGTCACGAGTATTGGAAAAAAACGTAATAAATCCGTTTTTTTTAGAACCGATAAGAACCGGGAACCGCACTCTAAAATAGTAACTTTTAGTTTTAAATGAGTTTTAAACCCACTGATCGGTTCAAAACCGAACCGATAACTTACAAGTTCCACACAGACAAAACCTTCATTTACTTATGTTTACCACAGATAGAGCTTGAACGAGCGGTTTTGGGTTAAAATAAAACTATTCTCGGTTAAATCCAACCGAGAAAACACTTTTTAAACCGAGAAATGAACCGAGCAGAAGGAGAAATCTCCGGAGCGACTGTTCACTGAGGCGGAGTAAAGAATCTGACAGTTCAAGTTTGAAATGACACAGATACAGCTGCTCTCCTGCCAAAATTCTATTTTGGAATGGTTTTAACCATTTCACTCTGGGGCAGTTCTAGAGCTGGAACAAACTGCTAATGTCTATAATATAGCAAGACTTCATGTTGTTTGAAAAGTATGTTTCTTTGCAGATGACACAAAGATCTGCAACAGAGTTGATGCACAAGGTGGGGTAGAAAGGATGAGAAGGGACTTGGCAAGGTTAGAGGAATGGTCAAATGTATGGCAGCTTAGATTCAATGCTAAGAAGTAGGTAATGCACCTGGGAAACAAAACCCAGGGAAGAGTACACAATGGGGTGAGATGCTAACAACAACAAAAATGGAAAGGGACCTGGGGTAGTCATATCAGATGACCTAAAGGTGGGCAAGCAATGTGAGAGGGCAGGACGGAGGGCTGGAGGGATACTGGGATGTATAGGGAGAGGCATCACCAGTAGAAAACAGGAAGTTATTATCCCTCTGTACAGACAGCTGGTCAGACTCCATCTGGAGTACTGCGTGCAGTTCTGGAGACCCAATCTCTGCAAAGACATAGACAGGATGGAAGCTGTCCAGAGGAAGGCAACTAAAATGGTGCAGGGTCCGCACCAGAAGACATATGAAGAGAGACTAAAGGAGCTTAATATGTATAGCCTCGAGGAAAGGAGGAAGAGGGGGGACATGATAGAAACTTTCAAGTACCTCAAGGGAATCAATAAAGTCCAAGAGGGTAGCATCTTTCAAAAAAAGAGGTGTGCAATAACAAGGGGGCACAATCTGAAGATAGAGGGGGGGCAGCCCAGAGGTAATTTAAGGAAGTATTTTTTCACAGAGAGGGTTGTGGATGCATGGAACGCCCTTCAAAAACAGTGGTGGAATTCAAGCATGCATGGGACAGTCATAACGCCATTCTAGGGGGTGGGGGTAGGAAGAAGTAGGCTGCTGGTTAACTAGGATCTGCAGCTTATCCAGTAGGTAGGGAAATGGGCAGACTGGGTGGGCCAAGCAGTCCTTATCTGCACTCAAATTCTATGTTTCTATGTTTCTAACATTTTCTCAATGGAGGAGTTCTTAAAAATAATCATCTTTATCCCGTTACTACTTTCTGTACTGCTTGATGGGCCTAATTCACAAAGGTTGGTGCAAGCTGCGCTGAAGGCAGCTTGTGCCGACTGCCAGTGCGCCAGTGACTCTTTGCCCGATTCACTATTGGGTAGGGTGCCGGTGGCAAAGTCCTGCAGCATGCGCCAACTGAGGCCATGTGCCAAACAGAGGGTGTATCTGCGAGGTTTGCTGCAAGGTGCTGGGCAGTTGGGTGCCAGCTGCGCCCATAGACAGCGACTATGTCTAGAGGATCCCCCATCCCCGATGTTCCCCATATATACATATATATATATATATATATATATACACACATACGTGTGTGTGTGTGTATATATATATATATATATATGTATATAGATATATAGAATAATGCATGGGGGAGTGTATAATGAGATTTTACACACACCTGAGTTGTGGTATGCTACATAAATCCCATGGGCAAGGCCAGAGGGGTTCATGAAATACATCCCACAACAAGGGTGTCTATAAAATCGAGCTTTACACACCATCACATATTTTATTTTATATAATTGCTGGGTATAGTTTTTTCGCCACAGCAATTATATAAAATAAACTAGGTTCCTGTGCTACCACGGACCCATTGGACTTCAGTGTGGTCCGTGGTGCAAAGCAACCGCAAGAAACTTTAACATTTTCCGCCTTTTTAAAAAAAATAATGGTTTGCAGGAGGTTAGCCCATTCATTTTTTTTTTTTTTTAATGAACTCACCATTGAGTTCCAGGCAGTAGCGGTGAAATCTCTGTCTTCTGGCAGCCAGCGCTAAAAAAGAGAAGAGCCACAGCAAGGGCATGCACAGAGCTAGGGAAACCCAGCATGTGTTTGCCGTTATAACTCATGGGTTATAATGGAGAATTATAACTGGGTTTCCCTATGGGGAAAAAAAAATTATACCCAGTTATTATTATTAGATATCTGTCCCTGGTGGTCTAGCAGACCCCCGATCTCCGATGTTCCCCATTTATCATTAGAAATCTGTCCCTGGTGGTCTAGTGGTTCCCTACCTATTCCCAAGGTCCCCCATATATTATTAGATAGCTGTCCCTGGTGATTCAGTGAACCCCCCTCCCTATCCCCACTCTCCCCTGTAAATTATTAGAAATCTGTCTCTGGTGGTCTAGAAAACCCCTATCCCTATCCCCGATCTCTCCCATATATTATTAGATATCTGTCCCTGGTGGTCTAGCAGACCCTCCATCCTCGATCTTCACCATAAATATTTATATACCTTTCCCTGCTGGTCTAGGGGCCCCCCCCCCACACACATAGGCAGGAAGTACCCCATCACCCTGCCCCACGTCCCATCCCCAAGCCATCAACCGGCACAGCCCTCTTCTCTCCACTATGGCTGGCTGCTGACTGAGCTGTCAGTGAGTGTGTACTGTATACAGTTCCCGCTCATTGATGGGCAGCTCAGTGTGCTGTCAATTAGTGAGTATGTACTTGACAGCTAAGTCGGCCACCGGCTGTGGTGGAGACCGGAGGGCTGTGATGTTCACCAGCTCAGGGATGGGGGGAATAGGGTGGTGAGGTACTGCCAGCCAGGGTGGAGGGTCCACTAGACCACCAGGGAAAGATATTTAACTATTTGTGGGAAAGACCGGGGATAGGGAGGGGGGTCTGCCAGACTGCCAGGGAGTGGGGATAGATATCTAATAATATATGGGGGAGAGCGGGGATACGGAGGGGTCTGCTAGACCACCAGGGACATATATCTAATAACTATGGGGAGAGCAGGAGGGGTACCCAGACCACCAGGGACAGCTTATCTAATAATTATGTGGGAAAATGGGAATGGGGGGTCCGCTAGACCTCCAGGGAAAAATATGTAATAATTTATGGGGGAGATTGGGGATGGGGGGTCTGCTAGACCACCAGGGACGTGAGTAATGTTGCTAAAAAGGGAATCAGGCTGGGGGGCCGCAGCACATGCTCCCTCCTGCCCTGGAAGGACTCCCGGGGTGGTGTATGGTCTCTAACCCACCCAGAGGACACACTTCTAAGTACCCTTATACCAGCCCTAATAGTACTTAGAAATTTCCCCTCTGGGAGGGTTTCGTGAATCCTGAATTAGGGGATATGGCAGCCTGTGTCTGCCACAAGCCTGCTAGTGCCAAGCTGCAGCCCATTTTGTGCTGCACGGATGCGCAAGCCCCCTTAGGCATACACAGCCTGTATCTGACACAGGCTGCATTTCTGAATTGCTCCTGGCACATCTTTTGGTGCAAGCTGCACCTTGCACCATTCCTTGCGGCACAAGCCCCTTGTGCCATTCAGGGGAGCTCTGTGAATCGGGGTTGATGTCTTTAATCCAGTTTTTTTCCTTTTTTCAGCTTCTGGTTTAATTTAACAAGTTTCTTGCAACAGTGCAAAATGTATTTTTAACTTTTTAATATAGTCTACAATGTGATGTCTTTTTATAGGTGAATTCATCCCGTTTGTGCTCCAGGTCAGGACTCTCCGAGTTCTGTACCCACTGTATCAAATTAGCTAGACTACGATAAGGGATTGCACAAGGGAATATAATATTTGCTGTTATCATAATGCAGTAATGACAGAATCAGTTAAAAAGACACTTTAAGAAGCCACCCTTCCCCCTCTTAACCCCTTGGTGGAATTAAGTCTCGACCCCCCCCCCTTCATCCTGCCATCAATCCCTCCTAATACTCTTAGATGCCCATGGAACTTTCCAGGCATCTAGAAGAAGAAAAATACTCGACTGCTGGCACTTGCTGGGGTTACTGCCCCTCTTTCCTCCCTTATAACAACTTTGTACTATACGGACTCCTAACAAACAAAGCAAAATTCAAACTTCTGTTTATGATTTTGGTTACATTAACATAGTACTTTAGCACTGCAAGACATAAATGCTTTAGTTTAAAAATGTTTTAAGGAGTTTAAGCTGAAGCCTTTACCTGGTGGCCTACCGTGTTCCTTCTCCACTGTGAAACTTGAAGCAGTATTAACCCTTGCTGTGCCACAGACTAATATAAAAGTCCAGAATTCCTATACCTTCTCATTCTGTCACTGAGGGCATCCTAAGGGTTAAACTTTCTTTTCCTCGTAAAGACAATAGCCTGGTATGGGGAAGGGGAAACTGCACTGTACTGAATGGACAAGACATGGGGAGATGTTATTCAACTCCAATCCGTGGAACCAGACAGGCTGTGCTGCATTAGAAAACATTCCAGAGACCATTTCTATACTGACGTAATCGCACTACGTCAGCATAGCTCTGCTATGCAGACGTAAAAAGGGAAGGGGAGGACTGTGCCATAGGCATAAGAACCAGGGGGTCAAGGGGGGGCTGTCACCTCTCCAGTTTTTTTTTTTGGCAAAAATAGATTGCCCTTTTTAACCACTTCTCACCAGAATTATATCAAAGTAAACTGAAAAACAGCCATGTATGTGTCTTTCAGGCTGAAAGAATTCAGGTGTGAAGGGGTTAATCCTCCCATGCTGATTCAGAGGAGCAGGGGAGAGAAGATGTATATTAGCTGTATGTTGTAAAGATAGCAGGGGGTCAGCACTGTGACAGTGGAGCTCAGCTCTGAACTGACAGAGCCAGAGGTTTACAATTCTCATTTAATTACTAATTGGTCCAGCACTCCGCTCATGTGTGTCTCACAGGCACAACGTGTGGACAGTTGATCTGCTGGACCAATCTGTACAGACCATTATGGCTTCAGAATTTTTTTTTTTTTTTTTCCACCCAGTGACTTGACAAAGAAGTTAGGATCAAAAGATAGCTCTGTATGCAGTCAACTGGTGGAAAAGTTAATAGGGGTCTGGATTTCTTCTACTATATACCTCAGCAGTGGGAAACTAACAAGCATTTGTCAATGCCGAATGTTGCTTGCTTCTATGTGCTGTTTAGGTATTTGGAAGTCATTGGAGTGCAAATATTGAACATTTGCGAACTTACGAGCGTGCGTAAGAACTGCGCAACGCTCGTAAAACAGTCATTTTAGGAATTTTTTCACCAAATTTTCAACATAGCCATTTAAGACCTCTGCTCATGAACAGTGTCACTGTGATTTTGTTAATGTGTCCCATACATTGAGTTTGCACACCGACTGCGCCATTATGCGCTACATGAAGAAGCCGAGCTGCGTTTTGGGCAGGATTGAAAAATGACAGTTGTACTGCTCATAAGGAGGTGTGGTAAAATGGGAATGTTGAAAATCTGGAGTGAAAATATTGAAAATTCGCGAATTACGAGCCTGTGCAGGAACTGCGCATAGCACGCATCAAAAACAGCCATTTCCTAGGAATTTTTTTCACCAAATTTTCAACATAGCCATTTTAAGACCTCTGCTCATGAACAGTGTCACTGTGATTTTCTTAATTTGTCCCGTCGTTGATTTAGCACCAACTCGCCATTCTAAGCTACATGGAGAAACACATTTTGGGTGAGATGTGAAAATGACAGCTGTACTACTCATAAGAAGGTGTGGTAAAATGGCAATGTTGAAAATCTGGAGTGAAAATATTGAAATTCATGAACTTACGAGCCTCGGTAGGAACTGTGCAATGCATGCTAGTAAAACAGTCATTTTGGAATTTTGCACAAGTTTTCAACATGGGGTTTGGGACCCTTCTCATGAATGATGTCACTGTCATGGCGGTATTCCGCCCGAGGGTGATTTCGCAGTCACTGCGCGAAATCACCCTTCGGCCCAATAACGCCACGACAGTGACATCATTCATGAGAAGGTCCCAAAACCCCATGTTGAAAATTTGCAAAAATTCCCAAAATGGCTGAGATATGCAACAAAGTTGAAACCCCTATCTAGGCCATTATACAGCTTACCGGCATTTCCTCAGTTCGCGGTCGGCTTTGAAGAGTGCAGGCGTGTTCCCGGTCCACCGAAGATCGTCGCGCGGAGTCAGAGGTAGTATGGGGTGAGGGGGCGTGGGGAAGGCTGGAGTGCGCGGTGGGTGGGTGCGGGTTGTGGGAGGGGTGGGGAGACACTCCGGAGGACCGTTTTCGTTTTCAGGTTTTAAAAAAAAAAGCGTCGTGGGACCGTTTGCCACGCTGGGGTGGGCTCCCAGCATGGCACAAGGACATTAGGCGTTCAGCCGATGGAGGATGGGCACCCGTGGCCAAAGAGACTCATTGCCACGCTGGGGTGGCTCCCAGCGTGGCACCTACTATGGGGTGGGGGAGGCGCAGCTCAGCCCGGCGGGGATTGGGCTCACGTCGGCTACTCACGAGTAGGTGCGAGCGCGCCGCCCGCTGTGGGGAGCTGCGCTTCAGTGGGCTTCTTATCTCTGCTCACTGAAGCGTAGCTCCCCTTTCAATCAGAGTACACTGCATTTTGGAGCATGCTACAGACAGCTCCCAAAAATGCACTGGCTTACAGGGGCCGGGCCTGCCAGCTCACTGACTGAATTGGAGGAGGAAGTGACACACTTCCGAAATCTCCAATGATGGCACTATGTTTCTTGCACATGCGTGCAAGCAACATAAAAATGATGCTCTACAAATCGGAAAAGTCCTAGGAGGCATTGATCAGTAAAGATGCTGCCCTCCTGAAATGGTGAAAAATGTAAATTTGTTGTAGTATGCTACAGTATGCTTTTAAGTAATTGTTTCTTAGAAACACAGGTGGAAGAGTTAACTCCTGGTAATACTATATCTGACACAATCACATACTGGCTACATCTTGAGCTTTCAGATGTCAAAATAAATCACATAAGGGTTTGTATCACTTTATTATTATTATATTTGGAGGGGGCTCCTTGTAAATGAGCATGTTAAATGGAGTTTTCCTGCAAATATTTATTTATTTTAGCTTTTGTTGACCGGGTAAGTGCACTAGACAAATCCTGCCTATTTTCAGGCACGACCCAGGGAAGGGGGATACAGATGAATGCCAACTGATCTTGAACCAGATTAAGCTGTTGGTGGTATTTTTAGTGAATGAGGGAAATTTGGCCAGGACACCGGGGAAATTCCCCTACTCTTTTCGATAAGTGCCATGGGATCTTTAACATCCACCAATCCAGGCAGATGGGACCTCGGTTTAACATCTCATCCGAAAGACGGCACCTCAGAAATGCAACACCCCTCTCATGCTGCATTACAGTGTCAGTACTGGGATATTAACCCAAGTGCTAGATGTGGGAACTGAACCCACAGCCCTCTGATCTCCCAGCCTCAGAGGCGAGTGTGCTACCTACTGAGCCACTGACACTGCTAATAAACTTAAAACATATATTAAAAGTACACAGTAAGACTGTATATGAAGTAACTTGACATCCCTACATTACAATATTGATGCTGTGTAAGGCAGTCATCAAAATATTTTAATAAAATCATTTAACAGTATGAAGTGCTACTCAGTATGCTTATGAGATCCATAGCCATTTAACCGCCAGTAGCAAAAAAATGACACATAGAGTTTCGAAGCATTATTAGTTTTATAGGTTCTCTGTGATTCAGTGCATATTGTTCTCACTGAGACTTACTATGCACAGCATGGCTGAAATGTAAAACTGAGAATTAGTCTCTGTATCTGACTATAATAACTGACTTCCCCTTTCTCCCATAGGGAAACCGTGGCGTAATTTGCCGTTATAAAGGAGTGTTTATAACAGCAAACACGCGCATGGTTCCTCTCTGTGCACAGCCCACGCAGCAGTGTGACTATTCCACACCGCCACCGCCTGCCCGCCACAAAAACAGCCACGCACAAGAACTCGGTGGAAGTTTTTGTTTTATTTCCCCCAGTATATACCACAACTTGGAACCCTGTAAAAACACTCAGAAACAAACAAACAAACAAAAAACAGAAGCAATTTTTAAAGGACGATATTCCATTTGGGTGCCGAACTGCAAAGGTCTTTTATTTATATAATTACTGAGGGAAAAAATGGAAACCAAGCAATTATATAAAATAAAATATGGAGTCGTGTGTGTAAACTAGAAGTTTACACATACCCCCTCAGGGTTTGATGCTGACATAAACCCCTCGGGTGTGTGTAATTGTCTTGTTACACACACCACCCCATACTTTATTCTCTATGTTTTGTATTTTTTACAGATATATGCATAGCATAATTTGGTGAAGTGTAGTTCCATATATTTGTAATTTGAAAAAGTGTCAGATTCATTGCTAAAAAACACTTAACATTGATGGCAAAGTGTGATATATATGAGTACTTTACTGCTGATTGGAATAAAGTATTTGCACAGTTTGAGATACATGATTTGTGGTCCTGAACTTTTTTAATGCCTGATATACCAGGTGATTTGTTTTGGAGCATTATATTATGAAAAGTGGTTGATCCAACCTGATCTTTGTACCATCCTCTCAAAATTTAAGTAAATTTCATTTCAGACTTAAATGATCTGGAGCATAATGCCACCTATTAGGTGTATTGCTAAAAGGTAAGTGGTTCTGGTGGAATGAGAGCAAAAGAACTAGCGCAACAAATAAAAGTGTTGAATGTGATAAAAGTGACAAGGTACTGGTGGAAGCCATTGGCAAAAGGGCAGAAAAGGGGGAGATGCTGCTGTTGGTCGGGGAAGGGGGGACTTTAGTGCACTGGATATAGATTACTGGCCATGTTCCTGCTGTTTTATTGGAGACAGTGCAGAAGCAGTTTGTTAAAGCACAGGGTGGTAGGCCCAGATGTACCTTTCTGGCTAGCAAACATGTCTGGAGCTTTATTCAGCAGGGTATAGGTACCCAGGTCTTTTCTCCTTAGTTAGTTATACTGGCTACCTCAAAGTTGTTACTGCTGTTGTTATCATTGTATGTTGAACAGCTGCTGTGGGAAGGAGGACAGACAGTGGATTCAGGAACAGAGACAAGGAACGTTTCCCCTGTGCTTACTCACAGTCACAGACTCACAGCTTCAAAATAAACCAAATACCAGGCAAAGCTTGTTAACTGAAAAGGTTTATTGTTGTAAATTTCAGACTCTACATATATGTGCAAGTTCGCTTTTCTTGCACATATGTGGCGCTCTGTGGAGTTTGTACAACAATAAACCTTTTCAGTTGGAAGAAGCTTGCTTTGACATTTGGTTTATTTAGGAGCTGTGAGTTCCAGACTGTAAGCATAGTGTCTGCATTATTTATTTATTTAGTTTTGTTGACCGGTAAGTGCACCAGACAAATCCTACCTATTTTCAGGCATGACCTGGGGGTGGGGGGGGGATACAGATGAATGCCACCTGACCTTGAACCAGATTAAGCTTTTGGTGGTATTTTTTAGTGAATGAGGGAATTTTCGCCAGGACACCGCAAAATTCCCCTACTCTTTCGATAAGTGCCATGGGATCTTTAACATCCACCTGAACTACCACCAATCCAGGCAGATGGGACCTCGGTTTAACATCTCATCCGAAAGACAGCACCCCCCTCTCATGCTGCACTACAGTGTCTGTACTGGGATATTAACCCAAGTGCCAGATGTGGGAACTGAACCCACAGCCCTCTGATCTCCCGGCCTGAGAGGCGAGTGTGCTACCTACTGAGCCACTGACACTGTGTATTGTGTATTGTGTAGTGTATTGTATTGTCAGAGAACCTGTTCTCTAGTGGGCGTCTCTGTACCAGGAAGTATTAAACGTTTTCCTGCAGAATACGCTATAATTTAAATGCCTTGCTTTTTCCCTTTTTAAGGATTGTTGTTTGCCTTTTATTTAGATGTATACTCCAAAGAATCCTTCTTCATACTTGGAGAAGGGGGAGTGCACCTGGTCACTGCTATATGTCACATCTTACTGCTAAATGCACTGCATTGTGAAAGACTGAAGGCAACTCTTGGTCCATCCTATCTGTGCAGTGTAGCTCTGCCCAACCCTACCTTAGCTGCAGTCTATCTGTACCATGCAGCTGTTGCTTGGGCAGGCATTTTTGTTTTATTTAAAATTATACATGCATTGAAAGCTTTTTAAATAGCCTCGTATGCAGCCTATAAATGTACTAAGATTATTACTGTCACCATAAATGTGTATTTATTATACTTCTGTATATCAACCACTGGTTTGGAAAAAAGTGCCTTTTTTTACCATAACAAGTGCCCTTCTGACCTTCAGTACCGTCACCTTTTACAATCTTCTGACACCCCTGGACTGTGCAGAGAGGGACCAGAAAAAGGAGAGATCCTGAACAATTACTTTTCTTCAGTGTTCACAGAGGAAGAAGGGAAGGGGCCACAAAAAAGTACAGTAACAAAAGCTTTGGAGGGAGAGAGGGAGATGGCCACTAGTTCTTTTTTGGAACAGAGAGTCTGGAAAGGACTTGCTAATCTGAAGGCAGACAAAGCAATGGAGCCAAATGGGGTGCACCCAAGAGTATTAAGGGAGCTCCAGGAAATACTGACTGCACTTCTGACAGTTCTGTTTAACAGCTCACTGGAGTGGTTTTGGAGGACTGGAGGAGGGAAGATGTAGTCTCACTACTGAAAAGTGGTAACCGAGAGGAGGCTGGAATTTATAGGCCAGTCAGTCTAACATCAGTGGTGGGAAAGTTAAATGAATTATTGCTGAAGAAAATGATTGTGGAATATCTTCAATCCAGTGGGTTATAAGACCTGAGACAGCATGGTTTCACGGGGGGGGGGGGGGTCACATCAAACAAATCTGACAGATTTCTTTGACTGGCTGATCAAGGAACTAGAGCAAGATGGAGTGGTAGACATGGCCTACCTAGATTTCAGTAAGGCGTTCCACATAGGAGACTAGTAAGCAAGCTGGGTAGCTTAGGAGTGGGTAGTAAACCGGATAAAAAATTGGTTGGGGAATAGGCAACAGAGGGTGGTGGTAATCAGAGTTCACTCCAAAGAAGGGAGGGTGACCAGCGGGGTGCCACAGGGATCAGTGCATGGACCAGTCCACTTTAATGCCTTTATAACTGATACTGCAGAGCAGCTGGAAGAGAAGGTCTGCATCTTTACAGATGATACCAAAATCAGCAATAGGGTGGACACTCGGGAAGGGGGGGGATGATGAGCAGAGACCTGAGAAAACTAGAGGTCAAGGGTATAGCAGCTGGGTTTCAATGTGAAAAAGTGCAAAATAGTGCACTTAAGACACAGAAACCAAGGGGTGGAGTACAAAATGGGTGGAGTGGTATTGATGATCTCCAAACAGGAAGGAGATCTGGGGGAGTAATCATATCAGATGACCCAAAGGTGGCCAGGCAGTGTGACAAGGCAGTAGTGAGGGCAAGTGGGATGCTGGGATGCAGAGGGAGGGGTATCACCAGCAGAAAGAGGGAGGTGGTGTTACCTCTGTATAGATCACTGGTAAGACCCACCTAGAGTGCAGTGTCCAGTTCTGGAGACCACATCTCCAGAAGGACATAGACAGAATGGAGGCATTCCAGAGGAGGGCAACTAAAACGGTGCAGGGTCTGCATCAAAAGCCCTATGAGGTGAGAATAAAGGACCCCACTATATATACCTCACAGGGGTAAATAAGGTACATCAGAAGAGTATTTTCAGAAGAAAAGATGCTTAAGAAGAAGGGGACATGCTATGAAGCTATAGAGGGGTAGATTCAGGACAGATGTGAGGAAGTACTTCTTCATAGAAAGAATGGTGGATTCCTGGAACAGTCTTCCAGTGGAGTTGGTGGGGGAAAGGAAGGGGGGTGAGGGAGAAAGAGCTGTAGACCGGGCACCGTCTGCAGTAATAATGCAGGCAGGGAGAAATGGGCAGACTGGATGGGCCAAATGGTCTTTATCTGCCATCATATTCCATTTTACTATTTCAATCTATTTACTATCTTCCAGTCAGGTTTTCGTAAAAGACATAGCACTGAGACTACGCTGGTTCGGGTGCTTGATGATTTCCTGAGGGCGAGAGACCAGAAGAGACATTCTATTCTAGTTCTTCTTGATCTCTCGTCAGCCTTTGACACCGTGGATCACGTGGTGTTGTTAGCACGCCTGAGGCAAATTTGTGGAATATCGGGAACCGTCCTTCGATGGTTCACCTCATTCCTCACTGGGAGATCATAAAGAGTTGTGTCAGGGCTTTTTTCCTCTGGCCCAACTTCTTTGTTGTGTGGGGTGACTCAGGGTTCTGTGCTGTCTCCCATGTTATTCACGGTGTATATGCTGCCCCTCGGAGACATTATAAGACGGTATAAGCTGAGGTTTCTTTGCTATGCAGATGATACCCAGCTATACCTGTCTTTTGCTCCTGACCAGGATGGAGCTCTCTCAGTGTTTAACAACTGCCTGAAAGAAAATCCAGGGTTGGATGGATTCTAGTTGGCTGAAGTTGAACTCAGAAAAGACAGAGGTTTTGGTAGTGGACCCGGGCTGTCAGATAGAGGGGTTGCCTGTTGGTGCACCCTCAGGAATTTTTCTTGGGGGGGTGTCACTTCCGACCTCTGAACGGGTGCATAGCCTAGGGGTTATCTTGGATGACAGGCTGACACTGCAGTCACAGGTGTTAGCAGTCGTCAAGACTTCCTTTTACCATCTTAGGAATATCGCTAGAGTGAAACATCTTGTTCCGTCTGACACGTTACCTATGTTGGTCCATGTCTTTGTGTCCTCACGTTTGGACTACTGCAACTCCTTGTATTTTGGGCTTTCTGGGGTTGAAATCCGCAGCCTTCAACTAGTGCAGAATGCAGCGGCCCGGGTTTTGACGTGGACCAATAGGTCTTGTCATATTACCCCTGTGCTGCGCGAATTGCACTGGCTTCCTGTTCGGTGGCGGATCACCTTTAAAGTCTGTTTATTGACTTTCTAAGCCCTACATGACCAGGGTCCAGCCTATCTGAAAGATCTTCTAGTTTTCTACTGCCCTGGCCGATCGCTCCGCTCGGCCGACGAGGGGTTGCTAGAGATTCCGAGAGTGAGTTTAAATTCTTCTGGCTGTAGAGCTTTTTCCTACACTGCTCCAACTCTTTGGAACTCTCTACCCCGTCGGTTACGGTAGTGCACCTCCGCGGAGGAATTTAAGAGTGGTTTAAAAACTCATCTGTATCAAATTGTCTTTTTATAGTACTCTGTATAAATTGTTGATGAAACTGTAGTTTTTATGAGTGTGTTATATACTGTATTATAATGTCTGTTTTTTTATTATGCGTTTTGTACAGCGCTTTGAAAACTTGAAAGGCGCTTTAAAAATAAAATGTATTATTATTATTACTAAGCGTGTGTGTGTGTGTTTACGTGTGTGTTTTAATACAGTGAGTGTTCTATCTCCTCTGACCGAATGGAAATAGCAGTAGACATGTGCGTCCTGGAGACAGTGGAAAAGGGCCTACCCCTTAAATTCAAAACATTTCCTTCTCTCAGGAGTCCCTTCCTATCAAAATCCTAAACTCCTACAGAAAAATGACTTCTGGAGCTGGAAGTAAAGAAGCGGCTAACAGCAAAGGCAACAGAGTACCTCCTTCCCACACAGGGAAAGGTCTCTATTCCAAATACTTCCTTGCAGAGAAGAAAAATGGGGAGTTCAACCTATCCTCAGCCTCCGTCATCTAAACAGGCACCTACTCAAACCAAAATTCAGAACGGTCACTCTCACAACAGTGATTAATTCTCTTCAGCAAGGAGACTGGCTAGTCTCACTGGATCTCAAGGATGCCTATTTTCATATCCCAAAAAGGCAGTCCCACAGACAATTTCTAAGGTTCAGGCTGCCATCAGGACACTACCAGTTTGCAACCATGCCCTTAGGCCTCTCTTCAGCCCCAAGAGTATTCACCAAGTGCTTAGCTGTAGTGGCAGCTTATCTCAGAAAATAGCGCATTTCAGTCTACCCATATTTGGATGACTGACTCCTGCTGGGCAAGACTCCTCTGCAGGTGGGAGAGGCCCTCAACATCACAAAACAAACTATGCAGTCTCTGTGTTTCTTTATAAACAGAAAGACGTCCCATCTGACCCCAACTCAGCTCCTTACTTTTATTGAAGCACAGCTGGATACACAGCAAAGCAGGGCCTTCTGCAGACAGGATACAAAATTTCATGTCCCTGGCAAACTCTTTTGTCTTGGACCAGCCCAGGCCAGCCAGACACTTTCTAAAGCTCCTGGAATGCATGGCGTCCATGACAGCTGTTGTTTCAGGAGTTAGATTTCAGATGAGGGACATACAGTACCATCTACGGGCTCACTAATCCCAAAAATGAATCACCCCGAATCATGACCCCAAAACCACTGGAGCAGCTCTGTCATTACGTCATGAGGGCCAGGTGGAACTCGGCCCTCCCCCCAAGCTGCAAGCCGACACCGAAACCAAGCAAACTGGCCCCGTGACACCACTGGAGCAGCTCTGTCATTGTGGTCATGAGGGGCCAAGTGGGACTGGCCCCCCCCTCAAGTGCAAGCCAACTTGCGAGCCAAGCAATTCGACTCCAATACCACTGGAGCAGCTCCATCGCTGCAGTCGTGAGGGCCAGGTGGGACTTGGTCCTCCCCTCGAAGCTGCAAGCCGACACCGAAACCAAGCATGCCGACACCGAAACCACTGGAGCAAGTATCCAGCGAGGTGCAAAATGGCCAGAATCTGAAATGCTGACTTTTGGCCGAATTTTGAAAAGTTGACTTACTTCTGGCACCACGTTTAAACTTTGGCTTTCTCCTCTGCCTTCTGTTATTGGTTTAGCAACGGACTAGTGACTGCATTGTATTTTACAACTCAATGCCCTATTTTTATTCGACAGAGCACTTTAGATAATTTTTTTCTGTTGTCCACATTTGCTCCCAGAGGCTGAATTGTTGCCCAGCGCTGTGTACTTTAATATTTAATTCTGAGACACATAAGAGCATGGGACCCTTTGCTCAGTACTTTAAGAAGTCTGGAGTTACAATTCTAGTTGTTTTGTTAATTCCAGCTCCCTGAGGCTGATCTTGTTCCCCGGTGTTGTGGAATTTAATTACCTTATTTTAATTCATTTTATTTTTCCACATGGGGCTCCTCATTCAATTTGCTCTGAGCTGTTCTAGGGTGCAATTCTCAGTGGTTAGACTGATGCTGTGTTAGACCTACTCCCAAACTAATTTTCTCTCCCGAGTATAATGTTGATTTACTGTTATCCTGTTGTGCTTATTACTGGTGAATTCCGTTAACCGGTAATGCAATTATTTAACATCAACAGCTGAAAGAAATTCACTGTAACAGCTTAAACTCGTAGAAAATTGCTTTGCACTGCGTCCCCTAGTCAGATTTTTTAGCTCATCAATCCCCCCTCTCTCTATTTGCACCAGTTCCCCCCTGTTCCAGCCCTTCCCTCCCTTGTACCTGTATTAATCTTCAGTCTTCTCTGCTTCTTCACAGCTCCATCATTGTGGTAGTGAGGGCCAGATGGGACTCGGCCCTCCCCCCCAAGCTGCAAGCCGACACTAAAACCAAGCAAGCCGATCCCGAATCCACTGGAGCAGGCACGTGGCTTGGTGCGAAATGGCCAGAATCTGAAATGCTGACTTTCGGCCAAATTTTGAAAAGCTGACTGTTGACTCCACCAATGCTTTGCGTCAGCTCCCCACCACCCCTGGTTGACCAACTACTATACAGGGGTGGTCACGTGCTGTCGTAAGCCTATCAGTCCACTTTACTACTTACTGGTTATCAGCTTCCACCACTAGAGGCCACATAAATTAAAAGCCAGTGTTACACAATGTGGCTTGCAGGCCTAGCTGCTATTCTTAGCCTTGCACCGCTAGCGTCACTACCCCCCTTCTCCTCCCCAGAGGCTCAGCCCTGTCTGCCAGGTCCATACACCCTTGCCAACCCCTCTCCACCCTCCTTAACCTCAATTGTCTACCCATCCCAAATTGTTAGCTGGCTCATCTGTCCTCCCGCCTTCCTTTCATGCCGACTTAGCCACCCTGAAGTTCAACACCGAAGCCACCTTAGCATCACCTAGACCGACTTCATATTTTTTGTGTAAGCACCTAAATGCCTTGCATAATTGTAAACACTTGATAACCTTGCTGCTCATGTTATCTGGGGACATCGAACGCAACCCCGGCCCAACCACCCAATTCCCCCCCCCCCACCACCACCATTCACCTTGCCCCGTGGCCTCAAACCTGTGCACCTGAATATCTGCAGCATCATTAACAAAATTAACCTGCTGTAACCAATTGTTCTAACCCTAGAACCTGATATATTGATTATTACTGAAACCTGGCTGAAACCGCACAACCAGGATGCAGAACTCACTATACCTGGCTACTCTGTCATCTGCCATGACCGCTCAGGGACCAAAAGAGGTGGTGGCATTCCCATGTTTATTATCTCCTCACTACAATTCACACCGGTCCCACTGCCCAGTCCTGCACCCAACATTGACGCCTTACTAATTAAACACTCCCTTGCCCACACCTGCCCCATATTTATTGCAGGTTCCTACCGTTTTCCTGATGCAACCACGCCTGCCATCTCTGAACATGTATGCACCCTTACCACACTGGCCTTGAGAGGTGAGTTACATATCCTTGGCGACTTCAACCAAAACTGGTTGTCAAGTAGAAGCTCCAAGCTACGGAACCAGGTGGCAGGACTAAACCTGTCTCAACTAATCACAGAACCCACTCACCTAAACCACAACTCTACTAACCACTCTCTCCTGGGCTGGTCCCTTACCTCACATCCCCATCGCATAATTGCCTCAGGATTGCTACTGGACTCCCTAAGTGACCACCACATGATCTACTCAGGAAAATCCATCGACATAAGGCACCCCCCCCCCCCCAAAACGATATTTACTAGATCATTCAAATCCTTAAACCTCACTTCTCTCCTGTATGACTTGTCCAACACTGATTGGTCCTACATCCCCAGGGCCACTTCTGTTGACTCAGCCTGGGAATTTTTCAAGGCTAGGTTCTCCACTGTCTGGGACATACACACCCCCCTCAAACATACCCAAGTGAGGGGTGCCCACCTACCATGGATTACAGTGGGCATTATGACACTGCTCAAAGAAAGGGACATTGCATGGAAGGTGTGAAAAGTGTCTGGCTCTCAGGTGGACAAGCATAAGTATCGTGCTCTACATAATGCCTGCACCAGACAGATCCACAAGGCAAAGACTAAATACTTCAGCGACACCCTCCACACCAACTTAAGCCATCCATCTAAATTTTGGATGGTGGTTAAATCTCTCTTGCCCTCCTCCCTTTCAGCCCCCCACCCTTGCCATCAATTTAGGTGGCTCCATGATCACAGACCCCTCAAAGTGGCCTCTCATTTCAATTCCTTCTTTATGAGTGCACCATCTCTTCTGGCCTCCCTGATCCAGATCCCCAAACTCCCTCTACACCAATCCACACCCCCAAAGCACCCCTAGCTGGCTCCGCTTTCGCCTTCTGTCAGGCCTCCCCTGCTGACATCTACAAAGCTGTACTCACTTTCAATCCCGCAAAGGGCAAATGCCCTACAGGCCTGGATTCAAAGTTGTTTTATACTTGTCCGTCCCCACCATCGCTGCCCACCTGGCTGCTCTCTATAACCTCTCGTTCTCTTTTAGCCACCATCCCAAACAAGTGGAAGCATGCCACAGTCATCCCTTTCCCCAAAGGCGGAGACCCCTCTGCCCCTGGAAATTACTGTCTGATTTCACTACTTCATATACTGGCTAAAATCCAGGAACACCTAGTACTCACACAACTCTCCTCTTATCTTGATTCCTCTTCTTTTTTCACACCTTTCCAGTCTGGCTTTAGGAAATCCCACTCTGCTACCACCTCTCTCCTAAGACTCATGGAGTCCATCCTCACTGGTATGGATAGAGGCCATATTACCTCAGCCATTTTTGTCGGTCTGGCTAAAGCCTTCAACACTGTCTCCCACTCCCTTCTTCTATCCAAGCTCTCTCTCTTGCAGGGCTTTCAAGTGTGGCTACCAGCTGGTTCCAGTCCTACCTGATAAGCAGACTCCAATCCATCAGAATTGGCAACGCTACCTCTGCCTCCCTCCCTGTCACTTCTAGTGTTCTGCAAGGCTCAGTCCTTGGCCCACTTCTGATCTCTATCTTCCTCAATCACCTGCCCTCTGTCTGCCCTCACACATCCATTCACATATATGTGGATGATACAAGTTCTGTACACATCCGGCCCCACATCACCAGATGTAACAATCAGACTCCAGCAGGACTTCAACGCAGTTCAGCACTGGTTTCACTCAAAACAGCTCTTTCTCAATGCCAAGAAAACCATCTCAATGATCTTCAGCACAAGGCAGAGACTCTCAAAACTACTCTCCACCTCCTCTTTCCACACCCTGGATGGGACTTTTCTGGAGAATTGCACCTCCTGCGGCTATCTAGGGGTCTGCCTTGACCAGCACCTAAACTTCTCTTTGCATATCGATGCCATCCATAAAAAGCTGCACCCCACACTAGGCGCATTGTACCATAATCATGGATGCATCCCATTGCCAGCTCCCCGTGAAATACTGCAAAAGAGGATTCTACCTATTTTTGACAACAGGAACATAGTCTACAGTGCCGCCCCTAAGTCCACCTTAGCCAGGCTGGACCCACTCTTCCACTCCTTCTGTCGCTTTGCCCTTGACTGTCCTCTAAACACTCACCACTGTGTCCTATACCGCAGTCTAGACCTCCCCTCGTTGCAAGACCGGTGTCACTCCTACTGTGCCAGCCTCATGGCCAAAATTTGGATGCAGTCTCTCCCTCTGTACCTCGCCTCTGTCCGCTCAGCCCCTGCCTTCCAGGGCTATACACTGAGGAATAACGACTCACAGCTACTGTCTACTCCTCTCACGTCACCCTAGGCAGGCCAGTCTGCTTTCATGTACCGCATGCCTAAACTCTGGAACTCACTCCCTCAGAGAACCGGAATTCCCCCCCACCCCCGGTCAACACCTCAAATCCCTTCTCAATAAACACTTCTCCCTATCTGCTCATGTGCACTTGAGCGCCCCCAACTAGGCATCCAGGTACACCTTGCATGGGGGGATACCCCTACGATGCACTGTTCCTTCTAATTTGCCCTGTTATATGCCTCAACACTGCAAGTTATCATGTACCTTACCCTACTGCATATGCATTGTACAATCTGCCTCAGTGTTGTGAATACTGTAATATGTGGATGTGTTTATTGTAACCGGTCTAAACATGTAATTATGTAACCTTTGCCTGTTATCACTCTCCCTCCTCCCCCAGGGCACATCTGAAATCGAGCAGTAGTCTGCTCAGTTTGCCTTCCTGGTAAAACCTTTAAATAAATAAATAAATAAATAAATAAGGCATTCTCTATCCAAGCTGGTTCCAGTCACAAAAACCTTACTCCAAGCTCTGGACTGGTGGAAGGATCCTACCAACCGTTGGTGGGAATCCCCTTCCAACTGCCTTCTCCCACAAAAGTCATTACCACATATGCCTCCCTCCTGGGATGGGGAGCTCATTTGGACAGTCATTCTGTCAGCAGCACTTGGATCCCCAAGGAAACTGCAAGCCACATCAGTCTACTGGAGCTCAGGGCCATCCACCTTTCCCTGAAGTCCTTTGCCCCCGCAGGTGAAAAGCCATTCAGTGCAAATCAGAACAGACAACTCCACTGCAATGTTATTACATAAACAAGCAGGGTGGCACAAAGTCTATAGTGCATTGTACAGGGACAATGAAAATCTGGACTCTAGCCTACTCCCTTGATGTCAGCCTTTCAACCATACACCTTCCAGGCAAGGACAACACTGGCGGATGCCATCAGTCGCATCAGCCAGGGGCACAAGGCATGGACTCTAAACAAGCAAGTCCATGCCACAGTTTTCAGAAGGTGGGGCACACCAGAAATTGATCTGTTTGCCTCTCACCTCAATCATCAGCTTCCTCTGTACTGCCGAAGGCCCCCAGCACTAGGGACTCTTCCAACAGATGCTTTGTCCCTGGACTGGTCAGGGAAGTTCCTTTATGCCTTTCCTCCCTTCCTTCTGATACACATAGCGCTGCTGAAGCTAAGGTCCCAGCCTGCAACAATGATCCTGGTGGCACCGGACTGGCCAAGGCAGTCGTGGTACTCTCTCCTGCTAGCCCTGTCCTGCAGCAAGCCTATCCGGCTTCCTCTCAGTCACTCTCTCCTGACTCTTCCTCAGACAGGGGTGACTTCTGCGGTATGCCGACTGGAGGTCAACACCACGACCGCGAAGATCAGCACAGTGACAGATTTCGCCCAAAATCATCGGGTCGCTGTGCTGGTCCCTGCAGACACCGGTGGTGTATCTCCCGGTGTTGCTCCCCCTTGCTGAGACAACTCCGATTCAGAGTTGTATATCTAGAGACTGGGGGGGGGGGGTGTGGGGAGCGCAGTCCCCCGAAGTCAACACACTGGCATCCCTGACAGTACAAAGCCAACACTCAGCATTGTGTCTGTTGCTGTCGGGGATGTCGGCATCAGCGCTGTCACAGCGCTATAGTAAAACCGACTTCTCTCAATCTGCAGTCTCTTCACCTCAAAGCCTGGCTCTTGAGGAGTTAAGAGTACCCAGAATCCCAGTATTTGGAACAGGTCCTTAAAATCCTCAGAATAGCCAAGAAAACTAGTACCAAGAAAATGTATGCAGCTAAGTGGAAAAGATTGTCTTTCTGGTGCAAAAGGTAGTGTGTAAATCCTCTCAAATCATCAGTCCCCAATTTTTTTGACTATCTGGTGCACTTGAAGACCTCATTCTTAATATTGCACCTAGCCACAATTTCAGCTTAACTGTCCATAGGCAAAGAGCAGTCAGTCATTTCATTGCCTGTTTTCAACAAAAATCTTTAAAGGCCTTCTCCACCTTCAGCCCCCAATCAGGGAACCTGTTCCCCATTGGGGTCTTAACCTGCACATTGTCAAGCTAATGGAGCCACCTTTTGAACCCATGGCTACAGCTCATCGAAAATATGTCACTTGGAAGACAGTCTTCCTAGTTGCCATTACCTCTGCCAGAAGATTTCAGAGTTGCAAGCACTCTGCACAGATCCTAACTACATTATCCCTCACAGAGAAAAGGCAGAACTCAGAACAAACAGGAAATTCCTGCCTAAAGTGATCTCTGAATTCCACCTTAATCAGTCTATCACTCTTCCTGTTTTCTTCACCAAAAAATCAACTCCTGGAGAAGAGAGACTCCACAGTCTGGATGTGAAAAGAGCCCTATCCTACTACTTGCAGCAGATCAGGGGCAGCATTACCCAGCTTCTCCTCACCTGTGGGGAAGTAGGTAAAGGAAAAACAGCCACTAGGAGAACTATCACTGGATAGTCTTCTGTATTCAGTTTTGTTATGATAAGGCTAGTAAACAGCCCCCTGAGGGCCTCAGGGCTTATTCTTCCAGGGGCACTGCTGCCACAGGTGCTGCTGCAAGGGAAATTCCCTTACTTGATGTCTGCAAAGTAGCCACATGGATAACTGTACACACATTCACAAAGCATTATTGTCTGTATGTGCAGTCCAGATCTGATGCCAAATTTGGCAGAGCCATCCTGCACAGCCTCTTCACTAAGTAGGTTCTGTACACGCTTCCCAACTGCACTGCTTTGTAGTCTGTACATTGTTACTGACGCTAAAGAACCCCTGGGGTGAGAAGAACAAATTACTCACCATAGTAATATTGTTCCTTCTGAGGTGTCCTTTAGCATCAGTAAGCTCCCACCCTTCCTCCCCAAGTAACCTAACTGAAGAGGACTCTGCTTCCTCATTATTGGCAAATCTGTTTCTGAACTTTTGAATTGCATTTAAAGCAAAGTTTACATGTTTTTCACTTGTTCTCAGTTCATGCTGTTGCATGATTCTTAAATGCTTTTGGTTCACACTTAACATGGGCATGTTCCCATTCTAGCTTTGAAAAAATTCTGGTGTCCTCTGGGCAGGCTCCTCTCAGCACACCCTCCAACTCTCTTCCGATTGGCTAGTTCTCTTAGTTCATTATCATAGTCTCCACCTCTGAGGCAGTTCAACCTAGTCAGCTTGCTGCACATTGTTACTGATGGTGAGTAATTTTTTTTTTCTGTCACCCATCAATCACACTATGGCACATATACATGCACTACAAATGCCACACTCTGCCAACATGGGTGCAGCAGGTCTCTGGAACCTGCACAACACAATTCTACACCCAGCTTTTCTCACAGCAGGGGTGAATCATGATTCCATGCCCTCTCCCTGGGGAGGGTGGTCTGTTGGTCTATGTCCCTTTGCTGCTGCTAGCACACAGTGCTACCATATGTCATCACTCACTCATGTGCTGACAGCCCACCCTGCCTGTAGACTGTGACAGCCCTGCACTGATGGCGGTTGACACACACCCTATCCTGAGACATGGCCTTGGGGCGTGAGTGTACACCCACAATACACACCTACACTATGTTGGTAGCGACACATGTCCTGTACTGTACGTGCTGCATGTACCTATGCTTTCCAGATGATGTACAATGGACACTGGCATGTACTGTGGGACACTGACAGGGCACCGTGTTATGGCACTCCCTCATGGCTGGCACATATATGACATATGTTTCCGGCCTCCCGGAACCAGCTGGTGGCTGTGGCATTGTGTGTTACAATGTGTGTTCACATTGTTGTAGTGTATGGGTGATGTGTGCCAGGGCGGAACACCACAATTCCATGTTCATGCATTCCTAACGTAACCTTACATGGTGACCCTCAGGTGTCGCTCGCCACGGTCTTGGACCATGCCCATCAACTAGCCCTGTCACAGTACGGGCCAGTGTACCCCACATCCCCCTGTGAAGGGTCTCACTGGTCCTGTACACTGTATGCCTCAACAGTGGCCTGATGTGTCAGGATGGGTTTGTCCACAAGCAATGCAAAGCAGCTGCTGTGTGGTACAACAAACCCATTTGGCCAATCAATGCCACGGTGTGGCATGTGTCAGGTCACCATGATGGTGTACACAGACATCACATGGACATTCCAGACTTATATTATGCATGTGTACACTATAGTACTTGTTCATCTCATAGACATGCCTGCATTATTAACAATGACAACATGTGGTCCCACTGGGAGGTCATGGGATATAGCGCCAACAGCCTCACACTTAGTCCAGTGTGTACTGCTGGGAGGTGTACAGGTGGACTCACATACCACCACTCCTGTGTGCACATGTCAATGCCATGGTGTCCATGATGTGCATCTGCTCATGTAAACACACCTGATGTGGCACATGTGTGACCATGGGTCTGCCCATGTCGCACTGTTGGTTACTTCATCCTCCTCCTCCTAGCTACTCACACAGCCATGACATGACTGCCATCCAGAAGTGGGCTCAAGCACTGCCTGCACACATGTTGCGCCCGGCCATCCACAACTGTACTGCTCTCAAGGAACTTCACATGTGCATAAGGCTTGGATTGTCCGTTTGCGACCTAGTGTGCCCACTAAACCTCACCTGCATGTAGCCACACCAACTGTTAGTTGTCCTGTGCGCTGGACACCTGTGTTGCAGGACACAGGTTCAACACAGGTGTTGCAGGACAAAGGTGCATCACCTGTCTACCACTGTGGGATGTCGTCAAGCGACATAGGTCATGGCCTGCAGGACAGTGCCACTGCATTGTACGGACACATCCAGCAGTCCAGTACCACCAGTATGATGTGACGTACACTGCCTGCACCTCCCTCGCCACCATCCACACGTTACCATCCTTGTCATGTTCGGGTTGGGGGGGGTCCTCCCTGTGCAATGCCTGAGCAACTGTGCAATACTGTCATTCCTGTGGTGAGTGGGGGCCCGTCCAGATCATGGGCGAATGTCTGCCATCAACCTTGTCGCTATGCTCCTGGGTGGGCTTTGGGGGACATATACGTGATGCGTGACACTGACAGTATATTTTGTGTTTATGCTGCAGACCGAGGAGCTAGAGACTAGACCAGCTGGGGGCCTAGATGGGCCAATAGTGGGAGATCAGGCGGACAGAGAGATGGCAGCACTAGCCATAGGAAGAGGTGCAGCTACTCACATGAGCATGCCTTTCTCACGCACATTGCTCTTCCTCACTTGTGGTGCCCTTACAAAGTGTTTCATCCCCCATGTCCAGAGGTTCTCCACTTGTGTGTGTGCATATTGCATACACACATTGGACGTGGCCCTGGCATGGCTGGCCTGCGGCACTGCAGTGGCCATCATGACGACCACATGTGACGAACATCCCATCCAGGGCTACCTGCACATGTCACTGTCCTGTCGTCAGGACACTGTGTATGAGCACTGCACCTGTGGTGTACTGGACCTTGTGGGGGACACACACACATCCTGGCAGCAGCCTCTGCACATGATGGTTGCTGAGTACTCGGGCATGGTCTTTCAGTCAGTGTGTGTACTCTGCACATCACATTTAGTCGGCTTTGATGCTCGTCTGTCTCTTGTCCGTGGGTGTGGTCACAGGGACCCGCATGTATCCCTCACCTGCATGAGGGCTATGGCCCGGTGGCATGGGTGTGTCCCTCTGTGCCAGCCCATAGTGTGCTACTACGGTCCAGTGGCCCCGAGGCTGATGGTGCAGACAATGCACCATCATGTGTGTCATGGCAGTTATTCAGGCCATGGACTGCAGTGTATGCAACCGGTGCCTGTATGATGTTCCCACATGCTCAACGGCCTGCATCTACCTGCCGCACATTGCCCCTTGTGTTGACTTCCTGCCCATGTGTGTGGCGCTGTGTCCCTACTCCTGCTCCCTTTGCAGTCTCCTAGCAGGGACCTTCTGCAGCACTTGACACCTGGGCAGTGGCCACATACCATACCTCCTCTACATCCCCAACCTTTATTCTTGTGGTGCTCACTGGGTAACTGACATGCCCTGCCACTCTGTCTGTATGTGTGGTTTTTTTTTTTTGGCTTTGTCTTTATACTGTGGTGTTGATTCCACTGCTGTTCATGGGTTATGGTATCCACACTGATGGCTGCTGTGTGTGCAGCAGCGGTTAAGCATACCATGTGTGAAATCCACACCTACCATGTCATGTGTAGCCTGAAATGGCCTTGGCACTGCTGCAGCTGATGTGTGCACAGGCAGTACAACTGTAGAACTGACAGGGGCCCCCTGGGGCGTTGGGCACGCCCGACCCTTTTAATTGTACCATGGGTTGTCTCTGCCCTGTTGCTCACATCTCTGTGGGGTGCCTTGCAGTACCTTGCCATGCTGCATGCTGTGCATCATGTGCAGTGAGATCCTTGCCAACTCCTCCTGCTCATTGGTTACGTGCTGCCACTCACATGCCAATATGTTTCCACACACCACCTTTCACTCGGGACCTTTTGTACCAAATTGGGGCCTGCTGTTCATCCCCAGAGTGGAGTGCTGCGGCTCCTGAAATGTACAGTGTCTCGAGGACCTGTCCCTGTATCCTGACGCAGCTACAGTGCCCAGTGCCTTCCACTGCCCCACCCCCCCAGGTAATGCTGGTGGAGGGCCATGCTTCTGTGTTCCCTCAGTCTTGGGGTTGCTGTCCCCTGTGTGGGCTGTACCAGTCATCCTCCCTCCCTCCCCACAATGTGATGTCGGTCTGCCGTTTTGGTGTACAACACCTGTCCTGCACTTATGTCAGCCTGGCCCATGGAGTACACTTACTGTTGCCGTTGCATGGGGGCCACCTGCCAGTGCGCCTCTACCTCATGTTGTATGGGTCATGGAGTGCTGCTTTGCCTGCAGGTACCTTGCCTACCATCCCACCTGAGGCGTTTGTCCTGTGCTTCTTGTCATGCATGTCATCCACAGGTACAGGACTTCTGTGTCAAGGAGCACAGTGCCATTGACTGTGGCTACCACACATGCAGGGTCCCAGGCATGCATCACACGAGTCTTGGTGGGGGTGGGGAAAGGGATTTTTTTTCTGGCATATCTCCACACGATCAATGCTTTGGTATCAATTTCATCCTTTGTCTCTACCTAGGTCCATATCCTCAGCATGCAGCCAGGAACAGCAGGCTAGAATGGAGCTCCTGATGCGGCAGCAGGTCAGACACCTCCAGATGGTAGCAGAAGGTGTCCTGGAGGTCCTGGCCTCGCAGAGATGGATGATGGCCACCCTGGATGGCTTGGCTGCAACCCTTCATGAGATTCTTCAGAGGCTTCCCCCACCCCATCACAAGCACCCTAGAGACACCCAGCAAACCTCTTTGGTCCTTATTCCTTTGTCCCCCTCCTTTCCAACCCCCCCCCCACTTGTCTTGTCCCTATTTGTAAATAATTATCCCTCCACCCCGTATATAGATAGTCATGTACCCTTGTTTCCCCAACCCATTCTCTTTTGTACATACTATATTTTTGTACCATTGTTGTGCCTAGATTTTGCTTTATATTACTATTTACTAGTAAAGTTTTTGATAAAGTTACCTTATCTGGTGTGCTGTGTGTATTATTCCTTCTTGCTGTGTTTCCCTTGTGGGTGTCCATTGTTCCACCCTCCACCAGCGCACAACCCAGTAGATGGGGGGGACCTGAGCGCATCTCACCATGCCATGCTTCCCTCCGTGGACGGACACCTCTGTGTCATTGTGTATCCACCAGAATGGGTTGCCATATGTGCTTGTGGGACTGCTGTCCTGGCTGTTCCCTTAGGCGATATAAGCCTCATCCTTGCAGTCCCTGTACTGTGGCATGTGGAACACCCTCCACCCTGCCCCTTTCTGGCAGGTACAGGACTATTGACAGATGTGCCACATCACTGTGGTGCCAACATGGGTGTGCTCTGTCAGGGGTGTTCAAATCAAAACTTTCAGGACTCGCCCAACAATGACTGTAGCTAAATTTTCACTTGCCCCTATTCATTACAATGAAATTGGCTCTCTTTTATACTTGCCCTTCAAGGAAATTTACTTGCCCCAAACAGAGGGTAATGGAATTTGCACACCCCTGCGCTCTGTGCTGCTTTTTTCAGTATTTTTTTCTTGGTGGGCCTGCTGGCCATGCCCCATCAGGGCAGAGATGTGGCGGCGTGCCACATGCCCAGCTGTATGCAAGTGGCCATTGCTGTTGCCCCCTGTTGTGTGTCAATGTCCTGCAGCATTGTGCATTGCGATACTGCACTGCATGATGCTATTTACTGGCCTACGCAAGTGTATAGAGTGCACTATACTGTCCATTAACACGCTGCCCTTTGCGATTCACCATGTGCCTAGTGCCAGTGCTACACTTTGTGAATAGGGCTGCCATGCTGTTGCGCAACTGCAATGTATTGCACAATGCAATCTCTGTGTGGCTGCAATTGTTTGTAAATCTGACCCCTGGTGTTACAAAGAACTGCCCTAAGGGAAGAAGCTGTCGGCTGGCCCATTAGCTACCTGTTGAGTAAAATAATCAGAAGCCCAAGGAACTGGAATCAGGCAGGGGTAACTCTTTTCCAGACAGTGACTACTTCCCGGGCATCTCCTGGAAACCACACTCCTGATTCCACCTCCCAAAAGAGACACCACGCTCATAGTTGCTCCACTGGGCAGACGAAAAGTGACCTAGCTAAACTCATACTAAATTAAACCAGCCAAAAATTTAAATAAAGACAACCCACCCACATAACTGAAGGGCCCCGCCCGTAGTTCATTGGGCGGTGATAACCTCCTTTAAAGCACCAGCATGCCCAGCCTCCTCTGCTTAGCAGTCAAGTTTAACGCTGGGCCGGGCGTGTGGTTTATCCTCGCTTCCTCTGCTCTTGCCTGCTTCCCTCTGTGCTCCATTGCCGCTTCTCTCCTGCTATCTGCAGCTCTACCCTCCACCACTCGCTTCTTCTCTCTTTCTTGCCGGTGCCCCTCCTCGCCGGTGCTCTCCCTTCCCCCTGCTGGTTTGCCAGTGCTCCCTTGCTCCCCCACCTTCCTGCTTCTGTTTTTGCTTGTTTTTCTTTTTTTTTTTTTAGGGGGGGCCTTTCCTTCATCTCCTTGTTACTACTGCCCTCCAGTTTACTTCGGGTGTTGAATCCGCCCTGCTATTCTGCTTCACTTCCTCCACATCTTGGTCTGTCATCAAGCGACCGTCCATGTACTGCATCCAACAACCGGGTTCCTAGGCCGTCTTGGATTTGGCTGCATTCCTGGATGACTTCTTACACCTCATATCGGCTGCACTTGGAGGACAGTTCTTTCATTTCTGCAGGCAGCTACACACTATCTAAGCATCCACCATTCTACATCCTGGGACGCCTCTTACTTTACTTGGCAAACAGAACTTACGTGGGGTTCTGTTGACCTTGGTTTGTGTAGTGCCTACATAAGGCATTTATTCACAACACACTGCAGTCCTTGGCTAGCAGGACTTACATGGGGTTCTGTTGTAGCCTTGGCTTTTGGTGCTTACGTGGGGCATTTTTATTCACACCACTACCATTCTTGACTTGCAGAACTTACGTGGGGTTCTGTTTAGCCTTGTCTTTCGGTGCTTACGTGGGGCACCTTCCTTCGTAACACTACCACTCCTCATTTGCCTAAACTGACCTCCCTACCTGCTAATCACTACCTACGCCTATTACCTGACAATGGCGTTTCCAGTTCCACCCGAAGGACCATCTCCAATACTTCCTGGCCATAGAAAACTTACTGCCAAAACTAAACATTCCCTAAAAGACTGGACTGTCCCTCGTCTGACAGCTGAATTGAAGAAACTGGGCATTCCTTTCCATGCTAATGCTAAGAAACAAGAACTGTATGATTTATTGCTTGAGCATCAGAATCGTAGTTCCCCTGCACCTCCAGTTCCTCCCGCAAGCCCAGATGCTAATGCCTTTGCTGAAATAAAGGATGTTCTCTCTCAGCCAGCTACATACATGGTGGATATCTCCAGCCGACTTGATGTACTTGAAAAATGACACACACCCCTTCCTGTGTTGCCGTTGCAGCCCCCAGATGCTCCAGCTACTCCTATACCTGCTCCAGCTCCTGCTCCTCAGCCTCTACCACCTGTATCCATTCCTGATGTTCCCCCACGCCAGGTACACTGGGTTCCATACCAGCAGTGTCCCCCATTCATCTAGTACCTAGTCCTCTCCACAAGGATATCATAGACGGGAAAGATGTCAATCTTATTTCACTTCTCATTTCCTCCCATGATAATACAGAAAACAGGTCATAAATTGTGGCGACATCCCCGTCATTCTGCGGTCCAAAGATCCTAGACTTTCCAAGAAATTACCATTCCCGAATTTACTCTGGCATTTAGCCTCTACAGAGATATCCTTTGTTCCACCTTTCTTACTCGCAGAGAAGAACTGGATGCCTACCTCTATCTGGTGGTTGATCTTGGTGTCTGCTATGGCAGTACTCATTTTTTCGATTACCACAAATCCTTTTCTGCCAAAGCTGCTGCTGCCCTGTCTCACTTCAAGGTGTGCTTGCACTGGGGCTCCCTTGATAACGAACTGTTCTGCCGTCATTTTGCCGGACAACAAGCACTGACCTGTCAACTCTGCGGCTCCTTTTCCCATGGTGCTACCTTTTGTCCTTTATCAGTGCCTGATGCATCCACAGCACGTCCTCCGTCTTCTTCTGGTTTGACGATTACTCGAACAATTGGCAATCCTACCGCTCTTCCTCATTTCTCACATGACAGATATGGTCGCCCTGTCACCTTTATTGCTGGTAGACCTGTATGTAACAACTTTAACGGCATGGGTTGCAATGTACAGGGCTGCCGTCTTTTGCACGTTTGCAATAATTGCAGGGATGCTCACTCTAAATTGGTTTGCCCTGCCCTGAGGAGTAAATCCTGACTATTCACACATCCTTCAACTCCTATAAATGTCACAGTTCTGTCTCAACTGCTTACTGGTCACCCATCTCAGGTATTGGTCCGGTATCTCATTTCCGGATTTACTTCTGGATTTCACACTAGAGTCTGTTCTCTTCCTCAAGAGTCCTTCAAATGTCCTAATCTACTAACTGCAGTATCCCAACCAGATGTGGTCAAGACACTCCTGCAGAAAGAACTGGACAAGGGCCATCTCATTGGATCTTTTCACCATCCTCCATTCCTCGTTTTCCATGTCAGCCCCATTGGCATTGCTACTCACAAATGTTCAGGAAAAAAGAGGCTCATTATCGATCTGTCAGCTCTGTATGCTACTCACATACCTAGCATCAACTCACTTATTCCTTCTCAAGACTTTTCCCTAGCTCATAGGTTGAATACGAGTTCAAAGGACAAGCTCATAGTAGAACTCGCCATCACTAATTTTAGAGATACAAACTGTATTTCTTTTCATCCATATACAGATCTAAATCATGTTTGAATGATTCAGTACTCTGATTCATAACTATGTGTGATGGCAAAGTGTTCCATATATTTGGAACTCTTTGGGTTAAGAATTGGCTTTCTTCTTGTAGTTCTACAGGTTTCCACATGTTATCTTAAATTGTGTGACCTAGTGCTTATAACTGGTAGTTGTTTTATTAAACAATTTGTTTCAAATAGCAATTCGTCATTGCATGATTTGTAGGCCCAGCATATGTCACCCCTATGAAACCTATATTCCTGTGAATATAGTCCCAGACTTCTGAGTCTACTCCCATAGTCCAAGTGTGAAACCTTAGTTATAGACTTAGTCATCCTCCGCTGTATTGATTCATAGGTTTTCAAATCTTTAATTGCTGTTGGTGAACAAAATGGGGCACCATACTCCATATATGGTCTCACCAAAGATGTATACAAGGTCATCAAGACCTCAGCCCCTCAACTTTTTATATTTTTCAGGATACATCTAAGTATTCCATGACATTTTTTTGCAGTGACATTTGTGGGATGATCAAATTTCAATTTATTTGTGATGGTCACCCCTAGATATTTTTCAGAAGTGGTTGCCTCTAGTTTTATGCCATTTATAAAATAAGTTGCACGTGGATTATTAATTCCTAAGTGCAACGCTTTGCACTTTGCAATATTGAAATTTAATTTGTGATCTGTTGCCCATAAGCAGAAGTTGTTCAGATTATTCTGAATTAACTCAACAGATCTATCATCGTTTACAATGCCACCAAGCTTATTGTCATCTGCATATTTTTGTAACCAAATTCCATTTGTCACCTGCATACCTGAGATCATGATGTTAAATAATATTGGCCCAGTACTGATCCTTGTGGGACTCCACTACTAACAGCACCCCAATCAGAACTGCAACCTCTAAGAATCACTGTCTGTGTTCTATTATTCAACCAGTGATATATACATTGTATGATCAAAGGGCGAATTAGCAATTTTTGAAGCTGTTCAATCAATAACTTGTGTGATACTGTGTCAAAAGCTTTTTCGTAGTCCAGATAGATAACATCAACTGGCAGACCTTCCTCTAAAGCCTCACTAACTGGTTCAAAAAAATTAACTAAATTAATCATACATGATCTTCCTTGCATGAAGCTGTGTTGGGTAATATCCTAATTTCCAGTATTTTGAAGATGTTGATAAATTCTTTGCTGGAGTAGTCTTTCCATAACTTTACCGACACACGATGTAAGGCTAATTGGCCTATAATTACTGACATTATTTTTTGCACCGTTTTTATGAATTGGGGTAATAATTGCTTTTTTCCAATCTTCCAGAACTATTCCTTCCTTTAATGATGTATTAAAAAGCAGGGTAAATATGTCCGCTAGTTCTATACTTAGTTTTTTTATACAGATGGAAGGAAAACCATCATAGCTAGCAGAGCATGTAGGTTTAATATTGTTTAAAACTCTAATAATGTCCTCATTTGTAAAAAAAATTATGGTTTCATTTGTATATAGATTATTTATATTGAAATTCTCTGTTTTTGAATATACTCAGAAAATATTTATTAAATTAATTTGCCATTTCTTTACTGTTCATAATTAACTTATCCTGTATAAGGAGTGGTCCTGCTCCTGTCTTTGCTCCTTTCAGGGATCCAATATAATTATAGAACTGTTTTTTATTATCCTTACAATCTCTTGTTAATTTTATTTCTAATTCTTCATGCTCGAAGAAAAAATTACTCACCTTAGTAATGTTGTTTCTTCTAATGGAGTCTTGCTATATTATGACTATTGCAGTTTGTCCCACCACTAGAACTGCTCCGGAGGTGAAAGAGTTAACTTCCATGCAGGGCATGGAACTTAGAGCGCGAGTTCGGTTAGAGAAGCTCTGTCTGGGATATTTCAAACCGAAACTGTCAGATCTTTACGAGCAAAACTCACTAAGGTTCTGTGTGGAAGCTGTAACTTACACTAGCCAACTGGCTACTAAAATATCAACACATTTTCCTGGTCCCAACACCAAGACTCAAGTCAGGGACCAGAAAAGATAAGATAAGATAAGATAAAATAAAATAAAACACAACACCCAAACACCCCAAAAAGAAGGGTGGAAAACATAAAAGGGCATCAATAAGTGCCAACAGTGAACTGCCCACCCATACCCCAAGTAGAAGTTCTGAGAGGGGCAGGCTGGGGGGGAGGTCATAATATAGCAAGACTCCATTAGAAGAAACAACATTACTAAGGTGAGTAATTTTTTCTTCAAACAACATGAAGTCTTGCTATATTATGACTATTGCAGACTACACAGCAGTACCTCCATGGAGGAGGGACAGAACCTACTTAGGGAATAGGCTCTGAAGCACGGCTGTGCCAAACCGAGCATCCCTCCTGGCCTGGATATCCAGGAGTAATGCTTGGTGAAAGTGTGTACTGTTTTCCAAGTAGCTGCTTGACATATCTCTAAGATAGGGATGTCTCTGGCAGCAGCTAGAGATGCAGCTGTACCTCTGGTAGAGTGAGCCCTCAGGCCTGAGGGGAACCGCACTCCAGTTTTTGATAGCAAAATTGGATACAAGAGACAATCCACCTGGCAATGGATCTCTTAGTGGCAGGTTTCCTTTCCTAACCTCACCATAAGTGAGAAACAGTTGGAGGAGTCAAACCTGTGACCCTTGGTACGCTCTATGTAGTAACTTAGGGCCCTCTTAACATCTAAGCTGTGCAACCTCCTCTCACCAGAGGAGGAATGGTCAGTGAAGAACACTGGAAGCGAAATAGATTGATTAAGGTGGAAATCTGAAACCACCTTAGGCAAAAACTTCCTGTTAGTCCTGAGGACTACCTTATCCCTGTGAAAGGAAATAAAGTCAGTCTCCACTGACAAAGCTTGTAACTCACTTATACGCCTGGCAGAAGTGATGGCTACTAGAAATACAGTTTTCCAAGTCAAGTACTTATGCTCTGCCGAAGACAGAGGTTCAAAGGGGGGGTTGCATCAGCTGAGCAACGCAAACATTAAGATCCCAGGCAGGGGCAGGGTCCCTGAATGGTGGATTGGTATGAAGCAATCCCCTAAAAAACTTGGAAAATACAGGGTGAGCAGAAAGAGAAGAGGGCTTCCCTGCTGAAATAAAAGCAGAGACAGCTGCCAAATGCACTTTCAGAGTAGCTGGTCTCAGTCCCAAAGAATTAAGATGGACCATATAGTCCAAAACAGTGGGAAAATCAGCAGATTCCGGGGAAATATGCTTCCCAGAACACCATATGGAAAACCTTTTCCATTTGGAATTATAAGTAGCCCTAGTTAAAGGCTTTCTAGAAGCTTTCAAGATTTCGAGAACACCTTGAGAAAGTTTTAGATCAGCAAACTCTCCTCAAGAGCCAGGCCTTGAGGTTGAGGGATTTGAGATTCGGATACCAGACTCTCCCATGGGCACAGGTTAACAGATTGTGGTTCCTGGGGAGACACAGGGGAAGATGGACTGCTAAGGACAGAAGGAGTGGGTACCAGGGCTGCCTGGCCCAGTCTGGAGCAATCAGGATCATCTTGCAGGGCTGAGATCTGATTTTGACTAGCACCTTGAACAGGAGAGGGAAGGGGGGAAAGGCATAGAAGCTTCCCTTCCCAATCGAGGAGAAAGGCATCCAGGGGGACTGAGCCCAACACTGGGGGCCTGCAACAAAAAAGTGGAAGGATGATTGTCTGGGGCTGCAAAGATCTATCTGAGGGGTGCCCCATCTGGCAAAAAAACTATCCCCAGTACTCGGGGATCCAGTGACCATTCGCGGATGGCCCTGGGAAATCCTGCTGAGAGCATCTGCCAGGACATTGTCCTTGCCTGGGAGGTGAACTGCTATGAGGGAAGTGTTCAGGAATAAGCCAGAGACCACATCATCATCTTGGTGCACAAGGTCAAGACCGAGTGCCCCTTGTTTGTTGATGTACCACACTGTAGTGGTGCTGTCTGTTCTGACCTGTATCACTTTGTTCTGAACAGATGCAGAAAAAACCTGAAGTGCTAGAAAAACAGCTCTGAGTTCCAACAGATTGATGTGGAGCAGAGATTCCTGAGGGTACCACAATCCCTGGGTGGAGAGGTCGCCCATGTGAGCTCCCCATCCCAAGAGGGACGAATCTGTAGTAAGGGTCAAGGAGTGAGATAGAGGGATGAAGGGCACCCCTTGTCTCAGATTGCTCTGATCCTGCCACCACTGAAGGGCCTGGATCAAGGTTTGAGTCACTGGGATCAACTTGGATAGGGAATCTCTTCTTTGAGACCAAAAGGCTCTCAAATGGAACTGAATGTCCCTCATCTGAAATCTTGCTCCTTGCACTACAGCTGTGGAAGCAGCCATGTGTCCTAGGAGCTGTAGGAAATGCCTTGCTGGTCAGAGAACTGCAGAGTGAAGGACGAGGCCAGGGCCACCAGGGTCCTTACCCTTTCTGGGAAGGAAGGCTCTGCCCTGCTTTTGTGTCCAGTTCTGCACCTATAAAGGTGAGTACCTGGACAGGTTCCAGAACTGACTTTGGAAGATTGAGAAGAAAGCCCAGAGAGGTAAGCAGCTGCTGGGTAACTTGCAGGTGTGATTTGACCTGGACTGGAGACTGACCCATAATGAGCCAGTCGTCTAGGTAGGGAAAGGTGGCAATCTTTTGCCTTCTTAAATGAGCAACTGCTACTGCCAGGCATTTTGTGAATACCCTTGGGGCAGAGGTAAGGCTGAAGGGCATTGCTCTGAACTGATAATGGCCTGAGGGCAGTTCAAATCTGAGGTACTTTCGGTGGGAGCTTCTGATAAGAACATGGAAGTAGGCATCCTAGAGGTCCAGGGAAGCTAGCCAGTCCCCTGGCCTTAGGGAGGGTAAAATCATTCCCAGAGTCACCATTTTGAATTTTGGTTTTAAAAGGTGCTTGCTCAGATATCTTAGGTCCAGGATGGGCCAACACTCTCCTGTCTTTTTTGGGGTAAGGAAGTACCTGGAGTACAGACCCTTGCCCTGGTGTAGGGCAGAAACCCTTTCTACAGCTCTGAGAGCCAGGAGGATTGAGACTTCTGTTTCCAAAGCAAGAGTCTCTAGAGGGTTTGCAGCATGGAATTGCACCTTAGATGCCTCAATACCATCAGCAGCCACCTGCTCCAGCTCCTTGGCAAGCTGGCCAGAGGCCTGTTTGGCTAAAGCCATGACAGTATCCCATCTAGATTTTTGGTATCTTGCAACATAAGCCACATAATTTGCTTGTCTGAGTCCCAAGGACGCTGCCATGTATTGTTTTTTAGCCATGACATCAATCTTCCTGGAGTCCTTGTCAGGAGGATGTGAAGCCAGGGGAATATTAGCCTTATCACAGGCTGCAGCCTGAACTACTCCAACATGGCTGCATTGCTGTGAAAGAAATTCTGTATCAGGACCTGACAAACTGTACCTCCTGTCCATCTTTTTATCTACAGGAGGCACAGAATTCGGAGCTTTTAAAATTTTTATTGTTTGTTTCCTAAAGGATTTATGTAAAGGAATAGACAATCTCCAGGACTCTGGGATATCCATCATCTCTACAAAGTCAGGCTCCTCTTGCTCATCCACAGCTTCCTCCAAAGGAAGCTGGAGGGTTTCAGCAACTTTTGTAAAACAGAAAATGAGAAGGGACTCAGCAAGCCTAGGGAGATTCTCCTAAAGGTCTGTCTGGGGAGATGTCCGGTTCAATGGGCACATCCAGACTTTCAAAGTCACATTCACACTGTTCATAATCATCCTCCCTCCTCTGGTTCATAAAACTCCTCTATATCATATTCTTGAACCGGTGGAACCGACCGAACCGACCTCTTGCCAGATAGTGGTGGTTTGGACGGAACTGGGGAAAGTGACTGGACAATTTGGATTGCTTTGGCTATCTCTGCAGCAGTTGGAGAAGAGATTTTTGACTCCACACCTGCTGATTTTCTAGTTCTCTTTGCTGGAACTGGCTCCTCAGAGTCAGCTTTAGGTTGGCCCGAGGAAGTCTGGCCCCGGTCAGAGGGCACTCCCTCCGGTTCAGTTGGCACCGAACCAGGCTGGCCATCCGGGTCAGCGGACTTTTTGGCCTCTTGTTCCCTGAGCCTACCAACTCTCTTATCTAGGGTAGCTGCAGGGAAATTCTTGCAAATCTGGCAGTCGGCATTGAGGTGGAGCCAAGCCAATCTACGAAAAGCCACAGAAGTAGCCATGACTCTAGAGGATACATCATTAGAATCCACTGCTCAAACCTCAGACAATAAACACATGTGGTGTGTGGGTCAGCCTTTGCAAAGGCTTCCCCACAGACACTACAGTGTTGAAACCCAATGGGCCCAGTTTTTCTTTGGGGTTTCTCAGACATAATGCCAGCCTAACCAAAAACTTGCCCTTTTTTTCGGCAGTGCCAGGCAAGACACCCTTATCGGTTCCCAACCGTGTCACGGGTCATGGAAAAAAACGTAATGAAATCCGTTTTTTTTAGAACCGATAAGAACCGGGAACCGCACTCTAAATGCTTCAGAATAAAGTTTCCACACAACCTGATCGGTTCAAACCGAACCGATAAACATTTACAAGTTCCACACAGAATCAACCTATCTATTATTTACAATACCATAGACAGAGCTTGAACCAATCGGTTTGCGGTTAAAATAATGATAATCATGGTTGAATTTAACCGAGAAAAAACTCTTTAAACCGAGAAAATGAACCGAGCAGTAGGAGGAATCTCCGGAGCGACTGTTCAGTGAGGCGGAGTAAAGAATCTGACAGTTTCGGTTTGAAATATCCCAGACAGAGCTTCTCTAACCGAGCTCGCGCTCTAAGTTCCATGCCCTGCATGGAAGTTAACTCTTTCACCTCCGGAGCAGTTCTAGTGGTGGGACAAACTGCAATAGTCATAATATAGCAAGACTTCATGTTGTTTGAATAGATGACGCTATTGTCACCATTAAACAACTGGGCAAAGGTGCTTGGCTCTGTAAGCCGATATTTCAGACACCTTCAAATTGCTTCCTAGTCACCCTTCGCTCTGGCACTTCTATGGTATCAAATGGGAAGATCTGTATTATTTCGCTGTGCGGGTTACTTTCAGATGCAAAAGCAGTCCAAAATTATTTGACATATTCTCTACCACATTATGCTGGCTATTAATGAACCATTGCCATGTAACTTCAGTCATCCATTTGCTCGATGACTTCCTTCTCATAGAACCTCCATCAGCACCTCCAGCAGCAGCAGCAGCAACACTTACTTCATTGAGGCATCTGTTTCATGAATTGGCAGTACCTCAGAAGAAAAGACGATTTATCCCGTCACTGCACTGGAATATTTGGGCATTACACTTGATTCAGCATGCATGGAAGCCAGGCTTCCTTCTGATTAGCTGCTTCGTATCAAGGCCTTAGTCTTGTAATTTTCAAACCAATCATCTTGTCCCAAACATGAATTTATGTCTCTGCTGGGTTACCTTAATTTTGCTACTCACATAATCCCACAAGGCTGTGCCTTCATATCCTACTTGGTGATTTACTTTCTGCCGTTCTGGCTTTACATCATCATATCTCCCTTACTGCTGCTGCAAAGTCAGACCTCTCCATGTGGTACCTTTTCCTGGATCAATGGAATGGATGCTCCATGTTTTATAAGGACATATCCCCTGAGTATTCTCCCTGGGTGCACACGGATGCATCTCCTATTCACGGATTAGCTACCATCTTTCAAACTGCCTGGATCGCTTCGGCATGGCCTTCTGATTTTCTTCAGTTACCTGTAGCTACGACTTCCTCACCACTATTTGAGATTTATCCTGTAGTCGCACCAGCCAGTATGTGGGGACACCTCTAGTCCGTAACTACTATATCAATATGCACGGATAATCAAGTGACAGCTGATATTATCAACAAAGGCAGATCATCGTCTCCCACAATTATGCTATTCCTGCCAAACTGACATGGCTTTCTCTCATTCATAACTTTTGCATTCAATGTTTTCATATTCCAGGATATCTCAATACAGCCGCTGATCATCTTTCCCGTTTTCACTTTCAGGACTTCCGCTCCTTGCTACCTACCGCAGACCCATTAGCTACTCCAACTCCTCCCTTCCAGGACCTAATCATGCCATAACTGGTTACCTCAAGACACCTCAAATCCTCAAGTGGTCCGCCCTGTCTACCAGCACGAAAGCAGCCTATACTACAGCTTGGAGGAAATATATCTCCTTCTGTTCCATGACGTCTTCTCCTGCAATACCAATCTCCATTACCAACATACTTGCCTTCATTACCTACTGCCATACAACCTGTAAGCTATCACATTCAACCATCCGTCTATATCTGGCAGGCATTCAGTTTCACTTTTGCCAGACTGACTCATCTTCCATTCCCTTCATGTCTTACCCATCAGTCAAGTTACTACTAACAGGCATCCGCAAGTTGCCAATCATGCGACCTCAATCCCGGCTACCAATTGATGATATCATATTCACGAAACTAATCAACCTGCTAAGATCTGAGCATCCGACTTCCTTCTCCACCATTGTTCTTTCAGCAGTTATTTGTCTTGCATTTTACGGATTTCTGCGTCCAGGTGAATTCACTGTTGCAAGTCCTTCTACTACTCACTTCCTCAAGGTTAAACATCTTATCAAACGGTCAGATCATTACACCCTTCACCTTCCTTCATCCAAAACGGACAGATTTCTGAAGGGCATGGACATAGCCTATTTTCCTACTGCCAATGCTTGGTGCCCTATTCACATTTCAAATCAGCTACATCTTCTCCATTTACGAGCTTCCCCAGATTTTCCTCTACTACCTTCCATCAAACATCTACTTCTAATGACTGGAGAATTCATGGACTCAGTCCGATTGCTTTTACAACGGCTAGGATACAACCCCCTGGCTTATTCAGAACACTCATTTCAGACAGGAGCCGCAATGACAGCCTCAAGGAAGAAAGTACCAGCTTATATAATCAAACGTCTAGGACGATGTACATCTTGTTTCGAGACCTACATTCCCAATTCCGAACTGGAGCTAAGTACTGCCTTTCTTTCCATCTCCTCTTAGTATGCCCTGAAGGAGGGCAGCTTGGCAGCCATGTTTCCTCAGAGGTTTCCTCCGGTAAAGGGATTTTTTCCTCTCTTGAGTGCTGCCAGGTACACTCTCCGTGGGTTGGAGGAGGTGGATTCTAATCTTCTTTTGGGCCTTTTCAGCTATCAGCTCAAAAACAGATGGGAACGAGTAAGGCCAAAACCCATATGTTGCATCAAACACAAGTGGCATCAAGCATTTATATTCCCGTACAGTGAATTGAAGGGCCCCACCCGTAGTTCAGTGGGCAGGGATAACCTCCTTTAAAGCAACAACACGCCCAGCCTCCTCTGGTTAGCAGTCAAGTTTCCTCCACCCTCCCCTCCTCCTTCTCCAGAACTCTTGCCATCCATTGGGCCTTTTCAGCTATCAGCTCAAAAACAGATGGGAACGAGTAAGGCCAAAACCCATATGTTACATTAAGCACAAATGGCATCAAGCATTTATATCCCTGCACAGTGACTAAACAGATATCCCATCCTAAATCTTGTGCAAAATTACCCTTAAAATTACAAAACAACCCCAACACTCACCCAACATTCATACAAATTACTTACATCTTTAAGTAAGACAGACATACCCTGATGCACTCCAACTTCAGAGACTAAAATATAGGCACTGTCTTAAAGAAGATCATTAAAAGGGAAACCAATTTACGGGATAATAATTTATGCAGTAAGGTGATAACAGTCTTTGTATATGTCCTTATAAAACTAAGGAAATACAAACGAGTCTCTGACCCACCAGTGAAAGTCCAAAGTCTTAAAACAGCTCATTTGACCTTACAACCAGCCTTGTCACAGCTTCTAGTAAGATAACAGATAGTTCCAGGAGATAATGGGAGAAGGCAATGGGCACTCTTACTGCCTGTAACTCATTATGGGTGTTGACAATGGGGAAAAGTCAAGGGAGTCTGAGGGAACGACTTACAGCAACAATTTGCAGTGGCTCAGAAGGGTCTTACACAGCCAAACATGCGGGTGGGGAGGATAGATTCATTCAAGCAACAAACTCAACTTCCAACTGTCTCCACCACAGCAGTAGCAGCCACAAATCCACATTGAAATTGTCCTGCTACAATTTAGCAGCAGAATCAGTCAGGAACCAAACAGGTCCCTGCATCAAAGGCCACCCCGAGAACGTATCTGATCTGCAACCAGGCCAGAGGGGGCTCACCACACTACTAAAGCTGTTCCTGGAATTCCACTGCACCAAGGATTGCGTGGTGTTAAACAGGGATGGGGATCTTACAGCTGGCTCAGTTCTGCAACTCCAGCTCCTGCAGCAAGGATTTGACAGTCTTGAGCAGGGATAAGAATCCCACAGCTTGGTCCTCCCTCTCCATCTCCAACTCCAGCGACTCAGCTCCACTAATCCAGCCACTTCTGGAATGCTGAACTCACCGCCAGTAAAAAATGGTGAATCCCTAACAACAGACTGCCAAATGTAGCTGTAGAAGTCAGTAACCCAGAAGACCATTAGGGTGCTGAACAGAACCCCCTAAGGTCGCTAAACTAAAAATAAATAAAACTACCTTGACTGAGTCAAATTAGAGTCCCTAGCTATGACAGACAACCTTAACACTATACCTATGTTGGTAAATGGTGCAGGTCCTGCATCAAAAGACCTATGAGGAGAGACTCAAGGAACTGAATATGTACTCTCTGGAGGACAGGAGGGAAAGGGGGGATATGGCAGCAACATTCAAATACCTAACAATTAATAATAAGGTACAGGAAGGTAGCATTTTCCATAAAAAAAGAAGCTCAAGGACAAGGCGTCATGCTATGAAGTTGGAGGGAAAGGGAGGGAGGGGAAATTGTTTAACCAGGAAAGGCACACTAAGCTGAAGCTTGTTTCCCGGTGTGACCTGGGAACACAAGGAAGTTAAGTGACTTGCTCAGGATCACACAGTATGCAAGTGGGGCCATGGGATTCAAACCCAGGTCTCCAGGTTTGCAGCTCAGAGCCTTAAACCACTGTGCTATACTGCCTCTAACTGAGCAGTGGGGGTAAGGGGGTAGTGAAGGAGGAGGCTCAGAGGAAATGTGAGGAAATACGTCTTCACAGAGAGGGTGGTAGATGCCTGGAGCAGCCCTCCAGCGAAGGTGGTGGGTGCCAAACTGTGACGAGATTCAATCATGCATGGGACAGATATGAGGGGACCTTGGTAGTAAGGCAAGGGGAGGAGACAACCAGAGATCAAGCAGGGTCTGCGACGGCACAGTAGGCAGGAAAAACTGGGCAGACTAGGTGGGCCAAGAGGTTCTTATCTGCCAACAACTTCTATGTTTCTTGTTTTTACGCTAAGAGCTCCCTATCTTTGGAAAAAGTGCTAGTCAAGCACTGAGAAAGGAAATTTAAAAGCCTGCTCGCTCAGAGCTGACTCGACCACTCAAATACATAGACAGTGTGGCAGATAAGGGCCTACGGCCCACCCAGTCTGCTCATTTGAGCTTGTAAGTTCATTATATGTTTTCCTAGGAGTCTGTTGCCCCTTTCCCCTGACCTCCAGAATTCCTTTATGTCTATCCCATGCATTCTTAAATCCTGTGATTGTTTCAGCCCCCACCACTTCCTCTGGCAGGGTGTTCCACTTGTCCATCACCTATTCTGTGAACAAATCCTTCCTCATGCTTCCTCTGAATCGTCCTCTCTCCTCCTTCATCCCATGCCCTCCAGTTCTGGAACATCTTTTTCACTTAAAAATAGTATATTCCTGCACCCTATTCCTCCCTGCAAGATACCTGTATATCTCTAGCATATTCCCTCTCTCCCTCCTCTCCTCCAGGGAGTACATATTCAAGTCCTTCAACCTGTCCTCATAGGACTTGTGATGCAATCCATGTACCATCTTTGCTGCCCTCCTCCGAACCTTCTCTACCCTGTCTATGTCCTTACGCAGGTAAGGTCTCCAGAATTGTACACTGTACTCCAGGTAGGGCCTCACTAGTGTCTTGTACAGTGGAATTATGACCTCCCTTTTCCTGCTGGTGATGCCCCTGCCTATACATCCCAGCATCCTATTTGCTTTACCTGCTGCCTTGTTGCACTGTTTCCCTACCTTGAGGTCATCAGAGATGATAACCCCAAGATCCCTTTTAGCTTTCCGGCTTGGTGCATGCTATATCCTCACCCCCCCAACTGATATGAACTGGATACTCAATTCAAAATTCACAGCAGAAACATAGAAACATAGAATTTGACGGCAGATAAGGACCGCTTGGCCCACCCAATCTGCCCATTTTCCTACCTAACAGATAAGCTGCAGATCCTAGTTAACCAACAGCTTACTTCCTCCTACATCCCACTAGGACTGCCTTATGCCTGTCCCATGCATTCTTGAAGTCCCCCACTGTTCTTGACTCCACGACCTCCTCAGGGAGGCTGTTCCATGCATCCACAACCCTCTCAGTGAAAAAATACTTCCTCACATTACCTCTGAGCCGTCCCCTCTATCTTCAAATTGTGCCCCTTGTTCTTGCACATCTCTTTTTCTGGAAGATGCTACCCTCTTGGACTTTGTTAATTCCCTTGAGGTACTTGAAAGTTTCTATCATGTCCCCTCTCTCCCTTCTTTCCTCAAGGTATACATATTAAGCTCCTTTAGTCTTTCTTCGTATGTCTTCTGGTGCAGACCCTGCACCATTTTGGTTGCCCTCCTCTGGACAGCCTCCACTCTGTCTATGTCTTTGCGGAGATGGGGTCTCCAGAACTGACACAGTACTCAGATGGGGTCTCACCAACTGTCTGTACAGAGGATAACAACTTCCTGTTTTCTACTATTGATGCCTCTTCCTATGCATCCCAGTATCCCCCAGCCTTCCTTACTGCCTTCTCACATTGCTTGCCCACCTTTAGGGCATCTGATATAATTACCCCAGGTCCCTTTCTATTTTACTGTTGTCAGTATCTCACCCCCACTGTGTACGCTTCCCTGGGTTTTGTTTCCATGTGCATTACCTTGCACTTCTTTGCATTGAATCTGAGCTGCCATACATTTGACCATTCCTCCAACCTTGCCAAGTTCCTTCTCATCCTTTCCACTCCATCTTGTGTATCAACCCTATTGCAGATCTTTGTGTCATCTGCAAAGAGACATACTTTTCCTTCCAGTTCCTCTGCAATGTCACTTATAAAGACATTAAAAAGGACCGGTCCCAGTACTGAACCCTGCGGTACCCCGCTAGTAACCCTCCTTTCTTCACTGTGTACTCCATTTACTACTACCCTTTGCGTCCTGTTGTTCAGCCAATTTTTTATCCAGGCTACCACCTTGGGACCCACTCCAAGGCTGGCTATCTTGTGTATTAATCTTTTGTGTGGGACTGTATCAAATGCCTTGCTAAAATCTAGGTAGGCCATGTCCACAGCCCCTGCCTGGTCTACTACTTTGGTCACCCTGTCAAAGAAATCTATTAGATTCATCTGACACGACCTTCCCATCGTGAATTCATGCTGCCTTGGCTCCTGTGCCCCACTGGCCTCTAGGTACTCAACAATTATTTCCTTTAGAAGTGATTCCATCATCTTCCCTACCACTGAGGTCAAACTAACTGGTCTGTAGTTTCCTGCCTCTGTCCTGCTCCCACTTTTTTGAAGAGGAATCACATCTGCCCTCCTCCAGTCCTCGGGTACCAACCCATCCTCCCATGATTTGTTAAAGAAAGTAGCGTCTTGTCACTAGTTCTACCCTTAGTTCTTTTAGAATTCTTGGGTGAATCCCATCAGGCCTCATTGCTTTGTCCACCTTCAATTTTATTAGTTCTTTCAGAACCCTTTCTTCTGTAAATGGACTGGTATCGAATTCCCATTTTAGAGTGTTTCTCTTGTTTGGTTTAGGTAACTTCCGTCCTCTTCCTTTGTGAATACTGAGCAGAAAAATTTGTTCAGTATCCCTGCTTTTCACTGTCACCCTCTACCCATATTCCCTCCCTTTATTAAGCTTCAGTATCCTCCTTTGGTCTTTCTTCAGCTCACTAATGTACCTATGAAAGGTCTTATCCCTCTTAACAGAATTGGCTATCCTTTCCTCGTTTGGGCCTTTGCTATTCTGACTGCCTTCCCAGCCTCTTTCTGCTTTAACTGATAAAGTTATCTGTCCTGCTCCTTCTGTGTTTCCTTATATTTCCTGAATGCTGTCCTTTCTCTTTAACCTTCCTGCCACCTCTTTTGAGAACCATAGTTTTTTCCTTTGTTGTGTTTTATTGATTTGCTTTCACAAAGGCTTGTTGCCTCTGTGATGGCTGTTTTGATCACTCCCAATTGTTCCTCCACCCCTCCTTCTTGCCTGTTTGCTAGTGCTTTTCTGAGGCACTCTCTCATTTTCCCAAAGTCAGCCCTCCTAAAGTCCAGTACTCTTGCTTTTGTATGGCTTGATTGTATGGCTGTGTTTATCGTGAACCACACTGTTTGGTGGTCGCTTGTTCCCAGATGGCTACCCACTTCTAAATCTGAGATTCTTTCTCCGTCCCCATTTGAGAGTACCAGGTCTAAGACTGCTCCCTCCCGAGTGGGTTCCAATGCTAGCTGTCTGAGGCATGCCCCCCTGTAAGGCATCAAGAATGACCCTGCTCTTGGATGTGCCTGCAGCAAAGGTGCTCCAGTTAACATCTGGCATATTCAGGTCCCCCATCAACAATATCTCCCCTTTTTCTGCCATTCTAAGAAAGCCTTCTATCATTTCCTTGTCCATTCCCTCCCCGAGATGAGGGTCTGTATACATGCGGATTGTGGTACCATTTCCTGTTTCCAGGGTGACCCAAAGTGCCTCATCTGCTCCCTGTTTACTCTTTAGCTCTGTTGCTTTGATCCCTTCCTTTACATAGAGAGCTACTCCTCCTCCTCTTTTACCCTCCCCTGTCCCTCCTGTAGATTGTGTATCCTGGTATGTTGACATCCCAGTCATGGTTCTCTGTGTACGTTTCTGTGACTGCCACAATATCCAGGCAACCCTCTACCATCAAGGCCACTAGTTCAGGGAGCTTGTTACACAGACTATGGGCATTGGTACTCATCACCCTCCACATTTTGATAGCCTTACCCCTTTTAGCCCCATTTCTGTCCTTACTGCCTTTACCTTTTTTTTACATTTAAATCTGTTCTGCTCCCTAATAACTTCTGTACCTTGGTGTTTACCTTACTAATCACCATGTTTTGTGGGGGGAGGCTGGGATTTCCCTGCTCCTTTTCAGTGCCTCCCCCCTTGGCTAGTTTAAATGCTTGCCAATGAAGCATTTAAACCTCTCACCTAGGATCCTGGTCCCCCCCGTGGACAGATGCAGACCATCGCACCAGTATAGGTCTGCATCCCTCCAGGTGGCTCCCCAGTCCCCAATGAAGCCAAAACCCTGAGCTCCACACCAGTTTTTCAACCACTCATTGAATTCCCTGGTGAGAAGTGCCCTAGCATCTCCCTTGCCATAGATAGGCAGCACCTCCGAGAAGGTTACCGTATGCGCTACTTGTCTAAGGCCCTTTCCCAACTCTACAAACTCCTCTTGCACTGCTCTGATCCCATTCCTAGCCAGGTCATTTGTCCCTAGGTAGACAATGACATCCAGCTCCCTCCCTCGCGCAGCTCCTTCCACGATCCTGAGGATTCGCTTCCTGTCCCTCCGAGCCGTGGCGCCAGAAAGACACCTTACCTCCCTCTCCCCATCCTCCCCCATTTCTACCTCCCTAATGATTGAGTCCCCCACCAGGAGTTGTTTCCTTCCTATGTCGGGTCCCATGCCACCCTCCTGTCGGTCTCCTTTGTGAAGGTTCCCTGCATCCTCCTTGGTCTCCACGGCAGGTGCCTCCATAGAGGAACCACTATCCACCAGAAGAGCAAATGAACTGTGGAGAGGTACAGCTGGAGGGATGCAACTCTGTTCCACCACCCTCTCCCTCCTTGAGCCCACCCTGGTCCAGCCTCTCCTCTTTCTTGGCAACCTCTGAGGTAGTGGCATTGGCCCTGGTGGTCCCTGAGTGGGGGAGGAGGTTTCACGAATCCTAGCCAGGTCAGCCTGGAGACGGGCAACCTCCTCTCTCAGACCAGAGAGGTGCCTGCAAATAGGGCAGCATCGCAGCCTCCAGAATGTCTCTCGGAACACTGCCGCCCCACAGCCATTGCACTGCACCACTCCTATCATGTCTTTTGTGCCCTGTCTACTGTTTCTCTGGATGCTTACTCTCTCCTCTCCTTACAACTCTGACCCTTCCTGTTCTGGGACAGCAACTTCCTATCTTCTTCAGTAGCCTCTTTCTTCCTTGCTCAATATCAGACCACCAGCAGCTGGGGGGAGGATACTTTTTCCTTTAGGGTTGACAAACCAATGTTTGTCTATGATCCTTTCCTTCCTACTGCCAAACAGGAAGTTCCTGTTGACAGTCAAATCCAGTGGCTATAAAAGTAAAACTGGCTTTGGGTGGGATGGAGGGCAATTAGTAAGAAAAAAGGCTAGCAACAGGAAGTAGTAATTTGACTCACCTGCTTTTATAGTGTCTAAACCACACCACCAGGTAAGCTCTCTTTCCTCCTACTGGTTTAGCAAAGTCAGCTGATACAGTACCCTTCCCAGCTAAGAACACACACACTGACTTTCTTTCTTTCTTTCTTTTTTTTAACCCTAAATAAGACCCCTTCTACTTCTAATAAAGTTATCTGTCTACTTAATCTTAACAGACACTGACTCCTGCTGAGTTATAAGTTTTAAATTAATAAGAAAATTAGGAAGATACTATATTTTCAGTGCATCCTGGCAGTTTTGAGGATCCTGAATAACCCTGTTAGTTTATGTAGTACATTGAGGGGGTACTACCTATCAGCAACTAGGTGTTACAGATAAGGATAGGCTATCCTTATCTGTAACACCTAGTTGATGACCAGATAGAAGGACTTCAGTGGCAGGAAAACTGCCTTGAGCTCTTTCACACTGCCATGCTCCAACTTTTGTACTGAGCTCTAAAACCCCATTCACTGTGTACTCTAAAGCATGATCTACTCAACCCTGGAGGGAGGCATCTATAGTGAACACCTGCTGAACCTGAAGCTGAACCAGCATAATATTCTGTGGCGATTTGCATATGCAGTCCATGATGCTCTGCATTATGGGGGCATGTATGATTTCGTATTACTTTATACTGAACACTAGCGTATGGAGTGGTTGATGTAAAAGAATGCCTTTTCCTAAATGCTGACTGTATTGCTACCACTGAAGGGAGCACCTTTGCTTGTACTGAGACCAGAGATGCCAGGAGATCTGTGAGCTGAGACCAGTATTTGTTCAGGCAACACTGCTGTGGAGTCTTGCCCAAGATTACACTGAGTTTGTTAAGGACAAAAGGCCCAAAAGACTTCGGGACTACTGTGTGGTCCTTTTTGTTCTATTGTAGAAAGAGGCTGCATACTGTCTGCATTAAAGTCTGAGCTCTCTCCAGAGGGAGGAAAGCTTTCACTCTGATTTTGTCCATTTCTGTACCTATACACTGCGGATTTTGTATGGGTTCCAGATTTTACTTTTCTAGATTCAAAATGAAACCCTCTATCATCAAGAACATCGTCTGTGAGAGGCCACGTGATGGCTGCCTGAGCAGACACTCCTTCCACTGCTCCCGCTTCCTCCACTTCTAATTTTATTTCTTCAAAGCTAACTTAATCAAAATATAACAACCCTGGCATGTCGTTAGCTCCTGAAATCATCGATGATCCTGCGGGGCAAAAAGCAAACAAGGATGGAAACAGAAATGAAGGATCCCCTACCACATCACACTCCTCCTACACCGACGTGAGAAAACACTGCAAAGTGCTCCAAAGCGCAGGCCTCTGGGACAAGTCCTACCGCAACCACCCAAGCTGCACTTACAGGGGCCACATTCCTGGAATGCCTAACTCCTCTTCAACCCGCACTGGACACACTGGTTAACGATTTTCTAAATATTAGACTGTCACTGAATCTACTCACCAGGCGTACCGGAGACAACGAGGCAAGAATCTCTTTATTGAATGACTGGCAAGTCAGAGTGGATCCAGATACGGCCCAGCTGAGACAATGGATCAAAGAGATGGAGGGGAAGCTTGAGGACCTTGAGGGGAGGTCCCAAAGGAATTATCTTGTAATCACTGGTCTCCCCAAGGGCGAGGAAGGGTCGGCACCAGTTCTTTTTCTTCAGAAGTTCTTAAAAAAGATCATCAGCCCTTCCCCTAATGGCTCTGAGTACATAGTTGAATGGGCGCACAGATCGCTTCAGCCTGCTCCTGCCCCAGGATCTCCTCCGCAAACAATTATTTTCAGACTGCTCAATTTTCTAGATGAGCAGTACAACCTCAATAAAGTGAGAGAGCTACAAGAACTTCAATGGGAAGGACATCGTATAAGAATTGCTCAGGACCTCCCCAAGTCAGTCCAAATGAAGAAGACCGAGATGCATCCGACAGTCTCTAAGTTAGTTGCTGCAGGGGTGAAATTTCGCATGAAGTACCCAGCAACTCTACAAGTGCTGCACTCGGGCACCTGGTACAGTTATGATTCCTTCGAGCAAGTCAATAGCATGCTAAAATTGCTGTACCCAGATTTATTTAAGTGAAGTAAGTAATGGATCCCAGGTACATTTTCCTGTAGAGGATATCAAATCTGTAAGAGAGATTTTATAGTATTCTTTCTGACCTTTTGCCCTGATTTGTTTACGGATCTTAAAAATTTAGATCCCCTTCAACTAGTAGTACAGTTCGACATGGGTAGTGATCAGAGAATATCCGCTGGTCATCAAATCTCCCTTCGCTTTTCTGCCCTCGGGGCTCCATCTAGTGGCGGACCTACTGCATTGCTTCACCACAACAGCCGAGGAAGATATTTCGATCATCGCACAGAGTAAAGGCTGAAGTATTCCCTTGTGCCTTTTCAAAGCAAGATTCTAGATTTCAATATCGAGCTTACATTCGGCATCAAGATTATTTGGTATTTCTGACTGCCTACTTTCCTAAGTCATGGAAATTCAGCTTGTGGCTTTTCTTTTCCGGTTTGGTGACTCCTGGATACCCTGGGCATTTCTCTATGGGTGCCACTGGAGACTCTGCCTGGGAGAAGTCTGTATTTCACTAATGAAGTTGCATTTTTCTCCTGCTGGACTGAAATCTGTGTCACTATTTGTCCATCTACTTCCCAACTATTATCTCTGTGGCTAGACTCCCACGCTTTCATTTCACAATAGCACCAATAACTGCCACGGTTACCAATTATTATTCCTTGGCCTAGTATCAGGGCCGTCTTTCTGAATGCCAATTTTACCATTTACTATTATTTAGCCTAGCACGAAGATACTCTGGTGCTTAGTATTTCTCCTTATTTTTGATCACTAGAGGGAGTTCTGGTATAATGATTTATTTGTTATTTTCATTTGCAGAGCAAGGAATCCTGCCACGGTGTGCTGTTCATTTAGTCCTGATTCTTTTATATTTTTACAGGATGTTCCTATTAGGGTGAAGACACATCTCCGAAGTCAGAATATTCCTTTTTATTCCCATGATAACTATTGGGATCAAGTTTATTTTAGTTACTGTTGTCTGCGCTGGAACAGTCTGACGAAGGGACATGGTTAATTTTTAATACTGTTTAGTAATCTCACTGCTTATTGCACTGTTTGTTGGATGCTTAGTTAAAGCTAATTGTTTCAAATTTTTGATGTTCATCTTAATGGCCTAATTGGGTTAGCACTGTTTCAAGGGGGAAACGGGGAGTTGGGGTGGGGATGTCTCTACAGAGAGGGATGTGTTTCATCGTGACCAGGAAGATGGAGGAGGTACGGTCTTTAGGACTGGGGATGACAGTGGGGTCCTTAGGGATATATTTAGTGTGGGGAGGAGGTGGGGGAAGCTTTGAGAGGGAGGGTAATTGTTCTGATCTTTGTTATTTCTGTTGGGATGAGGAGGGAAGGGGGTAGTCATGCCTGATGTGTCAGTTGGCTATGACAGGATAGTCCTATTCCCCCAGAAATTTCCAATTATATTATGGGAATGGCGCTCTATATTACCTCGCTGAAAGTACACTATGGGTAGCCAATATAAGTTCTTTAGTTGGAACATTAAAGGAGCCCAGGACCGCCGTAAACAAATTATGATACTAAAACATCTTCACCAATTGAGGGCTCATGTGGTCTGTCTCCAAGAGACCCACCTTAAACGAGAGGTTGCTTCACTTTTACGTAGGCTCTGGGTGCGACAGGTTTTTGGAGCCGGGGCTTCTTCTAGGCGGGGAGGTACTGCTATCCTCGTTGCCAAATCTGTCCCACTTGTTTTGACCCAGGAATGGTGGGATCCATTGAGACATTATGTGGTACTTCAGGGCATCCTTGAGTCATTCCCCATAGTTATAAGTTCCATCTATGGCCCAAATGTAGATACACAGCAGTTTGTCATTGAACTGATGTCTCTTATACCAGTCCATCCCCCCTAAGCTTACCATACTCGGAGGGGACTGGAATGTAGCACTAAAATCTGAATCTGACCGCTCAGATAGTAAGAGAGTAGGTTTATCCCCAGCCCAAAGAGCAGTCAGGGGCCTTCTAGCAGGCACTGGGACTCTGGATGTTTGGCGCACCCTGAATCCCTTGGATTGACAATATACATATTTTTCTCCACCGCATAAATCTTTTTCCCATATTGATTATTTTTCACTCAGTACAGCCTCCCTCCCGGGAGTCTTGGAGGCTAACATCCATCCCAGAGTTCTGTCCGACCACTCCCCAGTCAGTGTAACCCTCCTTCTTGGACCAGGGCTTAAGCGGGACTCCCTTTGGCACCTAAATAAATTGCTTAAGAAACCCTCTTTGGTTGAACATGTTCAAAATTTTATTACTTCATTCCTTGAATCTAATATGGGCTCTGTGGCCCGTGTCGACCTTGTCTGGGCTGTGCTTAAATGTGCGCTTCGGGGAGGATTCATCCACCTTGCAACTATTCATACTAAGCAGAGTGCTACCCAGTTGAACTCCATCCTAACAGCCATTAAACTCCTCGAACACTCTTTATATTGTGCTTCCCCTGAGTCCGAACGGACCAAGTTATATCAGCTCCAATCTCAATACGCAGATCTAATGGCCCAAAAAGCTGAACTCTCCCTTCATTGCACTAAGATGAAGTACTCAGAGTCAGGTGAGCGAGCAGGGAAGCTTCTGGCCATCAGGCTCCGACAAGCCGAGGCCATCAGATTCATCCCTAGCTTACGTCTGTCCCGAGAAGGATATTGTTCCTGATCGTAAAAGTATTGTTGCACTTTTTGGCACCTACTTTAAAGCCCTCTATGAAGCTGATGACTCAACTGCTCTTGGGGCTAACAGTATCTCTCACTATCTGAATTCAATCAATCTGCCCACCCTACCACCCCAACAGGCTGAGAGTCTTGGATCTTTAATTACTGTCTCAGAAGTAGAACAGGCCATTAAGCTTTTACCCTCTGACAAAACTCCGGGTCCAGATGGTCTTCCTACTAATTTATATAAACAATGCTGTGCCCAGATAGCACCGTTTCTGGTACACGTTTACAATTTTGGGTTTGATAGGGAGATGAGCGACCACTCTTTCTCAGAAGCTCTTATAACCCTAATTCCCAAACCTGGTAAGGATCCCTTACTTCCCGGCTATTATCGTCCAATTTCCCTGCTCAATTCGGACCTTAAAATTTTAGCAAACATTCTGGTGGCTCACCTGGCCCCACTTATGGGAGCTCTTATTGGGAGCGACCAGGTTGGTTTCATGCCTGGTTGTTCTTCAGGAGACCACATGAGAAAACTTCTGCATCTAATCTTGGTGTCGAGGGATTCCGAGGTCCCAACGTCCTTGGTTGCCCTTGACGCCAAGAAAGCTTTTAATAGAGTTTTCTGGAACTTTCTACTCTCTTACCTCGCTAGCTTTGGAATCCCTGATGATTTTATTTATTACGTGGGTCTGGATACTGTACTCAGGCACAACAGCCAGGGTGTGGTGTAACGGTCTCCTTTCACCCCCTTTTCCCCTTCAGCGAGGACCCCATCAGGGTCGTCCTCTCTCTCCTCTTTTGTTTAATCTCTATTTGGAGCTCCTTATCAGTAGACTCATCAGTGCTACTAATTTGACTGGTATTCAAATTGAAGGTAAAAGATACCTTCTTTCAGCCTATGCGGATGATATATTGTTACACGCTAAAAATCCCACTTCCACAATTCCTGCTTTACTTGATGAACTGAATTTTTTTTCTACAGTCTCCTCTTACAAACTTAACCTCTCTAAATCCCAGATTTTCCCTCTTAACCATCGTATTATACGGGCTGAGCTTTTAGACTTGTGTTTGACTTGGATGCCACGTTCCCTGTCTTATTTGGGGATTAAAGTCAACAGGAATATTTCTTTAGTGCTGAAGGAGAATCTCACCAAATTAATTTCCACTCTTTAATTAGACTTAGATAGGTGGAGCGCCCTCCCAATGTCCCTTTGGGTGTGCCTCAATGTCCTTAAAATGAATACCCTTCCACGGATCCTTTATCCCATGGGCATGTTGGGCCTCTTTCTTCCCAAAGCCTGGTTTAGACAGTTATGGAGTATGTTCAATAAATTTATATGGAACAGTAAATGTGTTAGAAGAGGCTATGCCAAGCTTACTGCACCTAAATTGAGGGGGGCCTCGCTTTCCCTTCCCTCTTCACCTATTATGGGGCCCAACACATCAGTAAGCTGACCAACTGGGTGGATGACCTGGTCATTGATCAAACTCGTTTACATATTCCCACCTGGGTTGAAACTGAAAGGGCACTGGTACACAGAACTCACTGCTCCCTTTCGGCTCTTGTATAACAGCTCCCTCATTGTCTCCCTAGTCGACTTAAAGACTCCCCCATTGGCTGGTCTCTCCGGGCCTTATATCAGGTACAGATACACTTATCCCTTAACTGGAGTATGTCACTGCGTCAACCCCTTTTTAACAAGCCCCATTTTCTGATTGGAAATCGGGTAATCCCACGCTCTTTCCTTCCCAAATTACAACATATTACATTGGAAGATATTTGCACTGAGGACTCTATTACCCCATTCGCCTCATTGCAGAAGAAATTCCAATTATCCAAGGTTGACATCTTTAAATATTGGCAGCTCAGGCAGGCTGTGTTAGCCTTCTTGGGCCCCAAACCCTGGTCCTTCCCACCTAAAGACGATTCGTCAGCCATGCTTTTAGTGTCGAAACACCCACATGCGGTCTCAGTTGTATTCAAGTTTTTACAGTAACTCGATCCCGAACTTCCCAAAGGGGTTTGCTATTATTGGAAGCAAATGTTTGCTCTTTCTGATGACTGGGTATACTGGTGTAAACTCTGGAAAACGATTTATAGTTTTGTTAAACAAGATAGGTTGAGACTTATTCAATTCAATATTATGCACAATCTGTATTATACTCCTACTAGACTACACGCCATAGGGAAGCTAGTGTCTCCTATCTGTCATAGATGTGGGGAAGAGATGTGATCTCTCCTTCACATTTTGTGTGAGTGCCCAAAAGCTCAAGTATTCTGGACTGCCATCCAAAATACCCTTGACCCAATTCTGTGGTTAGAATCATTGTTTACCGCCAAAACCTGTTTATTACTTATTTTCCCACAGGGCACACCCAAAATTTGAAAAGCCCATCTAACCTTAATAGCAGCTACTGCTAAATTAGTCATGTTTAGACACTGGAAGAGTATCTGAAGAGGGACATTAAGTTACTGGAGGGGGTGCAGTGCAGAGCGACAAAGATGATCAAGGGGCTGGGGGACTTATCATACGAGAGGAGGTTGAAGGAGTTGAACATGTACTCACTGGAGGAGAGGAGAGACAGGGGTGACATGATTGAAACCTTTAAATACATGAAAGGAATAAACAAGACGGGTACAGAGGGGCTGTTCAAAGTAAGGAGGGAGGGCCACCAGGGGCCATGATATGAGACTGGAGCGAGGAAGGTTCAGGAGGGAGATGAGGAGACACTTTTTACAGAGAGGGTGGTGGCTGGGTGGAATGCGTTACCTGCTGAAGTGGTATGCAGTAGAACAGTGGACTGCTTCAAACGAGGATGGGACAGGACAACGGGGAGGGTTAATGAAGGGGAAGGGTGGAAGGGAGGGGCAACTGCAGAATAAGGGATGCTAGCTGCACATTCGAGCAAACTTGATAGACCTCTAGGCCTTTATCTGCTGGCAAATTTTGTATGTTCGTAACCTATATCTCACTCAACCTGACACGCAGGTATGGGGGAGTGGGGGGACCTGGGGGGAAGGGGGGTTTGGTTTGTTGTTGAGCTTGTGTTTTGTGTTTATTAGGTATGTCTGCTTGTTTTATGTTTTATAGCAGCTGTATTGTTAATAAAGTATTATTACTCCTTGTATGCTGCCAAACTAATAAAACATAATGAATAAAAAAAATAAAAGTAACATAGTCTGTTCCATGGTGACTGGGCCTGTTCCTTGTCATTCCACACACTAACTAGTTGCCTGCATATGGATAGGTAGTCACTACCTTTCTTTGAAGTGAAGTTGCTACCACAACCAGGTACTTTGTGACTAGCCTTGTGGTTGAAGTCAGTTCGAATGGCATTGCTCTATACTGGTACTGACTCTGAACAGCAGCTACTGCATTTTCCAACGCTGTATTGGCATACCATCCTTGTATAAGGGATGTGGCTTGCAAATGTTTAATGTTTTTTTTCGTTTTCCAACCCCCTTCCATTCCCACACAATTTATACATGAGCCTACAGACTCATCCATGAATGTGTATCAGAATGTGTGTTTTTGGGGCAGGGTTGCCGGACAAAGCAACTGCTTGGGAGATAATAAGGAAATAATGAGCATAAGCTACAGTGGTAGCCATCCTAACCTTTTCTCTTACTGACGTACCTCATTAGGTCAAGCATTACCCAAGCATGTTTAGGGAAGCAGCTGTAGGTTTTCTAATTGTCTGAAATAGGAGAGGTAATATTGTCTTGCAGTACCTTAATGTGGTACCACACGTTATGAGGTAAACGGAAAGTTTAGGATAGCTACCATTGTAGTTATTACGTACAGATTTATTGCTGAACTTATTAAAAAATGTAACTTTGCTGGAATGAGTCCCACGGGCAGACAGCTAACTACTGTATCTGTAGAAGTTGCCTGTCCATGGATAAAAGAGCAGTTAGAAACATTTGGAAGTATCCTATTAATAAGATGACTAAGTAGTACAATGCTAGCACATAAATTAGATACAAACAATAAAAAGACTACACTATTCATACACCACTACTTACAGTGCTCCAGAAATGTAGGTGTAGCATGCCATAAGTTCCTGCCATACAGTACAGCGTGACTGTAATAATAATTGTAGCACTGAATGTAGATAAATCTGAATTTTTAAATCTATATACTGTAGTAGATCCTGTGATATTTGCCTGGGAAAAAATAAAAATATGTTCAGCATTTTACTACTCTTAAAATAATTTGTTATACTGCACAGAAAATAACACAACCTTGCAATCAAGGGCAGATACTATCTATACTATTAGCTTAAAGGTGTGGTGCTCGATTCTGAGTCGCAGTTGAGGGCTGCCCAACAGAAAAGGTTATTCACTGTAGTAACTGTGCTTTAATGGATGTGATGTTGCAGCCTAACTAGTGCATTTATAGGCAAAGTACATTAAAGGAGAACACGTGGTGCACCCCCAAAGATGCTGCTGGCTGAAGACGTAAAACTGGAAGAAAACAAAAAAGCAGTGCACACTTGGCTCTTTCTGAAGGTAGTAGTTTACTGCCACTAGGTGTAGGAGCTAAGGGTTAGCATTCCCTACATACTGCCTCTCATGGAGGCTTCAGGAGTGGGCCTGATGAAGCCTCCATGAGAGGTGATAGGTAGGGGATTTTAGTCATTAGCTTTTACAACACGTGACAATAAACTACTAACTTCAGCAAGAAGAAAAAATTATTCATCTTAGTACTTGTTTTTCTTCTAATGGAGTCTTACTGTATTCTGACAATTGCAGTTAGCTCCAGCACTTGAACTGCCCTGGAGAGTGAAGGGTTAAATTCTATGCCAGGCATAGAATGTTGGGCTAGAGCTCAGTTGAATACTCTGTCTGTAATACTTTGAAACCAAACCGTCAGATTTTTAAGAGCTAAAACTCACTGACTAGATAATGTGGAAATTGTAAAATTCCTACTAGCCAACTGGCAACAAAGGATTTAGATTCCTAAAAGACTTAAGTCAGTTAACCCAAAGACCAAAAAACAAGCAATAAAGCATAACAACTCTTAATTAATCAAACACAAAGCACCCAACACAACAGAAAGTGGTCTGAAGACACCCCTGGGGTGCAACACTGCACCTGCCCACCCACTTTTGAAAAACAAGTTCTGAGAGGGGAGGCAGGGAGGGAGGTCAGAATACAGCAAGACTCCATTAGAAGAAACACAATTACTAAGGCGAGTATTTTTTTCTTCAAACAACATGAAGTCTTGCTGAAATCTGACAATTGCAGACTACCAAGCAGTACCTCCAAGGAGGAGGAGGGACAGAACCTACTTTGGAAATAGGCTCTGAAGTACTGCTGTGCCAAACCTAGCATCACTCCTAGCCTGGATATCCTGAGAGTAATGCTTGGTGAAGGTATGAACTGTTTTCTTGGTGGCTGCTTGGCAAATTTCTAACAAAGGAAAATCCCTGGCCGCAGCCAGAGATGCAGCTGTACCTCTAGTGGAATGAGCCCTCAGGCCTGAGGGTGAAATTTTTCCCAGTTTCTCATAGCAGAATTTTATACAGGACACAATCCACCTGGCAATGGTTCTCTTGGTGGCAGGTTTGCCCTTACCTACTTCCCCATAAGTGAGGAACAAATGGAGGGAGTCGAACCTGTGACCCTTTGTACGTTCTACGTAGTAACTAAGGGCCCTTTTAACATCTAGACTATGTAGCCTCTGCTCTCCTGAGGGGGTATGATCAGTGAAGAACATAGGAAGAGACATAGACTGATTTAAGTGAAAATCAGAAACCACTTTGGGTAAGAACCTTCTATTGGTTCTAATGACCACCTTATCTCTATGGAATGAAATTGAGTCAAGCTCAACTGACAGGGCTTGCAATTCACTGATACGTCTGGCAGAGGTAACAGCAACCAAAAACACAGTTTTCCAAGTCAAATACTTGAGCTCTGCTGAGGACACAGGCTCAAAGGGGGACTGCATAAGCTGAGCAATGCAAATATTAAAATCCCAGGCAGGAGCAAGATCCCTAAAAGGGGGATTGGTATGAAGCAATCCTTTGAAAAATTTACAGAATACAGGTTGAGATGACAGAGAGGAAGACTTCCCCACTGACAGGAAAGCAGAAACAGCTGACAAATGAACTTTGAAAGTAGCTGGTTTGAGGTCTAGGCCATTAAGGTGAACCATATAATCCAGAACTGTAGACAACTCAGCAGTGTCTGGGGATATATGCTTTTTGGAACACCAAATGCTGAACCTTTTCCATTTGGAGTTTTAAGTTTTTCTGGTGGCAGGCTTTCGAGAAGCTTTGAGAATATCCAGAACCCCTTGGGACAGATGCAAATCTGCATACCCTAACTCTTCAAGAGCCATGCCTTGCGATTGAGTGACTGAAGATAGGGGTACCAAATCCTCCCCTGAGAGGAGGTTATCAGGTTGTGATTCCTGGGAAGAGACAGGGGAAGATGAACCGCTAGGGACACCAACAGGGGGTACCAAGGCTGCCTGGCCCAGTCTGGAGAAACCAGAATCACTTTGCAAGGTTGTTACCTTACCTTGACTGGAACCTTGAACAGTAGAGGGAAGGGAGGGAAGGCATAAAGAAATTTCCCTTCCCAGTTCAAAATCAGAGCATCCAGAGGGACTGAGACCAATACTGGGGGTCTGCAACAAAACAGAGGAAGTTGGTGATTGTCTGGGGTTGCAAAGAGATCTATCTCTGGAGTGCCCCACCTTGAGAAAATCACTTTTAACACCAAAGGATCCAGAGACCATTTGTGATGGCCCTGGGAAATCCTGCTCAATGCATTTGCTAGCACATTGTCCTTTCCTGGGAGGTGGACTGCTGCCAGAGAGGTCTACAGGGGATAAGCCAGGGACCATATTTTCATGGCCTCCATGCACAAAGCCATGGGCCGAGTGCCTCCCTGCTTGTTGATGTACCACATGGTGGTAGTGTTGTCTGTCCTGACCTGAAACACCTTGTTCTATACTGACTGAGAGAAAGCTTTAGGGCAAGAAGTACTGCCCTGAGCTCCAGGAGGTTGATATGAAGAAGAGGTTCCTGAGGGGACCACAATCCCTGGGCTGTGAGAGCCCCCAGATGGGCTCCCCACCCCACAAAGGAAGCATCTGTGGTAAGAACCACAGAGTGAATCTGAGTGAGAAATGGAACACCTTGCCTCAGATTGTCCAGGTCCTGCCACCACTGAAGGGCCTGAATTAAGGTCTGAGTAACAGGAACTAGTTTGGTAAGTGGATCTTTCCTTTGGGACCAAAAGGTCCTCAGATGGAAATGAATGTCCCTCATCTGAAACCTGGCCCCTTGGACCACTGCCATGGAAGCTGCCATGTGGCCCAAAAGCTGAAGAAAATGTCTTGCTGGTCGAGAAACCAGAGGGAGGAAGGAAGAGGCCAGCTGAGAGATGGCTTTTGCCCTTTCCAGAGGAAGGAAAGCTCTTGCCTTGAGTGTGTCCAGCTCTGCTCCTATAAAAGTGAGGAGCTGTACTGGCTTAAGAACTGACTTGGGAAGACTGAGAAGGAACCCCAGGGAAGTGAGAACTTGCTGGGTAACCTGCAGATCTGATTTGACTTGGTCTGGGGACTGGCCCATAAGGAGCCAATCGTCCAGGTATGGAAAGATAGAAATCCTTTTCCTTCTTAAAAAGGCCACCACTACTGCTAGGCACTTTGTAAACACCCTTGGAGCTGAAGTTAGGCCAAAAGGCATTGCTCTGAACTGGTAATGGCCTGAAGGCAATTCGAACCGGAGGTACTTGCTGTGGGAGCATCTGATGGGAATGTGAAAATAGGCATCCTTGAGGTCCAGGGAGGCTAGCGAGTCTCCTGGCCTCAGAGAGGGAAGAACTGTTCCCAGTCACCATTTTGAATTTTGACTTTAGTAGGTGCTTGTTTAGGTATCTTAGATATAGGATGGGTTGCCACCCTCTGGTCTTTTTTGGGGTAAGGAAGTACCTGGAGTACAGACCTTTGCCCTGTATGGGGTAGGAACTCTCTCTCTCTCTCTCTCTCTCTATGGCTCTTGAGGCCAGTAGAGAGGCAACCTCTGCCTATAGAGCAAGGGTTTCTGATGTATTTGCAGGTGGAAAGGATCTGGGTCTCGGTTTCAGAAAATTTTTGAAACTGAGAACCAGCCCCTGACTTACGACCTCCAGGACCCACTTGTCTGAGGTAAAAGACATCCAGTCCTGGACAAAATAAGCAACCTGCTGCCTACCGGAATGGGGGAGTCGACCCGGGCTGACACATCAGGGTGTCTGCTTGGCAGGAGCCTTAGGCTGAGGGGTGGATGCAGCCCTGCTCATCCCCCTTCTGCCTCTCCCTCTGAAGAACCCCCTCTGAGAAAAGGAAGAAGAGGCCTGCACTTGGTAGAAAGGCCTGTGAAAAGGCCTGCCCCTGTCCCTAGACTGCTGCTTTTGAGGAGTTGCCTGCCTCTCCTTGGCCTGGACACTCCTAAAAGTGGTCCTGTACTCATCCATTTTCTTCATGTAATTCTCTGTCTGCTCCCCAAACAGAGAATTACCCACCACAGGGAAATCCATGGCCTTAGCCTGGGTGTCCTGCGAAAGGCTAGTACATCTGAGCCAAGCCATTCTCCGAAGAGCCACAGATGTAGCCATGACTCTTGATGACACATCATTGGAGTCCACAGCATGAAATTGCACCTTTGATGCCTCGATCCCATCAGCAGCCACCCCCTCCGGCTCCTTGGCTAGCTGGGGGGAAGCCTGTTTAGCCAGTGCCAGTACAGCGTCCCACCTGGACCTCTGGTACCTGGCTGTATAGGCCATATAGCCTGCCTAAGTCCCAAAGATGATGCCATGTACTGCTTCTTTGCCATGGCATCTATCTTCCTGGAGTTTTTGTCTGGTGTGTGTGAATCCAAGGGAATGTTTGCCTTGTCACAGGCTGCAGCCTGCACTACCCCAACACGGATCCACTGCTGATAGAAAAACTCCGTATCTGAGCCTGACAAGGTGTACCTCTTGTCCATTCTCTTGTCAACAGGAGGTACAGAGTTAGGAGACCTTGGAATTTTTTGTGTCTGTTTCCCAAAGGACTTATGGAGGGGAACAGACAGTCTCTCAAGACCCTGGGATGTCCATCATCTCAACAAAATCAGGCTCCTCCTGATCCTCCACAGCCTCCTCTATAGGAAGCTGGAGGGTTTGAGCCACTTTTCTGTAAAACAGAAGGCAGGGAGGGGACTCAGAAAGCCTAGGACGAGAAACACCAGGTCTGTCTGGGGAGATGTCCGGTTCCACAGGCACATCCAGACTTTCACCGTCATAATCATCCTCTTCAAAATCCCCCTCCTCCTCAAACTCCAGTTCATAAAAATCTTCAGGGGAATAATCCTGAACTGGGGGAACCGACCGAACCGAACCCTTGCCAGAAGGCGCCGGATCGGTCTGAACCGGACGAAGCGATTCAACAATCCGAATCGCTCTGGCTATCTCTTCGGCGGTCGGAAGATGAAGGTCTGGAGCTGAACCGGCTGATTTATCCTTGCACTTTCTTTTAGTAGGATCCGATCCCTCAGGATCGTCTCTCCTCTTGCCCGAAGAAGTATCACCCTGGTCAAAGGGCACTCCTTCTGGTTCGGTAGGAACCAAACCGGGCTGGCTTTCCGGGTCAGCGGATTTCTCTGCCTCCTTATCCCTAAGTCTACCTAACCTTTTATCCAAAGTAGACTTAGGGAAACTAAGTCTACCTAACCTTTTATCCAAAGTAGACTTAGGGAAATTCTTACAAATTTAGCAGTCTGAATCGAGGTGGTCAAACCCCAGACAGTAAACACAAGTGGTGTGGGGGCTGGCCTTAGCAAAGACCTCCCCACACACACACTGCAGTGTTGAAACCCAGTGGGCCTGTTTTTTTTCTTAGGTTTCACAGACATGGCCAACCTAACAAAACTTACCCTTTATACGGCAACTGCCAGGCAAGACTTCCCTATCAGTTTCTCACCGTGTTATGGGTGTTGGAAAAAAAAAAGTTCAATTCACGTTTTTTTTAAAACCAATACGGACTGGTAACCACACACTAAACTTTTTCACAAAAGATTTTTCTAAAGGATCGGTTCAGCCGAACTGACCGAAAAAGCTTTACAATTTCCACACAATAACTATCCTAAGTACTTACAGTACTACAAACAGAGTCACGAACCAACAAACGGAACTTATTGCGGACTAAAACCGACAACTTTAGCTGACTTTGAACCAAACAGAAGGAGAACTCTCCAAAGCGACTGTTCAGTGAGGCGGAGTAAAGAATCTGACGGTTTGGTTTCAAAGTATTACAGACAGAGTTTTCAACCGAGCTCGAGCCCAACGTTCTATGCCTGGCATAGAATTTTAACCCTTCACTCTCCGGGCAGTTCAGGTGCTGGAGCTAACTGTAATTGTCAGAATACAGCAAGACTTCATGTTGTTTGAACCAGGTGTGTGCTGCTTTTTACAGCTGCAGTGTGCAGATGGTTTGCATTCATAAAAGGTCTGATGTCATTTTTGATACTAAACAACATAAGCATTAAACACAGAGTCCTCCGATGGAGTTGCATTACTACGCTGCCTGTGTGTGTAGGAGCTAGAGAGCACGATTTTTCCTCTAGCTTAAGGAATTAATTGAACCCTCCCTCAGCAGAGTCCCAGACATTCTACACTACAGTCAGCAAACACAGAAAGTTAACTCATTATCTTCTGGCTGTCATTCTGTGTCAGGTTACCAATGGATAATATACATCATACAAAGCTACTGGAAGTAGAATGGATTAAACCCTTCCTGGAGCTTTCTACATAACAAATAAGCACTGCTGTGCCCTCAGCCCCTAGGAACACTTCATGAAGCCATTTGACACCTCTATCCTAACAGCAATCATCCTGCTACTTTGTAAGACATTCCACAGCAAAGAGTTCCAGTTATGCCTGTTCCAAAATAATAAACACATTTAAAGTGTTAAATGCCAGCTTCATTTTCACAGGCAGTCAGTTCTGGGGATGACATTTAGTGACTGCTTCTCTGTTATACTATTAGAATGTCAACTCTGTCTGTCTGTTTTTCCGTGGAGAAAGTAGCATGCTGTTGAAAATGCTGTATACTCTGGAACACTGTGGACTGTCAAGGATGTTGGTGCCTGCTGCTTTTTTTCCCCTTTCTGTAGAAGAAACATTTAATGTATATAGTACCTCAGATGTATGCATTTATTTTTCCAAATATTTGTTTTTTAATATTGTTAATTAATAAGATGGTCAACAGAGTTAAGCTAGCCCTGGCAAAAAGAAATACAGGTGAGGGGGTACAGGCAAAGTGGGCAAGCATTAAGGATGCAATACTTGAAGCAACATCCCACTGTGTTAGAGAGAAAAGGATACAGGTACATTAGGGAGCATAGAAAGGTTAAGGGAGGGATAGTGAAGATTAAATAAAGGAGAGGGGAGGTGGGCAGAGGGAGACAATGAAAAGGCAGAGATACTGAATGAATACTTTTGCTCAGTATTCACAAAAGGAGAAGCGGAGGAGTTACCTAAACCAAACAGTGGAAGCACTCTGGATAGTGGGGTTGACACCAGTCCATTTACAGAAGAAAGAGTACTGAAAGAACTCCTAAAACTCAAGGTGGACAAAGCAATGGGGCCTGACAGGATTCACCCTAGAATCCTAAAAGAGCTAAGGGAGGATCTAGTGACACCACTAACCACACTTTTTAACAAATCATGGGAAGATGGGGTGGTACCTGAGGACTGGAGGACGGCAGATGTGATTCCCCTTCACAAAAGTGGGAGCAAGGCAGAAGCAGGAAACTACAGACCTGCTAGTGTGACCTCAGTTGTGGGGAAAATGATGGAATCACTTCTGAAAGGAAGAACTGTTGAGTACCTAGAGGCCAGCAGGGCACAGGACCCATAGCAGCATGGAGTCACAGCAGGAAGGTCATGTCAGACGAATCTAATCAATTTCTTTGACTGGGTGACCAAAGTAATAGACCAGGGAGGGGCTGTGGATGTGGCCTACCTAGACTTTAGCAAGGCATTTGACACAGTCCCGCACAAAAGATTATTAATCAAGTTAGTCAGCTTGGGAGTGGGTCCCAGGGTGGTAGCCTGGGTAGCAAACTGGCTGCACAACAGGACACAGAAGGTAACAGTGAATGGAACGCATTCTGAAGAAAGGGGGGTTACCAGTGGAGTACCTCAGGGCTCAGTTCTGGGTCTAGTCCTCTTTAATGTCTTTATAGGTGACATTGCGGAGGGTCTGGAAGGAAAGGTATGCCTCTTTGCGGATGACACAAAGATCTGTAACAGAGTTGATACACAAGGGGGGGTAGAAAGGATGAGAAGGGACTTGGCAAGGTTGGAGGAATGGTCAGACATATGGCAACTTAGATTCAATGCAAAGAAATGCAAAGTAATGCACCTGGGAAATAAAAACCAGGAGAAGAGTACACAATAGCAGGGAGGTACTAACGACAACAATAATGGAAAGGGATCTGGGTGTAGTCATATCAGATGACCTAAACGTGGGTAAGCAATGTGAGAAGTCACTAAGGAGAGCTAGGGGATACTGGGATGCATAGGAGGGCATCACAAGTAGAAAAGGAAGTGGTTATCCCTCTGTACAGACAGTTGGTGAGACCCCATCTGGAGTACTGCGTGCAGTTTTGGAGACCTCATCTACGCAAGGACATAGACAGGATGGAAGCAGTCCAGAGGAGGGCAACTAAAATGGTGCAGGGTCTACATCAGTAACCGTATGAAGAGAGACTGAGAGAGCTTAATATGTATACCCTTGATGAAAGGAGGGACAGGAGGAACATGATAGAAACTTTTAAGCACCTCAAGGGAATCAACAAAGTCCAGGAGGGTAGCATCTTTCAGAAAAAGAGATGTGTAAGAACAAGGGGGCACAATTTAAACTTAGAGAGGGGACGGCTCAGGGGTAATGTGAGGAAATTCTTTTCCACGGAGAGAGTGGTGGACGCATGGAACCACCTTCCTGGAGAGGTTGGGGTCTAAAACAGTGGGGAATTCAAACATGCATGGGACAGACATAAGGCAATTATAGTGGGGGGTTGCAGGAAGTAGGCTGTTGGTTAACTAGAATCTGCAGCTTATCCAATAGGTAGGGAAATGGGCAGACCGGGTGGGCCAAGTGGTCCTTATCTGCCATCAGAGTCTATGTTTCTATGTTTCTAAGTGCAAAAGAAGAAGGAAACCACTTTGGTTCTCAAAAACAGTAGCAGAAAAGCTCAGAGCCAAAAGGCTGGCCTTCAGGAAATTTAAGGGAACACAGCAGAATGAAGATAGGGAGGCATACCAAACTTCCCTAAGGGAAGCAGGGAAGGCAATAAGGCAGGCAAAGGCCCAAACCGAAGAAACACTAGCACAAACAGTAAAAGAAGGTGACAAGACTTTCTATAGATACATTAGTGAAAGGAGAAAGTCCAGAGGGGGCATTACTAAGATCAAAGGGGATAAGGGGGCATGTGAAGAGGAGGACCATGTAAAAGCATCTATCCTAAATAGATACTTCTACTCAGTATTTACTGAAGAGAAGGTAGGGCAGGGCACACAGCTCAGCACCATGGACACAAAGGGGAGGGAAATGTGCAGTCCCTTCACAAAAGAAAGGGTCCTACAACAGCTCGATAAGCTCAGGGTGGACAAGGCAATGGGACCTGATGGCATACATCCCAGGGTACTAAAGGAGCTAAGGGTGGAACTAGCAGAGCCATTATTAGAACTGTTTAGTGAGTCTCTGAGTACAGGAGAGGTCCCGGAAGACTGGGGAAGGGCTCATGTGACTCCACTCCACAATAGTGGTAGCAGGGTAGAGGCAGGGAACTACAGATCAGTCAGTCATTCCTCAGTTGTGGGCATGATTATGGAGCACTCCTTAAGGAAAGGATAGTGCAACACCTGAAATCCATAGGAGCACAGGATCCAAGACAGCATAGGTTTACAAAAGGAAGGTCCTGTCAACTAATCTCATAGATTTCTATGACTGGGTAATCAGAGTGGTGGACTAAGGGGGAGCAGTTGATGTCGCCTACCTTGACTTCAGCAAAGCTTTCGATACTGTTCCACATAAAAGATTGATTAATAAGCTGGGTAGGCTCGTGGTGGGTCAGAAGTTGGTCAACTGGGTGGCAAACTGGTTAGCGGCAAGAAAACAGAGAGTGGTGGTAAACGATATACAGTCAGAAGATATGCAAGTCACAAGTGGGGTACCTCAGGGATCAGTCTTGGGGCCAGTCCTCTTCAATATCTTCATCAGTGATGTTGCAGATGAAAAAATTACTCACCTTAGTAATTATGTTTCTTCTAATGGAGTCTTGCTGTATTCTGACAATTGCAGGGATTCCCAACCTCTGAACTGCCCCGGAGAACAAAGAGTTAACTTTCTATGCAGGGCATAGAATGCTGAGCTCGAGCTCAGCTGAACTCTCCGTCTGGAGTGATTTAAACCTAAATCGTCATATTTTCACAAGCTCAACTAAACTAAAAATTCTATGTGGAAATTGTAAAATTTCTTGCCAGCCAACTGGCTGAAAAAAGTTTTGGATTCTCAAGGAAGACTCAAGTCAGGAAACCCAAAAACCAAAAAAACAATCTACTATAAATAACAATAATAAATCAGCACCCAAACAAAAAGGAGGAGGGTGCAAGCAAAAAACACCCTTGGGGTGCAACACTGCACCTGCCCACCCACTTCCCAAAAACAGGTTCTGAGAGGGGAGGCAGGGAGGGAGGTCAGACTACAGCAAGACTCCATTAGAAGAAATATAATTACTAAGGAGATTAATTTTTTCTTCAAACAACATGAAGTCTTGCTGTATTCTGACAACTGCAGACTACCAAGCAGCACCTCCATGGAGGAGGGACAGAACCTACTTTGGGAACAGGCTCTGAAGTACTGCTGTGCCAAACCGAGTAGCACTCCTAGCCTGAATATCCAGAGAGTAACGCTTGGTAAAGGTATGGACTGTTTTCCAGGTGGCTGCTTGACAAATTTCTAAGAGAGGTATCTCCCTGGCAGCAGCCAGGGAAGCAGCTGTACCTCTTGTGGAATGAGCCCTCAGGCCTGAGGGTGGAGCTTTTCCCAGTTTTTCATAGCAGAACTGTATACAAGACACAATCCACCTGGCAACAGATCTTTTGGTGGCAGGTTTGCCCTTTCCCACTTCTCCATAAGTGAGGAACAACTGGGGAAGTCAAACCTAGACCCTTGGACGCCTATGTAGTAACTAAGAGCTCTTTTCACATCTAAACTGTGTAGCCCTCTCCTGAGGAAGAATGATCAGTGAAGAAAACAGGGAGAGACATAGACTGGTTTAAATGGAAGTCTGAAACCACTTGGGCAAGAACCTCTCTATTGGTTCTAAGGACCACTTCATCCCTGTGAAATGAGATAAAATCAGGTTCCATTGACAGGGCTTGCAATTCCACTGATATGCCTGGCAGAGGTATGGCTACCAAGAACACAGTTTTCCAAGTCAAGTACTTAAGCTCTGCTGAAGACATAGGCTCAAAGGGGGGTTGCACAAGTTGAGCAATGCAAACAGTCAAATCCCAGGCAGGGGCAGCGTCTCTAAAAAGAGGACTGGTGTGAAGCAATCCTTTAAAAAATTTACAGAACACAGGATGGAAAAATAGTGGGGAAGGCTTCCCCACAGACAAAAATGCAGAAACAGCTGACAAGTGTACCTTGAGAGTAGCTGGTCTGAGGCCTAGGCCATTAAGATGGACCATATAATCCAGAACCGTAGGCAATTCGGCAGTGTCTAGAGAAATGTGCTTCTTAGAACACCAAATGCTGAATCTTTTCCATTTGGAGTTGTAAGTCTTTCTGGTGGAGGGCTTTAGAGAAGCCTTGAGGATATCCAGAACCCCTTGGGAAAGATGCAGATCTGCAAACTCTTAACTCTTCAAGAGCCATGCTTTGAGATTGAGAGACTGAAAATTGGGGTACCAAATCCTTCCCTGAGAGGATGTTAACAGGTTGTAATTCCTGGGAAGAGACAGGGGAAGACGGACTGCTAGGGACAGCAACAGCGGGTACCAGGGCTGTCTGGCCCAATCTGGAGCAATCAGAATCCCCTTGCATGGTTGAGACATTATTTTTACCAAAACTCTGAACAGGAGTGGGAAGGCATACAGAAACTTCTGCTCCCAATTCAGGAACAGGGCGTCCAGAGGGACTGAGCCCAGGACTGGAGGTCTGCAACAAAAGAGGGAGTTGGTGACTGTCTGGGGCTGCAAAGAGATCTATCTCTGGAGTGCCCCACCTTGAAAAAATCACTTTCAACACCTGAGGGTCCAGGGACTATTCATGATGGCCCTGAGAAATCCTGCTCAGTGCATCTGCTAGCACATTGTCCTTGCCTGGAAGGTGAACTGCTACAAGAGAGGTTTGCAGGGAATAAGCCAGGGACCACAACTTCATGGCTTCTGTGCACAAGGCCATGGACTGAGTGCCTTCCTGCTTGTTGATGTACCACATGGTGGTAGTGTTGTCCGTTCTGACTTGAAACACTTTGTTCTGTACTCACTGTGTGAACGCTTTTACAGCCAGAAAAACTGCCCTGAGCTCTAGAAGATTGATATGGAGAAGGGATTCTTGGGGGGGACCACAGCCCCTGGGCAGTAAGGGACCCCAGGTGGGCTCCTCAACCCAGGAGAGAAGCATCCGTGGTAAGGACCACTGAACAAGGCTGAGCAACAAAAAGAACACCTTGCCTTAAATTGTCCTGATCCTGCCACCACTGGAGGGCCTGGATCAAGGTCAGAGTCACTGGGATCAGTTTGGTAAGGGAGTCCTTTCTCTGAGACCAGAAAGTTCTCAGGTGGAACTGAATATCCCTCATCTGGAATCTTGCCCCTTGGACCACTGCTGTTAAAGCTGCCATGTGGCCCAAGAGCTGGAGGAAATGCCTTGCTGGTCGAGATACCCGAAGGCTGAAGGAAGAAGCTAGTTCCATAAGAATCCTTGCCCTTTCTAGAGGAAGAAAGGTTCTTGCTCTGAGTGTGTCCAGTTCTGCCCCTATAAAGGTAAGAAGCTGGACTGGTTCGAGAACTGACTTGGGAAGGTTAAGAAGAAATCCTAGAGAAGTGAGCACTTGCTGGGTCACTTTCAGGTGAAACTTGACTTGGTCTGGAGACTGACCCACTATTAGCCAATCGTCCAGATATGGAAAAATCGAAATCGCTTGCCTTCTTAGAAAGGCAACTACTACTGCCAGGCACTTTGTGAAAACCCTTGGGGCTGAGGTTAGGCCAAAGGGCATTGTTCTGAACTGATAATGGCCTGAGGGCAACTCGAACCTGAGGTGCTTTCTGTGGGAGCATCTGATGGGAATGTGAAAGTAGGCATCTCTGAGGTCCAGGGAGGCTAGTCAGTCCCCTGGCCTTAGAGAGGGAAGGATTATTCCAGGAGTTATCATCTTGAACTTTGGTTTTAAAAGATGGTTGTTTAGATATCTTAGGTCTAGGATGGGTCGTCACTCCCCTGTTTTTTTGGGGGGTCAGGAAGTACCTGGAGTGCAGTCCTTTGCCCCAGAGTACGGTATGTACTCTCTCTCTCTCTATAGCTCTTAAAGCTAGGAGAGAAGAAACCTCTGCCTCTAGGGCAAGGGTTTCCGAGAGATTTGCAGGTGGAAAAGATCTGGCTCTCATCTTTGGAAATTTTTTGAAGCTGAGAACCAGTCCCTAGCTTACTACTTCCACGACCTACTTGTCTGATGTGATAGACATTCAGGACAAAGTAAGCCAGCCTGCCCCCTACTGGAATAAGTCAGTCGACCCGGGCAGGCCATCAGGGTGTCTGCTTGGCAGGGGCTTTAGGCTGAGGAGTGGATGCAGCCCTGCTCATCCCCCTTCTGCCTCTCCCTCTGAAGAACCCCCTCTCAGGAAAGGAAGACAAGGCCTGTGCTTGGTAAAAAGGCCTTTGAAAAGGCCTGCCCCTGCCCCTAGACTGCTGCCTTTGAGAAGCTGCCTGCCTTTCCTTGGCCTGAGCACTCCTGTAAGTGGTCCTGTACTCATCCATTTTCTTCATATAATTCTTTGTCTGCTCCCCAAACAGAGAATTACCCACTACAGGAAAATCCATGGCCTTAGCCTGGGTGTCCTGCGAGAGGCTAGTACATCTGAGCCAAGCCATCCTCTGAAGAGCCACAGATGTAGCCATGACTCTTGATAACACATCATTAGAGTCCACAGCAGCATGAAACTGAACTTTAGATGCCTCAATCCCATCAGCAGCCATCGCCTCCATCTCCTTGGCTAGCTGGGGGAGGCCTGTTTAGCCAGTGCCAGTACAGTGTCCTACCTGGACTTCTGGTACCTGGCTGTATAGGCCATGTAATTCGCCTGCCTGAGTCCCAAACAAGATGCCATGTACTGCCTCTTTGCCATGGCATCAGTCTTCCTGGAGTCCTTGTCAGGGAGGTGTGTAGCCAAGGGAATATTTGCCTTGTCATAGGCAGCAGCATGCACTACCCCAACATGGCTGCATTGTTGATATAAGAACTCCATGTCCGAGCCTGAAAGTGTATACCTCTTGTCCATTCTCCTATCCACAGGAGGTATAGTGTTAGGAGACTTTAAGATGTTTTGTGTCTGTTTCCCAAAATATTTATGGAGGGGAACAGACAGTCTCCTGGACTCTGGGATATCCATCATCTCTACATAATCAGGCTCTTCTTGAACTTCCACAGCCTCCTCCATAGGAAGCTGGAGGGTTTCAGCTACCTTTCTGTAAAACAAAAAGTGAGAAAGGGACTCAGAAAGCCTAGGAGGGGAAACACCTGAAGGTCTGTCTGGGGAGATGTCCGGTTCCACAGGCACATCCAGACCTTCATTTACATCATCATCCTCAAATTCCCCTTCCTCTTCAAATTCCAGTTCATAAAAATCTTCAAGGGTATACTCTTCAACCGGGGGAACCAACCGAACCGAACCCCTGCCAGAAGGAGCCGGATTGGTCGGAACTGTACAGAACGATTCCACAATCTGAATTGCCCTGGCTATCTCTTCGGCGGTCGGAACATGAACCTCTGGATCCGAACCGGTCGATTTATCTTTGCTCTTTCTTTTCATCTGAACCGATCTCTCGGAATTGGCTCTCCTTTTGCCCGAAGAAGTATCGCCCTGGTCAGAGGGCACTCCTTCTGGTTCGGTCGAAACTGAACTGGGCTGGCCTTCCAGGTCAGCGGACTTCTCGGCCTCCTTTTCCCTCAGTCTACCTAATCTCTTCTCAAGGGTAGATTTGGGAAAGTTTTTACATATTTGGCAGTCTGAATCGAGGTGGTCAAACCCCAGACAATAAACACAGGCGATGTGGTGATCAGCCTTAGCAAAGACCTCCCCACACTCACTGCAGTGTTGAAACCCAGTGGGCCCGTTTTTTTCTTGGGTTTCTCAGATATGGCCAACCTAACCAAAGATACTTTTTTTCCGGCAACCGCCAGGCAAGACTCCCTTATCGGTTCCTAACCGTGTCATGGGTATTGGAAAAACACGGTTAAAACACATTTTTTTAGAACCGATAAGAACCGGTAACCACATACTAAGTAAACAAACAAATTTCACAATCAAATGGCTGGTTCAGCCGAACCGACTGCACTTTTATAAGTTCCACACAGAAAAACAGAACAATTCCTATCTAGTACTCACGGCACCACAGACAGAGGCTTAACCGACTATGCAGATACTTTCTTCAGTTTAAAAAAATGACGAAAACTGAAAACTTTAACCCACTGTCGAACCGAGCTGAAGGAGAAATCTCCGGAGCGACCGTTCAGTGAGGTGGAGTAAAGAATCTGACGGTTTAATTTCAAAACACTCCAGACAGAGACTTCAACCGAGCTTGAGCTCAGCATTCTATGCCCTGCATAGAAAGTTAACTCTTTGTTCTCCGGGGCAGTTCAAATGTTGGGAATCACTGCAATTGTCAGAATAGAGCAAGACTTCATGTTGTTTGAAGAAGAAAAACTCCTAGAACCCTGAGCTGCTGAAAAAGCACCTTGGGAAAGGGCAGAAACAGAAGCTGTAGAAAGGTGGGAGGGAAAGATATGACCTACTGCAGGAACCTCTCTCGAAGAACTATTCTTACAGTAAGTTCTTATGTAACTGTTATATTGTACTTCGAGAGGGTTCCTGCAGTAGGTCATTACACATAGGACTGAATTCCAAGCAGTCAAGAAAGAACAGTCAGAGACTGAGGTCCAGAAGGTGGAACAGTCTACAAAGCAAAGACCTAGTTAGGACAAAAGGCCCTGTAGGATGGCCAGACCAAAGCCAGCCCTGAGCCTAGAGGCAATGTCTAGACTGTAATGCTTGGTGAAAGTATGGACGGTACTCCATGTGGCTGCAGCGCAAATGTCAGAGGCGGACACATTTCTTAGAAAGGCAGTAGAAGCAGCCATGCCGTGTGTCGAGTGCCCCTTTACTTCTCCCAGAAGTGGTTTCTCGTATTTGTAATAAATGAAAGTGATGCAGTTAGCCAACCACTTGGAGAGGCATTGCTTGGACACAGCTATGCCCTAACATTTGGGGGCAAAGAAGACAAAGAACTGATCAGACTTGCGCACCTCCTTGGTTTGTGAGATATAGTAATGCAAAATCTTATGCACATTGAGAGTGTGCAAAATGTGCTCCCCTGTTGGAGTATTCAGGGTAATAGACTGGCAGTTGGATATCCTGGTTTAACGTCACTTCAGATACCACCTTTGGAAGAAATGAAGGGTTAGTCCATAGAGCCACTCTGTCTCTGTGGAAAATTAAATAAGGCTCCTGACAAATGAGGGCCTGAAGCTCGGAAATACTTTGAGCTGAGGTAATGGCAACTAAAAATTGCACTTTCCAAGACAAGTAGTGCATATTGCAGCTTACTGCCGGCTCAAAAGGGGGCAAAAGTAAGCTTCTCTAAAATAAAGTTCAAATCCTGGGACTGGACTACAGACCGGAGGTTTCAACTGGAGGATCCCTTTAAGGAAAGTCTTGGAGACCTCCAACTGAGCAATATTTTTGCCGTCCATTGGAAAGTGATAGGCAGAGATTGCAGAAAAATGGACCTTCAGTGAGGAATAGCTGAGGCCCAAATCAGATAGGTGCAAGAGGTACTCTAGGACCTGGTGCGCCAAGCAAGAGAAGGGATCCAAGTCCCAGGCAGTCACCCAAATAGTGAACCTCTTCCACTTCATAGCATAAGTCATTCTGGTGAAGGGTTTTCTGGCTTCCACCAAAACTTGGGCTACTTAGGAGGAAACCCCGAAGCGTGACACAGCTACGTCCAGAGGTGCCAAGCATGCAAGTGGAGAGATTTGAGGCCCAGCTGCACCAGGTTGCCCTGCTCCTGAATGAGAAGGTTGTGCAGGAGAGGCAGAGGTACTGAAGGTTCCAACGCTAGCTGCTGGAGCAGAGGGAACCAGATCTGCAGAGGCCAGAGAGGAGCAAAGAGGATAATGCGTGCTCTCTCTGCTTGAAGCTTCAGCAGGACTTTCTGAAGAAATGGAAAGTGATGGAAGGCATATAGAAACCTCCCTGTCCAACAGAGTGACACCGCATCTCGCTAAAAAAACACCACGACGGGGAACGAGCGAGCAAAAACTGGGCAGTTTTGCATTGGATGGGGAGGCAAGAAGGTCTAGTTCTGGTCAACCCCACCAATCAAACAGACTTTCTACTACCTCTTGCATCAGCTCCCACTTGTGAGCCAACATGATGGTGAGAATTAGACTGTTCACCAGGACATTGTGGATGCCCGGGACATGGACTGTTGTCAAATACAGATCATGCCGGACTGCCCAGTACCACACCTGCATCGCCTCCCTGCAAAGGGGTATGGTTGGGTGCCTCCCTGTTTATGTACAGATCGTGGCCATATTGTTGGTCTGGACAAGGCCTGAGTGTCCATTGGGTTACCCTCATGTGCAGTCTGGCCATCAGAATGGTGGGAATGGCTGCTGCCATTAGATCCAATAGCAGAAGAACACAGCGAGCTGTAGTCCAACGAGAGTTGGCTATAGCAAAGGCTTGCTGTTTCAGGGTGTCTTCTCTGTCCGGAGGAAGGAAGGAAAGCCCTGCCCTGGACCGTATCCAGCACCACTTCAATAAACTGAAGGTGCTGGGAGGGTGAAAGGTTGGACTTGAGGTGGTTCACCGTAATGCCAAGATGTGAAAACAGGTCCAGGGTGAAGGAGAGAGACTCCCTCAGACTGTCCTGAGATGGGGCTGACAGAAGCCAGTCATCCAGGTATGGGAACACATAGATCCCACTGCGGTGTAAGGCCACTGCCACTACCACTAGGCACTTGGTAAAAATCCCAGATGCCGAAGAAAGGCCAAAGGGGAGAGCCTTGAATTGAAAAATGTTCCCCTGGAACAAAAACCTGAGGAAGTGGTGGTGGGCTGGGAGGATAGAGATGTGCAGGTAGGCATCCTGCATGTCCAGCAAACAAAGCCACTAATCCTTGAGGAGCAGGAGTAAGAGTCCCTGGAGGTCAGCATGCGGAACCTCTTGTACTCGAAGAAGAGGTTCAGCAGCCTGAGATCCAAGATGGGTCTTAGATCTCCTATCTTTTTGGGCACCAGGAAGAAGTGGGAGTAATACCCTCTTTCTTTCTGTGCCAGAGGAACCGTCTCTATGGCTGATTTAGACAGACGAGCCTGAATTTCTTCCCCCACCAGCGGAAGATGGCTTGACTGGTAATAAGACATGCCTGCAGGGTTGTCCAGAGGCCTTTCGATTATCTGCAACATCCAAGTATCTGAGGTGATCGCCTCCCACTCTTTGAGGTGGAGGGCAAACCTTTCCTCCCACCAGTTCCACTGGAAAACCTGGAAGAGATGGAGGGGTCTCCACCAAGTCAGGAGGTTGAGGGGAGGGCCGCTTGATGGCCTCCCGCTGTTCTATGGGGTCTGGCTGGGGGGGGGGGGGTTGGTGCCCCAGAGCCCGTGGCGCGATGCCTGCCCTGATGTCTGGCCGGGGGCTGCTTATTCTGTTTTTGCTGTGGAGGAAGAAAAGGTTGCTTGGACTTGAAACCAGAGCGATAGAGGGAGCGGACATCTCGAAGGGACCTGCCACTATCCTGAAGCTCTGTAATGATGTCCTTCATGTTACCCACAAACAGGATGGGACCCTGGACAGGGGCGTCCAGGAGAGTGGATTGGACATCCACTGCCAAGCCTGCCAAGCAAAGCCATGCAAGCCTTCTAAGGCAAATGCCTGAGGCAGTGCTATAGAGTCATAGGTGGCTCATAGGGCATGGCAGCAGGAAGACTTGTTAAGCTTGACCTTTCAAAGGAGTCTGTCCCTGAGCTCCTCATCTGGGATGGCCTTATGTTCTGATTCCAGGTCTGCCAGGGAAAATTTCTTGAAGGAAATCATGTGGGCCACATAGTTCAAACACCTTAAGGTGCAAGTGGAGGAGGCATACACCTTGTGACCATATTGGTCCTTCTGCTTGGACTCCTTGTCCAGTGAGAAGGCACTAAGGTGCTTAGGCTTGGCCGATCTGTTGTGGGCCGCAGTGATCACTATGGAGTTGCCTTGGGCTGCATGAGTGAGGTGAGAAACCCCTTCTGGGAGATGACAGGTTCTGTCAGCCTTCTTGGAGACCGCAGGGATGGAAGATGACTGCTGCCAGATGGTGGACGTCAAGTCCTCATGTGGCCACATCCAAGGAGGGGTGGGCAAGGGGTCCGCATCGGAAATATCCAAATGTTCACTAAGTCTCTTTCTTGTTGGATCCAGCTCCTGGGTAGCCCAGCCACAAGTGGCCTGAACAGACTGAAGTAGTTTGGCAAACAAAGGGTCCTCTAGGGAGACACAGGGGACTCCTTCAACTGAGTTTCTATAGGGAATGGGATCCTGAACTAGCAGAAGAGTCATAATCCGATTCTGAGCCTGAAGACACCGGTCTGCTGGGTGAAGAGGTCTTGTCCGATGCCTCCTTTGTGGGTCTGTTACCAGGTAAAGCCCTGGAAGGGTGCCTGGCCGACTCCCTATCCGACGACTGGGGGTCATGGGGGATAGGCTCATGGGAATCGCCCTGGGGGCCGGTGTAGGGGTTGTTACTGGCTCGAGACAAACCAGCTCCTGAAGGAGTTGGGATGTGGCATCCTTCCACCAAGAAGGAACAGACCCTGGGGGTTGGCCTGTGATCTATCCGGAGCCTGGGTCTGCAGAGGAGGAGAAGGCAGAGGTGGTGAAGGAGGCTGGAACCCTGGGTACCCTGAGTGAGGATAAGAGTAGTAGCCAGGGAACTGACAGCCAAAGGGGTAGCCCTGTGGGTTCTACCTTGAAGAAATTTACCCTGCGATGGTTACCCAGATGCATAGGCAGACATTGGGTAGCATGGCAACAGATACCCTGGCACCGGGTAACAGGGGTAATATGGCAGAGGGCAGCCAGGGACCGTGCCCGCCGGAGATGGGGCAGATGATCCTGCAGGAGATGGAGCTGAGGGGCCCAACGGCAGGCCTTGAGGAGCCGGGATCCTGGAGGGGCCTGGCGGTGACTCAGGCGTTGGGAGCATGGGGAGTAGGTAGGGTGCACAAAGGGCCATCAGGTGGCAGGTAGTTGACCGGTACCCCAGCCTTCACCAGGTCGGGAAGGGCGTGGACCAGTGAGGAGCACCGAGCAATGGGGTCCCCGATGGTATCCGACATGAGTGGATCAGGCATCGGAGGTACCAAAGAATCTGATGACTGGTCTACAATGTGCGAGGGGGATCTGGGAGAGGCGATCCCCATCAACAGGTCCGCTGGAACAATGGAGGGCCCAGCCAACAATAAACCCGACGTCGGAGAAGAAATCCCCAAAAACATAGCACTCGCCTCCTGGAGGGAATCAAGGGAGAGCGAGGAAGAAGGTTGAGTCAGAGGAAGAGAATCTCTGGAGGAAGAACCCTTGGGGGAAGAAGGTGGGTCTGGCAGCTGGCTCTGGTCACTGTTGGGGAAGTCGAAAGAGTCTGATGGGAGAGCCTCGGCCGGGCGGTTGTTGGACAAGATGGCGACCGACTGATCGACCATGACCCGGCAGACAGCAGAAGAGCTGGATTCCGGCTTATCGACTGGGGCCGAGCACTCTTCGGATGAACTGGAGGGTGACTTACCAGCCGGAGAGCTGACCACAAACCCAAAAATGGTAACCTCCTGGGAGGAACGCCCCTTCCACCCTCTGACTACAGTGGGAGGGGGAGCCGCCGACCAGTCCGCTGGAGTGGAGGGAGACCGGGCAGAAGGGGTACTTACCAGAGTGCAGGACCCACCGGAGGCTGCTTCTTCAGTCTGGCAGCACTGGACAGAAGGGGACCAATCCCGGTCCTGGTGCTTTTCCTTCTTTTTCTTCTTTCGTTCAGTGGTGGGAGAGGAGAATGTTCCCACAGCTCCTGTAGTTCTTTTTCCATGGTTGCCAGGTGCTTTTTAAGCAGATGGACTTCAGGGGTTACTGGCGTATCACTCATGTGGCCCTGTTGAAGGACTGGCAGACTGCACAGTCCTAAGCCCGGTGTTTGGGGCCTAGGCAGAGGACGCAGTGGGAGTGATCATCCCCTGCGGGATCTCGGCGCCGCACTTGTCGCACTCCTTCTTTGGGCGACCCAACGGAGAAGACATGCAATAACAAAATTTAATACTGAAAATACAGAAAATAAAAGGTAGTTAGTCGAGAAAATGGCAGTCGACTGGAAGTGAAGTTCACCGTGAGGTACGACTGATACAGGTCGACGGCGGGAAAGAACTGGAGGGCGGGCATGGGGACTGCCCCTTTATAGGATCATGCTGATGTCCATTCGGGTGACGTCATGGGCGGTCCCTGCTATGGATTGCTAGCTAGAAGTTTACCATGTGATCCTGATGCCAGGGGCGCAGTTCTATGTGTAATGACCTACGGCAGGGACCCTCTCAAAGTAAGATCAACAAATTTGCACTCATGATCACTGATCTATTTTCCAAATGGGTTAAAGCTTTCCCATGCAAGGCACAAACTACAAAAGCCACTGCCAGAATCTTGGTAGAAGAAGCATTTACCAGATGGGGCCTACCTCGTAAAGTAGATTCAGATAAAGGAACAACTTTCGCAGGTGAACTTATGCAGAAAACTATGACGTTATCGGAAGTAAGTCAGAAATTTCACAAAGCTTACCATCCTCAGTCATCAGGACAAGCAGAAAGAGCAAACAGCAATGTTATGTAAATTTGCTACTGATACTGGAAAAACGTGAGATACTTTGTTGCCCTTACTCCTAATGGCAATTAAAGTTACCCTTCAGCATCTACTTGATGTACACCCTTAGAAGTAATAACTGGCAGACAAATGAGATTACCAGAACATTTGATGATCGACCTCAATGCCCCTACTGCAGACAGAGTGTCAACAGACACCTTTGTAACTCAGTTGAGAGACAACCTTGCAAAAACCCACTTGTTCGTTGCAAATAATGTGTGTCAAGCCCAATTGCAATCCAAAAAGTACTTTGATAAAACAGTCAAAGAACTAAGGGGAGAACTAGTGACACCACTGACTACCCTTTTTAACAAATCATGGGAGGATGGTGTGGTAACTGAGCACTGGAGGAAGGCGGATGTTATTCCACTCCACAAAAGTGGGAGCATGCCAGAGGCAGGAAACTAGAGCCCTGTTAGTTTGATCTCAGTGGTAGGGAAAATTATGGAATTACTTCTGAAAGAAAGAACTGTTGAGTACCTAGAGGTCAGCAGGACACAGGACCCAAGGCAGCATGGATTCACAGCTGGGAGGTCATGTCTGACAAATCTAATAGATTTCTTTGACTGGGTGACCAAAGTAGTAGACCAGGGAGGGGCTGTGGATGTGGCCTACCTAGACTTTAGCAAGGCATTTGACACAGTCCCACACAAAAGATTAATAAACAAGTTAGCCAGCCTGGGAGTGGGTCCCAGGGTGGTAACCTGCGTAACAAATTGGCTGAACAACAGGACACAAAGGGTACCGGTAAATGAAGTCCACTTCAGGGAAAGGGGGAGTTACTAGTGGGGTACCGCAGGGTTCAGTACCCAGACCGGTCCTCTTTAATGTCTTTATAGGTGACACTGCTGAGGGGCTGGAAGGAAAAGTATGCCTCTTTGCAGATGACACAAAGATCTGCAACAGGGTTGATACACAAGGTGGGGTGGAAAGGATGAAAAGGGACTTGGCAAGGTTGGATGAATGGTCAAAAGTATGGCAGCTTAGATTCAATGCAAAGAAGTGCAAAGTAATGCTCCTGGGAAACAAAACCCAAGGGAAGAGTACACAATGGGATGGGGGGGGTACTAACAACAACAAAAATGGAACAGGACCTGGGGTAGTCATATCAGACGACCTAAAGGTATGTAAGCAATGTAGAAGGCAGTAAGGAGGGCTGGGGGATACTGGGATGCATAGCGTACTGGTAATTCACTGCCCGAGATTGACAGTGGGGGGGGGCGTTACGCCTGTTTAAGACCAAACTTAACCTCACGTGTGTACCAGCTGAGGAGACTGAGTCATTCGAGTGTACCATGGTAGCAGGTGTAGGTTGTAGGTTTGCTCTCATCTACCATCCACCTGGAGATAAGAAGTGGTTCCTTCTGGCAGTGGTGGACTTCGTCGTTGACATGGCATTTGAGTCGCCCAGAATGATGGTTCTGGGCGACTTCAATGCCTGGGTCGATGATGAATTCTCGCAGTCTGGACAGCACTTCCTCCAACTGATGTCATCTCTGGGCCTTACACAGACAGTTATCACTGCCACCCATAAACATGGTCACTCCCTTGACTTAGTCCTGGGGATCGAGGCCTCTGATTTGTGGGTGGAACCAGTTGGATGGTCCGATAACTACACCATGGGGTTTAGTTTTAGCACCCCCTTTGCAGGTCTACCCCTGTGGAGATGGTCAGGTATCGCCCTTTACGAGACATTAGCTCTGAAGGCTTGGTGGCGGTACTTGACCTATCAACTCTTCCAGTGGCAAACAGTGACCCAGAAGCCCTCGTGGTAGCCTATAATATGGCTATCTTGGTGGCCATGGATGTTGTTGCTCCTGTCCGTGTTCACCCTCTCTCCCTTCGCCCTCGGTCCCCATGGTTTGATGGGACCTTGAGGGAGATGCAGCGACTAGGACGAAGGTTAGAGCATTGCTGGCGGAGATCCTCCCTCGATGCTGACCGCTTAGATTGATGGAGCATTATCAAGCCTATCAGTCTGCAATCACCCGTAAGAAGGCAGAGTTCCTGTCCAGGAGATTGCAGCTGCTCAGAATCAACCAGCTCACCTCTTTCATACTGTAGACAAGACTGTGCAACCCAACCTGCCTACAAGTTCGAAAGCCCATTTTGCAAATAGAGTGTAACAAACTTGATCGATCCTTTGCACCTAAGGTGGCCAACGTTAGGGCGGCGCTCCATCCAGCACACTCTAAGGGTGTTGCTTTGGATCAGCGCGCGACCGCCACTCCTCAGCTTTCCTGGAGTACCTTCAACCGACCGGAGTTCATGGATATCATGCAGATTGTCCAGGGTGCACGCCCTACATGCTGTAGTTTGATCCTGGACCAACTTCCCTAATTTTGGGTTGTATTGATTCCATTGGTCCAGTCCTAGCATGAATAGTCTGCTGCTCCTTAGAAACAGGTGAGTTTCCTAGCTCCCTGAAAGAGGCGTCCGTAACAGCCCTCTTGAAGAAAGCTTCTTTGGACCCTGACTGCCATGCAAACTACAGACCAATCTCAAACCTTCCCTTTTTAGGGAAGGTGATTGAGAAAGTAGTGGCTGTACAGCTGGAGAACCATTTGACCATCCATGATATCTATGAATCCCTCCAGTCCGGTTTTTGAAAGAGGCACAGTACTGAGACAGCACTGGTTCGAGTGCTCAATGATCTCCTGATGGCTTGGGATCGGAAGAACATTCCATCCTGGTTCTTCTAGATCTCTCATCAGCTTTTGACACTGTGGACCATGGGATCCTACTTGAGCGTCTGAGGTTCATCTGTGGACTATCGGGTGTAGTCCTCAGGTGGTTTACATCTTACCTCACTGGAACAACTCAGAGAGTGGTATCAGAGGTTTACTTCTCGGACCCAGTCTCTCTGTCTTGTGGGGTTCCTCAGGGCTCGGTGTTGTCCCCCATGTTGTTCGCAATGTACATGCTGCCCCTCGGAGACATTGTAAGAAGGTATGGGCTGAGGTTTCACAGCTATGCTGATCACACCCAGCTCTACAATTCTTTTGCACCTGACCAGCATGGAGCTCTCTCGGTCTCTAATAATTGCCTCAAAGAAATCCAGGAGTGGATGGACTGGAGTTGGCTGAAGTTGAACTCGGAAAAGACAGAGGTGCTGGTTGTGGATCTGGCACATCGGATAGGGGGGCTGGGGGTTGGTTCACCCTCTGGGCTTTATCAATGCCTTTATAAGCGACATTGCAGAGGGACTGGAAGGAAAAGTATGTCTCTTTGCAGACGACACAAAGATCTGCAACAGAGATGATACACAAGGTGGGGTGGAAAGGATGAGAAGAAAAAATTACTCACCTTAGTAATTGCTTTTCTTCTCATGGAGTCTTGCTATATTATGACAGAAGCAGTCAGCCACAGCACTTGAACTGCCCCGGAGAGGAAACAGTTAACTCCAGGCAGACTGGAGTTCTAAAGCGCGAGCGCTGTACCAAAGCTCTATCTGGCTAGTTTCAAACTGAAACTGTCAGATCTTACGTAGCTAACACTACAACAAGTCTGTGTGGAAAAACCTACACTAGCCAAGTGGCTACCTACTAGTAGGAAAACACAATAACAGAAACCACAACAATAATAATAATAATAATAATAATAATATCACCCCAACAAGACTATTAGGCCCCTTCCCAAAAAGACTCAAGTCCAGGAGGAGGCCAACATATTACCCAAAACAGAAATACCTAGTTCCCTAACCCTAAAGAAAGGGGGAAAGGGAAAAGAACTAAAATGGCATGACACAGTGCTTGCACTAATTTGCCAACCCCTTACCCAAGTAGAAGTTCTGAGAGGGGCAGGATGGGGGAGTGGTCATAATATAGCAAGACTCCATGAAAAGAAAAGCAATTATTAAGGTGAGTAATTTTTTCTTCAAACACCATGAAGTCTTGCTATATTATGACAGAAGCAGATTACACAGCAGTACCTCCATGGAGGAGGGTCAGAACCTACTTAGGAAATAGGCTCTGAAGCACAGCTGTGCCAAACCGAGCATCTCTCCTGGACTGGACATCCAGGGAATAATGCTTGGTAAAAGTGTGAACTGTCTTCCAGGTAGCAGCTTGACAAATTTCCAGAATGGGAATATCCCTAGCAGCCACTAGAGATGCAGCTGTACCCCTGGTGGAGTGGGCCCTCAGTCCTGAGGGGGGTTCTCTACCTAGTTTTTGGTAACAGAACTGGATACAAGAGACAATCCACCTTGCAATTGTCCTCTTAGTGGCAGGTTTCCCTTTGCCAACCTCGCCATAGGTAAGGAAGAGTTGGAGGGATTCGAACCTGTGACCCTTGGTGCGTTCCAAATAGTAGCTTAAGGCTCTTTTGACGTCCAAACTGTGCAATCTCCTCTCACCCAAGGAAGAGTGCTCAGTAAAAAATACTGGAAGGGAGATGGATTGGTTCAGATGGAAATCTGAAACCACTTTAGGTAAAAACTTTCTGTTAGTCCTGAGGACTACCTTATCTCTGTGAAAAGAAATAAAATCATTTTCCACTGACAGGGCTTGTAATTCACTTATGCGTCTGGCAGAAGTGATGGCCACTAGGAAAACAGTTTTCCAAGTTAGAAACTTGAGATCGGCTGAAGACAGAGGTTCAAAAGGGGGTTGCATTAACTGAGCAATGCAAACATTCAGGTCCCAGGCAGGAGCTGGGTCCCGAAAAGGAGGGTTAGTGTGAAGTAACCCTTTAAAAAACTTGGAAAACACAGGGTGAGAAGAAAGGGAGGCAGGCTTCCCTGCTGATACAAAAGCAGAGACAGCTGCCAGATGAACCTTTAAGGTAGCTGGCCTAAGGCCTAAGGAATTTAGATGGACCAAATAGTCCAGTAAAATGGGCAAATCAGCAGATTCTGGGACAATTTGCTTCCCAGAACACCAGACGGAAAACCCTTCCATTTGGAATTATAAGTGGCTCTAGTGGAAGGCTTCCTTGAAGCCTTTAAATATCAAGGACACCTTGAGAAAGGTGTAAATCAGCAATTTAACTCCTCAAGAGCCAAGCCTTGAGGTGGAGGAATTTGAGGTCCGATACCACACTTCCCCTGGGCACAGGCCAGCAGTTGTGGACCCTGGGCAGGCTCAGGGGAGGTGGACTGAAAGGGACAGAAGCAGTGGGTACCAGGGCTGTCTGGCCCAGTCTGGCAATCAGGATCACTTTGCAGGGCTGGGATCTGATTTTTACTAATACCCTGAAGAGAAGGGGAAGGGGAAGGCATAGGAACTTCCCTTCCAATCCAACAGAAAGGCGCCCAGGGGACTGGAGCCCAGCACTGGAGGCCTGCAACAAAATAGAGGAAGTTGGTGGTTGTCTGGGGCTGCGAAAAGATCTATCTGAGGAGTACCCCATCTGGCAAAGACTGACCCCAGCACCAGAGGATTCAGAGACCATTCGTGATGGCCTTAAGAAATCCTGCTGAGGGCATCCGCCAGGACATTGTCTTTCCCTGGAAGGTGAACTGCTATTAGGGAGGTGTTCAGGGAATAAGCCAGAGACCACAACTTCATTTCTTCGGTGCACAAGGCTGATGACCGAGTGCCCCCCTGCTTGTTGATGTACCACATTGTCGTGGTGTTGTCTGTCCTGACCTGAACTACCTTGTTCTGGACAGATGCTGAGAAAACCTGAAGAGCTAAAAAGACAGCTCTGAGTTCCAATAGGTTGATGTGGAGCAGAGATTCCTGAGGGGACCACACTCCCTGAGTGGAAAGGTCGCCCAAGTGAGCCCCCACCCTAGCAAGGAGGCATCCGTGGTGAGGGTGAGAGAGGGAAACAGGAATGAAGGGGACCCTTGTCTTAAGTTGCTCTGATCCTGCCACCACTGGAGAGCCAGAATCAGAGTTTGGGTCACTGGAACCAATTTGGTAAAGGGGGTCCCTCCTTTGAGACCAACAGGCCCTCAAATGGAACTGAATGTCCCTCATCTGGAATCTTGCTCCTTGCACTACAGCTGTGGAAGCAGCCATGTGCCCTAGGAGTTGCAGAAAATGCCTTGCTGGTCGAGAGACCAAGGGTGAAGAGGATGCCAGGCAATGAGTCTCTACCCTTTCCGAGGGAGAAATGCCTGGCCAACTTTGTGTTCAATTCCGCACCTATGAAAGTTAGTACCTGAACTGGTTCTAGAACTGACTTTGGTAAATTCAGCAGGAATCCCAGGGAAGTGAGAAGCTGCTGGGTGACTTGCAAGTGGGATTTACCTGATCTGGAGACTGACCCACAATGAGCCAGTCGTCCAGGTAGGGAAACACAGCAATCCCTTGCCTTCTTAAATGAGCCACTACCACAGCTAGACATTTTGTGAATACCCTTGGAGCAGAGGTAAGGCCGAAGGGCATTGCTCTGAACTGGTAGTGGCCTGAGGGCAGTTCGAACCTGAGGTATTTTCGGTGAGAAGGCCTGATCAGGACATGAAAATAGGCATCCTTGAGGTCCAGGGAGGCTAGCCAGTCCCCTGGCCTCAGGGAGGGCAAAATCATTGCCAGAGTTAACATTTTGAACTTTGGTTTCAAAAGATGCTTGTTCAGGTACCTTAAATCTAGAATGGGCCGCCATTCTCCTGTCTTTTTTGGGGTAAGAAAGTATCTGGAGTACAGCCCCTTGCCCTGGTGACAAGGAGGAACCCTTTCCACTGCTTTGCAGTCTAGAAGAGAAGAAACCTCTGCTTCCAAGGCAAGGATTTCTGAAGGATTTGCAGGTGGAAAATGTCTGGTTCTCATCTTTGGAAACTGTTTGAAGCTGAGAACCAGACCCTGGCTTACTACCTCCAGAACCCATTTGTCCGAAGTTAGGGACACCCAATTCTGGCTGAAATAAGCCAACCTGCCTCCCACCGGTACAGGAGAATCGGCCTGGGCACCACATCAGGATGCCTGCTTGGCAGCAGCAGCAGCCTTAGGCTCAGGGAAGGGGGACGGTTTACCTGTGTCCCGTCTACCTCTGCCTCTGAAAAAAACCCTCTGTGCAAAAGCAGAGGAGGCTTGAGATTGATAAAAGGCCTGTGGAAAGGCCTGCCCTACCTCTGGGAGTGTGCCTTTGTGGAGTGGCATGCCTCTCCTTAGCCTGGGCACTTTTGTAGGTAGTTCTGTACTCATCCATCTTTTTCATATAATTTTCTGTTTGCTCTCCAAACAGAGAATTTCCCACTACAGGAAAATCCATAGCTTTTGACTGAGTATCTTGGGACAGATTAGTGCACCTGAGCCATGCCAACCTACAGAAAGCTACAGAAGTGGCCATGACCCTAGAGGAAACATCATTAACATCCACAGCAGTATGAAATTGAACTTTAGAGGCTTCAATGCCATCAGCAGCCACCTGTTCCAACTCACTAGCTAGCTGGCCATGGGCCTGCTTGGCTAACTGCAATACTGTGTCCCATCTAGATTTCTGATATCTAGCCACATAAGCCATATAATTTGCCTGCCTGAGTCCCAAAGAAGCTGCCATATATTGTTTTTTCGCCATGGCATCAATCTTCCTGGAATCCCTATCAGGAGGATGTGAGGCCAGGGGAATATTAGCCTTGTCACAGGCTGCAGCTTGTACCACACCTACATGACTACACTGCTCAGTGAAGAAGTCTATATCAGGGCCTGATAAGTATACCTTCTGTCCATTTTTTATCTACAGGGAGGGACAGAATGAGGATTTTTAAAATTTTGTTGTTTGCTTCCTAAATGACTTATGCAAAGGAATAGACAACCTCCTAGACTCTGTATATCCATCATTTCTACATAATCAGGCTCCTCTTGCTCATCCACAGCCTCTTCTAAAGGAAGCTGGAGGGTTTCTGCAACCTTTTTGTAAAACATAAAATGAGAAGGGGACTCAGACAGCATAGGGGGAGATTCTAAAGGTCTGTCTGGAGAAATGTCCGGTTCAATGGGCACGTCCAGACCCTCCCAGCCACATACATAATGATCAAAATCTTCCTCCCCCTCCTGTGGTTCATAAAATTCCTCAACATCATACTCTTGAACCACTGGAACCGAACGAACCAACCTTTTGCCAACTGTTGGTGGTTTGACCGGTCCCTGAGACAGTGACTGGACAATCTGTATGGCTTTAGCTATCTCTGCAGCAGTTGGAGAGGCAATTTTGGACTCCAGACCTGCTGATTTCTTTGACTTTTTTACTGGGACTGGTTCCTCTGAACCAGCCTTCCTTTTGCCCGAGGAAGTCTCGCCCTGGTCAGAGGGCACTCCCTCTGGTCCAGTGGGTGCTGGACCGGGCTGGCCATCCGGGTCAGCGGACTTTTGGCCTCCTGCCCCTGAGCCGGCCCAACTCTCTTCTCCAGGGTGGCTGCAGGAAATTTTACACACCTGGCAGTCTGACAGGAGGTGGTCAGCCCCCAGACAATAGACACAAGTGGTGTGTGGGTCAGCCTTGGCAAAGGCTTCCCCACAGACATCACAGTGTTGAAACCAGTGGGCCGGTTTTCTTTTGGGTTTCTCAGACATAATGCCAGCCTATCCAAAAACTTGCCCTTTTTATGGCAGTGCCAGGCAAGACAGCCTTATCGGTTCCTAACCGTGTCACGGGTATTTGAAAAAACCCACTGAAATAAATAGGTTTTTTTAGAACCGAGAAGAACCGGAACCGCACTCTAAAAGCCCAATATAATGTTTAAAATACTTTTTAGCAAAACCGATCGGTTCAAAACCGAACCGATAATTAATTTCACACAGACTTTGAAACCTGTACTTACGGTTTACCAGATAGAGCTTTGAACCGAAATGCGGTAAAATAAAATACTTATTGCCGGTTCAAATGAACCGAAAATACTAACTTTAACCGAGAAATGAACCGAGATGAAGGAGCTGATCTCGGAGCGACTGTTCAGTGAAGGAGTAAAGAATCTGACAGTTTCAGTTTGAAACTAGCCAGATAGAGCTTTGGGTACAGCGCTCGCGCTTTAGAACTCCAGTATGCCTGGAGTTAACTGTTTCCTCTCCGGGGCAGTTCAAGTGCTGTGGCTGACTGCTTCTGTCATAATACAGCAAGACTTCATGGTGTTTGAAGGGACTTGGCAAGGTTGGAGGAATGGTCAAATGTATGGCAGCTTAGATTCAATGCTAAGAAGTGCAAGGTAATGCACCTGGGAAACAAAAACCCAGGGGAGGAGTACACAGTGGGGGGTGAGATACTAACAACAACAAAAATGGAAAGGGACCTGGGGCTAGTCATATCAGATGACCTAAAGGTGGGCAATCAATGTGAGAGGACAGTAAGGAGGGCTGGGGGGATGCTGGGATGCGAAGGGAGAGGCATCACTAGTAGGAAACAGGAGGTTGTTATCCCTCTGTACAGACAGCTGGTGAGACTCCATCTGTAGTACTGCTTGCAGTTCTGAAGACCCAGTCTCCGCAAAGTCATAAACAGTATGGAGGCAGTCCAGAGGAGGGCAAGTAAAATGGTGCAGGGTCTCCACCAGAAGATATATGAAGAGAGACTTAAGGAGCTTAATATATATAGCCTTGAGGAAAGGAGCGAGAGGGGGGACACGATAGAAACTTTCAAGTACCTCAAGGGAATCAACAAAGTCCAAGAGGGTAACATCTTTCAGAAAAAGAGGTGTGCAAGAACAAAGGGGCACAATCTGAAGATAGGGGGGCTCAGAAGTAATGTAAGGAAGTATTTTTCACAGAGAGGGTTGTGGATGTATGGAACAGCCTTCCGGAGGAGGTTGTGGAGTCAAAAACAGTGGTGGAATTCAAGAATGCATGGGACAGTCATAAGGCAATTCTAGGGGTTGGGGGTAGGAAGAAGTAGGCTGTTGGTTAACTAGGGTCTGCAGCTTATCCATTAGGTAGGGAAATGGGCAGACTGGGTGGGCCAAGCGGTCCTTATCTGCTGTCAAATTCTATGTTTCTATCTTTCAGAAAAAGAGAGGTACAAGAACAAGTGGGCACAATTTGAAGATTGAGGGGGGACGGCTCAGGGGCAAGGTGAGGACTTTTTTTCACAGAGAGGGTGGTGGACACTTGGAACAGCCTTCAAGAGGAGGAAGTGGGGTCAAAACAGTGGTGTAATTCAAAAATGCATGGGACAGACATAAGACAATTCTAGTGGTGGGGGGGGGAGGGTAGGAAGAAGAAGGCTGTTGGTTAACTAGGATCTGCAACTTATCCAAAAGGTAGGGAAGTGGGCAGACTTGTTGGGCCAAGCGGTTCTTATCTGCTATCAAAGTCTATGTTTCTATGACTGGCAAGTTGGTGACCGAGTCATGATTCTAAAATTTGCATCTCCAGCACATGCATTTGTGAACAAATGGTTAGGTCCATTTGACATCAACAAACTCAGCTTCGCTGTGTACCAAGTATGCCTCACTGAGGGTAGAAGAAAGACACTAGACAAATGGTACCACGCAAACAAGCTGAAGCTATACAAAAGAGACTAAACGCTTCAACCACTGCAGTGTGAATAGGGTAACCACCTTTTAAGAAGCCCAAAGTGGCACATTTCTTACTGAAAAATGATTTTTCACAGGACAATATGTAACCTCAACCAATACAACAGACTTGTTTTCATTAAATAAACAAAATCAAGACTAAGTGTTGTAGTTTTTCAGTTGTTTCTAGTGTTTCTTATCATTTTAAGGTATTTTAATAAAGGTATTACAGTTTTTTGCAACGTTTAAAGGAAAGTTAAGAAAATATCGTTTCTACTTTAATGTCAGGACAAGTAGTGGTTTTCATGTTTTTTCGCAGGACACAGCTGCCCAAATCAGGACTGTATTGCGAAAATCGGGACAGGTGGTAACCCTAAGTGTGAATGTTCCTTCCTCCACGCCCAGGGGAAAGAAAACCTTTGTAAGCTTAACTGATTCCTTTTGCTCTCTGTGCTCAGCTGCTGTGAAAAATCATAGGTGGTGGAGCCAGGGGGTCAGATGACCCCTCACTTTCAAAGTAGGGGTCAGGATGCACATTTTGACCACCCACTTTATATAGAGGCCTTGTTGTCTTCCAAGTCCCTGGCACACAGACTCACTAAGTAGAAGGTGAGAGCTGAGCTCTCTACACTGAGTAATTGACTAATTGGTAGCCTTATAAAAACAAAACTTTTTTTTTCCCCAAAATGCATTTGCTTTGCTTCCACTGCAAAATCATTCTATCTGGCCTGGTATTTTGCTGTTACCTTCAAACTCAAAGGCAGGATCTGATAAAAGTCATCATATAACTTCCTTGTCCCCTTAAAAATGCTGGAACAAGCCTTTGAAGCCACATTCCATCCCGTTCTTCCTCCCTGGATTTCTTAAATCATGTTCAGTGACATGCTGGAGTCTGGACCACACTGGTCAGGAATGGTGATGGTATGAAAAAGAAACCCTTTAAGGGTATGATACAAGATGGGGAAAAGGGGTGATCTGAAAGTGAATCAAAGTATTTTAAATGTTTACATGCATTGCAGCCTTATATTAGAAATGGTCAACTTAGCCGGCTCGTCAGCGCAGCGGTTGGATTTCCGCTGACGCTGGCGACCCCGGTTCGGGAACGACTCGGTCGCTGGAGAGTCAAGTGTGGAGTAGGTCTGAGTGTCCTACGACTGCTCGCCACCTACTCCAGGGGGTGGGAGGGTTATCAGACCACTGCATGGTACTCCCTGGCGGAGGCCAGGGGTCCAGTCGCAGCGAGCCTGGACGTTGGGGGGGGGGGCGTGGTGAACGTCGGCTACGCCTTGACGTTTGTGGCACACCACGCCCCCAGAGAGAAAAAGCGGAAATACCAGCCTCCGGGTTCGCCGGATGATGGCTGCCTGCTCTTGCTGACCAGAGGGGTCCTGTGGCCTCCGATCCCACCTCGGCAGCGCCCAGGGACTGATGCCTAGTATGCTGGGGCCCACCCCCACGCTGGTGTCTTTCCCTTCGGAGGAGGGGGACCCACTTGGCAAAGGGATATGCCGGGCCACCCCTGGGTCGGCTGCGATGTGAGGTGAGGGGAGGGGAGACAGGACGAGGGGGTCACGAGTGGCAATGTGCAGCCGGAAGGAGTGGCAAACCCGGAGGCACGACCGGAGGGGAAAAAAAAAATGGTCAACTCAAGCCTTTCAAAGTATGGCCCTGCTCCTTGAAACTGAAAATGTAGTAGCTCAGAATGTCTGCAGCAAGCAGCAGAATTAGTGCAGTAATTCTACAGCCCAGAGTTTACAGAAACAGTAACATGAGACTGAATTACTTTCAAAAGTTTACAACACAGCCTGTTGCTGTCACTAGCTACTGGGAGGGACTGTGGCTAATTTATAATACCACAGCAGGAACGAACTTGGTCTAGGGTTACCACCTTTTAAGAAGCTCAAAGTGGGACATTTCGTACCTCAGACTTGTTTTCTCTAAATAATCAGAATTAAGACTAAGTTTGTAGTTTTTCTAGTGGTTTCTATAGTTTCTATCATTTTAAGGTATTTTGCCTAAGATATTACAGTTTTCTGCAACATTTAGAGGAAAGACAGAAGATATTTTTGTTTCTGTAATGTCAGGACATATAGTATTTTAATGTTTTCTTGCAGGACACAGTTGCGAAAATCAGGACAGGTGGTAACCCTAGTTTAGGCACTGCAAAAGAGAGAAAAGAAAAAATTACTCACCTTAGTAATGTTGTTTCTTCTAATGGAGTCTTGCTATATTATGACAATTGCAGTATGACCGCTGGTTAGAACTGCTCTGGAGGTGAAATAGTTAACTTTTCCATGCAGGCATGGAACTTAGATGCTAGCTCGGTTGAAACTGTTGTGCTTCAAACGCAAACTGTCAGATCTTTACGAGCTAAAACTCACTAAGGTTCTGTGTGGAAGCTGTAAACCCACACTAGCCAACTGGCTACTAACATAAACACTCATTTTTTGGCCTAAAACAAAGACTCAAGTCAGGAGACCGAAAAATGCAAAAACACAACACCAATTCACCCAAAAAGGTAGGTGAAAAACAACAAGGTGGGCATCAAAAAAGTGCCAACCCTGTACTGCCCACCCACATCCCAAAGAAAAAAATTACTCACCTTAGTAATGTTATTTCTTCTAATGGAGTCTTGCTATATTATGACATATGTAGACTACACAGCAGTATAACCCCAGGTTAGAACTGCTCCGGAGGTGAAAGAGTTAACTTTCCATGCAGGGCATGGAATCTTGAGCGCGAGCTCAGCTGAACACTCTGTCTGTTGAAGCTCAAACTTAAACTGTCAGATCTTTACGAGCAAAAACTCACTAAGGTTCTGTGAGGAAGCCGTAAACCTACACTAGCCACTGGCTACTAACTACAAACACACATTTTTGATCTTGATCCCAAAACAAAGACTCAAGTCAGGGGATTCAAGAAAGAAAAATAAGCATAACACCTAAGCACCCAAAGAAAGGGTGAAAATAAAGTGGGCATCTATGAAGTGCCAACATTGCACTGCCCACCCACATCCCAAAAAAGAGGTTCTGAGAGGGGCAGGCTGGGGAGGTCATAATATAGCAAGACTCCATTAGAAGAAACAACATTACTAAGGTGAGTAATTTTTTCTTCAAACAACATGAAGTCTTGCTATATTATGACATATGCAGACTACACAGCAGTACCTCCATGGAGGAGGGACAGAACCTACTTGGGAAATAGGCTCTGAAGCACAGCTGTGCCAAATCGAGCATCACTCCCAGCCTGGATATCCAGGGAGTAATGCTTAGTAAAAGTGTGAACTGTTTTCCAGGTAGCTTGACATATCTCTAGGATAGGGATGTCCCTGGCAGCAGCCAGACGCAGCTGTACCTCTGGTAGAGTGAGCCCTCAGGCCTGAGGGAGGAACCTTACCCAGTTTTTCATAGCAGAATTGGATACAAGAGACAATCCACCTGGCAATGGATCTTTTAGTGGCAGGTTTCCCTTTACCAACCTCACCATAAGTGAGGAACAATTGGAGGGATTCGAACCTGTGACCCTTGGTATGTTCTATATAGTAACTAAGGGCTCTCTTGACATCTAAACTGTGCAATCTCCTCTCACCAGAGGAGGAATGGTCAGTGAAGTACACAGGAAGAGACATAGATTGATTAAGGTGGAAGTCTGAAACCACCTTAGGCAAAAACTTCCTGTTAGTCCTGAGGACCACCTTATCTCTATGAAACGAGATAAAATCAGGCTCCACTGACAATGCTTGTAGCTCACTTGTCGCGCCTGGCAGAGGTGATGGCTACCAGAAACACAGTTTTCCAAGTCAAGTACTTAAGCTCTGCTGAAGACAATGGCTCAAAAGGGGGTTGCATAAGCTGAGCAATGCAAATATTAAGATCCCAAGCAGGGGCAGGGTCCCTGAATGGAGGGTTGGTGTGAAGCAACCCTTTAAAAAACTTGGAGAACACAGGGTGAGCTGAAAAGGAAGAGGGCTTACCTGCTGATAAGAAGACAGACACAGCTGCCAAGTGCACTTTTAGAGTAGCTGGTCTCAGGCCCAAGAAATTCAAATGCACCAAATAATCCAGAATCGTAGGCACGCCAGCAGATTCTGGGGAAATATGCTTACCAGCACACCATATGGAAAATCTTTTCCATTTTGAATTATAAGTAGCCCTGGTGGAAGGCTTCCTAGAGGTCTTCAATATATCCAATACACCTTGGGAAAGGTGTAGGTCAGTAAACTCTAACTCTTCAAGAGCCATGCCTTGAGATTGAGAGATTTGAGGTTCGGATACCAAACTCTCTCCTGGGCACAGGTTAACAGGTTGTGATTCCTGGGAAGACACAGGGGAAGGTGGACTGCTAAGGACATGAGGAGTGGGTACCAGGGCTGCCTGGCCCAATCTGGAGCAATCAGGATCATCTTGCAGGGTTGAGATCTGATTCTGACTAGCACCTTGAAAAGGAGGGGGAAGGGGGGAAAAGCATAGAGAAACTTCCCTTCCCAACTGAGTAGGAAGGCATCCAGGGGACTGAGCCCAACACTGGGGGCCTGCAGCAAAAAGGGGAGTTGGTGATTGTCTGGGGCTGCAAAGAGATCTATCTGCGGGGTGCCCCATCTGGCAAATACTACCTCCAGTACTAGGGGATCCAGTGCCCATTCGTGATGGCCCTGGGAAATCCTGCTGAGGGCATCCGCTAGGACATTGTCCTTGCCTGGGAGGTGAACAGCCGTGAGGGAGGCATTCAGAGAATAAGCCAGAGACCACAACTTTGATTGCTTCTGCACAAGGCCATAGACCGAGTGCCCCTTCTTTGTTGATGTACCACATTGTAGTGGTATTGTCTGTTCTGATCTGAGCAACCTTGTTCTGAACAGATGTGGAAAAGCCTGGAGTGCTAGAAAACTGCTCTGAGTTCCAGCAAATTGATGTGGAGCAGAGATTTCTGAGGGGACCACAGCCCTTGGGTGGAAAGGCTCCCATGTGAGCTCCCCAGCCCAAGAGGGACGATCTGTAGGGGTCAAGAGTGAGACTGGGGAGTGAAGGAACCCCTGTCTCAGATTGCTCTGATCCTGCCACCACTGAAGGGCCTGGATCAGGGTTCAAGTCACTGGTATTAACTTGGTTAGAGGATCTGTCCTTGAGACCAAAAGGCTCTCAAATGGAACTGGATGTCCCTCATCTGAAATCTTGCTCCCTGCACTACTGCTGTAGAAGCAGCCATGTGCCCCAGGAGCTGTAGAAAATGCCTTGCTGGTCGAGAGACCTGCAGGGTGAAAGAGGAGGCCAGAGAGACCAAAGTCCTTGCTCTTTCCAGAGGGAGGAAGGCTCTGGCTTCTTTTGTGTTCAGTTCTGCGCCTATGAAGGTGAGAAGCTGGACAGGCTCCAGAACTGACTTTGGAAGATTGAGAAGGAAACCTAGGGATGTCAGCAGTTGTTGGGTTACTTGTAAGTGTAGTTTGACCTGTTCTGGAGATTGGCCTACAATGAGCCAGTCGTCCAGATAAGGAAAGATGGCAATCTTTTGCCTTCTTAAATGAGCAACTGCTACTGCCAGGCATTTTGTGAACACCCTCGGGGCCGAGGTGAGGCCGAAGGGCATTGCTCTGAATTGGTAATGGCCTGAAGGCAGTTCGAATCTGAGGTACTTCCGATGGGAGCTTCTGATGAGAACATGGAAGTAGGCATCCTTGAAGTCCAAGGAGGCTAGCCAGTCCCCTGGCCTTAGAGAGGGTAAAATGATTCTCAGAGTCACCATTTTGAACTTTGGTTTTAAAAGGTGCTTGTTTAGATACCTGAGATCCAGGATGGGCCGCCATTCTCCTGTCTTTTTTGGGGTAAGGAAGTACCTGGAGTACAACCCTTTGCCCTGGTGTATGGGAGGCACCCTTTCCACAGCTCTGAGAGCCAGGAGGGAAGAAACTTCTGCTTCCAGGGCAAGTGCCTCTAATGGGTTTGCAGGAGGAAAAGACCTGGCTCTCATCTTCGGAAATTTTTTGAAGCTGAGAACCAGTCCCTGGCTTACTACTTCCAGGACCCACTTGTCTGATGTTAAAGACCTCCAGTCCAGGACAAAGTAAGCCAGCCTGCCCCCTACCGGTAGTGGAGAATCGGCCCTGGCCACCCCATCAGGGAGCCTGTTTTGCAGGGGCTTTAGGTTGAGGGGTAGAAACGGGCTTACTAGAACCCCTTCTGCCCCTTCCTCTAAAGAACCCCCTCTGGGCATAAGCAGAAGAGGAAGTCTGGGCATGGTAAAAAGGCCTATGAAAAGGCCTGCCCCTGCCCCTGACATGCTGCCTTTGAGGAGTGGCTTGCCTTTCTTTGTCCTGTGCACTCCTATAGGTGGTCCTATACTCATCCATTTTCTTCATATAATTCTCTGTCTGCTCCCCAAACAGAGAATTGCCCACAACAGGAAAATCCATAGCCTTAGACTAAGTATCCTGTGTCAGGGCAGTACATCTGAGCCAGGCCATTCTGCGTAAGAGACACAGATGTAGCCATGACTCTTGATGAAACATCATTAGAGTCTACTGCAGCATGAAATTGCACCTTGATGCCTCAATACCATCCGCAGCCACCTGCTCCAGCTCCCTGGCAAGCTGGTCAGGGCCTGTTTTGCTAGGGCCAGGACAGTATCCCATCTGGATTTCTGACCTAGCTATGTAGTTACATAATTTGCCTGTCTGAGTCCCAAAGATGCTGCCATGTACTGTTTCTTTGCCATGGCATCCATCCTCCTGGAATCCTTTTCAGGAGGGTGAGAGGCTAGAGGAATATTAGCCTTGTCACAGGCTGCAGCCTGCACTACCCCCACATGGCTGCACTGCTGGGAGAGGAACTCCGTATCAGAGCCTGATAAAGCATACCTCTTGTCCATCCTTTTATCCACAGGGAGGATAGAATGAGGAGTTTTCAGAATTTTTACTGTCTGTTTCCTAAAAGATTTGTGCAAGGGAATAGACAGTCTCCTAGACTCTGGAATATCCATCATTTCCACAAAATCAGGCTCTTCTTGATCATCAACAGCTTCCTCAACAGGGAGTTGCAGAGTCTCAGCAACCTTCTTGTAAAACAAAAAATGAGAAGGGGACTCAGATAGCCTGGGAGGGGACACCCCTGAGGGTCTGTCTGGAGAGATGTCCGGTTCAATGGGCACATCCAGACTTTCAAAATCACACTCACTCTACTCATACCCCTCCTCCCCTTCCTCCGGTTCATAAAAACCCTCAATATCATAATTTTGAACCGGGGGAACCGTCCGAACCGAGCGCTTCCCTAATGTTGTCTGTCGGACGGAACTGGGGAAAGAGACTGACAATTTGAATAGCTTTGGCTATTTCCCCAGCGGTTGAGAAAGAACTTTGGCCCCAAACTAGCTGACTTTCTAGTCCTTTAGTTGGAACTGGCCTCAGAGCTGGCTCTTCGTTTGCCTGAGGAAGTATCGCCCTGGTCAGAGGGCACTCCCTCAGGTTCGGTTGGAACCGAACCGGGCTGGCCATCCGGGTCAGCGGACTTTTTGGCCTCCCTTTCCCTGAGCCTACCAACTCTCTTTTCCACGGTGGCAGCAGGAAAATCCTAACAAATCTGGCAGTCTGCATTGAGGTAGTGAAACCCCAGACAATATACACAAGTGGTGTGTGGGTCAGCCTTAGCAAAGGCTTCCCCACAGAGGCCACAGTGCTGAAACCCAGTGGGTCCGGTTTTCCTTTTGGGTTTCTCAGACAGTGCCAGCCTAACCAAAACTTGCCCGTTAATGGCAATCCGCCAAGCAAGACTCTCTTATCGGTTCCCAACAGTGTCACGGGTCGTGGAAAAAACCGTACTAAAATCCATTTTTTTAGAACTGATAAGAACCGGGAACCGCACTCTAAAGGACTAGAAAGTAATTTTAAACCCAATCTGATCGGTTCAAACTGAACCGAAAAGACGTTTACAAGTTCCACACAGAAGAAAATAAATAAAAGCCTATCTGTTACTTACAATAACACAGACAGAGCTTGAACCGACGATTGCGGTTAAATCTTGGTAAAATAAACCGAGAAATACACTTTTAAACCGACAAACGAACCGAGCAGCAGGAGGAATCCCCGGAGCGACTGTTCAGTGAGGCAGAGTAAAGAATCTGACAGTTTAAGTTTGAGCTTCAACAGACAGAGTGTTCAACCGAGCTCGCGCTCAAGATTCCATGCCCTGCATGGAAAGTTAACTCTTTCACCTCCGGAGCAGTTCTAACCTGGGGTTATACTGCTGTGTAGTCTGCATATGTCATAATATAGCAAGAATTCATGTTGTTTGAAACAGAAGTTCTGAGAGGGGCAGGCAGGGAGGGAGGTCATAATATAGCAAGACTCCATTAGAAGAAACCACATCACTAAGGTGAGTAATTTTTTCTTCAAACAACATGAAGTCTTGCTATATTATGACAATCGCAGACTACACAGCAGTACCCCCATGGAGGAGGGACAGAACCTACTTAGGAAATAGGCTCTGAAGCACGGCTGTGCCAAACCGAGCATCACTCCTAGCCTGGATGTCCAGGGAGTAATGCTTGGTAAAAGTGTGAACTGTTTTCCAGGTAGCTGCTTGACATATTTCTAGAATAGGAATGTCTCTGGCGGCAGCCAGAGAAGCAGCTGTACCTCTGTAGAGTGAGCCCTCAGGCCTGAGGGGGATTTCACCCAACTTCTCAGAGCAGAATTGGATACAAGAGACAATCCACCTGGCAATGGAGCTTTTAGTGGCTGGCTTCCTTTACCAACTTCGCCACAGGTGAGGAAACAGTTGGAGGGAGTCAAACCTATGACCCTTGGTACGCTCTATGTAGTAACTAAGGGCTCTCTTCACATCTAGGCTGTGCAGCCTCCTCTCCCCAGAGGAGGAGTGGTCAGTGAAGTACACTGGAAGAGAAACAGATTGTTTAAGGTGGAAATCTGAAACCACCTTAGGCAGGAACTTTCTGTTAGTCCGAAGGGCCACCTTATCTCTGTGAAAAGAGATAAACTCCTGCTCCACTGACAACGCTTGTAATTCACTTATCGTCCTGGCAGAGGTGATGCTACCAGAAACACAGTTTTCCAAGCCAAGTACTTGAGCTCAGCTGAAGACAAGGGCTCAAGGGGTTGCATAAGCTGAGCAATGCCAAACATTAAGATCCCAGGCCGGGCAGGATCCCTGAATGGAGGGTTGTGTGAAACAACCCCTTAAAAAACTTGGAAAATACAGGATGAGCTGAAAGAGAAGAGGATTTACCTGCTGAAGTAAAAGCAGACACAGCTGCCAAGTGCACCTTCAGGGTAGCTGGTCTCAGCCCCAAAGAATTCGGGTGGACCATATAATCCAGGACTGTGGGTAGATCAGCAGAGACTGGGGAAATATGCTTTTCCGAGCACCATATGGAAAACCTTTTCCATTTGGAATGTAAGGTAGCCCTGGTGGAAGGCTTCCTTGAGGCCTTAATTTATCCATTACACCTTGGAAAGGTGTAAATCAGCAAACTCTAACTCTTCAAGAACCAAGCCTTGAGATTGAGAGATTTGAGATTCGGAGTACCAGACCCTTCCTGGGCACAGGTTAACAGATTGTGATTCCTGGGAAGGCACGGGAGGATGGACTGCTGAGGACAGCAGGAGTGGATACAGGGCTGTCTGGCCCAATCCGGAGCTATCAGAATGACACTGCAGGATTGGGATCTGATTTTACTAGCACTTTGAACAGGAGAGGAAAGGGAGGGAAGGCATAGAGAAACTTCCCCTCCCAACTGAGGGCTAAGGCATCCAGGGGGAGTGAGCCCAACACTGGGGGCCTGCAGCAAAAAAGAGGAAGTTGGTGATTGTCTGGGGCTGCAAAAAGATCTATCTGCGGGGTGCCCCACCTGGCAAATACTACTCCCAAGATCAGAGGATCCAGTGACCATTCGTGGTGGCCCTGGGAAATCTTGCTGAGGGCATCTGCCAGGACATTGTCCTTGCCTGGGAGGTGAACTGCCGTAAGGGAGGTATTCAGGGAGTAAGCCAGAGACCACAACTTCATCGCTACGGTGCACAAAGCCGTAGACCGAGTGCCCCCTTGCTTGTTGATGTACCACACTGTAGTGGTGTTGTCTGTTCTGACCTGAATACTCTTGTTCTGAACAGATTTGGAAAAAACTTGAAGTGCTAGAAAAACTGCTCTGAGCTCCAACAGATTGATGTGGAGCAGAGATTCCTGGTGAGACCACAGACCCTGGGTGGTGAGGTCGCCCATGTGAGCTCCCCAGCCCAAGAGGGACGCATCTGTAGTAAGGATTAGAGAATGAGACTGAGTGACAAAAGGAACTCCTTGTCTCAGGTTGCTCTGATCCTGCCACCACTGTAGGGCTTGGATCAGGGTTCGAGTTACTGGGATCGACTTGGTAAGAGGATCCTTTCTTTGAGACCAAAAAGCTCTCAGATGGAACTGGATGTCCCTCATCTGAAATCTTGCTCCCTGCACAACTGCTGTGGAAGCAGCCATGTGTCCTAGGAGCTGCAGAAAATGCCTTGCTGGCCGGGAGACCTGCAGGGTAAATGAGGAGGCCAGGGAGACTAGAGCCTTTGCCCTGTCCAGGGGAAGGAAGGCCCTGGCTTCCTGTGTGTTCAGTTCTGCGCCTATGAAGGTAAGAAGCTGGACAGGCTCTAGAACTGACTTTGAGAGATTCAGAAGGAAACCTAGAGAGGTAAGCAGTTGCTGCGTTATCTGAAGATGTAAATTGACTTGGTCTGGGGACTGGCCTACTATGAGCCAATCATCCAGGTAAGGAAAGATGACAATCTTTTGCCTTCTTAGGTAGGCAACTGCTACTGCCAGGCATTTGGTGAATACCCTTGGGGCAGAAGTGAGGCCGAAGGGCATTGCTCTGAATTGGTAGTGGCATGAGGGCAGCTCGAACCTGAGGTACTTTCGATGGGAATATGGAAGTAGGCATCCTTGAGGTCCAGGGAAGCCAGCCAGTCCCCTGGCCTTAGAGAGGGTAGGATAATTCCCAGAGTCACCATTTTGAACTTTGGCTTTAAAAGGTGCTTGTTTAAATATCTGAGATCCAGGATGGGCCGCCATTCTCCTGTCTTTTTTGGGGTAAGGAAGTACCTGGGGTACAAACCTTTGACCTGGTGTAGGGGAGGAACCCTTTCCACAGCTATGAGAGCCAGGAGGGTAGAGACCTCTGCCTCTAGGGCGAGTGCCTCTGATGGAGTTGCAGGTGGAAAAGATCTGGTTCTCAGCTTTGGAATTTTTTGAAGCTGAAAACCAGTCCCTGGCTTACTACTTCCAGGACCCACTTGTCTGATGTTAAAGACTTCCAGTCCTGGACAAAGTAAGCCAGCCTGCCCCCTACAGGTAGAGGAGAATCGGCCCTGGCAATCCCATCAGGGTGCCTGCTTGGCAGGGGCTTTGGGCTGAGGGGTGGAAGCAGACCTGCTTGTACCCCATCTGCCTCTCCCTCTAAAGAACCCCCTCTGAGCATAGGCGGAGGAGGAAGCTTGGGCTTGGTAAAAAGGCCTATGAAAAGGCCTGCCCCTGCCTCTAGGAAGCTGCTTTTGAGGAGTGGCCTGCCTTTCCTTGGCCTGTGCACTCCTATAGGTGGTCCTATATTCATCCATTTTCTTCATGTAATTCTCTGTTTGCTCCCCAAACAGAGAATTTCCCACAACAGGAAAATCCATGGCCTTAGACTGGGTATCCTGAGACAGGGTAGTACATCTGAGCCAAGTCATCCTGCGAAGTGCCACAGATGTAGCCATGACTCTTGATGAAACATCATTAGAGTCCACTGCAGCATGAAATTGCACCTTGGATGCCTCAATACCATCCATAGCCACCTGTTCCAGCTCCTGGCAAGCTGCTCAGGGACTTGTTTGCTAGGGCCAGCACAGTATCCCATCTGGATTTCTGGTACCTAGCAGCATAACCATATAATTTGCTTGTCTGAGTCCCAAAGATGCTGCCATGTACTGTTTCTTTGCCATAGCATCAATCTTCCTGGAGTCCTTCTCAGGGGGGTGTGAAGCTAGGGAATATTAGCCTTGTCACAGGCTGCAGCCTGCACTACCCCCACATCGCTGCATTGCTGAGTGAGGAAACCAGTGTCGGAGCCTGATAAGGTATACCTCTTGTCCATCCTTTTATCCACAGGAGGTATAGTGTGAGGAGTTTTTAAAACTTTTACTGTCTGTTTCCAAAAAGATTTATGCAAAGGAATAGACAGTCTCCTGGACTCTGGAATATCCATCATTTCTACATAGTCTGGCTCCTCCTGGTCATCAACAGCTTCCTCAACAGGGAGCTGGAGAGTTTCAGCAACTTTTTATAAAACATGAAATGAGAAGGGACTCAGAAAGTCTTGGAGGAGAAACCCTAGGGTCTATCTGGAGAGATGTCTGGATCAATGGGCACATCAGATCTTCAAAACCATATTTACTCTCCTCATATTCCTCTTCCCCTCCCCGGTTCATAAAATCCTCAAAATCATAATCTTGAACCGGTGGAACCGCCGAACAGAGCTTACCAGAAGGTGTCGGTTCGGTCGAGAAGAGAGAGAATGGACAATTTTAATTGCTTTAGCTAGTTCCTCAGCAGTTGGGAGAGAACTTTTGGCTCTCTAGCTGACTTTCTAGCCCTTTTGCTGGAACCGGCTCCTCAGAACCGGCTCTTCGTTTGCCTGAGGAAGTATCGCCCTGGTCAGAGGCACTCCCTCGGTTGGGTTTGGTACGAAGGGGCTGGCCATCCGGGTCAGCGGACTTTTCAGCCTCCTTTCCTGAGCCTACCAACTCTCTTATATGGTGGCAGCAGGGAAATTGTGACAAATCTGGCAGTCTGAATTGAGGTGGTCAAACCCCCAATAGGCACATGTGGTGTGTGGGTCAGCCTTAGCAAAGCTTCCCCACAAACACTACAGTGTTGAAACCAGTGGGTCAGTTTTTCTTTGGGTTTCTCAGACATAATGCCAGCCTAACCAACTTGCCCGTTATGGCAATCCACCAAGCAAGACACCCTTATCGGTTCCCAACCATGTCACGGGTCGTGGAAAAAAACGTAATGAAAATCCGTTTTTTTTAGAACCGATAAGGACCGGGAACCACACTCTAAAAAAGGGCTAGTAGATTTAAATACAACCTGATCGGTTCAAACCGAACCAATAACAAATTACAAGTTCCACACAGAAAAACTAAATGTAAAACCTATTACTTACATTACCACAGACAGAGCTTGAACCGACTGACTGCGGTTTAATTTCGGCTAAAAACCGAAAAATAATACTTTTAAACCGAAAAATGAACCGAGCAGAAGGAGAAATCTCCGGAGCGACTGTTCAGTGAGGCGGAGTAAAGAATCTGACGGTTTGCGTTTGAAGCACAACAGACAGAGTTTTCAACCGAGCTCGCGCTCTAAGTTCCATGCTTGCATGGAAAAGTTAACTATTTCACCTCTGGAGCAGTTCTAACCAGCGGTCATACTGCAATTGTCATAATATAGCAAGACTTCATGTTGTTTGAACAGTAGTTTACTCACTTGGTAAAGGTGATTGTGTTACTGTATATCCATGGCACTCCCACTTCCTGGCCTTAGGGTTATGTCCGCCTGATAGGCTGCCAGATGCACATGTGACCAAGGATCTTGTTTCGATTCCACCACCAAGCCCCTCTGGATCCCTTTCCTCCCCAGTTTTTGATTCTTCCACAGCTGTAAAATATAAATCATTTGCACGCGCAGACAGCAATAATTTTCTCGAGACTCCGTGTTCTGTTCTACTGTACTTTATTTAGCTCACAACACAGTTATCAATATCATGCAAACCACCACATTTATATGTCTCTTGCCCTACTATTGTCTCGCTGTAGCCCCCTGGGCCAGACCTTCCATTGTCCTGCAATCATTATACCTCAGTCTTTCGGTCTGTCAAAGTGTCATTCTTGTTGCTCCCTTAAAGTGGGCCGGAGTGCCATGGATATACAGTTAGACAATCACCTTTACCAGGTTAGTAAACTACCATTGTGTTGCCTGTATATCCATGGCACTCCCACTTCCTCACCTTAGGGTGTGTAAAAAGCAGTGCCCCTGAGTCTAGGGTGGGTTTGAGCAACTAGATGTCTCATCAGCTAAAGTCGCCGTTATTAGGACTCTGAGTCCGAACGAATTTCTCTTATGATGAATGTCTCAAGTCTGTAGTGTTTAGTGAAAGTATGTATAGTAGTCCATGTTGCAGCCGAGCAGATTTCTTGAGCTGCTGCAGAGTTTCTTTCTGTCCATGATGTCGCCACTGCCCAGGTTGAATGGACTTTGATTCCCATGGGTGGAACACTGTTGCTTGCCTTATAGGCCTCCATGATAGTCCTTTTTAACCAGGATGCCAGGGTCACCTTTGCTGCACCTGCGCCCTTCTTATGACCCGTGAACACCACGAAGAGGCGTTCTGTCTTCCTGAATGGCTCATTCTCACTAGGTATGTTATCACTGTTCTTTTCACGTCGAGTAAGTGCAAGTCCCGCTCCTTGGTAGATGTGTGTTCTTCATAGAAGGTTGGTAGGTCTATGGTTTGGCTAACGTGGAAAAATGAGTATTTTGGGGACAAAGGGACTGTTCTAAATGACAATCCCTCTTGTGTAAACATGGTAAATGGTTCATTGCAAGACAGAGCGTTTAATTCTCCTATTCTTCGTGCAGAACAGATTGCTACCAGGAAGGCAATCTTGAGGTCTAGCCAGTAGATGTCTATGTCTGTAATAGGTCTGAAAGGTGGTCGAGTGAGTGCATTAAGCACTAGGATCAAATCCCAAAGTGGGAGAGAAGTCTTGTTTCTAGGCTGAAACTCTCCAGCTTCCTATGGAGGAAGCAGTAGAAGATCAGGAGGAGCCTGATTATGTTGAGATGATGGACATCCCAGAGTCCAGGAGACTGTCTATTCCCCTCCATAAGTCTTTTGGGAAACAGACATTTAAAATTTTAAAGACTCCTGTGGACAGAAGAATGGACAAGAGGTATACTCTTTCAGGCTCAGATACGGAGTTCCTTTCCCAGCAATGCAGCCATGTTGGGGTAGTGCAGGCTGCTGCTGGTGATAAGGCAAATATACCCTTGGCTTCACCCCCCCCAGATAAGGACTCCAGGAGGATTGATGCCATGGCAAAGAAACAGTATATAGCAGCATCTTTGGGACTCAGGCAGGCTAATTATATGGCCTACACAGCTAGATACCAGAAGTCTAGATGGGACACTGTGATGGCTGTAGCTAAACAGGTCCCTGGCCAGCTTACCAAGGAGCTGGAGCAGGTGGCTGCAGATGGTATTGAGGCATATAAGGTGCAATTTCAAGTTGCAGTGGACTCCAGTGATGTTTCATCTAGAGTCATGGCTACATCTGTGGCCCTTCGGAGGATGGTTTGGCTCAGATGTACTAGCCTGTCTGGGATACCCAGACCAAGGCCATGGATTTTCCTGTTATGGGTAATTCTCTGTTTGGGAGCAGACAGAGAACTACATGAAGAAAATGGATGAGTACAGGACCACCTATAGGAGTGCTCAGCCCAAAGAAAGGCAAGCCACTCCCAGAGGCAGCATTCCAGGGGCAGGGCAGGCCTTTCATGACCTTTCTGCCAAACCCAAGCCTCCTCTTCTGCCTTTGCCAGAGGGGTTCTTCAGAGGGAGAGGCAGACAGGGTATAAGTGAGCCTGCTACCACCCTCATCCTAAAGCCCCTGCCAAACAGGCACCCTGATGGGTTTGCCTGGGCCGATTCTCCACTACCTGTAGGGACAGGCTGGCTTACTTTGTCCAGGACTGGATGTCTTTAACATCAGAGCAGATGGGTCCTGGAAGTAGTAAACCAAGGACCGATTCTCCGCTTCAAAAAATTTCACAAGATGAGAACCAGATCCTTTCCACCTGCAAATCCTTCAGAGGCCCTTGCCCTAGAGGCAGAGGTCTCTTCCCTCTTGGCTCTCAGAGCTATAGAAAGGGTTCCACCCCTACACAAGGGAAAAGGATTGTACTCCAGGTACTTCCTAACCCCCAAAAAGACAGGAGAATGGCGGCCCATCCTGGATCTCAGATATTTAAACAAGCACCGTTTAAAGCCAAAGTTCAAAATGGTGACTCTGGGAATAATTCTGCCCTCTCTAAGGCCAGGGGACTGGCTAGTCTCCCTGGACCTCAAGGATGCCTATTTCCATATTCTCATCAGATGCTCCCACAGAAAGTACCTCAGGTTCTAGTTGCCCTCAGGCCACTGTCAATTCAGAGCAATGCCATGTGGCCTAACATCAGCTCCAAGGATGTTCACAAAATGCCTGGCAGTAGTGGTTGCTTTCCTAAGGAGAAAAAAGATCTCCATCTTTCCATACCTGGACGACTGGCACATAGTGGGTCAGTCTCCAGACCAAGTCAGGTCACACCTACAGATAACTCAGCAACTGCTCACTTCTCTAGGATTCCTCTTGAATCTTTCAAAGTCAGTTCTAGAGCCAGTGCAGCTCCTCACCTTCATAGGGGCGGAGCTAGATACAATAAGGGCAAGAGCCTTCTTTCCCTGGACAGGGCAAGGACCCTTGTGACACTGGCCTCTTCTTTCACCCTTCAGGTGTCTCGACCAGCAAGGCATTTTCTGCAGCTGCTGGGCCACATGGCAGCCTTTACAGCAGTGGTCCATGGAGCAAGATTTCAGATGAGGGACATTCAGTTCCACTTAAGAGCCTTCTGGTCTCAGAGAAAGGATTCTCTGACCAGGCTAATCCCAGTGACTCGAACCCTGATCCAGGCTTTGCAGTGGTGGCAGGATCAGGACAACCCTAAGACAAGGAGTTCCTTTGTCACTCAATCTCATTCTCTAATCCTTACCACAGATGCCTCCCTCTTGGGCTGGGAGCCCACTTGAGGGATCTGACCACCAAGGGTTGTGGTCACCTCAAGAATCTCTGCTTCACATCAATCTCTTAGAACTCAGAGCAGTGTTTCTAGCACTTCAAGTTTTTTCCAAGTCTGTTCAGAACAAAGTAGTTCAGATCAGGACAGACAATACCACCACAATGCGGTACATCAACAAGCAAGGGGGCACTTGGTCTATGGCCTTGTGCACAGAAGCAATGAAGTTGTAGTCTCTGGCCTATTCACTGAAAACACCTCTCTGATAGCAGTGCACCTCCCAGGGAAGAACAATGTCCTGGCAGATGCTCTCAGCAAGATATCTCAGGGCCATCACGAATGGTCCCTAGATCCCCTAATTCTGAAGGTGATCTTCTCCAGATGGGGCACTCAACAGATAGATCTTTTTCCAGCCTCAGACAATCACCAACTTCCTCTTTTTTGCTGCAGACCCCCAGTGTTGGGCTCAGTCACCCTGGATGCTCTAGTTCTCAATCGGGAAGGGAAATTCCTGTATGCTTTTCCCCCCTTCCCTCTCCTGTTCAAGGTACTAGTCAAAATCAGGTCTCAACCCTGCAAAGTGATTCTGATTGCTCCAGACTGGGCCAGATAGCCCTGGTACCCTCTCTTGCTGTCCTTAGCAGTCCACCTTCCCCTGTCTCTTCCCAGGAATTACAACTTGTTAACATGTTCTTAGGGGAGGGTTTGGTACCAAATCTCAAATCTCTCAATCCAAGGCCTGGCTCTTGAAGAGTTAAAGTCTGCTGATTTGCACCTCTCTCAAGGTGTTCTAGATATTCTAAAGGCATCTTGAAAGCCTTCCACAGAAAGACTTACAACTCCAAATGGAAAAGGTTTACTATTTGGTGCTCTGGGAAGCATATTTCTCCAGAGTCTGCTGGGTTGCCTACAGTCCTAGACTATATGGTTCATCTCAATAGCTTGGGCCTCAGACCAGCTACACTTAAGAGTGCATCTAGCAGCTGTCTCTGCCTTCTTGTCAGCAGGCAAGCCCTCTTCCCTTTCAGCTCATCCTGTAGTTTGTAAATTCTTCAAAGGATTGCTGCATACCAATCCTCCCTTCAGGGACCCTGCCCCTGCTTGGGACTTGTTCCCAAAGTAGGTTCTGTCCCTCCTCCATGGAGGTACTGCTTGGTAGTCTGCAATAGTCAGAATACAGCAAGACTTCATGTTGTTTGAAGAAAAAATTACTCACCTTAGTAATGTTTGTTTTTCTAATGGAGTCTTGCTGTATTCTGGCTCTCACCCGCCTCCCCTCTCAGAACCTGGGTTTTGGGATGTGGGTGGCAGGAACAGTGTTGGCACCCTAGAGGTGCCCCTTTTTCTCGCCCTCTTATTTTTGGGTGTGTGTTGTGTTTTGTTTTTTTGTTTCTGACTTGAGTCTTTGCCTTGGAACCAAAAACCTTTTTATTAAATATTAGTTGCCAGTTGGCTAGTGTAGTTCACAGTTTCCACACAGGACGCCCAGTGAGTATAGCTCGTAAGATCTGGCGGTTTGGGTTCAAACAACAACAGACAGAGTCTCAACCGAGCTCGAGCTCAGCGTTCCATGCCTTGCATGGAAAGTTAACTCTTTCCTCTCCGGGGCAGTTCAAAGGTTGGATATCACTGCAATAGTCAGAATACAGCAAGACTTCATGTTGTTTGAATATTCCATTGCCTGGAGTATGTTGTAGTTGTGGTGCTGCAACGTGCATGCAACATAGTGTCTATTACTAGCTGATGGTATCCTGTATTTAACAGCCTCTCCCTTTCAGGAGTCAAGCCATTAGGTGTAGTTTGTCCGTATTATGATGTGTTACTGGCCCTTGTATGAGGATATCTGGGCGTAGCAGTAGTGTCTAGCTGTCCATGACCATAGCTACTATTGTCACAAACCATGACCTCCTGGGCCAGCAAGGCGGTATAAGTATGATTATTTTCCTGGATTGCCAAATCTTGGCTAGGATTTGGGTAATTAGTGGTACAAGTAGAAACACGTATCAGCAGTCATGAGTCCACTGGATGGACAGAGAGTCTATGCCCATTGACAGGTTCCCTGAATCTCGAGTAGAAGTTTTTCGAATGTTTGTCGTTGGAAGCCATGAGGTCTATTGCTATTTTCCCCAATCTCCTCTGTATTCTCTGAAACACCTCTGGAAGGAGCTGCCATTCCCACGGGTGTATGTGCTCCCTGCTCAGCCTGTCCGCTATCGTGTTTAGCTTTCCGGCCAGGTGGATTGCTATAATGTGTTACAGATGCTTCCATGACCAATTCATAATCTTGCTTGTCTCTCTGTGTAAGGCTGCTCTTTTGATACCCCCGCTTGGCTATATATGCCACTGTCACTCTGTTATCTGAACAGATCAGGATGGATTTGCCTGCTGTGAAGTCCTTGAAGGCCAACAACACATTCCTTACTGCTCTCATCTCCAGAACATTGATTTGGAGTCTCTTTTCTGATGGTGACCATCTGCCCTGTGCCAACCTGTACCCCATTAGGGCTCCCCATCCCCACAGGCTAGAGTCCGTAATTGTGATTACATTGTGGGTTCTCTCTAGGGGTTGCCCCTGGTTAGCAGATGCTTGTTTGCCCACCACTGAAGTGACTGCACTACCGTTGCTGTCATCGGTATCTTGCACTGCATGTTCTCCTCTGATGGAGAGCTATGTTGCAGTAGGAGATGCTGTAGAGGCGCATGTACCATCTCGCCCAGGGAATTAGGTCGATGCAGGAAGACATACTCCCTAGTACCTGTGAGACCAAGGCTATGGTGGGTGATGGGTTGTTCATTAACTTTCATACCAGGTATATCAGGCTGGATATCCTTGCACCTGTTGGTCTGACTTGACCTCTCTCGTGTCTATCACTGTCCTAGGTGTTCTATGCGTTGTGTGGGTGAAAGGCAATTCTTTGTGGTGTTGAGTACCCATCCGTGATTGGTTAGGGTCTGCACCATTCACGTTAGGCCCTTACTGATTCTGTTTCTGATCTTGTTCAGATGAGTCGTCCAAGTCTGGGATGATGCAATTCCCTCTTCCCTGAGTTTCACTGCCAGTACTATCGAGATCTTTGTGAAACTTGCTGTGGAGGTGAGTCCGAAAGGAAGTGTTCTGCACTGGAACTGTTGACACAGTATCTGGGATCTCAGGAATTTTCAGTGTGCTGGGCACATGGGGATATGGAGGTAGGAATCCTTCAAGTCTACTGAAGTTAGGAAGTCAGCCTGGCCATATGGACGGAAGCATGGATCTTATTGTCTCCATCCTGAATTTCTGTACTTTGATGAATTTATTTACAAATTTTAAGTCCAAGACTGGTCTGAAGTCCCTGTTTCTTTGGGATCAAAATGAATATGGAGTAAATCCCTTCCTGACTCTTCCTTTAGAACCGTTTGTATTGCTTTGTGTGTAGCAGATTGTCTAGCAACTCACAGACTCTTCATGGAGGACATTTCATTCTGGATATTGGTGATGTTACCAGCCTTTCTCGTCTTGGGATTTCATTGAATTCTATCGCATATACAGATGTCACCACCTCCTGTACCCATCTGTCTGACGTGCTTGTCCAAATGTTGGAGCATTTCTCAAGTCATTCACCTAACGATATGTGTGGATGTATTTAATTCGGTTGGTGTGTTGTCCTTGGCTGGTTTATCTTTAGTAGTTTGTAGTCATGGGTTAGGCTTCTTGTAGGCCTACCTCTCTGATTGTTGAACCTGCCTCTGGGTAGTCCACCTCTAGCTCTGTAACCCGATTGTCCATTATGGGGGTTTATCTGACCTGGGTCGTATTTCATCTGTCTCAAAAGGAATTGTTCGATCATCTGTCCTGCCGAGGTCTGTATCCCTGACTTCTGCCCCTGTAGGAAAGCAGGTAGCCAGTGTCCTTGTCTCTCTCGGAGTCCTTGGATTGACCACATCTCCTGAGGAATTCCTGGAGACCATCGCCAAACCCAGTCTCCCTTGAACGGTAGCTTTGTAAACGAACTTTTGACTCATTGTTAGCATCCCAGAGCTTGAGTCATAGTGAATGGCGTGTCTCTATTGGCCACCGTAGCTGACATGGAGTTCATTTTTAGTGAGTCAATAGAGATATCAGCCAGGTGTTTGGCCACCTGTATGGAGTAGTCCAATAGTTCTGCCTCCTGCGATTTAGGGTCAGCCTCTTGCCTATTTCATCTAGGCATTTGATCTGGGCTCTGGCAGCGTAAACTGCTGTTGTTGCTGCTCTGACTGCTTGCCCTGACATCTCGTATAACTTCTTAATCATCGCTTCAAGCTTTTTATCAACTGGGTCCTTTAATGCTACTGTACCCTCTGCTGGTAGTACGGTTCTCTTGTTGAGCTCCACAATCTTTGAGTCTATCCTTGGCATGGTACACTAAGTCTTGTGTCTGTCTTCCTGGACTGGATATTGACTGTATAGGGAATGTTTTTCCTGGCATTCTAGAAGGGTCTGTCGCTTCCCACTCCTTTGCAATCGGTTCACCCAGAACTGGGTATATTGAGAAAAGGTTCTCTGCCTTTGGAGGCATTTGTAGCATTGGGTCTAGCTTGCTTTATGGACCCTTTGCTGTCTGTTCGAACCCCAGTGTGGTTTTTACCCATTTCACTAGGTCAAGGACGTTATCTGTTGGGAATGAGTTTTTTTTTTTGCTGTTCTTTTTCTCCCCTGCGTCCTGCTGACCACCTCTGATGTCCCCCCACATTGCCCACCATGATTTACCCTTCGTGGCAGGGGGTGCGGCGCGACTCAACCCATCGTCACGGATCCAGCTCAGGAGGTGTCCTCTCAGGGCAGCTTACGAGGGGGGGGAGACCATCTGCGTGGCAGGACCACTTTTTCTATTTTCTCCTTGTAGCAAGGAGCATACAATGCCACCAGTGACGCACGCGTGCGTCCACATGCCATACATCAGGCGCCTGCTCCACCTCTGCCCCCACATTATGGGACCTGGATTGTCGGCCCCCAGCCACTGCTAGGGTCAGGCAAGTGCTGGTTTGTGTCCCTACCTCCCTGGGAGGGAGCTGTCCTCCGGATGCTCAATCCTCTCCCACCCCAGCCAAGCCCTGGCCTGCCAGCACCAGCAAACATGGGTCGTCGTCCATGGCAGGAGGTAAGGCAGTGATGCCTCAGTCCTCTACGCTACTAGACTGGCTTGCCGGGAATAATTTTAATGTAATGAACGACACCTCTGAGTCTTTAGGTTGACCTCCTCTTGTGGTTCTTCATCCGATTCATGCTTGCTACTCTGCAAGCCCTTAGAATTGTCCTCCTCTTAGGACATTTCGTCCTGTGAGTTCTGCTGGTCTTCCTGTATGGGCACGGAGGCATTGGGGTCTGATGTATTTGGGTGTTGCTGCTCCCCGACTTGGGGCTGCTGCGGCTCTTGTTTTAGTCCCACGGGTTCTCGGGGCGTGCCATAGCCTCCATGTGATCCAGGACTTTGAGCATGAAGCTCTGTTGACTTTCCATCATGGCCACAGTTGCTTTTGCAGCACTACGGTAGTTGGATCTACCTGGCATTCTTGCCTGGTGTGGGCACTAGAGGCCCTGGCATAATCCTGCCCTTCTATCTCTGGGTCAGAGCTCCAGATATCACAGGATGGGCAGCTGACACCCTTTGTTGCGGTAAGAGTGGCACATCACATAATTGGCAATCTCTTTGCTTTGACGTCTAGAAAAGTGGAGAGACAGAAGGGGTACTGTAATCCTGTTTGTATTTCTTTAGTAACTCATATGATACTCTTATTTATTTATTTCCCCTGCTGTTATGAGGGGTGGGCTGGGCGCTATAAGCTCACTGAATCCATCTCCCTATAGGGAGTATTATTGGGGCACTGTGCCTTAAAGAGCGAGCATTCCTAGCCCATTTCCTAAAAGTGAATATTCTTTTAAATGGTAAACACTAATCATTAAAATGGTGGCCGCCATAGAGGTGAATCCTCTCCGAAGATGGCGGCCTGCCTATCTGCGCATGCACACTCTGTTCGTGTCTTCGGAGGCCGCCCTGCTGTATAGCCATACATAAGATGGTAGCCTCCGTATGACGTGCATTCACGAGCCAGTTAATGCCCGCGTATGTGTGTAGGATGCGTCAGCATCAGGTGACACTCAGGAGAATGCCAACATGGATGCACAGAAGAGGATTTGTGAAGAAGAAGAGCACAGCAGTCCGATCACCATTTTGTAAGTAGAGCATGGCGACCGTCGCGCTGTCTGCAGATCTAGTGTGAAGACTGGGGGTATGCTTCCTCCTTTAAGAATGTAGCCGCCAGTCCCCCGGAGAGACCCAAGAATTCCCCCTACCACTAGCAAGGGGCAGAGGGGTCTGGGTTTGGCACATGCCACACCACTCCGTTACATGACAGGAGGGGTGGGCTAATTAAAGAAAGGCTCCCCTTATAGATAGGGAAGCGAGCTCTGCCTGCGCATAGAAGCTGCTGGATTCGAGGCTGCCTGCAACAATGTTGAGAATCTCGCTCGCTCGGGAGGCACTCTGGTAGGATTGAGGCGTCAATTTTAAACACCAGCTGCAGAGAGAGCTACATTGCCTTGCTCACTGCTTATCAATGCTTTCTCCTATTCCTCATTGTTCAAAATTTATCGTACTGTATCAAAAATGATGGAACCAGCTAAGCTAGGTCTCCCTAAGGTCTCATGGGCAGGAGGCTACCTGGGAAGACCCAGTATTTTAAAATTTTGTATGCAATTCTAGCTCACCAATTGTTTAATAAACATTCTGCAACTTCAGCTACCTGTGCAGTATAAAACAACTTAACCTATTTAGTTATACTAATTTCCTTAGCTGCTGTGTTGCACTGAGCTTGACGTAAGTGCTGCAGCCTATACAGATGCACATGGAAAACTGGGGAGGAAAGGGATCCAGAGGTGCTTGGTGATGGGATCGAAACAAGATCCTTAGGTCACATTTGCATCAGGCAGACATTTTTATTTATTTAGTTTCTGATAACCGGTTAAGTGCACTAGACACAAAGGTGACTATTTTCAGGCATGACCCAGGAGGTTACAACATCAACAGAATAAAACAGTGATGATACAGTACAATATAAAAGTACAACATATTAGCGATACAATTAAAATGGATAACAATTTGAACATTTTGAGGTGACTGGAGAAACATTCCAATGTACTTCATATCAGAAGTGAAAGTAAGTGCATATTATACTATAGCATTTAAGGATATGGTAAAAATGGATCACGGTTTGAGCAATTGGTATAACCAGGAGACAATACAGACATTTCACATATCAAGACACAATAAAGGTAAGTGCACATACAACAGTTGATTATCAATCTAGGCATCAACTCTATTCTACAAAACTGGCCATAACACAAAGAATATGACACCAAAGAGGGAGCAAGTAGGTAGGAAGGATTGAGGTACTAAGACCTCGCGGGGAGAAAGGGGGAGATGTGTAAGAGATGGGGTAGGAAAGGGATGTTAAGACAAGTAGAAACTATCAGGTATAAGTACCGGAGGACACCGAGACAGCAACAGCGTAGAGAGTCAGGAATCTAGGGTGGTTTAAAACAATTGCACTGTGTACTCAATAAACAGACAGCGTATGCCTCTTTTAAATGAGGCATGCCTAGGTGACTGGCGTATTTCAAGGGGCAGCAAGTTCCAGTAACTGGGGTCCAAGTAGGAAAAACCTGTTTTCTCTTTGAAAGTGTTACATCTGGGAATGTGGAGTAAGGAAAGATCGACATAAACCTAAGGCGAGGAAGTGGGAGTGCTATGGATATACAGGCAACACAATGTAGTTTGTGGGTTTCATGGAGGTGGGTGCTGACCAGATTAGCATAACTGGTGAACTGTGGTGGATACAGAAGTAATGGCTTTTGCGGTCAGGCTTTCTGAATCCTGACTCCTGGAATAACTGTCTGGGAAGAACCAACAGTTCGGGAAGTAGCTAATTCTATGTTTTTTTACAACCCTGTGCATACTAATAAAGTAGTGTGGATTAGGGTAATACAGTTTACTTAAAGTCTTATATCTGAGAGACAGCACAGGTGAAAAAAACACTCCTCTGACCTGACTAACAACCTGAAAACAGTGGTATACCATGACTCACTGATGACAACACACTTCCCAGAGACTAGTATTGATAACTGATAGCAGTGTCGGTGGCTCAGCAGGTAGCACACTTGCCTCTGAGGCCAGGAGATCAGAAGGTTGTGGGTTCTATCCCCACACCAGGCACTTAGGTGAAGTAATAATAATAATAATACATTTATTTACATAGCGCCATATCAATAAATATCACAGCGCTGTACAATTTCTAAGAACACAACTCAACTAAATACAACAGTTAAACAACAAACAAATAAATAAAAACAGTTAAAAACTAAACATATACATATTAAAACTCAGGGAAAGCACATAAAACAGGTATGTTTTTAGAGCGGTTTTAAAGCTCTCCACTGTCTGGCACTCTCAAACCCGATGAGGTAGAGTATTCTACAGGGAGGGAGCTACAAAAGCAAAAGCACGTACTCCCGAGGTCTTCAATCACACCCTGTGAATCTCCAGCAATCCCTCGTTGGTTGAGTGGAGCGGTCTGAGGGGGCAGTAGGAACTCTGAATCACTTGTAGGTAACTCGGACCCAAACCATGTAGGGCTTTAAAAGTCAGCAAGCCAACTTTAAAGGTGATCTGCCACCGAACAGGCAGCCAGTGCAGAGCACGCAGCACAGGCGATATATGACTGGCTCGTGCTGACCCAGACAGTAACCTGGCCGCAACGTTCTGCACTAGCTGCAAGCGGCGGATATCAACCCCTGGAAGCCCTAGGTATAGGAGTTACAGCAGTCAAGGCACGAGGTCACAAAAGCATGGACCAAGGTTGAAGGGTCACTGGACTGAACAAGGTACTTAATCCGGGCGATATTTCTCAGATGGAAAAAAGAGGACTTGACCACAGCTGACACCTGTGAGCGAAGTGTCAGCCCGTCATCAAATATCACCCCAAGATTCCGCACCCATTCAGAGGTCAGGAGCTGGGAACCCCCGAGACAAAGTCCGGATGGCTGCCCTGCCACCGAGCCCCCAATCCGGATGCCCAGATCCACCACCTCTATCTTGTCAGGGTTCAGTCTCAGCCAACTGGAATTCATCCAGTCTTGGATTTCAGCGAGACAGTTAGAAAAGACTGAGAGCGCACTATCCTGGTCGGGCACAAAAGACAGGTACAGCTGAGTATCATCTGCATGACAGTGAAAGCTCAGGCCGTACCGTCTTACAATATCTCCTAATGGAAGTATATACACCAATAACATGGGGACAACACTGAACTCCCGCGGGACCCCACAAGACAGGGAGTATGCCAATATCGATACTGTAGTGCACCACGCAGGGTGCTGCACCTGAGGTGTCGCCTTTGATGAGACGTTAAACCGAGGTCCCATCTGCCTGTTCTGGTGGCAATTCAGGTGGATGTTAAAGATCCCATAGCAGTTCTCAAAAAGAGCAGGGGAATTTTATAGGAAGCTGGACTTCATTATAATCAAACACAATGGTTATAACAACTTCAAAGGAGAAAATCATAAACACAGTATAAATCTCATACAAAGCATTGGCACTATAACAAAAAAATGCATAATCAATTGAGAAATAAAGTCGAACAAAAAGAATTTTAAAGGTACCATTGTACACCATAGTGGTTTAGTATCTAAATCATCATAAGGTAGACTCAAAACCAAGAGTCACAATTGATCCACAGATGTTTAACTTTTTCAGGAGAAAAACATATGGTATCCAACTGCATTGTCTTATTGTCTTACAAATGTTGTTAAGAAGTTCTAAATAGGTCACAGACCTTTGCTGTAGGTCCCACATGCAGCGTGCCTGCAAATAAAGTATCAAATAATGACAAGCGCGATGTATAGTATGTCTGCATGGTATTTACCAAAAGAGCCATCCATTGGTCCATATAGTAATGTCTGGTACTTCACGTTCGAAACAGGGTTCATTCCAAGCGTTAGCAAGGTAATTCCAAATGGTTCAGTTTACTTACAATCCAAAAATAGATGTTGTTGGGTTTCTAATGTCTGCCCACAAATGTCCCTGTGGCAGTAATTTTCTGCTAACTGCTTATGTTTGCTATTGCCTTTAACATTTAATCTCCCATAATTGCATAACCATGTACAGTCCCATGCAAGGGGGTGTTCTTGGATTCTATAGTTGATTAAGAACTACTCATTTATGTATAGCTGGACAAAAAGGAAACTATTTCAGATTGACATTCAGATTGTAGAATTATCTTATAGATAGATTTTCTAACGTCTGAAAATGTGTGGGATCAGGCCCATTTCATGGCCATTTTATGCTATCCAGCCCATGCTGTGGGAACCCGTAAGTCTATTCAGGAGTCTGAGCCTGTTTTGTATTCAGGATGGGAAGCAGGGTTGGAGCCATGCCAAAACTGTACCTCTCCAAGTATGAACCCCTGCTTTCAAAGCAATACTAATATTGTAGGAGTAGAATAGGCTCATGTAAAAGGCCACCAGGTGTATCACGCCTACCCCTCCCTTCTCTATGGAAAGATAGGTAAAGTCCTTCATTACAGGGTTCAATCTGGATCCCCAAAAGGCTCGGAAAAATATACTAAATAGCCCTTTTAGAACACCGGGGTAGCACGAACATAAAAGCAAAAATATAGGGACTAAAAGAGTTTTAATCAAAATGACCCTTCTTTTCCTTGAGAGCTGCTGCCCCTGCTAACCACCCATCAATCTATTAGCCCTATCCATCCCTTTTTCCCAGTTAAGAGTGGAGATGTCACTAAGGTCAAATTCTATCCCAAAAATAGTTATTGGGTCTCTTACTACTCAGATACCAGCTAACTGACCTAGTGGCGGAAGTCGGGTAGTCCTAGGGGTTATCCCTTTATATTTCTCAATGTTAATTTTCGAGCCTGACAGGTCCGAGAATCGACATAATACATCTTTTAATGCTACAGGTGAGCCAACTGGGGCTAATGTTAAAACCAAATCATCAGCATAGGCCAACACTTTCAGTGCGGGAGAATCAGGAATAACTATTTCTCCTTCTATATCACTATTGATGAGCAACATACTGATTAGGATGTCTATTCCAAAAGTATGTAAGAGTGGACTTAGTGAGCACCCTTGTCTTACCCCTTTGCAAACCTTAATTCTTTACCATACCATCCATTCTTGTTTGGTGAGATGGTTTCCTTTCATACATGTGACTTAGCCATGACACAAAGGTGTCAGGAATACCAAAGGCTCACAAGGCAGAAAACAGAACTATGGGAAAGCCTGTCAAAGGCTTTCTCCTGGTCTAAACTTAGCACTATCCCCTGTAACTGTTCATAATCACTGTCCTGTTGCCGCCTACCTGGGATGGCACAGGACTGGGAGGGGCTAACCAGATAGTGGCTACTCTAGTTAAACTGAATAGTAATATCTTGCTTAAATTTTTTAAGTCTGCATTAGTAGGCTAAGGGGTGCCAGTTACCAATAACATTCCTAGGCCTTTTTATGTTTGCTTGCACGATAAAGAAACAGTGCCATGAACAGAGATTTCGGAGGTGTGTCACCTCCTCCTCCAATTCAGGCACTGGGCTGGCAGGCACGGCCCCTGTAAGCCAATGCATTTTGGAGCTGTCTATGACACGCTCCAAAATGCAGTGGCATACAGTTGAAAGGGGGAGTTACGGAGTGAGCACCGATAAGATATCGCTGCTCACGCCGCAGCTCCCCCATGCACACGACAGACGGCGCTCCTCGATTGAATAGCCGACGGGTGCGAATCCCGCCGGCTGAACGCTTCCTCCCCTGCCCCTGTGCCACACTGGGAGCCTCCAAGCGGGCAAACGGTGCCGAGATTTTTTTTATTTTGCCGACGCGGGTGCCCAATCTCGCCGCTGAACGCCCCAGTCCTTGTGCCACGCTGGGAGCCCACCCAGTGTGGCAAACCGTGCAGGCGTTTTTGTTTTATTTTGCCGACGGGGTGCCTAATCCTCTGCCGGCCGAACGCCCCTCTGTTTGTGCCACGCTGGGAGCCCACCCCAGCGTGGCAACGTCCCACGACGTCTTTTTTTATTTTAAGACCTGTAAAATAAAACTGTCCCTGTGGCGTCTCCCAACGCCCTCCCACAACCCGCACCCACCCACTGCGCACCCAGCCTCCCCGCACCCCCACCCCAGACTTACCTGCGGACTCCGGCGCGACGATCTTGGGTGGACTGGGAACACGCTGCAATTCTTCAAAGCCGACCGCGAACTGAGGAAATGCCGGTAAGCTGTATAATGGGTTGAACAGGGGGGTTTCAACTTTATTGCATATCTCGGGCATTTTTGGGAATTTTTGCACCAAATTTTCAACATGGGATTTTTGGGACCCCTTCTCATGAATTATGTCACTGTCATGGCGGTATTCGTGTTCGAAGGGTGATTTCATGCAGTGACTGCGCGAGTGACTGAAATCACCCTTCGGCCCGATACTGCCATGACAGTGACATCATTCATGAGAAGGGGTCCCAAAAACCCCATGTTGAAAATTTGGTGCCAAAATTCCAAAAAATGACTGTTTTACGAGGTGCGTTGCGCAGTTCCTACGCAGGCTCGTAAGTTCGCGAAATTTCAATATTTTCACTCCAGATTTTCAACATTGCCATTTTACCACACCTTCTTATGAGCAGTACAGCTGTCATTTTTCACATCTCACCCAAAATGTGCTTCCACCCATGTAGCGCAGAATGGCGCAGTCGGTGTGCTAAATCAATGTACGGGACAAATTAAGAAAATCACAGTGACACTGTTCATGAGCAGAGGTCTTAAAATGGCTATGTTGAAAATTTGGTGAAAAAATTCCTAAAAATGACTGTTTTACGAGGGTGCATTGCGCAGTTCCTACGCACACTCGTAAGGTCGCGAATTTTCAATATTTTCACTCCAGATTTCCAACATTGCCATTTTATCACACCTTCTTATGAGCAGTACAGCTGTCATTTTTCACATGTCGCCCAAAACGTGTTTCTGCCCATGTAGCACACAATGGCGCAGTCGGTGTGCGAGATCAATGTACGGGACAAATAAAGAAAATCACAGTGACACTGTTCATGAGCTCAGGTGTTAAAATGCCTATGTTGAAAATTTGGTGAAAAAATTCCTAAAAATGACTGTTTTATGAGCGTGCGTTGTACAGCTCCTATGCACGCTCGTAAGTTCGCGAATTTTCAATATTTTCACTCCAGATTTCCAACATTGCCATTTTACCACACCTTCTTATGAGTAGTATAGCTGTCATTTTTCACATCTCACCCAAAACGTGTTTCCGCCCATGTAGCGCACAATGGCACAGTCGGTGTGCGAAATCAATGTACGGGACAAATTAAGAAAGTCACAGTGACACTGTTCATGAACAAAGGTCTTAAAATGGCTATGTTGAAAATTTGGTGAAAAAATTCCTAAAAATGACTGTTTTACGAGGGTGCATTGCGCAGTTCCTACACACCACTCGTAAGTTCGTGAATTTTCAATATTTTCACCCAGATTTTCAACATTGCCATTTACCACACCTCCTTATGAGCAGTATAGCTGTCATTTTCACATCTGTCTAAAATGTGTTCCCACCCATGTAGTGCACAATGGCGAGTATGTGCAAAATCAATGTATGGGACACATTAAGAAAATCACAGTGACACTGTTCATGAGCAGAGGTCTTAAAATGGCTATGTTGAAAATTTGGTGAAAAATTCCTAAAATGACTGTTTTACGAAAGGCATGCCATGCAGTCTTATGCATGCTCGTAAGTTTGCAAATTTAATATTTTCACTCCAGATTTTCAACATTGCCATTTTATTACACTTCCTTATGAACAGTACAGCTGCCATTTTTCATATGTTGCCCAAAATGTTCGCAAGACATGTAGCGCATAATGGTGCTGTTGGTGTGCGATAGCAATGTTTAGGACAGATTAAGAAAATCACAGTTACACTGTTCATGAGCAGAGGTCTTAAAATGACTATGTTGAAAATTTGGTGACAAAAGTCCATAAATGACTGTGTTACGAGTGAGCAATGCGAGTTTCCATGCACCCTCTTAAGTTCATGACTTTGTAATATTTTCAGTCCAGATTTTCACCAGTGGCATTTTTCACACTTCCTTATGAACAGTACAGCTGTCATTTTTACAACATGGCTGAAGTGTGTTTTCACACTTTCAGCACTGAGATGCATGGTCGCTGTGGGGAATCATTGTTCGGCACAGATAAAGAAAATCACAGTGACACTGTTCATGATCGGAGGTACCAAAATGCCTGAGTTGACAATCTGCTGTAAAATATCCCCAACCTAATTATATTACGGGTGTGCGTTGCTGGTTCTATATCGCCATGACTTCACCATTTTTTAAATATTTGTACTGCAGATTTGCAACATTGCCATTTTTACACCTCCCATGAACAGTACAGCTGTCATTTTTACATCCTGTTCGAATGTTTTTGCACCTGTGATGCTAAATGCCGTACTCGCTGTGCATAAGCAGCTTTCGCTAACAAACTGATATTCCCCCTGTTCATGAGGTTGGGTCACAAAAAAAACATGTTGAAAATTTGGAGTGAAAATACCAACGAATGCCTGAGGTATTAGGGTTTCCAACCATAACGCCCAGCCCTGTAGAGAATGACAGGCATCAGGGGTGTGACTTGGGATTCTTGCCTGTAATGCTCATACCATTCCACACCCTGCAGCCTGTGAGAGGTATCGAGGTATGCCTTGGACTCTTCGGCCCCAAAGTTCACCCCATTCTCCTATATCGCACCCATCTCACCGCATTTTAATGAAATGGGAGTGATGAAGGGCCAAACACCCAAGGAACACCATGACACTTGTCAGTGTCTGCAGGGTGGGGTGGTGAAATGGCAAGGCCATTATGCCTGATGACCCAAATGCACACCCCAATGCCTGTCACTCTCTGCAGGTGGTGGTGGGGTTGGTTTCAGTTCAGTACTTCACTGCCATTCCTATTACGCAGCTCTGTAACTTCTACATTACCACTGCCAATGCCAGCAAGCAAACATTCGGCATTGACAAATGCTTGTTATATATTAGTACTAGTGTGGCTTCCTGCATAGAGGGTGCATAATTGGAAGACCTCAGTATATGGTTAAAAAGAACCACTAAGACAGGGGCTAATTCTTTTTGAAACACTTTGTAGTACCCAGATCCCAGTCCATCAGATCCTGGGGTTGAGTTAGATGCTAACTGGGAGATGGCCATGGTGACCTCCTCCAGGGCTACATTCAAAGTCAAAGTTTTAATGTCCAAGGCAGACATCTGTACTAAATCTAGACTGGCGAACAACCTCTGGGGATCTAAGTCTTTGGGGCCGTGACCGAACAAACCTTCTATATAGGTTTCCACTACACCCAAAATTTTCTATGGACAAAGTACTAATTGCCAAGAGGGGGAAGTAAGCTCAGTAATGAGCCTGTTTTCCACCCTGGTTTTACTTTCCTTATAGTGGTCTACAGATTTCTTATGAACCTGTGTACCAAATCGAAGTTCTTGACTACGGGATTTAGCATGGTTGTACTGAATTTCAGCCATCTGCTTTTTGGTATTGTGAATAACCAGACTATAGTCATGTATAGTTAATTCAGCTTGAGAAATGAGATGTTGTAAGTGGTGGTGTAACTGTAGGTACTGTAAATATTCCTTGTTTGCTACATAATGGGTCCTCTGTTAGAACAACCTTTGCCATGCCTTTTAGTGTCTTCCTACCAATCTAGAATATTGTCATGAAATTAAAACCGAAAGCCTGGCTGCCCAGTCCTGTGACCAAAGTTTTTTCATTCTAGGTCTTCTAGTAGGATTCATTCAGTCTCCACTTATTTTTCTTACTTCAGGGGCAGCGTCCCATGTGACCTGCATTCTAATGGCAACATGGTCTGAAAACTTACTGGGAAGTGTGGAGATATTCAGAACAGTCAGCACAGAAGAAGTAAAAATAAAATCTATTCGGTCTTTAGAGGGCCTCTAAAATCGTGTTACCTGACTGATGAAGTTTCCTGCAGGCATCAACCAGTCCGCAGTGTTAACAATCTGCTTTAAAGTGGAGGAGTCACAAAACATCTTGGATGTCTGCAAGCCTCTGCCTGATGTGGATAACCCACAATTAAAGTCCCCCAGCCATACAAGTAGCCTGGATCTATGGAGGAAAGGCTGAACCTCTTTAAACTCAGCTCTCTGCACTTTTGTTCGGGGAGCATAAATGGCAATGAGCTGGAATCTTTCAGAGAAGAAATATCCAGAAGTAGGGCTCTACCCAGATGGATATCTACCAATTTGGAGACTTTTAGTAATGGATTGGAAAGAAGGATACCAACCCCATCACAGGTATCAGTACCTGTGGACCAGAAAGATGGACCAGAGGACCAAGCTTTAGTAGACTGCTGGAGTTCAAAGTGTGTCTTCAGTCAGGGATCCTATATACATGAGATCTCACTATGTAAGCTGCGTAAAGAAAACGGCTCCAGAACACTTTCTATCACTCTTTATACTATTCATACTAAGAGTGGATATTGTAAGACAGTGCATTTTAGCTTAGAGAAACTGAAAAGGTCCAACTGTAGTTCAAATGTACAATACTAGGGTATTTTGGAAACTCAACACTGTCTTGTCCTTTTTGCTACTGAATCCCCACACCCTCAGTGTCTGTTGGGAGTTTATGGAAGATGTGTCTGTTCCCTCGCCTTCAGAATTACCTTCAGTACCATCAAAGGTGAGTGGGGCATACTTGTTCCCCAGCTTCACTGTGGTAGTGGATGATTCAGGTCTAACTCTGGCTGTTTTAGCTGGGTATGGGACTGCCTTTCCTTGTCTTTTTTTTTTGAGCTACAATTTTAAAGGGGAGTTCCTTTTCACTGGGCAGGAGGCATAACTGTCTCAGGCCTGATAACATCCTCAGACTGTACAAGGGCTGCAGTCTCACTATGCTTAGTGTCAAATACCGTGTGGGGGGGGGGGGTCAGCTGTGGGTCCCCTGCCTCCTGGTTAGGTGGAATTGAAGCCTGAGAGGGGTCTGATTGTTCAGAATTATAATTGGTCTGGGTATTTGCCTGATCTGCTACTCGCCTGGCCTGATGTTGCTGAGCCATATTAATTAAACCCTAATGAGAAGGGCAATCCTCTCTGTTATGAGATGCCCATGGACATCAACCATGGGCATGTCAGTATATTCACAGAGGTTATACTTGAAAAGATTTAAACAAGCAGATGCCAAGTGACCATAATCTAAACAGTGGCTGCAGTGAGAGGTGTCACAGGCAGAACTGAAGTGCACTCTAGAGCCGTATTGAAAACAAGACCTGGACTTGCCACTGTAGAATACAAAACCTCTATCTCTCCCTAGGTAACAAGAGCTCAGGAGCTGAACAGGGCCAGTGGTGGTGGAGAAAAGCTTAACACGGATCTTCCAGCCCCCATCCCATATCTGCTCACTGTCTAATGTAGATGTTGGTTTCCCCAGAATCTCACACTTTTACCTCCACCAAAAGAGGATGTCGTCAACATTGACACCCTCGTTTTTAAACACTATCATGATGTGTTTAACCAGAGGCTTGGTTAAGGAAATGGTGTGAAAGGGAATCCAGACGGGGTTATTTTGCAAAGACTGATACTGGGCCCAAAAACTATCTAGGCTGGAGACATTCTTAAAACTAACATCATAGTTCCCATTTCCCAAACTGATCAGTGCAAAGATCTCAGAGGTAAATAATTTCATCAAATTTTTAACAGATTTCTAGCCACAAGAATTCTGTCTTTTTTTTTCTAACCCACCCTTATACAACAATCTGACGGCATTGCATCTAGGGCAGGCTCTCCCTTATTTGCAAACAGGTCAGAAAGTTTGAACATAGGCTCTAGAGAAGGTGTACCTTGTAGATTTTGCAAATAAAGCTGTACTAAGCCCCAAATGAAGAGATTCCTCACTACCTTGGGGAACAGTAGCAAGGTTAAGCATAGTAGACACTTCAGAGATATTCAAAGCAGCATTACTATCCCCAGAAACAACATTTAAATTCTCCCCACTGGTAGATAAATTTGAAATGTTATCCTGGGGTGTACTGGAGCTCTGTTCAGGTCCGCTGGCGGTGGCCACTGTAGCTGACGAGGTTGCTAGCATCCTGCAAGTGAATGAAGGATCGCCGCATCTGGGGTCCATTGTACAGATTGCCTCTGGATCCAGCAAGGGTCTTCCAGTGCATGTATCAGGGACAAACTCCCCGAGTCAATTTCAGTGTTCTGAGGGGCTTGAGACAGAAGGGAGAGGGGGCCAAGGTCCTGACAGCTTCAATCCACTGATTTGTTTCTGTCCAAAAACGGAAAAAGTAGCTTTTTCAGTATTAGAAGAGGTCAAACATGGCCTAGGCGTGTTGTCATGTGAACAGGCCTGTCTCCGGCCCCGATTCACAATTTTCCAGTCTTGCCCTTAGAGGTAGTAGTAGATGGAACAAGCTCTGCGGGAGGTGGCTGTTAGCACACAGAAGTTACTCCGTCTCTACTGCCAGCCACAGGCGTTGCATTACAGGGTTTCTACAACCACAATAGGAGCCTGTGACTCACCTGCAGGATGACTCATCAGTGGTTTGACAGGGACGGCTTGAGAACTGCCAGCCGCTTGCGAAGTGAGTTCGAGAAGCTCTGCATTCAATTCCTGGGCTTTTGTAAGGTATTTTTCTCTTTCTGCTTGCAGTTCCTTTAATTTGTCTTCACGAGTCCCTTGAGAGGCCGGGGTAGATCTTTCAGTGGAGCGCTGTATCGGACTAGCATTCGGATTTACCAAAAGCACAATAGAAATATTACCAAATTCACCATGCTCCAAGTCATCTTCTGAGAATTCAGCCACAGCAAACACCAAATCTACTGCCTCCTGAGTGGATAGGACAGGGGGGAGAGGCCTGTGCCCCTGCCATCTCAACATCCATTCCCTCCACCGGGTCTTTCCGAGTGGCCATCCTCGACAGACAGCCAAGATGTTCCCCTATTGTCAAGTAAGGGAACTTCCCTGGTGCCCTGGCCAAATTTCCCCCCATTCACTAAAAATACCACCAACAGCTTAATCTGGTTCAAGGTCAGTTGGCATTCATCTGTATCCCCCTCCCCCAGGTCATGCCTGAAAATAGGCAGAATTTGTCTAGTGCACTTACCCGGTCAACAAAAGCTAAATAAATAAATAAATAATGTGACTTCTGAGATTGTGAAACTGTCATTCCTCCTCGACCTATGTAAAAATCGAAGTAATTTTCAGATGACCATTGACGAAGACGGAGAGGCTAATGTGAAGTCTCCATTTTACTAACAACACCCTTTGTCTCCATTTTTTTCCTTTTCTTAGTTCTAGTAAACCCAAAACACTGAAGAGTTTTGTGAGCCAGGAAGGGACCCTCCAGATGTAGTTTCCTCTTTTTTTTTTTAACCAGGAGAGACACACTAAGCTGAAGCTTGTTTACAGGTGCGACCTGGGAGCACAACGAAAGTACATGTACATAAGAACAGTAGATCTTCGAGAGAGGTTCCTTCAGTAGGTTATCACATAAAGGACTAGCACCATTCTGGCGTCTGGGCCACACGGCAGCCTTTTCCATCAATACCTGATGGGGGACCGCCCACCCGACGTCAGGTGACAGACGTCAGCGTGATCCTATATGGGGGTAGTCCCCATGCCCACCCTCCAGTTCTCCCGCTGGAGCCCAGAAGAGGCCTGACAGCAGGAGGGAACAGAGTCTGGAGTCCCAAAAGAAAACGGGGATGGAGGGAGGGAATGATCTACTGAAGGAACTCTCTTGAAGATCTACTGTTACGGTAAGTTCTTATGTAACTGTGCTATCTTACTTCAAGAGGGTTCCTTCAGTAGGTCTTCACATATAGGACAGAGTCCCAAGCAGTCCCTCCTAAGGGAGACTGACAGAAACACGGGAGGAGGAGAAACTCCAACAAACAAAAAGGAACACAGTGGAACCAGCCTAGGACAGAAGGCCCTGCAGCACAGCTAAGCCAAAACCTGCTCTCCGCGAAGAAGCAATGTCCAGACTGTAGTACTTGGTAAAGTTATGGACAGAACACCAAGCTGCTGCTGTGCAAATATCTACTGCAGAAACATTACGCAAGAAAGCTGCAGATGCAGCCATGCCCCTAGTTGAATGACCTCTCACAGACCCCGGAAGAAGTTTGTCATACTTCCGATAACAGAAGCAGATGCAGTTGGCTAACCACTTAAACAGGCACTGCTTAGAGATAGCTTTCCCCAAGGTTTTGGGGACGAAGGAAACAAAGAGTTGCTTGTCCTTTCGGAATTCCTTGGTTTGTTGGGTATAGCACCGGAGGATATGATGCATATCCACTGTGTGCAGAAGTGCCTCACCTTTATTCGTGGGGGACAGATTGTAAACTGGGAGCTCCACTTTCTGGTTCAGGGTGACCTTCGACGCCACCTTAGGACAGAACTCAGAATTTGTTCGAAGGACCGCCCAGTCCCTATGGAAAATTAAATATGGCTCCTTGTACACTAGAGCCTGAAGCTCTGAAATCCTTCAAGCAGAAGTAACTGCAACCAAAAACAGCACTTTCCACGAAAGGTAGCGCAAATCACAGCTCACCGCTGGTTCAAAAGGTGAGAGAGTGAGCTTCTCCAAAACAAAATTTAAATCCCAAGGTGGTGTAGGGCTGCGGATGGGGGGGGGGGTTCAGATGGAGAACCCTTTCAGAAAGGTTTTGAGACTTCCAACTGAGCCATGGGTTTGCATCCACCAGCTCGTGATATGCTGAAATGGCCGAAAGGTGGACCTTCAAAGAGGAATAAGAAAGGCCCGAATCTGAAAGATGTAGGTGATATTACATGACTTACGGGACAGAACAAGAAAAGGGGTTCCAGTCTTTGGAAGCTGCCCAAATAAAGAAACGCTTCCACTTCATGGCGTAAGTGGAGCGGGTAGAGGGCTGTCTAGCCTCAACCAAGACTTGAGCAACTCTAGTGGAGACCCCAAAGTGAGAAATCACTATGTCTGCAGGAGCCACACATGTAAGTGCAGGGTTCTGAGCCCCACATTCACGAGCTGGCCTTGATTCTGCATCAAGAGGTCATATGTCAGTGGAAGCGGAACCAGGGGTTCCAAAGCTAGCTGTTGTAGAAGCAGGAACCAAATCTGTCTCGGCCAGAGGGGGGCAATAAGAATCATCCATGCTTTCTCTGCCTGAAGCTTGAGGAGAACCCTCCGGAGAATGAGAAATGGAGGGAAGGTGTACAAAAATGTCCCTATCCAACAGACAGACAACGCATCATGCCAGAAAGCACCATGCCCTGGAATGAGTGAGCAAAAACTGTGAAGTTTTGCGCTGTAAGGGGAGGCGAAGAGGTCAAGTTCTGGATGCCCCCACTTTAAGAAGAGAGAATCTGCCACTTCCCGATTTAGTTCCCATTCATGACTGAGGGTCTGAGACCTGCTGAGACTGTCCGCCAGGATGTTAGAACTCCTGGAACATGCATGGCTGTTAAAAACAGGTCGCGCTGGACTGCCCAGTTCCACACTCTCCTCGCCTCCCTGCAAAGGGGGTACGAGCGAGTTCCTCCTTGTTTGTTGATGTACCAGACGACCAACATATTGTCTGTCTGGATGAGCAGTGATCCCTGAGAAAGAAGAGTCTGGAACGCCTGCAGTGCATACAAGACCGCTCTCATCTCCAGGACATTGATGTGCAATGACTTCTCAAAGCCGGACCAGAGTCCCTTGGCTTGGTGTTTCAAGTATGCCCCCAACCCAGATTCAGGCATCCGTAGTCAGAGATGCCCAGGGGACTTGACTTCTGAAAGGGAGACCCAAAGACAGATTGCAGGGATCTTTCCTCCAATTCAAATCTTTCTGAACAGCGGACGACACAAGGACCAGATGGGTCAGATCGTCCTAGAGTTGATCCCACTGCACCCGCAAGGACCACTGAGTGATTCTCAAGTGGAACTTTGCAAGGAGAAGTGTTGTGATGGAGGCCACCATCAGTCCTAGCAACTGGAGGACCTCCCTGGCCAGGAGGGTCCTGAAAGAGGCTACAAAATAGGCCTGCTTGATCAGGGTCTCCATCATATCTGCAGGCAGAAAGGCTCTGCCCTGGACAGTGTCCAAAACTGCCCCAATAAACTGTAACCTCTGAGAGGGAGTAAGGGATGGCTTGGAGATATTAACTGTAATCCCCAGTCTGGAAAACAAGTCCAAGGTGATAGAGAGAGCTTCCATGAGATCCTCCCTGGACAGGGCTGATATCAGCCAGTTGTCCAGGTAGGGGAAAACCGCTATGCCCTGACAATGCAAGGCAGCCACCACCACCACTAAGTACTTGGTAAACACCCGGTGTGCTGAAGACAGGCCAAAGGGGAGAGACCAAAATTGGAAGTGCTCCCCTTGGAAACAAAATCACAGCAATCGGTGGTGACTGGGGAAGATCGGGATGTGCAGGTACACATCCTGTATATCCAGAGAACAAAGCCACTGATTCTCCAGAAGAAGAGGAAGAAGGCTCTGGAGAGTCAACATCCGAACTTTTGTACTCAATGAAAGATCGAGACTGCTCAGGTCGAGGATGAGTCGAGGTCGCCTGACTTTTTGGAACCAGGAAGAAGTGAAGAAAACCTCCTTCCCTTTGATGGAGGGAACAATCTCACGTTCTTTGAGCAAGAGAGTTTGGATTTTTCCTTTATGAGAAGAGCCTGGTCTCAGAAGTAGGCAAACTTTCTTGGAGGAAAATCTGGCAGAAACTCCAGGAACTCTGTGGTGTGTCCTAAGGACACAAGCTGTATGACCCATGCATTGGAGGTGATGCTCTGCCACTCCTGCGTGTGGTGAGTAAACCCCCCCCCACCTGCTCCTCCCACTGAGGCTGAGGAGGGAGTGGGGCAAGAGAGTCAGGAGGTGGCAGGACAGGCAGGGGGAGGACCCCCTGATCGTCTCTGGTTCTTGGAGGCGGGAGGAGTAGAGGTACCCATGGACTTGCGCTTGCCCTGGCGCTGGGTTCCCGCTTCCTCTGCCTCCAGGTCCTTTTCCAAAAGGGCTGCTGCTGTTGGGTGTCCAATCGGTACATGGACTGCATGGACCTCAGGGCTTGACCTCGGTCCTTTAGGTCCGTGATGATATCTTTGGTGTCTCCACCAAAAAGCAACAAGCCCCTTAAGGGGGCATCCTGAATCACAGTCTAGACCTCACTGGCAAGACCAAAGATGTGAAGCCAGGCCTGTTGTCGAAGAGAGACGGCAGTTGCCGAGGCACGGGTTACGGAATTAACTGAGTCGTAAATAGCCTGCACATGCCTGCAAGAAATCCTGGACAGGCGGAGATCCTTGGCGGCTCCTCCTTAAGGTCTGAAGAGTCCATGGCTTGGACACGGGCCTCGGGCCTGGCCAAGGCTGCTTTCTGGTGTGACGTGGCCGATGAGAAGACCTTCTTCCTGAACTGGTCCATCTGCCTCGACTCCTTTTCTGGAAGAGAAATGCTCATGTGCTTAGGTGTGGAGGAGCGATCATGAGCGGCCGAGATCACAACGGAATCAGCCTTCGGATGCACATTAAGGAAGGGGGCATCCTTAGGCACCCAGTAGGTTCTGTCTGCTCTCTTGGGGACAGCCGGAATTGAAGAAAAAATTACTCACCTTAGTAATTGCTTTTCTTCTCATGGAGTCTTGCTATATTAGGACTTAATGCAGTATGCCCTTGGCTTTGAACTGCCCCGGAGATGAAATAGTTAACTCCAGTGTAATCTGGAGTTCCACAGCGTGAGGGCGCTATCCAAAGCTCTATCTGGGGAGTTTGAACCCAAACTGTCAGGTTCTGTACGAAGCTAAACTAACATAGCAAGTCTGTGTGGAAAAACCCTACACTAGCCATTGGCTACCTACTAGTAGTAGAACAACAGAACACAACAACAAACACATAATGAGAACAATATTACCTATTATTGTTAGGATAACCCCTGACAAGCACTAATAGGCCCCCTCTCCCCAAAAGACTCAAGTCCAGAGAGGGGCCCATCTACCACTCAACAAAAAACAGAATTATCTAGTTCCTTAACCCAAAAGAAGAAAAGGGAGGAACTAGAAAGCTAAATGGCATGACACAGTGCTTGCACTAAATTGTCAACCCCTACCCAAGTAGGAATTCTGAGGGGTAGGAGGGGGTTGTCCTAATATATAAGACTCCATGAGAAGAAAAGCAATTACTAAGGTGAGTAATTTTTTCTTCAAACACCATGAAGTCTTGCTTATATTAGGACTTAATGCAGATTATACAGCAGTACCTCCATGGAGGAGGGTCAGAACCTACTTAGGAATAGGCTCTGAAGCACAGCTGTGCTAAACGAGCATCTCTCCTGGACTGGACGTCCAGAGAATAATGCTTAGTTAAGTGTGGACTGTCTTCCAGGTAGCAGCTTGACAGATTTCCAAGATAGGAATATCTCTAGCAGCCGCTAGAGATGCAGCTGTACCCCTGGTGGAATGAGCCCTCAGGCCTGAGGGAGGTTCCTTACCTAGTTTTTGGTAACAGAACTGGATACAAGAGACAATCCACCTAGCGATTGTCCTCCTAGTAGCAGGTCTCCCCTTACCCACTTCTCCATAGGTAAGGAAGAGCTGGAGGGATTCGAACCTATGACCCTTGGTACGTTCCAAATAGTAGCTAAGAGCTCTTTAACGTCCAAACTGTGCAGCCTCCTGTCACCAGAGGAAGAGTGCTCGGTAAAATTACTGGAGAGAGATGGATTGGTTAAGATGAAAATCTGAAACCACTTTAGGTAAAACTTTCTGTTAGTCCTGAGGACCACTTTATCTCTGTGGAAGGAAATAAAACCTTTCCACTGACAAGGCTTGTAATTCACTTATATGTAGCAGAAGTGATAGCCACTAGAAAACAGTTTTCCAAGTTAAAAACTTGAGATCTGCTGAAACCAGAGGCTCAAAGGGGTTGCATTAGCTGGGCAATGCAAACATTCAGGTCCCATGCAGGAGCTGGTTCCCAAAGGAGGGTTAGTATGAAGTAACCCTTGAAAAACTTGGAAAACACAGGGTGAGAGGAAAGGGAGACTGGTTTCCTGCAGAAACAAAAACAGAAACAGCTGCCAAATGAACCTTCAAGGTAGCTGGTTTGAGGCCTAAAGATTTAAGTGGACCAAATAGTCCAACAAAATAGACAGGTCAGCAGATTCTGGAGCAATCTGCCTCTCAGAACACCAAAATGAAAATCTCTTCCACTTAGAATTATAATGGCTCTAGTGGAAGGTTTCCTAGAAGCCTTCAAAATATCCAAGACACCTTGAGAAAGGTGTAAATCAGTAAATTCTAACTCCTCAAGAACCAGGCCTTGAGGTGGAGGGAATTGAGGTCCAGATATCACACTCTCCTGTGCACAGGTCAGCAGATCGTGGGTCCTGGGCAAGGTCAGGGGAGGGCGAAATGAGAGGGACAGGAGAAGAGGGTAGCAGGGCTGCCTGGCCCAGTCTGGAGCAATCAGAATCACTCTGCAGGGCTGAGTTCTGATTTTTACCAGTACCCTGAAGAGGAGGGGGAACGGAGGGAAAGCATAGAGGAACTTTCCCTCCCAATTCAGCTGAAAGGCATCCAGAGGAACTGATCCCAGAACTGGAGGCCTGCAACAAAACAGGGGAAGTTGGTGGTTGTCTGGGGCTGCGAAGAGATCTATCTGAGGGGTGCCCCAACTGGCAATGACCGACCCCAGCACTTGAGATTCAGAGCCCATTGTGATGGCCCTGAGAGATCCTGCTGAGGGGTCCGCTAGGACATTGTCCTTCCCTGGGAGGTGAACTGCTATCAGAGAGGTGTTCAGGAGTAGGCCAGAGACCACAACTTCATTGCTTCGTGCACAAAGCTGAAGAGCGAGAGTGCCCCTTGCTTGTTGATGTACCACATTGTTGTGGTATTGTCTGTCCTGACTTGGACTACCTTGTTCTGGACAGCCTCCGAAAAAACCTGGAGAGCTAAGAAGACAGCTCTGAGCTCCAGTAGGTTGATGTGAAGCAGAGATTCCTGAGGGGACCACACTCCCTGAGTGGAAAGGTCGCCCAGGTGAGCCCACCAACCCAGCAGGGAGGCGTCTGTGGTGAGGGTGAGAGAATGAAGAACAGGTAAAAATGGGACCCCTATAGACAGGTTGCTTTGATCCAGCCACCATTGTAGAGCTAGGATCAAGGTCTTGGTCACTGGGACCAATTTGATGAGGGTCCCTCCTTTGAGACCAATAGGACCTCAAGTGGAACTGAATGTCCTCATCTGAAATCTTGCTCCTGGCACGACAGCTGTAGAAGCAGCCATGTGCCCTAGGAGTTGTAGAAATGTCTTGCTGGTCAGGAGACCTGCAGGGTGAAGAAGATGCCAGGGCAATGATTCTGTCCACTCTTTCGGAGGGAGAAATGCCCTGGCTAACTTTGTGTTCAACTCTGCCCCTATAAAAGTTAGTACCTGAACTGGTTCGAGAACTGACTTTGGAACATTCAACAGGAACCCCAGAAAGGTGAGAAGTTCCTGGGTGATTTGCAAGTGGGATTTACCTGCTCTGGTGACTGACCCACAATGAGCCAGTCGTCAAGTAGGGAAACACAGCTACCCTTGCCTTCTTAGATGGGCCACTACTACAGCTAGACATTTTGTGAAAACTCTTGGAGCAGAAGTGAGTCCAAGGGCATTGCCCTGAACTGGTAGTGGCCAGAGGCAGTTCGAACCTGAGGTACTTTCGTGAGAGGCCCTGATTAGGATATGAAATAGCGCCCTTGAGGTCCAGGAAGCTAACCAGTCCCTGGTCTCAAGGATGGCAAAATCATTCAAAGTTAGCATTTTGAACTTTGGTTTTACAAGATGTTTGTTCAGAAATCTTAAATCCAAGATGGGCCGCCAATCTCCTGTCTTTTTTGGGGCCAGGAAATACCTTGAGTACAGACTCTTGCCCTGATGGCAAGGGAGGACCCTTTCTACTGCTTTGCAGTCCAAAAGAGAAGAAACCTCTGCTTCTAGCGCAAGGGTTTCTGAAAGACTTGAAGGAGGAAAGTGTCTGGCTCTCATCCTGGGAAATTGTTTGAAGTTGAGAACCAGGCCTTGGCTTACCACTTCTAGAACCCATTTGTCCGAGGTTAGGGACAACCAGTTCTGGCCGAAACAAGCCAGTCTGCCCCCCACCGGTACAGGAGAGTCGGCCCCAGACACCCCGTCAGGGTGCCTGCTTGGCAGGAGCAGCTTTAGGCTGGGGAGAGGGAGAGGGCCTGCCTGTGCCCCGTCTTCCTCTGCCTCTGAAAAACCCCCTCTGCGCAAAGCAGAGGATGCCTGAAATTGGTAAAAGGCCTATGGTGGGCCTGCCCCTACCCCTGAGGGCATGCCTTTGAGGAGTGGCATGCCTCCTCTAGCTTGGGCACTTTTGTAAGTAGTTCTGTATTCATCCATTTTTTTCATGTAATTTTCTGTTTGTTCCCCAAACAGAGAATTTCCTATGACAGGAAAATCTATAGCCTTTGACTGGGTATCTTGGGACAGATTAGTGCATCTGAGCCATGCCAACCTACGGAGAGCTACAGAAGTGGCCATGACCCTAGAGGAAACATCATTAACGTCAACAGCAGCATGAAATTGAACTTTAGAGGCTTCAATGCCATCAGCAGCCATCACTAGCCAGCTGGCCCTGAGCCTGCTTGGCCAACTGCAATATAGTGTCCCATATAGATTTCTGATATCTAGCCACATAAGCCATATAATTAGCTTGTCTGAGTCCCAAAGAAGCTGCCACATACTGTTTTTTCGCCATGGCATCAATCTTCCTGGAATCTTTATCAGGAGGATGTGAGGCCAGGGGAATATTAGCCTTGTCACAGGCTGCAGCTTGAACAACACCTACATGACTACACTGCTCAGTAAGGAAGTCTGTATTAGGGCCTGACAAAGTATACCTTCTGTCCATTTTTTTATTTACAGGAGGGACAGAAAAAGGATTTTTTTAAATCTTAATGGTTTGCCTCCTAAATGACTTATGCAAAGGAATAGACAACCTCCTAGACTCTGGAATATCCATCATTTCCACATAGTCAGGCTCCTCTTGCTCATCCACAGCCTCTTCTAAAGGGAGCTGGAGAGTTTTGGCTACCTTCTTATAAAACCTGAAATGTGAAGGGGACTCAGACAACAAAGGGGGAGACTCAAAGGGTCTGTCTGGAGAAATGTCCGGTTCTATGGGCACTTCAGACCTTCCCAATCACAATTACAATCATCAAAATCTTCCTCCCTCCTGTGGTTCATAAAATCCTCAACATCATAATCCTGAACCACTGGACCTGAACGAGACCCCCTTTTACCAACCATAGGGGTTTCGACAAGTCCCTGAGACAAAGACTGGACAATCTGAATGGCTTTAGCTATTTCTGCAGCAGAAGGAGAGACAAAACTGGACTCCACACTAACTGATTTCTTTGTCTTTTTACTTTGACTGGTTCCTCAGGACCAGCCTTTCTTTGCCGGAAGTCTCGCCTGGTCAGAGGGCACTCCTGTGGTCCAGCCGAGCTGGACCGGGCTGGCCATCCGGTCAGCGGACTTTTTGGCCTTCGCCCCTGAGCCGCCCAATCCCTTTCCAGGGTGGCTGCAGGAAATTCTACACACCTGGCCGCCTGACAGGAGGTGGTCAGCCCCCAGACAATAGACACAAGTGGTGTGTGGGTCAGCCTTGGCAAAGGCTTCCCCACAGACATCACAGTGTTGAAACCCAGTGGGCCCGGTTTTTCTTTTGGGTTTCTCAGACATAATGCCAGCCTATCCAAACTTGCCCTTTTTTCCGGCCTTGCCAGGACAAGACACCCTTATCGGTCCCTAACCGTGTCACGGGTATTGGAAAAAAACCCAGAAAATAAAAGGTTTTTTTAGGACCGATAAGAACCGGGTACCTCACTCTAAATGCAAAGAAAATGAGTTTTGTTAAACCGATCGGTTCAGAGTGAACCGATAATGAGTTTCACAAGACTTAATTTTCTTGTACTTACGTGTTACCAGATAGAGCTTCAGACCGAAACCGCGTAATTTTAAAATACTTGCCGTTCAATGAACCGATAAAACTTAATAAACCGCAAACGAACCGAGCTGAAGGAGCTGGTCTCCGAGCGACTGTTCAGTGAAAGCGGAGTAAAGAATCTGACAGTTTAGGTTCAAACTCCCCAGATAGAGTTTTGATAGCGCCTGCTGTGGAACTCCAGATTACACTGGAGTTAACTATTTCATCTCCGGGGCAGTTCAAAGCCAAGGGCATACTGCATTAAGTCCTAATATAAGCAAGACTTCATGGTGTTTGAATGAGGCATCTGCCAGACCACCAAGACTGGATGAGTGTCTTGAAATCCAGTTGTGCCGGAGTGGGTGGTGGAGGAGGAGGAGGGATGGCCTGGGAGGCAGATAATGGTACCTCTGGCATCCTGAACATCCATTGTCTGGGTGTGAGAGTAGCTGGGGAAGTAGTGTCCTGTACCGCCCCCAGTCTGGAGGGGACCTGCCGGGGATGGTCCGAGGGATACCCTTAAGGTATGCGGGACAGTACCGGTTGGATAGTAACCCAACGTTGGTCTCTCCAGTAAGAAAGGTTTACAGTTTAAATCATGTTTATTTGATGAAACTCGTAATAAATGAACCAGCTGATTGCTTTGAATAATAAAGAAGTGCATGAGCAGTACATAGGCAGGGAGACAATATGTTCAGCCTCTGGTCATTTTGCACTTAACACTATCGGTAATTTCTTCCAGGATCTGGAATCAGGAGGATCCCAGATTTGATCCAAGATAAGTGTATGGCTAAATGGTATTGCCCCACTGCACTTCCCAATCTTGTACCATGAAGTGTATGGACAAGATTGTATCATTTTCCTACTGCATAAATTTGAGTTACGCTACACTGCACCCAAATCAAGGACCTTGCTACACTGTAAACCACTGTAGCATTAAAGACACAATGTACTGTAAGTCACCTTTACAGTTTCTCTTCCAATTTTCGACAAGGATTCTTCAGTTTTTGACACGCTTGCCACCTTCCACTCCATGGGCCATCATGAGGGCAGCATCTACAGAGAATGGATCAACTTGCCTCCACTACTGGTGTTTCATCCTCAACTTGTCTCCTGGGTTGTTCCACACACAGACTGCTGGGCTAAAAGAGGATATCACTACCTTTTGCAGATGTGATGCCTTTGATATAACCACGCCAGTTTGTGGTTACTCTTCTGATACAATGAACTGGTCACTACAGTTTATTTACGATGACCTAAATGACACGTCAGATGATTTTGCAAAGCCTTCTTCAGCTCCAAAGCCTTCTTCAGATCCAGATACCATTTCTTTGAGTCAAGTGCAACCCAGTTCTAACGACTCCAGCAGTGCTTCCAGAGATACCTCTTTAGATGACGTCCACACCAGCTGCATCACAAACACTTCCATCACCTGCTCTGTCCATCTCATGAAGTGGCACCTTCCTCAAGATAGAGTGACCTACCATTCTGATGGACAATACTGTTTTGTTATCAATCATCAGACTTTCTCCTATGGAACATCGACCAGTGACATACCCTTCCTGAACTTCTGCTTCTTCCCCCAGGGACGTGCTATCATAGGCCTACACGTTATCACCCCAGTTCCCACCCCGGAACGTGATTATAACAATAGTGACCCTGACTATCTGTATGCTCTAGCCCAGTATTTACCTGTGTTTAACGTGCATACTGATCCACTCACCCTGAACCTCAAATCTCTACTAGAGAGAAAGGATACAGATTTAGTTCACATAAGTAACAATGCTACACAAGCAAGCAATTTATTACATGTTCTTTTCCATGATGGTGACCTCAGCACCGGATTGACAAATAGCTGGTTAGAACTGACATTCAAAGGTTTTGTTATTATTCAAGTGCTTCTTATTATTTCCTTGTTTTACCTTGATCTGTTTATGTAAAACCTTGACACAACACCGCCATCAATTGAAGTTTCTATGAATCAATGTCAGTAACGAAGTAACTTACCTACCACCCTAGTTAGTGTTGCCTTTTGTATCCAGTAAATGGGGGCACTCACTACTATCATGACAGACAAGGGAGAATGTATTATCATCTATTATGTACTAATGATCACCAATGTACTGATATGTTGTTCTACGTTAGGGCCTAGTCAGGAATCTTCTGTTCAGCCAAATGCCCAGTGAGTTAGCCAGAAATGTGTATAATTGTCCTAGAAGGACATCTAACAACAGCTGTGAGATTAGTAGCCTAACGTGACGTTAATTATATATACAAAATAATAATATTCTATGGTCTGTAGCGCCACCTATGTTCCGAAGTCAGTATGCTTAACCTAGCAACATTTATGAGAAGACCCCTATTGCTATTCTAAGTTAGTTATTCAGCAAATAACTATAACTGATACGAAAAGTAGCAATCCTGGATATAGATGCCAATGTTTTGCCTAACGGAACACCGAGTACAGAAACACACTAACGTCTAAAATGACTGTTACTCCGGTAACCAGACGTCTCTTATGTGCAGTATATAATCTTAGTACATACCCAAACCCCTTTGGGATCCCCGGTAGCATTCAGCTTCCACACCTGGTGTATGATTGTCTCTGTGTTCCAATTGGTAAGATTTTATCTTATTGCTTCTGTCTTTGTACTATTTACTAAGGAGAAATACAACTAATTTTCTGCACATCTGTGTAAGCAGTGTTTCACTGTCAGGCTTATGTCCTGCAAAATTTTACAGTGTCCAAAGAGGCCAATACAAATAAGGTCCAGTGCCTGCTCCTTCATCACTTCTCCTGCTCACACCAGGAGCTGAGAAGAAGCCGAACAGATGTTTAAGCTGTAGTATCCACAAAGGGCTCACACTCTCACACAAAGCCCCCGACAAGCACCCTGACAATGGCCTGAAGGCAATTCAAACCTGGGGTACTTTCTGTGGGAGCAACTGATGGGAATGTGAAAGTAGGCATCCTTGAGGTCCATGGAGGCTAACCAATTCGCTGGCCTCAGAGAGGGAAGAATTACTTCCAGTCATCATTTTGAGTCTTGGCTTGACAAGGTGCTTGTTTAGGTATCTTAAGTCTAGGATGGGCCACCACTCCCCTGTCTTTTTTGGGGTAAAGAAGTATCTGGAGTACAGACCCTTGCCCCTGTGTGGAGTAGGAACTCTCTCTATAGCTCTGAGAGCCAGCAGAGAGGAAACCTCTACCTCTAGGGCAATGGTTTCAGAGATGTTTGCAATTGGAAAAGACCTGACCCTCAGTTTTGGAAATTTTTCGAAGCTGAGCGCCAGTCCCTGGCTTACTACCTCCAGAACCCACTTGTCTAAGGTAACAGACTTCCAGGCCTGGAAGTAGTAAGCCAGTCTGCCTCCTACTGGAATAGGGGAGTCGACCCAGGCTGACACATTAGGGTATCTGCTTGGCAGGAGCCTTAGACATGCTTTTTCATGCAATTCTCTGTCTGCTCCCAAAACAGAGAATTAACCACCATAGGGAAATCCATGGCCTTAGTCTGGGTGTCCTGTGAGAGGCTAGTACATCTGAGCCAAGCAAATCTCCGAAGACACACAGATGTAGCCATGACTCGTGATGACACATCATTTGATTCCACAGCAGCATGAAACTGGATCTTAGATGCCTCAATCCCATCAGCAGCCACCTCCTCCAGCTCCTTGGCTAGCTGGGGGGGGAGCCTGTTTAGCCAGTTCCAGAACAGTATCCCATCTGGACTTCTGGTATCTGGCTGTGTAGGCCATATAGTTTACCTGCCTGAATCCCAAGGAGGATGACAAGTACTGTTTTTTGGCCATAGCATCCACCTTCCTAGAGTCTTTATCTGGGGGTGTGAAGCCAAAGGTATATTAGCCTTGTCACAGGCTGCAGCCTGCATGACCCCAACATGGCTGCATTGTTGGAACAAGAACTCCATACCTGAGCCTGACAGCATATACCTCCTGTCCATTCTCTTGTCCACAGGAGGTAAAGAATCCGGTGTTTGGAGAATTTTTTGTGTCTGTTTCCCAAAAGATTTATGAGGGGAATAGACAGTCTTTTGGACTCTGGGATGTCCATCATTTCTACAAAGTCAGGCTCCTCTTGTTCCTCAACATCTTCAACCAGAGGGAGCTGGAGGGTATCTGCAACTTTTTTTGTAAAACAAATAGTGGGCTGGGGACTCAGAAAGCCTGGGAGGGGAAACATTAGAAGGCCTGTCTGGGGAGATGACCGGTTCAGTGGGCTCATCCAGACCTTCCACACCATCATCACCATCATCGTCGTCATCATACCCTTCCTCTCCCTCCAAATCTAGTTCATAATACTCATTCAGACAATATTCTGGAACCGGAGGAACCGACTGAACCGAGCGCCTACCAAGAGGTGCCAGTTCGGACGGAACCGGACAGAGCGATTCTACAATACTTATCGCTCTGGCTATCTCTTCAGCGGTTGGACATTGCGGTTCTGGATCTGAATTTTCTCTTTTTCTTTTGCGGAACTGACCCCTCAGGATCAGTTCTCGTTCGAGGAGTATCGCCCAGGTCAGCGGCACTCCCTCAGGTTCGGTCGAACCAAACCAGGCTGGCCATCCGGATCAGCAGATTTCTCGGCCTCCTTTTCCCTAAGCCTATCCAATCTCTTATCCAGGGTTGCCTTCAGAAAATTCTTACAGATCTGGCAGTCTGAATCGAGATGGTTAAACCCCAGACAATAAACACAGGTGGTGTGAGGGTCTGCCTTAGCAAAGGCATCCCCACACTCACTACAGTGTTGAAACCCAGTGGGCCTGGTTTTTCTCTTGGGTTTCTCAGATGTAGCCATCCTAACCACTTACCCTTTATCAGCTTAAAAGCCAGGCAAGACCCCTCTATTGGTTATCAACCTGTTATGGGCTGTGGAAAAAACATCGAAAATTAATCTTTTTGAAACCGATAGGGACTGGTACCACACTAAGAAATTAAAGAAATAAAATAAACCAACACAATTGGTTCCTAACCAGACCGATTGACAGAGTTTACAATTTCCACACAGAAATAAACAATAATTAAACTAAAGTCCACTACCTACAACACTTACTGTACCGCAGACAGGGATCTGAACTAAAAATTAAAGAGAAAAAACGGTATAAAACTGATGTTTTACTAGGACCAAACCGACAAGTGAAAGAGCAATCTCCAGAGCGACTGTTCGGTTAGGTGGAGGAAAGAATCTGACGGTTACACTTTGAAGCGCAGCAGATAGAGGTTTGAACCGAGCTTGAGCCCAACGTTTTATGCTCTGGCATAGAGTTAACTCTTTCCTCTCCAGAGCAGTTCAAGTGCTGGGGCTAACTGCATATGTCAGAATACAGCAAGACTTCATGTTGTTTGAAGTTCTGTGTGGTCCTGCCTGCATGCGTAGTTTCCAAAATTCGTGCCATGTTTCCTCTGACAAGTTACACCGGTTTTGGATATGCTGATTTGGACTGAAATGCATTTATTTTTTGTTTTCATCACACTCACTGAACATTTCATGTTACGTCAGTTAAAGGACACAATTTCTAGTTACTTACCACAGTGTTAATTTGGCAAATGTGCATAATTACTAAGACAATCATCTCTTTTCTGTAATTTATGACATCATCTGCAATTTAAGCCAATACAGTCATGGGCTCTACTGTGTTCAACTGCTCTTTTTGGAATATCTGAAATGTGATGTTTGTAATTGTAGATATTGATGAGATATGGTTCATGACAGTTTGTAATGCTACCACACAGCTGTCAGATACTGTATTCACGCCTCTATATTTGAGGCACTCATACAGTGTTTGTGTCAGTAACCATAAGATTGATGAACGCACAGTGCCATATATTACATAACTGCCTGTGTGCCCCCTTTCACACAACACTAATGTCTGTATATAATGATGTTTTCACCTGCAGGTAGCACGATAGTGAGACACACAATCTATGTTGCCTTTAGGTTGTGCACAATAATGTGCCGTAAGAAAGCAATATGGTTAAGGTCATTTATGCATGTTTCAAGTGTTGCAATGTTATCAAGAGTGGCTGTTTGACGTTTAAATTTCAAGTTGCTTACACCAAGCCAGCAAGGGTGACAAACATATGGCACAGCAACAGTCACTGCCAAATTCAGTGTTCCATACTGCAGTTGCTATAGACCATGGCAGCCACCAAAACCATGATAAGAGATGGTGAGCGCACTTGTAAAAAGTATGACTCACCACCCACCAGCTCACGTGACAGTACAGGCATTAATCACAACTTCCCAGGAACACCCTCAACGATAAACAACTTTGCCTCTCACTATTGGCCCACCAACACCCATCAAAGCTGGCAGTACACACCACCATCATGATACCCCACCCATCCAAAACCAGACACTGTGAGCAGAACACCCCTCCTGACTCCACTGTGCTTACCTGTCAACAGACTGGTGAATGAGCAAATTGTACTGTGTATGTGGTCATGATGAATGCGCACATGCACATTACGGTTTGCTATCTGACCGGTCACCCGGTGGACAACCACGGATGTGTGAGTAGGGCTATGGTACCGGACATGTGTCCTTTGTGATGTTGGGTGCGCTGTGGTGTGTGTGACTGAAAGCTGTGGCAGGGGTTTGTGGGCCACCTCAGCAACAGGTAACGTCCTGTTTTAACCACTAATTTCACTGTCACCATTGTGTTTGTTGATGTTGGCATGATAAATAAGAAAAAATTACTTACCATAGTAATCCTATTTCTTCCAAGTGATACTCAGGTATTCATATCTTTATGCAGTCAGCCTTCTAAGTAGAACTGCCCAGAGAGAATTTGGAACGCATGCAAATGATGGAATCCTTTGCATGAGCCACTTTTCAAATGCTGCCATATACTAACTGCCTTAGTTCTAACCCCTCAGATTTCCTGGAAGCCTGGAAAGACATGCCCATGGGGATTAAGTGTAATGATGATAATTGCAATAATAATAATAATGATAGTAATCATAATAGTAATAATAATAACACACTATGAATCATAATAATAATAGAGGGAGCCTTCAACAAAAAAGGGGGCCTCCAACTGGAGGGCATAACATATGAAAGGATACCCTTGAGTGTCCAAATCACCTGAAAAAGGAGAGGGGGCAACAATAGTGAACACAATCACAACATGTGTGCCAGAAATGGCATTTATACCCGAGAGCACAGTATTCAGGAGTGCAGAGGCTAAAGGTTCCAGAAGTGGAGGTAGGGTGGGCAAGTGATGAATACCTGAGTATCACTTGGAAGAAACAAGATTACTATGGTAAGTAATTTTTTCTTCTAACCCCAGTAATACTCAGCTATTCATAACTTTATGCAGACTACTAAGCAGTACCTTTGGAGTTGGGCACAGAACCTTATTTTGTGAACAGACTTTGCAGGACTGCTGTGCCGAACCTGGCATCACCCATGGAGAGAATATCCAGACTGTAATGCTTTGGAAAGGTGTGTACTGTTTTCCAGGTAGCTGCTTTACAGATGTACACCAGGGGAACATCCGCGACAGCTGCTATGGTAGCAGCTATGCCTCTTGTGGAATGGGCCCTCAACCTAGTTGGGGGCTCCTTTCCAGCCTTAGAATAACAAAAACTGAAAATGCTGTACTATACAGTGAGAAATTAATCTTTTTGAAGCTGGTTACCCTTTCCCATATTCTCATAGGTCAGGAAATGAAAATTACGTACTCACTGTAATTCTTGATCTTCTTGGACGAGTCTCCACCACCATTCACACTAGTGGGATTAGCGCCGAGGCACTAGGACCCATCGAGAACAAACTTTTACTGGAGGGTCGGTATGAGGCAGGCGCCCTTGAGAACAACAGCTTTCGGCAAGCAACTATCCACGCAGCGACCCTCCAACCGCCTCAGTACCTTTTTACCAAGGAGGTGCAGCGAACTAACGTAAAGAGTAAATCCAACCTTAAAAAGCGGACATAAGATAGTCCGTATGACCCGTGTAAGAAGGTCAGCAAAGAAGTCCTCACGGCCTAAAGATTTGAGGGAGGAAGACCAACACAGCGGTGAGTTCGGGATGAGAGGGAGGGATCGAGTGGTGGAGACTGCCCAAGAAGATCAAGAATTACGGTAGGTACGTAATTTTCATATCTTCCTGGACATAAGTCTCCACCACTCATTCACACTAGTGGGAGAGTACCAAGCTGATAATCCCCCAAAAGGGCGTGCAGGGGAGCCAGAGCTCACGCTGCCTAAGATAGAAGCCTCATTACGGATAGTTCTGCCGAACGCGGAATGTCGCTTGCATGGAACATCCAGAGCATAATGTTTAACGAATGTATGCACTGAGCTCCAGGTGGCGGCGTTGCAGATATCTGCAATTGGAACATTATAATCTCCGCAAAGATGCCGCGATCTCCTAGCAGAGTGAGCGCATACTCTACCCTCCAATTTAACTTGAGCCATGGAGTAGCAATGTCGAAGGCATGCCACTAACCATGATGAAATGCATCTGATAGCGACAGGTTGACCCAGCCGGGTGTCGCTGAAAGAAACAAACAGTTGCTGAGTCTTGGAAAATTCTTGGTTCTATCTAAATAGAACCGCAAGGCTCTCTTAACATCCAAGGAATGAAGAGATCGTTCCCCTTCATTTTGGAAATTAGCGAAGTAAGAGGGAAGTACCAGAGGTTGGTTTAGATGGAATTCTGACACAACCTTGGGAAGAAATTTAGGATGAGTACGGAGAACTACCTTGTCTTTATGGAATACAGTATACGGAGGGTCCGTCACCAAGGCATGAATCTCCGAGACCCTGCGGGCTAAGGTAATGGCCACCAGGAAGGCAGTCTTCCAGGTAAGAAATTTTAGCTCACAGGTAGTTAGGGGCTCAAAAGGCTTCCGAGTGAGCATGTCCAGCACCAGGTTAATGTCCCAGGTTGCAACTGGACGCTTAACAGGGGTCTGGTATGAAGAATCCTTAAGAAATCTCTTCACTATAGGAAGCTGAGCCAGAGTCAAGGAAGAAACCGCTCATGGAACGCTGAGATGGTACTAAGGTGAAATTTAACTGTGGAATACTGAGACCTGAGTTTGATAGGTCCAAAAGATACTCCAGAACTTTGTCAGGAGGACAGGAAAAGGGATTCCAAGAGGACTTTGCACACCAGAGGGAAAAGCGTTTCCATTTGGAAGCGTACGTTTTTCATGTGGCTGGCTTCCGCGCAGCCAGAAGGATGTCCGAGACTCTACGAGAGACGTTGAACCGATTCACTTCTACCTCTTCAGGAGCCAAGCATGAAGGTGAAGTGATTTCAGGTTGGGATGGACCAACGAACCCTGAGTCAAAAGATTGATTTGCAAGGGAAGTGGTCTCGGAGAGGCTGCCAACATACTGTTGAGCAGAGGAAACTATAGTTGCCGAGGCCAGGAGGAGCAATGAGAATCATTTTGGTCCTGAGACTCGAACTTGAGGAGAACTCTCTGGATTAGAGGAAGCGTGGAAAGGCGAAAGAAAGCGCTTTGTCCACTGCAGCCTGAACACATCCTGACAGAAAATGCCAGGCCCTGGATTTCTGGAACAGAAGAGAGGCGGTTTTATGCTGAGTGGATGCAAAAGGTCCAGGTCTGGAGTCCCCACTCTTCTAATAGTGACCAGCTACGGCTGGATCGAGAGACCACTCGTGAGGGTCTGCCTGCTCTGCTGAGGTGGTCTGCTAGATCGCTTTGTATACCTGGCAGATAAACCGCCTGAATCAGAGACTTGTGCTCCAAGCACCACCCCACACCCTCACTGCTTCCCTGCAAAGGGGTAAGAATGAGCACCGCCTTGCTTGTTGATGTAATACATCACAGCTTTGTTGTCCATTTGAAGGAGAATGTTCTTGTGACAAAGGATATCCTTCAGAGCTCGGATCGCAGAGAGCAGGGGTTCTCAAATGGTGAGGCCAGCCTCCTTGGGGAGGCCCCAACCTGTTGCAGGGGAGGCTCAAGCAAGTCTTGAAAAAGTACTGTATTTCAGTTTTGAACTTTATAGATTTTGTGTGAAGGGATAAATAAGGCAAACTGAAAGAGGATAATAGTAGGTGAATTTATGTATTTATTCACAAGTCTGTGACCAGGGAAGGTACTGTACACAGAGCCATGGCTTATTCCAGATGTACCCAGGGAAGGGTAGTGAGAGAATACAATTCAAAATGTAACTGCAAAACACTTAAGCAATACAAAATGAATAAAAGTACGAACAATACGAACAATGCGAGGAACAATTGATCAAATAGACAGGCAGCAGAACTGTCTAAACACAAGAGTCAACCATACAGGTACTAGGAATAAAAGCAGGATGGAGCAAAATGATCCCTGAGAAGTTGCTTAAGAGCAGGGGGAGAGGCAGAGGTCGGCAGGAAGGTTATTCCAGTTAGAGGGGAAACTGGAAAGCAGTCTGACCCATGAAGGTATGGCTGTAAGGGGTAACAATGGTTCGAGAATCAAAATATTGGAGTAAGTAGGTTGTCCTTGGCGGGGGTTACAATAAGCTTAATAGCATGAGAGCCAGCTATGCAAAGAGGTTTCAATTTATTCCTGATGTACTATGAAAAGTAGGCTATTTTCCTATGGGAGGCCCAAAAATATTTCAGTATTTTGGGGAGGCTCACAATCTTTTCCATGACTTAGGGAGGCTCACTATGACAAAGTCTGAGAACTGTTGGCGAGAGGGACGCTCCTCATCTCCAGGACATTTATGTGGAGATGAGTTTCGAACTGAGTCCATACGCCTTGAGTGTGAAGGGAGCGACAGTGAGCTCCACATCCCATTAGCGATGCGTCTGTGGTGATGGAGATCTGATGATCCGGGGGAGCAAAGGGGAACCCTTCCAGGAGATTGCTCTCTTGAGTCCACCAGGTGAGAGACCTTCGAAGGGGCTCCGTCACCTTGATGGGATAAGACTGGGAGTGAGAGGTCGGAGACCACTGGGTGGAGAGCATCCATTGGGTGGTTCTCATGTGCAGCCGGGCCAGGGGTACAGTGAACACCGAGGAAGCCATGAGACCCAACATGCGTTGCATCGAGAGAGCTGTAACCGATTGGTTCTCCCCGATGTAACGGGCCATCCGAAGGATGTCGAGTCTTCTGTCCTCTGGAAGGAAAGCCTTCGTGGAAGAGGTGTCTAGGAGCGTCCCTATGAAAAGGAGCCTCTGGGAGGGCTGCAGTTATGATTTTTTCAAATTCAGCAGAATTCCATGGACATAAGAAGACGAAGTCGCTTGCACGCTTCCAAAGTCCCTTGGCTGGAAGGGCTTGCTAGAAGCCAATCGTCCAGGTAGGGAAACACTCGGAGTCCTATCTTCCTGAGATGCGCTGCGAGAACTGCACAACACTTTGTAAAAACTCGCAGCGCCGAGGATAGCCCAAAAGGCAGGACTCTGAACTGATAATGCCGACCCAGAGCTACAAACCTGAGGAACCTGGCGGGTCGGGTGGATGGGGATATGCTGGTGCCGCCCTGCATATCCAGGAGGCCAGCCAGTCGTGCTGATGCAGCAGGGTAACAGGGTACCTAGGAAATCATTCTGAATTTCTCCTGGGGAGAAATTTGTTTAACTTTCTGAGGTCTAGAATGGGGCCATTCCCCAGATTTCTTTGGAACCAGGAAGTAATGGGAGTAGAACCCTGTGCCATGAATGCGGGGCACTAGTTCTATTGCCCTGTTGCTTAGAAGGCCTTGGATCTCGGCGCTGAGAGGTCTGACTGAGAAGCCGACAACCTGGGTTGTCGCCTGGGAGGACAATTCGGGGGGGTTTCCAAAAATTGAGAGAATAACCCTCGCAAATTATCCGAAGGACCCATTTGTCTGAAGTTATGGACTTCCACTGGTTGTAGAAGTACATCAGACGACCTCCCACCAGAGGAGAAAGTTCCACCTCGGGCAATGTGGATGGAACTTGGGCCAGCAATTCATAAGGTGGCGCTGGGGGCTTTAGGCCCCTGCGCTTTCTGCTGCGCTTTCTTTTGAGGTTGGGCAGGTTGGCTTTTATGGAAGCTTCCCCTGCCTCTGCCTCGAAAGGACTGACGACTATGAAACTGACGTCTGTTCACATGCCCCCGAGAGGGAGCAGGCGGAGGTCTGGCCAACTTAATGGCCGACCTAGTCTTCTGAGTGGCCTCTAAGGCTTGTTCCACCTGAGGGCCGAAAAGAAAGGAGCAGCAAAGGGCAGCGCATTACTTGCTGCTGAGCATCATTCGTGAAGCCAGAAGCACGCGAGCCAGAATGGCGCCGAAAGTACAAAATAACCTGGCGGCTGCTGAGCGAGAAGCAGTGTCGAAAGCGTCCATAGCGGCTTTGACCTGTTGGTTATTGGACTCAATACTTTAGTAACGGTGAGAAGAAGCTCTGACTTGGAGTCCGAATCCGAAGAGCTTCAACCATTCTTTTCAAAGAGTGCCAAAGGATATACTCATACTGAGAAAAATAGCCTTGATAACTGGCAATACGATACTTAGAGTGGAGGCAGCAAAGACTCTCTTACCTAATGTATCAATCTTACGAGACTCTTTGTTAATAGGTCGAGCTGTAGTAGTTTGAGGAAGAACGACTTATCATTCTCTGCCAGGACTACAATAGGATCCGCAAAGGCTTGGGATGCCAAAATGGACGATCCTTGGGAGCTGAATACTTCTTATCAATGGATTTAGCCACTGAGGGAATAAGAGCAGGATTATTCCATACCATTTGAGACAGCGTCTCGAAGGAAGGCTGGATCGGAGGAGTCAAACTGAGGGATCTCCGAGGCATGAAGGTATTGGAGTCTTAATATCTTCCCAGGATCGATGTCTGTAGTCTGGAGAAAGAGTGGATCTCAGGTTCTTCAACAGAGACTTAAAGGACAGGTCCTCGACCACAGGCTCTGTAGCAAAGAAAGATCCTGTTTCCACTTCATCACCCAACCGAAAGTCTGGGTCAGGCTCAACATCATCTCCTGATGGTCCAAAAAGGACTGTTTGGACAGGAAAGGAGTGAAAATTAAGAGAGGAGGAAATAGCAGAGAAACAAGGAGAGTTCCCGAGGGCCCCCGGCGCCGAGAAGGCAAAACGGGTAGGAAACGGCACCGCAGAAGGGCACGGCGCCGAAGAGGCACGTGGCACCGCAAGCGGCGCCGCCGCCAGACCAAGTGGCGCCACCAGATCAAGCGGCGCCACGGACGGCACCGCAACTCCGCGCGCACCGCTGACGCGCGCCGCCAGACCCAACAGCGCCGCAGACAGCCACGAAGACCCACGCTGGCGCCACAGACGGGCGCTGTGAGCCCAGCGGCACCGAAACGGCGCCGATATGCCGGACCCCGCGAAGGTGCCGGAAACGCCCCAGGAACCTGGAAAGCTAGAGAAGGAAAAAACAGGAGATAAGGGCATCGGTGTGCCCCCTGCGCCGCAGCCATGTGAGGGGGGAAACACCTAAGCGCGGAGTCACCTCCAACCGCCCTACCCGATCGCCGGAGGAGCCCGGGGGCTCCGTGGCAACCGAGCCAGGCAGGAGAACCAACCTCCGAGCCCATCGCTCCATAAGAGTGGCCCACTGATGAAACTGCTCATCTGGAGCCTTACCTATAGGCGGGGAGGGCTCCGATGTCGACAACGACGATCACCGGCAGTTGGCGACTCCGAAGAAGGAGAACGGCAACTAGCAACGATAACCAACTGGCCGATCGCCGCAGACATACCAGAGGGCGACCTTGAGTGATGCCTTCTTTGACCTGTGAGTCAAGAAGAGCTCGCATATCAACGTGCCGAATGCGACCGCTTATTTTATGCCGACGGGGACCGCCCATCCCCGGCATCGGACTGACCGCTGTCGGAACCCGCTGAGGAGAAGGAGGCTGACCAGACCCAGCCCGCTGACTGAACAGCTTTACAATAAGTCTCTACCGCCACCTGACCTGCTCATGGTCGACTCACGTCCAGTAGGCCGAGACCTTCAAGTAAGTTAAATTTAAAATATTAGAAATATTTAACGAAAATAGAATAAATTAAGCGATACTACTATCGTGATAATGTTACAAAAATAAACTGAAAACTATGTGCTGGTTGAAGTTTGACTCCCAAACAGGCGGCGTCGTCACTGAGCGCACTCGGCCAGCGGGAAAAAAGGAACTGGCGGTTGGAGGGTCGTCGTCGGGATAGTCGTTGCCGCCGAGGCTGCTGTCATGGGCGACCGCGCTCCTCATGGGTGCCGCTTCTCGCTACCGTAATTCCAGCAAAAAGTTTGCTCCCGATGGGTCCTAGTGCCTCTGGCGCTAATCCCACTAGTGTGAATGAGTGGTGAAGACTTATGTCCAGGAAGATCAACTGTTTTCTGTCCTGCCTATGGACTTTAGTGGTTCTGAAGTAACAGCTAAAAGCGCCTTTGATGTCCAGACCATAAATACTCTTTTCACCAGAACTAAAGTGTTCAGTGAAAAAGACAGAAAAGATGGGCAGACTGGGTGGAATATAGGCCCTTATCTGCCGACACTGTCTATGTATGTATGTATCTATGTATTTATGTACAATGGTTTGATTCAAATGGGAATCAAAAGTCATTTAAAGGAGAAACTCCTAGTTTGTTCCCAGAATAATTTTGTCTCTGTGGAATGAACTGTGGTCCTTCAATGCAGAGAGACTTGAGCTCACTGATTCTTGTGGCAGAAATCATTCATACAAAGAAAACACCTTTTTTTTAAGATATTTCAAATAAGTTGAAAACATAGCAACGAAAAAGGGGACCCACGAGCCTAACTATGCAGACATCTAGGACCCATGCTTGCACTGGTTCCTGTGAGGGGTGCAAATGGACCATGCCTTTAAAGAACTCTTTGAAGATAGGGTCTGAGGCTTGAAAAAACATTCTGTCCAACTGAGAAGTAAATAGATGCTGAGACCAGGTGGACCTTTAAGGTACTGGTCTGCAAGTCCAGTGAAAGCAAACAGGTAAAACAGTCCGGCACAGCTGGAACACCAGCCTGTGCTGGTATGTGCCAGGCCCTAATAGAGCCTCTTTGAGGCTAAGTTCTGAGGCCATTAGAACATTCTGTCCAACTAATATGCAAGCAGATGCTGCAATTAGGTGGACCTTGAGGATGCTGGACTGCAAGTCCAATGAATATAAAAAGGTAAGTTAATCAAGCACTGCTTGATCCCAGCATGTGCTGAAAACCATTTTCTGGTTAAACACTTAGTAAACCTTTTCCCTTCTAAAGTGTACAGTTTCTTAATGGAGGGCTTCCTGTAACCATATAAAATGTCCAAGACACTGTGAGAAAGATACAAGGCTGCATATTGTACAGTAGGCCCTCTAGAGACATGACTTGGGCCTGATGGGCACAGAAGCCTCCCGGTTGGAGGTTAGCAGGTTGTGCCTCTGAGAAAAGGTGTATTAGTTTGGAACCAGACATGGAGAGTAGCATGTCTGCCTGACCCAGTCTGGTGTTATCAAGACCACTGATGCTGGCTGGGACCTGAGCTTGAGAAATGCATTGTATGCCAGAGGGAAGGAAGAAAAGTGAACAGGTGCTTCCCTGGCCAACTCAGAACCGGAGAATCTAGGGGGATTGGTCCTGGATCTGATTGTCTAAGTACTGTGGCAGGTGGTGGTTGTGGTGGGATGTGAACAAGTCTACCCTTGGTATGCCCGCCTCCTGAAGATAACTTGTACCACCTGATTATTCAAGGTCCATTCCTGATGGGCCTGGTTGATCTGAGTCAAGGTATCTGTCAAGGTAGTGTTCCTACTTGGCAAATGAATATCCTGCAGGGACATATGGAGCATGCTAGACTCCATATTTTCAGTAAGTCCTGAGCAGGAAGGGCTCAACCTTGTCCCTCCCTACTTGTAAACATAATACATTGTGGTGGTATTGTCTGTTCTGACCTGTACCACCTTTGCAGTAGTTGTGTGAAGACCTTTAGTGCAGTAACACTACTCTTAGCCCCTGCAGGTTTATGTGCAGGAGTGAATCTGCACTTGACCATGTGCCTTGGGAGTTGTGAACCCCCAGATAGGCGCCCCACTCTAGCAGGGATGCATCTGTTGTCAGACAACTGATAGGGGCGCTTGTTCAAGAAGAAGAAGCCCCTTCCTTTGGATTGGTTGCCTCTTTTCCTCCATTGGAGGCCTGTAACAATGTCCTTGTTACTAGAATTAGTTTTAAAAGAGGGTCTTGTCTCTGACACCATTGAGCCATGGGGTGACACTGAATGGCTCTGGTCTGTAACCTGGATTCCATGTGGCCAGTAGCTGAAGAAAACTGTCGTGTGATTTTTGGTTCACTCAGCCCGAATGAGCCCACTATTAGTGGAATACTTTTTGCCCTGCGTAGGGGCAGGTAGACCCTGCCATGCAGCGTATTTAGCTCTACTTCTATGAACTGGAGTGCTTGAGCAGGCTGAAGGTCAGACTTACTTTAGATTTATCAAGGACCCTATGGAGTGATTTTATTACCACCAGCCAGTCATCCAGACACGGAAAACTGTGACACCTTATCTTTGAAGGTGCTCCAACCACTCTGCATACTCCAAGAGAGTGACCTGATGAGAGTCTGAACCTGAAGCACTTTCTGTGAGACTCCCTTATGGAGTGTGGAAATAATTGAATACAGTGATGCCAGGAACCCTTTAGGTTTTTCCTGGGGTTTGACATGCTTTGTCTTTTGGTTTTCATGGAGGGACTGGAGAAACAGCCGGGCCACTCACCCCCTTTTTTAAACCTGAATCACCCTTCTCAGGGTGTGTGGCAAGAGACAGCAGTTTCACATGCAGATTTGGAGGGTGCTGGCTGGTCAGAGCCTGAAGCGCCCTAATTTGGCCTCTTTTGCAACTTTTCTAATCCTTTTTTCACTGTTTTTAGTGGAAGGAATTTGAGCTCAGAGACAATCCCTGACTCACTACATCCAGGACCACTTGTCTGTGGTGTCTGAAATACCCCTGCTGTGGGTTCTGCTGATACTGAGACACAGCCCCAGCCTGACAGAAACAAAGGGGACTTGCTGTGGTGTATATATCCACCTTTTTTTCATGCAAGCCTTTATCTTTCTCCAAAGAGGAATTACCCTCGACTGGAAAGTCTATAACCTTGGTTTGAGTATCTTGAGTGAGGTCTGTGACTCGCAGCCAGGCAAACTTCCTTGCCATCCATCTGGCAGCAGCCACTTGAACTGTTATTTGGCTGCTCGCAAACCAAATATGAAAATTACATACCTACTGTAATTCTTGATCTTCTCTTGTATCTTCACCATTCATTACTGCTTGGGTTAGTGCCGGAGGCGCGCACCCGCTACGGGAGTTTTTTTTTTTTTTTGGAGTCGGCTCCAACGGCGCCGCCCTTCAGCGCGACGTACTGCGTCATGCGCGAGGGGCGGCCGTTAGGTGCCATAGACGCCTCCTCTATCTCAGTTCTGGTAGCCGGACAGGCAAAAATAAAGGGTAAGAAAAAAGGAAAGCGAGACAAAAGAGCCGAGGGACAGAAAAAGGAAAGGATATAAACTGATAAAGGAATAAGCCGGTAGAGAATAGACAGAGAAGAGAGAATTCCTACCCTAAGGGACCGCAGGGCCTCCTTTCCGGGGCGGCTCTAGGGGAGGAACAGAGAGAAGGAAGAGAAAGTAGAAGAAGAAGAAGAAAAAAGAGGCATGTTGAGAGGGAGAACAGTGCCCATCGAGCATTGGTTGAGAGGCTTATAGGCTCGAAACTAACAAGGGAGCAATAATCCCAGTTGCTAGGACTGAGGGGAGGTTCAACCGAACCACCTGAACAGATCCAAATGAGGGCAGACTCTCTGAACTCTCAACATGCCAAGTCCCTTCATCCTAGCTGAGGGCTCCTAGACTGCCCGGGCAGAACCTGTTCCGGGTAGAGCACCCACCCAGGAAGGGGACTAAGTCCCTTAGCACCTTGTTAAGTGCTAACACAGTAGTGTATGGGAAAGACTATGCCTTCTCGAAGGCAGTTTTGTATGAAAGATAGAGTGGAACTCAATCAGACTCCCTAAGGCAAGGCAAGCAGACGCTCGGAGCTGACAAGTTCAATCAGCAGCTAGAAGAGCTCAAAATAATACCTGCCAGGAGGATTCTAGACTTTGCTGAGGCCAAGTCAGAGCATGGCCTCTTGGGCTGTGAAACTGCATAACCTGATGAAGGTATTTAGGAATCGCACCCTAAGGGCGGTCAGAAAGAGTTCCCTCAGAATTTAGAGAAAAGTACAACCGTGTTCGTTCCTCTTTACCTTGAGGAAAAAAGGAACCATTCATTAAGAATGGAAAACAAAGTTTTTTGTTTTTTTTTTTGGCATAAAGGCCAAGGGAAGGAAGAGGAACGAGACGGGAGGGGGAGACGCCACAGAAGGAGGCCACTGAGGGGAAGGTGGGTGGGTATCAGTAATGAATGGTGAAGATACAAGAGAAGATCAAGAATTACGGTAGGTACGTAATTTTCATATCTTCCCTTGTCAATCTTCACCATTCATTACTGCTTGGGTGAGTACCAAGCCCCACCTTAGAAAAGGGGGGGGTAGAACCCTGAGGGAACAAGACCCCCAGCCTCCTGCTGGTGAGAAACAGAAGGGGAAGACCCTGGGCTAATCAAAGAGAAGCCTATGGGGGAGAAGAGCTAGGAGGTGCCCCGAGGACGGGGAGACAGAGAAGCCCCTGCAGTAATCTCCTAGCTCTGGAGGGGAAAGAGACAGGTCCCTGAAGCGGGAGCGGATCACCCTACGCCGGCCAGGGGTGACAACCTTGATAGATGAAGCCATGCCGTCCGCCTAATGCAGATCGCTGTCCCCAAGCCTGGAAGCCACCTCATTGGCGTCATAAGATGCCCTTGCTTGGTGTCTTGCCAGCTCCAGGCCTATAGCAGAGAGGGCAATAGCTTGTCTAGTTTGCTCCGTATCAGGCATTGATGCTAAGAGTTGAGAGAGCATGACCACAAATGCCTACTGTAGGCAGCGTGATGAGCCTGATGAGACCTAATGCAGCCATCGCGCGGAGGAAGAGAACACTCTTAAGCCCCACCGGTCGAATTGTAGGAATCGAATCGGTGACTGTGAATCGCCTAGGCGGCGCCTGGAGGAGTCTCCAGGTATACCAAACCCGAGGTGTGCTGGGGAGAGTACCCAGGGATTCTGAAAGGGCACAATACCTTCGTCGACAGTCTGCCGGGGCTGGAGAAGGGGCAGCTGGCGACTGCCAGGAACGGATAGACGCCTCCTGGAAGGGGATAGGCCAGGAAGGTACCACCAGGTGCTGGGCACTGAATTCTCCAAGGAATTCACGTGTCTCCCATTCGGTATTGTCTCGCCTAATGTAGGAGATTCGAAGATCCCTCACCATCCTCAAAAGGAATCACTGATATTCAGTGAAATCAGCATCGGAGGAGATATGAGCAGAGGGTTCCTCTCTCTCAGAGGAGGGAGACGAGGATGATGGAGAGCTCGAGTGTCCAGAAGATTCTTGCAGCGGTGGGGATAGGCGAAAGACCCGCTCATTCATACATCTGACATATGAGGGGAAGGCCGCTGCAGAACCTCTGAACTGCTCCCACGATAACGGGCCTGTAGGACCGACATGGCCTGGAAGAGCGGGTAGTGGCTGCAGAGGAACGGGAGATGGGCACCTACGAAGAGGCAACTGTCCTCTGCTAGGGCTCTGAAATCCGGAGAACGGAGCCCGAGCTGGTGGGATTCCGGACAACAGACCAGGTCGCAAAATGGAACCCTGGGAAAGCTAAACCTGGAAGAGCCCAGAAGGGGATCCTCCCCTGTGACGAACCTGGGACTGCATGGATCCAGAAGGGCAGTCCGCAGCAGCGCCACTGGAGGGGACCCCGGGGTCCAAGAGGGAAAAGCGGGGCCCAGCGCTACGGCTCCTAGCCACCCCCTGAGGGGTAGCCGGCAGAGACCGCACCACTGCACCCCGCCCCTCGACCCCCGGACCTCCGAGAGCGCCCTCCTCCTCGACCCCAGCGTTCTCCCACCCCGAGTGGCTGTAACAGCACCAGGGAGGGTAGCTGTCACGAGCCCCCCAGGAGAGAGAGCCCCTCCCTCCAGCCCCACTCCATCGCCCCCCAGGGATCCAGGACCACCCCTAGCCCGAGGGCCCTCAGGGGAGGACAGCAGCGGGGACAGCGGGAGAGGCCCGCTGTGCCACCTAGCACCATGTGCCACCGGGGACCCTGACTCCGAAGAGTCAGGTTGCCAGGCCGGGTCCACGTCTGAGTCATCGACCTGAAGAGGAAGAGACCAGCTGGACCACAATACTAGCAACCCCGGGGTCCGCAGAACTGCGCCGTGAATGGCGCCGGTGCCAGAGGTGGCGCTGGACGACCTTGGCCCACCCGCACCCGCTAGGCCCGGCCCCGGCTCCCCAGTGGCGCCGCCCAAGGCATCGGAACCCAACTCGGCGCCGCTGAGAGAGTGAACCGGGCCGGCGCCGAAGGCCAGAGCAGCACCGCCAATGGCGCCATCTTGATCACCGGCGCCGCAAGCAGCGCCGGGATCTGAAATGGCACCAGAGGGCGGTGTCAAGGGTCCACCGGTGCCAGGCCCAGCAGGCGCGGGCCTCGACACTGGGGGAACCTGCACCTTCGAGGAGGTGACTGCTGAGGCGGTGTCCCCACCGCGGCCCCGGAAGGGACCACGACGTTCCTCCGACACCACAAAAGAAGCTTCCTCTTCGGCAAGAGAAGAGGAGGAAGCTTCCTCCTCCACGGACCATATAGGCCCGAGAGGGGACCCGGAGGAAGGACCTAGAGACCTTACCTGGGAATCCCGGAGTGACGCTGTCCCCCGAAGGTCGGTGGGGCCTTGCTGATCTTGAATGCGTGGACTTCGAGGACACGACGGTCCATGGAAAAACAGGCGTTGCACATGTCCATATCGTGGTTGGATCCCAGGCAACGGAGACAGACATCATGCCGGTCCAAGACGGAGAAATGCCGGCCACAGGAGCACCGACGCAATAGGGCACGGCCCGCCTTCGACTTACATTTTGCCCCCGAACCTGACATGATGCGAACTAAATAAGACAAAAAACAGCAATAAAGCACTCGGTGCCGTCGACAGAAAATAAAGGAACAGTCTTACCAGAAGACGGCGTCGAGCGAGAGTCACTGGAGAAAGACGAGGAGTCTTGACGCAGAAACAGATGAACTACCGCGCAGCAGGTGCAGCCTCGATGGCGGGAGAAACAGAACGCGAGATAGAGGAGGAGTCGGCACCCTAGCGACCGCCCCTCGCGCGCCCAGCGCTTGATGCGTCGGCTACGAGAGCTGCGCCGTTGAAACCGACTCCAAAAAAAATAAAAACTCCCATAGCGGGTGCGCGCCTCCGGCACTAACCCAAGCAGTAATGAATGGTGAAGATTGACAAGGGAAGATTTAGCTGTTTCAGCTAGATCATCTGACAGGGGAGTCTGGGCCTTGGCTGACATAGCAGGGGCCGACTACCACAGTGACTTTGGTATTGACATAGGTTTGAAATGTGTGCCTGCCTGATGGCCAAGGCACCTGATAAATATATCTTTTGAAGCCATGTTGTCAATTTTTCCCGGAATCCTTGTTAAGAGGATAGGATGCCAGGGGTATCTTTGTCTTGTCACAGGCTGTCACTTTAGCTACTCCTTGGTGGACAGGGTGGGGGAATACATTTCAGTTCCCTCCCTGTCCCGCTGACATTTCTTATACATCTTCTTATCCAGAGGGGAAACACAGCTTGAGTTTGTAAAATCTTTAAAGTATCTTCCCTGAAGAATTCATTCACAGGAATGGGAAATGTTTAGTGGGTGTCAGCCAAATCTTTCTCACCAATGTGAAGAATGAGGAATACCTCAGATGTTCTGTGGGGAAAGACAAACTCATGTTCAGAGGAAACCTCAGATTCAATAGGTTCTCCTCCATTTCATAATAATTACATATTCTTCTTTTTAAATATTAGGAAGACTGCATTGCAAAGGTCTGCTGTTGAGAGGCAGACAGCCCTTGTAAGCCTGAAAGTGTTTTCTTTAGCTGTTCCAGGCATTTTTCCACACTTTTTCCCCCCGGGAAAGTTTACAAATTTCACAATATTCATTTAGGTTATCATAGCCAAGGGAAGCAATACACAACTGTGCTTACTTGTCTTGGCAAATACTTCCCCAATCAGAGCCAGCCTGCAATTTCTGAAGGAGTTGGCAGGCTTTATAGCAGGCACAAAAGTCCCCAAAATGCTATCAGCAAGGGGTCATGTGTGCTTAGTTTTCTTCAGTTTCACTGAGGGAACCAGGGAGTCAGCTGGTTCAACAAGCCTCTTAAAAACTGCTTGTACGCCCATCTCAGGGTAGCAGTTACAGCATTTGTTGTGGAGTCACCCACAGTAACATAGGGTGTCAGCTGGTTAGAGCTGGAGGGACCCTTAGGTGGTGATAGATTTATTTTTTTTAAGCCTTATCCAGGCATTTCAGTAGTTTTTTCAGGACATGTAATGCAGATTTCACTCTGCTTTTAAATGTTCATGTCCAGATAGGTAACACAAGAGAATGTTTGACGTAACAAAATTTCACCACACTGAATACAAGGTTTGAAACCGGATCACCAGTTTCCTTTATAACATTTTCAATGTAAAGCTAATAACAGTTGCAACTGCTAAAGAAACAGAAATATTTTAATTTAAGTTTATTTAGCAGTTGCGGTCGGTTCCAGAACCGTTGCAGGACCCAGGAACCGAGATCAAGTGAACCGAGGCTATCGGTCCAGGAACTGGTATTAGCGGTTCTTAAAACAAACTAATTTAATAAAATGAAGCATAACTAATGGAGTTTTTTAGTCAGAAAACTCTGACAAATATAAAATAAACCTTGGTTTACCCCCAGTGATACCGAACCAGGAGAAACCGAGAAAACTTACAATTTAAACACTAAAACTATGGGTTTACCTAAAATAAAAAGTAAAAGGCAGCAAATGAAATATAAAGAATACTTGTAATATTTTATAAGGTTTCTCGCGTCAGAACAAAAGACGATGAGGATAGGATCTCTGAGCATCTAGTCTTGACAGGCAGAGAGAGAAATCTGAGGGGTTAGAACTAAGGCAGTTAGTATAAGGCAGCATTTGAAAACTGGCTCATGCAAAAGATTCCATCATTTGCATATGTTCCAAATTCTCTCTGGGCAGTTCTACTTAGAAGGCTGACTGCAAAAAGTTATGAATACCTCAGTATTACTGGGGTTAGAAGTTAAATGTTACGCAAACACTAATCAAAAGTGATTTAGGGGACATGGTTAACATTAAACATACTTCATGAAATGTCACCAGCGTTCATCGTTGAGGTTGGAATGGGTCATCTTTGGAATTATGACTGTGTGCAACATAGGTGAACGGGGATGGTTCTGAACGTACACCAGGGCAGGGCATACCGTGCTGCATTTTATTATAGGCAATGTCTACTAACGTCTGGTTGTACGGATGAACACTGACTTCAGGTTAACGCCCCCAGACTGCATGGTTATAAGTAACCTTATAACAACCATGGCTGGTACTTCCAATGTCTCCCTCTGGGATAATTCTGAGAATCACAGTGACAGGAATGTTGCCTCCTGCATTTAACACATCACCAATACCGGCATGTGGGATCACATTTATGTGTTCAATTGGTGTGGTTATGCACTGCTTAATGCTGTCTACATTTAACCATCAATTCCGGCACTTTTCTTTGCATGAGTGTCAATTTGCACCATTCATTGTTGAGCTATGCCACTGCGTCATCATCAGAGGTCTGACAATAATGACCGTTACTTGCATCCACTGGCATGCATGCATGTGTATTACTGTACAAGTATTGCCCTCTGGTAGCAACACAATATCTTCAGTGTCGAAATGTACTTCTGCTCTGTGATGATAATTTTTAAGTGGTTGTGAAAGTTGACTATCCCCTGTATTATCAATAAAACTGTTTATTGCATTCAAATTATTTTAAGTGAAAACGTGCACTTACAAATGAGTCCCACCACCGTGTGAGGCAGGGCCCAATTAGCACTTACTAAAAATTTTTTTTTTGTGTCCCATTATTTTTTATATTGAAAATTTATCTTGTTGATGCCTGCCTCTCCGATGTCATTTCAAGCAACACCACAGCGAGCGGTGCTCCAGAAACCACCCATGGCTGTCCCTAGAATTAAGTTTCATGACTGGAGTAGCTACAGGAATGTCTATTACAGTACTTCATAGCCAGAGCTTCTAATTCCTCCGGCTGCAATGTGCACATCTTGGTGTTATGCCGAGACCAGGTATAGACTGGCAGCCACACTTCCAGTCTATACCTGGTCTTGGCATAACACAGAGACATGCACGTTGCAAACTGGAACAATTACAAGATCCATTTTTCAGTACTGTAACAGACATACTCGCGGCTGCTCCATACATGAAACATCATTATGGGTATAGCCATGGGTGGTTGTGGGAGAACCACTCATCACGGTATTTCTTCAAATGCCAGCGGAGGTGCAGGCAAGATCAACCAGATAAATGTTTAATTTAAAAAATCACGGGGCACTAAAAAAAGCTACGTTTTAGTAAGTACAAATTGGGCCCTTACTCACACTGAGATGCGACCCGTTTTTAAGTGGATGTTGCCTTTAGGTTTTTGTAAGTACCTGATACATGTATGTCAAAGCTGACTTGACGACAGTAATAAATACTGTTCTTGTTCAACACAGACTTGTGATGGTGTTTTGCCTTCTTGATGACGTGGAGGGATTTAAACAGGCCCTTAAAACCCATTTGTGGCATCAAGCCTACCCTGTTTGATTTTATCTGATATCTGAATTTTATAAGAGACTGTATTTATTGCTTGTATTTTTTGTTTTATATTATTGTTAAGGTGCCTTGATTTGTTGAAAGGCACGTTATAAATAATGTATTATTATTATTATGACAATATATACAGTAAGATGAGGCACGGGCTAAGTGGAAACACTGGATGGACAGAACTGAAAAATATGGAAGAGCATAAGAAAAAATTACTCAGCTTAGTAATGTTGTTTCTTCTAATGGAGTCTTGCTGTATTCTGACAAATTGCAGTGATGTCCAACCTTTGAACTGCCCCGGAGATGAAAGAGTTAACTTTCCATGCCAGGCATGGAACGCTGAGCTCGAGCTCGGTTGAGACTCTGTCTGCTGCTGTTTGAACTCAAACCGTCAGATCTTTATGAGCTATACTCACTGGGTGTCCTGTGGGAAACTGTAAACTTACACTAGCCAACTGGCTTCTAAATATAATAAACAGATTTTTGGTCCCAAAACAAAGACTCAAGTCAGGAAACCCAAAAATAAAACAAACACAACGTCCACCCACCCAAACTAAAGGGTGAGAAATAAGGGTGGGGCACCTCTCAGTACCAACACTGCTACTGCCCACCCACAACCCAAAACAAAGGTCCTGAGAGGGGAGGCGGGGGGGGGGAGGTCAGAATACAGCAGGACTCCACTAGAAGAAACAACATTACTAAGGTGAGTAATTTTTTCTTCAAACAACATGAAGTCTTGCTGTATTCTGACAAATTGCAGACTACCAAGCAGTACTTCCATGGAGGGGGGACAGAACCTACCTAGGAAATAGGCTCTGAAGCACTGCTGTGCCAAACCGAGCATCACTCCTAGCCTGGATATCCAGAGAGTAATGCTTGGTAAAACTGTGTACTGTTTTCCAGGTGGCTGCTTGACAAATCTCTAAGATAGGAATATCCCTGGCAGCAGCCAGGGAAGCAGCTGTACCTCTGGTACAGTGAGCCCTCAGGACTGAGGGTGGAGTCCTACCTAGTTTTTCATAGCAAAATTGAATGCAAGAGACAATCCACCTGGCAATAGATCTCTTAGTGGCAGGTTTTCCCTTACCAACCTCACCATAAGTGAGGAACAGCTGGAGGGAGTCAAACCTGCGACCCGTGGTATGCTCTATGTAGTAGCTAAGGGCCCTTTTCACATCCAAACTGTGCAGCCTCCTATCCCCAGAGGAGGAATGGTCAGTGAAGAAAATAGGAAGAGACATAGACTGGTTAAGGTGGAAGTCTGAAACCACCTTAGGCAAAAACTTCCTTTTAGTCCTGAGGACCACCTTATCTCTATGGAAAGAGATAAAATCAGGCTCCACTGACAGGACTTGTAACTCGCTTATGCGCCTGGCAGAAGTGATGGCCACCAAGAAAACAGTTTTCCAAGTCAAGTACTTAAGCTCTGCTGAGGACAAAGGCTCAAAAGGGGGTTGTATAAGATGGGCAATGCAAACATTAAGGTCCCAAACATGGGCAGGGTCCCTGAATGGAGGATTGGTATGAAGCAATCCCTTGAAAAATTAAGAAAATACAGGATGGGCTGAAAGGGAAGAGAGTTTGCCTGCTGAAAGGAAGGCAGAGACAGCTGCCAGATGCACTCTTAGTGTAGCTGGCCTGAGTCCCAAGCTATTAAGATGAACCATATAGTCCAGGACTGTGGACAGGCCAGCAGACTCTGGGGAACTATGCTTCCCAGAGCACCATATAGAAAATCTTTTCCACTTGGAGTTGTAAGTGTTTCTGGTGGAAGGCTTTCGAGAAGCCTTTAGGATATCCATAACACCTTGAGAGAGGTGCAAATCAGCAAACTCTTAACTCTTCAAGAGCCAGGCCTTGAGATTGGGAGATTTGAGATTCGGATACCAAACCCTCCCCTGAGCACATGTTAATAGGTTGTAATTCCTGGGAAGAGATAGGGGAAGGTGGACTGCTAAGGACAACAAGAGAGGGTACCAGGGCTGCCTGGCCCAGTCTGGAGCAATCAGAATCACCTTGCAGGGTTGAGACCTGATTTTGACTAACACCTTGAACAGGAAAGGAAAGGGGGGAAAAGCATACAGGAACTTCCCTTCCCAACTGAGAACTAGGGCATTCAGGGGGACTGAGCCCAACACTGGGGGCCTGCAGCAGAAGAGATGAAGTTGGTGATTGTCTGGGGCTGAAAAAAGATCTATCTGTGGGGTGCCCCATCTGGAGAAGATCACCTTCAAAACCAGGGGATCCAAGGACCATTCGTGATGGCCCTGAGATATCCTGCTGAGAGCATCCGCCAGGGCATTGTCCTTGCCTGGGAGGTGTACTGCTGTAAGAGAGCTGTTCAGGGAATAGGCCAGAGACCATAACTTCATTGCCTCTGTGCACAAGGCCGTAGACCGAGTGCCCCCTTGATTGTTGATATACCACATTGTGGTGGTATTGTCTGTCCTGATCTGAACTACTTTGTTCTGAACAGACTTGGAAAAGCTTGAAGTGCTAGAAACACTGCTCTGAGTTCTAATAGACTGATGTGAAGCAGAGATTCTCAGGAGACCACAACCCTTGGGTGGTCAGGTGCCCTAGTGTGCTACACACCCCAAGAGGGAGGCATCTGTAGTAAGGATTAGAGAATGAGACAGAGTGACAAAAGGAACTCCCTGTCTTAGATTGTCCTGATCCAGCCACCACTGTAATGCCTGGATCAGGGTTCGAGTCACTGGAATTAGTTTGGTCAGAGGGTCCCTTTCTGAGACCAAAAAGCTCTCAAGTGGAACTGAATATCCCTCATTTGAAATCTTGCTCCCTGCACCACTGCTGTAGAGGCAGCCATGTGTCCCAGGAGTTGCAGAAAATGCCTTGCTGGTCGAGACACCTGGGGGTGAATGAAGAGGCCAGTGAAATAAGGGTCCTTGCCCTGTCCAGGGAAGGAAGGCTCTTGTCTTACTGTATCCAGCTCTGCCCCTATGAAGGTGAGGAGCTGCACAGGCTCTAAAACTGACTTTGAAAGATTCAGAAGGAAACCTGAGAAGTGAGCAGTTGCTGAGTTATCTGTAGGTGTGACTTGACTTGGTCTGGGGATTGGCCTACTATGAGCCAGTCGTCCAGGTATGGAAATATGGAGATCCTTTTTCTCCTTAGGAAGGCAACTACTACTGCCAGGCATTTGTGAACACCCTTGGAGCAGAAGTTAGGCGAAGGCAATGCTCTGAATTGGTAGTGGCCTGAGGGCAGCTCGTAACCTGAGGTACTTTTGGTGGGAGCTCTGATGAGAATATGGAAATAGGCATCCTTGAGGTCCAGGAGACTAGCCAGTCCCCTGGCCTTAGAGAGGCAGAATTATTCCCAGAGTCACCATTTTGAACTTTGGCTTTAAAAGGTGCTTGTTTAAATATCTGAGATCCAGGATGGGCCACCATTCTCCTGTCTTTTTGGGGGTTAGGAAGTACCTGGATTACAATCATTTCCCTTTGTGTAGGGGTGGAACTCTCTCTATGACTCTGAGAGCCAAGAGGGAAGAGACCTCTGCTTCCAGGGCAAGTGCCTCTGAAGGATTTGCAGGTGGAAAGGATCTGGTTCTCATCTTTGGAATTTTTTTTGAAGCAGAGAACCAGCCCCTGGCTTACTACTTCCAGGACCCATTTGTCTGATGTTAAAGACATCCAGTCCTGGACAAAGTAAGCCAGCCTGCCCCCTACAGGTGGTGGAGAATCGGCCCTGGCAAACCCATCAGGGTGCCTGTTTGGCAGGGGCTTTAGGCTGAGGGGTGGAAGCAGGCCTGCTTGTGCCGTCTGCCTTTCCCTCTGAAGAACCCCTATGAGCATAAGCAGAAGAGGAGGCCTGGGCTTGGTAAAAGGCCTGAAAGGCCTGCCCCTGCCCCTGGAATGCTGCCTCTGAGGAGTGGCTTGCCTTTCCTTGGCCTGAGCACTCCTGTAGGTGGTCCTGTATTCATCCATTTTTCATAGTTCTCTGTTTGCTCCCCAAACAGAGAATTACCCACAACAGGAAAATCCATGGCCTTAGTCTGGGTATCCTGACACAGGCTAGTACATCTGAGTCAAGCTTATCCTACAAGGGCCACAGATGCAGCCATGACTCTATATGAAACATTACTGGAGTCCACTGCAGCATGGAATTGCACTTGGATGCCTCAATACCATCCGCAGCCACCTGCTACAGCTCCTTGGCAAGCTGTCCAGGGACCTGTTTAGCTAATGCCATTACAGTGTCCCATCTAGATTTCTGATATCTAGCTGTAATTAGCCTGCCTGAGTCCCAAGGATGCTGCCATGTACTGTTTCTTTGCCATGGCATCAATCCTCCTGGAGTCCTTATCTGGGGGGTGTGAAACCAAGGGTATATTTGCCTTATCACAGGCTGCAGCCTGCACTACCCCAACATGACTGCATTGCTGGGTAAGGAACTCCGTATCTGAGCCTGAGAGAGTATACCTCTTGTCCATTCTCTTGTCCACAGGAGGTATAGAATTAGGAGTCTTTAAAATTGTTATTGTCTGTTTCCCAAAGGACTTATGAAGGGGAATAGACAACCTCCTGGACTCTGGGATATCCATCATTTCAACATAGTCAGGCTCCTCCTGGTCATCCACAGCTTCTTCCATAGGAAGCTGAAGAGTTTCAGCCACTTTTTTGTAGAACATAAAATGGGAAGGGGACTCAGAAAGCCTAGGAGGAGACACTCCTGAAGGTCTGTCTGGGGAGATGTCCAGGTCAATGGGCACATCCAGACTTTCGTAATCACCTTCACTATCCTCATACTCTCCTTCCTCCTCCTCCGGTTTATAAAAATCCTCTGAATTATAATCCAGAACCGGGGGAACCGACCAAACCGAGCGCCTTCCTAATGGTGCCGGTTCGGTCGGAACCAGGGATAGCGACTGAACAATCCTTATCGCTTTGGCTATTTCATCAGCGGTCAGAGAAAGAACTTGTGAATCCACACCGGCTGAGTTATCCCTTCTTGTTCTTTTAACTGGACCGACTCCTCGGAGTCGGTTCTCCTTTTGCCCAAAGAAGTTTCGCCCTGGTCAGAGGGCACTCCTTCTGGTTCGGTTGGAACGAACCGGGCTAGCCATCGGGTCAGCGGACTTCTTAGCCTCCTTTCCTGAGCCTACCAACTCTTTTTCCAGGGTAGCTGCAGGAAAATTTTACAAATCTGGCAGTCTGAATGGGGTGGTCAAACCCCAGACAATAAACACAGGTGGTGTGGGATCAGCCTGTAAAGACTTCCCCACACACTACAGTGTTGAAACCCAGTGGGCCCGGTTTTTCTTTTGGGTTTCTCAGACATGGCCAGTCCTAACAAAACTTACCCTTTTTTCGGCAATCCGCTAGGCAAGACACCCTTATCGGTTCCTGACCGTGTTACGGGTCGTGGAAAAAATCGTAATAAAATCCGTTTTTTAGAACCAATAAGGACCGGTTACCACACTCTAAAAGCAGAATAAACTTTTTGAACAACCTGATCGGTTCAAACTGAACCGATCCACGTTCTAAGTTCACACAGAAAAACAACAAAAATAAGCCTATCTAGTACTCACGCAACCACAGACAGAGACTGAACCGGTAGGTTACGGTTTAAATTCGGTCGAAAACTGAGAAAAACGGTACTTTAACCGACAAGTTGAACCGAGCAAAGGAGAAAATCTCCGGAGCGACTGTTCAGTGAGGCGGAGTAAAGAATCTGACGGTTTGAGTTCAAACAGCAAAAGACAGAGTCTCAACCGAGCTCGATCTCAGCGTTCCATGCCTGGCATGGAAAGTTAACTCTGTCATCTCCGGGGCAGTTCAAAGGTTGGACATCACTACAATTTGTCAGAATACAGCAAGATTTCATGTTGTTTGAACAACAGATTCACACCACTGGCACAGACAAACGAGGGGGAGGAACCTGGAACGTATAAGGATACTGCAAAGGCAGGTATACAGGGATGGCAAAAAGCTCAGCAGGCAGGGGAGGAGGAAGAGGAGCTACTCCCTGGCATAGATTCTCAGGGAGGAGGATACTAGAGCACCGGCAGGAGGAGGAAAGGGATGGAAGGCAGAGCACGTGGGGATGGAAGGATGGCAAGGAAGGGAGCTTGGAGGAGGCCTGCAGGTGTAGAGAGGAGGATCTAGTAGAGGATGGGGAGTGTAATGTGAGGGATGTGGATATGCATGGAGGCAGTGAGTAATACGGAGGGAGGGAATGTAGGGATAGTGGAGCAGGGGACTCTGTCCTTGGGGAAAACATGGAGATGGACCCGGTGCAGTGGAGGGAAGGCAAGTGGTTGAGGAGGACAGGTCAGTGAGGGAAAAGAGGTGGGGAGGGGACCCTTGTGCCTAGGGGGTCAGGGATGGACTCAGGTCAGTGAGGGAAGGAAAGTGGTGGAGGTGGACAGCGCTGTGAGGAAAAGAGCTGGGGTGGGGGCCCTTGCTCCTGGGAAAAAAGTGGAGATGGACCAGCGTGCCATTGCAGAAGGGAAGTGGCCAGAGAGGTCAGGTCAGGGAGGAATAAGGGCTGGAGTGGAAGGGACGGCACGGAAACTGGCACAATGGGGCAGGAAGGAAAGTAAAGGAAACTAGGTAGGAGGGATTAGGGGAGGGCAACTGGCATAGCGAGTAGGCCTATGGAAAAGGAGGCGGTAAGAGTGCTTCTCTTGGGTTGACTACATGATTAGGGGGATCAGGTGAGGGGCAGGGTGGAGACCTCCTGTGGTGTTAAGACCAGAGTATACCCTGCGTGATGGTGCACAAGGCAAAACATCTGGTCTATGCTCTGGTGAGGGAGTGTGGTGGGACCCCTGACATAGTGGTGCACCTGGGAACAAACGATATACAGGGAAACAGTGTTGTGGAGATTCAGGCTAGGTGTGGGGACATAGTCAGTGTCTGTCAGGACGTGTTGTGCTCAGTATCCTTCTCGGAGATCCTGCCGGTGCAAAAGGATGGTGTGGGGAATAAGCAAAAAATAAGGGATGTAAATGTATGCGTCAGGGAATGGTGTGAGGCCAGGGGGTATGGGCGCATGCAGGACTAGGGTTGGAACCTTGGTAGACAAGGGACTGTATGCAAAGGACAGGCGCCACCTTAGCAAAGAGGGGAAAGAGATCCTGAAGTTTAGATTGGCAGGGCTCATCCATTCCAGGTGGGGTTTAAACTTGTGTGTGGGGAGGGGCACAGATCAGGAACACCCAAGTGCCTGAGGGATCCTTGTAGGCAGAGAACTGGGAGCCCTCTGGAGGCTGGGGTAGGGGCCATGTTGGAGGTGGTCTGATTAGCATGCAAAGCATGGGTAAAAGATGCCAGAGCTACAGGCACTGTTGTTGTAGAGTGGAATGGATGTGGCAGCTGTCACTGACACTTGGACCACTTCCAGACATGACTGGGACCTAAACTGACCAGGATACACCGTGCAGAAGGGACAGGTTGGAGGAAAGGGAGGAGCATTTATCATTAGGATGGCTTAGGGATAAGCAACGTGGAGAAAGCGTGGCATCAGGTGGAGGCTTAATGGGTCACCCTGCAGGCTCTGGGGGGCAAGTGGGTGAAGATGGAGGTAGTATATAGACCACACTGGCAGGCGGAAGAACAGGAGGAGGACCTGGTGGCAAACCTTAGGGACCACTGTGGTAGATGAGAGGGCAGAACTGTGGTGCTGGGGAATCTGAATATGCCATGAGCAGACTGCAGTACTATGGCGTCCTCATCGGGCAGGAAGCTGTGCCTGCTAGACATCCTCCAGCATGGCGTTTCTTGCCCAGCTGGTGAGTGACCCAATGAGGGAGGGTCACATCCTGGATGTGGTCCTGTCAGATGGTGAGCTCATCAGGGACCTAGCTGTTGGGGACCCACTGGCAGGAAGTGATCACCCATGGTCCGGTTTTCCATGGGCCTGGGGGGTGCGGGGAGAAGCACATGAAAATGTTGGTTGTTGATTTTGGAGGTGCGGACTTCAGGGGGATGAAGAGGATCTTCAGGGGCTACCTACATGAGATCAGGCCAGGTATGGGCACTGAGGCCAAGTGTGAAGTTATAAAAAAAGGGGTTCCTGGAGGCTACCAGGGCCTGCACGAAGGAGAGACACAAGTGGGACAGAGCTAATTAGCCAAGCTGGTGGACAAGGGAGGTCCACTATGTGTTGAGGGAGAAAAAAGGCTGCTTATAGCGATACAAACATTGTTGGGGGGATATATACAAGGGAGAGTATGATATGACAGCCAGAAGGGTCATCAGGGTGGTGAGGTTAGCCAAGGTGGTGACGGAGCTGAGATTGGCACAGGGGATTACAAGGGGGGGAAGGGGTCATGTGCAGAAATAAAAAAAAATACAATTTGCCTCATTGAGATTTGTACCGTTACTTACAACTCCAACACTATGTTGAAAGCCTACCACGGACACTGTGGAATGCTGAACAACTTCCAACCTTAATTTACAGCCAAATCCACCTCAACAAAACACTAAAACAAGACCACCTGGTATCGCTTTACTATCAAGCACTAAATACACAGAGTGACCCTCCCACTACGAATATACGTGTACAATGGATCCGGGAATCGGGATACCAGATATCACTCGAGGACTGGCGCCGAGCGTGTAGTTACTCAGCCTGAGTGACCAGTTCACACCAGTGGCGTGAACACGCATGGAAAAATCTGGTCAGGTATTTTAGAACTCTGGCAGTCACTAGCCACTATTTCCTAACCAGACCAGCAACATGCTGGCGCTTATGCGGAGACTCTAAGGCAAACCACACCCATATCATGTGGTCCTGCCCGGCCCTTAAACCATTTCTTGTACTTCTCCAGACCCATTTACAAGAAATACTAGACCTCGGCTCCAACTGACATTGGAGATGTTCCTGTTCTCATCCTCCTAAAACTCTTAGGGGCCCCAACACCAGATATACTCATTCTCCTCATTACACGCAGCAAGAAAGCAATAAAGAAACTGTGGCTGACATCAAAACCCCACGATAAAAGAGTGGTGGGATATCACAAGACAGATCTATAACATGGAAAAAATAACACACAGTCTAAATGAACAAGAAGAGAAGTTCACCACCAGATGTATCAGATGGCAGATGTACTATATGTTAAAAGACCCGACTTTTGTTCCTTAGGAAGTGAACTCCGGCTAACTAAATCTCCCCCAAGACTGATACAATTGAAATACATACTCTGGGTGTACCCTACCAAGTCTCCTCCTTCTCTCTAATTGAGGAGAAATAGGTATAACAACCTTTTGGAGGAGCTGGAGGAGACCCTTGGAAAGGAGAGGGAAGAGAAAGCCTGAGGCATAAGCAATCCTAGAACTACCTGGCCTCACCACCTGTAGATTGTAACCCAAATGGGAGCTGCTCACCGATACCTACTTACCTTAAACATATATTCAGAATGAACTACTTATTATTACAAAATACAGTACTGTCTTTTCCCTCACAGACTAGCCCACAGGGACTCAAGATCTATGAGAAGAATCTTCCTGCATTACTGGTCTGAGCCTAGCTCTCGACAGCCCGCCACTCCTTAAGAAATATAAGAATCGAATAAATCCCATCTATGTAAGTTATAGCTATTTATATATTTTTGCTGTGAGTTTAAGAATTGTATAAATGAAATAAGCTATGTGAAACCTGATGACATGTATGTATATACTGTATGTTTAAAACCTAATAAAAAAGATATTTACAAAAAAAAGAAGGTGGGAAGGGTTCTTCACATATATCAGAGAAAGGAAAAAAGGGGAGGAGCAGACTACTAAGCTTAGGTTGGGGAGTGGGTGGAGGAGGCAGGGGAGCAGGAGGAGGTACTAAATGATTTTTATCAATCTTCACCAAGGAGGATGGGGGGCCGGGCACTCGCGGGGAGGGACAGGCAGATGTAATAGGGCAATGGATGTAGAAATCCCACTGGGATGGTGTGGAAGCCCTCAAGGTCCTAACAGCGGACAAGCCCAGACAAGATCCATCCCAAGGTCCTTAAGGAGCTGGCTGATACCCTGGCCGCACCTCTGGTGGGCCTTTTTAACTCCTCCCTTTAGCCAGGTAGGGTGCCTCAAGACTGGAGGATGGCCCATATCGGGCCTATACACAAGGGAGGCTCACAAGAGGAGCATGGAAATTACAGGCCAGTTAGCCTGACGCCAGTAGTGGGCTAAGTGAGGGAGGTCATCTTGAAAGAGAGGCTGGAGGGGTTTCTGAAGGCACGGGGCCACCTAGATGATCGCCAGTATGGCTTTGTTAGGGACAGAATGTATCAGACCAACCTCTTAAAAGTTCTAAGAAGGGTGATGATGTATGGCAAAACATACAAGGACAAACTGAATCGCTAAATATGTACACCCTGGACAAGAGGAGAGACGGTGGATGTGACTGATACATTCAAGTAATTGATGGTGATTAACAAAGCAGGTGTTGAAGTGTCACTTCAGCTGTGAAAGGGTAAGGAGTAAGGGGAACAGGCTGAGATTGAGGGCGGATATTTAGGAGTGACAGGAGGAGACACTGCTTCGTGGAGAGGGTGGTATCTAAGCTGAATGCCCCATGACAGTGGGTGATCCGATTCAGAACTGTGGGTAGCTTTTAAAGGGTGTGGGACAGGGTGGTGTATAGGAAGTGTTATCACAAGTTGGTGAAGTGAAGTACAGTGCTCCCTCTCTATAAAGAACCACTCTATAACAAACACCCTCTTATGAAGAAAAGCTTTAATGGCTAACATTGTCTCCTAATTAGGCTAAATAACACCTCACTATGTCAGTGAACGCCTCAGCCAGCTCCAGACATGTTTGTTATAGAGAGTGACCATTGTACTATTTACACTTTTCTGACACTGGTGAGGACTCATCTGGAATACTCTGTGCTGTTCTGCATTGCTAAATTCATGTAGATGACCTAAAAGGAGAGTAGTCCGACAAATCAGATATTGCCTTCATTACAACATTAGACATCCAAGTATTATTTACATGAACTCATTAATCACCACTTTCAACATAAGCTGAAAAGCGATGACAGGACTGAAAAGCAGTTCTGGAGACCCAAGCTCCGCAAACACATAGACAGGATGGAGGCAGTCCAGAGGAGGGCAACTAAAATGGTGCAGGGTCTGCACTAGAAGACATATGAAGAGAGACTTAAGGAGCTTAATATGTATAGCCTCGAGGAAAGGAGGGAGAGTGGAGACATGACAGAAACTTTCAAGTACCTCAAGGGAATCAACAAAGTCCAAGAAGGTAACATCTTTCAGAAAAAGAGGTGTGCAAGAACAAGGGGGCACAATTTGAAGATTGAGGGGGCAAGGCTCAGAGGTAATGTGAGGAAGTATTTTTTCACGGAAAGGGTTGTGAATGCATGGAACAGCACTTCCTGAGGAGGTTGTGGAGTCAAAAACAGTGGTGGATTTCAAGAATGCATGGGACAATCATAAGGCAATTCTAGGGGTTGGGGGTAGGAAGAAGTAGGCTGTTGGTTAACTAGGATCTGCAGCTTATACATTAGGTAGGGAAATGGGCAGACTGGGTGGGCCATGCGGTCCTTATCTGCCGTCAAATTCTATGTTAAGTCCTATTACATAACATTCGAAAATAAGTTAAAATTGTAACACATACTGTACTATACACACTTCAATAAAAAGGTCAACAGCAGGTGATGCTACCAATATAACCATAAGGTGACTGTTACGTTGCTGTCCAATTCCAGGCATCCATTATGAAAGCAAGGTACATGAACAACTATAGTGCTGCTAGCGACATAATAATCGACAAAAGTCCACTGAGTGATTACAATCTTTATCAGGTTGTATTTTCCAATAATCTATAATGTTGCTGTACTTCGTTAATCAGTCTTTGCAAAACATGATCTGTGTACAGCGATCACCTCTTCCTTTGCTATTTTTGAAAATTAGGCACAAAGTGGGGGTGGCATTCTGTCTATCACAGTCCCATCATCATCAGCAGCTGCACTTGACAATGCGGACACTTCTGTCACTTTTATTTTATGGACCTCTTCCATGAGCTCTTCTACATTCTCTGAAGAGAAAATGTTAACTTCAATGCATGCACTACACATTCTGTAAAGTTGATTTTCATGCAAGGCCAATGATGGTCAACATACCGTAGGTGCTATCCATAGTGATCTTAGGTTACTGCAAACCCACCTTTTCTGTACTTGGGGTACGTACACCAAAACTGTTCATTGCCAGCCTTGTTCTTGCTGTTTCTCATGCACAGTTTTCATTGAAATGAAGTGCAGCAATAAGTAGCCTAAAAATATATGTATACTGAGAATGCATTACTCAATCCGCTCAAAACATCATATATATATCCTACAACAGTATCCACTGTACAGTAGTACAGTACAACATGTAAGCAGCATTGCTGTTTAACCTGGGATAATACCTTATTGACACTGCTACTGTATAATGTAACACTGGCAGTCACCAGCGTGAGCTGCATGGTTTGTGCGGGTGGGGGTGGAGTGGAGGGGTTGGGTGGGGAACCCACAACCAGGGCATATAAGGCTATATACAGCACCTTAAAGTAGTTTCATACAAAGCAGTGTTTGGAGTGCAGTTGGACACTGTGCTAAACTTTGTGAAATGGCGTGCCTCCTCTTACCTACTTTTCATTCCAAGTAGCTGAGACCAGTATGTTTATGTGAAAACTGCAAGATGACACTATGGTATCCTTCTATGGCACTTGTTTGCACATCTGGCGACATCGTCGATGCCTCCTACAAGCAAACGCTTTCGACATATGATCTCTGCCAGTGTTATTACCGCCTTGCTGACTATGGTTATTTAAAAATAAAACATAGTCACAGCACAGATATTTTCAATTTAACTCAGGCAATTACAAAAATGTGACTATTTTACCTAAATTATTAATCCAATATATCTTTATATATATACGTATGTGTGTGTGTGTGTGTGTGTATATATATATATATATATATATATATATGTATATGTATATGTATATATATTTAAAATGAAGACCACCAGGATAAAGTGCAGTATCACAAGTTTACTGCATGACAAAGGGATTAACTCCCATTGAAATTGCACTGTTTGTTGCAGTGAAGTATACTGCATATAGGCCAGGCCATAACAGAATAACTGCTGGTGCTCACCTCACGCAGGTGGGGAAATCACGAGCCTGTACATAATTCAGGCCAATTCATGCATAAGCACCATGGTACATAGAAAGAGGAGACAGCTATATTACTGTGATCAATATGGTTTGAGAGAGCTTTTCACAGGAAGGCAGGCATTACAACTACAGGATATTGGCCAAGGGTGGTGGCTAGTCGGTTAAGTGAGCTACCCCCGACAGACCGTCGGTATATCAGGCATTATGCACACCCAGTTGCATTGTGAGGCACAAGGGTGCAGCCCGAGTGACCTCCAACCAACTGGGAAATGCAATAATGCCTGGTATACCACAGTCTGTGGTGGGTTATAGCTCACTTATAATAATGGTTATGTTTAAACAAAAATATCAAAAATATATATTTTATGCTGTTTAAACAAGAAAAAGGGTCTGTATTCTGTCGAAACAGGGGACAAGCATTACAACCAGGGGTCAACCTTAACTTTTTTTTGCACTAGCCACACAGGCTAGTGAACCAGAGATTGCACTAGCCCACAGACATCTGCAGTAGCCCACAGTCAGTATGGTTAACAGTGATTTGTTAAACGAAAGGCAAATAAAATCGCATTTGTCCTGCCAACAGTCTGAACAACTACCAAATGATTTTGCACTGTGCCTTTAACTGCAAACCGCACATACACTCTCTCAGCTTCTGTGACTGAAGAGTCAGTGGTTCTGTTACTGATGACTGAAATGAACTTTGTTCCCATAATTTTACCTCGTAATACCATGTGTTCAACCTCGGCTACATAGTGGATAACGTTGCAGGCATATTTGTCCTTCTAACATGCTGAACCGATATCTAGCCCTTTCATATCATCAAGGCTGCACATCCACACAAAGTCTGTGAAAGGACGTCCTTTCTTAGCAATTGCTTTGCATGTGCAAAACAGTTTATCCAGAGGGTTAGCGTTGCTTTATTCATGTTCTTCAGCATTCCCTCCACATTACTTGCCCTGGAGTAGCAGTGCTGGCATCCTCCTTTTCTTTTGCCCTAGCATGAGCTTCACTGATATTATGGGATGAGACAGAGTAAAGTCAGAAGTTATCTGTACCGAAATGAAAATTATTGTTATTGCTCACCTTACCCAACTGTATTTCATGTTTGATACACAAATGGCAGAACTTCAAATCTTTTGCACCATCATACCCCAAACAGTCATAGTTTTCTAGCCAACATTGCTGGAACTTACCACTTGGCTTTGTCTTTTTGTACTCATGATCTTTTATTTGTTTGTCTTCATCAGCATGCTTTCTATTAATGTCAGCTGGGTTACTGACTTCTTTAATATATTTCCACATTTTCAGATCTGTAGTTAATAAAGTTGAGTCTCGAAAAGTGTGTGTATCTTTTCTTCCCTTTTCCCACCACCACCCAGATCCCACAAATGCTCGATCGTTCTAGTTCTATTAAAAATGGTCACCCCAAAAAAAAAGGTTAAGGATAAATTCAACAGCATCAACCCATACTGTAATTTATTTATTTTTATTTTGGCAACAAATAACTCCCCTCAGGTACAAGACCCATTTACGGGGACACGAAGTAAGTGACTTGCTTAGGGTCTCACAGTATGCTAGTGGAGGCTGTGGGAATTTAAATCCAGATCTGATGGATGTACAAAGCCCATTTACAACCTGTTGCTCTCTCTGTTAAAAACTCCAGTTTTCCTTTTCATGACAGCCAATGTATTCTGATAGCTTTGACCACCTTTCTGATAACTGAACTACTGTATCAGTACTTGTGTATCCTCAGTACTTCATTGTGTTCCCTGTACCTCATCAGTTACTGCTGTTTCTTTTCAAATGTCTAAGACATCATACTCCACAATTTCAGACACACCATTCCACGCTATTTATTCCAATGGCCTGTAAAGGTGTAGCTAATGTCATGGAATGTTCAGGTTGGTAGTATAAAAAATAAGGGCAGCAGCTGCTGAGGACTTAGGACAGAAATAATCAACACAGTGACAAAGGCAACAACAACGTGAAAACTAATTTGAAAAAGTGGGTCTAAAACATATGAGAATATAGGAAAACCAAAAAGGAACCCATTACAGCATATAAAGGTATATAAACTGTTTCCTGGCATGGCAGTCAATGACCATACAAACATTCTGGGTTGAAAAGATTAGGTTGATTTACTGCTAATGGTTTTAATGACCATACTTTACACCTCCTAGACAGACTGGTTTTACAAATAAAGGCCTGTGATTAGTGACATCATTTTTTTTTTTTTAGTATTTGGTAACTGGGTAAGGCCCAGTATGCACAAGAGCTTGTTTTCAGGGGCAACCTGGGAGCACTGGGCGGTTAAGTGACTTGCTCAGAGTCACACAGTATGCAAGTGGAGATTGTGAGAATCAAACTCAGATCTGGTCTGCTGGATGTATCAAGCTTGTTTATACCTCGTTCCTCTAACCTCTAGGCTATACTGCCAGCCAACATCAGAACTTTTTGTAACCTGAACATGCATGCAACAGTGAATGATTTGATACAATCAGTTTTAATACTATCTGAGCACTCAGAATGGCCCCAAAACTGGACTACACTAAATTAAAACCGGATGACCAGATAAGGACCCTGAAAACTGGATTATCCGGTCTACAACTGGACAGGTGGGCGGTGGCAACCCTAGACCTGTGCTGATCCTGGACACAGTCACAAATCTGCCTGCCATAAATACTGAGCTAAACAAGGAAAGGAAAGGAAAAGGAGAAAGGATCTTTACCAGCAAAAATAAAAGCAGTAGTTAGTATAAAAGGAAACAGTTTGTGAATGCACTACACACAGACATCTATTTTCTTCATTTCACTAATTCTAAGGCAGCACAGTTAAACCCCTATGAAAAGGACCTGGCTTTAAATTAAATAAGTCATATTTATGTATTTGTTTGTTTATTTATTTGATACCCGCGTTGAGAATAGAACTGCAGCTTTCCACAGGAGGAATTGCACTAGCCCAGCCGGGCAAGTAACAGAGATTCTGCACTAGCCCGCAGCAATCTGCACTCGTACCCGGGCTAGTAAATGAATGTTAAGGTTGACCCCTTATTACAATATACTGCTCTGGGCATCTCTCACTGTCACTGGCGACTGCAGAACTTTCCCTGTAAATTAATTATAAACAATAAGGCATTGTTTCGCTGTAATACAATGCGCATTGCGGAATTGCACAGACAGATTTACAACGCAATGCATGCGACACTGTGAAATGGTGCATCTGGAAACATGAATACAGGTATGGTTTCGTGCTGAAACCACAACTGCAATTAACAGCTGCAGAAATCACATTTTACACTGCTATGAAGGTAAATTTTACAACATCTTGGCTATAGTAAGCATTTAACCACAATCAAAACAGTTACCATACTATTGTGCAGTTTCGTGTTCGAACCCTACTACTAAAGTTCTACGTTTTACAAAAATAACAATATGCTGTAAACGATCATTCACCTTCATAGCAGTGTACAATGTTATTTCTGAAGTTGATAATTGCTATTGTTTCAGTGTGGAATAAGTTCACTGCTGTGCAACTGCAAAACTGATCGCATGAGAAAGCGAGTGGGTAGGAAATAAGAAAAAATTACTTACCATAGTAATCTTGTTTCTTCAGAGGGATCACTCATTATGATTAAACTTAATGCAGTCAGCCTTCTGTGTTGAACTGCCCAGAGAGATGGAATATTATGTAAATTATGGAACGCTCAGTTGGCTCATGCCACTTTCAAACTGCTGCCCTAGCAACTGCTGCACTCTGAGTGCTTTAGATTCTTACTAACTGGGTAAAAGACCCACTAGCTAAAAATTAACAAACCTTAAAAATAATATTTTTTGCCCTTTCAGGTCAAAACATCCTTGACCAACAAAACTAAGAAACTTGAAACCACCTGGACACCAACTAGCTAAACAAAGTGAGTCTTTATCTTAACCTATATAGGAGAAAGAAAAAACCCTAATGCAGGAATGCAGAGAACTTCTATAGGTTCTAGTAGGGGAGGTACGGAGGGTCTTTAATCATAATGAGTGATCCCTTTGAAGAAACAAGATTACTATGGTGAGTAATTTTTTCTTCTAACCCCAGAAATCACTCATTATGATTAAACTTAATGCAGACTACCAAGCAGTACCTTAGGAGGTTGGGCAGAGAACCTATTTTGGAAACAAGCTCTGCAGTACTGCTGTACCAAACCTAGCATCACCTCTGGATTGCAGGTCCAGGCTATAATGCTTTGTGAAGGTGTGTACTGTTTTCCATGTAGTTGCTTTACTGATTTCCAGTAGCAAAATTTCTCTTGAAGCTGCCAGTGAAGCACCTGTGCCCCTGGTGGAGTGTGCTCTCAGGCCCAGAGGTACCTGTTTACCCACTTTACTATAACAAAACTGTATACATTTATTTATTTTATTTATTTGTTTTATCAGGAATGGCATACTGAGCGGTTACAGCTCAATTCCAAACGATCCTGGGGAAAGGGACAATTGGAGCATATAACATAAACACAAATAGGAAGTACATGAATGTGATTTCATATGCAATACAGTAGAGGAGGACTGTACATGATTACAGTTACACTATACAGCGTGTTAGAGACCTCCAGGGAGAAACTGGAGTGAGCAAAGACATGACATAAGCAGAATCACATGAAAGCAGATACATTTTACAAACTTTGGGGAAATAGTGCATGTAACTATTATCAATTTGCAGAATTAGCTATGAAATCAAGCAACGAGGGAAAATAGAGAGGATATACATGGATTAGATGGAGGACTGCCATCTGTAACCCCTACATTATGCTCAACATAGCATGAAAGCAAAACGTGGGGGAGGTGTGCTAAGAGTAACGACAGAAGGGCCTAAACACGAGTAGGGGCTTGAAGTTTCAACTCCTAAAGTGGCCCTATGTGCAGGCGCAAATAGTGGAGAAGTGTGCCTTGAGGAGGAGATTTAGGTGCAACGAGTTAGCGAAGTCACGAATGCCTGCTGGGAATGCGTTCCAAAGTTTGGGCATGAGGTATCTGTACGCCGCTTGGCCCCTTGAAGTGGCCATATGCGGGACATATAGTAGCCGGGAGCTACCACTCCTGAGGGAGTAGGTGGATTGTGGTGGGTCTGAGAGGGCAGATGTAAGGCAGGGGGGAAAGGACTGTGACCAGAATTTCGCTGCCACTATCCAGAAAGCAATTGTACATTTTGTTGCAGCTCTGCCCTTACCAACTTCACCATATGTGAGAAAGAGTTGTGACTGACTTGTCCTGTAAGATCTGGTTCTGTCAATGTAGTGTCTGAGAGCCCTTTTGACATCAAGGAGTGAAGTCTCCTTTCTGGAGAACTGGAGTTGTCTGTAAAGAACACAGGTAGAGTGATAGACTGATTTAAAATCAGATACCACCTTGGGAAGGAATTTTCTATTAGTCCTAAGGACTACCTTGTCCCTGTGGAATGAGACGTAGTCCACATCTGTGCACAGGGCTTGTAATTCACTGATCCTTCTGGCTGAAGTAATGGCAACCAGGAAAACGTTTTCCAAGTGACATACTTCAAATCTGCGGTTGCCATAGGTTCGAATGGTGCATCCATGAATTTAGCAATGCAAATATTTAGATTCCAGGCCAGAACCAGTTCCCTTACAGGAGGGTGCAGAAGATTAAGGCCTTCAAAATATTTTCTAAATATTGGATGAGAAGCCATAGAACTCTCCTTACCAACTGACAGGTAAGCAGAGACTGAAGCTAAGTGAACCTCGAGGGTGGAAGGCCTCAGGCCTAAGGAATGTAAATGTGTAAGGTAATCTAGAAGAATAGCCAAATCAGCCCGGAAAGGGCTCAAGCCTTTACCTGTACACCATATTGTAAATCTTTTCCACTTAGAGGCATATGTCTTCTTAGTAGAAGGCTTCCTGGAACCCCTAAGCACTGTCAGCACCTGTTCTGATAGATTAAGTTTAGCAAACTCTAAGTCCTCAAGAACCATGCCTTGAGCCTCAGTGATATGAGATTGGGTTACAGGATCCTGCCCTGAGAGGAGGTTAACAAGTTGTGCCTCCTGGACAGATGAACAGGGGAAACCACTGACAGAGACAGCAGAAGAGAGTACCAGTGCTATCTCGCCCAATCTGGAGCCACCAGTATCATTTTTGCTGGTTGGGACCTCAATTTCAGTAGAGTCCTGAATATCATAGGGAAAGGAGGGAATGCATACAGAAATTTACCTGTCCAATCCAGGTTCAAGGCATCCAGGGGGATTGTGCCCCTTAGAGGAGGCCTGCAACAGTACATTGGAAGCTGGTGGTTTTCTGGGGAGGAGAAGAGATCCACCTCTGGAGTGCCCCATTTTCTGAAAATTGTACTGAGCACCTGAGTATTCAGGCACCACTCGTGGTGGTCCTGACTTATCCTGCTTAGAGAGTCTGCCAGCACACTGTCCTTCCCTGGAAGGTGTATGGCTGACAGGGATACTCCCACGGAGTATACTTGGGACCACAGTCTCATTGCTTCTGTGCACAGTAGCTATGACCTGGTACCCCCTTGCTTGTTGATGTAATACATGGTTGTGGTGTTGTCTGTTCTGACTTGCACCACTTGTTTTGCAGGTAAGGAGTGAATGTTTTCAAAGCCAGGTAAACAGCCCTGAGCTCGAAGAGATTTATGTACAACAGATACTCTTGGGGGGACCATGTGCCACTTGCTGTGTGCTCTAACATGTGTAGCCCCCAGCCTAGAAGAGAGGCATCTGTTGTGAGGATTACTGAAGGTTTTTCCCTTATAAAAGGCACACCCACCCTGAGGTTGTGCTCGTCCAGTCACCACTGTAAGGTCTGGACTAAACTTTCTGTGACTGGAACCAGTTTGGACATAGGATCCGTCCTTTGAGACCAATACTGTCTGAGATGGAAATAAGTATCTCTCATTTGAAACCTGGAGCCCATTACCATTGCAGTGGCAGATGCCATGTGGTCTACTAGCCTGAGAAATTCTCTGGCTGTTCTGGGTCTCCCGGACACAAAGAATTTTGCAATCTGCAGAATGCTTGTTGTCCTGTCCTGTGGCAGGAGGGCTCTGCCCTGTCTGGTATTTAGTTCTGCTTCAATAAACTCCAGCACCTGGAGTGGTACCTGTTGAGATTTTGCTTCGTTTATCAGAAATCCCAGCGACTCTAGTGTGGATTTTGTGAGCTCCAGTGACTGTACTGCATGCTGCAGAGACTGTCCTACTATTAACCAGTCGTCCAGATAGGGGAAGACTGTTACACCTTGTTTTCTCAAAACTCTACCACCACTGATAGGCACTTTGTAAAACCCCTGGTGCCAAAGTCAGCCCAACAGGGAGAGCTGCAAACTGATAATGGCCTGAAGCCAGCCTGAATCTCAAGAATTTTCTGTGAGATGGTCTGATGGGAATATGGAAATAAGCATCCCTAGATCAAGGGAGGCTAGTCAGTCTCCCTTTTGCAATGAAGGAATGATTATGGCAAGAGTGACGATTTTGAACTTTGGTTTCAAAATGTGCTTGTTCAGAAGTTTTAGATCCAAAATAGGCCACCAATCCCCGTTTTTCTTCCTTATGAGGAAGTACCTGGGATAAAAAACTTTTCCCCTGCTTATTAGAGGCACCACCTCTACTGCTTTGATTGCTAGCAGATGTTTTACCTCTGCCTCCAACAGAATCCTGTGTGCAACTGTTACCGGAGCAAAGGTTCTTGTTCTCAGCTGTGGGAATGATTTGAAACTGAGTGATAGGCCCTGGCTCACTACCTCCAGCACCCACTTGTTTGTGGTGATGGAATGTAAAGCGTGAAGGTAATGAGCCAGTCTGCCACCTACTGGTGGACCTGTAATAGGGGATGCGACCTGTACTAGCCTATCAGGGATTCTCTGCAGGCTGTGCCTGAACCTGTGGTGCAGGAGCCGCTCTTCTCATGGCTCTCCTGCCCTTCCTCTAAAATAACCTCTAGCTTGCTGCTGAGGCTGAGAGGCTAGTGCCTGAAAAAAGGTCTGGGATAAAATCCTACCTCTACCTTCCCTACTCTGGGATCTATAAGAGGTGAAGGGCCTATCCTTGGAATTGCTCTGATCGTGGATTTATATTCCTCCCCTTCTTCATGTATGCCTCAGTTTTATCCCCAAACAAAGAGTTGTTCTCAGGGAAATCCATTGCTTTGGCCTGGGTGTCTAAAGTTAGGTTGGTGTCTCTAATGCATGCAAACCTCCTGAGTGAAACAACAAAGCCATTAACCTGGATGCAGTATCATTGGCATCCACTGCCATATAAATTGGTACCTGGTAGAATCATGTACAGCCCTTGCTGTATCTTGCAAGTCTACAGCCACTTCATCTGGGACCCCATCAGCCAATGCTAGAATAGTGTTCCATAGAGCTTTTTGGTACTACACTGAATATGCCATGTAACTGGCCTGCCAAACTAATAAAGAGGCAGCCATGTACCCTTTCTTTCCAATAGCATCCATTTTTCTTGAATCTTTGTCTGGTGGATGAGTAGCCAATGGGATCCTGATCTTGTCACAGGCAGCAGCTTGGACTACTCCCTCAGGATCAGGATACGTAAATAGAAAATCAGCTGTAGTTCTGTCCAGCTGGTATTTCTTGTCAGCTTTCTTATCCACACCAGGGATAGAGGTTGGAGTTTTAAAAATCTGCACTGCAGCCTTTTTTAAAGATTTATGCATGAGCAGAAGTAGACGTTTCGTGGAGGTTAACCCCATCATTTCTAGAAAGTCTGCCTTCTCCATATCCTCCTCTGTTTCCTGAAGAGGAAGGTTCAGGGTTTCCACCATATTCTTAACAAAAGCATAGCGGGAGGAGTATTCCTCAGGATCCCTGGGAGGAGATCCAAACTCTTGCTCAGGAGAAACCTCTGGATCTATTGGTTCCTCTTCAAAGTCATCCTCCTCCTCCTCACCAAACACTTCCAGCACTTCTTGCCTTGCTGGGGCTGCAGGAGGAACCGGGCAGTCGGTGTAGGAACGGGACTGCACCCTGCAGGGCATGAACACTTGCAGTGCCTTAGCAATGTCCTCAGCCGAGGGCATAATATGCTTCTCTGCTAGGAGCTCCTTAGCCTTCTCGGCTGGAGGTGCAGCGACATGCTTTTCTTTCCACTTTTTCTTTAATGGAACAGGTTCAGTGCCTGTTTCCATAGCCCTTTTTGTTTTACCTTGTTCAGGTTTATCTGAACTCATGTCAGGATCCTCGGCTTTACCTCCCTCCTTTTTGTGGGATGAGGAAGAAGCAGAATTATCCCCAGAAGCAGAAGCCATCTCTTCCAAAATTTGAGACCTTTTCTTTAATGTTTTGGGGCAAAAGGTCTTACAAATATTACAATTGGTAAATATGTGACTTGCACCCAAACAAGAAATAGAGAGAATGTCTATCTGCTTTTTGCTATAAGTAGCCCACAAGACTCAACATTTAAAACCTGTGGGTCCTGCGTTTTAGGTTTTTAGGTTTATCCAAATGGACCTCTGACATTTAAGCTAGGCAAAAAAGATTACTTCAAAAGAAAAAATTACTCACCTTAGTAATTATGTTTCTTCTAATGGAGTCTTGCTGTATTCTGACAATTGCTGTGATTCCCAACCTTTGAACTGCCCCGGAGAACAAATAGTTAACTTTCTATGCAGGGCATAGAATGCTGAGCTCGAGCTCAGTTGAAGTCTCTGTTTGGAGTGATTCAAACCTAAACCGTCAGATTCTTACGAGCCCAACTAAACCAAAAATTCTATGTGGAAATTGTAAAAATTCTACTAGCCAACTGGCTGAAAAAGTTTTGGATTCCCAAGGAAGACTCAAGTCATATAACAATAATAAATCAGCACCCAAACAAAAGGAGGAGGGTGCAAGCAAAAAACACCCCTGGGGTGCAACACTGCACCTGCCCACCCACTTCCCAAAAACAGGTTCTGAGAGGGGAGGCAGGGAGGGAGAGGAGGTCAGAATACAGCAAGACTCCATTAGAAGAAACATAATTACTAAGGTGAGTAATTTTTTCTACAAACAACATGAAGTCTTGCTGTATTCTGACAATTCCAACTACCAAACAGTACCTCCAAGGAGGAGGGACAGAACCTACTTTGGGAATAGGCTCTGAAGTACTACTGTGCCAAACCGAGCATCACTCCTAGCTTGGATATCCAGAGAGTAATGCTTGGTAAAGGTATGGACTGTTTTCCAGGTGGCTGCTTGACAAATTTCTAAGAGAGGGATATCCCTGGCAGCAGCCAGAAAAGCAGCTGTACCTCTTGTGGAATGAGCCCTCAGGCCTGAGGGTGGAGTCTTTCCCAGCTTTTCATAGCAGAATTGTATACAATACACAATCCACCTGGCAATAGATCTTTTGGTGGCAGGCTTGCCCTTCCCCACTTCTCCATAAGTGAGGAACAACTAGAGGGAGCCAAACCTGTGACCCTTGGTACGCTCTATGTAGTAACTAAGGGTTCTTTTGACATCTAAACTGTGTAGCCTCCTCTCTCCTGAGGAAGAATGATCAGTGAAGAAAACAGGGAGAGACATAGACTGGTTTAAATGGAAGTCTGAAACCACTTTGGGCAAGAACCTTCTATTGGTTCTAAGGACCACTTTATTCCTGTGAAATGAGATAAAATCAGGTTCCACTGACAGGGCTTGCAATTCACTGATACGCCTGGCAGAGGTAATGGCTACCAAGAACACAGTTTTCCAAGTCAAGTACTTAAGCTCTGCTGAAGACATAGGCTCAAAGGGGGGTTGCATAAGTTGAGCAATGCAAACATTCAAATCCCAGGCAGGGGCAGGGTCTCTAAAAGGAGGATTGGTGTGAAGCAATCCTTTAAAAAATTTACAGAACACAGGATGGGAAGATAGTGAGGAAGACTTCCCCACAGACAAAAATGCAGAGACAGCTGACAAGTGTACCTTGAGAGTAGCTGGTCTGAGGCCGAGGCCATTAAGATGGACCATATAATCCAGAACCGTAGGCAATTCAGCAGTGTCTGGAGAAACATGTTTCTTAGAACACCAAATGCTGAAACTCTTCCATTTGGAGTTGTAAGTCTTTCTGGTGGAGGGCTTTCGAGAAGCCTTGAGGATACCCAGAACCCCTTGGGAAAGATGCAGATCTGCAAACTCTAACTCTTCAAGAGCCATGCTTTGAGATTGAGAGACTGAAGATTGGGGTACCAAATCCTTCCCAGAGAGGATGTTAACAGGTTGTAATTCCTGGGAAGAGACAGGGAAGATGGACTGCTAGGGACAGCAACAGGGGTACCAGGGCTGTCTGGCCCAATCTGGAGCAATCAGGATCACCTTGCAAGGCTGAGACCTTATTTTACCAAACCTTTGAACAGGAGTGGGAAGGGGGAAAGGCATACAGAAACTTCCTTCCCAATTCAGAATCAGGAGCGTCCAGAGGACTGAGCCCAGGACTGGAGGTCTGCAACAAAAGAGAGTTGGTGATTGTCTGTGGCTGCAAAGAGATCTATCTCTGCAATGTCCCACCTTGAAAAAAATCACTTTCAACACCTGAGGGTCCAGGGACCATTCGTGATGCCCCCCCTGAGAAATCCTGCTCAGTGCATCTGCTAGCACACTGTCCTTGCCTGGAAGGTGAACTGCTACAAGAGAGGTTTTCAGTGAATAAGCCAGGGACCACAACTTCATGGCTTCTGTGCACAAGGACGTGGACCGAGTGCCTCCCTGCTTGTTGATGTACCACATGGTGGTGGTGTTGTCTGCTCTGACTTGAACCACCTTGTTCTCTACTGACTGCGAGAACGCTTTTAGGGCGAGAAAAACTGCCCTGAGCTCTAGAGGACTGATGTGGAGAAGGGACTCTTGGGGGGACCACAGCCCCTGGGCAGTAAGGGAACCCAGGTGGGCTCCTCAGCCCAGGAGAGAAGCATCCATGGTAAGGACCACTGAACAAGGCTGAGCAACAAAGGAACACCTTGTCTTAAATTGTCCTGATCCTGCCACCACTGGAGGGCTTGGATCAAGGTCAGAGTCACTGGGATCAGTTTGGTAAGGGAATCCTTCTTCTGAGACCAGAAAGCTCTCAGGTGGAATTGAATATCCCTCATCTGGAGTCTGGCCCTTGGATCACTACTGTTGAAGCTGCCATGTGGCCTAAGAGCTGGAGGAAATGCCTTGCTGGTCGAGATAACCTGAAGGCTGAAGGAAGAAGCTAGTTCCATAAGAACCCTTGCCCTTTCTAGGGAAAGAAGGCCCTTGCTCTGAGTGTGTCCAGTTCTGCCCCTATAAAGGTAGAAGCTGGACTGGTTGAGGAACTGACTTGGGAAGGTTGAGAAGAAATCCTAGAGAAATGAGCACTTGTTGGATCACTTGTAGGTGAGACTTGACTTGGTTTGGAGACTGACCCACTATTAGCCAATCATCCAGATAATGAAAAATGGAAATCTTTTGTCTTCTTAGAAAGACAACTACTACTGCCAGGCACTTTGTGAAAACCCTTGGGGCTGAGGTTAGGCTGAAGGGCATTGCTCTGAACTGATAGTGGCCTAAGGGCAACTCAAACCTGAGGTATTTTCTGTGGGAGCACCTGATGAGAATGTGAAATTAGGCATCTTTGAGGTCCAGGGAGGCTAGCCAGTCCCCTAGCCTTAGAGAGGGAAGGATTATTCCCAGAGTTATCATCTTGAACTTTGGTTTTAAAAGATGTTTGTTTAGATATCTTAGGTCTAGGATGGGTCTCCACTTCCCTGTCTTTTTGGGGGTCAGGAAGTACCTGGAGTACAGTCCTTTGCCACAGTGTAGGGTAGGTACTCTCTCTATAGCTTTTAAAGCTAGGAGAGAAGAAACCTCTGCCTCTAGGGCAAGGGTTTCCAAGAGATTTGTAGGTGGAAAAGATCTGACTCTCATCTTTGGAAATTTTTTGAAGCTGAGAACCAGTCCCTGGCTTATTACTTCCAGGACCCACTTGTCTGATGTAACAGACATCCAGTCCTGGACAAAGTAAGCCAGCCTGCCCTACTGGAATAGGAGAGTTGACCGGCAGGCCCATCAGGGTGTCTGCTTGGCAGGGGCTTTAGGCTGAGGAGTGGATGCAGCCCTGCTCATCCCTTCTGCCTCTCCCTCTGAAGAACCCCTGCAAAAGGAAGAAGAGGCCTGTGCTTGGTAAAAGGCCTTTGAAAGGCCTGCCCTGCCCTAGCCTGCAGCCTTTGAGGTTGCCTGCCTTTCCTTGGCCTGAGCACTCCTGTAAGTGGTCCTGTACTATCCATTTTCTTCATGTAATTCTCTGTCTGCTCCCCAAACAGAGAATTACCCACTACAGGAAAACCCATGGTCTTAGCCTGGGTATCCTGCGAGAGGCTAGTACATCTGAGCCAAGCCATCCTCCGAAGAGTCACAGATGCAGCCATGACTCTTGATGACACGTCATTAGAGTCCACAACAGCATGAAACTGAACTTTAGATGCCTCAGTCCCATCTGCAGCCACCGCCTCCAGCTCCTTGGCTAGCTGGGGGGGGAGGCCTGTTTAGCCAGTGCCAGTACAGTGTCCCACCTGGACTTCTGGTACCTGGCTGTATAGGCCATGTAATTCGCCTGCCTGAATCCCAAAGAAGATGCCATGTACTGCTTCTTTGCCATGGCATCAATCTTCCTGGAGTCCTTGTCAGGGGGGTGTGAAGCCAAGGGAATGAATATTTGCCTTGTCACAGGCAGCAGCCTGCACTACCCCAACATGGCTGCCTTGCTGATACATCATCTCTACATAATCAGGCTCCTCTTGATCTTCCACAGCCTCCTCCAAAGGAAGCTGGAGGGTTTCAGCCACCTTTCTGTAAAACATAAAGTGAGAAGGGGACTAAGAAAGCCTAGGAGGGGAATCACCTGAAGGTCTGTCTGGGGATATGTCCGGTTCCACAGGCACATCCAGACTCTCACTTACATCATCATACTCAAATTCCCCCTTCCTCTTTAAATTCCGGTTCATAAAAATCTTCAAGGGCATAATCTTGAACCGGTGGAACCAACCGAACCGAACCCATGCCAGAAGGAGCCGGATCGGTCGGAACCGGATAGAGCGATTCCACAATCTGAATCGCTCTGGCTATCTCTTCGGCGGTCGGAACATGAACTTCTGGATCCGAACCGGTCGATTTATCTTTGCGTTTTCTTTTTGTCGGAACCGATCCCTCGGAATCGGCTCTCCTTTTGCCCGAAGAAGTATCGCCCCAGTCAGAGGGCACTCCTTCTGGTTCGGTCGAGAACCGAACCAGGCTGTATCGGGTCAACGAACTTCGACCTCCTTTTCCCTCAGTTTACCTAATCTCTTCTCAAGGGTAGATTTGGGAAAGTTTTTACATATTGGCAGTCTGAATCGAGTGGTGTGGGGATCGGCCTTAACAAAGACCTCCCACACTCACTGCAGTGTTGAAACCAGTGGGCCCATTTTTTCTTGGGTTTCTCAGACATGGCCAACCTAACCAAACTTACCCTTTTTTCGGCAACCGCGAGGCAAGACTCCCTTATCGGTTCCTAACCGTGTCACGGGTATTGGAAAAAAACGGTTCAAAACACGTTTTTTTTTAGAACCGATAAGAACCGGCAATCGCACACTACGTAAACACACAAATTTCACTAACAAATGGCCGGTTCAGCCGAACCAAGCCACACTTTTACAAGTTCCACACAGAAAAACAGAACAGTTCCCATCTAGTACTCATGGCACCACAGACAGAGACTGAACCGACTATGCGGATAGTTTTTTTGGTTTAAAAACCGGCGAAAACTGAAACTTTAACAGACTTTCGAACCAAGTTGAAGGAGAAATCCCCGGAGCGACCGTTCAGTGAGGCGGAGTAAAGAATCTGACGGTTTAGGTTTGAATCACTCCAGACAGAGACTTCAACTAAGCTCGAGCTCAGCATTCTATGCCCTGCATAGAAAGTTAACTATTTGTTCTCTGGGGCAGTTCAAAGGTTGGGAATCACTGCAATTGTCAGAATACAGCAAGACTTCATGTTGTTTGAAAACCGTTATTTAAAGTAACCAGAACCGAGATTCCTTTAAAAACTACCGCTAGCAGTTCCTGGAACCGAGACTATTCAGTTCCTGTAGAAAAGGAACCGAGACAATTACTAAATTTAGATAAAATAAACCGGTTCAAGGAACCACCGCTAAATATCTCTAAATAATAATAAATTGAGATAAAACTTTTAAAATAGATGCAGAACCCTCGGTTCCAAGGAACCGTGAGGAACCATGAATATAAATAAAAACTACTAAAACACTAATTTACTATACTAAACAATGTTTCTAAGGCAGCAATTTAAAATTAAACTGAAAATGAGTACTTATCTACAGATAAACTTTAGTCAGAGACAGTTCAAGGAGAGCTCTCGGGACGTCCTTACTAGGCAAGCGGAGTAAAGAATCTGAAGCACTCAGAGTGCAGCAGTTGCTAAGGCAGCAGTTTGAAAGTGGCATGAGCCAACTGAGAGTTTCATAATTGCATAAATTGCATCTCTCTGGGCAATTCAACACAGGAAGCTGACTGCATTAAGTTTAATCATAATGAGTGATTCCTGGGGTTAGAATAAAGCTGCTTGCAACTGTTCGTTTAAAACAGTAGGCATCAGTGACAGTTTAAATGGTTGCATCTTATTTTTCTTTGTGAAGCACATAACGGTGCGATTCTGTTCACTGATACTGCAGGCCGCCCATACAGCAACTGTGTGTATATTGTGGATTAATCAATGGCCCATAAAGGACTCAACCAATGGGGCTGACTTTTTACTAACTTTCAGCAACACGTGTAGTGTCAGGTCGCATTATTTCACTTATAGGTTGTTGGCCACTGGAACCGTCTGGAACTGGAGCTGGTATAGGACTAAACACTGGAGGGCTCAAGCGGTCTTGGGACAACCACAAAGTTTTTTAGTGTAAGGTTTGGGGTAGGTTATGATGTTGATCAGCAAGCAGTTCCGTGGGAAGGTGCATACTTGATGGACCAAGTAGGTCCTTTTAACACAGCAGATATGTATGAATCTTTCAAGCTACTACATGTTTATATGTTACCTGGCACTATACATGCCTTTGTAGCACTTGGTGATCAGTTCACCATGCATACATTGTGGAATAACTCCCCATGGCCCTCATGTATGTCTTGCACATAACTTCGTCCACTTCTGAACCACCAAATCTTTGCTGCCCTTTGTGGAGATGCATGACCAGTACAGATTGTTGATGATCAATTTTGCCATGCCATGAGGGAGTCATAGTCCTTGGCTTTGAAAGCCGACGGAGTTACCTTCTTGAGCCCTACAAAATATTATTCGTTATGTAAGTAAACAGTTATACAACTGTACCATGTATCACACTTGCAACACCACATGTAGTACTAATGCCTGGCATATACCTTTTGAAATATGCCAAATATCAAATTGATGTTCTGTGTTTGGCAGACTTTCTCGAATCCACTTGCTGATAGAAGGCTATTGATCGGTGACAATGTGTGACAGACAGATCCCATTCTCCTCAAGGTAACTGACTGCTCTTTTAAGTCCTTGAGCTCCATATGGTATGAGCCGTTAACCTCATTACTCTGAAATAATATCTGATAGAACCGCATTAAGTATTGTTTGAAGCGTATAAAACTCACACAGGACAGTTCACCAATACCAGTATTATCAAATGACATGATGTCACTGTGAAAAAATTACTCAACACTACGCAGAATTAATGTGCATTTGTGCGAAGGCTGGTAAATCCATATGTTGGTCTGTGATGAACTGTTGTCTCTGTGTGTGATTTAGTGCACCACAGTGTCAAGTATATTTTCTGTGTTGTGAGTCTAGAAATGGAACACCTGGAGTACCTCAGGCTGCGCTTAGCAAGAGCATGTTGGCGCTGTAATATAAGGGTTGCAGCACTGCTCTTTCTGCATCTGTAAGTTACTCTGAACAGTACAGAAAATGTTCAAGGTCATGATGGTTGTCATGTGGACTCAGCATAACCAGACAATAAATTTCTTTGAAAGGTACATCATTATGTACCTTGATACCAAGCACACTGAAACGTAACATCTGAAGATGATTATTTTTAGATTTCTGCAATGCCGAATAACAGTGATATGGCTAAACAGCATTGATGCACCTGTTGCCAGAAGCACAGCACATGGGGAAACAAATGCTGTTTTGGTTTTCTCAGTGAGTCATCTGTCACAGAACAATACACACGACACCGTAAGCATAACCCTTGTGTGACGAGGGATGGAAATAATAGTGACAGTGATCAACACATGAAGATACAGAGCATTTATGTCAATTTCTTCTATCAGAAGAGGGGGGCTGCATGCTCTCTCCACCGAACCATAAACCACAGTGACAATGGAGTCATATTTTTTGGCACACAGCTATTGGACCAGTATGCAGCGCACTGTTTGTGAAGCCATGCGCCATTGTAACAGCTACGCTTACATGTCATATGACAGGGTTGATGAGCAACTGCCCTTTAACTGGTAAATTTTGTATCTGCACAAGTTTAACAGTCAACACCTTGCTACGTGACAGATCAACCAGCGCATAGCTCCATACTTGGCTGAGTGTCCGCACTGTCTGCACGTCCATAACCTCCCACAACAATTTCATCACTGGTGAGTTAAATTTCAGCAAAAAGCTGGTCTTGATGCCAGTTCCAAACGTTTTGAACAGCAGGAAAAAGGTACACCTGCTGGTGTTTGCAGAAAGTATTTTCATACAAGCCTGCACAGTTCAGCTGATGCAAAAGTCGTACTGCCTTCCTAGGGAGAGCTCCAGAAATAAATAATTACTCCCCATAATAAAGTTGTTTCTTCTAATGGAGTCTTGCAGTATTCTGACAATATGCAGTTAGCCCCACCACTTGAACTGACCCGGAGAGGAAAGAGTTAACTCTATACAGCAGCATAGAACGTTGAGCTCGAGCTTGGTTTTCAAACCTCTGTCTCTGGTACTTACCAATGTAACCATCAGATTCTTATGAGCAAACTAACTAACTAGTAGTAAATATGGAAACTGTTAGATATATATATAGCCAAAGGGCAACAATTTGGGTCTAAAAAGACTCAAGTCGAGAACCCAAGAAAAAAGGTAGTGACAATGTTTGATATATAAAGTATAACAACAGAAACAAAAAAGAACCAGCCCACCCTTAAGAGGAAGGGTACAAAGTACACCCCTGATGTGCAACACTGTACCTGCCAGCCCACTTCCCAAAACTAGGTTCTGAGAGGGGAGGCAGGGAAGGAGGTCAGAATACAGCAAGACTCCATTAGAAGAAATACAGGTTACTCACCTGTAACAGGAGTTCTAGGAATGGTATACGTTGTTCATCCACACTGTCTGGCAGGTTCTTTGCCACTTTAAATCTTGCCAGAAGGTCTTCAAGCTGGCTCCTCCCACCAGGGTGGTAAAACTCTCAGCTCCGCCCACGATGCAGATCTAGCAGCTGGAAATGAGTTGTCTTGTCGGCCGGGAGGCCAGGTGGGTCATGTGGATGAACAACATATACCATTCCTAGAACTCCTGTTACAGGTGAGTAACCTGTATTTCTAGGAACATGGATATGTTGTTCATCCACACTGTCTGGCAGACTCCTAGCAGTTCTCCGGGAGGAGGGAGGCAAGGCGCACACCCCTACTTAGGGAATAATGACTGGAGAACCGAGGCCCCAAAACCAGCATCCCGGCATGACTCAAGGTCGATGTGGTAGTGGGTAATGAAGGTATGTGTGCTGACTTCCAGGTAGCAGCCCTGCAGATTTCCTGGATAGGATGTCCTGGCAACCGATGCAGGTATGGCGGATAGAATGAGCTCTTATCCTCTGGAAGGCTCCATGCCACTTCAACCTATAGCAGAGATCTATGCAGGAGGTGACCCACCTGCCTATCGTCTGCTGGCTGCAGGTCTGCCAGGTCGGACTTCAGCGTGGGTGACAAACAGCTGGCGAACCTCTCCCTGAACTTCAGCCGTCCGCTCCTTGTAATGAGCGAACGCTCTTCTAGGGTCCAAAGTCTGAAGCCTATATTCGGCCACCGAGGTGTGATTGGGGTAGAACACCGGCAGAGTCAATAACTGGTTAAGGTGAAACTCCGACACCACCTTCGGAAAGAATTTCAGGTGGGGGCGCAGGACAACCTTGTCCCTGTGGAAGACCAGAAAAGGAGACTCGATGGAAAGCGCCTGGAGCTCTCCCATCCTTATGGCTGATGTGATAGCCACCAAGAAGGCGGTCTTCCACAACAGGTGAGAGACGTCACATCTGTGCATCGGTTCGAATGGCTTGCCCATGAGCTTAGCCAATACCAGCCAGTAGATCCCAGGTGGAGGTTCTCGCACCCGGAGGATAATCGAGGCCTCTGAAAAAGCGCCCGACCACCTTCTCCTGCGCCACTGACTGCTTCGGCCGCGCCCGGTAAGCAGAGATAGCTGCCAGGTGCACCTTAAGGGTCATCGACTGAAGCCCTTGCTGAGAAAGGGACCACAGGTGGTCCAGAGTTCTTGTCAAGGAACAGGAGGAAGGGTCCAGGCCCTTGCCCTGACACCAAATGGAGAATCTCTTCCATTTAAAGGCGTAACATTTTCTGGTCGACTCCTTACGGGACGCCTCAACAACGTTGAGGACCTCGTCGGAAAGACCCAAGGCTTGGAACTCTAGCCGCTCAGGAACCAGGCCATCAGGTGCAGGGATTGAAGTTCCGGATGGAATACCTTCCCCGATTGACTGAGATCAGGTCCGGGCGGGCTGGAAGCCGCCTCTGGAGCCTGGAGCTGAGACTGAGGAGATCTGGATACCAGAACTGACGGGGCCAGTCTTGGCTACAAGTCACCTGAGCATTGTCCCTCCTCACCTTGAGGAGCACCTTGTGGATCAAGGAAATGGGGAAGCGTGAAGAGGCCCTGGGTCCACGGCCTCGAAAGCATCCCCTGCAGCGAGCCCTGCTGAGGGGTCGGGCATGAAACAGTCTCAGCCGCATCCTCCCTGGAGGCAAACAGGTCCACCTGAGGCATGCCCTGTGGGAGAACAGATCTTGTACTACCTCCAGCAGGAGAGACCACTCGTGGGACGCAGCCTCTATCTGGCTTACAGCATTGGCCAGAATGTTGGAGGCTCCTGCCACATGGATGGCAAGGAGATCCGCCTCGAGGCTGTGCACGAGGGACCAAATGCGGAGAGCTTCCCTGCACAGAGGCATGGAGCGCGTCCCGCCTGGCGGTTCAGGTAGTACATGGTCGTGGTATTGTCCATCTGGACCTGGACCACTTGACCCAGCACAAGCCGGACAAAGGCGGTGAGGGCTGGGCAGACACGCTCGGACGGCTCCAGCAGGTTGATGTGGCATCAGGACTCTGAGGGGACCAGGGCCGTGCGCTCTGTGCTCCCAGATGGGCACCCCAACCCATCAGAGGGGCATCGGTCGATAGAGACCGTTGGCTCGGGCGAGGCTATCGGTGACCAACCCCTCAGCAGAGGGTGCTCGAAAAACCAGACAAAAGCTGGTAGGGACCGCATACTTCCTGGCCATCCTGGCCGAGGCGGCGGGACAGGAAGCCGGCCGCTGCCAAAGCTCCAAGGCTGGGCCAACAATGGCTTCAGCCACTGGAAAGACCTCCGTGGGAGAATCCCTTCGGTCCAGTATCTCCGTGAGTGGATACTGGGCCTGCTTGGATATGGGCTTGAGCTGCATCCCAGTGGACTCCGAGATGAGCTGAAGCAGACCCATGAATGACGATGGGCTCTTGTCCATCGACTGCCCCCCCAGAGGACTCCAGGTCAAGGGGCCTGGAAAACAGGGAGGAGTCGTCGTCAGACTCCGAGGAGTCTGTGAAGAGCTGCCTGGGGCCTGAGCCACCGTCCACCTGCCGAGGACGGTCGGGAGTGAGGGTGACCGACAACTGGTGGGGCAGACCATGACCCGACCGAGAGTCCTTGGTCAGCGCCCCCGATTTTGGTTGTGGAGGCGGAGGTTCCAACACAATCGGTTGGGCAGCTGGTTTCGGCCGAACAACCAGCCCAGGCTTGGGCACCTCGACTACCGCGAGGAGTTGTTCCGGCCTTTCGGGTGACAGCCACTTAATGACCGGGGAAGGCGACAGCGTCGGCTTGTTCCTGGACAAAGGAGCTGCTGCCACAGTAAGTCCTCGCAGCATCGATGCAATTTACGCCTGAAGCCTCTCTCTCCTCTCCTCTTCTGAGGAGGAAGACAAGGACAAGCGCGCGCGATTACCTCGGTGCCGAGACCGAGACCGCCAATATCGGCGGGATCGGCTGGACTGAGACAAGGTCCGAGACTGAGATCCTCGGTGTTTCGAGGGCAGGTCAGGGAGGAGCAGGGGACACCCGCTCCTCCCTCGGCTCGGGAACCTTGACGGGGACTCTGGCACAGGGCGCGCAGGCAAGTCCTCGGTTTCCGCTGGGGAACCGGTGATGAAGGGCTGTTGGCTTCACCAGTCAACAGCCCGTCTGACGGGTCGAGAAAAATCTCGACCGCGTCGACGGGTGTCTTGGCCAGCTGACCTGACGGGGACACCGTGAAGCCAGCAGCCTCAGCCAAAACCTCGACCGAAGTCGAGTGTCGACTGTCCGGGGAAAGGGACCTCTCCCGCTCCCACGAACGTCGACAGTGGGACTTACCCTTTGAGTCCTTCTTTCTTGACCGAGAAGAGTGTCCTAATTGCCCCTCTCCCTTCGTGGAAGGATTGGCAAAGCTCCTTAAAAGAAGCTGTGTAGGAGGATCCCAGAAAGCGGGATAAATGCAGCGACTGAGGAGGATGAGGATGCAGCCTGAACCGCCTCCTCCTTGAGGCGATTATCTGCTCGAGTTGCTCAGCCGAGCCAGCCGCTGGACTCCGTAGCAGACTCATGAACTTCACCGTATAGTAGCTACCGAGTTGCCCAAGTTGTAACCAGGCAGCGCGGTCTTCACGGGCGTTGGCCAAGAAAGATCTACACAGCTCGCTGGGCCTGCGGGTGCGTGGTCAAGGCCGAGGCAGTAGGCCTTGCGTGGAGTGCGGGTCCGTCCTGGACATCTTCTGCCCACATGGGCGCAGAAAACTGGAGTCCGGTTGTCTATCGCTGCGCCGGAGGGAAGAATTTGACCAAAGTCTTGAAATTTAAAACTACTGGCCAATCAAGAATTAGGATTCAGTCTATACGAGAGCGTTAAGGAGGGAACCTGAGCTTCCAAGCGTAAGGAAGATCTGGCATCATGGGGCGGAGCGAGAGTTTTACCATCCGGTGGGTGGGAGGAGCCAGCTTGAAGACCTTCCGCAAGATTTAAAGTGGCAAGGAACCTGCCAGACGGTGTGGATGAACAACATATCCATGTCCCTAGAATTCACTAATCCACCTGGCAGAAGTAATAGCTACCAGGAACACAGTTTTCCAGGTCAAGTACTTGAGCTCAGCCGAAGCCAGAGGTTCGAAGGGTGGCTGCATAAGCTGGGCAATGCAGACATTAAGATCCCAAGCTAGAGTAGGCTCTCGAAAGGGAGGGTTAATATGAACCATACCTTTGAGAAACTTACTGAAAACAGGATGAAATGCCAGGGAAGAACCCTTCCCTGCTGAAAAGCATGCAGAAACAGCTGCTAGGTGAACCTTCAGAGTTGCAGGCCTAAGGCCTAGACCATTAAGATGAACCAGATAATCTAAGGCTGTGGCAATGTCTGCAGAATCAGGCACAATGCCCTTCTGAGAACACCAAATGCTGAACCTTTTCCATTTGGAATTATAAGTTTTTCTAGTGGAATGTTTCCTGGAGACCTTCACAATATCCAGAACTCCCTGGGAAAGGTGCAGGTCTGCATATTCTAACTCTTCAAGAGCCAGGCCCTGAGGTTGAGAGACTGGAGATTGGGGTACCAGACCTCATATGGAAGGAGAATAGGAGATTGTATCTCTTGGGAAGAGACAGGGGACATGACACTGCCAGAGCAGCAGAGGATACCAAGGCTGTCTGGCCCAATCTGGAGCCACTAGTATCACTGTGCAGGGCTGAGATCTGATTTTGATCAGGACTCTGAACAACACAGGGAAGGGAAAGAAGGCATAGAGAAACCTGCCCTTCCAATCCAGAATGACGGCATCCAGAGGCACAGTCCCTCAGACTGGAGGTCTGCAACAAAACAGAGGAAGTTGGTGATTGTCCGGGGCTGCAAAGAGATCTATCTTTGGAGTGCCCCACCTGGAGAAGATGACCTGTAGAATGTGAGGGTCCAGGGGTAATTTGTGATATACCTGGGAGATTCTGCTCAGAGCATCTGCTAGTACATTGTCCTTTCCTGGAAGGTGAACTGCTATGAGGGAAGTCTGAAAAGAATAGGCTAGAGACCACAGTTTCATGGCTTCTGTGCACACGGCCATGGACTGAGTGCCCCCCTGCTTGTTGATGTACCACATTGTGGTGGTGTTGTCTGTTCTGATTTGGACCACCTTGCCCCTGACTGACTCCAAGAAGACTTGAAGGGCCAGGAAAACTGCCCTGAGTTCCAGGAGATTGATATGAGGGAGAGACTCTTGTGGAGACCAGACCCCTTGAGCCGTAAGTGCTCCCAAATGGGCTCCCCAACCTCGGAGAGAAGCATCTGTAGTTAGGACTACTGAGGAGACTTAACAGAGAAATGGAACTCCTTGTTTGAGGTTGTCCTGGTCCAGCCACCACTGGAGAGCTTGAAGCAGGTCTGAGTCACTGGAATCAATTTGGTGAGAGAGTCTCTTTTCTGACACCAAAAGGACCTTAGGTGGAACTGAATGTCCCTCATCTGAAATCTGGCTCCTTGCACCACTGACATGGAAGCTGCCATGTGACCCAGGAGTTGGAGAAACTGTCTTGCTGGACAAGAGACCAGAGGTCGAAAAGAGGAAGCAAGATCTGTTAAGGCCTTTACCCTTGCCAGGAGTAGGAAAGTCTTTGCTTGCATAGTACCCAGTTCTGTTCCTATGAAAGTAAGAAGTTGTACTGGTTCGAGGACAGACTTTGGGAGATTGAGAAGAAACCCCAGAGAACTGAGCAAGTCTTGAGTGGTTTGTAGAGCTGACTTGACCTGGTCTGATGACTGACAATTAGCCAGTCGTCCAGATATGGGAAAATGGAAATACCTTGTCTTCTGAGGTAAGCCACTACTACTGCAAGGCCTTTGTGAACACCCTTGGAGCTGATGTTGGGCCGAATGGCATGGTTCTGAACTGGTACTGGACCGAAGGCAACTCGAACCTGAGGTACTTTCTGTGAGAGCACCTGACAGGAATATGGAAGTAGGCATCGTTGAGGTCCAGGGATCCGAGCCAATCCCCTGGCCTTAGACAGGGAAGAATTATTCCCAGAGTCACCATTTTAAATTTGGGTTTTGAGATGTGTTTGTTCAAATGACCTAGTGTCAGTCTAGTACACTTACACAGTCAACAAAAGCTAAATAAAATAATAAATACCTTAGACCTAGGACGGGTCGCCATTCCCCTGTCTTTTTTGGGGTAAGGAAGTACCTGGAGTACAGGCCTCTGTCCCTGTGCTGAGTAGGAACCTTCTCTACAGCTCTGAGAGCCAGAAGAGAGGAAACCTCTGCCTCTAGGGCAAGGGTCTCTGAGATGGATGCAGGTGAAAAAGACCTGGCCCTCATTTTTGGAATCTTTCTGAAGCTGAGGGCCAGTCCCTGGCTTACTACTTCCAGGACCCACTTGTCTGAGGTAACAGACTTCCAGGCCTGAAAGTAGTAAGCCAGCCTGCCTCCTACTGGGATTGGGGAGTCGACCCGGGCTGACACATCAGGGTGTCTGCTTGGCAGGAGCCTTAGACTGGGAGGAGGATGCAGCTCTGCTCATCCCCCTCCTGCCTCTCCCTCGAAAGAACCCCCTCTGTGGGAAGGGAGAGGAGGCCTGGGCTTGGTAAAAAGGCCTGTAAAAAGGCCTGCCCCTAACACTACACTGCTGCTTTTGTGGAGTGGCTTGCCTTTCCTTGGCCTGTGCACTCCTGTAAGTGGTCCTGCATTCATCCATTTTTTTTCATGTAAGCCTCTGTCTGCTCCCCAAACAGAGAGTTACCCACCACAGGAAAATTCATAGCCTTGGCCTGGGTATCCTGTGAAAGGCTAGTACATCTGAGTCAAGCATGTCTTCTGAGAGACACAGATGTAGCCATGACTCTCGATGCCACATCATTGGAGTCCACAGCAGCAGCATGAAATTGCACTTTGGATGCCTCAGTTTCATCAGCAGCCACCTCCTCCAGCTGTTTGGCTAGCTGGGGGGAGGCCTGTTTAGCCAGTTAGAGAATAGTATCCCACCTGGACTTCTGGTACCTGGCTGCGTAAGCCATACAGTTTGCCTGCCTGGGTCTCAAAGATGATGCCAAATATTGTTTCTTGGCCATGGCATCAACTTTCCTAGGGTCCTTGTCTGGGGGGTGTGAAGCCAAAGAAATGTTAGCCCTGTCACAGGCTGCAGCCTGCACTACCCCAACATGGCTGCAATGAGTGTATAAGAACTCTGTACCTGAGCCTGATAACATATACCTCTTGTCCATTCTTTTATCCACAGGAGGTAAGGAGTTAGGTGTTTGTAAAATGTTTTGTGTCTGTTTCCCCAAGGACTTGTGAAGAGGGACAGACAATTTCTTGGACTCTGGGATGTCCATCATTTCTACAAAATTAGGCTCTTCCTCTTCCTCAGCAGCTTCAACCGTAGGGAGCTGGAGGGTTTCAGCCACCTTCTTGTAAAACAAGAAGTGTGAAGGGGACTCAGAAAGCCTGGGAGGGGAGACATTGGAGGGCCTGTCTGGGCAGATGTCTGGTTCAACAGGCACATCCAGACCCTCAAAAGTCGTCACCTTCGTCCTCATCATCGGATAGTCTTTGTCTCCCACCCACTCCTCATAGAAAGCATCAGGATCATAATCCGAAGCAGACGGATCCGACCGAACCGACTGCCTAACCAGCGGTACCAGTTCGGACGGAACCGGGCGAAGCGATTGAACAATGCTAATCACTTTGGCAATCTCGTCTGTGGTTGGAGTATGTGATACTGGATCCGAACTGGCAGACTTACGCTTTCTCTTTGACAGAACTGGCCCCTCAGAGTCGGATCTCTTTTTTTCCGAGGCGGTATCGCCTAGGTCAGTAGGCACCTCCTCAGGTTCGTCTGTAACCGAACCAGGCTGGCCATCTGGATCTACGGACTTCTCGGACTCCTTTTCCTTCAGCCTACTCAACCTTTTTTCTAGAGTGGCTTTAGGGAAGTTTTTACAAATCTGGCAGTCTGATTTGAGGTGGTCAAACCCCAGACAATAAATACGGATGAGGTGGTGGTTGGCCTTGGCAGAGGCCTCCCCACACTCAGTACAGTGTTGAAACCCAGTGGGACCATTTTTTTTCCTTGGGTTTGTCAGACATGGCCAACATAACCAATTACCCTTAAAAGCTTTCAAGCCAGGTAATAATCAACTGATCGGTTACAAACTGTGTCACGGGTTCTGAAAAAGAACCAGAAAAAGTCTGGTTCTTTTCAAACCGATCAGCACCGGAACACCACACTAATCCCAGAAGACACAAAAACAATCAGAAAAAGGTTGGTTCCTAACCGGACCGACCGATGAGGAACCGAAGCAAAAAACAATTTCCACAAATTCTAATAATAAAACAAGTCACCACCAATCTACCACACTACCTGTACCGTAGACAGAGGTTAGGAATCTGAAAGAAAAAATTACTCACCTTAGTAATGTTGTTTCTTCTAATGCAGTCTTGCTGTATTCTGACTATTGCAATGATATCCAACCTTTGAACTGCCCCGGAAAGGAAAGAGTTAACTTTCCAAGCAAGGCATGGGACGCTGAGCTCAAGCTCAGTTGAGACTCTGTCTGCTGTTGTTTGAACCCAAACCGCCAGATCTTTATGAGCTATACTCACTGGGCGTCCTATCTGGAAACTGTAAACTCATACTAGCCAACTAGCAAATAAATTTAATAAAAGATTTTTGGTTCCATGGCAAAGACTCAAGTCAGGAACCCCCCAAAAAAAACCACAACACACACCCACAAATAAGAGGGTGAGAAAAGGGGGCACCTCTAGGGTGCCAACACTGTTCCTGCCCACCCACATCCCAAAACCCAGGTTCTGAGAGGGAGGAGGTCAGAATACAGCAAGACTCCATTAGAAGAACAACATTACTAAGGTGAGTAATTTTTCTTCAAACAACATAAGTCTTGCTGTATTCTGACTATTGAACCACCAAGCAGCAGTACCTCCATAGAGGAGGGACAGAACCTACTTTGGGAACAGGCTCTGAAGCACTGCTGTGCTAAACCGAGCATCACTCCTAGCCTGGATATCCAGAGAGTAATGCTTGGTGAAAGTATGTACTGTTTTCCAGGTGGCTGCTTGACAAATCTCTAAGATAGAATATCCCTGGCAGCAGCCAGGGAAGCAGCTGTACCTCTAGTAGAGTGAGCCCTCAGGCCTGAGGGTGGGATTCTACCTAGTTTTACATAGCAGAATTGTATACAAGAGACAATCCACCTGGCAATAGATCTCTTAGTGGCAGGTTTTTCCTTACCAACCTCACCATAAGTGAGGAACAATTGGAGGGAGTCAAACCTGTGACCCTTGGTGCGCTCTATGTGGTAGCTAAGGGCCCTTTTCACATCCAGGCTGTGTAGCCTCCTCTCCCCAGAGGAGGAATGGTCAGTGAAGAAAACAGGAAGCGACATAGACTGATTAAGGTGGAAATCTGAAACCACCTTAGGCAAAAACTTCCTATTAGTCCTGAGCACCACATTATCCCTATGGAAAGAGATAAAATCAGGCTCCACTGACAGGGCCTGTAACTCACTTATGCGTCTGGCAGAAGAAATGGCTACCAAAGACACAGTTTTCCAAGTCAAGTACTTAAGCTCTGCTGAGGACAAAGGCTCAAAAGGTTGCATAAGCTGAGCAATGCAAACATTAAGGTCCCAAGCAGGGGCAGAGTCCCTGAAGGGAGGATTGGTATGCAGCAATCCCTTGAGGAATTTACAGAATACAGGATGAGCTGAAAGGGAAGAGGGCTTGCCTGCTGACAAGAAGGCAGAGACAGCTGCCAGATGTACTCTAAGTGTAGCTGGTCTGAGTCCCAAGCTATTAAGATGAACCATATAGTCCAGGACTGTAGGCAACCCAGCAGACTCTGGAGAAATATGCTTACCAGAGCACCAAATAGTAAACCTTTTCCATTTGGAGTTGTAAGTCTTTCTGGTGGAAGGCTTTCGAGAAGCCTTTAGAATATCCAGAACACCTCGAGAGATGCAAATCAGCAAATCTAACTCTTCAAGAGCCAGGCCTTGAGATTGAGAGATTTGAGATTCGGATACCAAACCCTCCTGAGAACATGTTACCAGGTTGTAATTCCTGGGAAGAGACAGGGAAGATGGACTGCTAAGGACAGCAAGAGAGGTACCAGGGCTGTCTGGCCCAGTCTGGAGCAATCAGAATCACTTTGCAGGGTTGAGACCTGATTTTGACTAGTACCTTGAACAGGAGAGGAAGGGGGAAAAGCATACAGGAATTTCCCTTCCCAATTGAGAACTAGAGCATCCAGGGGGACTGAGCCCAACACTGGGGGTCTACAGCAAAAAAGAGGAAGTTGGTGATTGTCTGGGGCTGCAAAAAGATCTATCTGTGGAGTGCCCCATCTGGAGAAGATCACCTTCAAAATTAGGGAATCCAGGGACCATTACGTGATGGCCCTGAGATATCCTGCTGAGAGCATCTGCCAGGACATTGTCCTTCCTGGGAGGTGCACTGCTATCAGAGAGGTATTCAGGAATAGGCCAGAGACCACAACTTCATTGCTTCTGTGCATAAGGCCGTGAGACCGAGTGCTCCTTGCTTGTTGATGCACCACATTGTGGTGGTATTGTCTGTCCTGATCTGAACTAGTTTATTCTGAACAGACTTGGAAAAAACTTGAAGTGCTAGAAACACTGCTCTGAGTTCTAAGAGATTGATGTGAAGCAGAGATTCTTGAGGTGACCACAACCCTTGGGTGGTCAGATCCCCCAAGTGGGCTCCCCAGCACAAGAGGGAGGCATCTGTGGTAAGGATTAGAGAATGAGATTGAGTGACAAAGGAAACTCCTTGCCTTAGGTTGTCCTGATCCTAACACCATTGCAAAGCCTGGACCAGGATTCAAGTCACTGGGATTAGCTTGGTCAGAGAATCCTTTCTCTGGGACCAGAAGGCTCTTAAGTGGAACTGAATGTCCCTCATCTGAAATCCTGCTCCTTGGACCACTGCCGTAGAGGCAGCCATGTGGCCCAGGAGCTTCAGAAAATGCCTTGCTGGTCGAGACACCGGAAGGGTGAATGAAGAGGCCAGTGTCACAAGGGTCCTTGTCCTGTCCAGGGGAAGGAAGGCTCTTGCCCTTATTGTATCCAGCTCCGCCCCATGAAGGTGAGGAGCTGCACTGGCTCTAGAACTGACTTTGAAAGATTTAGGAGGAATCCTAGAGAAGTGAGCAGTTGCTGAGTTATCTGTAGCTGTGACTTGACTTGGTCTGGAGACTGACCCACTATGAGCCAGTTGTCCAGGTATGGAAAGATGGAGATCTTTTTTCTCCTTAGGAAAGCAACCACTACCGCCAGGCATTTTGTGAACACCCTTGGAGCTGATGTTAGGCCAAAGAGCATTGCTCTGAATTGATAGGGGCCTGAGGGCAACTCAGACCTGAGGTACTTTCTGTGGGAGCATCTGATGAGAATGTGGAAATAGGCATCCTTGAGGTCCAGGAGACTAGCCAGTCTCCTGGCCTTAGAAAGGTAGAATTATTCCCAGAGTCACCATTTTGAACTTTGGCTTTAAAGGTGCTTGTTTAAATATCTGAGATCCAGGATGGACGCCATTCTCCTGTCTTTTGGGGGTTAGAAGTACCTGGAGTACAATCCTTTTCCCTGTAGGGGTGGAACCCTTTCTTTGGCTCTGAGGCAAGAGGGAAGAGACCTCTGCCTCTAGGGCAAGGGCCTCTGAAGGATTTGTAGGTGGAAAGGATCTGCTTTTCATCTTGGGAAATTGTTTGAAGCTGAGAACCAGTCCCTGGCTTACTACTTCCAGGACCCATTTGTCTGATGTTAAAGACATCCAGTCCTGGACAAAGTAAGCCAGCCTGCCCCCTACGGGTAGTGGAGAATCGGCCCGGGCAAACCCATCAGGGTGTCTGTTTGGCAGGGGCTTTAGGCTGAGGGGTGGTAGCAGGCCTGCTTATACCCCGTCTGCCTCTCTGTCTGAAGAACTCCCTCTGAGCAAAGGCAGAAGAGGAGGCCTGGGCTTGGTAGAAAGGCTTATGAAAAGGCCTGCCCCTGCCCCTGGAATGCTGCCTCTGAGGAGTGGCTTGCCTTTCTTTGGCCTGAGCACTCCTGTAGGTGGTCCTGTACTTGTCCATCTTCTTCATGTAATTCTCTGTCTGCTCCCCAAACAGAGAATTACCAATGACAGGAAAATCCATGGCCTTAGCCTGGGTATCCTGTGATAGACTAGTACATCTGAGCCAAGCCATCCTCCAAAGGGCCACAGATGTAGCCATGACTCTAGATGAAACATCATTGGAGTCCACAGCAGCATGAAATTGCACCTTGGATGCCTCAATCCCACCCGCAGCCACCCACTCCAGCTCCTTGGCAAGCTGGTCAGGGGCCTGTTTAGCTACAGCCAGCACAGTGTCCCACCGGGACTTCTGGTATCTAGATGTGTAGGCCATATAGTTAGCCTGCCTGAGTCCGAAAGATGCTGCCATGTACTGTTTCTTTGCCATGGCATCAATCTTCCTGGAGTCCTTATCTGGGGGGTGTGAAACCAAGGGAATATTTGCCTTATCACAGGCAGCAGCCTGCACTACCCCAACATGGCTGCATTGCTGGGAAAGGAACTCTGTGTCTGAGCCTGAAAGAGTATACCTTTTGTCCATTCTTCTGTCCACAGGAGGTATGGAATTAGAAGTTTTAGAATTTTAAATGTCTGTTTCCCAAAAGATTTATGGAGGGGAATAGACAGTCTCCTGGACTCTGGGATGTCCATCATCTCAAAAAAATCAGGCTCCTCCTGATCCTCTACTGCTTCTTCCATAGGAAGCTGGAGGGTTTCAGCCACTTTCATGTAAAACATAAAGTGGGAAGGGGACTCAGAAAACCTAGGAGGAGAAACATCTGAAGGTCTGTCGGGGGAGATGTCCGGGTCAGTAGGCACATCCAGACTTTCATAATCACCATCACTATCTTCATACTCTCCCTCCTCCTCCTCCAGTTCATAAAATTCTTCTAAAGTATAATCTGGAACCGGGGGAACCGACCGAACCGAGCCCCTGACAGATGGTGCCAGTTCGGCCAGAACCGAAGTTAGCAACTGAACTATCCTTATCGCTTTGGCTATCTCATCAGCAGTCGGAGAAAGAACTTGTGGATCCGAACCGGATGATTTATCCCTTTTCTTTCTTTAACCGGAACCAACTCCTCAGAATCGGTTCTCCTTTTGCCTGAAGAAGTTTAGCCCTGGTCAGAGGGCACTCCTTCTGGTTCGGTCGGAACCGAACCGGGCTGGCCATCCGGGTCAGCGGACTTCTCAGCCTCCCTTTCCCTCAGTCTACCTACTCTCTTATCCAGGGTAGCTTTGGGAAAACTTTTACAAATTTGGCAGTCTGAATTGAGGTGGTCAAACCCCAGACAATAAACACAGGTGGTGTGGGGATCAGCCTTAGCAAGGCTTCCCCACACACACTAATGTTGAAACAGTGGGCCGGTTTTTCTTGGGTTTCTCAGACATGGCCAATCTAACCAAAACTTACACTTTTTTCAGCAATCCGCCAGGCAAGACACCCCTATCAGTTCCTGACCGTGTTACGGGTCTTGGAAAAAACTGTAATGAAATCTGTTTTTTTAGAACCGATACGGACCGGTTACTACACTTTAATAAAGACAGAAGTTTTTTACACAAACCTGATCGGTTCAAACTGAACTAATCCAATGTTTACAAGTTCCACACAGAAACTAATATAGAAAAACCTATCTAGTACTCACGGTACCACAGACAGAGACTTAAACTGACAGGTTCAGAAGCAGAAATTCGGTTGAAACCGAGCGAAAAAAACGACACTTTGACTTTTTTGAACCGAGCGAAGGAGAAATCTCGGGAGCGACTGTTCAGTGAGGCGGAGTAAAGAATCTGACGGTTGGAGTTTAAACAACAGCAGACAGAGGCTTCAACCGAGCTTAAGCTCAGCGTTCCATGCCCTGCATGGAAAGTTAACTCTCTGTTCTCCGGGGCAGTTCAAAGTTTGGTGATCACTGCATATGTCAGAATACAGCAAGACTTCATGTTGTTTGAAGTGGTGATGCAACAAGGGTGTGGAGTGGCACCAAACGTCAGCACATCTATGCCTTGAAGTAATTGCACGTCTGCGCTCAGGTAGGGACAATAACAGAAAATACCCAGGCGGACCAGGAGGAGAGGGAGGCCACAGGAGCCTAGCCCACATACCCAATGCTAGACCATCCCTCCACCGGCTCTACCTAGCACAACGACCAGGAAAAAACACTATAATTATATAAAGGCTGCCAGTTATGTGTGGAGGTCCCTCCCACTGGGGAGTGATCCTGGTGGCTGGAAGGTGGTGATCATCAATTGTAATCCTTGCGGGTTGTGGTTTGAGATGCGGACTACAGGTGATGGCTTAGCGGTCAATACTGATAGATGGATGTGGAGTCCACTGGACCCAGACAAAACAAAAATAAGCCAATAAAAAAGGTTTATGAAACTTTAGCAGTAAAGTGGCATGGTACATTCTATAACAATGAATGCTTTACTTATGAGGACTGTTATCGTGGTACTGGCATTCATTCATCCAAATATGAGCACCACCAATCGCACCTTACTGTGTCTGGACAGTGTTTCAGTACTTGTGAACTACAGAGCAAAAAACATTTATTAATAAGAAGAATGACACACACTTGTCACAGTCACTCGAATCAGTCTCTGATGGTTGATATGCAGGGTCTTTCAATTAGTCATCCACAAAACTACTTGAAAGAACATCAGAGCAATCAGTTGCAAAAGTGGAGTCTAAGTAATTTCTTCTGCGGTGTCGAATGAATGAGATTCCAGACAGAATGACTGATGTTGCACTGCACTGAGGCATCAGCAGTATGCGGTGTGGGGTTAGTAACTGGATATTCTTTGTCCCAGTCTGATGTCTGTGTACTGGAAAATGAATAACTGAATATGTATTTCTGCTGAATGACAGAGTAGAAAAACTAAGTTGTGTTTCTGGTGTTTACAAAGAAGAAAGGCACTATAGTGTACAGCAGATCATTGTCCTATTTAGAAATCAGTCCTTTTCAAAATGCTGTTTACTACAGTTCAAAGGTCATGGAATGTGATTGTACCTTCTGTGGTAGAACAGCATTCTAGAACCTTTAGCGACTGCACAAGTCAGATTCGTTGTGAATGAGAAAAGAAGCACAATGTACACACTTTCATAATACTATACACTATACAAAATACAGGATGAGCAACTTTATACATAACCAGTGTGTTCTGCCACGTCAGGGTTCTGATTCAGATGGACCTCTTGATCGTCGCTCTCGTGGTCTGAGGAAATCAAACCTCCTTTGTGGCAGAACACACTGGTTGTGAATAGCTGCCCATCCAGTATTCTCTATATGTTTAATTTCTGTGTTGTTTATACAAACACCATTTTAGAAGCTTAATACCCTCAGACAGTTTGTGCAGTCATTGTAAGGTAAAGAGCAATACCACGACTGTCTCCGGCAGGACACGTGTACTGAACCCAGCAACGCTCGTGTTACCTCCCTCTCCATCATGGGATGTTACCCTTGTACACCAGGTACACTGTGCAAACAACATACACCCATCTCTGACCACCCCAAGGTGTGCATGCAAGTCATGACCATCGCCTATGTAGACTCTATAGTGCGATAGTGATGCAGGGACAACCGGATGCTTGCTTGGAGAATCCAGGACTGAGCATGTTGGTTCATGCAGTGGACATGCCATAGCCTACCCTGGTAACAGTTTTTTTCAGTTGTCTTGGTTCCCATTGAGGCAGACATGCAGCAACGTGGAAGGCGTGCCACACACAGTCCAGCACTCACCTGCAGTATGTCTTCCTCCACCTCCATAACCATGACCAAAGTACCACAAGCTGCGATGTTCACAGTATCCACAGTATGCTGAGGGATCAGCTGGACACACAACACAGCACTGGGAAAGTACAGCAGTCCTATGGACTCTAAATCCTCGGCTGCCCATTCCGAGAAATGACTACACAAGGTCGGTCCAGAAACAGGGTCACAGGCATTGCAGGTGTGTCGTCTAGCTCTGAAAACAATAGTGACACCGTAGAGGCCTCATGTCGGTGTATACTGGAAAAGTGACAAGACAGTTACTTACCAATGCTTTTCTTTGCAATTCATTTCACAGGTACTTGTTTTCTTTTCCAAATGTTTTCTTTTATACCATAGCTTTTGATCTGCACTGCAATGCACACCACTTGTGGTTTGCACTGAATACCAGCATCTGTTGATTTAGATGCAATGGTGTCAACATTCTCCACAGTCACTGTATCTTCCTAGAAAAAAACCTTTACACCAATCTTAGTCCCATCAGTGTGAATGAGTGGTGGAGACTTTATGTCCAGGAAGATCGACAATATTCATCAAGTAAGCAATAAGACATTGTTGGGTGATGGTTGTACTGAGATACCTGCACACCACGGTATGAAGTTAGTCACGCAGACCGCAGGTCGCGGGCGCCTTCAGCTTCTGGATGCGGGTATATCAGTACTAACAACAACCAGCAATGTCTTATTGGTCATATAAATAAAGGTGCCATTTTCATAGGCAACTTTGAAAGAATAACATTCCTAAAGTTTTCAAACTACCAAAATATACAACTATGTTGCTAAATATTATAAAATAGTCCTTCCACAGATGTTTCTCGTGCATCAGTCATATGTCTTTCTTCACACTCAATACATTGTGTGATTGTTTACCATGGGGTAGAAAGATTGCAAATAACCATCTTAAGCGGGGGCAGAGCACATAGGACAGGAAACGGGTGGGCAGAAGGCTGGAAGGAAAAATTACTCACCTTAGTAATTGTATTTCTTCTAATGGAGTCTTGCTGTATTCTGACAATATGAAGAATGCCCCAGTACTAGAACTGCTCCGGAGAACAAAGAGTTAACTCTATGCCAGAGCAAGAACGCTGAGCTTGTGCTCTGTTCAAACTCCTATCTGCTGCACTTCAAAGTGCAACTGTCAGATTCTTACGAGCCCAAACTGACTAACTACAGCTGTCATGTGAAAATTGTGAAAAATGCTACAGCCAAAAGGCAATTAATACAAAGGATCCCCAAAGACTCAAGTCTAAGACCCCAAGACAAAAACCTGGTAGTGAAACACACTTTAAAAGAAAAGTAAAACACTATGCACCCCCTCTCCCAACAGGGGAGAGGGTCAATGCACCTCTGGGGTGCAACACTGCACCTGCCAGCCCACACCCCAACAACTAGGTTCTAAGAGGGGAGGCAGAGGGGAGGTCAGAATACAGCAAGACTCCATTAGAAGAAATAAAATTACTAAGGTGTGTAATTTTTTCTTCAAACATGAAGTCTTGCTGTATTCTGACAATATGCAGACTACCAAGCAGTACCTCCCAGGAGGAGGGTCCAGAACCTACTTAGGGAATAGGCTCTGCAGTACTGCTGCACCAAACCTAGTATCACTCCTAGCCTGAATATCCAGGGAGTAATGCTTGGTAAAAGTGTGGACTGTTTTCCAGGTGGCTGCTTTGCAAATCTCTAGCACAGGTATATCTCTGGCAGCAGCTAGGGAAGCTGCTGAGCCTCTAGTCAAATGAGCCCTCAGGCCTCAGGAAGGGTTCTTTCCTAGCTTTTCATAGCAGAACTGATTACAGGAGACAATCCATCTGGCAATAGTTCTTTTAGTAGCTGGCCTGCCTTTTCCCACTTCACCATAAGTGAGGAACAGCTGAGAAGAGCCAGGCCTAAGGGCCTCAGTATGCTCAATGTAATAGCTAAGGACCCTCTTAACGTCCAAACTGTGTAATCTCCTCTCACCTGAAGAGGAATGGTCAGTGAAGAAAACAGGAAGGGTCATGGACTGATTTAAGTGAAAATCCGAGACCACCTTAGGTAAAAACCTCCTATTAGTTCTGAGGACCACCTTATCCCTATGGAATGAGATAAAGTCAGGCTCCACTGAGAGAGCTTGCAACTCATTGATGCATCTGGCAGCTACCATGAACACAGCCTTCCAAGTCAAGTACTTAAGCTCTGCTGAAGCCAAAGGCTCAAAGGGTGACTGCATAAGTTGGGCAATGCAGATATTAAGATCCCAAACAGGAATGGGATCTCTGAAGGGAGGGTTAGTATGGAGGGGCCCCTTGAAAAACTTGCAGAATAGAGGATAAGATGCCAGTGAAGAGGGCTTTCCTATTGACAGAAAAGCCGAAAACAGCTGACAGATGAACCTTGAGAGTAGCTGGTCTGAGACCTAAGCTGTTAAGGTGAGCCATGTAGTCAAAGACTGTAGACAGGTCAACAGTGCTTGGAGAAGTGTGCCTATCTGAACACCAAATGCTAAATCTCTTCCATTTGGAGTTGTAAGTTTTCCTAGTAGCAGGTTTCCTAGAGGCCTTAAAAATATCCAAAACCCCCTGGGACAAATTCATACCAGCATATTCTAGCTCTTCAAGAGCCAGGCCCTGAGGTTGAGAGACTGAAGATTAGGGTATCAAATTCTCCCGAGAGGAAGTTGACAGATTGTGACTCTTGGGGAGAACCAGAGGAGGATGAACTGCCAATGACAGTAACAGAGGATACCAAGGCTGCCTGGCCCAATCTGTAGCAATCAGGATCACTTTGCATACAGAAATTTCCCCTTCCAATCCAAAAGTAGAGTATCCAGGGGGACTGAGCCTAAGACTGGGGGTCTGCAACAGAAGAGAGGAAGTTGGTGATTGTCTGGGGCTGCAAAAAGGTCTATCTGAGGAGTGCCCAATTTCGTGAAAATCTTTTTCAAAACTAGGGGATCCAGAGACCACTCCTGGTGACCCTGAGAAATCCTGCTTAATTCATCTGCTATCAGGTTGTCTTTCCCTGGAATGTGAACTGCTACTAGAGTTGTCTGTAGGGAATAAGCCAGAGACCACAATTTCATGGCTTCCATGCACAAGGCCATAGACCGAGTGCCTAACTGCTTGTTGATGTACCACATGGTGGTAGTATTGTCTGTTCTGACCTGAACCACTTTTTTCTGAACTGACTCTGAGAAAGCTAGTAGAGCCAGGTACACTGCCCTGAGCTCCAGAAGACTGATGTGAAACAGGGACTCCTGAGGAGACCATAACCCCTGAACTGTGAGGTCTTCCAGATGAGCACCCCAACCCAGGACAGAGACATCTGTGGTCAGAATGACTGAATAAGACTGGGAGATGAAAGGGACTCCTTGCCTGAGGCTGCTTTGATCCAACCACCACTGGAGAGCCTGGATCAAAGTCTGAGTCACTGGAGCTAGTTTGGTCAGACAATCCTTCTTCTGAGACCAATAAGCCCTCAAGTGGAACTGACTGTCCCTCATCTGAAATCTGGCACCTTGGACCAATGTGGTGGAGGCTGCCATGTGGCCCAAGAGCTGAAGAAAGTGCCTTGCTGGCCGAGAGACCAGAGGGCGGAAGGAAGAAGCTAATTCTGCCAGGGCCTTTACCCTTGCTAGGGGAAGAAAAGCCTTTGTATAGACAGTATCCAGGTCTGCTCCTAAGAAGGTCAGGAGCTGAACTGGTTCGAGAACTGATTTTTGAAGATTGAGGAGAAAGCCTAGAGAGGTGAGCAAGTGCTGAATGACTTGCAGGCTTGACTTGACTTGGTCTGGAGACTGCCCCACCATGAGCCAGTCATCCAGATATGGGAACATGGCAATGTTTTGCCTTCTGAGAAATGCTGCTACTGGTGCTAGGCATTTTGTTAACACCCTTGGAGCTGACGTTAGCCCGAAGGGCATTGCTCTGAACTGGTAGTGACCTGAGGGCAATTCGAACCTGAGGTACTTACTGTGGGAGCACCTGATGGGAATGTTAAAGTAGGCATCCTTGAGATCCAGGGAGGCTAGCCAGTCTCCTGGTCTCAGAGAGGGAAGGATTAGTCCCAGAGTCACCATTTTGAACTTTGGCTTCAGCAGATGTTTGTTTAGAAAACTTAAGTCTAGGATGGGTCGCCACTCCCCTGTCTTTTTTGGGGTAAGAAAGTAATTGGAGTACAGGCCTTTGCCCCAGAGAAATGGAGGAACTTTATGGCCTTGAGGGCCAAGAGAGAGGAAACCTCTGCCTCTAGGGTAATGGTTTCTGAGATGTTCGCAGGTGGAAAAGACCTGACCCTCAGCTTTGGAATGTTTTTGAAGCTGAGGGCCAGTCCCTAGCTTACTACCTCCAGGACCCACTTGACTGAGGTAACAGACCTCCAGACCTGGAAGTAGTAAGCCAGCCTGCCTCCTACAGGAATTGGGGAGTCGATCCGGGCTGATACATCAGGGTGTCTGCTTGGCAGGAGCCTTGGGCTGAGAGGAGGAGGATGCAGCCCTGCTCATCCCCCTTCTGCCTCTCCCTCTGAAGAACCCCATCTGAGGAAAAGGAGAAGAGGCCTGTGCCTGACAGAAAGGCCTGTGAAAAAGCCTGCCCCTGCCCCTAGAATGCTGCTTCTGAGGAATGGCCCGCCTTTGCTTGGTCTGTGCACTCCTATATGTGGTCCTGTACGCGTCCATTTTTTTCATGTGATTCTCTGTCTGCTCCCCAAACAGAGAATTACCTTCTACAGGGAAATCCATAGCCTTAGCCTGGGTATCCTGTGATAGGCTAGTACATCTGAGCCAAGCCATTCTCTGAAGAGCCACAGATGTAGCCATGACTCTTGATGAAACATCATTGGAGTCCACAGCAGTATGAAATTGGACCTTTGATGCCTCAGTCCTATCAGCAGCCACTTCCTTCAGCTCTTTGGCTAGCTGGGGGAAGCCTACTTAGCCAGTTCCAAAACCATATCCCACCTGGACTTTTGGTATCTGGCTGTATAGGCCATGTAGTTTGCCTGCCTGAGTCCCAGGGAAGATGCCAAGTACTGTTTCTTGGCCATGGCATCTATCCTCCTGGAGTCCTTATCTGGGGGTGTGAAGCCAAAGGAACACCAGCCTTGTCACAGGCTGCGGCCTGTACTACCCCAACATGGCTGCATTGCTGATAAAGGAACTCCGACTCAGAGCCTGACAGCATGTACCTCCTGTCCATTCTTTTGTCCACTGGAGGCAAGGAATTGGGAGATTTGAACACTTTGTGTGTCTGTTTCCCAAAAGACTTATGAAGGGGAATAGACAACCTCTTGGACTCTGGGATATCCATCATCTCCACAAAGTCAGGCTCCTCTGACTCCTCTACAGTCTCCCCCAAAGGAAGCTGGAGGGTCTCTGCCACCTTCCTGTAAAACACAAAGTGGGATGGGGACTCAGAAAGCTTGGGAGGGGAGACCCCAGAAGGTCTGTCTGGGTAGATATCCAGTTCAATAGGCTCATCCAGACCTTCCTCACCAACCTCTTCTTCCTCATCCTCAAAATCCGCCTCCCAATCTGGTTCATAGTAATCTTCTGGTGAATAATCGGGAACCGGAGGAACCAACAGAACCGACCGCCTGGTTTGCGGTGTCGAATCAGTCGGAACCAAATGGAGCGATTCAACTATACTAATCACTCTGGCTATCTCCTCGGCAGTTGGACGTAATGGTTCTGGATCCGAACCGGCTGACTTGTCCTTTCTTTTCCTCTCAGTAGGAACTGACCCCTCGGGATCGGCTCTCCTCTTGCCCAAGGAAGACTGGCCCTGGTCAAAGGGCACTTCCTCCGGTTCAGTAAGAACAGAACCGAGCTGGCCATCCGGGTCAGCGGATTTTTCGGCCTCCTTTTTCCTCAGCCTACCCATCCTTTTTTCCAGGGTGGATTTGGGAAAATTTTTACAACTCTGGCAGTCTGAATTGAGCTGGTCAAAGCCCAGACAGTAAACACAGGTGGTGAGGGGTTCCGCCTTGGCAAAGGCCTCCCTACACACACACTGCAGTGCTGAAACCCAGTGGGCCTGTTTTTTTTCTTGGGTTTCTCAGACTGAGCCATTCTAATGGAAAAAACTTGCCCGTTACACGGCTTCAGGCCAGGCAGGATCGGTTCCTAACTGTGTTACGGGTATTGGGGAGAAAAAAAAAACTACGTTTCTTTTTAGAACCGATCGGTACTGGAACCTCACCGTACCTAGAGGAAGAAAACAACAAATAGATTGAACTGGTTCAGCTGAACCGATTGAACAAAACCCCCCCTCGCAAAAACTTTTTTTTACAATTTCCACAAATTCACAATCACAAACTAAATCTACCTACTTACAGTACAGCAGACAGTGATCTGAACCGAGAAAACAACAAAGTAATAATCGGAATGAACCGACGATTTACTATACCGAACCAAGCGAAGGAGAAACTCTACAGAGCGACCTTTCAGTCAGGCGGAGTAAAGAATCTGACGGTTGCACTTTGAAGTGCAGCAGATAGGGGTTTGAACCGAGCACGAGCTCAACGTTCTATGCTCTGGCATAGAGTTAACGCTTTGTTCTCCGGAGCAGTTCTAGTGCTGGGGCATACTGCATATTGTCAGAATACAGCGAGACTTCATGTTGTTTGAAAGGGAGAACAATAACAGAGGGAGGGTAGACTGTAAAACATGTAAGGTCATGCTAACCAATGCCCGTGGCCTAGAAGAAAAAATTACTCACCTTAGTAATGTTGTTTCTTCTAATGGAGACATGCTATATTATGACAATTGCAGTTTGTCCCACCATTAGAACTGCTCCGGAGGTGAAAGAGTTAACTCCATTCCATGAATGGAACTTACCGCACGAGCTCTAAAGAGAAGCTCTGTCTGTGTAGTTTCAAACCTAAACTGTCAGATCTTTACGAGCAAAAACTCACTAAGGTCTGTGTGGAAGCTGTAACCTACACTAGCCAACTGGCTACCTAAATATTAACACCCATTGCTGGTCCCAACACAAAAGACTCAAGTCAGAGGACCAGAACTAATAGTATAATTTAACAATATGAGAGAAATATAAGGAAAAATGAAAACACCACACCCCAAACCCCAAGAAGGGTGAAAACACATAAAAGGGCATAAAATAGTGCCCACACTAGGCTGCCCACCCCATACCCAAGTAGAAGTTCTGAGAGGGGCAGGTTGGGGGGGAGGTCATAATATAGCAAGACTCCATTAGAAGAAACAACATTACTAAGGTGAGTAATTTTTTCTTCAAACAACATGAAGTCTTGCTATATTATGACAATTGCAGACTACACAGCAGTACCTCCATGGAGGAGGGACAGAACCACTTAGGGAATAGGCTCTGAAGCACAGCTGTGACAAACCGAGCATCTCTCCTAGCCTGGACATCCAGGGAGTAATGCTTGGTGAAAGTGTGTACCGTTTTCCAAGTAGCAGCTTGACATATCTCCAATATAGGGATGTCTCTGCAGCAGCTAGAGAGCGGCTGTACCTCTGGTAGAATGAGCCCTCAAGCCAGAGGGGGGATCTCTGCCCAGTTTCTGATAACAAAATTGGATACAAGAGACAATCCACCTTGCAACTGATCTCTTAGTGGCAGGTTTCCCTTTCCCAACCTCACCATAAGTGAGAAAAAGTTGGAGGGATTCGAACCTGTGACCCTTGGTACGTTCTATATAGTAACTAAGGGCCCTCTTAACGTCCAAACTGTGCAATCTCCTCTCACCAGAAGAGGAATGTTCAGTGAAAAACACTGGAAGGGAGATAGATTGTTAAGATGGAAATCTGAAACCACCTTAGGCAAAAACTTCCTGTTAGTCCTGAGGACTACCTTATCCCTGTGGAAAGAAATAAAGTCAGTTTCTACTGACAAGGCTTGCAACTCACTTATGCGTCTAGAGAAGTGATAGCCACTAGGAAAACAGTTTTCCAAGTTAGATACTTAAGCTCTGCAGAAAACAGAGGTTCAAAAGGGGTTGCATTAACTGGGCAATGCAAACATTAAGGTCCCAGGCAGGGGCCGGATCCTAAAAGGTGGATTAGTATGAAGTAATCCCTTAAAAACTTGGAAAATACAGGGTGGCGGGAAGAGAGGATGGCTTCCTGTTGAACCAAAAGCAGAGACAGCTGCCAAATGAACTCTCAGGGTAGCTGGTCTCAGGCCCAAAGAATTAAGATGGACCATATAATCTAACACAATGGGCAAATCAGCAGATTCTGGGAAATATGTTTCCCAGAACACCAAATGGAGAACATTTTCCACTTAGAATTATAAGTAGCCCTAGTGGAAGGCTTCCTAGAAGCCTTTAGGATTTCAAGAACACCCTGAGAGAGGTGTAGGTCAGCAAATTCTAACTCCTCAGGAGCCAGGCCTTGAGGTTGAGGGATTTGAGGTTCGGATACCAAACTCTCCCCTGGGCACAGGTTAATAGATTGTGATTCCTGGGGAGACACAGGGGGAGATGGACTGTCAGGGACAGAAGAAGTGGGTACCAGGGCTGCCTGGCCCAATCTGGGGCAATCAGAATCACCCTGCAAGGCTGGGATCTGATTTTTACTAACACCTTGAATAGGAGAGGGAAGGGGGGAAAAGCATAAAGAAACTTCCCTTCCCAATCCAGGAGAAGGGCGTCCAGGGGGACTGAGCCCAACACTGGGGGCCTGCAACAGAACAGTGGAAGTTGGTGATTGTCTGGGGCTGCAAAAAGATCTATCTGAGGGGTGCCCCATCTGGCAAAGACTATCCCCAGTACTTGAGGATCCACAGACCATTCGTGATGGCCCTGAGAAATCCTGCTGAGAGCATCTGCTAGGACATTGTCCTTTCCTGGAAGGTGAACTGCTATGAGTGAAGTGTTCAGGGAATAGGCCAGAGACCACAACTTCATTGCCTCGGTGCACAAGGCCGAAGACCGAGTGCCCCCCTGCTTGCTGATGTACCACATTGTTGTGGTATTGTCTGTTCTGACTTGTACCACTTTGTTCTGGACAGAAGCAGAAAACGCTTGAAGTACTAAAAAGACAGCTCTGAGTTCCAGCAAATTGATGTGGAGCAGAGATTCTTGGGGGGACCAAACTCCCTGAGTGGAGAGGTCGCCCATGTGGGCTCCCCACCCCAGGAGGGAAGCATCCGTAGTGAGGGTCAAAGTGTGAGAAGGGGGAATGAAGGGGACCCCCAGTCTTAAATTGCTCTGATCCTGCCACCACTGGAGGGCCTGGATCAAGGTTCGGGTCACTGGGACCAACTTGGAAAGGGGGTCTCTTCTCTGAGAACAATAGGCTCTCAAGTGAAACTGAATGTCTCTCATCTGAAATCTTGCTCCCTGCCCTACAGCTGTGGACGCAGCCATGTGCCCCAGGAGCTGCAAAAGTGCCTTGCTGGTCGAGAGACCTGCAGAGGAAGGAGGAGGCCAGAGCCACCAAGTTCCTTACCCTTCTAAGGGAAGAAAGCCTGGCCAGATTTGTGTCCAACTTGCACCTATGAAGGTGAGTACCTGAACTGGTTCCAGAACCGACTTTGGTAGATTTAGCAGGAAGCCCAGGGAGGTGAGAAGCTGCTGGTGACCTGCAGGTGAGATTTTACCTGTTCTGGGACTGGCCTACAATGAGCCAGTCGTCCAGATAGGGAAAACAGCAATCCTTTGCCTCCTTAAGTGAGCCACTGCTACTGCCAGACATTTTGTGAATACTCTGGGGCAGAGGTAAGGGTCAAGGGCATTGCTCTGAACTGGTAGTGACCTGAGGGCACTGAATCTGAGGTACTTGGTGGGAGCTTCTGATTAGGACGCGAAAATAGGCATCCTTGAGGTCCAGGGAAGCTAGCCAGTCCCCTGGCCTTAGAGAGGGTAAAATCATTGCCAGAGTTACCATTCTGAACTTTGTTCTCAAAGATGCTTGTTCAGATATCTGAGGTCTAAAATGGGCCGCCATTCTCCTGTCTTTTTGGGGTAAGGAAGTATCTGGAGTACAGACCCTTGCCCTGGTGTAGGGAGGAACCTTTCACCGCCTGAGAGCTAACAGGTTGAGACCTCTGCTTCTAGAGTAAAGGTCTCTAAAGAGCTTGCAGGTGGAAAGACCTGATTCTCATCTTTGGGAACTTTTGAAGCTGAGAACTCAGACCCTGGCTTACTATCCAGAACCCACTTGTCTGAAGTTAAAGACACCCAGTTCTGACTGAAGTAAGCCAACCTGCCCCCTACTGGTAAAGGAGAATCGGCCCTGGACACCCCATCAGGGTGCCTGCTTGGCAGGTGCTTTAGGCTGAGGGGTGGGGGCAGGCCTGCCCACGCCCGTCTGCCTCTGCCTCTGAAGAACCCCTCTGAGCATAAGCAGAGGAGGCCTGGGTTTGGTAAAAGGGTTCTTGAAAGGCTCCCCTCACCCCTGGGGTGTGCCTCTGAGGAGTGGCTTGTCACCCTGGTTTGGGCACTTTTATAGGTAGTCCTATATTCATCCATCTTCTTCATATAATTCTCTGTCTGCTCCCCAAACAGAGAATTTCCCACCACAGTAAAATCCATAGCCTTAGTCTGGGTATCCTGTGACAAGTTAGTACACCTGAGCCAGGCCAACCTATAAAAGCTACAGATGTGGCCATGACTCTAGAGGAAACATCATTAAAATCCACAGCAGCATGAAACTGCACCTTAGAAGCCTCAATGTTATCGGCAGCCACCTGCACCAGCTCACTAGCAAGCTGGCCAGGGCTTGTTTTGCTAAATCCATAACAGTATCTCATCTAGATTTCTGATACCTTGCTACATAAGCCATATAATTTGCTTGCCTGAGTCCCAAGGACGCTGCCATGTACTGTTTTTTGCCATGGCATCAATCTTCCTGGAATCCTTGTCAGGAGGATTGAAGCCAGGGAATATTAGCTTTATCACAGGCTGCAGCCTGAACTACCCAACATGACTGCATTGTTGAGAAAGGAATTCTGTATCAGGACTTGACAGTGTGTACCTCCTGTCCATCTTTTTCTCTACAGGAGGCACAGAATTAGGAGTTTTTAAGATTTTTATTGTTTGTTTCCTAAATGACTTATGCAAAGGAACAGACAATCTCCTAAACTCTTGGTATATCCATCATTTCTACAAAATCAGGCTCCTCTTGCTCATCCACAGCTTCCTCCAAAGGAAGCTGGAGGGTTTCAGAAACTTTTTTGTAAAACATAAAATGAGAGGGGGACTCAGAAAGCATAGGGGGAGATTCTAAAGGTCTGTCTGGGGAGATGTCCGGTTCAATGGGCACACCCAGACCCTCCAAGTCACATTCATACTGTTCATAATCATCCTCACCCTCCTCTGGTTCATAAAACTCCTCAACATCATATTCCTGAACCGACGGAACCGACTGAACCGACCTTTTACCAGATAGTGGCGGTTCGGACGGAACCGGAGAAAGTGACTGGACAATCTGAATAGCTCTTACTATCTCTGCAGCAGTTGGAGTAGGAATTTTTGGCTCCAAACCTGCTGACTTTCTTGTTCTCTTTACTGGAACTGGTTCATCCGAGCCAGCTTTTGGTTTGCCCGAGGAAGTCTCGCCCTGGTCAGAGGGCACTCCCTCCGGTTCGGTTGGCACCGAACCGGGCTGGCCATCCGGGTCAGCGGACTTTTTGGCCTCTCATTCCCTGAGCCTGCCCAATCTCTTTTCCAGGGTGGCTGCAGGGAAATTCTTACAAATCGGGCAGTCTGACTGGAGGTGGTCAAACCCCAGACAATAAACACATGTGGTGTGTGGTCAGCCTTGGCAAAGACTTCTCCCCACAGACATCACAGTGTTGAAACCCAGTGGGCCCAGGTTTTCTTTTGGGTTTCTCAGACATAATGCCAGCCTAACCAGAAAACTTGCCCTTTAAACGGCAGTGCCAGGCAAGACACCTTTATCGGTTCCTAACTGTGTCACGGTATTGGAAAACCGTAATGAAACTGCTTTTAGAACCGATAAGAACCGGAACCGACTTCAAAATCTCAAACTTTAAGTTTAACTAAGCTGATCGGTTCAAAACCGAACCGATAAAACTTACAAGTTCCACAGAATTAAAATAAGAATTACTTACGATACCACAGACAGAGCTTGAACTGATCGGTTTTATGGTTAAAATAAAACTATTCTCGGTTGAATCGAACTGAGAAAACACTGTTTAAACCGAAATGAACCGAGCAGTAGGAGAAATCTCTGGAGCGACTGTTCAGTGAGGCGGAGTAAAGAATCTGACAGTTTAGGTTTGAAACTACACAGACAGAGCTTCTCTTTAGAGCTCGTGCTCTAAGTTCCATTCATGGAATGGAGTTAACTCTTTCACCTCCGGAGTAGTTCTAATGGTGGGACAAACTGCAATTGTCATAATATAGCAAGACTTCATGTTGTTTGAAAATAAGGTTCCAGACCTGGATGCCTTGATGGCAGATGCAAACCTTCACATAGCATCAATAACAGAGACGAGGTACTCTCCGAATCATACCTGGGAAGTCAATGTACCAGGCAATACACTGTTCAGGAGGGACAGGAATCGTAAAAAGGGTGGGTGAGTGGTACTGTAGGCTGAGGGAATGTGGGTCACCCTGTAGCCAGGGAATGGAGTAGCAGTATGCTCTGGAGTGATCTACCAAAGTCTGGCACAGAGGGAGGAGGTAGACAGGGAACTAGTGGAGAACATACACAACATGGCAGCTAAAGACGAAATCCTGCTACTGGTGGATTTCAAGATGTCGTACGTGGATTAGGCCACCCAGGTGTCTGCTTCAGCAAGAAGCACAGCCATACTGTAATTCCTGCAGGGGGTTGGACTCAGGCAGCTGGTAGGGAAATGGGCAGATTAGGTGGGCCAAGAGGTCCTTATCTGCCATCAAATTCTATGTTTCTATGTTTCAAACAGGGAAAAGAAAATTATGGACCTGGTATGGACCAATGGGAACAGAGTAGAAGAAATACAGGTGGAAGGGCAGCTGGGGTCCGGTGACCACCACATGGTGTGATTCAGCATGGAGACATGAACTCCATTAAGCCACACAAGGGCCAAGTGTATTAGATTTCAGGAGGGCGGATTTCAATTAAATGGGTAGATGTATACAAGCAGTCCTGGGGAAGGGAGAGGTAATAGAGGGGGTGTAAGAACAATGGGAGAAACTGAAAAGCGCCATAGTGGATATAACAGAGCAATGCGTTAGGATAGTGGCAAAAGGAAAAAGAAGGAAACCACTATGATTCTCCAAAGAGCTGGGGGACAAAGTCAGGGCTAAAAGGCTGAGTTTCAGGAAATATAAGGGAAGCCAAAGGGAGGAGGACAGGGAGGTGTACCTTGAATGTCTAAGGGAAGCAGGGAAGGCTGTTAGGAGGGTGAAGGTGCATACAGAAGAGGGCTTAGTATGGTCTGTAAACAAAGGGATAAGTAAGAGGACCAGTCCTGTTCAATGTCTTCATTAGTGATATTGCAGAGGGGCTGGAGGAAAAGGTCTGCCTGTTTGTAGATGACACCAAGATCTGCAACAGGGTGCATACTCCACAAGGGGTGCAAAAAATGAAGAGGGACCTGGAGAAGCTTGAAAGATGGTTGGAGATGTGGCAACTGAGATTCAATGCAAAGAAGTGCAAAATAATGCGCCTGGGTACAGGGAACCCTGGGGAGAGCTACAGGTTGGGGGGGGAGCTGCCTGTCACCAAAGAGGAAAGGGACCTAGGGGTTATCATCTCTGATGACATTAAGGTATCAAAGCAGTGCACAAAGGCAGCAGGGAGGGCCAGTGGCATGCTGGAGTGTATAGGCAGGGGCATCACTAAAAGGAGTTGGGAGGTAGTGATGCCATTGTATTAACATTGGTAATGCCTCACCTGGAGTACTGCATGCAGTTCTGGAGGCCACACCTGTGCAAGGACATAGATAAGGTGGAGCGTATCCAGAGAAGGGCAACAAAGGTGGTACAGGGCTTGCATCACAAAACATATGAGGAGAGACTAAAGGACCTCAATATGTACTCACTGGAGGAGAGAAGAGGAGACAGCAGGGGGACATAATTGAAACTTTCAAATGCCTCAAGGGCATAAACAAGGTGCAGGTGGGGGACCTCTTCCAATGTAGAAAACGTACTAGAACAAGGGGGCACAATATGGAATTGGAAGGGGGTAGATTAAGAGATAATATGAGGAGATTTTTCTACACAGAAAGGGTAGTCAACGGTTAGAATAGTCTGCCACAGGAGGTAGTGGGGGCAAGCACAGTGGAGGAGTTTAAGCATGCCTGGGACAGGCACAAGGGGAACTTGATAGTGGAGGGAGTGATGAAAAGCCATTAATCACATATGGTTAGTGGCCACATACAATCTACATGGCCTGTGGGCAGACTGGATAGGCATAGCGATCCGTATCTGCCGACAATTTTTATGTTTGTATGAATTAAAAGCTCTGCATTATTCCACTAGTATTATGCTTCTACCCCCCCCCCACAAACACACACAATGGTAACATGGAATACATGAATTAAAAATTCTTCACAGCTCAACTGGCATACAAACAAAGGCACGCACACAGGCCTAAAGTGGAGCCAGAAAATCAATTTTATCTGTTGACAGGTAAGGAGCAAGGAGTTTGCTGTCAAAGTGGGAGGGATGGGACGGGGATTTCCTATGGTCAGCAGAGAAAACTCCAGTAATGGAAACTCTGAATAGTACCTGATGTTTTTACATTACTGTATTTGTGTAAGGGGGGGCTCATGAGGGTAAATAACATTAAATTAGTTAGTTACTTTATTGAATGTAATGGACTTTAATTTTTAAGGAATAGTTTAAGTTTTTATATATGAGTAATGGCTGTAGCCATGCTTGTGATGGAAACTAAGAAATATGGGGCATATGAATTCTGTGAGTTGCCCTGGTCGGCAGGGACTTCTTTTACCCAGTAGTGGAACTATCTTACTGCAGTGGCTAAAACAAAGTGTCAAGCAATCCAGACACAGGGATTTCTTTGACCATATTATATTGATATCACACATTGCTGCATGTTGCGGCAGGTCAGAGGTAACCAAGTTAGTACAGATAGTTTCATTATTTATTCTGTGTGTGGGGTACATGTTTTGCAGTCAACCAACATGGAGATTTTGGTAGCTTAGGTGTTCTTGATGATGGAAGATTTTTATTTTTCATTTATTTAGTTTTTGTTGACCGGGTAAATGCACTAGACAAATCCTGCCTATTTTCAGGCACGGCCTGGGGGAGGGGGATACAGATGAATGCCAACTGACCTTGAAACAGATTAAGCTGTTGGTGGTATTTTTAGTGTATTTAGGGTATTTTATAAATGGGAATAAATACAAACATATACAACTACCATACCATAATGCTTGGATGCAGTGATGTGTATATTTATTACAGATATCAGCATGACTGAAGTTGCTGTACTGTAGATTGATGGTCATTAAGAAAAAATTACTCACCTTAGCAATTATGTTTCTTCTAGTGGAGTCTTGCTGCATTCTGACAAGTGCAGTTAGCCCCAGCCTTTAAACTTCCCCGGGGAACAATGGGTTAACTTTTCTATGCAAGGCATAGAATGTTCGTCTCGAGCTCGGTTGATGTCTCTGCCTGTTGTAATTCGAACTGCAACTGTCAGATCTTTATGAGCAAAACTCAGTAGGTGTTCCATGTGGAAACTGTAAAATTTTTACTAGACAACTGGCAGAAAAATAATCTTTTGGGTTCTTAAAGGAAGACTCAAGTAAGGAAACCCAAATACAAAAACCAATCAAATGAAATGACATCTCACCCCATGAGAAAAAACATAGGGTGTAAAAGGGGGCACCCCTAGGGTGCCAACACTGCACCTGCCCACCCACATCCCAAAAAATCTAGGTTCTGAGAGGGGCAGGGGGAGGGTCAGAATACAGCAAGACTCCACTAGAAGAAACATAATTACTAAGGTGAGTAATTTTTTCTTCAAACAACATGAAGTCTTACTGTATTCTGACAAGTGCAGACTACCAAGCAGTACCTCCATGGAGGAGGGACAGAATCTACTTTGGGAATAGGCTCTGAAGTACTGCTGTGCCAAACCGAGCATCATTCCTAGCCTGGATAGCCAGAGAGTACTGCTTGGTAAAAGTATGGACTGTTTTCCCGGAGGCTGCTTGACAAATTTCTAAAAGAGGGATATCCCTGGCAGCAGCCAGGGAAGCAGCTGTACCTCTTGTGGAATGAGCCCTCAGGCCTGAGGGTGGAGTTTTTCCCAGTTTTTCATAGCAGAATTGTATACAAGACACAATCCTCCTGGCAACAGATCTCTTGGTGGCAGGTTTGCCCTTCCCAATTTCTCCGTAAGTGAGGAACAACTGGAGGGAGTCAAATCTATGACCCACGGTACGCTCTATGTAGTAGCTAAGGGCTCTTTTAACATCCAAACTGTGTAGCCTCCTCTCTCCCGAGAAAGAATGATCAGTGAAGAAAACAGGGAGTGATATAGACTGATTCAGGTGGAAATCTGAAACCACTTTAGGCAAGAACTTTCTGTTAGTTCTAAGGACCAATTTATCTCTGTGAAAAGAGATGAAATCAGGTTCCACTGACAGGGCTTGCAATTCACTGATACGTCTAGCAGAAGTAATGGCTACCAAAAAACACAGTTTTCCAAGTCAAGTACTTAAGTTCTGCTGAGGACAAAGGTTCAAAAGGGGGTTGCATAAGCTGAGCAATGCAAACATTAAGATCCCAAGCAGGAGCAGGATCCCTAAAGGGGGGATTGGTGTGAAGCAATCCCTTGAAAAACTTACAGAATACAGCGTGGGATGACAGTGAGGAAGATTTGCCTACGGACAAGAAAGCAGAAACAGCAGACAAGTGTACATTGAGAGTAGCTGGTCTGAGGCCTAGGCCATTGAGATGGACCATATAATCCAGAACCGCAGGCAATCAGCAGTGTCTGGAGAAATACTCTGCTTAGAACACCAAATGCTGAATCTTTTCCATTTGGAGTTGTAAGTCTTTCTGGTGGAGGGCTTTCTAGAAGCCTTGAGGATATCCAGAACCCCTTGGGAAAGATGCAGATCTGCAAACTCTAACTCTTCAAGAGCCAAGCCTTGAGATTGAGAGACTGAAGATTGGGGTACCAAATCCTCCCCTGAGAGGATGTTAACAGATTGTAATTCCTGGGAAGAGACAGGGGAAGATGGACTGCTAGGGACAGCAACAAGGGATACCATGGCTGCCTGGCCCAGTCTGGAGCAATCAGAATCACTTTGCAAGGTTGTGACCTTATCTTGACTAACACTTTGAACAGGAGAGGGAAGGGGAGAAGCATACAGAAATTTCCCTTCCAGTTCAGAATCAGAGCATCCAGGGGGACTGAGCCCAAGACTGGGGGTCTGCAACAAAAGAGAGGAAGTTGGTGATTGTCTGGGGCTGGTAAAAGATTTATCTCTGAAGTGCCCCATCTTGAGAAAATCACCTTCAACACCGGAGGATCCAGGGCCCATTCATGATGGCCCTGGGATATTCTGCTCAGTGCATCTGCTAGGACATTGTCCTTCCTTGGAAGGTGAACTGCTATCAGAGAGGTTTGCAGGGAATAAGCCAGGGACCACAACTTCATTGCTTCTGTGCACAAGGCCGTAGACCGAGTACCTTCTTACTTGTTGGTGTACCACATGGTGGTGGTGTCTGTTCTGACCTGAACCACCTTGTTCTGTACTGATTTGGAAAAAGCTTGCTGTGCCAGAAACACTGCTCTGAGTTCCAAGAGATTGATGTGTAGGAGAGAATCCTGAGGCGATCACAGTCCCTGGGTGATGAGGTCCCCCAAATGGGCTCCCCAGCCCAGCAGGGAAGCATCTGTGGTAAGGACCACTGAATGAGACTGAGTGGCAAATGGAACCCCTTGCCTCAAATTGTCCTGATCCTGCCACCACTGCAGGGCTTGGATCAGAGTTTGAGTCACTGGGATTAGTTTGGTAAGGGAATCCTTTCTTTGGGACCAAAAAGCTCTTAAGTGGAACTGAATGTCCCTCATCTGGAATCTTGCGCCTTGGACCACTGCTGTAGAAGCTGTAGTGGCCCAAGAGCTGAAGGAAATGCCTTGCTGGTTGAGACACCTGAAGGCTGAATAAAGAGGCCAGCTCCAAGACAGCTCTTGCCCTTTCCAGGGGAAGGAAGGCTCTTGCTTTTACCGTATCCAGCTCTGCCCTTATGAAGGTGAGGAGCTGCACTGGTTCGAGAGCTGACTTTGGTAGGTTGAGAAGAAATCCTAAAGAAGTAAGCACTTGCTGGGTCACGTGTAGATGTGACTTGACTTGGTCTGGGGACTGACCCACTATGAGCCAGTCGTCCAAATATGGAAAAATGGAAATCTTTTGTCTTCTTAGGAAGGCAACAACTACTGCCAGGCACTTTGTAAAGACCCTTGGGGCTGAGGTTAGGCCAAAGGACATTACTCTGAACTGACAGTGGCCTAAGGGCAACTCAAACCTGAGGTACTTTCTGTGGGAGCACCTGATGGGAATGTGAAAGAAGGCATCTTTGAGGTTCAGGGAGGCTAGCCAGTCCCCTGGCCTTAGAGAGGGAAGGATAATTCCCAGAGTTATCATCTTGAACTTTGGCTTTAAAAAATGTTTGTTCAGGTATCTTAAGTCCAGGATGGGTTGCCACTACCTGTCTTTTTGGGGGGTTAGGAAGTACCTGGAGTACAGTCCTTTGCCCCAGAGTAGGGTAGGTACTCTCTCTATAGCTCTTAGAGCTAGGAGAGAAGAAACCTCTGCCTCTAGGGCAAGGGTCTCTGAGAGATTTGCAGGTGGAAAAGATCTGGCTCTCATCTTTGGAAATTTTTTGAAGCTGAGAACCAGTCCCTGGCTTACTACTTCCAGGACCCACTTGTCTGATGTAACAGACATCCAGTCCTGAACAAAGTAAGCCAGTCTGCCCCCTACTGGGATAGGAGACTCGACCCGGGCAGACCCATCAGGGTGTCTGCTTGGCAGGGGCTTTAGGCTGAGGGGTGGATGCAGGCCTGCTCATCCCCCTTCTGCCTCTTCCTCTGAAGAACCCCCTCTGTGAAAAGGAAGAAGAGGTCTGTGCTTGGTAAAAAGGCCTTTGAAAAGGTCTTCCCCTGCCTCTGGACTGCTGCCTTTGAGGAGTTGCCTGCCTTTCCTTGGCCTGAACACTCTTGTAACTGGTCCTGTATTCGTTCATTTTCTTCATGTAGTTCTCTGTCTGCTCCCCAAACAGAGAATTACCCACTACAGGAAAATCCATGGCCTTAGCCTGGGTATCCTGTGAGAGGCTAGTACATCTGAGCCAAGCCATTCTCAGAAGAGCTACAGATGTAGCCATGACTCTTGATGATACATCACTGGAGTCCACAGCAGCATGAAACTGAACTTTTGATGCCTCAATCCCATCTGCAGCCACCTCCTCCAGCTTCTTGGCAAGCTGGGGGGAAGCCTGTTTAGCCAGTGCCAGTACAGTGTCCCACCTGGACTTCTGGTACCTGGCTGCATAGGCTATATAATTCGCCTGCCTGAGTCCCAAGGAAGATGCCATGTACTGCTTCTTTGCCATGGCATCAATCTTCCTGGAGTCCTTGTCTGCGGGGTGTGATGCCAAGGGAATGCTTGCCTTATCACAGGCAGCAGCCTGTACAACCTCAACATGGCTGCATTACTGATAAAGGAACTCCGTATCTGAGCCTGAAAGAGTATACCTCTTGTCCATTCTTCTATCCACAGGAGGTATGGAATTGGGAGACTTTAGAATTTTTTGTGTCTGTTTCCCAAAAGATTTGTGGAGGGGAATAGACAGTCTCCTGGACTCTGGGATGTCCATCATCTCTGCATATTCAGGCTCCTCCTGATCCTCCACTGCCTCCTCCACAGGAAGCTGGAGGGTATCAGCCACCTTTCTGTAAAACATGAAGTGCGAAGGGGACTCAGAAAGCCTAGGAGGAGAAACACCTGAAGGTCTGTCTGGGGAGATGTCTGGGTCAATAGGCACATCCAGACTTTCACCATCACCATAATCATCTTCCAACTCTCCCTCCTCCTCAAACTCCGGTTCATAAAATTCTTCCAGGGTATAGTCTTGAACTGGGGGAACCGACCGAACCGAGCCCCTGCCAAATGGTGCCGGATCAGTCAGAACCGGGCAAAGCGATTCCACAATACGAATCGCTTTGGCTAGTTCTTCGGCGGTCAGAGTATGAGATTCTGGATCCGAACCGGTCGATTTGTCTTTGCGTTTTCTTCTTGTCGGAACCGATTCCTCGGAATCAGCTCTCCTTTTGCCCGAAGAAATATCGCCCTGGTCAGAGGGCACTCCTTCTGGTTCGGTAGGAACCGAACCGGACTGGCCATCCGGGTCAGCGGACTTCTCGGCCTCCCTTTCCCTCAGTCTACCTAATCTCTTTTCAAGGGTAGATTTGGGAAAATGTTTACAAATTTGGCAGTCTGAATCAAGGTGGTCAAACCCCAGACAATAAACACAGGTGGTGTGGGGATCGGCCTTAGCAAAGACAGGAAAATTACGTACCTACCGTAATTCTTGATCTTCTTGGACGAGTCTCCACCACTCATTCACACTAGTGGGATTAGCGCCGGAGGCACTAAGACCCATCGGAGTAATTTTGCTGGAGGTCGTCGGCGAGAGAGACGGCGCAGACTGCGCCGGGGCAGCAGCGGGGCTCGAGCGGTAATGACCATCTCGGCGACGGCCCTCCAACCGCCTCAGTACCTTTTTACCAAGGAGGTGCAGCGAACTAACGTAAAGAGTAAACCCAATATTAAAAACGGACATAAGATAGTCCGTATGACCCGTGTAAGAAGGGTCAGCAAAGAAGTCCTCACGGCCTAAAGATTTGAGGAGTAAGACCAATACAGCGGTGAGCTTGGGGGATGGAGGGAGGGGTAGGAGAATGAGGTGGAGACTACCAAGAAGATCAAGAATTACTGGTAGGTACGTAATTTTCCTGATCTTCCTGGACATAAGTCTCCACCATTCATTCACACTAGTGGGAGAGTACCAAGTTGATAATCCCCCAAAGGGCGGCAGGAGAGCCAGAGCTCACGCGCTCTAAGATAGAAGCCCATTAGGATAGTTCTGTCAAAGCGAATGTCGCCAGCATGAACATCCAGTGCATAGTGCTTAACGAAGGTATGCACTGAGCCCAGGTGGCGATGCTGTATATATCTGCAATTGGAACATTGCATTTCCGCTAGGGATGTCATGATCGCTTCTAGTAGAGTGAGCTGACACTCCCTACCTTCTAATTTAACTTGAGCCATGGAATAGCAATGACAAAGGCATGCCACTAACCATGAAGAGATGCATCTAATAGCGACAGGTTGACCCAGCCGAGTGTCGCTGAAAGAAACGAACAGTTGCTGAGTCTTATGAATATCCTTGGTTCTATCTAAATAGAACCGCAAGGCTCTCTTAACATCCAAGGAATGAAGAGCCTGCCCCTTCATTTTGGAAATTAGCGTAAGTAAGCAGGAAGTACCAGAGGTTGGTTTAGATGGAATTTGACACAACCTTGGAAGAAATTTAGGATGAGTACTGAGAACTACGTTGTCTTTATGGAATACAGTATAATGGAGGGTCCGTAATCAGGGCATGTATTCTCAGAGACCCGCGGCTGAGGTAATGGCCACCAGAGGCAGTCTTCCAGGGTGAGTGAAATTTTAGCTCACAGGTAGCTAAGGGTTCGAAAGGCTCGGAGTGAGCATGTCCAGCACCAGGTTAATGTCCCAGGCTGCAACTGGACGCTTAACTAGGGGTCTGGTATGGAGAATCCCCTTAAGAAATCTCTTCACCATAGGTAACTGAGCCAGAGTTAAGGAAGAAACCGGCTCATGGAACGCTGAGATGGCACTAAGGTGAATCTTTAACTGTGGAGTACTGAAGACCTAAGTTTGACAGGTGTCCAAAAGATACTCCAGAACCTTGCCAGGAGGACAGGAAAAGGGATTCCAAGAGGATTTTGTGACACTAGAGAGAAAACGCTTTCCATTTGAAGCGATGCTGGTGGCTGGCTTCCGAGCAGCCAGAAGGATGTCTGAGACTCTACGAGAGCGTTGAACCGATTCACTCTATCTCTTCAGGAGCCAAGCATGAAGGTGAAGTGATTTCAGGTTGGGATGGACCAACGAACCCTGAGTCAAAAGACTGATTTGCAAAGGAAGTGGTCTCGAGAGGCTGCCAACATACTGTTGAGTAGAGGAAACCATAGTTGTTTGGGCCAGGAAGGAGCAATGAGAATCATCTTGGTCCCCTGAGACTCGAACTTGAGGAGTACTCTGGATTAGAGGAAGGTGGAAAGGCGAAAGAAAGCGCTTTGTCCACCGCAGCCTGAACGCATCCTGACAGAAAATGCCAGGCCCTGGATTTCTGAGCAGAAGAGAGGCAGTTTTGTGTTGAGTGGGGATGCAAAAAGGTCCAGGTCTGGAGTCCCCCACTCTTTGAACAGGGACCGAGCTATGGCTGGATCGAGAGACCACTCGTGAGGGTCTGCCTCCGTTCTGCTGAGGTGATCTGCTAGGTCGTTTTGTATACCTGGCAGATAAACCGCTTGAATCAGAGACTTGTGCTCCAAGCACCACTCCCACACCCTCATTGCTTCCCTGCAAAGGGGGTAAGAATGAGCACCGCCTTGCTTGTTGATGTAATACATCACTGCTTTGTTGTCCGCTTAAGGAGAATGTTCTGTGACAAAGACATCCTTCAGAGCTCGGATTGCATAGAGGGACCGCCTCATCTCCAGGACATTTATGTGGAGATGAGTTTCGAACTGAGTCCATACACCTGAGTGTGGAGGGAGACAGTGAGCTCCCCATCCCATTAGCTGGCGCGCCTGTGGTGATGGAGATCTGATGATCCGGGGAGCAAAGGGGAATCCTTCCAGGAGATTGTTTCTTGAGACCACCAGGTGAGAGACCTTCAAGGGGCACCGCCACCTTGATGGGATAAGACTGGGGTGAGAGGTCGGGGACCACTGAGTGGAGAGCATCCATTGGTGGTTCTCATGTGCAGTCGGGCCAGGGGACAGTGAAGACCGAGGACGCCCATGAGATCCAACATGCGCTGTATCGAGAGAGCGTAACCCATTGGTTCTCCTGATGTAACGGGCCATCTCAAGGATGTCGAGTCTTCTGTCCTCTGAAGGAAAGCTCGCTGAAGAGGTGTCTAGAAGTGCCCCTATGAAAAGGAGCCTCTGGGAGGGTTGCAGTGAGATTTTTTCAAATTCAGCAGAACTCCATGGACGTGAGAAGATTTAGAAGTCGTTGCACGGTTCCAAAGTCCCTTTGGACGGAAGGGCTTGCTAGAAGCCAATCGTCCAGGTAGGGAAACACTGAGTCCGATTTTGAGATGCGCCTGCAGAACTGCAACACTTTGTAAAACCTCACGGCGCCGAGGATAGCCCAAAGGGCAGGACTCTGAACTGATAATGTTGACCCAAAGCTACAAACCTGAGGAACTTCGTGGTCGGGTGGACGGGATATGCTGGTAAGCATCCTGCATATCCAGAGAGGCCAGCCAGTCGTGCTGATGCAGCAAGGCAAGAGGGTACCTAGGGAAATCATCTTGAATTTCTCCTGGGGAGGAATTTGTTTAACTTTTCTGAGGTTCAGAATGGGCTTGATCCCCAAGATTTCTTTTGGAACCAGAAAGTAATGGAGTGAACCCTGTGTTTCGTAGATGCGGGGGCACCAGTTCTATTGCTCTGCTGTTCAGAAGGCCCTGGATCTCGCGGGAGGAGGTCTGACTGAGAGGTCGACAACCTGGGCTGTCGCCTGGGAGGACAATTCGGGGGCTTCCAAGAAACTGAGAGAATAACCCCTAAAATATCCGAGGGACCCATTTGTCCGGTTGTGGGACTTCCACTGGTTGTAGAAGCATCAGACTTACTCTTCCACTGAGGAGAAAGTTCCACCGGCAGAGTGGATGGAACTTGGGACAACGGACCATAAGGTAGTGCTGGGAGCTTAGGCCCCGCGCTTTCGCTGCGCTCTCTTTGAGGTTAGCGTTGGCTTTTATGGAAGCTTCCCTGCCTCTGCCCTCGAAAGGACTGACGACCATGAAACTGATCGCCTGTTCACATGCCCCAAAGGGGCAGGCGGAGGTCTGGGCCAACTTAATGGCTGATCTAGTCTTCTGAGTGGCCTCTAAGGTTTGCTCCACCTGAGGGCCAAAAAGAAAGGAGCCATCAAAGGCAGCGCCATCACCTGCTGCTGAGCATCATTCGTGAAGCCAGAAGCACGCAGCCAGGAATGGCGCCGAGTACAAACTCGCTGCGTGAGCTTAGAAGCAGTGTCGAAAGCGCCCATGGCGGCTTTGACCTGTTGGTTATTGACTCAATACTTAATAACGGTCAGAAGAAGCTCTGACTTGAACTGAATCTGGAAGAGCTTCAACCATTCTTTTTCATAGAGTGCCACAGGATATACTCATACTGGAGAAAATAGCCTTGATAACTGGCAATATCGCATACTAGAGTGGAGGCAGCAAAGACTCTCTTACCTAATGTATCAATCTTACGAGACTTTTGTTAATAGGTCGAGCTGTAGTAGTTTGAGGAAGAACGACTCTTGTCATTCTCTGCCAGGACTACAATAGGGATCCGCAGAAGGCTTGATCCAAATGGGACGATCCTTGGGAGCTGAATACTTCTATCAATGGATTTAGCCACTGAGGAATAAGAGCAGATTATTCTATACCATTTGAGACAGCTGCCTCAAAGGAAGGCTGATCGAGGAGTCAAATCCGATCTCCAAGCATGAAGATACTGGAGTCTTAATATCTTCCCAGGATCGGCGTCTGTAGTCTGAGAGAAAGAGTGGATCCCAGGTTCTTCAACAGAGACTTAAAGGACAGGTCTCGACCACAGGCACTGTAGCAAAGAAAGATCCTGTTTCTCCACTTCATCACCCAAATCAAGGTTGGGTAGGCTCAACATCATCTCCTGATGGTCCAGAAAGGACTGTTTGGACAGGAAAGGAGGAAAATTAGGAGAGGAGGAAAATAGCAGAAAACAAGGAGAGTCCCTGGCTGCTGGCGCCGAGACGGCAAAACGGGCTGAAGATCGCACCGAGGAGGCGCGACGGCGTCCGGAGGCACACGGCTCGCAGCGCCTTCGGCGGCGTCGCTGACGACATCGCGCCGGGCGCGGCCGACGACGCCGCACACGGCGCCGCAATGGCGCTCGGACGACGCCGAGGGCGCCGCGAACGGGCGCCGCCTATCCAATCGCACCCGTGTGCCGGGCGAGACCAAGCGTTGCAGGACGGCGCCGCAAGACCAGCGAGTACGGGAAACGGCGCCGACAAGCCAACAGACTCCGGTCAAGGCGCTGAAAAGCCCCAGGAACCTGGAAAGCTAGAGAAGGAAAAACAGGAGATAAGGGCATCGGTGAGGCCTCGCCGCAGCAGCCATGTGAGGGGGAAACACTTGCACGGAGTCGCTGGCACCAAGAAGGCACGCACGCGACTAGGAAGGTCCAACCGCCTTACCTGATCGCCGAGGGCCCGAGGCTCCGAGGCAACCGAGCCAGGCAGAAGAACCAACCTCCGGAGCCATTGCTCTACAAGAGCGCCCACTGATGAAACTGCTCATCTGGAGTCCTACCTATAGGCGGAGGACTCGATAAATGAGGACGATTTACAATGGAAGTTGGCGATTCAAGAAGGAGACGGCAACTAGCAACGATAATCGGCGTCCGACGCCGAGACATACCAGAGGGCGACCGTAGATGCCTTCTCTTTTGACCTAGGCGAGAAGAAGAGCTCGAGGCCGAACGGTGCCGAGAATGCGACCGTTTATTTTTATGCCGGCGGGGGGACCGCCCATCCCCCGGCATCGGACTGACCGTTGTCGGAACCCCGCTGAGGAGAAGGAGGCTGACCGGATCCAGCCCGGCTGACTGAACAGCTTTCATACGAAGTCTCCCTACCGTCACCTGACCTGCTCATGGTCGACTCCGTCCAGTAGGCCGAGACTTCTTCAAGTAAAATTTAATATTAGAAAATTTACGAAAATAGAATAAAATTAAGTGATACTACTTATTGAGATAAGTTACAAAAACAAACTGAAAACTATGCGCTAGTTTGAAGTTTGACTCCGACTGAAGCGGCGACGTCGTCACTGAAGCGCACTCGATGGCGGGGAAAAAAGGAACTTTGAGGCAGTTGGAGGGTCGCCGCCGATGGTCATTACCGCCGAGGCCGCTGCTCTCATGGGCGTCAGGTTCGCCGGGCGCCTGCCTCAGCCACGACCTCCAGCAAAGTTTGTTCCCGATGGGTCTTAGTGCCTCCGGCGCTAATCCCACTAGTGTGAATGAGTGGTGGAGACATGTCCAGGAAGATCTCCCCACACACACTGCAGTGTTAAAACCCATTGGGCTCGTTTTTTTTCTTGGGTTTCTCAGACATGGCCAACCTAACCAAACTCACCCTTTTCTCGGCAACCGCAAGACTCCCCTATCGGTTACTGACAGTGTCACAGGTCTTGGAAAAAAATGTACTAAAACCTGTTTTTTTAGAACCGAAATGGACCGGTAACCACACACTAAAGTAAAATACAAAATTTACCTGAATGATCGGTTCAGCTGAACTGATCCACACTTTTTACAAGTTCCACACAGAAAACAGAACAAAACCTATCTAGTACTCACGGTACCACAGACAGAGACTTGAACCGACTATGCGGAAACTAAATTTCGGTAGAAAAACCGACCAAAAACTGACACTTCAACCAACTTTGAACCGAGCTGCAGGAGAAATCTCCGGAGCGACTGTTCAGTGAGGCGGAGTAAAGAATCTGACGGTTGCAGTTTGAATTACAACAGGTAGAGACATCAACCGAGCTCGAGATGAACATTCTATGCCTTGCATAGAAAAGTTAACCCATTGTTCTCCGGAGCAGTTTAAAGGTTGGAGCTAACTGCACTTGTCGGAATACAGCAAGACTTCATGTTGTTTGAATGTGATGAAGCAGCACACGCAGTAAAATACAGCACGCACACTGTTGCACAATGTACCAAAAAATAAGAATTTTAAACACGATTGGAGAGAGACGTGTGAGTAATGGTGTAATGCAGGGACTGTGACTGTGAGGGGAAGTGAAATGGTGAACGCTGTGCAATGGAGGACATACAAACAGAGTTAAGTTACATAATATGAATACATTATAGGAAACGAGGGAGATGATGGACATAATACAAATTTTCAAGTACCCATGTAAGCAATAACACACTCAAGGGTGTGCGTTAATAGGCATTTAATACACGCCTGGGGGTGCGTTGTGATACAGGAGGCTGCAAGTCGATTTACCTCACAGCACCACAGGCGTGCATTAAATGCCTATAAACGCACACCTGGGAGTGGGTTATTGCACTTATTACATGGGTTATGTTTAAGCGGCAAAAAAAATCCAAAAAAAAGGGTTTGGGCAGAATTGCACAGAACAGTGCCCTGGGCACTGTTGAATTAAATGTCTGACACTTCAACTAAAAAAAGGAAGTGTCACCACACACATGACTCAATGGCTGTGACGCCTATGCCTGACTAATGAATCCAGTGTGCTGCAGTTGGACACACAATTAGACAAAACTTGTGATATGGTGGTATCACACCATTAACACTATTCTAGCAGTGTACGGCTTTCGAAAGGGACACATCACCACCACAGCCCTGATCTCGGTTACATCAAGTATCCGGACAGCCATGGACCAGGGCAAACTCTCTGGTGCCATATTTATCGACCTGTCCAAAGCCTTTGACCTCGTTGACCACAAACTGCTCGGTGCACAGCTGTGGTCACTTGGCCTCTCCCCCCATGCCATGAAATGGCTAATGGGCTATCTGCCTGATGGAAAGCAGCGTACCTGCTTCAATAAAGTCCTCTCCGAGCCCCTACCGGTGACCTCCAGAGTGCCTCAGGGCTTGGTACTGGGTCCCCTCCTCTTCTCCCTCTTCATCAATCAACTACTCATGGTAACTACCAGCTGCAGAGCCACCATGTATGCAGATGACCTGGTAATTCTGGCTCACTCCCAGAATGCCACTACCCTAAACCAGTTCCTGACTGATGACTTTAACAATGTATTGTCCTGGGTTACTAACCACAAACTGGTCCTGAACCTGAAAAAGACACAGGCTATGCTCTTTGGCTCAATGGCCAAAATCAAAGCCTCATCGGCCCTGTTACACATCACCAGCACAGAAGGACCCTCACTACCCGTAGTGAACTCCATCAAATATCTGGGGGTAACACTTGACCCCCAACTTGACATGGAAATCATATCCTTAACATCTGCAGGACTGCTAACTGCAAACTGGGTCTGGCCTATAGGGCCAGGTACAATCTTACAGACTTGCCCTTGCGAGAGGTGTGCTTCTTCCCTCCCTCAGCTATGGGCTGCACCTATTTGCTCGTTCCCCAAAGACTCATCTCACTTGGTGGTACACGGCCTATATTAACATTTGTCGTTTTGCCTTGGCTGCCCTCCGCCTCACCCACCGACGCGAGCTATATGAGAAACTCTGCTGGCTCTCCCCAGCTAGATACCTTGATTTCGGGATGGGATGCCTCTCGGGAAAAGTGATTAGAACCGGCATCCCCCAGGGGCTGGCCCGGCTTCTAACTAAACTGGACCCCACTCCCTACCATCTTAGGTCTCTCACATCAGGGATGCTCAAAGTCCCCTCCCACCCGTACCCTCATGGGAGGATCGGGACTTTGCCATAAGCACGCCCAGACTCTGGAACTCCCTTCCTGTGGATATCCGATCTGCCCCTCCTATCCGAGTTATCGCAATTCCCTGTGGGGTTTCCTAAAACTAGCCTCAGTGTGTGACTGCCCCAAACCTCCCTAGAGCAAAGTATCAAACTGTTGGTCAAAACCTCCCCAAGTTGCTTCCACTGAATCTGCGAGATACTTCCTGCGGTTTCAATGATTTCTGACTACACCATTCTTTGCCCAATTTCAAAAACCAGGGGCATTATTAGCCACAACATTGCACCACGGTCATAGGCTTGCCACAACATTGCACCAAGGTCATGGGTAGGAATGCCTACTCCCAAGTGTCCTGATACTGCCTCACTTGCATATTATAGATAAATGTGATGACCTGTAAACATCTGTCTGTGATCCAACTAGCCTAGGGAGTGTCAACTATGATGTTATAAGTTATATTATGACCAATCCATTCCTTGGACAGTGCACCACTACTATATGTGATGACCTGTAAATATCTGTCAGTGAACCAGCTAGTCTAGAGAGCGTCAACTGTAATGTTATAAGTTACATTATGACCAATCCATTCCTTGGATAGTGCTCCGCTACTATATGTTTCCTCTTATCGTCAAATGATGTATTTCTTTCCCATATGTTTGTTTACTGTGACATAATGTACTCTCATTTCTTTGTACCTTGACTGTTTCCCCATGTTGTATTCTCCCGGGTCGTTCCTGAAAATAGGCATAATTCTTGTCTAGTGTACTTACCCGGTAAACAAAAGCTAAATAAATAATAAATAAATAAATAACAGAGAATTCAATATGTATGCAAGTTACATAATACTTACCACTATGTCCAATGTCAAACTCAATGTAACCAGCAGTTGCTAAAGATGTTCCAGCACACACATGGTCCATGAAGGCACTGTAATTGTGATCAGACACAACACTCGCTACGGAAACGCAGTCTTCGACGACAGTATGGTTCTCATCAGTGGCAGATGTCGCAGCGTGCTCTTCAAAAACAGCTTGTATCACCTTTGAAGTTAAAAAATAGAGCCTTATTTCAACAACATTGATTATGATAGTACACACCTACTGCTATACAAACTCCATAGAAACATAGAAACATACAATTTCATAGCAGCTAAGGAATGCTTGGACCACACAGTGTGCACTTTTCCACACCTATTGGGTAAGTTACAGATTGTAGTTAAGAAACAGTCTTCTTTCTCCATCTACCCACCAGTTTCCTTATCTGTGTCCCATGCATTATTCAATTCAGTCACTGTTTTTGATACCACAACCTCCTCTTAAAGGACATTCCATGCATACACCACCCTCTACATGAAAAAATACTTACATTGCCCCTGAGCTGTCACAAAATGTGTCTTCACATTGTGCACTCTAAGTCTTGCACATCTATTTTACCGAACGTTGATACCATCTTGGACTTTTTTGATTGCCTTGCTGTACTTGAAATTTCCTGTCATGTACAACTTCTCATTACTGTCATCAAGGATATACCTATTAAGCTGCTGTACTCTCTGTATGTATGGCTTCTGGTGCATAACCTGCACTATTTAAGTATCCTACCTCTGAGCAGCCTACATCCTGTCTGTGTCCTTGCAGAGATGGGTTCACAAGAACTGCATGTAGTATGACAGAAAGGGTCTCACCAACAGTCTGTACAGAACAGTGACAGCACCAACATGCACTGAAAGGGCGAAAGTTCCATCATTTCAACAACTGATCCCTCATTCCTTTGCCAGTGGTATTATCACATTGCTTGCCTAACTTTAGTTAATGTAATATGACTAGCCATAGTTACATTTAATTTTCTTTTTGGGATAGTAACTCACAACATATTATGTACTGCTCCCCTGGGATTTGGGTTTCAAAGATGAATTACTTTGCACTTCTTTTCAATGAATGTAAGGTAACATAATTTCAACCATTCCTCCAAGCTTTTACTTTATTTATTTATTTCGGTCTAGGATTACAAATACCTTCGAGCCAAGGCTCTTTTACAAAGGTTCCATGTCACAGGTTACAGCAGGACAAGAATGGCAGTATAAACACTGAAGTTGGTTCAAAGGCAGCACTCAACAGCACATTTACTAAGTAAGGAACTAGTGATGAGAGGAACAGGGAAAAGAGGGGGTGGATGGCAAGAGGTCATGGGGGGGGAGGTCAGGAGGGAAGAGGTAGAAGGGTATGGGGGGTAGGGATAAGGAGGGGTTGCAGCCAGGGGTGTTGTCAGGGGAATAAGTGCATAAGATGGGGCCAGGTGTAGGCAAAGTGCGAAGGAGGCAGTGGCCCCTCAAGGCAGACACAGGTGGTGGGAGGACTGTTAATTATTCAAGGCAGTCACAGGGGCTGGAGGCAATGAGAGGCGGAGCCTGGATTTGAAGGCACCGAGCGAGGTAGTGGAGGTGGTGTCACCAGCAAGGCCATTTAGCCAGACAGGGGCCCTATAAGCAAAAGATCTTTGACCTTGTGCTGTGCAACAGCGTGGAATTTGAAACAGCTGTGGCTTAGATCCCCTGGTGTTACGGCTGCTGTTTTTGGGTTGTAGGAGAGCGCAGACTGCAGGTTGTGCAAGACCCATCAAAATTTTCTTTGCAACCACACAGGTTTGGTATTTTATTCGATTGTCAAGTTGCAGCCAACTGGCTTAAGTGTAGCGGTAACAGATGTATGTAAGACGTTGAGAGCCAGTGATGAGCCGACAAGCCTTGTTGAGGGAGGTAGTTACACGTCTGAACGCGGTAGCAGTGGTGGAGCTGTAGATGACAAGGCCATAGTCTATAGAGGAAATGATGGAGCTCTGGACGGCAGCTGCCAGGGCCTCAGGGGTAGGTGTCTCCTGTGGCAGAAAAGCAGATCCAGTTTGGAGTTAGCAGCTCTGGCAACATTATTAATGTGGGCAGCGTAGGAGAGGTGAGAGTCAAGGGTGATCCCAAGGTATCTGAAGGTTTGGACCAGTTCCAGTAGGCCACCTTGACTAGTGTTAATGGAGAAGTGGAGTTGCTTATGATTATTATGTGAGCTGCTGAAAATCATGGACTTGTTTTTTTTCTGGTTAAGGATCAGCTTATGCTTTATGAACCAGTTTTCAACCGTGGAGAAACACAGATACATAGACAGTGTCGGCAGATAAGGGCCTATGGCCTACCCAGTCTGCCCATTTGAGCTTGTAAGTTCACTTTATGTTTTCCTAGAAGTCTGTTGCCCCTTACCCCTGACCTCCAGAATTCCTTTATGTCTATCCCATGCATTCTTAAATCCCGTGATTGTTTCAGCCCCACCACTTCCTCTGGCAGGGTGTTCCACTTGTCCACCACCCGTTCTGTGGAGAAATTCTTCCTCACGCTTCCTCTGAATTGTCCTCCTCCAACTTCATCCCACACCTCCTAGTCCTGGAACATCTTTTTTGCTTAAAAATAGTGTATTCCTGCACCCTGTTCCTCCCTGTAAGATACCTGTATGTCTCTATCATATCCCCTCTCTCCCTCCTCTCCTCCAGGGAGTACATGTTAAGTTCCTTCAACCTGTCCTCATAGGACTTGTGATGCAATCCATGTACCATCTTTGTTGCCCTCCTCTGAACCTTCTCTACCTTGTCTATGTCCTTACGTAGGTAAGGTCTCCAGAACTGTACACTGTACTCCAGGTGGGGACTCACTAGTGTCTTATATAGTGGAATTATGACCTCCCTTTTCCTGCTGGTGATGCCCCTGCCTATGCATCCCAGCATCCTATTTGTTTTACCTGCTGCCTTGTCACACTGTTTCCCTACCTTGAGGTCATCAGAGATGATAACCCCAAGATCCCTTTCCTGCTTGGTGCATGCTATACCCTCACCCCCAACTGATATATTGTGCCAGGGTTTTTGTGCCTCATATGCATTGCCTTGCACTTCTTTGCATTTAATTTCAACTGCCAAACCCTTGACCATCCTTCGAGTTTCTGCAGGTCCCTTCTCATTCTGTCTACACCCTCTGGTGTGTCTACTCTGTTACAGAGCTTTGTGTCATCAGCGAACATTGAAATTCTGCCTTCTAGGTCCTGCGCAATGTCACTGATGAAGATGTTGAATAGGACTGGTCCCAGCACTGATCCCTGTGGTACCCCACTGGTCACTCTTCCCTCTGTGGAGTGACAGCCATTTACCACCACACTCTGTGTCCTGCCGCCCAACCAGTTACCTACCCACCACACTACTGTCCTGCCCACACCCATATTCCCCAGTTTGTGTAATAGTCTTCTATGTGGCACAGTGTCAAAGGCCTTGCTGAAGTCCAGATAGGCCATGTCCACTGTCCTCCCCTGATCCACCTCCCTAGTCACCCAGTCAACAAATTCAACGAGGTTGGTCTGACATGACCTCCCCCTGGTGAAACCATGCTGCCTTGGGTCCTGTAGTCCATTGACAACCAGATATTCCACCAATCTCTCCTTCAGTAGTGCTTCCATGATCTTCCCCACTACCGAGGTGAGGCTGACTGCTCTGTAGTTCCCCGCTTCCTCTTTGTTCCCACTTTTGTATAAGGGGACTACATCTGCTGTCCTCCAGTCTTTGGGTACCTCCCCTGTTTCCAGTGATCGGCTAAACAGGATAGCCAGAGGTTCAGCCACCACCTCTCTTAGTTCTTTAAGGACCCTGGGGTGCACCCCATTTGGCCCCATTGCTTTATCAACTCTTCTTACTTCCAGTTCCTTCAGGACCCTTTCTCGTGTAAAAGGACTTGTGTTATGTGAAACCCGCTGAAGGTTTTTTTGCAGACGGTTTGGTTCCTGACAGGAGGCTAGGATGACCACGTATGCCTTTTTGCAGATAACACAAAGATCTGCAACAGGGTTGATACACAAGGAGGAGTGGAAAGGATGAAAAGGGACTTGGCAAGGTTGGAGGAATGGTCAGAAGTATGGCAGCTAGGATTCAATGCAAAGAAGTGCAAAATAATGCACCTGGGAAACAAGAACCCAGGGGAAGAATACACAATGGGTGGGGAGGTAGTAACAAAAACAAAAAAGGAAAGGGACCTGGGGGTAATCATATCAGATGACCTTAGGTTGTTATCCTCTGTACAGACAGTTGGTGAGACCCCATCTGGAGTACTGTGTCCAGTTCTGGAGACCCCATCTCCGCAAGGACATAGACAGGATAGAGGCAGTCCAGAGGAGGGCAACTAAAATGGTGCAGGGTCTGCAAGAGAAGCCGTATGAGGAGAGACTAAAGGGAGCTTAATATGTATACCCTTGAGGAAAGAAGGGAGAGGGGGGACATGATAGAAACTTTAAGTACCTCAGTGGAATCAACAAAGTCCAAGAGGGTAGCATCTTTCAGAAAAAGAGACATGCAAGAACAAGGGGACACAATTTAAAGATAGAAGGGGCAGTTCAGGGGCAATGTGAGGAAGTATTATTTCACAGAGAGGGTAGTGGATGCATGGAACAGCCTTCCTGAGGAGGTTGTGGGGTCTAAAACTGTGGCAGAATTCAAGAATACATGGGACAGGCATAAGGCAATTCTTGTGGGGGGGTAGGAAGAAATAGGCCGTTGGTTAACTAGGATCTGCGGCCTATCCTGTACGTAGGGAAATGGGCAGACTAGATGGGCCAAGCGGTCCTTATCTGCTGTCAAAGTCTATGTTTCTATGTTGTCAGCGTAAAGTATGATTTGTTGAGGACAGGAGCCTGGGAGTGTGTTAAGGAACAAGCTGAAAAGTAGCGGGCCCAGGATAGAGCCCTGGGGGAACACCAGAGCAAACAGGTTTGGCATCAGAGAGCACATCCACAATTTTTACACATTGTGACCGGTTTTCAAGGTAGCTTTTAAACCAAGCAACAGATTCAGTGGAGAGCCCAGAGTTCTGTAGTTGGCCAAGGAGGAGGTGATGGTGGACAGTATCAAAAGCCTTGGTCAAGTCAATATAGATAGCTCCAGTGAGTAGTCCGTTGTCCAGAGAGCTGTGGATGGCACCAGTGAACTCAAGTAGGGCGGTAGCAGTGCTATGCTCTTTCTGAAGCCATGTTGCTGCCGGCCTAGAATGTTATATTTGACCAAATAGTCGGTGAGCTGGTCTGCTACTATCCGTTCCAGTGCCTTGGGGGGGGGGGTGTAAGATAGAGATTGGGCGATAGATCCTGTGTGCAGTCTTGTCACCACTTTTACGGATCGGAGTGACTATGGCTGATTTCCATTTGTCCAGGAACTGGCTAAGTGAGAGGGAGAGGTTAAAAATCCTGGTAAGAGGCCCCAGGATGACTTCTTAAGTGAGGGACAGAAGCTTGAGGTCAAGTGTATTGTTGCTAGATCTGGATTTGTTAATAGCTTTGGTGACGTACTTGCGAACTTCATTCTTTTTTTACTGCGTTGAAGTAGAAGGGGGTCTGGCAGCGGCAGTGGGGTTCATTGATGTGGGAGCATCATCATCATTGAAAAAATCAGTGGGAAAAACACTGCTGAGGTCAGTGAATGCAACATTGAAAGTGTCAGTAATGATTTTATGGTCCAGTGTGGTAATCCCGTTAACCTTGAGCATGGTCAGCGGTGATTTGGACTGCTTCCCAGTGACTTCTTTTATGTTGCTCCAGAAATCCCTCCCATTTACTCAGGAGTCCATGAGGGCTTTCCTGTAGTAGTCAGATTTCTGTTGTCGAATGGATTTAGTGCAATCATTCCGTGTGCGTTTGTAGTTTTGGATGTCAACTTGCTTACTGGTGGATCTAGCCAATTCCTAAAGGTGGTTCATGGATTTTAGTTTCTTTAGGAGGGCACCTGATAGCCACAGGTTGCAGACAGATTTAACTTTGCGTTTTCTGAGGAGCGCATATGTTACAGGCTTCATTAAAGATGTGAATGAATTGGTCCAGAGCAGAATTTGTATCAGTTGCCCTGAGGATAGGAGACCAGTCCTGTAGGAGAAGGTGTGATTTGAGGTGAGTTAGCTGACCACAAGGTAGAACTCTGCTGAAGATGATTTTGGGGGTTTACAGAATTTGTTGGACCAGGTACAGCTGATGGGGGAATGGTTGCTGAGTGAGTCAGGAAGGATGGTGGAGTTCATGACCCGAGAGGGATGGCTAGTCAGGATCCAGTCCAGGAGGGTGCTAATCCCAGTTTTATAGTTCTTTCTGGTTGGGGAGTCCAGCATCTGGGTAAGGTCAGCCGATATGACAGAGTCCCTAACAGTCCCCGCCTCAGCCACCAGCCAGTTTACGCTGAAGTCACCAAGCAGGATGGTTTCAGAGTCAGGTGGTAGGGACCTGACGAGGTCCAGTACAGCGGGTAGACTGGGTCCTTGTTCTTTAGGCAGGATATATACAGTAACAACTGTGAGGGCTTTACTGTGAGCACCTAGTAGGATTCTGACGGGCAAAATCTGAGCTGAGGTGGCCGGAATTGCAGCATCAACAGGGTGTCCCAGGAGAGTGTCTTTTAGGTACATCATACATCCTCCACCTCTTTTTGACTTGTGATCAAGCCTAAAGACATTATAGCCCTGGGGGGGAGATTACTTGGTCAGGCACCGAGGGGGTGAGCCAGGTTTCGACAACTGCCAAAATATCAGGGTTGTGAAGGCTTGAAAAGGCTTGCAGAGAGTCAAGCTTGGGGAGTAGACTGCAGATGTTCAGGCATATGATTGAGAGAGCGCCAGAGGGCTTGGTCTGGGTGGAAACCCTGGCTGTGTTCGGGCCAGGGTTGGGGTGTACATTTCCTGATAGCAGCAGGAGGGGGAGCAGGAGTTTCAGGATGCCCAGGCATAATTTCCTGAGGGAGAGCTAGCGTCCCCTTTTACAGCAGGGACGTGCCGTGGTGTGGATGCAAAGGTTCAGCAAGAGAGTTGTGTAGCGGGTAGACATGGGGGCCCAGTGCTCACTTGCGAGAAGGGACAGTTTTGTTGTGAGGGGTGTCCCCTGGGGGCAGGGTTTACATTATGAGAAAGAGTGCCAGTGTAACAATAGGCAATATTCAGTTTATAGCTTGGGGGGGGGGAGCAAAGAGGAAGAGGAGAAGACTGAACATTGAGAGGGTGAAACACATGTTAAACTGAAGTGTATAGACAAGAGGAGAGGGCCAGGAAGACAGCAGTAACAGAGAGGCAAGGGTGAAAGTGGGAGGAGGAGGGGGGGTGGAGTGAGAGAGGAGGCAGACCAGGCGAGGAACCAGTAATGTGTGAGTAGTGGAGGATCACAAGTCCCTTGTCATCCTTTTCACCACCCCTTGGGTATCAACCCGGTTGCAGCTGTTTGTGTCATCTGCAAACGGGCATACTTTTCCTTACACTACATGAACATTGTCACTTATAAATAAATTAAAGAGGACCAGTCACTGTAGTCAGCCAAGAAGGTACCCTGCTAGTAACCACTCTTTCTTTTGTAGTGGATTATGTTCACTATTCACCTCTGTGTCCTGTTGTCAGGCCAATTGTGTACACCAGGTATCACTTTGGTAACCACTACAAGGCTGGCTAACTGGCTTTTCTGTAAGAATGTGTCAAATGCCTTGATAAACTATAGGTAGAACATGTCCAAAGGCCATTTCTGGTCTACTACTTTGATTGTACAGTACATGAACTCTATTAGATTCATCTGGCACAACATTCATGCTGCGAAGTCCCGCTGGCATATACGGTAGGTAATCAACAATTCTTTCTATCATAACTGAGTACATCATTTTCCATAACACTGAGGTCACACGAACAAGTTTGTTGTTTCATGACTCTGCATTACTAACAGTCACACGAATCTAATAGATTTCTTTGACTGACTCACAAAAGTAGTATAACAAAAAGGTGCTGCGGACAGGGCCTACCTAGACTTTACATACACAAAACTGGGAGTGGGTACCAGGGCGGCAACCTGGGTAAGAAACTGGCTGGAAAGCAGGATGTAGAGAGTAACAGAAAATGGAGTACACTACGAAGGAACGGTGGTTAATAGCGGGGTACCACAAGATTCTGTACTGTGGCCGGTCATCTTTAATGTCTTTATAAGTGACATCACAGAAGGACTGGAAGGAAACGTACGCAACCTTGCAGATGACACAAAGATCTGCAACAGGGTTGATACACAAGGGGGGGGGGAGATGAGAAGGGACTTGGCAAGGTTTCAGTTAATTGTGTTATTGTGCTGCCTTGCTTTTATTTATATTTATTGATTGCTTATGTAATGTATGAATGAAGGTCACCACTGAAAATGAGTTTATACTCAATGGTCTTAACCTTGAAATAAAAACAAACAAACAAACACACAAAGGTTGGAGGAATGGTTGAAAGTATGGCAGCTTACCTTGAAAGAAAAGAAGTGTGAAGTAATGCACCTGGGAAGCAAAAACTCAGGTGAAGAGTACACAATGGAGGTTGAGGTACTAACAACAACAAAAATGGAAAGGGACCTGGGGGTAGTCATATCAGATGACCTAAATGTAGGCTAGCAATGTGAGAAGGCAGTAAGGATGTCTGGGAGGATACTGGGATGTATAGGGAGAGGCATCACCAGTAGAAAACAGGAAGTTGTTATCCCTCTGTACAGGCAGTTTGTGAGACACCATCTGGAGTACTACCTGCAGTTCTGGAGACAACATCTCCACAAGGACATAGATAGGATGGAGGCAGTCCATAGGAAGGCAATTAAAATGGTGCAGGGTCTGCACCAGAAGCCATACGAAGAGAGACCAAAGCAGCTTAATATGTATACCCTTGATGAAAGGAGGGAGAGGTGGGACACGACAGAAACTTTCAGGTACCTCAAGGGAATCAACAATGTCCAAAAGGGTAGCATAAAAGGGAGTGTAAGGTAATAAAAATGGAATCATGCACAGCACATGAAGAAGCACAGAAGCATTGTTATAATAACTCAAAATTAACTTACCCGTGCATGCTCTCTTTTTTCATAAGCACCGTATCTTGATTTTTCTGCTGGTGGGCAAAAGGTGGGACAGACTTTTTCTTTTCAAACTGTTGTCCGAAGGTCGAGGGAAGATAGCTGGAATTGCATCTGTTTTAAGGCGTTTCCAAGCTGGAATATTGAACTCTGACATAAGCAAGCACTGTGTCTCAAAACAGTCCATTACAAAATGAGCACTGCACAAAAAGCTGTACTTTGTGGGTCCAGACCATTTAAGTGGAACATGCTAACCCCATTTTTGTGAGTGTTGTTGCATCCTGCTATTCTCTTCCCCCTGTGCCCACCATATCTATTCTTGTTTGACAGCCATCTGTTGGCGGCCGTGAATTGCAGGCTAAGACTGTGTAAACCATCATATATTACAGCAGACTGTTTCTAAAAAGAGGACTGAAAAGCAACTATTTTTTATTTTTATTTATTTTACTCTTGGAATTACAACCTTTGAGCCAGAGGCTCATTTACAAAGGCTCCACGTCACAGAATGGAGGAAAACAAGGAACAATAACATGGTACAATTAGACAGCGTGAAAGGTACAGGGTCCACAGAATAAGTCAAAAATATATGGTAATTGCTACAGGGTTACAATTATTACACAGTTAAGACTGCATGATACATATTGGTATCAAGAGTTACAAAGATTTCCAACTTATATACACTTTGTTAGAGCGGCCAAAAAGAATGGCCTTGTCAAAAAACTAACACAAGCATACCAGACTGTTTAAAAAGTAACTATATACTATAGCAGCCTATTTCTAATACGTCAAACATAGCAGGAAAATGTAGATGATTTCACAGTTTACAAAACTAAGTTAGACAAAATGAGCAAAAAGTAGCATATCAAATGTCATCTGGTTTCTGGAACAAAAGCCTCACCATAGCAGTGGGCTTTTACTAGGTCAAGAAATCAGTGGTTTGACTGAGCACAATTCCATCTTTTAACAGTTTGTAATCTATAAGGCGGCATCCTGTTGGATAGTTATGAGACGCAGGCTATAATTACCTGTGGTTTATTTTAATCTAGCTGGTTTCTGTTGCACTGAGCAGCTGAACTGAGATGGATTATGCTGTTAACGACACACACTGGTACCTGTGATTCCAGCAGTATGGAACACCTCAAATGTACTAATATCTCCCATCTTCTTATGTTTTCCTACCCCTGAGAGCAACTACTATACTACCAAACTGACTAAAGGTGACAGTTAGTAAGCCAGAATCTCTTTCTGCTGCAAGAAGTCTTCTATTCTTATTCGCCATTTTTTACTGTGTGGTTCCCCCCTGTTCCCTACCTAGTGCTGTTTGGAACTTTCATATTCCACTGAGACAGAATTCTGTGGAATTTCTGAAAATTCAAACTTATTCCTTATATTTCTGTCAGAAAAAGAATTGGCAGAATTTCACTAGCGCAATATGGATTATCATGTGAACTACAGAATAAAAGTATAAAGCAGAGCATCGTTCTATGTAGAAACAACTACCAGAAGTTTCACAACCATCTGTTGGTCTGCCAAGGAATTGCAGGAAAAACTACCAGATGTCAAATCTCCTGTGCACTTACATATATGCATTTCCCATAATGCACAGCAGCCAAATCCCAAACAACAAACATAGCAGAAAAACAAATATAATTAGACAGTTCACAAAAGTAAGTCAGCCAAAAGAAAAAAAATGCTTACCATAGTAATATTGTTTCTTCCCAGTGATACTCAGGTATTCATAACTTTCTGCAGTAAGCCTTCTAGGTACTAGTAAGTAGGACTGCCCGGAGAGACTAGAACACATGCAAATGATGGAATTCTTTGCACGTGAGAACTTTTCAAACGCTGCCTCTACTAACTACCAGTGCTCTAAACCTCCTAAGATTTTCTAGGAGCCTGGAAAAGCAGGCCCAAGAGGGTATAATTATAAGATTATACTGATTACTATAATTAGGATGTGAAAAAAATCCAAAAAGTATCAACAAACCACAGACCTCCAACTGGAAGGAGAACAACAGAATTAAGAAACACAGAAGAAAATGTCAGAAATACCCAAAAAGAGGTACAAATGAACCCTGCTTACTAAAACCATAACTAGATGCAGAGATTATGCATCTAAAGGGGTATACTCTGTTCTGGTGGCACAGCATATGGAGCGCAGAGGCTGAAGTTCTGGAAGGGAAGGTAGGGTGGGAAGTTAGGAATAGCTGAGTATCACTGGTAAGAAACAAGATTAGTATGGCAAGTAATTTTTGAGTTTGTCGTGGTGCGCAGGCACAAACTCATTGCTCTAAGGTGCTCTACAAGGGTGTGCCCAATGGAGAGCTCTGTTCCTTGGGGCAGATCAGCGGCAGGCGAATCAGTCGGCAGGCTGGCGATGATTCACTTTCAGTTGTTCGGACTGAGTTGGATAACTTTTCGAAGGATGGAGCCACACCAATAGTGGCACGGCTTGGTCCTTTGAAGTTGCATTCCTGCACTGCATTCCTGGTTGCGTGTTCACACTGCTGTAGCTTACGGCAGTGTGAACGTGCTGAGCCCAGGACTTCTGCATGCCCCCTCACAGTTAAAAACAAAAACAAACTGACGGGCTGCCCAATCTCTGTTGGCATGCCCTCCCAGTTCATTTGCAGACAGGAGCCCACCTCAAGCCGGCATAATGCCCCCAATTTCTTGTGTGCCGAGGGAGTGCCTAATCCTGCTGGCTCTTGCCCCCCAACACTTATATGTGCCGAGGGGTGCCCAATCCCCGCCTGCTACAGCCCCCCAAAATATTCAGGTGGCATGCTGGGAGCCCACCCTAGCATGCCAAAAGACCCTATAATAAAGAAAAACCTGCCTCATGACGGCTAGTATTTTCTCAAACCTGTAAACTAGAAAATTGTCCCTGCTGAGTCCAGTGGCACCTCCTCCACCCGCAGACCACCCACTGCGCACCCCACCTCCCCACCCCCACCCCATACTTACCTCCAGAGCCTGGCACGATGATCTTTGGTGGACTGGGAACACATCTGCACTCTTCAAAGCCGACCGCTAACTAAAGAAATGCCGGTAAGCTGTATAATGGCATAAATGTTTTTTTTTTTCAACTTTGGTGCATATTTTGGCCATTTTTGCGAATTTTGGCACCAAATTTTCAACATAGGGTTCTTGAGACCCCACCTAATGAAATAAGTCACTGTCATCTGGTTATGCGGTCCCAAAAGGTGATTTTGGGGTCACTGCCCGGAATCACCTTTCGGGACCGAGTAACGAAACAACAGTGTCACTGTTCATGAGGTGGGCTCCCAAAAAGCCTATGTTGAAAATTTGGTGAAAAAATTCCAAACAATGACTGTGTTACGAGCGTGTGTTGCGCTGTTTCAACGCACAATTGTAACGTCGCGAATATGTAATATTTTCACTCCAGAGTTTCAACATTGGTATTTTTTTAAACCTCCTCATGAACAGTATATCTGTCATTTTTCACATCCTGGCCAAAATGTGTTTTTGCACTTCCGGCGTAGAATAGCGCGGTCGCTGTGGGAAATCAGTGTTTGGGACAGATTACAAAAATCACTGTGATACTGTTCATGAGCGGAGGTCTCAAAATACCAATGTTGAAAATTTGGTGACAAAAGTCCATAAAATGGCTATTTTACTAGCGTGAATTGTGCAGTTTCCATGCAAACTTTTAACCTCGAGGATTTGTAATATTTTCACTCAAGAGTTTCAACACTGTCAGTTTTGCACACCTCCTTATGAACAGTATAGCTGTCATTGTTCACATCCTGCCTGAAACGTGTTTTTTGCACTTCTAGCGCACAATGGTGCAGTCGCTGTGGGAAATCAACATTCGGGACAGAGTAAGAAAATCACAGTGACAGTGTTCATGAGCAGAGGTCACAAGATGCCTATGTTGAAATTTTGGTGAAATTATTCCACTAAATGACTGTTACGAGCGTGCGTTGTGCAGTTTCCACCTACGCGTTCAAGCATTTTTAATATTTTTACTCCAAATGTTCAACACTACCATCTCTTCACACCTCCCTATGAATGGTACACCTGTAATTTTTCACATCCTGCCCAAACTGTGTTTTCGCACATCTGGTGCAGAATAGCACGGTCACTGTGTGAAATCAACGTTCGGGGGACAGATTGACAAAATCACAGTGCCACTGTTCATGAGCAGAGGTCCCAAATGCTTTCATGAGGTGGAGGTCACAAAAGGTCATGTTGAAAATGTGTAATGCAAATGCCAAGAAACACCAGGGACATTAGGGTTTCTAACTATAACGTCCCCCTCAACCCATGGTGGGGCTACAGTGCCCTTATCTTCTCTGAACCGCACACACATCGTCACTCTTCAAAGCCAGATCACAAATTGAAGAAACAGGTATGCACTTCACTGTATTTCAACGGGAATGTGAACTTGGTGGCATAACTTGTTCTTTCTGCTGGGAACTGTAGTCCTGTCAATCGGCGCATACCAACAGCAATCCCAATGATGAACTCTGGCATTGACAAATGCTTGTTTCTGTTAACCCCAGCAATACTCAGGTATTCATAACTTTCTGCAGACTACAAAGCAGTACCAATGGAGGTGGGCACAGAACCTTATTTTGGAAACAGACTTTGCAGGACTGCTGCGCCAAACCTATCATCACTCCTGGACTGAATATCCAAGTTGCAGTGCTTTGTAAAGGTGCGTACTGTTTTCCAGGTAGCTGCTTTACAGATATCAACCAGTGGGACATCTCTGGCAGCTGCTAAGGCAGCAGCTGTCCCTCTTGTGGAATGGACCCTCAGTCATGTTGGGGGCTCCCTACCCGCTTCAGTGTAACTGAATTGGATACACTGGACTATCCGAGAGATGGACCTTTTTGACGCTGGATTACCTTTTCCCACATCCTCACAAGTCAGGAACAGCTGTTTTCTGCACTGCCTATGGTCCTTGGTAGCTGTCATGTAGTAGCTGAGAGCTCTCCTGACATCCAGACTGTGAAGTCTTCTTTCACCAGAGGTGGAATGCTCAGTGAAAAAGACAGGTAGGGTAATGGATTGGTTAAGGTGAAAATCAGAAACCACCTTGGGGAGGAATTTTCTGTTTGTTCTCAGGACTACCTTGTCTCTATGAAAAGAGATATAGTCCTGTTCGATGCAGAGAGCCTGAAGCTCACTGATTCTTCTTGCAGAAGTCATTGCCACTAGGAGGACTGTTTTCCATGTGACATATTTCAGGTGAGCTGTAGACATGGGTTCAAATGGAGGGCCCAAGAGCTGAGCTAGACACACATTGAGGTTCCATGCTGGCATTGGTTCCCTATGAGGGGGATGCAAATGGGCCAGTCCCTTAAAGAACCTCCTAAATATAGGTTCTGAGGCTATTGTTACCTTTGCTCCAGCAGAAAGATAAGCAGACAGTGCTGCAAGGTGGACCTTTAAAGAGCTGGGCTGTAGTCCCAGGGAATGTAAATGAGAATGGTAGTCAAAAACAGCTGGTACTCCAGCCCGTGCTGGCACCAAGCTTCTAGTTGAGCACCAAATTGAAAACCTTTTCCATCTGGAAGAGTAGGTTTTCTTAGTGGAGGGTTTCCTGTAATCCCTCAGGATATTTAACACTGCTTCAGAAAGGTGCAAATTAGCATATTCTAGTTCCTCAAGAGCCAGGCCTTAAGATTGAGAGACTTGAGGTTCGGGTACAGCAGAGTTCCCTGATTGGAGGTCAGCAGGTTGTGCCCCCGAGAGAGGTGTACTGGTTTGGCTACAGACATGGAGAGCAGTAGAGAGTATGTTGACTGCCTGGGCCAATCTGGAGCTATCCAGATTAGAGATGCTGAATGGGATCTGAGCTTGAGCAGTACCCTGAATATGAGGGGAAAGGGGGGGAGGGAAGGCATACAGGTACCTCCCTGACCAATTCAGAGCCAGGGCATCCAGAGAAAGTGTACCCTGATTTGGTGGTCTGCAGCAGTACTGTGGCAGGTGATGGTTCTGATGGGATGCGAAGAAAAAAATTACTCACCTTAGTAATGTTGTTTCTTCTAATGGAGTCTTGCTATATTCTGACATATGCAGTGAGTCCCAACCTTCGAACTGCTCCGGAGGTGAAAGAGTTAACTTTCCATGCCAGGCATGGAACGCTGAGCTCGAGCTCGGTTGAAACTCTGTCTGTTGTTCTTCAAACTCAAACCGTCAGATCTTTATGAGCTAAACTCACTGACGTCCTGTGTGGAAGCTGTAAACCTACACTAGCCAATTGGCTACTAAACATAAGAACACATTTTTTGGTCCCAAAACAAAGACTCAAGTCAGGAGACCCAAAAATTAAAAACACAACACCAAGTCACCCCAAGAAAGGAGGGTTGAAAAAAACAAGGTGGGCACCTACTAAGTGCCAACACTGCACTGCCCACCCACATCCCAAAAACAGAGGTTCTGAGAGGGACAGGCAGGGGGGAGGTCAGAATATAGCAAGATTCCATTAGAAGAAACAACATTACTAAGGTGAGTAATTTTTTCTTCAAACAACATGAAGTCTTGCTATATTCTGACATATGCAGACTACAAAGCAGTACCTCCATGGAGGAAGGACAGAACTTACTTAGGAAATAGGCTCTGAAGCACAGCTGTGCCAAACCGAGCACCACTCCTAGCCTGGATGTCCAGGGAGAAATGCTTGGTAAAAGTGTGAACTGTTTTCCAGGTAGCTGCTTGACATATCTCTAGAATAGGAATGTCCCTGGCAGCAGACAGGGAAGCAGCTGTACCTCTGGTAGAGTGAGCCCTCAGGCCTGAGGGAGGAACCTTACCCAGTTTTTCATAGCAAAATTGGATACAAGAGACAATCCACCTGGCAATGGATCTTTTAGTGGCAGGTTTCCCTTTACCAACCTCACCATAAGTGAGGAACAGTTGCAGGGAGTCAAACCTGTGACCCTTGGTACGCTCTATGTAGTAACTAAGGGCTCTCTTCATATCTAAGCTGTGCAGCCTCCTCTCGCCAGAGGAGGAATGGTCAGTGAAGTACACTAGACGCGATATAGATTGATTAAGGTGGAAATCTGAAGCCACCTTAGGCAAGAACTTCCTGTTAGTCCTGAGGACCACATTATCTCTGTGAAAGGAGATAAAATCAGGCTCCACTGACAAAGCTTGTAATCCACTTATGCGTCTGGCAGAAGTGATGGCTACCAGAAACACAGTCTTACAAGTCAAGTACTAAGCTCTGCTGAAGACAAAGGCTCAAAGGAGGGGTTGCATAAGCTAAGCAATGCAAACATTAAGATCCCAGGCAGGGGCAGGGTCCCTGAATGGAGGGTTGGTGTGAAGCAATCCCTTAAAAAACTTGGAGAATACAGGGTGAGCTGAAAGAGAAGAGGGCTTACCTGCTGAAATAAAAGCAGACACAGCTGCCAGATGCACTTTTAGGGTAGTTGGTCTCAGCCCCAAGGTATTTAAGTGGACCATATAATCCAGGACTGTGGGTAAATCAGCAGATTCTGGGGTAATATGCTTTCCAGAGCACCATATGGAAAACCTCTTCCATTTGGAATTATAAGTAACCCTGGTGGAAGGTTTTCTAGAAGCCTTCAGGATATCCATTACACCTTGGGAGAGGTGTAAATCAGCAAACTCTAACTCTTCAAGAGCCAGGCCTTGAGATTGAGAGATTTGAGGTTCGGGTACCAAACCCTCCCCTGAGCACAGGTTAACAGGTTGTGATTCCTGGGAAGACACGGGAAGATGGACTGCTAAGGACAGTAGGAGTGGATACCAGGGTTGTCTGGCCCAATCTGGACCAATCAGGATCATCTTGCAGGGTTGAGATCTGATTTTGACTAGCACTTTGAACAGGAGAGGGAAGGGGGGAAAAGCATAGAGAAACTTCCCTTCCCAGTTGAGAACTAAGGCATCCAGAGGGACTGAGACCAACAATGGGGGCCTGCAGCAAAAAAGGGGAAGTTGGTGATTGTCTGGGGCTGCAAAAAGATCTATCTTCGGAGTGCCCCATCTGGCAAATATCACCTCCAAGACCAGGGGGTCCAGTGACCATTCGTGATGGCATGGGAAATCCTGCTGAGAGCATCTGCCAGGACATTGTCCTTGCCTGGGAGGTGAACTGCCGTAAGGGAGGTGTTCAGGGAGTAAGCCAGAGACCACAACTTCATTGCTTCGGTGCACAAGGCCATAGACCGAGTGCCCCCTTGCTTGTTGATGTACCACATTGTGGTGGTGTTGTCTGTTCTGACCTGTACAACTTTGTTCTGAACAGAGTTGGAAAAGCTTGAAGTGCTAGAAAACTGCTCTGAGTTCCAACAGATTGATGTGGAGCAGAGATTCCTGAGGGGACCACAACCCCTGGAGTGAGGTTGCCCATGTGAGCTCCCCACCCCAAGAGGGATGCATCTGTAGTAAGGATTAAGGAGTGAGACTGAGTGACAAAAGGAACCCCTTGTCTCAGATTGCTCTGATCCTGCCACCACTGTAGGGCCTGGATCAGGGTTCGAGTCACTGGGATCAATTTGGTTAGAGGGTCTTTCCTTTGAGACCAAAAGGCTCTCAAATGGAACTGAATGTCCCTCATCTGAAATCTTGCTCCCTGCACTACTGCTGTAGAAGCAGCCATGTGCCCCAGGAGCTGTAGAAAATGCCTTGCTGGTCGAGACACCTGCAGGGTGAATGAGGAGGCCAGAGAGACCAGGGTCCTTGCCCTGTCCAAAGGAAGGAAGGCTCTGGCTTTCTCTGTGTTCAGCTCTGCGCCTATGAAGGTGAGGAGCTGGACAGGCTCTAGAACTGACTTTGAAAGATTCAGAAGGAAACCTACAGAGGTGAGCAGTTGCTGAGTTATCTGTAGGTGTAACTTGACTTGGTCGGGACTGGCCTACTATGAGCCAGTCGTCCAGGTAAGGGAAGATGGCAATTTTTTGCCTTCTTAGAAGAGCAACTGCTACTGCCAGGCATTTTGTGAACACCCTTGGAGCAGAGGTGAGGCCAAAGGGCATTGCTCTGAACTGGTAATGGCCTGAGGGCAGCTCGAACCTGAGGTACTTTCGATGGGAGCTTCTGATGAGAATATGGAAGTAGGCATCCTTGAGGTCCAGGGACGCTAGCCAGTCCCCTGGCCTTAGAGAGGGTAGATTAATTCCCAGAGTCACCATTTTGAATTTTGGTTTTAAAAGGTGCTTGTTTAAGTATCTGAGATCCAGGATGGGCCGCCATTCTCCTGTCTTTTTTGGGGTAAGGAAGTACCTGGAGTACAAACCTTTGCCCTGGTGTAGGGATGGAACCCTTTCCACAGCCCTGAGAGCCAGGAGGGAAGAGACCTCTGCCTCTAGGGCAAGTGCCTCTGGTGGATTTGCAGGTGGAAAGGATCTGGTTCTCATCTTTGGAAACTTTTTGAAGCTGAGAACCAGTCCCTGGCTTACTATTTCCAGGACCCACTTGTCTGATGTCAGAGACTCCCAGTCCTGGACAAAGTAACCCAGCCTGCCCCCTACAGGTAGCTGAGAATCGGCCCTGGTAACCCCAACAGGGTGCCTGCTTGGCAGGGGCTTTGGGCTGAGGGGTGGAAGCAGGCCTGCTTGTACCCCGTCTGCCTCTCCCTCTAAAGAACCCCCTCTGGGCATAAGCAGAAGAGGAGGCCTGGGCTTGGTAAAAAGGCCTATGAAAAGGCCTGCCCCTGCCCCTACCCCTGGAAGCTGCCTTTGAGGAGTGGCCTGCCTTTCCTTGGCCTGTGCACTCCTATAGGTGGTCCTATACTCATCCATTTTCTTCATGTAATTCTCTGTCTGCTCCCAAACAGGGAATTACCCACAACAGGAAAATCCATGGCCTTAGTCTGGGTATCCTGTGACAGGCTAGTACATCTGAGCCAAGCCATTCTGCGAAGTGCCACAGATGTAGCCATGACTCTTGATGACACATCATTTGAGTCCACTGCAGCATGGAATTGTACCTTGGATGCCTCAATACCATCAGCAGCCACCTGCTCCAGCTCCTTGGCAAGCTGGCCAGGGACCTGTTTTGCTACAGCCATAACAGGTTCCATCTGGATTTCTGATATCTAGCAACATAAGCCATATAATTCGCCTGTCTGAGTCCCAAGGATGCTGCCATGTACTGTTTCTTTGCCATGGCATCAATCCTCCTGGAGTCCTTGTCCGGGGGGTGTGAAGCCAAGGGAATATTTGCCTTGTCACAGGCTGCAGCCTGCACTACCCCAACATGGCTGCACTGTTGTGTAAGGAACTCCATATCAGAGCCTGACAATGTGTACCTCTTGTCCATTCTCTTATCCACAGGAGGTATAGTATGAGGAGTTTTTAGAATTTTAAATGTCCGTTTCCCAAAAGATTTATGCAAGGGAATAGACAGTCTCCTAGACTCTGGGATATCCATCATTTCCACATAGTCAGGCTACTCCTGATCATCCACAGCTTCCTCCATAGGGAGCTGGAGGGTTTCAGCCACCTTTTTATAAAACATAAAATGAGAAGGGGACTCAGAAAGCCTAGGAGGAGACACTCCTGAAGGTCTGTCTGGGGAGATGTCCGGGTCAATGGGCACATCCAGACTTTCAAATCCACATTCACTCTCCTCATACTCCTCTTCCCCCTCCTCTGGTTCATAATATTCCTCTAAATCATACTCTTAAACCGGTGGAACCAGCCGAACTGTACGCTTACCTGATGGTGCCGGTTCGGTCGGTACCGGGGAAAGCGACTGGACAATTTTAATCGCTTTGGCTATTTCTTCAGCGGTTGGAGAGGAAAGTTTTGGCTCCACACCAGCTGATTTCCTAGTCCTTTTTGCTGGAACCGACTCCTCAGAGTCGGATCTCCTTTTGCCCGAGGAAGTCTCGCCCTGGTCAGAGGGCACTCCCTCCGGTTCGGTTGGAACCGAACCGGCTGGCCATCCGTTCAGCGGACTTTTTGCCTCCCTTTCCTGAGCCTACCAACTCTCTTTCCAGGGTAGCTGCAGGAAAATGTTTACAAATCTGGCAGTCTGCATTGAGGTGGTCAAACCCCAGACAATAAACACAGGTGGTGTGGGGGTCAGCCTTGGCAAAGACTTCCCCACACACACTGCAGTGCTGAAATCCAGTGGGCCCGGTTTTTCTTTTGGGTTTCTCAGACATAGTGTCAGTCCTAACCAAACTTACCCATTTATGACAATCCGCCAGGTAAGACCCTCTTATCGGTTCCCAACCGTGTCACGGGTCGTGGAAAAAACCATAATAAAATCAGTTTTTTTTAGAACCGATGAGAACCGGTAACCACACTCTAAATCACAGATTAAGATATTTTAAACAACCTGATCGGTTCAAACCGAACTGATAAACCGTTTACAAGTTCCACACAGAAGAGAATTAATGTAAAACCTATCTAGTACTCACAAATACCACAGACAGAGCCTGAACCTGACCGTGTTGTGTTTAAATTGGTCGAAAACCGAGAAAAACAATACTTTAACCAACAAAATGAACCGAGCAGAAGAAGAATCTCCGGAGCGACTGTTCAGTGAGGCGGAGTAAAGAATCTGACGGTTTGAGTTTGAAGAACAACAGACAGAGTTTCAACCGAGCTCGAGCTCAGCGTTCCATGCCTGGCATGGAAAGTTAACTCTTTCACCTCTGGAGCAGTTTTGAAGGTTGGGACTCACTGCATATGTCAGAATATAGCAAGACTTCATGTTGTTTGAACAAGTCTATCTCTGGAGTGCCCCACCGCCTGAAGATCACTTGCACCACTTGCCTGTTCAGGGTCCACTCGTGATGGACCTAATTATTTCGACTTAAGGCATCTGCCAGAGTATTGTCTTTTCCTGGCAGATGGATTGCCTGAGGGGCACTACCAAGGAGTAAGCCAAAGTCCAAATTTTCATGGCTTTTGTGCAGAGGAGGCCTGACCTGGTGCCTCCCTGCTTGTTTATGTAGTACATTGTGGTGGTATTGTCTGTTCTGACTTGCACCACATTCCCTTGCACCAAAGCTGAAAAGGTTTTTAGAGCCAGAAACACCACTCTGAGCTCTAGTACATTTATGTGCTGAAGGGACTCTGCAGCTGACCAGATGCCCTGGGTTGTGCGATCCCTTTGATGGGTACCCCAACCCAGAAGGGATGCATCTGTTGTAAGAATGACTGAGGGAGACTCTCTCTGAAAAGGAACCCATTCTCTTAGGTTGGGTTCCTCCTTCCACCACTGGAGTGCTTGCAGCAGAGTCTTTGTTACTGGCATGGGCTTTGAAAGAGGATCTTTTGTTTGACTCCAGTAAGTCCTGAGGTGGAACTGGATGTCTCTCATTTGGAACTTGGAACCCAGCACTGTCCCTGTGGATGCAGCGATATGGCCCAGTAGCTGCAGAAACTGCCTTGCAGTCTTGGGTTTGTGCAAACTGAACAAATTTGCAATCAGCTGGAGACTCCTGACTCCGTCCAGAAGCAAGTAGGCCCTGCCTTGCAGGGTACTGATCTCTGTCCCAATGAACTGCAGAATTTGTGCAGGAATGAGGACTGATTTTTTGTAACTGAATAGGAACCCTAGCGACTCCAAGAGCTCTTGGGTGATCTGTAGATACTGCCTGACTTGGTCTGGTGATTTACCTACCACCAGTTAGTCATCTAGATATGAAAAAACTGTAACCCCCTGCCTTCAAAGGTGTGCCACTGTTGCTGCTAGGCACTTTGTGAACACCCTTAGGGCTGAGGAAAGGCCAAAAGGCAGGGTTGAAAACTGGTAGTGACCTGAATGGGAATCTGAATCAGAGATATTTTCTGTAAGACTCCGTTATGGGGATATGGAAATAGGCGTCTTTCAAGTCCAGTGATGCCAACCAAACTCCTTTTCGGAGTGTTGGAAGAATCAATGCCAAAGTTACCATTTTGAACTTTGGTTTCTTCACATGCTTGTTTAGAGCTCCGAGATCCAATATAGGCCGCCACTCCCCACTTTTCTTTGTGATGAGAAAGTACCTGGAATAGAAACTCTTTCCTCTCGGGGGGGGAACAGGTTCTACTGCCCTTAGCAGCAGCAGATTTCGAACCTCTGACTCTAGCAGTTTCTTTTCTGCTAGGGAGGGTGAACTGAAGACCCTGTTTTTTTTGAGGAGGAAGGGATTTGAAGTCTAGAGACAGACCCTGACCCACCACCTCCAGGACCCACTTGTCTGTGGTGATGTTCTGCCAAGCCTGGAGGAAGTGGGAAAGTCTGCCTCCAACAGGGAGGGAGGGAGCAGGTGGCCTGCACATCAGGGGGTCTGCTTTGTCTGGGACTGAGGCTGGGCCTGAGACCCTCGTGTAGAACTCCTTCTACCCCTGCCCCTGAAGTATCCCTTTTGTGGATACTGCTGGTACAGGGGTGTGGCCACTGGCTGGAAAAAGGGCCTGGTGTGAAATGACCTGCCCCGGCCTCCCCTTCCATAAGGCCTGGTGGATAGTGAAGCTCTCTCTTTTGCAGAGTTGCTTCTATAAGTGGCCTTGTAATCATCCACCTTTTTCATGTAAGCAACCGTGGATTCCCCAAAAAGAGAATTACCCTCTAAAGGGAAATCCAGTGCCTTAGACTGAGTGTCCTGAGTAAGATTTGTGCCCTCAGCCAAGCAAATCTCTGTGCCACAGTGTTAGCCATCCATCTGGCTGCAGTATCATTTGTATCAGCAGCCATCTGGAACTAATAGCGGCCTCTAACCCAAACCTGGCAGTTTCAGCCAGGTCATCTGTCAAGGGCAAGGGAGCTTTCTGGGCCATGGCCAAAACTGACTGCCATAGTGACTTCTGGTACTGGGCAGCATAGGCCTGAAAATTGGCTTGGCGGATGGCCAGAGAGGCCGACAGGTACCCCTTCTTGGCCATGCTATCAATTTTTCTAGAGTCCTTATCCGGAGGATGGGAGGACTGAGGGACCTTAGCTTTATCGCAGGCAGCTTGCTGCACAACCCCGATGGCCAGGATGGGAGAAAAGGAACTCTGCTCCCTCCCTATCCATTTGATACTTTTTATCCATCCCCTTGTCAAAAGCATCCTTCTTGAAAAACTTGTTCACATGGAATAGGGTTTTTGTGGGAGTCAGCCCCATCATTTCCATGTATTCCACCTCCTCCTCCTCCTCGTCTTCAATCTGTTCAGAAGTGGTGATGTCCAGGGCATCAGCCATCTTCCGAACAAATGTAAAATGAGAGTAGTAGCCCTCAGACACCCTAGGGGAGAACCAAACTCCTGCTCAGGGGACACCTTAGGTTCTATAGGTTCCCCTTCGTCCTCTCATAATCACCATAGTCTTCTTCCTCAGAGAAAGAAGATTTTGCAGTACTGCCTCCCTGGGGACTCGGAGACAGAGCAGGAGGCTGCTGATCAGGAGGAATAATGCCCTGTAAGACCTAGATGATTTCGAAAGCCTGGGCAATTTCCTGAGCTGAAAGCATAGTCAGGCCAGATACAGAAGTCCCCGGTTTGGAAGGTGGGGGGTCAATGCGTTTGAACTTTTTAGTCTTTTTTGAGGGAACTGGGAGTCAGCCGGTTCTTTGATCTTCTTTGTGCCCTTTTCACCCTTCTTAGAGGTAGAGGCAACTACAGATATGGTTTCAACCACAGTTACCTGGGGTATCGACTGGTCAGAGCCAGAGGGGCCCCTATTCTGATGAAGCTTCTTCTTAAGCCGTTCAAAGCGTTTTTCAACTGTTTATTCTGGGAATGTCTTACAGACATCACATTCCTCATTTAAATGTTCACAACCAAGGCAGGCCACGCACAAACTGTGCTTGTCTACCTTTGCAAACACTTCCCAACACTGTGTGCAGTTTTTGAATCCGGGCTCACCAGTTTTCTCTTTAGGTTTCTCCGACATATTGTCCAAAAGGAAAAAAATTACTCACCATAGAAATGTTGTTTCTTCTAATGGAGTCTTGCTGTATTCTGACTATGTGCAGTTAGCCCCAGCACTTGAACTGCTCCGGAGAGGAAAGAGTTAACTCTATGCAGAAGCACAGAACATTGAGCTCGAGCTCGGTTTTCAAACCTCTGTCTCTGGTACTCTGCAGTATAACCATCAGATTCTTACCAGCACTAAACTAATTAATTCAACAGGTAGAAATTGTTTCTAAACTTTTTGTGCCAAATGACACTAACACATTTCTATATCAAAAGACTGAAGTCAAGAATCCAAAAAAAAAAAAAGTAAGTAGATAGTGAAACCAGCAAAAGCATTCATAATAAAACTCTTAATAAGAAAAAGAGCATGTCGAGTACACTTCTGGAGTGCAACACTGTGCCTGCCCACCCACATCCCAAAACTACTAGGTTCCAGGAGGGGAGGCAGGGAGGGAGGTCAGAATACAGCAAGACTCCATTAGAAGTAACAACATTACTGTGGTGAGTAATTTTTTTCTTCTAACAACATGAAGTCTTGCTGTATTCTGACTATATGCAGACAATCAAGCAGTACCCACTTGGAGGAGGGAGTCACAGAACCTATTTTGGGAACAGACTCTGCAGCACAGCTGTGCCAAACCTAGCATCACTTCTAGACTGAATGTCCAGAGTGTAATGCTTGGTAAATGTGTGAATAGTTTTCCAGGTGGCTGTTTTACAGATTTCCACTAAAGGTATATCTCTAGCTGCTGCGACCAAAGCAGCTGTACTGTACCTCTGGTCGAATGAGCCCTCAGGCCTGAGGGAGGCTGCTTCCCAAGCTTCGAATAGCAGAACTGGATACAGGAGACAATCAACCTGGCAATAGTTCTCTTGGTGACTGGTTTGCCCTTTCCCACTTCTCCATAGGTGAGAAACAACTAAGAACAGCCATTTATATGGCCCTTAGTATGCTCCACATAGTAACTAAGAGCCCTCTTTACATCAGGACTGTGTAATCTCTCCCCAGAGGAAGAATGGTCAATGAAAAATACAGGCAAAGACATAGACTGATTCAGATGAAAGTCTGATACCACCTTGGGAAGAAACTTTCTGTTGGTTCAAAGGACCACCTTATCCCTGTGAAATTAAATGAAATCAGGTTCCACTGATAAAGCCTGTAATTCACTGATTCTCCTGGCAGAGGCAATGGCTACCAGGAATACAGTTTTCCAAGTCAAGTTGTTCAGCTCTGCTGAAGATAAAGGCTTAAAAGGGGGCTGTATAAGCTGTGCTATACAGACATTCAGATTCCAAGAAGGGGTAGGCTCCCTAAAGGGAGGATTAACATGTACTAAACCTTTGATAAAATTCTTGAAAACTGGATGAGAAGCTAGGGAAGCACCCTTACCAGCAGAAAGAAAGACAGACACTGAACTATTAAGGTGCACCAGATAGTAAGTACGGTGGCAATATCAGCCAAGTCTGGCTGTACCTGTTTCTGGGAACACCAAAACCCAAATCTTTTCCATTTGGAGTTGTACGTCTTTCTGGTAGCAGGTTTTCTGCTAACTTTTAAAATGTCCAAGACCGACTGAGAAAGGTGTAGGCTTGCATAGTCTAGCTCTTCAAGAACCAGGCCTTGAGCCTGAGAGTCTGAAGATTGGGGTAAAGGATCCTCCCCTGAGAGGAGGTAAGAAGATTGAACTGTCTGGGAAGACACAGCGGCATTGTTACTGACAGTGATAACAGAAGAGGATACCAAGGCTGTCTGGCCCAGTCTGGAGCCACTAGAATCACCCTGCAAGGCTGAGACCTGATCTTGATCAGGACCCTGAATATCGGAGGAAAAGGAGGAAAGGCATACAGGAACTTGCTTGTCCAATTCTACAACAGAGCATCCTGATGGACAGAGAGCCCAGAAGAGGAGGACTGCAACAAAAGAGAGGAAGTTGGTGATTGTCCGGAGCTGCGAAGAGCTCTATCTCTGGAGTAACCCACCTCCTGAAAATGACCTGAAGAAAGAAAATTCAGGGTCCACACGTGATGACCCTGAGAAATCCTGCTGAGAGCGTCTGCTAAAATGTTGTTCTTCCCTGGAAGATGAACAGCCAACAGAGAAGCTTGAAGGGAATAAGCCAGAGACCATATCTTCATGGCCTCTGTGCACAAGGCCAAGGACCGAGTGCCTCTCTGCTTGTTGCTGTACCACATGGTTGTGGTATTGTCTGTCCTGATCAGCACTACTTTCCCTTGAACAGCAGGATCTGAGATGAAACTGAATGTCTCTCATCTGAAACCTTGCTCCCTGGACCACAGCTGTGGATGCTGCCATGTGGCCCAGTAACTGTAGAAAGTGTCTGGCTGGACGAGAAACTAGAGAATGAAAAGAGGAAACCAGAGTGACAAGGGACAGAACCCTTGAGAAGGGGAGAAATGCCCTTGCCTGAATAGTGTCTATTTCCACCCCTATGAAGGTGAGAAGCTGAGCTGGTTCCAGAAATACAGGTTACTCACCTGTAAAGGAGTTCTAGGAATGGTATATGTTGTTCATCCACACTGTCTGGCAGGTATCCTTGCCGCTTTAAATCTTGCCGGAAGGTCTTCAAGCTGGCTCCTCCCACTCACCCGGGTGGTAAAACTCTCGGCTCCGCCCCAAGACGCCAGATCTGGCCCGCTGGAAGCTCAGGTTCAAAGGCCGAGGGCCGGGAGGTCAGAATGTGGTGGGATGAATGACATACCATTCCCAGAACTCCTGTTACAGGTGAGTAACCTGTATTTCTAGGGACATGGATATGTTGTTCATCCACACTGTCTGGCAGACTCCAGCAGTTCTCTGGGAGGAGGGAGGCAAGGCGCACACCCCCTACTTAGGGAACAGAGACTGGAGAACCGAGGCCCCAAAACCAGCATCCTGGCGTGACTCAAGGTCAATGTGGTAATGGGTGATGAAGGTGTGTGCTGACTTCCAGGTAGCAGCCCTGCAGATTTCCTGGATAGGGACGTCCCTGGAAGCAGCCACCGATACAGCAGTATGGCAGGTAGAATGAGCTCTTATCCCTCTGGGAGGCTCCATGCCCGCCAACTTATAGCAGAGATCTATGCAGAGGTGACCCACCTGCCTATCGTCCTGCTTGGCTGCAGGTCTGTCAGGTGCGAGTTCAGCTTAGGTGACAAACAGCTGGCGTAACTCTCCTCAATTTTCAGCCGTAAGCGCCTTATAGTGCTGCCTCTAGGGTCCAGAGTATGGAGCCTATATTCGGCCTCCAGGTGTGATTGGGGTAGAACACCAGCAGAGTCAACACTTGGTTAAGGTGAAACTAGCACACCACCTTCGAAGGAATTTCGGCGGGGCGAGGACAACCTTGTCCCTGTGGAAGACCAGGTAAGGAGACTCGATGTAGAGCGCCTGGAGCTCTCCCATCCTTCTGGCTGACGTGATAGCCACCAAGAAGGCGGTCTTCCACGACAGGTGAGAGAGTTCACACCTGTGCATTGGTTCGAATGGCTTGCCCATGAGCTTTGCCAGTACCAGCAGTAGATCCCACGGAGCTGGAGGTTCTCGCACCGAAGGGGAAATGTGATCAAGGCCTTTGAAAAAGCGCCAGACCACCTTCTCCTGCACCACTGACTGCTTCCCGGCCCGTGCCCGGTAAGCAGAGATGGCTGCCAGGTGCACCTTAAGGGTCATCGACCTAAGCCCTTGCTGAGAAAGGGACCAAAGGTAGCCCAATATGCTCGCCAAGGAACAGGAGGAAGTTTCCAGGCCCTTGCCCTGGCACCAAATGGAAAATCTCTTCCATTTGAAGGCGTAGCATTTTCTGGTCGACTCCTTACGGGATGCCTCAACTACATTGAGGACCTCGTCGGAAAGACCCAAGGCCTGGAACTCTAGCCGCTCAGGAACCAGGCTGTCAGGTGCAGGGATTGAAGGTCTGGATGGAATACCTTCCCCTGATTGACTGAGAGCAGGTCTGGGCGAGCTGGAAGCTGCCTCGGGAGCCTGGAGCTGAGGCTGAGGAGATCTGGGTACCAGTACTGGCGGGGCCAGTCTGGGGCTATCAGAATCACCTGCGCCTTGTCCCTCCTTGCTTTGAGAAGCACCATGTGCATCAAGGGGAACGGGGGAAAGGCGTAGAAGAGGCCCGGGGTCCACGGCCTCGAGAAGGCATCCCCCTGCAGCGATCCCTGCTGAGGGGAGCGGGCATGGAACAGCCTCAGCTTCGCATTCTCCCTGGAGGCAAACAGGTCCACCTGAGGTGTGCCCCAATGGGAGAATAGAACTTGTACTACCTCAATCAGGAGAGACCACTCGTGAGACGCAGCCCCTATCCGGCTTAGGGCATCGACCAGGGTGTTGGAGGCTCCTGCCAAATGAATGGCTAGGAGATCCACCTCCAGGCTGCGCACGAGTGACCAGATGCGGAGAGCTTCCTTGCACAGAAGCATGGAGCGCGTCCCGCCCTGGCGGTTTAGATAGTACATGGTCGTGGTGTTGTCCGTCTGGACCCGGACCACTTGACCCCGTAGAAACGGACCAAAGGCGGTGAGAGCTAGGCGGACCGCTCGAGCTCCAGCAGGTTGATGTGGCATCGGACTCCCGTGGGGACCAGAGGCCATGCGCCGGTGTTCCCCAGATGGGCACCCCAACCCATCAGAGAAGCATCGGTCGATAAGAGAGACCGCGCAGAGCGGACAAACGGGATGCCCCTCCTGCAGATGAACTGGAACGGTCCACCACTGGAGAGCTGCCCACATCCCCTGGGTCACCGTCACTAGCTGGTCCAATGGATCGCAGTGTTGGGACCACTGGCTGGCCAGCCCCCACTGAAGGGGGCGCATGTTCCAGTGGGCCCAACGGACCACGCTGGTACAGGCCGCCATGAGACCCAGGAGGCGCAGGAAGTGCCGAGCAGGGCGCAATTGCCCAACCAGAAATGATTGGGCTAAGGAGGAAAGAACCTTGGCCCTGTCCGCCGGGAGCCGTGCTCTGGCTTGAAGAGAGTCGAGCTCTGCCCCGATGAAAAGAATCACCTGCTTCGGCTCGAGTTCCGACTTGGCCTCGTTGATGAGGAGGCTGACCTGAGAGCAAACCTGGAGGGCCAGATCTCTGGACCGCTCCACCTCCTGTCTGAAGGGGGCTGCTATCAGCCAATCGTCCAGGTAAGGGTAAACCCGACCCCTCGGTGTCAGAGGAATGCTGTCACCACTGCCATGCATTTGGTGAAGACCCTGGAGCTGGAGATAAGTCAAGGGCATGGCTTGAACTCGAAAGGGATCCTCTGCTCGAAAGCGAAGGAACCTCTGATGTGACGGACGGATAGGGACGTGAAAGAACGCGTCCTGTAGGTCCAGAGAGCAGAACCACACGCCGTGTTCCAAGGATGGTATTATCTGACCCAGAGTGACCATCCTGAAGGTTCCAGACCTTAGGAACTTGTTTTGGTCGTGTAGGTCGAGAATGGGGCGCCAGCCCCCCGTCCGTTTCGGAACCAGGAAGTACCTGGACACGAACCCCGGGTTTGAGGGAGGGTCCGCCACCTCTCTTATCACCTCCTTCTCGAGGAGGAGAGCGATGTCGGCTCGGTGAGCTGACAGTGAGGGTTCAGACCCCGAGGTGCGACAGCTCTGAAGGGTGGGGCCTGCTCGAACTCCAGAGGCAGGCCCTTTCCCACCACCTCCAACACCCACCGGTCTGTGGTGATAACGGACCAGGCGGAAAGAAAGTGGCGGAGCCACCCCCCCAGGGGCACCTGGGGTGAGGTGACGGGGTTGGGGCCGACACCCTTCAACCCATCACTGGGCAGGCTTGGAGGAAGGACCAGCCGAGGGACCTCCAGGGCCTTTACCTCCCTGCTTCCTGGAGGAGGAAGCCGAGGGCTTGGGTTTGGGATGCCAAGCTCGAGCCTGCTGGCCCTGACGTTGCTTAGCCGGATGTGCCGCGGGCGCAGAGGGACGAAAGGGCTTAGGTGCGGCCTGCAGCCTTTGTCCTTCTGTGCGGATGAGACCGAGTCCAAGGTAGCATTGGACTTCTCGATCTTCTGCAGGTGACCTTCCACCCCAGGGCCAAGAGGTCGGTCCCCAGGAAGGGGACATCCGCCAACTTGTGCTGGGTATCCGAAGTGAAGGTGGATATCCTCAGCTATGCCCGACGGCGCATAGCCACTGCGGCCGCTACTGACCTGGCACATGAGTCTCCAATGTCCAGAGCAGTCTGAAGCTGCTGTTTGGCCACTGCCCTGCCCTGGTCCCGCACCTGCCTGACCGTGGTCTGCAGGTCCGCCGGAAGATGAGGAACTACCTCGTCCAGGGAGCCCAACAGGGCATGAGAGAAATGTGCCATGAGTACGGGCGAACTGGCCTGACGAAGGCCGAGGGAGGACGAGCGAGACTTTGCGCCTGCATAGTCCAATTCTCTTGACTCCTTGTCGGGCGGTTTGTCCTGTCCCTAGCGCTCCCGCGCCAGAAAACGCTTGTCGGTAACTAGCCCTCGGCTGAGGGGTGTTCCGAAAAACCGGACAAGGAACCGGTAGGGGCGGCATACTTCCTGGCCATCCTGGCTGAGGGCGCAGGACAGGAAGCAGGGCGCTGCCAGAGCTCCAAGGCCGGGCTCACTATGGCCTTGGCCACCGGAAAGGCCTCCTTAGGGGAATCCCCTCGGTCCAGTATCTCCGTGAGGGGATACCTGGCCCGCTTAGACATAGGTTCGAGCTTCATCCCGGTAGATTCCGAGATGAGCCGAAGCAATCCCAGATAAGACGAAGGGCTATCATCCATCGACTGACCTCCAGAGGACTCCAAGTCTACTCACCTGGAGAAAAGGGAGGAATCGCTGTCGGACTCTGAAGAGTCTGCAAAGAGCTGCCTCGGGCCTGAGCCACCCTCCACCTGCCGAGGTCGATCGGGAGTGAGGGTAACAGACAGCCTATGGGGCAGTCCCTGAGCCGACTGAGAGTTCTTGGTCGGAGCCCCAAATAACGGCTGTGGAGGCGGAGGTTCCACCGGAATCGGTGGAGCAGCTGGTTTTGGCCGAACAACCGGCCTGGGAACAGGCTCCTCGGGTAAGACGAGGGGTTGTTTTGGCCCGGTGACAGCCACTTAATGGCCAGGGGCGACGCGCCGGCTTATTCCCCGGTCAGAAGGAGCTGCTGCACATGAGGTCCTCCGTATCGTAGAACGTAACTTACGTTGAAGCCTCCCCTCGTCCGAGGAGGAGGACGAGCGGCGGCGCCGCTTACCGCGGTGCCGAGATCGAGACCGCCTATGACGGCGGGATCGGCTGGACCGCGAAGAAGTCCGAGACCAAGAACCTCGGCCTTTCCGAGGACGGTGCGGGGAGGGGATGGGTGGAACCGGCTCCCACCTCAGCTCGGAGGGTTCACCCGAGGGCTCCGGAACCGGAGGCACTGGCAAGCCCACAGGATCTCAACTCTCCACCGGGGAACCGGTGAGAGGTGATTTCAAGCCGCCGGTCGACAAACCCACCCAACGGGTCGAAAGATCTCACCGCGCCGACGGGAGTCTCGGTCAACTGACCTGACGGGGACACCATGAGACCAGTGGCCGAAGCCGAACGATCGACCGAAGTCGATGGCCGACAACTCGGGGAGAGGGACCTTTCCCGCTCCCAAGAGCGTCGACGGAGGGACTTACCCTTGTCTTTCTTCTTGGACCGAGAAGAAGGTCCAGCAGACGTTGGTCCCTCTCCTCTAGTGGAGAGGGACAGACAAAGCTCCTTAAAGGAAGCTGTATAAGAGGAACCCAGGGAGAGCGGGATAAATGCCGCAGTCGAGGAAGATGCGGCCCGCACCGCCTCCTCTTCGAGGGTGATCATCTGCTCTAGCTGATCCGCCGAGCCCGCCGCCACGGAAACCGCCGACTGGGCCTCTTTTGACTTCACCGGAGGAAAACGTTTCTCAGGGCGCCCCAGTTGTAAACGGGCAGCACGATCTTCGAGGACGTAGGCTGAGAAGGAAGAGCACAGGTCGCAAGCCTGCGGGTCATGCTCAAGGCCTAAACAGTAGACACACGTGGAGTGCAGAGCCGTCCGAGACATCTTCTGCCCGCAAGGGCATCTCTGAAAACCGGGAGTCGACTTGTCCATCGCAGTCGCGAGGGATAGAAGACCGAAGTCTAGAATGCAAAAAACTTTTAAATTCGGAAAACCGAAGAATTAGGAACCAGTCTTATACGCAGAGTGTTAAGGAGGGAATCTGAGCTTCCAAGCAGTAAGGAAGATCTGGCGTCATGGGGCAGAGCCAAGAGTTTTACCACCCGGGTGGGTGGGAGGAGCCAGCTTGAAGACTTTCTGGCAAGATTTAAAGCGGCAAGGATATCTGCCAGACAGTGTGGATGAACAACATATCCATGTCCCTAGAACAGACTTTTCTAGGTTCAGAATGAAGCCCAAGGATTCTAGAAGTCTTTGAGTGACCTCTAAGGTTGACTTGACTTGGTCTGAGGACTGGCCAACTAGGAGCCAGTCATCCAGGTATGGGAACAGAAGAATACCCTGTCTCCTGAGGCATGCCACCACTACTGCAAGGCACTTGGTGAACACCCTTGGAGCAGATGTTAGACCGAAAGGCATAGCTCTGAATTGGTAATGGCCTGAAGGCAACTCGAACCTGAGGTACTTTCTGTGGGAATGTCTGATAGGTATGTGGAAGTAGGCATCCTTGAGATCCAGAGAGGTTAGTCAGTCTCCTGATCACAGAGAGGGAAGAATTACTTCCAGAGTCTCCATCTTGAATTTTGGTTTTGTTAAATGTTTGTTCAGGTACCTTAAATCAAGGATGGGTCACCACTCCCCTGTCTTTTTTGGGGTGAGGAAGTATCTGGAATACAGTCCTTTTCCCTGTGACAAAGAGGTACCTTCTTTACTGCTTGTAGAAGCAGAAGAGAAGAGACTTCTGCCTCTAAGATCTTTGTCTCCAAGCGAGAGGGAGGACTGAAGGACCTTGCTCTCATTTTTGGGAACCGTTTGAAACTGAGAACAAGTCCCTGGCTCACTACTTCTAGGACCCATTTGCCTGAAGTAACAGACTCCCAAGCCTGGGAGTAGTGAGCCAGCATGCCCCCTACTGGAATTGGAGAGGCGACCCTGACTGACACCTCAGGGTGTCTGCTTGGCAGGGGGCTTAGACTGTGTGGATGATGGGGTCCTAGTCATCCCATGTCTGCCTCTTCCTCTAAAGAACCCCCTCTGTTTCCTCATGGAGCTAGATGTAGCCATGACTCTAGAATGGACATAATTCAAGTCCACAGCAGCATGAAACTGAACTTTGGATGCTTCTATACCATTTACAGCCACCTGATCCAGCTCCTTGGCTAGCTGGGGAGGGGCATTCCTAGCCAACTCCAGAACCGTATCTCACATCGATTTCTGGTACCTGGCTGTATATGCCATGTAATTTGATTGCCTGAGTCCCAAAGAGGATGCCAAGCATTATTTCTTGGTCATGGCATCCACTTTCCTGGAATCCTTATCTGGGGGGTGAGATGCCAGAGGAATATTAGCCTTATCATGGGCTGCAGCTTGCACTACCCCAACATAGCTGCAGTGTGCTGTAAGGAATTCCATACCAGGACCAGACAGGGCATACCTCCTGTCCATTTTTTATCCACAGGAGGGATGGAAGTAGGAAATTGCATTATTTTCCTGTGTCTGTTTCCCCAGGGATTTATGCAGCGGGATAGACACTCTCCTTGACTCTGGGACATCCATCATTTCCATATAATCAGGTTCCTCCTGATCCTGATCAGCTTCCTCCATAGGAAGCTGAAGAGTCTCAGCCACCTTCTTGTAAAACAAGAAGTGGGAAGGGGACTCAGAAAGCCTGGGAGGGGAAACACTAGAAGGCTTGTCTGGGGAAATGTCAGGCTCTACTGGCTCATCTAGGCCTGCAAACTCTCCTTCTTCAACTTCATCCTCCTCCCAATCACCCTCATAATATGCCTCTGGGTCAATTTCTGAGGCACCAACTTCTGGCGGAACTGATCACATTTCAGCCGATGACAGTTTGGTCAGAACCGGGCAAAACGACTATACAATGGAAATTGCTTTTGCTATCTCCTCAGCGGCCGGAACATGGGTTTTTGGATCCGAACCGGCTGATTTCCTTTTTCTCTTAGTAGGAACCAACTCCACAGAATCGGCTCTCCTCTTGCCAGAAGAGGTATCGCCCAGGTTAGTGGGCACCTCCTCAGGTTCAGTCGGAACCGAACCGGGCTGGCCATCTGGGTCAGCGGACTTTTCAGCCTCCCTCTCCCTCAGCCTACTCAAACGTTTTTCAAGAGTGGCCTTGGGAAAGTTCTTACGAATCTGTCAATCTTCTTTTTGGTGGTCAAACCCCAGACAATATACACAGATGAGGTGAGGATCGGGCTTAGCAAAGGCCTCCTTACACTTGGTACAGTGCTGAAAACCAGTGGGGACCAGTTTTCTTTTGGGATTTCTCAGACATGCCTAATATTTCCAAAAAGTCACCCTATACAGCGTTAAGTCAGGCAACTGAAAAACTTATCAGTTCCAACTGTGTCACGGATCAGTTACAAAAATCTGAAAAACCTGATTTCTTTAGAAACCGATAAGTACTGGAGACCACAATATACATACAAATAAAAACCAATTACAATTAAGTCCGGTTCTAAACTGGACCGACCAGAAAAGAACCGAAAACAAAAAAATTTCTGGTGAATTTAACACAAAAAAATCACACTACCTACTACTACCGCTTACTATTGAACCGAAGCACAGGAGGGATCTCCAGAGCGACTTCACAGTTAGGCAGAGTAAAGAATCTGACGGTTACACTGCAGAGTACCAGAGACAGAGGTTTGAAAACCAAGTCAGAATACAGCAATACTTTATGTTGTTTGAAGGAGAAAAAACAGCAACCGCTAAATAAAGACTGATTTCTTTGTTTTTTTTTTAAATTTTTTAAAAGAAAACATGCGGTTGCGGTTGGTTCCAGAACTGGGAAAGAACCGGAGGAACCGAATCAGCACTAGAAAAATGAACCGGGATTAGCAGTTCAGTAACCAAAGCTATCTGTTACAAAATAACGATTTTAAATAAAATTAATTTGTAAACTAAGGGTTTTTTTAGTCAGAAAACCTCGACTAAACAACAAAACCAACCTGTTTCACCCACAGTTGTACCTAACTGAGAGGAACCAAGAAAAACAAACTAACTAAGCTAAACTAAAGATTTAACAACAAAATACAATTAGCAGAAGGCAGCAAATGAAAACAAAATATACATATAAATATATATATATATATATATATATATATATGTGAAGTTTTCTTTATGCAGATGAAAGTTAGACGAACAGTACTCCGAGCAAGCAGACTTTTCAGACGGAGAGAAAAATCTGAGGAGGTTTAGAACACTGGCAGTTAGTAGGGGCAGCATTTGAAAAGTTCTCACGTGCAAAGAATTCCATCATTTGCATGTGTTCTATTCTCTCCGGGCAGTCCTACCTAGAAGGCTTACTGCAGAAAGTTATGAATACCTGAGTATTACTGGGGTTAGAATGAGCACATATTATGAAATGTTGATCACATCTGCAGGTAATCAATAATTCAATGATTGTTCACCACAATATTAAAAAGAAATTAGCCTTTTCAGCATGGACTTTCTCCAGTCGGGTGCAACCCCCTTTCTCTTCCCTATTGTAGGAACCTTAATATCCTCCTGGAACCTTTGTACTTTTGCAGTTTAAAATTACTTTTACGCAAATGTAACATGAAGAAGAGAAAAGAGTGTTGAACCTTTTCTCTTCCCCATGTTACAAGTGAATTAACCCACTCCAGAGCATGGGTTTATATGGGGGATTAATGTATGGCCGGGTGGTTGGAACCACTTGGCCTTTGGCCTCGTGGAACCAACCCCCGCCCATACATTAATCCCCAGTAGACCCACGCCTGTCGTGGATTAATCCTTACTTGTAAGTGTGGATTCAAATAAGTACACAAATCTGCCACTTCCAAGTCAGAATATTCACATTATAAATTACATAACCAGGAATGGAAATCTTTCTTAGGTTTCAAACCCATGTGGCTTTTTGTATGACACCTTCTACCTGCAGGTCATAAGTATTTCTTCAACAGTGAATGACTATTTTGCCTGCATGATAATAGTTTCAAAAAACCTGGTATTTAATTGGGTCCATGATCAGTTTGAGAACTTGAAACATTACAACTTCCTCATATTCTTCTGCCAAATCATTAATCTGTCTAGCATATTTGTGTATGTTGTTGGAATGGATACCATCAATGAAACTTATCTGATCTTTCACCATTTTTACTATTTTAAGTATTTCCATCTTAGATGCCGGGAAGAGAGGCAGCAGAGGGGTATTATCAATAGGAGGGGTGTTTGGTATTTGTGCTGCCTGAGTATGTAATGTTTGTTGGGTTTGGGGTGATATGTAAGGTACTGAAGTGCCAATGTTTGGTTGAACATTTATATTTGGTATAACTGAACTAGTCAGCACCGCTGGCTGTGGTTGTTGCAAAGATACAGGGGCTTGAGAGGTTGTTATGGGAAGGGGAGTGGTAGAGCTAGCAGGTTGTGAAAGCAGCTGGATGGTGGTTTGTGGTATTGGTATTTGGACCGGTGGGTTATTAGGGGTGGACTGAAAAATGGACTGTAGAGGGGAGGGTTGTAAGGGGGAAAACAGATTTTGGGGTCCGGAAGTCCCCTGTGCAGTGGGCAAGGCGGTGTCAAAGGTGCAGTAGCAGTGCCTGTAGGAGGATTGGGGTAGACTGGAATTAAGGATGTGGCGTATTGCCATGCATGGGTGTTGGGTTGTAGGCTTTTGAAAACTGAATAAGTACAGGCTAATGAGGAGTTGGGGGTTGGGTAATAGATAATAGTGTATGGTGGAATGCGGTTGTGTATGGAAATCCATACACTGCAAAACGTTGTTCTGCTGCAGTAGTGATATCCTCACTTATACAGAATGACTTTTCATTCTGCGTTAGTGAGGACGTCATAATACAAGGGACTACAGCAGAAGTTGTGATTGGTCCCTTGCTGTGTGAGAGTGGTGCGTGTGTGTGATGGGCAGCGGCAGTTGTGAACTTGGCAGAACCCATTAAAAATATGGAAAAGTGAGTGTTTTTATCTTTTTTTCAGTCACCATACAATATATAGAACAGTGTATGGTTACCCATAGACTACTCAGCTATTCTTTCACCTTGTACATGCAATGCTGACTTGGAGACCTCTCGAGCTTCGCTCTTGAGGTCATCAGTCAGCATTGTATCCACTCAATGGAAGACTAGCCTTGTAGTGTATGATTACCCATATACTATCCTATATTTGTCTGCTGTAAGTGAGTACACTTAGCTTGAAGAGTAGAGTTATGCTGATGTAAGAATTCTGTCAGTGTCATATAAATGGTTAATACTCAAGGGAGATGCAGTCTATTCCCTTTATATAAATCATAAACTGCTAGTTCCCATTGCAAAGTCTGTTGTAATATTTCCTTTATGGTAGGGTCATATTGAAATCCTAACTCTAAGCGCTCCAATACAATATGATTTAACTCAGGAATGGCTACTATTGCCTCAGTAATTGTCTGAGGGGTAAGAGGTGTGGTTTTTAAAATTCACAGCTGGTAAATAGCAATGAATGGAGGGGAGGAGGGTAGAGGTAGTGATACCTATTTTCAAAGGTGCAGCTTGTACTGCATCAGATTCTGAGTCAGAAGAGTCTGGCTCTGATATGGGAATGTTAAAATGTAAGCCATACTCCCCATCAGGAGGGTGTGTGGGGGATTTAAGGAGCACCTTTCCTAGTCCTTTTGACTTTCATGCATAAATTACCCCTTCTTGCATTGATTCTGGAATTTATTTCATTATTGTCCTCTGCAATTAATTTTTGCATTCTGAGCTGCTAAAAACTGCAGGGTGTACCAGAGTTTCTACAGCAAGTCTAGTGCTGCTGTGGACTCAGGACTGTACTGGTGTCATCACTATAGGGCAGAAGAGCGACTCACATAGTGTAGTACGGTGTAGTCAAAACAGCTTTGTAATGGAAAACTACCAGTACTCAATGTACATACTGAGTTCCCCCTTTGCATTATGCCAAAATCCAAATGCCTTGCCAGTATGTTTTTTGTAACTTGTGTGTCAGTCACTCCGCTGCCATATAGTAATGTGAGCAGTATAGCCCAGGGTCCACAGCAACACCAGGCTTGCTACAGAAGCTCTGGTATATCCTGCAGTTTTTAGCAGCTCAGAATGCAAACACTAACTGCAGATGTCAATAATAAAATGCAGTTCCAGAATCAATGCAAGAAGGGGTAATTTATGCATGAAAATTAAAAGGACTAGGAAAGGTGCTGACAGCAACTGTGTCTTCTCTCAGTCCCCATGCTTTGTTACAGAGGCAGAAGTAAGTCACTTTTACAAAGAACATACTGAAAAGGCATTTGGATTTTGGCATAATGCATTGCTAACAGGATGTCTTGGAGAAGGGGAACACAGTATGTACATTGAGTTCTGGTTGTTTTCCCTTGCAAAACTGCTGTGACTGCACTATTCTGCACAGTGTGAGTCACTCCTTTGCCCTGCAGTGATGTCATTGGGAGCCAGCAGCACAGCAGTTGAACAACTCTCCTCCCCACTGCCTGCCCTGCTACCTCTAACTAATGCTCCCTTGCCCTGATCTACCCCCCCTTCTGCCCCCACCTTGCCTCTCCCCACTACCCTCTCCAGGGCCCTGTCCCCTTGCAGGGTTCTCAGCATCCTGAAGGGGACTCAGTTCCTGGGGTTTAGTTCCTGACCTACCCACCCTCTCTCTCTCTCCCTCCCTCCCTCCTAGCCCCTCCCCCCACAGCACTTTCAGCATCACAGTGGGGGCATTTTTGCTTCTCCCTCCCGCCTCTCGTGCAGTAACTCCTCTCTCCCATCCAGCCCTCCTCTCCTACCTCCCGTGTGTTACTCCCCTTCTGAACATTCATTGAGCACTTAGCTACTCTTACTCTTCAAAACTGGCTTTTCTGACCTGGACCTGTATTTTTCCCTCTACTCGGTAACTGCACTTAACACCTCCCCTAGTCCTACTCCTCGCATATCAACCTTATATCTAAATCTCTAATGCTAGGATCGGTACCTTATATAGTCATTTCTCCCTAGCAATTCTCCGTCAACCTGACCCACCATACTCTCCTATCCTCCCCACCCTTCCCTCGGTCCCCTACCTTCCCCGTATCTATGCTACAACTACGACAGCATAAAATTACCTGTGCTAGCTACGCTACAGCTATGACTGCCTAATGCTACCAGTGCTATCTGCTTAGTGTCCATTGCCACCCTCCCCCCCTGATGACAACGTCTTCTTCTCTCCCCTATATCTTGGCCTCACTACATATATACCACTCACTGTTTACATCAACTTCTGTTGTCTCATACTGATTAGTGCTGCATTGCATTAGCATAATACCGTATGCATCTGATTTGCACTTACGTAGTTGATTATTTGGTATTTGTTTTTATAGTACTAGCACAACACTGTATGCATTTGTTCTGCACTGCATGTAGTTTGATTGTTTTGACTTGCTCGATCCTCCCATTTATGCACCTTTCCCCCAGGACGCTTCTGGAAATAAGCTGTTTACAGCTCATATTGTCTTTCCTAGTGAAACCTTTTCAAATAAATAAATAAAAATAAAGTGCAGCAGGGCTCAAAAGCAAGTCCAAATTATGGAAGCTAGAGTAAACCTTGGCCAAAAATAACAAATGCATACACTGTTTCAGGTCTTGTACTAAATATAATGACTACAAGATGTAACTTTTTGGACCATCTTATAAGGTGCTCTTTAAGTTGATTGTTACCACTATTTCAGTGTAAAACGCTCTTAAAATTGCCAACAATACCTTTGTCCTTGCTAGGTTTGTCAGAATGGTTTGTGTTAAATTTAGAAATGGAAGGGGTAGACTGGTAGAGTGAGTGGAAGATGGGGATTTAGCTCAAGAGCAGCCTCGGGGTGCAAGACCTGTGAAGGTCGGTGTCACCAACTGTTCTGCCCAGGTTTGGTGCTGTTTCTAGGGCATGGCTATTTAAGCTTTCTCCATGTACATGAGTCAGATTCCTGATCTTGTTTACTGATTAGAAGTATTTTACCCTTCTGTGAGTACATGCTAAACTCTTCAAAATCTCCCTGGTTCTATGTGTAAATGGAGAGGGACAATGGTCTTTTCCTAATTGTGCAAAAACTCTTAACAACAACACAATTTAAATCTTTATTGCAATGTCTCAGGCAGTTATATATTTTACATGCCCCAGCAGCATGTGACTTGGAGTTTAGTTTACACCAACCAACTATTCTGTGAATTGGGACAGGGCAATTCGGGAGCTGTACAAATCAATACATGTTTATAAGCCACTATGATTAACTTTAGTGTCCCCAAGTGCCCAATATAGCACTAATCATAGAAATCTATATCTTTTGTTTGACAGACAACTAATTTATTCTCTAAAATTCTACAATGATTAGTCATATCCATTTCTAAGCAATGCATTTTAATTAAAGCAAATTGTACTGACAGCAACTCATGCAGAATGAATAAACATGCAAATAATCACAACAGGGAATATAAATGTATTCCCTTACAAATAGAACAATACAGAGAAATAATTTTAAAACAAGTTATCCTGTACTGCTTCAATAAAGCCAGGAAAACATGCAGTTGGCTTACCACCTTTAGTTCAAACTAGTTCTCAGATTAAAAATCCCTGCGAGATTTTTTCAGTCTACAGCTGGTCCAAATGCCAAGCCGCCTATCTGAAGAAAAGACTCTTTCGTGCACAACACAAAGATGGGAGTGGTGGTGGATGACAGCGATCAGTGGAGGAGGCTGCAGGAGGATCTGACCAAACTACAGGTGTGGTTGGATGCATGGCAGTTGGGGTTTAACACCAAAAAGTGCAAGGTATTGCACTTCAGGGCTAAAAACCAGGGGAGGAACTACCAGCTGGGGTGTGGGTGCAGCTCGAAAGCACAGAGGAGGAGAAGGATCTAGGGGTGCTTATAATGGGGAATATGAACAACTCAGCGCAGTGCAGGAAGGCAGCAGCAAAGGCCAACAGGATGCCGGGGTGTATAGCAAGGGGAATCTCCTCCAGAAATAGGGAGGTGATCCTGCCCCTATACAGGTCACTGGACAGACCGCACCTGGAGTACTGTGCGAAGTACTGGCAACCATTTCTGAAGAAGGACATCAGATTGTTGGAAGGTGTACATCGGAGGGTGACAAAGATGATCCAAGAAGAAAAAATTACTCACCTTAGTAATGTTGTTTCTTCTAATGGAGTCTTGCTATATTATAGACATTAGCAGTTTGTTCCAGCTCTAGAACTGCCCCGGAGTGAAATGGTTAAAACCATTCCAAAATAGAATTTTGGCACGAGAGCAGCTCTATCTGTGTCATTTCAAACTTGAACTGTCAGATCTTTACGAGCCAAACTCACTAAGGTCTGTGTGGAAGCTGTAACCTACACTAGCCAAATGGCTACCTAAATAATAACAACCATTGATGGTCCCAACACCCAAGACTCAAGTCAGGGGACCAGAAATACTAACACCATCCATTCTAATAATATGAAAAATGGAACATAAGTATAATAAAACACACACACGCACATACACACCCCCAAAGTCCCAAAGGGACAAAATGCTAACAGGACATAAGTAGTGCCCACACTAAGTTGCCCGCACCCCACCAAGTAGAGGTTCTGAGAGGGGCAGGTTGGGGGGTCTATAATATCAAGACTCCATTAGAAGAAACAACATTTCTAAGGTGAGTAATTTTTCTTCAAACAACATGAAGTCTTGCTTATTATAGACATTAGCAGAATACAGCAGTACCTCCATGGAGGAGGGCAGAACCCACTTAGGAATAGGCTCGAAGAACAGCTGTGCCAAAGCGGCATCTCCTGGCCTGGACATCCAGGGAGTAATGCTTGGTAAAAGTGCTACCATTTTCCAAGTAGCAGCCTGGCAAATCTCTAATAAAGGATATCTCTGGCAGCAGCTAGAGACGAGCTGTACCCCTGGTAGAATGAGCCTCAAACCGAGGGGGGTCTGCCCACTTTCTGATAACAAAATTGGATACAAGAGACAATCCACCTGGCTATTGATCTCTTAGTGGCAGGTTTGCCTTTCCCAACTTCACCATAGGTAGAAAAGTTGGAGGGATTCGAACCTGTGACCTTTGGCACGCTTCTATATAATAACTAAGAGCTCTCTTAACATCCAGGCTGTGCAACCTTCTCTCACCAAGAGGAGGATCAGTGAAAATACTGGAAGGGAGATAGATTGATTAAGATGGAATCTGAAACCACCTTAGGCAAAATCTTCCATTAGTCCTAAGGACTACCTTATCCTTGTGAAAGAAATAAAGTCAGTCTCCACTGACAAGGCTTGCAATTCACTTATGCGTCTGGCAGAAGTGACAGCCACTAGAAAAACAGTTTTCCAAGTTAGGTACTTAAGCTCTGCAGAAGACAGAGGTTCAAAGGGGTTGCATTAACTGGGCAATGCAAACATTAAGGTCCCAAGCAGGGCGGTTCTGAAAGGGAGGATTAGTATGGAGTAATCCCTTAAAAAACTTGGAAAACACAGGATGAGAGGAAAGAGGGATGACTTTCCTGTTGACACAAAAGCAGACAAAGCTGCCAAATGAACTCTCAGGGTAGCTGGTCTGAGACCCAAGGAATTAAGATGTACCATGTAATCTAACAAAATGGGCAATTCAGGAGATTCTGGGGAAATATTTTCCTAGCACACCAAATGGAAAACCTTTTCCATTTAGAACTATAAGTAGCCCTAGTGGAAGGATTTCTGGAAGCCTTTAGATCTCAAGAACACTCCTGAGAGAGGTGTAAATCAGCAACTTAACTCCTCAAGAGCCAGGCCTTGAGGTTGAGGGATTTGAGGTCCGATACCAAACCCTTCCGTGGGCACAAGTCAACAGATTGTGATTCCTGGGGAGGCACAGGGAAGATGGACTGTCAGAGACAGAAGGAGTGGGTACCAGAGCTGCCTGCCTAATCCGGGCAATCAGAATCACCCTGCAAGGCTGAGATCTGATTTTGACTAGTACTTTGAATAGAGAGGAAAGGGGAAAGCATGAGGAATCCTCCCTCCCAATCCAGAAGAAGGGCATCCAGGGGAACTGAGCCCAGCACTGGAGGCCTGCAACAGAACAGAGGAAGTTTGAGATTGGTCTGGGGCTGCAAAAGATCTATCTGAGGGATGCCCCACCTGGCAAAAACTATCCCCAGCACTTGAGGATCCAGGGACCATCTGCGATGGCCCTGGGAAATCCTGCTGAGGGCATCCGCTAGGACATTGTCCTTCCCTGAAGATGAACTGCTATGAGGGAAGTGTTCAGGAATAGGCCAGAGACCACAACTTCATTGCCTGTGCACAAGGCCAAGACCGAGTGCCCTCGCTTGTTGATGTACCACATTGTTGTGGTGTTGTCTGTTCTGACTTGTATCACCTTGTCGTGGACAGATGCAGAAAAAGCTTGAAGAGCTAAAAAGACAGCTCTGAGTTCCAGCAAATTGATGTGGAGCAGAGATTCTTGGGGGGACCAAACTCCGAGTGGAAAGGTCGCCCATGTGGGCTCCCCAACCCAGAAGGGAAGCATCTGTAGTGAGAGTCAAGTCATGAGAAAGGGAAAATGAAGGGACCCCGCTCTTAAATTGCTCTGATCCTGCCACCACTGGAGAGCTAGGATCAAGGTTCGAGTCACTGGGACCAACTTGGAAAGGGGGTCTCATCTCTGAGACCAAAAGGTTCTCAAGTGAAACTGAATGTCTCTCATCTGAAATCTGGCTCCCTGCACAACAGCTGTGGATGCAGCCATGTGCCCCAGGAGCTGCAGAAAGTGTCTTGCTGGTCCAGAGACCTGCAGAGTGAAGGAAGAGGCCAGAGCCACTAAATTCCTTACCCCTTCTGGGGAAGAAAGGCTCTGGCTAGCTTTGTGTACACAATTTGCCCCTATAAAGGTGAGTACCTGGACTGGTTCCAGAACCGACTTTGGTAGGTTTAGCAGAAAACCCAGGGAGGTGAGAGAAGCTGCTGGGTGACCTGCAGGTGAGATTTTACCTGTTCTGGGGACTGGCCTACAATGAGCCAGTCATCTAGATATGGAAAAACAGCAATCCTCTGCTCCTTAAGTGGGCCACTGCCACTGCTAGACACTTTGTGAATACCCTTGAGCAGAGGTAAGGCTCAAGGGCATTGCTCTGAACTGGTAATGACCTGAGGGCAGTTCGAATCTGAGGTACTCAGGGGATCTTCTGATTAGGACATGGAAATAGGCATCCTTGAGGTCCAGGGAGGCTAGCCAGTCCCCTGGCCTTAGGAAAGGTAAAATCATTGCCAGAGTTACCATTTTGAACTTTGGTTTCAAAAGATGCTTGTTCAGATATCTGAGGTCTCAAATGGGCCGCCATTCTCCTGTCTTTTTGGGGTAAGGAAGTATCTGAAAACAGACCCCTGCCCTGATGCAGGGAGGAACCTTTCTACTGCTCTGAGAGCTAACAGGATGAGACCTCTGTTTCCAGAGTGAGGGTCTCTGAGGCACTTGCAGATAGAAAAAGTTTGCTTCTCAACTTGGGAAACTTTTTGAAGCTGAGAACCAGACCCTGGCTTACTACTTCCAGAACCCACTTGTCTGAGGTTAAAGAAGCCCAATTCTGACTGAAGTAAGCCAGTCTGCCCCCACTGGTACAGGAGATCCGGCCTGGGCACCCCATCAGGGTGCCTGTTTCGCAGGAGCTTTTAGGCTGGGGGTGGGAGCAGGTCTGCCCACCCCTCGCCTGCCCCCTGCCTCTGAAGAAGCCCTCTGAGCATAGGCAGAGGAGGCCTGAGTCTGGTAGAAAGGCCTGTGAAAAGGCCTACCCCTACCCCTGGGGGCATGCCTTTGAGGAGTGGCTTGCCGCTCCTTAGCCTGGGCACTCTTGTAAGTAGTCCTATATTCATCCATCTTCTTCATGTAATTCTCTGTCTGCTCTCCAAACAAAGAATTTCCCACCACAGGAAAATCCATAGCCTTAGTCTGGGTATCCTGTGACAAACTAGTACACCTGAGCCAGGCCAACCTACGAAAAGCTACAGATGTGGCCATGACCCTAGAAGAACATCATTAACATCCACAGCAGCATGAAACTGAACCTTAGAGGCTTCAATGCCATCAGCAGCCACCTGTTCTAGTTCACTAGCCAGCTGGGCTATGGGCCTGCTTGGCCAATTGCATAACAGTATCCCATCTAGATTTCTGATACCCTAGCTACATAAGCTCATATAATTTGCTTGCCTGAGTCCCAGAGAGGCTGCCATATACCGTTTTTTTTTTTTTGCCATGGCATCAATCTTCCTGGAATCCTTGTCAGGAGGATGTGAAGCCAAGGGAATATTAGCTTTATGACAGGCAGCAGCCTGAACTACCCCAACATGACTGCATTGCTGAGAAAGGAATTCTGTATCAGGGCCTGACAATGTATACCTTCTGTCCATCTTTTTATCTACAGGAGGCACAGAATTAGGAGCTTTTAAAATTTTAATTGTTTGTTTCCAAAAGCCTTATGTAAAGGAATAGACAATCCTAGACTCTGGAATATCCATCATTTCTACAAAATCAGGCTCCTCTTGCTCATCCACAGCCTCTTCTAAAGGAAGCTGGAGGGTTTCAGCAACTTTTTTATAAAACATAAAATGAGATGGGGACTCAGACAGCATAGGGGGAGATTCTAAAGGTCTGTCTGGGGAGATGTCCGGTTCAATGGGCACACCCAGATCTTCCCAGCCACATTCATACTGTTCATAATCCTCCTCCCCCTCCTCTGGTTCATAAAATTCCTCAATATCATAATCCTGAACCACTGGGACCGGACGAACCGACCTTTTACCAGATAGTGGTGGTTCGGACGGACCCTGAGACAGTGACTGGACAATTTGTATGGCTTTTGCTATCTCTGCAGTTGGAGAAGGAATTTTGGACTCCAGACCTGCTGATTTTCTTGTTTTCTTTACTGGAATTGGTTCCTCAGAACCAGCTTTTCTTTGCCCGAGGAAGTCTGGCCCTGGTCAGAGGGCACTCCCTCTGGTTCGCTGGCACCGAACCGGCTGGCCATCCGGTCAGCGGACTTTTTGTCTCCTCGCTCCCTGAGCCTGCCCAATCTTTTTCCAGGGTGGCTGCAGGGAAATTCTTACATACCTGGCAGTCTGACTGGAGGTGGTCAAACCCCAGACAATAAACACATGTGGTGTGGGGTCAGCCTTGGAAAAGACTTCCCACAAACATCACAGTGTTGAAACCAGTGGGCCAGTTTTCTTTTGGGTTTCTCAGACATAATGCCAGCCTAACCAAAAAGCTTGCTCTTTAACGGCAGTTGCCTGGCAGAAGACACCCTTATCGGTTCCTAACCGTGTCACGGTATTGGAAAAACGTAATAAACTGCTTGTTTTTAGAACCGATAAGAACCGGAACCGCACTCAAATAGTAACTTTTAGTTTTAAATGAGTTTTAAACCCACTGATCGGTTCAAAACTGAACCGATAACTACAAGTTCCACACAGACAAAACCCTTCATTTACTTACGGTTACCACAGATAGAGCTTGAACCGAACGGTTTGCAGTTAAAATAAAACTATTCTCGGTTAAATCCAACCGAGAAAACACTTTTAAACCGAGAAATGAACCGAGCAGAAGGAGAAATCTCCGGAGCGACTGTTCACTGAGGCGGAGTAAGGAATCTGACAGTTCAAGTTTGAAATGACACAGATAGAGCTGCTCTCGTGCCAAAATTCTATTTTGGAATGGTTTTAACCATTTCACTCCGGGGCAGTTCTAGAGCTGGAACAAACTGCTAATGTCTATAATATAGCAAGACTTCATGTTGTTTGAATTAGAGGGATACTCCTATGAAGAGAGGCTGTGTGAGCTGTATATGTATTCCATGGAGGAGAGGAGGGATAGGGGAGACGTGATTGAAAGTTTAAATCTTCAAATACTTAAAGGGGGTAAATAAGACTAGTACAGAAGAGATTTTTCAGATTAGAAAGGGGAGGGTCACAAGGGGTCACCAGCTGAGAATGGAGGAGGGAAGATTCAGGAGGGAAGTCAGGATACATTTTTTCACAGAGGGGGTGGTGGATAGGTGGAATGCTCTGAGGAGATAGTAGCCTATAGCATGGTAGACGGTTTTAAGAGGGGTTGGGACAGGGTGAGGGGGGGATTTATGAAAAGGGAAGGGGTGGGTAGGACAGCTGCAAACTGAGTGGCTAGCTGCACAATTAAGCAGACTAGATAAACCATGAGGCCTGTTTCTGCTGGCATTTTCGTATGTACCTTTGTGCCTCTTGAGGGTGATTTATATAGGAGAATTTCAGCTTTTTTTGTACTTTCGCTGTGGTTTTAAATTAGTATTCTTTCACTGTTTACCTGTAACATTGTTGTTTAATGTAACTGTGTACTAACATTGCTAATGTACCATACAACTGATGTGGAACCTTTGTAAACCATCATTGCTCAAAGGTGTATCTCTGAATTGATAATAAATAAATAAAATTAAAAAAAAAATTAAGATCTGGTACTGGAATACTGGGAGGCTCAAGACCAGCTAATAGCAGATCCAGCTATGTAGCAAAGCAGTACCCTTATGCCAGAAAAACAGTACCTGTTTTAACCTAACATAAGCTCTAAAATGTAACATTTTCATTTCTCAGAGAAGGTTCGCTACCCCTTTGACAAAACTGCTAGCTACACCTTTAAAAAAATCTAGATCTTACCTGACTACCACAGTGGGAAACGGCATGTTTGAAACCCATTCTACATTCTTGGGCTCCATTCCATATATTGAGATGATGCAAATGTTGTACTGGCTGTTCTAATCCATGCAGTTAAAAGAGCAAAAATGATGCACACTCTATTGCAGAAGCAGTAGAACAGGAGCAAAAAGGTAGAGAATGGGATACTGTAGGAGGTTCTGACCATCTTCCACCTTTATGCTGCTAGAGGGTGGGGTAAATCCTATTATAATGGAGTGGTGAACGTGCAGTTGAGAAGAAAAAAAAATGTTACCTAGTTATCAACTATGAAAAGAAGATACCAAACTTCAGCATTTTAAACTGCACACCAATCAGGGAAACCTGCAAATGAAGTTAAAATACACATACCACAGTATCTGTGCAGTCTTCTATTCTTTTCCCATGTTGGTGGGCTTGATTATCCACATGGAAGTGTCTTTTCTCCCTAGTACTGGCACCTTCTGTTAAAAAAAGTCAACACGGTTTACTTTTCTGGACTGCTGGATTCCTATGACTGCCATAAACAAGAGTTAGCTAGAGTAAACAGTCCTTTTGTTCTTTTATAAAAAATGTTACAGTGCACAGAGTTGCCTTATGTAAAGAATAAAACATGACAGGCTGTGCATCATGGTGATATAATCAAATGCATCAGGCACACTGTGTCATTAAAATCACCAGAGAAGTGCAATTATATCACCATACTGGCACGCCCTGGAGTGTCTTACTGCGTTCATAAAACGGCTTTGACTGCTATCTACATATTAAAATTTCTCTTATTTAGTCATCATTCTAAGGCAGAACATTACTTTTCCTTTAAACAACATATTCCATTTAATTTCATCAACAGATTGTAACTTACTAAATTGTTACAGTCTTTGAACTATGGTATGCAACTGATGCAATATACTACTGTAGTGTATGTTATACATGTTTTAAAATCAAATAAAAATGTTATTGAAACAATAAAATGTCTTTAAAAGAGATCTGACATAAAATAAACAAAAGCAAGAATACATTATTTTAAAAAGATAAAAAAAATAATAATAATAAGACCTGCCATTAAAATATGCTTCCAATGTCCTTCTTAAGACAAAAAAAAAATACATTTTATGGTAATGGGGGGTACTTGCCATAATAATGTTTCTTCTCAGGCATCCATCAATCAACATTACAAGTGCATAACTCTGCCAAAGTGTGATGCCCCAGTGATAAAAAAGTTATGCTGATTTTAGATTTTTGAATAAACGTCCAAACTCTGCACTGTGACCACTTTCGCCTTGATGTTCCAATGTCAATTTGTTTTGATAGCTAGGAGACCAGAGACCACTAAACTCGATACATGACAATAAAAATTTATTTTAAATTTTCTTCAAACTTTTGAGAAATCCAACCAACTTGAAGCAAACATCACGCAAAAATTTTTATATGATCACAGTTTAATAACTGCTGGGAAACTGCAACAAGTAATACTAAAGCAACCTTAAGATAAGAACTAATGTTTGTGTGAACATATTTTTAGGTTCTGGAAGGGGAGGCAGAGTCAGGGTTTGTAATGCTCATTAATGGATCCCTGAGAAGAAACAACATTACTACAGTAATACAATATTTTCTTCGTACAACAGGAATCCATCAAAAGAAGCAGAGAATTTGATAACACTACTTAGCCCAAGTAGTCTGCCCTGATGTTTCCTACCTATTCTGTCTCCACAGACCCCATCTGTTCTCGGTCAACCCTCCCACCTTACTGATGCTCTGCAAGTGCAGACTCACAAGCAGCACCTTGGGAGGACAGGTCAAGAACCTATTTAGGAAAAAGGTTATACAAGACAACAGTTCAAAAACTGGCATCTCTCCTAGGCTTTGTGTTCAGGCAGTAGTGCTTTGTAAAGGTGTGCACTGTTTTCCAGTTAGCATCTTTGCAAATGCCTAAAAAGGGGATGCCCCTTGTAGCTGCCAGACAGGTAGCGGTACCCCTCGTGGAATGTGCCCATAGGCCTCTGGGAGGTAGTTTGCCATCATTTTCATAACATAACTGAATGCAAGAGACTAGTGAGAGCAAGCTTCCTTAACTGCTGGTTTACCTTTGCCAACCTCTCCATAGGTAACAAACAGCTGTGCTCTGGGACCTTACATGCCTTGTCGGGTCAATGTAGTAACCAAGTGCCTTTTTGTTACATCCAGATAGTACAGTTTCTGCTCACATGTACTGCAATGTTCAGGACAGAGCACAAGAAGGGTAACTGACTGGTTCAAGTAAAATTCTGACACTACCTTCAGTAGGAACGTCCTATTGGTCTGCAGTACTACCCTACCTATGTGGAAGATTATGTAGTTTGGATCTGCACAAAGGGCTTGCGGTTCGCTCATCCTCCAGGTAGATTTCATGGCTATCAGGAAAACTGTTTTCCATGTGACACGAACACTAAACAGTCCATGATGACTGCCACCTGCATAAGACCACAGTTGTTCAGCTTGATAAAAAAAGGCAGAAAGCATACCTTTAGTGGTCTGCAGTACTACCCTACCTATGTGGAAGATTATGTAGTTTGGATCTGCACAAAGGGCTTGCGGTTCGCTCATCCTCCAGGTAGATTTCATGGCTATAAGGAAAACTGTTTTCCATGTGACACGAACACTAAACAGTCCATGGTGACTGCCACCTGCATAATACCACAGTTGTTCAGCTTGATAATAAAAAAAGGCAGAAAGCATACCTTTAGTGGCAGTCGCCTTTACTTCAGTGCAAAAGACATGCAGCAATACATGAAGATCCAAGCCAAGCTATATACATTTCCCATTGAAATGGCACAAACAGGCTGGATATGCTGCCATCACATAACAGAAACCCCGTTCCATCTACTCACGTCATCATCGCCATGTGTTTCACGCATGTGCGCTTTCTCAAAGGATGATGAGCATATCACGAATATCCACTTATAAAAGACCTATTTAAAGAAACAGTGCCCAATTTACAGTACAAGTGCCATTAAAAACAAACAAAAAACATTAACATCACTTCCAGTTGCTCCAGGTTAAAGGCTAAAATATGCAGATAAAGAATTACACACTAGTGTTATTTCTACGTGTCACCATTAAAAAATGTATAGGCACTGTGGAATTTTTTTAGTAAGCTGCTAGAGAAGCTTATAATTATTTTACAATGACTAATACCAAGGGAATCTCATGCCAAAGGCTGGCTAAGGAATCCCAAGCAAATCATGTCACCTTGGTGACCATAAGTTGTTGGTTAGTCCAAAATAAGCTTCAGTAGCCACAATGGCTAACCAGGTCAGTAAAATCTGTGAAAAAGGAAAGCAATAACTTACATTAATATATTGCTAAGTATTAAAAAAAATGTTTAAAAATAGAACCTAAGCAAATGCCGAATAAATCTTGAATATCAGATACTCAGAAAGGCAAACCAGAGGAAAAATTATAGGTAAGGTACCACTTCCAATCTATCATTCGGACCTGTTTTTTTCATGGCATCTAATGAGAAAATCCAATATTGTACTCTCCTTAATAATGGTATTGTAATTACCCCCTCTCCTATTCTTAACATGTTTTTTCTATGCCAATAAATGAAAAACTATGATCTCATCTATTGTTGGAACTGTTAACGTGGAAGAAAAAATACTCACCTTAGTGATTATGTTTCTTCTATTGTAGTCTTGCCGTATTCTGACAAGTGCAGTTAGCTCCAGCCTTTAAACTGCCCCAGAGAACAAAGGGTTAACCTTTTTATGCAGAGCCAAAAGAAGGCTCAAGTCAGGAAACCCAAAACTCAAAACCCAAACCAAACAGGAATATAACAAAATAAATACCCACACAAGAAGAGGGTGTAAAAAGAGCACCCCTGAGGTGCAACACTGTACCTGCCCACCCACTTCCCAAAACCAGGTTCTGAGAGGGAAGGCAGGGAGGGAGGTCAGACTACAGCAAGACTCCAATAGAAGAAACATAATTACTAAGGTGAGTAATTTTTTCTTCAAACAAATTGAAGTCTTGCAGTATTCTGATAAGTGCAGACTACCAGGCAGTACCTCCATGGAGGAGGAACAGAGCCTACTTTGGGAATAGGCTCTGAAGTACTGCTGTGTCAAACCGAGCATCACTCCTAGCCTGGATATCCAGAGTGTAATGCTTGGTAAAGGTATGGACTGTTTTCCAGTTGGCTGCATGACAAATTTCTAAGAGAGAGATATCCCTGGCAGCAGCCCTCAGGCCTGAGGGTGGAGTTATTCCCAGTTTTTCATAGCAGAATTGTATACAAGACATGATCCACCTGGCAACAGATCTCTTGGTGGCAGGTTTGCCCTTTCCTACTTCTCCATAAGTGAGGAACAACTGGAGGGAGTCAAACCTGTGACCCTTGGTACTCTCTATGTAGTAATTAAGGGCTCTTTTAACATCTAAACTGTGTAGCCTCCTCTCTCCTGAAGAAGAATGATCAGTGAAAAAAAAACAGGAAGAGACACAGACTGGTTTAAATGGAAGTCTGAAACCACTTTGGGCAAGAACCTTCTATTGGTTCTAAGAACCACTTTATCCCAGTGAAAGGAGATAAAATCAGGTTCCACTGACAGGGCTTGCAATTCACTGATACGCCTGGCAGAGGTAATGGCTACCAAGAACACAGTTTTCCAAGTCAAGTACTTAAGCTCTGCTGAGGACATAGGCTCAAAAGGGGATTGCATAAGTTGAGCCATAGGAAATCCAGCAGTATCTGGAGAAATATGCTTCTTAGAACACCACATGCTGAATCTCTTCCATTTGGAGTTATAAGTCTTTCTGGTGGAGGGCTTTCAAGAAGCTTTGAGAATATCCAGAACCCCTTGGGAAAGATGCAGAACTGCAAAATAACTCTTCAAGAGCCATGCCTTGAGATTGAGAGACTGAAGATTGGGGTACCAAATCCTCCCCTGAGAGGATGTTAACAGGTTGTAATTCCTGGGAAGAGACAGGGGAAGATGGACTGCTAGGGACAGCAACACGGGGTACCAGGGCTGTCTGGCCCAATCTGGAGCAATCAGAATCACTTTGCAAGGTTGAGACCTTATTTTGACTAAAACTTTGAACAGGAGTGGGAAGGGAGGGAAGGCATACAGAAACTTCCCTTCCCAATTCAGAATCAGGGTGTCCAGGGGGACTGAGCCCAAGACTGGAGGTCTGCAACAAAAGAGAGGGAGTTGGTGATTGTCTGGGGCTGCAAAGAGATCTATCTCTGGAGTGCCCCACCTTGCAAAAAATCACTTTCAACACCTGAGGGTCCAGGGACCATTCGTGATGGCCCTGAGAGATCCTGCTCAATGCATCTGCTAGCACACTGTCCTTCCCTGGAAGGTGAACTGCTACCAGAGAGGTTTGCAGGGAATAAGCCAGGGACCACAATTTCATGGCTTCCGTGCACAAGGCCATGGACCGAGTGCCTTCCTGCTTGTTGATGTACCACATGGTGGTGGTGTTGTCCGTTCTGACCTGAACCACCTTATTCTGTACTGACTGAGAGAAAGCTTTCAAGGCCAGAAAAACTGCCCTGAGCTCTAGGAGACTGATATGGAGAGATTCTTGGGGGACCACAGGCCTTGGGAAGTGAAGGTCCCCAGATGGGCTCCCCAGCCCAGAAGAGAAGCGTCTGTGGTAAGGATCACTGAACAAGGCTGAGTGGCAAAAGGAACACCTTGTCTTAAATTGTCCTGATCCTGCTACCATTGGAGGGCTTGGATCAAGGTCAGAGTCACTGGGATCAGTTTGGTATGGGAATCCTTCCTCTGAGACCAAAAAGCTCTCAGATGGAACTGAATATCCCTCATCTGGGAATCTTGCCCCTTGGACCACTGCTGTTGAAGCTGCCACGTGGCCCAAGAGCTGGAGGAAATGCCTTGCTGGTCGAGATACCCGAAGGCTGAAGGAAGACGCTAGTTCCATAAGAACCCTTGCCCTTTCTAGAAGAAGAAAGGCTCTCTTGATCTGACTGTGTCCAGTTCTGCCCCTATAAAGGTAAGAAGCTGGACTGGTTCGAGAACTGACTTGGGAAGGTTGAGAAGAAATCCTAGAGAAGTGAGCACTTGCTGGGTCACTTGCAGGTGACACTTGACTTGGTCTGGAGACTGGCCCACTATTAGCCAACAGTCCAGATATGGAAAAATGGAAATCTTTTGCCTTCTTAGAAAGGCAACTACTACTGCCAGGCACTTTGTGAAAACCCTTGGAGCTGAGGTTAGGCCAAAGGGCATTGCTCTGAACTGATAGTGGCCTGAGGGCAACTCGAAACGGAGGTACTTTCTGTGGGAGCACCTGATGGGAATGTGAAAGTAGGCATCTTTGAGGTCCAGGGAGGCTAACCAGTCCCCTGGCCTTAGAGAGGGAAGGATTATTCCCAGAGTTACCATCTTGAACTTTGGTTTTAAAAGATGTTTGTTTAGATATCTTAGGTCTAGGATGGGTCACCACTCCCGTCTTTTTTGGGGTCAGGAAGTACCTGGAGCACAGTCCTTTGCCCCAGTGTAGGGTACGTACTCTCTCTATGGCTCTTAAGGCCAGAAGAGAAGAAACCTCTGCCTCTAGGGCAAGGGTTTCTGAGAGATTTGCAGGTGGAAAAGATCTGACTCTCATCTTTGGACATTTTTAGAAGCTGAGAACCAGTCCCTGGCTTACTACTTCCAGGACCCACTTGTCTGATGTAATAGACATCCAGTCCTGGACAAAGTAAGACAGCCTGCCCCCTACTGGAATAGGAGAGTTCGACCCAGGCAGAACCATCAAGGTGTCTGCTTGGCAGGGGCTTTAGGCTGAGGGGTAGATGCAGACCTGCTCATCCCCCTTCTACCTCTCCCTCTGAAGAACCCCCTCTGCGAAAAGGAAGAAGAGGCCTGTGCTTGGTGAAAAGGCCTGCCCCTGCCCCTGGACTGCTGCCTTTGAGGAGTTGCCTGCCTTTCCTTGGCCTGAGCACTCCTGTAAGTGGTCCTGTACTCGTCCATTTTCTTCATGTAATTCTCTGTCTGTTCCCCAAACAGAGAATTACCCACTACAGGAAAATCCATAGCCTTAGCCTGGGTGTCCTGCGAGAGGCTAGTACATCTGAGCCAAGCCATCCTCCAAAGAGTCACAGATGTAGCCATGACTCTTGATGAGACATCATTAGAGTCCACAGCAGCATGAAACTGAACCTTAGATGTCTCAATCCCATCTGCAGCCACCGCCTCCAGCTCCTTGGCTAGCTGGGGGGAGGCCTGTTTAGCCAGTGCCAGTACATTTTCCCACCTGGACTTCTGGTACCTGGTTGTATAAGCCATGTAATTCGCCTGCCTGAGTCCCAAAGAAGATGCCATGTACTGCTTCTTTGCCATGGCATCAATCTTCCTGGAGTCCTTGTTAGGGGGTTGTGAAGCCAAGGGACTATTTGCCTTGTCACAGGCAGCAGCCTGCACTACCCCAACATGGCTGCATTGCTGATATAAGAACTCCGTGTCTGAGCCTGAGAGTGTATACCTCTTGTCCATTCTTCTATCCACAGGAGGTATAGTGTTAGGAGACTTTAAGATTTTTTGTGTCTGTTTCCCAAAAGATTTATGGAGGGGAATAGACAGTCTCCTGGTCTCTGGCATATACATCATCTCTACATAATCAGGCTCTTCTTGATCTTCCACAGCCTCCTCCATAGGAAGCTGGAGGGTTTCAGACACTTTCCTGTAAAACATAAAGTGGGAAGGGGACTCAGAAAGCCTAGGAGGGGAAACACCTGATGGTCTGTCTGGGGAGATGTCCGGTTCCACGGGCACATCCAGACCTTCACTTACATCATAATCCTCAAATTCCCTTTCCTCTTCAAACTCCGGTTCATAAGAATCTTCAAGGGTATACTCTTGAACTGGGGGAACCAACCGAACTGAACCCCTGCCAGAAGGAGCCGGATCGGTCGGAACCGGACGGAGCGATTCCACAATTGGAATCGCCCTGGCTATCTCTTCGTTGGGCGGAACATGAACCTCTGAATCCGAACCGGTCTATTTATCTTTGTGCTTTCTTTTTGTCAGAATCGATCCCTCGGAATCGGCTCTCCTTTTGCCTGAAGAAGTATTGCCCTGGTCAGAGGGCACTCCTTCTGGTTCGGTCGAAACCGAACCGGGCTGGCCATCTGGGTCAGAGGGCTTCTCGGCCTCCTTTTCCCTCAGTCTACCTAATCTCTTCTCAAGGCTAGATTTGGGAAAATTTTTACATATTTGGCAGTCTGAACCGAGGCGGTCAAACCCCTGACAATAAACACAGGCAGTGTGGGGATCGGCCTTGGCAAAGACCTCCCCACACTCACTGCAGTGTTGAAATCCAATGGGCCCGGTTTTTCTCTTGGGTTTCTCAGACATGGCCAGCCTAACCAAACTTACCCTTTTTCGGCAACCGCCAGGCAAGACTCCCTTATTGGTTCCTAACCGTGTCACAGGTATTGGAAAAAAATGGATAAAACACGTTTTTTTTTTAGAACCGATAAGAACCGGTAACCACACACTAAATATAGCAAAATTCACAATCAAATGGTCGGTTCAGCCGAACCGACTGCACTTTTACAAGTTCCACATAGAAATAAAGAACAATTCCTATCTAGTACTCACGGTACCACAGACAGAGACTGAACCGACTATGCAGATACTTTTTTTTGGTTTAAACCACCGAAAAACTGAAAATTTTAACCGACTTCAAACTGAGCTGAAGGAGAAATCTCCAGAGCGACTGTTCAGTGAGGCGGAGCAAAGAATCTGACGGTTTGCGTTCAAAACACTCCAGACAGAGACTTCAACCGAGCTCGAGCTCAGCGCTCCATGCTCTGTATGGAAAGTTAACCCTTAGTTCTCCAGGTCAGTTCAAAAGTTGGGAATCACTGCAATTGTCAGAATACAGCAAGACTTCATGTTGTTTGAATAACCAGCTGAAGTGGATGATTAAATGCAGAGGCTGAAGTTTATTTCAAGTATACTCCAGCTAACGGAATGTTATTACTATATATATATGACTAGAAATTTCACAGGTTTTTAAAAGTGCTATGCTAATTTCTAAGTAATTTGCTTGTAGTTCCACTGTATGCAAGTGGTGGCTGTGGGATTCAAATCCACTTCTCCAAGTTTGCAGCTCAGAGCTCTTAACCACTGTGCTATACTGGCTGACGAAACAGCTGCAGAGGAACATGCCTTTGTTCCCCCTTTTTTTCTGTGGACTAAATGGATAATCTACTGTGAATGTGTCTGAAATGTGAATAACCTACTTCGGATATCACCAGAAAGGGAATAACCAACTGTGGGCATCACCAGAACGTGGATAACCTACTGTGGGCATGTCTAAAATGTGACTGAAGTAGTCTGTGGGACAATGACTGACAGTTTTCCTGTGTTCTGACTGGTTCAGAACAGATATCTCTCTTCCAGAAGAAGCCTGAACGGGCTGCAGCACCAGCTCAGAACTACGCAGGCCGCTCTACGTACTTCTGCCTGCCTGCCCAGGCCATCCAGAAGAAGCCCAAATGGGTTGTGGCACTGGCCCAGAACTACGCTGGCTGCTCTCTAGACTTCTGCCCGCCTGCCCAAGCCATCCAGAAGAAGCCCAAACAGGTTGTGGCACCACCTGAAACCACACCGACCACTCTCTGGACTTCTGCCTGCCTACCCAAGCCATCTAGAAGAAGCCCAAACAGGCTGCGGTACGAGCCCGTAACTATGCCAGCCACTCTCTGCACTTTTGCCCACCTGCCCAAGCCATCCAGAAGAAACCAGAATGGGTTGCGGCACAGGCCCGGAACTAGGCCAGCTGCTCTCTGGACTTCTACCCACCTGCTCAAGCTATCCAGAAGAAGCCTGTATGGGCTGCGGCACTGGCCCGGAACTACACCGGCCGCTCACCGGACTTCTGCCAGCCTGTCCAAGCCATCCAGGTATGGTAATCCTCGGGGAAGCCATGGACTTGAAGACCGGCAAACCAACTGGACTCCTTGAATCAGGAACTTGCCTGCACTTGGTCGCCTGTACGGATTGCAGTACTGCAATTGGTCTTCCCCTTTCGGTGGTTCTTTTGCTTGGCAGAACCGAGAGGCGTCACTTTTTTTCATTATAGCATTTGCTAAGACCAGTTTTAGCTAAGTTACGTAATTTTTCCCACCCACCCGACCAGACCCCGGCCTCTATTAAATACCATTACTCCCCTACCCTGCTCCACCTCCTTTCGCTCTGCTGCATAGACACTGCTTTCAAGCCTTCACCTTAAAGGGACCAACTGCAGCTTCCACGAAAGGTAACTGATCATAAAACCACAAGCTGTCTCACTTGGCTGTCCAGCTCCCACTGGCCCAAATCCCCTCTCAGAAGCATTCTATCCTAATACCAGGCCATAAATACAAGATCAGACTAAGATATCTCCAAATTGCCCTGCTGTGAAAGCATGATGACCCAAATGCACCCCCTCTGTATTGTTTATCTTGATGTCTCCGCTGCTGATCCCCTCCATTCCACTGCCCTCTATATATGTTCTTGAAAGCTTGATATTTAATTATACTGTGAGCAGCCAAAAAGTAACAGCTATCCAATCATTCCCAATACTTGCGACCTGTCTTTGGAAGCATGACTCTCTGAAGCTGCACCAGGCTGACCCCCCCCCCCTCCATTCATATATTTTTTTCAACTTGCCAGAAACAATACCAAGAGTACTATGTCCTCCAGACTCCGCTCCTTAGCCTGAAAACAACTTAGGTTGCAGGCTACTCATATGATCTGGCTGCTTCTACTCCTGTCGGGAAACATTCACCCAAACCCTGGCCCTAAAACTAGTAGTGTAAGCCCCCCCTTCAAAGCGATGTAATCTCACCATTGCCTCTATCAGCATTTACATTTGCCTAGCCAAATTTGACTCTCTGCAAGTATGGGTCGATCAACACAACTCCCAGCATCTTATCTGTAGTTGAGACTTGGCTCACCCTGAGAACATCTGACACTGAAATCCAGCTAAATGGATACACACCCTTTAAATTGGATAGAGTTGGCAAACGGGCAGGAGGGGTGTCATTTATATTAAAGACCACCTGCATGGCCAGTCACTGCCACCTATGAAAACTGAAAATAATGTCCAAATTCTGCCTGTAAAAGTCATCCTTGACCAGCAAGGAAAGAGCTTAACCTTTATCTCCACTTACATTCCACCCAAGGAACAGACGGCAGGTTTTAATGCGCTCTTTGAATACCTCTCTGCCCTCCATATTAAGAATCAGCTGTTAGTGGTAGGCAACCTCAACATAAACTGGCTGTCCCCTGGCGCCGCCCCATATAAGGATGCAATCACCGCATTAAATATCGTTCAGCTTGTTGAAACACCCACGCGAACCAACTATCGTTCAGTGTCCAGTACCCTCCTGGACCGGCTTCTAACAAACTGCCCAGAACGGATCACCAGTACGGTCATTCTGTCAGACTCCATAAGTGAATACTCCCCTATACTCAGCACCTGGTCAAACAAGTCCCCAAAACTCCCGGCTAAAGAGGTTACTACCCACATCTTGTGAAAAGGCCAAGTGAGTCCCTTAAAAGTTCACCTCAGACAATAGACTGGCCCACCATCTATTCCACAGTCGATGTCGACACTGCTTTAGACCATTTCTTCAATGTTTTCAATGCAGCTTGTGACACCTTCGCACCTATCACCAAAAAGAAGGTTTGTCGTTCCCATAAGTCGTGGATATCCCCACCGATCGGCCTAGTGCATACCAGGGATAACCTCTGGCATAAAGCCAGAAGTATGGGTTCCCAAATCGATCTCCAAAACTATCGCACTGCCCACAATAAATGTACCCAGGCCATCCGCCAGGCCAAGTCCTGGTTTTCTGGGTCTGAACTGGACAACTCCAAGGGCGACAGTCGGAAGTTCTGGGCGAATATTAAGACACTAATAAGTAAGCCCAACAAAGCTCCCCCCTGCCATGCTGAACCTCAAAGGGATAGTAATACAGGACTCGAAAACCATTGCTAATATTTTAAATAAGGCCTTAACAGACCTCAGTGGAGTGCTTCCCGCTGACTGCCTACTCCCAATACAGGGACGATGAAGTACCAGTACTGCTGCATCTACCTCCTGCCAGTCCAACCCTGTTCCCCCTTTTTACCTCAAGATAATCAAACCTACTGAAGCCAAAAAATACCTCCAAGTGCTTTGCAAATCCAGGCACAGCAGTGACAGCCTTGATCTTACATTAATCACCCTCACCCTGGATGTTGTTCTGGCTCCATTAACAAGAAGAAAAAATTACTCACCTTGGTAATTGCTTTTCTTCTCATGGAGTCTTGCTATATTAGGACTTATTGCAGTTAGCCACTGCACTTGAACTGCCCCGGAGAGGAAAGAGTTAACTCCAGAGAATCTGGAGTTCTAAAGCGCGAGGGCTCTATACCAAAGCTCTATCTGGGCAGTTTCAAATGAAACTGTCAGATCTTTACGAAGCTAACACTAAGCAACAAGTCTGTGTGGAAAGCTCTACACTAGGCAAATGGCTACCTACTAGTAGTAATAACAACAATAGAAACAACAATAACAATAATAAGAATGAATAATGGTATTATTAGTTTTCCCCCCTGACAAGCACTATTAGGAACCCCCCCTTCCCCCAAAGACTCAAGTCCAGGAAGGGGGCCAACAAATCACTCAACCAGAAAACCCTAGTTCCCTAACCCTAAATAAAAGAGGGTGAAGGGAAGAACTACAATGGCATGACACAGTGCTTGCACTAATTTGCCACCCCACCTCAGTAGAAGTTCTGAGAGGGGCAGGTTGGGAGGGTGGTCTATATAGCAAGACTCCATGAGAAGAAAAGCAATTACTAAGGTGAGTAATTTTTCTTCAAACACCATGAAGTCTTGCTATATTAGGACTTATTGCAGATTACACAGCAGTACCTCCATGGAGGAGGGTCAGAACCTACTTAGGAAATAGGCTCTGAAGCACAGTTGTAGCAAAACACATCTCTCCTGGACTGAAATCCAGGGAATAATGCTTGGTAAAAGTGTGAACTGTCTTCCAAGTAACAGCTCGACAGATTTCCAGAATGGAATATCTCTAGCAGCCGCTAGAGATGCAGCTGTACACCTGGTGGAGTGAGCCCTCAGTCCTGAGGGGGCTCTCCTACCTAGTCTTTGATAACAAAATGGATACAAGAGACAATCCACCTTGCAATTGTCCTCTTACTGGCAGGTTCCTCTGCCAACCTCGCTCTAGGTAAGGAAGAAGAGTTGCAGGATTCAAACCTGTGACCCTTGGTACGTTACAAATAGTAGCATAAGGCTCTTTGACGCCCAAGCTGTGCAGTCTCCTCTCACCTGAGGAAGAATGCTCAGTGAAAAATCCTGGGAGAGATGGATTGGTTCAGGTGGAAACCTGAACCACTTAGGACAAACCCTGTGTTAGTCCTAGGGACTGTCTTATCCCTGTGGGAGAGAAAAATCTTCTTCCACCGCTAGGCCTGTAGTTCACTTATGCGCCTGGCAGAAGTGAAACCACCAGAAAAAAACATTTTCCCAGTGAGAAGCTTGAGCTTTGCTGGGGACAGAGGTCAAAGGGTTTGCATTAACTGAGCACGTAAACATCTGGCCCATGCAGGAGCTGGTTCCTCAAAAAGGAGGGTTGGTGTGAAGCAACCCCTTAAAAACTTGGAAAACACAGGTTGAGAAGAAAAGGAAGCAGGCTTCCTGCTTGCAGAAAAAACAGAGACAGCTGCCAAAGGAACCCTTAAAGTAGCTGGCCTAAGACCTAAAGAATTTAAAATGGACCAAAAGTCCAGAAAATGGGCAGATAAGCAGACTGTGGTATAATCTGCTTCTCAGCGCACTAGACTGAAAACCTGTTCCACTTAGAATTGTAAGTGGCGCCAGTGAAAAGCTTCCTTGAAGCCTTTAAAATATCCCACACACCTTGAAAAAGGTAAATCAGCAATTCTAACTCCTCAAGAGCTGCCTTGAGAAGGAGGAATTTGAGGTTCGGATACCACACTTCCCTTGTGCAAAGGCCAGTAAGTCGTGGACTCTGGGCAAGCTCAGGGTAGGTGGACTGTCAAGGACAGAGACAATGGGTACCAGGGCTGTCTGGCCTAGTTTGGAACAATCAGAATCGCTTTGTAGACTGAGATCTGATTTTTACTAGTACCCTGAAAGAAAGGGAAAAGGAGGAAAGGTGAACAGAAACTTCCCTTTCCAATCCAAGTGAAAAGCGTCCAGGGGCTGATCCCAGCACTGGAGGCCTCAACAAAACAGAGAAAGTTAGTGGTTATCTGGGGCTGCTAAAAGATCTATCTGAAAATGAGCCCCATCTGGCAAGGAATGAACCTAGCACCTGAGGATTCACAGCCCAATGTGATGGCCATGAGAATCCTGTTGAGGGCATCTGCCAGGGCATTGTCCTTCCTGGGAGGTGAACTGCTATCAGGGAGGTGTTCAGGAGTAAGCCAGAGACCACCACTTCATTGCTTCGTGCACAAGGCTGATGACCGAAGTGCCCCTGCCTGTTGATGTACCACATTATTGTGGTGTTGTCTGTCCTGACTTGAACTACCTTGTTCTGGACAGAAGCTGAAAACTCAAAAGAGCTAGAAGACAGCTCTGAGTTCCAAAAATTGATGTGGAGCAGAGATTCCTAGGGAGACCACACTCCCCTAGTGGACAGGTCGCCTAAGCGAGCTCCCTCACCCTAACACAGGAGCATCCGTGGTGAGGGAATTAAGAGGACCCTGTTTTAGATTGCTTTGATCCTGCCACAGTGTAAGGCCAGATCAGGGATGGGTCACTAGAACCACTTGGAAGGGAATCTCTTTGGGACTATTAGGCCCTAGATGAAACTGAATGTCTTATCTGAATCTTGCTCCTGCACTACAGCTGTGGAAGCGTCATGTCCTAGTAGTTGTAGCAATGCTTGTTGGTCAAGAGACTCGAGAGTATTGGAAGGTGCCAGGCAAGAGACTGCCACCTTTTAGAGGGGAAATGTCCTGGCTAACTTGTGTTCAACTCATCCATGAAAGTTAGTACCTGAACTGGTTCGAGAACTGACTTGTTAACTACAGGAATCCCAGAAGGTGAGAAGCTTTGTGACTTGCAAGTGATTTTATTTGATCTGAGACTGACCCACTAAGAGCCAGTCATCCAGAAAGGAAACAAAGCAACTCTTTCTCTTAAAGAGCCACTACCAGCTAGAATTTTTGAATACCTTGGCTTAGAGGTAAGGTCAAGGGTATGCCCTGAACTGGTAGTGGCCTGAGGGTAACCTGAGGTACTTTGTGCAGAAGGCCTGATCAAGACATGAAAATAGGCATCCTGAGGTCCAGGAAAGCTAGCCAGTCCCCTGGTCTCAGCCAGAGTTAACATTTTAACTTTGTTTTCAAAAGATGCTTGTTCAGGTACTCTAAATCTGGAGATGGCCGCCAATCTCCTGCCTTCTGTAGGTTAAGAAAGCATCATGAGCACAGCCCCTTGCCCCGTGGCAAGGAGGGACCTTTCTACTGCTTAGCAGTTCAGAGGGAGAAGAAACCCTGCTCCCCAAAGCAAGGGATTCCTAAGGATTTAGGAAATCTGTCTATTCTCATCTTGGAAACTGTTTAGCTGAGAACTAGATCTATTACTCAGGAACCCATCGTCCGAAAGTTAGGACACACAGTTCTGGCTGAAATAAAAACCAACTTGCCCACTGTGTAGGAATGGCCCTGGGCACCCCATCAGGTGTGCCTGTTACAACAGTCTTAGGCTAAGGGAGGGGGATGGCCGTTTACTTGCGCTGCCTATCTCTGCTTCTGAAGAGACCTCTGGCGAAAGCAGAGGAGGCCTGAGCTTCTACCTGGGCACTTTTGTAGGTAATCATCCATGTTTTTCATATAGCTTCGTTTGTTCCTCAAACAGAGAATTACCCACAACAAGCAACAACCATAGACTTTGACAGAGTATCTTGGGACAGATTAGTGCATCTGAGCCATGCCAACCTACTGAAAGCTACAGAAGTGGTCATGACCCTAGAGAAACAAGATTAACACCAACAGCAGTATGAAATTGAACTTTAGAGGCTTTGAAAAGCATATCAGCCACCTGTTCTAACCTGCCAGGGCCAGTTGGCCACAGTGGCCTGTTATTAACTGTAATATCATGTCTCCACCTAGATTTCCAAATCTAGCCACATAAGCCATACAATCCTTGCCTGTCTGAGTCCCATGCAGAAGCTGCCTTATACTGTTTTTTCTTACATACATCAATCCTCCTGGATCCTATTCAGGAGGATGTGAGGCCAGGGAACTAGCCTTGACACAGGCTGCAGCTTGTACCACACCCACATGACTACACTGCTCAGTGAGGAAGTCTGTAACAGAGCCTGATCGAAATACACCTCTGTCCATTTTTTATCTTACAGGAGGGACAGAAAGAAGAATCTATAAAATCTTAGTTGTTTACTTCCAATGACTTATGCAAGGAAAGACAACCTCATAGCCCATCATTCCTACATAATCAGGCTCCTTTCATCATCCATAGCCTCTAAAGGAAGCTGGGGATTTGCAAGCTTTTGTAAACAAACTGAGAAAGGGACCAGACAGAATAGGAGGAGATTTCTAAAAGTCTGTCTGAGAAATGTCCGCTTATGGGCATTGCCCAGACCCTACCAGCCACACATGGCTGATCAATTTTCCTCCCACCCTGTGGTTCATAACAATTCTCAACATCATAAACCTGAACCACTGAACTGAACGAGCCACCTTTTTACTAACTGTAGATGGTCTCGACAGGACCTAGAAACAGTGATTGGACAATCTGTATGGCTTAACTACTTCTGCAGCAGTTGAGAGACAATCTTGGACTCCAAACCTACTGATTTCTGGTCATATTCTTTATCTTTTTTTTTTTTTTTAAACTGGTTCCTCTGAACCATCCTTTTGCCCGAGGAAGTCTAGCTCTGGTCAGAGGGCATTCTCTGGTCCAGTGGTACTGGACCGGCTGGCCATCCGGTCAGCGGACATTTTGGCCACAGTTCCCTGAGCCGGCCTATCTCTTTTCAGGGTGGCTGCAGAGAAATTTTAACACCTGGAGTCTGACAGGAGGTGGTCAGCCCTCAGACAATAAACACAAGTGGTGTGTGACAGCCTTGGCAAAGGCTTCCCCACAGCATCACAGTGTTGAAAACCCAGTGGGGTCTGCTTTTTCTTTAGTTTCAGACAAATGCCAGCCTAACCAAAATCTTGCCTTTTATGGTCGTGCTAGTAAAGACATTTTTATCGGTTCCTAACCGCTTGGTATTTTTGAACTCTTGATTGAATGATTGGTAGAACATAAGAACCGGTACCAGACTCTAAAAGCCCAAAACTTTAAAACGTTAAAATAAGCAAACCGATCGGTTCAAACCGAATCGATAACTAAATTTCCACACAGACTTTACATTTTGTACTTATTGTTTACTAGATAGAGCTTTAACCTAAATGCGGTAAAATAATTACTTTTGCCGGTTCAAATGAATCGAAAATACTCGCTTGACCGAGAAATGAACCGAGCTGAAGGAGCTGGATCCGGAGCGACTGTTCAGTGAAGCGGAGTAAGAATCTGACAGTTTCATTTGAAACTGCCCAGATAGAGTTTTGCATAGCGCCTCGCTGCTTTAGAAATACAGGTTACTCACCTGTAACAGGAGTTCTAGGAATGGTATATGTTGTTCATCCACACTCATTGGCAGGTATCCTGCCGCTTAAAAATCTTGCCGGAAGGTCTTCAAGCTTGCTCCTCCCACCCACCCGGTGGTATAACTCTCGGCTCCACCCCATGACGCCAGATCTGCCCGCTGAAGTTTAGGTTGTGCGTCGGGTCGGAGGTCGAGAAATTGTAGGATGAACAACATATACCATTCCTAGAACTCCTGGGTTACAGGTGAGTAACCTGTATTCTAGGACATGGATATGTTGTTCATCCACACCATTGGCAGACTCTCAGCAGTTCTCCGGGAGGAGGGAGGCAAGACGACACCCCTATACTTACTTGGGAAAGAGAGACTGAGAATCGAGGCCCCAAAACCAGCATCCCGGCTGACTCAAGGTCGATGTGGTAATGGGTAATGAAGGTGTTTGCTGACTTCCAGGTAGCAGCCCTGCAGATTTCCTGGATAGGGACGCCCCTGGAAGCAGCCACTGCTGAGCAGTATGGCTGGTAGAATGAGCCTTATCCCTCTGGGAGGCTCCATGCCCGCCAACTTATAGCAGAGATCTATGCAGGAGGTTACCCACCTGCTTATCGTCCGCTTGGCTGCAGGTCTGCCAGATGCGGCTTCAGCGAGGTGACAAACAGCTGGCGTAACCTCCCCGAATTCTCAGCCGCAGGCGCTTCCTTATAATAAGCGAGCGCCTCTCAGGGTCCAAAGTATGGAGCTTGTATTCGGCCTCCGAGGTGTGATTGGGGTAGAACACCGGCAGAGTCAACACCTGGTTAAGGTGAAACTCCGACACCACCTTCGGAAGGAATTTCGGTGGGGGGAGGACAACCTTGTCCCTGTGGAAGACCAGGTAAGGAGACTGATGGAAAGCGCCTGGAGCCTCCCATCCTTCTGGCTGACGGATAGCCACCAAGAAGGCGGTCTTCCACGACAGGTGAGAGAGAGCACCTGTGCATAGGTTCGAATGGCTTGCCCATGAGCTTTGCCAGTACCAGCAGTAGATCCCACGGAGGTGGGGGTTCTCTGATCAGGGGAAATGTGATCAAGGCCTTGAAAAGCGCCAGACCACCTTCTCCTCTGCGCCACTGGACTGCTTCCCGCCCACGCCTGTAAGCAGAGATGGCTGCCAGGTGCACCCTTAGGGTCGCGACCTAAGCCCTTGACTAGAAAGGGACCATAAACAGTCCAAGATGCTTGCCAAGGAACAGGAGGAAGGTCCAAGCCTTTGTTCTTGACACCAAATGGAAAACCTTTTCCATTTGAAGGCATAGCATTTTCTGGTCGACTCTTACGGGACGCCTCAACTACATTGAGGACCTCGCTGGAAAGACCCAAGGCCTGGAACTCTAGCCAGGAACCAGGGCGCCAGGTGCAGGGATTGAAGGTCCGGATGAACACCTTCCCTGATTGACTGAGAGCAGGTCCGGCGAGCTGGAAGCCGCCGCGGAGTCCTGGAGCTGAGACTGAGGAGATCTGGTACCAGAACTGGCGAGGCCAGTCTGGGGCTATCAGAATCACCTGCGCCTTGTCCCTCCTCGCCTTGAGAAGCACCTTGTGGATCAAGGGAAATGGGGGAAAGGCGCAGAAGAGGCCCGGGGTCCACTGCCTCGAGAAGGCATCCCCCTGCAGCGATCCCCGCTGAGGGGGTGGCATGGAACAGACTCAGCCTGCCTCCCTGGAGGCAAACAGGTCCACCTGAGGTGTGCCCCAATGGGAGAACAGATGCTGTACTACCTCGCAGGGAGAGACCACTGTGGATGCAGCCCCTATCCGCCCAGGGCATCGGCCAGGGTGTTGGAGGCCCTGCCACGTGAATGGCTAGGAGATGCGCCCAGGCTGCGACGAGCGACCAAATGCGGAGAGCTTCTGCATAGAAGCATGGAGCGCGTCCCGCCTGGCGTTTAGATAGTACATGGTCGTGGTATTGTCCGCCTGACTCGGACCACTTGACCCCGGAGGAACGGAGCAAAGGCGGTGAGAGCTAGGCGGACCGCCTGGAGCTCCAGCAGGTTGATGTGGCATCGGACTCCCGCTGGGACCAGAGGCCATGAGCCCGTGTTCCCCAGATGGGCACCCTAACCCACTCAGAGAGGCATCGGTCGAAGAGAGACCGCTGCTGGGCGGACGAACGGGATGCCCTCCTGCAAATGATCTGGAACGGTCCACCACTGGAGAGCATTCCACATCCCCTGTGTCACCGACACAAGCTGGTCCAAAGGATCACAGCGCCAGACCACTGGCTGGCCAGTCCCCACTGAAGGGGACGATGTTCCAGCGGCCCAACGGACCACGCCTGGTGCAGGCCGCCTGAGACCCAGGAGGCGCAGAAGTCCCGGCAGGGCAATTGCCCAACCAGAAATGATCAGGCAAAGGAGGAAAGAACTCGCCCTGTCCGGCGGGAGCCGCGCCTGGCTCGAAGAGAGTCGAGCTGCGCCCGATGAATAGAATCACCTGCTTCGCTCGAGTTCCGACTTGGCCTCGCTTGATAAGGAGGCCCAGTTGAGAGCAGACCTGAGGGCCAGATCTCTGACCACTCCGCCTCCCTTCCTGAGGGAGCTGCTATCAGCCAGTCGTCCAGGTAAGGGCACACCCGACCCCCGCGCCGCAGGGAATGCTGTCACCACTGCCATGCATTTGGTGAAGACCCTGGGAGCTGGAGACAAGCCAAGGGCATGGCTTGAATCGAAGAGGGATCCTTCCCGCTGGAAGTAAGGAATCTTGGTGAGACGGACGGATAGGGACGGAAAACGCTGGCCCTGCAAGTCCAGAGAGCAGAACCACATCGCTGCCCAAGGATGGTGTATTATCTGAGCCAGAGTGACCATCCTGAAGGTTCGAGACCTTAGGAACTTGTTTAGGTCGTAGATCGAGAATGGGGCGCCAGCCCCCGTCCGCTTCGGAACCAGGAAGTACCTGGACACAAACCCTGGGTCTGGAAGGAGGGTCCACCACCTCTCTTATCACCCTTCTGGAGGAGGAGGCGATGTCGGCCGACGAGCCGCCAGTGAGGCTGGGATCCCGGCCCCGAGGGGCGACGGCCTGAAGGGTGGTGCCTGCTCGATTCCAGAGGCAGGCCTCTTCCCACCACCTCCAAGACCCACCTGTCCGTGGTAACAGCGGACCAGGCGGGAACGGAAGTGTTGGAGCCGCCTCTCACGGGGGACCCAGGGGTAAGGGACGGGAATGGGGCGACACCCTTAGCCTGGCCACTGGGCAGGCTTGGAGGAGGGACCGCGGGACCTCCTGGGCCTTTTCCTCCTGACTCCTGTTAGAGGAAGCCGCGGCTTGGGTTTGGGATGCGGCGAGCCTGCTGGCCCTGACGTTGCTGGCCAGGGCTGCTGGGAGCACAGAAGGACGAAGGGCTTAGGCTGTGGCTTGTGCCTTTGTCCTTCTGAGCGAAGAGACCGAGTCCAAGGTAGCATTGGACTTCTGATCCTCTGCAGGTGACCTTCCACCCCAGGGTCAAGAGGTCAGTCCCAAAAGTGAACATCCGCCAACTTGTGCTGGGTATCCGGGTAAAGGTGGATATCCTCAGCCAAGCCCGTCGACGATATAGCCACCGCAGCCGCCACCGATCTGGCACACATGAGTCCTCTATATCCAAAGCAGTCTGGAGCTGCTGTTTGGCCACTGCTCGTTCCTGGTCCCGCACCTGCTTGACCGTAGTCTGCAGATCGGCTGGAAGATGAGGGATGACCATCCAGGAGCCCAACAGGGCATGAAAATGTGCCATGAGGACGGCCGAACTGGCCTGACGAAGGCCGAGAGGACGAGCGTAGACTTTTGCCCGACATAGTCCACCTTGGACTCCTGTCAGGAGGTTTGTCCACATCCTGGCGCGTCGGGCGCTGCCGAAAACGCTGTCGGTAACCAACCCCTCAGCAGAGGGGTGTTCTCAAAACCGGACAAGGAACCGGGGACCGCATACTTCCTGGCCATCCTGGCCGAAGGCAGGGCAGGAAGCAGGCGCGCCAAAGCTCCAGTGCCGACCCAGTATGGCCTCGCCACTGGAAAGGCCTCCGCTGGAGAATCCTCGGTCCAGAATCTGAGTGGGATACCTGGCCTGCTTTGGAACGGGTTCAAGCTCCATCCCGTGGACTCGAGATGAGTCAAGAGTCCTAGGAAGGACTTAGCGCTATCGGCCATTGACTGACCTCCTGAAGACCTCAAGTCCAGTCGCTGGAGAAAAAGGAGGAATCATCTTCGGACTCGAAGAGTCCTCAAAGAGCTGCCCTCTGCCTGAGCCACCTTCCACCTGCCGAGGTCGGTCGGGAGTGAGGGTAACTGACAGCCGATGGGGTAGACCCTTAGCCGAATGGTAACTTGGTCGGAGCCCCAATTGGTGGTTGTGGAGGCGGAGGTTCCACCGAATCGTGGAGCAGTTGGTTTTGCCGAACAACCGCCTGGGATAGGCCTCGGATAAGTCGAGGTTGTGTCGGGCCGCTCCGTGACAGCCACTTAATGGCCGGGAAGGCGACGGGGTCGGCTTACTCCCGCCAGGGGAGCTGTTGCAACATAAGGTCCTCATACCGCCGACGTACTTACCCTAAGCCTCCCTCATCCCGGGAGAGGAGGACGAGGACGAGCGGCGACGCCGCCACCGTGGTGCCGAGACCGAGACCGCCATGACGGTGGGATCGGCTGGATGAAGAGGTCCGGAGACCGAGAGTCCCGGAATTCGAGGTCGGTGCGGGAGGTGTCGGCCGGAACCGCACTCCCTTCGGCCGGATGGTCCATCCGAGGCCCGAACCGGAGGCACAGGCGAGCCCACGGGATCTCAACCTCCCGGGGAACCGGGAGAGGGGAATCAGCTGCTAAAGGCGACAGCTCGTTCAATGGGTCGAGAAAAATCGACTTCATCGGTGGGAGTCTCGTCAACTGACCTGACGGGACACCGTGGAGGCCAGTGGTCAAGCCGAGCGGTCGATCGATGCCGACGGTCGACGGCCCGGAGAGGGACCTTTCCCGTCCTAAGAAAGGCCGACGGAGGACTTACCCCGTCCCTCTTTTGGACCGAGAATAAGGTCCCGCAGACGAGGCCCTTCTCCTTAGTGGAGAGGGACAGACAAAGCTCCTTAAAGGAAGCCGTAAGAAGAGCCCAGAGAGAGCAGGATAAATGCCGCTGCCGAGGAAGATACGGCCCGCTACCGCCTCCTCTTCTCGAGGGCTTACTCATCCGCCGAGCTGATCCGCTTCGAAGGCTTGCCGCTGGACACCGCCAACTGGGCCTCCCTTGACTTCACCGAGGGAACGCTTCTGGACGCGCTCCAGTTGCAATCGGCAAAGCACGGTCTTCGAGGACGAGTCGAGAAAGATGAGCACAGGTCGCAAGCCTGCGGGTCGTGCTTTCAAGGCCTAAGCAGTAGACACACGGAGTGTGGATCCGTCCGAGACATCTTCTGACCGCATGGGCATCTCCGAAACGGGAGTCGATTTGTCCATCGGAGTCACAGGAATAGAAGATCTGAAGTCTTTTTCGCAAAATTTATTTTTAAACCGCAAACGGAGAAATAGGAACCAGTCTCAAACGAGAGCGTTAAGGAGGGAAACCTGAGCTTCCAAGCGTAAGAAGATTCATGCCATGGGGCGGAGCCGAGTGTTATACCACCCGGGTGGGTGGGAGGAGCAAGCTTGAAGACCTTCCGGCAAGATTTAAAGCGGCAAGGATACCTGCCAATGAGTGTGGATGAACAACATATCCATGTCCCTAGAACTCCAGATTCTCTGGAGTTAACTCTTTCCTCTCCGGGCCAGTTCAAGTGCAGTGGCTAACAGCAATAAGTCCTAATATAGCAAGACTTCATGGTGTTTGAATTATTTTATTTAGTTTTTATCAGATAGGTGCGCTAGCCATAGGAATAACTATTTTCAGGCACGACCTGGGAAGTTACAGAGTGGAATTACATAAAACACAGAAACAAAATAAGGTTTTGCAGTAAAAATACAAGCAAGGTGATGACAGCAAGGTACAAAACAGTGTGATTCATGACAAAACATGCGATAAGGCAATTTGTTGGCAGGTGCAAGACAGGTCACATATTTGCAAGGAATTGTCATGATGCAAAGTTCGGCAAGAGGTTAACTGAAAACAAACAACTACATACTTACAAGAAACTATCAGGTCTAATGAGCAGGGAAAATTATAAAATAACATACGGTAGGCAGATCCTTAGGGGAGAAACATTCACACAGTTAGGGAGACAGGGCACAGAGTATTGCAAGTAGTATTAAAGATCATATGCAACATTCTGCAGTATGTTTCAACCTAAGCACATCAGTACAGAACACCTTTGTAAGTGGTGTCCCATCACTGCTGTGTAGTATCTGGTAAAGTACTGTGTTTAAATCCAGTGCAACTTTGTGCCCCATTTGGGTTTGCTATCCCTGATCTGCACAGACGCTCCACAGAAGTTGTCCCTAGCGTGATGATGTCACAGGGTGTGTATGGGGACTGTGGAGAGACTGTCAGTACAGTGGTACTCTCTTTGCTGCTTTATTATAAATGTATTCACAGACTCAAAATAGCAACAGTTGTGTAGCAGACATCACCCTCCCTCACTCTATCATTGTACATAGCCAAATTCCAGTACATTAGAAGCTGCACTTACTCAAAATGCCCGATTCTTCAGCCCCCCTCACTCATAGATACATAGACAGTGTCGGCAGATAAGGGCCTATGGCCCACCCAGTCTGCCCATTTGAGCTTGTAAGTTCAGTTTACGTTTTCCTAGAAGTCTGTTGCCCCTTACCCCTGACCTCCAGAATTCCTTTATGTCTATCCCATGCATTCTTAAATCCCATGATTGTTTCAGCCCCCACCACTTCCTCTGGCAGGGTGTTCCATTTGTCCACCACCCGTTCTGTGAAGAAATTCTTCCTCATGTTTCCTCTGAATTGTCCTCCCTCCAACTTCATCCCATGCCCTCTAGTCCTGGAACATCTTTTTTTCGCTTAAAAATAGTGTATTCCTGCACCCTGTTCTCCCTGTGAGATACTTGTATGTCTCTATCATATCTCCCTCTCCTCCTCTCCTCCAGGGAGTACATGTTCAGTTCCTTCAACCTGTCTTCATAGGACTTGTGATGCAAATCCATGCACCATCTTTGTTGCCCTCCTCTGAACCTTTCTCACCCTGTCTATGTCCTTACGTAGGTATGGTCTCCAGAACTGTACACTGTACTCCAGGTGGGGCCCCACTTAGGTCCTGTACAGCGGAATTATGACCTCCTTTTCCTGCTAGTGATGCCCCTGCTTATACATCCCAGCATCCTATTTGCTTTACCTGCTGCCTTGTCACACTGTTTCTACCTTGAGGTCATCAGAGATGATAACCCCAAGATCCCTTTCCTGCTTGGTGCATGCTATATCCTCACCCCCTAACTGATATATTGTGCAGGGTTTTTTGTACTCATATGCATTATCTTGCACTTCTTTGCATTCAATTTCAACTGCCAAATTCCTGGCCATTCTTTAAGTTTCTGCAGGTCCCTTCTCATTCTGTCTACACCCTCTGGTGTGTCTACTGTGTTACAGAGCTTTGTGTCATCAGTGAACAGTGAAATTCTGCCTCTAGGTCCTGTGCAATGTCACTGATAAAGATATTGAATAGACCGTCCCAGCACTGATTCTCTGTGGTACCCCACTGGTCATTCTTCCTCTGTGGAGTGACAGCCATTTACCACCACCCTCTGTGTCCTGCCACCCAGCCAGTTACCTACCCACCACACTACTGTCCTGCCCACACCCATATTTCCCAGTTTGTGTAATAGTCTCTATGTGGCACAGTGTCAAAGGCCTTGCTGAAGTCCAGATAGGTCATGTCCACTGCCCTCCCCTGATCCACCTCCCTAGTCACCCAGTCAAAAATCTTAACGAGGTTGGTCTGACATGACCTCTCCCCTGGTGAAACATGCTGCCTTGGGTCCTGCAGTCCATTGACAACCAGATGTTCCACTAATCTCTTCAGTAGTGCTTCCATGATCTTCCCCACTACTGAGGTGAGGCTGACTGGTCTGTCGTCCTTCCTCTTTGTTCCCACTTTTGCATAAGGGGACTACATCTGCTGTCCTCCAGTCTTTGGGTACCTCCTGAAACAAGTGATCCAGCTAAACAGGATGACAGAGTTCAAACACCGCCTCTCTTAGTTCTTTAAGGACCCACTGAGGTTGCACTCCATCTGGCCCCATTGGCTTATATCATAACTCTTATTACTTCCAGTTCCTTCCAGGACCTTCGTGTAAAGGGACTCTGTGTCCATTTCTGCACCATTCTCACCCCTTTGTACTCCCTTCAGACCATTACCTCCTCTTCCTCAGTAAAGACCTGAGCAGAAATACCTGTTCATTATGTCAGCTTTTGATTGTCATCCTCCACGTGGCCCCATCCTCCCCTCAGTCTCACTTTATCCTCCCTTTTTCTTTTTTCACTTATGTACCTGCAAAGGTTTTGTCCCCTCTACCACTGATTTTGCAATGTGTTCTTCTGTCTGAGCTTTGGCTTCCCAACTGACCTCCCTGCCTCCCTTTGCTTCTCCTGGTACTTCTCCTATCCCTTCTGCCTGTGTCTCTTTGTATTGCCTGAATGCAATCTTTTTGGCTTTCACTTTCTTTGCCTCTTTGGAAAACCATAATGGTCTCCTCTTCCTTTTCCTTTTGCTAACCTGCTTGATGCATAATTCTGTTGTTCTTGTAATCCCCATTTTAAATACTGCCCACTGTTCCTCAACCCGATTCCTGTCCCATTCCCTTAATGCCTCTTTCAAGTATCTCCCCATTTTCCCAAAGTCTGCCCCTAAAATCCAGGATACGTGTTTTTGTGTGGTTTGGTTTGCTCTTCTGTGATTTCAAACCACAATGACTGGTGGTCACTGTTCCCTAGGTGCTCCCCCACTGTTACCCCATCACACTGTCCCTGTTTGTGAGCACAAGGTCCAGTATTGCCTTCTGCCGAGTTGGTTCCATGACCAGTTGCTTGAGGAAGGCACCCTGAAGGGAGTCCAGGATAAATCTGTTCCTAGTTGATATAAACTCGTAAACTCGTGTCTACACTGTATCACAACGTGATCACAATCAGAGGACGCACCTCCAGCCCACATCCCAGAACAGTCTGTAGAATGGTGCTCAGACTAATTTACATATCGGGAGCATATTATGCTGAATACTGTTTTCAACTAAGGGCTTAAGACAGTACCACTGTACTGACAGTCTCTCCACAGTCCCTTTACACACCCTATGACATGATCACATTGCACACACAGGAACCGCTCGGCAACTGAAAGCAGTTGTAAACAAAAGTGTGCTTCAGAGGACGTACCATACAAAACGAGGTAAAAAAAACATATTAAATGAACAAATGTTGTGGAAATTATTGTGCAGGCAATCATAGTTAATCACAACAAGTAGAAAAATGGCACAGAGTACTTGCAGAAAGAAAACTTTTGCATATGATCTTTAACCTCTCCCTTATCATAGGTAAATTCCCTATGGTCTGGAAAGCTGCAGCTGTAACACCAGTATTTAAAAGTGGTTATAGGACAACCCATACTAACTATCGGCTGTCACAAATGCACTCAGCAGGTCAGGCCATCTGCTCCCACAATGCCAACCTCCGAGTGCAGTAATGTCAACGGGTAACAAACAGGGTAACCCTCCTGGCTGCTTGTTGGTCCAAATCACCTTTAGTCTCAAGTTCTGAGGGAATTCAAACTGTGAACCTTATGCTAGCGTACCCAAATGTACAGGCTCAGATAATCTGCTCTTCGGGGGGATGCCAGATATCTTTCGCCTAAGGGCACCTAACCAGGTATCCAAAATGAACCCTTAAAACTCTATAAAAGACTTTGGGTATATTCTTACCTTTTCCCAGTTTGGTAACACCATCAAGCCCTTCAGAACAGCTGTCAACTTAACCACGTATACATCACATGCAAAAAGAACTTCGAAGACACACCCACGCAGTCTTTTAAAATAATATTTTTACTAAAATGGATAAAAAAATGTAAAATGTAAACACAGAACAATATATCAAAGACCATGCAATCACATAAAGAAAAACAAGGAAATCTACAGACAAACTCCTACCAAGATACAGTTAGATCTTTTCTGTCTAAATGTATTACCTCTGTACAGTGCTTAAGTTAGATCTTGTTTCTTAACAGCCCAAAAGAAAAAATTACTCACCTTAGTAATTATGCTTCTTCTAGTTGAGTCTTGCTGTAATCTGACAAGTGCAGTTAGACCCAGCCTTTAAAATGCCCCGGAGAACAATGGGTTAACTTTTCTATGCAGGGCATAGAATGTTGCTCTCGAGCTCGGTTGATGTCTCTGCCTGTTGTATTTTGAACTGCAACCGTCAGATCTTTATGAGCAAAACTCACTAGGTGTTCTATGTGGAAATTGTAAAAATTTTACTAGTCAACTGGCAGAAAAATATTCTTTTGGGTTCCCAAGGGAAGACTCAAGTCAGGAAACCCAAAACACAAAAAAAACAATTAAAATTGAAATAACATATCATCCCATGAATAACAGAGGGTGTAAGGAGGCACCCCTGAGGTGCCAACACTGCGCCTGCCCACCACATCCCAAAAAATCCAGGTTCTGAGAGGGAAGGCGGGGGGAGGTCAGAATACAGCAAGATTCCACTAGAAGAAACATAATTACTAAGGTGAGTAATTTTTTCTTCAAACAACATGACGTCTTACTGTATTCTGACAAGTGCAGACTACCAAGCAGTACCTCCATGGAGAAGGGACAAAACCTACTTTGGGAATAGGCTCTGAAGTACTGCTGTGCAAAGCGAGCATCACTCCTAGCCTGGATATCCAGAGAGTAATGCCTGGTAAAAGTATGTACCATTTTCCAGGTGGCTGCTTGACAGATTTCTAAGAGAGGGATATCCCTGGCAGCCGGCAGGGAAGCAGCTGTATCTCTAGTAGAGTGAGCCCTCAGGCTTGAGGGTGGAATCTTTCCGAGTTTCTCATAGCAGAATTGTATACAAGACACAATCCACCTGGCAATAGTTCTCTTGGTGGCTGGTTTGCCCTTTCCTACCTCGCCATAAGTGAGGAACAACTGGAGGGAATCAAACCTGTGACCCTTGGTACGCTCTATGTAGTAGATAAGGGCCCTTTTAACATCCAAACTGTGTAGCCTCCTCTCCCCCGACTGAAGAATGATCAGTGAAGAAAACAGGGAGAGACAGACTCAGGTGGAAATCTGAAACCACTTTGGGCAAGAACTTTCTGTTAGTTCGAAGGACCACTTTATCTCTGTGAAAAGAGGTGAAATCAGGCTCCACTGACAGGGCTTGCAATTCACTGATGCGTCTCGCAGAGGTAACTGCTACCAAAAACACAGTTTTCCAAGTCAAGTACTTAAGCTCTGCTGAGGACCGAGGCTCAAAAGGTGGTTGCATAAGCTGAGTAATGCAAACATTAAGATCCCAAGCAGGAGTAGGATCCCTAAAGGGGGGACTGGTATGAAGCAATCCCTTGAAAAACTTACAGAATACAGGGTGAGATGACAGTGAGGAAGACTTACCTACTGATAGGAAAGCAGAAACAGCAGACAAGTGTACCTTGAGAGTAGCTGTTCTGAGGCCTAGGCTATTAAGGTGGACCATATAATCCAGAACTGCAGGCAATTCAGCAGTATCTGGGGAGATATGCCTCTTGGAATACCAAATGCTGAATCTCTTCCATTTGGAGTTATAAGACTTTCTGGTGGAAGGCTTTCGAGAGGCTTTGAGAATATCCAGAACCCCCTGAGACGGATGCAGATCTGCAAACTCTTCAAGAGCCATGCCTTGAGGTTGAGAGACTAAAGATTGGGATACCAAATCCTCCCCTGAGAGGAGGTTAACAGGTTGTAATTCCTGGGAAGAGACAGGGGAAGATGGACTGTTAGGGACAGCAACAAGGGGTACCAAGGCTGCCTGGCCCAGTCTGGAGCAATCAGAATCACTCTGCAAGGTTGTGACCTTACCTTAACTAGAACTTTGAACAGGAGCGGGAAAGGGGGAAAAGCATACAGAAATTTCCCTTCCCAGTTCAGAGTCAGAGCATCCAGGGGGACTGAGCCCAAGACTGGGGGTCTGCAACAAAAGAGAGGAAGATGGCGACTGTCTGGGGCTGCAAAAAGATCTATCTCTGGAGTGCTCCATCTTGAAAAAATCACCTTCAGTACCAGAGGATCCAAGGCCCATTCGTCATGGCCCTGAGATATTCTGCTCAGTGCATCTGCTAGGACGTTGTCCTTCCCTGGAAGGTGAACTGCCATCAGAAAGGTTTGCAGGGAATAAGCCAGAGACCACAGCTTCATTGCTTCTGTGCACAAGGCCGCAGACCGAGTGCCTCCTTGCTTGTTGATGTACCACATGGTGGTGGTGTTGTCTGTTCTGACCTGAACCACCTTGTTCTGTACTGACTGGGAAAAAGCTTGCAGTACCAGAAACACTGCCCTGAGTTCCAGGAGATTGATGTCTAGAAGCGATTCCTGAGGAGACCACAGCCTCTGGGTGGTGAGATCCCCCAAATGGGCTCCCCAGCCCAGCAGGCAAGCATCCGTGGTAAGGACCACTGAATGAGACTGAGTGGCAAATGGAACCCCTTGCCTCAAACTGTCTAGATCCTGCCACCATTGCAGGGCCTGGATCAGAGTTCGAGTCACTGGGATTAGCTTGGTAAGGGAATCCTTTCTTCAGGACCAAAAAGCCCTCAGGTGGAACTGAATGTCCCTCATCTGGAATACTGCCCCTTGGACCACTGCTATAGAAGCTGCCATATGGCCCAAGAGCTGAAGAAAATGCCTTGCTGGTCGAGACACCTGAAGGTTGAATGAAGAAGCCAGCTCCATGAGAGCTCTTGCCCTTTCCAGGGGAAGAATGGCTCTTGCTTTTGCCATATCCAGCTGTGCCCCATGAAGGTGAGGAGCTGTGCTGGTTTGAGAATGGACTTTGGTAGATTGAGAAGAAATCCTAAAGAAGTGAGCACTTGCTAGGTCACTTGCAGGTCTGACTTGACTTGGTCTGGAGACTGGCCCACTATGAGCCAGTCGTCCAAATATGGAAAATGGAAATCTTTGTCTTCATAGGAAGGCAACAACTACTGCCAGGCACTTTGTGAAAACCCTTGGAGCTGAGGTTAGGCCAAAGGGCATTGCTCTGAACTGATAGTGGCCTGAGGGCAACTCGAACCGGAGGTACTTTCTGTGGGAGCACCTGATGGGAATGTGAAAGTAGGCATCTTTGAGGTCCAGGGAGACTAGCCAGTCCCCTGGCCTTAGAGAGGGAAGGATAATTCCCAGAGTTAACATCTTGAACTTTGGCTTTAAAAGATGTTTGTTCATATATCTTAAGTCCAGGATGGGTCGCCACTCTCCTGTCTTTTTGGGGGTCAGGAAGTACCTGGAGTACAGTCCTTTGCCCCAGTGTAGGGTAGGTACTCTCTCTATAGCTCTTAAAGCTAGGAGAGCAAAAACCTCTGCCTCTAGGGCCAGGGTTTCCAAAAGATTTTCAGGTGGAAAAGATCTGGCTTTTCTTTGGAAATTTTTTGAAGCTGAGAACTAGTCCCTGGTTTACTACTTCCAGGACCCACTTGTCTGATGTAACAGACATCCAGTCCTGGACAAAGTAGCTTAGCCTACCCCCTACTGGGATAGGAGAGTCGACCCGGGCAGACCCATCAGGGTGTCTGCTTGGCAAGGGCTTTAGGCTGAGGGGTGGATGTAGGCCTGCTCATCCCCCTTCTGCCTCTCCCTCTGAAGAACACCCTCTGCAAAAAGGAAGAAGAGTCCTGTGCTTGGTAAAAAGTCCTTTGAAAAGGCCTGCCCCTGCCCCTAGACTGCAGCCTTTGAGGAGCTGCCTGCCTTTCCTTGGCCTGAGCACTCCTGTAAGTGGTCCTGTACTCATCCATTTTCTTCATGTAATTCTCTGTCTGCTCCCCAAACAGAGAATTACCCACTACAGGAAAATCCATGGCCTTAGCCTGGGTATCCTGTGAGAGGCTAGTACATCTGAGCCAAGCCATTCTCCGAAGAGCTACAGATGTAGCCATGACTCTTGGTGACACATCAATGGAGTCCACAGCAGCATGAAACTGAACTTTTGATGCCTTAATCCCATCTGCAGCCACCTCCTCCAGATCCTTGGAAAGCTGGGGGGAAGCCTGTTTAGCCAGTGCCAGTACAGTGTCCCACCTGGACTTCTGGTATCTGACTGTATAGGCCATATAATTTGCCTGCCTGAGTCCAAAGGAAGATGCCATGTACTGTTTTTTTGCCATGGCATCAATCTTCCTGGAGTCCTTATCTGGGGGGTGTAATACCAAGGGAATGTTTGCCTTATCGCAGGTAGCAGCCTGTACAACCCCAACATGGCTGCATTGCTGATAAAGGAACTCCGTATCTGAGCCTGAAAGTGTATACCTCTTGTCCATTCTTCTATCCACAGGAGGTATGGAATTGGGAGACTTCAGAATTTTTTGTGTCTGTTTCTCAAAAGATTTGTGGAGGGGAATAGACAGTCTCCTGGACTCTGGGATGTCCACCATCTCTACATAGTCAGACTCCTCCTGATCCTCCAGTGCCTCCTCCATAGGAAGCTGGAGGATCTCAGCCACCTTTCTGTGAAAAATAAAGTGGGAAGGGGACTCAGAAAGCCTAGGAGGAGAAACACCTGAAGGTCTGTCTGGGGAGATGTCCGGATCAATAGGCACATCCAGACTTTCACCATCACCATATTCATCTTCCAACGCTCCTTCCTCCTCAAACCCCAGTTCATAAAATTCTTCCAGGGTATAATCCGGAACCGGGAGAACCGACCGAACTGAGCCCCTGCCAAAAGGTGCTGGATCAGTTGGAACCGGGTGAAGCGATTCCACAATTTGAATCACTTGGCTATTTCTGTTGGTGGTGAATATGAGATTCTGAATCAGAACTGGGCGATTTTTCTTTGCGTTTCTTTTTTGCCGGAACTGACCCCTTGGGATCGGCTCTCCTTTTGCCCAAAGAAGTATCGCCCTGGTCAGAGGGCACTCCTTCTGGTTCGGTTGGAACTGAATGGGCTGGCCATCCGGGTCAGCGGACTTCTCGGCCTCCTTTCCCTCAGTCTACCTAATCTCTTTTCAAGGGCAGATTTGGGAATTTTTTTTTACAAATTTGGCAGCCTGAATCGAGGTGGTCAAACCCCAGACAATAAACACAGGTGATGTGGGGATCGGCCTTAGCAAAGACATCCCCACACTCACCGTAGTGTTGAAACTCAGTGGGCCCGTTTTTTTTCTTGGGTTTCTCAGACATGGCCAACCTAACCAAACTTACCCTTTTTTCGGCAACCGCCAGGCAAGACTCCCCTATCGGTTCCTGACAGTGTCACGAGTCTTGGAAAAAAAACATACTAAAACCTGTTTTTTTTTTAGAACCGATATGGACCGGTAACCACACACTAAAGTAAGATACAAAAATTACTTGAATGATCGGTTCAGCCGAACCGATCCACACTTTTTACAAGTTCCACACAGAAAAACAGAACAAAACCTATCTAGTACTCACAGTACCACAGACAGAGACTTGAACCGACTATGTGGAAACTAAATTTCGGTAGAAAATGGACTGAAAACCGATATTTCAACCGACTTCGAACCGAGCTGCAGGAGAAATCTCCGAAGCGACTGTTCAGTGAGGCGGAGTAAAGAATCTGACGGTTGCAGTTCAAAATACAACAGGCAGAGACATCAACCAAGCTCAACAGCAACATTCTATGCCCTGCATAGAAAAGTTAACCCATTGTTCTCCGGGGCAGTTTAAAGGCTAGGACTAACTGCACTTGTCAGAATACAGCAATACTTCATGTTGTTTGAAACGATATGCCACTAAGATCAAAGTCCTAGGTTAAACTGTGTCTCTCTCACACACCCCTTCCATGATGTCACCTAGCTCCTCCTTTTAGAATATCAAAATTATACAAACAATGATCTTCCTGTCAGGAGATATTTTAAATACTGTGACTTCAGCAAAAACTAATTTCCAAAACTATGACAGTTTTTAATCAGGCCTTTCCTTTGATCTTGTGTGGTTTCCTGTTCCCCTGACAGGTCAAAGATTTTACAACTTTTCACACCATTTTGTTATGTTTTTTTCATCTAAGACATCATAAAAGTTTACAAGCCCTATATCCTGGTAGCTGGATCAGTTCTAATTAAGAGAGAAAAACAGGAGACCCTTAATTAAGTCTTTCTAGTCTTTTAATTACCTCCTGGTTTCAGATCACTTGACTGTAACTGAAACCTGGGGGAGGCACCCATGGCACACTGTGACAATCACATACTATTTTTTTTATCTTATAAATATCATCCAAGAATCATAACCAGCTGGCCAAGGGTCACAATCCTCCCCACCTAGACTGAATTTGGGGTCTCTATCCCCTGCATGGGACGAGCTTCTCAAATCAGTTCACTCCTCATACAGACGCGATAAGCCATCTGTGTTCTGACTGGTTGCTCCAGACTATGTAAGATTGTTATGTCACACCCTTGCAAGGCAAGACTCCATCTTAACAGTCTACCATTAGTTTTTCCCATTTGAGTCAGTCAAACCAGGGGGTTGTAGTCAGTTTGTACCACAAAATGCTGCCCATATAAGTAAGGCACTAACTTCTTTAGGGCCCACACTATGGTAAGACACTCTTTTTCCATAGTAGAGTAAGCCTGCTCCCTGGGAAGTAACTTTTTACTCAGGTACACTACAGGATGATTTTTCCCTTGGTTGGATGTCTGACTCAGTACTGCCCCAATATCTACATCTGAGGCATCAGTCTGGACTATAAAGGGTCTGCTATAATCAGGACTTGTCAGTACAGGAGCACTGCACAGTGCCTCCTTCAGTCTGGTAAAGGCTTTTTCACAGGCTGGTTTCCAGGTAATTTTCTTAGGCATCCTTTTTTTTTTTTACCAGGTCAGATAGGGGAGCAGCCACGGCACTGTAATTGGGTACAAATTTCCTATAGTACCCTGCTGTCCCTAGAAAACACCTGACCTGCTTCTGTGTTTCTGGCCTGTGCCATGCCTTGATCAGCTCTATTTTTACTTGGTTAGGGCGTTGCTGTCCTCGGCCTACAACATGCCCGAGATATGCCACTTCAGCCATGGCCACCTGGCACTTCTCAGCTTTGACAGTGAGCCCGGCCCTCTGCATCCTGCCCAGCACTTCCCTAAGGTGGGACAGGTGTTCCTCCCAGCTGGCACTAAAGATGGCAATGTCATCCAGGTATGCCACGGCATACTCCTCAGCACCATTTAACACCTGGTTCACCAACCTTTGGAAAGTGGCAAGGGCGTTCTTCATTCGGAAAGGCATTACTTTAAATTCAAAAAGGCCTATCGGAGTGATGAAGGCCAACCTCTCCCTAGCTCTGTTCATTAACTCTACCTGCTAATACCCCTTTGTCAGGTCAACAGTCGTAAGATAGGTCACCCTTCCCAACTTGTCCTGGAGTTTATCCGTCCAGGGCATTGGGTGGGTGGCTGACTTTGTGACTGCATTTAGTCCATGATAGTCCACACAGAAATGAGTAGAGCCATCTGGCTTGGGCACAAGAACTACAGGTGAGGCCCAGGGGCTGTGGGATCTCTGGATTACTCCTAAATCCAGCATTTCCTCCACCTCCCTCCTAATGTCCTTTTGGACAACCTCTGACACCCAATAAGCTGTCCACCATATGGGCGTCTGTGTCCCTGTCTCGAACATTGTGTGTCGCTAAGAGGGTTAGTCCAGGCTTGGCACTAAACAGGGGGGCAAAGTCTGCTAAAACCTCCCTTACTTCCTGGATCTTGTCTGAGGTCAGCTAGGGAGACAATTTAACTGCCTCCATAGAGGACTCCTGCTTGCTTTCTTCCAGCAAGTCCAGAAGGGGGTCTCCTTCATCCATCCCTTCCCCAGGACTACACACTACAAACACCATGTCAGCCCTAGTAGCATATGGCTTTATCATGTTGACATGATACATCCTTTCTGTCTGTTTTCTGTCAGGTAACTCTATGATATAATTCACGTCATTTACCTTTCTAACTACTTTGTACGGTCCTGCCCACTCAGCCTGCAGCTTGTCTTTCCAGACCGGAATAAGGACCATGACTTCCTGACCCACCGTGTACGAGTAAGCTCTGGCTCTGTGGTCGTACCACACTTTTAGTTTCTGTTGGGCAGCTGCCAGGTTGCTCTGGGCTGTCCCCATAAGCTCCTTCAGCCTGTCTCTAAACCTAAGGACATAATCCACTATGGGAGTTCCCTGGGAGGCGTGCTTGCCTTCCCAGTCCTCCCAGATCAAGTCTAGGGGCCCACGTACCTGGCGTCCATACTGTATAAGAGCTCGAAGGGGGAAAATCCTGTTGACTCTTGGGGCACCTCCATGTATGCAAACAACAGGTGGGGAAGGTATTTCTCCCAGTCCCTCCCATGCTGGTCAGCAAACGCTTGGAGCATTCACTTCAGGGTACCATTAAATCTTTCCACCAGCCCATTGGCTTGCGGGTGATAAGGTGTCATGCACCTCTGCACCACCCCACACTTCTCCTGCAAACATTTCATCAGGTCCGGCATGAAGGAACCCCCTCGAACGGTGATAACCTCCTGTGGAAATCCAACACGGGATAAAATCCCAAGTAAGGCATCTGCTACTTTGTCTGTCTTCAGTGATTACAGGGCGACTGCCTCTGGGTACCGGGTGGCATAATCCACCACAGTCAGGATGAACCTTGTTCCGGAAGAGCTGGGGTATTTAAAGGCCCCACAATATCCATTTCCACCCTCTGGAATGGTTCCTCCACTATGGGCAATGGAATTAGGGTGGCTTGGGTTTTCTTACCGGCCTTCCCTATTTCTTGGCACCACTGACAAGACCTGCAATACTCCTCCAAAGGAGAGGGTGAGAGTTAGGTCAACAGAAATTCTGGGCCAACCGCTGCGTAGTGCACGCGATTCCCAGATGACCAGACAAGGGAATATCATGTGCGATCTTGAGCAACTGCTCATAATACCCTTGGGGAACAACAAGCTGCCTGCCTATCACCCCTCCCTCCCTCTGTCTTCACAGCCTAAGTATACATAAGTCCATTTTCCCAATAAACTTTATGTTTACCGTCACCTCCCTGTGCTCCGTCAGAGTCTGCCCAAGCCCTCAGCTTCTCTAGACTAGGGTCATTTTTCTGAGCAGCTGCAAACTCCTCACACATTCCCAAGGTATGAGACAGGTCCCCTTCAGTCTCTAAACTAGGGTCCCTAGCACTAGCGTCAGGGCATTCGGGATCACTGCCATCCCTAATCCTCTGACAATGGGTCACCCCTCCCTCTTCGGAGTAACCCTCCGTAGCTGTGTGGTTAACTGCTACTGGGGAAATTTCTACCCCCTTTTCATTAGTCTCCATAGTAGGAGACATAGGCTGGGGAACCAGCCTGCCAGTGGTTTTCACAATGGCTTCTGTGGGGTCAAGGGGACTACAATTTTCCTTTGCCGCTTGGCTATGGGTCACTGCACACACCATCCCTTTTGAGACTGTTGCCAAGGATGACGTCAACTGCTAACATTTTGGCTACAGCCACCTGTTGCACAGTTCCCCCAGTTTCACCCCAGTCTAGGAGAACACTAGTGAGTGGCATGTGGTCTCCTCACCAGTGAACCCTTGCACAGTTACAAATTCATTGGGTATAAGCTGACTGGGCTCTACCAGATCCCCTTTTACTGGCGTCAGGGATGCCCCTGTGTCCCTTAACCCTTGTATCTGTACACCATTCACTGTGACTGGGTGCATGTGTTCCCTCATGTTCACAGGCATGCTTCCAGGGACACATAAACAACCCACTTCTTTCCTAACTCCATCTTGCATATTGCTCATCCTTCTGGGACACTGTCTGGCAATATGCCCAGTTTCTTTACAAACCCAACATTTATTTCTTTCCTCAGAGAACACTTTTCTTTTTTTTTTTTTTTTAGTTAATCATTTTTCTCCCCTTCGGCCTTGGTCTGCCTACCTCTACCAAGTCCCTGGCATCTCCTCGGATCTTCGGCCACTATCTCCAAGGACCTCCAGCTCCCATTCGGGTCCACGGCTAGTACCCTGTGGCAGGGGGCGGCCAGGCGGGCTCCGTCTTCCTACGAGACCCGGATTTAGTGTAGCTGTGTACCCTCGGCACCGTATGCTCCCATCAGGAGCGGCCATCATGCCGCCACAACCAGTGCTGAATTTTCCCATTTTCTTCCTGGTTCCCCATGACGTGGGCGTGCAATGATGCCAAGGGATAGAGCACGCCTGCTTCTGCACACACCTTCCGCATCGGCTCCAGCGTGTCCCCTTGACTGCCTACTCGTCACCCTAGTCACCGCTAGAGGCCACCCAGGCACTGATGGCCGGCCCCCAGGGCAGGGAGCAGTCCAGCGGACGGCTCAATCCTTCCTATCCATCGCTGGCCCCAGCGGCCCAGGCTTCGTTCCCGAACCGGTCGCCGGCGTACACAGTGTTGCATCCAGCGTCTCAACCCTCGGTGCCATCAGACTAACACAGAACACTTTTCTTTGAAACCTGGGGCTAACTGGTTTAGGTGGGGGCAGTGAGAATTTTAACTGCCATGAAGGCGCGCTTTTCCCTTTCTGCGCTGCCACGCCCGCTGCATTCGCTTTCAGAGCAGTTTTGCTCTTGGCATAGCGGTCCGAGAGTTCAGCAGCCTCTTGCACTGTTTTGGGATCTCGGTCCTACAGCAAGGTTTTCAGCTCTGTTGGGCATGCCCAAAAAAAACTGTTCTAACAAAACGGCATTTTTTCAATTTTATCCACAGAGTTTGCTTCAATTCCTTCCCACCAATGTTTTAAAAACTGACGTTGTTTCATGGCTAGCTCCTCGTAGCTCATGTCAGGGCTTCTCCTGAGCTTACGGAATTTAGCTCTGTATGCTTCAGCAGTTAAATCAAGCTTTTTAAAAGTACAGCTTTAAGTTTGCTGTAATCATTACTGTCCTCATTGTCCATTTGACCCAATGAATCCCGAGCTTTCCCGGTAAATAGCAGGGATAGCTGGACGCTCCAAGACCCTCTAGGAATTTTAGCCTGAATACAAACCTTTTCACTGGAATTTAAAAAGACATCCATATCCTCCCCCTCTTTAAATTCAGCTATCAATTTGGAATTCAATTTGTAACCCAGTCCTGTAGTTCCAGTTAAACCCAAACCACTTACTTGCTCTGGTGCTAGTGGCTGGAGTCGTAGCTTCTCCAGTTCAAGTCGCCTCTGGTGCTCACGGTCCTCACAGTCAACCTCTCACTGTTCACGGTCCGCCTCTCGCCATTCTTGCTCCTTCTTATCCTCTGCAGCTCACTGTTCTCGCTCCCTCTTCTCCACTGCGGCTCACTGTTCTCACTCTTCCTCTCTCTGGAACTCCAGCTCCATTCTCACAACTCAATCTGCAGCCTGATTGCTTCTGGCTCCAGAATGCTGGTGACCTTCCCCTGCTGCTGTGGCCCTTTGCTGGCACTGGCCCTGCTGTCATCCTCACCAGATCTGGAAACTGCACTGGCCGCTAGCCTCTCCATGCCCAAGGTTTGGTCCTTTACAGTCACAATCTGTGACTCGATGCTCTGGGCATCTGCTGCCATCAGGGCATCCATGAGGTTCTGCTTGGTGGCTCTCCCCTCATACAGTACTCCTCTGTCCTGGCAAAACTGCCTCAAGTAGTCTACAGTGTGCCCGCTATAGTTGAAAGCCACCTTCTTCCCTAACTACGGCTACTCTAACTTGCACTTTAGAAAAAAAATAAAACAGGTAGGAACTTGACTGTAAGCAAAATTATATAGTTCTGTTTCCTTTTTAAAAACACATCACTGCCTTTTTTTGCAAGTGAGCTGTATAGTATTAAGCTGACACACTGAACAGTTAAAGCTTGTGTTACCAAATTTATCGCACCGCTGCTAACCAAATCTGTCACAAACGCACTCAGCAGGTCAGACCCTCTGCTCCCACAGTGTCAACCTCCCGGCGCAGTGTAATGTGAACAGACAACAGACATGGTAACCCTCCTGTCTGCTTGTGGGTCCAAATCACCTTTAGTCTCAAGTTCTGAGGGGATTCAAACTGTGAACCTTATGCTAGCGTATCCAAATGTACAGGCTCAGATAATCTGCTCTTCGGGGGGATGCCAGATATCTTTCGCCTAAGGGCACCTAACCAGGTATCCGAAATTTACCCTTAAAACTCTATAAAAGACCTCAGGTATATTCTTACCTTTTCCCAGTTTGGTAACACCATCAAGCCCTTCAGAACAGCTGTCAACTTAATCATGTATACGTCACATGCAAAAAGAACTTCAAAGACACACCCAGTCACCGGCCTGGTGGCGCAGAGGGCTGAGGCGCTGGACGCCACATCTCGAACCACGCCGGCGACCCGGGTTCGGGAACAGACTCGGGCGTGGGGGGTCAGCAGGGGAAGGGGTAGGATTAAGCATCCATAGGACTGCTCTCCTCCCTTGGGGAGGGTTAGGGACGCATGATCGCTCTGCAGTGGCCCCCGGTGGAGACCAGGGGCACAACAGAGGGACTGCATGAAGGGGAGCAAAAGAAAACAAATACCGCTTGCTGGCCGCCGGATGATGGCTCTATGTCCCCGGTTGCCTCCAGTGCCTTCCCGGGGCCTCCTTCTCCACGGCAGCATCCCCAGGCCCTAAGAAGAGTGTGCTGGGGTCATCCCTCTCCCCACGGTGCCTTCCCCCTCAGAGAAGGGGGGCCCACTCAGCGAAGGGATATGCCGGGATATCCGGGAGATCGGCTGCGATACGAGGAGTAAGAGGAGGGCCGGGTTAGGACAGGAGGGGCTATCGGGAGACGTGCCGAGCCTGAAGGAGTGGGGGCTGCAAGCATGAGGAGGGCGAAAAAAGAATATACAAAAAAAAAAAAGACACACCCAGGCAGTCTTTTTAAAATAATATTTTTACTAAAATGGATAAAAATATATAAAATGTAAACACAGAACAATATATCAAAGACCATACAATCACATAAAGAAAAACAAGGAAAACTACAGACAAACTCTTACCAACATAGTTAGATCGCTTCTATCTAATGTATTACCTCTGTACAGTGATTAAGTTAGATCTTGTTTCTTAAGAGCCCAAAAAAGATATGCCACTAAGATCAAAGTCCTAGGTTAAACTGTGTCTCTCTCTCTCACACACCCCTTCCATGATGTCACCTAGCTCCTCCTTTTAGAATATAAAATTGTACAAACAATGATCTTCCTATCAGGAGATATTTTAAATACTGTGACTTCAGCAAAAACTAATTTCCCAAATTATGATAGTCTTTAATCAGGCCTTTCCTTTGATCTTGTGTGGTATCCTGTTCCCCTGGCAGGTCAAAGATTTTACAACTTTTCACACCATTCTGTTATAACATGTTTTTTTCCTCTAAGACGTCATAAAAGTTTACGAGCCCTATATCCTGGTAGCTGGGTCAGTTCTAATTAAGAGAGAAAAACAGGAGACTCTTAATTAGATCTCTCTAGTCTTTTAATTACCTCCTGGTTTCAGGTCACTTGACTGTAACTGAAACCTGGGTGAGAGGTGACAGGGCACCCATGGCACTCATGACAATCACACACTATTTTTATATTACAAATATCATCCAACAATCATAACCAGCTGGCCAAGCGTCCACAGCCAATTTCATCTAACCCCCAATCTCAAGCGCTAGAATGTATTGTTAGCGATCAATAAACTGACCAACTAAATAAGTGTCAACTACAAAGTAAGGAACAACATGGTTTTCAGAAACTACACAGCACAATGACAGCACTTGTTAAGTTTACTGGATTCATACATGATATCCTTGATCATGGGCACTTAGTGGGGGCCACCTTTGTCGACCTCACTAAGGCCTTTAATACCATGAACCACGACCTGTTACCGACACAACTACATGATTCCTCTGTGTCTCCAACCTCCCTGAGCTGGTTTCACAGCTACCTCTCCGGGCAGGTTCAACAGGTCAAAGTAGGTGATACACTCTCAGACTAATTGTTAGCACAGGAGTTCCCCAAGGGTCCATCCTGGGTCCGCTGTTGTTTAGTCTTTCTTAAACAATCTCCTAAAGTATGCAATGACAAAATCCTACTATCGTGGATGGCTGTCCTCTACATGAGCCATCAACCCTGTAGCACTGGAACAAAGTCTCCAGCGTAATTTCCGACTTCTTGAAACTAGTTCTCTGAAGCCCAATTACTCCTCAACTACAAGAAAACAAAAACAATGCTGTTCACCTCTATATACAGTAAATACAGATTTGCCGTCCTAAACATCCACAACAAACAAAATGAAATCCTTGAGATGGTGCACAATTTCAAATATATCAGTGTTATCCTGGATAGCTCCTTGTCCTACTCGCTCCACATAGACAATGTCTCCCGGTCTGCGAACAGGGAAACTGTTCTGCTGCATTGTCACAGACACTATCTCACAACGGACGCCTTAAAAGTCGCCATAACTAGCTCTTTCCTCTCTGTGATATACTACAGTCTTGTGGTCTACAGCTCTGCCTCTACCTTAATAATGAAACACATTGCCCTAACCCTAAACAAGTCCTGCAGGCTTCTCTTGGGAGCTCTGCACTTGACCAACACTTGTGACCTATGTACTCTCACAGACTGTCTTAACCTGGAGAACCGTATTAGGTACTAACTCTGTCTTCTGGCCAAAAAAGCCTTGGCTTAACTCCTCCCGGTATGCAATCCATGTTTACCCCAACAGCCCCTACCAGGCTGACCAGAGGGTCTCAGAATAATCCCTACAAAGTCCCTTTCTGCTGCACGACCCCAGGGCAGCATTCTTTTGGGTGTCGCGCCCCTAACTGGCTTAACTCACTCCCACTGGACCTGCAAGCCGAGACCAAATTAAGCTTCGTCAAATCCAAACTTTGCTCCTACCACACTAGTCAAATGTCTTGGTACTGCTTCCCACACTCAGACATAATGACCTAGGCCTTGCCCATGCACTGGCTCCCTCCTTGACCAATTTCTTGAGATCTTCCTGCACTTATTCTTCCCTGATCTGCCCCTCTCTCTTACCCTCTTTCTCTTACTCCCTGTTACTTCGCTCAGATATCTTTCATATCCCCCTGCCTCTCTTCTTTCCCTCCACCTCCTCCCTTCCACCCCTCCTCACCTCACCCCCACTCCTCCCTCTTTTCTATCCTCATCCCATCCCCCCTTCGACTACAACTCAGGAATCCCCTCCTCACCCCCACACCCTCTGACAAAGGGAACTGTGGAGCCACAGTTCCCAGTACTGAACCTTCTTATTTGTCCTCTTTCGATCTCAAAACTTAAAGCATAGTTAACAGCCCCTCTGTTTTTACCCAATTACAGCTATCCCCCTCCTAATGTTATAACATTGTACATATTTGTAACTAATGTACTGCAACCCAATGATGTAACTCTGATATTGTTTGTTCTTATTTGTTTGTTGTGTTTACATCGACATGGAACCTTTGTAAATGAGCTTCTAGCTCAAAAGTTGTAATCCTAGACTCTAATAAATAAATATATATATATATATATATTTATATATATATATATATATACATACACACACATATATATGTACTGTTTTCTTTCCCCTCACCTCTCATACGTATTTACTGGATTATTTTTGTACTTATTTTGTTGAATTTGAAGCAGGCTCCCTCACTGACTTGACTGTGTATTAATTTAGCTGATTTACCCTTGGTTGTTGTGCCTGATCTCATTTCAGTTACACCTGAGCACTGGAGTTATAGGGGTGCTGCTGAGAGGAGTTACCTAGTGGGCAACTGGCATTTATTAGCTCTACGCCCCCGAATCTTGTGTTTTCCTGCCCTTCAATATGCTGCTGACTCATTAGGGAGGTACTGGGGATGTTTGCTCTGATAGTAAGGTAAATGGTTGTTTGCTTAGTTTTGAACCAGACTCAGACTGGACCTTGGGAGACATAGACCTGACCGAATATACCCCTTGTATGTCTTCCCATCTACACATTACTAAGGAGCTGTGTGGAATACACCGCACCCTGCCTAGGAAGCACATTGTGGTTTATCTTATTCTTTATTATGGTTTTGATTGTTCTGTAATCAGGACTCTGCCCCATTGGCAGGAAATTTACTGGGTTGTATATTTTTCATTTTGTTCTTGTTTGGCCTGGACAAGTACTACAAGTCTTTTTTTTTTTGTATTAATGCATTGGAATACTTAGCAAGGAATGGGTACTATTTCATTTAGGTGGAGGTCAGACAAAGAGAGCTTCTGTCTCAGATAGGGATCAATCAGTTGAAGTATGCTATGTTAATCTTTTACCATGGAATCTTTTACCAAAGTGCTGTCATATAATGTAAAGGGGGTATATTACCCTGTTAAATGATACCTACCACCTTCTTCATTATTTTCTGCAACAACGTGCAGATATTATTTTTCTTCAAGAGACCCACCTGTCTTCAGATGAACATAAAAAAACATTTAAAGTTAGGATTCAGTCAGGTTTTTTTTTTTTACTTCCCATAAATCTGGTCATGGAAAGTGGGCCTTGACACTCCTTCAATGCAGATTCTCATTTGACATCAACAGTTAGAGGCAGGCATGATGGGATGGTATGTTATTGTCACAGATAATTTATCACGGGCATCACCTCATGCTAGTGAATATTTATTTTCCTCCCACGATGGATCATAGAATTCTGTCTTCTTTTTCTGCATTACTTAAATGGTTGTATGGGCAACTTATTTGGGGAGAGACCTAAACTTTACACTGAATCCAGATTTGGATGCTTCCAACCTGAAGTCCTGCCACTCCTCTGTAGCACAAAAATATTTTCTAAGTACCCTTCGACAACTACGCATCCTCGATACCTGGCATCATCGCCATCTCTCACAATAGGATTATACGCAGTAGTCATCTCGCCATGGAACCTATGCCAGGCTGGACTATCTCTTTACAACAACACAGAGCACATGAATAGCCTTCAGGAAAGCCAGCGAGGCCTATTACATCTATCTGACTATACTCCACTTTGTGCTCCTTTTTCTTTGGGGAAATCTAGATGCCAAACTACTTGGCACTTGCATCTGGGCTTCTTGCATGACCAAGAGCTTCTTATGAAACTAGAGAGCCAAGTCTCTCAGTTTCTTTTGAACAATGACAACGAGAATATCACCCTTGGTGTTCTATGAGACACACTTAAATTAATTCTTCGTGGCACTATTATAGCACATACTACAGCCTTGCACAAGGTGCAAGAACATAAACTGCAGGACCTTCAACACACTCTACATAGTTCACAAATGTTCCTTATGCAAGGAAATACATCAGTGCAGGCACAGCTTCTGGATTCTAAAGCCCAGCTTCAGAAGCTTCTTGATCAGAAGGTAGAACATGCCCTTTTATCTTGAAACATAGATATTATGAGGTGGGGTTCAAGGTGCTTCATACACACTGGCTTAGCGTCTAGAGCAATCTGGAAACAGGCTCAACAACTCATCATGAGGCTGATGATATCCTGAACATGTTCAAGCCGTATTACTCAACTTTATATCAGTTGGAGGGGCCTCTGCCCAGTGCTGGAATTACACTTTATGAGCTTTGGGAGCTAGTGGGGCCCATAAGAGTTCTATCTTTAAATTGAGCCCCCCCTTCCCATTATAAGCCAACGACAATGATGCATGAGCTACCAGGGCTCAATTCAGAGCTAGGGTCTGAGCCTGGCAAGCCCCTGTAATTCCACACTGCCTCTGCCCTCAGGCAGCAGATACATACATTTTTACATAGGCTCACTCCCCATATTCTTTTGCCTGAGCAGGCTCAAGCACTCACTTCCCATTACTTAGATGAGATCCTTTTGGCACTCGGTCAGCCAAAATGGGAAAATGTCCACGTATAGATGGTTCCCCTCTGAATTTTACAAACCTCCCTATAGGTAATATTCTTATCCGCTGCTTCTATGCCTCTATTATTCCCTCCTGGAGGGAGATGCTCTTCTACCCTCTTGGCAGTAAGCCATCATAACCGCCCTTCATAAACCAGGCAATGACCCCACTTTACCAGCCTCATACTGTCTATTTCTGTACTGAATTTTGATTATAAATGACTTATGTCTATTTGGGCCTTATGTTTGGAGGACCTTCTCCCCTCCTTGCTGGACCGGGACCAGGCAGGGTTTGTGCGAAGGCGTCAAACCCATGATAATGTCCAAAAAACATTGATTCTTTTAGACTATGTCAATCAATGAGCCATACTTCTAGTCTTGGCTAGCTTGGATACAGAGAAGGCCTTCAACTTATGTCGTGGACATATCTATGAGCCATGTTAAATCCATTTGATTTTCCTTTGGATTTCCTCACAATGCTACAGTCTCACTATCATTCTCCCTCTGCTTTTGTTAAAATCAATGGGACTGTTACACAACCTTTTGTTTTTAGAGAGGCATTTGGCAAGGTTGCCCTCTCACCCGGTTTTGTTTGCCTTGTATATAGAGCCATTAGCCTCTAAGTATGAGGAACTCTCAAAGTCTGCAGGAATCCCCTGGCGGATGGGATTACAGGATTACCCCTGTTTGCAGATGATATTTTGATCACAGTTACTGACTCTACAGAATCTCTTTTAGTAGGTTCTGAAATTTTGCTCGATTTGACAGAGTAGCAGGTTTTCGTTTGAACTGCATAAAACTGAGGTGTTAGTCTTATTATTACACCCCACCCTGTTATATTAAAGATTTAATATTCATTGGAATTGAAATTCTCTGAAATACCTTGGGGTATATCTAACTAAACACCCAGATCTCTTAGAGTTGCTTAATCATGAGCCATTAAAGGTAGCTGTGGTGAAGGACTTGAGTCACTGGTCACAGTTAGGCCCTTCCTTTTTGAAGAGGGTGGAAATTATTCATTTAAATATATTACAGAGGATACTATTTTACTTGCAAACTTTTCCAATCTACCCTGCTAGTTATTATTTTCATGACTGACACAGACCGATATCTTGTTTTCTATGGAGGGAACACAGGTCTAGAGTTAGACTTTCTTTATTATACTTATCCCCTGCTCAGGGTAAATAATTTTTGCCTGTATGCATTAGCCTCCCAACTTTGCTTAATTTGTCTCTGCACCTCAGTAAATTGTCAAGCTCACTGGAAGGATATAAAATTTGCCCTTAATGATCTTCATAACATTGGTCTAATTCTATATCCCTTCCCCCTCCCCCAGGTTATTTTTCTGTTTCTAATTTTTTTCATTATACAGCAATGATACTTTGGACATGGCATGCGGTTTGCATGAAGTTCCTGGGGGAGTGTGTGCTTCTCCTAGACTCTTTGGTGTGGACGCAAACCAATCTATTAAATGTTTTTTTCGGATCCTTCTGTATGACTGTGGGCTCAGCAGGGTCTGATTTTCTTACATCAGATCCTAGATCCTCAATGAGTGTGTCCCTTCTCAGAATTACGGGCATCATATTCTCTACTGGTTTCCCATTATTACTGGTATTTGCAGATGCGTCATATATTCACATCTTATCATGCTGATGGCTTCCAGATTCACTCCCTGTTTTGATTACATAGACCCAATTTCACCAGCAAGGTGGGGTACAAGAGCATTTGATTGGTAGATTCTATACCATTCTTAGAGATCAGTCGAAAGACTCCACACTTTCCAGTTTAAACTAATTGGAACATGGATCTGCACATTTCCTGTGACCATATCCTAGAAGAGAAATACTCCCTACCAACCTACAAACTTTCAATGGTACCTTCAGACTCAGAAATTCCCACTGAAAATGGTGTTCTGTACACAAACACCAAGCAAGGAACACCAGATTCAGCTCCCCTGGTAAATCATGTGTATACCGCTTAAAGAGCGAGGTCTGAGTAGCCATTTTTTTGGGGTGTCCAGATTTTGTCTCTGCCCTGCTTTGCCTCCAAGTGTTTTTCTTTGAGTGTTTTTCATCTCTTGGAGACTGTTAAGTAATAAAACTATCACGTACTGTCATGTGCTATAACAAATCATGTCGAATAACTGAACCATGAGCTTCTGTTTACAAGCCATATTAGTTTTTCATAGTCTCTTTAGGGATAGACAAAAAGCAAGGAGACAAAAGATACTCATTCTGAATAATGTCAGTTGCTGCTTGAACATTTTAGCTGTGCATAAGATCACTGTCATCACTGACAGCAAATGACTGTCAAGGTTTTGTGCTGCATTTTTGGGTTAAGTTGCATCATACACAACTTTACTGTGAGTGTCTATACTGCATGGATTTCAGACAGACTTTTTGTTTTTCACTGCTGGGGTCAATTGTCAACTGTGATGAGATTGCAGTCAGTCAGTGCTGCAAAAGCACTTTAAAAAATGTATGTAAAATGCCTGGCTGCTATTCATTCTGTGTATCACTCTTTTCTGTACATGTACTGAATAAAGTGGAAGGTCAACATGTTATCTAAAAATGAGATAAAGAAAAAGAAAAAAAAATACATAAAGAAAATCAATGAACAGAGAATTTTTAGAACTTGAAGGAAGAATGAGGCTATACCAAATGAGAATAAGGGGAAACCAAGAGGGTGGTCATAGAAGCAAAGGCAGATACAGAGCTCTGTATTTTGGAGGGGGTCAAGGGAGGAGAAAAAACATTCTTTACATACATTCGAGGAAAAAGAAAGAAGGGAGGAGGAATTGTTAGGCTAACAGAGGGAGGAAGGGTAATTAAGGAGGATGGGCAAAATCAGCCGTTCCTAATCACTACTTCTGCTCTCTATTCACAAGGAAAACAGAGGACCTCTGCTGGAAGTATTAATAAGATGGCTGTAAGGGGATCCCCGAGATAAGGCAGCACGTATTTACTAATAAAAGTGTTTTGGAAAGAGCTAGCAGCCCTAAAGACAGAGAGGGCCCAAAGTCTGATGTGATGAATCTTAGGGTGCTTAAGGAACTGGCAACAGAATAACTAACCCCTAGTAGGGCTGTTCAACAGTCCAATTGAGACAGGGGTAGTTCCATAATGGTGAGGGGGAGGCAAGAGCAACTGGGTAACTACAAACCTGTCAGTCTCTGTTGTGGGTCAACTGATGGAGACACTAGACAATTAGGACCTCGTGGACTACCTGGAGAGCAATGGACTCCACAATAGTAAACAGCATGGGTTTGTGGCAGAGAGGTCTTGTCAGACTAACATGATAGTATTCTTTGACTAGGTAATGAGGGTACTGGATAAGGGCCATGCTGTGGATTTACTCTAGTTTGATTTCAGCAAGGCTTTTGACTCAGTGCCTCACAGAATGTTGCCGAAGAAGCTAGAGGATCTGGGTGCAGCACCGGACACAGTTAGATGGGTGAGTAACTGGCTGGAAGTGGTAGACTGCAGAGAGTTGTGGTTAACAGAGTCAAATCAGAACAAAGGGAGGTCACCAGTGGGGTGCTACAATATTGGTCCTGGGTCCAGTCCTTTTCAACACGCTCATCACCAATACAGGAGAATGAATCCAGGGTAAGATGTGTCTCCACAGAAAACACCAAGCTCTGTGGCAGCGCAGACAGTGAGGAGGGTTCGGGAGATGTAGAGAGTTGCAAAGATTAGAGAGATGGTCAAAGATTTGGCAGCTGAAATTCAGTGCCAAATAGTGCAAGAGTGCTGCATATGAGAACAAGAACACCAGGACAAAGTACTGGATGGAGGAGGGTTCTAGCTGAGCACAACCTCTGAAGACATAGACCTAGGAGTCATCAGTGACTTCCTAAAACAATAAAGCCAGTGTGACAAGGTCTACAGTAAGGCAAACAGGATGCTTAGGTGTATAGGAAAGAGTACAGGCAGAAGGAAAGAGGCGCTAATACCTCTATGGGTCCTTGGTGAGGCCCCACCTGGAGTACTGTGCCCAGTTCTGGAGTCCTTGCCTAAGGAAAATGAGGACCAGATGGAGACAGTGCAATGCAGGGTGACCAAACTGAATCAGAGCCAGCAGGGCAGATTTCACAATGATCAACTCAAGACACTGAACATATACTCACTAGAGACCAGATGACAGAAGGGAGACATGATAAAGACTTTCAAGTTCTTGAAAGGAATGAACAAAGGTAAATGTGAGGAATTATTTAGCATAAGTAGTGAATCAAGAAAACAGGGGTATGAATAGAAACTGAAGAGGGGACAGAAGTTCAAGAGGGAAGTGAGAAGGTTTTATTTTACAGAAAGGGTGGTAAAACCATGGGACAATCTGCCAGCTACTGTGGTGGTGGTGGAGCTAACACTATCAATGGTTTTAAACAGAGACATAATGAAGGGCTTAGTGGTTGCTCAGGGTGGTAGCAGGAGGATGGGAGCATGGGTGGATAGTGTGGGTTAGAACCCTTAAAGGACAATAGTTCCTGGGTTTGTTAGGATTTTATGGGCAGAATGGGTGGACCAATGGTCTTTTTCTGCTGTGATTTTCTAAGTTTCTATGAAGGTGTACAATTATGGTTGCATAACTGCATGCCTCAAAGAGACAGCTAATCAGGTTGTCTTCATTTTTCTTACCCATTTAATGATTAAGGAAAAATACATAACAGGGTGCGAGATATCATGAAATAGTGGTAATATCCAATGATATCCCACACCCTGAAAAATACCTATTATTCTTTTTGTTTATAACAAAAAAAGTTTTCTAAGTATTTTTGTAATTTTCTTTTTTAATGAGTAGGTGTACATTTTTCGTAACACGTGCAGTTGTTTTTGTTGTGGCCAGCAGGTGATGGTGGTGTAATGTGAAAAGACTGCAGAGCATAGTAGTCGGCACAGTACAGTTTTTTGCTGTTCATCAGTTACTTGACACTTCTGTCTGTCAGCCTACCCATACACAATTATTTATCGGTGGTTTTGAAGTGCGGAGCACACCGGCACTGAAGAGACTAGGCTAAATTTAATGGAGTTTAACAAAGCCGTATCATGGGATTTAAATGCATTACCATGCAATTTTTGTTTTGACAGTGCAGGCAGTTGGCAGGCAGAGGTAGTGCTGCACTGCAGCATTTATTTAAACTGTGTGGCTGATGTGGGAGCTTTGGTACATAGCAGTAATCAGAGAGAAGAAGCCGTGTGCCTTTCGTTTTTATGCAATGTATGTGAGAGGATACAATGCAAGACACATAATTCATCTCGCCTGGTTCTACATTCTAAATGAGAATAAAGAAAAAATTACTCATCTTAGTAATTATGTTTCTTCTAGTGGAGTCTTGCTGTATTCTGACAAGTGCAGTTAGCCCCAGCCTTTAAACTGCCACGGAGAACAATGGGTTAACTTTTCTATGCAGGGCATAGAATGTTGATCTCAAGCTTCGGTTGATGTCTCCGCCTGTTGTATTTTGAACTGCAACCGTTAGATCTTTGAGCAAAACTCACTAGGTGTTCTCACTAGGTGTTCTGTGTGGAAACTGTAAAACTTTACTAGCCAACTGGCAGAAAAATAATCTTTGGGTCTCAAAGGAAGACTCAAGTCAGGAAACCCAAAACACAAAACCAATAAAACTGAAATAAAACCTCACCCCATGAGTAACAGAGGGTATAAGGGAGGCACCCTGGGGTGCCAACATCTGGCCTGCCCACCCACATCCCAAAATTCCAGGTTCTGAGGGGAGGCGGGGGGGGGGAGGTCAGAATACAGCAAGACTCCACTAGAAGAAACATAATTACTAATGTGAGTAATTTTTTCTTCAAACAACATGAAGTCTTGCTGTATTCTGACAAGTGTAGACTACCAAGCAGTACCACCATGGAGAAGGGTCAGAACCTTCTTTGCAAATAGGCTCTGAAGTACTGCTGTGCCAAACCGAGCATCACTCCTAGCCTGGATATCCAGAGAGTAATTATTGGTAAAGGTATGGACTGTTTTCCAGGTGGCTGCTTGACAAATTTCTAAGAGAGGGATATCCCTGGCAGCAGCCAGGGAAGCAGCTGTACCTCTTGTGGAATGAGCCCTCAGGCATGAGGGTGGAGTTTTCCCAGTTTTCATAGCAGAATTGTATACAAAACACAATCCACCTGGCAATAGATCTCTTGGTGGCAGGTTTGCCCTTTCCCACTTCTCCATAAGTGAGGAACCACCGGAGGGAATCAAACCTGTGACCCCAGTTACGGTCTATGTAGTAGCTAAGGGCTCTTTTAACACCCAAACCGTGTAGCCTCCTCTCTCCTGAGGAAGAATGATCAGTGAAGAAAACAGCGAGAGACATAGACTGATTCAGGTGGAAATCTGAAACCACTTTAGGCAAGAACCTTCTGTTAGTTCTAAGGACCTCTTTATCTCTGTGAAAAAAGATGAAATCAGGTTCCACTGACAGGGCTTGCAATTCACTGATACATCTAGCAGAAGTAATGGCTACCAAAAACACAGTTTTCCAAGTCAATTACTTAAGCTCTGCTGAGGACAAAGGCTCAAAAGGGGGTTGCATAAGCTGAGCAATGCAAACATTAAGATCCCAAGCAGGAGCAGGTTCCCTAAAGGGGGGATTGGTGTGAAGCAATCCCTTGAAAAACTTACAGAATACAGGGTGGGATGACAGTGCGGAAGACTTGCCTACTGACAGGAAAGCAGAAACAGCAGACAAGTGTACCCTGAGAGTAGCTGTTCTGAGGCCCAGGCTATTAAGATGGACCATATAATCCAGAGCTGTAGGCAATTCAGCAGTATCTGGGGAGATATGCCTCTTGGAACACTAAATGCTGAATCTCTTCCATTTGGAGTTATAAGTCTTTCTGGTGGAAGGCTTTTGAGAAGCTTTGAGAATATCCAGAACTCCCTGAGACAGATGCAAATCTGCCAACTCTAACTCTTCAAGAGCCATGCCTTGAGATTGAGAGACTGAAGAGTGGGGTACCAAATCCTCCCCTGAGAGGAGGTTAGCAGGCTGTAATTCCTGGGAAGAGACAGGGGAAGATGGACTCCACTCCTAGGGATAGCAACAAGGTGTACCAAGGCTGCCTGGCCCAGTCTGGAGCAATCAGAATCACTTTGCAAGGTTGTGACCTTATCTTGACTAGAACTTTGAAGAGGAGAGGAAAAGGGGGTAAAGGATACAGAAATTTCCCTTTCCTGTTCAGAATCAGAGCATTCAGGGGGACCGAGCCCAAGACTGGGGGTCTGCAACAAAAGACAGGAAGTTGTTGATTGTCTGGGGCTGCAAAAAGATCTATCTCTGGAGTGCCCCATCTTGAAAAAATCACCTTCAACACCAGAGAAGCCAGGGCCCATTCGTGATGGCCCTGAGATATTTAGCTCAGTGCATCTGCTAGGACATTGTCTTTCCCTGGGAGGTGAACTGCTATCAGAGAGGTTTGCAGGGAATACGCTAGGGACCACAACTTCATTGCTTCTGCGCACAAGGCCGTTGGCCGAGTGCCTCCTTGCTTGCTGATGTACCACATGGTGGTGGTGGTGGTGTTGTCTGTTCTGACCTAAACCACCTTGTTCTGTACTGATTGGGAAAAAGTCTGCAGTGCAAGAAACACTGCCCTGAATTCCAGGAGATTGATGTGTAGAAGAGATTCCTGAGGCGACCACAGTCCCTGGGTAATGAGGTCCCCAAGTGGGCTCCCCAGCCCAGAAGGGAAGCATCTGTGGTAAGGACCACTGAATGAGACTGAGTGGCAAATGGAACCCCTTGCCTCAAACTGTCTTGATCCTGCCACCACTGCAGGGTTTGGATCAGAGTACCGAGTCACTGGGATTAGTTTGGTAAGGAATCCTTTCTCTGGGACCAAAAAGCTCTTAAGTGGAACTGAATGTCCCTCATCTGGAATCTTGCACCTTGGACCACTGCTATAGAAGCTGCCATGTGGCCCAAGAGCTGAAGGAAATGCCTTGCTGGTTGAGACACCTGAAGGCTGAATGAAGAAGCCAGCTCTATGAGAGCTCTTGCCCTTTCCAGGGAAGGAAGGCTCTTGCTTTACTGTATCCAGCTCTGCCCCTATGAAGGTGAGGAGCTACACTGGTTCGAGAACTGACTTTGGTAGGTTGAGGAAGAAATCCTAAAGAAGTGATCACTTGCTAGGTCACTTGCACATCTGACTTGACTTGGTCTGGGGACTGGCCCACTATGAGCCAGTCATCCAAATATGGAGAAATGGAAAGCTTTTGTCTTCTGAGGAAGGCAACAACTACTGCCAGGCACTTTGTGAAAACCCTTGGAGCTGAGGTTAGGCCAAAGGGTATACCTCTGAAATGATAGTGGCCTGAGGGCAACTCAAACCTGAGGTACTTTCTGTGGGAGCACCTGATGGGAATGTGAAAGCAGGCATCTTTGAGGTCCAGGGAGACTAGCCAGTCCCCTGGCCTTAGAGAGGGAAGGATAATTCCCAGAGTTATCATCTTGAACTTTGGCTTTAAAAGATGTTTGTTCAGATATCTTAAGTTCAGGATGGGACGCCACTCTCCTGTCTTTTGGGGGTCAGGAAGTACCTGGAGTACAGTTCTTGCCCCAGTGTAGGGTAGGTACTCTCTCTAGCTCTTACCGAAAGATTTGCAGGTGGAAAAGATCTGGCTCTCATCTTTGGAAATGTTTTGAAGCTGAGAACCAGTCCCTGGCTTACTATTTCCAGGACCCACTTGTCTGATGTAACAGACATCCAGTCCTGGACAAAGTAAGCCAGCCTGCCCCCTACTGGGATAGGAGAATTGACCCAGGCAGACCCATCAGGGTGTCTGCTTGGCAGGGGCTTTAGGCTGAGGGGTGGATGCAGGCCTGCTCATCCCCCTTCTGCCTCTCCTTCGGAAGAATCCCCTCTGTGAAAAAGAAGAGGAGGCCTGTGCTTGGTAAAAAGGCCTTAGAAAGGGCCTGCCCTGCCTAGACTGCTGCCTCTGAGGTTGCATGCCTTTCCTTGGCCTGAGACACTCCTGTAAGTGGTCCTGTAGACGTCCATTTTCTTCATGTAATTCTCTCTCTGCTCCCGAAACAGAGAATTACCCACTACAGTAAAATCCATGGCCTTAGCCTGGGTATCCTGTGAGAGGCTAGTACATCTGAGCCAAGCCATTCTCCGAAAGAGTCACAGATGTAGCCATGACTCTTGACACATCACTGGAGTCCACAGCAGCATGAAAATACAGGTTACTCACCTGTAACAGGAGTTCTAGGAATGGTATATGTTGTTCATCCACACTTATTGGCAGGTTCCTTGCCGCTTTAAATCTTGCCGGAAGGTCTTCAAGATGGCTTCTCCCACCCATCCGGGTGGGTAAAACTCTCAGCTCATGACTCAGATCTAGCCCTTTGGAAAGCCAGGTTGTGCATCGGGGTTGAGGAGGTCGGGTGGGGTCGTGGGGTGGATGAACAACACATACTATTCCTAGAACTCCTGTTACAGGTGAGTAACCTGTATTTCTAGGGACATGGATATGTTGTTCAATCCACACTGTCTAGCAGACTCCTAGCAGTTCTCTGGGAGGAGGGAGGCAAGGCGCATCCCCCCAATACTTACTTGGGAAATCGAGACTGGAGAACCGAGGCCCCAAAACCAGCATCCCGGCGTGACTCAAGGTCGATGTGGTAGTGGGTAATAAAGGTATGTGCCGACTTCCAGGTAGCAGCCCTGCAGATATCCTGGATAGGGATGTCCCTGGAAGCAGCTACCGATGCAGCGGTATGGCAGGTAGAATGAGCTCTTTATCCTCTGGGAGGCTCCATGCCCGCCAACCTATAGCAGAGCTCTATGCAGGAGGTGACCCTCGCTTATCGTCCCGCTTGGCTGCAGGTCTGCCGGTCGGCTTCAGCACAGGTGACAAACAGCTGGCGAACCTTCTCGAATCTCTCTCAGCCTCCGCCTCTTATAATAAGCGAGCTCGCCTAGGGTCCAAACTATGGAGCCATTATTCGGCCTCCGAGGTGTGACTGGGGTAGAACACCGGCAGAGTCAACACCTGGTTAAGGTGAAACTCCGACACCACCGTCGGAAGGAATTTCGGGTGGAGGCGCAGGACAACCTTGGCCCTGTGGAAGACCAGATAAGGAGACTCGATGGAAAGCGTCTGGAGCTCTCCCATCCTTCTGGCTGACGTGATAGCCTCCAAGAAGGCGGTCTTCCACGACAGGTGTGGGAAATATCGCACCTGTGTATCGGCTCAATGGCTTGCCCATGAGCTTGGCCAATACCAGCAGTAGATCCCACGGAGGTGGAGGTTCTCGTATCTGGAGGGGAAATGTGGTCAAGGGCCTTGAAAAAGCACCACCACCTTCTCCTGCGCCAACGACTGCTTCCCGCCCACACCTGGTAAGCAGAGATGGCTGCCAGGTGCACCTAAGGGTCGACGACCAAGCCCTTGCTGAGAAAGGGACCACAGGTAGTCCAAAATGCTTGCCAAGGGACAGGCGAAGGGTCTAAGCCTTCCCCTGACACCGAATGGAAAATCTCTTCCATTTGAAGGCGTAGCATTTCCTGGTTGACTCCTTACGGGACGCCTCAACAACATTGAGGACCTCGTCGGAAAGACCCAAGGCCTGGAACTCTAGCCGCTCAGGAACCAGGCTGTCAGGTGCAGGGATTGAAGGTACAGATGGAATACCTTCCCCTGGTTGACTGAGATCAGGTCTGGGTGGGCTGGAAGCCGCCTCGGGAGCCTGGAGCTGAGGCTGAGGAGATCTGGATACCAGAACTGGTGGGGCCAGTCTGGGGCTACCAGAATCACCTGCGCCTTGTCCCTCCTCGCCTTGAGAAGCAACTTATGGATCAAGGGAAATGGGGGAAAGGCGTAGAAGACGCCTGGGGTCCACGGCCTCGAGAAGGCATCCCCCTGAAGCGAGCCCTGCTGAGGGGGGGCGGGCATGGAACAGACTCAGCTTCGCATTCTCCCTGGAGGCAAACAGGTCCACCTGAGGCGTGCCCCAGTGGGAGAACAGATCTTGTACCACCTCCGGCAGGAGAGACCACTCGTGAGGCGCAGGCCCTATCCAGCTTAGGGCATCGGCCAGGGTGTTGGAGGCTCCTGCCACGTGAATGGCTAGGAGATCCGCCTCCAGGCTGCGCACAAGGGACCATATGCGGAGAGCTTCCTTGCATAACAGCATGGAGCGCGACCCTACCTGGCGGTTCAGATAGTACATGGTTGTGGTATTGTCTGTCAGGACCTGAACCACTTGACCCCGTAGAAATGGAGCAAAGGCGGTGAGAGCTAGGCGGACCGCTCGGAGCTCCAGCAGGTTGATATGGCGTCGGGACTCCCGAGGGGACCAGAGGCCGTGCAGTCTGTGCTCCCCCAGATGGGCACCCCAACCCATCAGAGATGCATCGGTCGATAGAGAGACCGTCGGCTCAGGGCAGACGAACGGGATGCCCTCCTGCAGATGTGCCGAACGATCCACCACTAGACAGCGTTCCACATCTCCTGGGTCACTGTCACGGGCTGGTCCAACAGATCGCAGCGTTGTGACCACTGGCTGGCCAGTCCCCACTGAAGGGGACGCATGTACCAACGGGCCCAAAGGATCACACTGGTGCAGGCCGCCATAAGGCCCAGGAGGTGTAGGAAGTCCCGGGCAGGGCATGATTGCCCAACCAGAAATGACTGGGCAAAGGAGGAAAGAACCTCGACCCTGTCCACCGGGAGCTGAGCTCTGGCTCGAAGAGAGTCGAGCTCTGCCCCGATGAAGAGTATCACCTGCTTTGGCACGAGTTCCGACTTGGCCTCGTTGATGAGGAGGCCAATCTGAGAGCAAACCTGAGGGCCAGATCTCTGGACCGCTCCACCTCCACTCTGGAGGGGCTGCAATCAGCCAGTCGTCCAGGTAGGGGGTACATCCCGGACCCTTTGGCGCCACAGAGGTATGCTGTCACCACTGCCATGCATTTGGTGAAGACCCTGGGAGCTAGGGAGAGGCCGAAGGGCATGGCCCGGAACTCGTAAAGGGATCCCTCCACTCTGAAGTGGAGGAATCTCTGATGAGACAGACAGATTGGGATGTGAAAGAATGCGTCTTGGAGGTCCAGGGAACAGAACCACACGCCTCGTTCCAAGGATGGGATTTTCTGAGCCAGAGTGACCATCCTGAAGGTCCGAGACCTCAGGAACCTGTTCAGGTTGTGCAGGTTGAGAATGGGCGCCAGCCCCCGTCTGCTTTGGGACCAGGAAATACCTGGACACAAACCCGGGTCTGGAGGAGGATCTGCCACCTTCCTGATCACCTCTTTTTTCAAGAGCAGGGCAATATCGGCCGGGTGGGCCGACAGCCGAGGTCATGGGACCCCGTGCCCCGAGGCGACGCCTCGAAGGGTGGAGCCTGCTCGAACTCCAGAGGCAGGCCTTTTCCTACCACCTCCAACACCCAGCGGTCCGTGGTGATAGCGGACCAGGCGGAAAGGAAGTGGCGGAGCCATCCCCACAGGGGGAACCCAGGGGGGAGTGACGAGGCTGGGGGCGGCACCCCTCAACCCGTCACTGGGCAGGCTTGGAGGAAGAACCGGCCGAGGGACCTCCTGGGCCTTTACCTCCTTGCTTCCTGTTGGAGGAAGCCGCCGGCTTGGGTTTGGGACTCCAAGCTCGAGCCTGCTGGCCCTGTTGCTGGTGCTGTTGGGCCGGTCGAGATGCAGGGGCCGAAGGACGAAAGGACTTCTGCTGTTGCTGACGGCGGCCTTTGTCCCTCTGGGCAGAGGTGACCGAGTCCAGGGTGGCATTGGACTTTTCGATCCGCTGGAGGTGTCCCTCCACTCCAGGGCCGAAGAGGTCAGTCCCCAAGAAGGGGACGATCCACAACTTGTGCTGGGTATCCGCCGTGAAGGTGGATATCCTCAGCCACGCCCTGCGGTGCATGGCCACCACGGCCGCTACTGACCTGGCACAGGAATCACCTATGTCCAGAGCAGTCTGACGCTGCTGCTTTGCCACCGCCCTACCCTGGTCCCGCACCTGGTGGACCGTGGTCTGCAGGTCGGTCGGGAGATGAGGGACAACCTCATCCAGGGAGCCCAAGAGGGCGTGGGAGAAGTGTGCCATCAGCCCGGCCGAGCTGGCCTGTCGGAGGCCAAGGGAGGATGCAGCGTACACCTTACGCCCAGCAAAATCCAGCTTTTTGGACTCTTTGTCAGGGGGCTTATCCACATCCCAAGCGTTACCGGAACGCCGGAAAACGCTGTCGGTGACTAACCCCTCAGCAGAGGGGTGCTCCGAGAAACCGGGCAAAGAGCCGGTAGGGACCTCATATGTCCTGGCCATCCTGGCCGAGGGCGCAGGACAGGAAGCAGGCCGCTGCCAAAGCTCCAAGGCTGGGCCGACAATGGCCTCAGCCACCGGAAAGGCCTCCGTGGGGGAATCCCCTCGGTCCAGTATCTCCATCAGGGGATACTTGGCCCGTTTGAACACAGGCTCGAGCTGCATCCCGGCAGACTCCGAGATGAGTCGAAGCAGACCCAAGAAGGACGATGGGCTATTGTCCAATGACTGGCCCCCGGAGGACTCCAGGTCGACCTGACTGGAGAACAGGGAGGAGTCGTCGTCGAATTCCAAAGAGTCTGCGAAGAGCTGCCTCGGCCCTGAGCCACCCTCTACCTGCCGAGGACAGTCGGGAGTGAGGGTGACCGACCACCTGTGGGGCAGGCGGTGACCCGACCGAGAATCCTTGGACGATGCCCCAGACTTCGGTTGTGGAGGCGGAGGTTCCACCACAATCGGTGGAGCAGCTGGTTTTGGCTGAGCAACCAGCCCTGGAATGGGCAACTTGACTGAGGCGAGTAGTGGTTGCTTCGGTTGTTCGGGCGACAGCCACTTGATGGCCGGGGTCTGGACCGGAGTCGGCTTAGACCCGGACAACAGCAACTGCTGCCACATAAGCTCCTCCTAGCACCAACGTAATTTACGCCGAAGCCTCCCCTCATCCGAGGAAGAGGAGGAACGGTGTCGCCGCTTACTTCGGTATCGCGACAGAGACCGCCGATGTCGGCGGGAACGGCTTGACCAAGATGAAGTCCGAGACCGAGACCCTCGGGGGGGTCAACGGCGGGTCTGGGAAGGGCCGGGGGACACCCGCTCTTCCCTTAGCTCGGGCACTTTAACCGGGGACTGCGGCCCCGAAGGCACAGGCAGATCCTCAGTCTCCAACGGGGGAACCGGTGAAGGTGGGTTGTCGGCTTCACCAGTCGACAGCCCGTCTAATGGAGCGAGAAAAATCTCGACTGCGTCGATGGGAGTCTCGGCAGGCTGGCCTGACGGGGACACCGTGAAGCCAGAAGCCTGAGCCACAACCAGGACCGAGTCAATGGTCGGCTGTCTGGGAAGCAGACCTCTCCGCTCCCGACGCCGACAGTGGGACTTACCCTTCGACTCCTTCTTCTTGGGCCGACAAGAATGTCCCGATGGCCCCTCTCCCTTCGTGGAAAGGGACTGACAAAGCTCCTTGAACAAAGCTGTATATGAGGAACTCAGAGAGAGCGGGATAAATGCCGTGGCTGAGGAGGAGGAAGATGTGGCCTGGGCCGTCTCCTCCTCAAGGGCGATCATCTGCTCAAGCTGCTCAGCCAAGCCAGCAGCCGCGTACACCGCCCAACGAACCTCTTTTGATTTTACCGGTGGGAAACGCTTCTCGGGGCGCCAGAGCTTCCAATCGACGCAGCGATCATCCAGGGCGTTGGCGAGAAAGAGTGGCACAACTACGCAGGCCTGCGGGTCGTGATCTAGGCCTAGGCAGTAGGCGCAGCGTGGAGTGCGGATCGTCCCTGGACATTTTCTGCCCGCAAGGGCACCTCCGAAAGCCAGCAACAGATTTGTCCATCGCAGCCGCAAGGGAAGATGAAGACCGAAGTTTAGAAAACTTCAAAACCAATTTCGGACGAACGAAGAGTTAGGATCCAGTCTAAAACACAGAGCGCTAAGGAGGGAACCTGAGCTTCCAAGCGGTAAGGAAGATCTGGCATCATGGGGCGGAGCCGAGAGTTTTACCACCCGGGTGGGTGGGAGTAGCCAGCTTGAAGACCTTCCGGCAAGATTTAAAGCAGCAAGGAACCTGCCAATAAGTGTGGACTGAACAACATATCCATGTCCCTAGAACTGAACTTTTGATGCCTCAATCCCATCTGCAGCCACCTCCTCCAGCCCCTTGGCAAGCTGAGGGGAAGCCTGTTTAGCCAGTGCCAGTACAGTGTCCCACCTGGACTTCTGGTATCTGGCTGTATAGGCCATATAATTTGCCTGCCCGAGTCCCAAGGAAGATGCCATGTACTGCTTTTTTGTCATGGCATCAATCTTCCTGGAGTCCTTGTCTGGGGGGTGTGATGCCAAAGGAATGTTTGCCTTATCACAGGCAGCAGCCTGTTCAACCCCAACATGGCTGCATTGCTGATAAAGGAACTCTGTATCTGAGCCTGAGAGTGTATACCTCTGGTCCATTCTTCTATCCACAGGAGGGTATGCAATTGGGAGACTTCAGAATTTTTGTGTCTGTTTCCCAAAGATTTGTGGAGGAATAGACAGTCTCCTGGACTCTGGGATGTCCATCATCTCTACATAGTCAGGCTCCTCCTGATCCTCCACTGCCTCCTCCATAGGAAGCTGGAGGGTCTCAGCCACCTTTCTGTAAAACATAAAGTGGGAAGGGGACTCAGAAAGCCTAGGAGGAGAAACACCTGAAGGTCTGTCTGGGGAGATGTCTGGGTCAATAGGCACATCCAGACTTTCACCATTACCATATTCATCTTCCACCTCTCCTTCCTCCTCAAACTCCGGTTCATAAAATTCTTCCAGGGTATAATCGTGAACCAGGGAAACCTAACGAACCAAGCCCTTGCCAAAAGGTGCCAGATCAGCTGGAACCAGGCGAAGCGATTCTGTCTGGTCCTTTGGCTGCTTCTTGATTGGTCGGAGTATGAGATTCTGGATCCGAACCGGAGGATTTTTCTTTATGCTTTTCTGCTGGAACCGACCCTCGGGATCGGATCTCCTTTTGCCCGAAGAAGTATTGCCCTGGTCAGAGGGCCCTCCTTCTGGTTCGGCCGGAACCGAACCGGGCTGGCCATCCAGGTCAGCGGACTTCTCTGCCTCCCTTTCTCTCAGTCTACCTAATCTCTTTTCAAGGGTAGATTTGGGAAAATGTTTACAAACTTGGCAGTCTGAATCGAGATGGTCAAACCCCAGACAATAAACATAGGTGGTGTGGGGATCGGCCTTAGCAAAGACCTCTCCACACTCACTGCAGTGTTGAAACCCAGTGGGCTCGTTTTTTTTCTTGGGTTTCTCAGACATGGCCAACCTAACCAAACTTACCCTTTTACGGCAACCGCCAGGCAAGACTCCTATCGGTTCCTGACCGTAGTCATTCAGTCTTGGAAAAACATACTAAAACCCGCTTTTTTTTAGAACCGATACAGACCGTAACCACACACTAAAGTAAAATACCAAATTTATTTGAAACGATTGGTTCACCCGAACCAATCAACACTTTCTACAAGTTCCACACAGAAAATAGAACAAAACCTTTCTAGTACTCACAGTACCACAGACAGAGACTTGAACCGACTATGCAAAAACTAAATTTCGGTAGAAAAACGACCGAAAAAATGACACTTCAACCGACTTCGAACCGAGCTGCAGAAGAAATCTCCAGAGCAACTGTTCAGTGAGGCGGAGTAAAGAATCTGACGGTTGCAGTTCAAAATATAACAGGCAGAGACATCAACCGAGCTCGAGATCAACATTCTATGCACTGCATAGAAAAGTTAACCCATTGTTCTCTGGGGCAGTTTAAAGGCTGGGGCTAACTGCACTTGTCAGAATACAGCAAGACTTCATGTTGTTTGAACTGTTAATTCTCTCAGCATAAATTTGTTCACACACTCCACGTCACTACCCTCTCTTCCCTGAAGCAGCTGTCCAATCACAGTCAAATTCCAACAATGCAGACCAACTGGAAAGTTCTACATTCCTACCATTCTATAACTAGTATAAACAGCAGCACAACAGTGATGAAATATCAAAATATTTCCATGGTTTTAGTCACCAATAGTGCATATACTTAAATCAATCAAACAATCGTAAAAATAATTTCATAAATGGAATCAGCGACAAGGGTAGTGTTTGGATAAACCTTTCATTCATATTCACTGTGGTGACTTTTGAGATATTTATGGCTATGCTTCACTCTGCCACTCATGAAGTCATTCAAAGTCACCACAACCCATATGGATAAAAAGATTTATCAAACACTGCCTTGTTTCATATTCCTTATTTAAGATTACAAGCCACTGGGAGGCAGAGGTAGTGCGCATTGTGAATTTTATTTGAAGTCCATGACAGGTATGGAAGCAACAGAGTGTGACAGCTAGTAAATAAGAAGCTGCTCAACTTTTATTAAGTGTGTGGGAGACTGCAGCAGTGCCATATTGTGGATTTTATGTTAACTTTGTGCCAGGGTATTTATTTTTTTATTGCTGTTTTGTTGACCAGGAAAGGAGGACTAGACAATTCTCCTATTTTCATCCTTATCGCAGGAGGAGGGATAGAAATGGATGCCAACTGACACATCCTAGCCTGATGTCCCGGGCTACAATAATTTGCAGATGGACAAGCATAATTGGAGTAGTCAGCTGTGTAGCAGAACTGTCTCAGAACCCTTTTTTTTGTTTTCCTACCTTACTTGCTGTGTGCCGACTGTCCACTAGGTGCTGCCGCCCATCATCTTTACTTGGCAGAGTAAGTCACATGGTGAAAGTTTATTATATCTTGTGGTGCACCGCCAACTGAGACAGCCATCTGGAACAGGCATGGGAGCACACGGTAGCGTAGCAAGAAGGAGAGAGAGGACTCTCCCTTGGATCACTCCCCACCCATCACAGGAGAACAGATTCAGCTGAACTAGGACTGACAGATGAGTCAACAAGTTGAAAGTGGGAGAGTATCCTGTCAGTCCTGATAATTGGCCAAGGCAGTGGTAGGGGCAGGAGGTGTTTCATGCTTCAGAAGAAAAGGAACAGAGAACAACAAAATAAAGGGAGACAGGAGATCATGTTTGGCTCCTTCAGAAAGGACTGCATGTACACAGTTTTGGGGGAGGGTGTGTGTATATCTCACCACTTGCCAGCACTGCAGTAGTTAAATATAATTCTAAACTAAATACAGAGGAGCAGACTGAGTGAAAAATGGATCAAGCGGGACAACAAAATAAAAAGACTAGGAGACGGTGTTTTGTCTCCTTCTGAAAGGACTGCACGCAGTTTGGGGGAGGAGGAGTATGCCAACTTGGTCAGTAGGATGACAGCTGCCTGTTAAATTAAAGGGGAGAGTTGGTGGTAGAATGGAACTCAAGTGAACTGTATGAATTTGTAACATGGCAATCTTAAGGAACCTGAAAAGAGCAAGCTGGATTGGACAGAATAGATTAGCTGTGTAGGTTGCAGCGGAATTAATCCAACAGTAATGCCATGTCAAAGCAAGTACTAATGTGACCACAGGTGAAGAATGAGCAGTAATGAGAGAGATAAGCGTGGAGGCGGACGGAATGGGCTTCTTGTCTATGCGACCCAAGCACCCGAGTACATCACAGGAAGATGGGGTGTAGCGACCATAAAACTGTGTCTGACTGACAGTGAAGCAAGCAAGGAGGTGAGATGGCAGATTTGTAGAGCGTTCACCATTAGAAATGAGCACAGAAGTCACAGTCGCAGGGGAAGCATGATAGGGAGATAGGGGTGCAAGTTCTATCTAAATAACTGGATTAGTGAGAGAATGCTTTCGAGAAATCTGTACGACATCGGATAAATCAAGACAGGAGACTAAGGAGCTGAGGAGATATGTAAATCAAGTCTACTGTTTCTGCAGTCCAGATCAGGCACGATGAGAATCACCAAAGTGAGACCTCCTAAGCAGCGTGAGTTAAGTAACCACCGTGTGAAATCTTGAGAGGCAACAAAAAAAAGCCAATTGATATGTCATTGTAGGAAATCAGTGGGTTGTTGTTGAGGACATCAGTTGTTGAATAGCTGTATGTACAGAGATCCGAGGAGGCAGGGAAGTGCACTCCAACAGATTTGCAAATAATAACGGATTTCCTCCTTATGTAGTGAGCAACAGAACTGATGTGATGAAACAACAGAAAAATGACCATGTTACACAAGCATTAAGCCACTCCGAAGGTGGCATCTAATGGAGGATTAATGCATGGTTGGGTCGTTGTAGGCACTGCCAACCATGCATTAATCCACCATTAGAAGCCACCTTTGTCGTGGCTTAGTGCTTACTTCAACAGCCAGGGCAAAGCAATTTGAAGGACTTGTTTCAGCCAGGGCAGACAAAAATAAAATACAAGACAGCAAGTAAAGAAATCAAAAGATTTTATAGCACACTGTGTGAGTGTGGGCTGTTGCTTGTTGGGAGAGGAGACTGTGGGGAAAATAGTGAAGGGGGAGTGACCTGGCCATTGTCCTGCGGCTGACTTGTGAAAGACCTAAAAAAAAAAAAACACTTAAGCAAGTAAAAAAGAACAGACTGTAAAGAAGATAAAATATAAGGGGAATCCTAACTGTGTGTTGAAGGAAGGGAGGAGATTGTGTGGAAAGAAGAGAAGGGGTGATCTGCCCAGTGTCCTGTGGCCGGCTGGCTTTGTGAAAATGCAAAAAAACATGATTGTAAGGAAAAGAAAATAATATAAGAAAAATTACTCACCTTAGTAATGTTGTTTCTTCTAATGGAGTCTTGCTGTATTCTGACAATAGCAGTGAGTCCCAACCTCGAACTGCCCGGAGATGAAAAGAGTTAACTTTCCATGCCAGGCATGGAGCGTTGAGCTCAAGCTCGTTGAGACTCTGTCTGTTGCTGTTTAAACTCAAACCGTCAGATCTTTACTGAGCTAAACTCACTAAGGTCCTGTGTGGAAGCTGTAAACCTACACTAGCCAACTGGCTACTAAACATAAAACAGATTTTTGGTCTCAAAACAAAGACTCAAGTCAGGAGACCCAAAAATGAAAAACACAACACCCACTCACCCAAGAAAAAAGGGGTGAAAACAACAAGGTGGGGCACCTCCTGAGTGCAAACACTGCCCCTGCCCACCCACATCCCAAAAACAGAGGTTCTGAGAGGGGAAGGCAGGAGAAGAGGTCAGAATACAGCAAGACTCCATTAGAAGAAACAATATTACTAAGGTGAGTAATTTTTCTTCAAACAACATGAAGTCTTGCTGTATTCTGTTTAATAACAGACACCAAGCAGTACCTCCATGGAGGAGGGACAGAACCTACTTAGGAAATAGGCTCTGAAGCACAGCTGTGTAAAACCGAGCATCACTCCTAGCCTGGATATCCAGGGAGTAATGCTTGGTAAAGTGTGAACTGTTTTCCAGGTGGCTGCTTGACATATCTCTAGAATCGGATATCCCTGGCAGCAGCAGGAAGCAGCTGTACCTCTGGTAGAGTGAGCCCTCAGGCCACCCAGTTTTCATAACAAAATTGGATACAAGAGACAATCCACCTGCCAATGGATCTTTCAGTGGCAGGTTTCCTTACCAACCTCACCATAAGTGAGGAACAGTTGGAGGAGTCAAACCTCGACCCTTGGTACATTCTATGTAGTAGCTAAGGTTCTTTCACATCTAAACTGTGCAGCCTCCTCTCACCAGAGGAGGAATGGTCAGTAAGTACACAGGAAGAGACATAGATTGGTTAAGGGAAATCTGAAACCACCTTAGGCAAAACTTCCTGTTAATCCTGAGGACCACCTTATCTCTATGGAAGGAGATAAAATCAGGCTCCACTGACAGGGCTTGTAACTCACTTATGCGTCTGGCGAAATGATGGCTACCAGGAACACAGTTTTCAAGTCAGTACTTAAGCTCTGCTTGAAGACAAAGGCTCAAAGGGGTTGCATAAGCTGAGCAATGCAAACATTAAGGTTCAAACAGGGGCAGGGTCCCTGAATGGAGGGTTGGTATAAAGCAATCCCTTAAAAACTTGGAGAATACAGGGTGAGCTGAAAGAGAAGAGTGCTTACCTGCTGAAATGAAAGCAGAAACAGCTGCAGATGCACCTTTAGTGTAGCTGGTCTAAGCCTCAAGCTATTCAAATGGACCATATAATCAAGGACTGTGGGCAGATCAGCAGACTCTGGGAAATATGCCTTCCAGAGCATCATATGGAAAATCTTTTCCACTTGGAATTATAAGTAGTCCTGGTGGAAGGTTTCTAGAAGCCTTCAGAATATCCATTACACCTTGGGAGGGGTGTAAATCAGCAAACTCTAACTCTTCAACAGCCAAGCCTTGAGATTGAGAGTTTGAGATTCGGTGCCAAACCCTCCCTGAGCACAGGTTAACAGGTTGTAATTCCTGGGAAGAGACGGGGAAGATGGACTGCTAAGGACAACAGGAGAGGATACCAGGGCTGTCTGGCCCAGTCTGGAGCAATCAGGATCACCTTGTAGGGTTGAGACCTGGTTTTGACTAACACTTTGAACAGGAGAGGAAGGGGAAAGCATACAGGAACTTCCTTCTCAACTGAGAACTAAGGCATCCAGGGAACTGAGCCCAACACTGGGGCCTGCAGCAAAAAGGGAAGTTGGTGATTGTCTGGGGCTGCAAAAGATCTATCTGTGGGTGCCCCATCTGGAAAATATCACCTCCAAGACCAGGGATCCAGTGACCATTCATGATGGCCTGAGATATCCTGCTGAGAGCATCTGCCAGGACACTGTCCTTGCCTGGGAGGTGTACTGCTGTGAGAGAGGTGTTCAGGAATAAGCCAGAGACCACAACTTCATTGCTTCTGTGCACAAGGTCGTGACCAGTGCCTCCTTGCGTTGATGTACCACATTGTGGTGGTATTGTCTGTTCTGACCTGGATAGCTTTGTTCTGAACACATTTGGAAAGAACTTGAAGTGCTAGAAATACTGCTGTGAGTTACAATAGATTGATGTGAAGCAGAGTTTCCTGAGGGGACCACAACCCCTGGGTAGTCAGGTTGGCCAAGTGAGCCCCCCACCCCAAGAGGGAGGCATCTGTAGTAAGGATTAAAGAGTGGGACTGAGTGACAAAGGGAACTCCCTGTCTTAGATTGTTCTGATGCTGCCACCACTGTAAGGCCTGGATCAGGGTTTGAGTCACTGGGATCAATTTGGTCAGAGGGTCCTTCTTCTGAGACCAAAAGGCTCTCAAATGGAACTGAATGTCTCTCATCTGAAATCTTGCTCCCTGCACCACTGCTGTGGAAGCAGCCATGTGCCCCAGGGCTGTAGAAAATGCCTTGCTGGTCGAGACACCTGCAGGGTGAATGAGGAGGCCAGTGAGATAAGGTCCTTGCCCTGTCCAGGGAAGGAAGCTCTGGCCTTTTCTGTGTCTAGCTCTGCGCCTATGAAGGTGAGGAGCTGAACAGGCTCTAGAACCGACTTTGAGAGATTCAGAAGGAAACCCAAAGAGGTGATCAGTTGCTGAGTTATCTGTAGGTGTAACTTGACTTGGTCTGGGGACTGGCCTACTATGAGCCAGTCGTCCAGGTATGGGAAGATGGCAATCCTTTGCCTTCTTAGAGAAGCAACTACTACTGCCAGGCATTTTGTGAACACCCCTGGAGCAGAGGTTAGACCGAAGGGCATTGCTCTGAACTGGTAATGGCCTGAGGGCAGCTCGAACCTGAGGTACTTTCGATGGGAGCTTCTGATGAGACTATGGAAGTAGACATCATTGAGGTCCAAGGACACTAGCCAGTCCCCTGGCCTTAGAGAGGGTAGAATAATTCCCAGTCACCATTTTGAATTTTGGTTTTAAAAGGTGCTTGTTTAAGTATCTGAGATCCAGGATGGGCTGCCATTCTCCTGTCTTTTTTGGGGGTAAGGAAGCACCTGGAGTACAATCCTTTGCCCTGATGTAGGGGTAGAACCCTTTCCACAGCTCTGAGAGCCAGGAGGGAAGAGACCTCTGCCTCTAGGGCAAGTGCCTCTGAGGGATTTGCAGGTGGAAAAGATCTGGTTCTCAGCTTTGGAAATGTTTTGAAGCTGAGAACCAGTCCCTGGCTCACTACTTCCAGGACCCACTTGTCTGATGTTAGAGACTCCCAGTCCTGGACAAAGTAAGCAAGCCTGCCCCCTACAGGTAGTGGAGAATCGGCCCTGGCAAACCCATCAGGTACCTATTTTGCAGGGTTTTGGCTGAGGGGTGGAAGCAGGTCTGCTTGTACCCCTTCTGCCTCTCCTCTAAAGAACCCCTCTGAGCACAGGCAGAAGAGGCTTGGGCTTGGTAGAAAGGCCTATGAAAAGGCCTGCCCCTGCCCCTGAGTGCTGCCTCTGAGGAGTGGCCTGCCTTTCCTTGGCCTGTGCACTCCTATAGGTAGTCCTATATTCGTCCATTTTCTTCATGTAATTCTCTGTCTGCTCCCCAAACAGAGAATTACCCACAACAGGAAAATCTATGGCCTTAGTCTGGGTATCCTGTGACAGGCTAGTACATCTGAGCCAAGCCATTCTACGAAGTGCCACAGATGTAGCCATGACTCTAGATGACACATCATTGGAGTCCACTGCAGCATGGAATTGCACCTTGGATGCCTTAATACCATCAGCAGCCACCTGCTCCAGCTCCTTGGCAAGCTGGCCAGGGACCTGTTTTGCTAAAGCCATGACAGTGTCCCATCTGGATTTCTGATACCTAGCAGTATAGGCCATATAGTTGGCCTGTCTGAGTCCCAAGGATGCTGCCATGTACTGTTTCTTTGCCATGGCATCAATCCTCCTGGAGTCCTTGTCTGGGGGCTGTGAAGCCAAGGGAATATTTGCCTTATCACAGGCTGCAGCCTGCACTACCCCAACATGGCTGCATTGGTGTGTAAGGAACTCCGTATCTGAGCCTGACAATGTATACCTCTTGTCCATTATTTTATCCACAGGAGGTATAGTATTAGGAGTCTTTAAAATCTTAAATGTCTGCTTCCCAAAAGATTTGTGTAAGGGAATAGACAGCCCCCTAGACTCTGGGATATCCATCATTTCCACATAGTCAGGCTCCTCCTGGTCATCCACAGCTTCTTCCACTTTTTTATAAAACATGAAATGGGGGGGACTCAGAAAGCCTAGGAGGAGACACTCCTGAAGGTCTGTCTGGGGAGATGTCCGGGTCAATGGGCACATCCAGACTTTCAAACCACATTCACTTTCCTCATATTCCTCTTCCTCCTCCTCCAGTTCATAATATTCCTCTAAATCATAATCTTGAACCGGTGGAACCGGCCGACCCGAGCGCCTCCCTGATGGTGCCGGTTCGGTCGGAACCGGGGAAAGCGACGGCACAATTTTTATCGCTTTGGCTATTTCTTCAGTGGTTGGAGAAGAAAGTTTTGGATCCACACCAGCTGATTTTTCCTTTCTTGTTCTCTTAGCCGGAACCGACTCCTCAGAATCGGCTCTCCTTTTGCCCGAAGAAGTCATCCGGTTCAGCGGACTTTTGGCCTCCTTTCCTGAGTCTACTAACTCTTTTTTCCAGGGTAGCTGCAGGAAAATTTTACAAATCTGGCAGTCTGGAATCGAGGTGGTCAAACCCCAGACAATAAACACAGGTGGTGTGGGGGTCAGCCTTAGCAAAGACTTCCCACACACTGCAGTGTTGAAACCCAGTGGGCCCAGATTTTCTTTGGGTTTCTCAGACATTGTGCCAGTCCTAACCAAAGTTACCCTTTTAATGGCAATCCATCAGGCAAGACCCTCTTATCGGTTCCTGACCGTGTTACGGGTCGTGGAAAAAAACGTAATAAAATCCGTTTTTTTTAGAACCGATAAGAACCGGTAACCACACACTAAAAGTACAAATAAAGATTTTTTAACAGCTTAATCGGTTCAAACCGAACCAATGAACCGTTTACAAGTTCCACACAGAATAGAAATTAATATAAACCTATCTAGTACTCACGAATACCACAAACAGAGACTGAATAAGACAGGTTACGGTTTAAATTGGTCGAAAACCGAGCAAAGCGTACTTTAACTGACAAATTGAACCAAGCAGAAGGAGAAATCTCGGAGCGACTGTTCAGTGAGTCGGAGTAAAGAATCTGACGGTTTGAGTTTAAACAGCAACAGACAGAGTCTCAACAAAGCTCGAGCTCAGCGTTCCATGCCTGGCATGGAAAGTTAACTCTTTCATCTCTGGGGCAGTTCGAAGGTTGGGACTCACTGCAGTTGTCAGAATACAGCAAGACTTCATGTTGTTTGAAGAGGAGCCTGACTGTGTATGGGCTGTTAGAAGGAAGTAGATTGTGTGGAAAGGAGTGAAGGAGTGACCTGCCCCGTGTCCTGTGGCCGACTCACTTGTGAAAGACGCCAAAAAAAAGCTAATAAAAAAAAAGACTGTACAAAAAAAGAAAATAATATAAGAGGAGCCTGACCGTGTGTAGGCTGTTAGGAGGGAGGCGAGGTAATTGTGTGGAAAGGAGTGAAGGGATGACCTGCCCAGTGTCCTGTGGACAGCAGGCTTTTGAAAGACATACACACACCAAAAAAAAAAAAAATCTGAAAGCTAATAAAAAAAGATAGTAAAGAAATTAAAATAAGAGGAGCCTAACTGTGTGTGGGCTGTTAGGAGGGAGGTAACTGTGTGGAAAGGAGTGAAGAGGTGATCTGCCCAGTGTCCCGTTGCCGGCTGCCCAGATGACTTGTGAAAGACACACATAAAGAATGAAAGCTATACAAAAATATAAAGAAAATCCAATAAGAGGAGCCTAACTGTGTGTGGGCTGTTGGGAGGAGGTGACTGTGTGGAAAGAAGCGAAGGAGTGACCTGTCCAGTGTCCTGTGGCCAGCTGGCTTTTGAAAGACACACAAAAAAAATCAAAAAGCTAATTAAAAGTCGGCCGGTGGCACTGAGGGTTGAGCGCTAGGACGCCACACCTCGTACCATGCGGCGACCCGGTTCGAGAACGGACTCGGATGCGTCGGGTCGGCCAGGGGAGGGAGGATTGAGTGTCCCAACGGATGCTCTCCCTCCCTCAGAGAGATTTTCAACCCTGAGAGAATGCCGGTGGGAGCACCCGGCGCTCAGGGGTTGAGCTCCATTACCGGGTCGGGGAGGGAGGACGGTTAGGCGGCTGAGGGAGGGCGTCGTCAGCACGTCGCCCCTCTAGAGACGTCATCGCTTAGTGTGCGGCGTCCCAGGGGCGGGGAAGTGGGAGAAAGTGGAAAATGGTAGTCCTCGGTGTCCCTAGATGAAGACTGCCCCATCCAGAGAGTCCACCAGGACAGACCCGCTGTGAAGAAGAAGGAGAGATAATGGCACTCTAGGGGCAGATCCTGAAAGGGGGGCTACGGGGATATGTGCAGTCGGAAGGAGGGGGACACCGGGGACAGGAAGGAGAATAAAGAAATAAAGCAAAAAAAAAAAAAAAAGGCTAATTAAAAAAAAAAAAAAGATTGTAAAGAAAATAAGAGGAGCCTAACTGTGTGTGGGCTGTTGGGAGGGAGGTAATTGTGTGGAAAGGAGCGAAGGAGTGACCCGTCCAGTGTCCTGTGACTGGCTGGCTTGTAACAGGACAAGACAACTTGAGGTGTTAAAAAAAATACAAATAAAACAGTAAGCATCAAGCAACCAATACATTGTCTACACTTTCTGTCGGTGTCAGTGAGTGACTCACTGTTGATATTTCTTCCAGTCAACTCATCCAATCCCATTCCACTACCTTGCCTTCCTGTTCTTCCCTGTGTGTGCTTTGCTTAATTTAAGCAGTGTACAGAAAGCATGTATCTATCTATCGATCAGTCTATCCTCCTACTGCAGTGACCCACCAGTGAGAAAAGACACACACACACACACACACCACATAGTGTTTTTATAACACAAAACAAGTTCATTATTAGTTCCATCATCAGACTCTTAAAAAAAAAAAAGTGACCAATTCATACAGAAAATATGCAGAAGAGCAAAGCCAAACAACAAAGGGTGAGATATTCAGACCAGTGCCCCGGGGCTAAATTAGCACTGCCCAGCGAGCAAACTCAGCCTGGAGCAAAAAGCAAGCTATATTCAAAAGGAATAGCCCGGTGCAAAACCAACTGAACACAGCATGCAAAGGAAGCTGGGCAAACAGGGCCAGGAGTGCAGGGCAAAAACAGCCCAGGAATAAGACAGCACTGAATATAGCTCCCAGACAGGCAGTGCAAACACCCACAGAAACACAGTGCAGAGGTGAATGTGGCCGCCCAGGAACACATGCAAAGTAAAGCATCCCTGAATGTGAATACAGGAGCAGACAGCACAGCAGCACCAGTGAATGGCAAGGAAAGTACAGTTACGTAAGAACTTACCGTAACAGTAGATCTTCAAGAACAGCTCTTGCAGCAGGTTACACCATTAGGACTGAAGCCGGCAGGCGCCAGGACCGGAGACTTTCTAGCTAGCTATCTTCGGGGACCGCCCGCGTCGGCCCGCCTCCGGCGTCAGGCGTGATATAGAGGGGCAGTCCACCAGATCTGATTCTCCCGCGGAGACTCCCGGCCAGAGGCTGCAAGAAGGGGAGACCGAGGATCCACAGAAGGCAAAAAGGAGTACGAAAACCCTGAGTAGAGAAAGAGAATTTCCTTACAAGTGAAAACTGACTCCCAGCCGCCCAGCCATGCGGAAGAAAGCAACATCCTGCTGTCTGATCATTCAGACTGGCTGGCTGAAATACTCACCATCCTTTCTTCCCTCACTCCTCCGTCCCTAGAGGAGCAACTGCGAGCAGACCTCCTCCAGGGGATAGGTGGCGGAAGGTACCTGCTGCAAGAGCTGTTCTCGAAGATCTACTGTTCAGTAGTTCTTACGTAACTGTACTATCTTACTCGAGATACAGCTCTTGCAGCAGGTTATACATTAGGACTGATTCCCAAGCAGTAAAGCTTGACCCTCTCACATCGGGAGGAGGAAAAGAAGAAGAAACCGAGGAGCAACCGCCCAACCTCGATTCAGGACAGGAGGCCCTGCAGCACGGCCTGGCGAACAACCCCTCGCCTAGGCGATATCCAGACTGTAATGCCTGATAAAGGTATGCACAAGAGTTCCAAGTAGCTGCAGCGCAAATAGTTGAGGTTGAGACATTCTTGAGAGCTGCAAAAGAAGTGGCTACACCTAGTAGAATGGCCCCGGACGGAACCCAGGAGGGCTTTTGTTTCGGATTAGTAGAGAGGATGCATTGCACAAGCCAGGGATAAGGATTGCTTAGACACTGGCCGACCTCTCATTCTCTGTCGAAGGACACAAAGTTGCTCCAAGCCCGAAAGGACTTAGTTCTATTGAGGTAATACCTCAGGCTGCGGTGAACATCAAGAGTATGGAGCAAAGCCTCTCCTCTAATGGAATAGTTCGGAAGTAGACCGGAAGGTCAATATCCTGATTTAAGGTCAGAGCTGAAACCACCTTAGGCAAAAACTTAGGATTAGTTCTCAGAGACACTCTGTCTCGGTGAAAAACAAATAAGGCTCCTTACACATCAGGGCATGAAGCTCAGAAATCCTTCTGGCTGAAGTAACTGCAACTAAAACAACGTCTTCAAGACAGAAGCGTGGCTTCTAATCACGGCTGGTTCAAAGGGAGGCGTGAGTTGCTCCAAAACAAAGAGAGATCCATGGAGGAATGGATCTTTAATAGGAGGCCTGAGGTGCAGCACCCTCTCAGGAACTCCCGAAGGTCCAGTTGAGCAATGAGTGCGGTGGCCCACCGGCTGGTGATAGCCGAAATAGCACAAAGGTGTACTTTAATAGGGAGTAGGCTAACCCCAAGTGAAAAGGGAGGAGGTGGTCAAGACTGCCCCACAGGGCAACCTAAGGAGAAAGGTCACGAGCCCGTGACCAAGACAGAATCTGCGCCATTTCATGGCGTAAGTAGCGTGGTAGCCGGCTTTCTGGCTGCAGAGAGTACCTCTGCAACCTCCTCACGAGACCCCATGCCGCATGATGGCTCGTCTCTAGGAGCCAAGCGTGCAGGTTCAAAGACCGCAGATCCGGATGTAATAATGAACCTTGCTCCTGAGACAGAAGGTGAGAACTGCTGCGGCAGTGGGAGTGGAGGTTCCGAGACAACTGCGCCAGCAATGGGAAAAAAGATTTGTCTGGGCCAGAATGGGGCTACCAGAATCAAGCGCGCCCGCTCCTGCACAGTTTGAGCAGAACTCTCTGGATCAGCAGGAAAGGAGGAAGGCGTAGAAGAACCTGTTCTCCCAGGAGATGGACACAGCGTCTTGCCAGAAAACTCCAGGCCCTGGATCTAGCGAGCAGAAATTGGGCAGTTTGCGTTGGATGGGGATGCGAATAAGTCTAACTCTGGGTTCCCCATCGAAGGAACAGATCCTCCGCGACCTCCTGAAGAAGTTCCCACTCGTGGACTCTGGCCTGGGAGCGACTCAGGCCGTCCGCAATCGTGTTGTCCACGCCGGGAACATGTACCGCGACTAGATTTGCGCCGTGTCCGATTACCCAATCCCACACTCTCATGGCCTCCCTGCAAAGGGGGTAAGAGTGTGCGCCTCCTTGTTTGTTGAGGTAGTACATTACCGCCGTGTTTTCCGTCTGAAGCAGGATGGTACACGGTGGGATTAAGGACTGGAAAGCCTGGAGAGCGTAGAGTACCGCTCTCATCTCCAGAACGTTTATGTGCAGATGAACTTCCAGGATTCCATACGCCTGAGACTTCACCCCATCCAGGTGAGCTCCCACCCAAGACCTGGGCGTCCGTGGTGAGGTAATCTCTGGGGACGGCGCTGCGAAAGGGCGCGCGTGAGAAAGCGACCGGGGCTAACCACCATTGCCAGTCCTGAATCACTCGTTTTGTGATTCTGACGGGTGCTGCAGATGGTCTTGCCTCTGGTCCCCTGCGCCTTGAGCATCCACTGCGTTAGGCGCATGTGGAGCTGCGAGAGGACCGTGGGAATGGCGCGCAGCCATGTGACCGAACAGCGAAGGACCAACCTGGCCGGGCGGTCTGATTCGCTGATAGGTCCTCTATAATGGACCTGATCGTTCCGCCCTGTCGCCTGGGAGGAAGGCCCTCCCTGGACCGTGTCCAGCACTGCGCCTATGAACTGCAGGTTCTACGGCGTACCAAGACCGACTTCTCCTGGTTTATCAAAATCCCGAGCAATCTGAACAGGATCTGAGTGTCCTGGATCGCTTGCAGAAGCGCCTCTCTGAGGCGGCCATGAGAAAGCCAATCGTCGAGTGCAGGGAACACATAGTGGCCCTTCCTCCTTAGAGCAGCTGCCACGACCGCCATGCACTTGGTGAAAACCCTTGGAGCGGATGACAGTCCGAGAGGAAGAGCCGGAATTGGAAATGGTGGCCTCTGAACTCGAGCGCAGGAACCTCTGATGCGCCTGAGCTATGGGGATGTGCAGGTAGGCATCCTGCATGTCTAGGGACGTTAAATAGGCGCCTTGTTTTAGCATGGGAATGAGACCGGAAGGGTCACCATTGAAACCTTTATAGCGACCGACAGGTTGAGGTTCGCAAGTCCAGAGGTGGACGGAGGTCCCTGTCTTTTGGGAACCAGGAAGAAGTGAGAATAATATCCCTTCCTCTCTGGTCCCCTGGGACAGATTGAATAGCTCCCTTGTCCAGAGAGCAATCACCTCTTGCCAAATCAAGTCGCGGTGTTGACCCGAGTATCGAGAGAGCAGGAGGCCTTGAAGGTGGGCGTTCTTGAATTCTAAAAGTGGCCTTTGCTGACCAATTGAAGAACCCACCTGTCGGTGGTTGTGCTTACCAACCCGATAGGAAGCGGGCAATCGACCCCCCGACAAACGTCCGTTGATCCTGGTGAGGGGCGGAAGGAGTCATGCTGTGGCGGCTGGGGGCCGCGGCTGGGTAACCTTGGAGGGCGTTGACCTCTGCCAGCGGGCTGCTTCCCTGGGATCTTGAGCCAGAGCCCCTATGCTGTGTGGCAGAGCAGGGGCTTGCCTCTGGAGTCCACCACAGCGGCCTTGGCTCCTCTGAGAGCCAGGCCTCGGCGTACACATCGCCTGGACTGTCGGACCTTTCCAGCCTCTTGCAGTTTGGTAATTACTCGTTCTGACAGTTACCAAACAACACCTCACCTTCAAGGTAGCGTCCAAAATGTTCTTCTGGACGTCTGGGGTGAAACCAGAGACAAGAGCCATGAGTGTCTCGAAGCATGCCTGAAGCAGCCGCCCTGGCTGACAGTGCCATGAAATCATCTGTGGCTCTGAGCACCTGGGTTCCACGTCTGAACCCGTCCAGAAGACCTGAAGCATCTCCTCCTTCTGCTCACCTTCCGGCAGCTTCTCAGCCGCCTCTAGCCCCTGTTCCCACAGGCGTTCTGGAACTGAACCATGTGGGTGAGATAGTTCAGAGACCTGATAAGCGCAAGTCGCGGAGCGTAAGTCGCCTCCCAAACGTCAGCTGTTTGGTTCTGGGTCGGTGTGAGAGCACTCAAATGCTGCGGTCTCTGGGACCCGATCATGAGAGCAGTAATGACCAGAGTCAGCCAGAGGTTGTTGAGATGAGTACTGGTCCTCCCTTGGGCCTGTACAGATCTATCCGCCTTCTTGGCATACCGCCGGAGCGAATCAGGGCCTTCCCGCACTGCATGTAGTGGCGTCCACAAAGTGTCCACCAAGGGTGGCACCACCACAAAGCTTAGGGTCCTTCTGCCGAAGATACTTTGCCAGGTGTAGTCTTTCAGGGTCAAGTTCCTCTCTGCTTCCCAACCCATATTCTCTGGATATGTCTAGGATATCCATGAAGGATGGATCGTCCGGAGGAGACCTTGGAGTCTCACGTGGGTCGGCGAGGAAGCGGACGGAGATGGAGATCTAGAAGAAAATAAGAAGATCCCGTAGCCTCCGGCGGGCGACCGGCGTCGCCTCCTGGATCTCTTGGGACTGGGCGACCCGGAGGCGGCGATCTGGACGGAGGTCTCCTTCTAGAATGCCTGCCCTGGGAGGGTCACAGGCTCCCTGGGGACGGAATACCAGCCGACCTCACAGGTGAAGGTGGGCCGGGGCAGAAACCACAGGAGGAGGAGGAGGTGGAGGAGGAGGAAGGACTGGGGTACCACATCCTTCCTGATAGTAGCCCACCAGTGAGTGAACAGGTCCTTCACCTCGGCCAGGACAGTCCGGCGGTCGGCTCGAGGGCGAGGCCGGACGTCGGGTCAGCGGCGGCACCACGGGACCTCGGATGGTGGGGGACCCAGGGGAGACTCCTCGTGGCAGGAGCGCCCGCCTGGACATCGGGCAGGCGAATCCTCCTCGATGGGGACTCCTGTCCGACCCGGCGTCCGGGCGCAGGAGCCCCACTCAGGCGTCGCGGACGTCGGTCCCCACCCGGCGTCCGATGCGATCGAAGAGGCCGGCGGCGGCCGACCGACCGACATCGGCTCAGAGGGCAGCTGGCGTCGACCGGCGGCGGTCTGGCGGCGCCCGGATCACGGCTTTCTCAGCGGGGTGAGCTCTAAGGTCTTCAGGGGAAGAGGAGACCGGGCGTCGGGGCCCGAGGCGAGCCCGACTTGTGGTGGTGGTGGTGGCGTTCCCCGACTCGCCAAGGCCTTTTGGGCTGAAGAGGAAGGCAGCGGCCTGGCGGTAGAGGCCTGAGCAGGGTGTGCGGGGAGTCGCGGCAGGCAGCGAAGGCCTGGCGGGCGAGGCCGGTCTGGCCAGACCAGACTCCAGGACTCGGAGGCCCAGACCGGCGACCCGGGTAGGATCCTGGACCTCTTCTTCTTTCCGCATGCGGTCGTCGAATCTTCCTTGGAGGCCATCGCTGAAGTTTTCCTCTAGAAGAAGGCTTGAAGGGCCTTCGCGGCGGATCCTGGTGCGGCTATTGAACCCCTGGCAGAGGGAGCAGGCCTTGGTATCGTGGTCCGGGCCTAGACACCTGGCCTTACGTTGGATCGGGTCCTTAAAAGGTATTTGCTTGCACTTAAGCACACTTGGAAGAATGCCGGTCGGAGAGGACATCAGACACTTATCTTGATTGAAGAAAAGAAATCTTCCTCAGAAAAGTGAAAAACTTCGAAAATTTTTGAAAACACAGCGGCGTAGCAGAACTTTACCGGAGGTTGTAGCATGCACTGTCGACGGCGGGAAAGAACTGGAGATTCTGGGCGGGACCGCCCCCTCTTATACCACGCCTGACGTCGGAGGCGGGCCGACGTCGGGGGTGGTCCCCACTGAAGATAGCTAGCTAGAAAATATCTCCGGGGTCCTGGCGCCTGCGGCTTCAGTCCTAATGGTGTAACCTGCTGCAAAAGCTGTATCTCAAAGTAAGATCAACCAGGACCCACAAGTAACCACGGAACAGTACAAAACCTAATAAACCCAAACCCCCAAAAGACATAGGACACAGGTATGTCAACAAAAGAAAAATTACTCACCTTAGTAATGTTGTTTCTTCTACTGGAGTCTTGCTGTATTCTGACATATGCAGTGATCTCCAACCTTTGAACTGCCCTGGAGAACAAAGCGTTAACTTTCCATACAGGGCATGGGCAGCTGAAACTCGAGCTCGGTTGAAGCCTCTGTCTGCTGTTGTTTAAACTCCAACCGTCAGATCTTCTGACGAGCTATACTCACTAGGCATTCTGTGTGGAAACTGTAAACTCACACTAGCCAACTGGCAACTAAATTTGTTAAAGGTTTTTTGGTTTCAAAGCAAAGACTCAAGTCAGGAAGCAAAAACAAAACAAAACACACACCCAAAATAAAGGAGGGTGAGAAAAAAAGGGCACCTCTAGGTGCCAACACTGCACCTGCCCACCCGCATCCCAAAAAAACGGTTCTGAGAGGGTGGGTGGGGGCGGTCCAGAATACAAGAAGACTCCATTAGAAGAACAACATTACTAAGGTGAATAATTTTTCTTCAAACAACATGAAGTCTTGCTGTATTCAACATATACTGAACCTCAAGCAGTACCTCCAAGGGAGAATGGACAGAACCTACTTGGGAATAGGCTCTGAAGTACTGCTGTGCCAAAGCGAGAATCACTCCTAGCCTGGATATCCAGAGGTAATGCTTGGTGAATGTATGGACTGTTTTCCAGGTGGCTGCTTGACAGATTTCTAAGATAGGAATATCCCTGGCAGCAGCCAGGGAAGCAGCTGTACCTCTAGTAGAGTGAGCCCTCAGGCCTGAGGGTGGGGTTCTACCCAATTTCTCATAGCAGAATTGTATACAAGAGACAATCCACCTGGCAACAGATCTTTCAATGGCAGGTTTGCCCATACCGACCTCCCCATAAGTGAGGAACAATTGGGGGGACTCAAACCTGTGACCCTTGGTGCGCTCTATGTAGTAGCTATGGTCTCTTTTTACGTCCAGGCTGTGCAACCTCCTCACCCCAGAGGAGGAGGAATGGTCAGTGAAGAAAATGAAAAGTGCGTACCTACCGTAATTCTTGATCTTCTTGGACGAGTCTCCAACACTCATTCACACTATTGGGATCTGCGCCCGGAGGCACTAGGACCCATCGGGAGCAAACTTTTGCTGGAGGTCGGGCCAGAGATGGCGCCATGAGGGCAGCCCGAGCTGGCTCGTCAGTGCTGACTATCTCAGCGTCGACCCTCCAACCGCCTCCGTACCTTTTTACCAAGGAGGTGCAGCGTAACTAACCTAGAAGGGTAGCCTAACCTAAAAACCGGACATAAGATAGTCCGGGCGACCCGTGTAAGAAGGGTCAACAAAGAAGTCTTCACGGCCTAAAGATTTGAGGCAGTGAAGACCAACAAGAAAGGTGAGCTCGGGGGATGGAGGGTAGGCGTGTGAATGAGTGGTGGAGACTGGTTCAAGAAGATCAAAATTACAGTGAGTCGTAATTTCATATCTTCCTGGACACAAGTCTCACCACTCATTCCCACTATGAAGTACCTGAGCTAATAATCCCCGAGAGGGCGGCAGGAGAGACCAAGAGCTCACGTTTCTAGGACAGAAGTCCACTGAGGATGGCTCTGCCAAAGGAAGAATGCCGTCTGGCATGGACATCCAGTGCATAATGTTTGAAGTATGCACTGAGCTCAGATGGCGCATTGCAGATGTCTGCGATGAGCGCGTTACGGTTCCGCTAGGGATACGCGACAGCTCTGGTAAGTGGGTAAACTCTGCCCTCCAACAACCTGCGTCATGGAATAGCAGTGGCGAAGAACACGCCACTAGCCATGATGAGATACATCTGATAGCAACAGGTTGACCAGCGGGTCTCACTGAAGAAATGAACAGTTGCTGAGCTTGCGAAAATCCTTGGTTCTATCAAGATAGAAACGCAAGGCCCTCTTAACATCCAAAGAATGGAGAGAACGTTCCCCTTCATTTTGGAAGTCCGCAAAATAAGAGGGAAGGACCAAAGGTTGGTTTAGATGAAATTCTGACACAACCTTAGGAAGAAATTTAGGATGGGTACGAAGAACTACTTTGTCCTTGTGGAACACAGTATACGGAGGGTCTGTGACCAGGGCATGTATCTCAGAGACCCTGCGGGCTGAGGTAATTGCCACTAGGAAGGCAGTCTTCCAGGTGAGAAATTTTAGCTCACAGGTAGCCAGAGGTTCGAAAGGTTTCCGAGTGAGCATGTCTAGCACAAGATTAATGTCCCAGGCTGCGACTGGACGTCTTGTAGGGGGTCTGGTATGCAGAATCCCTTAAGAAATCTCTTAACCATAGGCAACTGAGCCAGAGTTAAGAAATAACGGCTCATGATCGCTGAAATGGCACTAAGATGAACTTTGACTGTAGAGTACTGCAGACCCGAATTTGAGAGGTCCAAAGGTACTCCAAAACCTTATCTGGTGGACAGGAAAAGGGATTTAAAGAGGACTTTGCACACCAGAGCGAAAAACGCTTCCACTTGGCTGTGTAAGTTTTCTGAGTGGCTGGGTTCCGTGCAGCCAGAAGAATATCTGAAACTCTTCGAGAGACATTGAACCGGTTTACTTCGACCTCTTCAGGAGCCAAGCATGAAGGCGAAGTGATCTCAGGTTGGGATGGACCACCGGTCCCTGAGTCAAAAGGTTCATCTGCAGGGGAAGTGGTCTTGGAGGAACTGCCAACATATTGTTGAGTAGTGGAAACCACAGCTGCCGAGACCAAAAGGGAGCAATGAGAATCATTTTGTCCCCCTGGGATTCGAACTTGGGGAGTACCCTCTGAATCAGAGGAAGAGGGAGAAAGGTGTAAAGAAGGCGTTTTGTCCACTGTAGCCTGAACGCATCCTGACAGAAAATGCCAGGCCCTGGATTTCTGGAGCAGAAGAGAGGCAGTTTTGCGTTGAGTGGGGATGCAAAAAGGTCCAGGTCTGGAGTTCCCCACTCTTCGAATAGTGACTGAACTATGGTTGAGTCGAGAGACCACTCGTGAGGGTCTGTTTCTGTTCCGCTGAGACAGTCCGCCAGTTCGTTCTGAACACCTGGCAGGTAGACCACTTGAATTAGAGCCTCGTGCTCCAAGCACCATTCCCATACCCTCATTGCTTCTCTGCATAAGGGGTAAGAGTGAGCACCGCCCTGCTTGTTGATGTAATACATCACTGCTTTGTTGTCCGTTTGAAGGAGAATGTTCTTGTAACACAGAATGTCCTTCAAAGCTCGGACACATAAAGGACAACTCTCATTTCTAGGGGCGTTTATGTGGAGCTGGGACTCGACTTGAGTCCACACACCTTGAGTGGAGAGCCTGACAGTGAGCTCCCCACCCCATTAGGGATGCGTCCATGGTAATGGAGATCTGATGGTCCAGAGGAGCAAAGGGATACCCCTCGAGGAGATTGCTCTCTTGGGACCACCAGGTGAGTGACCTCCTTAAGGGCTCTGTCACCTTGATGAGATAGAACTGCGGGTGAGCGGTTGGTTCTCATGTGCAGACGTGCTAGGGGTACAGTGAACACTGAGGATGCCATGAGGCCTAGCATCCGTTGCATCGAGAGAGCTGAGACTGAGCTGTTTTCCCCGATGTGATGGGCCATCTGAAGGCTATCGTTCCTCCTGTCTTCTAGAAGAAAAGCCTTCGCACAGGAGGTGTCCAGAAGAGTCCCTATAAAAAGGAGCCTCTGGGAGGGCTGCAGTTGCGATTTCTTGAGGTTGAGCAGAACTCCCATGGACGTAAGGCAGCGCGAGGCCGTCTCCATGGCATCCAGAGTCCCTTGCCTGGAAGGGCTTGCAAAGCCAATCGTCCAGATGAAACACCTTAATTCGACCTTTCAAGTGCGCTCGAGAACTGCACAACATTTTGTAAAAACTTCTGGCGAGGATAGCCAAAGGGCAGGACTCTGAACTGATAGTGCTGTCCCAGAGCCACAAACCTCAGGAATTTGTGATGCCTCGGGTGAACAGGAATGTGCTGGTATCGTCCTGCATATCTGGGAGGCTAACCAGTCGTGTTGGTGGAGCAGAGGTAACAGGGTTCCCAGAGAAATCATTTGAATTTCTCTTTGGGGAGAAATTTGTTTAGCTTTCTGAGATCTAGAATGGGGCGCATACAGGCTTCTTTGGAACCAGAAAGTAATGGGAGTAGAACCCCGTGTTTCGTTGGTGCGTTGGCATCACTTCTACTGCCCTGTTGTTCAGAAGGCCCTGAATCTCGGGCGAAGGTCTGACTGAAGGGTTGACAGCCTGGGCTGCCGTTTGGGGGGACGATCGGGGTCTCCACAAGATTGAGTGAATACCCCTCGCGAATTATCCGAAGGACCCATTTGTCTGAGGTTATGGACTTCCACTGGTTGTAGAAGTGCATCAGACGACCTCCCACCGGAGAGGAAAAGTCCACCTCGGGCAGCTGAGATGGAACTTGGGCTGGCAATTCATAAGGTAGCGCTGGGCGCTTTGGGCCCTTGCACTTTCTGTTGCGCCTTCTTTTGAGGCTGGGCAGGTTGATTCTTATGGAAACTTCCTCTGCCTCTGCCTCGAAAGGACTGGCGATTATGAAACTGTCGTTTACTGGCATGCCCTCGAGAGGGGGCAGAAGGGGGCTGAGCCAACTCAATGGCTGACCTAGTCTTTTAAGTAGCTTCTAGAGCTTGCTCTACCTGAGGACCAAAAAGATATGCACTGTCAAAGGGCAATGCCATCACCTGCTGCTGCGCATCATTCGTAAAGCCCGAAGTGCGCAGCCAGGAATCGCGGGTGCAAATACCAGCAGCCGCTGAACGGGAAGCAGTGTCAAAAGCATCCATGTCTGCTTTAACCTGCTGGTTATTAGATTCAATACCTCTGGTAATGGTTTGAAGAAGCTCTGGCTTTGAATCCGACTCCGGCAGAGCTTCAGCGATCAGTTTAATAGAATGCCACAAGATATACTCATACTGAGAAAAATAGCCTTGTTAACTGTGTCGCACACTTAGAGTAGAAGCAGCAAAGACTCTCTTGCTAAGGTGTCTATCTTCTGAGATTCTTTGTTAATAGGTCGAGCTGTAGTAGCATGGAAGAACAACCTTATCATTCTCTGCCAGGACTACAATAGGATCATAAAGGCTTGAGATGCCAAAATGGGATGATCCTTGGGGGCTGAATATTTCCTATCAATGGATTTAGCCACCGAAGGGGTAAGAGCAGGATTATTCCATACCATTTGAGACAGCGTCTCGAAGGAAGGCTGAATCAGAGAAGTCAAATCCGTAGGGATCTCCGAGGCATGAAGATATTGGAGTCTCAACAATTTCCCTGGATCGATGTCTGTAGTCTGGAGAGAAAGTGTGGAACTCAGAGTTTTCAACAGAGACTTAAAGTCTAGGTCCTCGACCACAGGCTCTGCAGCAGTAATAGATCAGCTACGTCACTTCATCACCCAACCGAAGGTCTGGGTCGAGCTCAAGTCATCTCCTGACAGTCAGAAGGGACTGTATGGACAGAAGGAATGAAATTCAGAAGAGGAGGAAGAAGAGCAAGTGAAAGAGGTCCCAAGAGCTGGCGGCGCGGGAGGCGCACTGGCACGAGAAACGGCATGAGGCCACGTGGCGCTGAGAAGCCGCACGGTGCCGAGGACAGCGCCGAGCGCAGAATCAACGCCGAGGATGGCACCGAGAGGCCACACGACGCCGAGGGCGCCAAAAACAGTCCCAGACTCCGGAAAACAGGTTTTGAAGGAAGAAGAGCAGGAGATAAGGGCATCGGTGTGGCCCCCTGCGCCGCAGCCATGTGAGGGGGGAAACACCTGAGCGCGGAGTCAACGGCACCGAAGAAGGTGCCGCGTGACCAGGAAGGTCAAACGCCCTACCTGGTCGCCCACAGAGCCGAGGCCCACGGCGGCCGAGCCAGGTAGCAGAACCAACCTCCGAGCCCATTGCTCCATAGGCGGCCACTGATGAAACTGCTCATCTGAAGACCTACCTGCAGGCGGGTGAGGGCTCTGATGTCAAAGCCGTCGGCTACCAGAAGCAGAGGTTGGCGACTCGAAGGAGGAGACTGGCAACTAACCCGATAATCGGCGTCTATGCGCAGACATATGAAGGCGACCTCGGTGATACCTTCTCTTTTAGACCTGTGGGCGAAGAAGAGCTCGAGGCGAGCAGTTCCGAGGTGCAATCGTTTATTTTATGCTTCGGGGCCGCCCATCCCCCAGGCACTGGACTGACCATTGTCAGACCCTCCCTCCGGAAGGCGGACCAGACCCAGCCCGACTGACTGAACAGCTTTCATCTGAAGTCTCCTACCGTCACCTGACCTGCTCATGGTCGACTCCGTCAAGGTGAGCTGAGACTTCTTTATTGTATTATTTCAAAATAAGAATAAATTTAAGCAATACTGTATCGAGATAATACTACAAAATAATAAAACTGCAAACTATGCTGCTAGTTTGAAGTTTGACTCCACAGGCGAGCGGCGTCGTCACTGAAGTGCTTACGGCCGGTGGGAAAAAAGGAACTATGAGGCGGTTGGAGGGTCCAACGCGAGATAGTCGATACTGCGAAACTAGGGCTCATGGCGCGCCGTTCCTGCAGTGCCATCTCTGGCGCCGACCCTCCAGCAGAAAGTTTGCTCCGATGGGTCCCTAGTGCCTCGGCGCAGATCCCAATAGTGTGAATGAGTGGTGGAGACTTATGTCCAGGAAGATCAGGGAGACACAGACTGAATAAGGTGGAAATCTGAAACCACCTTAGGCAAATACTTCCTGTTAGTTCTTGAGGACCACTTTATCTCTATGGAAAGAGATGAAATCAGGCTCCACTGACAGGGCTTGCAATTCACTAATGCGCCTGGCAGAGGTAATGGCTACAAAACACAGTTTTTCAAGTCAAGTACTTAAGCTCTGCAGAGGACAAAGGCTCAAAGGGGTTGCATTAGCTGAGCAATGCAAACATTAAGGCCCCAAGCAGGAGCAGGGGTCCCTGAAGGGAGGATTGGTGTGCAACAATCCCTTAAAAATTTCAAAATACAGGATGGGCTGATAGAGAAGAGGGCTTGCCTACTGGCACAAAAGCAGAAACAGCTGCCAAATGTACTTTTGAGTGTAGCTGGTCTGAGTCCCAAGCCATTTAGATGAACCATATAGTCCAGGACTGTAGGCAATCCAGCAGATTCTGGAGAAATATGCTTACTAGAGCACCAAACAGTGAACCTTTTCCTTTTGGAGTTGTAAGTCTTTCTGATAGAAGGCTTTCGAGAAGACCTAAGAATATCCAGAACACCCTGAGAGAGGTGCAGATCAGCAAACTCTAACTCTTCAAGAGCCAGGCCCTAAGATTGAGAGATTTGAGATTCGGATACCAAATCCTTCCCTGAGAGGATGTCAACAGGTTGTAATTCCTGGGAAGAGACAGGGAAAGGTGGACTGCTAAGGACAGCAACAGTGGATACCAGGGCTGTCTGGCCCAGTCTGCAGCAATCAGAATCACTTTGCACGGTTAAGACCTGATCTTGACTAGCATCTTGAGCAGGAGAGGGAAGGGGGGGAAGCATATAGGAACTTCCCTTCCCAATTGAGAACCAGAGCATCCAGGGGGACTGAGCCCAAGACTGGGGGTCTGCAGCAAAAGAGAGGAAGTTGGTGATTGTCTGGGGCTGCAAAAAGATCTTATCTGTGGAGTGCCCCATCTGGAGAAAATCACCTTCAAAATTAGGGGATCTAGGGACCATTCGTGGTGGCCCTGAGATATCCTGCTGAGAGCATCTGCTAAGACATTGTCCTTCCCTGGGAGGAGAACGGCTGTCAGAGAAGTTTGCAGGGAATAGGCCAGAGACCACAACTTCATTGCATCTGTGCAGAAGGCCGTAGACCGAGTGCCCCCTTGCTTGTTGATGTACCACATTGTGGTGGTATTGTCTGTTCTGATCTGGACTACCTTGATCTGAACAGACTTGGAAAAAGCTTGCAGTGCCAGAAACACTGCTCTGAGTTCCAAGAGACTGATGTGAAGTAGAGACTCTTGAGGTGACCACAGCCCTTGGGTGGTAAGATCCCCTAAGTGGGCTCCCCAGCCCAAGAGGGAGGTGTCTGTGGTGAGAATTAGTGAATGAGACTGAGTGACAAAAGGAACTCCCTGCCTTAAATTGTCCTGATCCTGCCACCACTGCAAAGCCTGGATCAGGGTTCGAGTCACTGGGACTAGTTTGGTAAGGAATCCTTTCTCTGGGACCAGAAGGCTCTCAGATGGAACTGAATGTCCCTCATCTGAAATCTTACCCCTGGACCACTGCTGTTGGCGCTGCCATGTGGCCCAGGAGCTGCAAGTGCCTTGCTGGTGAGACACCTGAAGGGTAAAGAAAGGCCAGTTCTAGTAGTGTCCTTGCCCTGTCCAGGGAAGGCCTTCTCTTATTGTATCCAGCTCCGCCCCTATAAAGGTGAGGAGCCTGCGGCTCAGAACTGACTTTGGAAGGTTTGGAGGAATCCTAAGGAAGTGAGCAGTTGCTGAGTTATCTGAAGATGTGACTTGACTTGGTCTGGAGAATGACCCACTATAAGCCAGTCGTCCAGGTATGGAAAGATGGAGATCTTTTTCTCCTTGGAAAGCAACCACTACTGCAGGCACTTTGTGAACACCCTTGGGGCTGATGTTAGACCAAGGGCATTGCTCTGAATTGATAGTGGCCTGAGGGCAACTCAGCCTGAGACACTTTCTGTGGGAGCACCTGATGGGAATGTGAAAATAGGCATCTTTGAGGTCCAGGGAGGCTAGCCAGTCCCCTGGCCTTAGAGAGGGCAGAATTACTCCCTGAGTCACTATTTTGAACTTTGGCTTTAAAAGGTGCTTGTTTAGATATCTCAGATCCAGGATGGGCCGCCATTCTCCTGTCTTTTGGGGGGTTAGGAAGTACCTGGAGTACAATCCTTTGCCCCTGTGTAGGGTAGGAATCCTTTCTATGGCTCTGAGAGCCAATAGGGAAGAAACATCTGCCTCTAGGGCAAGGGCCTCTGATGGATTTGCAGGTGGAAAGGATCTGGTTCTCATCTTGGGAAATTTTTTGAAGCTGAGAACCAGTCCCTGGCTTACTACTTCCAGGACCCACTTGTCTGATGTTAAAGACTTCCAGTCCTGGACAAAGTAAGCCAGCCTGCCCCAGGTATTGGAGAATCGGCCGGGCAGACCCATCAGGGTGTCTGCTTGGCAGGGGCTTTAGGCTGAGGGGTGGAAGCAGGCCCGCTCATACCCTGTCTGCCTCTTCCTCTAAAGAACCTACTCTGAACAAAAGCAGAAGAGGAGGCCTGGGCTTGGTAAAAAGGCCTTTGAAAGGACCTGCCCCTGCCCCTGGAATGCTGCCTCTGAGGAGTGGCTTGCCTTTTGTTTGGCCTGAGCACTCCTGTAGGTGGTCCTGTACTCGTCCATCTTCTTCATGTAGTTCTCCGTCTGCTCCCCAAACAGAAAATTACCAATAACAGGAAAATCCATGGCCTTAGCCTGGGTATCCTGTGATAGGCTAGTACATCTGAGCCAAGCCATCCTCCGAAGGGCCACAGATGTAGCTATGACTCTAGATGAAACATCATTGGAGTCACGGCAGCATGAAATTGCACCTTGGATGCCTCAATCCCATCCACAACCACCGCTCCAGCTCCTGGCAAGCTGGTCAGGGGGCCTGTTTAGCTAGAGCCAGCACAGTGTCCCACCTGGACTTCTGGTATCTAGTTGTGTAGGCCATATAGTTAGCCTGCCTGAGTCCCAAAGATACTGCCATGTACTGCTTCTTTGCCATGGCATCAATCCTCCCGGAGTCCTTATCTGGGGGGTGTGAAGCCAAAGGAATATTTGTCTTATCACAGGCAGCAGCCTGCACTACCCCAACATGGCTGCACTGCTGGGAAAGGAACTCCGTGACTGAGCCTGAAAGAGCATACCTCTTGTCCATTCTTCTGTCCACAGGAGGTATGAAATTAGGAGTTTTTAGAATTTTAAATGTCTGTTTCCCAAAAGATTTATGGAGGGGAATAGACAATCTCCTGGACTCTGGGATGTCCATCATCTCAACAAAATCAGACTCCTCCTGATCCTCTACTGCTTCTTCCATAGGAAGCTGGAGGGTTTCAGCCACTTTCTTGTAAAACATAAAGTGGGAAGGGGACAAAGAGAGCCTAGCAGGAGAAACACCTGAAGGTCTGTCTGGGGAGATGTCCGGGTCAATAGGCACATCCAGACTTTCATAATCACCATCATCATCATCTTCATACTCTCCCTCCTCCTCCTCCGGTTCATAAAATTCTTCTAAAGTATAATCCGGAACTGGGGGAACCGACCGAACTGAGCCCCTGACAGATGGTGCCAGTTCGGCCGGAACCGAAGTTAGCGATTGAATTATCCTTATCGCTTTGGCAATCTCATCAGTGGTCGGAGAAAGAACTTGTGGATCTGAACTGGATGATTTATCCCTTTTCTTTCTTTAAACCGGAACCGACTCCTCAGAATCGGTTCTCCTTTTGCCCAAAGAAGTTTTGCCTTGGTCAGAGGGCACTCCTTCTGGTTCGGTCGGAACCGAACCGGGCAGGCCATCCAGGTCAGCGGACTTCTCAGCCTCCCTTTCCCTCAGTCTACCTACTCTCTTATCCAGGGTAGCTTTGGGAAACTTTTACAAATTGGCAGTCTGAATTGGTGGTCAAACCCCAGACAATAAACACAGGTGGTGTGGGGATCAGCCTTGAGCTTCCCACACACACTGATCTTGAAACAGTGGGCCCGTTTTTTCTTGGGTTTTCTCAGACATGGCCAATCCTAACCAAAACTTACCCTTTTTTCGGCAATCCGCCAGGCAAGACACCCCTATCCGTTCCTGACCGTGTTACGGGTCTTGGAAAAAAACGTAATGAAATCCGTTTTTTTTAGAACCGATACAGACCGGTTACCACACTCCAATAAAGACAGAAGTTTTTTACACAAACCTGATCGGTTCAAACCAAACCGATCCAATGTTTACAAGTTTCACACAGAAACTAATATAGAAAAACCTATATAGTACTCATGGTACCACAGACAGAGACTTAAACCGACAGGTTCAGAAGCAGAAATTCGGTTGAAACCGAGCGAAAAAATGACACTTTAACTGACTTTTTTGAACCGAGCAAAGGAGAGAATCTCCGGAGCAACTGTTCAGTGAGGCGGAGTAAAGAATCTGACGGTTGGAGTTTAAACAACAGCAGACAGAGGCTTCAACCGAACTCGAGCTCAGCGTTCCATGCCCTGCATGGAAAGTTAACTCTTTGTTCTCCGGGGCAGTTCAAAGGTTGGAGATCACTGCATATGTCAGAATACAGCAAGACTTCATGTTGTTTGAAGTATGTAAAATTCAAAAAGTAAACAACAATGGCAGGATAACAACAGGAGCAGTAACACAAAGGAAAAGCTGGCCTAAAACAGCAGCAAACAGGGAAATAAAGAAAGGAGAACAACAGAATAAGCAAAGAAACAGTATAACTGGCAGGAAACTGAAAGAGCTGTAAAACATGGTCAAACACAGGAGATGCAAGGCAAATGGGAAACCACATGCAATATTTACATATGTATGGGGGCAGTGGAAACGAAGAGTAAGGGCATAGGGAAGTGGACACAGGGAGCAAAGGAGGACTACTGAATGGGACAAACAGAGGGCAGGCAAAGGGGGCGGGAAGCAAAACAAGACAAATGGAGACAGTTATGACTGGGTGCTGGAGGGTGCCAGCAGCCATTCTTCGAGGATGGAAGCTACCCTCCTGGTCTTGGCAATGAGGACAGCCTGCTGTTCTATTAGTATCCGCTGCTGCTGTACCATTCGGCACAGGAGCACATCCCTCCCTTCGGACTCCTCCGGACTGGTGGCCCACAGTGATTACCGGTGTGGACCTACAGGAGAAAGGGGGACCATGTCAGGATGGGACACCAACACAGAGGCACAGTGCAAGCCCATGTGGTACCAGATGGGCGGACAGAATGTCCCAACAACCATGCCCATGTGGCAGTACAGAACAATGCACACCTGTCACGCGCCTGCAGGACGAGGCCGGAGGACACAGGCAGCATGCACCACTCCAAGGTACACGGACAGGTGTGGATGTATGCCGACACCACAGCACAGTGGACACCACACAGCGTAACAGTGCAAACAGACAGCCAGTCCCTCAGATGTCAACGACAATGGGACAATGCACGACATATACATGGGATGACGAATGTTGGGACATCCTGCCCAGAGGAACAGAGCAATGATACACAACACAGAGGACACCCATCAGAGAAAGGGGCACAGCCACAACATAGCACGATGCCATGCAGCCTGCACCGTAGCAGAGCATGGCATGTGGTGGTGCAGCACACACAAGGCAGACATGCATGGCCACACCTATGTAACACAGGGACTAAGGCCATGGGCCACCGGTCGCAGGACAGCAGTAGGCCGAACACATGCCCAGCACAGTGCCACACAGGTGGGTGGTGGGAACACCTGCTGCAGGGGCGGAAACACAGCACACTATGCTACTACAGTGGACCATCCCCTGCACTCCACCCCCATGCATGACCGGTGTACAAACACCAGGCACTGTAGGGACTGGAGACCACCAGCCAGCAGAGGAACATGCCCCCCACAACACAGCTGTATACAACAGGCACACATGGCGGGCACAGCCACGCAAGCCCATATGGCACTAGGGCCTCACACAGCCACCCCCCCCAACAGGCACTTTGGACGGCCACTGCCCATCCCGTGCCAAGGCCCACCATTCCATACCAGTGGCCACAGTGCAATGCCCACACACCAGCAGGGTGAAGCAGTCACCGTGCCACCCCGCAGCCCCTGAAATGTGCAGTGTGAACACCACCGGCATGCACCTACAACACGCCTTGCAGTACCTCTGAACTCTAGACAAGGAAATGTGAATAGCACATGCCATGTGAGCAGCGAACAGTCAAACAGGGGCTATATGGCAGCAACACACGCCGAAGCATGTAGGCCTACACAACCCCAGAGGCACAGTGTATGATTGCTGCCCACCCAGACACATGCTACCCTGCCACATCAGTGGCCAACACAGTACCATGCTGCACATACCATGGTACCAGGTAGACAGCTGGGCACAAGGCAGGAACAGCACTGTCAGCCCATGGAAAGACCCAGCTATGTCACAAGCTGTGCAGTGTGTAGAAAACCAGTGTACTCAGGTAATAGGGCTGAGCATCAAGGCTACTCTCCTCCGCCCGCTGAAGCATTGGCGGCACCCTCCGCCCGTCCCTGTTGGTACCCTGAGCGCCCTGCTGGTTCGTGCTCCCTGTTCCGGTCCAGTCACTGCGCTCTGCAGTGGAAAGCAGGAACAGCACCGTTACTGCAATGTGAGCCCCCACAGTATGCCATAGCAGTGTCCATGGTACACAACCCTCCGTCACCGTTCACATGGCACAGAGCACGCACAAGTGCCCCCCATGCAGGCACTCTGTGTCACCAATGCCATGCCATGCCCTGGACAGGCGATGCCACAATGGCCCATTGCATGGGCACCATGCACACAGGGCAGCATGGCTTGGCAATAGTGCCGTGGACCACGGCCACATGCAGGCAGCCAGTGGCATGGCACACACACAGCAGTGATGGTGTGCCGTACGCCAAGGCCCCAACCATACCGCAGGTCGCCAGTGTGTACAGCATGCACAGCTGTACGCAGCCCACTGCCATCATATGTGAGCACAGCAGACAAGGTTGGGGGTCAGGTGTGGTGGGTGTATGCAACAACTGGAGGTGGTATGGTCCATGGAAGCGACAATGTGCACCACACAACATCCAACACTCCAGAATCTCTGGGTGGCTGGCAGTTCCCACATCCTCGCACCCATACAACTATGGACCCCGGCACAAACAGCACATGTCGCACATATGTACCCAATGACACCGGCAATGTCCAAGAGCCCCCCTTGGCAGGTATATGTGTGGGGTGTCAGGCAGACACACAGGCACCCCACCCAACACACTGACACGCCCGAGAGACTGCAGCCATACACACACACACACACACATGACACCTGGGCGATGTGCTAGCCATCACCTACCTGGCATAGGCACTGTCCCATCATGCACCGTCTGTCAGTACCGCTCAAGCTGCTGCCACTGCCTGTGCCACAGGTCCACATACTGGTGCCGGCATTTATCCCATCGCATGGGATGCCTGTCCTGGCGGAAGGTGGTGGGCAATGGTGGCCCACACCTGGCGCTGTGGCAGGTCCCCTCCCAGACCTCCAAAACAGGCGTGGGTGCCTCTGCTGAACCAGGTTTGCCGTCTCCACATCACCCCAACACCTGTCCCTCTATACCACTGCCCTCTGCCTACAGCATCCAGACAGGATCACACACATGGAAAGTGCTATTAATGTGACACTGGGGCACACCCTGCACCTGTACACACCATCTGTGACTAGCACCGCGCTGCCGTGCGCACTATCATGGTGCAACCCGGAAGTCTGCGCAGTCGCATCGCCAACCTACCCGACCCTGGTGCAGTCGCATACGCATCGCTGTGCTGCCCATAAGCAGACATAAGCGGCACAACACTGTGCCCTGCAGCACTCGCACATGCGCAGGGTTTGTGCAATGGCACTCAGCATGGCACTAACGACAGCAACGTGCAATGACACAGACAGATAGCCCGGCGCTAGTCCTTTGCCCAGAGCTTTCCATTTGCCCCGCGCTAACAAAAGCCACATTCAAAGCGGCTATGAAATTAGGGTACTTGTGTATGTAGAGGGAAAACAGGGTGATTATCATATCATTGCAGCCTCATTTGCATGCCAAACAGGCCTGATTGCCCAGCAGGGCTATTTAAGAACAAACAATTGCTCCACCTGTGTTGCTGATAGGGACTGCAGTGTTGTGCATGTTTGAGATAGGCAGCACTTTAGACAGCAGGATGTCCCGGGAGGGACAGCAGCAGCAGGCGGTTTGTACAGCATGCAGGCCAGTCCGCAGTAAAGGTACAGGGGTGTGGGCTTGGATACACATTCCACACATGTGTACAGTTGTGCATGGTGCATACAACAGTACAGGCAGCTGGACTGTTGGCAGACACACGACACAGTGCTGGGCCTGTGCTGTACATGGCCCATGGAGGGGGTGAGCTGGCAGTGCCGTCCCGTCCTGGGGTGCACACCATGGTGGTCGCATGCACAGCATGTTCAAAATGCTGCTGGGCATGCCTGGGTCAACCACTGTGCAGGCTGTGTCCCAGGGGGCGCTGGACTCGGCCTGTACACCCACAGCTGCCTGCCTAGTCCCCTGGGCCCGACAGGCCTCATATGGGACTGCGGGCACACAATGCACCGTCCATGCCACCATGTGCTGCCAGCACAGAGGACACACATGCCCCAGGTCTGTGGCATGGGCACTGCAGACAGTGGCTGTACAGGCACTGCTGAGCACGCCATGTGGAGGTGTGCGGCCATCCCTAGCACTGCGTGGTGCGGTCTGCATGCACTGTTCCAGCTGCATGCAGGGCCGGGCAATGCTACAGCTGTGCACACATCATATGCCACTGTGTGTAACATGCGCAATTTCCTCTGTCCCACACAGGTGGCCTTGGGACAGGAACAGCTCTGGGCCCCAGATTCTCTGGGGACAAGCTCAGGCCTAATACATGCAGTGAAGGAGAGGAGCTTGTCCTGCCAAGGAGTAAGTCAATGGATGCTGCTGTGGGGTGCATATGGGAGAGATCATGGCAGAGGTGAATGCCGTGGGTGTCTGTGGCTGTAGCAGTGGCGCAGTCAAGCGGTGGAATGACCTGCTGCACCGAGTCAAGGAGGAGGAGGCCCAGCGACTGCGAGAAACGGATGCATACGGGTGGGGACCACAGACCATCGAGCAGCAGGGTGAGACCCACCGATGGCCTTAGTTGCCTCTGCCCAGAGACCAGTGGTGGTTGGTGGAGTCGAGGGTGGCAGGTGTGAGACACCTCTCCATCACCTAGGGCAGGTATGTCTGTAGTATGTGTCCACTGCTGCCTGGCCGACATCGACGGAGCTGTGATACCCCTTCCTACTGTCATGGTGCATGCTGGTTGCATACATGGGTGTGTCACAGTATAGTTGTAGTGTGTGCTGCTGGGTGTGCATGTGCTGGCGGTGCACAGGTGCAGGTTGTTGGCAGATGTGCATTGGGAAGGGGTGTGTGCATGGCAACATCGCCTGCATCGCATAGGCTGCACTGTTGGGTGTGCACAGGCGGCTGTGGGGCAACCACTGCTGGAGGTGCATGTGGTGGTGGTGGTGTGTTTGCTGTCTGTGCACTGTGCGGACACTGATGCCATCTCTGTTCCTTGACAGTGCTGGATGCCCGGCAGGCTGTGACTCAGGAGGTGCCTGGCACAGCAGCGGCTGGGAGGTAGAGATGGCTGCAGAGTGCGGCCATCAACATCGGGCATGGGTGTCATGCAGGTCTTGCAGTGGTGGCTGGGCGTGTGGCGGTCAGTGGCCATGGAACACAGGTGGATGATGGCGCTGCTGGATCGTCTGAGGATGCTGCTGCATTCCTGGAGTCCTTTGGCATTTATGAGGATCGCAGGTGGAGGACCTGAGCGGCGAGCAGGTGGTCATTCTCACCATTACAAGTGACCATGGCTCAGAGGCAGTGCAGGACAATACCCTACCAGTGGGCGGGCCTTTGTGTGGAGACCTTGGGGTGGGACCAGCAGGGGACACACACACAGAGCAGCATTGGGGATGGGGGGTGCACAGGTACATGGCGCTGTCCAGCTCATGGCTGTCGGCCATGTGGTTGGCCAGTGTGCCCTGCTGAACATGAGCCACCAGCCATGGGGCATGCAGCCAGCCCAGCAGCATGACCCGACCCCTGCATGCCCACAGCAGCAGACTGTCCATCAGCAGCTAACACCACTGGCACGTGCACAGCCACCCCACTACGCCCAACAGCAGCCACAACCTCCACCCACAAGGCAGGCCGGCGCCGCTCACCCAGCACAGGATGGCCAGAGTTCACGGTCCATGCTCCAGGCGGCCCTAATATCACAGCATGTGGCCCAGCTGGACCTGTATGAGTTCTGCAGGAAGGTGCGCCATGAGCTGTCCCAGCTGCGGGACACGGTGAGCTCCACCCTTGCCCGTGCTGAGCAGCAGGTGGAGGAGCGGATGACCTGCATCCTTGCCACCATCGACTGTGGCTTTGGGGGGCTCACCACCACTGTGCAGGACCTCGCGGATGTGCTGCGGGAGACACTCACGGTGGGCCTACAGGGTGCACCAGGACTACAGCACGGCCATGCCACACGTGTGCACCGGCATGCCACCGGTGCATGCAGGGTGGGCAGAAGCTCTTCCACACCTGCATCACACCTCCATAGGCCTCCTGCAATGTCACGGGCACCCACCCTCCACACCTGTGCCTGCACCTTGGCGAGGTCACAGGCGTACTGCCCTCCCAACCTCGCCACAGTCCACCCAGACCATGTCCTTTGCACAGAGCACGCCTAGCTCAGTGACATGCACACAGAGGGGTGCATCGTTAGCGGAGTGACAGGTGCCACTGATGCGCACCACCTCCATGCATGGTGTGCCCACGTCTCATACACATGCACACTCACGCATGCTCATACCACCCTGGTCCCCTGTGTGCACACACACCTCCACACCCCATGTTCTGTCACACGCCACCCCACCTGTCGACACGTGCGCACACCATAGCTGTACACTCTGCACACCTGCGTGATACGCACTTCACACCAGACACTGCACTATGTCACTACATTACACTACCAGTGTGTACATCACCAGAGTGGCTCACTGTGTACACTGTACTGAGTGTTCACTACTATTAAATGCACTGTTCATGACATGTTTGTTGTCTGTGTTGTGTTTACTCACCGTCCCCTCAGTGCTAGTGTCTGGATGTTGCTGCTCCTGTACTCCAGGGCCCTGCGAGGATCCCGCCTCTTGAGCTGCTCTACTATCCCCCTGACCTCTGACTCTGACTCACTGTCAGACTGTTCCTCAGGTTCAGGTGCACATATCCCATGGTTGAGCACCATGTTGTGTAGCATACAACATGCTAGGATGATACAGCATACCTCCTGGGGTCTGTACTGTGAGGCACCGCCTGACTGGTCTATGCTAGGAACTGCATTTTAGCATCCCAAAGACCCTCTCTGATGTTCCTGGTTGCAGCATGTTCCTTGTTATACCATTCCTCGGCCACTGTGGCTGGCCAAGGTACAGTGTAAGCAGCTAGAGTTGCAGGGATGGCACTGTCCCTGTGGAGAGATGGCACCTGTTAGTGTTGCTGTCATGCTCTGTGCCCATTGCTGCTATGTATCTCCAGTGATGCTGTCCCACCACCCCCGCCCCACCCTTCCCTGGCTACCCATGCCTGTCCCAGTCTCCCTGTGCTTTTCCCTGTCGTGACTGCCCATACTCACCAACAAGGTGCCCACTGGGTATCCTGCCGCCTCAAAAGGCCTGCCACAGCGGGACTGGTGCCACTGCCGGGTACTATGCAAGACATTGCTGATGCGCTCTGTCACATCGCACACCACCTGGAAATTGATGGAGTGGTAGCCTTTCCTGTTCACACAGATGTCACTGCCATCGCCAGGTGGTTCAAGGATGGGGACATGAGTGCAGCCAATGGCACAGAGTATGGCTGGTAGGTTCGCAACTGGATAGAATTGCTGCATGGTTTCTCTGCGCTCGGCTGCTGTGCTGGGGAAATACTATGAACTCACCAGTATGTGGCAGAAAAGCATCAAGGAACTGGGTCAGGAGGCGTGACATGCCAGACTGCGATACTCCGATGGTGTCCCCTGTTGGGCGCTGGAATGCCACGGTGGTTAGGAAGCACATCACTGCCATCACCTTCTCCTCAACTGACATGGTATAGATACACCTGGTGTTGGGCTGCAGCTGCTCATGCAGGAATTCGCAAAACTGCCTCAACATTCCCCTGTCCATCCTATACCGGCCAATGATGTGCTTGAAGGAGACTCTGGGCCGGTACCACCTGTGTGTTGCATATCTCCTCCTTGGCCTGCGGTGTGGGCCTGGGTGTGCCTGCTCCCTTTCTTCCTCCTCCACAACCTCCTCCATGAGGTGCACCACTACAGCCAGGGCTCCAGATAAGGTGTGTACTGGCCTATTTTACTCATCTCATTTTAGGAAATACTCTTCAGAAATTTTTTTAATGAGTACCAGTACTCACCCAACATTTGTAAATACTCCACACGCCAAAGAATAGTGCTTTGTAACATAACTGGTGAGTCAAAAGGAAGTTTTTTGCCAGATTTACAGCACTTGTATGTATCCACTTTTGTTTTACTCACTATGTTTTAAAACTGGTGAGTAAATTCCTACCTATAACATCATCTGAGTATTGTTGGCACATGAACTTCTTATCTGAAAAAAATACATTTATTAATAAATGTACTCTTCAGTCCTCTAGAAAGACATTTGTACACATCTGAATTTCGTTTTACTCACCTCACTTTCAAAATGAGGGTACAGGTACTCATCCCAAAATATCTTATCTAGAGCCCTGACTACAGCATTGTTGAAAACAGCCATTTTCACTTCCTGGTCTGGCCACTCCCTCCTCTGTGGATTGCCCTGGGATAAGACCTGCCTTTTATAGGCGGTAAACAGCGCCGCGCTATGTGTCACACAATGCGGCCTTGTGCCGTGCTATCCCTCTGAATATGCCGTTGCACCTGTATGCACGTACCTGCCCCCTCACTTTGCCCCTTGCATACATTTTGGGTTTGCCCGGCGCTAATGCGGTTTGCGTGCTCTATTTGCTCTCTTGAATATGGCAGCCCTGTGCCACAGTGGCACTATTCCTGTGCAAAGCTTCCAATATCTGGCCCCAAGTCTCTTATCTTTCTGGTCAACAGCAGTAACATCATAGTTTCAATAGTTTAGGTACAAGTTCTAGGGCCTTGCCTTTGCGAACTCATCACCTAGTACTATCGATTGGAAAAAGTATTTAATTTCATCCATGTGCTCATCTAAGTTTTTTTAAATGTATTCATATTTTTGTTTTCCACTATATGATTTGGTAGTGTATTCCATGTAGTAATTATTCTTTGGGTGTACCAATTACTTCTCTTATTGTTCTGTTTGTGTCTCCCTTTAATTTATATGTGTGTGTCATTGTATTGGTTATTGCGCTGTGTTTTTCTAGAGCTATAGTTTCCATTAAAAGTTCACTGTACGAGATAAACAGTCTACTGGTACTACTAGTACAAGTACTACTCCCACAGATAAGTTATGAAAGTGAATCTGCATCTGTAGTACCAGATACAACTGCTGATCAGGCACTTGATGTAAACAGAATGTAGCCTTATCTGAAAAAGCCCCTGTGCCACTTGCTAAGAAACGCAGTTTACTGCTTGATGATGAGGTCGAAGTCGGGAGAAGTAAAGATCAAGAAAAAAGGGCCTGACTCTTTTAGTGTCATTGGTTGTCCATTTACAAATGGTTGAGATATGATGATAAAAAGGGACTTACTGTATGTGTAACCCCCCTACAAATGGGGGTTCCTAAAATGTCTTCCTGGGCTTGCCTAAAGCTCACTGCCAGGATGGTGTTCTATGTCTGCACTAGTTGTGAGTGTCTGCATGAGAGTGCCTTGTTTAGCCTCCATGCCTGTCTCTTTAAGAGCTATCTATTTTGTAGCAGAAAATTAGTCTGGGTTGGGACCAAGTGGCTTAAGGCTCGAAACCTGCCCGGGGAGTGGTATTTCTGCTCCATTCTGCCACTGCCATATGCGCAGAGGGAGCCCTCTTAGGATCCATGATTGTTTGTTATTGTTTGTAATTTGTCCGCTTTACAAATAATAGTATAGAGGTTGTCTTAACCTGCTTTTCTTTTCCAGCATGGACTTTTGCTTAAACCACCATTTTGGTTCTGGACTGCCAGAGTTGGACCAATCGGAACTAGGGACCTAAAATGGAGACTGTCCCTGAGATCTCGTGGGATTGAATTTCTGTAGAAATTGTAGTTTTTGAAGTCTGGCACCTAAATGGACCTGGAGGGGGAGCCAAATCTGTGACAGACAGATTCATTATCCAACCGAACCTTTTGGATCACTGGGAAATCACAGAGCTGCCTGCAGAAGTGTATCAGTCTCGAGTTGGAGTTTGAAGAGTGAACAGCTCAAGCCATTCGAGCAGCTGCTCCTGCATGGTAGCACGGGGAATCAGCAGGAAGGCTGTGTTTGACCCGCCTGCCACCATCTTCCAGTGTGAAGAAGCTTGTGCAAATAGCATCGAACTGTTTTCCGAACATCTTTATTGGGACTTGAAACATGAAGTGAAAGTAAGTGAATTGCACCTGAGTGTGGAACGAAGACTTGATCCAGAAGCGGTCAGCCTGTCAGGTATTGAAGAGAACCTCAGAGCGAAGGTTTCGGAAACCCTGTCAGACTGCAAGCGGACTTTACCCAGTCTGTGGTAGAAAACTGTGCTACTTACAGTATAAGTGTGCTGAATGTGCTGTGTAGGTCACAATTTGGTTCCCCACCTTCATATGTGTTATGTTAGCTGGAAGCTGCTCCAGCACTCGTACAGACTAAATCCGATCGGTCTGCTCTGGTCTGGGCCCTGCCATCTCGTCCTAGACTGCCACTGCCACCGCAGAGACTTTTCTGACGAAAGGCCCACTTGGGGATTCGGCACCCTGCTCAACACCATCGAACAGGTAGAGACCACCACGGTGAGTCGTGTGGGCCCTGCATCCTCTGGCAAGCCAGAACAACATCCAGAGGTCTTCATCTTGTCAGTCCTACCTCCTGGTCTGGATAGCCCGAGTACCAAACAAGATAGCTCCCTGCAACAAAGCTGCAATCATTGTGTGTCATCTGATTTGTTTGGATTTATTACAACGAACTGAGCCATCCGGCTCCGGAATACAAAATCTGGGTTGATGTGCATGCTAACTGTTTTCTTTCCTAAGGGCCCCAACAACAGCTGTAATGCCAGCCTACCCTGGGTAACACTTCAGGCTAGCCTGTGTAACAACTAGTACCCAGGTGTGTGACTGTGACAGAGGACACTTAGTGCATGCATGTTACACAGAAACATAGACATAGAATTTGATGGCAGATAAGGACCGCTTGGCCCACCCTGTCTGCCCATTTCCCTACCTGATAGACAAGCTGCAGATTCTAGTTAATCAACAGCTTACTTCCTCCTGCCCCCCCACTAGAATTGCCTTATGCCTGTCCCATGCATTTTTTAATTTTTCCACTGTTCCTGACTCTACAACCTCCTCAGGAAGGCTGTTCCATGCATCCACAACTCTCTCTGTGAAAAAATACTTTCTAACATTACCTCTGAGCCGTTCCCCACTCTGTCTTCAAATTGTGCCCCCTTGTTCTTGCACACTACCTATGCCTAGTCATGTTCAGCCTGAACCAATCAGATCTAAATAATCACCTGTTAGATTGCTGCCCCACCATTGTCCAATCCCCCTGAATAAATCAGATTTTGTTCTTTCTGCAGTTAACCTGGCCAGCACGTACCTTTGTGGAGGGAACACTGTATTGTCATTGAACTGTTATATTACAGTTCTTAGTTTACAGGGGGTCTCCAGGGCTTTTGCAGCTGATCCAGCCCCAGTGGTAACTGTACTGAGTGTGGGTCCAGTACTGTTAGCATATGTCATAAGTGACTGTTTATCTGCTGATTTGTTTAAGCCACTAGAAGGGTTAGTGGGGGTTATAGTATCCCAGAGGGCTATACCCACAGCAGTTACGCTACACCAAAACCATTCCCCCTGGTGGAGGCACCCGTTCAACGAGGTCAGGCACCTCAACTTGTGCCTAGTCATGCAGGCAGGGGTAGTAGCCCTTAGGATAGCGCCACCTAGGGGTAACATCGTGGGAGGCACCACTGGGATTTGTACCCTCTAGTGGTCCAATTGCTACATGTCTGAAAATTAGGGAGACCCTTGGTGCCAAAGTGTTTCCCGCCATCACTGCAGAACATGGAGAGCATTTTCTCTGAAATTATCCCTACCCCTAGTGGAGAAGAAGATTGGGAGACTTGGAGGGCCCATGCTGTCCAGAGGGTTAAAAGCTGGCAAGGAACCGATGATCAGAAGCGACAGGAGATTATAACCACCCTTCGAGAACCTGCCTTGCATGTCGTTCGGAGGCTTCGGTCTCATGAGCCTGCCCCATCTGTGCAGCGGTTTTTGGATACACTAGCCTCTGTTTTCAATCCTTATTGGAGCATGGAACAGCTAATGTGGGAATTTAAAACCATGCAACAACAATCTGGAGAATTGTTATCAGCTTATGTTTTGCGGATGGAGGCCCTCTTACAACAGCTAGTAGACAAGGAAGGGGCTATTCCCCAAGAAGTGGATCGACTTCAGATTGACAGCCTCCTGACGTCGGTCGAAGCTCCTCGGTCTCTGATGTTTCAACTACAATCACAGCAGTGCTTAGGCGATGCCCCCTCCTTCTCAGTGATGGAGGCGGTGTGGAAGAAGCGAACATTACGCTGCTGGAGAATCCTTCTGTGGCACCCAAGCCCAAAGCTCCTGCTGGCCCCCAAGAGGGTGCAGCTCAAAGTTTCTTGTGAGGGGCTGGGATGGCTGCAGGGACCAGAAGCCACAGTGGAAGACTGACTAGGCAAGCTGAAGACTAAATTTGCTCGACTGTGTGGGTACTGCTCGATATATTCCAGCACCAAGTTTCCCTCTAATGTCAAAGGTGCCGGTCTGCAAATCATAGCCCATGCTAAGTATCACGGTGTCCCTGTCCCATCTAGCCCCAATATAGCTGATAGGGAAGGGCCCCCCAACTATGTTGTTTAGAGTACAGGAAACAGTACAGACCTGAATGGTTAGAGTAATGTGGTTATCTGTTTGAATTATTTTTAAACCTATTATGTGTATGACAAATGCATAAATGCTGTTATTACAGAAAGTCAGTGATATCATCAGTAAGTATAGAAATGTTCACAGTATTTACGTTTACTCATGTAACAGCTTTATGTTGCATGGTATACCAATGAAACATGTACGTATCTTGTCTTGTAATGTCTTTTATATAATGTCATAGTAAGTATGGGCTTGACGTCAAGTTTTTTCCAGGCAGGAAAGGTTGTAACCCCCTACGAATGGGGGTTCCTAAAATGTCTCCCTGTGCTTGCCTAATGCCCGATGGTGTTCTAGGTCTGCAGAGGTTGTGAGTGTCTGCATGAGAGTGCTCTGTTTGACCTCCGTGCCTGTCTCTTTAAGAGCTATGTATTTTCTAGGAGATGATTAGTCTGGGTTGGGGCCGTGTGGTTTAAAGGAAATTTCCGATATGAGGGAGCTACTCACATATTGTGGTAGCTACCCTCAGCGACAGTTGTGGCCAGGTTTTAATTTATAATTGTACCTCTTATCTTTACAGTATCACTTGTAATCTTTTCTGTAGCTGGGCTGTCCGATTATCTCTGAGAGTTGCAGCCCCGCCACCACCCCTCCTTTACTGTCAGCTAGCCATCCTGGAAGCATAAAATGTTAGGAAAAGAAGCCCATCCATTTCAATGGGGGCGCCCCCACCCTTCTCTAGTCACACGTCATTAGGTAGCAGCTGGCAGGGAGGGCACGCCCCGATGATGAAATGGGAGCTTCTTTTTAATATGCTCCAGATAGCTAAGGACAGCAAAGAGATCAACGCTTCACTAACAAGGTCCTTGTTAGTCAAGCGCGGTGAACTCCTTACTGTCCAACTGGCTATCCTGAAGCATAAAAACATTAGGAAAAAGAAGCCTCATTCGCGTCAATGGAGCATGCCCCCGTTCTCTCCCTGGTCACATGTCATTATGTGTTTGAGCGCAGGGGTGTGGTGGCAGGACTGCAATTCTCAGAAATACTTGGGACAGCCGAGCTACAGAATAGATTACGAGTGATACTGTAAAGATATGAGGTACAATTATGAATTAAAACCTGGCTACAACCACTGTTGCTGAGGGCAGCTACCACAATATGGGAGTGGTAGCTGTTTTCAGCTAGATAGGAAAATCACTTTAAGGCTCGAGACCCGCCTGGGGAGTGGTATTTCTGCTCCATTCTGCCATCGCTATATGCGCAGAGGGAGCCCTCTTAGGATCTGTGATTGTTTGTTTATTCGCTTTACTACTAATAATATAGGAGTTTGTCTAACCTGCTTTGCTTTGCAGCATTGATTTTTGCTTAGAGCTACCATTTTGGTTCTGGACTGCCAGGGTTGGACCAATCAGAACCTTGGGGACCTAAAATAGAGACTGTCCCCAGAGGACTTGTGGGATTAATTTCTGTAGGAATTGTAGTTTTTGAGGTTTGGCGCCTAAAAGGACCTGGAGGGAGAGCCCCTTCTGTGACATACAGATTCATTAGCCAACCAAACTTTTTGAATCACTGAAAAATCCTAGAGCTGCCTGCAGCAGTGTGTCAGTTGAGAGCTGGAGTTTGGAGAGTGAACAGCTCGAGCCACTCGAGCAGCTGCTCCTGCGTGGTAGTGCAGGGAATCAGCGGAAAGGCTGTGTTTGGCCCACTTGCCACCACCTTCCAGTGTGAATAAGCTTGTGCAAATAGAATCGGACTGTTTTCCTAACATCTTTATTGGGACCTGAAACCTGAAATGAAAGTGGATGAAGTTCAACTGAGTGTGGACCGAAAACTTGCTCCAGAAGTGATCAGTCTGTCAGGTACTGAAGAGAGTCTTAGAATGAAAGGTTTTCGCAGAAACCCTGCTAGATTGCAAACGGACTTTATCCGGTCTGTGGTTGAATACTGTGCTACGTATAAGTGTGCTGAATGTGCTGTGTGGGTTGCAATTTGGTTCCCCACCTTCAAGTGTGTAATACTAGCTGGAAGCTGCTCCAGCACTCGTACAGACTAAATCTGAACTCTCTGCTCTGGTCTGGGACCTGCCATCTCGGCCTAGACTGCCGCTGCCACCTCAGAGATTCTTCCGACGAAAGACCTGCTTGGGAATTCGGCTCCCTGCTCAGCACCATCGAACTGGTAGTGACCACCACAGTGAGTCATGTGGGCCCTGCTTCCCCTGGCAAGCCAGAACAACTTTCAGAGGTCTTCATCTCATCAGTCCTGCCCCCTGGTCTGGGTAGCATGAGTACCAAACAAGATAGTTCCCTGCAACAAAGCTGCAATCACTGTGTCATCTGATTTAATTGTTAGGATTTATTACAACAAATTGAGCCATCTGGCTCCGTAATACAAATTCTGGGTTGGTGTGCATGCTGTTTTCTTTCCTAAGGGCCTCAACAACAGCTGCAACGCCAGCCTACCCCAGGCAACACTTCAGGCTAGCCTGTGTAACAACTGGGTACTCAGAGTGTGTGACTGTGACAGAGAGACTCTTAGTGCATGCACGTTCAGCCTGAAACAATCAGATCTAAATAATCACCTGCTAGATTGCTGCCCCAACCATTTCCAATCCCCCTGAATGAATCAGATTTTGTTCTTTCTGCATTTAACCTGGCTAGTGTGTACCTTTGTGGAGGGGACATTGTATTGTCATTGAACTGTTTTATTGCAGGTCTTGTTTTACAGGGGGGTACAGAGTGTGGGTCCAGTACTGCTATCATATGTGATTATCTGCTGATCTGTTTAAGCCACTAGAAGGGTTAATGGGGGAGGGTTATAGAGTCCTGGAGGGTTATACCCACAACAGTTACACTACCCCAAAACCATTCCTAAGGGTGAAGGCACCCATTCTCCGAGCTCAGGCCCCTCAACCTGTGCCTAGTCATGCAGGCAGGGGTAGTAGCCCTTGGGACAGTGCCACCTAAGGGTTACATATGTACTGCACAGTATGTGAAAAGTATCCCACTATTGCAACTCCAGTCTTTTAAAAAAAAACAAATGTCTTTGTCACAGGCTCTAACAATTTTGCACTGAGTAGCTCATGACATGAAAAGTCCAATCCACATGTGCCGTGCCAGAACCAACATATTCTGGAAAGTGGCCAATGAGTAGTACACTGTGAGATAAGTGAGTCACCACTTTACCATGCTTTTGCACAGCTAAAAGAGGTCACAAAGGTGAAAATGAGACGTCTGTTTAACACAGCATACTCCACTGGCAAAAATCTGTGCCCTTTCTTGGACATGGAGTGGCTCTGTGAATTACAAGAAAAAAATGGCATTAAGCTTGGTTCTAATTATACTAATGATAAGCGAGCCAGGGACTTTTGCGGTGCTATATCAGTAGTTATATCCAGAACCCAGATGTAGACTCCTACTAATGTTTAGTATGTGACATTTTTTTCTGACAGCAGTACTGATTCCAGTATAACCGAGTGGGAAAATGTTTTCCTACAGTTAGTTGAACCAAACTCAAAACAGGTTCGTACACTGCTTATCCAAGCTGTGCCAGTGGAACATGCACATGCAGAAGGTGTATTTCATGCAATTTCGTCTTCACTGGAGTCAGTAACTCTTCCCCTCAGTAATCTACAAAATGTTAACAATCCAGGGCGCTCCTTATTTCGCAATTTGGCGGGACCAGTGTCATGATAGGCGAAGAGGATGATACACAGATACAGAGACACTGTCGGCAGATAAGGTCTATAGCCCACCAGTCTGCCCATTTGAGCTTATGAAGTTACCTTTCGTTTCTTCAAGTCTTGCCTTGACTGAGATTCCTTATATCTATCCCATGCATTCTTAAATCCGTGATTGTTTCAGCCCCTACCACTTCCTCTGGCAGTGTGTTCCACTTGTCTACCACCCTTTCTGTGAAGAAATTCTTCCTCACGCTTCATCTGAATCACCTCCCTCCAACTTCATCCCATGCCCTCTAATCCTGAAACATCTTTTTGCTAGAAAATACTGTATTCCTACACCCTGTTCCTCCTGTAAGGTACTTGTATGTCTCTATCATATCCCCTCTCTCCCTCCTCTCTTCCAGGGAGTACATATTGAAGTCCTTCGGCCTGTCCTCATAGGACTTGTGATGCAATCCCTGTACCATCTTTGTTGCGCTCCTCTGAACCTTCTCTATCTTGTCTATGTCCTTACATAGGTAAGGTCTCCAGAACTGTACAATGTATTCTAGGTGGGGCCTCACTAGTGTCTTGTATAGTGGAATTATGACCTCACTTATCCTCCTGGTGATGCCCCTGCCAATGCATCCCAGCTTCCTATCTGCTTTACCTGCTGCCTTGTCACACTGTTTCCATACCTTGAGGTCATCAGAGATGATAACCCCAAGGTCCTTTTCTTGCTTGATGCATGCTATATCCTCACCCCCAACTGATATGTTGGTCCAGGGGTTTTTGTGCCCCACATGCATTATCTTGCACTTCTTTACATTGAATTTCAACTGCCAAACCCTTGACCATTCTTCAGGCTTCTGCAGGTCCCTCTTCATTCTGTCCACACCCTCTGGCATGCCCACTCTGTTACAGAGCTTTGTGTCATCAGCGAACAAGGAAAGTCTGCCTTCTAGGTCCTGAGCAATGTCACTGATGAAGACGCTGACTAGGACCAGTTCTAGCACTTATCCCTGCGGTACCCCACTGGTCACTCTTCCCTCTGTGGAGTGACAGCCATTTACCATCACCCTCTGTGTCCTGCTACCCAATTACCCACCCACCACACTACTGTCCTGCCCACTCCCATATTTCCCAGTTTGTTTAACAGCCTTCTATGTGGCACAGTATCAAAGGCCTTGCTGAAGTCCAGATAGGCCACGCCCACTGCCCTCCCCTGATCCACCTCCCTTTTCACCAGTCTAATTCAATAAGGCTGATCTGGCATGACCTCCCCCAGTGAAACCATGTTGCCTTGGGTCCTGTAGTCCATTGGCAACCAGCTGTTCCTCCAATCTCTCCTTCAGTAGTGCTTCCATGATCTCCCCATTACCAAGGTCAGGCTGACTGGTCTGTAGTTCCCTGCTTCCTCTTTGTTCCTGCTTTTGTATAAAGGGACTACATCTGCTGTCCTCCAGTCTTTGGGTACCTCTCCTGTTTCCAGTGATCAGCTAAACAGGCTTGCCAGAGGATCAGTCACCACGTCTCTTAGTTCCTTTAGGACCTTGGGGTGCACCCCATCTGGCACCACTGCTTTATCGACTGTTATTCCTTCCACTTCCTTTAGGACCCTTTCCCATGTAAAGGGACTTGTGTCCATTTCTGCACCATTCCCACCCCTTTACACCCATGACCCTCCTCTTCCTCAGTAAAGACTGAGCAGAAATATCTGCTCAGTATGTCAGCTTTACTGTTGTCATCCTCCACGCGGCCCCCATCCTCCCCCTTCAGTCTCACTAGCAATCCCCTTGCCATTCTTTTTTCACTTATGTACCTGTAAAAGGTTTTGTCCCCTCTCCCTACAGATTTTGCGATGCGCTCTTCTGTCTTAGCTTTGGCTTCCCTTACTGACCTCCCTGCCTCCCTCCCTTTGCTTCTCCTGGTACTTCTCCCTATCCTCTTCTGCCTATGTCTTTTTGTATTGCTGGAATGCAATCTTTTTGGCTTTCACTTTCTCCGCTACCTCCTTGGAAAACCATAATGGCTTCCTCTTCCTTCTCCCCTTGCTAACCTGCTTAATGCATAATTCTGTTGCTCTTGCAATCCCCGTTTTAAATACTGCCCACTGTTCCTCCACCCGATTCCTTCCCCATTTCCAAAACAGTCATTTCCTAGTCATATGGCAGTTGTGGGATTCAAACCCATAACTATGGGGTCATCTGCTTCTCAGCTCAGTGCTCTTACATCTACGCTACATTGCAGGCTTATAAATGTTAAGCGAGCTCCTCAGGATCACAGCATCTACAAGTGAGGGTTGATGAGATTCAAACCCAGGTCTTCAGGTCTCCAAGTCTCCTGGTTTGCAGTTCAGTACCTTTAACCACTAAGCTATACTGCCTGCACTGAGGAACCATTGCAAAGTTGTGGGAACACTGTCCTCAAATAACTGCGATGCACTGCATTGCCCATAAGCTAGAGATGGCAGTTCTCAATGTGTTAAAAAAAAATCTATTTCTATCAAAGCTCGAACAAACTCTCAAGGGAATATTTAAATTTTGTCACTGTCCCAAAACAATGAGAGAGCTCCAAGAAATTGCTAACGTGATGGATACAGATCCGACGCACTTTAGTGCAAGTAAACAAGTGAGATGGCTTGCCAGTAGGTCACGTTCAGTACATGCAGTTCAGGTTAACCTGCCTACTGCTGTACAACACCTAGAACATGCATATTTGGCTGCTGGTGATGAAGGTTCAAAAACAACAGGGCCTCTTAACTCATTACTTCCAATAGCTTTGTATGAAGTCCGAAATATCCATTGTTTACCTGACACAAAATGGCTGCCCAGGTAACAATAAGTTAAAAGAAGTACAGAGTGTGCAGTTTGTAAAAGCTATTCATAATTCTGCAAGATTTCCTGCCATTATTAAAAACTTGTCACTGCAGTTTTAATGAGATAACATACTATTAATGAGATAACATACTAATACTGGAAGTTCTACAACTTGTTGAAACCTGCCTACTCCAAGTTACGGAACTGAAAACATCACCAGGGAAATACATGGCAGTTTTCCTCAGCCATTACAAACCTGAACAGAAATGTATGGCAGGAATGTATTTAACTCTAAAAATTGATTAGCATTTTGCTCATAAAAGTGCTAAATCTTTGTGAAAATGCATAGCTCTTGCCTCACTGTATTTAACAAACACAGCACTTCTAGAATATCTCTATAAATATTTTCTGTACAGTTAGTATAGTCCCAAGAAAAAAACTGCTAACCAATTATTCAAAACCCTGTATGGAGTATGTTGTGTCAAAAAGAGGAAGGGGGGAAGACTGTTCATTTTCCATTCACAGACAACTGCCCAGAACTCAATTTTGAGGCAGATGGACAACCGCAGACTTTAATAGATGCAGCAATAATGTACATTGATGGCAGATTTAAAAATTTCTCAGAGGTACTGTACCCCTCAGTTGGTTCAGCTGTTTAGATTTTAAGCAGTTTGATCTGCCAAGAGATCAACTAGCGGTGTTTGGCACCTCTGAACTGGCAAACTTTTACTGAATACTTTCTTTTTTTCACGGAGCAGCAAGAATATATAAAGTCAGAGTATGCTGCATTTAAAACACCACTGAAGTCTGCAATTGAAAAACCCTATTTGCAGGTGTATACTAGATTGTTTAAAAGAAAAAACACCCCAGATTATGCACATTCTTGACATAGTCAAAATACTCATGGTAAGGAGTGTATCAACTGCAAAATGTGAAAGAGTTTTTTCTGTTCAGAACCTAATCAACACAAAAATCGAGACACGACTGGCTGATTCACTACAGTGTCGCCTGCAGATAGCAGTAGAAGGTCCTGAAATACATGACTTTGATCCTGATCCAGCAACTAACCACCGGCTGCTCTCTGGTCCAGGCACTCAGCATGTTCGTGGGCATGCTGTTGCCACTGCTACATTTGCTGGATCAATTACTTCTGCTTCTTCTGATGATGATCCTGATGCTATTACACCTGCTCCTAGTGCTCCATCATCTTTTTCCTGGCCTAGTCCTTGTTGACAATTTTGCTTTCAACCAACCAGTGACCACTTGTCCTTCTAATTCTATAACATTTCTCCAGTCTCTGACTTCTGCCTGTACTACCCTGTATTAACAGAAAAATATAGGAAAAATATTGCTTTTCCTGATTTATGAAGTTCATCTGCATTTCTACATCCATCCTATGAAATAATAGTACAATACAAGCCCTGCCACACCATTTATTTATGCTAAGTTGGTTGAAAATGAAAATTTCCATTGAAATGCACTGGACTACCACTCAGAACTGGGGACTACCATTTTGTCAAGGCCTGTTGTCCTGGACTAGCATGCCATTCTGAAATTTGTCGATCCTGTGTTGATGGTATTTTTAGTGAATGGAAATTTGGACGGGACACTGGCCAGCGAGGGCTTGACTTCCTGCGAGCAGAGTGGAGGAGCTTAGTTTGGAGCCGGACAGCAGAAGAGGAGGAAGTGCTGATGTGGCAGTGTCTTTGCTGGAGTGAGTGAGGACAGAAGGGTGAAACTGGGGAGGGACCTCCTACTACTCAAGGGCCCCTAGCGTTCCTGCGGCAGCATGTTACTGTTCTGTGGCAGGCTCTAGGCTTCTGTGGCAGCATTTTCTGATTTCTCTACGGCATGATTTTATTCATTTCTGTGGCAGAATGCAGTCCTGCCATTGGCTGAAATATGATGTGATGTCATTTATGACATCACATGCCAAGAACAACAGAGGGCTTCATGATAAACAAGGTGGGTATGGGAGCCTGGCACTATGGAAAAACTGTATACTCGAATGAAAATTCACCAGAAACCATGACTTCTATAGCATGATGCAATTCTGTGGAAAATCGCGAACTGCAGAATCAGAGAACCCAGGGCCTTGATATACTAGAGGCCAGGAGATGGAGAATGAAAACAAGAGCAAATGGACCAGAAAGAGATCGATGACATGAAAAATGGAGCGGAGAAATGAAGAGACTGAACAGAAAACTTCTTCCATGGAGACGGAGGGAGATGAAGATATTTCTGTGAGTACAAACGGCATTTCTAAAGAATTTCAGCTTAACAGTAAAATGACAGAGGATTGCAAACAAAAGCCAGAAAGTGTTGCTGAAAGTAGTAACGTGACAATGCCGGATTCCTGTTAGGCTCAGCTGAGCACAGATGACATGGCAGCAAAGTAAGCTGCTCCCACGGGTTCTGTCAAACAAGCAAGCAAACTGTCAGCCCAGAGAGGAAAGGCTAAAATAGGTCGGAAACAGCTTGGCCTAAGAAGGGTGGCAGAAAATAAAGATATAACTCAAATGGAAACTGAGGAGAGTACGGAGGAAACAAAAAGTAAAAACCTGGAAGAAAATACAGAAAATAAAGGCAATTTAGATCGAAAGCAAGAAACAGAAATGGAAAGGGTGGATTCGGAAGTAGAAACTTTTAGAGATTTTTGTAGATACTCCTGACTGAGTAACCAAGGCCTTGCTAGATGCAGGATGAAAGAGGAAAGAAGATGGGTTGGGGTGGGACCCAAACAGGCCCACTACATCAAAAGCTAATGAAATGTTAGAAGAACAACAAACAAAAGAAATGCCTGAGGGAGATAAGGAGAATGCTGATGTCTTAAAACCAGGAGATGCAACTTCGGAGGAAGGCAAAACAAACGAAACAATAATATCACAGAGTGATAACAATAGCAATGAAACATCTATGGAGCTAGAATAAAAAACAATTTTAACTGAGAATAAAATGCACAATGAGGAGGAAGGCCAGAAAGAGAGGCCTTGGGAAGGAAATACCCAGGAAAAACTGTTCCCCAAAGAAGAGAAAGCACAGCAGGCCAAGAGACGCAATGCAGTACCCTTAAGGTTTAGAGGGCCTACAGAAGAAGTACCGGACAGACTGTTTATTGGGAAACAACTATTAATGACAAACATGAAATTCTATCCCTATGAAATATACACCCTTATACATGTTTCTGGAAGCACAGAGTTTGATATTAGTTTTAAACATGCAGGGGTTTAGATCGCCTCGGAAACTATATAATCAGTTGAAAACACAGAAATATGGAGGATTTTACGGCTATTCCACTAACAAAATCTGCCTTTAAGATTGTGACTGTACTATTTAGAAGTGAGGGCATGAATGTGGTGGATATTCATTTTGGATAAAGCAGAGGGGACCATGCATGGGCCACCTGAACCTATTCTGGATGAAAACTGCTTATGGACCGGGGTGGAAATATAAAATAACTCAAAACAAATGGATGGAGAAGTAATGCACCTTCCAAATTGCTTTTTTTGGGACAGAATAGAGGAATCGTGTTCTATGCGGGACAACCCCGGGCCTGTTACAGGTGTGGAGAGAGTGACCACCTGAGTAATGCATGTGGGAAAACAAAGTGTGGTCTGTGTGGGATGGTGGGGCACTTTGGGGCTGAGTGTAAGAACAAAATCAAATGTAGCCTATGTGAGGAGGAGGGGCACTCCTTCTCCAAATGCCCCTGGGCCTCTCACAACAGCCCGGATATAAGGGAAAGGGCTGAACAGGATGTTTATTTAGCGGCGGCCCAAAAAGAAAAAAAATAAACAAGATAAGGTTGTTCTGGAGGCTTTTGAATAAGAGGCAGAAGGGAAACAGAATCTGAAAGAATCAGAAAATAAGGAAAAGAAACACAGCCTGTGATGACGAAGGGCTGAGATGCAAAAGGAAATAAAAGGACAAACAAAAATTCAAAAACTGAAGGAAGTTACACAATGGTTACTAGATCAAAAACAGAAGCAGAATCCCTTTGAAACAAACAATTCTTTGTGAAAAGATCGAGAAGGGTAGAATTATCAAACCGATATACTTTATTGCAAGACAAAGAAGTGGTCCACGATGGACTAGGTTTCTAAGGAACTAATACAGACCTTTCAGAAAATGAGGAGGAAGATGAAGGAGAGACAGCATATACACAACTATCAAAAAAAGAAAGAATCTAAAGAAGGTTGAGCTACATATAACACAAACAGTAACATAGGAGTCTGAAATGTATTACCCATAATACGAACAGTATTAAGAATAAGCATAAAAGGCAGACTGTCTTTAACATTTTAAGTGATCTTAAGAACGATACAGAGTATATCGATGTTATAAGACACAAGGTTGCACACAATTTAAGAAATAACCCAAACTCAAAAAGACTGGATCTCTGCACTATCATTAAAGTCTATTGGTATTGAAAGGTGTACAGGGTTGGGGGTGGGGCTGGCTTTTATAAACCAGGAAAGTAAAAGTTTAAAGGTTATAGATCTTGTACCTGGTAGAGCTCTGACTGTGGATGGGATTATCAAGCATAATTTTGTCAGAATTATTGTGATATACAATCCCCAAGGGAAAAAAGAACTAAATAACATAATGGATCAAATAGAACATTTTTTGCATACATCAAAATTGGTAGTTTAGAGGGAGATTTTAATTGTGGATTGTCTAAAAGTGATTGGGGGAGGGCTACATCGAAGATTTATTGTAACACAGTACATCCTAAAACAATATTAGAGAAAGCAGGGATGGAGGATGGGTACAAGATAAAAGGGAAGAAAGGGTAGCATACCTATTTTAGGGGCTCACATTCGACAAGAATAGATTTTTGGATGATACAAAAGAAAAAATTACTCACCTTAGTAATTATGTTTCTTCTAGTGCAGTCTTGCTGCCAGACATATGCAGTTAGGTCCTGCCTTTTAACTGCCCCGGAGAACAAAGGGTTAACTTTTCTATGCCTTGCATAGAACATTCATCACGAGCTCGGTTGAAGTCCCTGTCTGCTGTTGTTTAAACTGCAACCGGATCTTTTCGAGCAAAGACTCACTAGGTGTTCTGTGTGGAAACTGTAAAATTCTTACTAGCCAACTGGCAAATATATAAAATGTTTTTGCTTTCAAAGGAAGACTCAAGTCAGGAAACCCAAAAACAAAACACATCCAAAACACAACATCCCACCCAAACAAAAAGAGGTGTAAAAGGACACCCTTAGGGTGTAACACTGCTCCTGCCCACCCACATCCCAAAATCTAGGTTCTGAGAGGGGGCAGGGGAGTCAGAATACAGCAAGACTCCACTAGAAGAAACATAAATTACTAAGGTGAGTAATTTTTCTCCAAAACAACATGAAGTCTTGCTGTATTCTGACATGTCAAACTACTCAAGCGAACACTTATCCAGGAGGGACAGAACCTACTTTGGGAATAGGCTCCGAAGTACTGTTGTGTTAAAACCCGAGCATCACCTCTAGCCTGGATATCCAGAGAGTAATGCTTGGTGAAAGTATGGACTGTTTTCCAGGTGGCTGCTTGACAAATTTCTAAGAGAGGAATATCCCTGGCAGCAGTCAGGGAAGTAGCTGTACCTCTTGTGGAATGAGCCCTCAGGCCTGAGGGTGGAGTTCTACCCAGTTTTTCATAGCAGAATTGTATACAAGAAACAATCCACCTGGCAATAGATCTCTTAGTGGCAGGTTTGCCTTTACCAACTTCTCCATATGTAAGGAACTGGAGGGATTCAAACCTGTGACCCTTAGTACGCTCTATGTAGTAGCTAAGGGCTCTTTTAACATCCAAACTGTGTAGCCTCCTCTCTCGCGAGGAGGAATGGTCAGTGAAGAAAACAGGGCGAGATATAGACTGGTTGAGGTGGAAATCTGAAACCACTTTAGGTAAGAACTTTCTGTTAGTTCTAAGGACCACTTTATCTCTGTGAAAAGAGATGAAATTAGATTCCACTGACAGGGCTTGCAATTCACTGATACGTCTGGCAGAAGTAATGGCTACCAAAAACACAGTTTTCCAAGTCAAGTACTTAAGCTCTGCTGAGGACAAAGGCTCAAAGGGGGTTGCATAAGTTGAGCAATGCAAACATTAAGGTCCCAAGCAGGAGCAGGATCTCTAAAGAGGGGATTGGTGTGAAGCAATCCCTTGAAAAACCTACAGTATACAGGATGGGATGACAGAGAGGAAGACTTGCCTACTGACAGGAAAGCAGAAACAGCTGCCAAGTGTACCTTGAGGGTAGCTGGCCTGAGGCCTAGGCCATTAAGATGGACCATTTAATCCAGAACCGTAGGCAATTCAGCACAGTCTGGAGAAATATTCTTCTTAGAACACCAAATGCTGAATCTTTTCCATTTGGAGTTGTAAGTCTTCCTGTTGGAAGGCTTTCGAGAAGCCTTAAGGATATCCAGAACGCCTTGGGAAAGATGCAGATCTGCAAACTCTAACTCTTCAAGAGCCAAGCCTTGAGATTGAGAGACTGAAGATTCGGGTACCAAATCCTCCCCTGAGAGGATGTTAACAGGTTGTAATTCCTGGGAAGAGACAGGGGAAGGTGGACTGTTAGGGACAGCAACAAGGGATACCATGGCTGTCTGGCCCAGTCTGGAGCAATCAGAATCACTTTGCATGGTTGTGACCTTATCTTGACTAACACCCTGAACAGGAGAGGGAAGGGGGGAAAAGCATACAGAAATTTCCCTTCCCAGTTCAGAATCAGAGCATCCAGGGGGACTGAGCCCAAGACTGGGGCTCTGCAACAAAAGAGAGGAAGTTGGTGATTGTCTGGGGCTGCAAAAAGATCTATCTCTGGAGTGCCCCATCTCGAGAAAATCACTTTCAAAACCAGAGGATCCAGGGCCCATTAGTGATGGCCCTGGGATATTCTGCTCAGTGCATCTGCTAGGACATTGTCCTTCCCTGGGAGGTGAACTGCTATCAGAGAGGTTTGCAGGGAATAGGCCAGGGACCACAACTTCATTGCTTCTGCGCACAAGGCTGTAGACTGAGTGCCTCCTTGCTTGTTGATGTACCACATGGTGGTGGTGTTGTCTGTTCTGACCTGAACCACATTATTCTGTACAGATTTGGAAAAAGCTTGCAGTGCCAGAAACACTGCTCTGAGTTCCAAGAGACTGATGTGAAGCAGAGATTCCTGAGGTGACCACAGTCCTTGGGTGGTAAGATCCCCCAAACAGGCTCCCCAGCCCAGCAGGGAAGCATCTGTGGTGAGTATCACTGAATGAGACTGAGTGACAAATGGAACCCCTTGTCTCAAATTGTCCTGATCCTGCCACCATTGCAAGGCTTGGATCAGGGTTCGAATCACTAGGATTAGTTTGGTAAGGGAATCCTTTTTGGGACCAAAGGCTCTTCAGTGGAACTGAATGTCCCTCATTTGGAATCTTGCTCCCTGGACCACTGCTGTGGAGGCTGCCACATGGCCCAGTAGCTGAAGGAAATGCCTTGCTGGTCGAGACACCTGAAGGGTGAATGAAGAAACCAGTTCCATAAGGGTCCTTGCCCTTTCCAGGGGAAGGAAGGCTCTTGCCTTTACCGTATCCAGTTATGAACCTATGAAGGTGAGGAGCTGCACTGGTTCGAGAACTGACTCTGGTAGGTTGAGAAGGAATCCTAAGGAAGTGAGCACTTGCTGGGTCACTTGCAGACGTGACTTGACTTGGTCTGGAGACTGACCTACTATGAGCCAGTCATCCAAGTATTGGAACATGGAGATCTTTTGTCTTCTTAGGAAGGCAACAACTACTGCCAGGCACTTTGTGAAACCCTGGTGACTGATGTTAGGCCAAGGGCATTGCTCTGAATTGATAGTGGCCTGAGGGCAACTCAAGCGGAGGTACTTTTGTGGGAGCACCTGATGGGAATGTGAAAGTAGGCATCTTTGAGGTCCAGGAGGCTAGCCAGTCCCCTGGCTTTAGAGAGGAAGGATAATTCCCAGAGTTACCATTTTGAACTTTGGCTTTAAAAGATGTTTGTTCAGATATCTTAGGTCCAGGATGGGTTGCCACTCTCCTGTCTTTTTGAGGGTTAGGAAGTACCTGGGTACAATCCTTTACCCCTGTGTAGGGAGGAACTCTCTGTAGCTCTGAGAGCTAGGGAAGAAACCTCTGCCTCTAGGGTAAGGGTATCCAAGAGATTTGCAGGTGGAAAAGATCTGGCTCTCATCTTGGGAAATGTTTTGAAGCCGAGAACCAGTCCTGGCTTACTACTTCCAGGACCCACTTGTCTGATGTAAGAGTCATCCAGTCCTGGACAAAGTAAGCCAGCCCTGCCTACTGGGATAGGAGAATTGACCGGGCAGACCCATCAGGGTGTCTGCTTGGCAGGGCTTTAGGCTGAGGGGTGGATGCAGGCCTGCTCATCCCCTTCTGCCTCTCCTCTAAGAACCCCCTCTGCAAAAGGAAGAGGAGGCCTGAGCTTGGTAAAGGCCTTTGGAAGGCCTGCCCTTGCCCTGGACTGCTGCTCTGAGGAGTTGCCTTTCTTTGGCCTGAGCACACCTGTAAGTGGTCCTGTACTGTCCATCTTCTTCATGTAATTTTCTCTCTGCTCCCCAAACAGAGAATTACCAATTACAGGAAAATCCATGGCCTTAGCCTGGGTATCCTGTGAGAGGCTAGTAAATCTGAGCCAAGCCATCCTCCGAAGAGCCACAGATGTAGCCATGACTCTTGATGATACATCACTGGAGTCTACAGCAGCATGAAACTGTACTTTCAAAGCCTCAATCCCACCTGCAGCCACCTGCTCCAGCTCCTTGGCAAGCTGGTCGGGAGCCTGTTTAGCCAGTGCCAGTACAGTGTCCTACCTGGACTTCTGGTACCTGGCTGCACAGGCCATATAGTTAGCCTGCCTGAGTCCCAAAGATGCTGCCATGTTTTGTTTCTTTGCCATGGCATCAATCTTCTTGGAGTCGTCTGGGGGATGTGATGCCAAGGGAATGTTTGCCTTATCACAGGCAGCAGCCTGCACAACCTCAACGTGGCTGCATTGCTGAAAAAGGAACTCCATGTTTGAGCCTCAGAGAGTGTACCTCTTGTCCATTCGTCTGTCCACAGGAGGTATAGAATTAGGAGACTTAAGAATTTTTTGTGTCTGTTTCCCAAAGGATTTGTGGAGGGGAACAGACAGTCTCCTGGACTCTGGGATGTCCATCATCTCAACATAAATCATGCTCTTCCTGATCCTCTACTGCTTCCTCCCCAGGAAGCTGGAGGGTATCAGCCACCTTCTGTGAGAACATGTAGTGTGTAGGGGACTCAGAAAGCCTAGGAGGAGAAACATCTGTAGGTCTGTCTGGGGAGATGTCCGGTCAAAAGGCACATCCAGATGTTCACCATCACCATAATCATCCTCATACTCTCCCTCCTCCTCAAATTCCGGTTCATAAAATTCTTCCAAGTATAATCGGAACCGGGGAATCGACCGAAAAGAGCCCCTGCCAGATGGTGCCGGTTCAGTCGGAACCAAACTAAGCGATTGCACAATCCTAATCACCTTGGCTATCTCATTGGTGGTGCGAGTATGACATTCTGGGTCTGAACCGGTCGATTTGTCTTTTCTTTTCTTAGAACTGACTCCTCGAATCGGCTCTCCTTTGCCCAAGTATCGCCCTGGTCAGAGGCACTCCTTCTGGTTCGGCCGGAACTGAACCAGGCTGGCCATCCAGGTCAGCGGACTTCTCGGCCTCCTTTCCTCAATCTACCTAATCTCTTTTCCAGGGTAGATTTGGGAAAATTCTTACAAATTTGGCAGTCTGAATCGAGGTGGTCACACCCAGACAATAAACACAGGTGGTGTGGGGATCAGCCTTAAAAGACCTCCCACACACACACTGCAGTGTTGAAACAGTAGGCCGTTTTTTCTTGGGTTTCTCAGACATGGCCAACCTAACCAAAAACGTACCCATTTTTTGGCAATCCGCCAGGCCAGACTCCCCTATCGGTTCCTGACCGTGTCACGGGTGTTGGAAAAAAACGTAATTAAATCCATTTTTTTTAGAACTGATACAGATCGGTAACCACACTCTAAAGTAAGCACAAGTTTTTTACCTCAAATTGATCAGTTCAGCTGAACCGATCCACAGTTTACAAGTTCCACACAGAAAACAGAACAAAAACCTATCTAGTACTCACGGTACCACAGACAGAGACTTGAACCGACTATGTGGAAACAACAGTTCGGTAGAAACCGACCCAAAACCGACACTTCAACCACTTCTGACCGAGTAGCAGGAGAAATCTCTGAGTGATTGTTCAGTGAGGCGAGTAAAGAATTTGACGGTTGCATTTAAACAACAGCAGACAGGGGCTTCAACCGAGCTTATGATGAACGCTCTATGCAAGGCATAGAAAAGTTAACCCTTTGTTCTCTGGGGCAGTTGAAAGGCAGGACCTAACGGCATATGTCAGAATACAGCAAGCCTTCATGTTGTTTGAAAGAATAGAGGTCTGTAATATTAAAAGTATACCAATGGAAACCTCAGATCATACGGTTGTAGAAACTGAAATAAATCTAGGAAATAAAATGAAATGTGGTAAAGGATTTTGGAGAATGAACACTGCTAAATTATAGGAAGAAATGTGCATACAGGAAACAAAGGAAATATTAGAAAATAAATTAACAGTGGTAGATTTATATGAAAGCATGTCGGAATGGTGGAAAGATACCAAAGGGGAGATTAAACAATTTTTGATTGAAGAAAGTCAAATATGTGTGGCACCAGAATATGGGAAATATTTACCTTTAAGGGCCAAACTTTATAAACTGATGAACAGGCAGGCACAAGAGAAAGTGGATGAGTCTAAACAAATTGAAAGAATTAAGACACAGATGAAAGAATATCAGCTGAAGAAAAAGTGCTAGTTATGGCACAAAAGAGTGGCACTCAGGGCACTAAATACTATACAAATCCCTATGATAGTAGTAAAGAGAGGGCAAGTAGAGTAATGAATGAATTACAGGATGGAAAGAAAAGTTTATTCAGATACAGGAAATATGAAATGTATTATACAAGAGTTTTGAGGTAAAAGTATCAGCGAGGGGGTTAAGGTGAGGGAGGATTTGTTTACAACTAAAATCCCAAAGCTAGAGGCAGAAGAGGTAGAAGCTATCAACAAACAGATTAGAGAAGAAAAGTGGCAGAAGCAATTAAGACCTTAAATAACCCAGTGCCAGGAATAGATGGTATTCTTAATATATTTTATAAGAAGTTTATGAACAACTAGTAACCATACTTACAAGAATATACAACGGATAATGAATGGAGACACAGTAGCAGATAGCATGAAAGTTGGCATTACCACTTTTTTGCATAAAAGGGAGAAAGCTAAACTTAGAAACTGGAGATCTATTAGCCTTTTAACATCAAACTACAAGATTTTAGCTAAAATAATAAATATAAGGCTCAGGACATTTGCGGATAATTTAATATCACATACCCCGACATGCGCAACTCCAGAACAGAATATACAACAAAATTTAATATATATAAGAGAAGTAATAGCAAAGGGACAGGAGGAAGAATTGTAAGGTTATTTATTTGCTATAGATCAGGAAACGGAGTTTGATGTAGTTAAACATCAGTACATATGGGACACCTTGGGTAGATGTAATATTCCTCAACAGTTAATTGATTTAATCAAAGCACTATACCAAGATGCACAGATCTGTCCTATGGTTAATGGGCATCTAGGGACCAAAATGTATATTAGAAATGGGGTAAGGCAGGGTTGCCCATTAAGCCCGCTATTGTATGTTTTTTGCCTGGATCCTATTTTGAGGAAAATAGAGGAAGCGACATAGAAAAGTACATAGAAACATAGAATTTGACGGCAGATGACCGCTGCCACCCAGTCTGCCCATTTCCTACCTGATGGATAAGCTGCAGATCCTAGTTAACCAGCAGCCTACTTCTTCCTACCCCCACCCCCTAGAATTGCCTTATGACTGTCCCATGCATGCTTGAATTCCACCACTGTTTTTGACTCCACAACCTCCTCTGGAAGGCCGTTCCATACATCCACAACCCTCTCTGTGAAAAAATACTTCCTTAAATTACCTCTGAAAATACTTCCTTAAATTACCTCTGAAAATATTTCCTTAAATGTAAGAACTTACCGTAACAGCAGATCTTCAAGAGAGGCTCTTGCAGTACGTAATTACATATAGGACTGACGCCGACGGACGTCAGGACCCCACGGAAAATTTCTAGCCAGCAGTCTCTGGTGGGGGACCACTCCCATGTCAGGTGACTGACGTCATGCGAAGTCAGTGTAAAGGGGCGGTCCCCCACGCCCGCCTTCCAGTTCTTTCCCGCCGAAGGACAAAGGCGAGACAAGAGAGAAGCAGATATTTCCATCCTGGAAAAGGAGCAAAAAGCTTAGAAGGATGGAGGGTGGGAGTATACCTACTGCAAGAGCCTCTCTCGAAGATTTACTGTTACAGTAAGTTCTTACGTAACTGTACTATCTTACTTCGAGAGGGTTCTTGCAGTAGGTAATTACATATAAGACTGAGTCCCAAGCAGTCTGGAGCAAGGAGAAGCACACGGGAGGAGGAAAGCTACTCAGGAGTAGACCCTCTGGCTGTGACGGTCCTAGGAAAGGAGACCTTGCAGAACAGCCAACCCAAAGCCTGCTCTATGGCGAGAGGCAATGTCCAAATTGTAATGCTTTGTAAAGGTATGGACAGAAGTACAGGTGGCGGCTCCACAGATGTCGGCCACGGACACATTCTTGAAACAAGCCGCAGAGGCAGCGATCCCTCTAGTGGAGTGGCCTCTGACCTGACCCGGCAGGGTCTTGTTGTACTTGTCATAACAGAAAGTGATACAGTGAGCCAACCATTTAGATAGGCATTGCTTGGAAATGGCATTGCCTTCTCGTTTAGGAGCAAAAGAGACAAACAGTTGATCAGTCTTTCTGAGATCCTTCGTCCTGATGGTGTAGTATCTCAAAACTCGGTGGACATCCAAAGTATGCAGGAGGTACTCTCCATGATTAGAGTGCTGCATAAAAAAGGCAGGCAACTCTATGGATCGATTCCGCGTAGATTCCGCTACCACCTTAGGGAGAAACTTAGGGTTGGTACGCAGAGCCACACGTTCCTTGTGAAAAATCAGATATGGGATTTCACACATCAGGGCCTGGAGCTCGGATATCCTTTGGGCGGAAGTAATGGCCACTAGGAAGAGAGTTTTCCAAGAGAGGCACTTTATATCTGCTAAGGCTGCCAGCTCGAAAGGAGGCAGAGTAAGCTTCTCCAGAATAAAATTCAGATCCCAAGGAGGGGCAGGGACCTGGATAGGGGGCTGCAAGTGGAGGACCCCTCTAAGAAAAGTCTTGCAGACCTCCAGCTGAGCAAACGTCCTGTCCGCAAAAGGGACGTGGTAGGCCGAAATAGCCGCCATGTGCACCTTTCAGGATGAATGACTGAGATTCAGATCAAAGAGGTATCGAAGGTAATCCAGAAGCCGCCCAACAGAGCACGAGAAAGGCTCGAAATCTTTGGAGGCGGCCCAAATAGTGAACTGTTTCCATTTCACAGCACAAGTTGATCTGGTGGAGGGTTTCCTGGCCTCCACCACGATCTTAGCTACTCGGCGGGGGGGGACCCGAATCAGGCCTGAGCTACGTCTGCAGGAGCCACGCGTGCAACTGAAGGGACTTTAGGCCTGGATGGACCAGGGTCCCCTGATCCTGGGTCAGCAAAAGTTGTGACAGAGGAAGAGGAAGAGGAAGACGAGGGTCCTCTGAGTACTGTTGCAGAAGAGAGAACCAAACTTGCCTGGGCCAGAAAAGAGCGATCAGAATCATTCAAGCTCCTTCTGAACTGAGTTTCTGTAAGACCCTAAGGAATCAATGGAATCGGGGTGGGGGAGCAAGATGAATCTGCCCTTCCAATCGACAGACAGAATGTCTCTCCAAAAATACCGCACTCTGGAGCGAGTGAGAAGAAGTCGGGAAGTTTTGTGTTTTGAGGGGGATAAACGTTCGACCTGTGGTGTTCCCCAATGTAGGAAGATATCATCTGCAACCCCCTGATCCAGTTCCCACCTGTGAGCTTGAGCAGACAACCGACTGAGTCTGTCTGCCAAGGTGTTCTCGACCCCCGGGACATGAATCGCCGTGAGGTGAAGGTTGTGCTGCATTGCCCAACCCCAAACTCGCATCGCCTCCCTGCAAGGAGGGTAGGACTGAGTTCCTCCCTGCTTGCTGATGTACCAGACTACACACATATTGTCTGTCTGTACAGCCAAGTGACCGGGAAGCAGATGCAAAGCCTGTACATTGTACAACATTGCCCGAGGCTCGAGCACACTGATATGAAGAGATTTCTTGAGCTTGGACCAGAAGCCCTGGGTCCTGTGAGGCCCGAGATGGGCTCCCCAACCCTCGCCTGAGGTGTCCATAGTCAGCGTCTGGGAGGGGGGAGAAAGACAGAAGGGAACTCCCCAGCAAAGTTTCTCCTGAACCATCCACCACTGCAAGTCCCGAGCCATAGGAATGGAGACCAAAACTAGCTGATCTAGGTCATCCACCAACTGATCCCTGAGAGACCAAAAGCGTCCACTGAGAGATCCTCATGTGGAGCACAGGGACTGAATGAAGTCATTATGAGCCCAAGAGGCGGCGACCCATCTGGCGCTGGTCCGCCTGCAGCCGGACAACATGCTGACCTATGCTTGAGTGTGGCTGCCCTGTCCAGTGGCAGGAAGGCCTCACCGGAGGTCGTGTCCAGGATCGCCCGGCGAACTGGAGCCTGGGATGGGATCAAGTGTGACTTGGGTAGTTGATGGTAATACCCAGGCGGGTAAAACCTCACGTAAGTGAAAGGAAGCGCAGGAGCTCCTCCACTGGACAGGGCCGCCAGTACGGGAAAAGCTGCACCCCTGGGTATGTAGGTAGGCACATTACCACTGAAAGGCATTTGGTGAACACCGGGGTGCCGAAGAAAGACCAAATGGGAGTGCCTTGAACTGGTAGTGGTCCCCCTGGAACGCAAAATGCAGGTATTTGCAGTGGGAAGGGCAGATAGGGATGTGCAGGTAAGTATCCTGCATATCCAGAGCGCACAGCCACTGTCCCGGTCGAAGAAGGGGCAGGAGGCCCTGAAGGGAGAGCATCCTGAACCTCTTGTACTCCATGAACAAGTTCAGGGAACTGAGGTCGAAAATTGGCCTTAAATCCAGACTTCTTCGGGACCAGGAAGAAGTGTGAATAGTAAGATCGCCCTAAAGAGGAAGCGGACGGCTCTGAGTGCCGTAATTTTCTCCCTGAACCAGAAGAAGATGCTCCTGAGAGTAAGATGACCTTGGGGAGGGGTTTCAAGGGTTTCAAAGAAAACTCTATTGAGTGTCCTTCTGCAATCAGCTGAGCCACGAAATACAGGTTACTCACCTGTAACAGGAGTTCTAGAAATGGTAAATGTTGTTCATCCACACTGTCTGGCAGGTTCCTTGCCGCTTTAAATCTTGCCGGAAGGTCTTCAAGCTGGCTCCTCCCACCCACCCGGGGTAGTAAAACTTTCGGCTCCACCCCATGACACCAGATCTAGCCCGCTGGAAGCCAGGTTGTGCGTCGAAGCCAGGGAGGTCGGGTGGGTCGTGTGGATGAACATATACCATTCCTAGAACTCCGTTACAGGTGAGTAACCTGTATTTCTAGGGACACATGGATGCTGTTCATCCACACTGTCTGGCAGACTTAGCAGTTCTCCGGGGAGGGAGGCAAGGCGCACAACCCCCTACTTAGAGAATAATGACTGGAGAACCGAGGCCCCAAAACCAGCATCCCGGCGTGACTCAATGTCGATGTGGTAGTGGGTAATGAAGGTGTGTGCTGACTTCCAGGTAGCAGTCCTGCAGATTTTCTGGATAGGGACGTCCCTGGAAGCAGCCACCAATGCAGCAGTATGGCGGGTAGAATGAGTTCTTATCCCTCTGGAAGGCTCTATGCTCACCAACCTATAGCAGAGATCTTTGCAGGAGGTGACCCACCTGCCTATTGTCCGCTTGACTGCAGGTCTGCCAGGTGCGGCTTCAGCGTAGGTGACAAACAGCTGGCGAACCTCTCCCCGAACTTCAGCCGTCCGCTCCTTGTAATAAGCGAGCACTCTTCTAGGGTCCAAAGTATGGAGCCTATATTCCGCCTCGAGGTGGGATTGGGGTAGAACACTGGCAGAGTCAACACCTGGTTAAGGTGAAAGTCCGACACCATTCCGGAAGGAATTTTGAGTGGGGGTGCAGGACAACCTTGTCCCTGTGGAAGACCAGATAAGGAGACTCGATGGAAAGCGCTGGAGCTCTCCATCCTTCTGGTTGACGGATAGCCGCCAAGAAGGGCGGTTCTCCACGACAGGTGAGAGATGTCACACCTGTGCATCGGTTCGAATGGCTTGCCCATGAGCTTAGCCAATACCAGCAGTTCTCGCACCGGATGGGATATGTGATCAAGGCCTTTGAAAAAGCACCCGACCACCTTCTCCTGTGCCACCGACTGCTTCCCGGCCTGCGCCCAGTAAGCAGAGATGGCTGCCACGTGCACCTTAAGGGTCATCGACCGAAGCCCAAGCTGAGAAAGGGACCACAGGTAGTCCAGAATGCTTGACGAGGAACAGGAGGAAGGGTCCAGGCCCTTACCCTGACACCAAATGGAGAATCTCTTCCATTTAAAGGCGTAGCATTTTCTGGTCGACTCCTTTCGGGAAGCCTCAACGACGTTGAGGACCTCGTCGGAAAGACCCAAGCCTGGAACTCTAGCCGCTCAGGAACCAGGCCGTCAGGTGCAGGGATTGAAGGTCCGGATGGAATACCTTCCCCTGATTGACTGAGATCAGGTCCGGGCGGGCTGGAAGCCGCCTCGGGAGCCTGGAGCTGAGACTGAGGAGATCTGGATACCAGAACTGGCAGGGCCAGTCTGGGGCTACCAGAATCACCTGCGCCTTGTCCCTCCTCGCCATGAGAAGCACCTTGTGGATCAAGGGAAATGGGGGAAAGGCGTAGAAGAGGCCCGGGGTCCACGGCCTTGAGAAGGAATCCCCCTGCAGTAAGCCCTGCTGAGGGGGGGTGGGCATAAAACAGCCTCAGCTTCGCATTCTCCTTGGAGGCAAACAGGTCCACCTGAGGCATGCCCCAGTGGGAGAACAGATTTTGTACTACCTCCGGCAGGAGAGACCACTCGTGGGATGTAGCTCCTATCCGGCTTAGGGCATCGGCCAGAATGTTGGAGGCTCCTGCCACATGGATGGCAAGGAGATCCGCCTCCAGGCTGTGCACGAGAGACCAAATGCGGAGAGCTCCCTGCACAGAGGCATGGAGCACGTCCCGCCCTGGCAGTTCAGGTAGCACATGGTCGTGGGATTGTCCGCACCACTTGGACCCCGCATAAACGGAGCTGGGCGGTGAGGGCTAGATGAACCGCTTGAAGCTCCAGCAGGCTGATGTGGCATCAGGACTCCCGGGGGACCAGAGGCCGCGGCGCTTGTGCTCCCCCAGATGGGCACCCCAACCCATCAGAGAGGCATTGGTCGATAGACAGACTGTCGTCTCGGGGCGGACAAACGGGATGCCCTCCTGCAGATCAGCTGGAACAGTCCACCACTGGAGAGCGTTCCACATCTCCTGGGTCACTGTCACTAGCTGATCCAAAGGATCGAAGCACTGTGACCATTGACAGGCCAGTCCCCATTGTAGGGGACGCATGTGCCAACGGGCCCAATGGACCACGCTGGTTTAGGCTGCCATGAGGCCCAGGAGGCGAGGAAGTCCCGGTAGGGTGCACTGCTCAACCTGAAAATGATTGGGAAGGAGGAAAGAACCTCGGCCCTGTCCGCCGGGAGCTGTGCTCTGGCTCGCAGAGAGTCAAGCTCACCCTATGAATTGGATCACCTGCTTTGCATCTTAGTTCCAACTTGGCCTCGTTGATAAGGAGGCCAACTTGAGAGCAAACCTGGAGGGCCAGATCCCTGGACTGCTCCACCTCCATTCTGGAGGAGGCCGCAATCAGCCAGTCGTCCAGGTAGGGGTACACCCGGACCCTTCGGCGACGCAGGAATGCTGTCACCACTGCCATGCATTTGGTGAAGACCCTGGGAGCTAGAGAAAGGCCGAAGGGCATGGCCCAGAACTCGTAGAGGGACCCCTCTGCTCTGAAGAGGAGGAATCGCTGGTGGGACAGATGGATTGGGACATGAAAGAACGAATCCTGGAGGTCCAGAGAACAGAACCACACGCCTCGTTCCAAGGATGGAATGATCTGAGCCAGAGTGACCATCCTGAAGGTTCGAGACCTTAGGAACCTGTTCAGGTCATGCAGGTCTAGAATGGGGCGCCAGCCCCCCATCCGTTTCGGGACCAGGAAGTACCTGGACACAAACCCTGGGTTTGGTGGAGGATCCGCCACCTTCCTGATCACCTCCTTTTCGAGGAGCAGGGCAATGTTTGCTCGGTGAGCCGACAGAGAGGCTGCAGACCCCATAGCCCCCCGTGGGGCGACGGCTCGGAAGGGCAGGGCCTGCTTGAACTCCAGATGCAGACACTTTCCTACCACCTCCAACACCCAGTGGTCCATGGTGATAGCGGACCAGGCGGAAAGGAAGTGGCAAGCCATCCCTCCATGGGGGAAACGACGAGGTTGGAGGCGACACCCTCAACCCATCACTAGGCAGGCTTGGAGGAAGGACCGCCAAGGGACCTCTTGGGCCTTTTTCTCCCTCCTTCCTGTTGCAGGCTTGGCTTTGGGGTGCCAACCGCCAGCCTGCTGGCCTGATGCTGGTGTTGCTGGGTCGGACGCGTCGAGGGGCAGAAGGTGAAAGAACTTATGTTGCTGGACGACAGCCCTTTGTCCTTCTGGAGCGGACGTGACTGGAGTCCAAGGTGGTATTGACATTTCTGATCCTCTGGAGGTGGCCCTTCCACCCAGGGCCGAACAGGTCAGTCCCCAAGAAGGGATGTCCACCATTTGTGCTGGGTATCTGCCGTGAAGGTGGATATCCTCAGCCACGCCTGCGGCGCATGGCCACTGCGGCCGCTACTGATCGGGCACAGGAGTCTCCGGCGTCTCAGAGCCATTTGGAGCTACTGTTTCACCCATTACCCTTCTTCTGATCCCGCACCTGCTTGACCGTAGTCTGCAGGTTGGCCAGGAGATGAGGGATCACCTCATTCAGGAGCCCATGAGGGCGTGGGAGAAGTGCGCCATCAGCATGGCCCAGCTGGCCTGGACGAGGCCGAGGGAGGACACAGCGTACACCTTGCGCCCGGCATAGTCCAGCTTTTTGGACTCCTAGTCGGGGGCTTATCCACATCCCTAGCGCTCCCGGAGCACCGGAAAACGCTATCAGTGACCAACCCCTCCGCAGAGGAGTGTTCTGAAAAACTGGACAAAGAGCCGGTAGGGACCGCATACTTCCTGGCCATCCTGGCCGAAGGCGTAGGACAGGAAGCCGGCCGCTGCCAAAGCTCCAAGGCTGGGCCACCAATGGCTTCAGCCACTGGAAAGGCCTCTGTGGGAGAATCACCTCGGTCCAGTATCTCCATGAGGGGATACTTGGCCCGCTTGGATACGGGCTCAAGCTGCATCCTGGTAGACTCCGAGATGAGCCGAAGCAGACCCATGAACGATGATGGGCTCTTGTCCATCGACTGCCCCCGGAGAACTCCAGGTCAAGGGGCCTGGAAAACAGGAAGGAGTTGTCGTCAGACTCTGAGAAGTCTGCGAAGAGCTGCCTGGGACCTGAGCCACCCTCCACCTGCAAAGGACGGTCGGGAGTGAGGGTGACCAACAACCGGTGGGGCAGACCCCTGACCCGACCGAGAGTCCTTGGTCGAAGCCCCTGATTTCAGTTGTGGAGGCGGAGGTTTCACCACAATTGGTGGGGCAGCTGGTTTTAGCCAAGCGACCGGCCCAGGCTTGGGCACTTTGACCACCGCGAGGGGTTGTTTCTGCCTTTGGGTGACAGCCACTTAATGGCCGGGAAGACAACGGTGTTGGCTTGTTCCTGGACAGAAGGGAGCTGCTGCCACATTAAGTCCTCGTGGTGTCGGACTTAATTTGCGCGAAGCTTCTCTCTTCTGAGGAGGAAGATGAGGACCGAGGCTGACGCTTTGCTCAGTGCCGAGACTGAGACCGCCAATGTCGGCGGGATCGGCTGGACCAAGACGAGGTCTGAGACCCAGACCCTTGCTGTTTTCGAGGGTGGGTCTGGGAGAGAGCGGGGGACACCCGCTCCTCCCTCTGCTCGGGAGCCTTGACCGGGGACTCCGGCACAGGAGGCACAGGCAAGTCCTCAGTTTCCACCGGGGGGAACCGGTGATGAAGGGTTGTCGGCTTCACCAGTCAACAGCCCGTCTGACAGGTCAAGAAAAATCTCGACCACCTCGACGGGGGTGTCCCAGCCGGCTGACCTGACGGGGACACCGTGAAGCCAGCAGCCATAGCCGCAACCTCGACCGAAGTCGAGTGTCGACTGTCCGGGGAAGGGGACCTCTCCCACTCCCACGAACATCGACAGTGGGACTTACCCTTTGAGTCCTTATTTTTTGACTGAGAAGAGTGTCCCGATGGCCCCTCACCCTTCGTGGAAAGGGATTGGCAAAGCTCCTTAAAAGAAGCTGTGTAGGAGGATCCCAGTGAGAGCGGGATAAATGCTGTGACCGAGGAAGATGAGGATGCAGCCTGGGCCGCCTCCTCCTCGAGGGCGATCATCTGCTCGAGTTGCTCAGCCAAGCCAGCCGCTGCGGACATCGCCCAACGGGCCTCCTTGGACTTCACCGGCGGATAACGTTTCTCCCGGGTGCCCAAGTTGTAGCCGGGCAGAACATTGGCCAAAAAAGACCTGCACAACTCGCAGGCCTGAGGGTCGTGATCAAGGCCGAGGCAGTAGACGTACGTGGAGTGCGGATCCGTCCTGAACATCTTCTGCCCACATGGGCACCGCCGAAAACCGGGAGTTGATTTGTCCATCGCAGCCGCGAAGGAAGAATTTGACCGAAGTCTTAAAAACTTTAAAATTATTTTCGGGTGAACCGAAGAGTTAGGATCTAGTCTATACGCAGAGCATTAAGGAGGGAACCCGAGCTTCCAAGCGGTAAGGAAGATCTGGCGTCATGGGGCGGAGCCGAGAGTTTTACCACCCAGGTGGGTGGGAAGAGCCAGCTTGAAGACTTTCCAGCAAGATTTAAAGCGGCAAGGAACCTGCCAGACAGTGTGGATGAACAACATATCCATGTCCCTAGAATCTGAAGTTATCCTCTCCCAACCCGGGAGGTGGAGGGAAAACCTCCCTCCTACAGGTTCCTCTGGAGACCCCAGAAGCTGTGGGAGAGAAAAGAAGTCAGGTGGTGTGGGGAAGCGCTGCAGCTGAAGTCCCCGCTGCTTTTTTGGGCAGTGGGGGCTTGGCAGCCGGAGGGGCCCAGCATTTATTGGCCCGCATTCCCTGGGATTTCGCTATTTGCCGATTCCGCCTGTGAAAGGGACAACGCTGTGTTTGAGGGAGGTTGTACATGGAGCCCACAGACTTTAGTGCAGTCCCCTTCTCCTGCAGATTGGTGATAATGTCCTTGACATCACCACCGAACAGCAACGAACCCTGGAAGGGTGCTTCCTGAATAGCGGACTGCACTTCTGGGACCAACCCTGACACACGGAGCCAGGCATGACACCATCAACGAACGGTGAAAGCCGAGCTCCTACCAGCAGTGTCCACTGCATCGTATGTGGCACGAAGCATGGACCGACTGGCCGAACGTGCAGAGCGGACGAGGTCAGCCACTTCCGGTTTAACCTGAGAGTCAGGAATGGAGTCCAGTTTGGATTCCACCTCACTAAGAATTGCCTTCTGGCAATCCCCCATGTGACCGACATAGTTCAGGGCCCTAATACCCAGAGTGGAAGAAGCAAAGATCTTATTCCCATTCTCTGTCAGATGGAGACGAGCTCAAATGCTGCGGGTTAGCTGACCGGCCGTGAGCGGCGCTAATCACGACCGAGTCAGCTCGAGGGTGAGAATCAAGAAAGTCAACACCCTCGGGAGCCTGATATAGCCTGTTCGACCTCCGAGGAAGAGGGGCTAAAACCGACGGCTGTTTCCAAATAGTGGAAACAAGATCGGCATGAGGCTCAATCCAGGGTGGCACCAAGGTCGGAGCGGTCTCGGGCAGATCCAGGTGCTCACGAGCTTTTTACGCTGTGGATCCGGCTCCAAGGAACACCACTTATGAATCTCCTGGATTTTGCGCAGCAACTCCGTGAAGAAAGGATCCTCTGGAGACTTCGGATGAGTCCTAGGCCTGGGCTTAGTCGGAGAACGGTGGCTCGTCGTCCAGGTCGGAACAACACTCGGAGTCGTCCGAGGAGGAAGAAGAAGACTCCTTCTCCTGGCATGGGGGAGGAACGGACCACTTGGTAAGCCCTCGGGGAAGCGTGTCCTGCCCCGCCCTGGAACCAGAGGGCTCACCCCTGGTATCCGGAGGTGGGGAGGGAGTCTGTTGTCTCGGACGTATGGGAACTGGAACTGGCACTGTCATCGGGAGATGACTCTCCACCTCTCTGGTGAGCTGAACCTTGGCCTCAGCCCACCAGGAGGCCAGAGTCTCCTCCAAATCCACCGGCAGCTGAGAGGGCAGTGGAGGAGGAGGAGTGGGATACGGGTACTGAGTGTACCCATAAGGTGCGTATCCGTAACCCAATGGCGGGGAACCCGGTGTCAGGTAGTGAGGCACCGTGTACTGCGGGGTCGGATAGGGTGGCGTTGGATACTGCGGACCCGGGTAAGACAGCATCAGATATGACGGGATCAGATACCCAGGAACCAGGGGGTCTGAAAGAGCAGACGGCCCGTCCGGAGGCCCAACTGTCAGGCCTGGAGCAGAGGGCCCAGTGGGTGGAGGGCCCAGCATTGAAGCGACATCCGGGAGAGGGATATCGCCCGCATCGCATAACCGGCGCCGAGGCCGTGTCTGGGGAAATCACATCAGGCCCGCCCAGCGGGAGGAAGGCCTGACGTAAAGGCTAGCAGGAACCTCGGCATCGCCTGGAACGGAGGGGGAAAAATCCCTGGGTTAGGCTTAGGAGACCCAGGGTCCCTGGAGGGCAGCGGAGGCTGCGGGAGCCGGAACGGCGGACGTAAGAGGGTCTGGCATCGGCTCAGCTGCCACACGGGCATCGGGCAAGCCGACATCCAACTTATCAGCGGAGTCCGGGCGGACGTTGAAGGAGCCGACGTCCAACTTAGCACACCCATCGCCCGAAACAGGTCGCAAAGGGGGAGCAGCCTAGTCAGATGGAAGAGTGGCCAGGCACCGCCCCAAAGGGTCGAGCGACTTATCGACCGTCTCCGTGCGGGCATGAGAGGAGCTGACATCCGGCTTACCGGAGCCGCTCGAACCAGTAGGCCGCATGGGGACGGCCTTACTGGGAGCGGAGGCCTCCAATAGCCTGGAGGCACCCAAGGGGCCCGAGTGTGAGCCAGACGGGCAGGCCAACGCCGCCTTGGAAGCCTCCAAGACGGCCATCGCGGAGTGGTACCCGGAGGAGACGTTGCCTGGAGCACGGCAACTCCGGTCGAAGTCGCGGTAGATGAGGAGCCACGGTCCCAGTGCTTCTCCTTGTCCTATTTCTTACGATGGCCTTCCGGGGGAAGTGGATGCCTGGCAGAGGTTTTTCAACTCCTTTGCCATGGAGGACATTTTTTTCTTGAGGATGTGGGCCTCCAGGGACTGCTGTCTCCATCTGCGGGTGGCAGCATTGAATTTAAGGCAGCGCTGACACTTCTCCACCTGATGGTCCAGGCCCAGACAGAAGAGGCACTGGGAATGGCCGCCTTTCTGTGGGAACTGGACACCGCATGAGTCGCACTTACTTTTGTGCTCAGAAGGTGTAGGGGACGACATACACCAATGAAAACCTGACAATTTGGTCAAATAAATTGAAAAAACGATGGTAAAAACTACCGACAGAGCTGACGAATGTTGAACTTTACTGTGAGGCGCTGACACGAGCTAACGGCGGGAAAGAACTGGAAGGTGGTCCCTCGCCAGAGACTGCTGACTAGAAATTTTTCCATGGGGTCCTGACACCTGCCGGTGTCAGTCCTATATGTAATTACCTACTGAAAGAGCCCTCTCAAAGTAAGATCATAGAATCTGACGGCAGATAAGGGCCGCTTGGCCCACCCAGTCTGCCCATTTTCCTACTTAACGGATGAGCTGCAGATCCTAGTTAACCAACAGCCTACTTCCTCCTCCCCCCACTAGGACTGCCTTATGTCTGTCCCATGCATTCTTGAATTCCCCCACTGTTCTTGACTCCACGACCTCCTCAGGAAGGCTGTTCCATCCATCCACAACCCTCTCCATGAAAAAAATACTTCCTCACATTACCGTGAGTCGTCCCAGAAAGAAAAATTACTCACCTTAGTAATGTTGTTTCTTCTAATGAAGTCTTGCTATATTCTGACAGTAGCAGTGAGTCCCAACCTTTGAACTGCCCCGGAGATGAAAGAGTTAACTTTCCATGCTAGGCATGGAACGCTGAGCTCGAGCTCGGTTGAGACTCTGTCTGTTGCTGTTTAAACTCAAACCGTCAGATCTTTACGAGCTAAACTCACTAAGGTCCTGTGTGGAAGCTGTAAACCTACACTAGCCAACTGGCTACTAAACATAAAACACAATTTTTGGTCCCAAAACAAAGACTCAAGTCAGGAGACCCAAAAATGAAAAACACAACACCAACTCACCCCAAGAAAAGAAGGTGTGAAAACAAAAAGGTGGGCACCTACTGAGTGCCAACACTGCACTGCCCACCCACATCCCAAAAACAGAGGTTCTGAGAGGGGCAGGTGGGGGGGGGAGGTCAGAATATAGCAAGACTCCATTAGAAGAAACAACATTGCTAAGGTGACTAATTTTTTCTTCAAACAACATGAAGTCTTGCTATATTCTGACAGTAGCAGACTACAAAGCAGTACCTCCATGGAGGAGAGACAGAACCTACTTAGGAAATAGGCTCTGAAGCACAGCTGTGCTAAACCGAGCATCACTCCAGCCTGGATGTCCAGGGAGTAATGCTTGTAAAAGTGTGAACTGTTTTCCAGGTAGCTGCTTGACATATGTCTAGAATAGGATATCCCTGGCAGCAGCCAGGGAAGCAGCTGTACCTTTGTAGAGTGAGCCCTCAGGCCTGAGGGAGGAACCTTACCCAGTTTTTCATAACAAAATTGGATACAAGAGACGATCCACCTGGCAATGGATCTTTTAGTGGCAGATTTCCCTTTACCAACCTCATCATAAGTGAGGAACAGTTGGAGGGAGTCAAACCTGTGACTCTTGGTATGCTCTATGTAGTAGCTAAGGGCTCTTTTCACATCTAAACTGTGCAGCCTCCTCTCACCAGAGGAGGAATGGTCAGTGAAGTACACTGGAAGAGACACAGATTGATTAAAATGGAAACTGAAACCACCTTAGGCAAGAACTTCCTGCTAGTCCTGAGGACCACCTTATCTCTATGAAAGGAGATAAAATCAGGCTCCACTGACAAAGCTTGTAATTCACTTACGTCTGGCAGAAGTGATGGCTACCAGAAACACAGTCTTCCAAGTCAAGTACTTAAGCTCTGCTGAAGACAAAGGCTCAAAAGGGGGTTGCATAAGCTGAGCAATGCAAACATTAAGGTCCCAGGCAGGGGCAGGGGCAGGGGCCCTGAATGGAGGGTTGGAGTGAAGCAAGCCCATGAAAAACTTGCAGAATACAGGGTGAGCTGAAAGAGAAGAGGGCTTACCTGCTGAAATAAAAGCAGACATAGCTGCCAGATGCACTTTCAGTGTACCTGGTCTCAGCCCCAAGCTATTTAAATGGACCATATAACCAAGGACTGTGGGCAGATCAGCAGATTCTGAGGAAATATGCTTCCCAGAGCACCATATGGAAAATCTTTTCCATTTGGAATTATAAGTAGCCCTGGTGGAAGGTTTTCTAGAAGCCTTCAGGATATCCATTATACCTTGGGAGGGGTGTAAATCAGCAAACTCTAACTCTTCAAGAGCCAGGCCTTGAGATTGAGAGATTTGAGGTTCTGGTACCAAACCCTCCCCTGAGCACAGGTTAACAGGTTGTAATTCCTGGGAAGACACAGGGGAAGATGGACTGCTAAGGACAGTAGGAGTGGATACCAGGGCTGTCTGGCCCAGTCTGGAGCAATCAGGATCATCTTGCAGGATTGAGATCTGATTTTGACTAGCACTTTGAACAGGAGAGGGAAGGGGAAAAGTATAGAGAAACTTCCCTTCCCAACTGAGAACTAGGGCATCCAGGGGACTGAGCCCAACACTGGGGGCTTGCAGCAAAAAAAGGGGAAGTTGGTGATTGTCTGGGGCTGCAAAAAGATCTATCTGCGGGGTGCCCCATCTGGAAAATATCACCTCCAAGACCAGAGGGTCCAGTGACCATTTGTGATGGCCCTGGGAAATCCTGCTGAGAGCATCTGCCAGGACATTGTCCTTGCCTGGGAGGTGAACTGCCGTGAGGGAGGTGTTCAGGGAGTAAGCCAGAGACCACAACTTCATTGCTTCGGTGCAAAAGGCCATAGACCGAGTGCCTCCTTGCTTGTTGATGTACCACATTGTGGTGGTGTTGTCTGTTCTGACCTGTATAACTTTGTTCTGAACAGATTTTGAAAAAGCTTGAAGTGCTAGAAATACTGCTCTGAGTTCCAACAGATTGATGTGGAGCAGAGATTCCTGAGGGGACCACAACGCCTGGGTGGTCAGGTCGCCCATGTGAGCCCCCCACCCCAAGAGGGAGGCATCTGTAGTAAGGATTAAAGAGTGAGACTGAGTGACAAAGGGAACCCCTTGTCTCAGATTGTTCTGATCCTGCCACCACTGTAGGGCCTGGATCAGGGTTCGAGTTACTGCTATCAATTTGGTCAGAGGTCCTTCCTTTGAGACCAGAAGGCTCTCAAATGGAACTGAATGTCCCTCATCTGAAATCTTGCTCCCTGCACTACTGCTGTAGAAGCAGCCATGTGCCCCAGGAGCTGTAGAAAATACCTGCTGGTCGAGACACCTGCAGGGTGAATGAGGAGGCCAGAGAGACCAGGGTCCTTGCCCTGTCCAGGGAAGGAAGGCTCTGGCCTTCTCTGTGTCTAGCTCTGCGCCTATGAATGAGAGGAGCTGGACAGGCTCTAGAACTGACTTTGGAAGATTTAGAAGGAAACCCAAAGAAGGAGCAGTTGCTGAGTTATCTATAAGTGTAACTTGACTTGGTCTGGGGACTGGCCTACTATGAGCCAGTCGTCCAGGTAAGGAAGATGGCAATCTTTGCCTTCTTAGAGAAGCAACTACCACTGCCAGGCATTTTGTGAATACCCTTGGAGCAGAGGTGAGGCCAAAGGCATGCTCTGAACTGGTAATGGCCTGAGGGCAGCTCGAACCTGAGTGTACTTTCAATGGGAGCTTCTGATGAGAATATGGAAGTAGGCATCCTTGAGGTCCAGGGACACTAGCTAGTCCCTGGCCTTTAGAGAGGGTAGAATAATTCCAGAGTCACCATTTTGAATTTTGGTTTTAAAAGTGCTTGTTTAAGTATCTGAGATCCAGGATGGGCCGCCATTCTCCTGTCTTTTTGGGGTAAGGAAGTACCTGGAGTACAACCCTTTGCCCTGGTGTAGGGGTGAACCCTTTCCACAGCTCTGAGAGCTAGGAGGAAGAGACCTCTGCCTCTAAGGCAAGTGTCTCTGATGGATTTGCAGGTGGAAAGGATCTGGTTCTCATCTTTGGAAACTTTTTGAAGCTGAGAACCAGTCCCTGGCTTACTACTTCCAGGACCCACTTGTCTGATATCAGAGACTCCCAGTCCTGGACAAAGTAAGCCAGCCTGCCCCCTACAGCTAGCTGAGAATCGGCCCTGGCAACCCCATCAGGGTGCCTGTTTGGCAGGGGCTTTGGGCTGAGGGGTGTAAGCAGGCCTGCTTGTACCCCATCTGCCTCTCCCTCTAAAGAACACCCTCTGAGCATAAGCAGAAGAGGAGGCCTGGGCTTGGTAGAAAGGCCTATGAAAAGGCCTGCCCCTGCCCCTGGGAAGCTGCCTTTGAGGAGTGGCCTGCCTTTCCTTGGCCTGTGCACTCCTATAGGTGGTCCTATACTCATCCATTTTCTTCATGTAATTCTCTGTTTGCTCCCCAAACAGAGAATTACCCACAACAGGAAAATCCATGGCCTCAGTCTGGGTATCCTGTGACAAACTAGTACATCTGAGCTAAGCCATTCTTCGAAGTGCCACAGATGTAGCCATGACTCTAGATGACACATCATTGGAGTCTACTGCAGCATGGAATTGCACCTTGGATGCCTCAATACCATCAGCAGCCACCTGCTCCAGCTCCTTGGCAAGCTGGCCAGGGACCTGTTTTGCTAAACCCACAACAGTGTCCCATCTGGATTTTTGATACCTAGCAGTATAGTCCATATAATTGGCCTGTCTGAGTCCCAAGGATGCTGCCATGTACTGTTTCTTTGCCATGGCATCAATCCTCCTGGAGTCCTTGTCCGGGGTGGAAGCCAAGGGAATGTTGCCTTATCACAGGCTGCAGCCTGCACTACCCAACATGGCTGCATTGTTGTGTAAGGAACTCCGTGTTCTGAGCCTGACAATGTATACCTCTTGTCCATTCTTTTATCCACAGGAGGTATAACGTTAGGAGTCTTTAAAATCTTAAATGTCTGTTTCCCAAAAGATTTGTGCAAGGGAATAGACAGCCTCCTAGTCTCTGGGATATCCATCATTTCCACATAGTCAGGCTCCTCCTGGTCATCCAAGCTTCTTCCATAGGAAGCTGGAGGGTTTCAGCCACTTTTTTATAAAACATGAAATGGGAGGGGGACTCAGAAAGCCTAGGAGGAGACACTCCTGAAGGTCTGTCTGGGGAGATGTCCGGGTCAATGGGCAATCCAGACTTTCAAATCCACATTCACTTTCCTCATACTCCTCTTCCTCCTCCTCCGTTTCATAAAGTTCCTCTAATCTAAATCATACTCTTGAACTGGTGGAACCGGCCGAACTGAGCGTAGTAACAGGAGGTATTAAAGTGTTGGGGATTTACTTTGGAGGGCAAGAAGAGATTCAACGGAACTGTGAAGGAAAATACGATATTGCACATTCAAAAGTACAAAGATGGAGGCAGAGGAGTATGACGAGAGAAAAAAGATTTATTTATTGAAAAACGTTACACTTCCAAGATTTCTGTTTTTAGCATATATTTTTCCAGTACCAGAACAAACGCAATCTAAAATATTGGGTCTTTTTTTTCAATTACTGTGGGGGAGTAAGTTGAATCCAGTTAAAAGGGGAATAACACATAGAACAATTAAAGATGGGGGTCTGAATATGATAAACCCTGTGTTTTTTTTTATTGGTTAGTATGTTTGTATATACGAATCTTGTTCCCATTATATAGGGAGAAGCGAAGGAATGGATATGGTTGACAGAGAAATGGAGTGCATCTTTGATTAAAAATTTTGGGAAAAAGGGAAATATAGTAGGGAATAAAAGTTGGCCTGTTTATATGGAGGTGGGAAGGAAATATTTAAACCAGCAGGGGTTATGGTAGATGCCTTAATTACTAATAGTAGGAAGCAGATGTATAAACAAATAATGGAGAAAAAGTTTTGGGAAAAGCCTGTGTTTAAGGTTGACAAAGGGATAAATGTGCAAAGGATTTTGGAATTAACCTTAGAAAAACGAATACCGAGGAAAATGAGAGAGACTATATGGATGTGCAGCCATGAGAAATTAAATGTACACAGAAATCATAAGCAAAAAAAATAGAGGAACAAATCTGTGGGGAAAGGGATTGTGGAACACAGGAGGAAAGTATGTTTCATTTATTTTTTGATTGTACCATTATTAAAACTTTTTGGGAGATGGTAGCAAATTATTGGGGTATGCACATTTTTAAGAATTTGACCTATGATATGTTGATTTATTGGCAGTTAAAAGAATGGGGGGATTTGAATAAAAATACAGTTTGTTATTCTGGCAGTCCTAAAGTGGGTCATATGGCAAAATAGATGTCTAAGATTTCTACAAAATAAGAATTTAACAGTGCAAGATTTATGTTTTAAAGTTCAGGATGAAATTGATCATCTATATCAAGAAGAATCTAAGGTTTTGGGGAAGGAAACAACAAAAGAAACGTGGAAAATATTACCGGTATAGGTTAATTTACATGATATAATATAAAAAGATTTGAATAGTTTGTGTGTAATGTTTGCTCCCCAAACAGAGAATTACCCACAACAGGAAAATCCATGGCCTTAGTCTGGGTATCCTGAGACAGGCTAGTACATCTGAGCCAAGCCATCCTACGAAGGGCCACAGATGTAGCCATTACTCTAGATGAAACATCACTGGAGTCCACTGCAGCATGGAATTGCACCTTGGATGCCTCAATACCATCCGCAGCCACCTGCTCCAGCTCCTTGGCAAGCTGGCCGAGGACCTGTTTAGCTAAAGCCATTACAGTGTCCCATCTAGATTTCTGATATCTAGCTGTATAGGCCATATAATTAGCCTGCCTGAGTCCCAAGGATGCTGCCATGTACTGTTTCTTTGCCATGGCATCAATCCTCCTGGAGTCCTTATCTGGGGTGTGTGAAGCCAAGGGTACATTTGCCTTATCACAGGCTGCAGCCCGCACTACCCCAACATGGCTGCATTGCTGGGTAAGGAACTCCATATCTGAGCCTGAGAGAGTATACCTCTTGTCCATTCTCTTATCCACAGGAGGTATAGAATTAGGAGTCTTTAAAATTTTCATTGTCTGTTTCCCAAAGTACTTATGAAGGGGAATAGACAGCCTCCTGGACTCTGGGATAGCCATCATTTCAACATAGTCAGGCTCCTCCTGGTCATCCACAGCTTCTTCCATAGGAAGCTGAAGAGTTTCAGCCACTTTCTTGTAAAACATGAAATGGGAGGGGGACTCAGAAAGCCTAGGAGGAGACACTCCTGAAGGTCTGTCTGGGGAGATGTCCGGGTCAATGGGCACATCCAGACTTTCATAATCACACTCACTTTCCTCATACTCTCCTTCCTCCTCCTCCGGTTCACAAAATTCCTCTAAATCATAATCCGGAACCAGTGGAACCGGCCGAACCGAGCGCCTTCCTAATGGTGCCGGTTCGGTCGGAACTGGGGATAGCGACGGACAATTTTTATCGCTTTGGCTATTTCATCAGCGGTCGGAGAAAGAACTTTTGGATCCGCACCGGCTTATTTATCCCTTCTTGTTCTTTTAACCGGAACCGACTCCTCGGAATCGGTTCTCCTTTTGCCTGAAGAAGTTTCGCCCTGGTCAAAGGGCACTCCTTCTGGTTCGGTTGGAACCGAACCGGGCTGGCCATCCGGGTCAGCGGACTTCTTGGCCTCCCTTTCCCTGAGCCTACCAACTCTTTTTTCCAGGGTAGCTGCAGGAAAATTTTTACAAATCTGGCAGTCTGAATCGAGGTGATCAAACCCCAGACAATAAACACAGGTGGTGTGGGGATCAGCCTTAGCAAAGACTTCCCCACACACACTACAGTGTTGAAACCCAGTGGGCCCGGTTTTTCTTTTGGGTTTCTCAGACATGGCCAGTCCTAACCAAAAACTTACCCTTTTTCCGGCAATCCGCCAGGCAAGACACCCTTATCGGTTCCTGACCATGTTATGGGTCGTGGAAAAAACCGTAGTAAAGTCCATTTTTTTAGAACCGATAAGAACCGGTTACCACACTCTAAAAACAGAATATACAGGTTACTCACCTGTAACAGGAGTTTTAGGAATGGTATATGTTGTTCATCCACACTGTCTGGCAGGTATCCTTGCCACTTTAAATCTTGCCGGAAGGTCTTCAAGCTGGCTCCTCCCACCCACCCGGGTGGTAAAACTCTCGGCTCCGCCCCATGACGCCAGATCTGGCCCGCTGGAAGCTCAGGTTGTACGTCGAAGTCGGGAGGTCGGGTGGGTCGTGTGGATGAACAACATATACCATTCCTAGAACTCCTGTTACAGGTGAGTAACCTGTATTTCTAGGGACATGGATATGTTGTTCATCCACACTGTCTGGCAGACTCCTAGCAGTTCTCCGGGAGGAGGGAGGCAAGGCGCACACCCCCTACTTAGGGAATAGAGACTGGAGGACCGAGGCCCCAAAACCAGCATCCCGGCGTGACTCAAGGTCGATGTGGTAATGGGTGATGAAGGTGTGTGCTGACTTCCAGGTAGCAGCCCTGCAGATTTCCTGGATAGGGACGTCCCTGGAAGCAGCCACCGATGGAGCAGTATGGCAGGTAGAATGAGCTCTTATCCCTCTGGGAGGCTCCATGCCTGCCAACTTATAGCAGAGATCTATGCAGGAGGTGACCCACCTGCCTATCGTCCGCTTGGCTGCAGGTCTGCCAGGTGCGGCTTCAGCGTAGGTGACAAACAGCTGGCGAACCTCTCCCCGAATTTCAGCCATGCGCTCCTTATAGTAAGAGAGCGCCCTTCTAGGGTCCAGAGTATGGAGCCTATATTCGGCCTCCGAGGTGTGATTGGGGTAGAACACCGTCAGAGTCAACACCTGGTTAAGGTGAAACTCCAACACCACCTTCGGAAGGAATTTCGGGTGGGGGCGCAGGACAACCTTGTCCCTGTGGAAGACCAGGTAAGGAGACTCGATGCAGAGCGCCTGGAGCTCTCCCATCCTTCTGGCTGACGTGATAGCCACCAAGAAGGCGGTCTTCCACGACAGGTGAGAGAGTTCACACCTGTGCACTGGCTCGAATGGCTTTCCCATGAGCTTTGCCAGTACCAGCAGTAGATCCCATGGAGGTGGAGGTTCTCGCACCGGAGGGGAAATGTGATCAAGGCCTTTGAAAAAGTGCCAGACCACCTTCTCCTGCACCACCGACTGCTTCCCGGCCCACGCCCGGTAAGCAGAGATGGCTGCCAGGTGCACCTTAAGGGTCGTCGACCTAAGCCCTTGCTGAGAAAGGGACCACAGGTAGTCCAATATGCTCGCCAAGGAACAGGAGGAAGGGTCCAGACCCTTGCTCCTGACACCAAATGGAAAATCTTTCCATTTGAAGGCGAGCATTTTCTGGTCGACTCACGGGACGCCCAACCACGTTGAGGACCTTGTCGGAAAGACCCAAGGCCTGGAACTCTGCAGCCAGGAACCAGGCCGTCAGGTGCAGGGATTGAAGGTCCGGATGGAATACCTTCCCTGATTGACTGAGAGCAGGTCCGGGCGAGCTGGAAGCTGCCTCGGGAGCCTGGAGCTGAGGCTGAGGAGATCTGGGTACCAGTACTGGGCGGGCCAGTTTGGGGCTATCAGAATCACCTGCGCCTTGTCCTCCTTGCTTTGAGCAGCACCTTGTGCATCAAGGGAGCAGGGAAAGGCATAGAAGAGGCCGGGGTCCACGGCCTTGAGAAGGCATCCCCCTGCAGCGATCCCTGCTGAGGGGGGCGGGCATGGAACAGCCTCAGCTTCGCATTCTCCCTGGAGGCAAACAGGTCCACCTGAGGTGTGCCCCAATGGGAGAATAGATCTTGTACTACCTCCGGCAGGAGAGACCACTCGTGGGACGCAGCCCCTATCCGGCTTAGAGCATCGGCCAGGGTGTTGGAGGCTCCTGCCACATGAATGGCTAGGAGATCCACCTCCAGGCTGTGCACGAGTGACCAGATGCGGAGAGCTTCCTTGCATAGAAGCATGGAGCGCGTCCTGCCCTGGCGGTTTAGATAGTACATGGTTGTGGTGTTGTCCGTCTGGACCCGGACCACTTGACCCCGAAGAAACGGAGCAAAGGCGGTGGAGCTAGGCGGAGCCCGAGCTCCAGCAGGTTGATGTGGCATCGACCCCTCGGGACCAGAGGCCATGCGCCGTGTTCCCCCAGATGGGCACCCCAACCCATCAGAGAGGCATCGGTCGATAGAGAGACCGTCGGCTCGGGGCGGACAAACGGGATGCCCTCCTGCAGATGAACTGGAACGGTCCACCACTGGAGAGCGTTCCACATCCCCTGGGTCACCGTCACTAGCTGGTCCAATGGATCGCAGCGTTGGGACCACTGGCTAGCCTGCCCCCACTGAAGGGGGCGCATGTTCCAATGGGCCCAACGGACCATGCTGGTACAGGCCGCCATGAGACCCAGGAGGCGCAGGAAGTCCCGGGCAGGGCGCAATTGCCCAACCAGAAATGATTGGGCAAAGGAGGAAAGAACCTTGGCCCTGTCCACCGGGAGTCGTGCCCTGGCTCGAAGAGAGTCGAGCTCTGCCCCGATGAAAAGAATCACCTGCTTCGGCTCGAGTTCCGACTTGGCCTCGTTGATGAGGAGGCCGACCTGAGAGCAAACCTGGAGGGCCAGATCTCTGGACCGCTCCACCTCCTGTCTGGAGGGGGCTTCAATCAGCCAATCGTCCAGGTAAGGGTAAACCCGGACCCCTCTGCGCCGCAGGAATGCTGTCACCACTGCCATGCATTTGGTGAAGACCCTGGGAGCTGGAGATGAGCCGAAGGGCATGGCTTGGAACTCGAAAAGGGATCCCTCCGCTCGAAAGCGAAGGAACCTTTGATGGGACGGACGGATAGGGACGTAAAAGAATGCGTCCTGTAGGTCCAGAGAGCAGAACCACACGCCGTGTTCCAAGGATGGTATTATCTGAGCCAGAGTGACCATCCTGAAGGTTCGAGACCTTAGGAACTTGTTTAGGTCGTGTAGGTCGAGAATAGGGCGCCAGCCCCCCGTCCGTTTCGGAATCAGAAAGTACCTGGACACGAACCCCGGGTTTGAGGGAGGGTCCGCCACATCTCTTATCACCTCCTTCTCGAGGAAGAGAGCGATGTCGGCTCACCGAGCTGACAGCAAGGCTTCGGACCCCGAGGCCCCCCAAGGTGCGACGGCTCTGAAGGGTGGGGCCTGCTCGAACTCCAGAGGCAGGCCCTTTCCTACCACTTCCAACACCCACCGGTCTGTGGTAATAGCAGACCAGGCAGAAAGGAAGAACCGGAGCCGTCCCCCTACGGGGGGAACCTGGGATGAGGTGACGAGGTTGGGGCAACACCCTCAACCCGCCACTGTGCAGGCTTGGAGGAGGACCGCCGAGGGACCACCTGGGCCTTTACCTCCCTGCTTCCTGGAGGAGGAAGCCGGGCTTGGGCTTGGGACGCCAAGAGCAAGCCTGCTGGCCTAGTGTTGCTGGGCCGGACGTGCCGGGGGCGCAGACGGACGAAAGGGCTTGGGTTGTGGTCTGCGGCCCTTGTCCCTCTGAGCGGATGAGACCGAGTCCAAGGTGGCATTGGACTTTTCGATCCTCTGGAGGTGGTCTTCCACTCCAGGGCTGAAGAGGTCGGTCCCCAGGAAGGGGACATCCGCCAATTTGTGCTGGGTATCCGCTGTGAAGGTGGATAACCTCAGCCATGCCCAATGGCGCATAGCCACTGCGGCCGCGACTGACCTGGCACATGAGTCTCCAATCTCCAGAGCAGTCTGAAGTTGCTGCTTGGCCACTGCCCTGCCCTGGTCCTGCACCTACCTAACCGTGGTCTGCAGGTCAGCCGGGAGATGAGGGACTACCTCGTCCAGGGAGCCCAACAAGGCATGGGAGAAATGTGCCATCAGCACGGCCGACCTTGCCTGACGAAGGCCAAGGGAGGACGTAGCGTAGACTTTTCACCCGGCATAGTCCAATTTCTTGGACTCCTTGTCGGGAGGTTTGTCCACGTCCCTAGCGTTTCCAGCACGCCGGAAAACGCTGTCGGTAACTAACCCCTCGGCTGAGGAATGTTCCGAGAAACCGGACAGGGAACCGGTAGGGACCGCATACTTCCTGGTCATCCTGGCCGAAGGCGCAGGGCAGGAAGCGGGGCGCTGCCAGAGCTCCAAGGCCGGGTCCACGATGGCCTCAGCCACAGGAAAGGCCTCCGTAGGGGAATCCCCTCGGTCCAATATCTCTGTGAGGGGATATTTGGCCCGTTTGGATACGGGCTCGAGCTGCATCCCGGTGGACTCCGAGATGAGCCTGAGTAAACCCAGGAAGGACGAAGGGCTGTCGTCCAGCGACTGACCTCCAGAGGTCTCCAAGTCCACTTGCTTGGAGAAAAGGGAGGAATCGTCATCGGACTCAGAAGAGTCCGCAAAGACCTGCCTCGGGCCTGAGCCACCCTCCACCTGCCGAGGGCAATCGGGAGTGGGGTGACTGACAACCTATGGGGCAGACCCTGAGCAACCGAGAGTTCTTGGTCAGAGCCCCAAACAGCGGCTGTGGAGCGGAGGTTCCACGGAATCGGTGGGGCAGCTGGTTTGGCGAACAACTGGCCTGGGAACAGGCTCCTCGGATAAACGAGGGGTTGTTGGCGCTCTGGGTGACAGCCACTTAATGGCCGGGAAGGCGGCGGCGCGGCTTGTTCCCGTCAAAGGAGCTGCCGCCACATGAGTCCTCGTATTGTCGGCGTGAATTCACGTCAAGCCTCCCCTCATCCGAGGGACGAGCAGCGGCGCCACTTACGCATGGTGCCGAGACCGCCTATGGCGGTGGGATCGGCTGGACTGTGAAAAGTCCGAGACCGAGAACCTCGGCCTTTCCGAGGGGCGGTAGCGGAGGGCAGGTGGAACCGGCTCCTCCTCGGCTCGGAGGGTACACCCGAGGCTCCGGAACCGAGGCACTGGCAAGCCCGCGGGATCCTCAACTCCCACCGGGGGAACCGGGGAAAGGGGATTTGCGGCTTCGCTGGTCGACAACCCGTGCAACGGGTCAAGAAAGATCTCGACTGCGTCGACGGGAGTCTCGGTCAACTGACCTGATGGGGACACTGTGAGACCAGTGGCCGAAGCCGAATGATCGACCGAAGTCGATGGCTGACAACTCGGGGAGAGGGACCTTTCCCGCTCCCAAGAGCATCGGCGGAGGGACTTACCCTTGTCTTTCTTCTTGGACCGAGAAGAAGGTCCAGCAGACGTTGGTCCCTCTCCTCTAGTGGAGAGGGACAGACAAAACTCCTTAAAGGAAGCTGTGTAGAGGAACCCAGGAGGCCAGGATAAAGCCGCGGTCGGGAAGATGCGGCCAGCGCGCGCCTCCTCTTCGAGGCGATCATCTGCTCTAGCTGATCCGCCCCGAGCCCACCGCCCCGGGAAACCGCCGGACCGGGCCTCTTTAGACTTTACCGGAGGAAACGTTTCTCGGGCGCCCCAGTTGTAAACAGGCAGCACGGCCCTAGGACATAGGCTGAGAAGGAAGAGCAGGTCGTGAAGCTTCCGTGGGTCGTGCTCAAAGCCCAAACAGTAGACACGAGTGCGGATCCGCCCAAGACATCTTCTGCCCGCAAGGGCACCGCCGAAAACCGGGACTCGATGTGTCCATCGCAGCCGCGAGGGATAGAAGACCAAAGTCTATAATGCAAAAAACTTTTAAATTCGGAAAACCGAAGAATTAGGAACCAGTCTTATACGCAGAGCGATAAGGAGAGAACCTGAGCTTCCAAGCGGTAAGGAAGATCTGGTGTCATGGGGCGAAGCCGAGAGTTTTACCACCTGGGTGGGTGGGAGGAGCCAGCTTGAAGACCTTCCGGCAAGATTTAAAGCGGCAAGGATACCTGCCAGACAGTGTGGATGAACAACATATCCATGTCCCTAGAAAAAGTATTTTTAAAACAACTTGATCGGTTCAAACCGAACCGATCCCATGTTTACAAGCTCCACACAGAAAATAAACAAAAATAAGCCTATCTAGTACTCACGAAACCACAGACAGAGACTGAACCGATAGGTTACGGTTTAAATTCGGTCGAAAACCGAGAAAAACGGTACTTTAACCGACAAATTGAACCGAGCAAAGGAGAATTCTCCGGAGCGACTGTTCAGTGAGGCGGAGTAAAGAATCTGACGGTTTGAGTTCAAACAGCAACAGACAGAGTCTCAACCAAGCTCGAGCTCAGCGTTCCATGCCTGGCATGGAAAGTTAACTCTTTCATCTCCGGGGCAGTTCAAAGGTTGGACCTCACTGCAATTTGTCAGAATACAGCTAGACTTCATGTTGTTTGAAGCTGAGCCCTCACTTGCTCCTGCAGAAACTATTTCTCAGCATTCAGTAGTTTCTAATGCTGAGATTCAGGACATTCCAGACCCAGTTGTTCCTGCAACAGTGGTAGGATTTTCTGACCCCTTCCCCTGACTGAGCACCCTTCTGGGATCATACAGCCTTTTGTCTCTAGTGTAGCTCCTGTAGCTCTCGCTACAGCCCTGTTAGTCACCGCAGATGCCACGCCTGGCCCTCTAGCCGTAGCTGCAGTATACACCAATTTCCACCCAGTACACACTAAAAGAAAAAAGAAACGACCCCAGACGGGAGTCAAAGCCACCTCCAAAGGAAAGAAATCAAATAACTCTCCTGTTTCGATTCTCATGAAAAATAATTTTTCGGCCTTATGAAAGACCTCTCAACGACCCCCTTCAGAATCCGATTCATCAGACATGGAGGTGTTTACTGACCCTCCTGATGTTCCTGACTCCCTTCCTGACAACCCCAAAGAGAGGCAGGAGACCCAATAGCCTCAACAGGAGTCTTGACCAGGTCAAAGTCCTCTAAGCAATTAGGTGTTTGAAGTGATATGTTTTTGTACTTTTGTTTCCTCCATTTTTCATTTTTCCCTATACCGGGACTATTCTAGTGTCTACTGTTAATGTGAACAGTATCAAAGGGAATAAAAAAATCTTACAATACTTTCTGCTTTATCATCGCTGACCAGCCACATTATTATGGTACTGGATACCAGGCTAAAATCTCATTTTGAAACCTACCAAGCAACTAGGCAGTGGGTGAATGGACCATCTTTTGGGTCAAATGAGGAAGACCCCTGCGATGGTGTGGGAATTTTTTTTAACTGTAGCAAGTTACATGTTACCAGACTTGTACAGATTTCCCCAGCGAGGGCACGCTCCTTGGATATTTCTTATGCCCCCCAGACGAAAGCACTTCATACCTCTTTGTTCCAATTAGTCCAACCCTATTTACACACCTCTAGGGTGGTTGTTTGGGGCGGTGACTTTAACTGTGGATTGGTTTGCTCTGATTGGCTTGTTTAGTGATTCCAATTGTTTGAATGGGGGTTTTACAAGCGGCTAACCTAATTGATGCCTATAGGGTGATTCACCGAAAGGGAGGAAACACCTTTTATAAAGGAACTTAGTCGACCCGTATTGATTTCCTTTTCACTTTCCATATCATAAAGGTGACTTTGGCAAATACGGTATGTTATGCATTTACAGATCATAAACGTCAAGCTTGCACCTTGGATTGAGCCAGTGCACCAGTTCATGGTAAAGGTTGTGGAAATTAAATAATAACAGACTAAAGGACCCTGAGTTTTTGGCATGCTTGTCCCGTCTGTGGACGGCGAGACATTCTGTAAAAGTGTTATATAATACTCCTCTGGATTGATGGGTTGATAGCAAGCAGGATCTGGTACGTTTCCTGAACATTTTTTCAGGGGTCAATGCCCGAGACTCTTATCTTTCTTATTTGTCCTTAAGATCCTAGCTGCAACATCTGATTTCGTGGTCTAAAACAGAACGATGCAATTATAGTGAACAGATTCAGCATGTAAAGCAAAAAATGCAGGCTCTACAATATAACAGAGCTCAATCACTACATTAGGAGATGCAATTTGGTACCCAAAGCAGCAGGCAAACCTTTGATCCTTTTAAGGACTGCAGTTCCCGAGTTAACAAACGCTCTATGGAGGGTTTGTGTAATTCCTGGGGGAATGTGGTGACGTCACAAGAGGTTTCGCTTCAGATTGTGGGGCAACATGTCACGTGGATATACACCCCTGGGCCTGTGAACCCCTCTATTCCAGATTATTTATGAGGTTTTGATATTCCCCTTTTGCTGGACAATGAAGTACATGCTTTAATAGCCCCCATTTCAGCACAGGAAGTTTTCCTTACTCTTCGTGGCTTATGAAACAACATTGCACCAGGGGCCAATGGCCTTAGCGGCGAGTTTTATAAAACATTTCAAGCACAGCTGACACCTTCTTTAGCTGACCTGCATAATTATTGTTTGGAAAAAGGGACTCTCCCTTACTCATTTCAAACTTCACTGATGATTTTGTTTTACATAAAAAGGGGGAAAAGTCAGATCTTAAGAATTGGAGACCTTTGTGCTTCCGTAATTCTGAATACAGGATTTTGGCAAAGATTTTCTCACATCGTTTGGGCATGGTGGCAGATAAACTTATTAATTCTTCACAATATTGTTCTATCAAAAATCGCAGAGTTCAAGATGTTTTGATTTGGCTACGAGAATTGTTTACGGGGTAAGGGGACAAAATTTGATTTCTGGCTTTCTCCTTTCCATTGCTCAAGAGAAAGCGTTTGCCTCTCTCTCACACGATTATTAGTTTCAAGTCCTACATGCCTACCATCTCCTGGCTAGGTTTGTATTTTGGATTAAGTCTTTGTATTATAGGTCATCCATCCATCCATCCATCCTTTAGTCAATGGTTGGCTTGCTCAACCCTGTCATATGGGGAAGGGAGTTCATCAGGACTGCCCACTAAGCCCCCTATTATATGTCTTTGCGATAGATCCTTTACTTCGTCATGTTCAGCAGAATGTGTCCATTAAAGGAATATCATTGAACCCTTCCTCCCCAGCACAGTAGCTTATGCAGATGATGTCATGTTGTTACTCCCTACAATATCCACAGGGCAGCAGGTAGCCCAGGAAATAAGGGCTTATTCACTTGCCTCAGGCTCCATGGTTAATTTTCAGAAAAATGCAGGAGTTACACTGGGCACTCCTCCCTTCCCCTTGCCCGCTAGTATTGCTGATATTCCACTCACCTCCTCGAATATTAAACTTTTGGAAGTAACATTTGGGTCTTCCTCTATGGCAGAAACAAACTGGATAGCTGGTCTTCAGTTAGCTCAAGCGAAGGTGAATTTTTGGAAACATAAAAAAAATCTCTAAACCGAAGTGGGTACTTTTGATTAAAAATGTGCTCATTCCGATACTTCTTTACATTAGTTATGTTTTTCCTGTGCACTGAAACTTGGAGACTCGAATTCTTGATCTCTTCTTTCAAGCTCTATGAGGGAGCCGTCCCATTAAGCGCTCTATTACTTATTTACCAAAGTCCGAGAGAGGGGTGAGTATGGTTAACACCGTGTGTTTTTTTCATAGTGCCTTTCTTACTACTAACCTGGGCACAAGTCTTCGACCTATTGCTAAAGGTTGGATTACAGCGCTGCTGGATTGGTTGCAGCCTTTTTTGTCGGACTAGCGCGCAGGTACCTTGAACGTTATCCGCAAGCCTGGGTTTTGCCCCTCTTACATCATAAGAGTCTACGTTTAAAATTAAGACCTGGAAATTGGGTATGACAAGGTTCTTCACTCTTGGTAGGAAACAACTTTACGCTGAAATTATGGCATCCAGTTTTTCTGAGGTGGCCGTTCTCCCTGTCTGTACCACACCTCACTTAACTCTGGCATTGTCCTCTTTTACTAATGCGAGGTTGCCACATTTTGCATGGGATATCCATTGGCTTAGCTTATATGGTAGAGTTGGAGTTCGCAGCTCCCACAAGCATAAGCCAGTTGTGGAACGCTACTGTCCTAGGTCCACCTGTGTACAGCTCTTGGAGACTCAAGACCATCTTTTCTTTGAATGTCCATATGTGACATTCTTTTGGCCCTTTTTAGTGAGGGAATGGAATGAAACCCTTTTTGACACTATTACTTATTTACAGCTTGTATTGTGTATCCCCTGTAACGTTTGGGGTAAATTCGAGACATCCACTTTGCAGGTTATTTGTGCTATTCTGAAATATTACGTTTGGCAGTCTCGTTGTGCATGGGTTTTGCAAAAGATGTATGTCTCTTATGCAGCAATTGTTGTGAATGTCACTACTGAACTACAAAAGCTGTATACTTTAGAACAGCGTAGTGTTTCTCCACAACAATTGCACACATTATGGAGAAACTGTCCATTTATATATTAGCTTACTGAATAACCTAGTTTTTCATTCCCCTTGGTGGTTACAATTCCAGTAGAGTTTGGAGGAAATTACTGTAAAAAACGTTTCAATTTTTTCTTGTTTTCAATATCAGTATTGTCTGTAGCAAATTATGAATCTTGATTTTAGTTGTGTCCTTATTCCTTTGTGTTTATTATATTTCCTTTTGCTGTGTGCTGTTTTAACACTGTGTTACTGAACACTGTATACTTTTTGATGTATGATTATGTTTCACTCTACAATAAAAACTCCCCTACTCTTTTCGAGAAGTGTCACTGGATCTTTAACATCCACTTGAATTACCACCAGAACAGGCAGATGGGACCTTGGGTAGGAGCAAGAGTCCAGAGTTCACAACAGTAGTGATTTTCAGACTCTATTTAAATTGTGTGGGGTGCATGTGTGTAGAGGGAAGAGGGCTGCGAGTGATAATTCAGGTTCTTAGGTGTAGTGATTTAAAGTGTTAATGAATGGAAACATGCTCTGTGTAGAAGAGGCCTAGTTTTTACCAGCGAGTTATGGGCTAATAACGCCGCTGATAATGAATGCTGACAACCAGTCAGCAGGGATGTGTAAATCGTACAGCCCCTTGTCCAGGGCAAGTAAATTTCCTTCAAGGACTAGTAAAAAATAAAGAGCTGGACTTCTGGTGACATCACGGCCAGAGTAACAGCCGAAGGTGAGAGCTCTCTTCCCCTCGGATCAAACAATAGCTCCTAAACTTGAAAAAACAGGAGAAATAGAATTTAAAATATCCAGAAAGGAGAAAGGAGATGCTCGTGCTACCCAATCGAAAATGGAAACCAAAAAACAAGCAGAGGATGGATCATGATATCATCCACTCTATCAGGAATGCAGCCGCAGCATGTCTCCAGACAGCCCGAAAGGCCTAGACTATGAGACTAAAGGGGAAGAGGAAAAACTCTCCCGAAATAGATTTGACCGACTTCTGCATGAAATACAGATCTCTAGAAGTGAAAATAAAGCAGATTTTAAAAAACTTCAAGAGCAATTGGCTGGATTAGGCAAAAGAGTATTGGAAACGGAGGTAAGGGTCACAACGGTGGATACTAATAATATCCAATTCACCGCAGCAATAGACCCAACAAACAGAAGCGCTCCAAAATAAATGTATAGATCTAGAGGCGAGATCAATAAGGGACAACCTGTGACTTTCTGGGCTACCAGAAAACTCGCAGCCTGCTGACATGGCCACATACTTGCAGGACTTATTAGTTGAAATTTTGGACCTCCCAAAAGACGTCAACATAAAAATAGAAAGAGCACATAGAGCACTCTGAGCCAAACCCAGGGATCCAAAAGCCAGGCCATGTCAAATCTTTATGAAATGTGCGACCTACAGTGTAAAGGACATGATATTTCAGAAAGTATGGCAGATGGAAGTAGTAATATACAAAGGCATCCAACTCTTCTTTGAGCTGAATTACACACAGGAGAGTCATCAACAAAGATTACAATATCTTCCGTGTATCCGAGCGCTTAAGGAGAAAAAAGTTAAGTTCCAGATGCCTTACCCGGCTCTGATGAGGGTGTTCTGGGAGGAGGGGGCCCAGACAGATTCAGACCCAGAGGATGCCAGAGCGGCACTTGCAACACATTGTATCCAAGTGGAGTCCAGGGGAACAGGCCCGAAATCCGACACCTAGAGAGCAGCAGCCCGGAACCTCTCGATGGTGGCGGGTGTCCAGGGGGAACATGAGGAGCACCGGAAAGGGATCAGTAGGCCCAGCGATGAGGGACATCAGAGCTATACTCTACGCACTGACTCACGTGGAGCGTAGCAACACCACCATTGAGGACAACTGAATCAAATAACAGCCAACGCAACCAGAGTGTGCAGCTCACATTTTTAAGAATGACTTAGCAGTACTACAGCAATACCCAGCAGAACATTGAAGGGACAAGATCCATATGGATTTATTTCTTCAGCTAAGTAACGATTCCTTGCCTTTCTGACTTTATCGACTGCAGTTCAAAGACGAAGACCAGAATTGACTGAATATGTCGCAGAGGAAAGGGGACAGATTTTTCATACTGAAAACATAAAAAATGGGACATGCAGAATGAAGGTAACCCAGAGGGAGAGGGGAAGGGGGCAATGTTAAGGAGTAGAGTGTTCAAAGTGAGAGCAAAAGAAAGGTTAAATGCAACAGAAGTTGGGGTAGTCTTATGAATCTGAATTAACACAAGGATTTGAGACGACAGATGGATCTGGATCATGCGGAGGGGGAACAAGACCAATACAGTACAGCCTTAAAGACGAATGAAGAGAGGGTAAAAGAAAGGGGGTTAGGAGACTATTCAATAATAATAAAGAGGATCGGAGGGAGTAAAGTTGCTCATAGACATGGTGGTTAGGAGAGATAAGAAAAGAAATAAGGGGGGAGAAAGGACAGAATACTGAATAAAAAAGGAAAAAGCAAAACAAAAGGATAAAGATAGAAATTAACTGACACGTGGAGGGGGGAGGGTACTAAGGGATGCAAGAAATGATAATGAAAATGGTATTTACTATCCCCCCTTATCTAACAATGCCCTTCTCAATCCTAGGGTACTGGAAGAAATGGTCTTATAACTGAACCTGGGGAGAGAAATACAGGTTACTCACCTGTAACAGGAGTTCTAGGAATGGTATATGTTGTTCATCCACACTGTCTGGCAGGTTCCTTGCCGCTTTAAATCTTGCCGGAAGGTCTTCAAGCTGGCTCCTCCCACCCACCCGGTGGTAAAACTCGCTCCCCCCCCATGACGCCAGATCTAGCCCGCCAGAAGCCAGGTTGTATGTCAGGCCAGGGAGGCCGGAGAGTCGGGTGGTGTGGATGAACAACATATACCATTCCTAGAACTCCTGTGACAGGTGAGTAACCTGTATTTCTAGGGACATGGATATGTTGTTCATCCACACTTATTGGCAGACTCCTAGCAGTTCTCCGGGAGGAGGGAGGCAAGGCACACACCCTCCCTACTTAGGTATAGAGACTGGAGAACCGCGGCCCCGACCAACATCCCGGCATGACCCAAGGCCGATGTGGAAGGGGAAATCGGTATGTGCCGGCTTCCAGGTAGGAGCCCTGTGGATATCCTGGATAGGAGTATCCTCGGAAGCAGCCACCGATGCAGCGGAAGGGCGGATAAAAATGAGCACTTATCCCTCTGGGAGGCTCCATGCCCGCCCACCTACAGCAGAGACCTATGCAGGAGGTGACCCTACCCGCTCGTCGTCCGCTTGGCTGCAGGTCTGCCAGGTGCGGCTTCAGCGAAGATGACAAACAGCTGGCGAACCTCTCCCAAACTTCAGCCCTATGCTCCCTGGGTAGGCGAGCGTTAAATAGGGTCCCAATGGATCCTATATACGGCCTCCGAGGCGTGAATGGGGATGAACCCCAGCAGAGACACACACGGTTAGGGAAAAGACTCGCCACCGCCACGGGAAGGAAACTGTGTGGGGCGAGGACAACCTTGTCCCTGTGGGAAGACCAGATAGGGAGATTCAAAGGAGCGCCTGCAACTCTCCCCTCCTTCTGGATGGCACAGTAGCCCCAAGAAGGTGTTCTTCCACAACAGGTGGGGAAACTCGCTCCTGTGCAAAGGTTCGAACGGCTTGCCCGTGAGCTAAGCCCATACCAGCGAAGATCCCACAGAAATGGGGATATTCTCCCCAAAGGGGAGGTGTGATCGAGGCCTAGAAAAGCGCCAGACCACCTTTTCTGCGCCACCGACTGCCTTCCGGCCCGCGCCCGGAAGACAGGGGTGACCCACAGAAGCACCTAGAGGGTCGTCGGCTGAAGCCCTGGTTCAAAAAAGAGCGGACCACAGATGGTCCGGAATGCTCACCGAGGGACGAGAGAGGGGACCAGGCCCTATCCCAACACCAGATGGAGAACTCTTCCATTTGACGGCGAGCATGTTTGGCCGACTCCTGGCAGGACGCCTCGAAACATCGAGGACCTTGCCGAAGGACCCAAGGCCTGGCCCATAGCCGCACAGGGACCAGGCCTTCAGGTGCAGAGACTGAATGTCCAGATGGAAAACCTTCTCCTGAAAACAGAGATCAGGACCGGGCGGGCTGGAAGCCGCCTCGGGAGCCTGGGGCTGAGACTGAGGAGAGCTGGATACCAGAGCTGGCAAACCAGTCTGGGGCTACCAGCATTGCCTGCGCCTAGTCCCTCCTTGCCTTGCCCGTGGGTCAAGGGAAATGGGGGAGAGGCGTAGAAGAGGCCCGGGGTCCGCGGCTTCGACGGCATCCCCTACAGCGAACCTTGCTGAGGGGGAGGGCATGAGACAGTCTCGGCCTCGTATTCTTCCTGGAGGGAAAAAGGGACCGCCCGAGGCGTGACCCGGAGGGAAAAGATCCTGTGCTACCTCCGGCAGGGAAGACCATTCATGAGGCGCAGCCTATGTCCGGCTTAGGGCACCAGCCAGGGTGCTGGACGCTCCTGCCATTGAATGGCTAGGAAACCGCCTCCCGGCTGCGCGAAAGACCCAATGCAGAGAAGCTCCTTACGCAGAGGCAAGGGGCTCGTCCGAACCTGGCGGGATAGGTAGCACATGGTCGTAGTGTTGTCCGCCTGGACTTAAACCACTAGACCCCGCACAAACGGAGCGAGCGGTGCAAGCTAAGTGGACTGCCTGGAGCTCCAGCAGGTAGGAAAGACATCGGGACTCCCGAGAGGACCAGAGGCGGAGCACTCTGTATTCCCCTTGATGGGCACCCCCACCCATCCGAGAAGCATCGGTCGGAGAAGACCGTCGACTCGGGGCGGACGAACAGGATGTTCTCCTGCAAGAGCTGGAATGGTCCGAAGGAGAGCGTTCCCTAACCCCTGGGCTGTAGTCATGAACTGGTCCGAAGGAACGCAGCACTGTGACCGCTCCCCCACTAGGGGGACGCATGAACCGGCGGGTCCAAACAGACCACGCTGGAGCAGGCCGCCTCGAGGACCAGGAGGTGCAGGAGGTCCCGGCAGGGCACAATTGCCCAGTCAGACCTGACTAGGTAAGGGAGGAAGAACCTCAGCCCTGTCCGCCAGGAGCCGAGCTCAGACTCAAGAGTCGAGCCTCCTCCCGAAGAAGGATCACCCGCTAAGACACGAGTTCCAACGTGGCTCCGATAAAAGGAGACCAGTCTGAGAGCAACCTAGAGGGCCAGAACTCTGGACCATCCCTTTCCGCCTGGAAGGGTTGCAGTCAGGCCGCCATCCGGGTGGGGTTACGCCCGAACCCCTCAATGCCGCAGAAAGCTGCTGAGCAGAGACCGAAGGGCCTGGCCTGGAACTCGTAAAGAGATCCCCGCTTAAGAAAGGGAGGAGTCTCCCAAGAAACGGACGGAACGAAGTGTAAGTACATCCTGGAGGTCCAGGAAAGAAGCCACACTCGTTCTGAGGATGGGATATCTGAGGCAGAGAGACCATCCGGACGTGCGGATAAAGAATGGGGCGCAAGCCCCCCGTCCGTTTGGGACCAGGAATACCTGGACACGAACCCAGGGTCTGAAGGAGGATCCACAACCTTCCTGATCACCTCTATTTAGAGGGCCAGGCAAGTCGGCTCAGCGGGCCGACAACGAGGCTGCGGACCCCAAGACCCCCGTGGGGCAACGGCTTGAAAGGGTGGTGCCTGCTTGCAATCCCGAGGCAGGGCCTTCCCTTAGCACCTCCGACACCCAGAGGTCCGGGAAAGCGGACCAGGTGGAAGAGGGGCGGAGCCATCTCCCAACGGGGGAACCCGGGTAGGGGTGACGGGGCTGGGGACAGCGCCCCTCAGCCCGTCACTGAGCAGGCTTGGAGGAGGAATTGGCCGAGGGAGCTCCTGGGCCTTTACCCCTCTGCTTCCTTTTAGAGGAAGACGCTGGCTTGGAGTCAGGATGCCCAGCGCAAGACTGCTGGCCCTCATGCTGGGGTTGATGGGCCAGTCGAGCCAGCAGGAGCCGGGGGGGCAAAGGGGCTTACGCAAAGGCTGCCGGCTGCCCTTGTCCCTCTGGGCGGGAGTGACCAAGTCCAGAGTGGCATCGGACTTCTCGGTCCCCTGGAGGTGTCCCTCCACTCCAGGGCCGAAAAGGTCAGTCCCCAAGAAGGGGATGTTCGCCAATTTGTGCTGGGTTTCCAATGAGAAAGAGGATAACCTCAGCCACGCCCTGCGGCGCATGGCCACTGCGGCCGCCACCGACCTGGCACAGGAATCACCTAAGTCCAGAGCAGTCTGAAGCTGCTGCTTTGCCACCGCCCTACCCTGGTCCCGCACCCGCCGGACCGTGGTCCGCAGGTCGGCTGGGAGATGAGGGAGCACCTCATCCAGGGAGCCCAAAAGGGCGTGGGAGAAATGTGCCATCAGTGCAGCCGAGCTGGCCTGTTGGAGGCCTAGGGAGGACGCAGCGTAAACCTTGCGCCCGACATAGTCCATCCTTTTGGACTCTTTGTCAGGGGGCCTATCCACATCCCGAGCATTCCCAGAACACTGGAAAACATTATCGGTAACTAACCCCTCAGCCGAGGGGTGCTCCGAGAAACCGGGCAAAGAACCAACAGGGACAGAGTACTTCCTGGCCATCCTGGCTGAGGGCACAGGGCAGGAAGTAGGCTGCCACCAGAGCTCCAAGGCCGGGCCTACGATGGCCTCGGCCACTGTGAAGGCCTCCGAGGGTGAACCCCCTCAGTCTAGAATCTCCATCAGGGGATAAGGGGCCTGTTTGGACACGGGCTCGAGCTGCATCCCGGTGAACTCCGAGATGAGCTGAAGCAGACCCATGAAGGACGATGGGCTGTTGTCCACAGATCGCTCCGGAGAGGACCCCGGGTCCTCCCGACTGGGGAACATAGAGGAGTTGTCGTCGGACTCCGAGGGGTCTGCAAGGAGCTGCCTCAGGCTTGAGTCACTCTTCATCCGCTGAGGGCGGGCGGGAGTGAGGGGGACAGACAACCTGTGGGACAGGTCGTGACCCGACCAAAGTTCCACCGAGGGTGGTGGGGCAGCAAGGTTCGGACGAACCACCGGCCCGAGTTGGCACCGACTGCAGCGAGCGTTGAGTTAAGCGATCGGGCGGCAGTTGTTTGCTGGACGGGAATGAATCGGTGTCGATTACTCCGGACAACAATAACTGCTGCCACATGAACCTCGTAACGCCAACGCCATCTGCATCGAAGCCACTCCTCATCCGAGGAGGGAGATGAGGAAGAACGGTAATGCCACTTAACTCGGTGCCCCGACCGAGAACGCCGAAGTCGGCGTGAGCGGCTTGACCGAGAGGAGGACCGAGACCGAGACCCGAATCCTCGGTGAAACCGAGGGTGGGCCTGGAAAGGAGCGGGGAGCGCCTGCTCTTCCCTCAGCTCGGGAGAAAGGACCGATGCCTGTCGACCCGAAGGTACAGGCAGAACCTCAGCCTCCGCCGGGGGGACCGGCGAAGGGATGGCGGCTCCAGCAGAAGACAGCCTAGATGACGGGTCGAGAGACTCGACAACGTCGATGGGAGTCCTGGCCGACTGACCTGACGGGGACACCATGAAGCCAGCGGCCTGAGCCGCACCCTCGACCAAAGTCGAACGTTGGCCAGCAGGGGAGGGGGAACTCTCCCGCTAACTCCAACGCCGACGATGGGACTTAGCCTGCGACTCCTTAGACTTGGGGCCAAGAGGTAGGTCCCAAGGTCCCTCCCTTCGAGGAAAGGATCACGGCCCTGAACGGTTGAATGAAGCGCCGTGACCAAGGGGGGGGGGGCAGACTTGGACGCCGCCCCCTCCATGGAGGAAATAAGATCGAGCTGCTCAGCCGAGACAGCCGACGCGGACACTGCCCGACGAGTCTCCAAGGAGTTTTCCGGTGCGGAAAAAGTTTCAGGTCGCCCGAGCCCCAAACGGGCCACATGATCCTCCAGTGAGCTGGTCGAAAGGGCACAGCAAAAATCGCAAACTTGCGGATCATGATCCAAGTCGAGCAGTAGACGCACGTGGAGTGCGGGTCTTTCCTGGAGGAATTAACCGGGCGCCCCCGGGAGCCGGAAAACGAATGATTCATCGCAGCAGCGAGAGAAGAAGATCGAAGTTTAGAAAAACTTCCAATTAAATTCGGAGAGACCGAAAATTTCAGGAACCAGTCGAAAACGCAGAGCGCTAAGAAGGGAACCTGAGCTTCCAAGCGGTAAGGAAGATCTGGCATCATGGGGCGGAGCCGAGAGTTTTACCAACCGGGTGGGTAGGAGGAGCGAGCTTGAAGACCTTCTGGCAAGATTTAAAGCGGCAAGGAACCTGCCAATAAGTGTGGATGAACAACATATCCATGTCCCTAGAAGTGCTCTTCCAGCATCAAGATGCCCTGACCAACGGTGCTACAAAGAAATAAGGGAGGGACACAATATGAACCTGACAGGGTGAGCCAGCCATGAAACCACCCCCACAAACAAATAAAGAAAGGGGAGGCAATGAGGGGAAGTATAAATGAACAGAGAGTGACAGAATTGCATAAAGCAATAGTTACAGCAATAAAGGAAAAGACTACAAGGTGGAAGTATATTGTATTTAGAAATAATATGGCTGTACATATATGCCACAGCACACAGAGACGTAATCGGAATTTAAAAGGGCAAATCTAATAGAATAATTCAAAGGGGGACTATCAGTAGAAAGAGGAAATTCAGACCTTAAGACAGCAAAGTGACTTAAGGTCGGGAGTCGAGCACTCATCTAGAGTGAATGGAGGCCAGGGGGAAGGGGGAGAGAGAGAGCGAGAGAGAGAGAAAGGGAAGAAAGAACAAAATAAAGAAACGTTACGTGGGCTGTGGCATGTAATAACAGCACCTGGTCTAATCTGGCAGGGGGAAAGAGAGAGAGGAGGTACCCTAGCCAGGCTGACCTATGTAGTGACCCCTGGGAGCAGAGAGACAGAAAACACTACATCTCTGGATGCCGACAGAGGGAGGAAGGAAGGAAGGAAGGTTCAGGCAACCAGAGAAAGATGGGTATATAGAAACCCATCCTGCCTTGGAGGGAAAGTGTTATTACTGGTTTTAGGAAAGGGAAGCCCAGTTGGCACTCTCACCTCAGCTATGAAGATAGAAAAGGTTTTAATAACAGAGAGCTCTGAATCAGATCAAGGAGCAGAGACACAAGTAGAGCTAAATGATATGGGTCCACAGAGGGATGACAAAGGCAGAGGGAACAAACCAATCAAGCACTAATGTCAGCACAGGCAACTAAAGTACTATCCTTCAACGTGAATTGGCTGAATAACCCAATAAAGAGAGAAAAAAGAGAATGACATATATTAGGCAGACAAAATCAGATGTAATATTCCTACAGGAGACACATCTGACAGAAAGTGAACATGCCAAGTTAAAACAATTTGGATTTTCTTACCTCTATGCCTCATCATACAAGATGGGCAAAAGGAGGGGGCAGCCATTTTCATACCAAACTCCACTCAATTTGAAATACTACAACACGAAAGTGACAAGGAAGGGAGGTACGTAATGATAAAGCAGAAATTACAGGGGCAAATGGTAACACTACTGTCAATATATGCCCCTCCAGGCTCCCCATGTAAATTTTATCGGAATTTAATGATGAAGGTATCGCAGCAGATGGAGGGTGTTCTAATCTGTGGAGGAGACTAGAATCTAACCTTAGACCCAAACTTGGACAGTACATCCAAGATCCCCAGAGTAGGAAAGCAGACAGCCAGGAAAGTTTAGGTATTACTACAAAAATTAGAACTGGTAGATGTATGGCGTCATACAGAGGGCCAAAAAAGGGGTTCACATTCTACTTGGCAGTGCACCAGATGTTCTCCCTACTAGACTTATATTTAATCTCAAAAGGGGTCATGGAGAATAAAGAAATGCAGTATTGGAACAACAGCACTTTCAGATCACGCGCCATTATTTATTAGACGTTAAACTACAGAAGACCATCCCGAACACCTTTTGGAGACTGAACCTTGGCCTGCTGAAAGACAGAGAAGTCCTAGAAGAAATTCCACACTTAATAGAACGAACACTGCAAGACCATAGAGAGCCAGAGGTTAAAATTAATATATTATGGGACACTATTAAAGCAATAATCCGGGAAAAACGAATTGCTATACCAACAGCTAGGATAAAACAGAAAAGGGAGAAACAACAAAACATAGAAGAACAAATCAAGGCCTTAGAAACACAACAAATAAAGACAGAGAGGCAAAGGGGTAGGGAACTTCTGAAACTCAAGAAAGTACTCAATACAATTTTGAATTATAAAGTAGAAAGAAATATCTCTCTGTACAGACAGTTGGTGAGACCCCATCTGGAGTACTGCGTGCAGTTTTGGAGACCTCATCTACGCAAGGACATAGACAGGATGGAAGCAGTACAGAGGAGGGCAACTAAAATGATGCAGGGTCTACATCAGAAACCATATGAAGAGAGAATGAGAGAGCTTAATATGTATACCCTTGATGAAAGGAGGGACGGGGGGACATGATAGAAACTTTTAAGTACCTCAAGGGAATCAACAAAGTCCAGGAGGGTAGCATCTTTCAGAAAAAGAGATGTGTAAGAACAAGGGGGCACAATTTAAAGATAGAGGGGTGACGGCTCAGGGGTAATGTGAGGCCATTTTGTTTCACGGAGAGAGTGGAGGATGCATGGAACCGCCTTCCTGGAGAGGTTGTGGGGTCTAAAACAGTAGGGGAATTCAAACATGCATGGGACAGACACAAGGCGATTGTAGTGGGGGGTTGCAGGAAGTAGGCTGTTGGTTAACTAGAATCTGCAGCTTATCCAATAGGTAGGGAAATGGGCAGACTGGGTCAGCCAAGTGGTCCTTATCTGCCATCAAAGTCTATGTTTCTATCCAATTTCTAAAACAAAAATACTATGAAGGGGTCCCAGAGCGGTAACATTATTGGCATGTTGACTAAGGCAAGAAGAGCGAAAGCTTAGATCACAAAGATACAGCATCTGAGGAAGGTAGTGCAGTAACAGAAACACTAGAAATACTAGAAGCTTTGACAAAATACTACAAAGAATTATATGCCCAGCTTTGAATACCCAGTGGAAAACGATAGAACAATATCTAAAACAACTGAACCTACCAAAAAAAAAATGAAGAAATGGCCCAATCACTAATAAATCCCATTACACTGGAGGAAATAAAAGGCACTATAGGGAATGGTAAAACAGGGAAGTGCCCCAGACGGGTTTCCTATGGAATTTTATAAAAAGTTCCAGAAACCAGTTATGCCACTGCTTCGGAAGGTATAACAGGAGGTCCTGGGAGAAGAAGGTAGAGTCCCCCTTCCAGGACACAAGCTGTGATATCGGTAATCCCTAAACCAGGGAAAGACCCCACAAAATGCACATCATACAGGCCCATATCGATACTAAACGTAGACTATAAAATACTAACATCAATATTAGTGAAAAAACTAGAACCCATACTACCAAGAATAATCAACATGGCTCAAACAGGCTTTGTTATAGGGAGCCAGGTGGCAGATAATGTGATGTGAGGAGAGCAATGAATGTGACAGATCACTTGCAGACATCTGAAACAAAGGCAGTAATCATGAGTCTAGACGCCAAAAAGGCTTTTGATACTATCAGGGTTTGCTTTCCAGATTTGGACTGGGGGAGCACTTTCAAAAAATTATCCTTAGGTTATACGAAAACCCAACTGCATACATAAGCGCAAACGGCCATATATCCAAAAGCATACAGCTAGGTAGAGGCACAAGACAGGGGTGCCGTCTTTCGTTCGTACTCTTTGTGCTATATATAGAGCCCTTGGCTCAAATGCTTAGACAGGACAAGGAAATAGAAGGGATACCTCCAGGGGACAGAGAGAGCAGAAAATAGGCCTATATGCAGATGACATCCTAATGTTCCTAACCAACCCTTTCCAAACTATAAAACAAATAATGCAGGGAGGGAATTTATTAATGTTTGAAAAATGTAAACAGAGATGTAACTGGCTAGAAACTGATAGATTTAGATACCTACAGATGCAAAACTATGCATAAACGCAGATAAGAAAGTCACAGTCCATTCAGGTTTCAGGCCAGGGAGAAATAGGCACCAAACAATTAATAAATAATAAGACCAAGGGCGCCATCTCTCGTATACAGTATATAATTATCTCACATCTGACAGAGAAGACGCAGTTGATCATATTCATTAAAAAATGGAAGGAGGAAGCGGGGTTTCATCTGTCTAAGAAGGAACGGGAGATAATATGGCAAGTTGCTGCCCAGACTACGTCATCCCCTGGATGGCGGGAATTTGCATGGAGAGTAAGGACCAGGTATTTTATAACCCCACATGTGAAAGCACAATGGGGGGAGAGGCAGGAGGGGAGTTGCTGGAGACAATGTGGGGAACAGAAGGCCGATGCATACACACATATTTTATACATGCCCAACGATACAGACATTTATTAGAGAAGTGGCGAGAGAAATACAAACATTGTTCCAGCATTCAACACACTTATCCATACAAAACCTAATACTAGGCCTCCCACCGACAGAAGTAAGGGGGGCAAATAGCAGGTACCTTTTGGCAATACTAGTCGCAGCAACCAGTAAGGCCATAACAAAGAAATGGCTTAATCCTACTTCTCCAGACAAGTAGGAGTGGAAACAAATATTGGGAGACATACAGGAAATGGAGAGATTAACTTATGCAGTAAGGGAGAGGACTGAAAAATTCATAGAGAAAAGGACTAATTAGTAATGCACACAGAAGTAGAGAATTGAAGCAGCAGAACAAGGTAACATACTGAAGAGAGAGATATCAGACAGAAGATCATGGAATAGGAGAAAGAAATGCACCTAGAGGGAAACATTATTAAAGGATTGAAGAGATAGTAGATCAGAAAGTTTTTATTACAGGATGAAAAACCCAGTGCACAAAGATCCTAGAAAGACAGCACAAGTAGGATGCAGATACAGAGCTCTCTGTAGCTATGTTTAATTTACTAGTGACTAGATTGTGTTGTGTGTGATTTAAAAACAAGATCAGCTTAGGCTAAGCACAACACAATGTGGAAGACATATAACTCAGACAGGTAACGAAATGAAAAAAAAAAATAACAGACCACACAATTGAAATAAAATGTTTATTGAAGTGTAATCAACATCTACATGCTAAAATGTATGTAAAAAGTGTTGTTAATATGTAATGATGTTTATTCCACAATAAAGAAAATATAAAAAAAAGGAAAAAGATGACTTTATTGTGACATATGACGGGCAAGTGCAAATTCAGATGTGGCTGGACAGGTCCTAAATGTATTGATTTTAACAGCCCTGCCAATCAGGTTTGTGTACTCTTTAGACCCACTGCGTAATACATATAAGGGTTTTGGAAATGCTACAATCTGATTGATTATCAACATTCTGAGACCCTTACATTGATGGAAAATTTCTCCCTTTCAGAAATTCTCTTTCCCAAATTTCATCATATCCTTCCATCCTCTGACAGCCATGCTATAGTGTAATCTCCCCTCAAAAGTCAGCAGAGGCACACCCTGTGGCAAAAAGGAAGGTAGAAAAAAATGAGCAGACTGGGTGGGCCAAGTGGCCCTTTTCTGTCGACAGATTCTATGTTTCCTAACTGTCTAACAAGGAAAGGGGATTCCCTCTTGGTTATGCTCTGCTGTTCACGCTCAAATCGTCAACTGCAAATTCTAAGCAGGACAAACTAAAAATTATCTATACAGCATCATATACTGTACATCCAAAATATAGGCCATAAATGTTTCAACGACCCTTGAACATCAAACTAACCAAAACTGACAAGTCATACCAATAATAATGGAAGGCAATGATATGAGAAACTCCAAGAAACTGAATTTCTGAAGTTAAGAAGTTTTCCACTTCCTGTCATTCTCATATTGTTCAGTCCCTAGTAGCCATACTATGGGATGTAGCAAGCAGTCCTTCCTTGAGTCCTAAAATTCTCCCCTAAGTGGAACCATAAAGATTTAACTCTATACTACTTATACACTCCAGCATTTTATTGTGGGACGACTACTTGGAGAACCTTTCTACGGAAACCTGCTGATGACTAAACATCAAACCTGTAATGCTTCACAACATATGTACTACAGCCGAAGTTACAGCCCTACATATCTTCATCAATGGTATGTCTTGCATCAGACCACACCTATGGAACTATAGCCACCAGGCACTAGTACCACACGGAAACTTTTTAGCTAACAGCCTAGTTTGGTCCGCACATCACAATGTCAGATGCTGACGTCCTCCCTAAACGTGGGTGGCCCCACACCCTCCTCAGTTTTTTTCCTGCCGTCTACCATTGCGCATGGAGACACTGCAGCTTCAGTTGACCTCCAAATCTTCAATTACTTTCTTTATTTTCTTTTCTCACCCCAGTTCATTAATCACTTTATTTATTAAAGTGATTTTCACCTTAGTTTATGTCCACCGACCCTGAGACACACTTACGATATTGCGGGTGCATACCTCTCAACCTTTCTTCCCTGAAATGTGTGACATGATGTGTGACAAATGACCAAAATGTGTGACATATCATCAAACTTGGCACTGCAAGTTCAGAACACTATTGCTGTCAGTGCACTAATGATAACAATGTTTGCTGATAACAGAGCATAGTAGATAACTATGAATTTCTGCTTTTAAGTCTCAGTGGAAAATGTGGAATATCCCCTTCTTCATGTGGGGCAGAGGATTTCTGAGGGGTAAAATGAGTGACATACCTCGTAATGTGTGACAGTTGAGAGGTATGTGCGGGTGCAATAAGAAGATTTTTGACAAGAACAACCACGATGCCTGCGTTTGCTGTCTCGACGGGACCACAATATTAAGGCATGTGAGATTTGCCATGGATTCAACCAGGCTACCTGGCAGCACCATCAGAAAGCCATAGAAAACTTCCTCCTGTAAAAGAAGGTTGCCCAAATGGAAAAGGAGCTCTGGGCAAGAAGCTCCTCTGCATTGCCAGCTCCATCCATGGACTCCTACTCTTCAAAAGCCTGAGACAAATTGTCTGGCAAACATAAGCACCAGAAAAGGGAGCAGAGCAAGGAGAAATCCTCCCCGGTGCGCTCTCAGTCGTCACGTCGAGTGCCGACTGTAGCTGGGTCATCGACTGCCTAGGTCGTGACCGCCACTACCACCCACACCCTCTCTTCCACAGGGTCAGCCTTAGCAGTGCTTTTGCCAGTTCTACTTTAGCCAGCAATGGCTCATCTGGCCTACTGACACACCTGCCAATTCTGCAACCCTTGTAATTTAGATCCCTTATGGCTCATGGGCAACAGACAGGACTCTCTGTCGGACCTACTTCAGCCAGTGCTGGCCCGTCAACATCAGGATTTTTGCCTCTCCAGTCGACAAGTTCGGCCATTTCATTAACGCCAGAACTCCAATCTGCCCCGTCGACACCTCAGGAACCCCTGCCATTCCAACCCTTGGTGACTCAGGAGCAAGACATAAGGAGTTCTGCTGGACCTACTGTGGCTGGCTCTTGCCCTTTGATGTCAGGCTTTCTGGCTCCCCCATCATCTACTTGGGCCACTTCGTCAACATTGGGGCTATACCGCTGACACCAGAGAACCAGCCCCCACCAAAATCAGTGCTGCAAGGCGCTCCAGCGACATCGCTGACCAGACATCCAGACTATGTTTTCCTCCTTTTTGGAGTTCATGTACCGCCTTGCCCCTCCTCTGGGCCCATAGATGGCGGGCCTGACAGGCCTGCCCCCATGCTGCAACCTCTCATATCAACATGTACTGAATACCTACGGTTCCGAGGTCTTCTGTACCCCTTTCAGAGCCTGGGGCCAAGGCTAGGAGCCTCTCCAGCTCGATCACCACTGTTTCCTCAGTGGGTGAGGATTCCTTTACGTACACTCTGAGGTCCCCCCCCCCAATGACCCATCCTCCGTCTCCGTGATGAGGCAACTGCAAGCAGCTACAGGGTTTGATGTTGAGGAGCAGGATGTTACCAGAAAAAATCTGACAGAATATCTCACCCTTTGACTATTCCTCCTCTTCTGGGTACATCTGAGGATGCCTGGTACAGGCTAAATATGATACCTGTGATGCCTAGAAACGCAAACAAATTATACCAGGCTCCCTCAGGGAAGCCTTTTTTCGCAGAGTAACCTAGGACAGACTCAGTAATGACAAATGCTGCCCATAAGAGGTCCAGGAGACCTCAGCATCTCGGCTCTCCCCCTCCCCAGATAAGGAGTCCAGAAAGCTGGATCTTATGGGCAAAAGGGCCTGCAATTCTTTCACACTGGCCCTCAGAATTAATTACATTGCCCAAATGGTCAAATTCCAGAATATTCTCTGGAAATAGGCCAAAGCTGCAGCTTAGGTCCTTTCAGAGGGTCCCCAGAGGCAGAAGCTGCTTACAGACCCCTTGTCTGGGGCAGAAGTGGGCAAGCACCTCTTGAGGGCTGCCTATGATGACTCTGATGCCTCTTCTAGGGCGGCCGTGGATGGCATGGGTCTCAGAAGACATTCTTGGCTCAGGGTGTCCAGTTTTGCTACTGATGTACAAAAGTCCACCCTGAATGCCCCCTACAGAGGCTACAGGCTCTTCGGGGCAAATGTACAGGACATCCTTTCTGACCTGCAGGCCTCGGGGAGGACCTTGTGGTCAGTGTTCTCGCTTTGCCATACAAAGCCAAGAGGTGGACAGGAGGTGCTTTTTTGTTGGGCCTCTCATAAACCCAAGCCAGATGCCTGACAGACGAGCAGTCACGGCCCTGCTGACCCCTACCTCCACCACCGGGAAGGCCCCTAGAGGTGGTGATATGGCCTCAGCCACTGGTCCTACCTCAGCCTAACTCCTTGCCAGACCCCCACCCTCCAATACTGCAGGAGGCAGTGGCAGTGGGTTGCTTCTCCTTTCACCTAGGCAGGTGGGAGGAGATCACAACACATGCTTGGGTCCTGCAACTCACAGAGCAAGGCCACACTCTGGAACTCATGGACTGGCCACCAGATTTACCTCCAGTTCCTTCAAAGCTACCCTCCAGACCACATTCCAATGCTGCTGGGGGAAATTTACATGCTGCTGCAAAAAAGGACCATAGAACTGGTTCTCGAGAATCAAAGAAAAGGGGGTTCCATTGCCACTTCTTTCTATTCCCCAAATTCACAGAGGCTCTGTGGCCCATCCTGGACCTGAGAAACTTGAACTTCTACATTCAGTACAAGAAGTTTCGAATGGCAACATTACAAGGCCTGCTGCCTCTCCTACACAAGGGAGGCTAATATGCTCCCTAGACATGCAGGATGTATACCTGCACATAAAGGTTTGTGCCCCCACAGGCAGTATCTCAGGTCCGTTATAGAGGGAGCACTTCCTGTTCAAGGCCTTGCCCTTTGGCTTATCTTCTGCACCACAGGTCTTTACCAAATGCTTGGCGGTGGTGGCAACAGCCCTCAGGAGGGAGGGTTTGTACATCTTCCCTTACCTGGATGACTGGTTGCTCAAAGCTCAGTCCCAGAAGCAACTGTTCATAGAAACATAGACATTGATAGCAGATAAGGACCACCAGGCCCAGCTAGTCTGCCCATATGCCTATCCTTGTTTGTGGCTTCTGAGTCTATTCGGTCAGAAGCTCTTTTCTTCCCTTCCTTCCCTGATGGTCCCTTTATGTCTGTCTCATGCCCGCTTTGAAGCCCCCCCCACTGTGTTTGTGCCTACCAACTCCTGTAGCAGATTGTTCCATGTATCTACCATCCTTTCTGTGAAGTAAAACTTCCTCACATTCCCCTTTAACCTGCGACTTTCAATTCTCATATCATGCCCCCTTATTCTCGTACTACTCCTATGTTGAGAAGCGTATGCCGACCGCATGGTGAAACCCCGACAGCAAAATCCCTCTGCAGCGACAATCTCGACAGGTTTTGGGATTGTCGCTGTGTACAGTGTAATTTCGCACTTTTGCCAGCTGTCACCCCCCGAGACAACTCCGACTAGGAATTGATTTGTTAACTATAGAGTAGCCCCCATGGGGGGTTTGCTAAAGGGCTCGAAGCTCAGCTCTATAACTCCACCACGTCTCGACAGGCTAGTCTCTGTCGACACTGGGGATCTCGCTATACCGAACTTCAACAGTGGTGTTGTCAATTCGGCATAGGTAAACCTGTTGAAAGACGCCACCCCCTGCACGTTGTTTATGCCCTTAAGGTACTTGAAGGTTTCTATCATGTCCCACCGCTTCCTCCTCTCTTCCAGTGGGTACATATTGAGCTCCTTCAACTTCTCCTTGTATGTTTTCTGGTGCAAGCCGTGTACCAGTTTTGTTGCTCTTCTCTGCACTGCCTCCACCCTGTCTATGTCCTTACGAAGATGCGACCTCCAGAACTGTGCACACTATTCCAGGTGAGGCCTCACTAATGTTTTTTACAACTGAATCACCACCTCCATCCTTTTGCTTGTGATACCTCTGCCTATGCACCCTAGCATACCACTGGCCTTCGCTGCCACCTTTAAATTCTGTTTTGACACCTTTTAGGTCATCAGGAATTATAACCCCATGATTCCTTTCCTCCCTGGTGATTGTCAGTACACCCCCCCTGTAGCTCTCCCCAGGGTTCCTACGTCCCAGGTGTATTATTTTGCACTTCTCAGAACTGAAATTTAGTTGCCACACCTTGTACCAGTTTTTTAGCTTCCTTAGGTCATGCCTCATTTTCTCCAGCCTCTCTGTTGCAGATTTTGGTGTCATCTGCAAACAGGCAGACCTTACCCCTCCAGCCCTTCTGCTATATTGCTATTGTAGACATTAAACGGTACTGACCTAAGGACTGAACCCTGTGGTACCCCACTTGTTATCTCTCTCTCACCTCAGACTGGGTTCCATTTACCACCACCCTCTGGCTCCTATCCACTAACCAGTTTCTAACCCAATTGACTCCTGTGACATACTGGTTGTTGTAAAGCAGCCTGGCTTGTTCCCTCAGGCATTCTGCCCTGTTTTGGGACAAGGAAGTCACACCCTGGGTAGTTTCCATTATGGTTCAGCAAACTAGCATATACCAGGCAGCTGTTCCACACATTAGGGATCATGGTCAAGCTGTTCAAGTCAGTCTTGACCCCCTGTCAGCATCTTCAGTACATTGGAACCATACTGGTCACTGCCCAGGGTGCAGCTTTCTTGCCCCAAGACAGGGCGGAACACTTGAGGGAACAGGCCAGGTTGCTTTATAGCAACCAATATGTCACAGCCAGGACATTCCTGCAGCTGCTGGGCTTGATAGCTGAAGCCATTGTCACGGTGCTCCTGACAAGGCTGCACATGCAGATCCTCCAATGGACTCTAAGAGTCCAATGGGATCAACGCACCAACAACTTAGAAAACAAAATTTAAATATCTGTAAATTTTCTTTTTCTGACTGCTGGTCTCTGGGCTTCCATACTGATGGGGCTTGTACCTCCTGATGCAATCATGCAGGCAGGAACTAAAACTCTGCAGCCTGGATAGCCTCACCTCCACTTCCTGTGCACACCAGTTCTTTCTAAAGCAGTCCAAATCTAGTAGTACTATATAAACTTGGAAGCAAAAATAAGAACTATTATCCAAACATTCGATCATCTGGCCAACTTTGTACATTCTGGGAGGGGAGAAGCCCGGAGACCAGCCATATGAGAAAGAAAATGTACAGGTATTTAAATTTTGTTTTCTCTCTCCTAAGCTGGTCTCCAGGCTTCCTACTGATGGGATATACTAAAGTAGTACCTCTCCTAACATCCCGGGTGGGAAGAATGTAATTGCCCTTAAGGGTCCACCACTGCCTAGAGAGAGAACTCGGCAGTCAAAAGATGACTCAGCCGAGGCCGCAACATCCAGTTTGTAAAACTTGGTGAATGTGTGAACAGACAACCAGGTAGCCACCCTGCATGAGTCTGCTGGAGAAGCTTCTCTAAAATCCACCCACGAAGGTGGCCATAGCCCAGGTTGGGTGGGCTTTCACTGGCCCAGGCAAAGATGCTCCAGCCTGACTGTAGGCAGTAGTGATGGTTGAACAGATCCATCTGGCTACAGAGTCTTTAGAAGTTTTTTTTCCCATATTCTGACCTGCAGTGAGAATGAACAAACTAGAAGGCTTACGCATTGACTCCAATCTTTTAATGTAAAGCTTTACCACTCATCTGTGGTCGAGAGAGTGAAATTCCCTCTCCTTGTCATTTTTTGGGTGAGGACAAAAGGAAGGCAGAATCAGGGCCAGCCCGCTGGTGCAGCGGTTGGATCTCCACTTGTGACGCCAGCGACTCGGGTTCAGGAATGGACTCATGTCGTCGGAGGGCCGGCCGGGAGGAGAAGGATCGAGCATCCCACGACTGCTCTCCTTCTATAGGGGGAGGGTGCAGGATGCCGCCAATGCAAGGGGACTCCTGGTGGAGGCTAGGAGTGCTGGAAACAGACAGCAACAACAAGGTAACCAAGGGGCGGGATGGACGCTGACGTCATTGCATGTTCCGGCCCCCCAGAAGGAAGGAAAAACCAAGCCTGCTTCCTCTCTGCCTATATGGCACCCTCTCCTCGGCTGCAATCAGCTCCCCAGGTCAACTCCCACCCTATCCCGTTGTTCGTGGCACCTTAAGGGGAGGGTGCCACATCTCCGCCTTGGGGGGTAATCCAGGGGGTCCCAGGAGAACGGCTCGTGGGGATACCGCAGCCGAGGAGTCCATGACCGGGCAGATGGCCGGCAGAAAGAGAGGTGAGGCTCAAAAGGAATAAATAGAAACAAAAAAAGGAAGGGAGAATCAACTCCTGGTTGCAATGAAATGGAGACATTGTCTTAGGCAAAAAAGCTGTATCTGTTCGGAGGACTACGCTGTCCTGATGAAACACCGTATAAGGTTCTTGAGTCGACAGAGCTCCCAGCTCACTGATTCTTCTGGCTGAAATAATGGTTATGAAAAAGGTGGCTTTCATCGTAAGATGTATAAGGGATGCCTCCTTGAAAGGTTCAAAGTGAGCCTTGGTCAATGCTTTGAGGACCAAATTGAGTCTCCAAGGAGGTACCTTTGGTTTGATTGGTGGGCATTTTAGAGTTGCTGCCCACAGGAACCTTCTAACATGGGGATGAGAAACCAGAGTCTCCCCTGAATCTATGAACAAGAGCGCACCCAGTGCGGAAATCTGAACTCGCAAGGTGGCCAGCTGAAGCCCTTTGCTGAATCCTTCTTGAAGGAATTGGAGCAGAATAGGTAACGATATTGGCTGGTTTGGCGTTTGTTGGGATTGAAGCCTGAACAGGAATCTCCGCCAAATCCTGTAGTACACTTTGGAGGAAGATGCACAATGTTAGTACACTTTGGAGGAACATGTGCAATGGTAGTGAACCATCATCTCAATCACGGGAGCTGTATATCCTAGCCCTTTGAGAGTTTCCTGCTATATCTCCAGGCTGAGAGAACAGGTTGTGCAGATTGGGATGTAGCACAGAGCCTTGATGAAGAAGGTCCAGGCTGATTCGAAAAATTAGAGGCTGTTGCCTTGACAGGTGACTCAGAAGCGGGAACCATGGACAATGGGGCCAGTGCAAGCAGACTAGTATCAGCTCTGCCCAATCGAGCGCTACTTTGTGGAGAACTCTGGACAGAAGCAGTATGGGGGGAAGGCATCCAGGAAACCATACTGACCCCAGTTTAGGGAAAAGGTGTCCCCAGCCGCCGCTAGTTTGTCCTTGGCTAGGGGGCAGGATTGCTTGACCTTGGAGTTTTGCTGGCAGGCAAAAAGATCTATCTGAGGACACCCCCAATGTTCTGTGAGGACTTGGAAGGAGCTGTCCTTCAGCTCCCATTCCCCCAGTAGGACGTCCTTGCGCCTGAACCAGTCTGCCGTGATGTTCTCCTGACCTGGAATGTACACTACCATCAGGCTTGCGAGGTGATGTTCGGCCCAGTGAAAAAGCAGAAGAGATTCCCTGAGCATCCGCGAGCTTCTTGTGCCTACCTCATGATTGATGTATGTCATTGTCATCCGATTATCTGTTAGGACCAGCAAGTTCTGGCTAAAGATTTGCTCTTGGAATCGATGCAGAGCTAGGCGTACCGCCCTCATTTGGAGAAAGCTGATGCTGCACCTGGATTCCAGCAGAGACCACTTGCCTTGGGCTGAGATCTGACCCAGGTGTGCTCTCTAGTCCCAGAGGCTGGCATCGGTAGTGATTCTCACTTGACGTGGATGCCCCAACTTGTAACATCTCATGATATTGGTCCTCAGTTCACCAATGAATGGAGGTCCTCATCTGGTGAGAAATTGGGATCTTTTGGTCCTGGCTTTGTCTGGACTGGGACCACAGTCTGAGGAGGTTTGCCTGGATGGGTCACATGTGAATTAGTGCCCAGCCAGAGAAACCATAGTCCCTATGAGCTGCATGAAGTCGTGAGCCAGCAGCTGGTGGGCGGTTTGAAATCTCCTGATGAGCTTCTACTGGTCCTCGAATTTTGTTTCCGTAGGAAACACCCTGTTCACTTGTGTTTTGAAATCTGCCCCCAGATTGTTCAAGGTCAGTGATGGAATTAAGAAGAACTTTTTCTGGTTGTGATCAACCCCAGTGCTGAGAGGCACCATATGACTTCGACCACTGCTTGTACCGCCTGCCAAAATGTGATGCTCTAATGAGAATAGTATACAGATAAGGGAAAAGCTGTAACTCTTGGCTCCAAAGTGAAGCTATGACTGTCACTAGGACCTTGGAGAGGACTTTTGTGGCAGATGAATGCCTGAATGGAAGAGCCTTGAATGGGAAGAGATGTCCCCCCACTTTGAATCTAAGATATTGCCTGTCTGCCTCTTGGATGGGAATGTATAAATTGGCATCCTGCAAGTTGACAGATGCCAAACAGTCGACATGATGGAGTTCTCTGATGATGGATGGCAGGGTCGCCATATGAAGGATCTGTTGCGCACAAAGCAGTTTAGAAATCTCAGGTCCCAGACTAGTCTGAATCCCCCTGTGTGTTAGGGAACAATGAAGAAAGCTGAGAAGAGGCCCCAGTTGAATTCTGCGGTGGTGACCCACTTGATAGCCCCTGGTGGCAGAGGGTTTGTAACTGCCTGTTACGGTGCACATTTTATGCTGAGTTTCCCCAAATGAGCAATGGTACCACGTGAGTTAATGGTGGCTCTGATTTGAACTCAAATAGGTATCCCTTGTGCATGATGTCTAAACCCATCTATCTGCTGTGGTATGGAACCATTCCTTGTGAAAATTGGAAAACCTGCTCCCCGTAGCGAGAATGGGGCCAGGCTGTGTAGCATGCACGGCTCAGCCTGCAGCTTGTCAGTGCTGAGCCCTACTCGAAGATTGGTATGAAGTGTTTCATTGATGTTGTTCCCCCCCCCGGGCCTCTTGAGCGACACTTCCTCCTCCAAAGCTACACTGGTTCTTTGAGGAGAGCCCCGTTTGTTTACCTGAGAAAGTTCTGTTTTGCCCTTTGATGTAATTTCGGGCACAAAAAATTTCACTGGTTACCTGCTAACCCGGACTTTTCTCTGGTCTTAGACTGTGACAAGCGAGCCATAGCAGTTTCCCCCTCATTCATTCACCGCTTCTTTGAGGGCGTAGCTGGACAGAAGATAACCTTAATGCGGCCGGGGGCCTGCTGACCAGGACTTACCTCTGGTCTTTGTCTGCAGTCTACGCCCCATAGCGATTTTCCCTGATTATATACCACTTCTTTGAGGGTGGAGCTGAATAGTAGATCGCCTTCGTAGGCAGCACTGACCATGGGAATCTTGAAGAAGCATCTATTTGCTGAATAAACGGAGGCTAACCCAAAGAGCTGGAGCTGCTGAAGTGCCACCTTGTATTTTTCAAAAGTTTCTGCCAGCTGGAAGCTAGGACCTTGGCCCATGAAAGAGGGGCTCTAGCTAAGAAAGGATTAGCTGTTGCTGTCTTGAGCTAAGTTACTGAAGCTTGGAAGGCCTTCTTTTTTTTTTATAACTCTATTTTTGCGCCCCTACCTACTCCACCGAACTCTCTCTGACAACCTCCAATTCCACCGTCTCTACCTCCCTGCGTGACTCGGCTACCCCTTCAGCTTCTCTCCAGCACTGGGCATCCACCAGGTCTGCCCTTCGGGGAAGGGTCACCCCCGCCTAGGGCACTCTTTCTCATAGTATTGAGTCACCAGGCCAGACAGGAGGAAGAGAGTGGAGGGGGCCGAGCCTGACTCCAGGAGTGTGGACCGTGGAGGGAGGTGCCATCGCCTATCAGCAGGAGGAGGAGGGTTTTACGTACGTTTAGTCCCCTGTGGAGCCCGGCTAATCATGGCAATGTGCTGCTATGGCTCCACCTCCAGTCTTATGCCATGCCGCTGCTTTCGGCTACCCCCAGCCACCACCAGAGGTCGCTCCTCAAGCGAGCATTGTACCCTAACCCTCCCCAGGAAGAAAGGGCAGTCCTCTGGACGCTCAATCTCTTCCCTCCCCTGCCGACCCAGGTTCGTTCCTGGACCCGGGTCGCCGGCACGGCGTGAGGTGTGGTGTCCAGCGCCTCAACCCTCAGTGCCACCGGGCCAGCTTGGAAGGCCTTCTTAAGATGCATCCACTTTCCTGACCACCGAGTCTCATAGTGTGGCCTCTCCCTCTTCCAGACTAAAGGTTTTCTTTGTCTTGGCAAGATGCACAGAGAGGTGCTCCTCCTTGTCTGAAGACAGGAACTTGGCTGTCTTCAGAATCACCGTCCTGTGGACCCTCTGCTCCAGGGGCTTTGGAGGCTGCAATTCGGAGCATGTGGGGGGGGGGGGCACAGAGAAAATGCTCTGTTCAGTGATTCTATCAGATCTGGGGCCAGCGAGGCGGGGTCAGTTTTTGGCCTTTCTGTGCCGATGCATGCACCTCAGTCCGAGCGGCTTGCCACTGATCCGAACAAGCAGATGAGGAGGGGGCCTCCAGCCGGTCCTTCACCTTGGAGGTCACTCCCTTCTCACGCCTCAAAACAGAGGTAACCTGCAAAGTGGCCAAAAAGAAAAAATTACTCACCTTAGTAATGTTGTTTCTTCTAATGGAGTCTTGCTATATTCTGACATATGCACTGAGTCCCAACCTTCGAACTGCTCCGGAGGTGAAAGAGTTAACTTTCCATGCCAGGCATGGAACGCTGAGCTTGAGCTCAGTTGAGACTCTGTCTGTTGTTCTTCAAACTCAAACCGTCAGATCTTTACGAGCTAAACTCACTGAGGTCAGGGAGTAACCACCACTCAGTATGGCTCACATTGGAAATGGGCAAGGAAGGAGTGGAATCTGGCACAACAGTGCTGGACTTCAGGAGGGCCGACTTTGGGAGGATAGGGGAAGTGGTAAAAGGGTACCTGGCCAGAATTCAATCTAGTATGGACATTAACCAGAGGTGGGAGCTCATAAAGCTGGGGATAGTGGAGGCAACCAAAACCTGCTGCAAAGCCCAGAGCAAGAAGGCTAGAGCTAAGAAACCGATCTGGTTGAACAAGGAGGTCATGGAAAAGGTAAGGAGGAAAAGAGCTGCCTTTAGGAAGTACAAGAAAACAGGGAGGGGGGGAGGACAGGGAGGAGTACTTGACAGAATCGAAGCGGTGACAAGGGCAGCAAGGGGAGCCAAAGCATCTACGGAACTCAGGCTGGCACAAGGCATTAAGAAGGAGGAGAAGGACTTCTTTAAGTACATCAGGGAGAAAAGGAGCTGTAAGGACCACATAGTAAGGATTAAGAAGGAGGGGGGTTGGGTGGAAGCAGGGTGCGATAAGGCGGAAGCACTAAATGAGTACTTCTGCTCAGTATTTACTAAAGAGAAGAGGGGGGTGACACCCAAGGTGGGAGAAATGGCAGAAGCAGGGTGGGAAGTGGTGACAGATGGGGAAATCATGGAGAGCAGAATTCGAGAGGGTTTGAAGGCACTGAGGGTGGACAAGGCGCCAGGCCCAGATGGCATTCACCCCAGGGTACTGAAGGAGCTGGCAGAGGTCCTTGCAGGACCATTGGCAGACCTATTTAATGCCTTGCTACATTCGGGGTGTGTACCTCAGGACTGGAGGATGGCTCATGTGGTGACCCTCCACAAGAGTGCCCCAAGGATGAACCGGGAAACTACAGACCAGTGAGCCTCACATCCATCGTGAGTAAGCTAATGGAGAGTATCCTGAAGGAAAGGCTGGTGGCCCTCCTAGAGGCCAAAGGACTACAGGACAGCAGACAGCATGGCTTCATACGTGGCAGATCCTGCCAAACCAACCTGGTCGAGTTCTATGACTGGGTAACTAGACAACTGGACAGGGGCCATGCAGTGGATGTCCTGTATCTGGACTTCAGTAAGGCATTCGACTCAGTGCCACATAGAAGGCTGGGAAGAAAGTTAGTAGGCACAGGGGCGGGTGCAAAGCTGGTGAGATGGGTAGGAAACTGCCTGCAGGGAAGGCAACAGAGGGTGGTGGTGGGTGGGGAGCTCTCACATCCAAGGGCAGTGACGAGCGGTGTTCTACAGGGCTCGGTGTTGGGACCAGTGTTGTTTGGGATATTCATTGCAGACATGTCATGGGACATCAAGAGCAAAATCAGTCTGTTTGCTGATGATACCAAGGTAGGCGTGGTGGTGGATGACCTAGGGGGATGGCAGGGGTTGCAGGATGATCTGGCAAAGCTTGAAACCTGGTCAGACACCTGGCAACTGGGCTTTAATGCCAAAAAGTGCAAGGTGCTGCATTCTGGGATGAAGAACCAAGGAGGAGTTACCAGCTAGGGGGAGTGCAGCTAGCCCAGACAGAGGAGGAGAAGGATCTGGGTGTGCTCATTACAGGGTCAATGAACAACTCGGCACAATGTAGGAAGGCAGCTGCAAAGGCCAACAGAATGCTGGGTTGTATTGCAAGGGGTATATCCTCGAGAAGGTGATTCTGCCACTGTATAGGTCATTAGTTAGACCACACCTGGAGTACTGCGCAGTACTGGCGTCCATATCTGAAGAGGGACATTAAGTTACTGGAGGGTGCAGGCGAAGCGACAAAAGATGATCAAGGGGCTGGGGACTTATCATCACGAGAGGAGGTTGAAGGAGTTGAACATGTACTCACTGGAGGAGAGGAGAGACAGGGTGACATGATTGAAACCTTTAAATACATGAAAGGAATAAACAAGACGGGTACAGAGGGGCTGTTCAAAGTAAGGGAGGGGAGGACCACCAAGGGCCATGATATGAGACTGGAGCGAGGAAGGTTCAGGAGGGAGATGAGGAGACACTTTTTCACAGAGAAGGTGGTGGCTGGGTGGAATGTGTTACCTGCTGAAGTGGTATGCAGTAGAACAGTGGACTGCTTCAAACGAGGATGGGACAGGACAAGGGGGAGGGTTAATGAAGGGGAAGGGTGGAAGGGAGGGGCAGCTGCAGAATAAGGGGTGCTAGCTGCACATTCGAGCAGACTTGATAGACCTCTAGGCCTGTATCTGCTGGCAAATTTCGTATGTTCGTATGTAGGTCCTGTGTGGAAGCTGTAAACCTACACTAGCCAACTGCCTACTAAACATAAGAACACAATTTTTGGTCCCAAAACACAGACTCAAGTCAGGAGACCCAAAAAATGAAAAACACAACACCAAGTCACCCCAAGAAAGGAGGGGTGAAAAACAACAAGGTGGGCACTTAGTAAGTGCCAACTGCACTGCCCACCCACATCCCAAAACAGAGGTTCTGAGAGGGCAGGCAGGGGAGGTTAGAATATAGCAAGACTCATTAGAAGAAACAACATTACTAAGGTCAGTAATTTTACTTCAAACAACATGAAGTCTTGCTATATTCTGACAGTGACGAGACTACAAAGCAGTACCTCCATGGAGGAGGGACAGAACCTACTTAGAAATAGGCTCTGAAGCATTAGCTGTATGAACCGAGCATCACTCCTAGCCTGGATGTCCAGGAGTAATGCTTGGTAAAGTGTGAACTGTTTTCCAGGTAGCTGCTTGACGTAGCTCTAGAATAGGATGTCCCTGGCAGCAGCCAGGAAGCAGCTGTATCTCTGAGAGTGAACCTCAGGCCTGAGGAGGAACCTTACCCAGTTTTTCATAGCAAAATTGGATACAAGAGACAATCCACCTGGCAATGGATCTTTTAGTGGTAGGTTTCCCTTTACCAACCTCACCATAAGTGAGGAACAGTTGGAGGGAGTCAAACCTGTGACCCTTGGTACGCTCTATGTAGTAACTAAGGGCTCTCTTCACATCTAAGCTGTGCAGCCTCCTCTCGTCAGAGGAGGAATGGTCAGTGAAGTACACTGGAAGAGATATAGATTGATTAAGGTGGAAATCTGAAACCACCTTAGACAAGAACTTCCTGTTAGTCCTGAGGACCACCTTATCTCTATGAAAGGAGATAAAATCAGGCTCCACTGACAAAGCTTGTAATTCACTTATGCGTCTGACACAAGTGATGGCTACCAGAAACACAGTCTTTCTAGTCAAGTACTTAAGCTCTGCTGAAGACAAAGGCTCAAAGGGGGGTTGCATAAGCTGAGCAATGCAAACATTAAGATCCCAGGCAGGGGCAGGGTCCCTGAATGGAGGGTTGGTGTGAAGCAATCCCTTGAAAAACTTGGTGAATACAGGGTGAGCTGAAAGAGAAGAGGGCTAACTCATAAATAAAAGCAGACACAGCTGCCAGATGCACTTTTAGGTAGCTGGCCTCAGCCCAAGGTATTTAAGTGGACCATATAATCCAGGACTGTGGGTAAATCAGCAGATTCTGGGGAAATATGCTTTCCAGAGCACCATATGGAAAACCTCTTCCATTTGGAATTATAAGTAACCCTGATGGAAGGTTTTCTAGAAGCCTTCAGGATATCCATTACACCTTGGGAGAGGTGTAAATCAGCAAACTCTAACTCTTCAAGAGCCAGGCCTTGAGATTGAGAGATCTGAGGTTCGGGTACCAAACCTTCCCCTGAGCACAGGTTAACAGGTTGTAATTCCTGGGAAGACACAGGGGAAGATGGACTGCTAAGGACAGTAGGAGTGGATACCAGGGTTGTCTGGCCCAATCTGGAGCAATCAGGATCATTTTGCAGGGTTGAGATTTTGACTAGCACTTTGAACAGGAGAGGGAAGGGGGGAAAAGCATAGAGAAACTTCCCTTCCCAATTGAGAACTAAGGCATCCAGAGGGACTGAGCCCAACACTGGGGGCCTGCAGCAAAAAAGGGGAAGTTGGTGATTGTCTGGGGCTGCAAAAAGATCTATCTGCGGGTGCCCATCTGGAAAATATCACCTCAAGACCAGGGGTCCAGTGACCATTACGTGATGGCCATGGGAAATCCTGCTGAGAGCATCTGCCAGGACATTGTCCTTGCCGGGAGGTGAACTGCCGTGAGGGAGGTGTTCAGGGAGTAAGCCAGGGACCACAACTTCATTGCTTCGGTGCACAAGGCTGTAGACCGAGTGCCCCCTTGCTTATTGATGTACCACATTGTGGTGGTGTTGTCTGTTCTGACCTGTACAACTTTGTTCTGAACAGATTTGGAAAAAGCTTGAAGTGCTAGGAAAAACTGCTCTGAGTTCCAACAGATTGATGTGGAGCAGAGATTCCTGAGGGGACCACAACCCCTGGGTGGTGAGGTCGCCCATGTGAGCTCCCAACTCCAAGAGGGATGCATCTGTAGTAAGGATTAAGGAGTGAGACTGAGTGACAAAAGGAACCCCTTGTCTCAGATTGCTCTGATCCTGCCACCACTGTAGGGCCTGGATCAGGGTTCGAGTCATTGGGATCAATTTGGTTAGAGGGTCTTTCCTTTGAGACCAAAAGGCTCTCAAATGGAACTGAATATCCCTCATCTGAAATCTTGCTCCCTGCACTACTGCTGTAGAAGCAGCCATGTGCCCCAGGAGCTGTAGAAAATGTCTTGCTGGTCGAGACACCTGCAGGGTGAATGAGGAGGCCACAGAGACCAGGGTCCTTGCCCTGTCCAAAGGAAGGAAGGCTCTGGATTTCTCTGTGTTCAGCTCTGCGCCTGTGAAGGTGAGGAGCTGGACAGGCTCTAGAACTGACTTTGAAAGATTCAGAAGGAAACCTAGAGAGGTGAGCAGTTGCTGAGTTATCTGTAGGTGTATCTTGACTTGGTCTGGGGACTGGCCTACTATGAGCCAGTCGTCCAGGTAAGGGAAGATGGCAATTTTTTGCCTTCTTAGAGAAGCAACTGCTACTGCCAGGCATTTTGTGAATACCTTGGAGCAGAGGTGAGGCCAAGGGCATTGCTCTGAACTGGTAATGGCCTGAGGGCAGCTCGAACCTGAGGTACTTTCGTGGGATCTTCTGATGAGAATATGGAAGTAGGCATCCTTGAGGTCCAGGACACTAGCCAGTCCCTGGCCTTAGAGAGGGTAGAATAATTCCCAGAGTTACCATTTTGAATTTTGGTTTTAAAAGGTGCTTGTTTAAGTATCTGAGATCCAGGATGGGCCGCCATTCTCCTGTCTTTTTTGGGGGTAAGGAAGTACCTGGAATACAATCCTTTGCCCTGGTGTAGGGGTGGAACCCTTTCCACAGCTCTGAGAGCGAGGAGGGAGGAGACCTCTGCCTATAAGGCAAGTGCCTCTGATGTATTTGCAGATGGAAAGGATCTGGTTCTCATCTTTGGAAACTTTTTGAAGCTGAGAACCAGTCCCTGGCTTACTACCTCCAGGACCCATTTGTCTGATGTCAGAGACTCCCAGTCCTGGATAAAGTAAGCCAGCCTGCCCCCTACAGGTAGCTGAGAATCAGCCCTGGCAACCCCATTAGGGTGCCTGCTTGGCAGGGGCTTTGGGCTGAGGGGTGGAAGTAGGCCTGCTTGTACCCCGTCTGCCTCTCCCTCTAAAGAACCCCCTCTGGGCATAAGCAGAAGAGGAGGCCTGGGCTTGATAAAAAGGCCTATGAAAAGGCCTGCTCCTGCTCCTGCCCCTGGGAAGATGCCTTTGAGGAGTGGCCTGCCTTTCCCTGGCCTGTGCACTCCTATAGGTGGTCCTATACTCATCCATTTTCTTCATGTAATTCTCTGTCTGCTCCCAAACAGGGAATTACCCACAACAGGAAAATCCATGGCCTTAGTCTGGGTATCCTGTGACAGGCTAGTACATCTGAGCCAAGCCATTCTGCGAAGTGCCACAGATGTAGCCATGACTCTTGATGACACATCATTTGAGTCCACTGCAGCATGGAATTGTACCTTGGATGCCTCAATACCATCAGCAGCCACCTGCTCCAGCTCCTTGGCAAGCTGGCCAGGAACCTGTTTTGCTAGAGCCATGACAGTGTCCCATCTGGATTTCTGATATCTAGCAACATAAGCCATATAATTTGCCTGTCTGAGTCCCAAGGATGCTGCCATGTACTGTTTCTTTGCCATGGCATCAATCCTCCTGGAGTCCTTGTCCAGGGGGTATGAACCAAGGAATATTTACCTTGTCTCAAGCTGCAGCCTGCACTACCCCAACATGGCTGCATTGTTGTGTAAGGAACTCCGTATCAGAGCCTGACAATGTGTACCTCGTGTCCATTCTCTTATCCACAGGAGGTATAGTGTGAGGAGTTTTTAGAATTTTAAATGTCTGTTTCCCAAAAGATTTATGCAAGGGAACAGACAGTCTCCTAGACTCTGGGATGTCCATCATTTCCACATAGTCAGGCTCCTCTTCAACATCCACAGCTTCCTCCATAGGGAGCTGGAGAGTTTCAGCCACTTTTTTATAAAACATAAAATGAGAAGGGGACTCAGAAAGCCTAGGAGGAGACACTCCTGAAGGTCTGTCTGGGGAGATGTCCGGGTCAATGGGCACATCCAGACTTTCAAATCCACATTCACTCTCCTCATACTCCTCTTCCCCCTTCTCCGGTTCATAATATTCCTCTAAATCATACTCTTGAACAGGTGGAACCCGGCAGGCAGGGGGCTTACCTGGCGGTGCGGTTGGGTGGGAACCGGGGAAAGTGACTGGACAATTTTGATCGCTTGGCTATTTCTTCAGCGGTTGGAGGAAAGTTTTGGCTCCACACCAGCTGATTTCCTAGTCCTTTTATGGAACCGACTCCTCAGAGTCGATCTCCTTGCCAAGAAGTCTCGCTCTGGTCAGAGGGCACTCCTTCTGGTTCGGTTGGAACCGAACCGGCTGGCCATCCGGTTCAGCGGACTTTTTGGCCTCCTTTTCCCTGAGCCTACCAACTCTTTTCTCCAGGGTAGCTGCAGGAAAATTCTTACAAATCTGGCAGTCTGCATTGAGGTGGTCAAACCCCAGACAGTAAACACAGGTGGTGTGGGGGTCAGCCTTTGCAAAGACTTCCCCACACACACTGCAGTGTTGAAACCCAGTGGGCCCGGTTTTTCTTTTGGGTTTCTCAGACATAGTGCCAGTCCTAGCCAAACTTACCCGTTTATGGCAATCCGCCAGGTAAGACCCTCTTATTGGTTCCCAACTGTGTCACGGGTCGTGGAAAAAAACGTAATAAAATCCGTTTTTTTTAGAACCGATAAGAACCGGTAACCACATTCTAAATCACAGATTAAGATTTTTAAACAACTTGATCGGTTCAAACCGAACCGATAAACTGTTTACAAGTTCCACACAGAATAGAATTAATGTAAAACCTATCTAGCACTCACAAATACCACAGACAGAGACTGAACCGACAGGTTGCGGTTTAAATTCAGTCGAAAACTGAGAAAAACAATACTTTAACCGACAAAATGAACCGAGCAGAAGGAGAAATCTCCGGAGCGACTGTTCAGTGAGGCGGAGTAAAGAATCTGACGGTTTGAGTTTGAAGAACAACAGACAGAGTCTCAACCGAGCTGGAGCTCAGCGTTCCATGCCTGGCATGGAAAGTTAACTCTTTCACCTCCGGAGCAGTTCGAAGGTTGGGACTCACTGCATATGTCAGAATATAGCAAGACTTCATGTTGTTTGAAAGAGTGATTTGCATTTTCTTGGTATCTCCTGCCCTTGGGAGGCTTGTACACCGACATAGCGTGGCCTAATCTCAATGTCCCTGAGGAATGGGGTTCCTTCCCCTATGAGCCTCAGGGAGCGATCTCCAGTGTGAAAGCCTGAAAAGGTGGCCAAAGGAGGAATCTTGCAGCTTGATTCCAATGCCCTTGAGGATCACCACGCTCCTAAAAACTGGGGCTTCTGTAAGCCGTTATGCCCTAGCACTGTCGTCAAGAGTTGGAGGTCTTCCAAGTTATCTTTTGGAGATACCCCCCCCTCCTCGAGAGGCTTCCCAAGTTTATTAACGCTGCTTGCTAGCCCCTTAAATGCTGTTAACAATTGATCCTGTAAAACAGAGGACAACCTTAACCTTTTTTTGCAGTAGCCAGCAGGGCAAGTGGATTCAAAATTGCACTAGCCCGCAGATTGTTGCACTAGCCCTCAATTATAATGATAAACTTTGATCATTATACAGGAAACAATATAAGGCAAACAATACTCTGATTATTGCACATTTATCCTGCTTCAACGTTGCTTCCAGCTCCCCAGCAGAAAAAAAAGACTGCAATGCCATCACACACAGTGAGCACCCCCCCCCCAACACAAAATTGTTTTTTTGTACCAGGGCCTCCTCTCTTCCTCTTTCTGACCCCTCTCCCCACCAAGCCACAGGACATCACAACAGCAAATGTTCAATCAAGCAGTCCTAGCTCTGCACACACAATAGCCAACATTATCATGCACCTCACCACACTGTCACCTCCCCAAGGACAATGAACAGAGTCAGGCAGAGTAAGAACTTTCAGACCCTAGCCTATAGTCAGCTGGAGACCTGCACTTCTGGACATTTTCGTACAGTCTCAGGTGAGCCATAAGCACATCTAAGATTTCTTTGGGGTGGGGCTACACAAACCTAAGGGGCTTGGGAAATAGAAAACTATGACATTTTTATTTTTAAAAGCATTGATTTTAATGCTCTGCCCCAACAATAACAGATTTTTCTTTAACACTGCCATTTCATCAGCCATGGGGAAGCAATACAAAAATATAATGCTATACTATCTCTGTTTCTGTACAGGATGATCTATGTACCCCAGGAATGCCTATTTTAAGCTTTCAATTTATGCATTTTATTAAGGTTTATTTCTGTACCATACATGATCCAAAGCTTTATTTTTAGGATTAAAAGAACAAGCTGGGTGGGATAAGGGTGAGACTGTATTATTTATTTCTTAAAAATTGATAACCAAGAAAGGCACACTGAGCCGAAGCTATTTTCCAGGCACGACCCGGGTACAGAGCGTACACAGTAGTGAGAAGAGTTTTACAAGGTAATTTCAAAAAAACACATTATACACGAAAATGTTTTTACATTTATAAAGGAGCCAGCCAGTATACGGAAGTAGTGTTCAGGACTGCTGCAAAAAAGAAAATTTATCTTAAGGTGGTGGGGCATAGGGGGCGTTCTGGGAAATATTTGGGCAGTTGGAGCAGGGTGGGGTGGGGAGAAGGCTGAGGATTTTTTTTATGGCTGAAAGAGAGGAGGCCCGGCGCAGGTCAAAGGGAAGGCTGTTCCAGAGAAGGGGGAGCCGGTTTGAAGAGGCAGCTTTGCCGGAGACACTTTGTGGGCAAGGGATGTGAAAGGAGCAAAAGTCCCTGTGTCGGAGAGGGTAATCAAGGGAGTTTGCTGGGGTCAGGCAGGAGGTAAGGTGGGGGGGATGGAGCCGAACCAGAATTTTGCTATGAGGGGGATGCTGTGGATGGTTCTTCTGTGGGAGAGCAGGGCAAGGGAGAGTGAGGTGTAGAGGGTGCAGTGGTTTGTGCGTGGGGGGGAGGCAGTGGAAAAAAGAGTTGAGTAGAATGTCCTGTTTGGAGAGAGATGAGGTTGGGGCCGTTCCATAAACAATATCGACGTAATCCAACACTGGCAAGATTGTTTTACGTACACAAGGTGGGGTTAGAAAGGATGAGAAGGGACTTGGCAAGGTTGGTGGAATGGTCAGACATATGGCAACTTAGATTCAAGCAAAGAGGTACAAAGTAATGCACCTGGGAAATAAAAATCCAGGAGAAGAGTACACAATAGCAGGGGAGGTACTAACAACAACAATAATGGAAAGGGACCTGGGGTAGTCATATCAGATGACCTAAAGGTGGGTAAGCAATGTGAGAAGTCGGTAAGGAGAGCCAGGGGGATACAGGGATGCATAGGGAGGGGCATCACAAGTAGAAAAAGGGAAGTGGTTATCTCTCTGTACAGACAGTTGGTGAGACCCCATCTGGAGTACTGCGTGCAGTTTTGGAGACCTCATCTATGCCAGGACATAGACAGGATGGAAGCAGTCCAGTGGAGGGCAACTAAAATGGTGCAGAAACCATATGAAGAGAGCCAGAGAGAGCTTAATATGTATACCACTGATGAAAGGAGGGACGGGGGGACATGATAGAAACTTTTAAGTACCTCAAGGGAATCAACAAAGTGCAGGAGGGTAGCATCTTTCAGAAAAAGAGATGTGTAAGAACAAGGGGGCACAATTTAAAGATAGAGGGGGGACGGCTCAGGGATAATGTGAGGACATTTTTTTTCACGAAGAGAGTGGTGGATGCATGGAACTGCCTTCCTGGAGAGGTTGTGGGGTCTAAAACAGTGGGGGAATTCAAACATGCATGGGACAGACATAAGGCAATTATAGTTGGGGGGGGTTGCAGGAAGTAGGCTGTTGGTTAACTAGAATCTGCAGCTTATCCAATAGGGAGGGAAATGGGCAGACTGGGTGGGCCAAGTGGTCCTTATCTGCCATCAAAATCTATGTTTCTATGTAAGCTCGTACTGGGTGGGAAGGGGTAGACTGGCTTTGTGTTGATATATGACGGCAAGTTTTGGCGGAGGTTGGCACAGATAGACTCAATGTGAGCAGTGAAACTGAGGTGGCTGTCCAGCCAGACACGCAGGTATTTGAAAGCTGGGATCAGTACCAGGGCGGAGCTGTCCAGGGTGGAGTTCATGGGGGGTGGGGTGGGGAGGGGCTAACTTTCGTCTTGATCCAAAAACCATGGTGAGATTTATTGGTATTTAGTTTTAGCTGGTTTTCCAGGAGCCAGGACTGAACTCGGCCTGAAGATTGGGAAGGATGCTGTCGCAGGAGTGACTAGAGGCAAAGATTATAGTGTCGTCTGCGTAGAGATGCACATTTGAGGAGAGGCAGGCAGAGGGAAGGTCATTAATGAAAAGAGAGAAGAGGATGGGGCCGAGGATAGAGCCTTGGGGGACACCAGATAGGATAGGGAGAGGAGGGGAGGAGAGAGGGTGTTGCTTATTTGAACTGACTGTAATCTATTTCGGAGGTATGAGCAGAACCAATCAACAGCAGGCTGAGCTATGCCAAGGGAGCAGAGTTTGTGGAGTAGCAGTGGGTGGGAGATGGAGTCAAAGACTTTTGCTAAGTCAATAAAGATGACGACAGAGGTTTGGCTTTTGTCCATGGCCGAGAGTAAGGAGTCGATTACCCTTAGCAGAGAGGTGATGGTGGAGTGGTACTTTCTGAAACCTGGCTGTACAGGTGAGAGGGAGTTATTTGAGGAGAGGAAGTCTGACAGTTTGGACAGTATGAGGGATTCAAGGACCTTTGCAAGGGAGGGGAGGAGTGAAATGGGGCTGTAGTTCCCAGGTAAGGAGGGATCTCCACCTTTGTGCAGAGAGATGATCTTTGCAAGTTTCCAGGCTGCAGGAACTGTGGCTGTGGAGAGGGAAAGATTGTTACTATATGTGTCAAGGGGGCAACTATGGCAGACTTACGTAGCAGTCTGGGGTGAAACCCGTCAGGGCTGGATTTCGATTGGTTTAGGGTGGTGATTGCATTGAAGACTTCCAGTGGCATGAAAGAAGGAAGGAGGAAACCAGGGGTAGGAGCGGTTGGTTCAGTGGGGTCATGGTTGGGAGGGGGTCATGGGGGGGGTCGGGCACGGCACAGGACGCGAAGAATTTATTTAAGAGTTCTGCTACAGATTCTGGGTCCGAGACGGATCTGCCATCAAAGTTTAGGACAGGACATGCTTGTTTACAAGGGGGGTTGAGAAGGGAGTTGATCACCTTCCAGAAGGATGCAGGGGAGTTTTGGGTTTGGGAAAGTTGTGCTTTGAAGTAGGAGGACTTTGATAGATGGACGGCCTTCGTGCACTTGTTTCTGAGTTGTTTGCTGGACTGGAGATCACGTGTAGCACAGGTAGTCTTGTACCACCTCCAAGCCTTATCTCTAGAATGACACAAAGCAATAAGATCGGGTGAGATCCAGGGGTGGTGGTAGCATTTAACTCTACATTTCCTGAGAGGTGCATGGAGGTCCCAGGTGTGCTGGAAGATGTCGCAGAAGTGGAATAGGGCAATGTCAACATCTGTTGCCAAAAAGACTGGTGACCAGTCAGCATTTATTAGGTCTCTGAGCATGGCAGGCTCATTTTTTTTTTTTTAATCTTTGGTAACCGGGTAAGGCCCACTAGGCACAAGTGCCTCTTTTCAGGGGCGACCAGGAAGAAAAAATTACTCACCTTAGTAATTATATTTCTTCTAATGGAGTCTTGCTGTATTCTGACAATTGCAGTGATTCCCAACCTCTGAACTGCCCGGAGAACAAAGAGTTAACTTTCTATGCAGGACACAGAATGCTGAGCTCGAGCTCGGTTGAAGTCTCTGTCTGGAGTCTTTTGAACTTAAATCATCAGATTCTTATGAGCCCAACTAAACTAAAAATTCTATGTGGAAATTGTAAAAATTCTACTAGCCAACTGGCTGAAAAAAGTTTTGGATTCCCAAGGAAGACTCATAGAAACACAGAATTTGATGGCAGATAAGGACTGCTTGGCTCACCCAGTCTGCCCATTTCCTTACATAGTGGATAAGCTGCAGATACTAGTTAACCAGCAGCCTACTTCTTTCTACCCCCACCCCCTAGAATTGCCTTATGACTGCCCCATGCATGCTTGAATTCCACCAGTTTTGACTCACAACCTCCTCTGGAAGGCTGTTCCATGCATCCACAACCCTCTCTGTGAAAAATACTTCCTTAAATTACCTCTGAGCTGCCCTCCTCTATCTTCAAATTAGTCCCTTGTTCTTGCACACCCTTTTTTGAAAGATGCTACCCTCTTGGACTTTGTTGATTCCCTTGAGGTACCTGAAAGTTTCTATCATGTCCCCCTCTCCCTCCTTTCCTCGAGGCTATACATATTAAGCTCCTTAAGTCTCTCTTCATATGTCTTTCGGTGCAGACCCTGCACCATTTTAGTTGCCCTCCTCTGGACAGCTACCATCCTGTCTATGTCTTTGCGGAGACTGGGTCTCCAGAACTGCACGCAGTACTCCAGATGGGGTCTTACCAGCTGTCTGTACAGAGGATAATAACGTCCTGTTTTCTACTGGTGATGCCTCTCCCTATGCATCCCAGTATCCCTCAAGCCCTCCTTGCTGCCCTCTCATATTGCTTGCCCACCTTTAGGTCATCTGATATGACTACCCCCAGGTCCCTTTCCATTTTTGTTGTTGTCAGTATCTCACCCCCCATTGTGTACTCTTCCCCTGGGTTTTTGTTTCCCAGGTGCATTACCTTGCACTTCTTAGCACTGAATCTAAGCTGCCATACATTTGACCATTCCTCTAACCTTGTCAAGTCCCTTCTCATCATCTCCACCCCACCTTGTCCATCAACTCTGTTGCAGATCTTTGTGTCATCTGCAAAGAGACATACTTTTCCTTTCAGTCCCTCTGCAATGTCGCTTATAACGACATTGAAGAGGACCGGTCCTAATACTGAACCCTGCAGTACCCCATTAGTAACCCCCCTTTCTTCAGAGTGGACTCCATTTACTATTACTCTCTGTGTCCTATTCTCCATTCATTTCTTTACCCAGGCTGTCATCTTGGAACCCACTCCCAGGCTGGCTAACTTGTATATTAATCTTTTATGTGGGACTGTGTCAAATGCCTTGCTAAAGTCTAGGTAGGCCATGTCCACAGCCCTCCCTGATCTTCTACTTTGGTCACCCAGTCAAAGAAATCTATCAGATTTGTCTGGCATGACCTTCCTGCTGTGAATCCATGCTGCCTTGGGTCCTGTGCCCTCTGGCCTCTAGATACTCGACAATTCTTTCCTTCAAGTGATTCCATCATTTTCCCTACCACTGAGGTTAAACTAACAGGTCTGTAGTTTCCTGCTTGCCTTGCTCCCACTTTTGTGAAGGAATCACATCTGCCCTCCTCCAGTCCTCGGTACCACCCATCCTCCCATGATTTGTTAAAGAGGGTAGTCAGTGGTGTCACTAGTTCTACCCTTAGTTCTTTTTGAATTCTGGGATGAATCCCATTAGGCCCCATTGCTTTGTCCACCTTCAGTTTCAAGAGTTCTTTCAGAACCCTTTCTTCTGTAAATGGGCTGGTATCAACTTCTGTATCCAGAGTGTTTCTACTGTTTGTTTTAGGTACCTCCCCTCTTCCTTTGTAAATACTGAGCAAAATATTTTTTAGTAATTCTGACTTTTCACAGTCACCCTCTGCCCACCCTCCCTCCCTTTATTAAGCCTCACTATCCCTCCTTGGTCTTCCTTACTCCCTGATGTACCTATAAATGGTTTTATCCCCTTCTTAACTGAGTTGGCTATCTTTTCCTCGGTTTGGGCCTTTGCTGTTCTGACTGCCTTCCAGCTTCCTTTGCTTTAACTGATACAGTTCTCTGTCCTGCTCCTTTGTGATTCCTTGTACTTCCTGAATGCTTTCTTTTCTCTTGAACCTTCACTGCCACTTCCTTTGAGAACCATAGTGGTTTCTTACATCGTTTCGTTTGTTGTTTAGCTTCACACAAAGGCTTGTTACCTCTGTGATGGCAGTTTTATTATTCCCCATTGTTCTTCCACCCTCCTTCCTGCCCATTTGCTAGTGCATTCCTTAGGCACTCGCCCATTCTGAAAGTCAGCCCTCCTAAAGTCCAGTACTTTTGCCTTTGTATGGCTTGACTCTATTGCTGTGTTTATTATGAACCATACTGTTCGATGGTCGCTAGTTCCCAGATGGCTACCCACTTCACATCTGTGATCCTCTTCATCTCCATTTGAGAGAACCAGGTCTAGGATTGCTCCTCTCGAGTGGGCTCCAATACTAGTTGTTTAAGGCATGCCCCTGTAGGGCATCTAGAATAACCCCACTCTTCAGTGGCTGCTGCAACTGCACTTCAGTTAACATCTGGCATATTCAGATCACCCATCAGCAATATCTCCCCTTTTCTGCCATTCTAAGTATACTTTCTATCATTTCCTTGTCCATTTCCTCCCCTGAGAAGAGGTCTGTGCTCTAACCCCTGTGGATTGTGGTGCCATTGCCAGTCTCCAAATTTACCCACAGTGCTTCTTCTCCTCCCTGTTTTCCCTTTTGTTCTGTTGCTTTGATTCCTTCCCTATGTAAAGAGCTACTCCTCCTCTTTTACCCTCCTGTCCCTCCTGTAGATAGTGTATCCTGGTATGTTTCGTCCCAGTCATGGTTTTGTGTGTACCATGTTTCTGTGACTGCCACGATATCCAGATGTTCCTCCTCCATCAAGGCCACTAATTCAGGAAGCTTGTTACTCAGACTACCGGCATTGGTACTCATTGCTCTCCATTTTTATGGCTTTACCTTCTTTGCAGCATCCCCACTGACCTTTCTACCTCGGTCTTTTCTCATTTACTACCCTGTTTTGTGAGAGGCTGGGATTTTATGCAGCTACCAGTGCCTCCCCTTGGCTAGTTTAAAAGCTTGCCAATGAAGCATTTAAACCAATTGCTCAAAAGACTTGTTCCCTTCCTGGACAAATGCAGACCATTCTGCCAGTATAGGCTGGTGTCCCTCCAGGTGAAACCCCAGTCCCCAATGAAGCCAAACCCCTGTGCTCCACACCATTTTTTCAACCATTCATTAAACTGCATGGTGCAAAGTACCCTCGCCTCAGTCATGCCATTGACAGGCAGCACCTCAGAGAAGGATACTGTGTGTGCTACTTGTCTTAGGCCCCTCCCCAATTCTACAAAGTCCTTCTGCACTGCTCTAATCTCATGATGAGCCAAGTCATTTGTCCCTAGGTGGACAATGACGTCCAGCTCAGACTCCCGTACAGCTGTTCTCGTGATCCTGAGGATGCGCTTCCTGTCCCTCCAAGCCATGGCACCAGGCAGGCACCTTACTTCAGTTTTCCCTGCTCCCCCAGTTCTATCCCCCTAATAATTGAGTCCCCCACCAGGAGTTGCTTCCTTTCCTTGTGGTGTCCTCTGCCTCCTTCCTGTGGGCCTCCCTTGTGACAGTTGTCCATAGCCTCCTTAGTCTCCTCTGCGGGTGCATCCATAGGGGAGCTATGCTCCCCCAGAATGGTGTATGGATTATGGAGTGGAACACCTGACTGGGTGTGCCTCTGTTCCACCAACCTCACCCTCCCTGAGCCCACTGTGGTCCAACTGCTGTGCTTTCTTCGCAACCTCTGAGGTAGTGGTGGTGGCTCTGGTGCTCCCTGGATGGGGGAGGTTCCCTTCCTACCATCCAGTGTGGCCTGGGGGAAGGTTCCCTTACTACTGTCCAGTGTGGCCTGAAGACGGACAACTTCCTCCCTCAGGGCAGAGTGTTGTCTGCAAATAGGGCAGCATCTCAGCCTCCAGAAAGACTCCCGAAAGACTGCTGCCCCACAGCCATTACATCGCACTACTCTCCACATGTTTATCTACTTTTTTTTTTTTTTGGTGTGTCCTGACTCAAGTCAGGAAACCCAAAAACAAAAACCCAATGTACTAAAAGTAACAATAACAAATAAGCACCCAAACAAAAGGAGGAGGAGGCTGCAAGCAAAAAACACCCCTGGGGTGCAACACTGCACCTGCCCACCCACTTCCCAAAAACAGGTTCTGAGAGGGGAGGCAGGGAGGAAGGTCAGAATACAGCAAGACTCCATCAGAAAAAATCTATTTACTAAGGTGAGTAATTTTTTCTTCAAACAACATGAAGTCTTGCTCTATTCTAACATACTGCAGACTACCAAGCAGTACCTCCATGGAGGAGGGACAGAACCTACTTTGGCAATAGGCTCTGAAGTACTGCTGTGCCAAACCGAATACCACTCCTAGCCTGGATATCCTGTTTTCCAGGTGGCTGCTTGACAAATTTCTAAGAGAGGGATGCCAGGGATGCAGCAGCCAGGGAAGCAGCTGTACCTCTTGTTGAATGAGCCCTCAGGCCTGAGGGTGGAGTTTTTCCCAGTTTTTCACAGCAGAATTGTATACATGACACAATCCACCTGGCAATAAATCTCTTGGTGGCAGGTTTGCCCTTTCCAACTTCTCCATAAGTGAGGAACAACTGGAGGGAGTCATACCTATGACCCTTAGTACGCTCTATGTAGTAACTAAGGGCTCTTTTGACATCTAAACTGTGTAGCCTCCTTTCTCCTGAGGAAGAATGATCAGTGAAGAAAACAGGAAGAGACATAAACTGGTTTAAATGGAAGTCTGAAACCACTTTGGGTAAGAACCTTCATTTGGTTCTAAGGACCACTTTATCCCTGTGAAATGAGATAAAATCAGGTTCCAGTGACAGGGTTTGCAATTCACTGATACGCCTGGCAGAGGTAATGGCTACCAGAAACACAGTTTTCCAAGTCAAGTACTTAAGCTCTAGCTGAAGACATAGGCTCAAAGTGGGGTTGCATAAATTGAGCAATGCAAACATTCAAATCCCAGGCAGGGGCAGGGTCTCTAAAAGGAGGATTGGTGTGAAGCAATCCTTTAAAAAATTTACAGAACACAGGATGGGAAGATAGTGAGGAAGGATTCCCCACAGACAGAAGCATGAAAAAAGCTGACAAGTGTACCTTGAGAGAAGCTGGTCTGAGGCTGAGCCATTAAGATGGACCATATATAATCCAGAACCGTGAGGCAATTCAGCAGTGTCTGGAGGAATATGCTTTTTAGAACACCAAATGCTGAATCTTTCCATTTGAGTTGTAAGTCTTTCTGGTGGAGGGCTTTCGAGAAGCCTTGAGGATATCCAGAACCCCTTCAGAAAGATGCAGATCTGCAAACTCTAACTCTTCAAGAGCCATGCTTTGAGATTAAGAGACTGAAGATAGGGGTACCAAATCCTTCCCTGAGAGGATGTTAACAGGTTGTAATTCCTGGGAAAAGAGAGGGGAAGATGGACTGCTAGGGACAGCAACAGGGGGTACCAGGGCTCTCTGGCCCAATCTGGAGCACTCAGAATCACCTTGCATGGTTAAGACCTTAGTTTTACCAAAACTTTGAACAGGAGTGGGAAGGGGGGAAAGGCATACAGAAACTTCCCCTCCCAATTCGGAATCAGGGCGTCCAGAGGGACTGAGCCCAGGACTGGAGGTCTGCAACAAAAGAGAGGGAGTTGGTGATTGTCTGGGGCTATAAAGAGATCTATCTCTGGAATGCCCCACCTTGAAAAAATCACTTTCAACACCTGAGAGTCCAGGGACCATTTGTGATGGCCCTGAAAAATCCTGCTCAGTGCATCTGCTAGCACACTGTCCTTGCCTGGAAGGTGAACTGCTACAAGAGAGGTTTTCAGGGAATAAGCCAGGGACCACAACTTCATGGCTTCTGTGCATAAGGCCATGGACCGAGTGCCTCCCTGCTTGTTGATGTACCACATGGTGGAGGTGGTGGTGTCTGTTCTGACTTGAACCACCTTGTTCTATACTGACTGTGAGAACGCTTTTAGAGCAAGAAAAACTGCCCTGAGCTCTAGAAGACTGATGTGGAGAAGGGACTCTTGGCGAGACCACAGCCCCTGGGTAGTAAGGGACCCCAGGTAGGCTCCCCAGCCCAGGAGAGAAGCATCCATGGTAAGGACCACTGAACAAGGCTGAGCAACAAAAAGAATACCTTGTCTTAAATTGTCCTGATACTGCCACTACTGGAGGGCTTGGATCAAGGTCAGAGTCACTGGGATCAGTTTGGTAAGGGAATCCTTCTTCTGAGACCAGAAAGCTCTCAGGTGGAACTGAATATCCCTCATCTGGAATCTTGCCCCTTGGACCACTGCTGTTGAAGCTGCCATGTGGCCCAAGAGCTGGAGGAAATGCCTTGCTGGTCGAGAGACCCGAAGGCTGAAGGAGAAAGCTAGTTCCATAAGAACCCTTGCCCTTTCTAGAGGTAGAAAGAATCTTGCTCTGAGTGTGTCCAGTTCTGCCCCTATAAAGGTAAGAAGCTGGACTGGTTCGAGAACTGACTTGGGAAGACTGAGAATAAATCCTAGAGAAGTGAGCACAGGCTGGGTCACTTGCAAGTGAGACTTGACTTGGTCTAGAGACTGGCCCACTATTAGCCAATCATCCAGATAAGGAAAAATGAAAATCTTTTGCCTTCTTAGAAAGGCAACTACTACTGCCGGGCACTTTGTGAAAACCCTTGGGGCTGAGGTTAGGCCAAAGGGCACTGCTCTGAACTGATAGTGGCCTGAGGGCAACTTGAACCTGAGGTACTTTCTGTGGGAGCACCTGATGGGAATGTGAAAGTAGGCATCTTTGAGGTCCACAGAGGCTAGCCAGTCCCCTGGCCTTATAGAGGGAAGGATTATTCCCAGTTAGCATCTTGAACTTTGGTTTTAAAAGATGTTTGTTTAGATATCTTAGGTCTAGGAAGGGTCGCCACACCCGTCTTTTTGGGGGTCAGAAGTACCTGGAGTACAGTCCTTTACCCCAGTGTAGGGTAGGTACTCTCTCTATAGCTTTTAAAGTTAGGAGAGAAGAAACCTCTGCCTCTAGGGCCAGGGTTTCCGAGAAATTTGCAGATGGAAAAGATATGGATCTCATCTTTGGAAATTTTCTGAAGCTGAGAACCAGTCCCTGGCTTACTACCTCCAGGACCCACTTGTTTGATGTAACAGACATCCAGTCCTGGACAAAGTAAGCCAGTCTGCCCCCTACTGGAATAGGAGAGTCAACCCGGGTAGACCCATCAGGGTGTCTGCTTGGCAGGGGCTTTAGGCTGAGGAGTGGATGCAGCCCTGCTCATCCCCCTTCTGCCTCTCCCTCTGAAGAACCCTCTCTGAGAAAAGGAAGAAGAGGCCTGTGCTTGGTAAAAAGGCCTTTGAAAAGGCCTGCCCCTGCCCCTAGACTGCTGCCTTTGAGGAGCTGCCTGCCTTTCTTTGGCCTGAGCGCTCCTGTAAGTGGTCCTGTACTCGTCCATTTTCTTCATGTAATTCTCTGTCTGCTCCCCAAACAGAGAATTACCCACTACAGGAAAATCCATGGCCTTAGCCTGGGTGTCCTGCGAGAGGCTAGTACATCTCAGCATGAAACTGAACTTTAGATGCCTCAATCCCATCTGCAGCCACCGCCTCCAACTCCTTGGCTAGCTGGGGAAGGGGGGAGGCCTGTTTAGCCAGTGCCAGTACAGTGTCCCACCTGGACTTCTGGTACCTGGCTGTATAGGCCATGTAATTCGCCTGCCTGAGTCCCAAAGAAGATGCCATGTACTGCCTCTTTGCCACGGCATCAATCTTCCTGGAGTCCTTGTCAGGGTGGTGTGTAGCCAAGGGAATATTTGCCTTGTCACAGGCAGCAGCCTGCACTACCTCAACATGGCTGCACTGCTGATATAAGAACTCTGTGTCTGAGCCTGAAAGTGTATACCTCTTGTCCATTCTTCTATCCACAGGAGGTATAGTGTTAGGAGACTTTAAGATTTTTTGTGTCTGTTTCCCAAAAGATTTATGGAGGGGAATAGACAGTCTCCTGGACTCTGGGATGTCCATCATCTCTACATAATCAGGCTCCTCTTGATCTTCCACAGCCTCCTCCATAGGAAGCTGGAGGGTTTCAGCCACCTTTCTGTAAAACATAAAGTGAGAAGGGGACTCAGAAAGCCTAGGAGGGGAAACACCTGAACGTCTGTCTGGGGAGATGTCCGGTTCCACAGGCACATCCAGACCCTCACTTTCACCATCATCATCCTCAAATTCCTCTTCCTCTTCAAATTCCGGTTGATAAAAATCTTCAAGGGCATAATCTTGAACCGGAGGAACCGACTGAACCGAACCCCTGCCAGAAGGAGCCAGATCGGTCGGAGCGTTTCCACAATCTGAATCGCTCTGGCTATCTCTTCGTCGGCTGGAACATGAACCTCTGGATCTGAACCGGTCGATTTATCTTTATGTTTTCTTTCTTTCGGAACCGATCCCTCGGAATCGGCTCTCCTTTTGCTCGAAGAAGTATCGCTCTGGTCAGAGGGCACTCCTTCTGGTTCGGTCGGGACCGAACCGGGCTGGCCATCCGGGTCAGTGGACTTCTCGGCCTCCTTTTCCCTCAGTCTACCTAATCTCTTCTCAAGGGTAGATTTGGGAAAGTTTTTACATATTTGGCAGTCTGAATCGAGGTGGTCAAACCCCAGACAATATACACAGGTGGTGTGGGGATCGGCCTTAGCAAAGACCTCCCTGCACTCACTGTAGTGTTGAAACCCAGTGGGCCCGTTTTTTTTCTTGGGTTTCTCAGACATGGCCAACCTAACCAAACTTACCCTTTTTTCGGCAATTGCCAGGCAAGACTCCCTTATCGGTTCCTAACTGTGTCACGGGTATTGGAAAAAACGGTTAAAAACAAGTTTTTTTTAGAACCGATAAGAACCGGTAACCACACACTAAGTAAACACACAAATTTCACTAACAAATGGCCAGTTCAGCCGAACCGAGCCGGACTTTTACAAGTTCCACACAGAAAAATAGAACAATTCCTATCTAGTACTCACGGCACCACAGACAGAGACTGAACTGACTATGTGGATACTTTTTTCGGTTTAAAACCGACGAAAACCGAAAACTTTAACCGACTTTCGAACCGAGCTGAAGAAGAAATCTCCGGAGTGACCGTTCAGTGAGGCAGAGTAAAGAATATGACGGTCGAAGTTCAAAACACTCCAGACAGAGACTTCAACCGAGCTCGAGCTCAGCATTCTATGCCCTGCATAGAAAGTTAACTCTTTGTTCTCCGGGGCAGTTCAAAGGTTGGGAATCACTGCAATTGTCAGAATACAGCAAGACTTCATGTTGTTTGAAGCACTGGGCTGTTAAGTGACTTGCTCAGAGTCGCACAGCATGCAAGTGGAGGCTGTGAGAATCAAACTCAGGTCTGGTCTGCTGGATGTATCAAGCTCGTTCACACCTCGTTCCTCTAACCTCTAGACTATACTGCCAGCCATTGAGGAGGTGTAAGGAGCGAGACCAGATAAATTTCGGATGGGAGCTTGGTGAGTGTATTTTGCAGATGTAATAGGTGATACAGTGGTCGCTAAGAGTGTCTGAGAAGATGCCTGAGGCAGAGATGCAGCGGGGATGGGAGGATAAAATCCAGTCTAGGAGGATGTGGTTTTGGGACCAGTGATTTAGGTGGGTAGGCTCCTGGATAAGTTGGGAGAGACTGAGGGCTTCTATCATTAGGGTGCTGGGCTTGGCGGGGGAGAAGAGCCTGCCAAGACTGAAATCACCTAATAGTACAAGCTCTCGGTTGGATGTACCTGAGGAGACTGAGGAGATGGCTTTGACAAGGGAGTCAGCTGAGGTCTTTGGCGGGGCATACAGGACCCAATGTAGAGGGGGTGGAGGAGGGAAGAAAAAAATTATGCACCTTAGTAATGTTGTTTCTTCTAATGGAGTCTTGCTGTATTCTGACATATGCAGTGATATCCAACCTTTGAACTGCCCCAGAGAGGAAAGAGTTAACTTTCCATGCAAGGCATGGAACGCTGAGCTCGAGCTCAGTTAAGCCTCTGTCTGTTGTTGTTTGAACCCAAACCGCTAGATCTTTTCGAGCTATACTCACTGGGCGTCCTGTGTGGAAACTGTAAACTCACACTAGCCACTGGCAACTAAATTTAATAAAAAGGTTTTTTGGTTCCAAGGCAAAGACTCAAGTCAGGAAACCCAAAAAACAAAACACAACACACACACACAAAAATAAGAGGGTGAGAAAAAGGGGGCACCTCTAGGGTGCCAACACTGTTCCTGCCCACCCACATCCCAAAACCCAGGTTCTGAGAGGGGAGGCAGAGGGGTGGTCAGAGTACAGCAAGACTCCATTAGAAGAAACAACGTTACTAAGGTGAGTAATTTTTTCTTCAAACAACATGAAGTTTTGCTGTATTCTGACATATGCAGACTACCAAGCAGTACCTCCATGGAGGAGGGACAGAACCTACTTCGAGAACAGGCTCTGAAGCACTGCTGTGCCAAACCGAGCATCACTCCTAGCCTGGATATCCAGAGAGTAATGCTTGGTGAAAGTATGTATTGTTTTCCAAGTGGCTGCTTGACAAATCTCTAAGATAGGAATATCCCTGGCAGCAGCCAGGGAAGCAGCTATACCTCTAGTAGAGTGAGCTTTAGGCCTGAGGGTGGGATTCTGCCTAATTTTTCATAGCAGAATTGTATACAAGAGACAATCCACCTTGCAATAGATATCTTAGTGGCAGGTTTCCCTTACCAACCTCACCAAAAGTGAGGAACAATTGGAGGGAGTCAAACCTGTGACCCTTGGCACGCTCTATGTTGTAGCTAAGGGCTCTTTTCACATCCAGGCTGTGTAGCCTCCTCTCCCCAGAAGAGAAATGGTCAGTGAAGAAAACAGGAAGATACATAGACTGATTAAGGTGGAAATCTGAAACCACCTTAGGCAAAAACTTCCTATTAGTCCTGAGGACCACCTTATCTCCATGGAAGGAGATAAAAATCAGGCTCCACTGACAGGGCCTGTAACTCACTTATGCGTCTGGCAGAAGTAATGGCTACCAAGAACACAGTTTTCCAAGTCAAGTACTTAAGCTCTGCTGAAGACAAAGGCTCAAATGGGGGTTGCATAAGCTGAGCAATGCAAACATTAAGGTCCCAAGCAGGGGCAGGGTCCCTGAAGGGAGGATTGGTATGCAGCAATCCTTTGAAGAACTTACAAAATACACGATGAGCTGAAAGGGAAGAGGGCTTGCCTGCTGACAAGAAGGCAGAGACAGCTGCCAGATGCACTCTTAAGTGTAGCTGGTCTGAGGCCCAAGCTATTGAGATGAACCATATAGTCCAGGACTGTAGGCAACCCAGCAGACTCTGGAGAAATATGTTTCCCAGAGCACCAAATAGTAAACCTTTTCCATTTGGAGTTGTAAGTCTTTCTGGTGGAAGGCTTTCGAGAAGCCTTTAGAATATCCAGAACACCTTGAGAGAGGTGTAAATCAGCAAACTCTAACTCTTCAAGAGCAAGGACTTGAGATTGAGAGATTTGAGATTCGGGTACCAAACCCTCCCCTGATAACATGTTACCAGGTTGTAATTCCTGGGAAGAGACAGGGGAAGGTGGACTGCTAAAGACAGCAAGAGAGGATACCACGGCTGTCTGGCCCAGTCCAGAGCAATCAGAATCACTTTGCAGGGTTGAGACCTGATTTTGACTAGTACCTTGAACAGGAGAGGGAAGGAGGAAAGCATACAGGAATTTCCCTTCCCAATTGAGAACTAGAGCATCCAGGGGGACTGATCCCAACACTGGGGGTCTGCAGCAATAGAGAGGAAGTTGCTGATTGTCTGAGGCTGCAAAAAGATATATCTGTGGAGTGCCCCATCTGGAGAAGATCACCTTCAAAATTAGGGGATCTAGGGACCATTCGTGATGGCCCTGAGATATCCTGCTGAGAGCATCTGCCAGGACATTGTCCTTCCCTGGAAGGTGCACTGCTATCAGAGAGGTGTTCAGAGAATAGGCCAGAGACCACAACTTCGTTGCTTCCGTGCACAAGGCCGTAGACTGAGTGCCCCCTTGCTTGTTGATGTACCACATTGTGGTGGTATTGTCTGTCCTGATCTGAACAACTTTGTTCTGAACAGACTTGGAAAAAACTTGAAGTGCTAGAAACACTGCTCTGAGTTCTAAGAGGTTGATGTGAAGCAGAGATTCTTGAGGTGACCACAACCCTTGGGTGGTCAGATCCCCCAAGTGGGCTCCCCAGCCCAAGAGGGAGGCATCTGTGGTAAGGATTAGAGAATGAGATTGAGTGACAAAGGGAACTCCTTGTCTTAGGTTGTCCTGATTCTGCCACCATTGCAAAGCCTGGATCAGGGTTCGAGTCACTGGGATTAGCTTGGTCAGAGAATCCTTTCTCTGAGACCAGAAGGCTCTTAAGTGGAACTGAATGTCCCACATCTGAAATCTTGCTCCTTGGACCACTGCCATCGAGGCAGCCATGTGGCCCAGGAGCTGCAGAAAAATGCCTTGCTGGTCGAGACACCTGAAGGGTGAATGAAGAGGTCAGTGTCACAAGGGTCCTTGCCCTGTCCAGGGGAAGGAAGGCTCTTGCCCTTATTGTATCCAGCTCCGCCCCTATGAAGGTGAGGAGCTGCACTGGCTCTAGAACTGACTTTGAAAGATTCATGAGGAATCCTAGAGAAGTGAGCTGAGTTATCCGTAGGTGTGACCTGACTTGGTCTGGAGACTGACCCACTATAAGCCAGTCGTCCAGGTATGGAAAGATGGAGATCTTTTTTCTCCTTAGGAAAGCAACCACTACTGCCAGGCATTTTGTGAACACCCTTGGAGCTGATGTTAGGGCAAAGGGCATTGCTCTGAATTGATAGTGGCCTGAGGGCAACTCAAACCTGAGGTACTTTCTGTGGGAGCATCTGATGAGAATGTGGAAATAGGCATCCTTGAGGTCCAGGGAGACTAGCCGGTCCCCTGGCCTTAGAGAGGGTAGAATTATTCCCAGAGTCACCATTTTGAACTTTGGCTTTAAAAGGTGCTTGTTCAAATATCTGAGATCCAGGATGGGCCACCATTCTCCTGTCTTTTTGGGGGTTAGGAAGTACCTGGAGTACAATCCTTTTCCTATGTGTAGGGGTGGAACTCTTTATATGGCTCTGAGAGCCAAGAGGGAAGAGACCTCTGCCTCTAGGGCAAGGGCCTCTGAAGGATTTGCAGGTGGAAAGGATCTGGTTCTCATCTTGGGAAATTGTTTGAAACTGAGAACCAGTCCCTGGCTTACTACTTCCAGGACCCATTTGTCTGATGTTAAAGACATCCAGTCCTGGACAAAGTAAGCCAGCCTGCCCCCTACAGGTAGTGGAGAATCGGCCTGGGCCATCCCATCAGGGTGCCTGTTTGGCAGGGGCTTTAGGCTGAGGGGTGGTAGCAGGCCTGCTTATACCCCGTCTGCCTCTCCCTCTGAAGAACCCCCTCTGGGCAAAGGTGGAAGAGGAGGCCTGGGCTTGGTAGAAAGGCCTATGAAAAGGCCTGCCCCTGCCCCTGGAATGCTGCCTCTGGGGAGCTGCTTGCCTTTCTTTGGCCTGAGCACTCCTATAGGTGGTCCTGTATTCATCCATTTTCTTCATGTAGTTCTCTGCTCCCCAAACAAAGAATTACCCATAACAGGAAAATCCATGGCCTTAGTCTGGGTATCCTGCAACAGGCTAGTACATCTGAGCCAGGCCATCCTACGAAGGGCCACAGATGTAGCCATGACTCTAGATGAAACATCATTGGAGTCTACTGCAGCATGAAATTGCACCTTGGATGCCTCAATACCATCAGCAGCCACCTGCTCCAGCTCCTTGGCAAGCTGGCCAGGGACCTGTTTAGCTAGAGCCATCACAGTGTCCCATCTAGACTTCTGGTATCTAGCTGTGTAGGCCATATAATTAGCCTGCCTGAGTCCCAAAGATGCTGCCATGTACTGTTTCTTTGCCATGGCATCAATCCTCCTGGAGTCCTTATCTGGTGGGTGTGAAGCCAAGGGTATATTTGCCTTATCACAGGCAGCAGCCTGCACTACCCCAACATGGCTGCATTGCTGGAAAAGGAACTCCGTATCTGAGCCTGAAAGAGTATACCTCTTGTCCATTCTTCCGTCCACAGGAGGTATAGAATTAGGAGTCTTTAAAATTTTAAATGTCTGTTTCCCAAAAGACTTATGAAGGGGAATAGACAGTCTCCTGGACTCTGGGATGTCCATCATCTCAACATAATCAGGCTCCTCCTGATCTTCTACTGCTTCCTCCATAGGAAGCTGGAGAGTTTCAGCCACTTTTTTGTAAAACATAAAGTGGGAAGGGGACTCAGAAAGCCTAGGAGGAGAAACGCCTGAAGTTCTGTCTGTGGAGATGTCTGGGTCAATAGGCACATCCAGACTTTCATAATCACCATCACTATCCTCATACTCCCCCTCCTCCTCCTCCGGTTCATAAAAATCCTCTAAATTGTAATCCGGAACTGGAGGAACCGACTGAACCGAGCCCCTAACCGATGGTGCCGGTTCAGTCGGAACCGGGGTTAGCGATTGCACAATCCTTATCGCTTTGGCAATTTCATCAGCGGTCGGAAAAAGAACTTGTGGATCCGAACCGGCTGACTTATCCCTTCTTTTTTTTTAACCGGAACCAACTCCTCCGAGTCGGTTCTCCTTTTGTCTGAAGAAGTTTCATCCTGGTCAAAGGGCACTCCTTCTGGTTCGGTTGGAACTGAACCGGGCTGGCCATCCGGGTCAGCGGACTTTTTGGCCTACCATTCCCTCAGCCTACCTACTCTCTTTTCCAGGGTAGCAGTAGGAAAACTTTTGCAAATCTGGCAGTCTGAATCGAGGTGGTCAAACCCCAGACAATTAACACAGGTGGTGTGGGGTTCAGCCTTAGCAAAGGCTTCCCCACACACACTACAGTGTTGAAACCCAGTGGGCCCAGTTTTTCTCTTGGGTTTCTCAGACATGGCCAGTCCTAACCAAACTTACCCTTTTTCCGGCAATCCGCCAGGCAAGACACCCTTATCGGTTCCTGACCGTGTTACGGGTTGTGGAAAAAAACGTAATGAAATCTGTTTTTTTAGAACCGATAAGGACCGGTTACCACACTCTAAAAAGCAGAACAAACTTTTTTTTTAACAAACCTGATCGGTTCAAACCAAACCGATCCGACATTTACAAGTTCCACACAGAGCTAACAATAATAAACCTATCTAGTACTCATGGTACCACAGACAGAGACTGAACCGGCAGGTTAGATGGATTAAATTCGGTTGAAACCGAGGGAAAAAAACGACACTTTAACCGACTAAATTGAACCGAGCAAAGGAGAAATCTCCGGAGCGACTGTTCAGTGAGGCGGAGTAAAGAATCTGGCAGTTTGGGTTCAAACAACAACAGACAGAGGCTCAACCAAGCTCGAGCTCAGCGTTCCATGCCTTGTATGGAAAGTTAACTCTTTCCTCTCCAGAACAGTTCAAAGGTTGGATATCACTGCATATGTCAGAATACAGCAAGACTTCATGTTGTTTGAAAGGATAGACGTGCAACAATGGACTCATGGGAGGAAGGGCAGGCTTCCTTGAATATTATAGAGCATGTGACAGATTGCCTGACGTACAGTACTACACCTCCGCCTCGTTTTCCACGGTCTTGGCAGAAAAAGTTGAAGTCGGGAATAGCGAGAGAGGAGTTGGGGGTTCTGGGAGCTAGCCAGGATTCCGAGATGCAGAGTATGTCGGGGTGGTACTGGGCGACCCATACCACGAGGGCATCCAGTTTAGGGAGGAGGCTCCTTGCGCTGAGGTGAAAAATATGGAGGCCTTTGGGGAGAGAGCTTGGGGTGTGGAAGGAGGGTAGTCCGGAGACAGCGGGGGGTGGGGCTGTGGTAGGTCTAGGCATTTCAGGGCCAGGGTTAGGGTGTATGTCGCTCGCTAGGAGCAAGAGGAGAAGGGGAAGGGAGAGTAGCGGGGGGGCGCTTTGTTCAAGCGGGACTGCATCTGGAGGATAGACTGCGGAGGTTAAAGCAATAGAACAGTGCCTCAAGATTGAGGAGGTTTGAGGGGAGCAGTGAGGGATGTGTGGATGGGGAGAGTTTAAGGGGTTGGGGGGTGGAGTGCGGGTGAAGAGGGTGTGGGAGAGAGGGGAGGTGTCAGCATGGGTGAGGTCCAGGAGAGAGGAGGGCTGGATGACTCGTGGAAGGTGGAAGGAGTGGTGGAAATGCAGGTGAGGGGTCGGCGGTAAGGGGGCTATCGTGAGTGGTAGCTGGGTACGAGGATGGGTGGGCTTCTAGGAGAAGGCAGAGAAGGACGGTTAGAATCACTGTGGTTAAAAGTTGGCAGGTGGAAGGAAAAAAATGGATTGCAAGCAATAGCAGCCACTAGAGGCAAGAGCAGATATTCTGCAGATGGAAAAGTACACTGATTGGCAGTCACGTGACAGCTGCCATATAAGTCAGAGTCGACCAAGGGTGGTGATGAGCCAAGGTGCAGCGTCGGCTGGGTCTCTCCCGTTGGCTGTGGAGACCTCTTTGAATCGTACCTGTGCTGAGAGATGGAGAGCTGTGGGGGAGGGCTCTGTTTCTGCCCTCGCGACCCTCGGGGGAGCCAAGCCGGAATTCTGGAAGCAGAGGAGAAAGAGAAGGAGTTTAAGTACAGGCACAGGTATGCTTGTTCAACGAGGGGGGCTGCAGAGCAGGAGGGGGTGGGTGGCTCAGGACAAAAGACTTGACTGGGGCTAAACAAACTGATCTACCGGCTGCTGAGTCACACTTTTGTTTTGTTTCCTCAGAAAGACGTTACTGGGGCTAACAAACTGATCTACCAGTTGCCGAGTTGCACTTTTATTTTATTTTTTTTTTGTTTGTTTTCTGCTAGGCTCATTCGGATTAAGGGGAAAAAGACCAACTCAAAAGATAAGTGAGCAGGCAGTGCTATATATTTTACAGGACAGAGACTGATTTAAATTTGCTTTAAACAACAGAAAAATTGGCAGTGATCAGCTGAAAGGCAGTTAGTCTGATTTAAGTTCAGCACCGCTTCCACAAAATACTGTCTGCAAAATGCTGCATGGCGACAGAAATTAGCACAGGTTTAGGTTAGAATTCTATGGGTACAACCAGGCTAGTGGCAAATATTAAATCAGGAGGAGGCAGGTTGAATTTAGTTTGAAAAGAAAAAAAAAAAGGCACCAAGAATCTTCTCCCATTGGCTGTGGAGACCTCTTTGAATTGTACCTGTGCTGAGAGCTCGAGAGCTGTGGGGAAGGGCTCCGTTTCTGTCCTCGCGACCCTCAGGGGAGCCGAGCCGGAATTCTGTGCTCGGAGCTGGAGAGCTGTGGGGGAGGGCTCCATTTCTGCCCTCACAACCCCTCAGGAGAGCCGAGCTGGAACTGTATGGATGGTGATGGCTAGCATGGTCCATTTAGAAGAACTGGGGACCCTCTACACTTGCCAGTAATGGCAACTATGGTTCTGTGGATGGACATTTCAGAGTTTGGGCTGCAGTGGTGTCCAGGGAAAGAACAGAGTTAAGAGATTTGGAGGGGAGAGGGAAGTTATGGTGAGGATAGGATAAAACCCACCACCTGCAGGACCGACCCTGTACACCTCCTCACATTTTGTCACCGAAATGTTGGATACAGACACTAAAAATATAGGGAAATGAGGAGCACTGGTCTTAATAATATGGGACAAAATGTTAGACAGACACACATTCAGAAAACTGGAAGTTAGTGACTTAACAGCACTCTATCCTTGATAACACCCTGGACACTAGCTAAAAGTCCTAACAGTGGAGTGATAATGACTCACATTTGAGTCTTCTGTGGGATCCCCGTCTTGAACTGCCAGATAAATGCAGCTCTTGATGAGCTGTTAATCACACCAGGCCATCTGGAACAATGATAGAGATTAGCATGAGGACTAGAGCCTGCTAAAGTAGAGACATTTTTAACTTCATTAACAGCCATGAAAACCTGCACTAGTCAAGACAGACAAGTAGAGAGTTAGCTGCACTGGCCCTGGTCAATTTGCACTAGTGTTTGGGCTAGTAAAACAATGTTAAGATCGACCCCTGCTGTAAAATGTTATAGCTATGCAAGCCTTGGAAGAACAGCTAATTGCTAGTCCTTCAATTGCTGCTGGGGGGGTATGGCACAGTTAATGAGGGGCGTCATCGACTACTCCAGAAGCACAAAGGGTCTGTTAGCATCGACGAGTGGCTGTATGAATGCTTCCAGCCGTCGACGAGGAGATCGTCAGTTACTGGGGCTGTTAGCATCGATGAGCGGCTGTATGAACGCTTCCAGCCATTGACGAGATCACCAGTTACTGGGGCTGTTAGCATCGACGAGCGGCTGTATGAACACTTCCAGCAATCAATGAGGAGATCACCAGTTACTACCGTTGACGAGAGTATTCTCCTTAATGCATATATGTATATATATATATATATATATATATATAAATATCATAGTGGCACAGTAGTGCCACTATAGTTAGAGTTGCTAGCCATTTCTACGTTAAACCTCAAATTTTGCACTTTAATAACTTTGCAACCGTTTGTTCAATTTGCCTGAGATTTGGAACGGAGGAAGAGTTTTAGTAGGTGTCTGGGTCTGGAAATTTTCCTGTTGATCGGATGTTCGGTTGCAAAATCATAGTGCACTGAAAAACGTGAAAAATCCCAACATTCCGTTTTCTTTAGACGTCCACTTTGCACTGCAGATTGCATCTGAGTGGGTTCAAATTGAATGGGCTACATGGGTCCTGGGTCGCAGATGTGCCTTTTGAAGATTTTGTGTAAAAATCTTGTTCCGTTCAAAAGTTATAGTGTTTTTAGCGCCCCATTATATCCTATGGGAAAATGTATATATGCCAATCCTGTGTTACTAAAATTGTGACTGTGCTTTGCCAACCCTGTATTACTAAAATTGTAACTGCTTCCTATGTCTTCATGCTCCTACAAATTTTTTGTACTCTACTTTATTGTAAAAAGGTTGTTTGAACTGTTTTTGTCCTCTCTGTGATGAGGTACCTTTGTAAATGAGCCCATGGCTCAAAGGTTGTAAACTGATGTTCTAATAAATAAATACATAAAATAAATACGTGCAGCTGGAAAATTGTCGCTATAGCATTTTTTAGGTCGAGCTTGCCAAAAATAGTGTCTGCTGCCGACATCTTGTTTTCAGTTAGCGAGAGAGAAAAAAACAATATAACTTAAAAAATACTGCACTTTTCGACACACCAGCCACTGGGTTTACCTATTCGGGGCCTAAGGAACAGGAATCTGGCATTCTATTTTCACCAGCTGGTCTGGAAATGTGGTTTTCAGAGTTTTTCCACCATTTTGCAATTTTTTGATTGCGTCACTATCTCAAAGTGCCTCGGCAATATCCACGACCATAAAAAATACAACCGTGACACTATTTTTTACGTTTGCAGTTGTATTCCCATTATAAAGATAGGAGTGTCACAATCATACTTTAAATGACTGTGGTAATACTGCACAACCACATTTTCTGAAATGCTGTGTTCTTTGTCACTTGACTGTGGCAAGATGGATTGTGATACTGGCCTGAAAATTCCAGGGTGGCAAGCCCTAGTGACGCAGATGTGCCTTTCAGTGGTTTGGTTCCAAAACGTTCACCACGTCCCTAGCTATAGCATTCCAAAGTTATGCATTTTCCCATAGGATAACATTGTGGGAGTAGTTTTCTTTGTCACTTCATTGTGGCTACATGCGTTGTGGTATTGACCTGAAATTTTCAGGGAACAAAGCCCTACACCTACAGGTGTGCCTTTTGGTGGTTTGGTACCTAACTATTGAACATGGCCATACTTACAGCATTGTCAAGTTTGGAAATTTCCCAAGGACAACACCTGGAGCGGCTTCTCTTTGTCGCCTCATTGCCTCAGACGTGCATTGATGGTATTACCCTGAATGTTTCAGGGTGAAAAGCCCTAGTATCACAGGTGTGCCTTTTGGTGGTTTGCTGTGAAAACACTCAGCAGAGCTAGAGCTACAGCATTCCAAATTTTCCCCATAGGATAACACTGCCATGCCCGTGATGCCTTTCGGGGCCCGTATCTTGAAAACGGTTCGAGATACGGGCTTTTCGTCTGAAAATGTCTTAGCCCCTTGCTAGAGGGCTAAGTGCAGAACTGGGTCAGAAAGCCTTGAAACCCCTGAAATTTGAATTTTTTTTCTAGCGTGTACGTGTTTCCTCAGATATTTGCGAATTACTGTTCTAATTGCTGATTTTCATGTGCATGGGCCACTATTATGCCTTCAGATTTAGCACTCACATCATGTTTCGTTGCACATATCTCAGAAATGATGCGAGATACGGGTTCAGTTGTTGCGTGGTCACGAAAACTGCACACTGACACGATTACGGCACTTGAATTTTTTTTTCTACTTCCTATGGTTCCCGAGATATGGGCAAGTTACTGTTGCTAAGCCTCATTGCCTTATAGGGCTGCTGTATGGCTCCATACTGATATATAAGTGGGAGGGCCCGCACTCCCACCCACACATACATTATGCACAAATAGGTGGCTTGGTGGTAGCGCGGGCCCTTCCATCTCCATTACTTACATTACACTTTTTAAAAAAAAGAAAGGAAATTCTTTGCAAAAACTTTGTTAATGCATCAAATAGGGTTGTTTCCACACCAACAAAAGTGTGGAAATTCAACGTTAGGGTTACCACCCCACCGCCACGAACAGGCATCGGGGTGTGCGATGGGGTCATCATGCCTAACTCGCACCCCATTCTCCTATACTGCACCACCTCAGCTTCTTTACACATGGAAAGGGGGTGAGAGTTAGGCCGGACGACCCCAGCGTACACATCGATGCCTGTTGGTGTGGTAACCCTAACGTTGAATATCCACACTTCTGTCGGTGTGGAAACAACCCTAATGCATTAATGAAATTTTTGCAAACAAGATTTTATATATATATATATATATATAAAACCCGTTTCTGAGGTCGTGATGTCGATCAATGGCATTTTAGAGCTGAGGGGAAATTCAAGGCGGGCTGTGTAGCAGCACAGCTGAGCCTCAAATCACAGTAAAAACTCTGCTAGGAATGTGGGCCAGTCTATGCAGCGTGCAAGGCTGAGACTGGAACCAAACAGAAAAGAGCTTCTGTAATGCTGCTCTTGTCTAACATTGAGAATATCCAAAGAGAAAAATGAAAATGAGACTTACAGTCTAATGTCTTCAGCCCTGCCATTAGGTGACAGAGGTCTACTACAGAGTACCCGTCTTTTGGAAAGAAGGAAGTAAACTGGTGTGCACAGGTAGTACAGGGGAGGATATCCAGGCTGCAGTTTTGGTTCCTGCCTGCATGACTGCATCAGCAGGTACAGCCCCATCAGTATGGAAGCCCGGAGACCAGCTTCAGAGAGAGAAGGTTCTAGTAACTTTGCCAGTAAAGAAAGTGCTCTAGTGGTGGATGGAACCCAGCAATTTACTCAAAAGTGTCCCTTTCCTGATTGTTTCCCCTCAGCAGATCCTCACCATGGATGCTTCGAGGATGGACTGGGGAGCACACCTGGGCCCTCACCAGATCCAATTTACTTGGACTGCAGTGGAGAGTACCCTCCACATAAACATCCTTGAGATGAGAGCTGTCCTATACAGCCTGTAAGCCATCAAGGATTATCTGTCTCCGGGGCCTCTGCTAATGCAGACGGACAACATCGGTGTAGTGCACTACATCGACAAGGGAGGGATCCATTCATAACCCCCTGTGAAGAGAAGTGATAAGGGTCTGGTACTGAGTTCTAGAACACAGTCTTGAACTGTCAGCAGTCCATGTTCCAGGCGACCAAAATGTTTTTGCAGACAGGCTAAGCAGGTCACAGTCCAGGATGCATGAGTGAGAACTGCGGACCTTGGTTGAGGAAGATCTGTTTGATAGGCGGGGTCATCCAGAGTTGGACCTTTTTGCGTCCCCACTCAACATAAAACTACTGCTTTTCTGCTCACTCGCTCCAGGACCTGGAGTTTTCTGGTGAGGCATGTTGTCCCTCTCTTGGCAAGGAAGGTTCCTCTACGCCTTCCCTTCCTTCCCACTAATTCAGAGAGTGCTGATCAAGCTTCAGATGGAAGGATTGACTATGATTCTCATTGCTCCCTTCTGGTCTTGTCAGATCTGGTTGCCCTTACTGCAGCAGTTGGCAGTGGAACCTCCAGTACCCCTGTCCCTATGCAAAGGTTTGCTCTCCCAGGAACAGGTCACCCTGTTCCATCCGGACCTCAAGTCCCTATACCTTCATGCCTGGCTCCTGAAGACATAGCTATGGCTAGGTTTCGGGTATCCCAAAAGGTGGCCGATGTCCTGGTGGCTGCTAGGAAACCATCCACCCAGGACACTTATTCCATGCAGTGGAAGTGCTTTGCTCTGTGGGCTTCTTCAAATCAACTGGATTCTTTCATTTGCCCAGTGAATCAGATTCTGGATTACTTTCTGTCCCTCTCAGATTCTGGCCTGCAATACTACTCCATTAAAATGCACCTGGCTGCTATATTTCAGCCTTTCACGTGTCTGTTGATGGCCATATGGCGGCATAACTGGAAGTGTTCCACACATTTTTAAGAGGCATAATTCATCTGAAGCCTCCCATCTGCAATCCAGTCCCACCTTGGGACTTAAATTTCGTGTCAGAGAAACTTACTTTGGCTCATTTTGAGCCAGCCATGACATGTGAGCTATGCTTTCTGTCATGGAAAGTGCTATTTTTAGTTGCTATTACTTCTGCTCAAAGGATTTCCAAGTGTCAGGCTCTGATGTGTGAGTCTCCTTATTTGGTTTTCCACAAAGACAGGGTACTTTTGTGCACCAACCCTAAGTTTTTACCAAAGGTGGTGTCTGAGTTTACCCAGAATCAAGCCATCCACTTGCCGATGTATTACACAGAGCATGCCAATCCAGGGGGAGCACTGCTCCGTACTTTCGAAGTTCGTAGAATACTTAGATATTATGTTCATTGCACAAGGAACTGCAGATAGTCCTCGCAGCTGTTTCTTTCACCTCTGGGAAAGAGGGCATACCAGTTTCTAAGCAGTGTCAGTGGCTCAGCAGGCTGCATCCTCACCTCTGAGGCCAAAAGATCAGAAGGCTGTGGGTTCTAGCCCCACACCAGGCACTTGGGTTAAATCACAATACTGACACTGTAGTCCAGCATGAGGGGGGTGCTGCACTCTTGAGGTGCCGTCTTTTGGATGAGACATTAAAAGAAATCTCATCTGCCTGTTCAGGTGGTTGTTCAGGTGGACATTAAAGATCCCATTACACTGTTCGAAAAAAGTAGTGAAATTTCCTGGGTGTCCTGGCCAAATTTCACCCGTTCACTAAAAATACCATCAACAGCTTAATTTGGTTTAATGTCAGTTGGCATCCATCTGTACCCCCCTTTCCCCGGGATGAGACTGAAAATACTGTAGGCAGAATTGCCTAGTCCTCCTTTCCCAGTCAACAAAAACAAATAAATAAACGGTTGGCCAACTATATTATTTTCTGTTATAGGAAGTACAGTAAGGAACTTCATGGGGTGGTACGTGGCCACTCTATGAAAGGCATGGCCACTTCTGTTGCCTGTTTCAGGAACGTCAGCCGCTGCCATCTGTGCCGCTGCCACTTGGAGTACTGTCCACACTTTCACTAAACACTACATTCTGGACATTCCCTACAGGAGAAGGGAAGGCTTTAGCATAGCTATACTTCAAGGCCTCCTGTCTTAGGCCTATAGCCTCCAGCCAACCAGACTGTCCCTCCGTCAGTGCTGCTTGGGACTCATTACATAGGTGTGGCCTGACGCAAGAGATACCCTTGATGAAGAGAGAGTACACTTACCTAAGAACTTACAGTAACAGTAGATCTTCGAGAGGATCTCTTGCATCAGGCCATGCCATCCCCACCCATCCCCCTTAGCCTCACGGCATTTTCTTTCCTGTCGCTCTTTCCAGGACAGTTCATCTTCCGTTTTCTTACCTAGCGGCGGCACTGACAGGAACGTGTAGCTCTCCCTCGGTTCCCCACAGAAGGTCCTCTACTTATAGTCTCTAGCAACTGAGGAGGGTGTGGGGCGCCCACGTTTATATACGGAGGATATAGGCGTGTGACTTCATCGTAGGCGACCCCAACTAGACTGCTAGCTAAAAAGTTTCCATGTGGTCCTAGTGCCTGCTGGCCACAGTTCCACAGGTGTGGCCTGATGCAACAGATCCTCTCAAAGATCTACTCTTATGGTAAAGTTCTTACATAACTGCACTATATCTTATGAGGTTGCCATATTGTAGCTTTCTCCCACCTAGGAGGCTGCTACTGCTCTAGCTGAATGTCCTTTCAATCCCTTCAGCTTCTGTTTTGTCACCAACAGTGAATCAAATGAGAAATCAAGGGCCTTGCTCGGACAGCTCTGTGACAGGATAGTTGTCCTTAACCAGGAGTGTACCAGGACTCTTGAAGCAGTATCACTGGCATCTATTGCCATGTGAGACTGGTATTTGGTGGTCTTCAGTGATGCTTTGGTTGTTGCAGCCAAATCGCTCTTACTCAGAGCCATTACTGAGAGCTACAATGCTTTTTATGACTGACCAATGTAAGCCATGTAAGCTGCATGTCTCAGTTGTAAAGTGGCAGTTATGTACACTTTTCTGGCCATATTATCCAGCTTCCTGGAATCTTTCCCAGGGGCTGTGAGGCAGGCTTAGAATGTTTTTTTAAAACAGGTTGCCCACTGACAACCCTGAGCCAAAATGTGGTTGCCCTATGCAACTTTTATGTTGCCCTGCTTGAAATTTGCACAAAGGATGTGGAGGTTGCTCTACAGATATTCATAAATGAATTTCTTACCATTCAATATAAACATGCCCCCAAGACTACTAGGAGGGTCAGAGGAAAACAGACGAGGTGGCTGCATAAAGACCTCCTTGTATAATCTGCGCCAGAGGGACAAGCTCTGGATTCGCTACAAACTGGCCTACAGTCAGATCTTATTGTCTATCGTGAACTAAGGAACAGATGTAAGAGACGAAAAAATTACTTACCTTAGTAATTATGTTTCTTCTACTGGAGTCTTGCTGTATTCTGACATATTGCAGTGATTCCCAACCTTTGAACTGCCCCGGAGTACAAACAATAAACTTTCTATGCAGGGCATGGAATGCCGAGCTCGAGCTCGGTTGAAGTCTTTGTCTGGAGTGTTTCAAACTTAAACTGTCAGAGTCTTATGAGCCCAACTAACTAAACATTCTATGTGGAAATTGTAAGCAATTCCTACTAGCCAACTGGCAGAAAAAAGATTTGGATTCCCAAGGAAGACTCAAGTCAGGAAACCCAAAAAAACAATCTAATACAAATAACAATAATAAATCAGCACCCAAACAAAAAGAAGGGTGCAACCAAAAAACACCCCTGGGGTGCAACACTGCACTTGCCCACCCACTTCCCAAAACAGGTTCTGAGAGGTGAGGCAGGAAGGGAGGTCAGAATACAGCAAGACTCCATTAGAAGAAACATAATTACTAAGGTGAGTAATTTTTTCTTCAAACAACATGAAGTCTTGCTGTATTCTGACATGCTGCAGACTACCAAGCAGTACCTCCATGGAGGAGGGACAGAACCTACTTTGTGAATCGGATCTGAAGTACTGCTATGCCAAACCGAGCATCACTCCTAGATTGGATATCCAGAGAGTAATGCTTGATAAAGGTATGGACTGTTTTCCAGGTGGCTGCTTGACACATTTCTAAGAGAGGGATATCCCTGGCAGCAGCCAGGGAAGCAGCTGTACCTTTTGTGGAATGAGCCCTCAGGCCTGAGGGTGGAGTTCTTCCCAGTTTTTCATAGCAGAATTGTATACAAGACACAATCCACCTGGCAACAGATCTCTTGGTGGCAGGTTTGCCCTTCCACTTCTCCATAAGTGAGGAACAACTGGAGGGAGTCAAACCTGTGACCCTTGGTACGCTCTATGTAGTAACTAAGGGCTCTTTTAACATCTAAACTGTGTAGCCTCCTCTCCTGAGGAAGAATGATCAGTGAAGAAAACAGGAAGAGACATAGACTGGTTTAAATGGAAGTCTGAAACCACTTTGGGCAAGAACCTTCTATTGGTTCTAAGGACCACTTTATCCTGTAAAATGAGATACAATCAGGTTCCACTGACAGAGCTTGCAATTCACTGATACGCCTGGCAGAGGTAATGGCTACAAGAACACAGTTTTCAAGTCAAATACTTAAGCTCTGCTGAAGACATAGGCTGAAAAGTGGGTTGCATAAATTGAGCAATGCAAACATTCAAATCCCAGGCAGGGCAGGGTCTCTAAAAGGAAGATTGGTGTGAAGCAATCCTTTAAAAAATTTACTGAACACAGGATGAGAAGATAGTGAGGAAGACTTCCCCACAGACAAAAACGCAGAAACAGCTGACAAGTGTACCTTGAGAGTAGCTGGTCTGAGGCCTAGGCCATTAAGATGGATCATATAATCCAGAACCGTAGGCAATCCAGCAGTGTCTGGAGAAATATGCTTCTTAAAACACCAAATGCTGAATCTCTTCCATTTGGAGTTATAAGTCTTTCTGGTGGAAGGCTTTTGAGAAGCCTTGAGGATATCCAGAACCCCTTGGGAAAGATGCAGATCTGCAAACTCTAACTCTTCATGCTTTGAGATTAAGAGACTGAAGATTGGGGTATCAAATCCTTCCCTGAGAGGATGTTAACAGGTTGTAATTCCTGGGAAGAGACAGGGGAAGATGGACTGCTAGGGACAGCAACAGTGGGTACCAGGGCTGTCTGGCCCAATCTGGAGCAATCAGAATCACCTTGCAAGGTTGAGACCTTATTTTGACTAAAACTTTGAACAGGAGTGGGAAGGGAAAGGCATGCAGAAACTTCCCTTCCCAATTCAGAATCAGAGGCGTCCAGGGACTGAGCCCAAGACTGGAGGTCTGCAACAAAGAGAGGTTGGTGATTGTCTGGGGCTGCAAGAGATCTATCTCTGGAGTGCCCCACCTTGAAAAAATCACTTTCAACACCTGAGGGTCCAGGGACCATTCGCGATGGCCCTGAGAGATCCTGCTCAGTGCATCTGCTAGCATCGTCCTTCCCTGGAAGGTGAACTGCTACAGAGAGGTATGCTGGGAATAAGCCAGAGACCACAACTTCATGGCTTCTGTGCACAGGCTGTGGACCGAGTGCCTCCCTGCTTGTTGATGTACCACATGGTGGTGGTGTTGTCTGTTCTGACTTGAACCACCTTGTTCTGTACTGACTGAGAGAAAGCTTTTAGGGCCAGAAAAACTGCCCTAAGCTCTAGGAGATTGATATGGAGAAGGGATTCTTGGGGACCACACAGCCCTGGGCAGTGGGGACACAGATGGGCTCCCAGCCCAGAAGAGCAGCGTCCGTGGTAAGGACCACTGAACAAGGCTGAATAACAAAAGAACACCTTGTCTTAAATTGTCCTGATCCTGCCACTACTGGAGGCTTGGATCAAGATCAGAGTCACTGGGATCAGTTTGGTAAGGAATCCTTCCTCTGAGACCAAAAAGCTCTTGGAACTGAATATCCCTCATCTGGAATCTTGCCTTTGGACCACTGCTGTTGAAGCTGCCATGTGGCCCAAGAGCTGGAGAAATGCCTTGCTGGTTGAGATACCGAAGGCTGAAAGAAGAGGCTAGTTCCATAAGAAGAGAAAAAACTCTGCCTCTAATGCTAGGGTTTCCAAGCGATTTGCAGGTGGAAAAGATCTGGCTCTCATCTTTGGAAATTTTCTGAAGCTGAGAACCAGTCCCTGGCTTACTACTTCCAGGACCCACTTGTCTGATGTAACAGAAATCCAGTCCTGAACAAAGTAAGCCAGCCTGCCCTCTACTGGAATAGGAGAGTCGACCCGGGTAGGCTCATCAGAATGTCTGCTTGGCAGGGGCTTTAGGCTGAGGAGTGGATGCAGCCCTGCTCATCCCCCTTCTGCCTCTCCCTCTGAAGAACCCCCTCTGAGAAAAGGAAGAAGAGGCCTGTGCTTGGCAAAAAGGCCTTTGAAAAGACCTGCCCCTACCCCTAGATTGCTGCCTTTGAGGAGCTGCCTGCCTCTCCTTGGCCTGAGCACTCCTGTAAGTGATCCTGTACTCATACATTTTCTTCATGTAATTCTCTGTCTGCTCCCAAACAGAGAATTACCCATTAAGGAAAATACATGGCCTTAGCCTCGTGTCCTCACGAGAGGCTAGTACATCTGAGCCAAGCCATCCTCCAAGAGCCACAGATGTAGCCATGACTCTTGATGACACATCATTAGATTCCACAGCAGCATGAAACTGAACCTTAGATGTCTCAATCCACCTGCAGCCACTGCCTCCAGCTCCTTGCCTAGCTGGGGGAGGCCTGTTTAGCCAGTGCCAGTACAGTGTCCCACCGGACTTCTGGTACCTGGCTGGATGAGCCATGTAATTCGCCTGCCTGAGTCCCAAAGAAGATGTCATGTACTGCCTCTTTGCCATGGCATCAATCTTCCTGGAGTCCTTGTCGGGGGTGTGAAGCCAAGGGAATATTTGCCTTGTCACAGGCAGCAGCCTGCACTACCCCCAACATGGCTGCATGCTGATATAAGAACTCCGTGTCTGAGCCTGAAAGTGTATACCTCTTGTCCATTCTTCTATCCACAGGAGGTATAGTCTTAGAAGACTTTAGGATTTTTTGTGTCTGTTTCCCAAAAGATTTGTGGAGGGGAATAGACAGTCTCCTGGACTCTGGGATGTCCATTATTTCTACATAATCAGGCTCCTCTTGATCTTCCACAGCCTCCTCCATAGGAAGCTGGAGGGTATCAGCCATGTTTCTGTAGAACATAAAGTGAGATGGGGACTCAGAAAGCCTAGGAGAGGAAACATCTGAAGGTCTGTCTAGGGAGATGTCCGGTTCCACAGGCACATTCAGACCGTCACTTTCACCATCATCATCCTCAAATTCCCCTTCCTCTTCAAATTCCGGTTCATAAAAATCTTTGAGGGTATAATCTTGAAGCAGGGGAACCAACCGAACCGAACCCCTGCCAGAAGGAGCCGGATCGGTAGGAACCGGATGGAGCGATTCTACAATCTGAATCGCTCTGGCTATCTCTTCGGTGGTCGGAACATGAACCTCTGGATCCGAACCGGTCGATTTGTCTTTGTGTTTTCTTTTTGTCGGAACCGATCCCTCGGAATCAGCTCTCCTTTTGCCCAAAGAAGTATCGCCCTGGTCAGAGGACACTCCTTCTGGTTCGGTCGAACTGAACCAGGCTGGCCATCCGGGTCAGCGGACTTCTTGGCCTCCTTTTCCCTCAGTCTACCTAATCTCTTCTCAAGGGTAGATTTGGGAACGTTTTTACATATTTGGTAGTCTGAATCAAGGTGGTCAAACCCCAGACAATAAACACAGGTGGTGTGGGGATCGGCCTTAGCAAAGACCTCCCCACACTCACTGCAGTGTTGAAACCCAGTGGGCCCATTTTTTCTTGGGTTTCTCAGACATCGCCAACCCAACTAGCATACCTTTTTATGGCAACTTCAGGCAAGACTCTTATCGGTTCCTTACCGTGTCACGGGTATTGGAAAAAAAAACACTAAAACACATTTTTTTTAGAACTGATAAGAACCGGTAACCACACACTAAGTAAAAACACAAAACACAAGATTTCACTATCAAATGGCCGGTTCAGCCGAACCGAGACGCACTTTTACAAGTTCCACACAGAAAAATAGAACAATTCCTATCTAGTACTCACGGCACCACAGACAGAGACTGAAATGAATATGCGAATAACTTTTTCGGTTTAAAAAACCAACAAAAACAAACTTTAACCGACTTTCGAACTGAGCTGAAGGAGAATCTCCAGAGCAACCGTTCAGTGAAGCGGAGTAAAGAATCTGACGGTTTAAGTTTGAAACACTCCAGACAGAGACTTCAACTGAGCTCAAGCTCGGCATTCTATGCCCTGCATAGAAAGTTAACTCTTTGTTTTCCGGGGCAGTTCAATGGTTGTGAATCACTGCAATATGTCAGAATACATCAAGACTTCATGTTGTTTGAAAAGTTAGAGCTGCTAAAAGCAAATACTGTAAGGACCTTCTACAAAGCTCAGCCTGTGACCAGAGGAAATTCTGGGCCCATGTCAAAACATTTCTGGGTACCTCGCAGTCGGTCACTCCTGATGAAATGATCATAAATGGGGCACATTATAATGACCCTAGGCCCATCTTAAACAGTTTTAACAATCTTTTCTCTGATCTGTCACACTATACCTTGGCTTTACAACCTAGTGGATCGCACTCTAATCTACCTACCACACTACCATCAGACAACCATACTGCCCTATCATATGATGCTCCTCCAGCGCCACCATTCTACTGCAAGGCTATATCAAGAGCGGAAGTTCTGAAATTACTGCGATCCATATCTGCCAATACCAGCTCTGGTTCTGACTCACTGGAACCTCGTCTTCTTAAAGCTGGCTGCTCCTCACTGCCTCTCCGACTGCCAGAATCTACACTTTATCCCTTATCCCTAGCACTGTGCGGACCTATGGAAATCTGGCAAGAGTAACGTGTCTTTAAAATGTGACCCAAAGGACATGGCCAATTACAGACCTATAGCAATTTCTCTGTCCTTAGCAAGATCCTAGAAAATAGTTGCATCACAGACCACTGACCACCTTACACTACAATCTCCTCTCAGACACTCAGCATGGTTTCAGAAAAGGTCATAGCACCACCACGGCTCTTCTTCAACTAACTACTGATATTCTGTCCAACATGGATTCTGGAAAACTCACAGGTGCCATCTTCATTGACCTCACTAAGGCTTCGACCTTGTAGACCATCCCTGCTTTTCTCCATTCTCCATAAATTTCATTTCTCTACCCGTTGTGGACTGGTTCTGTAGCTACCTGTCAAACAGGTGCATAGCTGTCAAATGTAACTCCTTCCTGTACAACACGTCTACTATCAACCTTGGGATCCCCAGGGCTCTATCCTTGGCCCTTCTGTTCTCAATTTTTATCAACAATGCAGCTGAGGTCCTGGAATCCTGCTCAGCTATTCTCTACGCTGATGACCTGATCACCTATACTAGTTCTTCTAGTATTGCCTGCATAAACACATCACTTACTTCAAACTTCAATAAGGTCTTGGACTGGCTACTAGACCATAAGCTTTACTAAATGAAAAGAAAATGAAAGCCATGCTCCTAGGTTCCTGCTTTTGAACATTAAGGCCTGTTCTAGTTTGCTAGAGGTTCTTCACCCAGGAGGATTTCACCCACCTCTATTAAATTAGCAATTGTCTGAGGTATTCTGCCCCCAATACTTGATTTTATGGTGCCTCTATTCTTACCTCTGCCCATAAAACCTCCCCTACTAAAATGGGATGTAACTTATAACAATATATGCCGATCTGCCTCTTCGTCGCCTTCAACTCAAACATCACTGCCTTCGTTATAAGGATCTGTGTCAGAGGAACCCCTCTTGCCTTCCTGAAGCTGGAATAACTGCAGCTGTATCCTTCTTTCTTCCTTTTTTTTAAAATTTTAAGTCTGTTGCACAACAGCAACCCCCCCATTTTGTATCTCTTCTTTAAAAACAATGATTCCCCCTTTTCAGCATATTGGCAGGCTGGCCACCTGCCTAAAATGTGTTTAAAATCTCGTAAGCTTTTGTATTTCTATTTTCAGTTTCCAGTAGTCTAGCTCCGGGCAAGCTAAAAATAAAGCGAGGGGTTTAGAATTCACAAGGCGCTATAATGTACTCACAAAAGGGTAAAGCTAGGGGTGTACATCTTAAAAAGCGCTATTCCGAGAAAGGGGCTGTTTGCTGCTTGGCAAGCTGTACTTCAAAAGCACTGAAGCGAGGGACCCGTATGTTTACTGCACTGCGCCTGAGTAAAGCAATCCCGGCTGGTTCTGTTAAGTAAAGCCGACTTACTCAGACACATGGTGCAATGTGGCGGTCTACACTTTGCCCTTTCTCTTTGCCACCCACTAGTCTTCCTTGCCGCTCCGGCTCATGTTTTAAGTCCAGCTTATTCAAGGAGCCGGCGGCTTTGTTCATTACATTGAGCGGCTGTCATTCGAAGCAGCTAGAAATGCCGCAAGAGCAGAGCGGGAACATTAAAGCACTGTGAAATTGGTGTGCAAAACGTAAAGCACAGTAGAACTGGTGTAAATAAATTGATAAGTAAATGTATTTGGTACAAAAGTACTTGCCGTATTTCAGTACTTAATTCATGTTGTGGTTCTTTTTCTTTTCCTTCTCTGCTTAGCTGGAACGTCCTCTCCACATTAAGTTTGCCTCCCTAAGAGCAGGCCGGCTTCTTTCTGTTGACATATATAGTAAAACTTAATGTGGGAAGAGTCAGGGTAAGCAGACATGGAAAGTTTTGCGTTAAATAAATACAAAATCTCTATCTTTGAGCTGCCAAAGTGTTATTATATGATATACAAGTGCATATAATTTTCAGTTGATTAAAAAGAAGTTGTATTAAAAAAATATAAGTTACATAATGGAAAGTGGTTGGAGTTTTTGGGTCATCTGATTCAGCTTCTAAATAAAGAGCTCTGCTTCTGGCTATTGAGTAGTGTGAGTTGGTCTGTCTAAGGATCAACAGCTCTATAGTCTATACTAGATATATTCTTAAATCCATGTTATTTTGCCTTTGGATGTTTATTTTGCTAATAAGTCCGCTCAGTTTTTCTTCCTTATTTTATTTGTTTACTAATAAATATTGGACAGAGAAGGTACAATTTTGCATCCTGAATTTGGTGTCCGAGTCATCAATCCACAGCCTTCACAGTTGGTGTCAACAATGGGATTGTGGTCTGTTGAAATCTACTTGGAGTATTTTCCAAGCAGCTGTTGGACCGGCCCAGGGATGGAGGAAGGAAAGATAGAAACTGAACCAGTGACAAGACCCAAAGGCATAGTGACCAGAACTATGGAGGATAAGTTGGGAGAACCGTTATTGTTTGGGCAGCCTGAACATAAAAAGGAAAGGCTTAAGGCAGAGCAAATCCTAAGGGAGGCAGATGAGGACCTCCAAGGGGCAGCAGCCGGGATCACGATTGAGGAAAAACCGTCGGAACGGTCACATGACCTGTTGAGATGGCTCTGTCTCAAGCAACTGGCCATGGATAAGGGCAGAAAGAAAAAGCAGGAAAGAAATCAGAGGAGATGGCAGGAGACCTTAAGGGCTATTCAGACAATAAGTACTCCCTGAAGTTCCCCAGCTCCCAATAAGACTCCGAAGGACATTAAACTAACTAAGCTAGGAGAACAGGATGACATAGAATCCTACCTGACCACCTCTAAAAGGGTAGCAGGAGTCTGTGGATGGCCACAGGAGCAATGGGTTATTCGCCTGGCACCCTATCTTACTGGAAAGATTCAGTTGGCCTATGGTAACATGGACAGTTGACAGGCAGAAAACTACGATGCTGTCAAAGGAGAGATATTAAGGAGGTATGACATTAATGTTGAGACATACCGACAACGGTTTCGTACACTCTGGTTTCAACCTGCTGACCATCCAAGAGAGATTTATGAGATTAAATGATTTGTGCCATAAATGGTTACAGCCGGAATAAGACATTGAACCAAATAATGGAGGCCATTGTGGTGGAGCAATATATTCGTGTTTTACCCCAGAATGCACAATTATGGGTGAAGGAACATCACCCAGAAACTTCCGAAAAGGCCATCTCCCTAGCAGAGGACTATCTAACAACTAGACCCTACAGAAAGAAGACTCAAGCTGGCCATCCCAGTACAACCAGCAAGGTAAGATCTCCTTCTACTTCTATTCCTGCTAATAATGTCGGACATTCGGTAAAACAAGGGACAGAGCGTACTGGGAATAGACCCTATAGATCATTCCTCCCGGATATAATATGTAGAGACTGTCATGAGAAAGGCCATATTGCCCGCTACTGCCCAAAGAAACAGTCTGGGAATGTACATTTTGCTTTGGCAAATTTGGGACATTACATCATTCCAGTACAGCTTGAAACACAGACGGTTATGGGCTTATTGATTCTGGAGCAAACAGACATTGGTTCGAGCAGAACTGGTGGAGGGAATGCCTAGAAAGTCTACTAAGACACGGGTAATCTGTATACATGGAGATGTACATTATTACCCAACAACCTCAGTGGAGCTACAGACAACATACTCCAAAAGAGAAATGAAAGTAGGAATAGTACCCCTGTTACCAGTCCCTGTGTTGTTGGGACAGGATCATCCTGACTTTAAGACTTTTATCACAGTTTATCAACTATCTGCAGTAACCACGAGGGCACAAAGTGAAATGGGTGAACAGAGTCCCTCGTTCCAGTATGATGAGGATATTTTTGGTATACCAGGCAAAGATAGAAAAAACAAAGAAAGAGCGATGCCTGGATAAACTACACTGGACTCAGACTCATATCCCAGACATTAAAGTTGAGTGGACTGATATAACCAATAAATGTGAATTTTGGGAAAAAAAAACAAAGAATAGATGATACATTAACATCTGTTTATTCACAGGTATCCCAGGAAGAAGCAGGAATAAACTGTGCTATAAGATGAAAAACAACTTACTGTACAAAACTTGTATACATCCTAGAACAGGAAGCAGGTAAATCAGCTACTGGTGCCTGGGAATATAGGACACAAATATTACAAATGGCCCATGATAGTCCCATGGCTGGACATTTGGGGAGGGATGCACCCTAGCTAAAATCTGATATAGTTTCTTCTGGCCCGGGATACATAAGGAGGTACAGGAGTATTGTTTGGGTTGCCCTGAATGCCAGAACACAGCCAAAGTAGGTAAAAAAGATACAGTCCCTCTACAGCCTTTACCCATTATAAACCACCCGTTTGAATGAGTGGCAATGGACTTTGTGGATCCCCTGCAGAAAACCAAGAAGGGAAATCGATTTATCTTAGTGTTATGCGATTATCATACTAAGTACCCAGAGGCTATTCCCTTACGGACCATAACTGCTAACAAGATTGCAGAAGAGCTTGTTAAAATCTTTAGCCGGTTGGGAGTACCCAAAGAAATCCTTACGGATAGAGGTACTAATTTTGTTCACAGGTCCTAAAACGTCTGTACAGGCCTTAAATGTACATGCAATTCATACTTCCTTACCACCCACAGACTGATGGGCTTGTGGGAGCAATTTAATCAGACCCTGAAACAGATGTTAAGGAAATATGTACAAGAGGAGGGAAAGGATTGGGACCAGTATCTCCCATTTTTAATGTTTGCATATAGAGAGTTCCCTCAGGCTTCAACAGGGTATTCCCCCTTCGAATTATTATATGGGAGGAACTAGAGGACCTCTTGATATAATAAAAGAACAATGGGAGGAAGGGCAGGAGGTAGGCCCTACAACAACCCTGGAGTTTGTAACTAAAATAAGGCAAAACTAATGAGATATGTTGAACTGGCTCACAAAAAGGGATTACAATAGCAGATAAAACAGAAGGCCCTATATGACAGAGGGGTAGGGCAGAAATAATTTCAAATGGGATAAAGTCCTTCTACTTTTGCCTTCTTCTGATAATAAACTGAATATGAAGTGGCAAGGACCTTATACTGTCAATAAACAATGTGGGCCAGTGACATATGAAATAGCGTTGTCGGACAAAAGGATAAAAAGAAAAATTTATCACGTTAACCTTTTAAAACCTTGGCAAGAAAGGGATCCCCCTGTTTGTTGTGTGTGTCCAGAGCTAACAGAAAGTGAGCTGGAGATGGCATATAAAAGATTAGAAGGGGTAACTTCCTTAACAGACATACACAGAAATCGGGAATTAAATGTACAGAATCTTGAATTGGAGCAGATTTTGCAACATTACCAAGGGATGTTTACTAACACCCATGGGAAAACAGACCTGATTCAGCACCATATAGAGGTCCTACACACAAATCCTATTCGGGTAAAACCTTACAGACTCCCTGAGAAATTAAGAGAGGAAGTAATTAGAGAACTAGATAAGATGCTAAAATTGAAAGTAATGAGACCCTCTAAAAGCGACTGGTCTTTTCCTATGGTGATAGTAACTAAAAAGAAGGAGGAATTCGCCTTTGTCTAGACTTTCAAAAACTTAATGCGCTATCTAAATTTGACTGCTACCCTATGCCACGAATCAACGATATTGTCAAATGTCTACAGAAGGCACACTGTTTAACAATTTTGGATTTATCGAAGGGATACTGGCAAATACCCCTGGATGAGAACTCAAAAGAAAAGACGGCATTTAGTACATCAAAAGGACTTTTTAATTTTACCATGATGCCTTTTGGATTACATGGAGCTCTGGCCACATTTCAGAGGTTGATGGATCGAGTGTTACACTCCCACATGGACTATAGTGCAGCCTATTTAGACGATGTTATTATCTATAGTCCAACCTGGGATGACCATATGACACATATAAGAGCGGTTCTACTGAGCTCTGGAAAAAGCAGGCCTTACCATTAATCCAAAAGCGTGCATTGGCGATGCAAGAAACTAAATATCTAGGGTTTGTGATAGGTAAAGGGTGTATTAAACCAGGCCATGAGGAAAACAGGCGCTGTAGTCAAATGTCCGAGACCCATTACAAAGAAACATGCAAGATCCTTTCTTGGGTTAGCTGGATATTATAGGCTTTTTATATCTAATTTTGCCTCCCTAGCCAGCACTCTTACAGACCTTACTAAAAAGAACAATCCAACTAAGGTTGAATGGACCACTGAATGTGAAGAAGTCTTTTGTACTATTAAAGCATTATTGTGTTCTTCCCCAGTATTAATAAGCCCAGACTTTTCCAAACCTTTCTTAGTATAAACTGATGCTTCTGCTACAGGGATTGGTGCAGTATTATCACAAGTGATAGATGGGCAGGAACACCCCATCTTGTATATAAGTAGGAAGTTGCATGTGCAAGAGACAAAATATGCCACGACTGAAAAATAATGTCTGGCAGTTAACTGGACAATTGATACCCTTAAATTCTATTTATGGGGGCACAATTTGAATTAATTATGGACCACAGCCCCTTTGCTGGCTTATGGTAATGAAGGATGAGACTCTCGTATTGTAGGTGGTATCTCACCCTGCAACCCTACACATTCACGGTGAGACATAAACCTGGCTCAGCTCACAAAATGCTGATTCCTGACTCGATTTGGTGCAGGAGTAAACAGACAGGAATGAAGGAACAATCAGACCTCGGGGTAAAAGTGTAAGTTATAATATTTGACAGTTACTGTCAAAGTTTATAGATGTAGTGTTTGTAAATAGGGACCCCGAGGTGGAGTTTGGGAGAGGGTGTGGTTGAAGCTCCATCTCTTCCGTAAGAAGAGATCTGATTGATGTCCTTTGCTTGTGTACATGGAAATGTACAAAACATTTGTCCGAATGATTTTGTACAAAAAGGGAAGGTATGTCAGAGGGAACCCTCTTGCCTTCCTGGTGCTGGAACAACTGTACCTGTATCCTTCTTTCTTCCCCCTTTTTTTTTTTAAAGTCTGTTGCAACAACAGCAACCCCTTTGTATCTTATCTTTAAAAACAATGATTCCCCTTTTCAGCATATTGGTAGGTTGGCCACCTGCCTGAAATGTGTTTAAAATCTCATAAGCTTTTGTATTTCTGTTTTCAGTTTCCAGTTGTCTAGCTCCGGGCAAGCTAAAAATAAAGCGAGGGGTTTAGAATTCACAAGGTGCTATAATGTACTCACAAAAGGGTAAACAAGGGGTTTAGAATTCAAAAGGCACTATAATGTACTCACAAAAGGGTAAAGCGAGGGGTGTACAGGGCATGAAATTCGTAAAAAAAAGTACATGCCCACTGGGGCATGTAAGCAGCACAAGTACATGCCCAGGAAACTTTTTACATGCCACCCATTTTTTACCAATGAGACCAAGTTGTCTATTCAGTGCTTTGGTTGTACGTCAAGTAACTACCTGACTGTATTAACAAAATGCTTGCTGCTTAATAACAGGCAGGCTAGTAGAAAGTTGAATGGTTTGTCGGCTTGTAAATAATAAACAAATATTAAGAAATTAAATGGTCTCTGTGTGATTTTATTTCAGTGCCACTACCCATGCATGACCCAACAAGCACCGATTGCAACTGATAAGGGTTTTCTTTTTTTTTTTTATTTGAGGACAATTCAGTATGCAGTTTAGTGTAGACTAGTACAGCAGTCCCAAAGAAAGGGTTTTTATTTGTTTTCCCTTCTATCTAGCCACTCCCTGGCTAGTGCCCTCAGACCTCAATAGTCCTTAAGACGAGAGGACAGACCGTCCACAGCACACAAAGGTGACAAAGTGTAATTTATTTTTAAGAGGAGATGACAACACTCAGTCACCCCACAAATTCAACACACAAAGTGGCGGAGCTTTTTTCTCTCTCTCATGTGCTGCCTAGCCACTACCCTCTGTGGTGCCCTCCTTCAGTCCTCAAGAGGATAAATCAGTAGGCCCTTCACTAGTCCTTAAGAGGGCAGGAGGGCAATCAGTCAACCAAAAGCTCCACAACACACAAAGGTAAAAAATCCTGTTTAATTTTGATTTTAGGTAGTCCAAATTAAATGCTAAAGATCTGGACTCAGAGTTTACTTAGATTTAAGGTAGTACAGAACAGGCATAGACAGTACCTCTTTATGGCTTCAAAGAAAGAGCCTTTTTATATTTATAGTTTAGGTAGTGCAAAAGTTCCATAATAGAGTTGCTTTTTCAAAAGCAATAGGGTCACACACTCACAGGATCAGATTTTAGGTAGGCTACACAAATTTTCTTTTACATAAAACTTCTTACTGAGGTTTTTTTTTAGATATCTAAACCCCTATTCTTAACAGCCAAGCTGACTCCCTCAGCTCCATGTAGTTCTTAATTTAGATGTTCAAGGCAGGGCTTAATTTAGTTAGTTACTTCACACTTAAAAAACAGCTTTTTCGTTACACTGAATGTAAGGAAGGAGGATTTCTTTTTTTTTACTTCTGATTTTCTGTACACTGCTGCAACTGTAATTAGTACTACAGAAAAAGACTGTTGCCTGCAGCACAGCCTATAGCCTCTCATTGAGAATGGCCCCTAGTAGTATGCTGTTATTTTATTTTATTCTGTATGGCAAGGTTTTTAATATTTATTATATAAACACAAGCAGCTGCAGCAGCAGTTTTTGTCACAGGCTTCTAATTTTCTCACCAAGTTGTGAAGAGATCTTCCCAAGTGGTCTTACTCTCCCTCCCCATCACTTGCAGCAGGGCAGGCACTTGTAAATTGTTTGATTTGAGCCCTGCTTGCATGATTAAAATTAAGAATAGCTGTTTTTTTAGCTCTTAAAAGAGCTTTTATTGTTTTTTAATTTACTTCAGTCCTTTGTGACTTGAGTCCATCCCTTCGTGCTCCCCTCAACCCCCATCACTTCGAACTTTTCAGTCTCTCACTGGATTTAGAATAGCTGTTTTTTTTTTTGTTATTCTCTTCTTTATTTGATTTTTAAAAATACACACAGTATATATCGATCGTGTCCATAGACAGACTACAAGCAGAAATCATGCCTACTTTAAGTATACAGAGTAGTTATCCTTGGAACTGAAGTAATTAGAGACCTGATATATCATTAAAGTTAATTCCAATGCTTACAGTAACTGTACTCAATACATTCAGTTGAGAGACATATGGGGTAAGAGGTTTTCATATATTTAAATCGGTTCCTAAAAGTTGGTGGAGTTGGCGCAGTATGCATACCCTTTGATTTAACAGTCTAGAATAGCTCTTAAGAGGTTTTTTTTTTTTTTAGAATAGGTACCTGGTTGATGATCGCCAAATGCGATCGCAAACAAATGGGGACGTCCATCCAAGCTGTAAGCGCGCCACTCACGACTTGCTTCACCAACAGAAAATTATAGAGTGGCGCGCTTTACAGGAATCGCTTGACACACTGTGCGAGGGGGGCGGGCGAACCGTGTAGACTGTCCCAGAATGGTGTCAGTTTCCTGCAGCCCGCCTCCACCAGCGATAGTCCGACCCCTCGCTTGAGCAGCTGGCTGATAGATGTGCCTGTCAAATTAGAGGAGGACCGTCAGCCCATTCTTTCCCTCAACTCAGCTGATGTGTAACTTAAGGGCTTCTATTGTGACCGGCTCGCTCGGCGCTCCTCCACCCGCCCAAAGGAAAATGACGCTTCCACCTTGCGCCTCTCCAGCGACCCTCCCTTCCGTGACCGCTGCTGGTGATTAAAAAAAAGTCCACGCCGAGGCATTGCTCAGCATGCAACAGGAAAAATACGGGACTCTGTCAGATACCTTAGGTGCCCCACAGGGCAGGCATTAAACTGCAGTAGGTGTCCTGTGACAAAAGTGCCTGCCCTGGGGCACCTAAGGTATAGGAATTTCGCACCCTGGGGGTGTACATCTTAAAAAGCGCTATTCTGAGTAAAGGGCTGTTCGGTGCTTGGCAAGCTGTACTTCAAAAGCGCTGAAACGAGGAGACCGTATGTTTACTGCACTGCGCCTGAGTAAGCAATCCCGGCTGGCTCTGTTCGTAAAGCCGGCTTACTCAAACGCATGGTGCAATGTGGCGGTCTACACTTTGCCCTTTCTCTTTGCCGCCCACTAGTCTACCTTTGCCATTCCGGCTCGTGTTTTAAGTCCAGCTCATTCAAGGAGCCGGCGGCTTTGTTCATTACATTGAGCGGCTGTCATTCGAGCAGCTAGAAATGCCGCAAGAGCGAGCGGCGAGGGGAACATTAACGCACTGTGAAACAGGTGTGCAAAACGTAAAGCACAGTAGAATTGGTGTAAATAAATTGATAAGTAAATGTATTTGGTACAAAAGTACTTGCCGTATTTCAGTACTTAATTCATGTTGTGGTTCTTTTTCTTTTCCTTCTCTGCTTAGCTGGAACGTCCTCTCCACATTAAGTTTACCTCCCTAAGAGGCAGCCGGCTTCTTTCTGTTGTCATATATAGTAAAACTTAATGTGGGAGGAGTCAGGGTAAGCAGATATGGAAAGTTTTGTGTTAAATAATACAAAATCTCTATCTTTGAGCTGCCAAAGTGTTATTATATGATATACAAGTGCATATAATTTTCAGTTGATTAAAAAGAAGTTGTATTAAAGAAATATAAGTTACATAATGAAAAGTGGTAGGAGTTTTTGGGTCATCTGATTCAGCTCCTAAATAAAGAGCTCTGCTTCTGGCTATTGAGTAGTGTGAGTTGGTCTGTCTAAGGATCAACACCTCTATAGCCTACACTAGAGATATATTCTTAAATCCATGTTATTTTGCCTTTGGATGTTTATTTTGTCGCAATAAGTCAGTTCAGTTTTTCTTCCTTATTTTATTTGTTTACTAATAAATATTGAACAGAGAGGTCCAATTTTTGCATCCTGAATTTGGTGTCCGAGTCATCAATCCCACAGCCTTCACAATCTGAATTGGCTTGCACCCTCTGCCAGTAGACAATACTACCTTGGATCACTAATGGACTTGATCATCTGGGAAAAAAACTCATCCCAGCTGACGGTGTTGCTGGTCCCTCAACCATCCTCCCATGTCCTGCGATCAGCTGACAAATCCTTGTTCTATGTTCCGAGATGTCGGACGACTAAAGGCACAGGGGCCTTCCAATTCTCTGCTCCCAGGCTACAGAATGCTCTTCCACTCAACCTCTGGCTGTCTCAGTCTCACTTGGGATTTAAAAGTGAATATCGTCGTTATCTGTCCTTAGCTGATGCTTGTACATGCTTTGACCCAACCTGAAGCTCCTGAGACTTACCAGTAATGTCACCCCTGCTCTAATCCAGCTCCAAGACTGTCTCCTCTTCCCCTCCCCATATTTTTCCTTCTCTTTATAAATAACTTCTTGACTACTAGCTCTCTTCCTTCTCTAACCTTGTTGCTGACCATCCACTGTTGTTTAGCCAATTACCACCCCTGACCTTCCTTCTGTCAGTCTTTCTTGTTATGTCTGAACATTCCTCACATTTCTCTATATAACCTTACTATCTTATTAACCCTTTCATTCCACGAGTTGGGTCCATGGTTTCTACACTTATATATCTTACTGCCATTATCTGTATAATGCTTGCCATTATTTTTGTTGTTTCTACCCACTGTATTTTTGTAGCACTGCTGTACTGTTCCTCTGTTTGTATTATTGTACCCATGTTGCTGTTGTTCAACTATTCTCTTTTTGTTGTACTCTCCTGGGTCGTGCCTGAAAATAGTCATTTTATGGCTAGTGCACCTACCAGGTTAACAAAAACTAAATAAATAATGTACTGGATGAGTGGACGTTGAGTCACCAATGTCTCAACGAGTTTAGTGTTGTTGATTCTAGTGGCTCTGTCTCAGCCCATCCGCTCAACATTGAGCTAAGTAGTTAAAGGCTTTAGCCAGGGATGGGATGCAGCAGGGTTCCCACTCTCTGGGAATATAGGGTGGTGACGGTGGTGATCGGGGCAGGATGCATTATTCTGTGGACTCCTATATGCACTGTACATGTGCAGAAGTGGTTTTAATGAGGTACAGAGCACTGGTATCAAAAGGGTAGAATTACAATAAAGAATTGGCGGTAGCGGCCGGTGCGCTGAGGGTTGAGGCGTGGGATGCCACACCTCGCGCCAGCGGCGACGGGTTGGGGAACGGACTCGGGTTGCTGGGGTCGGAGGGGAGGAGGAGGATCGAAGGCCCCAACGGATGCTCTCCTCCTCAGGGTGGGTTCCTGGGTGCTGTACGCACCGACGCTCCGGGGCGGTGGACACGGGCACCAGGGGCACAGGCGGCCAAGAGCCGGGAGGGAGGACGTCTGGGGCACCTGACAATGGCGTCGTCAGCACGCCGTCTGTCTGGACGTCAGTCCTGCGTGCGGACGTCCTCAGTGGGTAGAGGGAGAAAAACAGAAAATCCCCTCAGTGATCCTAGATGAAGACGGCTCCACCCAAGACCACCGAACTCAGGACAGACCCCAATGTGCAGAGAAGTAGGGCGGAGAGAGGCACTCTAGGGGCAGATCCTGGGGGAGTGGCGTAAAGGGGCATGAGCAGTCGGAAGGAGTGGACACCGAGGTAGGGAAAGGGTGATAAAAAGGATGGTTAAAAAAAAAAAAAAAGAATGGCGGTAAAAAAACATTTTGGAGGATTTTATAAAAAATAATTATGGTAATGGTAAAAAATATAGGATGGTGGCAAAAAAATATAGACTGGTGGTAAAAAATATAACAGGGGTGGTAGAACATATAGGGTGATGGCCCACTACACTAAAACAATGAATGGGTAACACTGTACAGGAATAGGAATGGATATATTATGGAAGTTCTGTTGTGCTTACACTGCTAAAGTTCTTTACTTTATCCTATGTATTTATAGCTCTGTTCCACACAGGTAGCCATCTGGACTCTCACTCAGTCACTGTGTCCCTCCTCCCCCCTCTGTTTTGTCTGTCCATTTAACTCTTGTTTTTGTTGTTTTCATTAAATCACTTACTATTTGTTTGAATTGTCACTTATTACCAGTGGCACTCAATGTCTCAATCAACTCCGTTTGTAAAATCTTTTTATATAAGTAGTTTAAAACTTTAAAATGCAATCAATGAAGTGCTGTAGCCTGCACTGCCACTGAATCAGTAAAATAAATGCTGGAACAGTATTTGGAGTAGTAGTTAGATTGAGACTAGACTGCTTGAGATAGAATCCTAAACTCAAGACCTCAAATCTAGTGGTCTACCCCTTCTCTGAGCAGTGAGCACACTGAGTTCGGGGATCCTCGCCGCCCTGATCATGCACGGAACCCCCCCCACACCTCGAACCTCCAAACAAAGCATTTGGCAGCAGTTCCAGTCGTAACTTAAGGGATCTTCGCTGCTCTGATGAGGTACGGACACCCCCCCACCTCGAACCTCCCAACAAAGTCATTTGGCAACAGTTCCAGTCGCAACTTAGGGGATCCCCGTCGCCCTGATCAGGCACGGAACTCCCCCACCTCGAACCTCCAAACAAAGTCATTTGGCAGCAGTTCCAGTCACAACTTACAGGATCCTCGCCACCCTGATCAGGTACGGACCCCCCCCCCCCACCTCGAACCTCCAAACAAAGTCATTTGGCAGCAGTTCCAGTCGCAACTTAGGGGATCCTCACCGCCATGATCAGGCACGAATCCCACCCCCACCTCGAACCTCCAAAGTCATTTGGCAGCAGTTCCAGTCGCAACTTAGGGGATCCTTGCCGCCTGCTCCAGCACAGAATCCCTCCCCACCTCGAACCTCCAAACAAAGTAATTTGGCAGCAGTTCCAGTCACAACTTGGGATTCTCGCCTCTCTGATCAGGCACAGAACCCCCCCACCTCGAACCTCCAAACAAAGTAATTTGGCAACAGTTCTAGTCACAACTTAGGTACGGGAAAAATACATAAGATTTGAATTTGGCGCCCAGCACTGAGGGCCTGCCACTTGCCTCCCAGACTGATTTTCAATTCTGCGCAGACTATCTAAATTGTACTGCTATAAATATCTATTTCTACTGTTACAGTTTATTTTAGCCTGCTTTAGCTGTTATTTATTTCTCTTATTCAACTAATCTGAATTAAGCGCCCCTTCTAATTTCTTGAATCCCGAGCCCTTGCTAATTAGTCCTTTGTCCTCACTCCGGCCCCTGTAGCAGCCAGCCAGCGGCTTGTCTCTTTGCTCCAACTCTAACTTCCCCATTTGCCTTAGCCCCTGCCCCCCTTTCTGTGTCCCCAAGCTGCTTTTTCTGTCCAGCCCTCCCTTTCTCCCTCTGATAAAAAAACTTTGCTTTTTATTTTTTGCAGGAGATCCTCGATGCCCTGATCAGGCCACGGAACCCCACTCCCCACCTCGAACCTCAAACAAAGTCATTTGGCAGCAGTTCCAGTTGCAACTTAGGTACAGGAAAATGACTTAAGATTTGAATTTGGTGCCCAGCACTGGCGCGCCACGCTGCCTCCCGGACTGATTTTCGGCCCTCCTGCCCAGCTCCCCCCTCCTTAATTAAATGCACCTTCTCCCTTCCCACTATCTGCCAGGTGCTCTCCCTATTGGCTTACAAACGGACTGTTTTTTATCTGATTGGTGCTCGAGCAAGGCTGCCAGGAATCCGCTTTTTGGCACAGTCTCCTGCCTAAATTCCTCAGTGACTTAATTTATGCTCTTTTAGGTCTGGTAGAACATTTTCTTGCTCATTATGAAGGGTGTTGGCTCTACCTCTTGCCACCAAATTGACCTGCTCATCCTATTCCTCATCTGCTGCACTATCCCTAGGCAAAGTAATGGCTCAAACAATAACTGGTGTCACAGTACTTTACCTTCTCACCTTAATATGGGGTGTAAGTTTACATATGGTACTGTACTCATCACAAACCAGTTCCTCCCACTTCAAACTGCATCTTTCATGCAGCAGCCCCTGCTCCTCCCTGTCCGGGTGCTTCTGTTTGCATCCATGGGGAGCATCAGACACCAGTTTACTGAACCCTCAACCCACCCCCAACCACACTCGTAGGAAGGGACAAATTAAGATTTTCAAACTGCTTCTGACTGCTATTAAAAGTGTTTTACTGATCCTCCTAATCTGCTCTGGCGACATCAGACTTAACCCTGGCCCACCCTCTTCTATCTCCTCCCCTTTGGAAATAGAAAACCTAAAGGGTTAAAAATTCTTCACGCAAAAATCCAAACCTGGATGAACCTCTCCACCCCTGATGTGTTGGTTCTCTCCAAGTCATGGCTTAAACCCTCAACCCAGGGCACTGAAATAAATCTACCTTCCTATAAAGTCTATAGAATGGACAGATGGACCAGAGGGCGGGTTGTTATTTATGTACATGATAAGTACTGTGCTTCTATCATCAACTCCACCTCAGAGCCTAAAGAATATGATAATCTTTCCATCAAATTACTACTGCCTCCGCTCAATCCATTCAAGTCATAGCATGTTATAGACCCCGTCGGCTAGCATAAAGATCATTCAGCATCTGAGCACCCTGCTCGACTCTACATCATCAGATGTCCTAGTTGGAGGTGACCTAAATCTTGATTGGTACTCTGCTTGTTCTAAACCTCTCAAGGATCTGAGTGACACCTTTGGTCTCCATCAACTCATTATGGAACCTACCCGACCAAGCGTTAAAAATTCAGCCAACAGCTCTCCACTTGATATTATACTAGTTAACAAACCTCATCTGTTCTCTCATGTGGGAGTGCTCTTTTGAGAGCTCAGTGACCACTGCATCACTGCATGCATAAGGTCCTTGCCAAAAAGAATCTCTTCTTCCAGATAATATGCAAAAAGGTGTCAAAGGAATTTTGACATTTCACATGATCATTACTGACTTACAACATTCTAACTGACAAGAGTTCTATCTTGCCCCATCTTTTCTTGAAGCGTATAATATTTTGCATAAGATCCTTACGGACTTAATCAACTGGCATGCTCCACTTGTAAAAATCCACACAAGAAAATCTCTTGCCCCTGGTTTTCTACCAACCTCAAGTCGACTCTTCTGCAAAGGGATGCCCTATGGAAAAGGAACGGAAAACTAAGCTCCCTGCTGACTGGGCCCTTCAGAGCTGCCAGAAATCAATGCACTAAGCTCGTAAGGGCTGCTAAGTCCAGTTACTATAACACCAAACTGAATGCATTTACTCACAGCCCATCCACCTTTTGAAAGACCCTCAAGGAGGTTTAGGGTCATAGGACATCCAACACCTGCCCATCCAAGATCTCCATCAACAATGCAATGCTCACAGATAAATAAAATATTCTGAATGGGTTAAAACAACCATTTCATCCACAGCTGGACTGGCCTTTAATTCCTCTCCTGCTAATGCCCTGAGACACTATCTCCATGGGCAAGACACAGACCCCAAAGGCTGTGCCTTCCTTCTCCTTCAGCCAGATACCTCTGAAACAGATTGAAAACACGTTAATCAATCTAGACACTAGAAAAAGTGCTAAGCGCAGACCTTATAGATCCATACTTTCTAAAATGATCTACCATTTCCTAGCCGTACCCATAACCCATCTTCATGTCCCTTACAGGAGCACCCTTCCCAACAGCTGGAAAACTGCCCATGTTGTCCCTTTGTTCAAATCTGGGATCCGGCTGACCTCAATAACTATCGGCCTATCTCTCTGCTTCCCACCTTATCCAAAATGCTGGAAAAGATTGTCACCCTACAGATTAAAGACCATCTAGAACTGCATGACCTACTCACCCCTATACAATCTGGCTTCAGACCTCAACATAGTACTGTATCTGCATTTGCAAAAGTTACTAATGACTGGCTGAATGCATTAGACAAACTCTTTATAGGTGCCTTATTCTTGGAACTAAGCAAGGCATGACACAGTGGACCACGCTCTCCTGCTGGATGCCCTCTGCAACTTCAGCCTGGATCGTATCTCTCTTAAATGGTTCAAATGCTACCTTGTTGGACAATTACAGCAGGTCAAAGTGGAAGGAGACTTATCTCCATGAAAACCCTTCATAGAGGTGTACCACAAAGCTCTATACTGGGCCCCTCTTTGCCATCTGTGTAAATAACATTCATGCTGGCACCCATCTTGCTGACATTCACTTATTCATACGACGACACTGTCTTACATCTCCATGGGGATGGTGTTAAGGATTTTGCACAGGTGCTCCTTCCAAATAGGGAGCACAGAAACTCTAAATTGTACCCTAAAATATATGCTCCTTTAAACCTTGGCCGTGTCCTACCCATCTTCTTTTTAATCTACTAGTTCATTAACAATTTCTTGCTTGTAATAAAGGTTCTAGTAATTTATGTGCAATAATTACTTTGTTGCCCGTTCCTATGTGTTATTTAAATGGAATACTGAAGGATTAAGGCCAGTTGCGCCCAAGTAAACAGAAAAGGATTACGGGAAGAGGCTTGCATCTAAAGCAACGACACTCTGTCACCTACTTCCCGTCTATGCCGAGTCACCGAACAGTTCATAGAATAGTCATATAATAGTTATATTAATGTACAGTACAGTGTGTGCAAAGTACCACATTGGACCGGGGTGGGGGAGCGCCACAGAAGATATAAACAGTTCACTAAACAACTAACTAACTAAACAACAAAAGAAAAGAAGATATTTGGGGTATGTATCAACAATAATTTAACTCGTAGGACCTGGGGGTGTGGGAGGCGGCGCCCCACAGAAGAAAGAACAAACAAATATTGTCTTGGTTATTTAAAAAAAAAATGTCTAAATATTGATTGCTTCTTTCTTCTGTGTGAGCCCAGGTCCACTAAAGATATCCACTAAAAGATAAAAATTATTTCACTACACTTTGTGTCATGCCTGTTTTTTTAATGGTGTTTTATACAGCTCATAGATTTATTGATTCAGCAGCTGTCTTCTCTGGGGGCGCTATGCCCACACCCCCTCAGGTCCTCAGAGGTTATTCTGTGCTGATTTATGATTTAAGATGATTTATGTCTCCCAGAGACACTTTACCAAGATAAAATTTCTGATTTTGAGATAAAAATCACTCTCTCTCGCGCTTCAAGATATACATTACCGCATGGTCTCCGGCTGCGTGGCGACGCGATCTGGCCTTAATCCTTCAGTATCGCCATTTTAAGCAATAAAGCCACGAGGGGTGTGTGGGTTGTCGAGGATTTACCATGGCTGGAGTGGTGCGCCTGGAGGTAAATCCTCACGCCAGCCGTGGTAATCCCCTGAGCAACCACAAGATCCCCCAAGTGGAATATTATGCATTGTTAAGTACTGCTTTTTTATTATTTAAAAAAAACAATACTTGGTATAATGCTAAATAAAAGCGACTCAGTAGTATGGCAGTCAGTGTTTTGGTTTTGTTTCCCCTGATGTACGGAGCTGTTTTACAGTCTCCGCTTAGCGGGGAAACAAGATGGTGGTCTGAGTTATGCGATTTCGTCGTCTGATTGCTTTTTTTTACAAAATTCAGCTGGCTGGCACCTTTTGCGGTGATTATCAGAGGATTTACAGTGGAAGTAAGGTGCCAGCCTGCTGTTCTCATTGGTCGGTGTCCGAGGTCCATGGTATAATGAGATCTAAGCACACGGCAGTGTGACACCTTAGTGTGTGTTCCTGATGCCATCAAATGTTAAATGCACCCACACAATCACTACTAGACATTGAATCTCCAAGCACCATAGCCACCTGCAGACAGATGGATAGACACACACCACTGATTTCTTCACCTACCTCTGGCTCATAGTCCACAGCCACCTGTCCAGACCACAACACCTGGGCTGCCGTATCAGTTTAACATTTTCCTCCCTATAACTGTGGCATGAATTTTCCTGAATTGCTTTGTTTTCCCATGTAAACAGTACAGGTCTAGATCTGGAACAGTTTCCTGTAGACTGCTGCTGTACATTTGCCTGTAAAGTACAGGGATCTGTTTAGACCTGGGAGCCCTGCACCACTTCATCCCATGTGCTGACCAATTGCATTCAGTAGAGACTCCAGCAAGACTACCAAGTCTATAAGTATTCTTGTATTTTTAAAGACCAACTGTTATCTTCAGGCTCGGGCAGGCAACTCATACTAAGTAGCTGCCTGCCCGAGGAGCTTTTCTAGACCAAAGTGAAAATTTTTGGTTACATAATAAAATAATAACTTACATTTAGGAGCTTGGCTCATAACTTCCAAGTATGAGCCAAGTCATCACAGAGCGCTGCAGCAAAACTAGCACTTTGATGACGTATACTTGTGAATGGGACTGCATGCGTGCTATATGTATAACATTGAGATCAGAGGAGGGCGTCTAAATATACATACAGTACCTTTGTCTGAATTTTTACATGTATAGGATAATATATAATATATACTATATACGTACATATAAACTGCAGACAAAGGTACTATATATGTAATCCTCAAATCTCAGTGTTATACATATAAGCGTACCAACCCATTCTAAGTGTATGTCATCAAAGTGCTATTATAAATCAGAGCTGCAGCTTTGACAATGGCTAGCACTTGGAAGTTACGAGGCAAAGCTTTCAAATATAAGTTAATTACTTAACTAAAATTTTCATTTTGGTCTATAAAAACTCCTTGGGTAGGCAGCTACTTAGTACAAGCTGCCTACCCCAATCGTGTCAGTTGCTCTTTAAGGTAAATTGAGAAACAGCCTACAGGAACTTGTGTTGTGTACACAGAGGTAAACAAAACAATTCATCTTCCATATCCTGGACTAGTCCTTCACATTCACCATATAACATTTTCTAACAAAAGTACACAGTACATCAGTTATATATCATTCAAACCTTCGGTGGCCTACAGTTCAAAGTATAAAACAAAAGACAGTAGTTTTTTTTAATATTCCAAAGACCACCTGTTGAAATTAGGCAACTTTCTAAACAAACACATACACACACACGGAATTACCTATCAGGGTTCCTTCGGTACGTGCAGGATACCCCATGATTGTTGGTCTTGCTGTCTTGCTCCTTCTTTTGGCTTACCTGTCTCTCTGATTTGTCTTTAATTTTCATTTTTATGCCTCTGTGATCTTTGTTCTTTCCTTCCTGTTTTGCTTCTTACTCTGGTCTTTCTGCCTCACTTTTGCTCTCATTCTTTCATCTTCCTTAGGCCACAATACCTCTGTTCCTGTTTCAACTGTTTTTTTTTCCCTTTCTTTTGTCTATGGACTTTAAAATATATTATCTTTCCTTCTTTGCTTGTTCACCTACTTTTAATTCACCTGTGGTCGATACTCATTCCCTCCCTGTCATTCTTTCCCCCTTTTGTTTACCACCCGCCCACAAACTTGCTCTAATCCACGCATGCTCAGTCCCTCCATGCCTACTCATATGCACATTAGTCTGCTAGTTGCACTCATGCTCCTTCCCTACCTGCCTACCAACTCACCCACTAACTTGTGCCAGTATACTTGCATGTCAAAGTGCACACTAACTTGCTGGCTACCCACACACTTGATCCTGTCGGCCCATCAGTTAACATAGCAGCTGCCCGCTCACCCAGTCATTTGCTGATCTAACTTTGAACTCCACCCAGTTAACAAAAAAGCCTGATTTGTATCCCAGTGTCCCTGCTGGGCTCCCCACCACCACCACCACCATCATCATCCCGCTACCAGGAACTCCTGCCTCTAACTGTGCTCCAGAAAGGCAGGAGGAGCACATATAACTGAATACTTTACAAAGAAAGTGTGCTCCTGTGATCACTGGCTGTGCTCAGAGCATGGAGCACACTCTTAATGCTATCCATGGTTGGGAGAGGATTACATCAGATGTTTGGGTGCTCCAACTGATAGCATCAGGATACTCAGTCGAGTTTCTCCAGAAACCACCCAGAAAACCACCCCCCAGGTCGTCTTACTCCCCGGAACATCTACCTCTGGTCCTAGAAGAAATTTCCTCCCTTCTCTCAAAGGTGGCGATAGAGCCTGTCCCAACCCACCTTTGGGGAAGAGGTTAGTATTCCCATTTCTTCCTAGTTCCAAAGAAAACAGGAGACGTGAGGCCTATTCTAGACCTCAGCTCCCTGAACATGTTCGTGGAGTACAGGCGTTTCAGAATGCTCTCTCTGCAGGACCTTCTGCCACTACTTCGGCAGGGACAGTGGCTGTGTGCACTGGATATGCAGGATGCCTACCTGCATATCCCTATCTGCCCTTCCCACCGCAAAGTCCTTTGTTATTCATTCCAGGGGGACCACTACCAATTCAGGGCCCTCCCATTTTGTCTTTCCTCTGCTCCCTGAGTGTTCACAAAATGTCTCTCTGTGGTGGCGGCCCACCTGCATACCCAGGGGGTGCAGGTATTCCCATACCTGGATGATTGGCTCCTGGCGGCCCTCTCCAGGGAGGAACTTCTGTGCTCCCTCTCTCTTACCCTGCAGGTTTTCACCAGCCTGGATATCACCATTAACCAGGCCAAGTCCCATCTGGTCCCTTGCCAAAGGCTCCAGTTTATAGGGGCGATCCTGGACACGACCCTCTGCATGGCCTTTCTGCCCCTGGACAGGGTGGATACCCTCCAGGCTCATGCAAGCCTGTGGTCCAGTCGCAGATGGGTCAGCGCCCAGTCAGTCCTTCGCCTCCTTGGGCTAATGGCGGCTGCTATTCCGACAGTCCCGCGCGCTCGGCTCCATATGAGGATCTCTCATTGGACGCTTCGGTCTCAGTGGGACCGGACACTAGATGACCTAGACCAGTAAGTTCTGGTCTCCGATCCCTTGGTCCGGGACTTGCAATGGTGGATGGTGCGAGAGAACCTTTGCCAGGGGGTTCTTTTTTGCCTCGAATCCCCCTCCCAAACATTGACAACAGATGCCTCAGGAGAGGGCTGGGGGGCCCATCTAGAGTCTCACAGAATTCCGGGCTCCTCGTCCAGACTCTTCATATAAATGTGCTCGAGCTCAGAGCCATTCTGTATGCTCTCCAGGCTCTGAACTCTTATGTCCTTCCCGGCCATCTGACTATCCAGATGGACAGCGTGTGTAGTTTGGTACATAAACAAGCAGGGAGGAACGCATTCCTACCCCCTGTGCAGGGAAGCCATGAGAGTTTGGAACTGGGCTGTTCAGCACAGCCTTCACTCGATGGCATTTCATGTTCTGGGAGTCGAGAACACGCTGGCGGACCACCTCAGCCAGTCCTCAGCAAAGGCCCACGAATGGGAACTGGATCAAGGGTTGGCAGATGACATCTACTGACGCTGGGGAACCCCCCAGGTAGACCTGTTCGCGTCCCCTCAAAACGCAAAGCTTCCTGCCTTCTGCTCGCTTGCTCCAGGACGAGGCATTTTTTGGTGGGACGCTCTGTCTCTCGACTGGAAGGGCAGATTCGTCTATACCTTCCAGCCGATTCCCTTGATTCCGAGGGTCCTACACAAACTCAGCTTAGAAGGAGCTTGGATGATCCTCATTGCTCCATTCTGGCCCAGGCAAGTTTGGTTCTCTCTTCTGCAACAATTTTCAGAGGAAACTCTGCTTCCTCTTCCTCTTTCGCAGCATATGCTGACCCAGGATCGGGGGACCCTGAGTCATCCAGGTCTCAAATCCCTTCAGTTGCATGCATGGCTCCTACAGACCTAGCCCAGGCCCGATTCAGGATTTCTCTGCTCATGGCCGATATTCTAGTGGAGGCCAGAAAGCCTTCCACTAGATCCAACTACGCCATGAAATGGAAACGGTTCTCGATTTGGGCTTCTTCCAAGGATTTCGAGCCGTTCTCTTGCCCTGTTGGGAGAATCCTGGACTACATGCATCATCTCTTTGACCTGGATCTCAGCTATTCCTCCTTGAAGGTTCATACGGCGGCTGTCTCTGCCTACCATGTCCCTTTTGGTGACAGAACTTTTGCACAGTTGGAAGTTTCTAAGACTTTCCTTCGAGGGGTTCTCCATTTATGACCCCCTATCCACGTGCCACCCCCCTTGGGATCTGAACTTTGCTCTTGAGAAGCTAACCTTGCCTCCCTTTGAGCCGGCAGCCTCAGCAGACTTGAAGTTCCTCTCGTGGAAGACTCTCTTCTTAGTGGCCATTACTTCAGCTCAAAGGATTTCCGAGCTTCAGGCCTTGATGTGTAAAATCTTGTATTTGGTTTTCCACAAGGAACGAGTGGCTCTGCGCACTAATCCTAAGTTTCTCCCTAAGGTAGTGGCAGAATATATGCTGAATCAATCCATTGAGCTGCCTGCCTTCTTTACGCAACACTCCAGTCAAGGGGAGTACCTCTTGCATACTTTGGATGTTCACAGAATACTGAGATGCTACACCACTTGGACTAAGGATCTCAGGAAGTCGGATCAGCTTTTCATCTCTTTTGCTCACAAAAGGGAAGGCAATGCTGTTTCTAAGCAATGCCTGTCAAAATGGTTGGCTCAATGTATCACTTTCTGTTACAAGTACAACAAGACCCTGCTGGGTCAGGTCAGAGGTCACTCCACCAGAGGAGTAGCCGCCTCTACAGCTTGTTTCAAGAATGTGTCAGCAGCAGACACCTGTGCAGCCGCAACTTGGACTTCCGTCTACACCTTTACAAAACACTACAGTTTTGTCATTGCCTCGCACTGTAGAGCAGGCTTTGGGTTGGCTTTTTTGCAAGGTCTTCTTTCCTACGATCCTTACAGCCAGAGGTTTATTGGTTGGTGGTTTTCCTCCTCCTGAGTGCTTTTCCTTGTTCCAGACTGCTTGGGACTCAGTCCTATATGTAATTACCTACTGCAAGAGCTCTCTCAAAGTAAGATAGTACAGTTACATAAGAATTTACTGTAACAGTAGATCTTCAAGAGAGGCTCTTGCAGTAGGTAATGCCTTCCCACCCTCTATCCCCCTTAGCTTTTTCAGCTCTTTTTCCAGGAAGGGAAATATCCACTTCTCTCTCGTCTTGCCTTTTGGCCCTTGGCAGAAAGAACTGGAAGGTGGGCGTGGGGGACTGCCCCTTTATACTGACGTCCTGATGCCGGTCACCTGATGCGAAGGGTCTGCCCGCCAGAAACTGCTAGCTAGAAATTTTTCCGTGGGGTCCTGACGCTTGCCGGCTTCAGTCCTATATGAAATTACCTACTGCAAGAGCCTCTCTCGAAGATCTACTGTTACGGTAAGTTCTTACGTAACTGTACTTTCAGGAGTGGACTCTGATCAAATGAGTTGTACAACCAAGCTAGTCTCAACCTGGGTGGAGTAGCCCCTCAGTTCAAGCTGTAATAAGGGAGGACTGGTAGCAGGTGCCCTGCTATGGAGATATCACATCCACACATGACTGGGAGCTGGCAGGGTATCAAGTCTGTGGGGCTTCAGGTGCATAGTGTGCCACTATAGCTGAGCAATATCAGGCACTGTGTGCCACTTGGCTCACATTACAAATGGCTGCTGTTGAGTTTTGCAACAGAAGTCTCCAACAAGTGCCGGTGTGCCCACGTATCTTCTACAGGCTGCACTGTTTCACTTCGAATGTGCTGATAATGCTTCGATAATGCTTCGAGTGTGCCGATAATGTGCATTAATGCACAGTCAGCTGACTTGAGTTAATCAATCACTTCCCTGTCTCAGAAGCCCCATGTAATAATTGCTTTTGGCTTATGTAGATGATGATCCTCTATGCTTGCAAACCCTGCCAGGCCGTCACACATCAAGTGCCTGCAGCTCTTCCCTCTCTGTGTTGGAGTCAGTTGGCTCAGTAATGCAGCAGCTGGAGGCAAAAAAGTAAAGTAAAAACTAAAGTTTTCTTTGCCTCACCCTGTGAAGCTGACAGGGAAGGGTTTAGCCTTGATGTTACCGGCGGGTGGGTGGGGAGAGTTTAACGAGGATGTCTTTGTTGGGTTCAGATGCTCAGGTGTACTTCAGGTTGAGAGAGCAGACACAAAAGGCCTTTTACACCACCACATTTGCATTGCAGCAACCCAAGTGCTCGGGTTGCCTCGGTGCAAATGTGGACACTTACCAGATTTTAAGTCACTCCATATTCTGCACCCACAATCACAACAAAGCTGGCAGTTCAAGTGGTGGACCTGCTGGCACAGTGGTAGCACTGCCACTTGCGACGCCGATAACCCAGGTTGGAAGTAAGCCCAGGTGTCAGATGGCTGCCGGGGGGGGGGGGGATCAGCAGGACCGCTCTCCTCTTCCAGGGGTGGGGGTGATGGGGACCAGCCCGATGATTGCCTGACACCTGATGGAAGCTGAGGGAAAGGCAGCCTGGGCCCAGCAGGTTGGAGACGAGGCAGAGGTTGGCATGTGATGCACGGGAGCGCATGGCGCATACCCTGACATCTTTGCACACCATGCCTCAAGGGGGACAGGAAAATGGGAAAAAACCCGGCTGGCAGGATGATCGCCATCCACCACAAGCCCTGCATCTGGGGACCTAGGCTCCTCCCATGGTCTGAATCCAGTCCTGGTGGGTCAAGAGTACTTCCCGCCATCCCTACCACAGAGGGCAAGCTGTGGGGTACTGTGGGAGAAGGTATGTCCTAGAGGGGAATCCAGGGTGACAGGGCTAGGTGGAGCCAGCCAGGGAGCGGACAATATAAAAAAAAGCTGGGAACTCGCAGCAGTGTGAGTGGTGTAAGTTACCATGTGGACTGGCAGCACCGCTGGCATTGCAGCAATGTACTCGTCTGTCTTGGAAGGCCCCATAGCAAACTCTAATGTTTTGGGCAAAACAAATGTTACCATAAACAGTACCTTGCTCGATGGACTGACAGTTGTACTATGTCGATAGTTGTTCCTGGTGCTTCCAGCTTATGCTGTTCCTGTTGATGTAAGAGACTGCAAACTAGTTTAGGTCACCATTACAAGAGACTTTCAGTTTTCCAGATTACAACCTCCATTTTTTAAAGATTTCCAGATTACAGGCATTTGTTTTTGAAGACATCCAAATAAAGAGCAGATCACACTGTGGAGTATGCCACCGAAGTACTGTACTTGAAGTCTTCAAACGTCTGCTGCCAGACTCATGGCCCCAATTCAGCATAACTTGCATCAGCTCAGACAGGGGTCATGTAATGTAAACAGGACCCCACATCGGCTTGGGAGATGGGAGCCACATTGGAGCAGACACCAGAAAGGAGTGGTGCGGCCGTTAAAATACAGCTAAAGACCACCAGACACACTGATGAGAGGTTGCAGCCAGCCAAACTGGAAACTTGTAATCAGTGCAGCAGAGTGTTGGTGGCACTTTAAAGATTGACTAAAATGCAGTAATAATAATCCAAATGGTACTTTAATTCATCAGTTAATCAAAAAACACAGTTCAATAGACGAGACAGTCAAAGTAACAGGTGGTAGAAACTGAAACAACAGACACTATCAGCTGATAGTGTGCTATTTGATGCCCCAGTGCTTTGGCTCGCTCTGAGTCTTTGTCAGAGGGCAGTGGCAGGATTCAAGCACATCGCTCTTATACCCATTCTCAGATCATTAGCATAAATTAGGTGTAATACAGGCACACCCATGTCATTAGATCCTGTAACCTTTTGTGCCTTGTGTCAGTCCTTTAATTCAATTCCTATGAATCATCATATCTAGTCTAAGTCTATCCCTAGTACATGTGGAAGCCTTGATTCAAAGGTAACTTATTTTAATATGTTATGTAATAAACTAACATACTTTAATTTGTTAAGTAATGATCTTATAAGGAAAAATATAAATAATAAAGTAGAACTAGAACAGCTTAAAAAATGGCTTATCCTAAGAAACTAAAAATATATATCCAGGAGCTAGGCGTTTACCCATAGAGTAAGAGTATACCACTTGGGGAGGGGCCTTTATATAGGCCTCAGGTGGCTAGCTATGAAAGAAAAGAGTAATGTAAGTTATTACATTGCGTGAGTACCCCAGAGCAGAAGAGGGTCATATGTAGGGTGTACGCATGAAGATCACAAGCAGCAGGAGACAGTAGCACTGAGGTAGAAGGGAAGTGTTGGGGACAAGAAGCAAAGTGAAGACAGGACAGGTAATGTGTAGGAGTGAGTGCTAGGTAAGCAGAAAATATTTGGTTTCCTGGAAAAATCCCATCTAAGGTACTAACAAAAGTACATTGCCTAATGGTCTGTGCAGTTGAGGAGCTGTAAGCATTAAAGTTAACAGTGAAACCTAACCTATATCTTACAAAACCTACAGCACATGGAGATTACAGGGACAATTTGGAGGAATGTGGAGTGAATGCAGGGGGTGTAGGACAGTGGTGAACCAGAGGGTGGTCTGGGAGCTTGGTCACTATTGCAGTTGTAGGAGGTTTCACACCCAATAGGCAGGTGCTGCAACACATCATGCCAAGGGGGGAGTGCAGCCTCAAAGGAGCAAGAGGAAGGTACTGATAGTTGGGGACTCCATAGTAAGGGACACTGAGATGGAGGTGGATGTAACACCCAATGGTAAAGCAGTTGTGTGCTGCTTTCCTCTGGTGGCAGTGGACAGATTCATTGTGAGGGTGGTGGAAATTGCAGAGGAAAAGGGGGAGGCCAAATCTGATTTTGCATGTAAGCATGAAGATCTGAGCAAGTGAAGCATGGAACAGGTAAAGACAGACTTCCGTGATCTAGGGAAGGTAGCTAAGGAAAGAGCAAGAGTGGCAACCTTCTCTGAGGTACTTCTACTGCCAAGCCTGAATGAGAGGGAACAGTTCCATGTGTTCCGATTCAACACTTAACTAAAGGGGTGGTGCAGGGGAGAAGGATATTGTTTCCTTGGGAACAAGGCCTATTGGAGGGGATGGGAACTTTTCAAGAAAGATGGTCTTCACCCCAGCGAAGAAGGCATGGGAGTGCCCAGAGCAAGGTGGGCAAATGCATAGCAGATAGTTTAATTTGTTGGGGGTTAACTGTAGAGCACTATTACTGATACACACAGTGGGCCTTACTGGTCTTCCTCCACCAGGTAATAGATTAAGCTCCACAAACCCGGAGGGGGGGCAACAAGGAGGGACGGGCAAATTACTGGAGAATGATGTACACCAACGCAAGTCTGGGCAACAAAATTCTGGAACTGCATGTGGTGACTGCAGAGGGTAATCTTGACCCTGTGGCTGTCACAGAGACATGGGCAAACCAGAATTATGAGTGGGTATGTCCATACCAGTTTATTCCTTGTTCTAAAAGGACAGACCAAAGGTCAAAGGCTGATAGCACCGTATGTGAGGGTGGAATTAAGGCCACAGAGATAGACAACCTGAGTGTTTCGGGGGCTAGAGACACTGTAGGTGCTAGTAGCAGCAGAGGAGGTGAAACAAGTTAGACTTGGAGTGGTTTACAGACCACTAGACCAAGACCGAGGAGCAGACAGGGAACTAGGGGACACTGAGGAGGGTGGCTGGATTGGAGGACTTAGTAATGGTTGTAATAAAAGGGAACTTTAATATGCAGGATGTGAACTTGAAGATCCCGGTTGCAGCAGGTGTGAGGAATCATCTTGTGGTAGAAGCATGGCAGGAAGTGTTTCTAGTGCAGATGATTCAGGACCCAACAAGGGAGGGAGTCCTGCTTAATCTGGTGCTCACAAAAAGTAAGAGGATCCAAAATATAACAGTCCAGGAATGGCTAGGGTCTAGTGACCACAGGATGATGAAATCAGCAGTCCAGTTGGAGGCCAGCAAGGGGACAGGTTCAGAGGTGTGAGTCCTCTTTGAAAAGATCTTCACTGAAGAAGCACAAAGGAATAAATACTCTTGTTAGAAGCAGTATAGTCTACTAGCTAGAGCACAGGTTTTGGAATCAGTGGACCTGTGTTAAAATCCCACCATGTCCACTTACTTCCTAACCCCTGAGTGTTTAGTAGTAGTAGTAGTACTGCTGAGTGCCTGCATGGGGTAAACAGGGTACAGTTCAAGGCACAGTTGCCTTGAGCCTAAACACAGGGATGAGGGGAAACTCAAACTGTCGAGAGGGAGATTCAAGAAGAATGTCTGCAAGCACTTTTTCACCAAAAGAGTGGTAGAATGGTGGAATAAACTGCCTGAGGACATAGAAAGTGGTAAAGGTCAAATCAGTGGACTGTTTCAAGCTGGGGTGGGACAGACACATGGCCTTAGTAAGAGGGGGCGGGACAAGGGAGTGGGATGGTCACTAGGACCTAGTCAGTATAGTCAGGTAGGATGGGCAGACTGGATGAGCCAGTAAGCCTTAATCAGCTTTTACTTTCTACGTTTCATATGTTATTGGATCATAGGCCAGAAGGCCCATGTTCCACAGGAGTGAGAAAGTAAGTCTGTTTTTACTAAAAAAATTAATAATTCATATACTCAAACTTTGAGTATCCTGAGCAGCGTTTTGTGGTCCGCGTCTTTGTACTAACATGAAGAGAGTGCAGAAAATAATAATGAAATGTTTCACTGGTCTCAGGAAGTGTATCTCAGGACTGGAGGATGGCACATGTGGTACCCCTCTATAAGAGCGGTCCCAAAAACGAACCGGGAAACTACAGGCTGGTAAGCCTCATTTCCATCATGGGAAAACTGATGTAGACAATCCTGAAGGAGAGGCTGGTGTCTCTTCTGGAGACCAGTGGGCTGCAGGACATTAGGCAGCATGAGTTTGTCACAGACAGATCCTGTCAGACCAACCTGGTGGATTACTATGGGTAACTAGACAGTTGGACAAGGGCCATGCAGTGGATGTCCTGTTTCTGGACTTCAGAAAGGCATTCGACTCGGTGCTGCCTGAGAGGCTGGGTAGTAAGCTGGCATGTACAGGTGCAGGGGCGAAAATGGTGGGATGGGTAGTAAACTGGTTACAGGGAAGGCAGCAGAAGGTGGTGGTGGGAGGAGAGCTGTCATTTTCAAGGGCAGTGACAAGTGGAATGCCACAGGGCTCACTGCCTGGACTGGTGTTGTTTGGGTTGTTCATATCAGGCACCTAATTGGGCATCAAGAGCAACATCAGTTTGTTTCCAGATGACACCAAGATGGGAGCAGTAGTGGATGACCTACGAGGGTGGCTTGGGTTGCAGGATGATCTGTCAAAGTTGGAGACCTTGTTGGACACCTGGCAATTGGGGTTCAATGCCAAAAGGTGCAAGGTGCTACATTCCGAACAAAAAAAAAAAAAACAAGAAGAAAAGGCAGTGCGGGGTTCAACTAACCATGACAGAGGAGGAGAAGGATCTAGGGTGAATATAATGGGCTGAATGAACAACTCAGCACAATGCAGGAAGGCAGCTGCAATGACCAACAAAATGCTGGGTTGTATTGCCAGGGGTATATCTTCAAGGAGAGGGGAGGTGATCCTGCCATTGTATAGGTCACTGGTTAAGAAACACCTGGAGTACTGTGTGCAATACTGGTGCCCATACCTGAAGAGGGACATTAAGTTACTGAAGGGGGTGTAGTGCAGGGCACCAAAGGTGATCCAGGGACTAGGGGACATACCCTACATGAGCAGGCTGAGGTAGCTGAACATGTACTCACTGGAGGAGAGGAGAACGGGGGATATGATTGAAACCTTCCAGTACATGAAGGGAAAGGCACAGAGGGACTATTCAAGTTAAGTGGGGGTAGGGACACTCGTGGTCATGATCTCAGATTGGAGGGGGGAAGGTTCAGGAGGGAAATGAGAAGACACTTTCTGACAGAGAGAGTGATGTCTGGGTGGAACGCTTTGACTGTGGAAGTGGTATCCTGTAGAACAGTGGACTGCTTCAAAAGGGGATGGAATAGGGTAAGAGGGAGGGTCAGGGGAGGAAGGGGCAGCTGCAGTATAAGGGTTGCTAGCTGCACACTCAAGCAGACTCGATAGACCATAAGGCCTTTATCTGCTGGCAAATTTGTATGTTTGTATGTATGTTCACGACACTTACATCTTGTGAATGTAGGAATTTAGCAAATATGGGTCTGGCATTATAGCCTAGAGGCTGTGAATGAGTTTGGTACATGCAACTAACCGGAGTTTGATTCTCAAAGCCTCCACTTGCATACTGTTTGACCCTGAGCAAGTCACATAACCTCTTCAGTGCTTCTGGGTCGCCCCAGCAACAGGCCTTGTGCCTTGTGGGCCTTACCCGGTTACCAAAAGAATAATAATAAAAAAAATTACCCAAGATACAATTTCCAGACATCTTTAAGGTTTTTAGTCCATTTTATTTGCACCTCCAGTTATGATCTGATTAGCCCTATAAATGTAGCAGGTAGGATGCTTTACTATTAATGTAGTTTGCATTCTCCCCCACCTCTGTATATCGTCTTACAGCATACTCAAACAGAGGAACTAGAGACCTGTAGATTGAATTTATTTTCAGTCTATATCCAGTGACATTGGCCACATACAGAAACAGACAGTGTCACCAGAAAAAGGCCATTGGTCCATCCAGTCTGCCCTGTTTTAGCTTACTCTACCTCGTAACCTATTGTCCAGGTGGGGTTTACGCCCTCCTCTCCCCCTTGCTCACTGCTTTACTGCTACCCCCCTGAGAACCTGTCAAGCCTTTTACTCTGTTCTAGCTGTGCTTGAACCCATTAATGTTTTTTGCACCCACCACCTCTGCTGTTAGGGTGTTCCATGGCTCAACCACTCTTTTCATAAAGTAAAACTTTCTAGCATCCCCCTTCCCCCCACCCCACCAGCTTACATTCATGTACCCTTATTTTTGACCTGCCATTCTTGCTAAATAATTCCTCGCAGTTTACCTTTTCCTTTTAGGATCCTGAAGGTTTCTATCATGTCCCCCTCTCCCTTCTGACCTCATGCGAGTACGTGTTCAGTGCCTTGAGCCAGTCCTCAGAATCTGCCCTGTTGGCCCTGAATCATTTTGGTTACTCTTTGCTGCACTGTCTCCATCTGTCAATGTCCTTCCTCAGGTGACTCCAGAACTGGGCTCAATACTCCAAATGGAGACTGGGTCATAACCCCAACTGCGGAACAGCGTAGTCAAAAACTGCACAAGGAAAACCAGCAAAGCCAAAGGTAGCGCTCAGGAAGAACACAGAGCACTATCATGGCGGGAAAAAAAACAACCCATGTAGCTACAGTGTATGTTTGTGGGGGGCTTTGCCGGCCCCCTGCACCCCTCAAACTGTTAATAATCACCTCTGGGGGGGGAGGTAACTCGAGGACAGGGAGGGACTTTGAGGAGGATCTTATTTGTGTTGGGTGGGCGCTGGGGAAAAGGTGCAGGGTGGGGGGTGGACAAATTAAAAATAAAAGTCAGGAAGTGGGAGAAGAAAAAGTCTCAGGACCGGGAATTGAACCCTGGTCATCCGGATGTTCTTTTGCCTTTCGCATAGCACTTGGGCCACAGGAATCTTTGAAATGAATACAAAATGGGGGAAGGGGATACTAACAACAACAAAACTGGAAAGGGACCTGGGGGTAAACCTAACAAATGACCTGAAGGTGGCCAAGCAATGTGAAAAGACAGTGGGGAGGGCTGGAGGGGTGCAGGGGTGCATAGGGAGGGGCATCACCAGTAGAAAACAGGAGGTGGTGATGCCACTGTACAGACAATTGGTTAGGCCACATCTGGAATACTGTGTTCAGTTCTGGAGATCGCATCTCTGAAAGGACATTGACAGAATATAAGCAGTCCAGGGAAGGGCAACAAAAATGGCGAAAGGGTTGCACCAGAAAACATAAGGAAAGACTGAAAGACCTCAATATGTATACCCTGGAGGAAAGGAGGAAGAGGGAGGATATGATAGAGACATTCAAGTACCTCAGGGGAATGAACAAGGTCCAGGAGGGCAGCATCTTTTAAAAAAGAGATGTGCAAGAACAAGGAGTCACAGTATGAGACTAGAGAGGGGGAGACTCAGGGGAAATGTGAGGAAATATTTTTTCACAGAAAGGGTGGTGGACGCATGGAACAACCTCCCAGCGGAGGTTGTACAGGCTAAAACGATTGGTGAGTTCAAGAATGCATGGGATAGACAAAAGGCAACCCTAGTGGTAGGAAAGAGAGGGTAAGCTGCTGATCATTTAGGATCAGGAGATCTTACTTTGAGAGGGCTCTTGCAGTAGGTAATTACAAATAGAACTGAAGCCGGCAGGCGTCAGGACCCCACGGAAAAATGTCTAGGTAGCAGTCACTGGCGGGGACCATACATCAGGTGACCGACGTCGAAGCGGCGTCAGGCGATTCAGTATAAAGGGTGGTCCCCGCCCGCCTTCCAGTTCTTTCCACCGTTAGCTCGTGCAGCGCGGTTAGGTTCACTATTCCCTTGATCCAGTAAATCGATAGTTTTACCATCTGTTTTCAACTTTTTTCTCAAATTTCGCTTTCAGCCTTTACTCGGCTGCTGTGTATGTCGCCCCAACTCCCTCCAAGCACAAAAACAAGTGCGATTCTTGCGGCGCTCAGCTCCCGCACAAGGACAGACATAGAAACATAGAAACATAGAAGTTGACGGCAGATAAGGACCACAAGGCCCATCCAGTCTGCCCATTTCTTTTTCTACCTTATAAATGTGCCATCGGCCTTTGCTCTGTCAGTGACCTATCTATTCATAGTCATTTGTATTGCTCCCTTATGCCTATCCCATGCCTGTTTGAAGCCCTGCACTGTATTCATAGCCACCACTTCTTGTGGTAAGCCATTCCATGCATCTACCACCCTTTCTGTGAAAAAGAATTTCTCACATTCCCCTTAATCGGCCTCCTCTAATCTCATGCTGTGTCCTCTTGTCCTGCTATTTTTCTTATATTTAAACATGTTAGACTCTTTCACCTTGTTTATGCCCTTAAGGTGTTTAAATGTCTCAATCATATCACCTCTCTCCTCCTTTGCTCAAGGGTATACATATTGAGCTCCGTTAATCTGTCCTATATGTCTTCTGATGCAGTCCCTGCACCATTTTGGTTGCCCTTCTCTGGACTGCCTCAATTTGGTTAATGTCCTTGTGAAGGTGTGGCCTCCAATACTGCAGCAGTACTCCAGATGGGGCCTAACCAATGTCTTGTACAGAGGATTATTACCTCCCTCTTACGACTTGTGATACCCCTACTAATACACCCTAACACCCCCTAGCCTTACCTACTGCTTTAGAGGTCTGCTTGGATGATTTTAGGTCATCAGTGATGATGATGCCCAAGTCTCTTTCTTCCTTTGTGACTGCTAGCAACTCCTCCCAGCCTATAAGTGGCTTCAGGGTTTCTCTTCCCTATGTGCATGATTTTGCACTTCTTTGCATTAAATCCAGTTGCCACTCTTCTGACCATTCTGCTAGTTTATCCAGATCTCTTCTCATTCTGCCACCCCATCTGGATTATCTACTCTGTTGCAGATCTTGGTGTCATCTGCAAACAGACAAGCCTTACCCTCTAGTCCATCTGCGAGGTCACTAATGAAGATGTTGAATAGGACTGGCCCCAGGACTGATCCCTGAGGTACCCCACTTGTGACTTGCATCTCTTCTGACTGTATACCATTTACCACCACTCTCTGTTTTCTGCCAGTCAACCAGTTTGCCACCCAGTTGACCAATTTCTGACCCACCTCGAGCCTACCTAGCTTATTTATCAATCTTCTATGTGGAACAGTGTCAAAAGCTTTGCTGAAGTCAAGGTAGGCGACATCAACTGCTCCCCTTGGTCCACCACTCTGGTTACCCAGTCAAAGAAATCTATGAGATTAGTTTGACAGGACCTTCCTTTGTAAACCCATGCTGTCTTGGATCCTGTGCCCTATAGGATTCCAGGTGTTGCACTATCCTTTCCTTAAGAGTGCCTCCATAATCTTGCCCACTACTGAGGTAAGACTGACGGTCTGTAATTCCCGCCTCCTCCTGCTACCACTCTTGTGGGTGGGATCACATGAGCCTTTCTCCAGTCTTCTGGGACCTCTCCTGTGCTCAGAGACTCACTAAACAATTCTGCTAATGGCTCTGCTAGTTCCTCCTTTAGCTCCTTAAGTACCCTGGGATGTATGCCATCAGGTCCCATTGCCTTATCCACCCTGAGCTTAGCAAGCTCTTGTGGACCCTTTCTTTTGTGAAGGGAGTAGTGCTCACCTCCCTCCCCTGTGTCCATGATGCTGAGCTGTGGGCCCTGCCCTACCTTCTCTTCAGTAAATACTGAGCAAAAGTATCTATTTAGGATAGATGCCTTTACAGGGTCCTCCTCCTCACATGCTCCCTTTTCTCCATTAAACAGCAATACCCCCTCTGGACTTTCTCCTTTCACTAATGTATCTATAGAAAGTCTTGTCACCTTCTTTTACTGTTCGTGCTAGTGTTTCCTCAGTTTGGGACTTTGCCTGCCTTACTGCCTTACCTGCTTCCCTTAGGGCAGTTTGGTATGCCTCCCTATCTTCATCCGCTGTGTTCCCTTATATTTTCTGAAGGCCAGCCTTTTGGCTCTGACCTTTTCTGCTACTATATTTGAGAACCAAAGTGGTTTCCTTCTTTTGCACTTCCTTTTCTGTCTAACACAATGGGATGTTGCTTCAAGTATTGTATCCTTAATGCTTGCCCACTTTGCCTGTACCTCCTCACCTGTGTTTCTTTTGCCAGGGCTAGCTTAACTCTGTTGGCCATCTTATCAAAGTCAGCTCCTCTGAAGTCCCATATTTTTGCCTTGGAATGGGATGATTTAGATGTAGTAACCAAATTGAACCATACCATGTGATGGTCACTGGCCCCCAGGTGACCTTCTACCTGGAGATCTGTGATCCCTTCTTTGTTAGTCAGTACTAGATCTAGGATAGCCCTGTCTCTTGTGGGTTGCTGTACCAGTTGTTTGAGGCCCTCCCTCTGCAGGGAATCCACTATGAGTCTAGTTCTGGCAGATGTTCCTGCTGGTATTGACCAATCTGTATCTGGCATGTTGAAGTCTCCCATTATCAGAACATTCCCAGTGCCTTTTTTGTCTAGGCCCCAATCATCCCGTCGAGAAGTGTCAGCGGTTTAACGCGGCCACCCGAAAGCAGAGGCAGCAGTCCCTGGAGGCCCACGTTCTTAAACTCAAAATGACCTCCATGGAAAGGAGCTGAAAAACTCAGGCGACTTCTACTTCTCAGAGGCCACCACAAGAAGAAGCACCAGGACTGGGAATCCTCTTCCAAAGAAATGCTCGCGGCCTCAGTGGGGGTCGCGGTGCTGCAAATAACGCCTCCCGGGAGGCAGTTCTATGTGGCTTACGTCTTGGAGGCTTCAAAGCGGCGTCAACTCCCGTTGAGCTCGTGCACAGGCCTCTTGGGAGCCTCCGGATCCTAAAGGCAGCCGCTCCGATAAGGCCGCCGCCCGTGCAGCCTTCTGGTCGGCGGCCCGGCAAGTCGGACGTCGGCTCCTCAATGCCTGCCGGGTAAGGCTGTTAAGATGCCCGACCCTCAGGGCAGCGCTTAGCCTCCAAAGCGCCCTGGGCCGCCCATCGCCCCCAGCCGCCGTCGAGCTCTGGGTCCGATAAGTGGGATGCTGGCTCCTCTGATATCGCTTGGCGTTAGAGCTGATGCTGGACCCTTGAACCTCTCAATGGTCGAGCTTCGCGCTATGTCGTTGCATTCCAGGCGCCGTCTCCTTTGCTGGACCCGGGGATGGTAAGCCTTCTTCCCTGGGTGACACGGAGGAGGTGGGCATGCTGCCATTGGGTCTCCCTCCCTCCCTCCCGCTGGGCCGGATGACCCAACATCAGATCCTCCGATGCCGGCACCGGCCTATCTGACGCCCGACAACATCCCCTTGTCAGACGCCGCCCCTGCGCCGGGTCTGCCGCCCGACTGGGCCTCCCATTCCAGATCCACCTGCTGGTCCATTTCCGAGCCCTCTGCTCCTGCAGACCCTGGTACCTCAGTTTCCGACCGTGTGGTATCCGACGCCCGTCCCTACCCAGGCCCGCAGTATCTGTACGCAGTACCCGACATTGGCCTGCCGACGGCGCGGTACGGTGCCCCAGTACCCGGCGCGGGCTTCCGCTGTCGGGATATGGATACGCACCGTACGGTTACCCTCAGTATCTGTACCTCCCCTCCTCCTCCTCCACCGCCCCCTCAGCCGCCAGTGGACTTGAAGGAGACTGACTACCTGGTGGGCTGAGACCAAGGCTCAGCTCACCAGGGATGTAGAGAGCTGTCTTCTGACGCCGGTCCCAGTTCTGGACCCCCTACGTCGGAGGCGAGAGACCCTCTCCCCTCTTCCTGATACCAGAGGTGATCCCTCCGGTTCCAGGGCAGGGCAGGACACGCTTCCCCAAGGGCTTCCCAAGGGGTCCATTCCTCCCCTGTGCCAGGAGGAGGAGTCTTCTTCTTCATCCTCCTCTTGAGACCTCAGATGACTCCAACGGTCGTTCCGATCTGGACGACGAGCCACGCACTCCAGACAAGCCCAGGCCAAGGACTCCTCCGAAGTCTCCTCCGGAGGATCCTTCTTTTATGGAGTTGCTGCGTAAAATCCAGGCAGTTCATCAGTGGCATTCCTTGGAGCTGAATCCACATCATAAGAAACTCACTGCGCATCTGGATCTGCCCGAGACCGCTCCTACCCTGGTGCCACCCTGGATTGAGCCTCATGCCGATCGTGTCTCCACTATTTGGAAGTAACCATTGGCTTTAGCCCCCCTTCCTAGGAAGTCGGACAGGCTTTATCAGGCTTCGGAGGGTATTGACTCTTTAAATTCACACCCTCGAGCTGATTTGGTTGTGATTAGCGCTGCTTACGGCCGGTCGGCTAACCCTAAGCACTTGAGCTCGTCACCACCCGACAAGGAATCCCACTTCTGGACCAGTATGGGAAGAAGGTCTATGCTTCTTCCACTCGGGGAATAAGGGCTCTGAATTACATTGCTCACATGGGGGATTACCGGAAGGCGATCCTTAGCGAGGTGGAAACTAAATTGGACTCCCTTCCTGAGTCTTAAATGAAGCAGGAAGTGGCTGATCTAGTCCAGTCTGCGTGTTCAGCCAGTCGGCACATGCTTCGTGCCACATACGACGCAGTGGATGCTGCTGGTCAGAGCTTGGCTTTCACTATGAGTTTTCAGCATCATGCCTGGCTCTGGGTGTCAGGTTTGGTCCCGGAGGTGCAGTCTGCTATCCAGGACGCGCCCTTCAGGGGTTCAGTGCTGTTCGGTGGCGTTGTCAAGGACATCTGCAGGAGAAGGGTACTGCACTTAAGTCTGTTGACTCCTTGTACAGGCCCCCTCAGGCTCGGCATCGTCTCTTTCGCAGACGTTCTCGGCCCAAGCCGAAACCTCAGGGAAAGCGGCCAACAAACGTCGGTCCCCTCCGGCTGCCAAGCCCCCCCTGCCCAAAAAAGCAGCAGGAGCTTCAGCCGCGATGCTGCCCCACACCTCCTGACTCCTTTCCTCTCCCACAGCCTCTGGGCTTTCCAAAGGAACTGGTAGGAGGGAGATTCTCCTTCCATCTACCGGGCTGGGAGAGGATCACTTCAGACACTTGGGTGCTCCAGCTGATCACAGAAGGACACTCAATGAGGTTTCTTCAGAAACCTCCTCGAAACCCCCCCCCCAAGGTCATCTTACTCCCCAGAACACCTTCCTCTGGTCTGGGAAGAAATATCCTCTCTTCTTCTGAAGTTGGCGATAAAGCCCATCCCACCCCATCTTCGGGGGATGGGTTACTGCTCCCATTTCTTCCTGGCCCCGAAGAAGTCAGGAGATGTAAGGCCAATTCTTGACCTCAGCTCCCTGAACTTGTTCGTGGAGTACAAAAGGTTCAGAATGCTCTCTCTGCAGGGTCTTCTGCCCCTTCTTCGGCCGGGACAGTGGCTGTGCACTCTGGACATGCAGGATGCTTACCTTCATTTCCTAATCGCTCTTCCCACCACAAATACCTGCGTTTTTCATTCCAGGGGGACCACTACTAGTTCAAAGCCCTCCAATTTGGTCTTTCCTCTGTGCCTCGACTGTTCACCAAATGCCTTTCGGTGGTAGTGGTCTACCTGCTCACGCAGGGGGTTCAGGTTTTCCTGTACCCGAACGACTGGCTCCTGGCAGCCTCATCCAGGGAGGAGCTCCTGTGCTTCCTTTCCCTTACCCTGCAGGTTTTCACCAGCCTGGATATTACCGTCAGCTAGGCCAAGTCCCATCTGATCCCATCCCAGAGGCTCCAGTTTATCGGGGCGATCCTGGACATGACCTCCAGCATGGCATTCCTGCCACTGGATAGGGCGGCCACACTTCAGGCTCAGGTCAGCCTGTTGTCCAGCCACAGGCGGGTCAGCACCAGGTCGGTTCTTCGCCTCCTCGGGCTCATGGCGGCTGCTATTCTGACAGTCCCTCGTGCTCGGCTCCACATGAGAATCTCTCAGTGGACGCTTCAGTCTCAGTGGGATCAGCTGGTGGATGACCTAGATCAACTAATTCTGGTCTCCAATCCCATGGCTCAGGACTTGCAATGGTGGATGGTTCAGGAGAACCTTTGCCGGGGAGTTCCCTTCTGCCTTGCTCCTCCCTCCCAGACACTGACTACAGACGCCTCGGGTGAGGGTTGGGGAGCCCATTTGGGGTCTCACAGGACCCAGGGCTCCTGGTCCAGGCTCGAGAAAACACTCCACATCAATGTGCTCGAGCTTTGGGTCGTGCTGTATGCTCTTCAGGCTCTGTATCTGTATCTGCTCACTGGGCATCTGACTGTCCAGATGGACAACATGTGTGTGGTCTGGTACATCAACAAATATGGAGGAACTCGTTCCTACCCTCTCTGCAGGGAGGCGATGCGAGTTTGGGATTGGGGAGTGCAGCACAACCTTCACCTCACAGCAATTCACGTCCCGGGGGTCAAGAACACCATTGGCAGACCACCTCAGTCGGTTGTCTGCTCACGCGCATGAGTGGGAACTGGATCGGGGGTAGCAGACGATATCTTCCTACATTGGGGAACACCACAGGTAGACCGGTTTGCGTTTCCTCACAACACAAAACTTCCCGACTTCTGCTCGTTTGCTCCAGAGTGCAGCATTTTTTGGAGAGACGCTCTGTCTCTAGACTGGAAGGGCAGATTCGTCTATGCCTTCCCTCCGATCTCCTTGATTCCGAGGGTCTTACAGAAACTCAGCTCAGAAGGAGCTCGCATGATCCTAATCGCTCCTTTCTGGCCCAGGCAAGTTTGGTTCTCTCTTCTACAACAATATTCAGAGGAACCTCCGCTTCCTCTTCCTCTGTCACATCTTTTGCTGACCCAGGATCAGGGGACCCTGGTCCATCCAGGCCTCAAGTCCCTTCAGTTGCACGTGTGTTTCCTGTAGATGTAGCTCGAGCCCGACTCGGGGTTTCCCCACTGGTGGCTGAGATTCTGGTAGAGGCCAGAAAGCCCTCCACTAGGTCTGCCTATGCCATGAAATGGAAATGGTTCTCTATTTGGGCCGCTTCAAAAGATTTTGAGCCATTCTCTTGCTCTGTTGGGCGGCTTTTGGATTACTTGCAACATATCTTTGATCTGAGTCTCAGTCATTCCTCTCTGAAGGTTCACATGGCTGCCATCTCGGTTTACCATGTTCCATATGGGGAAAGGACTTTTGGGAAGCTGGAAGTCTCCAAGACTTTTCTTAGAGGGGTCCTCCACTTGAGACACCCAATTCAGATTCCTGCCCCTCCTTGGGATTTGTATTTTATCCTTGAGAAGTTTACTCTGCCTCCTTCGAGCCGGCAGCCTCAGCAGACCTAAAGTTCCTTTCATGGAAGACGCTCTTCCTTGTGGCCATTACTTCTGCTCGAAGGATTTCCGAGCTCCAGGACCTCATGTGCAAAATCCCATATTTGATTTTTCACAAGGAACGTGTGGCTCTGCATACCAACCCTAAGTTTCTCCCCAAGGTGGTAGCGAAATCTATGCTGAATCAATCCATGGAACTACCTGCTTTCTTTATGCAGCACTCCAATCAAGGGAAGTACCTCTTGCATACTTTGGATGTTTACCGAATTCTGAGATACTACACCACCAGGATGAAGGATCTCAGAAAGACCAATCAACTGTTTGTCTCTTTTGCTCATAAAAGAGAAGGCAATGCTATTTCTAAGCAATGCCTATCTACTGTAAATGGTTGGCTCATTGTATCACTTTCTGTTATGACAAGTACAACAAGACCCTGCTGGGTCAAGTCAGAGGCCACTCCACCAGAAGGGTCGCTGCCTCTGCTGCTTGTATCAAGATTGTGTCAGCGGCAGACATCTGTGCAGTTGCAACTTGGACTTCTGTCCATACCTTTTCGAAGCATTACAGTTTGGACATTTCCTCTCGCCGTAGAGTGGGCTTTGGGTTGGCTGTTCTGCAAGGTTTTCCTTCCTAAGACCTTCACAGCCAGAGGGTCTACTTTTGGGTAGTTTCCTCCTCCCGTTTGCTTCTTCTTGTTCCAGACTGCTTGGGACTCAGCCCTATTTGTAATTACTTACTGCAAGAGCCCTCTCAAAGTAAGATAGTACAGTTACGTAAGAACTTACTGTAACAGTAGATCTTGAGAGGCTCTTGCAGTAAATAACTCTTCCCGCCCTCCATCCCCTAAGCTTTTCAGCTCCTTTTCCAGGGAAGGAAACATCCGCTTCTCTCTCGTCTCGCCTTTTTGGCCTTTGGCAGGAAAGAACTGGAAGGCAGGCGTGGGACCGCCCCTTTATACTGATGTCACCTGACGTCGGTCACCTGATGTGAGGGCAGTCCCCCGCCAGAGACTGCTAGCTAGAAGTTTTTCCATGGGGTCCTGACGTCTGCCGGCTTCAGTCCTATTTGCAATTACCTACTGCAAGAGCCTCTCTCTCAAATCTACTGTTATGGTAAGTTCTTACGTAACTGTACTTTAAGTAGGTAGGGAAATGGGCAGACTAGGTGGGCCAGACAGTCCTTATCTACTGTCAAATCCGTGTTTCTATGTTTCTACACTATTTTTGTCACACGGATTATACTATGCTATAATCTGCGCGACATATTCACCGGGTACCCTCCAGATGGGGTCTCACCTGTGATCTGTAGAGAGGTAGTATTACCTCTTTCTTCCTGCTATCAAAATCCCTTCCAATACATCCCAGCATTTTGGTTGCCTTTCTGTAGGCCTTGCTGCATTGGCTAGTTTGTTTTAGGGATTCGCTTATGATGAGTCCCCAAGTTCCTTTCCACTTGAGTAGAGGCTAGCTTAACCCTTTCCATCCATTATTCTTTCCTGGGGTTCTTTTTTTTTTAATTTACTCTCCTTCTCGCCACATCAGTCACCATTCTTTGGGGAGCCATAGGCTGTGTCTCCTCCTAGCTCTGCCCCAGGTAACTCCTCAGGAACACCGGTGGACCTGCCACCATCCTGCATTGGTGTACCCTCTGGGCTGGGAGGGAAGGAACCCCGGGTTGTCCCTCCCCCCACAGTCCATAAGTGTGTGTCAGGCAGTCCATCTGGCCCTCAGGGAGCCTGATTAAGGAGTCTGGAGCAGCTGGGTTCCATCTGCCGGCAGCCGATGCAGAATTTTTCCTGCTTTTTCTGCTCCCTGTTTTGAGGGGGCTGGCACTTGAGGGGCTCCAAGGAAGCAGGGCATGTTGAGACATGCCAACACTCCAGATCCCGGCCAGTGCTCTCCCCTCCTGAGCTTCTGCAGTCTCACTGCACCACCACCCATGGTCACCCAAGTGGCAGTAAAGTGGCGGGACTCTCAGCCCACCCTTCCTGGAGGAGGAGAGCATCACACGGGCACTCAGTCCTCCTCCCCGGCCGGCCCTCCTACAACCCGAGTTCGCTTCTGACCCTGGGTCGCTGGTGTCGCAAGAGATAGTGCTACCTCTGCCCTGGCAGGCTGGCCCCCTTTTCTGAGGTTCTTAATCGCTATGTGCATCACTTGCACTTTTTGACATTGAATTTCAACAGCCAGATCTTTGACCACCTCTCTAACCTTTGCAAGTCACTGCAACTCACTTACCCTCCTTGCTGTCTACCCTCCCACAGTGTTTAGTGTCATCTGTGAAGAGACGTATCTTATCCTGAATTTTGCAAGTCTTTTTGATTTCAGAGGTTCTTTTTATTTGTTGCTTAGACAAGATACACATACATCATTAAATTTCATAGTACGTGACACAGAAGTTATAAGCATAAAAGTCATTTAAACAACATTTTTCCAGCATGACATCTGTTTACGCCTCTTAACTGTCCAGTTGTCCCTACTTAGGTGTGCCATTCTCTTTTACCTGTGTGGGGGAGCAAAAGAAAGCTTGCAGAATCTTTAGTATTCTGCGTATCATATGTTATACTATTTGGCCCTTTTCTTCTACAAATCCTTCTGTATCCCCTTGGAATAACAGATCTTTTTGTTTCCAATTAGTGTCCTGCCCCAGTCCACCCAGTAAATTTGGACTTACAGGTCTTATTTATGAATGTTAGGCATTCAAAAGATTTGAATGATTCATTATTATTTAATGTACCTAATTTATGTGAATCCTGACCCCACCCACTGATGAAGACTTTGAGTGAGTCGAAGTGCCAGGGTGCCAGACTACACACTATCAGCTGATAATATCAAGTTGTTTCAGTCTTTACCACCTATTACTTTGACTGCCTCTTTTGTTGAACTGTGTTTTTTGACTAACTGATATATTAATACCATTCCTAATTATCATTACTGCATTATTTAGTCCATTATTGAAGTACCATCAACTCTCTCTTGCAGCAGTCCGAGTTGAAAGGGACCTGCCCTTGCATAGAATTTAAAGGGGCAAACAGTGGAATGAAACAATAAGCACAAAAGGTATATGTTTTCTGTGCCTACCCCACCACCCAAGGTTCAAGGCGACAGGTTATTCTCTTAAGTATCTACTTCGCCTGTCAAAAACAAACATGCAAAAAGGCAGTAATAAGAATAAAGTAATACAGGGTCCCTTCCTCCTTTCTTAAGTTGAAAAATCTAGCAGATTCAGGAGTTTTCCCTGTTGAAAAATGATTTATGTTTGGTCCTCATGTTCTCCTGGTGGGTGATAGCTTGGTAGGGGATTGCCTACTGACATCCATTTTGGGAATACTCTAGGCTCTTGCCCAGTTATAAACTGTAGGTTTTATGGAGCTCTCACCTGAGGAAGGCTGGGAAGAAGAAGGGTAGTATTTCCTGCCTAGAGAAATGTTCACATTTCTGTGTTATAAATTCTAAGAATTAAGTTTGGCATGCCTATGTATCAGTGTAGTTTATTTCTTTCTTTTGTATGTGTATATGTTATGGAAACCTGAAAATGAAGTTAAGTACATGGGGCCAGATGGGGTGCACCCCAGGGTCCTTAAAGAACTAAGAGAGGTGGTGGCTGAACCTCTGGCTATCCTGTTTAGCTGATCACTGGAAACAGGGAGGTACCCAAAGACTGGAGGACTGCAGATGTAGTCCCTTATACAAAAGCGGGAACAAAGAGGAAGCAGGAACTACAGACCAGTCAGCCTCACCTCGGTAGTGGGGAAGATCATGGAAGCACTACTGAAGGAGAGATTGGTGGAACATCTGGTTGTCAATGGACTACAGGACCCAAAGGCAGCATGGTTTCCCAGGGGAGGTCAAGTCAGACCAACCTCGTTGAATTTTTGACTGGGTGACTAGAGAGGTGGATCAGGGAGGGCAGTGGACATGGCCTATCTGGACTTCAACAAGGCCTTTGACACTGTGCCACATAGAAGACTATTACACAAACTGGGGAATATGGGTGTGGGCAGGACAGTAGTGTGGTGGGTAGGTAACTGGCTGGGTGGCAGGACACAGAGGGTGGTGGTAAATGGCTGTCATTCCACAGAGGAAGAGTGACCAGTGGGGTACCACAGGGATCAGTGCTGGGACGGTCCTATTCAACATCTTCATTAGTGACATTGCACAGGACCTAGAAGGCAGAATTTCACTGTTCGCTGATGACACAAAGCTCTGTAACAGAGTAGACACACCAGAGGGTATAGACAGAATGAGAAGGGACCTGCAGAAACTTGAAGAATGGTCAGGGGTTTGGCAGTTGAAATTCAATGCAAAGAGTGCAAGATAATGCATATGGGGCACAAAACCCTGGCACAATATATCAGTTGGGGGTGAGGATATAGCATGCACCAAGCAGGAAGGGATCTTGGGGTTATCATCTCTGATGACCTCAAGGCAGGAAACAGTGTGACAAGGCAGCAGGTAAAGCAAATAGGATGCTGGGATGTATAGGCAGGGGCATCACCAGCAGGAAAAGGGAGGTCATAATTCTGCTATACAAGACACTAGTGAGGCCCCACCTGGAGTACAGTGTACAGTTCTGGAGACCATACCTACGTGAGGACATAGACAGGGTGGAGAGGGTTCAGAGGAGGGCAACAAAGATGGTGCATGGATTGCATCACAAGTCCTGTGAAGACAGGTTGAAGGAACTGAACATGTACTCCCTGGAGGAGAGGAGGGAGAGAGGGGATATGATAGAGACATACAAGTATCTCACAGAGGGAGGAACAGGGTGCAGGAATACACTATTTTTAAGCGAAAAAGATGTTCCAGGACTAGAGGGCATGGGATGAAGTTGGAGGGAGGACGATTCAGAGGAAACATGAGGAAGAATTTCTTCACAGAACGGGTGGTGGACAAGTGGAACACCCTGCCAGAGGAAGTGGTGGGGGCTGAGACAATCACGGGATTTAAGAATGCATGGGATAGACATAAAGGAATTCTGGAGGTCAGGGGTAAGGGGCAACAGACTTCTAGGAAAACATAAACTGAATTTACAAGCTCAAATGGGCAGACTGGGTGGGCCATAGGCCCTTATCTGCCGACACTATGTATCTATGTATCATGTGACTAAAACTGACCATAAAAAGAGGTTGACTGAGCCTAAGTTAGGAAGTTGTGAGCTGAGCACTGGACTTAAAGGAAGCAGTCTCTTGACTTGTAGTAGGAAAACTGCCCTGCATTTCACCTGAAACCGGGGTTGATAGCCGGTGCTAGAACAGTCTCAGAGAATCTGGCTAGTGGCAAGGCTACCAGAGGCTAATGGAAGAGATCATTGCTACACAGGTGAGTGGTCATTCTGGCAAGGGTGCACAGGCAGATGCCAGATGGGCTGAAGGGAGGTGGCAGCGGATGTTAAATGACTGGGTCTGCCACTCCAGGCTGAATTGCGGCATTGCTTAAGGTGCAGGGACCAACCTCAGAGCTTCGTCCGTGCAAATGAAGTCTTTGCAGATGGGGGAGCTGACACCCCCATAAAGCTGTGTTTCCCACTGCAGTAGGCCATTCTGTCCTGACCAACTATGCAAGCACAGAAAATCTGTTTTATGAACTTTAAGTTATATTTATCAAATCTTGTCAGTTTGTCAATAAATTAGACTGTCCTACAGAGCATTTTAACCTGAATTCTTGCCTGTTTCATCTTACTCCAATGCCCCCCTCCCACAGGTGGGGCTGGGAGGTGTCAGTGGCAGGCTGAGTGCTGGACAGCCACAGAACTAGAAATAAAGAAGAAAACACTATGCTCCTTTTCCTTTACAGTTCCTTTTGACTGGATGCTATTCTAGAGCTCTGGCCATTAGCCGGTCCATTGGCACAGTAGCAGCGTTACTTCTTGTGATGCCAATAAACAGTGTTCAGGAATGAGTGTGTGTCATCGCCAGTCACCCGAGGGAGGAAAGATTGAGCATCCCGAATACTGCTACTCCTCTGGAAGGGGGGCTGCTGCTTCTGCTGCATGACAGCTACCTGCCGGATACCAGCTGGGGACAGAGCAGGAACACAAGGGAGGGGAGTGGTAGCTGCAGGATGCCCAGCATGCATTGCACACATCATTGCTCGCCAGAAAAAAACAGACGAAGGAGGAAAAAGCCAGGGCCACCCTATACCTACACCCCCAACCCTCACCACCCACCCCCACTGCAGGCTCTTGCACAACCAGCGCAGCAGATTTTCCATCACTTTATAGTCCTGGGTAGTGGCTGATAACCAATAAGGCCATGAGAAAGTTGATGATGGGGCTGGGGGGGTGTATTGTTCAACAGAACTGTGGAGTGAGAAAGAGTTCTTTGGAAAAAAAAAGAGCTGTGGTCATAATGCAACCACACAGTCAGTTTCATAGCAACAAATTGTGATGTCGTAAGATTAGGACCTTAGAGCCTGAATAGCATCAGGTCAGAACTGAGTTGTAATGTACAAGAGTTATGTTTTCGTGCATGTATCCTTTTTAATGAAGAAAATAGTTGGAAATACAGTTTTATCTGGAAATGTTGGGAAAATGTAGTCTGCACAGCTAACATTGATTCTTCACCTGGTGACCAGGGCCACTCTTTAAGAGCCCAGTACTTTGTGCTTTTTTATGCACTCTGCTTTTAACTTTGAGGTTTAGTACTTAATTTTATTCGTAACATGGCAAAAGTAGGCAGGGCAAAAACAGGAGCACTCATTAGAGGAAAAGGCATCACATATCATAGTTTGGAGACAGCATTAATTTTACAATAATGCCATCTCCAAACTGAACTACCGATGTGTGCCACACACACACAAAGAAAAGCAGTTCTAAAATATTACATAGAAACATAGACTTTGATGGCAGATAAGGATCGCTTGGCCCACCTAGCCTGCCCATTTCCCTACCTACAGGATAAGCTGCAGATCCTAGTTAACCAACAGCCTATTTCTTTCTACCCCCCATAAGAACTGCCTTATGTCCATCCCATGCATTTTTGAATTTTCCCAGTTTTAGACCCCTTAACCTCCTCAGGAAGGCTGTTCCATGTGTCCACCACCCTCTCTGTGAAAAAATACTTTCTCACATTGCCCTTGAGCCGTCCCCCCATTATCTTTAAATTGTGTCCCCTTGTTCTTGCACATCTCTTTTTCTGAAAGATGCTACCCTCTTGGACTTTGTTGATGCCACTGAGGTACATAAAAGTTTCTGTCATGTCTCCCCCCCCTTTCCTCAAGGGTATACATATTAAGCTCCTTTAGTCTCTCCTCGTATGGCTTCTCTTGCAGACCCTGCACCATTTTAGTTGCCCTCCTCTGGACTGCCTCCATCCTGTCTATGTCCTTGGGAGATGGGGTCTCCAGAACTGGACGCAGTACTCCAGATGGGGTCTCACCAACTGTCTGTACAGAGGGATAACAACTTCCTGTTTTCTGCTGGTGATGCCTCTCCCTATACATCCCAGTATCCTCCAGCCCTCCTTACTGCCTTCTCATTGCTAGCTGACCTTAAGGTAATCTGATATGATTTTTCCCAGGTCCCTTTCCAATTCTGTTGTTGTTACTACCCCTCCCCCTATGTAATCTTCCCTGGGGTTGTTTCCCAGGTGCATTATTTGCACTTCTTTGCATTGAACCAAGCTGCCACACTTCTGAACATTCCTCCAACCTTGCCAAGTCCTTCTCATCCTTTTCATGCCTCCTTGTGTATCAACCCTGTTGCAGATCTTTGTATCATCTGCAAAGAGGCATACTTTTCCTTCCGGTCCCTCTGCAATGTTATAAAGACATTAAAAAGGACTGGACCCAGAACTGAACCCTGTGGTACCCCACTAGTAACTCCTCTTTCTTCAGAGTGGACTCCATTTACAATTACCTTCTGTGTCCTGTTGTCCAGCCAATGTTTTACCCAGGCTATCACCCTGAGACTGACTCCCAGGCTGGTTAATTTGATTATTAATCTTTTGTGTGGGACTGTGTCAAATGCCTTGCTAAAATCTAGGTACGCCATGTCCACAGCCCCTCCCTGATCTACTACTTTGGTCACCCAGTCAAAGAAATCAAATAGATTCGTCTGACATGACCTTCCCGCTGTGAACCCATGCTGCCTTGGGTCCTGTGCCCCACTTTCCTTTAGGTACTCAACAATTCTTTCCTTCAGAAGTGATTCCATCATTTTCCCTACCACGGAGGTCAAACTGACAGGTCTGTAGTTTCCTGCCTCTGTCTTGCTCCCACTTTTGTGAAGGGGAATCACATCTGCCTTCCTCCAGTCCTCAGGTACCACACCATCCTCCCATGATTTGTTAAAAAGGGTAGTCAGTGGTGTCGCTAGTTTTCCCCTGAATTCCGTCAGGCCCCATTGCTTTGTCCACCTTCAGTTTTAGGAGTTCTTTCAAAACCCTTTCTTCTGTGAAAGGACTGGGATTGACCCCCTATCCAGAGTGCTTCTGTTAATTGGATTAGGAACCTCCCCCTCCTCCTCTTTTGTGAATACTGAGCAGAAATATTCATTCAGTATCCTTGCTTTTTCACTGTCCCTTTCTGCCCACCCACCGTCCTTTCTATTCAGCCTCACTATCCCTCCCTTTGTCTTTCTATGCTCCCTGATGTACCTGTAAAAGGTTTTATCCCGCTTCTTAATCGAGTTGGCTGTCTTTTCCTCAGTTTGGGCCTTTGCTTTTCTGACTTCCTTCCCTGCTTCCTTCTGCCTTAGCTGGTACAGTTCTCTATCCTGCTCCTTCTGTGTTTCCTTATACTTCCTAAATGCTATCTTTTTCTCCCTAACTTTCCCCGCCACCTCTTTTGAGAACCATAGTGGCTTTTTCTTTTCTTTTGATTTGTTTATTTGCTTCACACAAAGGCTTGCTGCCTCTGTGATGGCAGTTTTGATGTTTTCCCATTGTTTCTCCACCCCTCCTTCTAGCCTGTTTGCTAGTGCTTGTCTAAGGCACTCTCCCATCTTGTGAAAGTCAGCCCTCCTGAAGTCCAGTACCGTCACATTTGTATGGCTTGACTCTGTAGCTGAGTTTATCATGAACCACACTGTTTGGTGGTCACTTGTTCCCAGATGGCTACCCACTTCTAGATCTGAGATCCTCTCGTTGTCCCCATTTGAGAGTACGAGGTCTAAGATTGCTCCCTCATGAGTGGGTTCCAAAACTAGCTGTCTGAGGCATGCCACCTGTAGGGCATCGAGAATGGCCCTGCTCTTGGATGTGGCTGCAGCAAAGGTGCTCCAGTTAACATCTGGCATATTCAGGTCCCCCATCAACAGTATCTCCCCTTTCTCTGCCATCCTAAGGATGCCTTCTATCATATCCTTGTCCATTTCCTCTCCCTGACATGGGGGTCTATATACAACCGCTGTGTGGATTGTGGTGCCATTTCCAGTTTCTGAGGTGACCCACAGTGCCTCCTCTCCTCCCTGTTTACTCTTTTGTTCCGTTGCTTTTATCCCTTCCCTTACATAGAGAGCTGCTCCTCCCCCTCTTCTACCCTCCCCATCTCTCCTGTAGGTTGTATACCCTGGTATGTTAGCATCCAAGTCATGGTTCTCTGTGTACCATGTTTCTGTGACTGCTACGATATCCAGGCATCCCTCTTCCATCAAGGCCACAAGTTCAGGGAGCTTGTTGCCCAGACTATGGGCATTGGTACTCATTACCCTCCATTTCTTGATGATCTTACCCCTTTTTGCCCCATCCTTGTCCTTATTGCCCTTGTCATTTTATCCATTAACCCCTGCCCTTCTCCTTATCGACATCTCTGTCTTGGTGTTTACCTCACTTACTACCCTGATTTTTGTTTGGGTGGGGGCCAGGATTTCCCTGCTCCTTTCCAGTGCCTCCCCCCTTGGCTAGTTTAAATGCTTGCCAATGAAGCATTTAAACCCATCACCTAGGATCCTGGTTCCCCTCCTGGACAGTTGCAGACCATCACGCCAGTATAGGCCTGCATCACTCCAGGTGGACGCCCAGCCCCAAGGAAGCCAAATCCCTGAGCTCTGCACCAGTTTTTCAACCACTGATTGAATCCCGTGGTGTGGAGCACCCTAGCCTCATCCATGCCATAGATAGTCAGCACCTCCAAGAAGGTTACCGTGTGTGCTACTTGTCTAAGGCCCCTCCCCAACTCCACAAACTCTTCCTGCACTGCTCTGATCCCTTTCTCAGCCAGGTCATTTGTTCCTAGGTGGACAATGACATCTAGTTCCCTCCCCCGTGCAGCTGCTCCAGCGATCCTGAGGATTCGCTCCCTGTCCCTCCAAGCCATGGCACCAGGCAGGCACTTACCTCCTCTCCCCTTCCTCTCAGCTGTTCTACCCTCCTAACAATGGAGTCCCCCACCAGGGGTTGTTTTCTTCCCCTGTGGGGTCCCATGCCACCCTCCTGTGGGTCTCCTTTGTGGAGGTTCTCAGCATCCTCTTTGGTCTGCACTGCGGGTGCCTCCATAGAGGAACCACACTTTGCCAGAACGTCATATGAATTGTGGAGAGGTACAACTGGAGGGATGCACCTCTTTTCCACTACCCTCACCCTCCCTGAGCCCACTGTGGTCCAACCACTCCTCTTTCTTGGCAACCTCTGAGGCAACGGCAGTTGCCCTGGTGGTCCCTGGGTGGGAGAGGAGGTCCCCCAAATCCTGGCCAACTCAGCCTGGAGAAGAGCAACCTCCTCCCTCAGCCCAGAGAGGTGCCTGCAGATGGGACAACACCACATCCTCCAGAACGTCTCCCGGAAGACTGCTGCTCCACAGCCACTGCACTGCACCACTCCCATCATGTCTTATTTCTGGCCCCTTAACTGTTGTTTGGATACTTACTCTTTTCTCTGTTTATTTTTCTCCCTACTTACTTACTGCCTCTGTGCCCTTTAAGCTCCTGATCTTCCTGTTCTGAGACAAGGAGTTCCATATTTCTTAGTAGTCTCCTTATTTGCTCAGAGTCAGACCTCCAGCAGCTTGGGGGGGACAGAGAAACACTCTGTTCCTTCTAGGATGGTGAGTCTTTGTGACTCTGTGATCACTCACTTCCTGCTCCCAAACAGGAAGTTCCTGTTGTCAGTCAAATCCTGTGCCTATAAAAAGTAGAACTGGCTTAGGGTGGAGGGGGAGGAAGAGGGCAATAGTCCCAGTAGAAGTATAGTTATAACAGCAGCTCCTTCTTCCTGGTGTTCTCTGCCTGTTCTCTGGCAGAAGCTATCTAAGGGCAGTTTTAAATCTGGCTTTAACCTGGCTTCCTTCTAGCTAAGCCACTCCCCTACTTCACAGCTCTTTCTACACATAAGTTAACTGCACACATAACAATTCCTTCAGTCACCTGATACAAACACCTAGATAACTGCACAGATAACAATTCACTTCAGCCAACTCAGACAAAGCACACTAACTTTTTTGTTTGTTTTGTTTTTACCTTAAATTGAAGGTCCCAGTAGTAGAGTTCTAGTTCTTTAGTCCCAGTAGAGAAGTATAGTTATAACAGCAGCTCCTTCTTCCTGGTGTTCTCTGCCTATTGGCGGAGAACCAGCAGAATGGAAGACCTTACCTGTCCTACCTACCCAGCAGATTCTCCGACACCGTGAGGTGGAAGGCAGTAGCGAAACCAGCAGAAAAACCTCACCAGCTGACACACCAGCAAAGCAATCGGGAACAGTAGAAATGTCGAAACCATGCACCTGTATGTGAGTAATCGTCGGTATTACAGTAAAATGTTAGTATGGAATGCATATAAATTTGAAGTGGCAATAAAATAATGGTTCTCCCAGTCAGAGAATGGTGTCTGTAAGGTCGCGGGCTATACTGGAGCAGTAAAACCAGCACATTACGCACATCGGCAAATATGTAAAGCATCTTCTACAGATTGTGCATGGCACATCGCAACAGCAACAGAATCAACAAAGTTAGACCTCCTAAGAAGTCTACTGAAATAACCACCATTAGAAATCTTAAAAGAACTGTACAGAAACTTCTAGCGATATTCAATAGTAGCAGATGTCTGCTGTGTTATGCACAACATCAGTTGTTGAATAAATGTATATAGCTGGATCAAAAGTGCATTGAACATAATAAGCTGAATGTTCTCCTCATGTGAGTCAAGCAATACACATAACATCTTTGAAACATTATAGAATATATCACCATGTTACAGAGCATTAAGCCACTCTGGAAGAGTGGCATCTAATAGGGAGTAATGCATGGTTGGGCTGTTTAGGCGCAAGGCAGAACCCTCCCAACCATGCTTTAATTCTAATAGATGCCACCTCACAGGCTTAATGCTTACATCAACCCTAAATTACATTTACTTGCTGTTTGCTCAACCATAGTCTAATTTAAGCAGAGAGAGGCGGGTGTCCCCGGCTCTCTCCAGACCCACCCTCGAAAACAGCAAGGGTCTGGGTCTCAGACCTCGTCTTGGTCCAGCCGATCCCGCCGACATTGGCGGTCTCAGTCTCGGCACTGAGCAAAGCGTCGAAGCCTCTCGTCCTCATCTTCCTCCTCAGAAGAGGAGAAGCTTCGGCGCAAATTGCGTCGACACTACGAGGACTTAATGTGGCAGCAGCTCCTTCTGTCCAGGAACAAGCCAACACCGTTGTCTTCCCTGGCCATTAAGTGGCTGTCACCCAAAAGGCAGAAACAACCCCTCGCGGTGGTCAAAGTGCCCAAGCCTGGGCCGGTCGCTTGGCTAAAACCAGCTGCCCCACCAATTGTGGTGAAACCTCCGCCTCCACAACTGAAATCAGGGGCTTCGACCAAGGACTCTCGGTCGGGTCAGGGGTCTGCCCACCGGTTGTTGGTCACCCTCACTCCCGACCGTCCTTTGCAGGTGGAGGGTGGCTCTAGGTCCCAGGCAGCTCTTGGCAGACTTCTCAGAGTCTGCGACAACTCCTTCCTGTTTTCCAGGCCCTTGACCTGGAGTTCTCCGGGGGCAGATCGATGGACAAGAGCCCATCATCGTTCCTGGGTCTGCTTGGCTCATCTCGGAGTCTACCAGGATGCAGCTTGAGCCCGTGTCAAGCGGGCCAAGTATCCCCTCATGGAGATACTGGACGAGGTGATTCTCCCACAGAGGCCTTTCCAGTGGCTGGAAGCCATTGGTGGCCCAGCCTCGGAGCTTTGGCAGCGGCCGCTTCCTGTCCATCGCCTCGGCCAGGATGGCCAGGAAGTATCTCGGTCCCTACCGCTCTTTGTCCAGTTTTCAGAACACTCCTCTGCGGAGGGTTGGTCACTGATAGCGTTTTCCGGTGCTCGGGAGCGCTGGGGATGTGGATAAGCCCCGACTAGGAGTCCAAAAAGCTGGACTATGCCGGGCGCAAGGTGTACGCTGTGTCCTCCCTCGGCCTTCGTCAGGCCAGCTGGGCCGTACTGATGGCGCACTTCTCCCACGCCCTCATGGGCTCCCTGAATGAGGTGATCCCTCATCTCCTGGCCAACCTGCAGACTACGGTCAAGCAGGTGCGGGATCAGAGAAGGGTAATGGTGAAACAGTAGCTCCAAATGGCTCTAGACATCGGAGACTCCTGTGCCCGATCAGTAGCGGCCGCAGTGGCCATGCGCCGCAGAGCGTGGCTGAGGATATCCACCTTTACGGCAGATACCCAGCACAAATAGGTGGACATCCCCTTCTTGGGGACTGACCTGTTCGGCCCTGGAGTGGAAGGCCACCTCCAGAGGATCGAAATGTCCAATACCACCTTGGACTCAGTCACGTCCGCTCAGAAGGACAAGGGCTGTCGTCAGCAACATAAGTTCTTTCACCTTCTGCCCCTGCGGCACGTCCGGCCCAGCAACACCAGCATCAGGCCAGCAGGCTCGCGGTTGGCACCCCAAAGCCAAGCCTGCAACAGGAAGGAGGGAGAAAAAGGCCCAAGAGGTCCCTTGGCCGGTCCTTCCTCCAAGCCTGCCCAGTGATGGGTTGAGGGGTGTCGCCTCCAGCCTCGTCGTTCCCCCCCCATGGAGGGATGGCTCTGCCACTTCCTTTCCGCCTGGTCCGCTATCACCATGGACCACTGGGTGTTGGAGGTGGTAGGAAAGTGTCTGCATCTGGAGTTCAAGCAGGCCCTGCCCTTCCGAGCCGTCGCCCCACGGGGGGCTGTGGGGTCTGCAGCCTCTCATCGGCTCACCGAGCAAACATTGCCCTGCTCCTCAAAGGAGGTGATCAGGAAGGTGGCGGATCCTCCACCAAACCCAGGGTTTTGTGTCCAGGTACTTCCTGGTCCCGAAACGGATGGGGGGCTGGCAGCCCATTCTAGACCTGCACGACCTGAACAGGTTCCTAAGGTCTCGAACCTTCAGGATGGTCACTCTGGCTCAGATCATTCCATCCTTGGAACGAGGCGTGTGGTTCTGTTCTCTGGACCTCCAGGATTCGTTCTTTCATGTCCCAATCCATCTGTCCCACCAGCGATTCCTCCTCTTCAGAGCAGAGGGGTCCCTCTACGAGTTCTGGGCCATGCCCTTCGGCCTTTCTCCTAGCTCCCAGGGTCTTCACCAAATGCATGGCAGTGGTGACAGCATTCCCTCGTCGCCCGAAGGGTCCGGGTGTACCCTACCTGGACGACTGGCTGATTGAGCCTCCTCCAGAATGGAGGTGGAGCAGATCCAGGAATCTGGCCCTCAGGTTTGCTCTCAAGTTGGCCTCCTTATCAAGCGAGGCCAAGTTGGAACTCGTGCCAAAGCAGGTGATCCAATTCATCGGGTGGAGCTTGACTCTCTGCGAGCCAGAGCACAGCTCCCGGCGGACAGGGCCGAGGTTCTTTCCTCCTTTGCCCAATCATTTCAGGTTGGGCAATTGCACCCTACCCGGGACTTCCTGCGCCTCCTGGGCCTCATGGCAGCCTAAACCAGCGTGGTCCATTGGGCCCGTTGGCACATGCGTCCCCTACAATGGGGACTGGCCTGTCAATGGTCACAGTGCTTCGATCCTTTGGATCAGCTAGTGACAGTGACCCAGGAGATGTGGAACGCTCTCCAGTGGTGGACTGTTCCAGCTGATCTGCAGGAGGGCATCCCGTTTGTCCGCCCCGAGACGACAGTCTGTCTATCGACCAATGCCTCTCTGATGGGTTGGGGTGCCCATCTGGGGGAGCACAGAGCGCACGGCCTCTGGTCCCCTCGGGAGTCCTGATGCCACATCAACCTGCTGGAGCTTCAAGCGGTTCATCTAGCCCTCACCGCCTTCGCTCCGTTTATGCAGGGGTCCAAGTGAGTGCGGACAATACCACGACCATGTGCTACCCTGAACTGCCAGGGGCGGGGCGTGCTCCATGCCTCTGTGCAGGGAAGCTCTCCGCATTTGGTCTCCTGGTGCACAGCCTGGAGGCGGATCTCCTTGCCATCCATGTGAGGAGCCTCCAACATTCTGGCGATGCCCTAAGCCGGATAGGAGCTACATCCACAGTGGTCTCTCCTGCGGAGGTAGTACAAAATCTGTTCTCCCTGGGGCATGCCTCAGGTGGACCTGTTTGCCTCAGGAGAATGCGAAGCTGAGAGCTGTTCCATGCCCACCCCTCAGCAGGGCTTACTGCAGGGATTCCTTCTCAAGGCCGTGGACCCCGGGCCTCTTCTACGCCTTTCCCCCATTTCCCTTGATCCACAAGGTGCTTCTCATGGCGAGGAGGGACAAGGCGCAGGTGATTCTGGTAGCCCCAGACTGGCCCTGCCAGTTCTGGTATCCAGATCTCCTCAGTCTCAGCTCCCCAGGCTCCCGAGGCGGCTTCCAGCCCGCCCGGACCTGATCTCAGTCAATCAGGGGAAGGTATTCCATCCGGACCTTCAATCCCTGCACCTGACGGCCTGGTTCCTGAGCGGCTAGAGTTCCAGGCTTGGGTCTTTCCGACGAGGTCCTCAACGTCGTTGAGGCTTCCCGAAAGGAGTCGACCAGAAAATGCTACGCCTTTAAATGGAAGAGATTCTCCATTTGGTGTCAGGGTAAGGGCCTGGACCCTTCCTCCTGTTCCTCGTCAAGCATTCTGGACTACCTGTGGTCCCTTTCTCAGCTTGGGCTTCGGTCGATGACCCTTAAGGTGCACGTGGCAGCCATCTCTGCTTACTGGGCGCAGGCCGGGAAGCAGTCGGTGGCACAGGAGAAGGTGGTCGGGTGCTTTTTCCAAGGCCTTGATCACATATCCCATCCGGTGCGAGAACTGCTGGTATTGGCTAAGCTCATGGGCAAGCCATTCGAACCGATGCACAGGTGTGACATCTCTCACCTGTCGTGGAAGACCGCCTTCTTGGCGGCTATCACGTCAACCAGAAGGATGGAGAGCTCCAGGCGCTTTCCATCGAGTCTCCTTATCTGGTCTTCCACAGGGACAAGGTTGTCCTGCACCCCCACTCAAAATTCCTTCCGAAGGTGGTGTCGGACTTTCACCTTAACCAGGTGTTGACTCTGCCAGTGTTCTACCCCAATCCCACCTCGGAGGCCGAATATAGGCTCCATACTTTGGACCCTAGAAGAGTGCTCGCTTATTACAAGGGCCAGACGGCTGAGATTCGGGGAGAAGGTTACGCAGCTGTTTGTCACCTCGCTGAAACGCACCTGGCAGACCTGCAGTCAAGCGGACAATAGGCAGGTGGGTCACCTCCTGCAAAGATCCTGCTATAGGTTGGTGAGCATAGAGCCTTCCAGAGGATAAGAACTCATTCTACCCACGCCATACTGCTGCATTGGTGGCTGCTTCCAGGGGCGTCCCTATCAGAAAATCTGCAGGACTGCTACCTGAAGTCAGCACACCTTCATTACCACTACCACATCGACATTGAGTCACGCGGGATGCTGGTTTGGGGCCTCTGGTTCTCAGTCATTATTCTCTAAGTAGGGGTTGTGCCTGCCTCCCTCCCCGGAGAACTGCTAGGAGTCTGCCAGACAGTGTGGATGAACAGCATATATATGTCCCTAGAAATACAGGTTACTCCTGCAACTAGGAGTTCTAGGAATGGTATATGTTCATCCACCCGACCCACCAGACCTCCCTGGCTTCGACGCACAACCTGGCTTCCAGCGGGCTAGATCTGGTGTCATGGGGTGGAGCCGAAAGTTTTACTACCCCGGGTGGGTGGGAGGAGCCAGCTTGAAGACCTTCCGGCAAGATTTAAAGCGGCAAGGAACCTGCCAGACAGTGTGGATGAACAACATTTACCATTTCTAGAACTCCTGTTACAGGTGAGTAACCTGTATTTCCTGGGTGCTCCAGCTGATTGCAGAAGGACACTCAATAGAGTTTCTTTGGAAACCCCCTTGAAACCCCTCCCCAAGGTCATCTTACTCTCAGGAGCATCTTCTTCTGGTTCAGGGAGAAAATTCGGCACTCCGAGCCCGTCCCGCTTCCTCTTTAGGGAACGTCTTACTATTCACACTTCTTCCTGGTCCCGAAGAAGTCTGGATTTAAGGCCAATTTTCGACCTCAGTTCCCTGAACTTGTTCGTGGAGTACAAGAGGTTCAGGATGCTCTCCCTTCAGGGCCTCCTGCCCCTTCTTCGACCGGGACAGTGGCTGTGCGCTCTGGATATGCAGGATACTTACCTGCACATCCCTATCTGCCCTTCCCACTGCAAATACCTGCATTTTGCGTTCCAAGGGGACCACTACCAGTTCAAGGCACTCCCATTTGGTCTTTCTTCGGCACCCCGGGTGTTCACCAAATGCCTTTCAGTGGTAATGGGCCTACCTACATACCCAGGGGGTGCAGCTTTTCCCGTAGCTGGCGGCCCTGTCCAGGGAGGAACTCCTGCGCTTCCTTTCACTTACGCAGGGGTTTTTTACCCGCCTGGGTATTACCATCAACCACTCCAAGTCACACTTGATCCCATCCCAGAGGCTCCAGTTCATCGGAGCGATCCTGGACACGACCTCCGGCGAGGCCTTCCTGCCACTGGACAGGGCGGCCACACTCCAAGCATAGGTCAGCATGTTGTCCGGCTGCAGGCGGACCAGCGCCAGATGGGTCGCCGCCTCTTGGGCTCATAATGACTTCATTCAGTCCCTGTGCTCCACATGAGGATCTCTCAGTGGACGCTTTTGGTCTCAGTGGGATCAGTTGGTGGATGACCTAGATCAGCTAGTTTTGGTCTCCATTCCTATGGCTCGGGACTTGCAGTGGTGGATGGTTCAGGAGAAACTTTGCTGGGGAGTTCCCTTCTGTCTTTCTCCCCCCTCCCAGACGCTGACTATGGACACCTCGGGCGAGGGTTGGGGAGCCCATCTCGGGCCTCACAGGACCCAGGGCTTCTGGTCCAAGCTCAAGAAATCTCTTCATATCAGTGTGCTCGAGCCTCGGGCAATGTTGTACAATGTACAGGCTTTGCATCTGCTTCCCGGTCACTTGGCTGTACAGACAGACAATATGTGTGTAGTCTGGTACATCAGCAAGCAGGGAGGAACTCGTCCTACCCTCTCTTGCAGGAGGCGACTGAGTTTGGGGTTGGGCAATGCAGCACAACCTTCACCTCACGGCGATTCATGTCCGGGGGTCGAGAACACCTTGGCAGACAGACTCAGTCGGTTGTCTGCTCAAGCTCCTGAGTGGGAACTGGATCAGGGGGTTGCAGATGATATCTTCCTACATTGGGGAACACCACAGGTCGACCGTTTATCCCCCTCAAAACACAAAACTTCCCGACTTCTTCTCACTCGCTCCAGGGCGCGGTATTTTTTGGAGAGACATTCTGTCTGTCGATTGGAAGGGCAGATTCATCTGTGCTCCCCCCCCCACCCCCGATTCCATTGATTCCTTAGGGTCTTACAGAAACTCAGTTCAGAAGGAGCTTGAATGATTCTGATCGCTCTTTTCTGGCCCAGGCAAGTTTGGTTCTCTCTTCTGCAACAGTACTCAGAGGACCCTCGTCTTCCTCTTCCTCTTCCTCTGTCACAACTTTTGCTGACCCAGGATCAGGGACCCTGGTCCATCCAGGCCTAAAGTCCTTCAGTTGCAGCGTGGCTCCTGCAGGCGTGGCTCAGGCCTGATTCGGTCCCCCCCCAGTAGCTAAGATCGTGGTGGAGGCCAGGAAACCCTCCACCAGATCAACTTGTTGCTGTGAAATGGAAACAGTTCACTATTTGGGCGCCTCAAAGATTTTCGAGCCTTTCGTGCTCTGTTGGGCTTCTGGATTACCTTCGATACCTCTTTGATCTGAATCTCAGTCATTCATCCTGAAAGGTGCACATGGCGGCTATTCTGACCTACCACGCCCTTTGCGGACAGGACGTTTGCTCAGCTGGAGGTCTGCAAGACTTTTCTTAGAGGGGTCCTCCACTTGCAGCCCCCTATCCAGGTCCCTGCCCCTCCTTGGGATCTGAATTTTATTCTGGAGAAGCTTACTCTGCCTCCTTTCGAGCTGGCAGCCTTAGCAGATATAAAGTGCCTCTCTTGGAAAACTCTCTTCCTAGTGGCCATTACTTCCGCCCAAAGGATATCCGAGCTCCAGGCCCTGATGTGTGAAATCCCATATCTGATTTTTCACAAGGAACGTGTGGCTCTGCGTACCAACCCTAAGTTTCTCCCTAAGGTGGTAGCGGAATCTCACGGAATCGATCCATAGAGTTGCCTGCCTTTTTATACAGCACTCTAATCATGGAGAGTACCTCCTGCATACTTTGGATGTCCACGAGTTTGAGATACTACACCATCAGGACGAAGGATCTCAGAAAGACTGATCAACTGTTTGTCTCTTTGCTCCCTAAACGAGAAGGCAATGCCATTTCAAGCAATGCCTATCTAAATGGTTGGCTCACTGTATCACTTTCTGTTATGACAAGTACAACAAGACCCTGCCGGGTCAGGTCAGAAACCACTCCACTAGAGGGATCGCTGCCTCTGCTGACTTGTTTCAAGAGAATGTGTCCATTGGTCACATCTGTGGGAGCCGCCACCTGTACTTCTGTCCATACCTTTACAAAGCATTACAATTTGGACATTGCCTCTCGCCATAGAGCAGGCTTTGGGTTGGCTGTTCTGCAAGGTCTCCTTTCCTAGGACCGTCACAGCCAGAGGGTCTACTCCTGAGTAGCTTTCCTCCTCCCGTGTGCTTCTCCTTGCTCCAGACTGCTTGGGACTCAGTCTTATATGTAATTACCTACTGCAAGAACCCTCTCGAAGTAAGATAGTACAGTTCGTAGAACTTACTGTAACAGTAAATCTTCGAGAGGAAATCAGTAGGTAACTCTCCACCCTCCATCCTTCTAAGCTTTTTAGCTCCTTTTCCAGGATGGAAATATCTGCTTCTCTCTTGTCTAGCCTTTGTCCTTCGGCGGAAAGAACTGGAAGGCGGGCGTGGGGGACCGCCCCTTTACACTGACTTCGCATGGCACGTCAGTCACCTGACATAAGGTGGTCCCCCACCAGAGACTGCTGGCTAGAAATTTTCGTGGGGTCTCTGACGTCCGTCGGGCGTCAGTCCTATATGTAATTATTGCATTGCAAGAGCCTCTGAAGATCTGCTGTTACGGTAAGTTCTTACATTTAAGGAAATATTTTCAGAGGTAATTTAAGGAAGTATTTTCAGAGGTAATTTAAGAAGTATTTTTCACAGAGAGGGTTGTGGATGTATGGAACGGCCTTCCAGAGGAGGTTGTGGAGTCAAAAACAGTGGTGGAATTCAAGCATGCATGGGACAGTCATAAGGCAATTCTAGGGGGTGGGGGTAGGAAGAAGTAGGCTGCTGGTTAACTAGGATCTGCAGCTTATCCATCAGGTAGGGAAATGGGCAGACTGGGTGGGCCAAGCGGTCATCTGCCGTCAAATTCTATGTTTCTATGTACTTTTCTATGTCGCTTCCTCTATTTTCCTCAAAATAGGATCCAGGCAAAAAACATACAATAGCGGGCTTAATGGGCAACCCTGCCTTACCCATTTCTAATATACATTTTGGTCCCTAGATGCCCATTAACCATAGGACAGATCTGTGCATCTTGGTATAGTGCTTTGATTAAATCAATTAACTGTTGAGGAATATTACATCTACCAAGGTGTCCCATATGTACTGATGTTTAACTACATCAAACTCCGTTTCCTGATCTATAGCAAATAAATAACCTTACAATTCTTCCTCCTGTCCCTTTGCTATTACTTCTCTTATATATATTAAATTTTGTTGTATATTCTGTTCTGGAGTTGCGCATGTCGGGGTATGTGATATTAAATTATCCGCAAATGTCCTGAGCCTTATATTTATTATTTTAGCTAAAATCTTGTAGTTTGATGTTAAAAGGCTAATAGATCTCCAGTTTCTAAGTTTAGCTTTCTCCCCCTTTTTTATGCAAAAAAAGTGGTAATGCCAACTTTCATGCTATCTGCTACTGTGTCTCCATTCATTATCCCGTTGTATATTCTTGTAAGTATGGTTACTAGTTGTTCCGCAAACTTCTTATAAAATATATTAAGAATACCATCTATTCCTGGCACTGGGTTATTTAAGGTCTTAATTGCTTCTGCCACTTTTTCTTCTCTAATCTGTTTGTTGATAGCTTCTACCTCTTCTGCCTCTAGCTTTGGGATTTTAGTTGTAAACAAATCCTCCTCACCTTAACCCCTTCGCTGATACTTTTACCTCAAAACTCTTGTATAATACATTTCATATTTCCTGTATCTGAATAAACTTTTCTCTTTCCATCCTGTAATTCATTCATTACTCTACTTGCCACTCTCTCTTTACTACTATCATAGGGATTTGTATAGTATTTAGTGCCCTGAGTGCCACTCTTTTGTGCCATAACTAGCACTTTTTCTTCAGCTGATATTCTTTCATCTGTGTCTTAATTCTTTCAATTTGTTTAGACTCATCCACTTTCTCTTGTGCCTGCCTGTTCATCAGTTTATAAAGTTTGGCCCTTAAAGGTAAATATTTCCCATATTCTGGTGCCACACATATTTGACTTTCTTCAATCAAAAATTGTTTAATCTCCCCTTTGGTATCTTTCCACCATTCCGACATGCTTTCATATAAATCTACCACTGTTAATTTATTTTCTAATATTTCCTTTGTTTCCTGTATGCACATTTCTTCCTATAATTTAGCAGTGTTCATTCTCCAAAATCCTTTACCACATTTCATTTTATTTCCTAGATTTATTTCAGTTTCTACAACCGTATGATCTGAGGTTTCCATTGGTATACTTTTAATATTACAGACCTCTATTCTTTCAAACAACATGAAGGCTTGCTGTATTCTGACATATGCCGTTAGGTCCTGCCTTTCAACTGCCCCAGAGAACAAAGGGTTAACTTTTCTATGCCTTGCATAGAGCGTTCATCATAAGCTCGGTTGAAGCCCCTGTCTGCTGTTGTTTAAACTGCAACCGTCAAATTCTTTACTGCGCCTCACTGAACAATCACTCCAGAGATTTCTCCTGCTACTCGGTTCAGAAGTCGGTTGAAGTGTCGGTTTTCGGTCGGTTTCTACCGAACTGTTGTTTCCACATAGTCGGTTCAAGTCTCTGTCTGTGGTACCGTGAGTACTAGATAGGTTTTTGTTCTGTTTTCTGTGTGGAACTTGTAAACTGTGGATCGGTTCAGCTGAACTGATCAATTTGAGGTAAAAAACTTGTGCTTACTTTAGAGTGTGGTTACCGATCTGTATCAGTTCTAAAAAAAATGGATTTAATTACGTTTTTTTCCAACACCCGTGACGCAGTCAGGAACCGATAGGGGAGTCTGGCCTGGCGGATTGCCAAAAAATGGGTACGTTTTTGGTTAGGTTGGCCATGTCTGAGAAACCCAAGAAAAAAAACGGGCCCACTGGGTTTCAACACTGCAGTGTGTGTGGGGGAGGTCTTTGCTAAGGCTGATCCCCACACCACCTGTGTTTATTGTCTGGGGTGTGACCACCTCGATTCAGACTGCCAAATTTGCAAGAATTTTCCCAAATCTACCCTGGAAAAGAGATTAGGTAGATTGAGGGAAAAGGAGGCCGAGAAGTCCGCTGACCTGGATGGCCAGCCTGGTTCAGTTCCGACCGAACCAGAAGGAGTGCCCTCTGACCAGGGCGATACTTCTTCGGGCAAAAGGAGAGCCGATTCCGAGGAGTCAGTTCTAAGAAAAAGAAAAGACAAATCGACCGGTTCAGACCCAGAATGTCATACTCCGACCACCAATGAGATAGCCAAGGTGATTAGGATTGTGCAATCGCTTAGTTTGGTTCCGACTGAACCGGCACCATCTGGCAGGGGCTCTTTTCGGTCGATTCCCCCGGTTCCGGATTATACTTTGGAAGAATTTTATGAACCGGAATTTGAGGAGGAGGGAGAGTATGAGGATGATTATGGTGATGGTGAACATCTGGATGTGCCTTTTGACCCGGACATCTCCCCAGACAGACCTACAGATGTTTCTCCTCCTAGGCTTTCTGAGTCCCCTACACACTACATGTTCTACAAGAAGGTGGCTGATACCCTCCAGCTTCCTGGGGAGGAAGCAGTAGAGGATCAGGAAGAGCATGATTTATGTTGAGATGATGGACATCCCAGAGTCCAGGAGACTGTCTGTTCCCCTCCACAAATCCTTTGGGAAACAGACACAAAAAATTCTTAAGTCTCCTAATTCTATACCTCCTGTGGACAGACGAATGGACAAGAGGTACACTCTCTGAGGCTCAAACATGGAGTTCCTTTTTCAGCAATGCAGCCACGTTAGGGTTGTGCAGGCTGCTGCCTGTGATAAGGCAAACATTCCCTTGGCATCACATCCCCAGAGCGACTCCAAGAAGATTGATGCCATGGCAAAGAAACAAAACATGGCAGCATCTTTGGGACTCAGGCAGGCTAACTATATGGCCTGTGCAGCCGGGTACCAGAAGTCCAGGTAGGACACTGTACTGGCACTGGCTAAACAGGCTCCCGACCAGCTTGCCAAGGAGCTGGAGCAGGTGGCTGCAGGTGGGATTGAGGCTTTGAAAGTACAGTTTCATGCTGCTGTAGACTCCAGTGATGTATCATCAAGAGTCATGGCTACATCTGTGGCTCTTCGGAGGATGGCTTGGCTCAGATTTACTAGCCTCTCACAGGATACCCAGGCTAAGGCCATGGATTTTCCTGTAATTGGTAATTCTCTGTTTGGGGAGCAGAGAGAAAATTACATGAAGAAGATGGACGAGTACAGGACCACTTACAGGTGTGCTCAGGCCAAAGAAAGGCAAGCAACTCCTCAGAGCAGCAGTCCAGGGGCAAGGGCAGGCCTTTCCAAAGGCCTTTTTACCAAGCTCAGGCCTCCTCTTCTTCCTTTTTGCAGAGGGGGTTCTTTAGAGGGAGAGGCAGAAGGGGGATGAGCAGGCCTGCATCCACCCCTCAGCCTAAAGCCCCTGCCAAGCAGACACCCTGATGGGTCTGCCCGGGTCAATTCTCCTATCCCAGTAGGGGGCAGGCTGGCTTACTTTGTCCAGGACTGGATGACTCTTACATCAGACAAGTGGGTCCTGGAAGTAGTAAGCCAGGGACTGGTTCTCGGCTTCAAAACATTTCCCAAGATGAGAGCCAGATCTTTTCCACCTGCAAATCTCTTGGATACCCTTACCCTAGAGGCAGAGGTTTCTTCTCCCCTAGCTCTCAGAGCTACAGAGAGAGTTCCCTCCCTACACAGGGGTAAAGGATTGTACTCCAGGTACTTCCTAACCCTCAAAAAGACAGGAGAGTGGCAACCCATCCTGGACCTAAGATATCTGAACAAACATCTTTTAAAGCCAAAGTTCAAAATGGTAACTCTGGGAATTATCCTTCCCTCTCTAAAGCCAGGGGACTGGCTAGCCTCCCTGGACCTCAAAGATGCCTACTTTCACATTCCCATCAGGTGCTCCCACAAAAAGTACCTCCGTTTCGAGTTGCCCTCAGGCCACTATCAATTCAGAGCAATGCCCTTTGGCCTAACATCAGTCACCAGGGTTTTCACAAAGTGCCTGGCAGTAGTTGTTGCCTTCCTAAGAAGACAAAAGATCTCCATGTTCCAATACTTGGATGACTGGCTCATAGTAGGTCAGTCTCCAGACCAAGTCAAGTCACGTCTGCAAGTGACCCAGCAAGTGCTCACTTCCTTAGGATTCCTTCTCAACCTACCAGAGTCAGTTCTCGAACCAGTGCAGCTCCTCACCTTCATAGGTTCATAACTGGATACGGTAAAGGCAAGAGCCTTCCTTCCCCTGGAAAGGGCAAGGACCCTTATGGAACTGGTTTCTTCATTCACCCTTCAGGTGTCTCGACCAGCAAGGCATTTCCTTCAGCTACTGGGCCATGTGGCAGCCTCCACAGCAGTGGTCCAGGGAGCAAGATTCCAAATGAGGGACATTCAGTTCCACTGAAGAGCCTTTTGGTCCCAAAAAAAGGATTCCCTTACCAAACTAATCCCAGTGACTCGAACCCTGATCCAAGCCTTGCAATGGTGGCAGGATCAGGACAATTTGAGACAAGGGTTCCATTTGTCACTCAGTCTCATTCAGTGATACTCACCACAGATGCTTCCCTGCTGGGCTGGGAGCCTGTTTGAGGATCTTACCACCCAAGGACTGTGGTCACCTCAGGAATCTCTGCTTCACATCAGTCTCTTGGAACTCAGAGCAGTGTTTCTGGCACTGCAAGCTTTTTCCAAATCTGTACAGAATAATGTGGTTCAGGTCAGAACAGACAACACCACCACCATGTGGTACATCAACAAGCAAGGAGGCACTCAGTCTACAGCCTTGTGCGCAGAAGCAATGAAGTTGTGGTCCCTGGCCTATTCCCTGCAAACCTCTCTGATAGCAGTTCACCTCCCAGGGAAGGACAATGTCCTAGCAGATGCACTGAGCAGAATATCCCAGGGCCTTCACGAATGGGCCCTGGATCCTCTGGTTTTGAAAGTGATTTTCTCGAGATGGGGCACTCCAGAGATAGATCTTTTTGCAGCCTCAGACAATCACCAACTTCCTCTCTTTTGTTGCAGGCCCCCAGTCTTGGGCTCAGTCCCCCTGGATGCTCTGATTCTGAACTGGGAAGGGAAATTTCTGTATGCTTTTCCTCCCTTCCCTCTCCTGTTCAGGGTGTTAGTCAAGATAAGGTCACAACCATGCAAAGTGATTCTGATTGCTCCAGACTGGGCCAGACAGCCATGGTATCCCTTGTTGCTGTCCCTAACAGTCCACCTTCCCCTGTCTCTTCCCAGGAATTACAACCTGTTAACATCCTCTCAGGGGAGGATTTGGTACCTGAATCTTCAGTCTCTCAATCTCAAGGCTTGGCTCTTGAAGAGTTAGAGTTTGCAGATCTGCATCTTTCCCAAGGGGTTCTGGATATCCTTAAGGCTTCTCGAAAGCCTTCCACCAGGAAGACTTACAACTCCAAATGGAAAAGATTCAGCATTTGGTGTTCTAAGAAGAATATTTCTCCAGACTGTGCTGAATTGCCTACGGTTCTGGATTAAATGGTCCATCTTAATGGCCTAGGCCTCAGGCCAGCTACCCTCAAGGTACACTTGGCAGCTGTTTCTGCTTTCCTGTCAGTAGGCAAGTCTTCCTCTCTGTCATCCCATCCTGTATACTGTAGGTTTTTCAAGGGATTGCTTCACACCAATCCCCTCTTTAGAGATCCTGCTCCTGCTTGGGACCTTAATGTTTGCATTGCTCAACTTATGCAACCCCCCTTTGAGCCTTTGTCCTCAGCAGAGCTTAAGTACTTGACTTGGAAAACTGTGTTTTTGGTAGCCATTACTTCTGCCAGACGTATCAGTGAATTGCAAGCCCTGTCAGTGGAATCTAATTTCATCTCTTTTCACAGAGATAAAGTGGTCCTTAGAACTAACAGAAAGTTCTTACCTAAAGTGGTTTCAGATTTCCACCTCAACCAGTCTATATCAGCCCTGTTTTTCTTCACTGACCATTCCTCTCGCGAGAGGAGGCTACACAGTTTGGATGTTAAAAGAGCCCTTAGCTACTACATAGAGCGTACTAAGGGTCACAGGTTTGAATCCCTCCAGTTCCTTACATATGGAGAAGTTGGTAAAGGCAAACCTGCCACTAAGAGATCTATTGCCAGGTGGATTGTTTCTTGTATACAATTCTGCTATGAAAAACTGGGTAGAACTCACCCTCAGGCCTGAGGGCTCATTCCACAAGAGTACAGCTACTTCCTGACTGCTGCCAGGATATTCCTCTCTTAGAAATTTGTCAAGCAGCCACCTGGAAAACAGTCCATACTTTCACCAAGCATTACTCTCTGGATATCCAGGCTAGGAGTGATGCTGGGTTTTAACACAACAGTACTTCAGAGCCTATTCCCAAAGTAGGTTGTCCCTCCTCCATGGAGGTACTGCTTAGTAGTTTGACATGTCAGAATACAGCAAGACTTCATGTTGTTTTGGAGAAAAATTACTCACCTTAGTAATTTATGTTTCTTCTAGTGGAGTCTTGCTGTATTCTGACCTCCCCCCTTCCCCCCTCTCAGAACCTAGATTTTGGGATGTGGGTGGGCAGGAGCAGTGTTGGCACCCTAAGGGTGTCCTTTTTACACCCTCTTTTTTGTTTGGGTGGGATGTTGTGTTTTGGATGTGTTTTTGGTTTTGGGTTTCCTGACTTGAGTCTTCCTTTGAAAGCAAAAAACATTTTATATATTTGCCAGTTGGCTAGTAAGAATTTTACAGTTTCCACACAGAACACCTAGTGAGTCTTTGCTCGTAAAGATCCGGTTGCAGTTTAAACAACAGCAGACAGGGACTTCAACCGAGCTCGTGATGAATGTTCTATGCAAGGCATAGAAAAGTTAACCCTTTGTTCTCCGGGGCAGTTAAAAGGCAGGACCTAACTGCATATGTCTGGCAGCAAGACTGCACTAGAAGAAACATAATTACTAAGGTGAGTAATTTTTCTTTTGTATCATCCAAAATCTATTCTTGTCGAATGTGAGCCCTAAAATAGGTATGCTACCCTTTCTTCCTTTTATCTTGTACCCATCCTCCATCCCTGCTTTCTTAATATTGTTTTAGGATGTACTGTGTTACAATAAATCTTCGATGTAGCCTCCCCAATCACTTTTAGACAATCCACAATTAAAATCTCCCTCTAAACTACCAATTTTGATGTATGCAAAAATGTTCTATTTGATCCATTATGTTATTTAGTTCTTTTTCCTTGGGGATTGTATATCACAATAATTCTGACAAAATTATGCTTGATAATCCCATCCACAGTCAGAGCTCTACCAGGTACAAGATCTATAACCTTTAAACTTTTACTTTCCTGGTTTATAAAAAGCCAGCCCCACCCCCACCCTGTACCTTTCAATACCAATAGACTTTAATGATAGTGCAGAGATCCAGTCTTTTTGAGTTTGGGTTATTTCTTAAATTGTGTGCAACCTTGTGTCTTATAACACGTATATACTGTATCGTTCTTAAGATCACTTAAAATGTTAAAGACAGTCTGCCTTTTATGCTTATTCTTAATACTGTTCGTATTATGGGTAATACATTTCAGACTCCCTATGTTACTGTTTGTGTTATATGTAGCTCAACCTTCTTTAGATTCTTTCTTTTTTTTGATAGTTGTGTATATGCTGTCTCTCCTTCATCTTCCTCCTCATTTTCTGAAAGGTCTGTATTAGTTCCCTTAGAAACCTAGTCCATCGTGGACCACTCTTTGTCTTGCAATAAAGTATATCGGTTTGATAATTCTACCCTTCTCGATCTTTTCACAAAGAATTGTTTGTTTCAAAGGGATTCTGCTTCTGTTTTTTGATCTAGTAACCATTGTGTAACTTCCTTCAGTTTTTGAATTTTTTGTTTGTCCTTTTATTTCCTTTTGCATCTCGCCCTTCGTCATCACAGGCTGTGTTTCTTTTTCCTTATTTTCTGATTCTTTCAGATTCTGTTTCCCTTCTGCCTCTTATTCAAAAGCCTCCAGAACAACCTTATCTTGTTTATTTTTTTCTTTTTGGGCCGCCGCTAAATAAACATCCTGTTCAGCCCTTTCCCTTATATCCGGGCTGTTGTGAGAGGCCCAGGGGCATTTGGAGAAGGAGTGCCCCTCCTCCTCACATAGGCTACATTTGATTTTGTTCTTACACTCAGCCCCAAAGTGCCCCACCATCCCACACAGACCACACTTTGTTTCCCAGCCATTACTCAGGTGGTCACTCTCTCCACACACCTTAACAGGCCGGGGTTGTCCCATAGAACACGATTCCTCTATTCTGTCCCAAAAAGCAATTTGGAAGGTGCATTACTTCTCCATCCATTTGTTTTGAGTTATTTTATATTTCCACCCCGGTCCATAAGCAGTTTTCATCCAGAATAGGTTCAGGTGGCCCATGCATGGTTCCCCTCTGCTTTATCAAAAATGAATATCCACCACATTCATGCCTCACTTCTAAATAGTACAGTCACAATCTTAAAGGCAGATTTTGTTAGTGGAATAGCCGTAAAATCCCTCCATATTTCTGTGTTTTTCAACTGATTATATAGTTTCCAGAAGCGATCTAAACCCCCTGCATGTTTAAAACTAATATCAAACTCTGTGCTTCCAGAAACATGTATAAGGGTGTATATTTCATAGGGATAGAATTTCATGTTTGTCATTAATAGTTGTTTCCCAATAAACAGTCTGTCCGGTACTTCTTCTGTAGGCCCTCTAAACCTTAAGGGTACTGCATTGCGTCTCTTGGCCTGCTGTGCTTTCTCTTCTTTGGGAACAGTTTTTCCTGGTATTTCCTTCCCAAGGCCTCTCTTTCTGGCCTTCCTCCTCATTGTGCATTTTATTCTCAGTTAAAATTGTTTTTATTCTAGCTCCATAGATGTTTCATTGCTATTGTTATCACTCTGTGATATTATTGTTCGTTTGTTTTGCCTTCCTCAGTTGCATCTCCTGGTTTTAAGACATCAGCATTCTCCTTATCTCCCTCAGGCATTTCTTTTGTTTGTTGTTCTTCTAACATTTCATTAGCTTTTGATGTAGTGGGCCTGTTTGGGTCCCACCCCAACCCATCTTCTTTCCTCTTTCATCCTGCATCTAGCAAGGCCTTGGTTACTCAGTCAGGAGTATCTACAAAAATCTCTAAAAGTTTCTACTTCCGAATCCACCCTTTCCATTTCTGTTTCTTGCTTTCGCTCTAAATTGCCTTTATTTTCTGTATTTTCTTCCAGGTTTTTACTTTTTGTTTCCTCCGTAATCTCCTCAGTTTCCATTTGAGTTATATCTTTATTTTCTGCCACCCTTCTTAGGCCAAGCTGTTTCCGACCTATTTAGCCTTTCCTCTCTGGGCTGACAGTTTGCTTGCTTGTTTGACAGAACCAGTGAGACAGCTTACTTTGCTGCCATGTCATCTGTGCTCAGCTGAGCCTAACAGGAATCCGGCATTGTCACGTTACTACTTTCAGCAACACTTTCTGGCTTTTGTTTGCAATCCTCTGTCATTTTACTGTTAAGCTGAAATTCTTTAGAAATGCCGTTTGTACTCACAGAAATATCTTCATCTCCCTCCGTCTCCATGGAAGAAGTTTTCTGTTCAGTCTCTTCATTTCTCCGCTCCATTTTTTCATGTCGCTCGATCTCTTTCTGGTCCATTTTGCTCTTGTTTTCATTCTCCATCTCCTGGCCTCTAGTAGTATCAAGGCCCCTGGAGTTCTGCGATTCTGCAGTTGCGGAATTTTCCACAGAATTTGCATCATGCTATAGAAGTCATGGTTTCTGGTGAATTTTCATTCGAGTATACAGTTTTTCCATAGTGCCAGGCTCCCATACCCACCTTGTTTATCATGAAGCCCCTCTGCTGTTCTTGGCATGTGATGTCATAAATGACATCACATCATATTTTAGCCAATGGCAGGACTGCATTCTGCCACAGAAATGAATAAATCATGCCGCAGAAATCAGAAAATGCTGCCACAGAAGCCTAGGAGCCCTGCCACAGAAATCATAACATGCTGCCGCAGAACGCTAGGGCCCTTGAGTAGTAGGAGGTCCTCTCCCCAGTTTCACCCTTCTGTCCTCACTCACTCCAGCAAAGACACTGCCACATCAGCACTTCCTCCTCTTCTGCTGTCCGGCTCCAAACTAAGCTCCTCCACTCTGCTCGCAGGAAGTCAAGCCCCCTGCTGGCCAGTGTCCTGTCCAAATTTCCCCCATTCACTAAAAATACCATCAACACAGGGATCGACAAATTTCAGAATGGCATGCTAGTCCAGGACAACAGGCCTTGACAAAAATGGTAGTCCCCGAGTTCTGAGTGGTAGTCCAGTGCATTTCAATGGAAATTTTCATTTTCAACCAACTTAGCATAAATAAATGGTGTGGCAGGGCTTGTATTGTACTATTATTTCATAGGATGGATGTAGAAATGCAGATGAACTTCATAAATCAGGAAAAGCAATATTTTTCCTATATTTTTCTGTTAATACAGGGTAGTACAGGCAGAAGTCAGAGACTGGAGAAATGTTATAGAATTAGAAGGACAAGTGGTCACTGGTTGGTTGAAAGCAAAATTGTCAACAAGGACTAGGCCAGGAAAAAGATGATGGAGCACTAGGAGCAGGTGTAATAGCATCAGGATCATCATCAGAAGAAGCAGAAGTAATTGATCCAGCAAATGTAGCAGTGGCAACAGCATGCCCACGAACATGCTGAGTGCCTGGACCAGAGAGCAACCGAGTGGTTGGTTGCTGGATCAGGATCAAAGTCATGTATTTCAGGACCTTCTACTGCTATCTGCAGGCGACACTGTAGTGAATCAGCCAGTCGTGTCTCGATTTTGTGTTGATTAGTTCTGAACAGAAAAACTCTTTCACATTTTGCAGTTGATACACTCCTTACCATGAGTATTTTGACTATGTCAAGAATGTGCATAATCTGGGGTGTTTTTCTTTTAAACAATCTAGTATACACCTGCAAATAGGGTTTTTCAATTGCAGACTTCAGTGGTGTTTTAAATGCAGCATACTCTGACTTTATATATTCTTGCTGCTCCGTGAAAAAAAGAATATTCAGTAAAGTTTGCCAGTTCAGAGGTGCCAAACACCGCTAGTTGATCTCTTGGCAGATCAAACTGCTTAAAATCTAAACAGCTGAACCAACTGGGGGGTACAGTACCTCTGAGAAATTTTTAAATCTGCCATCAATGTACATTATTGCTGCATCTATTAAAGTCTGCGGTTGTCCATCTGCCTCAAAATTGAGTTCTGGGCAGTTGTCTGTGAATGGAAAATGAACAGTCTTCCCCCCTTCCTCTTTTTGACACAACATACTCCATACAGGGTTTTGAATAATTGGTTAGCAGTTTTTTTCTTGGGACTATACTAACTGTACAGAAAATATTTATAGAGATATTCTAGAAGTGCTGTGTTTGTTAAATACAGTGAGGCAAGAGCTATGCATTTTCACAAAGATTTAGCACTTTTATGAGCAAAATGCTAATCAATTTTTAGAGTTAAATACATTCCTGCCATACATTTCTGTTCAGGTTTGTAATGGCTGAGGAAAACTGCCATGTATTTCCCTGGTGATGTTTTCAGTTCCGTAACTTGGAGTAGGCAGGTTTCAACAAGTTGTAGAACTTCCAGTATTAGTATGTTATCTCATTAATAGTATGTTATCTCATTAAAACTGCAGTGACAAGTTTTTTAATAATGGCAGGAAATCTTGCAGAATTATGAATAGCTTTTACAAACTGCACACTCTGTACTTCTTTTAACTTATTGTTACCTGGGCAGCCATTTTGTGTCAGGTAAACAATGGATATTTCGGACTTCATACAAAGCTATTGGAAGTAATGAGTTAAGAGGCCCTGTTGTTTTGAACTTCATCACCAGCAGCCAAATATGCATGTTCTGGGTGTTTGTACAGCAGTGAGCAGGTTAACCTGAACTGCATGTACTGAGCGTGACCTACTGGCAAGCCATCTCACTTGTTTACTTGCACTAAAGTGCGTCGGATCTGTATCCATCACGTTAGCAATTTCTTGGAGCTCTCTCATTGTTTTGGGACAGTGACAAAATTTAAATATTCCTTGAGAGTTTGTTCGAGCTTTGATAGAAATAGATTTTTTTTAACACATGAGAACTGCCATCTCTAGCTTATGGGCAATGCATGCATCGCAGTTATTTGAGGACAGTGTTCCCACAACTTTGCAATGGTTCCTCAGTGCAGGCAGTATAGCTTAGTGGTTAAAGGTACTGAACTGCAAACCAGGAGACTTGAGACCTGAAGACCTGGGTTTGAATCTCATCAACCCTCACTTGTAGATGCTGTGATCCTGAGGAGCTCAAGCTAACATTTATAAGCCTGCAATGTAGCGTAGATGTAAGAGCACTGAGCTGAGAAGCAGATGACCCATAGTTATGGGTTTGAATCCCACAACTGCATATGACTAGGAAATGACTGTTTTGGAAATGGGGAAGGAATCGGTGGAGGAACAGTGGGCAGTATTTAAAATGGGATTGCAAGAGCAACAGAATTATGCATTAAGCAGGTTAGCAAGGGGAGAAGGAAGAGGAAGCCATTATGGTTTTCCAAGGAGGTAGCGGAGAAAGTGAAAGCCAAAAGATTGCATTCCAGCAATACAAAAGACATAGGCAGAAGAGGATAGGGAAGTACCAGGAGAAGCAAAGGAGGGAGGCAGGAGGTCAGTAAGGGAAGCCAAAGCTAAGACAGAAGAGCGATCGCAAAATCTGTAGGAGAGGGACAAAACCTTTGACAGGTACATAAGTGAAAAAAGAATGGCAAGGGATTGCCAGTAGGAGACTGAAGGGGAGGATGGGGCAGCGTGGAGGATAACAACAGTAAAGCTGACATACTGAGCAGATATTTCTGCTCAGTCTTTACTGAGGAAGAGGAGGTAATGGGTGTAAAGGTGGGAATGGTGCAGAAATGGACACAAGTCCCTTTACATGGGAAAGGGTCCTAAAGGAAGTGGAAGGAATAACAGTAGAAAGCAGTGGTGCCAGATGGGGTGCACCCAGGTCCTAAAGGAACTAAGAGACGGGGACTGATCCTCTGGCAAGCCTGTTTAGCTGATCACTGGAAACAGGAGAGGTACCCAAAGACTGGAGGACAGCAGATGTAGTCCCTTTATACAAAAGCAGGAACAAAGAGGAAGCAGGGAACTACAGACCAGTCAGCCTGACCTTGGTAATGGGGAGATCATGGAAGCACTACTGAAGGAGAGATTGGAGGAACAGCTGGTTGCCAATGGACTACAGGACCCAAGGCAACATGGTTTCACTGGGGGGAGGTCATGCCAGATCAGCCTTATTGAATTTTTTGACTGGGTGAAAAGGGAGGTGGATCAGGGGAGGGCAGTGGACGTGGCCTATCTGGACTTCAGCAAGGCCTTTGATACTGTGCCACATAGAAGGCTGTTAAACAAACTGGGAAATATGGGAGTGGGCAGGACAGTAGTGTGGTGGGTGGGTAATTGGGTAGCAGGACACAGAGGGTGATGGTAAATGGCTGTCACTCCACAGAGGGAAGAGTGACCAGTGGGTACCATAGGGATAAGTGCTAGAACTGGTCCTAGTCAGGCGTCTTCATCAGTGACATTGCTCAGGACCTAGAAGGCAGACTTTCCTTGTTCGCTGATGACACAAAGCTCTGTAACAGAGTGGGCATGCCAGAGGGTGTGGACAGAATGAAGAGGGACCTGCAGAAGCCTGAAGAATGGTCAAGGGTTTGGCAGTTGAAATTCAATGTAAAGAAGTGCAAGATAATGCATGTGGGGCACAAAAACCCCTGGACCAACATATCAGTTGGGGGTGAGGATATAGCATGCATCAAGCAAGAAAAGGACCTTGGGGTTATCATCTCTGATGACCTCAAGGTATGGAAACAGTGTGACAAGGCAGCAGGTAAAGCAGATAGGAAGCTGGGATGCATTGGCAGGGGCATCACCAGGAGGATAAGTGAGGTCATAATTCCACTATACAAGACACTAGTGAGGCCCCACCTAGAATACATTGTACAGTTCTGGAGACCTTACCTATGTAAGGACATAGACAAGATAGAGAAGGTTCAGAGGAGCGCAACAAAGATGGTACAGGGATTGCATCACAAGTCCTATGAGGACAGGCCGAAGGACTTCAATATGTACTCCCTGGAAGAGAGGAGGGAGAGAGGGGATATGATAGAGACATACAAGTACCTTACAGGGAGGAACAGGGTGTAGGAATACAGTATTTTCTAGCAAAAAAGATGTTTCAGGATTAGAGGGCATGGGATGAAGTTGGAGGGAGGGTGATTCAGATGAAACGTGAGGAAGAATTTCTTCACAGAAAGGGTGGTAGACAAGTGGAACACACTGCCAGAGGAAGTGGTAGGGGCTGAAACAATCACGGGATTTAAGAATGCATGGGATAGACATAAGGGAATTCTGGAAGTCGGGGTAAGGGGCAACAGACTTGAAGAAAAACGTAAAGGTAACTTACAAGCTCAAATGGGCAGACTGGGTGGGCTATAGACCCTTATCTGCCGACAGTGTCTCTGTATCTGTGTATCATCCTCTTTCGCCTATCATGACACTGGTCCCGTCAAAATTCGCTGAAATAAGGAGCGGCCCTGGATTGTTAACATTTTGTAGATTACTGAGGGGAAGAGTTACTGACTCCAGTGAAGACGAAATTGCATGAAATACACCTTCTGCATGTGCATGTTCCACTGGCACAGCTTGGATAAGCAGTGTACGAACCTGTTTTGAGTTTGGTTCAACTAACTGTAGGAAAACATTTTCCCACTCGGTTATACTGGAATCAGTACTGCTGTCAGAAAAAAATGTCACATACTAAACATTAGTAGGAGTCTACATCTGGGTTCTGGATATAACTACTGATATAGCACATGAAAAGTCCCTGGCTCGCTTATCATTAGTATAATTAGAACCAAGCTTAATGCCATTTTTTCTTTGTAATTACAGAGCCACTCCATGTCCAAGAAAGGGCACAGATTTTTGCCAGTGGAGTATGCTGTGTTAAACAGACGTCTCATTTTCACCTTTGTGACCTCTTTTAGCTGTGCAAAAGCATGGTAAAGTGGTGACTCACTTATCTCACAGTGTACTACTCATTGGCCACTTTCCAGAATATGTTGGTTCTGGCACGGCACATGTGGATTGGACTTTTCATGTATGCGTAGCGACTCAGTGCGAAAATTGTTAGAGCCTGTGACAAAGACATTTGTTTTTTTTTAAAAGACTGGAGTTGCAATAGTGGGATACTTTTCACATACTGTGCAGTACATATGTAACCCTTAGGTGGCACTGTCCCAAGGGCTACTACCCCTGCCTGCATGACTAGGCACAGGTTGAGGGGCCTGAGCTCGGAGAATGGGTGCCTTCACCCTTAGGAATGGTTTTGGGTAGTGTAACTGTTGTGGGTATAACCTCCAGGACTCTATAACCCTCCCCATTAACCCTTCTAGTGGCTTAAACAGATCAGCAGATAATCACATATGATAGCAGTACTGGACCCACTCTGTACCCCTGTAAAACAAGACCTGCAATAAAACAGTTCAATGACAATACAATGTCCCCTCCACAAAGGTACACACTAGCCAGGTTAAATGCAGAAAGAACAAAATCTGATTCATTCAGGGGGATTGGAAATGGTTGGGGCAGCAATCTAGCAGGTGATTATTTAGATCTGATTGTTTCAGGCTGAACGTGCATGCACTAAGAGTCTCTCTGTCACAGTCACACACTCTGAGTACCCAGTTGTTACACAGGCTAGCCTGAAGTGTTGCTCAGTAGGCTGGCGTTGCAGCTGTTGTTGAGGCCCTTAGGAAAGAAAAAACAGCATGCACACCAACCCAGAATTTGTATTACGGAGCCAGATGGCTCAATTTGTTGTAATAAATCCTAACAATTAAATCAGATGACACAGTGATTGCAGCTTTGTTGCAGGGAACTATCTTGTTTGGTACTCATGCTACCCAGACCAGGGGCAGGACTGATGAGATGAAGACCTCTGAAAGTTGTTCTGGCTTGCCAGGGGAAGCAGGGCCCACATGACTCACTGGTGGTCACTACCAGTTCGATGGTGTTGACAGGGAGCCGCACTCCAAGCAGGTCTTTCGTCGGAAGAATCTCATGCGGCAGCGGCAGTTAGGGCCGAGATGGCAGGTCCCAGACCAGAGCAGAGAGTTCAGATTTAGTCTGTACTTATGCTGGAGCAGCTTCCAGCTAGTATTACACTTGAAGGTGGGGAACCAAATTGCAAACTCACACAGCACATTCAGCACACTTATATGTAGCACAGTATTCAACCACAGACCGGATAAAGTCCGCTTGCAATCTAGCAGGGTTTCTGCGAACCTTTCATTCTAAGACTCTCTTCAGTACCTGACAGACTGATCACTTCTGGAGCAAGTTTCGTCCACACTCAGTTGAACTTCATCCACTTTCATTTCAGGTTTCAGGTCCCAATAAAGATGTTAGGAAAACAGTCCGATTCTATTTGCACAAGCTTATTCACACTGGAAGGTGGTGCAGTACAACATAGCCTTCCGCTGATTCCCTGCACTACCACGCAGGAGCAGTTGCCTCGAGTGGCTCGAGCTGTTCACTCTCCAAACTCCAGCTCTCAACTGACACACTGCTGCAGGCAGCTCTAGGATTTTTCAGTGATTCAAAAAGTTTGGTTGGCTAATGAATCTGTATGTCACAGAAGGGGCTCTCCCTCCAGGTCCTTTTAGGCGCCAAACCTCAAAAACTACAATTCCTACAGAAATTCAATCCCACAAGTCCTCTGGGGACAGTCTCTATTTTAGGTCCCCCAAGGTTCCGATTGGTCCAACCCTGGCAGTCCAGAACCAAAATGGTAGCTCTAAGCAAAAAATCAATGCTGCAAAGCAAAGCAGGTTAGACAAACTCCTATATTATTAGTAGTAAAGCGAATAAACAAACAATCACAGATCCTAAGAGGGCTCCCTCTGCGCATATAGCGATGGCAGAATGGAGCAGAAATACCACTCCCCAGGCGGGTCTCGAGCCTTAAAGTGATTTTCCTATCTAGCTGAAAACAGCTACCACTCCCATATTGTGGTAGCTGCCCTCAGCAACAGTGGTTGTAGCCAGGTTTTAATTCATAATTGTACCTCATATCTTTACAGTATCACTCGTAATCTATTCTGTAGCTCGGCTGTCCCAAGTATTTCTGAGAATTGCAGTCCTGCCACCACACCCCTGCGCTCAAACACATAATGACATGTGACCAGGGAGAGAACGGGGGCATGCTCCATTGACGCGAATGAGGCTTCTTTTTCCTAATGTTTTTATGCTTCAGGATAGCCAGTTGGACAGTAAAGGAGTTCACCGCTTGACTAACAAGGACCTTGTTAGTGAAGCGTGTCCTTCTCTTGTTCAGTTGGTTGATCTTGAAGAGCAATGTTAGAAATAGTTCATCTATTTCATCAGGGCGCGCCCGCTTCAAGCACGAATGACGTGACTAGGGAGAGTGTGCTGCCCCCCATTGAAATGGATGGGGCTTCTTTTCCTAACATTTTATGCTTCCAGGATGGCTAGCTGACAGTAAAGGAGGGGGTGGTGTGGGGCTGCAACCCTCAGAGATAATCGGACAGCCCAGCTACAGAAAAGATTACAAGTGATACTGTAAAGATAAGAGGTACAATTATAAATTAAAACCTGGATACAACTGTCGCTGAGGGTAGCTACCACAATATGTGAGTAGCTCCCTCATATCGGAAATTTCCTTTAAACCACACGGCCCCAACCCAGACTAATCATCTCCTAGAAAATACATAGCTCTTAAAGAGACAGGCACGGAGGTCAAACAGAGCACTCTCATGCAGACACTCACAACCTCTGCAGACCTAGAACACCATCGGGCATTAGGTGCAAGCAAAGGGAGACATTTTAGAACCCCCATTCGTAGGGGGTTACAACCTTTCCTGCCTGGAAAAAACTTGACGTCAAGCCCATACTTACTATGACATTATATAAAAGACATTACAAGACAAGATACGTACATGTTTCATTGGTATACCATGCAACATAAAGCTGTTACATGAGTAAACGTAAATACTGTGAACATTTCTATACTTACTGATGATATCACTGACTTTCTGTAATAACAGCATTTATGCATTTGTCATACACATAATAGGTTTAAAAATAATTCAAACAGATAACCACATTACTCTAACCATTCAGGTCTGTACTGTTTCCTGTACTCTAAACAACATAGTTGGGGGGCCCTTCCCTATCAGCTATATTGGGGCTAGATGGGACAGGGACACCGGTGATACTTAGCATGGGCTATGATTTGCAGACCGGGCACCTTTGACATTAGAGGGAAACTCTGGGTGCTGGAATATATCGAGCAGTACCCCACACAGTCGAGCAAATTTAGTCTTCAGCTTGCCTAGTCAGTCTTCCACTGTGGCTTCTCGGGTCCCTGCAGCCATCCCAGCCCCCTCACAAGAAACTTTGAGCTGCACTCCCTCTTGGGGGCCAGCAGGAGCTTTGGGCTTGGGTGCCACAGAAGGATTCTCCAGCAGCGAATGTTCGCCCTTCCACACCGCCCCATCACTGAGAAGGAGGGGGCATCGTCTAAGCACTGCTGTGATTGTAGTTGAAACATCAGAGACCGAGGAGCTTCGACCGACGTCAGGAGGCTGTCAATCTGAAGTCGATCCACTTCTTGGGGAATAGCCCCTTCCTTGTCTACTAGCTGTTGTAAGAGGGCCTCCATCCGCAAAACATAAGCTGATAACAATTCTCCAGATTGTTGTTGCATGGTTTTAAATTCACATTAGCTGTTCCATGCTCCAATAAGGATTGAAAACAGAGGCTAGTGTATCCAAAAACGCTGCACAGATGGGGCAGGCTCATGAGACCAAGCCTCCGAACGACATGCAAGGCAGGTTCTCAAGGGTGGTTATAATCTCCTGTCGCTTCTGATCATCGGTTCCTTGCCAGCTTTTAACCCTCTGGACAGCATGGGCCCTCCAAGTCTCCCAATCTTCTTCTCCACTAGGGGTAGGGATAATTTCAGAGAAAATGCTCTCCATGTTCTGCAGTGATGGCGGGAAACACTTTGGCACCAAGGGTCTCCCTAATTTTCAGACATGTAGCAATTGGACCACTAGAGGGTACAAATCCCAGTGGTGCCTCCCACGATGTTACCCCTAGGTGGCGCTATCCTAAGGGCTACTACCCCTGCCTGCATGACTAGGCACAAGTTGAGGTGCCTGACCTCGTTGAACGGGTGCCTCCACCAGGGGAATGGTTTTGGTGTAAAGCGAACTGCTTGTGGGTATAGCCCTCTGGGATACTATAACCCCACTAACCTCTTCTAGTGGCTTAAACAAATCAGCAGATAAACAGTCACTTATGACATATGCTAACAGTACTGGACCCACACTCAGTACAGTTACCACTGGGCTGGATCAGCTGCAAAGCCCTGGAGACCCCTGAAACTAAGAACTGTAATATAACAGTTCAATGACAATACAGTGTTCCTCCACAAAGGTACGCGTATGGCCAGGTTAACTGCAGAAAGAACAAAATCTGATTTATTCAGGGGATTGGACAATGGTGGGGCAGCAATCTAACAGGTGATTATTTAGATCTGATTGGTTCAGGCTGAACATGACTAGGCACATAGGTATGTTCAAGAACAAGAGGCACAATTTGAAGACAGAGTGGGAAGCGGCTCAGAGGTAATGTTAGAAAGTATTTTTCACAGAGAGAGTTGTGGATGCATGGAACAGCCTTCCTGAGGAGGTTGTGAGTCAGGAACAGTGGAAAATTAAAAATGCATGGGACAGGCATAAGGCAATTCTAGTGGGGGGGCAGGAGGAAGTAAGCTGTTGATTAACTAGAATCTGCAGCTTGTCTATCAGGTAGGGAAATGGGCAGACAGGGTGGGCCAAGCGGTCCTTATCTGCCATCAAATTCTATGTCTATGTTTCTGTGTAACATGCATGCACTAAGTGTCCCTCTGTCACAGTCACACACTCTGGGTACTCAGTTGTTACACAGGCTAGCCTGAAGTGTTACCCAGGGGTAGGCTGGCATTACAGCTGTTGTTGGGGCCCTTAGGAAAGAAAACAGTTAGCATGCACATCAACCCAGATTTTGTATTCCGGAGCCGGATGGCTCAGTTCGTTGTAATAAATCCAAACAAATCAGATGACACACAATGATTGCAGCTTTGTTGCAGGGAGCTATCTTGTTTGGTACTGGCTATCCAGACCAGGAGGTAGGACTGACAAGATGAAGACCTCTGATGTTGTTCTGGCTTGCCAGAGGATGCAGGGCCCACACGACTCACCGTGGTGGTCTCTACCTGTTCGATGGTGTTGGAGCAGGGTGCCGAATCCCAAGTGGGCCTTCGTCAGAAAAGTCTCTGCGGTGGCAGTGGCAGTCTAGGACGAGATGGCAGGGCCCAGACCAGAGCAGACCGATCGGATTTAGTCTGTACGAGTGCTGGAGCAGCTTCCAGCTAACATAACACATATGAAGGTGGGGAACCAAATTGTGACCTACACAGCACATTCAGCACACTTATACTGTAAGTAGCACAGTTTTCTACCACAGACTGGGTAAAGTCCGCTTGCAGTCTGACAGGGTTTCTGCGCAAACCTTTCGTTCTGAGGTTCTCTTCAATACCTGACAGGCTGACCGCTTCTGGATCAAGTCTTCGTTCCACACTCAGGTGCAATTCACTTACTTTCACTTCATGTTTCAAGTCCCAATAAAGATGTTCGGAAAACAGTTCGATGCTATTTGCACAAGCTTCTTCACACTGGAAGATGGTGGCAGGCGGGTCAAACACAGCCTTCCTGCTGATTCCCCGCTACCATGCAAGGAGGCAGCTGCTCAATGGCTTGAGCTGTTCACTCTTCAAACTCCAACTCAGACTGATACACTTCTGCAGGCAGCTCTGTGATTTCCAGTGATCCAAAAGGTTCGGTTGGCTAATGAATCTGTCTGTCACAGATTTGGCTCCCCCTCCAGGTCCATTTAGGTGCCAGACTTCAAAAACTACAATTTCTACAGAAATTCAATCCCACGAGATCTCAGGGGACAGTCTCCATTTTAGGTCCCCAAGGTTCCGATTGGTCCAACTCTGGCAGTCCAGAACCAAAATGGTGGCTTTAAGCAAAAAGTCCATGCTGGAAAAGAAAAGCAGGTTAAGACAAACTCCTATACTATTATTTGTAAAGCGGACAAATTACAAACAATAACAAACAATCATGGATCCTAAGAGGGCTCCCTCTGCGCATATGGCAGTGGCAGAATGGAGCAGAAATACCACTCCCCGGGCAGGTTTCGAGCCTTAAGCCACTTGGTCCCAACCCAGACTAATTTTCTGCTACAAAATAGATAGCTCTTAAAGAGACAGGCATGGAGGCAAACAAGGCACTCTCATGCAGACACTCACAACTAGTGCAGACATAGAACACCATCCTGGCAGTGAGCTTTAGGCAAGCCCAGGAAGACATTTAGGAACCCCCATTTGTAGGGGGTACACATACAGTAAGTCCCTTTTATCATCATATCTCAACCATTTGTAAATGGACAACCAATGACACTAAAAGAGTCAGGCCCTTTTTCTGATCTTTACTTCTCCGACTTCGACCATCATCAGCAGTAAACTGCTCTTAGCAAGTGGCACAGGGCTTTTTCAGATAGGCTACATTCTGTTTACATCAAGTGCCTGATCAGCAGTTGTATCTGGTACTACAGATGCAGATTCACTTTCATAACTTATCTGTGGAGTAGTACTTGTACTAGTAGTACCAGTAGACTGTTTATCTCGTACAGTGAACTTTTAATGGAAACTATAGCTCTAGAAAAACACAGCGCAATAACCAATACAATGACACACACATATAAATTAAAGGGAGACACAAACAGAACAATAAGAGAAGTAATTGGTACACCCAAAGAATAATTACTACATGGAATACACTACCAAATCATATAGTGGAAAACAAAAATATGAATACATTTAAAAAAAACTTAGATGAGCACATGGATGAAATTAAATACTTTTTCCACCGATAGTACTAGGTGGCGAGTTCGCAAAAGGCCAAGGCCTCGAGAACTTGTACTAAACTATTGAAACTATGATGTTACTGCTGTTGACCAGAAAGATAAGAGACTTGGGGCCAGATATTGGAAGCTTTGCACAGGAATAGTGCCACTGTGGCACAGGGCTGCCATATTCAAGAGAGCAAATAGAGCACGCAAACCGCATTAGCGCCGGGCAAACCCAAAATGTATGCAAGGGCAAAGTGAGGGGCAGGTATGCGATACAGGTGCAACGGCATATTCAGAGGGATAGCACGGCACAAGGCCGCATTGTGTGACACATAGCGCGCTGTTTACCGCCTATAAAAGGCAGGTCTTATCCCAGGGCAATCCACAGAGGAGGGAGTGGCCAGACCAGGAAGTGAAAATGGCTGTTTTCAACAATGCTGTAGTCAGGGCTCTAGATAAGATATTTTGGGATGAGTACCTGTACTCCTCATTTTGAAAGTGAGGTGAGTAAAACGAAATTCAGATGTGTACAAATGTCTTTCTAGAGTGGACTGAAGAGTACATTTATTAATAAAATGTATTTTTTTTTCTAGATAAGAAGTTCATGTGCCAACAATACTCCAGATGATGTTGGCAGGTAGGAATTTACTCACCAGTTTTAAAACATAGTGAGTAAAACAAAAGTGGGATACATACAAGTGCTGTAAATCTGGCAAAAAACTTCCTTTTGACTCACCAGTTATGTTACAAAGCACTATTCTTTGGCGTGTGGAGTATTTACAAATGTTGGGTGAGTACTGGTACTCATTAAAAATTTCTGAAGAGTATTTCCTAAATGAGATGAGTAAAATAGGCCAGTACACACCTTATCTGGAGCCCTGGTTGTAGTGGTGCACCTCATGGAGGAGGTTGTGAGGAGGAAGAAAGGGAGCAGGCACACCCAGGCCCACACCGCAGGCCAAGGAGGAGATATGCAACACACAGGTGGTACCGCCCAGAGTCTCCTTCATAGATATCATTGGCCGGTATAGGATGGACAGGGGAATGTTGAGGCAGTTTTGCAATTCCTGCATGAGCAGCTGCAGCCCAACACCAGGTGTATCTATACCATGTCAGTTGAGGAGAAGGTGATGGCAGTGATGTGCTTCCTAACCACCGTGGCATTCCAGCTCCCAACAGGGACACCATCGGAGTATCGCAGTCTGGCATGTCACGCCCCTGACCCAGTTCCTTGATGCTTTTCTGCCACATACTGGTGAGTTCATAGTATTTCCCAGCACAGCAGCCGAGCGCAGAGAAACCATGCAGCAATTCTATCCAGTTGCGAACCTACCAGCCATACTTCTGTGCCATTGGCTGCACTCATGTCCCCATCCTTGAACCACCTGGCGATGGCAGTGACATCTGTGTGAACAGGAAAGGCTACCACTCCATCAATTTCCAGGTGGTGTGCGATGTGACAGAGCGCATCAGCAATGTCTTTGCATAGTACCCCGGCAGTGGCACCAGTCCCGGCTGTGGCAGGCCTTTGAGGCGGGCAGGATACCCAGTGGGCACCTTGTTGGTGAGTATGGGCAGTCACGACAGGGAAAAGCACAGGGAGACTGGGACAGGCATGGGTAGCCAGGGAAGGGTGGGGCGGGGGTGGGACAGCATCACTGGAGATACATAGCAGCAATGGGCACAGAGCATGACAGCAACACTAACAGGTGCCATCTCTCCACAGGGACAGTGCCTATCCCCTGCAACTCTAGCTGCTTACACCGTACCTTGGCCAGCCACAGTGGCCGAGGAATGGTATAACAAGGAACATGCCGCAACCAGGAACATCATAGAGAGGGTCTTTGGGATGCTAAAAATGCAGTTCCGTAGCATAGACCAGTCAGGCGGTGCCTTACAGTACAGACCTCAGGAGGTATGCTGTATCATCCTAGCATGTTGTATGCTACACAACATGGTGCTCAACCATGGGATATGTGCACCTGAACCTGAGGAACAGTCTGACAGTGAGTCAGAGTCAGAGGTCAGGGGAGTAGAGCAGCTCAAGAGGCGGGATCCTCGTAGGGCCCTGGAGTACAGGAGCAGCAACATCCAGACACTAGCACTGAGGGGACGGTGAGTAAACACAACACAGACAACAAACATGTCATGAACAGTGCATTTAATAGTAGTGAACACTCAGTACAGTGTACACAGTGAGCCACTTGGTGATGTACACACTGGTAGTGTAATGTAGTGACATAGTGCAGTGTCTGGTGTGAATGCGCGATCACGCAGTGGTGTGCAGAGTGTACAGCTATGGTGCATGCCACGTGTCGACAGGTGGGTGGCATGTGAGAGAACATGGGGTGTGGAGGTGTGTGTGCAGAGCAGGGGACAGGGGTTGTGGAGCTGCGTGTGAGTGTGCATGTGTATGAGACGTGGCACACCATGCATGGAGGTGGTGCGATCAGTGGCACCTGTCACTCCGCTAACGATGCACCCTCTGTGTGCATGTCACTGAGCTAGGCGTGCTCTGTGCAAAGGACATGGTCTGGGTGGACTGTGGCGAGGTTGGGAGGGCAGTACGCCTGTGACCTCGCCAAGGTGCAGGCACAGGTGTGGAGGGTGGGTGCCCGTGACATTGCAGGAGGCCTATGGAGGAGTGTGATGCAGGTGTGGAAGAGCTTCTGCCCACCCTGCATGCACCGGTGGCATGCCGGTGCACACGTGTGGCATGGCCGTGCTGTAGTCCTGGTGCACCCTGTAGGCCCACCGTGTGTGTCTCCCGCAGCACATCCGCGAGGTCCTGCACAGTGGTGGTGAGCCCCAAAGCCACAGTCGATGGTGGCAAGGATGCAGGTCATCCGCCTCCACCTGCTGCTCAGCACGGGCAAGGGTGGAGCTCACCGTGTCCCGCAGCTGGGACAGCCATGGCGACCTTCCTGCAGAACTCATACAGGTCCAGCTGGGCCACATGCTGTGATATTAGGCGCCTGGAGCATGGACCGTGAACTCTGGCCATCCTGTGCTGGGTGGGCGCCCGGCCTGCCTTGTGGGTGGAGGTTGTGGCTGCTGTTGGGTGAGTGGGGTGGCTGTGCACGTGCCAGTGGTGTTAGCTGCTGATGGACAGTCTGCTGCTGTGGGCATGCAGGGGTCGGGTCATGCTGCTGGGCTGGCTGCATGCCCCATGGCTGGTGGCTCATGTTCAGCAGGGCACACTGACAACCACATGGCCGACAGCCATGAGCTGGACAGCCATGTACCTGTGCACCCCCATCCCCAATGTTGCTCTGTGTGTGTGTCCCTGCTGGTCCCACCCCAAGGTCTCCACACAAAGGCCCGCCCACTGGTAGGGTATTGTCCTGCACTGCCTCTGAGCCATGGTCACTTGTAATGGTGAGAATGACCACCTGCTCGCCGCTCAGGTCCTCCACCCGTGCATCCTCATAAATGCCAAAGGACTCCAGGAATGCAGCAGCATCCTCAGACGATCCAGCAGCGCCATCATCCACCTGTGTTCCATGGCCACTGACCGGCCACACGTCCAGCACCACTGCAAGACCCTGCATGACACCCATGCCCGATGTTGATGGCCGCACCTCTGCAGCGTCATCCTCTACCTCCTGTACTGCTGTGCCAGGCACCTCCTGAGTCACAGCCTGCCGGGCATCCAGCACTGTCAAGGAACAGAGATGGCATCAGTGTCCGGTACAGTGCACAGACAGCAAACACACCACCACCACCACATGCACCTCCAGCAGTGGTTGCCCCACAGCGCGCCTGTGCACACCCAACAGTGCAGCCCATGCGAATGCAGGCGATGTTGCCATGCACACACCCCTTCCCAATGCACACATTCGCCAACAACCCGTGCACCTGTGCACCGCCAGCACATGCACACCACAGTGCAGCACACACACTACAACTATACTGTGACACACCCATGTATGCAACCAGCATGCACCATGACAGTAGGAAGGGGTATCACAGCCCCGTCGATGTCGGCCAGGCAGCAGTGGACACATACTACAGACATACCTGCCCTAGGTGATGTGAGAGGTGTCTCACACCTGCCACCCTCGACTCCACCAACCACCACTGGTCTCAAGGTAGAGGCAACTAAGGCCATCGGTGGGTCTCACTCCTGCTGCTCGATGGTCTGTGGTCCCCCACCCGTATGCATCCGTTCTCGCAGTCGCTGGGCCTCCTCCTCCTTGACTCGGTGCAGCAGGTCATTCCACCGCTTTCTGACTGCGTCACTGCTACAGCCACAGACACCCACGGCATTCACCTCTGCCATGATCTCCTCCCATATGCACCCCACAGCAGCATCCATTGACTTACTCCTTGGCAGGACAAGCTCCCTCTCCTTCACTGCATGTATTAGGGCCCTGAGCTTGTCCCCAGAGAATCTGTGGGCCCAGAGCTGCTCCTGTCCTGCTGCGTCACCTGTGTGGGACAGAGGAAATTGCGCATGTTACACACAGTGGCATATGATGTGTGCACAGCTGTAGCATTGCCCGCCCCTGCATGCAGCTGGAACAGTGCATGCAGACCGCACCACGCAGTGCTAGGGATGGCCGCACACCTCCACATGGCGTGCTCAGCAGTGCCTGTACAGCCACTGTCTGCAGTGCCCATGCCACAGACCTGGGGCATGTGTGTCCTCTGTGCTGGCACATGGTGGCATGGACGGTACATTGTGTGCCGGCAGTCCCATATGAGGCCTGTCGGCCCAGGGGACTAGGCAGGCAGCTGTGGGTGTACAGGCCGAGTCCAGCGCCCCCTGGGACACAGCCTGCACAGTGGTTGACCCAGGCATGCCCAGCAGCATTTTGAACATGCTGTGCATGCGACCACCATGGTGTGCACCCCAGGACGGGACGGCACTGCCAGCTCACCCCCTCCATGGGCCATGTACAGCACAGGCCCAGCACTGTGTCGTGTGTCTGCCAACAGTCCAGCGTCTGTACTGTTGTACGCACCATGCACAACTGTACACATGTGTGGAATGTGTGTATCCAAGCCCACACCCCTGTACTTTACTGCGGACTGGCCTGCATGCTGTACAAACCCGCCTGCTGCTGCTGTCCCTCCCGGGACATCCTGCTGTCTAAAGTGCTGCCTATCTCAAACATGCACAACACTGCAGTCCCTATCAGCAACACAGGTGAAGCACTGTTTGCCCTTAAATAGCCCTGCTGAGCAATCAGGCCTGTTTGGCATGCAAATGAGGCTGCAATGATATGATAATCACCCTGTTTTCCCTCTACATACACAAGTACCCTAATTTCATAGCCGCTTTGAATGTGGCTTTTGTTAGCGCGGGGCAAATGGAAAGCTCTGGGCAAAGGACTAGCGCCGGGCTATCTGTCTGTGTCATTGCGTTGCTGTCGTTAGTGCCATGCTGAGTGCCATTACAAACCCCGCGCATGTCGCGAGGTGCTGCAGTGCACAGTGTTGTGCCGCTTATGTCTGCTTATGGGCAGCACAGCGATGCGTATGCGACTGCACCAGGGTCGGGTAGGTTGGCGATGTACCGCGCAGACTTCGGGTTGCACCATGATAGTGCGCACGGCAGCGCCGGTGCTAGTCACAGATGGTGTGTACAGGTGCAGGGTTGCCCCAGTGTCACATTATTAGCACTTTCCATGTGTGATCCTGTCTGGATGCTGTAGGCAGAGGGCAGTGGTATAGAGGGACAGGTGTTGGGGTGATGTGGAGACGGCAAACCTGGTTCAGCAGAGGCACCTACGCCTGTTTTGGGAGGTCTGGGAGGGGGACCTGCCACAGCGCCAGGTGTGGGCCACCATTGCCCACCACCTTTCCGCCAGGACAGGCATCCCATGCGATGGGGATAAATGCCGGCACCAGTATGTGGACCTGTGGCACAGGCAGTGGCAGCAGCTTGAGCGGTACTGACAGACGGTGCATGATGGGACAGTGCCTATGCCAGGTAGGTGATGGCTAGCACATCGCCCAGGTGTCATGTGTGTGTGTGTGTGTGTATGGCTGCAGTCTCTCGGGCGTGTCAGTGTGTTGGGTGGGGTGCCTGTGTGTCTGCCTGACACCCCACACATATACCTGCCAAGGGGGGCTCTTGGACATTGCCGGTGTCATTGGGTACATATGTGCGACATGTGCTGTTTGTGCCGGGGTCCATAGTTGTATGGGTGCGAGGATGTGGGAACTGCCAGCCACCCAGAGATTCTGGAGTGTTGGATGTTGTGTGGTGCACATTGTCGCTTCCATGGACCATACCACCTCCAGTTGTTGCATACACCCACCACACCTGACCCCCAACCTTGTCTGCTGTGCTCACATATGATGGCAGTGGGCTGCGTACAGCTGTGCATGCTGTACACACTGGCGACCTAGGTATGGTTGGGGCCTTGGCTGCACGCACACCATCACTGCTGTGTGTGTGCCATGCCACTGGCTGCCTGCATGTGGCCGTGGTCCACGGCACTATTGCTAAGCCATGCTGCCCTCAGGTGCATGGTGCCCATGCAATGGGCCATTGTGGCATCGCCTATTCAGGGCATGGCATGGCATTGCGGCACACAGAGTGCCTGCATGGGGGGCACTTGTGCGTGTCTTTCATGTGAACGGTGGGGGTTGTGTACCTGACATGGACACTGCTATGGCATACTGTGGGGCTCACATTGTAGTAACGGTGCTGTTCCTGCTTCCACTGCAGAGCGCAGTGACTGGACCGAACAGGAGCACCGACCAGCAGGGCGCCAGGGTACCAACAGGGACGGGCGGAGGGTGCCGCCAATGCTTCAGCGGGCGGAGGAGAGTAGCCTTGATGCTCAGCCCTATTACCTGAGTACACTGGTTTTCTACACACTGCACAGCTTGTGACATAGCTGGGTCTTTCCATGGGCTGACAGTGCTGTTCCTGCCTTGTGCCCAGCTGTCTACCTGGTACCATGGTATGTGCAGCATGGTACTGTGTTGGCCACTGATGTGGCAGGGTACAGCATGTGTCTGGGTGGGCAGCAATCATACACTGTGCCTTCTGGGGTTGTGTAGGCCTACATGCTTCGGCGTGTGTTGCTGCCATATAGCCCCTGTTTGACTGTTCGCTGCTCACATGGCATGTGCTATTCATACTTCCTGTCTAGAGTTCAGAGGTACTGTACAAGTGTGTTGTGTGCATGCCGGCGTAGTCTACACTGACATTTCAGGGGCTAGCGGGGTGGCACGGTGACTGCTTCACCCTTGCTGGTGTGTGGGCATTGCACTGTGGCCACTGGTATGGAATGGTGGGCCTTGCACGGGATGGGCAGTGGCCGTCCAAAGTGCCTGTTGGGGGGGGTGGCTGTGTGAGGCCCTAGTGCCATATGGGCTTGCGTGGCTGTGCCCGCCATGTGTGCCTGTTGTATACAGCTGTGTTGTGGGGGGCATGTTCCTCTGCTGGCTGGTGGTCTCCAGTCCCTACAGTGCCTGGTGTTTGTACACCGGTCATGCATGGGGGTGGAGTGCAGGGGATGGTCGACTGTAGTAGCATAGTGTGCTGTGTTTCCGCCCCTGCAGCAGGTGTTCCCACCCACCCTGTGTGTCACCTGTGGGCACTGTGCTGGGCATGTGTTCGCCTACTGCTGTCCTTGCACCGTGGCCCATGGCCTTAGTCCTGTGTGTTACATAGGTGTGGCCATGCATGTCTGCCTGTGTGTGTGTTGCATCACCACATGCCATGCTCTGCTACGGTGCAGGCTGCATGGCATCGCGTATGTTGTGGTGTGCTTCTTCTCTGATGGGTGTCCTCTGTGTTGTGTATCATTGCTCTGTTCCTCTGGGCAGGATGTCCCAACATTCGTCATCCCATGTATATGTCGGCATTGTCCCATTGTCGTTGACATCTGAGGGACTGGCTGTCTGTTTGCACTGTTACGCTGTGTGGTGTCCACTGTGCTGTGTGTCGGTATACATCCACACCGCCGTCCGTACCTTGAGTGGTGCATGCTGCCTGTGTCCTCCGGCCTCGCCTGCAGGCGCTTGACAGGTGTGCATTGTTCTGTACTGCCACATGGGCATGGTTGTTGGGACATTCTGTCCGCCCATCTGGTACCACATGGGCTTGCACTGTGCCTCTGTGTTGGTGTCCCATCCTGACATGGTCCCCCTTTCTCCTGTAGGTCCACACCGGTAATCACTGTGGGCCACCAGTCCGGAGGAGTCCGAAGGGAGGGATGTGCTCCTGTGCCGAATGGTACAGCAGCAGCGGATACTAATAGAACAGCAGGCTGTCCTCATTGCCAAGACCAGGAGGGTAGCTTCCATCCTCGAAGAATGGCTGCTGGCACCCTCCAGCACCCAGTCATAACTGTCTCCATTTGTCTTGTTTTGCTTCCCGCCCCCTTTGCCTGCCCTCTGTTTGTCCCATTCAGTAGTCCTCCTTTGCTCCCTGTGTCCACTTCCCTATGCCCTTACTCTTCGTTTCCACTGCCCCCATACATATGTAAATATTGCATGTGGTTTCCCATTTGCCTTGCATCTCCTGTGTTTGACCATGTTTTACAGCTCTTTCAGTTTCCTGCCAGTTATACTGTTTCTTTGCTTATTCTGTTGTTCTCCTTTCTTTATTTCCCTGTTTGCTGCTGTTTTAGGCCAGCTTTTCCTTTGTGTTACTGCTCCTGTTGTTATCCTGCCATTGTTGTTTACTTTTTGAATTTTACATACTTCAAAACAACATGAAGTCTTGCTGTATTCTGACATATGCAGTGATTCCAACCTTTGAACTGCCCCGGAGAACAAAGAGTTAACTTTCATGCAGGGCATGGAAGCTGAGCTCGAGTTCGTTGAAGCTCTGTCTGTTGTTGTTTAAACTCCAACCGTCAGATTCTTTATCGCCTCACTGAACAGTTGCTCCGATTCTCCTTTGCTCGGTTCAAAAAAGTCAGTTAAAGTGTCATTTTTTCGCTCGGTTTCAACCGAATTTCTGCTTCTGAACCTGTCGGTTTAAGTCTCTGTCTGTGGTACCATGAGTACTATATAGGTTTTTCTATATTAGTTTCTGTGTGAAACTTGTAAACATTGGATCGGTTTGGTTTGAACCGATCAGGTTTGTGTAAAAAACTTCTGTCTTTATTGGAGTGTGGTAACCGGTCTGTATCGGTTCTAAAAAAAACGGATTTCATTACGCTTTTTTCCAAGACCCGAACACGGCCAGGAACGGATAGGGTGTCTTTGCCTGGTGGATTGCCGAAAAAGGGTAAGTTTTGGTAGATTGGCCATGTCTGAGAAACCCAAGAAAAACGGGCCCACTGGTTTCAACATTGTGTGGGAAGCTTCAAGGCTGATCCCCACACCACCTGTGTTTATTGTCTGGGGTTTGACCACCAATTCAGACTGCCAATTTGTAAAGTTTCCAAAGCTACCCTGGATAAGAGAGTAGGTGACTGAGGGAAAGGGAGGCTGAGAAGTCCGCTGACCTGATGTATGCCCGGCTGTCCGGTTCCCGATCAACCAGAAGGAGTGCCTCTGATCCAAGGCAAAACTCTTTGGCAAAAGGAGAACTGATTCTGAGGAGTCGGTTCCGTTTAAAGAAAGAAAAGGATAAATCATCCAGTTCAGATCCACAAGTTCTTTCTCCGACCACTGATGGAGATTGCCAAAGCTGATAAGGATAATTCAATTCGCTAACTGAATCCGCCTAACTGGCACCATCTGTCAGGGCTCAGTTCGGTCGGTTCCCCAGTTCCGGATTATACTTTAGAAGAATTTTATGAACCGGAGGAGGAGGAGGGAGAGTATGAAGATGATGATGATGGTGATTATGAAAGTCTGGATGTGCCTATTGACCCGGACATCTCCCCAGACAGACCTTCAGGTGTTTCTCCTGCTAGGCTCTTTTGTCCCCTTCCCACTTTATGTTTTACAAGAAAGTGGCTGAAACCTCCAGCTTCCTATGGAAGAAGCAGTAGAGGATCAGGAGGAGTCTGATTTTGTTGAGATGATGGACATCCCAGAGTTCAGGAGATTGTCTATTCCTCCATAAATCTTTTGGGAAACAGACATTTAAAATTTAAAACTCCTAATTTCATACCTCCTGTGGACAGAAGAATGGACAAGAGGTATGTTCTTTCAGGCTCAGTCACGGAGTTCCTTTCCCAGCAGTGCAGCCATGTTAGTAGTGCAGGCTGCTGCCTGTGATAAGACAATATTCTTTGGCTTCACACCCCCAGATAAGGACTCGGAGGATTGATGCCATGGCAAAGAAGCAGTACATGGCAGTATCTTTGGGACTCAGGCAGGCTAACTATATGGCCTACACACACTAGATACCAGAAGTCCAGGTGGGACACTGTGCTGGTTTCTAGCAACAGGCCCCTGACCAGCTTGCCAGGAGCTGGAGCGGTGGTTATGGATGGGATTGAGGCATCCAAGGTGCAATTTCATGCCGCCGTGACTCCAATGATGTTTCATCTAGAGTCATAGCTACATCTGTGGCCCTTCGGAGGATGGCTTGGCTCAGATGTATAGCTTATCACAGGATACCCAGGCTAAGGCCATGGATTTTCCTGTTATTGGTAATTTCTGTTTGGGGAGCAGACGGAGAACTACATGAAGAAGATGGACTGAGCACAGGACCACCTACAGGAGTGCTCAGGCCAAACAAAGGCAAGCCACTCCTCAGAGGCAGCATTCCAGGGGCAGGGGCAGGTCCTTTCAAAGGCCTTTTTACCAAGCCCAGGCCTCCTCTTCTGCTTTTGTTCAGAGTAGGTTCTTTAGAGGAAGAGGCAGACAGGGTATGAGCGGGCCTGCTTCCACCCCTCAGCCTAAAGCCCCTGCCAAGCAGACACCCTGATGGGTCTGCCCGGGCCGATTCTCCAATACCTGTAGGGGGCAGGCTGGCTTACTTTGTCCAGGACTGGAAGTCTTTAACATCAGACAAGTGGGTCCTGAAGTAGTAAGCCAGGACTGGTTCTCAGCTTCAAAAATTTCCCAAGATGAGAACCAGATCCTTTCCACCTGCAAATCCATCAGAGGCCCTTGCCCTAGAGGCAGATGTTTCTTCCTATTGGCCTCAGAGCCATAGAAAGGATTCCTACCCTCACAGGGGCAAAGGATTGTACTCCAGGTACTTCCTAACCCCCAAAGACAGGAGAATGGCGGCCATCCTGGATCTGAGATATCTAAACAAGCACCTTTAAAGCCAAAGTTCAAAATAGTGACTCAGGGAGTAATTCTGTCTCTTCTAAGGCCAGGGACTGGCTAGCCTCCCTGGACCTCAAAGATGCCATTTTCACATTCCCATCAGGTGCTCCCACAGAAAGTACTCAGGTTGAGTTGCCCTCAGGCCACTATCAATTCAGAGCAATGCCCTTGGTCTAACATCAGCCCCAGTAGGGTGTTCACAAAGTGCCTGGCAGTAGTGGTTGCTTTCCTAAGGAGAAAAAAGATCTCCATCTTTCCGTACCTGGACGACTGGCTTATAGTGGGTCATTCTCCAGATCAAGTCAAGTCACATCTTCAGATAACTCAGCAACTGCTCACTTCCTTAGGATTCCTCCTAACCTTCCAAAGTCAGTTCTGAGCCAGTACAGCCCTCACCTTATAGGGGCGGAGCTGGATACAATAAGAGAAGGCCTTCCCTGGACAGGGCAAGGACACTCATAGAACTGGCCTCTTCTTTACCCTTCAGGTGTCTCACCAGCAAGGCACTTGCAGCTCCTGGGCCACATGGCAGCGCCAACAGCAGTGGTCCAGGGGTAAGATTTCAGATGAGGGACATTCAGTTCCATCTGAGAGCCTTCTGGTCCCAGAGAAAGGATTCCTTACCAAACTAGTCCCAGTGACTCTAACCCTGATCCAGGCTTTGCAGTGGTGGCAGGATCAGGACAATTTAAGGCAGGGAGTTCTTTTGTCACTCAGTCTCATTCACTAATTCTCACCACAGACACCTCCTCTGGGCTGGGGAGCCCACTTAGGGGATCTTACCACCCAAGGGCTGTGGTCACCTCAAGAGTCTCTATCACATCAGTCTCTTGGAACTCAGAGCAGTGTTTCTGGCACTGCAAGTTTTAAGTCTGTTCAGATCAAGGTAGTCCAGATCAGAATAGACAATACCACCACAATGTGGTACATCAACAAGCAAGGGGGCACTCGGTCTACGGCCTTCTGCACAGATGCAATGAAGTTGTGGTCTCTGGCCTATTCCCTGCAAACTTCTCTGACAGCCGTTCTCCTCCCAGGGAAGGACAATGTCTTAGCAGATGCTCTCAGCAGGATATCTCAGGGCCACCACGAATGGTCCCTAGATCCCCTAATTTTGAAGGTGATTTTCTCCAGATGGGGCACTCCACAGATAAGATCTTTTTGCAGCCCCAGACAATCACCAACTTCCTCTCTTTGCTGCAGACCCCCAGTCTTGGGCTCAGTCCCCTGGATGCTCTGGTTCTCACCGGGAAGGGAAGTTCCTATATGCTTCCCTTCCTCTCCTGCTCAAGATGCTAGTCAAGATCAGGTCTTAACCGTGCAAAGTGATTCTGATTGCTGCAGACTGGGCCAGACAGCCCTGGTATCCACTGTTGCTGTCCTTAGCAGTCCACCTTCCCTGTCTCTTCCCAGGAATTACAACCTGTTGACATCCTCAGGAAGGATTTGGTATCCGAATCTCAAATCTCTCAATCTTAGGGCCTGGCTCTTGAAGAGTTAGAGTTTGCTGATCTGCACTCTCTCAGGGTGTTCTGATATTCTTAGGTCTTCTCGAAAGCTTCTATCAGAAAGACTTACAACTCCAAAAGGAAAAGGTTCACTGTTTGGTGCTCTAGTAAGCATATTTCTCCAGAATCTGCTGGATTGCCTACAGTCCTGGACTATATGGTTCATCTAAATGGCTTGGGACTCAGACCAGCTACACTCAAAAGTACATTTGGCAGCTGTTTCTGCTTTTGTGCCAGTAGGCAAGCCCTCTTCTCTATCAGCCCATCCTGTATTTTGCAAATTCTTTAAGGGATTGTTGCACACCAATCCTCCCTTCAGGGACCCTGCTCCTGCTTGGGGCCTTAATGTTTGCATTGCTCAGCTAATGCAACCCCCTTTGAGCCTTTGTCCTCTGCAGAGCTTAAGTACTTGACTTGGAAAACTGTGTTTTTGGTAGCCATTACCTCTGCCAGGCGCATTAGTGAATTGCAAGCCCTGTCAGTGGAGCCTGATTTCATCTCTTTCCATAGAGATAAAGTGGTCCTAAGAACTAACAGGAAGTATTTGCCTAAGGTGGTTTCAGATTTCCACCTTATTCAGTCTGTGTCTCTCCCTGATCTTCCTGGACATAAGTCTCCACCACTCATTCACACTATTGGGATCTGCGCCGGAGGCACTAGGACCCATCGGGAGCAAACTTTCTGCTGGAGGGTCGGCGCCAGAGATGGCACTGCGAGGAACGGCGCCGCGAGCCCTAGCTCGTGTAGTATCGACTATCTCGCGTTGGACCCTCCAACCGCCTCATAGTTCCTTTTTTCCCACCGCCGAAAGTACTTCAGTGACGACGCCGCCGCTTCGTCGGGAGTCAAACTTCAAACTAGCAGCATAGTTTGCAGTTTTATTATTTTGTAGTATTATCTCGATACAGTATTGCTTAAATTTATTCTTATTTTGAAATAATACAATAAAGAAGTCTCAGCTCACTTTGACGGAGTCACCATGAGCAGGTCAGGTGACGGTAGGGAGACTTCTGATGAAAGCTGTTCAGTCAGTCGGGCTGGGTCTGGTCCGCCGCTTCTCGGAGGGAGGGTCTGACAATGGTCAGTCCAGTGCCTGGGGATGGGCGGCCCCGAAGCATAAAATAAACGATTGCACCCTTGGAACCGTTCGGCCTCGAGCTCTTCTTCGGCCCACAGGTCTAAAAAGAGAAGGCATCACTCGAGGTCGCCCTCTCATATGTCTGCGCATAGACGCTCGATTATCGGGGCTAGTTGCCAGTCTCCTCCTTCGGAGTCGCCAACCTCTGCTTCTGGTAGCCGACGGCTTTGACATCAGAGCCCTACCCCGCCCGCAGGTAGGTCTTCAGATGAGCAGTTTCATCAGTGGGCCGCTCTTATGGAGCAATGGGCTCGGAGGTTGGTTCCGCTACCTGGCTCGCCGCCGTGGCCTCGGGCTCTGTGGGCGACCAGGTAGGCGGTTGACCTTCCTGGTCACTGCACCTTCTTCGGTGCCGCTGACTCCGCCAGGTGTTTCCTCACATGGCTGCGGCGCAGGGGCCACACCGATGCCCTTATCTCCTGCTCTTCTTCCTTCAAAACCTGTTTTCCGGAGTCTGGGACTGTTTTGGCGCCCCGGCGTCAGGTGGCCTCTCGGTGCCATCCTCGGCGTTGATTCTGCGCTCGGGCGCTGTCCTCGGCACCGCGGCGGCTTCAGCGCCACGTGGCTCACAAGGCCGTTTCTCGTGCCAGTCTGCCTCGCGCGCCGCCAGCTCTTGGGACCTCTTTCACTTGCTTTCTCTTCCTCCTCTTCTGAATTTCATTCCTTTCCTGTCCATACAGTCCCTTCTGGACTGTCAGGAGATGACTTTGAGCCTGACCCAGACCTTCGGTTGGGTGATGAAGTGGACGAAGCCGGATCTATTACTGCTGCAGAGCCTGTGGTCGAGGACCTAGACTTTAAGTCTCTGTTGAAAACTCTGAGTTCCACACTTTCTCTCCAGACTACAGACATCGATCCAGGGAAATTGTTGAGACTCCAATATCTTCATGCCTCGGAGATCCCTACGGATTTGACTTCTCTGATTCAGCCTTCCTTCGAGACGCTGTCTCAAATGGTATGGAATAATCCTGCTCTTACCCCTTCGGTGGCTAAATCCATTGATAGGAAATATTCAGCCCCCAAGGATCATCCCATTTTGGCATCTCAAGCCTTTATGATCCTATTGTAGTCCTGGCAGAGAATGATAAGGTTGTTCTTCCCAGCTACTACAGCTCGACCTATTAACAAAGAATCTCGTGAAGATAGACACCTTAGGCAAGAGAGTCTTTGCTGCTTCTACTCTAAGTGTGCGACACAGTTACCAAGGCTATTTTTCTAGTATGAGTATATCTTGTGGCATTCTATTAAACTGATCGCTGAAGCTCTGTCGAGTCGGATTCAAAGCCAGAGCTTTTCAAACCATTACCAGAGGTATTGAATCTAATAACCAGCAGGTTAAAGCAGACATGGATGCTTTTGACACTGCTTCTCCGTTCAGCGGCTGCTGGTATTTGCACCCGCGCATTCCTGGCTGCGCACTTCGGGCTTTACGAATGATGCGCAGCAGCAGGTGATGGCATTGCCCTTTGACAGTGCATATCTTTTTGGTCCTCAGGTAGAGCAAGCTCTAGAAGCTACTTAAAAGACTAGGTCAGCCATTAAGTTGGCTCAGCCCCCTTCTGCCCCCTCTCGAGGGCATGCCAGTAAACGACAGTTTCATAATCGCCAGTCCTTTCGAGGCAGAGGCAGAGGAAGTTTCCATAAGAATCAACCTGCCCAGCCTCAAAAGAAGGCGCAACAGAAAGTGCAAGGGCCCAAAGCGCCCAGCGCTACCTTATGAATTGCCAGCCCAAGTTCCATCTCAGCTGCCCGAGGTGGACTTTTCCTCTCCGGTGGGAGGTCGTCTGATGCACTTCTACAACCAGTGGAAGTCCATAACCTCAGACAAATGGGTCCTTCGGATAATTCGCGAGGGGTATTCTCTCAATCTTGTGGAGACCCCCCCGGATCGTCCCCCCAAACGGCAGCCCAGGCTGTCAACCCTTCAGTCAGACCTTCTCGCCGCCGAGATTCAGGGCCTTCTGAACAACAGGGCAGTAGAAGTGATGCCAACGCACCAACGAAACACGGGGTTCTACTCCCATTACTTTCTGGTTCCAAAGAAGCCCGGGTATGCGCCCCATTCTAGATCTCAGAAAGCTAAACAAATTTCTCCCCAAAGAGAAATTCAAAATGATTTCTCTGGGAACCCTGTTACCTCTGCTCCACCAACACGACTGGTTAGCCTCCCAGATATGCAGGACGATACCAGCACATTCTGTTCACCCGAGGCATCACAAATTCCTGAGGTTTGTGGCTCTGGGACAGCACTATCAGTTCAGAGTCCTGCCCTTGATATCCTCGCCAGAAGTTTTTACAAAATGTTGTGCAGTTCTCGAGCGCACTTGAAAGGTCGAATTAAGGTGTTTCATCTGGACGATTGGCTTTAGCAAGCCCTTCCAGGCAAGGGACTCTGGATGCCATGGAGACGGCTCGGCTGTCTTACGCCCATGGGAGTTCTGCTCAACCTCAAGAAATCGCAACTGCAGCCCTCCCAGAGGCTCCTTTTTATAGGGACTCTTCTGGACACCTCCTGTGCGAAGGCTTTTCTTCTAGAAGACAGGAGGAACGAGCGCCTTCAGATGGCCCATCACATCGGGAAAACAGCTCAGTCTCAGCTCTCTCGATGCAACGGATGCTTGGGCCTCATGGCATCCTCAGTGTTCACTGTACCCCTAGCACGCCTGCACATGAGAACCAACCGCCACCCGCAGTTCTATCTCATCAAGGTGACAGAGCCTTAAGGAGGTCACTCACCTGGTGGTCCCAAGAGAGCAATCTCCAGGGTATCCTTTGCTCCTCTGGACCATCAGATCTCCATTACCATGGACGCATCCCTAATGGGGTGGGGAGCTCACTGTCAGGCTCTCCACACTCAAGGTGTGTGGACTCAAGTCGAGTCCCAGCTCCACATAAACGTCCTAGAAATGAGAGCTGTCCTTTATGCGGTCCGAGCTTTGAAGGACATTCTGTGTTACAAGAACATTCTCCTTCAAACGGACAACAAAGCAGTGATGTATTACATCAACAAGCAGGGCGGTGCTCACTCTTAACCCTTATGCAGAGAAGCAATGAGGGTATGGGAATGGTGCTTGGAGCACGAGGCTCTAATTCAAGTGGTCTACCTGCCAGGTGTTCAGAACGAACTGGCGGACTGTCTCAGCGGAACAGAAACAGACCTCACGAGTGGTCTCGACTCAACCATAGTTCAGTCACTATTCAAGAGTGGGGAACTCCAGACCTGACCTTTTGCATCCCCACTCAACGCAAAACTGCTCTCTTCTGCTCCAGAAATCCAGGGCCTGGCATTTTCTGTCAGGATGCCTCAGGCTACAGTGGACAAAACGCCTTCTTACACCTTTCTCCCTCTTCCTCTGATTCAGAGGGTACTCCCCAAGTTCGAATCCCAGGGGACAAATGATTCTCATTGCTCCTTTGGTCTCGGCAGCTGTGGTTTCCACTACTCAACAATATGTTGGCAGTTCCTCCAAGACCACTTCCCTGCAGATGAACTCTTGACTCAGGGACCGTGGTCCATCCTAACCTGAGATCACTCTTCATGCTTGGCTCCTGAAGAGGTCAAGTAAACCGGTTCAATGTCTCTCAAGAGTTTCAGATATTCTTCTGGCTGCACGGAACCCAGCCACTCAGAAAACTTACACAGCCATGGGAAGCGTTTTCCTGGTGTGCAAAGTCCTCTTTAAACCTTTTCCTGTCCACCAGATAAGGTTTTGGAGTACCTTTTGACCTCTCAAATTCGGGTCTGCAGTACTCTACAGTCAAAGTTCATCTTAGTGCCATTTCAGCGATCATGAGCCCGTTATTTCTTAACTCTGGCTCAGTTGCCTATGGTTAAGAGATTTCTTAAGGGATTCTGCATACCAGACCCCTACAAGACGTCCAGTCGCAGCCTGGGACATTAATCTGTAGTAGACATGCTCACTGGAAACCTTTTCGAACCTCTGGCTACCTGTGAGCTAAAATTTCTCACCTGGAAGACTGCCTCCTAGTGGCAATTACCTCAGCCCGCAGGGTCTCTGAGATACATGCCCTGGTCACAGACCTCCGTATACTGTGTTCCACAAGGACAAAGTAGTTCTTCAACTCCATCCTAAATTTCTTCCTAAGGTTGTGTCAGAATTTCATCTAAACCAACCTTTGGTCCTTCCTCTTATTTTGTGGACTTCCAAAATGAAGGGAACGTTCTCCATTCTTGATGTTAAGAGGGCCTTGGCGTTTCTATCTTGATAGAACCAAGGATTTTCGCAAAGCTCAGCAACTGTTCATTTCTTCAGTGAGACCCGCTGGTCAACCTGTTGCTATCAGATGTATCTCATCATGGCTAGTGGCGTGTTCTTCGCCACTGCTATTCCATGACGCAGGTTGTTGGAGGGCAGAGTTTACCACTTCCTACCAGAGCGGTCGCGGCATCCCTAGCGGAACCGTAACGCGCCTCATCGCAGACATCTGCAATGCGCCACCTGAGCTCAGTGCATACTGCTAAACATTATGCACTGGATGTCCATGCCAGACGGCATTCTTCCTTTGGCAGAGCCATCCTCAGTGGACTTCTGTCCTAGAAACGTGAGCTCTTGGTCTCTCCTGCCGCCTCTCGGGGATTATTAGCTCGGATACTCTAATAGGATGAATGAGTGGTGAGACTTATGTCCAGGAAGATATGAAATTACTGTACTCCACTGTAATTCTTGATCTTCTTGAACGAGTCTCCACCACTCATTCACACGCCCTCCTCCATCCCCGAGCTCACCTTTCTTGTTGGTCTTCGCCTCTCACATCTTTAGGCCGTGAAGACTTCTTTGTTGACCCTTCTTACACGGTCCGCCCGGACTATCTTATGTCCGGTTTGTAGGTTAGCCTACCCTTCAGGTTAGTTACGCCTGCACCTCCTTGGTAAAAAGGTATGGAGGCGGTTGGAGGGTCGACGCTGAGATAGTCAAGCACTGACGAGCTAGCTCAGGCTGCCTCATGGCGCCATCTCTGGCCCGACCCTCCAGCAAAAAGTTTGCTCCCGATGGGTCCTAGTGCCTCCGGCGCAGATCCCAATAGTGTGAATGAGTGTTGGAGACTCGTCCAAGAAGATCAAGAATTACGGTAGGTACGTAATTTTCATTTTTCTTCACTGACCATTCCTCCTCCTCTGGGGTGAGGAGGTTGCACAGCCTGGACGTAAAAAGAGACCATAGCTACTACATAGAGCGCACCAAGGGTCACAGGTTTGAGTCCCCCCAATTGTTCCTCACTTATGGGGAGGTCGGTATGGGCAAACCTGCCATTGAAAGATCTGTTGCCAGGTGGATTGTCTCTTGTATACAATTCTGCTATGAGAAATTGGTAGAACCCCACCTCAGCCTGAGGGCTCACTCTACTAGAGGTACAGTTGCTTCCTGGCTGCTGCCAGGATATTCCTATCTTAGAAATCTGTCAAGCAGCCACCTGGAAAACAGTCCATACATTCACCAAGCATTACCTCTGGATATCCAGGCTAGGAGTGATTTCTTTTTGGCACAGCAGTATTCAGAGCCTATTCCCAAAGTAGGTTCTGTCCATTCTCCTTGGAGGTACTGCTTGTAGGTTCAGTATATGTTGAATACAGCAAGACTTCATGTTGTTTGAAGAAAAATTATTCACCTTAGTAATGTTGTTTTCCAATGGAGTCTTCTGTATTCTGACCGCCCCACCCACCCTCTCAGAACCGTTTTGGGATGCGGTGGGCAGGTAGTGTTGGCACCTAGAGGTGCCCTTTTTCACCCTCCTTTATTTTGGTGTGTGTTTTTTTTGTTTTTGCTCTGACTTGAGTCTTGCTTTGAAACCAAAAAACCTTTTAACAAATTTAGTTGCCAGTTGGCTAGTGTGAGTTTACAGTTTCCACACAGAATGCCTAGTGAGTATAGCTCGTAAAGATCTGACGGTTGGAGTTTAAACAACAGCAGACAGAGGCTTCAACCGAGCTCGAGCTCAGCGTTCCATGCCCTGCATGGAAAGTTAACGCTTTGTTCTCCAGGGCAGTTCAAAGGTTGGAGATCACTGCATATGTCAGAATACAGCAAGACTCCAGTAGAAGAAACAACATTACTAAGGTGAGTAATTTTTTCTTTTGTTGACATACCTGTGTCCTATGTCTTTTTGGGGGGTTTGGGTTTATTGGGCGTTTTGTACTGTTCCGTGGTTGTTACTTGTGGGTCCTGGTTGATCTTACTTTGAGATACAGCTCTTGCAGCAGGTTACACCATTAGGACTGAAGCCGGCAGGCGCCAGGACCCCGGAGACTTTTCTAGCTAGCTATCTTCAGTGGGGACCACCCCCGACGTCGGCCCGCCTCCGACGTCAGGCGTGGTATAAGAGGGGGCGGTCCCGCCCAGAATCTCCAGTTCTTTCCCGTCCGACAGTGCATGCTTCAACCTCCGTAAAGTTCTGCTACGCCGCTGTATTTTCAAAAATTTTCGAAGCTTTTGACTTTTCTGAGGAAGATTTCTTTTCTTCAATCAAGATAAGTGTCTGATGTCCTCTCCGACCGGCATTCTTCCAAGTGCTATGTGCAAGCAAATACCTTTTAAGGACCCGAGATCACACAAGGCCAGGTGTCTAGGCCCGGACCACGATACCAAGGCCTGCCCTCTGCCAGGGGTTCAATAGCGCACCAGGATCCGCCGGAAGGCCCTTCAAGCCTTCTTCTAGAGGAAAACTTCAGGCTGGCCTCCAAGGAAGATTCGACGACCGCATGCGGAAAGAAGAAGAGGTCCAGGATCCTACCCGGGTCGCCGGTCTGGGCCTCCAGTCCTGGAGTCGGTCTGGCCAGACCGGCCTCGCCCGCCAGGCCTTCGCTGCCTGCCGCGACTCCCTGCACACCCTGCTCAGGCCTCTACCGCCAGGCCGCTGCCTTCCTCTTCAGCCCAAAAGGCCTTGGCGAAGTCGGGGAACGCCACCACCACCACCACAAGTCGGGCTCGCCTCGGGCCCCGACGCCTGTCTCCTCTTCCCCTCGAAGACCTTAGAGCTCACCCCGCTGAGAAAGCCGTGATCCGGCGCCGCCAGACCGCGCCGGTCGACGCCAGCCGCTCCTCTGAGCCGATGTCGGTCGGTCGGCCGCCGCCGGCCTTCATCGCATCGGACGCCGGGTGGGGACCGACGTCCGCGACGCCTGAGTGGGGCTCCTGCGCCCCGACGCCGGGTCGGACAGGAGTCCCCATCGAGGAGGATTCGCCTGCCCGATGTCCAGGCGGGCGCTCCTGCCACGAGGAGTCTCCCCTGGGTCCTCCCACCATCCGAGGTCCCGTGGTGCCGCCGCTGACCCGACGTCCGGCCCTCGCCCTCGGAGCCGACGCCGGACTGTCCTCGGCCGAGGTGAAGGACCTGTTCACTCACTGGTGGGCTACTATCAGGAAGGATGTGGTACCCCAGTCCTTCCTCCTCCTCCACCTCCTCCTCCTCCTGTGGTTTCTGCCCCGGCCCACCTTCACCTGTGAGGTCGGCTGGCCATTCCGTCCCCAGGGAGCCTGTGACCCTCCCAGGGCAGGCATTCTAGAAGGAGACCTCCGTCCAGACGCCGCCCCTCCGGGTCGCCCAGTCCCAAGAGATCCAGGAGGCGACGCCGGTGCCGCGCCGGAGGCTACGATCTTCTTATTTTCTTCTAGATCTCCATCTCCGGTTCGCTTCCTCGCCGACCCACGGAGACTCCAAGGTCTCCTCCGGACGATCCATCCTTCATGGATATCCTAGACATATCCAGGAGAATATGGCTGGGAAGCAGAGGAACTTGACCCTGAAAGACTACACCTGGCAAAGTATCTTCGCAGAAGGACCCTAAGCCTGTGGTGGTGCCACCCTTGGAGGACACTTTGTGGACGCCACCAAGGCGTATGGAAGCGCCCTGATTCGCCTCCGGCAGGTGTGCCGGCATTATGGATAGATCTGTACAGGCCCAAGGGAGTGACCAGTACCATCTCAACAACCTCTGGCTGACTCCTGGTCATTACTGCCTCTCATGATCGGGTCCCAGAGACCGCAGCATTTGAGTGCTCTGCCACCGACCCAGAATCCAAACAGCTGGACGCTCTGGGAGGCGACTACGCTCCGCGACTTGCGCTATCAGGTCTCTGAACCATCTCACCCACATGGTTCAGTTCCAGAACGCCTGTGGGAACAGGGGCTAGAGGCGGCTGAGAAGCTGCCGGAAGGTGAGCAGAAGGAGGAGATGCTTCAGGTCTTCTGGACGGGTTCAGACGGGAACCCAGGTGCTCAGAGAGCTCGATGATTTCATGGACTGTCAGCCAGGGCGGCTGCTTCAGGCATGTCTTCGAGACACTCATGGCTTGTGTCTCTGGTTTCACCCCAGACGTCCCAGAAGAACATTTTGGACGCCACCTTTGAAGGTGAGGTGTTGTTTGGCAACCGTCAGAACGATAATTACCAAACTGCAAGAGGCTGGAAAGGGTCCGACAGTCCAGGCGATGTGTACGCCGAGGCCTGGCCTTCAGAGGAGCCAAGGCCGCTGTGGTGGACTCCAGAGGCACAGCCCCTGCTTCTGCCACACAGCATAGGGGCTCTGGCTTCCAAGATCCCAGGGAAGCAGCCCGCTGGCAGAGGTCAACGCCCTCCAAGGTTACCCAGCCGCGGCCCCCAGCCGCCACAGCATGACTCCTTCCGCCCTCGCCTCAGGATCAACGGACGTTTGTCGGGGGGTCGATTGCCGCTTCCTATCGGGTTGGTAAGCACAACCACCGCAGGTGGGTTCTTCAATTGGTCAGCAAAGGCCACTTTTAGAATTCAAGAACGCCCACCTTCAAGGCCTCTCTGCTCTCCGATACTCGTCAACACCGCGACTTGATTTGGCAAGAGGTGATTGCCTCTTGGACAAGGGAGCTATTCAATCTGTCCCAGGGGACCAGAGAGGAAGGATATTATTCTCACTCTTCCTGGTTCCCAAAAGACAGGGGACCTCCGTCCACTCTGGACTTAGCGACCTCAACCTGTCGGTCGCTATAAAAGTTTCAATGGTGACCCTTCCGGTCTCATTCCCATGCTAAAACAAGGCGCCTATTTAACGCCCTAGACATGCAGGATGCCTACCTGCACATCCCCATAGCTCAGGCGCATCAGAGGTTCCTGCGCTCGAGTTCAGAGGCCACCATTTCCAATTCCGGCTCTTCCTTCGGACTGTCATCCGCTCCAAGGGTTTTCACCAAGTGCATGGCGGTCGTGGCAGCTGCTCTAAGGAGGAAGGGCCACTATGTGTTCCCGTACCTCGACGATTGGCTTCTCATGGCCGCCTCCAGAGAGGCGCTTCTGCAAGCGATCCAGGACACTCAGATCCTGTTCAGATTGCTCGGGATTTTGATAAACCAGGAGAAGTCGGTCTTGGTACCGTCGCAGAACCTGCAGTTCATAGGCGCAGTGCTGGACACGGTCCAGGGGAGGGCCTTCCTCCCAGGCGACAGGGCGGAACGATCAGGTCCATTATAGAGGACCCATCAGGCGAATCAGACCGCCCGCCAGGTTGGTCCTTCGCTGTTCGGTCACATGGCTGCGGCCATTCCCACGGTCCTCTCGCTGCTCCACATGCGCCTAACGCAGTGGATGCTCAAGGCGCAGTGGACCAGAGGCAAGACCATCTGCAGCACCGGTCAGAATCACAAAACGAGTGATTCAGGACTGGCAATGGTGGTTAGCCCCGGTCGCTTCTCCGTGCGCCCTTTCGCAGCGCCGCCCCAGAGATTACCTCACCACGGACGCTCCAGGTCTTGGGTGGGAGCTCACCTGGATGGGGTGAAGTCTCAGGCGTATGGATCCTGGAAGTTCATCTGCACATAAACGTTCTGGAGATGAGAGCGGTACTCACGCCTCCAGGCTTTCAGTTCTTAATCCCACCGTGTACCATCCTGCTTCAGACGGAAAACACGGCGGTAATGTACTACCTCAACAAACAAGGAGGCGCACACTCTTACCCCCTTTGCAGGGAGGCCATGAGAGTGTGGGATTGGGTAATCGGACACGGCGCAAATCTAGTCGCGGTACATGTTCCCGGCGTGGACAACACGATTGCGGACGGCCTGAGTCGCTCCCAGGCCAGAGTCCACGAGTGGGAACTTCTTCAGGAGGTCGCGGAGGATCTGTTCCTTCGATGGGAACCCAGAGTTAGACTTATTCGCATCCCCATCCAACGCAAACTGCCCAATTTCTGCTCGCTAGATCCAGGGCCTGGAGTTTTCTGGCAAGACCGCTGTCCATCTCCTGGGAGAACAGGTTCTTCACGCCTTCCTCCTTTCCGCTGATCCAGAGAGTTCTGCTCAAACTGTGCAGGAGCGGGCGCTGTTTGATTCTGGTAGCCCCATTCTGGCCCAGACAAATCTTTTTTCCCATTGCTGGCGCAGCTGTCTCGGGAACCTCCACTCCCACTGCCGCCAGAGTTCTCACCTTCTGTCTCAGGAGCAAGGTTCATATTACATCCGGATCTGCGGTCTTTGAACCTGCACGCTTGGCTCCTAGAGACGAGCTATCATGCGGCATGGGGTCTCGTGAGGAGGTTGCAGAGGTACTCTGCAGCCAGAAAGTCCGGCTACCACGCTACTTACGCCATGAAATGGCGCAGATTCTGTCTTTGGTCACGGGCTCGTGACCTTTCTCCTTAGGTTGCTCTGTGGGGCAGTCTTGACCACCTCCTCCCTTTTCACTTGGGGTTAGCCTACTCCCCATTAAAGTACACCTTTGTGCTATTTCGCCTATCACCAGCCGGTGGGCCACCGCACATTGCTCAACTGGACGCTCTCGGGAGTTCCTGAGAGGGTGCTGCACCTCAGGCCTCCTATTAAAGATCCGATTCTCCATGGGATCTCCTTTTTGTTTTGGAGCAACTCACGCCCTCCCTTTGAACCAGCCGTGATTATGAAGCCACGCTTCTGTCTTGAAGACGTTGTTTTAGTTGCAGTTACTTCAGCCAGAAGGATTTCTGAGCTTCATGCCCTGATGTGTAAGGAGCCTTATTTGTTTTTCACCGAGACAGAGTGTCTCTGAGAACTAATCCTAAGTTTTTGCCTAAGGTGGTTTCAGCTCTGACCTTAAATCAGGATATTGACCTTCCGGTCTACTTCCAACTATTCCATTAGAGGAGAGGCTTTGCTCCATACTCTGATGTTCACCGCAGCCTGAGGTATTACCTCAATAGAACTAAGTCCTTTCGGGCTTCGAGCAACTTTGTGTCCTTCGACAGAGAATGAGAGGTCGGCCATGTGTCTAAGCAACTTATCCCTGGCTTGTGCAATGCATCCTCATTGCTACTAATCCAAACAAAAGCCCTCCTGGGTTCCGTCCGGGCCATTCTACTAGGTGTAGCCACTTCTTTTGCAGCTCTCAAGAATGTCTCAACTCTCAACTATTTGCGCTGCAGCTACTTGGAACTCTGTGCATACCTTTATCAGGCATTACAGTTCGATATCGCCTAGGCGAGGGGTTGTTTCGGCCAGGCCGTGCTGCAGGGCCTCCTGTCCTGAATCGAGGTTGGGCGTGTTGCTCCTCGGTTTCTTCTTCTTTTCCTCCTCCCGATGTGAAGGGTCAAGCTTTACTGCTTGGGAATCAGTCCTATGGGGTTATTGCTGCAAGAGCTGTATCTCAAGTAAGATAGTACAGTTACGTAAGAACTCACTGTAACAGTAGATCTTCGAGAACAGCTCTTGCAGCAGGTACCTCCCGCCCACCGTATCCCCCTGGAGGAGGTCTGCTCGCAGTTGCTCCTCTAGGGACGGAGGAGTGAGGGAAGAAAGGATGGTGAGTATTTCAGCCAGCCAGTCTGAATGATCAGACAGCAGGATGTTGCTTTCTTCCGCATGGCTGGGCGAGCGCAGGAGTCAGTTTTCACTTGTAAGGGAAATTCCCTTTTCTCTACTCAGGGTTTTCGCTCCTTTTTGCCTTCTGACGGTGGATCCGTCTCCCCGCTATTGCAGCCTCTGGCCGGGAGTCTCCGGCGGGAATCAGATTCTGGGGGACCTGCCCCTCTATACACGCCTGACGCCGGAGGCGGGCCGACGCGGGCGGTCCCCGCTGAAGATAGCTAGCTAGAAAAGTCTCCGGGGTCCTGGCGCCTGCCGGCTTCAGTCCTAATGGTGTAACCTGCTGCAAGAGCTGTTCTTGAAGATCTACTGTTACGGTAAGTTCTTACGTAACTGTACTTTCCTTGCCATTCACTGGTGCTGCTGTGCTGTCTGCTCCTGTATTCACATTCAGGGATGCTTTACTTTGCATGTGTTCCTGGGCTGCCACATTCACCTCTGCACTGTGTTTCTGTGGGTGTTTGCACTGCCTGTCTGGGAGCTATATTCAGTGCTGTCTTATTCCTGGGCTGTTTTTGCCCTGCACTCCTGGCCCTGTTTGCCCAGCTTCCTTTGCATGCTGTGTTCAGTTGGTTTTGCACCGGCTATTCCTTTTGAATATAGCTTGCTTTTTGCTCCAGGCTGAGTTTGCTCGCGTGGCATACATTTAGCCTGGGCACTGGTCTGAATATCTCACCCTTTGTTGTTTGGCTTTGCTCTTCTGCATATTTTCTGTATGAATTGGTCACTTTTTTTTTTTTAAGAGTCTGATGATGGAACTAATAATGAACTTGTTTTGTGTTATAAAAACACTATGTGGTGTGTGTGTGTGTGTGTGTCTTTTCTCACTGGTGGGTCACTGCAGTAGGAGGGGATAGACTGATCGATAGATAGATACATGCTTTCTGTACACTGCTTAAATTAAGCAAAGCACACACAGGGAAGAACAGGAAGGCAAGGTAGTGGAATGGGATTGGGATGAGTTGACTGGGAAGAAATATCAACAGTGAGTCACTCACTGACACCGACAGAAAGTGTAGACGAATGTATTGGTTGCTTGATGCTTACTGTTTTATTTGTATTTTTTTTAACACCTCAAGTTGTCTTGTCCTGTTACAAGCCAGCCAGTCACAGGACACTGGACGGGTCACTCCTTCGCTCCTTTCCACACAATTACCTCCCTCCCAACAGCCCACACACAGTTAGGCTCCTCTTATTTTCTTTACAATCTTTTTTTTTTTTTTTAATTAGCCTTTTTTTTTTTTTTTTTTGCTTTATTTCTTTATTCTCCTTCCTGTCCCCGTGTCCCCTCCTTCCGACTGCACATATCCCTCAGCCCCTTTCAGGATCTGCCCTCAGAGTGCCATTATCTCTCCTTCTTCTTCACAGCGGGTCTGTCCTGGTGGACTTCTGGATGGGGCAGTCTTCATCTAGGGACACCGAGGACTACCATTTTCCACTTTTCCCACTTCCCCGCCCCTGGGACGCCGGCACACAGAGCGACGACGTTCTAGAGGGGCGACGTGCTGACGCACGCCCTCACAGCCGCCTAACCGTCCTCCCTCCCCGACCCGGTAATGGAGCTCAACCCCTGAGCGCCGGGTGCTCCCACCGGCATTCTCCAGGGTTGAAAATCTCTCTGAGGAGAGGAGAGCATCCGTTGGGACACTCAATCCTCCCTCCCCCTGGCCGACCCCCGACGATCCGAGTCCGTTCCCGAACCCGGGTCGCCGGCATGGTACGAGGTGTGGCGTCTAGCGCCTCAACCCTCAGTGCCACCGGGCCGACTTTAATTAGCTTTTTGATTTTTTTTTGTGTGTCTTTCAAAAGCCAGCTGGCCACAGGACACTGGACAGGTCACTCCTTCGCTTCTTTCCACACAGTCACCTCCCTCCCAACAGCCCACACACAGTTAGGCTCCTCTTATTGGATTTTCTTTAATATTTTTTGTATAGCTTTCTATTCTTTATGTGTGTCTTTCACAAGTCATCTGGGCAGCCGGCAACGGGACACTGGGCAGATCACCTCTTCACTCCTTTCCACACAGTTACCTCCCTCCTAACAGCCCACACACAGTTAGGCTCCTCTTATTTTAATTTCTTTACTATCTTTTTTTATTAGCTTTCAGATTTTTTTTTTTTTTGGTGTGTGTATGTCTTTCAAAAGCCTGCTGTCCACAGGACACTGGGCAGGTCATCCTTCACCCTTTCCACACAATTACCTCGCCTCCTCTAACAGCCTACACGGTCAGGCTCCTCTTATATTATTTTCTTTTTGTACAGTCTTTTTTTATTAGCTTTTTTAGGCGCTTCACAAGTGAGTCGGCCACAGGACACGGGGCAGGCTACCCTTCACTCCTTTCCACACACCCACTTCCTTCTAACAGCCCATACACAGTCAGGCTCTCTTCAAACAACATGAAGTCTTGCTGTATTCTGACAACTGCAGTGAGTCCCAACCTTCAACTGCCCCAGAGATGAAAGAGTTAACTTTCCATGCCAGGCATGGAACGCTGAGCTCGAGCTTTGTTGAGACTCTGTCTGTTGCTGTTTAAACTCAAACCGTCAGATTCTTTACTCCGACTCACTGAACAGTCGCTCCGGAGATTTCTCCTTCTGCTTGGTTCAATTTGTCAGTTAAAGTACCGCTTTGCTCGGTTTTCGACCGAATTTAAACCGTAACCTGTCTTATTCAGTCTCTGTTTGTGGTATTCGTGAGTACTAGATAGGTTTATATTAATTTCTATTCTGTGTGGAACTTGTAAACGGTTCATTGGTTCGGTTTGAACCGATTAAGCTGTTAAAAAATCTTTATTTGTACTTTTAGTGTGTGGTTACCGGTTCTTATCGGTTCTAAAAAAAACGGATTTTATTACGTTTTTTTCCACGACCCGTAACACGGTCAGGAACCGATAAGAGGGTCTTGCCTGGCGGATTGCCATTAAAAGGGTAACTTTGGTTAGGACTGGCACAATGTCTGAGAAACCCAAAAGAAAATCTGGGCCCACTGGGTTTCAACACTGCAGTGTGTGTGGGGAAGTCTTTGCTAAGGCTGACCCCCACACCACCTGTGTTTATTGTCTGGGGTTTGACCACCTCGATTCAGACTGCCAGATTTGTAAAAATTTTCCTGCAGCTACCCTGGAAAAAAGAGTTAGTAGACTCAGGGAAAGGGAGGCCAAAAAGTCCGCTGAACCGGATGACTTCTTCGGGCAAAAGGAGAGCCGATTCTGAGGAGTCGGTTCCGGCTAAGAGAACAAGAAAGGAAAAATCAGCTGGTGTGGATCCAAAACTTTCTTCTCCAACCACTGAAGAAATAGCCAAAGCGATAAAAATTGTGCCGTCGGTTGTTCCCGACCGGAACCGGCACCATCAGGGAGGCGCTGTCTGCCGGTTCCACCGGGTTCAAGATTATGATTTAGAGGAATATTATGAACTGGAGGAGGAGGAAGAGGAATATGAGGAAAGTGAATGTGGTTTTGAAAGTCTGGATGTGCCCATTGACCCGGACATCTCCCCAGACAGACCTTCAGGAGTGTCTCCTCCTAGGCTTTCTGAGTCCCCCTCCCATTTCATGTTTTATAAAAAAGTGGAAGAAGCTGTGGATGACCAGGAGGAGCCTGACTATGTGGAAATGATGGATATCCCAGAGTCTAGGGGGCTGTCTATTCCCTTACACAAATCTTTTGGGAAGCAGACATTTAAGATTTTAAAGACTCCTAATACTATACCTCCTGTGGATAAAATAATGGACAAGAGGTATACATTGTCAGGCTCAGATACGGAGTTCCTTCATACACCAATGCAGCCATGTTAGTAGTGCAGGCTGCAGCCTGTGATAAGGCAAATATTCCCTTGGCTTCACAGCCCCAGACAAGGACTCCAGGAGGATTGATGCCATGGCAAAGAAACAGTACATGGCAGCATCCTTGGGACTCAGACAGGCCAACTATATGGCCTATACTGCTAGGTATCAGAAATCCAGATGGGACACTGTCATGGCTTTAGCAAAACAGGTCCCTGGCCAGCTTGCCAAGGAGCTGGAGCAGGTGGCTGCTGATGGTATTGAGGCATCCAAGGTGCAATTCCATGCTGCAGTGGACTCCAATGATGTGTCATCTAGAGTCATGGCTACATCTGTGGCACTTCGTAGAATGGCTTGGCTCAGATGTACTAGCCTGTCACAGGATACCCAGACTAAGGCCATAGATTTTCCTGTTGTGGGTAATTCTCTGTTTGGGGAGCAGACAGAGAATTACATGAAGAAAATGGACGAATATAGGACTACCTATAGGAGTGCACAGGCCAAGGAAAGGCAGGCCACTCCTCAGAGGCAGCACTCCAGGGGCAGGGGCAGGCCTTTTCATAGGCCTTTCTACCAAGCCCAAGCCTCCTCTTCTGCCTGTGCTCAGAGGGGGTTCTTTAGAGGGAGAGGCAGAAGGGGTACAAGCAGACCTGCTTCCACCCCTCAGCCAAAACCCCCTGCAAAATAGGTACCCTGATGGGTTTGCCAGGGCCGATTCTCCACTACCTGTAGGGGGCAGGCTTGCTTACTTTGTCCAGGACTGGGAGTCTCTAACATCAGACAAGTGGGTCCTGGAAGTAGTGAGCCAGGGACTGGTTCTCAGCTTCAAAACATTTCCAAAGCTGAGAACCAGATCTTTTCCACCTGCAAATCCCTCAGAGGCACTTGCCCTAGAGGCAGAGGTCTCTTCCTCCTGGCTCTCAGAGCTGTGGAAAGGGTTCTACCCCTACATCAGGGCAAAGATTGTACCCAGGTGCTTCTTACCCCCAAAAAAGACAGGAGAATGGCAGCCCATCCTGGATCTCAGATACTTAAACAAGCACCTTTTAAAACCAAAATTCAAAATGGTGACTGGGAATTATTCTACCCTCTCTAAGGCCAGGGGACTGGCTAGTGTCCTTGGACCTCAATGATGTCTACTTCCATAGTCTCATCAGAAGCTCCCATCGAAAGTACCTCAGGTTCGAGCTGCCCTCAGGCCATTACCAGTTCAGAGCAATGCCCTTCGGTCTAACCTCTGCTCCAAGGGTGTTCACAAAATGCCTGGCAGTAGTAGTTGCTTCTCTAAGAAGGCAAAGGATTGCCATCTTCCCATACCTGGACGACTGGCTCATAGTAGGCCAGTCCCCAGACCAAGTCAAGTTACACCTACAGATAACTCAGCAACTGATCACCTCTTTGGGTTTCCTTCTGAATCTCTCAAAGTCGGTTCTAGAGCCTGTTCAGCTCCTCACCTTCATAGGCGCAGAGCTAGACACAGAAAAGGCCAGAGCTTTCCTTCCCCTGGACAGGGCAAGGACCCTTATCTCACTGGCCTCCTCATTCACCCTGCAGGTGTCTCGACCAGCAAGGCATTTTCTACAGCTCCTGGGGCACATGGCTGCTTCCACAGCAGTGGTGCAGGGAGCAAGATTTCAGATGAGAGACATTCAGTTCCATTTGAGAGCCTTTTGGTCTCAGAAGAGGACCCTCTGACCAAATTGATCCCAGTGACTCAAACCCTGATCCAGGCCTTACAGTGGTGGCAGCATCAAGAACAATCTAAGACAGGAGTTCCTTTGTCACTCAGTCCCACTCTTTAATCCTTACTACAGATGCCTCCCTCTTGGGGTGGGGGCTCACTTGGCCAACCTGACTACCCAGGGGTTGTGGTCCCCTCAGGAAACTCTGCTTCACATCAATCTATTGTAACTCACAGCAGTATTTCTAGCACTTCAAGTTCTTTCCAAATGTGTTCAGAACAAAGCTATCCAGGTCAGAACAGACAATACCACCACAATGTGGTACATCAACAAGCAAGGAGGCACTCGGTCTACGACCTTGTGCACAGAAGCAATGAAGTTGTGGTCTCTGGCTTATTCCCTGAACACCTCTCTCACAGCAGTACACCTCCCAGGCAAGGACAGTGTCCTGGCAGATGCTCTCAGCAGGATATCTCAGGGCCATCATGAATGGTCACTGGATCCCCTGGTCTTGGAGGTGATATTTTCCAGATGGGGCACCCCACAGATAGATCTTTTTGCAGCCCCAGACAATCACCAACTTCCCCTTTTTTGCTGCAGGCCCCCAGTGTTGGGCTCAGTTCCCTGGATGCCTTAGTTCTCAGTTGAGAGGAGAGTTCCTGTGTCTTTCCCCTTCCTCTCCTGTTCAAAGTGCTAGTCAAAATCAGGTCTCAACCCTACAAGGTGATCCTGATTGCTCCAGACTGGGCCAGACAGCCCTGGTATCCTCTCCTGTTGTCCTTAGCAGTCCATCTTCCCCTGTCTCTTCCCAGGAATTACAACCTGTTAACCTGTGCTCAGGGGAGGGTTTGGTACCCGAATCTCAAATCTCTCAATCTCAAGGCTTGGCTGTTGAAGAGTTAGAGTTTGCTGATTTACACCTCTCCCAAGGTGTAATGGATATTCTGAAGGCTTCTAGGAAACCTTCCACCAGGACTACTTATAATTCCAAGTGGAAAAGATTTTCCATATGATGCTCTGGAAGGCATATTTCCCCAGAGTCTGCTGATCTGCCCACAGTCCTTGATTATATGGTCCATTTGAATAGCTTGAGGCTTAGACCAGCTACACTAAAGGTGCATCTGGCAGCTGTTTCTGCTTTCATTTCAGCAGGTAAGCACTCTTCTCTTTCAGCTCACCCTGTATTCTCCAAGTTTTTTAAGGGATTGCTTCATACCAACCCTCCATTCAGGGACCCTGCCCCTGCTTGGAACCTTAATGTTTGCATTGCTCAGCTTATGCAACCCCCTTTTGAGCCTTTGTCTTCAGCAGAGCTTAAGTACTTGACTTGGAAAACTGTGTTCCTGGTAGCCATCATTTCTGCCAGACGCATAAGTGAGTTACAAGCCCTGTCAGTGGAGCCTGATTTTATCTCCTTCCATAGAGATAAGGTGGTCCTCAGGATTAACAGGAAGTTTTTGCCTAAGGTGGTTTCAGATTTCCACCTTAACCAATCTATGTCTCTTCCTGTGTACTTCACTGACCATTCCTCCTCTGGTGAGAGGAGGCTGCACAGTTTAGATGTGAAAAGAACCCTTAGCTACTACATAGAATGTACCAAGGGTCGCAGGTTTGACTCCCTCCAACTGTTCCTCACTTATGGTGAGGTTGGTAAAGGGAAACCTGCCACTGAAAGATCCATTGGCAGGTGGATTGTCTCTTGTATCCAATTTTGTTATGAAAAACTGGGTGGCCTGAGGGCTCACTCTACCAGAGGTACAGCTGCTTCCCTGGCTGCTGCCAGGGATATCCCGATTCTAGAGATATGTCAAGCAGCCACCTGGAAAACAGTTCACACTTTTACCAAGCATTACTCCCTGGATATCCAGGCTAGGAGTGATGCTCGGTTTGGCACAGCTGTGCTTCAGAGCCTATTTCCTAAGTAGGTTCTGTCCCTCCTCCATGGAGGTACTGCTTGGTAGTCTGCTATTGTCAGAATACAGCAAGACTTCATGTTGTTTGAAGAAAAAATTACTCACCTTAGTAATATTGTTTCTTCTAATGGAGTCTTGCTGTATTCTGACCTCTTCTCCTGCCTTCCCCTCTCAGAACCTCTGTTTTTGGGATGTGGGTGGGCAGGGGCAGTGTTTGCACTCAGGAGGTGCCCCACCTTGTTGTTTTCACCCCTTTTTTCTTGGGTGAGTGGGTGTTGTGTTTTTCATTTTTGGGTCTCCTGACTTGAGTCTTTGTTTGAGACCAAAAATCTGGTTTTATGTTTAGTAGCCAGTTGGCTAGTGTAGGTTTACAGCTTCCACAAGGACCTTAGTGAGTTTAGCTCGTAAAGATCTGACGGTTTGAGTTTAAACAGCAACAGACAGAGTCTCAACTGAGCTTGAGCTCAACGCTCCATGCCTGGCATGGAAAGTTAACTCTTTCATCTCCGGGGCAGTTCGAAGGTTGGGACTCACTGCTATTGTCAGAATACAGCAAGACTCCATTAGAAGAAACAACATTACTAAGGTGAGTAATTTTTTCTTATATTATTTTCTTTTTCCTTACAATCATGTTTTTTTTTGCATTTTTCACAAGCCAGCCGGCCACAGGACACTGGGCAGATCACCCCTTCTCTTCTTTCCACACAATCTCCTCCCTTCCTTCAACACACAGTTAGGATTCCCCTTATATTTTATCTTCTTTACAGTCTGTTCTTTTTTACTTGCTTAAGTGTTTTTTTTTTTTTTAGGTCTTTCACAAGTCAGCCTGCAGGACAATGGCCAGGTCACTCCCCTTCACTATTTTCCCCACAGTCTCTCTCTCCCAACAAGCAACAGCCCACACTCACACAGTGTGCTATAAAATCTTGATTTCTTTACTTGCTGTCTTGTATTTTATTTTGTCTGCCCTGGCTGAAACAAGTCCTTCAAATTGCTTTGCCCTGGCTGTTGAAGTAAGCACTAAGCCACGACAAAGGTGGCTTCTAATGGTGGATTAATGCATGGTTGGCAGTGCCTACAACGACCCAACCATGCATTAATCCTCCATTAGATGCCACCTTCGGAGTGGCTTAATGCGCTTGTAACATGGTCATTTTTCTGTTGTTTCATCACTATCGTGTCTGTTGCTCACTACATAAGGAGGAAATCCAAGTTATTATTTGCAAATCTGTTGAGTGCACTTCCCTGCCTCCTCGGATCTCTGTACATACAGCTATTCAACAACTGATGTCCTCAACAACAACCCACTGATTTCCTACAATGACATATCAATTGGCTTTTTTTTTGTTGCCTCTCAAGATTTCACACGGTGGTTACTTAACTACGCTGCTTAGGAGGTCTCACTTTGGTGATTCTCATCGTGCCGCGATCTGGACTGCAGAAACAGTAGCGACTGATTTACATATCTCCTCAGCTCCTTAGTCTCCTGTCTTGATTTATCCGATGTCGTACAAAGATTTCTCGAAAGCATTCTCTCACTAATCCAGTTATTTAGATAGAACTTGCACCCTATCTCCCTATCATGCTTCCCTGCGACTGTGACTTCTGTGCTCATTTCCTTAATGGTGAACGCTCTACAAATCTGCCATCTCACCTCCTTGCTTGCTTCACTGTCAGTCAGACACAGTTTTATGGTCGCGCGACCCCCATCTTCCCTGTGATGTACTCGGGTGCTTGGGTCGCACAGACAAGAAGCTTCCATTCGTCCGCCTCTCCGCTATCTCTTCATTACTGCTCATTCTTCACTCTGTGGTACACATTAGTACTTCGCTTTGGACATGGCATTACTGCTGGATTAATTCCCGCTGCAAACTACACCAGCTAATCTATTCTGTCCAATCCAGCTTGCTCTTTTCAGGTTCCTTAAGATTGCCATGTTACAAATTCATACAGTTCACTTGAGTTCCATTCTACCACCAACTCTCCCCTTTAATTTAACAGGCAGCTGTCATCCTACTGACCAAGTTGGCATACTCCTCCTCCCCCAAACTGCGTGCAGTCCTTTCAGAAGGAGACAAAACACCGTCTCCTAGTCTTTTTATTTTGTTGTCCCGCTTGATCCATTTTTCACTCAGTCTGCTCCTCTGTATTTAGTTTAGAATTATATTTAACTACTGCAGTGCTGGCAAGTGGTGAGATATACACACACCCTCCCCCAAAACTGTGTACATGCAGTCCTTTCTGAAGGAGCCAAAACATGATCTCCTGTCTCCCTTTATTTTGTTGTTCCCCCTTGTTCCTTTTCTTCTGAAGCATGAAACACCTCCTGCCCCTACCACTGCCTTGGCCAATTATCAGGACTGACAGGATACTCTCCCACTTTCAACTTGTTGACTCATCTGTCAGTCCTAGTTCAGCTGAATCTGTTCTCCTGTGATGGGTGGGGAGTGATCCAAGGGAGAGTCCTCTCTCTCCTTCTTGCTACGCTACCGTGTGCTCCCATGCCTGTTCCAGATGGCTGTCTCAGTTGGCGGTGCACCACAAGATATAATAAACTTTCACCATGTGACTTACTCTGCAAAGTAAAGATGATGGGCGGCAGCACCTAGTGGACAGTCGGCACACAGCAAGTAAGGTAGGAAAACAAAAAAAAGGGTTCTGAGACAGTTCTGCTACACAGCTGACTACTCCAATTATGCTTGTCCATCTGCAAATTATTGTAGCCCGGGACATCAGGCTAGGATGTGTCAGTTGGCATCCATTTCTATCCCCCTCCTCCGTGACAAGGATGAAAATAGGGAGAATTGTCTAGTCCTCCTTTCCTGGTCAACAAAAACAGCAATAAAAAAAATAAATACCCCTGGCACAAAGTTAACATAAAATCCACAATATGGCACTGCTGCAGTCTCCCACACACTTAATAAAAGTTGAGCAGCTTCTTATTTACTAGCTGTCACACTCTGTTGCTTCCATACCTGTCATGGACTTCAAATAAAATTCACAATGCGCACTACCTCTGCCTCCCAGTGGCTTGTAATCTTAAATAAGGAATATGAAACAAGGCAGTGTTTGATAAATCTTTTTATCCATATGGGTTGTGGTGACTTTGAATGACTTCATGAGTGGCAGAGTGAAGCATAGCCATAAATATCTCAAAAGTCACCACAGTGAATATGAATGAAAGGTTTATCCAAACACTACCCTTGTCGCTGATTCCATTTATGAAATTATTTTTTACGTATTGTTTGATTGATTTAAGTATATGCACTATTGGTGACTAAAATCCATGGAAATATTTTGATATTTCATCACTGTTGCGCTGCTGTTTATACTAGTTATAGAATGGTAGGAATGTAGAACTTTCCAGTTGGTCTGCATTAAGTTGGAATTTGACTGTGATTGGACAGCTGCTTCAGGGAAGAGAGGGTAGTGACGTGGAGTGTGTGAACAAATTTATGCTGAGAGAATTAACAGTTCAAACAACATGAAGTCTTGCTGTATTCTGACAAGTGCAGTTAGCCCCAGCCTTTAAACTGCCCCAGAGAACAATGGGTTAACTTTTCTATGCAGTGCATAGAATGTTGATCTCGAGCTCGGTTGATGTCTCTGCCTGTTATATTTTGAACTGCAACCGTCAGATTCTTTACTCCGCCTCACTGAACAGTTGCTCTGGAGATTTCTTCTGCAGCTCGGTTCGAAGTCGGTTGAAGTGTCATTTTTTCGTCGTTTTCTACCGAAATTTAGTTTTTGCATAGTCGGTTCAAGTCTCTGTCTGTGGTACTGTGAGTACTAGAAAGGTTTTGTTCTATTTTCTGTGTGGAACTTGTAGAAAGTGTTGATTGGTTCGGGTGAACCAATCGTTTCAGGTAAATTTGGTATTTTACTTTAGTGTGTGGTTACCGGTCTGTATCGGTTCTAAAAAAAACGGGTTTTAGTATGTTTTTTTCCAAGACCCGTGACACGGTCAGGAACCGATAGGGGAGTCTTGCCTGGCGGTTGCCGTAAAAAGGGTAAGTTTGGTTAGGTTGGCCATGTCTGAGAAACCCAAGAAAAAAAACGAGCCCACTGGGTTTCAACACTGCAGTGAGTGTGGAGAGGTCTTTGCTAAGGCCGATCCCCACACCACCTATGTTTATTGTCTGGGGTTTGACCATCTCGATTCAGACTGCCAAGTTTGTAAACATTTTCCCAAATCTACCCTTGAAAAGAGATTAGGTAGACTGAGAGAAAGGGAGGCAGAGAAGTCGCTGACCTGGATGGCCAGCCGGTTCGGTTCCGCCGAACCAGAAGGAGAGGGCCCTCTGACCAGGGCAATACTTCTTGGCAAGGAGATCCGATCCCGAGGGTCGGTTCCAGCAAGAAAGAACGCAAAGAAAAATCTCCGGTTCGGATCCAGAATCTTACACTCCGACCAATCAAGAAGCAGCCAAAGGACCAGACAGAATCGCTTCGCCTGGTTCCAGCTGGGATCTGGCACCTTTTGGCAAGGGCTTGGTTCGTTAGGTTTCCTGGTTCATCATTATACCCTGGAAGAATTTTATGAACCGGAGTTTGAGGAGGAAGGAGAGGTGGAAGATGAATATGGTAATGGTGAAAGTCTGGATGTGCCTATTGACCCAGACATCTCCCCAGACAGACCTTCAGGTGTTTCTCCTCCTAGGCTTTCTGAGTCCCCTTCCCACTTTATGTTTTACAGAAAGGTGGCTGAGACCCTCCAGCTTCCTATGGAGGAGGCAGTGGAGGATCAGGAGGAGCCTGACTATGTAGAGATGATGGACATCCCAGAGTCCAGGAGACTGTCTATTCCCCTCCACAAATCTTTTGGGAAACAGACACAAAAAATTCTGAAGTCTCCCAATTGCATACCTCCTGTGGATAGAAGAATGGACCAGAGGTATACACTCTCAGGCTCAGATACAGAGTTCCTTTATCAGCAATGCAGCCATGTTGGGGTTGAACAGGCTGCTGCCTGTGATAAGGCAAACATTCCTTTGGCATCACACCCCCCAGACAAGGACTCCAGGAAGATTGATGCCATGACAAAAAAGCAGTACATGGCATCTTCCTTGGGACTCGGGCAGGCAAATTATATGGCCTATACAGCCAGATACCAGAAGTCCAGGTGGGACACTGTACTGGCACTGGCTAAACAGGCTTCCCCTCAGCTTGCCAAGGGGCTGGAGGAGGTGGCTGCAGATGGGATTGAGGCATCAAAAGTTCAGTTCTAGGGACATGGATATGTTGTTCATCCACACTTATTGGCAGGTTCCTTGCTGCTTTAAATCTTGCCGGAAGGTCTTCAAGCTGGCTACTCCCACCCACCCGGGTGGTAAAACTCTCGGCTCCGCCCCATGATGCCAGATCTTCCTTACCGCTTGGAAGCTCAGGTTCCCTCCTTAGCGCTCTGTGTTTTAGACTGGATCCTAACTTCGCTCGTCCAAATTGGTTTTGAAGTTTTCTAAATTCTCGGTCTTCATCTTCCTTGCGGCCGCGATGGACAAATCTGTTGCTGGCTGGAGGTGCCCTTGCGGGCAGAAAATGTCCAGGGACGATCCGCAGACTCCACGTGCGGCTACTGCCTAGGGCCTAGGATCACGACCCGCAGGCCTGCGTAGTTGTGCCACTCTTTCTCGGCCAACGCCCTGGATGATCGCTGCCATTGAAGCTCTGGCGCCCCGAGAAGCGCTTCCCAATCGGTAAAATCAAAAGAGGTTCATGTGTGTACGCGGCTGCTGGCTTGGCTGAGCAGCTTGAGCAGATGATCGCCCTTGAGGAGGAGACGGCCCAGGCCACATCTTCCTCCTCCTCAGCCACGGCATTTATCCCGCTCTCTCTGAGTTCCTCATATACAGCTTTGTTCAAGGAGCTTTGTCAGTCCCTTTCCACGAAGGGAGAGGGGCCATCGGGACATTCTTGTCGGCCCAAGAAGAAGGAGTCGAAGGGTAAGTCCCACTGTCGGCGTTCGTGGGAGCGGGAGAGGTCTGCTTCCCCAGACAGCCGACCATTGACTTCGGTCGAAGTTGTGGCTCAGGCTTCTGGCTTCACGGTGTCCCCGTCAGGCCAGCCTGCCGAGACTCCCATCGACGCAGTCGAGATTTTTCTCGCTTCATTAGACGGGCTGTCGACTGGTGAAGCCGACAACCCACCTTCACCGGTTCCCCGCTGGAGACTGAGGATCTGCCTGTGCCTTCGGGGCGCAGTCCCGTGTAAAGTGCCCGAGCTAAGGGAAGAGGCGGTGTCCCCGCCCTTCCCAGACCCGCGTTGGACCCCCGAGGTCTCGGTCTCGGACTTCATCTTGGTCAAGCTGTTCCCGCCGACATCGGCGGTCTCTGTCGCGATACCGAAGTAAGCGGCGACACCGTTCCTCCTCTTCCTCGGATGAGGGGAGGCTTCGGCGTAAATTACGTTGGTGCTAGGAGGAGCTTATGTGGCAGCAGTTGCTGTTGTCCGGGTCTAAGCCGACTCCGGTCCAGACCCCGGCCATCAAGTGGCTGTCGCCCGAACAACCGAAGCAACCACTACTCGCCTCAGTCAAGTTGCCCATTCCAGGGCTGGTTGCTCAGCCAAAACCAGCTGCTCCACCGATTGTGGTGGAACCTCCGCCTCCACAACCGAAGTCTGGGGCATCGTCCAAGGATTCTCGGTCGGGTCACCGCCTGCCCCACAGGTGGTCGGTCACCCTCACTCCCGACTGTCCTCGGCAGGTAGAGGGTGGCTCAGGGCCGAGGCAGCTCTTCGCAGACTCTTTGGAATTCGACGACGACTCCTCCCTGTTCTCCAGTCAGGTCGACCTGGAGTCCTCCGGGGGCCAGTCATTGGACAATAGCCCATCGTCCTTCTTGGGTCTGCTTCGACTCATCTCGGAGTCTGCCGGGATGCAGCTCGAGCCTGTGTTCAACGGCCAAGTATCCCCTGATGGAGATACTGGACCGAGGGATTCCCCACGGAGGTTTTCCGTGGCTGAGGCCATTGTCGGCCCAGCCTTGAGCTTTGGCAGCGGCCTGCTTCCTGTCCTGCGCCCTCGGCCAGGATGGCCAGGACATATGAGGTCCCTACGTGCCTTTGCCCGTTTCTCGAGCACCCCTCTGCTGAGGGGTTAGTCACCCAGCGTTTCCGGCGCTCCGTAACGCTTGGGATGTGGATAAGCCCCCTGACAAAGAGTCCAAAAAGCTGGATTTTGCTGGGCGTAAGGTGTACGCTGCATCCTCCCTTGGCCTCCGACAGGCCAGCTCGGCCGTGCTGATGGCACACTTCTCCCACGCCCTCTTGGGCTCCCTGGATGAGGTTGTCCCTCATCTCCCGACCGACCTGCAGACCACGGTCCACCAGGTGCGGGACCAGGGTAGGGCGGTGGCAAAGCAGCAGCGTCAGACTGCTCTGGACATAGGTGATTCCTGTGCCAGGTCAGTAGCGGCCGTGGTGGCCATGCACCGCAGGGCGTGGCTGAGGATATCCACCTTCACGGCGGATACCCAGCACAAGTTGCGGATCGTCCCTTCTTGGGGACTGACCTCTTCGGCCCTGGAGTGGAGGGACACCTCCAGCGGATCGAAAAGTCCAATGCCACCCTGGACTCGGTCACCTCTGCCCAGAGGGACAAAGGCCGCCGTCAGCAACAGCAGAAGTCCTTTCGTCCTTCGGCCCCTGCATCTCGACCGGCCCAACAGCACCAGCAACAGGGCCAACAGGCTCGAGCTTGGCGTCCCAAACCCAAGCCGGCGGCTTCCTCCAACAGGAAGCAAGGAGGTAAAGGCCCAGGAGGTCCCTCGGCTGGTTCTTCCTCCAAGCCTGCCCAGTGACGGGTTGAGGGGTGCCGCCTCCAGCCTCGTCACTCCCCCCTGGGTTCCCCCCGTGGGGGGATGGCTCTGCCACTTCCTTTCCGCCTGGTCTGCTATCACCACCGACCGCTGGGTGTTGGATGTGGTTGGAAAAAGCCTGCCTCTGGAGTTCGAGCAGGCTCCACCCTTTCGAGACGTCGCCCCTCGGGAGGCCACGGGGTCCGCAGCCTCGCTGTCGGCCCACCGAGCCGATGTTGCCCTGCTCTTGTAAAAAGAGGTGATCAGGAAGGTGGCAGATCCTCCTCCAGACCCGGGGTTTGTGTCCAGGTATTTCCTGGTCCCAAAGCAGACGGGGGGCTGGCGCCCATTCTCAACCTGCACACCCTGAACAGGTTCCTGAGGTCTCGGACCTTCAGGATGGTCACTCTGGCTCAGAAAATCCCATCCTTGGAGCAGGTGTGGTTCTGTTCCCTGGACCTCCAAGGCGCATTCTTTCACATCCCAATCTGTCTGTCTCATCAGAGATTCCTCCACTTCAGAGTGGAGGGATCCCTTTACGAGTTCCGGGCCATGCCCTTCGGCCTCTCCCTAGCTCCCAGGGTCTTCACCAAATGCATGGCAGTGGTGACAGCATTCCTGCGGTGCCAAAGGGTCCGGATGTACCCCTACCTGGACGACTGGCTGATTGCAGCCCCCTCCAGAGTGGAGGTGGAGCGGTCCAGAGATCTGGCCCTCAGGTTTGCTCTCAGATTGGCCTCCTCATCAACGAGGCCAAGTCGGAACTCGTGCCAAAGCAGGTGATGCCTCTTCATCGGGGCAGGCTCGACTCTCTTCGAGCCAGAGCTCAGCTCCCGGTGGACAGGGTCGAGGTTCTTTCCTCCTTTGCCCAGTCATTTCTGGTTGGGCAATCATGCCCCTGCCGGGACTTCCTACACCTCCTGGGCCTTATGGCGGCCTGCACCAGTGTGATCCTTTGGGCCCGTTGGTACATCGTCCCCTTCAGTGGGGACTGGCCAGCCAGTGGTCTAGCAGCTGCGATCTGTTGGACCAGCCCGTGACAGTGACCAGGGAGATGTGAGCAGCTGTCTAGTGGTGGATGGTTGGCACATCTGCGGGAGGCATCCCGTTCGTCTGCCCTGAGCCGGCGGTCTCTCTATCGACCGATGCATCTCTGATGGGTTGGGGTGCCCATCTGGGGAGCACAGACTGCACGGCCTCTGGTCCCCTCGGGAGTCCGACGCCATATCACCCTGCTGGAGCTCGGCGGTCCGCCCTAGCTCTCACCGCCTTTGCTCCATTTCTACGGGGTCAAGTGGTTCAGGTCCTGACAGACAATACCACAACCATGTACTATCTGAACCGCCAGGTAGGGTCGCGCTCCATGCTGTTATGCAAGGAAGCTCTCCGCATATGGTCCCTTGTGCGCAGCCTGGAGGCGGATCTCCTAGCCATTCACGTGGCAGGAGCCTCCAACACCCTGGCCGATGCCCTAAGCTGGATAGGGGCTGCGTCTCACGAGTGGTCTCTCCTGCCGGAGGTAGTACAAGATCTGTTCTCCCACTGGGGCACGCCTCAGGTGGACCTGTTGCCTCCAGGGAGATGCAGAGCTGAGTCTGTTCCATGCCCGCCCCCCTCAGCAGGGCTCGCTTCAGGGATGCCTTCTCGGGCCATGGACCCCAGGCGTCTTCTCGCCTTTCCCCATTTCCCTTGATCCATAAGTTGCTTCTCAAGGCGAGGGAGGGGACAAGGCGCAGGTGATTCTGGTAGCCCCAGACTGGCCCCACCAGTTCTGGTATCCAGATCTCCTCAGCCTCAGCTCCAGGCTCCCGAGGGAGCTTCCAGCCCACCCAGACCTGATCTCAGTCAACCAGGGAAGGTATTCCATCTGTACCTTCAATCCCTGCACCCTGACAGCCTGGTTCCTGGAGCTGGAGAGTTCCAGGCCTTGGGTCTTTCCGGACGAGGTCCTCAATGTTGTTAGGCGTCCCGTAAGAGTCAACCAGGAAATGCTACGCCTTCAAATGGAAGAGATTTTCCATTCGGTGTCAGGGGAAGGGCTTAGACCCTTCCGCCTGTCCCTTGGCAAGCATTTTGGACTACCTGTGGTCCCTTTCTCAGCAAGGGCTTCGGTCGACGACCCTTAAGGTGCACCTGGCAGCCATCTCTGCTTACCAGGTGTGGGCCGGGAAGCAGTCGTTGGCGCAGGAGAAGGTGGTCGGGTGCTTTTTCAAAGGCCTTGACCACATTTCCCCTCCAGTGCGAGAACCTCCACCTCCGTGGGATCTACTGCTGGTATTGGCCAAGCTCATGGGCAAGCCATTCGAACCGATACACAGGTGCGATATTTCCCACCTGTCGTGGAAGACCGCCTTCTTGGAGGCTATCACGTCAGCCAGAAGGATGGGAGAGCTCCAGACGCTTTCCATCGAGTCTCCTTATCTGGTCTTCCACAGGGCCAAGGTTGTCCTGCGCCTCCACCCGAAATTCCTTCCGACGGTGGTGTCGGAGTTTCACCTTAACCAGGTGTTGACTCTGCCGGTGTTCTACCCCAGTCACACTCGGGAGGCCGAATAATGGCTCCATAGTTTGGACCCTAGGCGGCTCGCTTATTATAAGGAGGCGGAGGCTGAGAGAGATTCGGGAGAAGGTTCGCCAGCTGTTTGTCACCTGTGCTGAAGCCGACCTGCAGACCTGCAGCCAAGCGGACGATAAGCGAGGGTCACCTCCTGCATAGAGCTCTGCTATAGGTTGGCGGCATGGAGCCTCCCAGAGGATAAGAGCTCATTCTACCTGCCATACCGCTGCATCGTAGCTGCTTCCAGGGACATCCCTATCCAGGATATCTGCAGGGCTGCTACCTGGAAGTCGGCACATACCTTTAGTACCCACTACCACATCGACCTTGAGTCACGCCCGGGATGCTGGTTTTGGGGCCTCGGTTCTCCAGTCTCGATTTCCCAGTAAGTATTGGGGATGCTTGCCTCCCTCCTCCCAGAGAACTGCTAGAGTCTGCTAGACAGTGTGGATTGAACAACATATCCATGTCCCTAGAAATACAGGTTACTCACCTGTAACAGGAGTTCTAGGGTAGTATAGTTGTTCATCCACCCCACGACCCCACCCGACCTCCCTCAAGCCCGATGCACAACCTGGCTTTCCAAAGGGCTAGATCTGAGTCATGGAGCTGAGAGTTTTACCACCCGGATGGGTGGGAGAAGCCATCTTGAAGACCTTCCGGCAAGATTTAAAGCGGCAAGGAACCTGCCAATAAGTGTGGATGAACAACATATACCATTCCTAGAACTCCTGTTACAGGTGAGTAACCTGTATTTTCATGCTGCTGTGGACTCCAGTGATGTGTCAAGAGTCATGGCTACATCTGTGACTCTTTCGGAGAATGGCTTGGCTCAGATGTACTAGCCTCTCACGGGATACCCAGGCTAAGGCCATGGATTTTACTGTAGTGGGTAATTCTCTGTTTCGGGAGCAGAGAGAGAATTACATGAAGAAAATGGACGTCTACAGGACCACTTACAGGAGTGCTCAGGCCAAGGAAAGGCATGCAACTCCTCAGAGGCAGCAGTCTAGGGGCAGGGGCAGGCCCTTTCTAAGGCCTTTTTACCAAGCACAGGCCTCCTCTTCTTTTTCACAGAGGGGATTCTTCCGAAGGAGAGGCAGAAGGGGGATGAGCAGGCCTGCATCCACCCCTCAGCCTAAAGCCCCTGCCAAGCAGACACCCTGATGGGTCTGCCTGGGTCAATTCTCCTATCCCAGTAGGGGGCAGGCTGGCTTACTTTGTCCAGGACTGGATGTCTGTTACATCAGACAAGTGGGTCCTGGAAATAGTAAGCCAGGGACTGGTTCTCAGCTTCAAAACATTTCCAAAGATGAGAGCCAGATCTTTTCCACCTGCAAATCTTTCGGTAAGAGCTATAGAGAGAGTACCTACCCTACACTGGGGCAAAGAACTGTACTCCAGGTACTTCCTGACCCCCAAAAAAGACAGGAGAGTGGCGTCCCATCCTGAACTTAAGATATCTGAACAAACATCTTTTAAAGCCAAAGTTCAAGATGATAACTCTGGGAATTATCCTTCCCTCTCTAAGGCCAGGGGACTGGCTAGTCTCCCTGGACCTCAAAGATGCCTGCTTTCACATTCCCATCAGGTGCTCCCACAGAAAGTACCTCAGGTTTGAGTTGCCCTCAGGCCACTATCATTTCAGAGGTATACCCTTTGGCCTAACCTCAGCTCCAAGGGTTTTCACAAAGTGCCTGGCAGTAGTTGTTGCCTTCCTCAGAAGACAAAAGCTTTCCATTTCTCCATATTTGGATGACTGGCTCATAGTGGGCCAGTCCCCAGACCAAGTCAAGTCAGATGTGCAAGTGACCTAGCAAGTGATCACTTCTTTAGGATTTCTTCTCAACCTACCAAAGTCAGTTCTCGAACCAGTGTAGCTCCTCACCTTCATAGGGGCAGAGCTGGATACAGTAAAAGCAAGAGCCTTCCTTCCCCTGGAAAGGGCAAGAGCTCTCATAGAGCTGGCTTCTTCATTCAGCCTTCAGGTGTCTCAACCAGCAAGGCATTTCCTTCAGCTCTTGGGCCACATGGCAGCTTCTATAGCAGTGGTCCAAGGTGCAAGATTCCAGATGAGGGACATTCAGTTCCACTTAAGAGCTTTTTGGTCCCAGAGAAAGGATTCCCTTACCAAACTAATCCCAGTGACTCGTACTCTGATCCAAACCCTGCAGTGGTGGCAGGATCAAGACAGTTTGAGGCAAGGGGTTCCATTTGCCACTCAGTCTCATTCAGTGGTCCTTACCACAGATGCTTCCCTTCTGGGCTGGGGAGCCCACTTGGGGGACCTCATTACCCAGGGACTGTGGTCGCCTCAGGAATCTCTTCTACACATCAATCTCCTGGAATTCAGGGCAGTGTTTCTTGCACTGCAGACTTTTTCCCAATCAGTACAGAACAAGGTGGTTTAGGTCAGAACAGACAACACACCACCACCACCACCTGTGGTACATCAGCAGCAAGGAGGCACTCGGCCAACGGCCTTGTGCTAGAAGCAATGAAGTTGTGGTCCTGCGTGATTCCCTGCAAACCTCTCTTGATAGCAGTTCACCTCCCAGGGAAAGACAATGTCCTAGCAGATGCACTGAGCAAATATCTCAGGGCCATCACGAATGGGCCCTGGCTTCTCTGGTGTTGAAGGTGATTTTTTCAAGATGGGCACTCCAGAGATAGATCTTTTGCAGCCCCAGACAATCAACAACTTCCTGTCTTTTGTTGCAGACCCCCAGTCTTGGGCTCGGTCCCCTGAATGCTCTGATTCTGAACAGGAAAGGAAATTTCTGTATCCTTTACCCCTTTCCTCTCCTCTTCAAAGTTCTAGTCAAGATAAGGTCACAACCTTGCAAAGTGATTCTGATTGCTCCAGACTGGGCCAGGCAGCCTTGGTACACCTTGTTGCTATCCCTAGGAGTGGAGTCCATCTTCCCCTGTCTCTTCCCAGGAATTACAGCCTGCTAACCTCCTCTCAGGGGAGGATTTGGTACCCCACTCTTCAGTCTCTCAATCTCAAGGCATGGCTCTTGAAGAGTTAGAGTTGGCAGATTTGCATCTGTCTCAGGGAGTTCTGGATATTCTCAAAGCTTCTCAAAAGCCTTCCACCAGAAAGACTTATAACTCCAAATGGAAGAGATTCAGCATTTAGTGTTCCAAGAGGCATATCTCCCAGATACTGCTGAATTGCCTACAGTTCTGGATTATATGGTCCATCTTAATAGCCTGGGCCTCAGAACAGCTACTCTCAGGGTACACTTGTCTGCTGTTTCTGCTTTCCTGTCAGTAGGCAAGTCTTCCGCACTGTCATCCCACCCTGTATTCTGTAAGTTTTTCAAGGGATTGCTTCACACCAATCCCCCCTTTAGGGAACCTGCTCCTGCTTGGGATCTTAATGTTTGCATTGCTCAGCTTATGCAACCCCCTTTTGAGCCTTTGTCCTCAGCAGAGCTTAAGTAATTGACTTGGAAAACTGTGTTTTTGGTAGCCATTACTTCTGCTAGATGTATCAGTGAATTGCAAGCCCTGTCAGTGGAACCTGATTTCATCTTTTTTCACAGAGATAAAGAGGTCCTTAGAACTAACAGAAGGTTCTTGCCTAAAGTGGTTTCAGATTTCCACCTGAATCAGTCTATGTCTCTCGCTGTTTTCTTCACTGATCATTCTTCCTCAGGAGAGAGGAGGCTACACGGTTTGGGTGTTAAAAGAGCCCTTAGCTACTACATAGACCGTAACTGGGGTCACAGGTTTGATTCCCTCCGGTGGTTCCTCACTTATGGAGAAGTGGGAAAGGGCAAACCTGCCACCAAGAGATCTATTGCCAGGTGGATTGTGTTTTGTATACAATTCTGCTATGAAAAACTGGGAAAAACTCCACCCTCATGCCTGAGGGCTCATTCCACAAGAGGTACAGCTGCTTCCCTGGCTGCTGCCAGGGATATCCCTCTCTTAGAAATTTGTCAAGCAGCCACCTGGAAAACAGTCCATACCTTTACCAATAATTACTCTCTGGATATCCAGGCTAGGAGTGATGCTCGGTTTGGCACAGCAGTACTTCAGAGCCTATTTGCAAAGAAGGTTCTGACCCTTCTCCATGGTGGTACTGCTTGGTAGTCTACACTTGTCAGAATACAGCAAGACTTCATGTTGTTTGAAGAAAAAAATTACTCACATTAGTAATTATGTTTCTTCTAGTGGAGTCTTGCTGTATTCTGACCTCCCCCCCCCCGCCTCCCCTCAGAACCTGGAATTTTGGGATGTGGGTGGGCAGGCACAGTGTTGGCACCCCAGGGGTGCCTCCCTTATACCCTCTGTTACTCATGGGGTGAGGTTTTATTTCAGTTTTATTGGTTTTTGTGTTTTGGGTTTCCTGACTTGAGTCTTCCTTTGAGACCCAAAAGATTATTTTTCTGCCAGTTGGCTAGTAAAAGTTTTACAGTTTCCACACAGAACACCTAGTGAGAACACCTAGTGAGTTTTGCTCGTAAAGATCTAACGGTTGCAGTTCAAAAATACAACAGGCGGAGACATCAACCGAGCTTGAGATCAACATTCTATGCCCTGCATAGAAAAGTTAACCCATTGTTCTCCGTGGCAGTTTAAAGGCTGGGGCTAACTGCACTTGTCAGAATACAGCAAGACTCCACTAGAAGAAACATAATTACTAAGATGAGTAATTTTTTCTTTATTCTCATTTAGAATGTAGAACCAGGCGAGATGAATTATGTGTCTTGCATTGTATCCTCTCACATACATTGCATAAAAACGAAAGGCACACGGCTTCTTCTCTCTGATTACTGCTATGTACCAAAGCTCCCACATCAGCCACACAGTTTAAATAAATGCTGCAGTGCAGCACTACCTCTGCCTGCCAACTGCCTGCACTGTCAAAACAAAAATTGCATGGTAATGCATTTAAATCCCATGATACGGCTTTGTTAAACTCCATTAAATTTAGCCTAGTCTCTTCAGTGCCGGTGTGCTCCGCACTTCAAAACCACCGATAAATAATTGTGTATGGGTAGGCTGACAGACAGAAGTGTCAAGTAACTGATGAACAGCAAAAAACTGTACTGTGCCGCCTACTATGCTCTGCAGTCTTTTCACATTACACCACCATCACCTGCTGGCCACAACAAAACAACTGCACGTGTTACTAAAATGTACACCTACTCATTAAAAAGAAAATTACAAAATATTTAGAAAACTTTTTGTTATAAACAAAAAGAATAATAGGTATTTTTCAGGGTGTGGGATATCATTGGATATTACCACTATTTCATGATATCTCGCACCCTGTTATGTATTTTTCCTTAATCATTAAATGGGTAAGAAAAATGAAGACAACCTGATTAGCTGTCTCTTTGAGGCATGCAGTTATGCAACCATAATTGTACACCTTCATAGAAACTTAGAAAATCACAGCAGAAAAAGACCATTGGTCCACCCATTCTGCCCATAAAATCCTAACAAACCCAGGAACTATTGTCCTTTAAGGGTTCTAACCCACACTATCCACCCCATGCTCCCCATCCTCCTGCTACCACCCTGAGCAACCACTAAGCCCTTCATTATGTCTCTGTTTAAAACCATTGATAGTGTTAGCTCCCACCACCACCACAGTAGCTGGCAGATTGTCCCATGGTTTTACCACCCTTTCTGTAAAATAAAACCTTCTCACTTCCCTCTTGAACTTCTGTCCCCCTCTTCAGTTTCTATTCATACCCCTGTTTTCTTGATTCACTACTTATGCTAAATAATTCCTCACAATTTACCTGTTCATTCCTTTCAAGAACTTGAAAGTCTTTATCATGTCTCCCTTCTGTCATCTGGTCTCTAGTGAGTATATGTTCAGTGTCTTGAGTTGATCATTGTGAAATCTGCCCTGCTGGCTCTGATTCAGTTTGGTCACCCTGCATTGCACTGTCTCCATCTGGTCCTTACCTTTCCTTAGGCAAGGACTCCAGAACTGGGCACAGTACTCCAGGTGGGGCCTCACCAAGGACCTATAGAGAGGTATTAGCGCCTCTTTCCTTCTGCCTGTACTCTTTCCTATACACCTAAGCATCCTGTTTGCCTTACTGTAGACCTTGTCACACTGGCTTTATTGTTTTAGGAAGTCACTGATGACTCCTAGGTCTATGTCTTCAGAGGTTGTGCTCAGCTAGAACCCTCCTCCATCCAGTACTTTGTCCTGGTGTTCTTGTTCCCTACATGCAGCACCTTGCACTATTTGGCACTGAATTTCAGCTGCCAAATCTTTGACCATCTCTCTAATCTTTGCAACTCTCTACATCTCCCGAACCCCCCTCCTCACTGTCTGCGCTGCCACAGAGCTTGGTGTTTTCTGTGGAGACACATCTTACCCTGGATTCATTCTCCTGTATTGGTGATGAACGTGTTGAAAAGGACTGGACCCAGGACCAATCATTGTAGCACCCCACTGGTGACCTCCCTTTGTTCTGATTTGACTCTGTTAACCACAACTCTCTGCAGTCTACCACTTCCAGCCAGTTACTCACCCATCTAACTGTGTCCGGTGCTGCACCCAGATCCTCTAGCTTCTTCGGCAACATTCTGTGAGGCACTGAGTCAAAAGCCTTGCTGAAATCAAACTAGAGTAAATCCACAGCATGGCCCTTATCCAGTACCCTCATTACCTAGTCAAAGAATACTATCATGTTAGTCTGACAAGACCTCTCTGCCACAAACCCATGCTGTTTACTATTGTGGAGTCCATTGCTCTCCAGGTAGTCCACGAGGTCCTAATTGTCTAGTGTCTCCATCAGTTGACCCACAACAGAGACTGACAGGTTTGTAGTTACCCAGTTGCTCTTGCCTCCCCCTCACCATTATGGAACTACCCCTGTCTCAATTGGACTGTTGAACAGCCCTACTAGGGGTTAGTTATTCTGTTGCCAGTTCCTTAAGCACCCTAAGATTCATCACATCAGACTTTGGGCCCTCTCTGTCTTTAGGGCTGCTAGCTCTTTCCAAAACACTTTTATTAGTAAATACGTGCTGCCTTATCTCGGGGATCCCCCTTACAGCCATCTTAATAATACTTTCCAGCAGAGGTCCTCTGTTTTCCCTTGTGAATAGAGAGCAGAAGTAGTGATTAGGAACGGCTGATTTTTGCCCATCCTCCTTAATTACCCTTCCTCCCTCTGTTAGCCTAACAATTCCTCCTCCCTTCTTTCTTTTTCCTCGAATGTATGTAAAGAATGTTTTTTCTCCTCCCTTGACCCCCTCCAAAATACAGAGCTCTGTATCTGCCTTTGCTTCTATGACCACCCTCTTGGTTTCCCTTATTCTCATTTGGTATAGCCTCATTCTTCCTTCAAGTTCTAAAATTCTCTGTTCATTGATTTTCTTTATGTATTTTTTTCTTTTCTTTATCTCATTTTTTAGATAACATGTTGACCTTCCACTTTATTCAGTACATGTACAGAAAAGAGTGATACACAGAATGAATAGCAGCCAGGCATTTTACATACATTTTTTAAAGTGCTTTTGCAGCACTGACTGACTGCAATCTCATCACAGTTGACAATTGACCCCAGCAGTGAAAAACAAAAAGTCTGTCTGAAATCCATGCAGTATAGACACTCACAGTAAAGTTGTGTATGATGCAACTTAACCCAAAAAATGCAGCACAAAACCTTGGACAGTCATTTTGCTGTCAGTGATGACAGTGATCTTATGCACAGCTAAAATGTTCAAGCAGCAACTGACATTATTCAGAATGAGTATCTTTTTGTCTCCTTGCTTTTTGTCTATCCCTAAAGAGACTATGAAAAACGAATATGGCTAGTGTAAACAGAAGCTCATGGTTCAGTTATTCGACATGATTTGTTATAGCACATGACAGTACGTGATAGTTTTATTACTTAACAGTCTCCAGAGATGAAAAACACTCAAAGAAAAACACTTGGAGGCAAAGCAGGCGCCCGAAGCAAAATGCGGGCACCCCAAAAAAAATGGCGGCTGCTCGAACCTCGCTCTTTAAAGCGGTATACACCGCAGTTTACCAGGGAGCTGAATCTGGTGTTCCCTGCTTGGTGTTTGGTGTGCACAGAACACCATTTTCAGTGGGAATTTCGAGCCCTGAAGGTACCATTGAAAGTTTGTAGGTTGGTAGGGAGTATTTCTCTTCGAGGATATGGTCACAGGAAATGTGCAGATCCATGTTCCACTAGTTTAAACTGGAAAGTGTGGAGTCTTTCGACTGATCTCTAAGAATGGTATAGAATCTACCAATCAAATGCTCTTGTACCCCACCTTGCTGGTGAAATTGGGTCTATGTAATCAAAACAGGGAGTGAATCTGGAAGCCATCAGCATGATAAGATGTGAATATATGTACGCATCTGCAAATACCAGTAATAATGGGAAACCAGTAGAGAATATGATGCCCGTAATTCTGAGAAGGGACACACTCATTGAGGATCTAGGATCTGATGTAAGAAAATCAGACCCTGCTGAGCCCACAGTCATACAGAAGGATCCGAAAAAAACATTTAATAGATTGGTTTGCGTCCACACCAAAGAGTCTAGGAGAAGCACACTCCCCAGGAACTTCATGCAAACCGCATGCCATGTCCAAAGTATCATTGCTGTATAATGAAAAAAATTAGAAACAGAAAAATAACCTGGGGGAAGGGGAAGGGATATAGAATTAGACCAATGTTATGAAGATCATTAAGGGCAAATTTTATATCCTTCCAGTGAGCTTGACAATTTACTGAGGTGCAGAGACAAATTAAGCAAAGTTGGGAGGCTAATGCATACAGGCAAAAATTATTTACCCTGAGCAGGGGATAAGTATAATAAAGAAAGTCTAACTCTAGACCTGTGTTCCCTCCATAGAAAACAAGATATCGGTCTGTGTCAGTCATGAAAATAATAACTAGCGGGGTAGATTGGAAAAAGTTTGCAAGTAAAATAGTATCCTCTGTAATATATTTAAATGAATAATTTCCACCCTCTTCAAAAAGGAAGGGCCTAACTGTGACCAGTGACTCAAGTCCTTCACCACAGCTACCTTTAATGGCTCATGATTAAGCAACTCTAAGAGATCTGGGTGTTTAGTTAGATATACCCCAAGGTATTTCAGAGAATTTCAATTCCAATGAATATTAAATCTTTAATATAACAGGGTGGGGTGTAATAATAAGACTAACACCTCAGTTTTATGCCAGTTCAAACGAAAACCTGCTACTCTGTCAAATCGAGCCAAAATTTCAGAACCTACTAAAAGAGATTCTGTAGAGTCAGTAACTGTGATCAAAATATCATCTGCAAACAGGGGTAATCCTGTAATCCCATCCGCCCAGGGGGATTCCCTGTAGACTTTGAGAGTTCCGAATACGAGAGGCTAATGGCTCTATATACAAGGCAAACAAAACCGGTGAGAGAGGGCAACCTTGCCAAATGCCTCTCTCTAAAACAAAAGGTTGTGTAACAGTCCCATTGATTTTAACAAAAGCAGAGGGAGAATGATAGTGAGACTGTAGCATTGTGAGGAAATCCAAAGGAAAATCAAATGGATTTAACATGGCCCATAGATATGTCCACGACACATAGTTGAAGGCCTTCTCTGTATCCAAGCTAGCCAAGACTAGAAGTATGGCTCATTGATTGACATAGTCTAAAAGAATCAATGTTTTTTGGACATTATCATGGGTTTGACGCCTTCGCACAAACCCTGCCTGGTCCCGGTCCAGCAAGGAGGGGAGAAGGTCCTCCAAACATAAGGCCCAAATAGACATAAGTCATTTATAATCAAAATTCAGTACAGAAATAGACAGTATGAGGCTGGTAAAGTGGGGTCATTGCCTGGTTTATGAAGGGCGGTTATGATGGCTTACTGCCAAGAGGGTAGAAGAGCATCTCCCTCCAGGAGGGAATAATAGAGGCATAGAAGCAGCCGGATAAGAATATTACCTATAGGGGAGGTTTTGTAAAATTCAGAGGGGAACCATCTATACGTGGACATTTTCCCATTTTGGCTGACCGAGTGCCACAAAGGATCTCATCTGAAGTAATGGGAAGTGAGTGCTTGAGCCTGCTCAGGCAAGAATATGGGGAGGTGAGCCTGGCGTAAAAATGTATGTATCTGCTGCTCTGAGGGCAGAGGCAGTGTTGGAATTACAGGGGGCTTGCCAGGGCTCAGACCCCCTAGCTCTGAATTGAGCCCTGGTAGCTCATGCATCATTGTCGTTGGCTTATAATGGGGAAGGGGGGGCTCAATTTAAAGATAGAACTCTTATGGGCCCCACTAGCTCCCAAAGCTCATAAAGTGTAATTCCAGCACTGGGCAGAGGCCCCTCCAACTGATATAAAGTTGAGTAATACGGCTTGAACATGTTCAGGATATCATCAGCCTCATGATGAGTTGTTGAGCCTGTTTCCAGATTGCTCTTAGACGCCAAGCCAGTGTGCGAGCACCTTGAACCCCACCCTCATAATATCTATGTCTAAGATAAAAAAAGGGCATGTTCTACCTTCTGATCAAGAAGCTTCTGAAGCTGGGCTTTAGAATCCAGAAGCTGTGCCTGCACTGATGTATTTCCTTGCATAAGGAACATTTGTGAACTATGTAGAGTGTGTTGAAGGTCCTGCAGTTTATGTTCTTGCACCTTGTGCAAGGCTGTAGTATGTGCTATAATAGTGCCACGAAGAATTAATTTAAGTGTGTCTCATAGAACACCAAGGGTGATATTCTCGTTGTCATTGTTCAAAAGAAACTGAGAGACTTGGCTCTCTAGTTTCATAAGAAGCTCTTGGTCATGCAAGAAGCCCAGATGCAAGTGCCAAGTAGTTTGGCATCTAGATTTCCCCAAAGAAAAGGAGCACAAAGTGGAGTATAGTCAGATAGATGTAATAGGCCCTGCTGGCTTTCCTGAAGGCTATTCATGTGCTCTGTGTTGTTGTAAAGAGATAGTCCAGCCTGGCATAGGTTCCATGGCGAGATGACTACTGCGATAATCCTATTGTGAGAGATGGATGATGATGCCAGGTATCGAGGATGCGTAGTTGTCGAAGGGTACTTAGAAAATATTTTGTGCTACAGAGGAGTGGCAGGACTTCAGGTTGGAAGCATCCAAATCTGGATTCAGTGTAAAGTTTAGGTCTCTCCCCAAATAAGTTGCCCATACAACCATTTAAGTAATGCAGAAAAAGAAGACAGAATTCTATGATCCATCGTGGGAGGAAAATAAATATTCACTAGCATGAGGTGATGCCCGTATAAATTATCTGTGACAATAACATACCATCCTACTGCGTCTGCCTCTAACTGTTGATGTCAAATGAGAATCTGCATTGAAGGAGTGTCAAGGCCCACTTTCCATGACCAGATTTATGGGAAGTAAAAAAAAAAAACCTGACTGAATCCTAACTTTAAATGTTTTTTTATGTTCATCTGAAGACAGGTGGGTCTCTTGAAGAAAAATAATATCTGCACGTTGTTGCAGAAAATAATGAAGAAGGTGGTAGGTATCATTTAACAGGGTAATATACCCCCTTTACATTATATGACAGCACTTTGGTAAAAGATTCCATGGTAAAAGATTAACATAGCATACTTCAACTGATTGATCCCTATCTGAGACAGAAGCTCTCTTTGTCTGACCTCCACCTAAATGAAATAGTACCCATTCCTTGCTAAGTATTCAATGCATTAATACAAAAAAAAAGACTTGTAGTACTTGTCCAGGCCAAACAAGAACAAAATGAAAAATATACAACCCAGTAAATTTCCTGCCAATGGGGCAGAGTCCTGATTACAGAACAATCAAAACCATAATAAAGAATAAGATAAACCACAATGTGCTTCCTAGGCAGGGTGCGGTGTATTCCACACAGCTCCTTAGTAATGTGTAGATGGGAAGACATACAAGGGGTATATTCGGGTCAGGTCTATGCTCCCAAGGTCCAGTCTGAGTCTGGTTCAAAACTAAGCAAACAACCATTTACCTTACTATCAGAGCAAACATCCCCAGTACCTCCCTAATGAGTCAGCAGCATATTGAAGGGCAGGAAAACACAAGATTCGGGGGCGTAGAGCTAATAAATGCCAGTTGCCCACTAGGTAACTCCTCTCAGCAGCACCCCTATAACTCCAGTGCTCAGGTGTAACTGAAATGAGATCAGGCACAACAACCAAGGGTAAATCTAGCTAATTAATACACAGTCAAGTCAGTGAGGGAGCCTGCTTCAAATTCAACAAAATAAGTACAAAAATAATCCAGTAAATACTTATGAGAGGTGAGGGAAAGAAAACAGTACATATATATGTGTGTATGTATATATATATATATATATAAATATATATATATATATATTTATTTATTAGAGTCTAGGATTACAACTTTTGAGCTAGAAGCTCATTTATAAAGGTTCCATGTCGATGTAAACACAACAAACAAATAAGAACAAACAATATCAGAGTTACATCATTGGGTTGCAGTACATTAGTTAAAATATGTACAATGTTATAACATTAGGAGGGGGATAGCTGTAATTGGGTAAAACAGAGGGCTGTTAACTATGCTTTAAGTTTTGAGATCGAAGAGGACAAATAAGAAGAGTTCAGTACTGGGAACTGTGGCTCCACAGTTCCCTTTGTCAGAGGGTGGGGGTGAGGAGGGATTCCTGAGTTTAGTCTGAAGGGGGATGGGATGAGGATAGAAAAGAGGGAGGAGTGGGGGTGAGGTGAGGAGGGGTGGAAGGAGGAGGTGGAGGAAAGAAGAGAGGCAGGGGATATGAAAGATATCTGAGCGAAGTAACAGGGAGTAAGAGAAAGGGGTAAGAGAGGGGCAGATCAGGAAGAATAAGTGCAGGAAGATCTCAAGAAATTGGTCAAGGAGGGAGCCAGTGCATGGGCAAGGCCTAGGTCATTATGTCTGAGTGTGGGAAGCAGTACCAAGACATTTGACTAGTGTGGTAGGAGCAAAGTTTGGATTTGACGAAGCTTAATTTGGTCTCGGCTTGCAGGTCCAGTGGGAGTGAGTTAAGCCAGTTAGGGGCGCGACACCCAAAAGAATGCTGCCCTGGGGTCGTGCAGCAGAAAGGGACTTTGTAGGGATTATTCTGAGACCCTCTGGTCAGCCTGGTAGGGGCTGTTGGGGTAAACATGGATTGCATACCGGGAGGAGTTAAGCCAAGGCTTTTTTGGCCAGAAGACAGAGTTAGTACCTAATACGGTTCTCCAGGTTAAGACAGTCTGTGAGAGTACATAGGTCACAAGTGTTGGTCAAGTGCAGAGCTCCCAAGAGAAGCCTGCAGGACTTGTTTAGGGTTAGGGCAATGTGTTTCATTATTAAGGTAGAGGCAGAGCTGTAGACCACAAGACTGTAGTATATCACAGAGAGGAAAGAGCTAGTTATGGCGAATTTAGGCGTCGGCCTTGTGAGATAGTGTCTGTGATAATGAGCAGAACAGTTTCCTGTTCGCAGACCGGAGACATTGTCTATGTGGAGCGAGTAGGACAAGGAGCTATCCAGGATAACACTGATATATTTGAAATTGTGCACCATCTCAAGGATTTCATTTTGTTTGTTGTGGATGTTTAGGACGGCAAATCTGTATTTACTGTATATAGAGGTGAACAGCATTGTTTTTGTTTTCTTGTAGTTGAGGAGTAATTGGGCTTCAGAGAACTAGTTTTCAAGAAGTCGGAAATTACGCTGGAGACTTTGTTCCAGTGCTACAGGGTTGGGATGGCTCATGTAGAGGACAGCGTCATCCACGTATAGTAGGATTTTGTCATTGCATACTTTAGGGAGATTGTTTAAGAAAAGACTAAACAACAGCGGACCCAGGATGGACCCTTGGGGAACTCCTGTGCTAACAATTAGTCTGAGAGTGTATCACCTACTTTGACCTGTTGAACCTGCCCGGAGAGGTAGCTGTGAAACCAGCTCAGGGAGGTTGGAGACACAGAGGAATCATGTAGTTGTGTCGGTAACAGGTCGTGGTTCATGGTATTAAAGGCCTTAGTGAGGTCGACAAAGGTGGCCCCCACTAAGTGCCCATGATCAAGGATATCATGTATGAATCCAGTAAACTTAACAAGTGCTGTCATTGTGCTGTGTAGTTTCTGAAAACCATGTTGTTCCTTACTTTGTAGTTGACACTTATTTAGTTGGTCAGTTTATTGATCGCTAACAATACATTCTAGCGCTTTGGAGATTGGGGGTTAGATGGAAATTGGCCGGTGTGACGCTTGGCCAGCTGGTTATGATTGTTGGATGATATTTGTAATATAAAAAAATAGTGTGTGATTGTCATGAGTGCCATGGGTGCCCTGTCACCTCTCACCCAGGTTTCAGTTACAGCCATGACCTGAAACCAGGAGGTAATTAAAAAGACTAGAGAGATCTAATTAAGAGTCTCCTGTTTTCTCTTAATTAGAACTGACCCAGCTACCAGGATATAGGGCTCGTAAAATTTTATGACGTCTTAGAGGAAAAAAACATGTTATAACAGAATGGTGTGAAAAGTTGTAAAATCTTTGACCTGCCAGGGGAACAGGATACCACACAAGATCAAAGGAAAGGCCTGATTAAAGACTATCATAATTTGGGAAATTAGTTTTTGCTGAAGTCACAGTATTTAAAATATCTCCTGATAGGAAGATCATTGTTTGTACAATTTTATATTCTAAAAGGAGGAGCTAGGTGACATCATGGAAGGGGTGTGTGAGAGAGAGAGACACAGTTTAACCTAGGACTTTGATCTTAGTGGCATATCTTTTTTGGGCTCTTAAGAAACAAGATCTAACTTAATCACTGTACAGAGGTAATACATTAGATAGAAGCGATCTAACTATGTTGGTAAGAGTTTGTCTGTAGTTTTCCTTGTTTTTCTTTATGTGATTGTATGGTCTTTGATATATTGTTCTGTGTTTACATTTTATATATTTTTATCCATTTTAGTAAAAATATTATTTTAAAAAGACTGCCTGGGTGTGTCTTTTTTTTTTTTGTATATTCTTTTTTCGCCCTCCTCATGCTTGCAGCCCCCACTCCTTCAGGCTCGGCACGTCTCCCGATAGCCCCTCCTGTCCTAACCCGGCCCTCCTCTTACTCCTCGTATCGCAGCCGATCTCCCGGATATCCCGGCATATCCCTTCGCTGAGTGGGCCCCCCTTCTCTGAGGGGGAAGGCACTGGGGAGAGGGATGACCCCAGCACACTCTTCTTAGGGCCTGGGGATGCTGCCGTGGAGAAGGAGGCCCCGGGAAGGCACTGGAGGCAACCGGGGACATAGAGCCATCATCCGGCGGCCAGCAAGCGGTATTTGTTTTCTTTTGCTCCCCTTCATGCAGTCCCTCTGTTGTGCCCCTGGTCTCCACCGGGGGCCACTGCAGAGCGATCATGCGTCCCTAACCCTCCCCAAGGGAGGAGAGCAGTCCTATGGATGCTTAATCCTACCCCTTCCCCTGCTGACCCCCCACGCCCGAGTCTGTTCCCGAACCCGGGTCGCCGGCGTGGTTCGAGATGTGGCGTCCAGCGCCTCAGCCCTCTGCGCCACCAGGCCGGTGACTGGGTGTGTCTTTGAAGTTCTTTTTGCATGTGACGTATACATGATTAAGTTGACAGCTGTTCTGAAGGGCTTGATGGTGTTACCAAACTGGGAAAAGGTAAGAATATACCTGAGGTCTTTTATAGAGTTTTAAGGGTAAATTTCGGATACCTGGTTAGGTGCCCTTAGGCGAAAGATATCTGGCATCCCCCCGAAGAGCAGATTATCTGAGCCTGTACATTTGGATACGCTAGCATAAGGTTCACAGTTTGAATCCCCTCAGAACTTGAGACTAAAGGTGATTTGGACCCACAAGCAGACAGGAGGGTTACCATGTCTGTTGTCTGTTCACATTACACTGCGCCGGGAGGTTGACACTGTGGGAGCAGAGGGTCTGACCTGCTGAGTGCGTTTGTGACAGATTTGGTTAGCAGCGGTGCGATAAATTTGGTAACACAAGCTTTAACTGTTCAGTGTGTCAGCTTAATACTATACAGCTCACTTGCAAAAAAAGGCAGTGATGTGTTTTTAAAAAGGAAACAGAACTATATAATTTTGCTTACAGTCAAGTTCCTACCTGTTTTATTTTTTTTCTAAAGTGCAAGTTAGAGTAGCCGTAGTTAGGGAAGAAGGTGGCTTTCAACTATAGCGGGCACACTGTAGACTACTTGAGGCAGTTTTGCCAGGACAGAGGAGTACTGTATGAGGGGAGAGCCACCAAGCAGAACCTCATGGATGCCCTGATGGCAGCAGATGCCCAGAGCATCGAGTCACAGATTGTGACTGTAAAGGACCAAACCTTGGGCATGGAGAGGCTAGCGGCCAGTGCAGTTTCCAGATCTGGTGAGGATGACAGCAGGGCCAGTGCCAGCAAAGGGCCACAGCAGCAGGGGAAGGTCACCAGCATTCTGGAGCCAGAAGCAATCAGGCTGCAGATTGAGTTGTGAGAATGGAGCTGGAGTTCCAGAGAGAGGAAGAGTGAGAACAGTGAGCCGCAGTGGAGAAGAGGGAGCGAGAACAGTGAGCTGCAGAGGATAAGAAGGAGCAAGAATGGCGAGAGGCGGACCGTGAACAGTGAGAGGTTGACTGTGAGGACCGTGAGCACCAGAGGCGACTTGAACTGGAGAAGCTACGACTCCAGCCACTAGCACCAGAGCAAGTAAGTGGTTTGGGTTTAACTGGAACTACAGGACTGGGTTACAAATTGAATTCCAAATTGATAGCTGAATTTAAAGAGGGGGAGGATATGGATGTCTTTTTAAATTCCAGTGAAAAGGTTTGTATTCAGGCTAAAATTCCTAGAGGGTCTTGGAGCGTCCAGCTATCCCTGCTATTTACCGGAAAGCTCGGATTCATTGGGTCAAATGGACAATGAGGACAGTAATGATTACAGCAAACTTAAAGCTGTACTTTTAAAAAGCTTGATTTAACTGCTGAAGCATACAGAGCTAAATTCCGTAAGCTCAGGAGAAGCCCTGACATGAGCTACGAGGAGCTAGCCATGAAACAACGTCAGTTTTTAAAACATTGGTGGGAAGGAATTGAAGCAAACTCTGTGGATAAAATTGAAAAAATGCCGTTTTGTTAGAACAGTTTTTTTTGGGCATGCCCAACAGAGCTGAAAACCTTGCTGTAGGACCGAGATCCCAAAACAGTGCAAGAGGCTGCTGAACTCTCGGACCGCTATGCCAAGAGCAAAACTGCTCTGAAAGCGAATGCAGCGGGCGTGGCAGCGCAGAAAGGGAAAAGCGCGCCTTCATGGCAGTTAAAATTCTCACTGCCCCCACCCTAAACCAGTTAGCCCCAGGTTTCAAAGAAAAGTGTTCTGTGTTAGTCTGATGGCACCGAGGGTTGAGACGCTGGATGCAACACTGTGTACGCCGGCGACCGGTTCGGGAACGAAGCCTGGGCCGCTGGGGCCAGCGATGGATAGGAAGGATTGAGCCGTCCGCTGGACTGCTCCCTGCCCTGGGGGCCGGCCATCAGTGCCTGGGTGGCCTCTAGCGGTGACTAGGGTGACGAGTAGGCAGTCAAGGGGACACGCTGGAGCCGATGCGGAAGGTGTGTGCAGAAGCAGGCGTGCTCTATCCCTTGGCATCATTGCACGCCCACGTCATGGGGAACCAGGAAGAAAATGGGAAAATTCAGCACTGGTTGTGGCGGCATGATGGCCGCTCCTGATGGGAGCATACGGTGCCGAGGGTACACAGCTACACTAAATCCGGGTCTCGTAGGAAGACGGAGCCCGCCTGGCCGCCCCCTGCCACAGGGTACTAGCCGTGGACCCGAATGGGAGCTGGAGGTCCTTGGAGATAGTGGCCGGAAGATCCGAGGGAGATGCCAGGGACTTGGTAGAGGTAGGCAGACCAAGGCCGAAGGGGAGAAAAATGATTAACTAAAAAAAAAAAAAGAAAAGTGTTCTCTGAGGAAAGAAATAAATGTTGGGTTTGTAAAGAAACTGGGCATATTGCCAGACAGTGTCCCAGAAGGATGAGCAATATGCAAGATGGAGTTAGGAAAGAAGTGGGTTGTTTATGTGTCCCTGGAAGCATGCCTGTGAACATGAGGGAACACATGCACCCAGTCACAGTGAATGGTGTACAGATACAAGGGTTAAGGGACACAGGGGCATCCCTGACGCCAGTAAAAGGGGATCTGGTAGAGCCCAGTCAGCTTATACCCAATGAATTTGTAACTGTGCAAGGGTTCACTGGTGAGGAGACCACATGCCACTCACTAGTGTTCTCCTAGACTGGGGTGAAACTGGGGGAACTGTGCAACAGGTGGCTGTAGCCAAAATGTTAGCAGTTGACGTCATCCTTGGCAACAGTCTCAAAAGGGATGGTGTGTGCAGTGACCCATAGCCAAGCGGCAAAGGAAAATTGTAGTCCCCTTGACCCCACAGAAGCCATTGTGAAAACCACTGGCAGGCTGGTTCCCCAGCCTATGTCTCCTACTATGGAGACTAATGAAAAGGGGGTAGAAATTTCCCCAGTAGCAGTTAACCACACAGCTACGGAGGGTTACTCCGAAGAGGGAGGGGTGACCCATTGTCAGAGGATTAGGGATGGCAGTGATCCCGAATGCCCTGACGCTAGTGCTAGGGACCCTAGTTTAGAGACTGAAGGGGACCTGTCTCATACCTTGGGAATGTGTGAGGAGTTTGCAGCTGCTCAGAAAAATGACCCTAGTCTAGAGAAGCTGAGGGCTTGGGCAGACTCTGACGGAGCACAGGGAGGTGACGGTAAACATAAAGTTTATTGGGAAAATGGACTTATGTATACTTAGGCTGTGAAGACAGAGGGAGGGAGGGGTGATAGGCAGGCAGCTTGTTGTTCCCCAAGGGTATTATGAGCAGTTGCTCAAGATCGCACATGATATTCCCTTGTCTGGTCATCTGGGAATCGCGTGCACTACGCAGCGGTTGGCCCAGAATTTCTGTTGACCTAACTCTCACCCTCTCCTTTGGAGGAGTATTGCAGGTCTTGTCAGTGGTGCCAAGAAATAGGGAAGGCCGGTAAGAAAACCCAAGCCACCCTAATTCCATTGCCCATAGTGGAGGAACCATTCCAGAGGGTGGAAATGGATATTGTGGGGCCTTTAAATACCCCAGCTCTTCCGGAACAAGGTTCATCCTGACTGTGGTGGATTATGCCACCCGGTACCCAGAGGCAGTCGCCCTGTAATCACTGAAGACAGACAAAGTAGCAGATGCCTTACTTGGGATTTTATCCCGTGTTGGATTTCCACAGGAGGTTATCACCGTTCGAGGGGGTTCCTTCATGCCGGACCTGATGAAATGTTTGCAGGAGAAGTGTGGGGTGGTGCAGAGGTGCATGACACCTTATCACCCGCAAGCCAATGGGCTGGTGGAAAGATTTAATGGTACCCTGAAGTGAATGCTCCAAGCGTTTGCTGACCAGCATGGGAGGGACTGGGAGAAATACCTTCCCCACCTGTTGTTTGCATACATGGAGGTGCCCCAAGAGTCAACAGGATTTTCCCCCTTCGAGCTCTTATACAGTATGGACGCCAGGTACGTGGGCCCCTAGACTTGATCTGGGAGGACTGGGAAGGCAAGCACGCCTCCCAGGGAACTCCCATAGTGGATTATGTCCTTAGGTTTAGAGACAGGCTGAAGGAGCTTATGGGGACAGCCCAGAGCAACCTGGCAGCTGCCCAACAGAAACTAAAAGTGTGGTACGACCACAGAGCCAGAGCTTACTCGCACACGGTGGGTCAGGAAGTCATGGTCCTTATTCCGTCTGGGTCCGGTATTTTCTTATGATGAATGTCTCAAGTCTGTAGTGTTTAGTGAAAGTGTGTGTATAGTCCATGTTGCAGCCGAGCAGATTTCTTTGTGCTACAGAGTTTCTTTCTGTCCATGATGTCGCCACTGCCCAGGTTGAATGGACTTTGATTCCCATGGGTGGAACACTGTTGCTTGCCTTATAGGCCTCCATGATAGTCCTTTTAACCAGGATGCCAGGGTCACCTTTGCTGCACCTAAGCCCTTCTTATGACCCGTGAACACCACGAAGAGGCGTTCTGTCTTCCTGAATGGCTCATTCTCACTGGGTATGTTATCACTGTTCTTTTCACGTCGAGTAAGTGCAAGTCCCGCTCCTTGGTAGATGTGTGTTCTTCATAGAAGGTTGGTAGGTCTATGGTTTGGCTAACGTGGAAAATGAGTATTTTGGGGACAAAGGGACTGTTCTAAATGACAATCCCTCTTGTGTAAACATGGTAAATGGTTCATTGCAAGACAGAGCGTTTAATTCTCTATTCTTCGTGCAGAACAGATTGCTACCAGGAAGGCAATCTTGAGGTCTAGCCAGTAGATGTCTATGTCTGTAATAGGTCTGAAAGGTGGTCGAGTGAGTGCATTAAGCACTAGGATCAAATCCCAAAGTGGGAGAGAAGTCTTGTTTCTAGGCTGAAATCTCCAGCTTCCTATGGAGGAAGCAGTAAGATCAGGAGGAGCCTGATTATGTTGAGATGATGGACATCCCAGAGTCCAGGAGACTGTCTATTCCTCCATAAGTCTTTTGGGAAACAGACATTTAAAATTTTAAAGACTCCTGTGGACAGAAGAATGGACAAGAGGTATACTCTTTCAGGCTCAGATACGGAGTTCCTTTCCCAGCAATGCAGCCATGTTGGGGTAGTGCAGGCTGCTGCTGGTGATAAGGCAATATACCCTTGGCTTCACCCCCAGATAAGGACTCAGGAGGATTGATGCCATGGCAAAGAAACAGTATATAGCAGCATCTTTGGGACTCAGGCAGGCTAATTATATGGCCTACACGGCTAGATACAGAAGTCTAGATGGGACACTGCTGTGATGCTGTAGCTAAACAGGTCCCTGGCCAGCTTACCAAGGAGCTGGAGCAGGTGGCTGCAGATGGTATTGAGGCATATAAGGTGCAATTTCAAGTTGCAGTGGACTCCAGTGATGTTTCATCTAGAGTCATGGCTACATCTGTGGCCCTTCGGAGGATGGTTTGGCTCAGATGTACTAGCCTGTCACAGGATACCCAGACCAAGGCCATGGATTTTCCTGTTATGGGTAATTCTCTGTTTGGGGAGCAGACAGAGAACTACATGAAGAAAATGGATGAGTACAGGACCACCTATAGGAGTGCTCAGCCCAAAGAAAGGCAAGCCACTCCCCAGAGGCAGCATTCCAGGGGCAGGGCAGGCCTTTTCATAGGCCTTTCTGCCAAACCCAAGCCTCCTCTTCTGCCTTTGCCCAGAGGGGGTTCTTCAGAGGGAGAGGCAGACAGGGTATAAGTAGGCCTGCTACCACCCCTCATCCTAAAGCCCCTGCCAAACAGGCACCCTGATGGGTTTGCCTGGGCCGATTCTCCACTACCTGTAGGGACAGGCTGGCTTACTTTGTCCAGGACTGGATGTCTTTAACATCAGACGAATGGGTCCTGGAAGTAGTAAGCCAAGGACCGATTCTCCGCTTCAAAAAATTTCACAAGATGAGAACCAGATCCTTTCCACCTGCAAATCCTTCAGAGGCCCTTGCCCTAGAGGCAGAGTCTCTTCCCTCTTGGCTCTCAGAGCTATAGAAAGGGTTCCACCCCTACACAAGGGAAAAGGATTGTACTCCAGGTACTTCTAACCCCAAAAGACAGGAGAATGGCGGCCCATCCTGGATCTCAGATATTTAAACAAGCACCGTTTAAGCCAAAGTTCAAAATGGTGACTCTGGGAATAATTCTGCCCTTCTCTAAGGCCAGGGGACTGGCTAGTCTCCCTGGACCTCAAGGATGCCTATTTCCATATTCTCATCAGATGCTCCCACAGAAAGTACCTCAGGTTCTAGTTGCCCTCAGGCCACTGTCAATTCAGAGCAATGCCATGTGGCTAACATCAGCTCCAAGGATGTTCACAAAATGCCTGGCAGTAGTGGTTGCTTTCCTAAGGAGAAAAAGATCTCCATCTTTCCATACCTGGACGACTGGCACATAGTGGGTCAGTCTCCAGACCAAGTCAGGTCACACCTACAGATAACTCAGCAACTGCTCACTTCTCTAGGATTCCTCTTGAATCTTCAAAGTCAGTTCTAGAGCCAGTGCAGCTCCTCACCTTCATAGGGGCGGAGCTAGATACAATAAGGGCAAGAGCCTTCCTTTCCCTGGACAGGGCAAGGACCCTTGTGACACTGGCCTCTTCTTTCACCCTTCAGGTGTCTCGACCAGCAAGGCATTTTCTGCAGCTGCTGGGCCACATGGCAGCCTTTACAGCAGTGGTCCATGGAGCAAGATTTCAGATGAGGGACATTCAGTTCCACTTAAGAGCCTTCTGGTCTCAGAGAAAGGATTCTCTGACCAGGCTAATCCCAGTGACTCGAACCCTGATCCAGGCTTTGCAGTGGTGGCAGGATCAGGACAACCTAAGACAAGGAGTTCCCTTTGTCACTCAATCTCATTCTCTAATCCTTACCACAGATGCCTCCCTCTTGGGCTGGGGAGCCCACTTGAGGGATCTGACCACCAAGGGTTGTGGTCACCTCAAGAATCTCTGCTTCACATCAATCTCTTAGAACTCAGAGCAGTGTTTCTAGCACTTCAAGTTTTTCCAAGTCTGTTCAGAACAAAGTAGTTCAGATCAGGACAGACAATACCACCACAATGCGGTACATCAACAAGCAAGGGCACTTGGTCTATGGCCTTGTGCACAGAAGCAATGAAGTTGTAGTCTCTGGCCTATTCACTGAAAACACCTCTCTGATAGCAGTGCACCTCCCAGGGAAGAACAATGTCCTGGCAGATGCTCTCAGCAAGATATCTCAGGGCCATCACGAATGGTCCCTAGATCCCTAATTCTGAAGGTGATCTTCTCCAGATGGGGCACTCAACAGATAGATCTTTTCCAGCCTCAGACAATCACCAACTTCCTCTTTTGCTGCAGACCCCCAGTGTTGGGCTCAGTCACCCTGGATGCTCTAGTTCTCAATCGGAAGGAAATTCCTGTATGCTTTTCCCCTTCCTCTCCTGTTCAAGGTACTAGTCAAAATCAGGTCTCAACCCTGCAAAGTGATTCTGATTGCTCCAGACTGGGCCAGATAGCCCTGGTACCCTCTCCTGCTGTCCTTAGCAGTCCACCTTCCCCTGTCTCTTCCCAGGAATTACAACTTGTTAACATGTTCTTGGGGAGGGTTTGGTATCCAAATCTCAAATCTCTCAATCCAAGGCCTGGCTCTTGAAGAGTTAAGAGTCTGCTGATTTGCACCTCTCTCAAGGTGTTCTAGATATTCTAAAGGCATCTTGAAAGCCTTCCACCAGAAAGACTTACAACTCCAAATGGAAAAGGTTTACTATTTGGTGCTCTGGGAAGCATATTTCTCCAGAGTCTGCTGGGTTGCCTACAGTCCTAGACTATATGGTTCATCTCAATAGCTTGGGCCTCAGACCAGCTACACTTAAGAGTGCATCTAGCAGCTGTCTCTGCCTTCTTGTCAGCAGGCAAGCCCTCTTCCCTTTCAGCTCATCCTGTAGTTTGTAAATTCTTCAAAGGATTGCTGCATACCAATCTCTCCTTCAGGGACCCTGCCCCTGCTTGGGACTTGTTCCCAAAGTAGGTTCTGTCCCTCCTCCATGGAGGTACTGCTTGGTAGTCTGCAATAGTCAGAATACAGCAAGACTTCATGTTGTTTGAAGAAAAATTACTCACCTTAGTAATGTTGTTTTTTCTAATGGAGTCTTGCTGTATTCTGGCCTCCCACCCCGCCTCCCTCTCAGAACCTGGGTTTTGGGATGTGGGTGGGCAGGAACAGTGTTGGCACCCTAGAGGTGCCCCTTTTCTCGCCCTCTTATTTTTGGGTGTGTGTTGTGTTTTGTTTTTTTGGTTTCTGACTTGAGTCTTTGCCTTGGAACCAAAAACCTTTTTATTAAATATTAGTTGCCAGTTGGCTAGTGTGAGTTCACAGTTTCCACACAGGACGCCCAGTGAGTATAGCTCGTAAAGATCTGGCGGTTTGGGTTCAAACAACAACAGACAGAGTCTCAACCGAGCTCGAGCTCAGCGCTCCATGCCTTGCATGGAAAGTTAACTCTTTCTCTCCGGGGCAGTTCAAAGGTTGGATATCACTGCAATAGTCAGAATACAGCAAGACTTCATGTTGTTTGAATATTCCATTGCCTGGAGTATGTTGTAGTTGTGGTGCTGCAACGCGCATGCAACATAGTGTCTATTACTAGCTGATGGTATCCTGTATTTAACAGCCTCTCCTTTCAGGAGTCAAGCCATTAGGTGTAGTTTGTCCTGTATGATGTGTTACTGGCCCTTGTATGAGGATATCTGGGCGTAGCAGTAGTGTCTAGCTGTCCATGACCATAGCTACTATTGTCACAAACCATGACCTCCTGGGCCAGCAAGCAGTATAAGTATGATTATTTTCCTGGATTGCCAAATCTTGGCTAGGATTTGGGTAATTAGTGGTACAAGTAGAAACACGTATCAGCAGTCATGAGTCCACTGGATGGACAGAGAGTCTATGCCCATTGACAGGTTCCCTGAATCTCGAGTAGAAGTTTTCGAATGTTTGTCGTTGGAAGCCATGAGGTCTATTGCTATTTTCCCAATCTCCTCTGTATTCTGAAACACCTCTGGAAGGAGCTGCCATTCCCAGGTGTATGTGCTCCTGCTCAGCCTATCCTTCTCTGTTTAGCTTTCCGGCCAGGTGGATTGCTATAATGTGTTACAGATGCTTCATGACCAATTCATAATCTTGCTTGTCTCTCTGTGTAAGGCTGCTCTTTGATACCCCCGCTTGGCTATATATGCCACTGTCACTCTGTTATCTGAACAGATCAGGATGGATTTGCCTGCTGTGAAGTCCTTGAAGGCCAACAACACATTCCTTACTGCTCTCATCTCCAGAACATTGATTTGGAGTCTCTTTTCTGATGGTGACCATCTGCCCTGTGCCAACCTGTACCCCATTGAGGCTCCCCATCCCCACAGGCTAGAGTCCGTAATTGTGATTACATTGTGGGTTCTCTCTAGGGGTTGCCCCTGGTTAGCAGATGCTTGTTTGCCCACCACTGAAGTGACTGCACTACCGTTGCTGTCATCGGTATCTTGCACTGCATGTTCTCCTCTGATGGAGAGCTATGTTGCAGTAGGAGATGCTGTAGAGGCGCATGTGCCATCTCGCCCAGGGAATTAGGTCGATGCAGGAAGACATACTCCCTAGTACCTGTGAGACCAAGGCTATGGTGGGTGATGGGTTGTTCATTAACTTTCATACCAGGTATATCAGGCTGGATATCCTTGCACCTGTTGGTCTGACTTGACCCTCTCTCGTGTCTATCACTGTCCTAGGTGTTCTATGCGTTGTGTGGGTGAAAGGCAATTCTTGTGGTGTTGAGTACCCATCCGTGATTGGTTAGGGTCTGCACCATTCACGTTGTGGCCCTTACTGATTCTGTTTCTGATCTTGTTCAGATGAGTCGTCCAAGTCTGGGATGATGCAATTCCCTCTTCCCTGAGTTTCACTGCCAGTACTATCGAGATCTTTGTGAAATCCTTGCTGTGGAGGTGAGTCCGAAGGAAGTGTTCTGCACTGGAACTGTTGACACAGTATCTGGAATCTCAGGAATTTTCAGTGTGCTGGGCACATGGGGATATGGAGGTAGGAATCCTTCAAGTCTACTGAAGTTAGGAAGTCGCCTGGCCAGTATGGACCGAAGCATGGATCTTATTGTCTCCATCCTGAATTTCTGTACTTTGATGAATTTATTTACAAATTTTAAGTCCAAGACTGGTCTGAAGTCCCTGTTTCTTTGGGATCAAAATGAATATGGAGTAAATCCCTTCCTGACTCTTCCTTTAGAACCGTTTGTATTGCTTTTGTGTGTAGCAGATTGTCTAGCAACTCACAGACTCTTCATGGAGGACATTTCATTCTGGATATTGGTGATGTTACCAGCCTTTCTCGTCTTGGGATTTCATTGAATTCTATCGCATATACAGATGTCACCACCTCCTGTACCCATCTGTCTGACGTGCTTGTCCAAATGTTGGAGCATTTCTCAAGTCATTCACCTAACGATATGTGTGGATGTATTTAATTGGTTGGTGTGTTGTCCTTGGCTGGTTTATCTTTAGTAGTTTGTAGTCATGGGTTAGACTTTGTAGGCCTACCTCTCTGATTGTTGAACCTGCCTCTGGGTAGTCCACCTCTAGCTCTGTAACCCGATTGTCCATTATGGGGTTTATCTGACCTGGGTCGAGTTTCATCTGTCTCAAAAGGAATTGTTCGATCATCTGTCCTGCCGAGGTCTGTATCCTGACTTCTGCCCCTGTAGGAAAGCAGGTAGCCAGTGTCCTTGTCTCTCTCGGAGTCCTTGGATTGACCACATCTCCTGAGGAATTCCTGGAGACCATCGCCGAAAACCCAGTCTCCCTTGAACGGTAGCTTTTGTAAACGAACTTTTGACTCATTGTTAGCATCCCAGAGCTTGAGTCATAGTGAATGGCGTGCTTTATTGGCCACCGTAGCTGACATGGAGTTCATTTTTAGTGAGTCAATAGAGATATCAGCCAGGTGTTTGGCCACCTGTATGGAGTAGTCCAATAGTTCTGCCTCCTGCGATTTAGGGGTCAGCCTCTTGCCTATTTCATCTAGGCATTTGATCTGGGCTCTGGCAGCGTAAACTGCTGTTGTTGCTGCTCTGACTGCTTGCCCTGACATCTCGTATAACTTCTTAATCATCGCTTCAAGCTTTTTATCAACTGGGTCCTTTAATGCTACTGTACCCTCTGCTGGTAGTACGGTTCTCTTGTTGAGCTCCACAATCTTTGAGTCTATCCTTGGCATGGTACACTAAGTCTTGTGTCTGTCTTCCTGGACTGGATATTGACTGTATAGGGAATGTTTTTCCTGGCATTCTAGAAGGGTCTGTCGCTTCCACTCCTTTGCAATCGGTTCACCCAGAACTGGGTATATTGAGAAAAGGTTCTCTGCCTTTGAGGCATTTGTAGCATTGGGTCTAGCTTGCTTTATGGACCCTTTGCTGTCTGTTCGAACCCCAGTGTGGTTTTACCCATTTCACTAGGTCAAGGACGTTATCTGTTGGGAATGAGTTTTTTTGCTGTTCTTTTCTCCCCTGCGTCCTGCTGACCACCTCTGATGTCCCCCACATTGCCCACCATGATTTACCCTTCGTGGCAGGTGCGGCGCGACTCAACCCATCGTCACGGATCCAGCTCAGGAGGTGTCCTCTCAGGGCAGCTTACTTAGGGGAGACATCTGCGTGGCAGGACCACTTTTCTATTTTTCCTTGTAGCAAGGAGCATACAATGCCACCAGGACGCACGCTGCGCCCACATGCCACATCAGGCGCCTGCTCCACCTCTGCCCCCACATTATGGGACCTGGATTGTCGGCCCCAGCCACTGCTAGGGTCAGGCAAGTGCTGGTTTGTGTCCCTACCCTCCCTGGGTGGGAGAGCTGTCCTCCGGATGCTCAATCCTCTCCCACCCCAGCCAAGCCCTGGCGACCGCTCACTACCGCAAACATGGGTCGTCGTCATGGCAGGAGGTAAGGCAGTGATGCCTCAGTCCTCTACGCTACTAGACTGGCTTGCCGGGAATAATTTTAATGTAATGAACGACACCTCTGGAGTCTTTAGGTTGACCTCCTCTTGTGGTTCTTCATCCGATTCATGCTTGCTACTCTGCAAGCCCTTAGAATTGTCCTCCTCTTAGGACATTTCGTCCTGTGAGTTCTGCTGGTCTTCCTGTATGGGCACGGAGGCATTGGGGTCTGATGTATTTGGGTGTTGCTGCTCCCCGACTTGGGGCTGCTGCGGCTCTTGTTTTAGTCCCACGGGTTCTCGGGGCGTGCCATGGCCTCCATGTGATCCAGGACTTTGAGCATGAAGCTCTGTTGACTTTCCATCATGGCCACAGTTGCTTTTTGCAGCACTACGGTAGTTGGATCTACCTGGCATTCTTGCCTGGTGTGGGCACTAGAGGCCCTGGCATAATCCTGCCCTTCTATCTCTGGGTCAGAGCTCCAGATATCACAGGATGGGCAGCTGACACCCTTTGTTGCGGTAAGAGTGGCACATCACATAATTGGCAATCTCTTTGCTTTGACGTCTAGAAAAGTGGAGAGACAGAAGGGGTACTGTAATCCTGTTTGTATTTCTTTAGTAACTCATATGATACTCTATTTATTTATTTCCCTGCTGTTATGAGGGGTGGGCTGGCGCTATAAGCTCACTGAATCCATCTCCTATAGGGAGTATTATTGGGGCACTGTGCCTTAAAGAGCGAGCATTCCTAGCCCATTTCCTAAAAGTGAATATTCTTTTAAATGGTAAACACTAATCATTAAAATGGTGGCAGCCATAGAGGTGGAATCCTCTCGAGATGGTGGCCTGCCTCTCTTGCATGCACACTCTGTTACGTGTCTTGGAGGCCGCCCTGCTGTATGCCATACATAAGATGGTAGCCTCGTGATGACGTGCATTCACGAGCCAGTTAATGCCCGCTATGTGTGTAGGATGCGCCAGCATCAGGTGACACTCAGGAGAATGCCAACATGGATGCCAGAAGAGGATTTGTGAAGAAGAAGAGCACAGCAGTCCGATCACCATTTTGTAAGTAGAGCATGGCGACATTGTGTCTGCAGATCTAGTGTGAAGACTGGGGTATGCTTCCTCCTTTAAGAATGTAACCCGCCAGTCCCCGGAAGACCAAGAATTCCCCTACCACTAGCAAGGGGCAGAGGGTCTGGGTTTGGCACATACCACACCACTCCGTTATGACAGGAGGGTGGGCTAATTAAAAAGGCTCCCCTTATAGATAGGAAGCGAGCTCTGCCTGCGCATAGAAGCTGCTGGATTCGAGGCTGCCTGCAACAATGTTGAGAATCTCGCTCGCTCGGGAGGCACTCTGGTAGGATTGAGGCGTCAATTTTAAACACCAGCTGCAGAGAGAGCTACATTGCCTTGCTCACTGCTTATCAATGCTTTCTCCCTATTCCTCATTGTTCAAAATTTATCGTACTGTATCAAAAAATGATGGAACCAGCTAAGCTAGGTCTCCCTAAGGTCTCATGGGCAGGAGGCTACCTGGGAAGACCCAGTATTTTAAAATTTTGTATGCAATTCTAGCTCACCAATTGTTTAATAAACATTCTGCAACTTCAGCTACCTGTGCAGTATAAAACAACTTAACCTATTTAGTTATACTAATTTCCTTAGCTGCTGTGTTGCACTGAGCTTGACGTAGTGCTGCAGCCTATACAGATGCACATGGAAAACTGGGGAGGAAAGGGATCCAGAGGTGCTTGGTGATGGGATCGAAACAAGATCCTTAGGTCACATTTGCATCAGGCAGACATTTTTATTTATTTAGTTTCTGATAACCGGTTAAGTGCACTAGACACAAAGGTGACTATTTTCAGGCATGACCCAGGAGGTTACAACATCAACAGAATAAAACAGTGATGATACAGTACAATATAAAAGTACAACATATTAGCGATACAATTAAAATGGATAACAATTTGAACATTTTGAGGTGACTGGAGAAACATTCCAATGTACTTCATATCAGAAGTGAAAGTAAGTGCATATTATACTATAGCATTTAAGGATATGGTAAAATGGATCACGGTTTGAGCAATTGGTATAACCAGGAGACAATACAGACATTTCACATATCAAGACACAATAAAGGTAAGTGCACATACAACAGTTGATTATCAATCTAGGCATCAACTCTATTCTACAAAACTGGCCATAACACAAAGAATATGACACCAAAGAGGGCAAGTAGGTAGGAAGGATTGAGGTACTAAGACCTCAGAGGAGAAAGGGGGAGATGTGTAAGAGATGGGGTAGGAAAGGGATGTTAAGACAAGTAGAAACTATCAGGTATAAGTACGGAGGACACCGAGACAGCAACAGCGTAGAGAGTCAGGAATCTAGGGTGGTTTAAAACAATTGCACTGTGTACTCTCAATAAACAGACAGCGATGCCTCTTTTTAAATGAGGCATGCCTAGGTGACTGGCGATTTCAAGGCAGCAAGTTCCAGTAACTGGGGTCCAAGTAGGAAAACCTGTTTTCTCTTTGAAAGTGTTACATCTGGGAATGTGGAGTAAGGAAAGATCGACATAAACCTAAAGGCGAGGAAGTGGAGTGCTATGGATATACAGGCAACACAATGTAGTTTGTGGGTTTCATGGAGGTGGGTGCTGACCAGATTAGCATAACTGGTGAACTGTGGTGGATACAGAAGTAATGGCTTTTTTGGGTCAGGCTTTCTGAATCCTGACTCCTGGAATAACTGTCTGGGAAGAACCAACAGTTCAGAAGTAGCTAATTCTATGTTTTTACAACCCTGTGCATACTAATAAAGTAGTGTGGATTAGGGTAATACAGTTTACTTAAAGTCTTATATCTGAGAGACAGCACAGGTGAAAAAACACTCCTCTGACCTGACTAACAACCTGAAAACAGTGGTATACCATGACCTCTGATGACAACACACTTCCCAGAGACTAGTATTGATAACTGATAGCAGTGTCGGTGGCTCAGCAGGTAGCACACTTGCCTCTGAGGCCAGGAGATCAGAAGGTTGTGGGTTCTATCCCACACCAGGCACTTAGGTGAAGTAATAATAATAATAATACATTTATTTACATAGCGCCATATCAATAAATATCACAGCGCTGTACAATTTCTAAGAACACAACTCAACTAAATACAACAGTTAAACAACAAACAAATAAATAAAAACAGTTAAAAACTAAACATATACATATTAAAACTCAGGGAAAGCACATAAACAGGTATGTTTTAGAGCGGTTTAAAGCTCTCCACTGTCTGGCACTCTCAAACCCGATGAGGTAGAGTATTCTACAGGAGGAGCCAAAAGCAAAGAACGTACTCCCGAGGTCTTCAATCACACCCTGTGAATCTCCAGCAATCCCTCGTTGGTGAGTGGAGCGGTCTGAGGGGCAGTAGGAACTCTGAATCACTGTAGGTAACCTCGGACCCAAACCATGTAGGGCTTTAAAAGTCAGCAAGCCAACTTTAAAGGTGATCTGCCACCGAACAGGCAGCCAGTGCAGAGCACGCAGCACAGGCGATATATGACTGGCTCGTGCTGACCCAGACAGTAACCTGGCCGCAACGTTCTGCACTAGCGCAAGCGGCGGATATCAACCCCTGGAAGCCCTAGGTATAGGGAGTTACAGCAGTCAAGGCACGAGGTCACAAAAGCATGGACCAAGGTTGAAGGGTCACTGGACTGAACAAGGTACTTAATCCGGGCGATATTTCTCAGATGGAAAAAGAGGACTTGACCACAGCTGACACCTGTGAGCGAAGTGTCAGCCCGTCATCAAATATCACCCCAAGATTCCGCACCCATTCAGAGGTCAGGAGCTGGGAACCCCGAGACAAAGTCCGGATGGCTGCCCTGCCACCGAGCCCCCAATCCGGATGCCCAGATCCACCACCTCTATCTTGTCAGGGTTCAGTCTCAGCCAACTGGAATTCATCCAGTCTTGGATTTCAGCAGACAGTTAGAAAAGACTGAGGCGCACTATCCTGGTCGGGCACAAAAGACCAGGTACAGCTGAGTATCATCTGCATGACAGTGAAAGCTCAGGCCGCACCGTCTTACAATATCTCCTAATGGAAGTATATACACTGAATAACATGGGGACAACACTGAACCCTGCGGGACCCCACAAGACAGGGAGTATGCCAATATCGATACTGTAGTGCACCACGCAGGGTGCTGCACTCTGAGGTGTCGTCTTTGGATGAGACGTTAAACCGAGGTCCCATCTGCCTGTTCTGGTGGCAATTCAGGTGGATGTTAAAGATCCCATAGCAGTTCTCAAAAAGAGCAGGGAATTTTATAGGAAGCTGGACTTCATTATAATCAAACACAATGGTTATAACAACTTCAAAGGAGAAAATCATAAACACAGTATAAATCTCATACAAAGCATTGGCACTATAACAAAAATGCATAATCAATTGAGAAATAAAGTCGAACAAAAGAATTTTAAAGGTACCATTGTACACCATAGTGGTTTAGTATCTAAATCATCATAAGGTAGACTCAAAACCAAGAGTCACAATTGATCCACAGATGTTTAACTTTTCAGGAGAAAACATATGGTATCCAACTGCATTGTCTTATTGTCTTACAAATGTTGTTAAGAAGTTCTAAATAGGTCACAGACCTTTGCTGTAGGTCCACATGCAGCGTGCCTGCAAATAAAGTATCAAATAATGACAAGCGCGATGTATAGTATGTCTGCATGGTATTTACCAAAAGAGCCATCCATTGGTCCATATAGTAATGTCTGGTACTTCACGTTCAAAACAGGGTTCATTCCAAGCGTTAGCAAGGTAATTCCAAAATGGTTCAGTTTACTTACAATCCAAAAATAGATGTTGTTGGGTTTCTAATGTCTGCCCACAAATGTCCCTGTGGCAGTAATTTTCTGCTAACTGCTTATGTTTGCTATTGCCTTTAACATTTAATCTCCATAATTGCATAACCATGTACAGTCCCATGCAAGGGGGTGTTCTTGGATTCTATAGTTGATTAAGAACTACTCATTTATGTATAGCTGGACAAAAAGGAAACTATTTCAGATTGACATTCAGATTGTAGAATTATCTTATAGATAGATTTTCTAACGTCTGAAAATGTGTGGGGATCAGGCCCCATTTCATGGCCATTTTATGCTATCCAGCCCATGCTGTGAGGAACCGGTAAGTCTATTCAGGAGTCTGAGCCTGTTTTGTATTCAGGATGGAAGCAGGGTTGGAGCCATGCCAAAACTGTACCTCTCCAAGTATGAACCCCTGCTTTCAAAGCAATACTAATATTGTAGGAGTAGAATAGGCTCATGTAAAGGCCACCAGGTGTATCACGCCTACCCCTCTCTCTCTATGGAAAGATAGGTAAAGTCCTTCATTACAGGGTTCAATCTGGATCCCCAAAGGCTCGGAAAAATATACTAAATAGCCCTTTTAGAACACCGGGGTAAGCACGAACATAAAAGCAAAAATATAGGGACTAAAAGAGTTTTAATCAAATGACCTTCTTTTCCTTGAGAGCTGCTGCCCTGCTAACCACCCATCAATCTATTAGCCCTATCCATCCCTTTTTCCCAGTTAAGTGGAGATGTCACTAAGGTCAAATTCTATCCCAAAAATAGTTATTGGGTCTCTTACTACTCAGATACCAGCTAACTGACCTAGTGGCGGAGTCGGGTAGTCCTAGAGGGTTATCCTTTATATTTCTCAATGTTAATTTTGAGCCTGACAGGTCCGAGAATCGACATAATACATCTTTTAATGCTACAGGTGAGCCAACTGGGGCTAATGTTAAAACCAAATCATCAGCATAGGCCAACACTTTCAGTGCGGAGAATCAGGAATAACTATTCTCCCTTCTATATCACTATTGATGAGCAACATACGGATTAGGATGTCTATTCCAAAAGTATGTAAGAGTGGACTTAGTGAGCACCCTTGTCTTACCCTTTGCAAACCTTAATTCTTTTACCATACCATCCATTCTTGTTTGGTGAGATGGTTTCCCTTTCATACATGTGACTTAGCCATGACACAAAGGTGTCAGGAATACCAAAGGCTCACAAGGCAGAAAACAGAAACTTATGGGAAAGCCTGTCAAAGGCTTTCTCCTGGTCTAAACTTAGCACTATCCCCTGTAACTGTTCATAATCACTGTCCTGTTGCCGCCACCTGGGATGGCACAGGACTGGGAGGGGCTAACCAGATAGTGGGCTACTCTAGTTAAGCAGGCTAAGTAATATCTTGCTTAGAATTTTTAAGTCTGCATTAAGTAGGCTAAGGGGTGCCAGTTACCAATAACATTCCTAGGCCTTTTTTATGTTTGCTTGCACGCATTACGAAACAGTGCCATGAACAGAGATTTCGGAGGTGTGTCACCTCCTCCTCCAATTCAGGCACTGGGCTGTGCAGCACGGCCCTGTAAGCCAATGCATTTGGAGCTGTCTATGACGCTCAAAATGCAAACGCTCCCAACTGAAGGAGCCGCGGTGGTGAGCACCGATAAGATATCGGCTGCTCACGCAGCCACCTATCACAGACAGGCGTGCGGCCCCGTGCTGAATAACCGGACGGTGCGCAATCCCGTCGGCTGAACGCCTCCCTCCCCAAGTCCTTGTGCACACTGGGGAGCCCACCCAGCGTGGCAAAGCAGTCACCAGATTTTTTTTATTTTGCTTCCGACGGGGTGCCCAATCCCCCGGCGGCTCGCCCCAAGTCCTTGTGCCACGCTGGGAGCCCACCCAGTGTGGCAAACCCGTCAACGGCGTTTTGTTTTATTTTGCCGGCAGGGTGCCCAATCCCCGTCCGGCCAGCCCAAGTCTTTGTGCCACGCTGGGCCCACCCCAGCGTGGCAACATCAGCGTCTTTTTATTTTAAGACCTATAAAATAAAACTGTCCGTCTCGCCCTCCACAACCGCACCCACCCTCGCAACCTCCCGCACCCCCACACAGACTTACCTACGGACTCAGGTGTGATCTTGGAGTGGACAAGAACTCGTCTGCCTCTTAGCGACGCGAACTGAAAAGCAGCGGCTATATAATGGGTTGAACAGGGGTTTCAACTTTTGTGCATATCTCGGCATTTGGAATTTTGCACCAATTTTCAACATGGGATTTTGGGACCCTTCTCATGAATTATGTCACTGTCATGGCGGTATTCGTGCCCGAAGGGTGATTTCACGCAGTGACTGCGTGACTCGTAAATCACCCTCAGGACCGAACACTGCCATGACAGTGACATCATTCATGAGAAGGGGTCCAAAACACCATGTTGAAAAATGTGGTGCCAAAATTCCAAAATGACTGTTTTACAAGAGTGCGTTATGCAGTTCCTACACAGGCTCGTAAGTTCGTGAAATTTCAATATTTTTCACCCAGATTTTCAACATTGCCATTTTACCACACCTTCTTATGAGCAGTACAGCTGTCATTTTCACATCTCACCCAAAATGTGCTTCCACCCATGTAGCGCAGAATGGCGCAGTCGGTGTCGCGAAATCAATGCAGGACAAATTAAGAAAATCACAGTGACACTGTTCATGAGCAGAGGTCTTAAAATGGCTATGTTGAAAATCTGGTGAAAAATTCCTAAAATGACTGTTTTACTGAGGTGCATTGCGCAGTTCCACGCACACTGTAAGGTCGCGAATTTTCAATATTTTCACTCCAGATTTCCAACATTGCCATTTTATCACACCTTCTTATGAGCAGTACAGCTGTCATTTTTCACATGCCCAAAAACGTGTTTCTGCCCATGTAGCACACAATGGCGCAGTCGATTGTGCGAGATCAATGACGGGACAAATAAAGAAAATCACAGTGACACTGTTCATGAGCTCAGGTGTTAAAATGCCTATGTTGAAAATTTGGTGAAAAATTCCTAAAAATGACTGTTTTATGAGTGCGTTGCCAGCTCCTACGCACCTCGTGAAGTTCACGAATTTTCAATATTTTCACTCCAGATTTCCAACATTGCCATTTTACCACACCTTCTTATGAGTAGTATAGCTGTCATTTTTCACATCTCACCCAAAGCGTGTTTCCACCCTATGCGCTACAATGGCACAGTCGGTGTCTGCGAAATCAATGTCGGGACAAATTAAGAAGGTCACAGTGACACTGTTCATGAACAAAGGTCTTAAAATGGCTATGTTGAAAATCTGGTGAAAAATTCCTAAAATGACTGTTTTACGAGGTGCATTCGCAGTTCCTACACACACTCGTAAGTTCCGTAATTTTCAATATTTTCACTCCAGATTTTCAACATTGCCATTTACACACCTCCTTATGAGCAGTATAGCTGTCATTTTCACATCTTGCCCAAAATGTGTTCCCACCCATGTAGTGCACAATGGCAGTATGTGCAAAATCAATGTATGGGACACATTAAAGAAAATCACAGTGACACTGTTCATGAGCAGAGGTCTTAAAATGGCTATGTTGAAAATTTGGTGAAAAATTCCTAAAAATGACTGTTTTATGAAAGCATGCCATGCAGTCTTATGCATGCTCGTAAGTTTGCAAATTTAATATTTTCACTCCAGATTTTCAACATTGCCATTTTATTACACTTCCTTATGAACAGTACAGCTGCCATTTTTCATATGTTGCCCAAAATGTGTTTTCCGCGACATGAGCGCATAATGGTGCTGTTGGTGTGCGATAGCAATGTTTAGGACAGATTAAGAAAATCACAGTTACACTGTTCATGAGCAGAGGTCTTAAAATGACTATGTTGAAAATTTGGTGACAAAAGTCCATAAAATGACTGTGTTACAGTGAGCAATGCGCAGTTTCCATGCACCCTCTTAAGTTCATGACTTTGTAATATTTTCAGTCCAGATTTTCACCAGTGGCATTTTTCACACTTCCTTATGAACAGTACAGCTGTCATTTTTCATAACATGGCTGAAGTGTGTTTTCACACTTTCAGCACTGAGATGCATGGTCGCTGTGGGGAATCATTGTTCGGCACAGATAAAGAAAATCACAGTGACACTGTTCATGATCGGAGGTACCAAAATGCCTGAGTTGACAATCTGCTGTAAAATATCCCCAACCTAATTATATTACGGGTGTCGCTTACGAGTTTCTATGTACGCCATGACTTCACCATTTTTTAAATATTTGTACTGCAGATTTGCAACATTGCCATTTTTACACCTCCCCATGAACAGTACAGCTGTCATTTTTACATCCTGTTCGAATGTTTTTGCACCTGTGGTGCAAATGCCGTACTCGCTGTGCATAAGCAGCTTTGCTAACAAACTGATATTCCCTGTTCATGAGGTGGGTCACAAAAAAAACATGTTGAAAATTTGGAGTGAAAATACCAACGAATGCCTGAGGTATTAGGGTTTCCAACCATAACGCCCAGCCCTAGAGAATGACAGGCATCAGGGGTGTGACTTGGGATTCTTGCCTGTAATGCTCATACCATTCCACACCCTGCAGCCTGTGAGAGGTATGCGGTATGCCTTGGACTCTTCAGCCCCAAAGTTCACCCCATTCTCCTATATCGCACCCATCTCACGCATTTCCTAATGAAATGGGGTGCGCAATGGGCCAAACACCCAAGGAACACCATGACACTTGTCAGTGTCTGCAGGGTGGGTGTGGTGAAATGGCAAGGCCATTATGCCTGATGACCCAAATGCACACCCCAATGCCTGTCACTCTCTGCAGGGTGGTGGTGGGGTTGGCTTCAGTTCAGTACTTCACTGCCATTCCTATTACGCAGCTCTGTAACTACATTACCACTGCCAATGCCAGCAAGCAAACATTCGGCATTGACAAATGCTTGTTATATATTAGTACTAGTGTGGCTTCCTGCATAGAGGTGCATAATTGGAAGACCTCAGTATATGGTTAAAAGAACCACTAAGACAGGGCTAATTCTTTTGAAACACTTTGTAGTACCCAGATCCCAGTCCATCAGATCCTGGGGTTGAGTTAGATGCTAACTGGGAGATGGCCATGGTGACCTCCTCCAGGGCTACATTCAAAGTCAAAGTTTTAATGTCCAAGGCAGACATCTGTACTAAATCTAGACTGGCGAACAACCTCTGGGGATCTAAGTCTTTGGGGCCGTGACCGAACAAACCTTCTATATAGGTTTCCACTACACCCAAAATTTTCTATGGACAAAGTACTAATGCCAAGAGGGGAAGTAAGCTCAGTAATGAGCCTGTTTTCCACCCTGGTTTTACTTTCCTTATAGTGGTCTACAGATTTCTTATGAACCTGTGTACCAAATCAAGTTCTTGACTACGGATTTAGCATGGTTGTACTGAATTTCAGCCATCTGCTTTTGGTATTGTGAATAACCAGACTATAGTCATGTATAGTTAATTCAGCTTGAGAAATGAGATGTTGTAAGTGGTGGTGTAACTGTAGGTACTGTAAATATTCCTTGTTTGCGACATAATGGGTCCTCTGTTAGAACAACCTTTGCCATGCCTTTTAGTGTCTTCCTACCAATCTAGAATATTGTCATGAAATTCAAAAACCGAAAGCCTGGCTGCCCAGTCCTGTGACCAAAGTTTTTTCATTCTAGGGTCTTCTAGTAGGGATTCATTCAGTCTCCACTTATTTTTCTTACTTCAGGGCAGCGTCCCATGTGACCTGCATTCTAATGGCAACATGGTCTGAAAACTTACTGGGAAGTGTGGAGATATTCAGAACAGTCAGCACAGAAGAAGTAAAATAAAATCTATTCGGGTCTTTAGAGGGCCTCTAAAGTACGTGTTACCTGACTGATGAAGTTTCCTGCAGGCATCAACCAGTCCGGCAGTGTTAACAATCTGCTTTAAAGTGGAGGAGTCACAAAACATCTTGGATGTCTGCAAGCCTCTGCCTGATGTGGATAACCCACAATTAAAGTCCCCAGCCATACAAGTAGCCTGGATCTATGGAGGAAAGGCTGAACCTCTCTAAACTCAGCTCTCTGCACTTTTGTTCGGGAGCATAAATGGCAATGAGCTGGAATCTTTCAGAGAAGAAATATCCAGAAGTAGGGCTCTACCCAGATGGATATCTACCAATTTGGAGACTTTAGTAATGGATTGGAAAGAAGGATACCAACCCCATCACAGGTATCAGTACCTGTGGACCAGAAAGATGGACCAGAGGACCAAGCTTTAGTAGACTGCTGGAGTTCAAAGTGTGTGTCTTCAGTCAGGGATCCTATATACATGAGATCTCACTATGTAAGCTGCGAAGAAAACGGCTCCAGAACACTTTCTATCACTCTTTATACTATTCATACTAAGAGTGGATATTGTAAGACAGTGCATTTTAGCTTAGAGAAACTGAAAAGGTCCAACTGTAGTTCAAATGTACAATACTAGGGTATTTTGGAAACTCAACACTGTCTTGTCCTTTTGCTACTGAATCCCCACACCCTCAGTGTCTGTTGGGAGTTTATGGAAGAGTGTGTCTGTTCCTCTCTTCAGAATTACCTTCAGTACCATCAAAGGTGAGTGGGGCATACTTGTTCCCCAGCTTCACTGTGGTAGTGGATGATTCAGGTCTAACTCTGGCTGTTTTAGCTGGGTATGGGACTGCCTTTCCTTGTCTTTTTTTTTTTTGAGCTACAATTTTAAAGGGAGTTCCTTTTCACTGGGCAGGAGGCATAACTGTCTCAGGCCTGATAACATCCTCAGACTGTACAAGGGCTGCAGTCTCACTATGTAGTGTCAAATACCGTGTGGGGGGTCAGCTGTGGGTCCCTGCCTCCTGGTTAGGTGGAATTGAAGCCTGAGAGGGGTCTGATTGTTCAGAATTATAATTGGTCTGGGTATTTGCCTGATCTGCTACTCGCCTGGCCTGATGTTGCTGAGCCATATTAATTAAACCCTAATGAGAAGGGCAATCCTCTCTGTTATGAGATGCCCATGGACATCAACCATGGGCATGTCAGTATATTCACAGAGGTTATACTTGAAAAGATTTAAACAAGCAGATGCCAAGTGACCATAATCTAAACAGTGGCTGCAGTGAGAGGTGTCACAGGCAGAACTGAAGTGCACTCTAGAGCCGTATTGAAAACAAGACCTGGACTTGCCACTGTAGAATACAAAACCTCTATCTCTCCCTAGGTAACAAGAGCTCAGGAGCTGAACAGGGCCAGTGGTGGTGGAGAAAAGCTTAACACGGATCTTCCAGCCCCATCCCATATCTGCTCACTGTCTAATGTAGATGTTGGTTTCCCAGAATCTCACTTTTACCTCCACCAAAGAGGATGTGTCAACATTGACACCTGGTTTTAAACACTATCATGATGTGTTTAACCAGAGGCTTGGTTAAGGAAATGGTGTGAAAGGGAATCCAGACGGGGTTATTTTGCAAAGACTGATACTGGGCCCAAAAACTATCTAGGCTGGAGACATTCTTAAAACTAACATCATAGTTCCCATTTCCCAAACTGATCAGTGCAAAGATCTCAGAGGTAAATAATTTCATCAAATTTTTAACAGATTTCTAGCCACAAGAATTCTGTCTGTTTTTTTCTAACCCACCCTTATACAACAATCTGACGGCATTGCATCTAGGGCAGCTCACCCTTATTTGCAAACAGGTCAGAAAAGTTTGAACATAGGCTCTAGAGAAGGTGTACCTTGTAGATTTTGCAAATAAAGCTGTACTAAGCCCCAAATGAAGAGATTCCTACTACCTTGGGGAACAGTAGCAAGGTTAAGCATAGTGACACTTCAGAGATATTCAAAGCAGATTACTATCCCAGAAACAACATTTAAATTCTCCCACTGGTAGATAAATTTGAAATGTTATCCTGGGGTACTGGAGCTCTGTTCAGGTCCGCTGGCGGTGGCCACTGTAGCTGACGAGGTTGCTAGCATCCTGCGGTATGAAGGATCGGCCGCATCTGGGGTCCATTGTACAGATTGCCTCTGGATCCAGCAAGGGTCTTCCAGTGCATGTATCAGGGACAAACTCCCGAGTCAATTTCAGTGTTCTGAGGGCTTGAGACAGAAGGGAGAGGGGCCAAGGTCCTGACAGCTTCAATCCACTGATTTGTTTCTGTCCAAAACGGAAAAAGTAGCTTTTCAGTATTAGAAGAGGTCAAACATGGCCTAGGCGTGTTGTCATGTGAACAGGCCTGTCTCGGCCCATTCACAATTTTCCAGTCTTGCCCTTAGAGGTAGTAGTAGATGGAACAAGCTCTGCGGGAGGTGGCTGTTAGCACACAGAAGTTACTCCGTCTCTACTGCCAGCCACAGGCGTTGCATTACAGGGTTTCTACAACCACAATAGGGCCTGTGACTCACCTGCAGGATGACTCATCAGTGGTTTGACAGGGACGGCTTGAGAACTGCCAGCCGCTTGAAGTGAGTTCGAGAAGCTCTGCATTCAATTCCTGGGCTTTTGTAAGGTATTTTTCTTTCTGTTGCAGTTCCTTTAATTTGTCTTCACGAGTCCCTTGAGAGGCCGGGTAGATCTTTCAGTGGAGGCTGTATCGGACTAGCATTGGATTTACCAAAAGCACAATAGAAATATTACCAAATTCACCATGCTCCAAGTCATCTTCTGAGAGAATTCAGCCACAGCAAACACCAAATCTACTGCCTCCTGAGTGGATAGGACAGGGGAGAGGCCTGTGCCCTGCCATCTCAACATCCATTCCCTCCACGGTCTTTCCGAGTGGCCATCCTCGACAGACAGCCAAGATGTTCCCTATTGTCAAGTAAAGGAACTTCCTGGTGCCCTGGCCAAATTTCCCCATTCACTAAAAATACCACCAACAGCTTAATCTGGTTCAAGGTCAGTTGGCATTCATCTGTATCCCCTCCCCAGGTCATGCCTGAAAATAGGCAGAATTTGTCTAGTACTTACCGGTCAACAAAAGCTAAATAAATAAATAAATAATGTGACTTCTGAGATTGTGAAACTGTCATTCCTCCTCGACCTATGTAAAAATCAAGTAATTTTCAGATGACCATTGATCAAGACGGAGAGGCTAATGTGAAGTCTCCATTTTACTAACAACACCCTTTGTCTCCATTTTTTTCCTTTTCTTAGTTAGTAAACCCAAAACACTGAAGAGTTTTGTGAGCCAGGAAGGACCCTCAGATGTAGTTTCTCTTTTTTTTTAACCAGGAGAGACACACTAAGCTGAAGCTTGTTTACAGGTGCGACCTGGGAGCACAACGAAGTACATGTACATAAGAACAGTAGATCTTGAGAGGTTCCTTCAGTAGGTTATCACATAAAGGACTAGCACCATTCTGGCGTCTGGGCCACGGCAGCCTTTTCCATCAATACCTGATGGGGACCGCCCACCCGGACGTCAGGTGACAGACGTCAGCGTGATCCTATATGGGGGTAGTCCCCATGCCCACCTCCAGTTCTCCGCTGGAGCCCAGAAGAGGCCTGACAGCAGGAGGGAACAGAGTCTGGAGTCCCAAAAGAAAAACGGGGATGGAGGGAGGGAAAAATGACCTACTGAAGGAACCTCTCTTGAAGATCTACTGTTACGGTAAGTTCTTATGTAACTGTGCTATCTTACTTCAAGAGGTTCCTTCAGTAGGTCTTCACATATAGGACAGAGTCCCAAGCAGTCCCTCCTAGGGAGACTGACAGAAACACGGGAGGAGAGAAACTCCAACAAACAAAAGGAACACAGTGGAACCAGCCTAGGACAGAAGGCCCTCAGCACAGCTAAGCCAAAACCTGCTCTCACGAAGAAGCAATGTCCAGACTGTAGTACTTGGTAAAGTTATGGACAGAACACTAGCTGCTGCTGTGCAAATATCTACTGCAGAAACATTACAAAGAAAGCTGCAGATGCAGCCATGCCCCTAGTTGAATGACCTCTCACAGACCCGGAAGAAGTTTGTCATACTTCCGATAACAGAAGCAGATGCAGTTGGCTAACCACTTAAACAGGCACTGCTTAGAGATAGCTTTCCCAAGGTTTTGGGGCAGAAGGAAACAAAGAGTTGCTTGTCCTTTCGGAATTCCTTGGTTTGTTGGGTATAGCACGGAGGATATGATGCATATCCACTGTGTGCAGAAGTGCCTCACCTTTATTCGTGGGGACAGATTGTAAACTGGGAGCTCCACTTTCTGGTTCAGGGTGACCTTGAGCGCCACCTTAGGACAGAACTCAGAATTTGTTCAAGGACCGCCAGTCCCTATGGAAAATTAAATATGGCTCCTTGTACACTAGAGCCTGAAGCTCTGAAATCCTTCAAGCAGAAGTAACTGCAACCAAAAACAGCACTTTCAATAAAGGTAAGGCAAATCACAGCTCACCGCTGGTTCAAAAGGTGAGAGAGTGAGCTTCTCCAAAACAAAATTTAAATCCCAAGGTGGTGTAGGGCTGCGGATGGGGGGTTCAGATGGAGAATCCCTTTCAGAAAGGTTTTGAGACTTCCAACTGAGCCATGGGTTTGCATCCACCAGCTCGTGATATGCTGAAATGGCCGAAGGTGGACCTTCAAAGAGGAATAGAAAGGCCCGAATCTGAAAGATGTAGGTGATATTACATGACTTGGGACAGAACAAGAAAAGGGGTTCCAGTCTTTGGAAGCTGCCAAATAAAGAAACGCTTCCACTTCATGGCGTAAGTGGAGCGGGTAGAGGGCTGTCTAGCCTCAACCAAGACTTGAGCAACTCTAGTGGAGACCCAAAGTGAGAAATCACTATGTCTGCAGGAGCCACACATGTAAGTGCAGGTTCTGAGCCCCACATTCACGAGCTGGCCTTGATTCTGCATCAAGAGGTCATATGTCAGTGGAGCGGAACCAGGGGTTCCAAAGCTAGCTGTTGTAGAAGCAGGAACCAAATCTGTCTCGCCAGAGGGGGGCAATAAGAATCATCCATGCTTTCTCTGCCTGAAGCTTGAGGAGAACCCTCCGGAGAATGAGAAATGGAGGAAGGTGTACAAAAATGTCCCTATCCAACAGACAGACAACGCATCATGCCAGAAAGCACCATGCCCTGGAATGAGTGAGCAAAACTGTGAAGTTTGCGCTGTAAGGGAGGCGAAGAGGTCAAGTTCTGGATGCCCCACTTTAAGAAGAGAGAACTGCCACTTCGATTAGTTCCCATTCATGACTGAGGTCTGAGACCTGCTGAGACTGTCCAGGGATGTTAGAACTCCTGGAACATGCATGGCTGTTAAAACAGGTCGCGCTGGACTGCCCAGTTCCACACTCTCCTCGCCTCCTGCAAAGGGGTACGAGCGAGTTCCTCCTTGTTTGTTGATGTACCAGACGACCAACATATTGTCTGTCTGGATGAGCAGTGATCCCTGAGAAAGAAGAGTCTGGAACGCCTGCAGTGCATACAAGACCGCCTCATCTCCAGGACATTGATGTGCAATGACTTCTCAAAGCCGGACCAGAGTCCCTTGGCTTGGTGTTTCAAAGATGCCCCCAACCCAGATTCGAGGCATCCGTAGTCAGAGATGCCCAGGGACTTGACTTCTGAAAGGGAGACCCAAAGACAGATTGCAGGGATCTTTCTCCAATTCAAATCTTTCTGAACAGCGGACGACACAAGGACCAGATGGGTCAGATCGTCCTAGAGTTGATCCCACTGCACCCAAGGACCACTGAGTGATTCTCAAGTGGAACTTTGCAAGGAGAAGTGTTGTGATGGAGGCCACCATCAGTCCTAGCAACTGGAGGACCTCCCTGGCCAGGAGGGTCCTGAAAGAGCTACAAAATAGGCCTGCTTGATCAGGGTCTCCATCATATCTGCAGGCAGAAAGGCTCTGCCCTGGACAGTGTCAAAACTGCCCCAATAAACTGTAACCTCTGAGAGGGAGTAAGGGATGGCTTGGAGATATTAACTGTAATCCCCAGTCTGGAAAACAAGTCCAAGGTGATAGAGAGCTTCCATGAGATCCTCCCTGGACAGGCTGATATCAGCCAGTTGTCCAGGTAGGGGAAACCGCTATGCCCTGACAATGCAAGGCAGCCACCACCACCACTAAGTACTTGGTAAACACCCGGTGTGTGCTGAAGACAGGCAAAGGGAGAGACCAAAATTGAAGTGCTCCCTTGGAAACAAAATCACAGCAATCGGTGGTGACTGGGAAGATCGGGATGTGCAGGTACACATCCTGTATATCCAGAGAACAAAGCCACTGATTCTCCAGAAGAAGAGGAAGAAGGCTCTGGAGAGTCAACATCCGAACTTTTGTACTCAATGAACAGATCGAGACTGCTCAGGTCGAGGATGAGTCGAGGTCGCCTGACTTTTTGGAACCAGGAAGAAGTGGAAGAAAACCTCCTTCCCTTTGATGGAGGGGAACAATCTCTACGACTTCTTTGAGCAAGAGAGTTTGGATTTTTCCTTTATGAGAAGAGCCTGGTCTCAGAAGTAGGCAAACTTTCTTGGAGGAAAATCTGGCAGAAACTCCAGGAACTCTGTGGTGTGTCCTAAGGACACAAGCTGTATGACCCATGCATTGGAGGTGATGCTCTGCCACTCCCTGCGTGTGGTGAGTAAACCCCCCACCTGCTCCTCCCACTGAGGCTGAGGAGGGTGGGGCAAGAGGAGTCAGGAGGTGGCAGGACAGGCAGGGAGGACCCCTGATCGTCTCTGGTTCTTGGGCGGGAGGTAGAGGTGCCATGGACTTGCGCTTGCCCTGGCGCTGGGTTCCTTCCTCTGCCTCCAGGTCCTTTTCAAAAGGGCTGCTGCTGTTGGTGTCCAATCGGTACATGGACTGCATGGACCTCAGGGCTTGACCTCGGTCCTTTAGGTCCGTGATGATATCTTTAGTGTCTCCACCAAAAAGCAACAAGCCCCTTGAGGGGGCATCCTGAATCACAGTCTAGACCTCACTGGCAAGACCAAAGATGTGAAGCCAGGCCTGTTGTCGAAGAGAGACGCGTAGTTGCCGGAGCAACGGGTTACGGAATTAACTGAGTCGTAAATAGCCTGCAACACATGCCTGCAAGAAATCCTGGACAGGCGGAGATCCTTGGCGAGCTCTCCTTAAGGTCTGAAGAGTCCATGGCTTGGACACAGGCCTCGGGCCTGGCCAAGGCTGCTTTCTGTGTGACGTGGCCGATGAGAAGACCTTCTTCCTGAACTGGTCCATCTGCCTCGACTCCTTTTCTGGAAGAGAAATGCTCATGTGCTTAGGTGTGGAGGAGCGATCATGAGCGCCGAGATCACAACGAATCAGCCTTGGATGCACATTAAGGAAGGGGGGCATCCTTAGGCACCCAGTAGGTTCTGTCTGCTCTCTTGGGGACAGCGGAATTGAAGAAAAATTACTCACCTTAGTAATTGCTTTTCTTCTCATGGAGTCTTGCTATATTAGGACTTAATGCAGTATGCCCTTGGCTTTGAACTGCCCGGAGATGAAATAGTTAACTCCAGTGTAATCTGGAGTTCCACAGCGTGAGGCGCTATCCAAAGCTCTATCTGGGGAGTTTGAACCCAAACTGTCAGGTTCTGTATTAAGCTAAACTAACATAGCAAGTCTGTGTGGAAAACCCTCACACTAGCCATTGGCTACCTACTAGTAGTAGAACAACAGAACACAACAACAAACACATAATGAGAACAATATTACCTATTATTGTTAGGATAACCCTGACAAGCACTAATAGGCCCCTCTCCCCAAAAGACTCAAGTCCAGAGAGGGCCCATCTACCACTCAACAAAAAACAGAATTATCTAGTTCCTTAACCCAAAAGAAGAAAAGGGGAGGAACTAGAAAGCTAAAATGGCATGACACAGTGCTTGCACAAATTGTCAACCCCATACCCAAGTAGGAATTCTGAGGGGTAGGAGGGGGGTTGTCCTAATATAGCAAGACTCCATGAGAAGAAAAGCAATTACTAAGGTGAGTAATTTTTTCTTCAAACACCATGAAGTCTTGCTTATATTAGGACTTAATGCAGATTATACAGCAGTACCTCCATGGAGGAGGGTCAGAACCTACTTAGGAATAGGCTCTGAAGCACAGCTGTGCTAAACGAGCATCTCTCCTGGACTGGACGTCCAGAGAATAATGCTTAGTTAAGTGTGGACTGTCTTCCAGGTAGCAGCTTGACAGATTTCAAGATAGGAATATCTCTAGCAGCCGCTAGAGATGCAGCTGTACCCTGGTGGAATGAGCCCTCAGGCCTGAGGGAGGTTCCTTACCTAGTTTTTGGTAACAGAACTGGATACAAGAGACAATCCACCTAGCGATTGTCCTCCTAGTAGCAGGTCTCCCTTACCCACTTCTCCATAGGTAAGGAAGAGCTGGAGGATTCGAACCTATGACCCTTGGTGCGTTCCAAATAGTAGCTAAGAGCTCTTTTAACGTCCAAACTGTGCAGCCTCCTGTCACCAGAGGAAGAGTGCTCGGTAAAAATTACTGGAGAGAGATGGATTGGTTAAGATGAAAATCTGAAACCACTTTAGGTAAAACTTTCTGTTAGTCCTGAGGACCACTTTATCTCTGTGAAGGAAATAAAATCCTTTCCACTGACAAGGCTTGTAATTCACTTATATGCCTAGCAGAAGTGATAGCCACTAGAAAAACAGTTTTCCAAGTTAAAAACTTGAGATCTGCTGAAACCAGAGGCTCAAGGGGGTTGCATTAGCTGGGCAATGCAAACATTCAGGTCCCATGCAGAGCTGGTTCTCAAAGGAGAGGTTAGTATGAAGTAACCTTTGAAAACTTGGAAAACACAGGGTGAGAGGAAAGGAGACTGGTTTCCTGCAGAAACAAAACAGAAACAGCTGCCAAATGAACCTTCAAGGTAGCTGGTTTGAGGCCTAAAGAATTTAAGTGGACCAAATAGTCCAACAAAATAGACAGGTCAGCAGATTCTGGAGCAATCTGCCTCTCAGAACACAAAATGAAAATCTCTTCCACTTAGAATTATAAATGGCTCTAGTGGAAGGTTTCCTAGAAGCCTTCAAAATATCCAAGACACCTTGAGAAAGGTGTAAATCAGTAAATTCTAACTCCTCAAGAACCAGGCCTTGAGGTGGAGGGAATTGAGGTCCAGATACCACACTCTCCCTGTGCACAGGTCAGCAGATCGTGGGTCCTGGGCAAGGTCAGGGAGGGCGAAATGAGAGGGACAGGAGAAGAGGGTAGCAGGGCTGCCTGGCCCAGTCTGGAGCAATCAGAATCACTCTGCAGGGCTGAGTTCTGATTTTTACCAGTACCCTGAAGGAGGGGAACGGAGGAAAGCATAGAGGAACTTTCCCTCCCAATTCAGCTGAAAGGCATCCAGAGGAACTGATCCCAGAACTGGAGGCCTGCAACAAAACAGGGGAAGTTGGTGGTTGTCTGGGGCTGCGAAGAGATCTATCTGAGGGGTGCCCCAACTGGCAATAAACCACCCCAGCACTTGAGGATTCAGAGCCCATTCGTGATGGCCCTGAGAGATCCTGCTGAGGCGTCCGCTAGGACATTGTCCTTCCCTGGGAGGTGAACTGCTATCAGAGAGGTGTTCAGGGAGTAGGCCAGAGACCACAACTTCATTGCTTCGTGCACAAAGCTGAAGAGCGAGTGCCCCTTGCTTGTTGATGTACCACATTGTTGTGGTATTGTCTGTCCTGACTTGGACTACCTTGTTCTGGACAGCCTCCGAAAAAACCTGGAGAGCAAGAAGACAGCTCTGAGCTCCAGTAGGTTGATGTGAAGCAGAGATTCCTGAGGGACCACACTCCCTGAGTGGAAAGGTCGCCCAGGTGAGCCACCAACCCAGCAGGGAGGCGTCTGTGGTGAGGGTGAGAGAATGAAGAACAGGTAAAATGGGACCCCTATAGACAGGTTGCTTTGATCCAGCCACCATTGTAGAGCTAGGATCAAGGTCTTGGTCACTGGGACCAATTTGCAGGGGTCCCTCCTTTGAGACCAATAGGACCTCAAGTGGAACTGAATGTCCTCATCTGAAATCTTGCTCCTGGCACGACAGCTGTAGAAGCAGCCATGTGCCCTAGGAGTTGTAGAAAATGTCTTGCTGGTCAGGAGACCTGCAGGGTGAAGGAAGATGCCAGGGCAATGATTCTGTCCACTCTTTCGGAGGAGAAATGCCCTAGCTAACTGTGGTTCAACTCTGCCCCTATAAAAGTTAGTACCTGAACTGGTTCGAGAACTGACTTTGGAACATTCAACAGGAACCCCAGAAAGGTGAGAAGTTCCTGGGTGATTTGCAAGTGGGATTTACCTGCTCTGGTGACTGACCCACAATGAGCCAGTCGTCCAAGTAGGAAACACAGCTACCCTTGCCTTCTTAGATGAGCCACTACTACAGCTAGACATTTTGTGAAAACTCTTGGAGCAGAAGTGAGTCCGAAGGGCATTGCCTGAACTGGTAGTGGCCAGAGGGCAGTTCGAACCTGAGGTACTTTCGGTGAGAGGCCCTGATTAGGATATGAAATAAGTCCTTGAGGTCCAGGAAGCTAACCAGTCCCTGGTCTCAAGGATGGCAAAATCATTGCCAAAGTTAGCATTTTGAACTTTGTTTTACAAGATGTTTGTTCAGAAATCTTAAATCCAAGATGGGCCGCCAATCTCCTGTCTTTTTGGGGCCAGGAAATACCTTGAGTACAGACTCTTGCCCTGATGGCAAGGGAGGACCCTTTCTACTGCTTTGCAGTCCAAAGAGAAGAAACCTCTGCTTCTAGCGCAAGGGTTTCTGAAAGACTTGAAGGAGGAAAGTGTCTGGCTCTCATCCTGGAAATTGTTTGAAGTTGAGAACCAGGCCTTGGCTACCACTTCTAGAACCCATTTGTCCGAGGTTAGGGACAACCAGTTCTGGCCGAAACAAGCCAGTCTGCCCCCCACCGGTACAGGAGAGTCGGCCCCAGACACCACTCAGGGTGCCTGCTGGCAGGAGCAGCTTTAGGCTGGGAGAGGAGAGGGCCTGCCTGTGCCCCGTCTTCCTCTGCCTCTGAAAACCCCCTCTGCGCAAAGCAGAGGATGCCTGAAATTGGTAAAAGGCTCTATGGTAAGGCCTGCCCCTACCCCTGAGGGCATGCCTTTGAGGAGTGGCATGCCTCTCCTTAGCTTGGGCACTTTTGTAAGTAGTTCTGTATTCATCCATTTTTTCATGTAATTTTCTGTTTGTTCCCAAACAGAGAATTTCCTATGACAGGAAAATCTATAGCCTTTGACTGGGTATCTTGGGACAGATTAGTGCATCTGAGCCATGCCAACCTACGGAGAGCTACAGAAGTGGCCATGACCCTAGAGGAAACATCATTAACGTCAACAGCAGCATGAAATTGAACTTAGAGGCTTCAATGCCATCAGCAGCATCACTAGCCAGCTGGCCCTGAGCCTGCTTGGCCAACTGCAATATAGTGTCCCATATAGATTTCTGATATCTAGCCACATAAGCCATATAATTAGCTTGTCTGAGTCCCAAAGAAGCTGCCACATACTGTTTTTTGCATGGCATCAATCTTCCTGGAATCTTTATCAGGAGGATGTGAGGCCAGGGAATATTAGCCTTGTCACAGGCTGCAGCTTGAACAACACCTACATGACTACACTGCTCAGTAAGGAAGTCTGTATTAGGGCCTGACAAAGTATACCTTCTGTCCATTTTTATTTACAGGAGGGACAGAAAAGGATTTTTAAATCTTAATGGTTTGCCTCCTAAATGACTTATGCAAAGGAATAGACAACCTCCTAGACTCTGGAATATCCATCATTTCCACATAGTCAGGCTCCTCTTGCTCATCCACAGCCTCTTCTAAAGGGAGCTGGAGAGTTTTGGCTACCTTCTTATAAAACCTGAAATGTGAAGGGACTCAGACAACAAAGGGAGACTCAAAGGGTCTGTCTGGAGAAATGTCCGGTTCTATGGGCACTTCAGACCTTCCCAATCACAATTACAATCATCAAAATCTTCCTCCCTCCTGTGGTTCATAAAATCCTCAACATCATAATCCTGAACCACTGGACCTGAACAGACCCCCTTTTACCAACCATAGGGGTTTCGACAAGTCCCTGAGACAAAGACTGGACAATCTGAATGGCTTTAGCTATTTCTGCAGCAGAAGGAGAGACAAAACTGGACTCCACACTAACTGATTTCTTTGTCTTTTTACTTTGACTGGTTCCTCAGGACCAGCCTTTCTTTGCCGAGGAAGTCTCGCCTGGTCAGAGGGCACTCCCTGTGGTCCAGCCGAGCTGGACCGGGCTGGCCATCCGGTCAGCGGACTTTTTGGCTTCCTGCCCTGAGCCGCCCAATCTCTTTTCCAGGGTGGCTGCAGGAAATTCTTACACACCTGGCCGCCTGACAGGAGGTGGTCAGCCCTCAGACAATAGACACAGTGGTGTGTGGGTCAGCCTTGGCAAAGGCTTCCCCAGACATCACAGTGTTGAAATCCAGTGGGCCGGTTTTTCTTTTGGGTTTCTCAGACATAATGCCAGCCTATCCAAACTTGCCCTTTTTCCCGGCCTTGCCAGGACAAGACACCCTTATCGGTCCCTAACCGTGTCACAGGTATTGGAAAAAACCCAGAAAAAAAAGGTTTTTAGGACCGATAAGAACCGGTACCTCACTCTAAATGCAAAGAAAATGAGTTTTAAGCAAACCGATCGGTTCAGAGTGAACCGATAATGAGTTCCACACAGACTTAATTTTCTTGTACTTACGGTTACCAGATAGAGCTTCAGACCGAAACCGCGTAATTTTAAAATACTTGCCGTTCAATGAACCGATAAAACTTAATAAACCGCAAAACGAACCGAGCTGAAGGAGCTGGTCTCGGAGCGACTGTTCAGTGAAAGCGGAGTAAAGAATCTGACAGTTTAGGTTCAAACTCCCCAGATAGAGCTTTGGATAGCGCCCGCTGTGGAACTCCAGATTACACTGGAGTTAACTATTTCATCTCCGGGCAGTTCAAAGCCAAGGGCATACTGCATTAAGTCCTAATATAAGCAAGACTTCATGGTGTTTGAATGAGGCATCTGCCAGACCACCAAGACTGGATGAGTGTCTTGAAATCCAGTTGTGCCGGAGTGGGTGGTGGAGGAGGAGGAGGGATGGCCTGGGAGGCAGATAATGGTACCTCTGGCATCCTGAACATCCATTGTCTGGGTGTGGAGAGTAGCTGGGGAAGTAGTGTCCTGTACCGCCCCCAGTCTGGAGGGGACCTGCCGGGGATGGTCCGAGGGATACCCCGTGGGTAATGCGGGACAGTACTGGTCATGGATAGTAACTCAACGTTGGTCTCCCAGTAAGAAAGGTTTACAGTTTAAATCATGTTTATTTGATGAAACTCGTAATAAAATGAACCAGCTGATTGCTTTGAATAATAAAGAAGTGCATGAGCAGTACATAGGCAGGGAGACAATATGTTCAGCCTCTGGTCATTTTGCACTTAACACTATCGGTAATTTCTTCCAGGATCTGGAATCAGGAGGATCCCAGATTTGATCCAAGATAAGTGTATGGCTAAATGGTATTGCCCCACTGCACTTCCCAATCTTGTACCATGAAGTGTATGGACAAGATTGTATCATTTCCTGGCCACTGCACAAATTTGAGTTACGTTACACTGCACCCAAATCAAGGACCTTGCTACACTGTAAACCACTGTAGCATTAAAGACACAATGTACTGTAAGTCACCTTTACAGTTTCTCTTCCAATTTTCGACAAAGATTCTTCAGTTTTTGACCGCTTGCCACCTTCCACTCCATGGGCCATCATGAGGGCAGCATCTACAGAGAATGGATCAACTTGCCTCCACTACTGGTGTTTCATCCTCAACTTGTCTCCTGGGTTGTTCCACACAAGACTGCTGGGCTAAGAGGATATCACTACCTTTGCAGATGTGATGCCTTTGATATAACCACGCCAGTTTGTGGTTACTCTTCTGATACAATGAACTGGTCACTACAGTTATTTATTTATGACCTAAATGACACGCCAGATGATTTTGCAAAGCCTTCTTCAGCTCCAAAGCCTTCTTCAGATCCAGATACCATTTCTTTGAGTCAAGTGCAACCCAGTTCTAACGACTCCAGCAGTGCTTCCAGAGATACCTCTTTAGATGACGTCCACACCAGCTGCATCACAAACACTTCCATCACCTGCTCTGTCCATCTCATGAGTGGCACCTTCCTCAAGGATAGAGTGACCTACCATTCTGATGGACAATACTGTTTTGTTATCAATCATCAGACTTTCTCCTATGGAACATCGACCAGTGACATACCCTTCCTGAACTTGCTTCTTCCCCAGGGACGTGCTATCATAGGCCACACGGTTATCACCCCAGTTCCCACCGGAACGTGATTATAACAATAGTGACCCTGACTATCTGTATGCTCTAGCCCAGTATTTACCTGTGTTTAACGTGCATACTGATCCACTCACCCTGAACCTCAAATCTCTACTAGAGAGAAAGGATACAGATTTAGTTCACATAAGTAACAATGCTACAAGCAAGCAATTTATTACATGTTCTTTTCCATGATGGTGACCTCAGCACCGGATTGACAAATAGCTGGTTAGAACTGACATTCAAAGGTTTTGTTATTATTCAAGTGCTTCTTATTATTTCCTTGTTTTACCTTGATCTGTTTATGTAAAACCTTGACACAACACCGTCATCAATTGAATTTCTCTATGAATCAATGTCAGTAAGAAGTAACTTACCTACCACCCTAGTTAGTGTTGCCTTTTGTATCCAGTAAATGGGAGCACTCACTACTATCATGACAGACAAGGGAGAATGTATTATCATCTATTATGTACTAATGATCACCAATGTACTGATATGTTGTTCTACGTTAGGGCCTAGTCAGGAATCTTCTGTTCAGCCAAATGCCCAGTGAGTTAGCCAGAAATGTGTATAATTGTCCTAGAAGGACATCTAACAACAGCTGTGAGATTAGTAGCCTAACGTGACGTTAATTATATATACAAAATAATAATATTCTATGGTCTGTGGCGCCACCTATGTTCCAAGTCAGTATGCTTAACCTAGCAACATTTGTAGAAGACCCTATTGCTATTCTAAGTTAGTTATTCAGCAAATAACTATAACTGATACTGAAAGTAGCAATCCTGGATATAGATTTAATGTTTTGCCTAACGGAACACAGTACAGAAACACACTAACGTCTAAAATGACTGTTACTCCGGTAACCAGGCGTCTCTTATGTGCAGTATATAATCTTAGTACATACCCAAACCCCTTTGGGATCCCCGGTAGCATTCAGCTTCCACACCTGGTGTATGATTGTCTCTGTGTTCCAATTGGTAAGATTTTATCTTATTGCTTCTGTCTTTGTACTATTTACTAGGAGAAATACAACTAATTTTCTGCACATCTGTGTAGCAGTGTTTCACTGTCAGGCTTATGTCCTGCAAAATTTTACAGTGTCCAAAGAGGCCAATACAAATAAGGTCCAGTGCCTGCTCCTTCATCACTTCTCCTGCTCACACCAGGGCTGAGAAGAAGCAGAACAGATGTTTAAGCTGTAGTATCCACAAAGGGCTCACACTCTCACAAAGCCCCGACAAGCACCCTGACAATGGCCTGAAGGCAATTCAAACCTGGGGTACTTTCTGTGGGAGCAACTGATGGGAATGTGAAAGTAGGCATCCTTGAGGTCCATGGAGGCTAACCAATTCGCTGGCCTCAGAGAGGGAAGAATTACTTCAGTCATCATTTTGAGTCTTGGCTTGACAAGGTGCTTGTTTAGTATCTTAAGTCTAGATGGGCCACCACTCCCTGTCTTTTTGGGGTAAAGAAGTATCTGGAGTACAGACCCTTGCCCCTGTGTGGAGTAGGAACTCTCTCTATAGCTCTGAGAGCCAGCAGAGAGGAAACCTCTACCTCTAGGGCAATGGTTTCAGAGATGTTTGCAATTGGAAAGACCTGACCCTCAGTTTTGGAAATTTTCCGAAGCTGAGCGCCAGTCCTGACACTACCTCCAGAACCCACTTGTCTAAGGTAACAGACTTCCAGGCCTGAAGTAGTAAGCCAGTCTGCCTCCTACTGGAATAGGGGAGTCGACCCAGGCTGACACATTAGGGTATCTGCTTGGCAGGAGCCTTAGACATGCTTTTTCATGCAATTCTCTGTCTGCTCCCAAAACAGAGAATTAACCACCATAGGGAAATCCATGGCCTTAGTCTGGGTGTCCTGTGAGAGGCTAGTACATCTGAGCCAAGCAAATCTCCGAAGACACACAGATGTAGCCATGACTCGGATGACACATCATTTGATTCCACAGCAGCATGAAACTGGATCTTAGATGCCTCAATCCCATCAGCAGCCACCCTCCAGCTCCTTGGCTAGCTGGGGAGCCTGTTTAGCCAGTTCCAGAACAGTATCCCATCTGGACTTCTGGTATCTGGCTGTGTAGGCCATATAGTTTACCTGCCTGAATCCCAAGGAGGATGACAAGTACTGTTTTTGGCCATAGCATCCACCTTCCTAGAGTCTTTATCTGGGGTGTGAAGCCAAAGGTATATTAGCCTTGTCACAGGCTGCAGCCTGCATGACCCCAACATGGCTGCATTGTTGGAACAAGAACTCCATACCTGAGCCTGACAGCATATACCTCCTGTCCATTCTCTTGTCCACAGGAGGTAAAGAATCCAGTGTTTGGAGAATTTTTGTGTCTGTTTCCCAAAAGATTTATGAGGGAATAGACAGTCTTTTAGACTCTGGGATGTCCATCATTTCTACAAAGTCAGGCTCCTCTTGTTCCTCAACATCTTCAACCAGAGGAGCTGGAGGGTATCTGCAACTTTTTGTAAAACAAATAGTGGGCTGGGGACTCAGAAAGCCTGGGAGGAAACATTAGAAGGCCTGTCTGGGGAGATGACCGGTTCAGTGGGCTCATCCAGACCTTCCACACCATCATCACCATCATCATCGTCATCATACCCTTCCTCTCCCTCCAAATCTAGTTCATAATACTCATTCAGACAATATTCTGGAACCGGAGGAACCGACTGAACCGAGCGCTACCAAGAGGTGCCAGTTCGGACGGAACGGACAAAGCGATTCTACAATACTTATCGCTCTGGCTATCTCTTCAGCGGTTGGACATTGCGGTTCTGGATCTGAATTTTCTTTTCTTTGCGAACTGACCCTCAGGATCAGTTTCGTTCGAGGAGTATCGCCCAGGTCAGCGGCACCCCTCAGGTTCGGTCGAACCAAACCAGGCTGGCCATCCGGATCAGCAGATTTCTCGGCCTCCTTTTCCCTAAGCCTATCCAATCTCTTATCCAGGGTTGCCTTCAGAAAATTCTTACAGATCTGGCAGTCTGAATCGAGATGGTTAAACCCCAGACAATAAACACAGGTGGTGTGAGGGTCTGCCTTAGCAAAGGCATCCCCACACTCACTACAATGTTGAAACCCAGTGGGCCTGGTTTTCTCTTGGGTTTCTCAGATGTAGCCATCCTAACCACTTACCCTTTATCAGCTTAAAAGCCAGGCAAGACCCCTCTATTGGTTATCAACCGTGTTATGGGCTGTGGAAAAAAACATCGAAAATTAATCTTTTTGAAACCGATAGGGACTGGTACCTCACACTAAGAAATTAAAGAAATAAAATAAACCAACACAATTGGTTCCTAACCAGACCGATTGACAGAGTTTACAATTTCCACACAGAAATAAACAATAATTAAACTAAAGTCCACTACCTACAACACTTACTGTACCGCAGACAGGGATCTGAACTAAAAATTAAAGAGAAAAACGGTATAAAACTGATGTTTTACTAGGACCAAACCGACAATGAAGAGCAATCTCCAGAGCGACTGTTAGGGTTAGGTGGAGGAAAGAATCTGCGGTTACACTTTGAGCGCAGCAGATAGAGGTTTGAACCGAGCTTGAGCCTAACGTTTTATGCTCTGGCATAGAGTTAACTCTTTCCTCTCCAGAGCAGTTCAAGTGCTGGGGCTAACTGCATATGTCAGAATACAGCAAGACTTCATGTTGTTTGAAGTTCTGTGTGGTCCTGCCTGCATCGTAGTTTCCAAAATTAGTGCCATGTTTCCTCTGACAAGTTACACGGTTTTGGATATGCTGATTTGGACTGAAATGCATTTATTTTTGTTTTCATCACACTCACTGAACATTTCATATTACGTCAGTTAAAGGACACAATTTCTAGTTACTTACCACAGTGTTAATTTGGCAAATGTGCATAATTACTAAGACAATCATCTCTTTTCTGTAATTTATGACATCATCTGCAATTTAAGCCAATACAGTCATGGGCTCTACTGTGTTCAACTGCTCTTTTTTTGGAATATCTGAAATGTGATGTTTGTAATTGTAGATATTGATGAGATATGGTTCATGACAGTTTGTAATGCTACCACAGCTGTCAGATACTGTATTCCGCCTCTATATTTGAGGCACTCATACAGTGTTTGTGTCAGTAACCATAAGATTGATGAACGCACAGTGCCATATATTACATAACTGCCTGTGTGCCCTTTCACACAACACTAATGTCTGTATATAATGATGTTTTCACCTGCAGGTGGTAGCACGATAGTGAGACACACAATCTATGTTGCCCTTTAGGTTGTGCACAATAATGTGCGTAAGAAAGCAATATGGTTAAGGTCATTTATGCATGTTTCAAGTGTTGCAATGTTATCAAGAGTGGCTGTTTGACGTTTAAATTTCAAGTTGCTTACACCAAGCCAGCAAGGGTGACAAACATATGGCACAGCAACAGTCACTGCCAAATTCAGTGTTCCATACTGCAGTTGCTATAGACCATGGCAGCCACCCAAAACCATGATAAGAGATGGTGAGCGCGCTTGTAAAAGTATGACTCACCACCCACCAGCTCACGTGACAGTACAGGCATTAATCACAACTTCCAGGAACACCCTCAACGATAAACAACTTTGCCTCTCACTATTGGCCCACCAACACCCATCAAAGCTGGCAGTACACACCACCATCATGATACCCACCCATCCAAAACCAGACACTGTGAGCAGAACACCCTCCTGACTCCACTGTGCTACCTGTCAACAGACTGGTGAATGAGCAAATTGTACTGTGTATGTGGTCATGATGAATGCGCACATGCACATTACGGTTTGCTATCTGACCGGTCACTCGTGGACAACCACGGATGTGTGAGTAGGGCTATGGTACCGCATGTGTCCTTGTGATGTTGGGTGCGCTGTGTGTGTGTGTGACTGAAAGCTGTGGCAGGGCTTAGTGGCCACCTCACAGCAACAGGTAACGCTCCTGTTTTAACCACTAATTTCACTGTCACCATTGTGTTTGTTGATGTTGGCATGATAAATAAGAAAAATTACTTACCATAGTAATCCTATTTCTTCCAAGTGATACTCAGGTATTCATATCTTTATGCAGTCAGCCTTCTAAGTAGAACTGCCCAGAAAATTTGGAAGCATGCAAATGATGGAATCCTTTGCATGAGCCACTTTTCAAATGCTGCCATATACTAACTGCCTTAGTTCTAACCCTCAGATTTCCTGGAAGCCTGGAAAGACATGCCCATGGGATTAAGTGTAATGATGATAATTGCAATAATAATAATAATGATAGTAATCATAATAGTAATAATAATAACACACTATGAATCATAATAATAATAGAGGAGCTCCTTAACAAAAAAAGGGGCCTCCAACTGGAGGGCATAACATATGAAAGGATACCCTTGAGTGTCCAAATCACCTGAAAAGGAGAGGGGCAACAATAGTGAACACAATCACAACATGTGCCAGAAATGGCATTTATACCCGAGAGCACAGTATTCAGGAGTGCAGAGGCTAAAGGTTCCAGAAGTGGAGGTAGGGTGGCAAGTGATGAATACCTGAGTATCACTTGGAAGAAACAAGATTACTATGGTAAGTAATTTTTCTTCTAACCCCAGTAATACTCAGCTATTCATAACTTTATGCAGACTACTAAGCAGTACCTTTGGAGTTGGGCACAGAACCTTATTTTGTGAACAGACTTTGCAGGACTGCTGTGCCGAACCTGGCATCACCCATGGAGAGAATATCCAGACTGTAATGCTTTGGAAGGTGTGTACTGTTTTTCCAGGTAGCTGCTTTACAGATGTACACCAGGGAACATCGCGACAGCTGCTATGGTAGCAGCTATGCCTCTTAGTGGAATGGGCCTCAACCTAGTTGGGGCTCCTTTCCAGCCTTAGAATAACAAAACTGAAAATGCTGTACTATACAGTGAGAAATTAATCTTTTGAAGCTGGTTACCCTTTCCCATATTCTCATAGGTCAGGAAATGAAAATTACGTACTCTACGTAATTCTTGATCTTCTTGGACGAGTCTCCACCACTCATTCACACTAGTGGGATTAGCGCCGGAGGCACTAGGACCCATCGAGACAAACTTTTACTGGAGGGTCGGCGCCAAGGGCACGGCGCCGCGGAAAGCAGCAGCTCGAGCGGCAACGACTATCCCGACGACGACCCTCCAACCGCCTCAGTACCTTTTTACCAAGGAGGTGCAGCAACTAACGAAAGAGTAAATCCAACCTTAAAAAGCGGACATAAGATAGTCCGTATGACCCGTGTAAGAAGGGTCAGCAAAGAAGTCCTCACGGCCTAAAGATTTGAGGGAGTGAAGACCAACACAGCGGTGAGTTCGGGATGGAGGTGGGCGTGTGAATGAGTGGTGGAGACTGGCCCAAGAAGATCAAGAATTACGGTAGGTACGTAATTTTCATATCTTCCTGGACATAAGTCTCCACCACTCATTCACACAGTGGAGAGTACCAGCTGATAATCCCCCAAAAGGGCGGCAGGGGAGCCAGAGCTCACGCTGCCTAAGATAGAAGCTCATTACGATAGTTCTGCCGAACGCGGAATGTCGCTTGAGCATGAACATCCAGTGCATAATGTTTAACGAATGTATGCACTGAGCTCCAGGTAGGCGCGTTGCAGATATCTGCACTGGAACATTCTAATCTCCGCTAAAGATGCCGCGATCGCCTAGCAGAGTGAGCGCATACCTACCCTCCAATTTAACTTGAGCCATGGAGTAGCAATGTCGAAGGCATGCCACTAACCATGATGAAATGCATCTGATAGCGACAGGTTGACCCAGCCGGTGTCGCTGAAAGAAACAAACAGTTGCTGAGTCTTGCGAAAATTCTTGGTTCTATCTAAATAGAACCGCAAGGCTCTCTTAACATCCAAGGAATGAAGAGATCGTTCCCCTTCATTTTGGAAATTAGCAAGTAAGAGGGAAGTACCAGAGGTTGGTTTAGATGGAATTCTGACACAACCTTGGGAAGAAATTTAGGATGAGTACGAGAACTACCTTGTCTTTATGGAATACAGTATACGGAGGGTCCGTCACCAAGGCATGAATCTCCGAGACCCTGCGGGCTAAGGTAATGGCCACCAGGAAGGCAGTCTTCCAGGTAAGAAATTTTAGCTCACAGGTAGCTAGGGGCTCGAAGGCTTCCGAGTGAGCATGTCCAGCACCAGGTTAATGTCCCAGGCTGCAACTGACGCTTAACAGGGGTCTGGTATGAAGAATCCTTAAGAAATCTCTTCACCATAGGAAGCTGAGCCAGAGTCAAGGAAGAAACCGCTCATGGAACGCTGAGATGGCACTAAGGTGAAATTTAACTGTGGAATACTGGAGACCTGAGTTTGATAGGTCAAAAGATACTCAGAACTTTGTCAGGAGGACAGGAAAAGGGATTCCAAGAGGACTTTGCACACCAGAGGAAAAGCGTTCCATTTGGACGTACGTTTTCATGTGGCTGGCTTCCGCAGCCAGAAGGATGTCCGAGACTCTACGAGAGACGTTGAACCGATTCACTTCTACCTCTTCAGGAGCCAAGCATGAAGGTGAAGTGATTTCAGGTTGGGATGGACCAACGAACCCTGAGTCAAAAGATTGATTTGCAAGGGAAGTGGTCTCGAGAGGCTGCCAACATACTGTTGAGCAGAGGAAACCATAGTTGCCGAGGCCAGGAGGAGCAATGAGAATCATTTTGGTCCTGAGACTCGAACTTGAGGAGAACTCTCTGGATTAGAGGAAGCGGTGGAAAGGCGTAAAAGCGTTTTGTCCACTGCAGCCTGAACACATCCTGACAGAAAATGCCAGGCCCTGGATTTCTGGAACAGAAGAGAGGCGGTTTTACGTTGAGTGGGGATGCAAAAGGTCCAGGTCTGGAGTCCCCACTCTTCGAATAGTGACCGAGCTACGGCTGGATCGAGAGACCACTGTGAGGGTCTGCCTCGTTCTGCTGAGGTGGTCTGCTAGATCGTTTTGTATACCTGGCAGATAAACCGCCTGAATCAGAGACTTGTGCTCCAAGCACCACTCCCACACCCTCACTGCTTCCTGCAAAGGGTAAGAATGAGCACCACTTTGCTTGTTGATGTAATACATCACAGCTTTGTTGTCCATTTGAAGGAGAATGTTCTTGTGACAAAGGATATCCTTCAGAGCTCGGATCGCGCGAGAGCAGGGGTTCTCAAATGGTGAGGCCAGCCTCCTGGGAGGCCCCAACCTGTTGCAGGGAGGCTCAAGCAAGTCTTGAAAAGTACTGTATTTCAGTTTTGAACTTTATAGATTTGTGTGAAGGGATAAATAAGGCAAACTGAAAGAGGATAATAGTAGGTGAATTTATGTATTTATTCACAAGTCTGTGACCAGGGAAGGTACTGTACACAGAGCCATGGCTTATTCCAGATGTACCCAGGGAAGGGTAGTGAGAGAATACAATTCAAAATGTAACTGCAAAACACTTAAGCAATACAAAATGAATAAAAGTACGAACAATACGTAACAATGCGAGGAACAATTGATCAAATAGACAGGCAGCAGAACTGTCTAAACACAAGAGTCAACCATACAGGTACTAGGAATAAAAGCAGGATGGAGCAAAATGATCCCTGAGAAGTTGCTTAAGAGCAGGGGAGAGGCAGAGGTCGGCAGGAAGGTTATTCCAGTTAGAGGGGAAACTGGAAAGCAGTCTGACCCATGAAGGTATGGCTGTAAGGGTAACAATGGTTCGAGAATCAAAATATTGGAGTAAGTAGGTTGTCCTGGCTGGGGGTTACAATAAGCTTAATAGCATGAGAGCCAGCTATGCAAAGAGGTTTCAATTTATTCCTGATGTACTATGAAAAGTAGGCTATTTTCCTATGGGGAGGCCCAAAAATATTTCAGTATTTTGGGGAGGCTCACAATCTTTTCCATGACTTAGGGAGGCTCACTATGACAAAGTCTGAGAACTGTTGGCGGAGGGACCGCCTCATCTCCAGGACATTTATGTGGAGATGAGTTTCAACTGAGTCCATACGCCTTGAGTGTGAAGGAGCGACAGTGAGCTCCACATCCCATTAGCGATGCGCTGTGGTGATGGAGATCTGATGATCCGGGGAGCAAGGGGAACCCTTCCAGGAGATTGCTCTCTTGAGTCCACCAGGTGAGAGACCTTCAAGGGCTCCGTCACCTTGATGGGATAAGACTGGGAGTGAGAGGTCGGAGACCACTGGGTGGAGAGCATCCATTGGGTGGTTCTCATGTGCAGCCGGGCCAGGGGTACAGTGAACACCGAGGAAGCCATGAGACCCAACATGCGATCGAGAGAGCTGTAACCGATTGGTTCTCCCTGATGTAACGGGCCATCCGAAGATGTCGAGTCTTCTGTCCTCTGGAAGGAAAGCCTTCTGGAAGAGGTGTCTAAGGCGTCCCTATGAAAAGGAGCCTCTGGGAGGGCTGCAGTTATGATTTTTCAAATTCAGCAGAATTCCCATGGACATAAGAAGACGAGAAGTCGCTTGCACGGCTTCCAAAGTCCCTTGGCTGGAAGGGCTTGCTAGAAGCCAATCGTCCAGGTAGGAAACACTGAGTCCTATCTTCCTGAGATGCGCCAAGAGAACTGCACAACACTTTGTAAAAACTCGCAGCGCCGAGGATAGCCCAAAGGCAGGACCTGAACTGATAATGCCGACCCAGAGCTACAAACCTGAGGAACCTGCGGTGGGTCGGGTGGATGGGATATGCTGGTAAGCGTCCTGCATATCCAGGGAGGCCAGCCAGTCGTGCTGATGCAGCAGGGGTAACAGGGTACCTAGGAAATCATTCTGAATTTCTCCCTGGGGAGAAATTTGTTTAACTTTCTGAGGTCTAGAATGGGGCGATTCCCCAGATTTCTTTGGAACCAGAAGTAATGGGAGTAGAACCCTGTGCTCATGAGATCTTGGGGCACTAGTTCTATTGCCCTGTTGCTTAGAAGGCCTTGGATCTCGGCGCTGAGGAGGTCTGACTGAGAAGCCGACAACCTGGGTTGTCGCCTGGGAGGACAATTCGGGGTTTCCAAAAATTGAGAGAATAACCCTCGCAAATTATCCGAAGAACCCATTTGTCTGAAGTTATGGACTTCCACTGGTTGTAGAAGTACATCAGACGACCTCCCACCAGAGGAGAAAGTTCCACCTGGGCAATGTGGATGGAACTTGGGCCAGCAATTCATAAGGTGGCGCTGGGGGCTTAGGCCCCCGCGCTTTCTGCTTTCTTTTGAGGTTGGGCAGGTTGGCTTTATGGAAGCTTCCCCTGCCTCTGCCTCGAAAGGACTGACGACTATGAAACTGACGCCTGTTCACATGCCCCGAGAGGGGCAGGCGGAGGTCTGGCCAACTTAATGGCCGACCTAGTCTTCTGAGTGGCCTCTAAGGCTTGTTCCACCTGAGGGCCGAAAAGAAAGGAGCAGTCAAGGGCAGCGCCATTACTTGCTGCTGGAGCATCATTCGTGAAGCCAGAAGCACGCGACCAGGAATGGCGCCGAGAAGTACAAAAAACCTCGCGGCTGCTGAGCGAGAAGCAGTGTCGAAAGCGTCCATAGCGGCTTTGACCTGTTGGTTATTGGACTCAATACTCTAGTAACGGTGAGAAGAAGCTCTGACTGGAGTCCGAATCCGAAGAGCTTCAACCATTCTTTTCAAAGAGTGCCAAAGGATATACTCATACTGAGAAAAATAGCCTTGATAACTGGCAATACGCATACTTAGAGTGGAGGCAGCAAAGACTCTCTTACCTAATGTATCAATCTTACGAGACTCTTTGTTAATAGGTCGAGCTGTAGTAGTTTGAGGAAGAACGACCTATCATTCTCTGCCAGGACTACAATAGGATCCGCAAAGGCTTGGGATGCCAAAATGGGACGATCCTTGGGAGCTGAATACTTCTTATCAATGGATTTAGCCACTGAGGGAATAAGAGCAGGATTATTCCATACCATTTGAGACAGCGTCCTCGAAGGAAGGCTGGATCGAGGAGTCAAACCTAGGGATCTCCGAGGCATGAAGGTATTGGAGTCTTAATATCTTCCCAGGATCGATGTCTGTAGTCTGAGAGAAAGAGTGGATCTCAGGTTCTTCAACAGAGACTTAAAGGACAGGTCCTCGACCACAGGCTCTGTAGCAAAGAAAGATCCTGTTTCCTCCACTTCATCACCCAACCGAAAGTCTGGGTCAGGCTCAACATCATCTCCTGATGGTCCAAAAAGGACTGTTTGGACAGGAAAGGAGTGAAAATTAAGAGGAGGAAATAGCAGAGAAACAAGGAGAGTTCCTAGGGCCCCCGCCGAAGGCAAAACGGGTAGGAAACGGCACCGCAGAAGGGCACGGGCGCCGAAGAGGCACGTGGCACCGCGCAGCGCGCCGCCAGCCAACCAAGTGGCGCCACCAGACTAGCCGCGCCACGGACGGGCACCGAACTGCCGGCACCGCTGACGCGCCGCTAGACCCAACAGCGCCAGCAGACAGCGCCAGAGACCACGCGCGCCACAGACGGGCGCTGTAGACCAGCGGCATCAAAACCGGCGCCGACAAGCCGACAGACCCGCGGAAGGTGCAGGCGCCCCAGGAACCTGGAAGCTAGAGAAGGAAAAAACAGGAGATAAGGGCATCGGTGCCCCTGCCCCGCAGCCATGTGAGGGGAAACACCTGAGCGGAGTCACCTCAACCGCCCCTACCCGATCGCCGGAGGAGCCCGGGGCTCCGTGGCAACCGAGCCAGGCAGGAGAACCAACCTCCGAGCCCATCGCTCCATAAGAGTGGCCCACTGATGAACTGCTCATCTGGAGCCTTACCTATAAGCGGGGAGGGCTCGATGTAAACAGCAGCGATCACCGGCAGTTGGCGACTCGAAGGAAAACGGCAACTAGCAGCGATAACCAACTGCGTCGGCGCGCAGACATACCAGAGGCGACCTCGAGTGATGCCTTCTCTTTGACCTGTGAGTCGAAGAAGAGCTCGAGATCAACGTGCCCGAATGCGACCGCTTATTTTATGCCGACGGGACCGCCCATCCCCGGCATCGGACTGACCGTTAGTCGGAACCCGCTGAGGAGAAGGAGGCTGACCAGACCCAGCCCGCTGACTGAACAGCTTTCATAGAAGTCTCTCTACCGTCACCTGACCTGCTCATGGTCGAATTACCCAGTAGGCCGAGACTTCAAGTAAGTTAAATTTAAAATATTAGAAATATTTAACGAAAATAGAATAAATTAAGCGATACTACTATCGTGATAATGTTACAAAAATAAACTGAAAACTATGTGCTGGTTGGAAGTTTGACTCCCAAACAGGCGGCGGCGTCGTCACTGGCGCACTCGGCCGGCGGGAAAAAGACTGAAGGCGGTTGGAGGTGCGTCGTCGCGGGATAGTCGTTGCGCTCGAGCTGCTGCTTCATGGGCCTACTGCTCTCATGGGTGCCGCTTCTCGCTACCGACCACTCCAGCAAAAGTTTGCTCCCGATGGGTCCTAGTGCCTCTGGCTAATCCCACTATGTGAATGAGTGGTGAAGACTTATGTCCAGGAAGATCAACTGTTTTCTGTCCTGCCTATGGACTTTAGTGGTTCTGAAGTAACAGCTAAAGCGCCTTTGATGTCCAGACCATAAATACTCTTTTCACCAGAACTAAAGTGTTCAGTGAAAAGACAGAAAAGATGGGCAGACTGGGTGGAATATAGGCCCTTATCTGCCGACACTGTCTATGTATGTATGTATCTATGTATTTATGTACAATGGTTTGATTCAAATGGGAATCAAAAGTCATTTAAAGGAGAAACTCCTAGTTTGTTCCCAGAATAATTTTGTCTCTGTGGAATGAACTGTGGTCCTATTCAATGCAAGAGACTTGAGCTCACTGATTCTTGTGGCAGAAATCATTCATACAAAGAAAACACCTTTTTTTTTTAAGATATTTCAAATAAGTTGAAAACATAGCAACGAAAAAGGGGACCCACGAGCCTAACTATGCAGACATCTAGGACCCATGCTTGCACTGGTTCCCTGTGAAGGTGCAAATGGACCATGCCTTTAAAGAACTCTTTGAAGATAGGGTCTGAGGCTTGAAAAACATTCTGTCCAACTGAGAAGTAAATAGATGCTGAGACCAGGTGGACCTTTAAGGTACTGGTCTGCAAGTCCAGTGAAAGCAAACAGGTAAAACAGTCGGCACAGCTGGAACACCAGCCTGTGCTGGTATGTGCCAAGCCCTAATAGAGCCTCTTTGAGGCTAAGTTCTGAGGCCATTAGGACATTCTGTCCAACTAATATGCAAGCAGATGCTGCAATTAGGTGGACCTTGAGGATGCTGGACTGCAAGTCCAATGAATATAAAAGGTAAGTTAATCAAGCACTGCTTGATCCCAGCATGTGCTGAAAACCATTTTCTGGTTAAACACTTAGTAAACCTTTTCCCTTCTAAAGTGTACAGTTTCTTAATGGAGGGCTTCCTGTAACCATATAAAATGTCCAAGACACTGTGAGAAAGATACAAGGCTGCATATTGTACAGTAGGCCCTCTAGAGACATGACTTGGGCCTGATGGGCACAGAAGCCTCCCGGTTGGAGGTTAGCAGGTTGTGCCTCTGAGAAAAGGTGTATTAGTTGGAACCAGACATGGAGAGTAGCATGTCTGCCTGACCCAGTCTGGTGTTATCAAGACCACTGATGCTGGCTGGGACCTGAGCTTGAGAAATGCATTGTATGCCAGAGGAAGGAAGAAAAGTGAACAGGTGCTTCCTGGCCAACTCAGAACCGGAGAATCTAGGGGATTGGTCCTGGATCTGATTGTCTAAGTACTGTGGCAGGTGGTGGTTGTGGTGGGATGTGAACAAGTCTACCCTTGGTATGCCCCGCCTCCTGAAGATAACTTGTACCACCTGATTATTCAAGGTCCATTCCTGATGGGCCTGGTTGATCTGAGTCAAGGTATCTGTCAAGGTAGTGTTCCTACTTGGCAAATGAATATCCTGCAGGGACATATGGAGCATGCTAGACTCCATATTTTCGTAAGTCCTGAGCAGGAAGGGCTCAACCTTGTCCCTCCCTACTTGTAAACATAATACATTGTGGTGGTATTGTCTGTTCTGACCTGTACCACCTTTGCAGTAGTTGTGTGAAGACCTTTAGTGCAGTAACACTACTCTTAGCCCCTGCAGGTTTATGTGCAGGAGTGAATCTGCACTTGACCATGTGCCTTGGGAGTTGTGAACCCCAGATAGGCGCCCACTCTAGCAGGGATGCATCTGTTGTCAGACAACTGATAGGGGCGCTTGTTCAAGAAGAAGAAGCCCTTCCTTTGGATTGGTTGCCTCTTTTCCTCCATTGGAGGCCTGTAACAATGTCCTTGTTACTAGAATTAGTTTTAAAGAGGGTCTTGTCTCTGACACCATTGAGCCATGGGGTGACACTGAATGGCTCTGGTCTGTAACCTGGATTCCATGTGGCCAGTAGCTGAAGAAAACTGTCGTGTGATTTTTGGTTCACTCAGCCGAATGAGCCCACTATTAGTGGAATACTTTTTGCCCTGCGTGAGGGCAGGTAGACCCTGCCATGCAGCGTATTTAGCTCTACTTCTATGAACTGGAGTGCTTGGAGCAGGCTGAAGGTCAGACTTACTTTAGATTTATCAAGGACCCTATGGAGTGATTTTATTACCACCAGCCAGTCATCCAGACACGGAAAACTGTGACACCTTATCTTTGAAGGTGCTCCAACCACTGCATACACTCCAAGAGAGTGACCTGATGAGAGTCTGAACCTGAAGCACTTTCTGTGAGACTCCCTTATGGGAGTGTGGAAATAATTGAAATACAGTGATGCCAGGAACCCCTTTAGGTTTTTCCTGGGGTTTGACATGCTTTGTCTTTTGGTTTTCATGGAGGGACTGGAGAAACAGCCGGACCCTCACCCCCTTTTTTTAAACCTGAATCACCCTTCTCAGGGGTGTGTAAGTAAGAGACAGCAGTTTCACATGCAGATTTGGAGGGTGCTGGCTGGTCAGAGCCTGAAGCGCCCTAATTTGGCCTCTTTGCAACTTTTCTAATCCTTTTTCACTGTTTTAGTGGAAGGAATTTGAGCTCAGAGACAATCCTGACTCACTACATCCAGGACCACTTGTCTGTGGTGTCTGAAATACCCTGCTGTGGGTTCTGCTGATACTGAGACACAGCCCCAGCCTGACAGAAACAAAGGGGACTTGCTGTGGTGTATATATCCACCTTTTTCATGCAAGCCTTTATCTTTCTCCAAAGAGGAATTACCCTCGACTGGAAAGTCTATAACCTTGGTTTGAGTATCTTGAGTGAGGTCTGTGACTGCAGCCAGGCAAACTTCCTTGCCATCCATCTGGCAGCAGCCACTTGAACTGTTATTTGGCTGCTCGCCGAAACCAAATATGAAAATTACATACCTACTGTAATTCTTGATCTTCTCTTGTATCTTCACCATTCATTACTGCTTGGGTTGGTGCGGGCGCGCACCCGCTTCTGAGGTTTTTTGGAGTCGGCTCCATGGCGCCGCCCTTCAGTGACGTGCAAGGCCATGCGCGAGGCGGCCGTTAGGTGCCATAGACGCCTCCTCTATCTCAGTTCTGGTAGCCGGACAGGCAAAAATAAAGGTAAGAAAAAGGAAAGCGAGACAAAGAGCCGAGGACAGAAAAAGGAAAGGATATAAACTGATAAAGGAATAAGCGGTAGAGAATAGACAGAGAAGAGGAATTCCTACCTAAGGGACCGCAGGGCCTCCTTTCAGGGCGGCTCTAGGGAGGAACAGAGAAGGAAGAAAGAGAAGAAGAAGAAAAAGAGGCATGTTGAGAGGGAGAACAGTGCCCATCGAGCATTGGTTGAGAGGCTTATAGGCTCGAAACTAACAAGGAGCAATAATCCCAGTTGCTAGGACTGAGGGAGGTTCAACCGAACCACCTGAACAGATCCAAATGAGGGCAGACTCTCTGAACTCTCAACATGCCAAGTCCCTTCATCCTAGCTGAGGGCTCCTAGACTGCCGGGCAGAACCTGTTCGGGTAGAGCACCCACCCAGGAAGGGGACTAAGTCCCTTAGCACCTTGTTAAGTGCTAACACAGTAGTGTATGGGAAAGACTATGCCTTCTCAAAGGCAGTTTTGTATGAAAGATAGAGCGGAACTCAATCAGACTCCCTAAGGCAAGGCAAGCAGACGCTCGGAGCTGACAAGTTCAATCAGCAGCTAGAAGAGCTCAAAATAATACCTGCCAGGAGGATTCTAGACTTTGCTGAGGCCAAGTCGAGCATGGCCTCTTGGGCTGTGAAACTGCATAACCTGATGAAGGTATTTAGGAATCGCACCCTAAGAGGCGGTCAGAAAGAGTTCCCTCAGAATTTAGAGAAAAGTACAACCGTGTTCGTTCCTCTTTACCTTGAGGAAAAAAGGAACCATTCATTAAGAATGGAAAACAAAGTTTTTGTTTTTGTTTTTGGCATAAAGGCCAAGGAAGGAAGAGGAGCGAGACGGGAGGGAGACGCCACAGAAGGAGGCCACTGAGGGAAGGTGGGTGGGTATCAGTAATGAATGGTGAAGATACAAGAGAAGATCAAAATTACGGTGAGTACGTAATTTTCATATCTTCCTTGTCAATCTTCACCATTCATTACTATGAGTAGTACCAAGCCCCACCTTAGAAAAGAGGGAGAACCCTGAGGAACAAGACCCCAGCCTCCTGCTGGTGAGAAACAGAAGGGAAGACCTGGGCTAATCAAGAGAAGCCTATGGGAGAAGAGCTAGGAGGTGCCCCGAGGACGGGGAGACAGAGAGCCCCTGCAGTAATCTCCTAGCTCTGGAGGGAAAGAGGCAGGTCCCAGGCAGGCGGATCACCCTCACGCCGGGCCAGGGGTGACAACCTTGATAGATGAAGCCATGCCGTCCGCCTAATGCAGATCGCTGTCCTCAAGCCTGGAAGCCACCTCATTGGCGTCATAAGATGCCCTTGCTTGGTGTCTTGCCAGCTCCAGGCCTATAGCAGAGAGGGCAATAGCTTGTCTGGTTTGCTCCGTATCAGGCATTGATGCTAAGAGTTGAGAGGCATCGACCACAAATGCCTACTGTAGGCAGCGTGATGAGCCTGATGAGGGCTTAATGAAGCCATCGCACGAGAGGAAGAGAACACTCTTAAGCCCCACCGGTCAGTTGTAGGAATCGAATCGGTGGATCGATGAATCGCAGAGGCGGCGCCTGGAGGAGTCTCCAGGTATACCAAACCCGAGGTGGGTTGGGGAGAGTACCCAGGGATTCTGAAAGGCACAATACCTCGGCCGACAGTCTGCGGGGCTGGAGAAGGGCAGCTGGCGACTGCCAGGAGCGGATAGCGCCTCCTGGAAGGATAGCCAGGAAGGTACCACCAGGTGCTGGGCACTGAATTCTCCAAGGAATTCACGTGTCTCCCATCGGTATTGTCTAGCCTAATGTAGGAGATTCAAGATCCCTCACCATCCTCAAAGGAATCACTGATATTCAGTGAAATCAGCATCGGAGGAGATATGAGCAGAGGTTCCTCTCTCAGAGGAGGAGAGCGAGGATGATGGAGAGCTCGAGTGTCCAGAAGATTCTTGCAGCGGTGGGGATAGGCGAAAGACCCGCTCATTCATACATCTGACATATGAGGGAAGGCCGCTGCAGAACCTCTGAACTGCTCCCACGATAGCAGGGCCTGTAGGACCGACATGGCCTGGAAGAGCGGGTAGTGGCTGCAGAGGAGCGGGAGATGGGCACCTACGAAGAGGCAACTGTCCTCTGCTAGGGCTCTGAAATCCGGAGAAGCGGAGCCCGAGCTGGTGGGATTCCGGACAACAGACCAGGTCGCAAAATGGAACCCTGGGAAAGCTAAACCTGGAAGAGGCCAGAAGGATCCCCCTGTGACGAACCTGGGACTGCATGGATCCAGAAGGGCAGTCCGCAGGCACTGGAGGGACCCCGGGGTCCAGAGGAAGCGGGGCCCAGCGCTACGGCTCCTAGCCACCCCTGAGGGGTGGCGGCAGAGACCGCACGACTGCACCCGCCCCTCGACCCCCGGACTCGAGGCGCCCTCCTCCTCGACCCCAGCTTTCCCCACCCCGAGTGGCTGTAACAGCACCAGGGAGGGTAGCTGTCACGAGCCCCCAGGAGAGAGAGCCCCTCCCTCCAGCCTCCACGCCTCCCCAGGGATCCAGGACCACCCCTAGCCCGAGGGCCCTCAGGGGAGGACAGCAGCGGGGACAGCGGGAGAGGCCCGCTGTGCCACCTCACCATGTGCCACGGGACCCCTGACTCCGAAGAGTCAGGTTGCCAGGCAGGTCCACGTCTGAGTCATCGACCTCCGAAGAGGAAGAGACCAGCTGGACCACAATACTAGCAACCCCGGGGTCCCGGAGATGCGCCGTGAATGGCGCCGTGCCAGAGGTGGCGCTGGACGACCTTGGCCACCCGCACCCGCTAGGCCCGGCCCCGGCTCCCCAGTGGCGCCGCCCAGGCATCGGAACCCAGCTTCCGGCGCCGCTGAGAGAGTGAACCCGGGCAGGCGCGAAAACCAAACAGCACCGCCAATGGCGCCATCTTGATCACCGCGCACGCAAGCAGCGCCGGGATCTGAAATGGCACCAGAGGGCGTGTCAAGGGTCCACCGGTGCCAGCCCAGCAGGCGCGGCCCTCGACACTGGGGAACCTGCACTCGAGGAGGTGACTGCTGAGGCGGTGTCCCCACCGCGCCCCGAAGGGACCACGACGCCTCCGACACCACAAAGAAGCTTCCTTCGGCAAGAGAAGAGGAGGAAGCTCTCCTCCACGGACCATATAGGCCCGAGAGGGACCCGGAGGAAGGACCTAGAGACCTTACCTGGGAATCCCGGAGGACGCTGTCCCCTCGAAGGGGTGGGGCCTTGCTGATCTTGAATCGTGGACTTGAGGACACGACGGTCCATGGAAAACAGGCGCTGCACATGTCCATATCGTGGTTGGATCCCAGGCAGCGGAGACAGACATCATGCCGGTCCAAGACGGAGAATGCCGCCACAGGAGCACCACGCGATAGGGCACGGCCCGCCTTCGACTTACATTTTGCCTCGAACCTGACATGATGCAACTAAATAAGACAAAACAGCAATAAAGCACTCGGTGCCGTCGACAGAAAATAAAGGAACAGTCTTACCAGAAGGCAGTCGGCGAAGTCACTGGAGAAAGCGAGGAGTCTTGGCCATGAAACAGATGAACTACCGGCGCAGCAGGTGCAGCCTCGATGGCGGGAGAAACAGAACGTGAGATAGAGGAGGTCTACGACACCTAACGACCGCCTCGCGAGGACGCAGTACGTCAGGCCGAGGAGCGGCGCCGCTGGAGCCGACTCCAAAAAAAATAAAAACTCCCATAGCGGGTGCGGCCCGCACTAACCTAAGTAGTAATGAATGGTGAAGATTGACAAGGGAAGATTTAGCTGTTTCAGCTAGATCATCTGACAGGAGTCTGGGCCTTGGCTGACATAGCAGGGCCGACTACCACAGTGACTTTGGTATTGACATAGGTTTGAAATGTGTGCCTGCCTGATGGCCAAGGCACCTGATAAATATATCTTTGAAGCCATGTTGTCAATTTTCCCGGAATCCTTGTTAAGAGGATAGGATGCCAGGGTATCTTTGTCTTGTCACAGGCTGTCACTTTAGCTACTCCTTGGTGGACAGGGTGGGGAATACATTTCAGTTCCCTCCCTGTCCCGCTGACATTTCTTATACATCTTCTTATCCAGAGGGAAACACAGCTTGGAGTTTGTAAAATCTTTAAAGTATCTTCCCTGAAGAATTCATTCACAGGAATGGGAAATGTTTAGTGGGTGTCAGCCAAATCTTTCTCACCAATGTGAAGAATGAGGAATACTCCTCAGATGTTCTGTGGGAAAGACAAACTCATGTTCAGAGGAAACCTCAGATTCAATAGGTTCTCCTCCATTTCATAATAATTACATATTCTTCTTTTTAAATATTAGGAAGACTGCATTGCAAAGGTCTGCTGTTGAGAGCAGACAGCCCTTGTAAGCCTGAAAGTGTTTTCTTTAGCTGTTCCAGGCATTTTCACACTTTTCCCCGGAAAGTTTACAAATTCACAATATTCATTTAGGTTATCATAGCCAAGGGAAGCAATACACAACTGTGCTTACTTGTCTTGGCAAATACTCCCAATCAGAGCCAGCCTGCAATTTCTGAAGGAGTTGGCAGGCTTTATAGCAAGCACAAAGTCCCAAAATGCTATCAGCAAGGGTCATGTGTCTTAGTTTTCTTCAGTTTCACTGAGAGAACCAGGAGTCAGCTGGTTCAACAAGCCTCTTAAAAACTGCTTGTACGCCCATCTCAGGGTAGCAGTTACAGCATTTGTTGTAGAGTCACCCACAGTAACATAGGGTGTCAGCTGGTTAGAGCTGGAGGGACCCTTAGGTGGTGATAGATTTATTTTTTAAGCCTTATCCAGGCATTTCAGTAGTTTCAGGACATGTAATGCAGATTTCACTCTGCTTTTAAATGTTCATGTCCAGATAGGTAACACAAGAGAATGTTTGACGTAACAAAATTTCACCACACTGAATACAAGGTTTGAAACCGGGATCACCAGTTTCCTTTTATAACATTTTCAATGTAAAGCCAATAACAGTTGCAACTGCTAAAGAAACAGAAATATTTTAATTTAAGTTTATTTAGCAGTTGCAGTCGATTCAGAACCGTTGCAGGACCCAGGAACCGAGATCAAGTGAACGAGGCTATCGGTCCAGGAACTGGTATTAGCGGTTCTTAAAACAAACTAATTTAATAAAATGAAGCATAACTAATGGAGTTTTTAGTCAGAAAACTCTGACAAATATAAAATAAACCTTGGTTTACCCCAGTGATACCGAACCAGGAGAAACGAGAAAACTTACAATTTAAACACTAAAACTATGGGTTTACCTAAAATAAAAAGTAAAAGGCAGCAAATGAAATATAAAGAATACTTGTAATATTTTATAAGGTTTCTCGCGTCAGAACAAAAGGCGATGAGGATAGGATCTCTGAGCATCTAGTCTTGACAGGCAGAGAGAAATCTGAGGGGTTAGAACTAAGGCAGTTAGTATAAGGCAGCATTTGAAAACTGGCTCATGCAAAAGATTCCATCATTTGCATATGTTCCAAATTCTCTGGGCAGTTCTACTTAGAGAGCTGACTGCAAAAGTTATGAATACCTCAGTATTACTGGGGTTAGAAGTTAAATATTACGCAAACACTAATCAAAAGTGATTTAGGGGACATGGTTAACATTAAACATACTTCATGAAATGTCACCAGCGTTCATCGTTGAGGTTGGAATGGGTCATCTTTGGAATTATGACTGTGTGCAACATAGGTGAGCAGGGGATGGTTCTGACATTACACCAGGGCAGGGCATACCGTGCTGCATTTTATTATAGGCAATGTCTACTAACGTCTGGTTATGCGGATGAACACTGACTTCAGGTTAACGCCCAGACTGCATGGTTATAAGTAACCTATAACAACCATTAGTACTTCCAATGTCTCCTCTGGGATAATTCTGAGAATCACAGTGACAGGAATGTTGCCTCCTGCATTTTAACACATCACCAATACCGGCATGTGGGATCACATTTATGTGTTCAATTGGTGTGGTTATGCACTGCTTAATGCTGTCTACATTTAACCATCAATTCCGGCACTTTTCTTTGCATGAGTGTCAATTTGCACCATTCATTGTTGAGCTATGCCACTGCGTCATCATCAGAGGTCTGACAATAATGACCGTTACTTGCATCCACTGGCATGCATGCATGTGTATTACTGTACAAGTATTGCCCTCTGGTAGCAACACAATATCTTCAGTGTCGAAATGTACTTCTGCTCTGTGATGATAATTTTAAGTGGTTGTGAAAGTTGACTATCCCTGTATTATCAATAAAACTGTTTATTGCATTCAAATTATTTTAAGTGGCGATGCACTTACAAATAGGTCCCACCACCGTGTGAGGCAGGGCCCAATTAGCACTTACTAAAAAGTTTTTTTTTTTTTTGTGTCCCATTATTTTTATATTGAAAATTTATCTTGTTGATGCCTGCCTCTCCGATGTCATTTCAGCAACACCACAACAGCGGTGCTCAGAAACCACCATGGCTGTCCCTAAATTAAGTTTCATGACTGGAGTAGCTACAGGAATGTCTATTACAGTACTTCATAGCCAGAGCTTCTAATTCCTCCGGCTGCAATGTGCACATCTTGGTGTTATGCGAGACCAGGTATAGACTGGCAGCCACACTTCAGTCTATACCTGGTCTTGGCATAACACAGAGACATGCACGTTGCAAACTGGAACAATTACAAGATCCATTTTTCAGTACTGTAACAGACATACTGTGCTGCTCCATACATGAAACATCATTATGGGTATAGCCATGGGTGGTTGTGGGAGAACCACTCATCACGGTATTTCTTCAAATGCCAGCGGAGGTGCAGGCAAGATCAACCAGATAAATGTTTAATTAAAAAATCACGGGGCACTAAAAAGCTACGTTTTAGTAAGTACAAATTCGGGCCCTTACTCACACTGAGATGCTGACCCGTTTTTAAGTGGATGTTGCCTTTAGGTTTTGTAAGTACCTGATACATGTATGTCAAAGCTGACTTGGCGACAGTAATAAATACTGTTCTTGTTCAACACAGACTTGTGATGGTGTTTTGCCTTCTTGATGACGTGGAGGGATTTAAACAGGCCCTTAAAACCCATTTGTGGCATCAAGCCTACCCTGTTTGATTTATCTGATATCTGAATTTTATAAGAGACTGTATTTATTGCTTGTATTTTTGTTTTATATTATTGTTAAGGTGCCTTGATTTGTTGAAAGGCACGTTATAAATAATGTATTATTATTATTATGACAATATATACAGTAAGATGAGGCCGCGGCTAAGTGGAAACACTGGATGGACAGAACTGAAAAATATGGAAGAGCATAAGAAAAAATTACTCAGCTTAGTAATGTTGTTTCTTCTAATGGAGTCTTGCTGTATTCTGACAAATTGCAGTGATGTCCAACCTTTGAACTGCCCCGGAGATGAAAGAGTTAACTTTCCATGCCAGGCATGGGCAGCTGAGCTCGAGCTCGGTTGAGACTCTGTCTGCTGCTGTTTGAACTCAAACCGTCAGATCTTTATGAGCTATACTCACTGGGTGTCCTGTCGGAAACTGTAAACTTACACTAGCCAACTGGCTTCTAAATATAATAAACAGATTTTTTGGTCCCAAAACAAAGACTCAAGTCAGGAAACCCAAAAATAAAACAAACACAACGTCCACCCACCCAAACTAAAGGGGTGAGAAATAAGGGTGGGGCACCTCTCAGTACCAACACTGCTACTGCCCACCCACAACCCAAAACAAAGGTCCTGAGAGGAGGCGGGGAGGTCAGAATACAGCAGGACTCCACTAGAAGAAACAACATTACTAAGGTGAGTAATTTTTCTTCAAACAACATGAAGTCTTGCTGTATTCTGACAAATTGCAGAACTACCAAGCAGTACTTCCATGGAGGGACAGAACCTACCTAGGAAATAGGCTCTGAAGCACTGCTGTGCCAAACCGAGCATCACTCCTAGCCTGGATATCCAGAGAGTAATGCTTGGTAAAACTGTGTACTGTTTTCCAGGTGGCTGCTTGACAAATCTCTAAGATAGGAATATCCCTGGCAGCAGCCAGGGAAGCAGCTATACCTCTGGTACAGTGAGCCCTCAGGACTGAGGGTGGAGTCCTACCTAGTTTTCATAGCAAAATTGAATGCAAGAGACAATCCACCTGGCAATAGATCTCTTAGTGGCAGGTTTTCCTTACCAACCTCACCATAAGTGAGGAACAGCTGGGGGAGTCAAACCTGCGACCCGTGGTATGCTCTATGAGTAGCTAAGGGCCCTTTTCACATCCAAACTGTGCAGCCTCCTATCCCCAGAGGAGGAATGGTCAGTGAAGAAAATAGGAAGAGACATAGACTGGTTAAGGTGGAAGTCTGAAACCACCTTAGGCAAAAACTTCCTTTAGTCCTGAGGACCACCTTATCTCTATGGAAAGAGATAAAATCAGGCTCCACTGACAGGACTTGTAACTCGCTTATCGCCTGGCAGAAGTGATGGCCACCAAGAAAACAGTTTTCCAAGTCAAGTACTTAAGCTCTGCTGAGGACAAAGGCTCAAAGGGGTTGTATAAGATGGGCAATGCAAACATTAAGGTCCCAAACATGGGCAGGGTCCCTGAATGGAGGATTGGTATGAAGCAATCCTTGAAAAATTAAGAAAATACAGGATGGGCTGAAAGGAAGAGAGTTTGCCTGCTGAAAGGAAGGCAGAGACAGCTGCCAGATGCACTCTTAGTGTAGCTGGCCTGAGTCTAAGCTATTAAGATGAACCATATAGTCCAGGACTGTGGACAGGCCAGCAGACTCTGGGAACTATGCTTCCCAGAGCACCATATAGAAAATCTTTTCCACTTGGAGTTGTAAGTGTTTCTGGTGGAAGGCTTTGAGAAGCCTTTAGGATATCCATAACACCTTGAGAGAGGTGCAAATCAGCAAACTCTTAACTCTTCAAGAGCCAGGCCTTGAGATTGGGAGATTTGAGATTCGGATACCAAACCCTCCCTGAGCACATGTTAATAGGTTGTAATTCCTGGGAAGAGATAGGGAAGGTGGACTGCTAAGGACAACAAGAGAGGGTACCAGGCTGCCTGGCCCAGTCTGGAGCAATCAGAATCACCTTGCAGGGTTGAGACCTGATTTTGACTAACACCTTGAACAGGAAGGGAAGGGGGAAAAGCATACAGGAACTTCCCTTCCCAACTGAGAACTAGGGCATTCAGGGACTGAGCCCAACACTGGGGCCTGCAGCAGAGAGATGAAGTTGGTGATTGTCTGGGGCTGAAAAAGATCTATCTGTGGGTGCCCCATCTGGAGAAGATCACCTTCAAAACCAGGGATCCAAGGACCATTCGTGATGGCCCTGAGATATCCTGCTGAGAGCATCCATGAGGGCATTGTCCTTGCCTGGGAGGTGTACTGCTGTAAGAGAGCTGTTCAGGAATAGGCCAGAGACCATAACTTCATTGCCTCTGTGCACAAGGCCGTGAGCCAGTGCCCCTTGATTGTTGATATACCACATTGTGGTGGTATTGTCTGTCCTGATCTGAACTACTTTGTTCTGAACAGACTTGGAAAAAGCTTGAAGTGCTAGAAACACTGCTCTGAGTTCTAATAGACTGATGTGAAGCAGAGATTCCTCAGGAGACCACAACCCTTGGGTGGTCAGGTGCCCCAAGTGTGCTACCCACCCCAAGAGGGAGGCATCTGTAGTAAGGATTAGAGAATGAGACAGAGTGACAAAAGGAACTCCCTGTCTTAGATTGTCCTGATCCAGCCACCACTGTAATGCCTGGATCAGGGTTCGAGTCACTGGAATTAGTTTGGTCAGAGGGTCCTTTTCTGAGACCAAAAAGCTCTCAAGTGGAACTGAATATCCCTCATTTGAAATCTTGCTCCCTGCACCACTGCTGTAGAGGCAGCCATGTGTCCCAGGAGTTGCAGAAAATGCCTTGCTGGTCGAGACACCTGGGGGTGAATGAAGAGGCCAGTGAAATAAGGGTCCTTGCCCTGTCCAGGGAAGGAAGGCTCTTCTCTTACTGTATCCAGCTCTGCCCCTATGAAGGTGAGGAGCTGCACAGGCTCTAAAACTGACTTTGAAAGATTCAGAAGGAAACCTAGAGAAGTGAGCAGTTGCTGAGTTATCTGTAGGTGTGACTTGACTTGGTCTGGGGATTGGCCTACTATGAGCCAGTCGTCCAGGTATGGAAATATGGAGATCCTTTTTCTCCTTAGGAAGGCAACTACTACTGCCAGGCATTTGTGAACACCTTGGAGCAGAAGTTAGCGAAGGGCAATGCTCTGAATTGGTAGTGGCCTGAGGCAGCTCGAACCTGAGGTACTTTTGGTGGGAGCTTCTGAGAATATGGAAATAGGCATCCTTGAGGTCCAGGAGACTAGCCAGTCCCCTGGCCTTAGAAGAAGGCAGAATTATTCCCAGAGTCACCATTTTGAACTTTGGCTTTAAAGGTGCTTGTTTAAATATCTGAGATCCAGGATGGGCCACCATTCTCCTGTCTTTTGGGGGTTAGGAAGTACCTGGATTACAATCATTTCCCTTTGTGTGGGGTGGAACTCTCTCTATGACTCTGAGAGCCAAGAGGAAGAGACCTCTGCTTCCAGGGCAAGTGCCTCTGAAGGATTTGCAGGTGGAAAGGATCTGGTTCTCATCTTTGGAATTTTTTGAAGCAGAGAACCAGCCCTGACTACTACTTCCAGGACCCATTTGTCTGATGTTAAAGACATCCAGTCCTGGACAAAGTAAGCCAGCCTGCCCACAGGTGGTGGAGAATCGGCCCTGGCAAACCCATCAGGGTGCCTGTTTGGCAGGGCTTTAGGCTGAGGGGTGGAAGCAGGCCTGCTTGTGCCCGTCTGCCTTTCCTCTGAAGAACCCCTGAGCATAAGCAGAAGAGGAGGCCTGGGCTTGGTAAAAGGCCTGAAAGGCCTGCCCCTGCCCCTGGAATGCTGCCTCTGAGGGTGGCTTGCCTTTCCTTGGCCTGAGCACTCCTGTAGGTGGTCCTGTATTCATCCATTTCTTCATATGGTTCTCTGTTTGCTCCCCAAACAGAGAATTACCCACAACAGGAAAATCCATGGCCTTGGTCTGGGTATCCTGACACAGGCTAGTACATCTGAGTCAAGCCTATCCTACGAAGGGCCACAGATGTAGCCATGACTCTATATGAAACATTACTGGAGTCCACTGCAGCATGGAATTGCACCTTGGATGCCTCAATACCATCCGCAGCCACCTGCTACAGCTCCTTGGCAAGCTGTCCAGGGACCTGTTTAGCTAATGCCATTACAGTGTCCCATCTAGATTTCTGATATCTAGCTGTAATTAGCCTGCCTGAGTCCCAAGGATGCTGCCATGTACTGTTTCTTTGCCATGGCATCAATCCTCCTGGAGTCCTTATCTGGGGGGTGTGAAACCAAGGGTATATTTGCCTTATCACAGGCTGCAGCCTGCACTACCCTAACATGACTGCATTGCTGGGTAAGGAACTCCGTATCTGAGCCTGAGAGTATACCTCTTGTCCATTCTCTTGTCCACAGGAGGTATAGAATTAGAGTCTTTAAAATTTATTGTCTGTTTCCCAAAGGACTTATGAAGGAATAGACAACCTCCTGAACTCTGGGATATCCATCATTTCAACATAGTCAGGCTCCTCCTGGTCATCCACAGCTTCTTCCATAGGAAGCTGAAGAGTTTCAACCACTTTTGTAGAACATAAAATGGGAAGGGACTCAGAAAGCCTAGGAGGAGACACTCCTGAAGGTCTGTCTGGGGAGATGTCCAGGTCAATGGGCACATCCAGACTTCGTAATCACCTTCACTATCCTCTACTCTCCTTCCTCCTCCTCCGGTTTATAAAATCCTCTGAATTATAATCCAGAACCGGGAACCGACCAAACCAAGCGCCTTCCTAATGGTGCGGTTCGATCGAGAACAAGAATAGCGACTGAACAATCCTTATCGCTTTGGCTATTTCATCAGCGGTCAGAGAAAGAACTGTGAATCCACACGGCTGAGTTATCCCTTCTTGTTCTTTTAACTGGACGACTCCTCGGTGGGTTCTCCTTGCCAAGAAGTTTCGCCCTGGTCGAAGGCACTCCTTCTGAGTTCGGTTGGAACGAACCGGGCTATACCATCGGGTCAGCGGACTTCTTGGCCTCCCCTCCTGAGCCTACCAACTCTTTTTCCAGGGTAGCTGCAGGAAAATTTTACAAATCTGGCAGTCTGAATCGGGGTGGTCAAACCCCAGACAATAAACACAGGTAGTGTGGGATCAGCCTGTAAAGACTTCCACACACACTACAGTGTTGAAACCCAGTGGGCCCGGTTTTCTTTGGGTTTCTCAGACATGGCCAGTCCTAACAAAACTTACCCTTTTTTCGGCAATCCGTCAGGCAAGACACCCTTATCGGTTCCTGACCGTGTTACGGGTCGTGGAAAAAATGTAATAAAATCTGTTTTTTAGAACCAATAAGGACCGGTTACCACACTCTAAAAGCAGAATAAACTTTTTGAACAACCTGATCGGTTCAAACTGAACCGATCCACGTTCTCAAGTTCCACAGAAAAACAACAAAAATAAGCCTATCTAGTACTCACGCAACCACAGACAGAGACTGAACGTGAGATTCTACGGTTTAAATTCGAGTCAAAACTGAGAAAGCGGTACTTTAACCCGACAAGTTGAACCGAGCAAGGAGAAAATCTCCGGGGCGACTGTTCAGTAAGGCAGAAAAGAATCTGACGGTTTGAGTTCAAACAGCAAAGACAGAGTCTCAACCGAGCTCGATCTCAGCGTTCCATGCCTGGCATGGAAAGTTAACTCTGTCATCTCGGGGCAGTTCAAAGGTTGGACATCACTACAATTTGTCAGAATACAGCAAGATTTCATGTTGTTTGAACAACAGATTCACACCACTGGCACAGACAAACGAGGGGAGGAACCTGGAGCGTATAAGGATACTGCAAAGGCAGGTATACGGGGATGGCAAAAAGCTCAGCAGGCAGGGGGAGGAAGAGGAGCTACTCCTGGCATAGATTCTCAGGGAGGAGGATACTAGAGCACCGGCAGGAGGGAGGAAAGGGATGGAAGGCAGAGCACGTGGGGATGGAAGGATGGCAAGAAGGGAGCTTGGTGGAGGAGGCCCTGCAGGGTGTAGGAGGAGGATCTAGTAGAGGATGGGAGTGTAATGTGAGGGGATGTGGATATGCATGGAGGGCAGTGAGTACATGGAGGGAGGAATGTAGGGATAGTGAGCAGGGGACTCTGTCCTTGGGAAAACATGGAGATGGACCGGGTGCAGTGGAGGAAGGCAAGTGGTTGAGGAGGACAGGTCAGTGAGGAAAAGAGGTGGGGAGGGGACCCTTGTGCCTGGGGGAGTGCAGGGATGGACTCAGGTCAGTGGGGAAGGAAAGTGGTGGAGGTGGACAGCGCTGTGAGGAGAAAAGAGCTGGGGTGGGGGCCCTTGCTCCTGGGAAAAAAGTGGAGATGGACCAGCGTGCCATTGCAAGAAGGGAAGTGGCCAGAGAGGTCAGGTCAGGGAGGAATAAGGGCTGGAGTGGAAGGGACGCACGGAAACTGGCACAATGGGGCAGGAAGGGAAAGTAAAGGAAACTAGGTAGGAGGGATTGAGGGAGGGCAACTGGCATAGCAGTAGGCCTATGGAAAAGGAGGCGGTAAGGTGCTTCTCTTGGGTTGACTACATGATTAGGGGATCAGGTGAGGGCAGGTGGAGACCTCCTGTGGTGTTAAGACCAGAGTATACCCTGCGTGATGGTGCACAAGGCAAAACATCTGGTCTATGCTCTGGTGAGGGGTGTGGTGGGACCCCTGACATAGTGGTGCACCTGGGAACAAAGCGATATACAGAAACAGTGTTGTGGAAGATTCAGGCTAGGTGTGGGGACATAGTCAGTGTCTGTCAGGACGTGTTGTGCTCAGTATCCTTCTCGGAGATCCTGCCGTCAAAAAGGATGGTGTGGGGAATAAGCAAAAATAAGGATGTAAATGTACGCCAGGGAATGGTGTGAGGCCAGGGCATGGGCGCATGCAGGACTAGGGTTGGAACCTTGGTAGACAAGGGACTGTATGCAAGGACAGGCGCCACCTTAGCAAAGAGGGAAAGAGATCCTGAAGTTTAGATTGGCAGGGCTCATCCATTCCAGGTGGGGTTTAAACTTGTGTGTGGGGAGGGGCACAGATCAGGAACACCCAATAGTGCACGAGGGATCCTTGTAGGCAGAGAACTGGAGCCCTCTGGGAGGCTGGGGTAGGGGGCCATGTTGGAGGTGGTCTGATTAGCATGAAGCATGGGTAATAAGATGCCAGAGCTACAGGCACTGTTGTTGTAGAGTGGAATGGATGTGGCAGCTGTCACTGACACTTGGACCACTTCCAGACATGACTGGGACCTAAACTGACCAGGATACACCACGTGCAGAAGGGACAGGTTGGAGGAAAGGGAGGAGCATTTATCATTAGGATGGCTTAGGATAAGCAACGTGGAGAAAGCGTGGCATCAGGTGGAGGCTTAATGGGTCACCCTGCAGGCTCTGGGGCAAGTGGGTGAAGATGGAGGTAGTATATAGACCACACTGGCAGGCGGAAGAACAGGAGGAGGACCTGGTGGCAAACCTTAGGGACCACTGTGGTAGATGAGAGGGCAGAACTGTGGTGCTGGGGAATCTGAATATGCCATGAGCAGACTGCAGTACTATGGCGTCCTCACGGGCAGGAAGCTGTGCCTGCTAGACATCCTCCAGCATGGCGTTTCTTGCCCAGCTGGTGAGTGACCCAATGAGGAGGGTCACATCCTGGATGTGGTCCTGTCAGATGGTGAGCTCATCAGGGACCTAGCTGTTGGGGACCCACTGGCAGGAAGTGATCACCCATGGTCCGGTTTTCCATGGGCCTGGGGGCTTGGGAGAAGCACATGAAAATGTTGGTTGTTGATTTTGGAGGCGGACTTCAGGGGGATGAAGAGGATCTTCAGGGGCTACCTACATGAGATCAGGCCAGGTATGGGCACTGAGGCCAAGTGTGAAGTTATAAAAAGGGGTTCCTGGAGGCTACCAGGGCCTGCACGAAGGAGAGACACAAGTGGGACAGAGCTAATTAGCCAAGCTGGTGGACAGGGAGGTCCACTATGTGTTGAGGGAAAAAAGGCTGCTTATAGCGATACAAACATTGTTGGGGGATATATACAAGGAAGTATGATATGACAGCCAGAAGGGTCATCAGGGTGGTGAGGTTAGCCAAGGTGGTGAGCGGAGCTGAGATGGCACAGGGGATTACAAGGGGGAAGGGTCATATGCAGAAATAAAAAAATACAATTTGCCTCATTGAGATTTGCACGTTACTTACAACTCCAACACTATGTTGAAAGCCTACCACGGACACTGTGGAATGCTGAACAACTTCCAACCTTAATTTACAGCCAAATCCACCTCAACAAAACACTAAAACAAGACCACCTGGTATCGGCTTTACTATCAAGCACTAAATACACGAGTGACCCTCCCACCTAGAATATGCGTGTACAATGGATCCGGGAATGGATACAGATATCACCGGGACTGGCGCCGAGCGGTAGTTACTCAGCCTGAGTGACCAGTTCACACCAGTGGCGTGAACACGCATGGAAAAATCTGGTCAGGTATTTTAGAACTCTGGCAGTCACTAGCCACTATTTCTAACCAGACCAGCAACATGCTGGCGCTTATCTGGAGACTCTAAGGCAAACCACACCCATATCATGTGGTCCTGCCCGGCCCTTAAACCATTTCTTGTACTTCTCCAGACCCATTTACAAGAAATACTAGACCTCGGCTCCAACTGACATTGGAGATGTTCCTGTTCTCATCCTCCTAAAACTCTTAGGGGCCCCAACACCAGATATATACTCATTCTCCTCATTACACGCAGCAAAGAAAGCAATAAAGAAACTGTGGCTGACATCAAAACCCCACGATAAAGAGTGGTGGGATATCAGAACAGATCTATAACATGGAAAAATAACACACAGTCTAAATGAACAAGAAGAAGTTCACCACCAGATGTATCAGATGGCAGATGTACTATATGTTAAAAGACCCGACTTTTGTTCCTTAGGAAGTGAACTCCGCTAACTAAATCTCCCCAAGACTGATACAATTGAAATACATACTCTGGGTGTACCCTACCAAGTCTCCTCCTTCTCTCTAATTGAGGAGAAATAGGTATAACAACCTTTTGGAGGAGCTGGAGGAGACCCTTGGAAAGGAGAGGAAGAGAAAGCCTGAGGCATAAGCAATCCTAGAACTACCTGGCCTCACCACCTGTAGATTGTAACCCAAATGGGAGCTGCTCACCGATTACTCACTTACCTTAAACATATATTCAGAATGAACTACTTATTATTACAAAATACAGTACTGTCTTTTTCCTCACAGACTAGCCCACAGGGACTCAAGATCTATGAGAAGAATCTTCCTGCATTACTGGTCTGAGCCCTAGCCTCGACAGCCCGCCACTCCCTTAAGAAATATAAGAATCGAATAAATCCCATCTATGTAAGTTATAGCTATTTATATATTTTGCTGTGAGTTTAAGAATTGTATAAATGAAATAAGCTATGTGAAACCTGATGACATGTATGTATATACTGTATGTTTAAAACCTAATAAAAAGATATTTACAAAAAAAGAAGGTGGGAAGGGTTCTTCATATATCAGAGAAAGGAAAAAGGGAGGAGCAGACTACTAGCTTAGGTTGGGGAGTGGGTGGAGGAGGCAGGGGAGCAGGAGGAGGTACTAAATGATTTTTATCAATCTTCACCAAGGAGGATGGGGGGCCGCGGCACTCTGTGAGGAGGGACAGGCAGATGTAATAGGGGCAATGGATGTAGAAATCCCCACTGGGATGGTGTGGAAGCCCTCAAGTCCCTAACAGCGGACAAGCCCAGACAAGATCCATCCCAAGGTCCTAAGGAGCTGGCTGATACCCTGGCCGCACCTCTGGTGGGCCTTTTAACTCCTCCTTTAGCCAGGTAGGGTGCCTCAAGACTGGAGGATGGCCCATATCGGGCCTATACACAAGGAGGCTCACAAGAGGAGCATGGAAATTACAGGCCAGTTAGCCTGACGCCAGTAGTGGGCTAAGTGAGGGAGGTCATCTTGAAAGAGAGGCTGGAGGGGTTTCTGAAGGCAGGGGCCACCTAGATGATCGCCAGTATGGCTTGTTAGGGACAGAATGTATCAGACCAACCTCATAAAGTTCTAAGAAGGGGTGACGATGTGGCAAAACATACAAGGACAAACTGAATCGCTAAATATGTACACCCTGGACAAGAGGAGAGACGGTGGATGTGACTGATACATTCAAGTAATTGATGGTGATTAACAAAGCAGGTGTTGAAGTGTCACTTCAGCTGTGAAAGGGTAAGGATACAAGGGGAACAGGCTGAGATTGGAGGGCGGATATTTAGGAGTGACAGGAGGAGACACTGCTTCTGGAGAGGGTGGTATCTAAGCTGAATGCCCCATGACAGTGGGTGATCCGATTCAGAACTGTGGGTAGCTTTTAAAGGGTGTGGGACAGGGTGGTGTATAGGAAGTGTTATCACAAGTTGGTGAAGTGAAGTACAGTGCTCCTCTCTATAAAGAACCACTCTATAACAAACACCCTCTTATGAAGAAAAGCTTTAATGGCTAACATTGTCTCCTAATTAGGCTAAATAACACCTCACCATGTCAGTGAACGCCCAGCCAGCTCCAGACATGTTTGTTATAGAGAGTGACCATTGTACTATTTACACTTTTCTGACACTGGTGAGGACTCATCTGGAATACTCTGTGCTGTTCTGCATTGCTAAATTCATGTAGATGACCTAAAAGGAGAGTAGTCCGACAAATCAGATATTGCCTTCATTACAACATTAGACATCCAAGTATTATTTACATGAACTCATTAATCACCACTTTCAACATAAGCTGAAGCGATGACAGGACTGAAAAGCAGTTCTGAGACCCAAGCTCCACAAACACATAGACAGGATGAGGCAGTCCAGAGGAGGGCAACTAAAATGGTGCAGGGTCTGCACTAGAAGACATATGAAGAGAGACTTAAGGAGCTTAATATGTATAGCCTCGAGGAAAGGAGGGAGAGTGGAGACATGACAGAAACTTTCAAGTACCTCAAGGGAATCAACAAAGTCAAAGAAGGTAACATCTTTCAGAAGAAGTGTGCAAGAACAAGGCACAATTTGAAGATTGAGGGGCAAGGCTCAGAGGTAATGTGAGGAAGCATTTTTCACGGAAGGGTTGTGAATGCATGGAACAGCACTTCCTGAGGAGGTTGTGGAGTCAAAACAGTGGTGGATTTCAAGAATGCATGGGACAATCATAAGGCAATTCTAGGGGTGGGGTAGGAAGAAGTAGGCTGTTGGTTAACTAGGATCTGCAGCTTATACATTAGGTAGGGAAATGGGCAGACTGGGTGGGCCATGCGGTCCTTATCTGCGTCAAATTCTATGTTAAGTCCTATTACATAACATTCAAATAAGTTAAAATTGTAACACATACCGTACTATACACACTTCAATAAAAAGGTCAACAGCAGGTGATGCTACCAATATAACCATAAGGTGACTGTTACGTTGCTGTCCAATTCAGGCATCCATTATGAAAGCAAGGTACATGAACAACTATAGTGCTGCTAGCGACATAATAATCGACAAAAGTCCACTGAGTGATTACAATCTTTATCAGGTTGTATTTTCCAATAATCTATAATGTTGCTGTACTTCGTTAATCAGTCTTTGCAAAACATGATCTGTGTACAGCGATCACCTCTTCCTTTGCTATTTTTGAAAATTAGGCACAAAGTGGGGTGGCATTCTGTCTATCACAGTCCCATCATCATCAGCAGCTGCACTTGACAATGCGGACACTTCTGTCACTTTTATTTTATGGACCTCTTCCATGAGCTCTTCTACATTCTCTGAAGAGAAATGTTAACTTCAATGCATGCACTACATTCTGTAAAGTTGATTTTCATACAAGGCCAATGATGGTCAACATACCGTAGGTGCTATCCATAGTGATCTTGGACTGCAAACCCACCTTTTCTGTACTTGGGGTACTTACCCAAAACTGTTCATTGCCAGCCTTGGTTCTTGCTGTTTCTCATGCACAGTTTTCATTGAAATGAAGTGCAGCAATAAGTAGCCTAAAAATATATGTATACTGAGAATGCATTACTCAATCCGCTCAAAACATCATATATATATCCTACAACAGTATCCACTGTACAGTAGTACAGTACAACATGTAAGCAGCATTGCTGTTTAACCTGGGATAATACCTTATTGACACTGCTACTGTATAATGTAACACTGGCAGTCACCAGCGTGAGCTGCATGGTTTGTCTTGGGTGGGGTGGAGTGGAGGGGTTGGGTGGGGAACCCACAACCAGGGCATATAAGGCTATATACAGCACCTTAAAGTAGTTTCATACAAAGCAGTGTTTGGAGTGCAGTTGGACACTGTGCTAAACTTTGTGAAATGGCGTGCCTCCTCTACCTACTTTTCATTCCAAAGTAGCTGAGCGCAGTATGTTTATGTGAAAACTGCAAGATGACACTATGGTATCCTTCTATGGCACTTGTTTGCACATCTGGCGACATCGTCGATGCCTTCAAACAAACGCTTTGACATATGATCTCTGCCAGTGTTATTACCGCCTTGCTGACTATGGTTATTTAAAATAAAACATAGTCACAGCAAGATATTTTCAATTTAACTCAGGCAATTACAAAATGTGACTATTTTACCTAAATTATTAATCCAATATATCTTTATATATATACGTATGTGTGTGTGTGTGTGTATATATATATATATATATATATATATATGTATATGTATATATATATTTAAAATGAAGACCACCAGGATAAAGTGCAGTATCACAAGTTTACTGCATGACAAAGGGATTAACTCCCATTGAAATTGCACTGTTTGTTGCAGTGAGTATACTGCATATGGCCAGGCCAGTAACAGAATAACTGCTGGTGCTCACCTGTCACGCAGGTGGGGAAATCACGTAAGCCTGTACATAATTCAGGCCAATTCATGCATAAGCACCATGGTACATAGAAAGAGGGAGACAGCTATATTACTGTGATCAATATGGTTTGAGAGAGCTTTTCACAGGAAGGCAGGCATTACAACTACAGGATATTGGCCAAGGGTGGTGGCTAGTCGGTTAAGTGAGCTACAACCCGACAGACCGTCGGTATACTAGGCATTAATGCACCCCCAGTTGCATTGTGAGGCACAAGGGTGCAGCCCGAGTGACCTCCAACCAACTGGGAAATGCAATAATGCCTGGTATACCCACAGTCTGTGGTGGGTTATAGCTCACTTATAACTAATGGTTATGTTTAAACAAAAATATCAAAAATATATATTTTATGCTGTTTAAACAAGAAAAAGGGTCTGTATTCTGTCGCAGTGCCGCTGGGACAAGCATTACAACCAGGGTCAACCTTAACTTTTTTGCACTAGCCACACAGGCTAGTGAACCAGAGATTGCACTAGCCCACAGACATCTGCAGTAGCCCACAGTCAGTATGGTTAACAGTGATTTGTTAAACGAAAGGCAAATAAAATCGCATTTGTCCTGCCAACAGTCTGAACAACTACCAAATGATTTTGCACTGTGCCTTTAACTGCAAACCGCACATACACTCTCTCAGCTTCTGTGACTGAAGAGTCAGTGGTTCTGTTACTGATGACTGAAATGAACTTTGTTCCCATAATTTTACCTCGTAATACCATGTGTTCAACCTCGGCTACATAGTGGATAACGTTGCAGGCATATTGTCCTTCTAACATGCTGAACCGATATCTAGCCCTTTCATATCATCAAGGCTGCACATCCACACAAAGTCTGTGAAAGGACGTCCTTTCTTAGCAATTGCTTTGCATGTGCAAAACAGTTTATCCAGAGGGTTAGCGTTGCTTTATTCATGTTCTTCAGCATTCCCTCCACATTACTTGCCCCTGGAGTAGCAGTGCTGGCATCCTCCTTTTTCTTTGCCCTAGCATGAGCTTCACTGATATTATGGGATGAGACAGAGTAAAGTCAGAAGTTATCTGTGCGAAATGAAAATTATTGTTATTGCTCACCTTACCCAACTGTATTTCATGTTTGATACACAAATGGCAGAACTTCAAATCTTTGCACCATCATACCCCAAACAGTCATAGTTTTCTAGCCAACATTGCTGGAACTTACCACTTGGCTTTGTCTTTTTGTACTCATGATCTTTTATTTGTTTGTCTTCATCAGCATGCTTTCTATTAATAGTCAGCTGGGTTACTGACTTCTTTAATATATTTCCACATTTTCAGATCTGTAGTTAATAAAGTTGAGTCATGAAAAGTGTGTGTATCTTTTCTTCCTTTTCCCCCACCCACCCAGATCCCACAAATGCTCGATCGTTCTAGTTCTATTAAAAATGGTCACCCCAAAAAAAAAGGTTAAGGATAAATTCAACAGCATCAACCCATACTGTAATTTATTTATTTTTATTTTTGGCAACAAGTAACTCCCCTCAGGTACAAGACCCATTTACGGGGGACACGGAAGTAAGTGACTTGCTTAGGGTCTCACAGTATGCTAGTGGAGGCTGTGGGAATTTAAATCCAGATCTGATGGATGTACAAAGCCCATTTACAACCTGTTGCTCTCTCTGTTAAAAACTCCAGTTTTCCTTTTCATGACAGCCAATGTATTCTGATAGCTTTGACCACCTTTCTGATAACTGAACTACTGTATCAGTACTTGTGGTATCCTCAGTACTTCATTGTGTTCCCTGTACCTCATCAGTTACTGCTGTTTCTTTTCAAATGTCTAAGACATCATACTCCACAATTTCAGACACACCATTCCACGCTATTTATTCCAATGGCCTGTAAAGGTGTAGCTAATGTCATGGAATGTTCAGGTTGGTAGTATAAAAATAAGGCAGCAGCTGCTGAGGACTTAGGACAGAAATAATCAACACAGTGACAAAGGCAACAACAATGGAAAACTAATTTGAAAAGTGGGTCTAAAACATATGAGAATATAGGAAAACAAAAGGAACCCATTACAGCATATAAAGGTATATAAACTGTTTCCTGGCATGGCAGTCAATGACCATACAAACATTCTGGGTTGAAAAGATTAGGTTGATTTACTGCTAATGGTTTTAATGACCATACTTTACACCTCCTAGACAGACTGGTTTTACAAATAAAGGCCTGTGATTAGTGACATCATTTTTTTTTTTTTTTTAGTATTTGGTAACTGGTAAGGCCCAGTATGCACAAGAGCTTGTTTTCAGGGCAACCTGGGAGCACTAGGCGGTTAAGTGACTTGCTCAGAGTCACACAGTATGCAAGTGGAGATTGTGAGAATCAAACTCAGATCTGGTCTGCTGGATGTATCAAGCTTGTTTATACCTCGTTCCTCTAACCTCTAGGCTATACTGCCAGCCAACATCAGAACTTTTTTGTAACCTGAACATGCATGCAACAGTGAATGATTTGATACAATCAGTTTTAATACTATCTGAGCACTCAGAATGGCCCCAAAACTGGACTACACTAAATTAAAACCGGATGACCAGATAAGGACCCTGAAAACTGGATTATCCGGTCTACAACTGGACAGGTGGGCGGTGGCAACCCTAGACCTGTGCTGATCCTGGACACAGTCACAAATCTGCCTGCCATAAATACTGAGCTAAACAAGGAAAGGAAAGGAAAGGAGAAAGGATCTTACCAGCAAAATAAAAGCAGTAGTTAGTATAAAGAACAGTTTGTGAATGCACTACACACAGACATCTATTTTCTTCATTTCACTAATTCTAAGGCAGCACAGTTAAACCCCTATGAAAAGGACCTGGCTTTAAATTAAATAAGTCATATTTATGTATTTGTTTGTTTATTTATTTGATACCGCGTTGAGAATAGAACTGCAGCTTTCCACAGGAGGAATTACTAATGGCCAGACAAGTAACAGAGATTCTGCACTAGCCGCAGCAATCTGCACTCGTTACCGGCTAGTAAATGAATGTTAAGGTTGACCCTTATTACAATATACTGCTCTGGGCATCTCTCACTGTCACTGGCGATCTGCAGAACTTTCCCTGTAAATTAATTATAAACAATAAGGCATTGTTTTAAGCTGTAATACAATGCGCATTGCGGGAATTGCACAGACAGATTTACAACGCAATGCATGCGACACTGTGAAATGGGTGCATCTGGAAACATGAATACAGGTATGGTTTCGTGCTGAAACCACAACTGCAATTAACAGCTGCAGAAATCACATTTTACACTGCTATGAAGGTAAATTTTACAACATCTTGGCTATAGTAAGCATTTAACCACAATCAAAACAGTTACCATACTATTGTGCAGTTTAGGTATTCGAACCCTACTACTAAAGTTCTACGTTTTACAAAAATAACAATATGCTGTAACGATCATTCACCTTCATAGCAGTGTACAATGTTATTTCTGAAGTTGATAATTGCTATTGTTTCAGTGTGGAATAAGTTCACTGCTGTGCAACTGCAAAACTGATCGCATGAGAAAGCGAGTGGGTAGGAAATAAGAAAAATTACTTACCATAGTAATCTTGTTTCTTCAGAGGATCACTCATTATGATTAAACTTAATGCAGTCAGCCTTCTGTGTTGAACTGCCCAGAGAGATGGAATATTATGTAAATTATGGGAAGCTCAGTTGGCTCATGCCACTTTCAAACTGCTGCCCTAGCAACTGCTGCACTCTGAGTGCTTTAGATTCTTACTAACTGGGTAAAAGACCCACTAGCTAAAATTAACAAACCTTAAAAATAATATTTTTGCCCTTTCAGGTCAAAACATCCTTGACCAACAAAACTAAGAAACTTGAAACCACCTGGACACCAACTAGCTAAACAAAGTGAGTCTTTATCTTAACCTATATAGGAGAAAGAAAACCCTAATGCAGGAATGCAGAGAACTTCTATAGGTTCTAGTAGGAGGTATGGAGGTCTTTAATCATAATGAGTGATCCTTTGAAGAAACAAGATTACTATGGTGAGTAATTTTTCTTCTAACCCCAGAAATCACTCATTATGATTAAACAATCTGAACTACCAAGCAGTACCTTAGGAGGTTGGGCAGAGAACCTATTTGGAAACAAGCTCTGCAGTACTGCTGTACCAAACCTAGCATCACCTCTGGATTGCAGGTCCAGGCTATAATGCTTTGTGAAGGTGTGTACTGTTTTCCATGTAGTTGCTTTTACTGATTTCCAGTAGCAAAATTTCTCTTGAAGCTGCCAGTGAAGCACCTGTGCCCTGGTGGAGTGTGCTCTCAGGCCCAGAGGTACCTGTTTACCCACTTTACTATAACAAAACTGTATACATTTATTTATTTTATTTATTTGTTTTATCAGGAATGGCATACTGAGCGGGTTACCGCTCAATTCCAGACGTCCTGGGGAAAAGGACAATTGGAGCATATAACATAAACACAAATAGGAAGTACATGAATGTGATTTCATATGCAATACAGTAGAGGAGGACTGTACATGATTACAGTTACACTATACAGCGTGTTAGAGACCTCCAGGGAGAAACTGGAGTGAGCAAAGACATGACATAAGCAGAATCACATGAAAGCAGATACATTTTACAAACTTTGGGGAAATAGTGCATGTAACTATTATCAATTTGCAGAATTAGCTATGAAATCAAACGAGGGAAAATAGAGAGGATATACATGGATTAGATGGAGGACTGCCATCTGTAACCCCTACATTATGCTCAACATAGCATGAAAGCAAAAGCGTGGGGAGGTGTGCTAAGAGTAACGACAGAAGGGCCTAAACACGGTAGGGCTTGAAGTTTCAACTCCTAAAGTGGCCCTATGTGCAGCGCAAATAGTGGAGAGGTGTGCCTGAGGAGGAGAGATTTAGGTGCAACGAGTTAGCGAAGTCACAGTGCCTGCTGGGAATGCGTTCCAAAGTTTGGGCATGAGGTATCTGTATCACGCTTGGCCCCTTGAAGTGGCCATATGCGGGACATATAGTAGCCGGGAGCTACCACCCTGAGGGAGTAGGTGGATTGTGGTGGGTCTGAGAGGGCAGATGTAAGGCAGGGGGAAAGGACTGTGACCAGAATTTCGCTGCCACTATCCAGAAAGCAATTGTACATTTTGTTGCAGCTCTGCCCTACCAACTTCACCATATGTGAGAAAGAGTTGTGACTGACTTGTCCTGTAAGATCTGGTTCTGTCAATGTAGTGTCTGAGAGCCCTTTTGACATCAAGGAGTGAAGTCTCCTTTCTGGAGAACTGGAGTTGTCTGTAAAGAACACAGGTAGAGTGATAGACTGATTTAGCGAAAATCAGATACCACCTTGGGAAGGAATTTTCTATTAGTCCTAAGGACTACCTTGTCCCTGTGGAATGAGGCGTAGTCCACATCTGTGCACAGGGCTTGTAATTCACTGATCCTTCTGGCTGAAGTAATGGCAACCAGGAAAACGCTTTCCAAGTGACATACTTCAAATCTGCGGTTGCCATAGGTTCGAATGGTGCATCCATGAATTTAGCAATGCAAATATTTAGATTCCAGGCCAGAACCAGTTCCCTTACAGGAGGTGCAGAAGATTAAGGCCTTCAAAATATTTTCTAAATATTGGAGTGAAGCCATAGAACTCTCCTTACCAACTGACAGGTAAGCAGAGACTGAAGCTAAGTGAACCTCGGTGGTGAAGGCCTCAGGCCTAAGGAATGTAAATGTGTAAGGTAATCTAGAAGAATAGCCAAATCAGCCGAAAGGGCTCAAGCCTTACCTGTACACCATATTGTAAATCTTTTCCACTTAGAGGCATATGTCTTCTTAGTAGAAGGCTTCCTGGAACCCCTAAGCACTGTCAGCACCTGTTCTGATAGATTAAGTTTAGCAAACTCTAAGTCCTCAAGAACCATGCCTTGAGCCTCAGTGATATGAGATTGGGTTACAGGATCCTGCCCTGAGAGGAGGTTAACAAGTTGTGCCTCCTGGACAGATGAACAGGGAAACCACTGACAGAGACAGCAGAAGAGAGTACCAGTGCTATCTCGGCCAATCTGGAGCCACCAGTATCATTTTTGCTGGTTGGGACCTCAATTTCAGTAGAGTCCTGAATATCATAGGGAAAGGAGGAATGCATGCAAATTTACCTGTCCAATCCAGGTTCAAGGCATCCAGGGGATTGTGCCCCTTAGAGGAGGCCTGCAACAGTACATTGGAAGCTGGTGGTTTTCTGGGGAGGAGAGATCCACCTCTGGAGTGCCCCATTTTCTGAAAATTGTACTGAGCACCTGAGTATTCAGGCACCACTCGTGGTGGTCCTGACTTATCCTGCTTAGAGTCTGCCAGCACACTGTCCTTCCCTGGAAGGTGTATGGCTGACAGGATACTCCACGGAGTATACTTGGGACCACAGTCTCATTGCTTCTGTGCACAGTAGCTATGACCTGGTACCCCTTGCTTGTTGATGTAATACATGGTTGTGGTGTTGTCTGTTCTGACTTGCACCACTTGTTTTCTGGTAAGGAGTGAATGTTTTCAAAGCCAGGTAAACAGCCCTGAGCTCGAAAGATTATGTACAACAGATACTCTTGGGGGACCATGTGCCACTTGCTGTGTGCTCTAACATGTTAGCCCCAGCCTAGAAGAGAGGCATCTGTTGTGAGGATTACTGAAGGTTTTTCCCTTATAAAAGGCACACCCACCCTGAGGTTGTGCTCGTCCAGTCACCACTGTAAGGTCTGGACTAAACTTTCTGTGACTGGAACCAGTTTGGACATAGGATCCGTCCTTTGAGACCAATACTGTCTGAGATGGAAATAAGTATCTCTCATTTGAAACCTGGAGCCCATTACCATTGCGTGGCAGATGCCATGTGGTCTACTAGCCTGAGAAATTCTCTGGCTGTTCTGAGTCTCGGACACAAAGAATTTTGCAATCTGCAGAATGCTTGTTGTCCTGTCCTGTGGCAGGAGGGCTCTGCCCTGTCTGGTATTTAGTTCTGCTTCAATAAACTCCAGCACCTGGAGTGGTACCTATTGAGATTTTGCCGTTTATCAAATCCCAGCGACTCTAGTGTGGATTTTGTGAGCTCCAGTGACTGTACTGCATGCTGCAGAGACTGTCCTACTATTAACCAGTCGTCCAGATAGGGAAGACTGTTACACCTTGTTTTCTCAAAACTCTACCACCACTGATAGGCACTTTGTAAAAACCCTTGGTGCCAAAGTCAGCCCAACAGGGAGAGCTGCAAACTGATAATGGCCTGAAGCCAGCCTGAATCTCAAGAATTTTCTGTGAGATGGTCTGATGGGAATATGGAAATAAGCATCCCTAGATCAAGGGAGGCTAGTCAGTCTCCCTTTTGCAATGAAGGAATGATTATGGCAAGAGTGACGATTTTGAACTTTGGTTTCAAATGTGCTTGTTCAAGTTTTAGATCCAAAATAGGCCACCAATCCCGTTTTCTTCCTTATGAGGAAGTACCTGGGATAAAAACTTTTCCCTGCTTATTAGAGGCACCACCTCTACTGCTTTGATTGCTAGCAGATGTTTTACCTCTGCCTCCAACAGAATCCTGTGTGCAACTGTTACCGGAGCAAAGGTTCTTGTTCTCAGCTGTGGAATGATTTGAAACTGAGTGATAGGCCTGGCTCACTACCTCCAGCACCCACTTGTTTGTGGTGATGGAATATAGCGTGAAGGTAATGAGCCAGTCTGCCACCTACTGGTGGACCTGTAATAGGGGATCGACCTGTACTAGCCTATCAGGGATTCTCTGCAGGCTGTGCCTGAACCTGTGGTGCAGGAGCCGCTCTTCTCATGGCTCTCCTGCCCTTCCTCTAAAATAACCTCTAGCTTGCTGCTGAGGCTGAGAGGCTAGTGCCTGAAAAAAGGTCTGGGATAAAAATCCTACCTCTACCTTCCCTACTCTGGGATCTATAAGAGGTGAAGGGCCTATCCTTGGAATTGCTCTGATCGTGGATTTATATTCCTCCCCTTCTTCATGTATGCCTCAGTTTTATCCCCAAACAAAGAGTTGTTCTCAGGGGAAATCCATTGCTTTGGCCTGGGTGTCTAAAGTTAGGTTGGTGTCTCTAATGCATGCAAACCTCCTGAGTGAAACTGACAAAGCCATTAACCTGGATGCAGTATCATTGGCATCCACTGCCATATAAAATTGGTACCTGGTAGAATCATGTACAGCCCTTGCTGTATCTTGCAAAGTCTACAGCCACTTCATCTGGGACCCCATCAGCCAATGCTAGAATAGTGTTCCATAGAGCTTTTTGGTACTACACTGAATATGCCATGTAACTGGCCTGCCAAACTAATAAAGAGGCAGCCATGTACCCTTTCTTTCAATAGCATCCATTTTCTTGAATCTTTGTCTGGTGGATGAGTAGCCAATGGGATCCTGATCTTGTCACAGGCAGCAGCTTGGACTACTCCCTCAGGATCAGGATACGTAAATAGAAAATCAGCTGTAGTTCTGTCCAGCTGGTATTTCTTGTCAGCTTTCTTATCCACACCAGGGATAGAGGTTGGAGTTTAAAATCTGCACTGCAGCCTTTTTAAAGATTTATGCATGAGCAAAGTAGACGTTTCGTGGAGGTTAACCCCATCATTTCTAGAAAGTCTGCCTTCTCCATATCCTCCTCTGTTTCCTGAAGAGGAAGGTTCAGGGTTTCCACCATATTCTTAACAAAAGCATAGCGGGAGGAGTATTCCTCAGGATCCCTGGGAGGAGATCCAAACTCTTGCTCAGGAGAAACCTCTGGATCTATTGGTTCCTCTTCAAAGTCATCCTCCTCCTCCTCCTCACCAAACACTTCCAGCACTTCTTGCCTTGCTGGGGCTGCAGGAGGAACCGGGGCAGTCGGTGTAGGAACGGACTGCACCCTGCAGGGCTAGTAACACTTGCAGTGCCTTAGCAATGTCCTCAGCCGAGGGCATAATGCTTCTCTTATAGGAGCTCCTTAGCCTTCTCGGCTGGAGGTGCAGCGACATGCTTTTCTTTCCACTTTTTCTTTAATGGAACAGGTTCAGTGCCTGTTTCCATAGCCCTTTGTTTACCTTGTTCAGGTTTATCTGAACTCATGTCAGGATCCTCGGCTTTACCTCCCTCCTTTTTGTGGGATGAGGAAGAAGCAGAATTATCCCCAGAAGCAGAAGCCATCTCTTCCAAAATTTGAGACCTTTTCTTTAATGTTTTGGGGAAAAGGTCTTACAAATATTACAATTGGTAAATATGTGACTTGCACCCAAACAAGAAATAGAGAGAATGTCTATCTGCTTTTGCTATAAGTAGCCCACAAGACTCAACATTTAAAACCTGTGGGTCCTGTGTGCGTTTTAGGTTTTAGGTTTATCCAAATGGACCTCTGACATTTAAGCTAGGCAAAAGATTACTTCAAAGAAAAAATTACTCACCTTAGTAATTATGTTTCTTCTAATGGAGTCTTGCTGTATTCTGACAATTGCTGTGATTCCCAACCTTTGAACTGCCCGGAGAACAAATAGTTAACTTTCTATGCAGGGCATAGAATGCTGAGCTCGAGCTCAGTTGAAGTCTCTGTTTGGAGTGATTCAAACCTAAACCGTCAGATTCTTACGAGCCAACTAAACCAAAAATTCTATGTGGAAATTGTAAAAATTCTACTAGCCAACTGGCTGAAAAGTTTTGGATTCCCAGAAGACTCAAGTCATATAACAATAATAAATCAGCACCCAAACAAAAGGAGGAGGGTGCAAGCAAAAACACCCCTGGGGTGCAACACTGCACCTGCCCACCCACTTCCCAAAACAGGTTCTGAGAGGAGGGAGGGAGGAGGTCAGAATACAGCAAGACTCCATTAGAAGAAACATAATTACTAAGGTGAGTAATTTTTCTACAAACAACATGAAGTCTTGCTGTATTCTGACAATGCTGAACTCCAAACAGTACCTCCAAGGAGGAGGACAGAACCTCACTTGGGAATAGGCTCTGAAGTACTACTGTGCCAAACCGAGCATCACTCCTAGCTTGGATATCCAGAGAGTAATGCTTGGTAAAGGTATGGACTGTTTTCCAGGTGGCTGCTTGACAAATTTCTAAGAGGGATATCCCTGGCAGCAGCCAGAAAAGCAGCTGTACCTCTTGTGGAATGAGCCCTCAGGCCTGAGGGTGGAGTCTTCCCAGCTTTTCATAGCAGAATTGTATACAATACACAATCCACCTGGCAATAGATCTTTTGGTAGCAGGCATGCCCTTCCCCACTTCTCATAAGTGAGGAACAACTAGAGGAGCCAAACCTGTGACCCTTAGTACGCTCTATGTAGTAACTAAGGGTTCTTTTGACATCTAAACTGTGTAGCCTCCTCTCTCCTGAGGAAGAATGATCAGTGAAGAAAACAGGGAGAGACATAGACTGGTTTAAATGGAAGTCTGAAACCACTTTGGGCAAGAACCTTCTATTGGTTCTAAGGACCACTTTATTCCTGTGAAATGAGATAAAATCAGGTTCCACTGACAGGGCTTGCAATTCCACAATCGCCTGGCTACAGGTAATGGCTACCAAGAACACAGTTTTCCAAGTCAAGTACTTAAGCTCTGCTGAAGACATAGGCTCAAGGGGGTTGCATAAGTTGAGCAATGCAAACATTCAAATCCCAGGCAGGGGCAGGGTCTCTAAAAGGAGGATTGGTGTGAAGCAATCCTTTAAAAATTACAGAACACAGGATGGGAAGATAGTGAGGAAGACTTCCCACAGACAAAAATGCAGAGACAGCTGACAAGTGTACCTTGAGAGTAGCTGGTCTGAGGCCGAGGCCATTAAGATGGACCATATAATCCAGAACCGTAGGCAATTCAGCAGTGTCTGAGAAACATGTTTCTTAGAACACCAAATGCTGAAACTCTTCCATTTGGAGTTGTAAGTCTTTCTGGTGGAGGCTTTCGAGAAGCCTTGAGGATACCAGAACCCCTTGGGAAAGATGCAGATCTGCAAACTCTAACTCTTCAAGAGCCATGCTTTGAGATTGAGAGACTGAAGATTGGGGTACCAAATCCTTCCCAGAGAGGATGTTAACAGGTTGTAATTCCTGGGAAGAGACAGGGGAAGATGGACTGCTAGGACAGCAACAGGGGTACCAGGGCTGTCTGGCCCAATCTGGAGCAATCAGGATCACCTTGCAAGGCTGAGACCTTATTTTACCAAACCTTTGAACAGGAGTGGGAAGGGGGAAAGGCATACAGAAACTTCCTTCCCAATTCAGAATCAGGCGTCCAGAGGACTGAGCCCAGGACTGGAGGTCTGCAACAAAAGAGAAGGAGTTGGTGATTGTCTGTGGCTGCAAAGAGATCTATCTCTGCAATGTCCCACCTTGAAAAAAATCACTTTCAACACCTGAGGTCCAGGGACCATTCGTGATGCCCCCTGAGAAATCCTGCTCAGTGCATCTGCTAGCACACTGTCCTTGCCTGGAAGGTGAACTGCTACAGAGAGGTTTTCAGTGAATAAGCCAGGGACCACAACTTCATGGCTTCTGTGCACAGGGCGTGGACGAGTGCCTCCTGCTTGTTGATGTACCACATGGTGGTGGTGTTGTCTGCTCTGACTTGAACCACCTTGTTCTCTACTGACTCGAGAGCGCTTTTAGGGCGAGAAAAACTGCCCTGAGCTCTAGAGGACTGATGTGGAGAAGGGACTCTTGGGGACCACAGCCCCTGGGCAGTAAGGGAACCCAGGTGGGCTCCTCAGCCCAGGAGAGAAGCATCCATGGTAAGGACCACTGAACAAGGCTGAGCAACAAAGGGAACACCTTGTCTTAAATTGTCCTGATCCTGCCACCACTGGAGGCTTGGATCAAGGTCAGAGTCACTGGGATCAGTTTGGTAAGGGATCCTTCTTCTGAGACCAGAAAGCTCTCAGGTGGAATTGAATATCCCTCATCTGGAGTCTGGCCCCTTGGATCACTACTGTTGAAGCTGCCATGTGGCCTAAGAGCTGGAGGAAATGCCTTGCTGGTCGAGATAACCCGAAGGCTGAAGGAAGAAGCTAGTTCCATAAGAACCCTTGCCCTTTCTAGGAAAGAAAGGCCCTTGCTCTGAGTGTGTCCAGTTCTGCCCCTATAAAGGTAAAGCTGGACTGGTTCGAGAACAGACTTGGGAAGGTTGAGAAGAAATCCTAGAGAAATGAGCACTTGTTGGATCACTTGTAGGTGAGACTTGACTTGGTTTGGAGACTGACCCACTATTAGCCAATCATCCAGATAATGAAAAATGGAAATCTTTTGTCTTCTTAGAAAGACAACTACTACTGCCAGGCACTTTGTGAAAACCCTTGGGGCTGAGGTTAGGCTGAAGGGCATTGCTCTGAACTGATAGTGGCCTAAGGGCAACTCAAACCTGAGGTATTTTCTGTGGGAGCACCTGATGAGAATGTGAAATTAGGCATCTTTGAGGGTCCAGGAGGCTAGCCAGTCCCTAGCCTTAGAGAGGAAGGATTATTCCCAGAGTTATCATCTTGAACTTTGGTTTTAAAAGATGTTTGTTTAGATATCTTAGGTCTAGGATGGGTCTCCACTTCCCTGTCTTTTGGGGGTCAGGAAGTACCTGGAGTACAGTCCTTTGCCACAGTGTAGGGTAGGTACTCTCTATAGCTTTTAAAGCTAGGAGAAGAAACCTCTGCCTCTAGGGCAAGGGTTTCCAAGAGATTTGTAGGTGGAAAAGATCTGACTCTCATCTTTGGAAATTTTTGAAGCTGAGAACCAGTCCCTGGCTTACTTCCAGGACCCACTTGTCTGATGTAACAGACATCCAGTCCTGGACAAAGTAAGCCAGCCTGCCCCTACTGGAATAGGAGAGTTGACCGGGCAGGCCCATCAGGGTGTCTGCTTGGCAGGGGCTTTAGGCTGAGGAGTGGATGCAGCCCTGCTCATCCCCTTCTGCCTCTCCCTCTGAAGAACCCTCTGCAAAAGGAAGAAGAGGCCTGTGCTTGGTAAAAGGCCTTTGAAAGGCCTGCCCCTGCCCTAGCCTGCAGCCTTTGAGGTTGCCTGCCTTTCCTTGGCCTGAGCACTCCTGTAAGTGGTCCTGTCTAGTCCATTTTCTTCATGTAATTCTCTGTCTGCTCCCAAACAGAGAATTACCCACTACAGGAAAACCCATGGTCTTAGCCTGGGTATCCTGCGAGAGGCTAGTACATCTGAGCCAAGCCATCCTCCGAAGAGTCACAGATGCAGCCATGACTCTTGATGACACGTCATTAGAGTCACAACAGCATGAAACTGAACTTTAGATGCCTCAGTCCCATCTGCAGCCACCGCCTCCAGCTCCTTGGCTAGCTGGGGAGGCCTGTTTAGCCAGTGCCAGTACAGTGTCCCACCTGGACTTCTGGTACCTGGCTGTATAGGCATGTAATTCGCCTGCCTGAATCCCAAAGAAGATGCCATGTACTGCTTCTTTGCCATGGCATCAATCTTCCTGGAGTCCTTGTCAGGGGGTGTGAAGCCAAGGAATGAATATTTGCCTTTGTCACAGGCAGCAGCCTGCACTACCCCAACATGGCTGCCTTGCTGATACATCATCTCTACATAATCAGGCTCCTCTTGATCTTCCACAGCCTCCTCCAAAGGAAGCTGGAGGTTTCAACCACCTTTCTGTAAAACATAAAGTGAGAAGGGACTAAGAAAGCCTAGGAGAATCACCTGAAGGTCTGTCTGGGGATATGTCCGGTTCCACAGGCACATCAGACTCTCACTTACATCATCATACTCAAATTCCTTCCTCTTAAATTCCGGTTCATAAAATCTTCAAGGGCATAATCTTGAACCAGTGGAACCAACGAACCGAACCCATGCCAGAAGGAGCCGGATCAGTGGGAACAGATAAGCGATTCCACAATCTGAATCGCTCTGGCTATCTCTTCGGCGGTCGGAACATGAACTTCTGGATCCGAACGGTCGATTTATCTTCTCGTTTTCTTTTTGCCGAACCGATCCCTCGGAATCGGCTCTCCTTTTGCCAAGTATCGCCCCAGTCAGAGGGCACTCCTTCTGGTCCGGTCGAGAAACCCGAACCAGGCTGTCATCGGGTCAGCGAACTTCGGCCTCCTTTTCCCTCAGTTTACCTAATCTCTTCTCAAGGGTAGATTTGGGAAAGTTTTTACATATTGGCAGTCTGAATCGAGGTGGTGTAGGGATCGGCCTTAACAAGACCTCCCACACTCACTGCAGTGTTGAAACCAGTGGGCCCATTTTTTCTTGGGTTTTCTCAGACATGGCCAACCTAACCAAACTTACCCTTTTTCCGGCAACCATGGGCAAGACTCCATATCGGTTCCCTAACCGTGTCACGGGTATTGGAAAAAAGCGGTTCAAAACACGTTTTTAGAACCGATAAGAACGACAATCGCACACTACGTAAACACACAAATTTCACTAACAAATGGCGGTTCAGCCGAACCAAGCCACACTTTTACAAGTTCCACACAGAAAAACAGAACAGTTCCCATCTAGTACTCATGGCACCACAGACAGAGACTGAACCGACTATGCGGATAGTTTTGGTTTAAAAACGGCGAAAACTAAACTTTAACAGACTTTGAACCAAGTTGAAGGAGAAATCCCGGAGCGACCGTTCAGTGAGGCGGAGTAAAGAATCGCGGTTTAGGTTTGAATCACTCCAGACAGAGACTTCAACTAAGCTCGAGCTCAGCATTCTATGCCCTGCATAGAAAGTTAACTATTTGTTCTCTGGGGCAGTTCAAAGGTTGGGAATCACTGCAATTGTCAGAATACAGCAAGACTTCATGTTGTTTGAAAACCTTATTTAAAGTAACTCAGAACCGAGATTCCTTTAAAAACTACCGCTAGCAGTTCCTGGAACCGAGCACTATTCAGTTCCTGTAGAAAAGGAACCGAGACAATTACTAAATTTAGACAAAACTAAACGGTTCAAGGAACCGACCGCTAAATATCTCTAAATAATAATAAATTGAGATAAAACTTTTAAAATAGATGCAGAACCCTCGGTTCCAAGGAACCGTGAGGAACCATGAATATAAATAAAAACTACTAAAACACTAATTTACTATACTAAACAATGTTTCTAAGGCAGCAATTTAAAATTAAACTGAAAATGAGTACTTATCTACAGATAAACTTTAGTCAGAGACAGTTCAAGGAGAGCTCTCGGGACGTCCTTACTAGGCAGGCGGAGTAAAGAATCTGAAGCACTCAGAGTGCAGCAGTTGCTAGGGCAGCAGTTTGAAAGTGGCATGAGCCAACTGAGAGTTTCATAATTTGCATAAAATTGCATCTCTCTGGGCAATTCAACACAGGAAGCTGACTGCATTAAGTTTAATCATAATGAGTGATTCCTGGGGTTAGAATAAAGCTGCTTGCAACTGTTCGTTTAAAACAGTAGGCATCAGTGACAGTTTAAATGGTTGCATCTTATTTTTCTTTGTGAAGCACATAACAGTAGCGATTCTGTTCACTGATACTGCAGGCCGCCCATACACAGCAACTGTGTGTATATTGTGGATTAATCAATGGCCATGAAGGACTCAACCAATGGAGCTGACTTTTTACTAACTTTCAGCAACACGTGTAGTGTCAGGTCGCATTATTTCACTTATAGGTTGTTGGACGCACTGGAACCGTCTGGAACTGGAGCTGGTATAGGACTAAACACTGGAGGGCTCAAGCGGTCTTGGGACAACCACAAAGTTTTTAGTGTAAGGTTTGGGGTAGGTTATGATGTTGATCAGCAAGCAGTTACGTGGGAAGGTGCATACTTGATGGACCAAGTAGGTCCTTTTAACACAGCAGATATGTATGAATCTTTCAAGCTACTACATGTTTATATGTTACCTGGCACTATACATGCCTTTGTAGCACTTGTAGTGATCAGTTCACCATGCATACATTGTGGAATAACTCCCCATGGCCCTCATGTATGTCTTGCACATAACTTCGTCCACTTCTGAACCACCAAATCTTTGCTGCTGCCCTTTGTGGAGATGCATGACCAGTACAGATTGTTGATGATCAATTTTGCCATGCCATGAGGGAGTCATAGTCCTTGGCTTTGAAAGCCGACTGAGTTACCTTCTTGAGCCCTACAAAATATTATTATTCGTTATGTAAGTAAACAGTTATACAACTGTACCATGTATCACACTTGCAACACCACATGTAGTACTAATGCCTGGCATATACCTTTTGAAATATGCCAAATATCAAATTGATGTTCTGTGTTTGGCAGACTTTCTCGAATCCACTTGCTGATAGAAGGCTATTGATCGGTGACAATGTGTGACAGACAGATCCCATTCTCCTCAAGGTAACTGACTGCTCTTTTAAGTCCTTGAGCTCCATATGGTATGAGCCGTTAACCTCATTACTCTGAAATAATATCTGATAGAACCGCATTAAGTATTGTTTGAAGCGTATAAAACTCACACAGGACAGTTCACCAATACCAGTATTATCAAATGACATGATGTCACTGTGGAAAAAATTACTCAACACATACGCAGAATTAATGTGCATTTGTGCCGAAACTAGTAAACCCATATGTTGGTCTGTGATGAACTGTTGTCTCTGTGTGTGATTTAGTGCACCACAGTGTCAAGTATGTTTTCTGTGTTGTGAGTCTAGAAATGGAACACCTGGAGGTACCTCAGGCTGCGCACAGCAAGAGCATGTTGCGCTGTAATATAAGGGTTGCAGCACTGCTCTTTCTGCATCTGTAAGTTACTCTGAACAGTACAGAAAATGTTCAAGGTCATGATGGTTGTCATGTGGACTCAGCATAACCAGACAATAAATTTCTTTGAAAGGTACATCATTATGTACCTTGATACAAACACACTGAAGCGTAACATCTGAAGATGATTATTTTTAGATTTCTGCAATGCGAATAACAGTGATATGGCTAAACAGCATTGATGCACCTGTTGCCAGAAGCACAGCACATGAAACAAATGCTGTTTTGGTTTTCTCAGTGAGTCATCTGTCACAGAACAATACACGCGACACCGTAAGCATAACCCTTGTGTGACGGGGATGGAAATAATAGTGACAGTGATCAACACATGAAGATACAGAGCATTTATGTCAATTTCTTCTATCAGAAGAGGGGCTGCATGCTCTCCACCGAACCATAAACCACAGTGACAATGGAGTCATATTTTTGGCACACAGCTATTGGACCAGTATGCAGCGCACTGTTTGTGAAGCCATGCGCCATTGTAACAACTACGCTTACATGTCATATGACAGGGTTGATGAGCAACTGCCCTTTAACTGGTAAATTTTGTATCTGCACAAGTTTAACAGTCAACACCTTCTACGTGACAGATCAACCAGCGCATAGCTCCCATACTTGGCTGAGTGTCCGCACTGTCTGCACGTCCATAACCTCCCACAACAATTTCATCACTGGTGAGTTAAATTTCAGCAAAAGCTGGTCTTGATGCCAGTTCAAACGTTTTGAACAGCAGGAAAAGGTACACCTGCTGGTGTTTGCAGAAAGTATTTTCATACAAGCCTGCACAAGTTCAGCTGATGAAAAGTCGTACTGCCTTCCTAGGAGAGCTCCAGAAATAAATAATTACTCCCCATAATAAAGTTGTTTCTTCTAATGAGTCTTGCAGTATTCTGACAATATGCAGTTAGCCCCACCACTTGAACTGACCGGAGAGGAAAGAGTTAACTCTATACAGCAGCATAGAACGTTGAGCTCGAGCTTGGTTTTCAAACCTCTGTCTCTGGTACTTACCAATGTAACCATCAGATTCTTATGAGCAAACTAACTAACTAGTAGTAAATATGGAAACTGTTAGATATATATATAGCCAAAGGGCAACAATTTGGGTCTAAAAGACTCAAGTCGAGAACCCAAGAAAAAGGTAGTGACAATGTTTGATATATAAAGTATAACAACAGAAACAAAAAGAACCAGCCACCCTTAAGGAAGGGTACAAAGTACACCCTGATGTGCAACACTGTACCTGCCAGCCCACTTCCCAAAACTAGGTTCTGAGAGGAGGCAGGGAAGGAGGTCAGAATACAGCAAGACTCCATTAGAAGAAATACAGGTTACTCACCTGTAACAGGAGTTCTAGGAATGGTATCCGTTGTTCATCCACACTGTCTGGCAGGTTCTTTGCCACTTTAAATCTTGCCAGAAGGTCTTCAAGCTGTCCTCCACCCACCAGGGTGGTAAAACTCAACTCCGCCCACGATGCAGATCTAGCAGCTGGAAATGAGTTGTCTTGTCGGCCGGGAGGCCAGGTGGGTCATGTGGATGAACAACATATACCATTCCTACAACTCCTGTTACAGGTGAGTAACCTGTATTTCTAGGAACATGGATATGTTGTTCATCCACACTGTCTGGCAGACTCCTAGCAGTTCTCAGGAGGAGGGAGGCAAGGCGCACACCCCCTACTTAGGAATAATGACTGGAGAACCGAGGCCCCAAAACCATCCTGGCATGACTCAAGGTCGATGTGGTAGTGGGTAATGAAGGTGTGTGCTGACTTCCAGGTAGCAGCCTGCAGATTTCCTGGATAGGATGTCCTGGAAGCAGCCACCGATGCAGCGGTATGGCGGATGAGAATGAGCTCTTATCCTCTGGAAGGCTCCATGCCACTTCAACCTATAGCAGAGATCTATGCAGGAGGTGACCCACCTGCCTATCGTCCTTGGCTGCAGGTCTGCCAGGTGTGACTTCAGCGTGGGTGACAAACAGCTGGCGAACCTCTCCCAGAACTTCAAGCCGTCAGCTCCTTGTAATAGCGAGCGCTCTTCTAGGGTCCAAAGTCTGAAGCCTATATTAAGCCCGCGAGGTGTGATTGGGGTAGAACACCGGCAGAGTCAATAACTGGTTAAGGTGAAACTCCGACACCACCTTGGAAAGAATTTCAGGTGGGCGCCAGGACAACTGCTGTCCCTGTGGAAGACCAGAAAAGGAGACTGATGGAGCGCCTGGGCTCTCCCATCCTTATGGCTGATGTGATATAGCCACCAAGCGGTCTTCCACAACAGGTGAGAGGCGTCACATCTGTGCATCGGTTCGAATAGCTTGCCCATGAGCTTAGCCAATACCAGCCAGTAGATCCCAGGTGGAGGTTCTCGCACCCGGAGGATAAGTCGAGGCCTCTGAAAAAGCGCCCGACCACCTTCTCCTGCGCCACTGGACTGCTTCGGCCCGCGCCCGGTAAGCAGAGATAGCTGCCAGGTGCACCTTAAGGGTCATCGACTGAAGCCCTTGCTGAGAAAGGGACCACAGGTGGTCCAGAGTTCTTGTCAAGGAACAGGAGGAAGGGTCCAGGCCCTTGCCCTGACACCAAATGGAGAATCTCTTCCATTTAAAAGGCGTAACATTTTCTGGTCGACTCCTTACGGAGACGCCTCAACAACGTTGAGGACCTCATCGGAAGAGACCCAAGGCTTGGAACTCCTGGCAGCTCCAGGAACCAGGCCATCAGGTGCAGGGATTGAAGTTCGGATGGAATACCTTCCCGATTGACTGAGATCAGGTCGGGCCGGGCTGGAAGCGCCTCTGGAGCCTGGAGCTGAGACTGAGGAGATCTGGATACCAGAACTGGGGCCAGTCTGGCTACCAGAATCACCTGAGCATTGTCCCTCCTCACCTTGAGGAGCACCTTGTGGATCAAGGAAATGGGGAAGCGTGAAGAGGCCCTGGGTCCACGGCCTCGAGAAGGCATCCCCTGCAGCGAGCCCTGCTGAGGGGTCGGGCATGAAACAGTCTCAACCGCATCCTCCCTGGAGGCAAACAGGTCCACCTGAGGCATGCCCTGTGGGAGAACAGATCTTGTACTACCTCCAGCAGGAGAGACCACTCGTGGGCGCAGCCTCTATCTGGCTTACAGCATTGGCCAGAATGTTGGAGGCTCCTGCCACATGGATGGCAAGGAGATCCGCCTCGAGGCTGTGCACGAGGGACCAAATCGGAGAGCTTCCCTGCACAGAGGCATGGGCGCGTCCCGCCTGGCGGTTCAGGTAGTACATGGTCGTGGTATTGTCCATCTGGACCTGGACCACTTGACCCGCACAACCGGACAAAGGCGGTGAGGGCTGGGCAGACAGCTCGGACGGCTCCAGCAGGTTGATGTGGCATCAGGACTCCTGAGGGGACCAGAGGCCGTGCGCTCTGTGCTCCCCAGATGGGCACCCCAACCCATCAGAGGAGGCATCGGTCGATAGAGACCGTTGGCTCGGGCGGACGCTATCGGTGACCAACCCCTCAGCAGAGGGTGCTCGAAAAACCAGACAAAGGCTGGTAGGGACCGCATACTTCCTGGCCATCCTGGCCGAGGCGACGAGACAGGAAGCCGGCCGCTGCCAAAGCTCCAAGCTGGGCCAACAATGGCTTCAGCCACTGGAAAGACCTCCGTGGGAGAACTCTTCGGTCCAGTATCTCCGTGAGTGGATACTGGGCCTGCTTGGATATGGGCTTGAGCTGCATCCCAGTGGACTCCGAGATGAGCTGAAGCAGACCCATGAATGACGATGGGCTCTTGTCCATCGACTGCCCCGAAGGACTCCAGGTCAAGGGGCCTGGAAAACAGGGAGAGTGGTCGTCAGACTCCGAGAGGTCTGTGAAGAGCTGCCTGGGGCCTGAGCCACCGTCCACCTGCGAGGGGCGGTCGGGAGTGAGGTGACCGACAACTGGTGGGGCAGACCATGACCCGACCGAGTCCTTGGTCGCGCCCCGATTTTGGTTGTAGGCGGAGGTTCCAACACAATCGGTTGGGCAGCTGGTTTGACCGAACAACCAGCCCAGGCTTGGGCACCTCGACTACAGCGAGGAGTTGTTCCGGCCTTTCGGTGACAGCCACTTAATGACGGGGCGACAGCGTCGCTTGTTCCTGGACAAAGGAGCTGCTGCCACAGTAAGTCCTCGCAGCATCGATGCAATTTGCGCTGAAGCCTCTCCTCTCCTCTCCTCTTCTGAGGAGGAAGACAAGGACAAGCGGCGCCGATTACCTCGGTGCGAGACCGAGACCGCCAATAGTCGGCGGGATCGGCTGGACTGAGACAAGGTCCGAGACTGAGATCCTCGGTGTTTCGAGGGCAGGTCAGGGAGGAGCAGGGGACACCCGCTCCTCCCTCGGCTCGGGAACCTTGACGGGGACTCTGGCACAGGAGGCGCAGGCAAGTCCTCGGTTTCCGCTGGGGAACCGGTGATGAAGGGCTGTTGGCTTCACCAGTCAACAGCCCGTCTGGCCGGGTCGAGAAAAATCTCGGCCCGGCGTCGTGGTGTCTTGGCCAGCTGACCTGGCCGGGGACACCGTGAAGCCGAGCAGCCTCAGCCAAAACTCGACCCGAGTCAGTGTCGACTGTCCGGGGAAAGGACCTCCCGCTCCCACGAGCGTCGACAGTGGGATTTCCCTTTGAGTCCTTCTTTCTTGACCGAGAAGAGTGTCCTAATTGCCCCTCTCCCTTCGTGGAAGGGATTGGCAAAGCTCCTTAAAAGAAGCTGTGTAGGAGGATCCCAGAAGCGGGATAAATGCAGCGACTGAGGAGGATGAGGATGCAGCCTGAACCGCCTCCTCCTTGAGGCGATTATCTGCTCGAGTTGCTCAGCCGAGCCAGCCGCTGGACTCCTGCCAACGGCCTCCTGAGACTTCACGCGGTATAATGCTTCGGAGTTCCCAAGTTGTAACCAGGCAGCGCGGTCTTCACGGAGCGTTGGCAAGAAAGATCTACACAGCTCGTGAGGCCTGCGGGTGCGTGGTCAAGGCCGAGGCAGTAGGCGCGCGTGGAGTGCGGGTCCGTCCTGGACATCTTCTGCCCACATGGGCACCGCGAAAACTGGGAGTCATTTGTCTCTCGCAGCCGCGAGGGAAGAATTTGACCAAAGTCTTGAGATTTTAAAACTACTTTGGCCGAATCGAAGAATTAGGATCCAGTCTATACGAGGCGTTAAGGAGGGAACCTGAGCTTCCAAGCGTAAGGAAGATCTGGCATCATGGGGCGGGCGAGGTTTTACCATCCGGGTGGGTGGGAGGAGCCAGCTGAAGACCTTCCGGCAAGATTTAAAGTGGCAAGGAACCTGCCAGGCGGTGTGGATGAACAACATATCCATGTCCCTAGAATTCACTAATCCACCTGGCAGAGTAATAGCTACCAGGAACACAGTTTTCCAGGTCAAGTACTTGAGCTCAGCGAAGCCAGAGGTTCGAAGGGTGGCTGCATAAGCTGGGCAATGCAGACATTAAGATCCCAAGCTAGAGTAGGCTCTCGAAAGGGAGGGTTAATATGAACCATACCTTTGAGAAACTTACTGAAAACAGGATGAAATGCCAGGAAGAACCCTTCCCTGCTGAAAAGCATGCAGAAACAGCTGCTAGGTGAACCTTCAGAGTTGCAGGCCTAAGGCCTAGACCATTAAGATGAACCAGATAATCTAAGGCTGTGGCAATGTCTGCAGAATCAGGCACAATGCCCTTCTGAGAACACCAAATGCTGAACCTTTTCCATTTGGAATTATAAGTTTTCTAGTGGAATGTTTCCTGGAGACCTTCACAATATCCAGAACTCCCTGGGAAAGGTGCAGGTCTGCATATTCTAACTCTTCAAGAGCCAGGCCCTGAGGTTGAGAGACTGGAGATTGGGGTACCAGACCCTCATATGGAAGGAGAATAGGAGATTGTATCTCTTGGGAAGAGACAGGGGACATGACACTGCCAGAGACAGCAGCAGGATACCAAGGCTGTCTGGCCCAATCTGGAGCCACTAGTATCACTGTGCAGGGCTGAGATCTGATTTTGATCAGGACTCTGAACAACACAGGGAAGGGAAAGAGAGCATAGAAACCTGCCCTTCCAATCCAGAATAGCGGCATCCAGAGGCACAGTCCCTCAGACTGGAGGTCTGCAACAAAACAGAGGAAGTTGGTGATTGTCCGGGGCTGCAAAGAGATCTATCTTTGGAGTGCCCACCTGGAGAAGATGACCTGTAGAATGTGAGGTCCAGGGTAATTTGTGATATACCTGGGAGATTCTGCTCAGAGCATCTGCTAGTACATTGTCCTTTCCTGGAAGGTGAACTGCTATGAGGAAGTCTGAAAAGAATAGGCTAGAGACCACAGTTTCATGGCTTCTGTGCACCACGCATGGACTGAGTCCCCTAGCTTGTTGATGTACCACATTGTGGTGGTGTTGTCTGTTCTGATTTGGACCACCTTGCCCTGACTGACTCCAAGAAGACTTGAAGGCCAGGAAAACTGCCCTGAGTTCAGGAGATTGATATGAGGAGAGACTCTTGTGGAGACCAGACCCCTTGAGCCGTAAGTGCTCCCAAATGGGCTCCCAACCTCGGAGAAGCATCTGAGTTAGGACTACTGAGGAGACTTAACAGAAATGGAACTCCTTGTTTGAGGTTGTCCTGGTCCAGCCACCACTGGAGAGCTTGAAGCAGGTCTGAGTCACTGGAATCAATTTGGTGAGAGAGTCTCTTTTCTGACACAAAGGACCTTAGGTGGAACTGAATGTCCCTCATCTGAAATCTGGCTCCTTGCACCACTGACATGGAAGCTGCCATGTGACCCAGGAGTTGGAGAAACTGTCTTGCTGGACAAGAGACCAGAGGTCGAAAAGAGGAAGCAAGATCTGTTAAGGCCTTTACCTTGCCAGGAGTAGGAAAGTCTTTGCTTGCATAGTACCCAGTTCTGTTCCTATGAAAGTAAGAGTTGTACTGGTTCGAGGACAGACTTTGGGAGATGAAGAAGAAACCCGAGAGAACTGAGCAAGTCTTGAGTGGTTTGTAGAGCTGACTTGACCTGGTCTGATGACTGACAATTAGCCAGTCGTCCAGATATGGGAAAATGGAAATACCTTGTCTTCTGAGGTAAGCAACCTACTGCAAGGCCTTTGTGAACACCCTTGGAGCTGATGTTGGGCAGAATGGCATGGTTCTGAACTGGTACTGGACGAGCAACTCGAACCTGAGGTACTTTCTGTGAGAGCACCTGACAGGAATATGGAAGTAGGCATCGTTGAGGTCCGGGATCCGAGCCAATCCCTGGCCTTAGACAGGAAGAATTATTCCCAGAGTCACCATTTTAAATTTGGGTTTTGAGATGTGTTTGTTCAAATGACCTAGTGTCGATCTAGTACACTTCACAGTCAACAAAGCTAAATAAAATAATAAATACCTTAGACCTAGGCAGTGCCACTCCCCTGTCTTTTGGGGTGAGGAAGTACCTGGGTACAGGCCTCTGTCCCTGTGCTGAGTAGGAACCTTCTCTACAGCTCTGAGGCCAGAAGAGAAACCTCTGCCTCTAGGGCAAGGGTCTCTGAGATGGATGCAGGTGAAAAGACCTGGCCCTCATTTTGGAATCTTTCTGAAGCTGAGGGCCAGTCCACAGCTTACTACTTCAGGACCCACTTGTCTGAGGTAACAGACTTCCAGGCCTAGAAGTAGAGCCAGCCTGCCTCCTACTGGGATTGGGGAGTCGACCGGGCTGACACATCAGGGTGTCTGCTTGGCAGGAGCCTTAGACTGGGAGGAGGATGCAGCTCTGCTCATCCCCTCCTGCCTCTCCTCGAAAGAACCCCTCTGTGGGAAGGAGAGGAGGCCTGGGCTTGGTAAAAGGCCTGTAAAGGCCTGCCCCTAACACTACACTGCTGCTTTTGTGGGTGGCTTGCTTTCCTTGGCCTGTGCACTCCTGTAAGTGGTCCTGCATTCATCCATTTTTCATATAAGCCTCTGTCTGCTCCCCAAACAGAGAGTTACCCCCACAGGAAAATTCATAGCCTTGGCCTGGGTATCCTGTGAAAGCTAGTACATCTGAGTCAAGCATGTCTTCTGAGAGACACAGATGTAGCCATGACTCTCGATGCCACATCATTGGAGTCCACAGCAGCAGCATGAAATTGCACTTTGGATGCCTCAGTTTCATCAGCAGCCACCTCCTCCAGCTGTTTGGCTAGCTGGGAGGCCTGTTTAGCCAGTTAGAGAATAGTATCCCACCTGGACTTCTGGTACCTGGCTCGTAAGCCATACAGTTTGCCTGCCTGGGTCTCAAAGATGATGCCAAATATTGTTTCTTGGCCATGGCATCAACTTTCCTAGGGTCCTTGTCTGGGGGTGTGAAGCCAAAGAAATGTTAGCCCTGTCACAGGCTGCAGCCTGCACTACCCCAACATGGCTGCAATGAGTGTATAAGAACTCTGTACCTGAGCCTGATAACATATACCTCTTGTCCATTCTTTTATCCACAGGAGGTAAGGAGTTAGGTGTTTGTAAAATGTTTTGTGTCTGTTTCCCCAAGGACTTGTGAAGAGGGACAGACAATTTCTTGGACTCTGGGATGTCCATCATTTCTACAAAATTAGGCTCTTCCTCTTCCTCAGCAGCTTCAACCGTAGGGAGCTGGAGGGTTTCAGCCACCTTCTTGTAAAACAAGAAGTGTGAAGGGACTCAGAAAGCCTGGGAGGGAGACATTGAGGGCCTGTCTGGGCAGTCTGGTTCAACAGGCACATCCAGACCCTCAAAAGTCGTCACCTTCGTCCTCATCATCGGATAGTCTTTGTCTCCACCCACTCCTCATAGAAAGCATCAGGATCATAATCCGAAGCAGACGGATCCGACCAACCGACTGCCTAACCAGCGGTACCAGTTCGACGGAACGGGTGAGCATTGAACAATGCTAATCACTTTGGCAATCTCGTCTGTGGTTGGAGTATGTGATACTGGATCCGAACTGGCAGACACGCTTCTCTTTGACAGAACTGGCCCTCAGAGTCGGATCTCTTTTTTCCGAGCGGTATCGCCTAGGTCAGTAGGCACCTCCTCAGGTTCGTCTGTAACCAACCAGGCTGGCCATCTGGATCTACGGACTTCTGGACTCCTTTCCTTCACCTACTCAACCTTTTTCTAGAGTGGCTTTAGGAAGTTTACAAATCTGGCAGTCTGATTTGAGGTGGTCAAACCCCAGACAATAAATCGGATGAGGTGGTGGTTGGCCTTGGCAGAGCCTCCCCACACTCAGTACAGTGTTGAAACCCAGTGGGACCATTTTTTTCCTTGGGTTTGTCAGACATGGCCAACATAACCAATTACCCTTAAAAGCTTTCAAGCCAGGTAATAATCAACTGATCGGTTACAAACTGTGTCACGGGTTCTGAAAAGAACCAGAAAAGTCTGGTTCTTTTCAAACCGATCAACACGGAACACCACACTAATCCCAGAAGACACAAAAACAATCAGAAAAGGTTGGTTCCTAACGGACAGGCCGATGAGGAACGAAGCAAAAAACAATTTCCACAAATTAATAATAAAACAAGTCACCACCAATCTACCACACTACCTGTACCGTAGACAGAGGTTAGGAATCTGAAAGAAAAAATTACTCACCTTAGTAATGTTGTTTTCTTCTAATGCAGTCTTGCTGTATTCTGACTATTACAATGATATCCAACCTTTGAACTGCCCGGAAAGGAAAGAGTTAACTTTCAAGCAAGGCATGGGCGCTGAGCTCAAGCTCAGTTGAGACTCTGTCTGTTGTTTGAACCCAAACCGCCAGATCTTTATGAGCTATACCTCACTGGGCGTCCTATCTGGAAACTGTAAACTCATACTAGCCAACTAGCAAATAAATTTAATAAAAGATTTTTGGTTCCATGGCAAAGACTCAAGTCAGGAACCCCCCAAAAAAAACCACAACACACACCCACAAATAAGAGGGTGAGAAAAGGGGGCACCTCTAGGGTGCCAACACTGTTCCTGCCCACCCACATCCCAAAACCCAGGTTCTGAGAGGGAGGAGGTCAGAATACAGCAAGACTCCATTAGAAGAACAACATTACTAAGGTGAGTAATTTTTCTTCAAACAACATAAGTCTTGCTGTATTCTGACTATTGAACCACCAAGCAGCAGTACCTCCATAGAGGAGGGACAGAACCTACTTTGGGAACAGGCTCTGAAGCACTGCTGTGCTAAACCGAGCATCACTCCTAGCCTGGATATCCAGAGAGTAATGCTTGGTGAAAGTATGTACTGTTTTCCAGGTGGCTGCTTGACAAATCTCTAAGATAGAATATCCCTGGCAGCAGCCAGGAAGCAGCTTACCTCTAGTAGAGTGAGCCCTCAGGCCTGAGGGTGGGATTCTACCTAGTTTTACATAGCAGAATTGTATACAAGAGACAATCCACCTGGCAATAGATCTCTTAGTGGCAGGTTTTTCTTACCAACCTCACCATAAGTGAGGAACAATTGGAGGAGTCAAACCTGAGACCCTTGGTGCGCTCTATGTGGTAGCTAAGGCCCTTTTCACATCCAGGCTGTGTAGCCTCCTCCCCAGAGGAGGAATGGTCAGTGAAGAAACAGGAAGCGACATAGACTGATTAAGGTGGAAATCTGAAACCACCTTAGCAAGCAAAACTTCTATTAGTCCTGAGCACCACATTATCCCTATGGAAAGAGATAAAATCAGGCTCCACTGACAGGGCCTGTAACTCATATACGTCTGGCAGAAGAAATGGCTACCAAAGACACAGTTTTCCAAGTCAAGTACTTAAGCTCTGCTGAGGACAAAGGCTCAAAAGGTTGCATAAGCTGAGCAATGCAAACATTAAGGTCCCAAGCAGGGGCAGAGTCCCTGAAGGAGGATTGGTATGCAGCAATCCTTGAGGAATTTACAGAATACAGGATGAGCTGAAAGGGAAGAGGGCTTGCCTGCTGACAAGAAGGCAGAGACAGCTGCCAGATGTACTCTAAGTGTAGCTGGTCTGAGTCCCAAGCTATTAAGATGAACCATATAGTCCAGAACTGTAGGCAACCCAGCAGACTCTGGAGAAATATGCTTACCAGAGCACCAAATAGTAAACCTTTTCCATTTGGAGTTGTAAGTCTTTCTGGTGGAAGGCTTTCGAGAAGCCTTTAGAATATCCAGAACACCTCGAGAGATGCAAATCAGCAAATCTAACTCTTCAAGAGCCAGGCCTTGAGATTGAGAGATTTGAGATTCGGATACCAAACCCTCCTGAGAACATGTTACCAGGTTGTAATTCCTGGGAAGAGACAGGGAAGATGGACTGCTAAGGACAGCAAGAGAGGTACCAGGGCTGTCTGGCCCAGTCTGGAGCAATCAGAATCACTTTGCAGGGTTGAGACCTGATTTTGACTAGTACCTTGAACAGGAGAGGAAGGGGGAAAAGCATGCAGGAATTTCCCTTCCCAATTGAGAACTAGAGCATCCAGGGGACTGAGCCAACACTGGGGGTCTACAGCAAAAAGAGGAAGTTGGTGATTGTCTGGGGCTGCAAAAGATCTATCTGTGGAGTGCCCCATCTGGAGAAGATCACCTTCAAAATTAGGGAATCCAGGGACCATTACGTGATGGCCCTGAGATATCCTGCTGAGAGCATCTGCCAGGACATTGTCCTTCCTGGGAGGTGCACTGCTATCAGAGAGGTATTCAGGAATAGGCCAGAGACCACAACTTCATTGCTTCTGTGCATAAGGCCGTGAGACCGAGTGCTCCTTGCTTGTTGATGCACCACATTGTGGTGGTATTGTCTGTCCTGATCTGAACTAGTTTATTCTGAACAGACTTGGAAAAACTTGAAGTGCTAGAAACACTGCTCTGAGTTCTAAGAGATTGATGTGAAGCAGAGATTCTTGAGGTGACCACAACCCTTGGGTGGTCAGATCCCCAAGTGGGCTCCCCAGCACAAGAGGGAGGCATCTGTGGTAAGGATTAGAGAATGAGATTGGTGACAAAGAACTCCTTGCCTTAGGTTGTCCTGATCCTAACACCATTGCAAAGCCTGGACCAGGATTCAAGTCACTGGGATTAGCTTGGTCAGAGAATCCTTTCTCTGGGACCAGAAGGCTCTTAAGTGGAACTGAATGTCCCTCATCTGAAATCCTGCTCCTTGGACCACTGCGTAGAGGCAGCCATGTGGCCAGGAGCTTCAGAAAATGCCTTGCTGGTCGAGACACGGAAGGGTGAATGAAGAGGCCAGTGTCACAAGGGTCCTTGTCCTGTCCAGGGAAGGAAGGCTCTTGCCCTTATTGTATCCAGCTCCGCCCCATGAAGGTGAGGAGCTGCACTGGCTCTAGAACTGACTTTGAAAGATTTAGGAGGAATCCTGAGAAGTGAGCAGTTGCTGAGTTATCTGTAGCTGTGACTTGACTTGGTCTGGAGACTGACCCACTATGAGCCAGTTGTCCAGGTATGGAAAGATGGAGATCTTTTTCTCCTTAGAAAGCAACCACTACCATGAGGCATTTTGTGAACACCTTGGAGCTGATGTTAGGCCAAAGAGCATTGCTCTGAATTGATAGGGGCCTGAGGGCAACTCAGACCTGAGGTACTTTCTGTGGGAGCATCTGATGAGAATGTGGAAATAGGCATCCTTGAGGTCCAGGAGACTAGCCAGTCTCCTGGCCTTAGAAAGGTAGAATTATTCCCAGAGTCACCATTTTGAACTTTGGCTTTAAAGGTGCTTGTTTAAATATCTGAGATCCAGGATGGACGCCATTCTCCTGTCTTTTGGGGGTTAGAAGTACCTGGAGTACAATCCTTTTCCCTGTAGGGGTGGAACCCTTTCTTTGGCTCTGAGGCAAGAGGGAAGAGACCTCTGCCTCTAGAGGCAAGGGCCTCTGAAGGATTTGTAGGTGGAAAGGATCTGCTTTTCATCTTGGGAAATTGTTTGAAGCTGAGAACCAGTCCCTGGCTTACTACTTCCAGGACCCATTTGTCTGATGTTAAAGACATCCAGTCCTGGACAAAGTAAGCCAGCCTGCCCCCTACGGGTAGTGGAGAGTGGCCCGGCAAACCCATCAGGGTGTCTGTTTGGCAGGGGCTTTAGGCTGAGGGGTGGTAGCAGGCCTGCTTATACCCCGTCTGCCTCTCTGGAAGAACTCCCTCTGAGCAAAGGCAGAAGAGGAGGCCTGGGCTTGGTAGAAAGGCTTATGAAAAGGCCTGCCCCTGCCCCTGGAATGCTGCCTCTGAGGAGTGGCTTGCCTTTCTTTGGCCTGAGCACTCCTGTAGGTGGTCCTGTACTTGTCCATCTTCTTCATGTAATTCTCTGTCTGCTCCCAAACAGAGAATTACCAATGACAGGAAAATCCATGGCCTTAGCCTGGGTATCCTGTGATAGACTAGTACATCTGAGCCAAGCCATCCTCCAAAGGGCCACAGATGTAGCCATGACTCTAGATGAAACATCATTGGAGTCCACAGCAGCATGAAATTGCACCTTGGATGCCTCAATCCCACCCGCAGCCACCCACTCCAGCTCCTTGGCAAGCTGGTCAGGGGCCTGTTTAGCTACAGCCAGCACAGTGTCCCACCGGGACTTCTGGTATCTAGATGTGAGGCCATATAGTTAGCCTGCCTGAGTCCGAAAAGATGCTGCCATGTACTGTTTCTTTGCCATGGCATCAATCTTCCTGGAGTCCTTATCTGGGGGTGTGAAACCAAGGGAATATTTGCCTTATCACAGGCAGCAGCCTGCACTACCCCAACATGGCTGATCATTGGAAAGGAACTCTGTGTCTGAGCCTGAAAGAGTATACCTTTTGTCCATTCTTCTGTCCACAGGAGGTATGGAATTAGAAGTTTTAGAATTTTAAATGTCTGTTTCCCAAAAGATTTATGGAGGAATAGACAGTCTCCTGGACTCTGGGATGTCCATCATCTCAAAAAATCAGGCTCCTCCTGATCCTCTACTGCTTCTTCCATAGGAAGCTGGAGGTTTCAGCCACTTTCATGTAAAACATAAAGTGGAAGGGGACTCAGAAAACCTAGGAGGAGAAACATCTGAAGGTCTGTCGGGAGATGTCCGGGTCAGTAGGCACATCCAGACTTTCATAATCACCATCACTATCTTCATACTCTCCCTCCTCCTCCTCCAGTTCATAAAATTCTTCTAAAGTATAATCTGGAACCGGGGAACCGACCGAACCGAGCCCCTGACAGATGGTGCCAGTTCGCCAGAACCGAGTTAGCAACTGAACTATCCTTATCGCTTTGGCTATCTCATCAGCAGTCGGAGAAAGAACTTGTGGATCCGAACCGATGATTTATCCTTTCTTTCTTTAACGAACCAACTCCTCAGAATCGGTTCTCCTTTTGCCTGAAGAAGTTTAGCCCTGGTCAGAGGGCACTCCTTCTGGTTCGGTCGAACCGAACCGGCTGGCCATCGGGTCAGCGGACTTCTCAGCCTCCCTTTCCCTCAGTCTACCTACTCTCTTATCCAGGGTAGCTTTGGGAAAACTTTACAAATTTGGCAGTCTGAATTGAGGTGGTCAAACCCCAGACAATAAACACAGGTGGTGTGGGATCAGCCTTAGCAAAGGCTTCCCCACACACACTACATGTTGAAACCCAGTGGGCCCGGTTTTTTCTTGGGTTTCAGACATGGCCAATCCTAACCAAAACTTACATTTTTTCAGCAATCCGCCAGGCAAGACACTTCTATCAGTTCCTGACCGTGTTACGGGTCTTGGAAAAACTGTAATGAAATCTGTTTTTAGAACCGTCTGGACGGTTACTACACTTTAATAAAGACAGAAGTTTTTACACAAACCTGATCGGTTCAAACTGAACTAATCCAATGTTTACAAGTTCCACACAGAAACTAATATAGAAAAACCTATCTAGTACTCACGGTACCACAGACAGAGACTTAAACTGACAGGTTCAGAAGCAGAAATTCGGTTGAAACCGAGGCGAAAAAAGCGACACTTTGACTTTTTGAACCCGGCGAAGGAGAAATCTCGGGAGCGACTGTTCAGTGAGCGGAGTAAAGAATCTGACGGTTGAGTTTAAACAACAGCAGACAGAGGCTTCAACCGAGCTTAAGCTCAGCTGCTCCATGCCCTGCATGGAAAGTTAACTCTGTTCTCCGGCAGTTCAAAGTTTGGTGATCACTGCATATGTCAGAATACAGCAAGACTTCATGTTGTTTGAAGTGGTGATGCAACAAGGGTGTGGAGTGGCACCAAGCGTCAGCACATCTATGCCTTGAAGTAATTGCACGTCTGCGCTCCAGGTAGGGACAATAACAGAAAATACCCAGGCGGACCAGGGGAGAGGGAGGCTACAGGAGCCTAGCCCACATACCCAATGCTAGACCATCCCTCCACGGCTCTACCTAGCACAACGACCAGGAAAAACACTATAATTATATAAAGGCTGCCAGTTATGTGTGGAGGTCCCTCCCAGGGAAGTGATCCTGGTGGCTGGAAGGTGGTGATCATCAATTGTAATCCTTGCGGGTTGTGGTTTGAGATCCGGACTACAGGTGATGGCTTAGCGGTCAATACTGATAGATGGATGTGAGTCCACTGGACCCAGACAAAACAAAAATAAGCCAATAAAAAGGTTTATGAAACTTTAGCAGTAAAGTGGCATGGTACATTCTATAACAATGAATGCTTTACTTATGAGGACTGTTATCGTGGTACTGGCATTCATTCATCCAAATATGAGCACCACCAATCGCACCTTACTGTGTCTGGACAGTGTTTCAGTACTTGTGAACTACAGAGCAAAAACATTTATTAATAAGAAGAATGACACACACTTGTCACAGTCACCGAATCAGTCTCTGATGGTTGATATGCAGGGTCTTTCAATTAGTCATCCACAAAACTACTTGAAAGAACATCAGAGCAATCAGTTGCAAAAGTGGAGTCTAAGTAATTTCTTCTGCGGTGTCGAATGAATGAGATTCCAGACAGAATGACTGATGTTGCACTGCACTGAGGCATCAGCAGTATGCGGTGTGGGGTTAGTAACTGGATATTCTTTGTCCCAGTCTGATGTCTGTGTACCTGGAAAATGAATAACTGAATATGTATTTCTGCTGAATGACAGAGTAGAAAAACTAAGTTGTGTTTCTGGTGTTTACAAAGAAGAAAGGCACTATAGTGTACAGCAGATCATTGTCCTATTTAGAAATCAGTCCTTTTCAAAATGCTGTTTACTACAGTTCAAAGGTCATGGAATGTGATTGTACCCTTCTGTGGTAGAACAGCATTCTAGAACCTTAGCGACTGCACAAGTCAGATTCGTTGTGAATGAGAAAAGAAGCACAATGTACACACTTTCACATAATACTATACACTATACAAAATACAGGATGAGCAACTTTATACATAACCAGTGTGTTCTGCCACGTCAGGGTTCTGATTCAGATGGACCTCTTGATACGTCGCTCTAAGTGGTCTGAGGAAATCAAACCTCCTTTGTGGCAGAACACTGGATGTCATGCTCCTATCCAGTATTCTCTATATGTTTAATTTCTGTGTTGTTTATACAAACACCATTTAGAAGCTTAATACCTCAGACAGTTTGTGCAGTCATTGTAAAGGTAAAGAGCAATACCACGACTGTCTCCGGCCAGGACTACGTGTACTGAACCCAGCAACGCTCGTGTTACCTCCCTCTCCATCATGGGATGTTACCCTTGTACACCAGGTACACTGTGCAAACAACATACACCCATCTCTGACCACCCCAAGGTGTGCATGCAAGTCATGACCATCGCTCTATGTAGACTCTATAGTGCGATAGTGATGCAGGGGACAACCGGATGCTTGCTTGAGAATCCAGGACTGAGCATGTTGGTTCATGCAGTGGACATGCCATAGCCTACCCTGGTAACAGTTTTTTCAGTTGTCTTGGTTCCCATTGAGGCAGACATGCAGCAGCGTGGAAGGCGTGCCACACACAGTCCAGCACTCACCTGCAGTATGTCTTCCTCCACCTCCATAACCATGACCAAAGTACCACAAGCTGCGATGTTCACAGTATCCACAGTATGCTGAGGGATCAGCTGGACACACAACACAGCACTGGGAAAGTACAGCAGTCCTATGGACTCTAAATCTCGGCTGCCCATTCAAAAGAAATGACTACACAAAGTCGGTCCAGAAACAGGGTCACAGGCATTGCACGAGGTGTGTCGTCTAGCTCTGAAAACAATAGTGACACCGTGAGGCCTCATGTCGTGTATTACTGGAAAAAGTGACAAGACAGTTACTTACCAATGCTTTTCTTTGCAATTCATTTCACAGGTACTTGTTTTCTTTTCCAAATGTTTTCTTTTTATACCATAGCTTTTGATCTGCACTGCAATGCACACCACTTGTGGTTTGCACTGAATACCAGCATCTGTTGATTTAGATGCAATGGTGTCAACATTCTCCACAGTCACTGTATCTTCCTAGAAAAAACCTTTACACCAATCTTAGTCCCATCAGTGTGAATGAGTGGTGGAGACTTTATGTCAGGAAGATCGACAATATTCATCAAGTAAGCAATAAGACATTGTTGGGTGATGGTTGTACTGAGATACCTGCACACCACGGCGTAGTTAGTCACGAGACCGCGGGTCGTGCGCCTTCAGCTTCTGGATGTGCGGGTATATCAGTACTAACAACAACCAGCAATGTCTTATTGGTCATATAAATAAAGGTGCCATTTTCATAGGCAACTTTGAAAGAATAACATTCCTAAAGTTTTCAAACTACCAAAATATACAACTATGTTGCTAAATATTATAAAATAGTCCTTCCACAGATGTTTCTAGTGCATCAGTCATATGTCTTTCTTCACACTCAATACATTGTGTGATTGTTTACCATGGGGTAGAAGAGATTGCAAATAACCATCTTAAGCGGGGGCAGAGCACATAGGACAGGAAACGGGTGGGCAGAAACGCTGGAAGGAAAAATTACTCACCTTAGTAATTGTATTTCTTCTAATGAGTCTTGCTGTATTCTGACAATATGAAGAATGCCCCAGTACTAGAACTGCTCCGGAGAACAAAGATTAACTCTATGCCAGAGCAAGAACGCTGAGCTTGTGCTCTGTTCAAACTCCTATCTGCTGCACTTCAAGTGCAACTGTCAGATTCTTACGAGCCCAAACTGACTAACTACAGCTGTCATGTGAAAATGTGAAAATGCTACAGCCAAAGGCAATTAATACAAAGGATCCCCAAAGACTCAAGTCTAAGACCCCAAGACAAAAACCTGGTAGTGAAACACACTTTAAAAAGAAATAAAACACTATACCCCTCTCCCAACAGGGAGAGGGTCAATACACCTCTGGGGTGCAACACCACCTGCCAGCCCACACCCAACAACTAGGTTCTAAGAGGAGGCAGAGGGAGGTCAGAATACAGCAAGACTCCATTAGAAGAAATAAAATTACTAAGGTGTGTAATTTTTCTTCAAACATGAAATCTTGCTGTATTCTGTTCAATATCTGAACTACCAAGCAGTACCTCCCAGGAGGAGGGTCCAGAACCTACTTAGGAATAGGCTCTGCAGTACTGCTGCACCAAACCTAGTATCACTCCTAGCCTGAATATCCAGGGAGTAATGCTTGGTAAAAGTGTGGACTGTTTTCCAGGTGGCTGCTTTGCAAATCTCTAGCACAGGTATATCTCTGGCAGCAGCTAGGGAAGCTGCTGAGCCTCTAATCAAATGAGCCCTCCAGGCCTCAGGAAGGGTTCTTTCCTAGCTTTTCATAGCAGAACTGATTACAGGAGACAATCCATCTGGCAATAGTTCTTTTTAGTAGCTGGCCTGCCTTTTCCCACTTCACCATAAGTGAGGAACAGCTGAGAAGAGCCAGGCCTAAGGGCCTCAGTATGCTCAATGTAATAGCTAAGGACCCTCTTAACGTCCAAACTGTGTAATCTCCTCTTGGGATGTATAGGGAGAGGCATCACCAGTAGAAAACAGGAAGCTGTTATCCCTCTGTACAGACAGTTGATAAGACCCCATCTTGAGTACTGCGTGCAGTTCTGGAGACCCCTGGCTGGATTTTCAAAGCTTTCGGAAGGTGCAAAACCTTCCCTATGTCCCCAAAGCTGCTGTAGCTAGGGAAAAAAAGGGGACTGCTCTAAGTGCTATTCACAAAAACCTCCACAGCTGCGGAAAAAAACACTACGGACTGTGGAAAAAAGTGCAGCTGCGGAAGTTCCTGAGGAAAAAAAGGTGTGAGATAAGTAAAGTACATCCCCTGAAGCTCTATTCTCAGGCAGGTTTTTTCTGCAGTTGTGGAAAAAATGTCACACACTGTGGAATTAGGTGTAACTCTCCCTCAGCAAACTGCAGTAGTGCCCCAACAATTGGAATCAATAAAGGTGGAGGTGAGACACAAGTAATAGCATCCCAGATAGTATAGCAGTGGCTGATGTTACAGCAACAAAAGCACACATTGCCATGCTATGGCAACAGGCAACAACAACATGCAGCCCATGATGGAGCCCCACAGGCAGTAGAGCCTGACCAGCCTGCAGCGAGTGCTACCCCTGCAGGCAACAGGAATGCCCCAGAGAGGGACAACCAGCGGTGACAGTCAGCCACTGTGGTGCCATGGAATTGCTGGTACCTGTGGAGCTGCAGTGGTCCCAGTTGAGGGACTGGTTGCTGGTATCTTTGTGAGTGATGTCAGCCTCATACTATGGCAGCAATGTTAATGTCTGCTGCTTCAGCTACTTGTTGTACTATTGCTGTGCCTCCTCAGCCATTTCCACAGCTACAGATCAGCAGGTGCGGATTCGTAGCACTTGCGGAATTCCTGCAGCTGCGGGACATTTTGCAGAATTCCCTCAGCTGCAGGATTTTCTTTAAGAATATCATGCAACTGCATTTCCACAGTGCTGCAAGCCTTTTTCCTGTAGCTGCAGGATTTTTACTGTTCTTTGAGAATCCTCCCCCCCATCTTCACAAGGACATAAACAAGATGGAGGCTGTCCAGAGGAGGGCGACAAAAATGTTGCAGGGTCTGCAACAGAAGCCATATGAAGAGATTAAAGGAGCTTAATATGTATACCCTTGAGGAAAGGAGGGAGAGGGAGACATGATAGAAACTTTCAAGTACCTCAAGGGAATCAACAAAGTCCAAGAGGGTAACATCTTTCAGAAAAAGAGATGCACAAGAACAAGGGGGCACAATATGAAGATAGAGGGGGGACGGCTCAGGGGCAATGTGAGGAAGTATTTTTTCACAGAGAGGGTGGTGGACACATGGAACAGCCTTCCGGAGGAGGTTGTTGGGTCAAAAACAGTGGGGGAATTCAAGAATGCATGGGACAGACATAAGACAATTCTGGTGGGTAGTAGGAAGAAGTAGGCTGTTGGTTAACTAGGATATGCAGCTTATCCAACAGGTAGGAAAATGGGCAGACTAGGTGGGCCAAGCGGTCCTTATCTGCCATCAAAGTCTATGTTTCTATGTTTCCAAACAGTGCAAGTCCACTATGATGCTGGGGTGAATGGGACAGCATATCTAGTGGAATCAGGAAGGGGGGGGTCACCAAACTGACCATCTGCAGCAACCACCAGTTAACCCAAATAAGTAATAGTGGCTCTGCACTCCCCAAGAGTCAATATTATCCCACTCACCACATCCAATTGACAAAATGTACCAAAGTCAGTAAATCAAAACTGGAAAGTCATGTGGATGCCTGTTTTGGAGGAAGTGCTGCAGGTGAGACATTGTGGCAACCTTTGTTGCAGGCATTTGTCTTCTTTGCTGTTTGGAATTTGGGCTGGATTGCCATCTTGGCAGCTGAGATGGAGGGACAGCATGTCTAGGGCCTTTCTCAGGGATGGAGATATTCCAAGACTGAAGATCAGCATGGGCTTCTTCTGCAGTTTGGTATTCTTTCTGCTCTACTGGAAACTGAATCAGAAGGTGAGCTGGGTATGGGGTATGAAATTTCAAGTTTTGTTGGTGTAGTGTTTGAAGTATTGGGGGGGGTGATGTGGTGAGTCGGGTCTCTGGGGCAAGGCAGTATGGCACTGTGGTTTAGGGCATCCGCAAACCTGGAGACCTGAGTTTGAATCCCACAGCCCCCACTCGCATACTGTGTGACCCTGAGCAAGTCACTTAACTTCCTTGTGCTCCCAGGTTACACCGGGAAACAAGCTTCAGCTTAGTGTGCCTTTCCTGGTTAAATAACCCCCCCTTAAATACTCCTGATTTAGCTGCATGGTAGCAGTACTGTAGTCACTGCTGAAGTAGATGTGGGTTTGTCCGTAATTCACTATATTTTTTTTCCCATGCCAGTTAAAGTAATTTTTCTTTAGTAGCAAAATTGAGAAAGCGTACAGTTACTGATCTTGGCCAGGCAGCATGGGTGGTTGGTTTAGTCCGAAGCTCATGGTGAGTGCACTTTATATCTGTATGGAAGTCTGGGCCAAGTTTGAGGGCTGTGCGGAAGAAGGAATCTAAAAATGTGGGTATTGCGAAGCCCTCGTAGCTTTCGGTGGGGGGGGGGTCCATACAGGTGGATGATTTAGCGTCTCATCCTAATGTTTGCATCTTCATGCTGTTCCATGATGTATGCCATGTCTCGATTATGTTCTTAAGGGAAGTCTCCATGTAATGTATCTAGTTCTTGGTGGCAGTAGTTTGGCACTCAGGCCATCTGTCCTCTGATCTAAAGTTGCCACATCCTTGCAAATCTCCTTCATTTCCTCCTTTACAACAGCATGAAAGGCTAGGATCTCCTTATATATTGTGTGTAATTTGATCTGTTTTCAAGGAATGTGTTTGGGTTTGGGTGTAGTTTACAGTATAGCCTGGGGAGCTTTGGAGGCCTGAGTCGAAACAGTCAGACATTTCAGGTCTGGATCCATCGCTGTCCTTGAGTGTGAGGGCCAATTTCTGCTTATTCGACTTGCCTTTGCTGTAGGAGTTCCTCTGTTGAGTAAGTATCTAGTGTTTTTAGGAGTTGTCTGTTTGAAGCAAGGAAATTAGCAGTGAGGGGAGATGGAGCTCAGGTTTTAGGAGGTCATACCCTTGATGACATCACCGGAAGTCCACAAAATCACCTTTTAGTTATAATTTAAACAATTCCACCTGCATTACATTGATCATGAGGCAGTATCATACAAAAGCTACGTTGACTATTTGGGGCCAAAATGTCAAAACAAAGTTATGTGGAAACATTTAATTCTTTCATTGAGTACTCATGACTTGTGATTTTGCGAGATTTTGACCCTCAAATTTTAACACAGCCCTTTATCCTACTTCTGAACAACATGAGTAATTTTTCAAATGCCTTGCAAAAACATGTTTTCGCAGTCACACCACAAAATCACCTTTCAGATGGCATTTAAAAATGTTCACCTGTCTTGATCATAAGGTGGGGTCATAAAAATAATAATAAACAATTTGGGGTGAAAATATATTAAAAAAAAAGAGTCATGAAGAAACAATTTTTCCAATGTTCTCTCATACTGCAACTTTATTTGTGCAGAGTTTGACCTCAAATTTTCAAAATAGCCCTTGTGTTACAATTCGACATCATAAACATGATAGATAAAATGTATCCAATCCTCTCCAAAATATGTTTTCTCACAGTCACTCTACAAAATCCCCTTTTTGGACACAAGAATTAAAAAAATTCCACCTGTTCTGTAACACCCCCATGGGGTGTGTACATATTTTGTACATGGTAGGTCCTAGTTTGGGTCCCATAATTAAATGGTTAAATTTCCTCTGCCACACAGCAGGAGCTCCACAGGTTGGAGGTCACCACTGGGGAGCTAGGTTGTAAATTTGGGTTTTGGCACCATTAGGGACAGATAGAGAGAGAGCCCTGGTGTAAGAGTGGTCCGGGGTGAGGGCTGATTGCTCACTCTCAGTGGGTCCAGAAGTTTCCGAGGGTTGGGGCATTGAGAGTACGGCGAGTGATGTGTGAGTGGCAGCCATAGCCTGCCTGTGGGGTGGCCCGCACCATGTTCTCCTTTTGATGTCCCCTTCAGCAGCAAACCATGAAATCTGTGGCTGGGGTGAAGAAAGTTTTGTAAAGAAGGTTTTGGGGCAAAGTGTTGAGCCCTGGACAATGTTCAGCTTACAGGGAGCGAAAGAGACCAGAGGGGAGAAGTTGGAGCCTGCATGAAAGAGAGAGAGCACTAGCCCCAGAGTCAGAATGCCAATCCAGTTGTGGCAGCTCCAGTGGGGATGTTTGTCCATGAAACTGAAAGGGAAAGTTACTTGCCAGGGCCCAGGTTCAGTGAACGAAAAGCATTTGGAGGAAGAGAGATGGCACCAAATTTCAGAATGCCAACCCGGTCTGTGGCAGCTGTGGTGTTGACGTCTGCCGTATGCCGAAAAAGAGGGAGTTGCTTGCCACGGCCTAAAAGTTAGGATTGGAACTGAAGAGTGGGGAAGGGGTGGTAGCCCCATTTCTAAGGGCTTGCTGCTGACAGCCCAAGTTTGGATCACTGGAAAAATGAGCAAGGGATGAGAAAGAGAGAGAGAGAGAGAGAGAGAGAGACAGACTTTAGTTTTGCCTGTTGCCTTTTAATGGGCCTGATTCAGACCCAGAGAAATGCTGCTTAACTTCATTAGTGGCTATCTTGACCCAGAAGAAAAACACCTAAGTTTAGTGTGGCCATTTCAGCCACTATGCATCCTCTAATCTCCCTGTAAATGACCCCATAGTCCTGTTGTACAGATCAGTTGCTGAATGGCGCCATGAAGTCTGTCCATTAAATGGGACTCCCTGTTAAAGTTATGCCTGTATGGACTTCAGTTATTTGATGGAACTGTTTATGCCTGCTAACACAAATTTGCTTCCAGCCCAGCACCAGGAGATGGCACTCCAAGCATTTGGACCCTGTCAACACCAGCCATTCCTGGTAAGGCGTAACTTTTGGGTTTTGCTGCTGTGAGTGCCCCCTCCCCATGGACAATCACCACCTCATACCCCTAGACACCAGGGAAGGGGGCTTACATGTCTTAATCATAAGGTGGGGGTCATCAAAAGTCTATGTTGAAAATCTGAGGTCAAAATATCAAAAACAACAAAGTTATGAAGAAATGTTGATTTTTCAATAATTACTAATAGATTTGTGACTTTTGCAGATTTTGGCCTCACATATTCAGCATAGCTCCTTTTGTTGCCTCATCACATGAACATGACAAGTGTTTATTTTTCAAATCCCCTCCAACTTTTCACAGTTACACCGTGAAACTACTTTTAGGATATAATTTAGTAAACTACACCTATTTTGATTATAAGGAGGGGGCCATAAAAAGGCTATGTTGAAATGTGGCATACAAATGTGAAAAAACAACAATTAATTTGTGAAGAAATGGTTTTCAGCTCTGTACCCTTAGCCTGATGTAACCCAAAGTCCACAGGACAATAGCTACCGGGGAAGAAAGGAAAGGAAGAAACAAAACAACTGGTCAAAACACTGTGTTTATGATCAAGGATTTCATCCCACCACTTACGCTAAAATCTTTTTTGTTCTGCATGTCCCCTTTAAAAAACATTTCATTAGAAACGTAGCAGTACCCAGCATGGCCAAATCCTGACCCCTGATGAAACCACAGTGTGAGGTGAAGTGACAGACAATTTGGGGGATGGTTTTGTTATTTAACACTGGCTAGTACTGCATGCACTTAGCAGTTTAAATGAAAGACTTATAAAACTTTGGAATAAGCTAGTGTTCTCATAGAAACAAAAACACAGAATCTGACGGCAGATAAGTACCGCTTGGCAAACTAAGTCTGCCCATTTCTCTACCCAATGGATAAGCTGCAGATTCTAATTAACCAGCAGCCTACTTCCTCCTAACCCTCACTAGAATTGCCTTATGTCTGTCCCATGTATTCTTAAATTCCCCCACTGTTTTTGACCCCATGACCACCTCAGGAAGGCCATTCCATGCATCCACAACCCTCTCAGTGAAAAAATACTTCCCCACATTGCCTCTGAGCCATCCCCCCTCTATCTTCAAATTGTGCCCCCTTGTTCTTGCACATCTCTTTTCTGAAAGATGTTACCTCTTGGACCTTGTTGATTCCCTTGAGGTACTCGAAAGTTTCTATCATGTCCTCCCTCTCCCTCGTTCCTCAAGGGTATACATATAAAGCTCCTTTAGTCTCTCTTCGTATGTCTTCTGGTGCAGACCGTGAACCATTTTAGTTGCCCTCCTCTGGACAGCCTCCATTCTGTCTATGTCCTTGCGGAGATGGGGTCTCCAGAACTGCATTCAGTACTTCAGATGTAGTCTCACCAGCTGTCTGTACAGAGGGATAACAACTTCCTGTTTTCTATTGGTGATGCCTCTCCCTATGCATCCCAGTATCCCTCCAGCCCTCCTTACTGCCTTCTCACATTGATTGCCTACCTTTAGGTCATCTGATATGACTACCCCCAGGCCCCTTTTCATTTTCGTTGTTGTTAGTATCTCACCCCCCATTGTGTACGCTTCCCCTTGGTTTTTGTTTCCCAGGTGCATTACTTTGCACTTCTTTGCATTGAATCCAAGCTGCCATACATTTGACCATTCCTCCAACCTTGCCAAGTCCCTTCTCATCCTTTCCACACCTCCTTGTTTATCAACCCTTTTGCAGATCTTTGTGTCATCTGCAAAGAGACATACTTTTCCTTCCAGTCCCTCTGCAATGTCACTTATAAAGACATTAAAGAGGACCAGTACCAGTACCGAACCCTGAGGTACCCCACTAGTAACCTCCCTTTCTTCAGAGTGGATTCCTACTGATTTCTGCAGCCTGCCCTCTGTCAGGCAGCCAGGTCATGCCCAGCCTTGCAGAGCTGGATAATTTTCCCCACACCACAACTGTGCTACTCTCACTCCTCCAGGGTCCAGTCTTAGTGTGATTAGATGCTGCTGAACATGCTGCCACTCTGCATATGTAAATATCTGTATCTGATGGTTTGGTATAGCATGTTAAAATAACTTGATAGAAACAGTACTCAATGCCAAACATACAGTGCCCACTCTTTTTCTACTTATTATTTAAACTAACAAGCATTTGTCAATGCCGAGTGTTGCTTGCTTCTATGTGCTGTTTAGGTATTTGGAAGTCATTGGAGTGCAAATATTGAAAATTTGCAAACTTACAAGTGTGCGTAGGAACTGCGCAATGCACGCTCGTAAAACAGTCATTTTTAGGAATTTTTTCACCAAATTTTCAACATAGCCATTTTAAGACCTCTGCTCATGAACAGTGTCACTGTGATTTTGTTAATGTGTCCCATACATTGAGTTCGCACACCGACTGCACCATTGTGCGCTACATGGGCGGAAACATGTTTTGGGCAGGATGTGAAAAATGACAGCTGTACTGCTCATGAGGAGGTGTGATAAAATGCCAATATTGAAAATCTGGAGTGAAAATACTGAAAATTCGCAAACTTATGAGAGTGCGTAGGAACTGCACAACGCAGACTCGTAAAACAGTCATTTTTTGGAATTTTTTCATCAAATCTTCAACACATCCATTTTAAGACCTCTGCTCATGAACAGTGTCACTGTGATTTTGTTAATGTGTCCCATACATTGATTTCGCACACCGACTGCGCCATTGTGTGCTACGTGGGTGGAAACACATTTTGGGCAGGATGTGAAAAATGACAGCTGTACTGCTCATAAGGAGGTGTGGTAAAATGGCAATGTTGAAAATCTGGAGTGGAAATATTGAAAATTCGCAAACCTATCTACGGCGTGCGTGGGAACTGTGCAACGCATAATTTGTAAAACAGTAATTTTAGGAATTCTTTCACCAAATTTTCAACATTGCCATTTTAAGATCTCTGCTCATGAACAGTGACACTGTGATTTTCTTAATGTGTCCCATACATTGAGTTCGTACACCGACTGCACCATTGTGCGCTACATGGGCGGAAACATGTTTTGGGCAGGATGTGAAAAATGACAGCTGTACTGCTCATAAGGAGGTGTGGTAAAATGGCAATGTTGAAAATCTGGAGTGAAAATATTGAAAATTTGCGAACTTACGAGCCTGTGTAGGAACTGCGCAACGCACACTCGTTAAACAGTCATTTTTAGGAATTTTTTCACCAAATTTTCAACATTGCCATTTTAAGACCTCTGCTCATGAACAGTGTCACTGTGATTTTCTTAATTTGTCCCATACATTGATTTCGCACACTGACTGTGCCATTCTGCGCTACATGGGTGGAAACACATTTTGGGTGAGATGTGAAAAATGACAGCTGTACTACTCATAAGAAGGTGTGGTAAAATGTCAATGTTGAAAATCTGGAGTGAAAATATTGAAATTTCATAAACTTACAAGCCCTGCGTAGGAACTGCATAACACTGCGCCAGAAAACAGTCATTTTTGGAATTTTGGCACCAAATTTTCAACATGGGGTTTTGGGACCCTTCTCATGAATGATGTCACTGTCATGGTGGTATTCAGGCCCAAGGGTGATTTCACAGTCACTGCGGCGAAATCACCCGTCGGGCTTCGAATGTAGCGATGACAGTGAATCGTCATGAAGAATCGAACCATATTAAATTGGTCAATATCCCAAAAATGCCTGAGATATGCAACAAAGTTGAAACTCCCTATCTAGCCCATTATACAGCTTACCGGCATTTCCTCAGTTCGCGCTCGGCTTTGAAGAGTGCAGGCGTGTTCCCGTCCACCGAAGATCGCTGCTCGGAGTCCGGAGGAGGGGTGAGGGTGTGGAGGCGAGCGGGGTGGGGGGTTGGGGGGAGACGCCGCCGTGGGACCGCTGCTTACAGGTTTAAAAAAAAAGACATCAGACGCTGGCCACGCTGGGTGGGCTCCCAGCGCGGGTACAAGGACGTTGGGGGCGTTCAGCTGACAGAGTGATTAGCACCCCATCGCCATGAGATTGTTGCCACGCTGGGGTGGCCCCAGCGGGCACAAGGACGGGAGGCGTTCAACCGACAAGGGGAGGGCACCCCGCCATCCAAGGGGATTGCTTGCCACGCTGGTGTGGCTCCAGCGTGGCACCTACTACTGGGGACGGCTCAGCCGACGGGGATTGGGCACCCTTTGGCTATACAGTGCGTAAGGGGCGCCGCACGCCCGTGTCGGGGTTACGCGTGAGCAGCCGATATCTTATCGGTGCTCACTCGAAGCGTAGTTCTTTCAACTGTGGTGTTACTGCATTTTGAGCGGTCATAGACAGCTCCAAAATTCATTGGCTTACGCCGCGCCCGCCAGCACACTGACTGAATTGGAGGAGGAGGATACACCCCAAATCTCCGATGATGGCACTATGTTTCTTGCACATGCGTGCAAGCAACATAAAAATGAGCTGTGCGTTTTGGCCATTCGCTCCACATTTCAACAGCCAGTTCTACATATTTTAATGCTGACAGGTTGAGAGGTGTAGTGGGAGGGGGCTCTGTTTTAAATGGTTTAACATATTTTATTTTCAGTTTTTTATTGCAGTTCTTAAAGGATATATGTATGGATAATTTATAAGAAATGAAAACGTGCTGCAAATAATTAGAACTGTATGTATGGTTCCAGAAAATAATTGAACACATTGAACTTCAAGTGTCTGCTCTCTCCTGGGACAAATCAAACTTTGGGGAAAAATGAAAAACTATGTTTATAACAAGGTAGTTGCTATTCCATTGGGTTTCTGAAAGGCAAGTAGACTTGGACTGAGTAATGAGCTACTGCATCCTTTTATTTAATCCAGTAAGCAATCAATATTCTCTTCTGGATAAATGTTACCCAGCCATCTTTATTCTATTCACATCATAGTTTATTTTATGTGGCTTACATTTCAGCTATTTATGACCCATTTCTCATATTCAAAACATTTACCTTGTCTTTCTGCATCATTTCCTTTCTAATGTAACTGGATTTTTGTAACACATCAGTGGCTTTAATTTACATAGGTGACCTACCTACTTAGCGCTGTGCTGTATGCTGAGGTGCTAGAAGAGGTACATGCCCCCTCTCCCTTTGCATTAGAGAAATGTTAAGTACTAGGGATATTTATAATATAATCTACTTAAACAGTTCTTATCTAAAGTAAATGTCTTCCACATAATCAAGGAGAAGGGTTCTACTTCAGTGCCCTAACCTTAAACAAGTACAGCACCTTTTATTAAATGAGAAAACCTGTCACAAGACTTGACCTTTGTCTTCTTCTGCTGAACACTTCTAGAGCATACATTTTCAGTTAAGAGTAGCAGAAACAGAATGAGACAGTGGTAATGGGAAGTATATAATATAGCCATCAAAAGTAGATGCAGGGAGAAGAAAGTGTTCAAAGTGGCATTATTGCTACAGATTATACAACATTAATGATAATAGTCATGTAACTCCTTCCCCTCTCAAAATAGGGTTATGGTGTGTTCTGAGGTTTCCTCTGGCGGGGGTAGCTAATTGAACCAAACACAAAAGCCCCAATTGAACGACCAGCTCTATGGTACCTGGTCCCCACAAAATGCACAGGAGACAAAAAAAAGTACCAGCACTTAGGAACTGCCAAACTACTGAAATTTATTTTACCCATTAAAGTGTTATTATGTGAAGACCCAGGGTGGAGAGGTAAAACACCCAATGCACTTTCAGAACGTACTGCTCCTTCCTCAGAGGGTGGAGTCCACTAATGTCCCAGCTTGTAAGTAGCACAATCATCTGCATAGAATACATATTCAGTAAGTCAGGGTTCAAAGATACATTTCTCCCTTAAGGAAACAATGTTAACCAATTATATACTATTTTTTATTTTTATTTATTTATTTGATGTTTGGAAAGACCTTTGAGCTAAGGCTCTTTTACAAAGGTTCAACATCTTAAAACAAACAATGATACATACGGATAAAACAACATTGGGCACAAAAAGGGAATTCATCAATAAACAAAGCACAATGCAAGATCATTATAATGAATAATGAACACAACATTTAGCAATGAGCCAGTGATTGAAAGAGCAGAAGAAGGTAGGCGGCATTGGTATGAGAGGTGTGAGGGGGTGAGCTGAGAAGGGAGACGCCCAACCCCTTCTGATACCATTGTAGTGAGGGAGGGAGGTGTAGGGACATGGGAGAGGTGGCGTCTGGCCTAAAGCAGGCATTGTCTTGTAGTACCTGGGAGAGAGGCTAAGGGGGAAGGCAGGAGGGAGGTGAAGTAAAAGCAGAAGGGCCAGAGGGGGAAGGGAAGTGGAGGGGGGAGTGGGGAATAAGGGTGGCAAGAGGAAGGGGCAAGGTGCCAGACTGTGTTTCAGAGATGAAGTTAGACCTGAAGAGGGAGCCCAATATGAAGCAGCATGGATGCATTCTTAATGTTTGGACCCATGGTGGTAGCTATATACTTATGCAAACTATCCCACCAACAGTGATATATAAATATATATTTTAAAAAATACAACAGCAGAGATAACTGATCAAAGTTAGAAAAATACTCGACTAATGGATTCATAATACATCTATGATGAAATGTTAGGCAGAGACTATTTAAGGAATTGTATTGTAGCCTAAGCAGCAAATGCAAATTGTAGTTGACATAATAATAAAAATATAAACTACAATATTAAACTCATGACACTATGCATTATACAGTTCTTTGCAAACAATTGTTAATGTACCAATTAGGGTTCAAATTAATGCCACAAAAGCAGGGAACTGTGGCGTTAGCGTTTCCAACCTAGCTGCCCATCCCACCCCCCAAGCAGCAAAAGAAAGAAAAATAGGGTTTGGGATCTCAGAGACTTGGTAAAACAGTGGTGGGGGTCTTCCTTGGGGTTTTCAGCCCTAATGATCACCGTTCCCGCAGCTCGTAGCATCCTGTCCAAAGCACAGCAAGTACAGCTCCAAGACAGTACCTCAAAGTGATACACTCTTCAAAAGTACAGGCAAATGTTTCACTGCATGTTGCCAACACAAACTGTTGTAGCGTTCTTCACGTGAAAAGGAGATAATTTCTGACATTGTTTCCTCAGAGAACAGGGTGGTCATTAGGGTTGACAATCCCAAGGAAGACCCCCCCACTGATTTGCCAAAACTCTAATGTTTGTTTCCTTTTACTGCTTAGAGGTTGGAATTGGAAGGTAGAGTTGGAAACCCTAATGCCACATTTCCCTACTTTTTAGCATTTAATTTGAACCCCAACTGGTACATTAACAAAGCTTTTTGCAGAGATTTTCCTTTCATTTTCAGACAGTGGAATTGTATCTTTAGGGCCCTATGCTATGGGAAGACTCTGCTTACAGAAGTGAGGGCCCTTGCAGACCCTGCACTTCCATGCAGTGATGGATGTCAAGAATTCTTGGGGCTGTTTGGTGGGCTGCAGAAGCACAGGGCCCTCTGGTACCTCCACTTCCATGTGGCTGTAGATACAGATGATCAGGGCAAAGAGCCCCTCTGCAGCTATTGCACAGGGCCCTCTGCCACCCACAAGTTCAGAGGTACAGAGCTGTATGCCAAGAGAAGAGTTGTCTTCACTATATGGTACCTGGGCCTGTGTGGGCAACCCTGCAGCTTTCATTCCTCGGTTGGGGGGTGTCACATAACAGTGCAATCTCCCCCACACTCACCCCACATAGCTTGGTGACTGAGCTTGACCCCAATCTCAGCTCACTGACACAAGATCACAAAGTGGAAACACAGTTTGTCCAGGATTTAAAAAAATGACAGCCACAATGTTCAGGAGGTGGCATGAAATAATGACTAGGTTGAAGATTTGGGGTCAAAATGTTGAAAACTACCAACTTTATGAGTGAGCTTAGAACATTTTCACACTTATAATGTTGTAGTTTTTACATATTTTGACCCCACATTTTCAAAATATCTTTCTTATGACCCTACTTCATGAACAAAGGTGGTGAAAACTTTCAAATCCCACCTGAAAGGGGATTTTCAAAGTGTCTGCAAAGTTGCCATTCTGGCTAGATTTGCATAATTCCACTGCCATTGATCATGAGGCGGGGTCCTAAAAAGGCGATGCTGAAAATTTGGTGTAAAAATGTGTAAAAGTGACAAAGTTATGAATCAAACCCCATTAAAATACATTAAACTGGACTTACCTTATTTTCTCATATCTAAATTGCCAGTTCCAGCAGCAAGAAGTGTCTTTGATCAGAGAGTGGATCTATATCATGGGACATGTTCAGGTGAGTGAGGGTGTGTGGGTGTGTGTGGGGTGGTGGGTTCTGAGTGGGAGGTCGGGGTGGGGTGGGTAGGTGTACTTGTGTAGGGGTCAGATTGGCAAGGAACCATTTTTTATTTTTTCAGGTAAACAAACAACAAATCAATAAGGGACAGTTTTATTTCAGGACACTTGACACTGGAGATTCATTGTTGGGTTACTGTTTGATGACACCAGGGGTTGGCACCCTGGTGCTACTATGCACATAATGGGAAGGGCTGGGCACACTGAAGGAGAAGGCGGTCAAGAGAAGAGTACCAGGCTGGGAACCCCAGTCTGCTTATATTATATATATCAAACAAAATACACAAGGCACCTGAGATGTCACCATGTGCTATGTGGAGAAATCCAAGATGGCCAGGTGAGCAACGCACCACGGTATCTGGCTCAGGAAATTTCTCTCAGCGTACAACATATGTGGCAGAATTAAACTGTTTGAAATGCAAGCTGTAAAATGAACAATGGAACTTATAGAACCAAGCTAAGAAGTATTGGAAAAGAGAAGCAGCGATAAAATGCCTAAGCAATTAATGAACCGCATGAGCTAGGTGGTTTGCTTCCATTTTCTTTCTTTGTTCTTCTTTCTTTTTGACTGAGCGGCAGTAGATTCTGCTCTTCTGACTCGCCGGTACGAAAGTAATAGGGGGAATGTCGAAGATGGTCCATTGGGTGAAAGAGTTAATGGAAGATTTAGCGTAACAGAAGAACAGAAAAATGGCAAAAGAAGGTACAGAAACTAGATCGTCGAGAAAGCAAATAGCGCAGCATTCTCTGAGCCTGCCAACTGCTGACTGTAGTAGCCGAGGTATAATATTCTCTTCTCTCTCCATTACCAACCACACCACAAGCAGAAGGAGCAAGAAAAGTAATATTTTAGACTTCTTTAAACCAAAAGAGACTGCAAAAGTAAATGAACTGCTATATAGTATACAACAAAGTGAGGGAATGCAGACTAACGAAGAATACATACTAAAACAAAAGGCAGAAGAGGGCAGGGAAACGACTGAAAAACGGACGATGGATAACAGGAGAGGAAAGGAGAATAAAAATGAAGAGACAACAATGGAACAGCATGAGCAAGGTTATAACACAGCTAAAGAAAAGATTATGGAAATGGGACTTAATAGAGCTATAACTGGGTTATTGGGCTGCCAAGGGGAAGACGATGATTTGACTGGGGGGAACAACAAAGAGGCAACTGAAACTACAGAATCATCTACAAACACAAGTCTGGTGCATTGCACAAAGAATGGGGGTCAGGGTGAGGAGCCACAAAATGTTCAAAATTCACAAAACTCAGAGGTTTTGCAAGCAGTAGCAAATATGAAAATAGAAATGTTAAATGCCCTGGGAGAAATAAAAGGGATGCTATCATCAGTGACAGGTTCACCTCAGGATTTAAATAGTAAGCTGGAAAGCTTAACTATTATAACAAATCAGTTAGAAGACAGAATGTCTAAAGTGAAAGATAATACAGCCTCATACCTAAATAAATTCACCTTACTGGAAAGACAGGTACAGTAACTTCAGGAGAAGATTGCTGAACAGGGGGACCGAGCCAGGAAGGGAAATGTGAGGCTATATAAAATCCCAGAAGGAATGGAAGGCACGGATGACCCGTTACCCTTCTTTGAGAAAATGGTTACAATAGTCTTAGACAGAAAATACCCAAAAGAAAGAGTAACACTTGATAGAGCACACCGAGCAGGACCTAGATTCTCAGGCAATGCCAATTATCCATGAACTGTGTTTATCAAACCATTGAAATGCCAAGATCAATAAGCAATATTACACAACGCAAGGGTCTCAAAATGATTAGAATTTGAGCACATAAAATGTAACTCTTATCCAGATATGTCAGCTGACACCATGGAAAGGTGAAGGTGACATAATCCAGTTAAGCAACTTCTGTACAAACAAGCATTTGTCAATGCCGAATGTTGTCACGTGGCATTGGCAGTGGGAGTGGCGTAGCTAGAGACGCATAGTGCAGTGATTTTGTGAATGTGTCTCAAAAGGTGATTTTGCACAGCGAGCATGCCATTGTGTGCCACAGCTGCGGAAACACGTTTTGGGCAGGCTGTGAAAAATGGCAGCTGGACTGCTGATAAGGAGATGTGCACAAATGCCAGTGGTGAAAATGTGGCATGAAAATGTTGCAGATTGACAAAGTTACAAGAGTGCGTGGAAACTGCTCAATACATGCTTGCAACACAGTCATTGTAAGGAGTTTCGGCACCAAATTTTCAACATAGGCATATTAGGATCTCTGCTCATGAATAGAGTCACCGTCATTTCCTCAAACTGTCCCAAAAACTGATTTCGCACAGTGGCTGTACAATTCTATTGCCCGGATGCGAGGAAACACATTTCAGGCAGCTGCAGTGTTAAAGGAGGTATGGAAAATGCCAATGATGAACAGCTGGGTGAAAGTATAAAAATTCACAAAGTCATGAGCGTAGCGTGCAAATTGTACAACGACGCTCATAAAACACTCATTTTATTGATCTTTCATTTCCAAATTTTCAACATAGGCATTTTAGGGCATCTGTTAATGAACAGTGTCACTGTCATTTTCATCATGTGTCTTGAACATGGACTTTCCACAGCAACCACGCTATTCTGGAACTGCAAAAACAGATTTTGGTCAGGATGTGAAAAATGACAGTTGTACTGTTCATTAAGAGGTGCGGAACAATGGCACTGTAGAAAATCTGGAGTGAGAACATTAGAAGTTTGCGAACGTACAAGTGTGCATGCAAACTGCACAATGCACGCTCATAACACAGTCATTTTATGGAGTATTGTCACCAAATTTTCAACACAGGCATTTTAGGACCTCTGCTCATGAACAGTGTCACTGTCATTTTCGTAATGTGTCCCGAACACTGATTTCGCATAGCGAACATGCTATTCTGCACCAAAAGTGTGAAAACACATTTCAGCAAGGATGTGAAAAATGACACCTGTACAGTTCACAAGAAGGTGTAGTAAAATGCCAAATCTGAGAATCTGGCATGAAAATATTGCGAATGCGCTAAGTTACGAGCATGCGTTGCGCAGTTGCTATGCACCTCGTAAAACAGTCATTTTATGGAGTATTGTCACCAAATTATCAACATAGGTATTTTAGGATCTCTGCTCATGAACAGTATCACTGTCATTTTTGTAATGTGTCATGAACACTGATTTCGCACAGCAACGCTATTCTGTGCCAGAAGTGCGAAAACACATTTCGGCCAGGATGTGAAAAATGACAGCTGTACAGTTCACAAGAAGGTGTGGTAAAATGCCAATGTTGAGAATCTGGCATGAAAATAGTGTGAATGTGCTAATATATGAGCGCATTGCGCAGTTGCTACATGCTATGTAAAACAGCCATGTTTTGATTTTCCCACCAAATTTGCAACATAGGGTTTTGAGAGCACCCCTCATGAACAGTGGCACTGTCATTTCTTTACCGTCCCAAAGGTGATTCCATGCAGTGACTGCGAAATCACCTTTCGTGACTGAATAATGCCATGACAGTGCAAGAATTCATGAGAAGGTGTCCCAAAAACGCCATGTTGAAAATCTGGCGCCAAAATTCACAAAAATGCCTGAGATATGCAGCAAAGTTGCAAAAACCCTATCTATTACATTATACAGCTTACTGGCATTTCCTCAGTTCTCGGTCGGCTTTGAAGAGTGCAGATGTGTTCCTGGTCCACCGAAGGTTGTCGCTCCAGACTCCAGAGGTAAGTATGGGGTGAGGGGGGTGTGTGGGGAGGCAGGGTGCACAGAGGGTGGGTGCAGGTGGGGGGGGGGCACAGAGACTATGAGGGACCGTTTTCATTTACAGGTTAAAAACAGAAAAAACATCGTGGGACAGTTTTTGTTTTGCAGGGCATTTGGCACGCTGGGGTGGGCTCCCAGCGTGCCACCTATCTGTTTGGGGAGGGGTGTCTGTAGCCAACAGGGGATTGGGTACCCTCATTGGCAAACAACACGGGGGGATTTATGCTGACTGGGATTAGACACCCCCGTCGGCACACAAAGAAGGGTGGGGGTGCAGAGCCGAGGAGTTGGGCACCCCTCAGCGATTAAACAATTAGAAGTGCTTTATGCTGATGGGGTGGGCTCCCCATCAGCACATGTCTGAGGGGCAGGGGCAGCTGACAGGGGACGGCACCCGTGAAGTCGGCAGTTCTATGGCCAGTGTCCTGCCATGTACATACTGGTTGTAGCATCATAAGAAAAAGGACCGTTGCATCTGACAAGCTTTGCTCAGATTGCAGCGGACCTTTTCTTAGATGTGTTTGCCATATTATGTATGCATGGTGTGGCGCCAGCATGCAGGCTTATTGGGGAATGTGGGACGCACCTACTGGTGCGTGCCCTGCATTCACCCAACAGCGACCGCACCTCTAAAGCCGCACTGTCCCATGATGTTGGCTGTGCAAGCACGCCAACATAAAAAGGATTCAGATTGACATTGGTGTATCTGGCAAAAATAAGGTTTCCACTAAATGGTAGATTACACACTTTTGATACACCAGAAGACGCTATGGAGACATTTACAGTAACACTAATTTTGGGAATGAAAACACAAGCAGCAGAGAACAACATACAACAACTGCCCCATATCCACATCCAGAGGACTTAGAAAAAACAAAGGCTAACGCAGCACAAGGCAGACAAACTTGAAATGAACATGACAGTATATAAGAGACAGTTACATATGATAAATAAGGTAAATTAGAAAATGGAATACAAAAGAGGGAAAGAAGAAATAAATGCTTTAAATATGATGAACAAAAAGAAAGGAAAGAAAGAGGGGGAAAATATATTCTTGCTCTTTCTTGGAGTTTATCACTTCCACTATCTGTGGGTTTCCCTTCTCTATTTTTGTTTCCGATATACTGAGAGATTTACTCAGGCCAGGTTGGATGGTGGCGCACGAAGATGGTTACTTTACCATCTCATTTGGAGGGGGAGGGGGGACATGGAATAAAAATGGGAATGAACTGTGGCTATAGATTTATGTACTACCCTGCTAAGCAAGAGATGGGGGGCAGGGGGAAGGGGACTAAAACTAAGAGTGTTAATAACACAAATTTCACAGAGCTATGAATATATAAATGAGCTTAGCCCTTTATTTTGTTATACATATGTAATTTACCTTGAAAATAATTATCACAAAAACAGTCCAGGAATTTTGACTAAAAGAGTATCTAATGAAAGGGGACAAGTGGAAACATATGATCTATATCTACAACTGAATGGGGTCTGTATTTACAATAACAACATGGAATGTTAAAGGACTACAAAACAGAACAAAGATGGTGAAAGTATTAAAATATTTGCAGAGCAAAAAATCAAGCATGATAATGTTACAGGAAACTCATTTAGCTACAAAAGAAGCAACATGGTTGGAAAAGCAGTGGGGTCCAACTATGGCTACAGATTATACTAGGAACTCAAGAGGGGCATTAATAGCATATAACAATAAAGCTAGTACACCAAAATTGGTAAAAATGGTAGTGGATGTATAAGGAAGATTTGTGATGAACCAAATACAACAATATAACATGGGGGCTACTTGTGCAGCAATTTATGCTCCCAATATAAATTACCTGAAATTTTACTCAGATTTCTTTTTAACTTTATCAACGTTAGAATCGCCATATTTAAATTTTATAGGAGGGGACTTTAATGTAGCATTACAACAACAAGACAAAACAACCCCTATAGACCCATCTTATAAAACTTCAAGGAGAATAATTAATGCATTTGCAGCTGAATTAGGCTAATAGACCCATGGAGAGTTTTATATGGTGACTCTAAAATATTTTTATACTGCACTAATGTGCATTTATGTTATTCAGGAATAGATTTTTTTTGATCTCAGAAATACTTTTACATGTAATAACGTCAGTGGAATAATGGGGTATAATAATTTCTGATCACTGTCCATGTGCTCTGACAATCAGAATAACACAAGAACAACATATGACTAGACTATGGTGGTTAAACACTATGGCCAAGATATTCAAGGTGTTGCAACAAGCGCAACCCCAGAAATGTGCCTCAGGGCAATATTCAATGGAAGGAATTGTGCAGCACAATTTCTGATGTGCCAGGGTACAAAGATAATGTATGCAGTGCATCTTCAGGGGACTGCCCATGCATATGGCATCCAGCCATTCCATCAGGATGTGTAGTACATGCTGGCACAACCATGGGATGTGCTGCACACTACTGGGCAAAGTTGAACCTGAAAAACAAGGCTCAAATAGTGGCCACCCACAGGTGAACTGCTGCACTGCAAGGCTCAACACATCAGGTGCCAGCCATGGGTGGCCACCTGCCCCTCCAGCACACCATGCACAAGCACCCATGATGACCCTGGTAGTCCAGTGGCCCCCCCTCCCTGTAGTCATGATTGTATAAAAGAAGTGTCCTCAAAATGCCTGGTAGTCTAGTGTTCCCTCCACCCCTCCTGATTCACCAATCCCCATAATACACATTTATCTATTTCCCTGGTAGTCTAGTAGTACCCCCCTCCCTGCCCATATCCTTGATCTGTGGTAAACTTGCCATACATATTGCCCTGGTGGTCCAGTGGCACACCCACCATCCACACAGATCCCCCAACCACCCAGTTCCCCCGTCATCAGTGGGCAACTGCACACCCACCTGAATGCCACCACAGCTGCACGCCAAATGACAGCTTACAGTAGCAGCTATAAGACCATTGGTCCACACAGTGGACCAAGGTGCTTGCAGTGCATACTGTACTACTCATCCACAAATATGTGAATGAGATCATTCATTCACATATCTGTGAATGAGTAGTACAATATGCACTGCAAGCCCATTGGGCTACACAAGCTGTCATTTGCGGGCAGCCATGGTGGATGTGGGGGAGTGCAGCTGCCCACTGATGATGGGGAGCTGGTGGGAGGGGGTCCTGTGTGGTGGGAAAAGCCACCGACCACTGGGGCACATGCACAGAGTTTACCACCAATCAGGATACAGGCAGGAGGGGTACCACTAGACTTACCATGGAATGACAGTGTTGTACATCTATAGGAAATGGTGCATTGGGAGGGGTTGGGGTACAACTGGACTACAGGATTTATTTTCATTTTATATTCAGTGATCTGGCTACAGGTAGAAGGGTGCCACTAGACACCAGGGATGATTTGGATTGTTAGTATATGGTGATTGTTGCTACGGGGAGGGGGGTGCCACTGGACCCCCTCTGGCAGCACCACATGAAGTGCAGTGCAGGGTGCCATGTGCATTTCACTGTCCTGTCCTGCACAGCTCATGCAAATGGGGCCATAATGACATGCAAATGGTCCCATATGTGCCTTGCATACATTATGGCCCCATTTTCATACTGCTAGCTGAATATCAGGAATCTGCATACAGCATAACTCTGTTGCACTGATGCATTTCCCATTCCTGGTATTCGGCCCTGTTGGCGGGGGATGTGCCAGTGCATTATATTTGCACAGTGTGCATTGCCTAATATATTCAGAGGGGATGTGCCATTGCTCATCTCTTTTGAATATACCCTTGGGTTTCATCAGTGCAACGCAGTTGCACTGCGTCACCACATGCACCATTGCTGGGCACAACTCTAAATAGCGGGGCCTGTATATATTTAAAGAAGGGTAATATACAGGAGGAAATAAACAAAACATGTCAGGAATATTTTAAATTCAAGACAACAAAAGACAGATCCATTATAAATATATGGGAGGCTTTTAAGATATATTTAAAGGGTCTACTGATGAATATAGAGGCAAGGGAAAGAAAGAAAAAGCAAAAACAACTAGAGGAACTAGAAAAGGAAATTCAACATTTATCCAGACTACATCATTTTTTATTTAACATTCACATATATAACCAATTAATATACAAAAGAGAGTTATATAATCAAATTAATACATCAGATGTTGAAAGACAAATACTGAACACGTGATCTAACTACTATGTCTTAACAGACAAACCACTTAAATTGCTAGCCTGGCAGACAAAAAAAAATCAGAATGAATTATCTACAATTAAGATTAAGAATAAACTGGGTATGATAGTTAATACCCCTGAAAAAATAAATCAGAGCTTTGTGGAGTTCTATAAGGAGCAATATACATCACAGACAGGTCAGGAAGTGAGTGATCCAGGTAGACTTCTGGAATCAATTAATATTCCACAAATTAATACAGAAGCTAAAACAAGAATAGATCAACCCATCACACAAGATGAAATTTATACAGCTATACAAGACTTATCAGCAGGAAAAGCCCTAGTCCAGATGGAGTGAGGGTTGAATTTTATAAAGAGTTTAAGTTGCTAGTAGTCCTTTATCTAGAAACATTATTTAACTCCTTCAAGGTATTAAATAAAATACTGGGGCGGCCCGCTGGTGCAGCAGTTAGTTCCATACAACACCAGTGACCGGGTTCTGGAGCAAACCTGGGTCACTGGAGGCCGGCCGGGGGAAGGATTGAGCATCCAGGGACAGCTCTCCTTCTCCGGGGGAGGTAAGGGGACTGGTCCGGCACCTGCTGGCTCCTAAGCGGAGGCTGGGAGCATCGAGGATCACGACCTAGTACTAACTGGGGGAGGAGCGGCTGTCGGCATATGCCATGATGTCACTATGCTGCCCCCATCAGAAAGCCAGGAAAATCACTCACTGGCCCTCCAGATGATGGCTCTCTGTTCCTAGGGGCCTCCAGTGCCTTCCTGGTGCCTCCTGTTCCCCAGAAGCATCCCTGGGCCCTAGAAGGATGTGCTGGGACTGTCCTCCCCCCAGTGCTTTCCCCCTGGAAGGAGAGGGACCCACCCGGTGAAGGGATACACTGGGATATCCCAGGGATTGGCTGCAATCTGGGGACAAGAGAAGGGCCAGGCAAGGACAGAAGAGGTCAGGAGGAACTTGGCGGAGCCTGAAGGAGTGGAGGACCAGCGAGCATGGGGCGGAAAAACAGATAATACAAAAAAAAAAAATACCGGACTCTTTTAAACAGGCTATCATACAGGTATAGGTATTCTTGAAAAGGGTAAGAATCTGCTCAGCTGTGCATCCTACCATCCATTTCACTTCTCAATACTGATTATAAAATATTCACAAAAATAATAGCTAAATGAATTGAATCCATTCTTCTGACAATAATAAATCAGAATCAAAATGACTTTATTAAAGGTCAGACATTAACAGAAAATATTAGACAGACAATAGACGTAATAGCTTTAAACAAAACATCGGACACTTTATTAATGGCGATAGATGCTGAAAAAGCATTTGATTGCATTGAAAGGCTGTACATTTTTGCAACATTTCATAAAATGGGCATGGGTGCACAGCTGAGTGGATGGATAAAACTAATATATGAAACACCAACTGCCTATCAGAACACAAATATGACAATATCCAAACAGTTTAATATTTATAGAGGGATCAGACAGGGGTCCCCGTCAATATTTGCTATGATTATGGAACCCTTAGTAATTGCTATAAGAGAAAATGAAAATATTAGAGGAATTAAAATAAATAATGCAATCCAGAAAATTGAGTTATATGCAGATGATGCACTTTTATATTTGACATATCCAGAACAATCAATACACGAATTTATAAAACTAGCAGAAAAATTTGGAACAATTTTAGGATATAAGATAAATTAGGAAAAATTGATTATATTAAAATTAGATAGATCATAAAGATCAATCTTCCCTTGCAATACTTAATACAACAAACTGATGACCAAATACATTATTTGGGAGTGACTATAACTGCAAAATAAATAACTTATATCAGGCTAATTATATAGAGCTACTGTATTAAAAGAACTACAAAAAGACCTAAAAAGATGGTAAGTATTATTATTAACAGTAACAGGGAAATTAAACACCATAAAAATGTTAATACTACCCAGAATATTGTTTTTGTACTAGACATTAGCAGTTCCAATACCTCAGATGTTTTTCACTCAATTGAAATCAATTATAAGGAATTTTATCTGGAAAAAAAAAAAAACAAGGATAGCATGGGACACACTGGTATTGTCTAAGGAAAAGGGGGGGAGCATGCCCAGGTTTATTTGTATATTATCTGGAGACACAGGTAACACAGGTATGGCAATGGATAGAAAAAGAGAAACTCTATTTAACTTCAACTCAGTTAGAAAAGGAAACACAGAATTACCCTTCACTGATGAACTTACTCTTTTCGAATATGTCACAACAAATATCAAATTAAGCTATATAACTACAGACACGATGGTGTGGTGTTGGAATAAGGGTATGGCATTGATGAAGGACAAAAACAACATTACCCAATATACACCAATATATAAAAATTATAATTTCCAACCATTGATTTCAAACAATATTTATAAAATAGGGCAGAAAAAGGGAATTACTCAATGGGAACATATACATTCAACCAAATTAAAACAATTTTCAACAATTCAAGAACAATATCAGATACCAAGGGCACATGAATATCAATATTTACAGATTAAAAATTATTTTAAGAAAATAAGAGTAAGCAGAAGATTATAGAATCCCTACAATTGTTAAAATTACTACAGTCCAATAAAGACTGGAAAAAAATAATGTCCACTATATATCAACTTATAATGAGCACAAGAGAGGATAATTTAAGTAAATTAAAAAGAAAATGGAAATCAGATATGGGATCTATCTCATGGATGAGATGTGGCAACAAATTATAATAGCTTATACAGACAATAATTCAATCCACCGAACTTCATCAAATACAAATTAATTCAACACGTCGTACATGTTATACTCCATCTAAGATGCACAAATTTAATAATTCACTGTCTAATAAATGTCCCAGGTGTACATATACAAGTGGGACTTTGATTCACATGATACACTCATGCCCATACTTGACAAATTTTGGAGTAAGATAGAAGCGACACTATCCAAAACTTTCAAGAAAATTATTGTGCTAAATCCCATAATAACCATTCTGGGAATAATGCCAGCAAAAGATTATTTAGAGGTAAATGAACTAAGACTTCTTATGATGGTCATGACCACAGCCAAAAAATGCATCCTTATGAAACAGAGAGATGCTACCTCACCGGCTTTTGAAACCTGGATTAATATGATGATTGATACTTCTGATTTGGAAAAAATCTGATATATTAAAAATGAAAGAAAAAAAAGACATCTTTGAACTTATGTGGTCCCCATTTAGGAAACAGATTAAGAAAGGGATTAGATAAAGCAAATTATAGAATATAAAAAATATACAAATATTAATAGATAGTTAGTGTATTCCTGAGCCCTCAGTAATGATGCTCAAACAGCACCATTGGCTGACAGACAAACTGAGAAAGCTATTGGTCTCTGTGATGTATCTGAACCAGAAAAAAAAATACACAAACATTGGAAAGAGGGGGCCAGTGACCCAGAGGGGAAGGGAAAAAGAGAAAGCGGTACTGGGGTGGCTAGCTAGTGGATTGCAATGTTTTAACCCAATATATGCAACGGTGCACACACTTGTTATGTATAGTTGACATTTGAACCTCTTTATTTAATTTTTGCATGCTGTCTTAATGTTGAAAACTTGGTGGTGGCTTCATCATCTGTAAAATCCATTGGCAAGTGGACAGGGTTGGGATGTTTCTGTGCCAACTTGAAGTGACATTGTTGGAGGAAGCTCCATCAGTTAGAAAGTCAGTCACTGAGCTTAGACTGTACTGCATCTTTTAACTAAGACAGTATGGTGTGTATTCAGGGTTATATAGGATTGATTTTGTCTAAAGAAATATGACAGTGCCTTATTTATTTATTTAAACTTTGGTAACTGTGAAAGGCACACTGAGCCAAGGATCCTTTCCAGGTGTGACCTAGGGAATTGGGTAAACAGGAACATATACAAAAAAAAAACATGACTTGAGAATAGGTACAACAAAATACAGCCAGTTTCAGAGCTCATAGTGCAGTTATGCAAACACACTAGAAATAGTAACATTTGTATGAGCATAAAATAAAAGCCTGAGCACAGATAAGTCAGAACTAAGTTTAAGAAGTAGTTATGGAGTGGCAAGGAGCAGTGAGGTGCATCTTAGCAGGCATTTGAATGCTGGGAGCAAGGTGGCTTGCTGGTAGGTAGAGAAGTTGGTTCTAGAGGAAGGTAAATGGAAGGAGAAGGCAGACTGACTAGATATAGAGTGAGGGTGGGAGAGGGAGAAGGATTGGGACATCCTTGAGTGGAGTAGGTAGGAGATGGGACTTGCAGGAGATAGGAGGGAGGAGAGATAGGAGGGCAAAAGTCTAAACCAGAATTTTGCAATAAAGACAAGAGAGTGGTCCTGAAAGTGGAGGGAGAGGGGAAGGATAGATAGAGAAGAGTACAGGGAGCAATGGTGAATGCGGAATGGGTAGTTTGTGTCAAAGTGGTAGAAGGTATTCAGGAGGATGTCTAGTTTGGCTAGGGAAGCGGTGGGAGCAGTGCCATAGACAATGTCTGCATAATCGAGCATGGGGAGGATTGTATAAGCAACCAGCTCATGACACACGGAAGGAGAGAGGCATTCTTTGTTACGGTACATTACTCCAAGTTTTGGATGGAGTTTTGAGTGCAAGGTGTCTATATGGATTGAGAAATCAAGCTTGTTGTCTAGCCAGACCCCAAGGTATTTGAAAGCCGAGACAACTTTAAGGGGGACACCATCTGGAGTGGAGAAAATGGGGGGGGGGGGACAAGAGAGCTGAGAGTTTTTTTCTCAACCCAAAGATCATAGAGACTGTTTTCTTTGTATTTACCCTCAGTTGGTTTGCCTGGAACCAATTTAGTACTTTGTTAAAGAGCTGTTCAGGAGAACTTTAACAAAACCTAATATTTAGACACAGTCTAGCTTGAATTTCCCATTAGTGCTGTATTCCTCCTCCCCATTATTTATTATTGAGGTCATCTGTATGAAAACAGGATCTTTGCTCCTGAAGAGTGTATCTAATCCTGCTGCTTTCTCCTTACCTGAATTCATGGAGTACTGCTTGTGACATCAGAGTTACCCCCATGGCAACAGATTGTGATGTCACTACAGAGGATTATGACTTAAAGTAGGGAGTAAGCTACAGAGGCAGATGAACTGTAAAGGAACTCTAAGGGATAAAGATCATATAGTCATGCACATTTCCACAGTAATAAATAATGGGGAGGAGAAATATAGAAAATCTAAAATAATGCAGGCAGAATTGTACCTAATTATCATGATTTTTAAAGTTTTATTTGCGGTGTCAGTAGCTCTTTAAAATCACACTGGAGAGGGGCCTCCACATCAGGGGTTGAAGTACCAGAAGTGTAGACAACCATATCATTAGCGTACATGTTGATTTGAGTATGCAAACAAATTGAGGGGAGGTTGTTGATGAAGAAGAAGAACAGGATGGGGCCCAGGATGGAGCCTTGAAGGACTCCAACAAGGTTTGGGAGGGGAGATGATAGGGCGGAGCCCACCTGAACTGACGACTCCTGTTCATGAGGTGCTGGTGCTGCTAGGCCAACTGAGTGCAGCTGGCTTAGCAGGAGTGACTGGAACACCGAGTCAAATGCCTTCACTAGGTTGATGAAGATGGTGGCAGTGATGTGACACAGATCCATGCCTGAGAGAATGGAGTCTGTGACCTGCAGTGGCCTGCAGTAAGGGGAAAGTAGTAGAGTGGTTCCTTCTAAAACCAGCTTGGAATGGGGAGAGATTGTTGGGGACAGTGAGTTTTGTCTACATAGGGACACTACAGTTTTAATGTCAAATGTACCAGCAGACTGATTACAACATTAGAGGAAAAAAATGCAGTGTCACTGACATGCAGAAAGTTAAGCTGTCATTATGGCTTGTGTAACCTCACAGATGGGGAAAGTGTAGTAAATTTGCATCTCAGTTTTTAATAAGAATATTATCCCTTAGGCTGCCGACAAAATTTTGGACTGATGTATCAGTCCACGGGCCTGCAAGGGTTAAGCAACAGTTTTGTGTAGTTAACTTTTTTGGTCTGATTTGGTGTATGTGAGAAAATCACTTTTGATATATGGATCAAGTACATTTAACTTTTTTGGGGGGTATTGTGAGAACCAAACTTAGTGAATGCATTCATAATGTGATTGTTTTTTGACTATAACACAGTACATCTATCTTGCATTCATCAGTATGATTCCTTTACTATGACTGTATTGCCAGTTCCTCAAGTTTTCAAACCAAGGAAAATGCTAACTACCTAAATGATAAAATCGAGTTAGGCATTAAGGTCAGGTAGATCAATTGTGGACCAGGGTATCATAAGAACATACTTTATTTTAAAATACACTGGACTTAGACATGTTTTCTTAAATCATTTTTTTATCTTTTCAGTCAAATTCTCTGGTTCATTCTGGCTACAGTACGTGCATTTTTGTTTGAGATTTACAAGACTATGACAGGGTTGAATACAGCCCTGTCCAAGTTGATATGGAGAAAGAGTTTAAATGCAAGGATCTGTTCTATTCTCTCCTTTTCTGTCTCTTCTCTGTCTGGTTGTGCAACAAATTTTTTTCGTGAGACCTAGGACTTGATTACCCCGATGGTCTTGCAATTCTTTGCCTCTCTCTATCTCTCTACCCTCACTTGCTGCTCTGTCATTTCTTTCCCCTTGCATATTTTCAGGTATAAAAATATATGTGAATCATTTTGTGGAATTGTAATTGATATTGGGATTCCTTTGTTTAAAACTGTATATACAGTAGTTATACTGTTGAAATGATTGCAAAAAGCTGTTTGGAACTGAAGGGGTTAACCTGTTTGCAAACTCTCTGAGAAGCTGTAAGCAAGAGGTCAGTTCTGGGTCACAATGTTATTTTTGCTGCACCTGCATGAAATTGACAAGAAAATTGGAAACTTACAAGAACACTGTGTGAGAAGCATGCTGTTTTTCTTACCGAGCTCCTGCTTAAACTTATAAAAAGGAGCTGCAATATTTTGCAAAAGAGAGATACAGAGATTGAGAGAGACTGAGACTGGAAATTGAGAAGAAACCCAGATGGACTTTCTCTGTTTATACTGCCTTTGTAAATAATTATACTGAACAATTTTTTTATTTTTTTATTTTACTGTTTTAATAATAAAACTCTTGTGAATTTTACAACTGCTCCTGGTTTTCCTATGCTTCCTGACCTGGGCCTCAATGACAAAGACACGAATAGCAACCAACACAATAGACACTGACTATGGCATCCATAACACACCCACAACCTTTATAAAACACCACCACTGCTGCTGCTTGATCTCACTAAAACTAAGTTAGAACACAAAGAAACAAACAAAAGGCAGAGACTGCTGTTGAGCATGTCATGATAATAATATTGTTCTTTGCTGCTGCCTTCATTCTCTGCCTTTTTGCTTGTCTTACATAGTTTTTGTGAGAACAAGCAGCACTTCTGCTTGCAGAAGCAAATCCATTTCATATATATATAAAATACAATACTTCCCTAGGGACTCAAAGAAAAATGTAATTAATATACCTAATGAAACTGACATTTGAATGCAGAGAGGAATGTCTAAGTGCAGTATTTATTTTCCTTCTGCTCTGTGTGAAATTAATTGGACTGTGGTTAAACTACAAGAAAACTAAGTCCCATAATCACTTTGCAGATGATCACCCATATTTAGCCAACACAAACCAGTTGTGCTGTGAGGAACAGAAATTCAGAAAATAGATTGGCTGGTAGCAGAATTATAGCAAGTCTATAATTTTATATCGAAAGCAGGTAAGTACTGCAACAAGGAAGTGATTCATGTTTAAATTGGTAGCGTGACTGTCAACCCCCTAAATCATTCACAGCTTTTTCATGCATGCTAGGCAATAAAATTATACACTAAAAGTACAGTAAGAATAAGAACCAATAGAAACTATGAACTTGAGTACGGTAATTACAGAAGATAAAAAACAGGGACCCTGGTTTTCCATTTTTAACGGTAACACCGGTAACAATCATGGAATCCTGCTTGGTTTGCAGATTTTGAAATCTTGTGCTGGTGCCTCATGGAAATTGCATGTCACTGCACAGAATCTCTAAGATTTCAGCATCTTTTTACATTTTTTTTTATTTTCTCTTTCTATGTCCCCTTCTCACAGCATCAGTCTCCACTTTTCAGAGATTTCTAGGCTAGATATCCCTTAGCTTCACCCCAGGAAATGCACAGGTGCTCCTGTGGTTCTGCCCCAGCCTGCCTGGATTGTCCCCCCAGGTGGGAAGGAGGGACCCCAGGTCACCTCTCCACACTCCCTTAGTGTGTGAGGGCAGCTCAGTGGGTCCCTCATGGTGCCTGGTTATGAAGTCTGTGGCACCTGGGTCCCTTCTGCCAGTGGCATGTGGGGTGATTGTTCTGGGTTTTCTGGTCTCTGTCCCTGAGGGCACCAGCACTAGAGGAGATCTGAGGAGATAGGTCACATAGAGACATGCCACTGCTCCATAACCTGGGTAGCTCCTCCCTCCTGATCACTCTGCAGCACCATTGCATCACCACCCGTGGTCACACAGGTGGTGGTAAAGCAACAGGACCTGCAGCCCACCCTCCCAGAGAGAGAGCTGTCCCTAGGTGCTCAATCCTACTCCTGGCCAGACCTCCAGCAACCCAAGTTCGCTTCTGACCCTGGGTCACTGGCATTGCAAGCAATAGTGCTACCGCAGTGCCAGTGGGCTGACCCAGATTTCAGCATCTTAAAATGAATGCTGCTGTGCTTTGCATTCTTTCTGCTTTGCTGCATACAGAGTCAGTAAGGAAATCACCCGCACTGCTTTGTTGTAATCAGCCATTCAGTTTAACCACCCACGCCTAGTGGTTAGAGTAACAAACCATGAATGAACTGGATACATCCAGCAGACTTGGGTTTGATTCCCACAACCTCCACTTGCATACTGTGTGACTCCAAGCAAGTCACTTAACCTCCCCAGTGCTTCTAGGTCACTCCTGAAAACAGACAGTTCTGCCTAGTGGGCCTTACCTGCTTTACAAAGAATATAAAAAAATACCAATATAACAAAATCACATGCCCCACAATGCAAAGCATCATGGGCTGCATATGCAAATCACCACAGGATATTATACTGGTTCAACTTTAAGCAGAAATGCATGGTGCCGAAAGGATTCTCACAGTTTGCAAAGGGTGCCAACAGAAGACATAGACACGTGTTTATCTCTACCAGGACTCATCAGTATGCCTCATCTGTTTGACATCCCAGTGGAATGAACCAGTTAACCTAAGATGGTCTCTCTGGGTTATGTTGTGATGTACCCAATTAAAACAAAAAACAATTTAAAGACAAAGAACCTCTGTGTGCAAGCACCAAGGCAATGGTTACCCAAAGGGCATATGGCGGGAAGCCAAGTTTCAAAGAAATACAAAATCACACATGCCCCCACAATGCAAATCATAATGGGCCTCATATGCAAATCACCACAGACCCATATATGTTTACTACATCACAGGATAGTAGTCAGGGTACCATAGTAATTTACCTAGAGTTTTACTTGGCTGCAATGATTTTATATAGGTAAAGATAAATGTTCAAATACATTTTATGTGTTTTATAAAGCTTGTTTTAGATTTTAGTCAGGTTTTTATTGTATTCTTTGCACATAAGCATCTAGGTTGTAGATTGCTAAACAAAGGATCACTGTTACCAACTAGTTAATTCAAATTTATAATCAGTAGGGCCATCCAAAATCCTCAGTTGTTTGAATTAGAACTAGTCTGAATGAAAGCATGTTCACAAAGAAACTACCTTACTACTTATGAAAAGACTTCATAGTTAGCACCCCATTAAGGTGGATTGGATCATTTGAACCTTTTCTCCCACCTGCTGTTTCAGTCTCTGTGACAACAAAAAGTTTTCTGATAGACTGCTTCAACAAAAAGCAAATGTTAAGTATTTAAGTGTACTTATGTTTGGCCAGTGGATCTTGAAAGCACAGTCAATGATGTACAGAAGGTAAGACCCCAGGGGCTGTATGATGCTGGTGGGCAGAGTAGTGCTCAATTCACATCTGAACAAAGACATGAAAACTGGGAGACACCCTTTTCATGGACACCAAGTAAAAAAAAAGCATCCATATGTGTGGGAGATGCATAAATCCATTTAAACGTCCTCTGCTAATCACTTGTGGATTTTTTAGGTGAAGACACTGAATTTCAAAGAAGCAAATTCAAGCAGTTTTTTTTTTTGCTCCTCCTACCCACTGGCCATTCACTTCTTCAGGCCTGCCAAGGCCCCCTACCACCGCTGCTGAGTCCCGACCACCATTCACTGCCCCATACTGCTGTGCTACCAGGTAACCCTTCATTGAGTGGGCCCCTACCCCTGTGGAAGGCTACCAGGGGAGGAGAATTGCCCTAAAGAGCTTCCTGTGTATCCTGGGCATGGCAGGGATCAGAACAGACACATGTCTGGGGCTTCCAGCTTAGGGACGGACCAACAGCTGTCCTTCAGTTGGTCAGCGGGTGTTTTCCCATTTTCTTGGGAGCGTAACAGGCCACATGATGTCAAGGCACAAGCCGATGTCTGTCACGTTCCATCTTGCCATGAGGGCTGACATGTCGTCATGCCTCTGGCCTCCACCAGGGGCCAGAAAATGCTGAGCCATGAACCCACCCTCCCTCCCAGGAGAAGGTGAGTGGTCGTTGGACATTTTAGCCTTCACCCACTAATTGGCCCTCCAACACCCATCTGTTCCCTAACCCTGGTCAGCGGTGTCACAGACAGAAATCCAATTCAGGCAGTTAAATTATAGATAGGAAAAAACAAAGGTAGTCCACCTTAGTGGTGATGGTTCAGATTAATTCACATCCGAATTCTAACAAGCAAAGAGACCAAGTAATTTGTAACTTGTGCATGTGGGGTGTGGGTGTTGAAGAAAGGGGATCATAGTGCTGTCACTACTGCCATCACCCCAGAGGGATGTGTACTGCATTGTTGCTACTGCCATCACACCGAAGGGGTGGGGGCTGTAGTGCTTCTGCCATCACCACTGGTGGATGGGGAATGTAGTACTGCTGCCATCCCACCTGAGGGATGGGGGCCATAGTGCTGATACTGCCATCACACCTGAGGGATGGGGAATGTAGTACTGCTGCCATCACACCTGAGGGATGGAGGCCATAGTGCTGATACTGCCATCACACCTGAGGAATGGTGAATGTAGTACTGCTGTCACCACACCTAAGGGATGGGGGCCACAGTGCTGCTGCTTCTGTCACACCTGGGGGAAGGAGGTCATAATGCTGTTGCTGCTGCCATCTCACCAGAGGGATGGGGGCCATAGTGCTGCTACTTCTGTCACACCTGAGGAATGGTGAATGTAGTACTGCTGTCATCACACCTAAGGGATGGGGGCCACAGTGCTGCTGCTTCTGTGACACCCGAGGAGGGAGGAGGTCATAATGCTGTTGCTGCTGCCATCACACCAGAGGGATGAGGGCCATAGTGCTGTTGGTGCTGCCATCGCACCTGAGGGATGGGGCCGTGGTGCTGCTTCCATCACACCTTAGGGATGGGGGCTGTAGTGTTGCTGCTGCCATCACATCTTGTACCTAAAATAACTTTAAATCGGCACAAGGATGGTAGGATGTGTAATAGTGGAGGTCAAAATTGCTAAAATGCATGTTAGCAGAGTTAATTGTTAAACAAAGTACAGTGAACCAAACACGGTAAAACTGGATTTTGGCTTAGCAGACTCGGTGACAATATCGTTTTCACAATATGCAAAACGAAATATGCCTTTCTCAATCCCAGTAAACCAGTGTCCCTGATAAAAACAGATATCACCTAAATACTGTGTTACACCAAAACACTACAGTGAAACACTACTCGTCCAGACACAGTTACTGCAATAATAAATCATAAAAGAAAAAGAAAAAAAGACCTACTTTAAGAAGAAAAACAAAATTCAGGTGCACATTATTTAAATCAGGGTCAACTCAGTTTTATTAGAAGTTCAGCACTGTGTTGAAGCACTTTGAGAAATCCAGTCAAAATGAAAACTGATAGCAGTCATTCAATCGGTTTTTGAAAGGCTTGGCTTTCCAGGCTTTCCTTCCTCAGTGTCAGATCCAGTACAGAGGCAGTGGATGGCACCATACATTTCTTGAAGTATCAGCAAATTGGAAAAGTTAAAAAACAAAACAAAAAAAACATAAACATAAAAATCATACACACAAAATGCCAATAAATTGAAGTTTGAAATGTGGGTGACATATTAGATGCGCATGTTTAAACAAACACTTTCCTTAATCCACTACCTCTTTAAGAAATAAGATAGATAGACAGACAGACAGATAGACAAATAGATAGATAGATAGAGACAGAGAGAGAACAGGAGATCGCCAGCTCATTGCTTCAGCTGAAGCCAGCAGCACGACTCCAGCTGCAGCTTCAGCATTCAACAAAGTCCCACTGTTCTCATACCGAGAACATAGATGAATGGCTCCTCTTGCTAAGCTGGGCACTTTGGATTTTGGGATGCCCAGAAAAGGTATTTATGGCCATTGCCATTTTTTTTAAAAACAAACACCAGAATCTAACTAAACGGGTCCAGTTTAGCTGGATTCAGGTGTTTTTTTTTTTACATTACACCATTGTTATGTACAATATTTCCCATTTTTTTTAGTTTTGGGGAAACACGATCGGATATCATGACACAAACATCTTTTCATGCTGTGAATAGCAAGTGGTGAAAAAACAAAAATGGTCTTGCAACATGGAATTTTTCATGTTTTAGCAGAATGTTAGCCAAAAAACTCTACTGAGTATGCTCAGAACAGCAAAAAACAAAACTTTAAATTCTTATACCTCTGGAACTGTTTAATATTTGTTCATGAAACCTTACAAAGGAACTACTTTGGTGCAGCACACTTCTACCCTAGTGTTTTTTGGGGAAAATTCCATTCCGCATAGGCTGTAGGTGAGAACAAAGCCAAGAACCCATATTAAGTACAGGAAGAAAAAAGATGTCTACAGGAAAATTACATATGAGAATCTCAGAAACCACACAAGCTGCTGTCATGAAACTTTCTACATATTTAGACATTGCCTACTAAATAATGCATGTCAAATTTTAACTAATTTCATCAAATGCTGCCAAAGTTATTCAGATGCAAATTTAGAGTGTTAACATAGAGCCTGTTGGTCAACCCTTACTATATTATAAATAAGCATAAATATGAAACAATTTAAAAGAGGTACCAAGAAAACTACTAAAAGTGCAAAGCATAGGACTATAATGTGTAAACATCACAAAAGGAAACATTTTACAGTGTTGGAAAGAGGAGCATATAGGTTAAGGTCTAGGCTGATTCTCCATGTAGGATCTAAAAGACAGAAACAAATCAATTGTTAGATCACAGAAACTGTTTTAAGTCTAGTCATTCATTTAATCCAGATGGAGTCAAGCTGCTAAAGTGGAAAATCCACCATGATTCATGCTTTCAAAATTTCTGGATTATGTACCATCCTTGTACCAATTTGGGAACATATTCCAGGTCAAATATTTCATGCAGGAGGGTTACTACCATGTTTACATTTGTAATGTGGCCTAGGGCACTCTTTCAGATCCATTTCTGATTCTATATGTTCCAAATTTTAAGATGCTTGGTAGTCCTTCCAATATAAATTTTGTTGCAGGAGCACCAGGCAGTGTAAATAACAAAATCAGTGAAACAAATTGCAACTTGTCACATTTCCACTGGATGTCATGGTTACTGACACAAACCCACTTGCCTTCATGGCATACTTATAAGCCATGCATTTCTTGCAAGGAAAGGAACATGAGAGTTTATTTTGAAGCAATCACTCCATTTTAGGGTCTGTATAGTGGGTCTGTGTTAAAATATCCTCTAGATAAGGAAGTGTGTATGTGTGAGTTATTTAATTAGATTGACAAATAAAATAAAAAAAAACAAGTGTTGTTTTATCATTTGCAGTTTCTAGGCTGCAGATTCATACCATGCACTTCATGGCAATTTTTGTGCTTTTTATGGTTGTGTGTAGTTTGATGAAATTAAAGTTTTAAAATCAAAACACTTAAAGGAAAACTCCATGTTAAAATCAGAAAAAGATATGTAGTAGTCTTTTTTTCTGTGTTCTAACCAGTTCCCAGTGTTTTCTTTTCCTCTGGCTGTGAGAGATGTTTTTCTAACTTTCCCTAACTGTTTTATTGCCCTTGAAGGTTGCCATTATGGTTTCTTTTATGGCCTCTAGTCTTCCAAGAGTGCTATTTGGTGTGATGTCTAATTGCCCCTGCAAAGCCAGTGTCTTGTTACAGGGTCTGTCACAGCTCAGCCACAGAGAAAATACTTCTTCAGAGAAGACACACTACTAGATTTTGGGTGAGTGTAATCATTATTATTTTTTGATATCAGTACCTTGTTCTGCTATGTTCTGCTGTGTATATGTGTGTGTGTGTGTGTGTGTGTGTGTGTGTGTGTGTGTGTGTGTGTGTTTTGAATCATGTCAGTGTTTACTCTATTCCTCTCAGTCACTTTCAGTTTTTGCACCAGTACTAAGTAGTAAAATTGAACATCACCTTATAGGTTGTAACATAGCAGGACAAGGTACTAATGTCAAAAAATAATGATTACACTCACCCAAAATCTAGCAGTGTGACTTCTCTGAAAGAAGTATTATCTTTGTGGCTGAGCTATGACAGACCCTGCTAAATCTAAGGACATAGCTACATCACTGTCACATGAGACAAGGTGCATCGTAGGAGAAAGAAAGCCAATAAACCTATTTGTGATGGCGATCCCCAGGGGTTGTAAAACTACCATACAGCTAGCAGGCTAATTTAGGAAAAACTCCTAATAGCAGACAGAGGGAAGAACACACTAGGACTTAATATACATATCAAAACACTCTACAAAACATATGTTTTTGCACATTCTGGGTGGACTTCTCCTTTAACCCCTGCTAGCTGGATCTGACACACATAGAAAACAAAAATATTGAAGTAGAGCTATTTAGTAGCTGTTTTCTTACGGAAAACCCACTCAGCTCTCAAGTATTTGCTAAACTGTAAATGCAGCCATTTGTGCTCACTGAAATGTTACACAGCTCTGCTGTTGGGAACTGATTCTAAAGCAGTTCTTGCTGCTGAATTTATGGTCACTGCTACATCAGTGTCACATGAGACAGGATGTATTGTAGGTACAAGAAAGGCAATAAAGCTGGCTGAGATGGAGATTCCCCAGGGGTCATAAAACTAACATAAAGCTAGCAGTCTAATTTAGAAAAAAACTTCTAATAGCAGACAGAAGGAGGGACACACTAGAACTTCACACACAAATCAAAACACTCTGCACAACATATGTTTTTTTTTTCAAGTTCTGGGTGTACTACTCCATTAAAACTGATTATAGAGACAAGACATTTTCTTTTTTTTTATGTTTCTGTTTTACTCTCCTCCCCTAGCCCCCTACACTCCGCATCCTTGGGAGTCACCAAGGCATCTGTCCCCCTCTTACGTATTGGTGCTCCCCCATCAAGCCATGGTTGTTCCCCCAGGTGGGGACAAGATGGGGCACACACCCTGAATCTGAGTATTCCGTCAGGCCACCATGAAGGTAGAAGTCAGGGATCGCTGCCAAATTGGGGAAAAACTCATTGGTCTAATTCAATCTTTACTTAGCTTATGAAAGGCATCTATCCCCACTTTTTCCTTACTCCCCTATCGGCTGCCCCACTCAGATTTCTTTTTCATCTAATACTGGCTTTGAATACTGAGTGTTAGCATGACTTTTTACTGTTTATGATAGGCAAGTGTCCACTACATAGTTGCTGGAAGTCTGCAACAGGCCCATGATGTGTTATTTGTTCACCCTTGTCCTAGCCAATAAGAACACATCATGAGCAGATGGTATGGTGGTAAAAAAGAAACACTGCTGACCAGGGTATTTAGTTGCTTTTGGCACTGCTTGTGCTGCATTCCCATTTTATTTTAAGTTGGATGGATTCTGAAAGTAAACTCTCCCCTTTGGTCTGACTTTATATTCAGGTACAGCAGTGCATTTAAGAAGCTGTTCAAGGTTCCAGCTTGTGACTTGAACATGTAACTCCCACATTGGGAATATTTGAATACAAAGCCTAAGGTTTAGTGCTTAAAGAGCAGCTGACGCCTTCAGGACTACTTTAACAAATCATAAAACAGTATTTAGACATAGTTCAGCTTGTGTTTCATGTTAGTTCTGTTCTTCTCCTCCCCATTATTTATTACTGAGATCATTTGCATTAAAACTCAATCTTTGTTCCTGAAGAGTTCATCTATCCCTATTGCTTTCTCCCTACATAAGGTCATAATGTACTGCTTGTGACATCACAGTAACTTTAACAGCAACACACTCTGTTGTCAGAACTGAGGATTATGACTTGAAGTAGGGAGTAAGCTATAGAGGCAGATGAACTGTAAGGAAACTCTAAGGGATAAAGATCATGTAGTCATGCAAATGTACTCAGTGATAAATAATGGGGAAGAGACATATATAGAATATATATGGAATGCAAGCTGAATTTACCTCATTATTGTGTTTCTCAAAGTTTTCTTTGAGGCATCAGTAGCTCTTTAAATATTTCAATTAACTTGTAATTTCAAAATATGTACCCTATTAATATGTTTTCAAGTATTGGCATTCGATGATAACTGGCTGAAACACCTGGAAAGCATGCAGGTGAATTATCAAAAGGGTGTAAATTTATCAAATCTGCCAGATGAAGGTGAGACTGAGGGACAGATTTTCCAAGACTAGCCTGCGGAAAGTGGGTTAAGCCTGGCTTACAGGAATTTCCAAATGCCCGTTAAAGGGATGCAGCTGTGATGTTTAATGCTCCAGCAGTATAGATGTGACCTGTCTGCATCTAATGAAATGTCAGTCTGGGGGAAAACTACTGCAAATTCCAGCAGAATGAGAAAAATACTGTGACAATGTATGACTTTAATTAAGCCAGAGCTTGTGGTGGTATCTACAGAAATTGCACTGGAATTATGTTTATTATTTATTTGAAACCATTTTTTAATAAATGAATTCTGAAGATTCCAGATACTGATATAGTACAATTGACAGAAAGAGAAGTAAAATATTCCTCCACAACTACAGCACAAAGTATAACAGAATAAAAGTGTTCACTTTCCATTTTTTTGAGGGGGGGTTAAAAGTGGGTTCACCTTTTTTGATATTAGTGGGTTCACCAGAACCATGGATGCCCATGGGAAAACTGGTTGCCCCAAACTGTGTACCATTCCAAAAGAGTTACAACTAGCTAATCCAAACAGATTTGTTTGTTCAAGAAATGGGGGTTGGTGGGGGCATACTAAAGACAGGGGCCTGGATATTCAAAGCAGTTGCACATGGCACAACTGGGTTGTGCATATGCAACTAATGAAGATAATCCTTACAGGCGTGTTCAGTGAGGAGGCACTACGCCCTAAGTAGCAGTGTGCCAGTGCACAACAGTAATGAATGCATGTGCAAGGGCAGGGGGTGTGCCCATGAATATGCAGCACAGTGCGATATTCAACCACCGACCAATGGCACAAGTGAGGAGCAACTGCCAGATGCGCGGCGCAAACTTGAGCCTATAAAAACAGGGAGCAACCAGGGGGAGGGCACTTGCACCCGAGGGGAGCAGGACAGAGGGAGACAGACAGGCTAGCAGAGAGAGAGGGGTAGAGAGAGAGAGAGAGAGAGACTGAGAGAGAGAAAGAGAGAGAGCGAGAGATTGGGAGAGAGAGTGTGACAGACAGGGAGGCCGACGGAGGGAATGAAAGTGAGTGGGAGTGAGAAGGAGCCACCTGATCCAAAGGGAGTGATACAGGCACCCACAGGGGTGGGGAACAGAGCCCACAGGTGACAGCCAGCCAGCCAGGGCAGGTGGTACAGGAGGGGGCCCAGCCGAGCAACAGGCACTGCCTCACAGAGTGGGGTGGGCCAGTAGAGCCGGACACCCAGGGGGGTGACAGGACAGCATGGGCCATGGCCAGTGCAGTATTCCAGATGGAGGCCATAATGAGGGGTGTGAGGAGGCAGGAAACAGAGGACTGGCCATGGAAGGCCCATTGGGTAGGCCCGAACAGGTGTTACCGCCCCGCATCAGCTATGAGATCCACACTGACTCAGAGATCGTGAGCCGGTATTGCCTGAACCAGGCAATCCTGAGGCAGCTCTGTGAGCTGTGCAGTGAGGAGATGCAGGCACCCACTAGATGGAGCCATGTCCAGACAGTGGAGATGAAGGTAACAGCAGTTATGTGCCTGCTCACCATGGGCACCTTCCAGAGACCAACAGGGGACACCACAGGCATAACCCAGTCGGCCACATAAGAACTCTTCACACAATTCCTTAATGCCCTGCTGCCACATGCTGCAGAATACATTCACTTCCCCAGCACATAGGCAGAGCGTACAGCAACCATGCAGGAGCTCCACAGGGTAGCACCAATGCCTGGCATGCTAGGGGCCATTGACTGCACCCACGTGGGCATCCACATGCCACCTGGCCTGGAGAGGGTAGCATATGTCAACAGAAAGGGCTATCCCAGTATCAACTGCCAGGTGGTGTGCAATGCCAGGGGGCACATAACAAATGTCTGTGCCACACACCCTGGGGGCGCACATGACATCTTCATCTGGCACAGCTCAGCAATGTGCCACAGGTTTGAGAGTGGGGACATCCCCACAGGTCACCTAGTGGGTGAGTATGGCAATACCATAGGCAGCTGGGTACAGCAGGGCATGGGATGGGGCGGGCCCTTAAACTAGCAAATGGGGAGAAGGGTGCAGCACCTGATACGTCGAATGGGAAGAACACCCCCCCTCCCTAGCTAGAGGTCAAACAGGAGTTCAGCATGTTTTAGTTCATTTGCATCACCAGGTAAAGAAAAAGGTCCGGCTCCCCATACAATGCACAGGGGAAACGCCGGACCTCGCCAAACAACTAACACACTGAAATCTGACCAATGAAAAATCATGTACACAAATGCTCCCAGCCTGGGAAACAAGATCCCAGACCTGCAGACAATAATGACAGAGGCTAAACTGGACATAGTAGCCATTAGCGAGACATGGTTTACCAGTAACCACACTTGGGAGACTTCAGTACCTGGCTATGCACTGTTCAGAAGGTGCAAAAAGAGGGGGTGGAGTGGCCCTTTATGTCAATGGACTATCAAAGCTACAGAACTTCAGAATACATAGGAGCCAGAAGAACTGTGGGTCACCCTGGAAACAGGAAATGGGACAGCCATAAGAACTGGGGTTGTGTCAAGGCCTCCAGACCAGGAGAGGACATAGACACATTACTGTTAGAAGATAAACAAAACATGACAGCTAAAGGGGAGGTTCTGATAATGGGAGACTTCAACATGCCAGATACAGATTGGTCAATACCAACAGGGACATCTGCCAGAACTAGACACATGGTGGATTCCCTGCAGGGGGAGGGCCTCAAACAACTGGTACAACAACCCACAAGAGACAGGGCTATCCTAGATCTAGTACTGCCTAACAGGGAAAGGATCACAGATCTCCAGGTAGAAGGTCACCTGGGTGTCAGTGGCCATCACATGGTATGGTTCAATTTGGCCACTAGAACAAAATCATCCCATTCCAAGGCAAAAATATGGGACTTCAGAGGAGCTGACTTTGATAAGATGGCCAACAGAGTTAAGCTAGCCCTGGCAAAAAGGGGGTACAGGCAAAGTGGGCAAGCATTAAAGATGCAATACTTGAAGCAATATCCCATTGTGTTAGTGAGAAAAGGAAGTACAAAAGAAGAAGGAAACCACTTTGGTTCTCAAACACAGTAGCAGAAAAGGTCAGAGCCAAAAGGCTGGTCTTCAGGAAATATAAGAGAATGCAGCGGGATGAAGATAGAGAGACATACCAAACTTCTCTGAGGGAAGCAGGGAAGGCAGAAAGGCAGGCAAAGGCCCAAACTGAGGAAACACTAGCACAAACAGTAAAAGAAGGTGGCAAGACTTTCTATAGATACATTAATGAAAGGAGAAAGTCCAAAGGGGGTATTGATAAGATCAAAGGGGATAAGGGGGCGTGTGAGGAGGAGGAGGACCATATAAAACATCTATCCTAAATAGATATTTCTGCTCAGTATTTACTGAAGAGAAGGTAGGGCAGGACCCACAGCTCTGCACCATGAGACACAGGGGGAAGGGAGGTGTGCACTAGTTCCCTTCACAAATGAAAGGGTCCTACAAGAGCTCGATAAGCTCAGAATTGGACAAGGCAATGGGATCTGATGGCATACATCTCAAGGTACTACAGGAGCTAAGGGTGGAACTATCAGAGCCATTATCAGAAATGTTTAGTGAGTCTCTGAGCACATGGGAGGTCCCAGAAGACTGGAGGGGTTCATGTGATCCGCTCCACAAGAGTGGTAGCAGGGAGGAGGCAGGGAACTACAGACCAGTCAGTCTTACCTCAGTAGTGGGCAAGATTATGGAGACACTCCTTAAGGAAAGGATAGTGCAACACCTGGAATCCATAGGAGCACAGGATCCAAGACAACATGAGTTTACAAAAGGAAGGTCCTGTCAAACTAATCTCATAGATTTCTTTGACTGGGTAACCAGAGTGGTGGACCAAGGGGGAGCAGTTGATGTTGACTACCTTAACTTCAGCAAAGCTTTTGATACTGTTCCACATAGAAAATTGATTAATAAGCTGGGTAGGCTCGGGATGGGTCAAACGTTGGTCAACTGGGTGGCAAACTGGTTGATGGGCAGAAAACAGAGAGTGGTGGTAAATGGTATACAGTCAGAAGAGATGCAAGTCACAAATGGGGTAGCTCAGAGATCAGTCCTGGGGCCAGTCCTCTTCAATATCTTCATCAGTGACATTGCAGACGTACTGGAGGGTAAGGTTTGTCTGTTTGCCAATGGCACCAATATCTGCAACACAGTAGATGATCCAGATGGGGTGGGCAGAATGAGAAGATATCTGGATAAACTAGCAAAATGGTCGGAAGAGTGGCAACTGGGGTTTAATGCAAAGAAGTGCAAGATCATGCACATAGGGAAGAGAAACCCTGAAGCCACCTATAGGCTGGGAGGGAAGTTGCTGGCAATCACAAGGGAAGAAAGAGACTTGGGCATCATCATCAACAATGAACTGAAATCATCCAAGCAGACCTCGAAAGCACTAGGTAAGCCTACAGGGATGTTGGGGTGTATTAGTAGGGGTATCACAAGTCTGAAGAGGGAGATAATAATCCCTCTTTACAAGACAATGGTTAGGCTCCATCTGTAGTACTGTATGCAGTACTGGAGGCCACACCTTCACAAGGAAATTAACCAAACTGAGGCAGTCCAGAGAAGGCAACCAAAATGGTGCAGGGACTGTATCAGAAACATCATGAGGACAGATTAATGGAGCTCAATATGTATACCCTAGAGCAAAGGAGGAGAGGTTATATGATTGAAACATTCAAACATCTTAAGGGCATTAACAAGGTGAAAGAGTCTAACATGTTTCAATATAAGAAAAATAGCAGGACAAGAGGACACAGCATGAGATTAGTGGGAGGCCGATTAAGGGGTAATGTGAGGAAGTTCTTTTTCACAGAAAGGGTGGTGGATGCATGGAACAGCCTACCTCAGGAAGTGGTGGATGTGGATATGAATACAGTGCAGGGCTTCAAACAGGCATGGGATAGGCATAAGGGAGTAATACAGATGAATATGAATAGATAGGCCATTGACAGAGCAAAGGCCTATGGCACATTCATAAGGTAGAAAAAGAAATGGGCAGACTGGATGGGCCTTGCGGTTCTTATCTGACGTCAACTTCTATGTTTCTATGTTTCTATGGGCAGGGCTGAGGTGCTGGTGGGTGTGCCAGGAGAGGCATGGGGCACAGGGACAGAGGACACCAGTTCAACCATATCACTGTCCACACAGGTGACAGTGGCTACCCACTCAGGCCCTGGCTGCTCACCCCCTACCAGTGCCCGTCATCCCCAGTGGAGGAACAGTACAATGAGGCTGCATGCACGTGGAACATCATTGAGCATGTGTTCTGGATGCTGAAGGCATGATTTCGTTGTCTAGACAGGTCCGGTGGTGCCCTACAGTACAGCTCCTCGAAGGTCTGTGGCCTATTCCTGACCTGCTGCATGCTGGACAACATGGCCATTGACCGTGGGATAGCTGTCAAGGCTGAAGGGGGGAACAGAAGTGGGGATGACGTGGGTGATGTGCTGGGCCTGGTGGGCAGCCCCCCACGGCGCAGGGATCCCCGGCTCCAGAGGATGGCATGCCAGCATCATGACACAATCGCACAGGAGCACTACGGTACATGCAGGTAGGTGGACAACCCCCCATGCACAGAACAAGCACAGTGGCAAGGCACACAGGCATGTGCGGGCATGGCCATGGGCATGCACACACAGGTGTGGGGCATGGGCGGGGGGCCATGCCACACAGCCACATGCAACACCACGCAGCACTGTACAGCAACTCACACACACACACACACACACACACACATGCACAGACTGGCACTCACAGGCATGCACCCAGGCGCTAGCCCATGACGTGGATCAGGTGCAGGGCGCCGGTGCACATACGAAACCAGTGCTGTGATGGCATCATCATGCATGCACCACATGGGCCAACAGCTGGGCAGGTGCACACATGCGCAGTGCGTGGCGTGACACACAGATGCCATGACTGTGCCATGCACACACACACAATGCCCATGTGCACACAGGCGGTGGCAACAGACAGCGGACAGGGTAAGCGCACACATCAGGTCTGCCTCGCGGACACACAGCCGCCAGCCACAGACATGGGGTGCCTCGCCACAGCCACTTAGCAGCCACAGGCTGCGCAATGGCCACAGGGGGGTCTGCAACCACCCCCCAGGGATGGGACTGCGGGAATGTGACTGGGTCCCTGAAGATGCCCACAGCGGAACCTGGCATCAACACTAAGACGGTCGCCCCGATGCTGGGGCCATGGTGTGGACATTGCACTCTGTGGTGTCTGTGGCAGGTGACCATGCCCTGTGGCAGCCAGTGGTGCAAGGCCGACCATGATTGCACTGGCTATGCGGTCCAGGGATGCAGTTGTGTCCTCCCGCAGGTGTTGTACGACCTCCAGGATGTGCACGGTACCCATCTCACACTGCTTAGCTGCCTGGCGCACCTCTGCGTAGAGTGCACGCATCCCAGCTATGAGTAGCACCTGTTGCCCCATGGAGGCCCACAGCAATTGGGTGTGCTCGGTCACAGGGTCAGTGCCCAGGGATGCATGGGCATGGCGCTGTCCCACCGGTGGCGTATGACCGTGCTGCACGGCCCCCCACTCAGGTGGGCGCTGCACAGCGGGGTCCTCATGGGGTTGGACTATGTTGGGTGCACCGGTGGCAGATGCTGCTCCTGGCCGCTCAACATCTCCAGCCATCTGCTGCTGCTGCCCCTTCAGCCCCCTTGTGCTGGCCAGCTCCTGTGCGGTTGCACCACCACCGCCACCAAGCACCACTGTGTCTGTGCACACAGCAGTACCAAGGGTAGTGGTGGAAGCTGTTCCACCACCAACTGGCCACTGGCTGTGCTGCCAGTGATGGTGGATGGTATGGGTGTCTCCCCCATGGCAAGACCCCCGCTGTCCATGAGTATGGTCACATCGTCATTGGTGTCGGACCCCACCCCAATCTGTGTCTCCGCACAGAGCACGCCATGGCTTGCATCCCACTAGAACACAGCCAGGGCCTTATCCGCCACCCCACCCAGGATATCCGGCAGGACTGAGGTGGTGTGCTGCAGCTGATCAGGCCCTCAGATGCCCGTGGAGGTGGATGGCTGGTCCTTCCGAGGCTGAGCATGCCCCCACAGCAGCTGCAGGTGCTCCTGCCGCTGCATGCTGGCAAGCCGGTGCTGTAAGGAAACACAGTTGCGTTAGTGTTGCTGTCCCATCCGCTACCTCCCCGACCCGCCATACCTACTATGCAGTGATGGGCTCCCTCCAGTCTAGAAGCAACCACCTGGTACACCCTCGACCATGCTGTGCCACATGGTGGCTGCCATCAGCTCCTCCTGTGCCATGAGCTGTGGCACGTCTGCCTGGCCCCCACCTGTGGCTGTCCTGGCAGCCCATATGGCCGTCACCTTCTCCTTGATCTGACATTTGTTGATACCCACCTTCTTCTTGCACTCCTGTGTGGACCACTGGTGGCTGCCCTGCTGGTTCACAGCTGCTGCCACCTCCACCCAGGCCACGGCCCTGGCCTGGGGTGTGCCAGTGGTGCCACTAAGCAATGGCTCCCCTGTTGAGGTATGCCTCGAACAGGGCATCTGCCTCTGCTGAGGCAAGTTGGGCCTGGCGCTGCAGGCAGGCCCGTGCCACCCTCACCCTCCTCATGCCTGCAGACATGTTGCTACCTGGGAACATGGACATGTGGTTACTGGCTGCAGTGGCCCACCCCAGCCATCCATCCTGCTGTGCTGGCCATCCCCTCGGCAGGCGTAACTTACCTCTGATGGTTGCAATACTGGTACATGGTCTGTGCTGTTGTGCGGTGCCTTTATAGCGCATCGCATGCAAATGGACTGTTGCGCAATGGTAATGACATGCAAACATCCCCATTACGCCGCGGATAGGCTGATGAGCCAATCTGCATATGATGACTGAATATTGCGCTCTTGTGCCTTGCACAATGAACTTGTCTGGCAGATGTCATGGCACAATGCGGTGACATGCACAGTGCACCCTCGTCAACACACATGCATCACGGCATGTGCTACTGCCTATTGCGCAGCATGTGCTAGGAGCGCTATAGGGAGCCATGGTACCTTATGCACCATGGTGCTTGAGCACTAATGGGCCTATGGCGCTCGGGCACTAGTGGGCCTACAGTGCTCAGGTGCTATTGGGCCTATGGCACTTGGGCACATTGGGCCTATGGTGTTCGGGCACTATTGGGCCTATGGTGCTCCCGTGCTGTTGGGCCCATAGCGTTCAGGCACTATTGGGCCTATGGCGGTCGGGCGCTATTGGGCCCATGGCATCTATGCATCATGGGCCCTATGGCATCCACACGCACATTGTGCATGCTGACACCTGATCCCTGCCATGCCCCTTGCCCTCTTGTGACCCCTGCTCCACGTGCCAGTGTGGCCACACACACGCCGCACATCTCCAGAGATGTGCAATTGTCAGTGGCCGTGCAACTGAATATGAGGAGCACATCTCATGCTTGTTGTGCATGTGTGCTACTGGGCACCATTTTGACTCACTCATTTGCAGTAGCACCATGGTGCACCGTGCAGTATGCTGGGCAAGGAATTGGAGCCAGGTGGAGCTTGTGAACCTGGTGGTCCAGGTGGAGCCCCGCTGCCAGCCTGTTTGGGCAGCAGCCCCTGCAGCGGCTCAGGACTGAGGTGTTGCAGGCCATTGCAGATGGGCTAGGCCAGACCACAGGGGTGCAGCACACCAGGGAGCAGTGCCATCACCAGTACGACCTGGCGAGGAGGGACCTAGAGCAGCTGAGGGTGCTGCAGGCGCATGTTTGCAGGGGGGCCGAGCCATGTCCAGGTGAGTGGGCTCATACTGCGTCTGTGCACTACCACTGTACCATGGTGTTGGCAGGGCTGCATGCCATGCTGGGGGGGCCCTGTCATTGTGTGCCATGTGGCATGGCATTGTCTGTCACAGGGTGCGCTGTGCCACTGCCCTGCAGCCTTGCCCGGCTGGGGTGCACACTGTGCTTTGTGGTGAGGTGGTGGGCTCCTGCTGTGGCTGTGTTCTGATGTGTGCCTGTCTGTGTTCCTGCCCTAGGACCTGAAGATCGGAGGTGTACCAGGGTGGCAGGGGTGCCTGGTGGGCCTCAGTAGGCTGCTGCGGGCCCATCGGCTGGGGGAGCAGGATCTAGTGGTGTCAGAGGAGTGGCTGCTGGACTGGTGCATGCAGCGCCATGGCAGGCAGGTAGGCACTATGCATTCCCTCATCGATGTGCAGGGTGGTCGGGGGGGTGGGGGAATGCGGCCAGGCCTCCTGTGCCTTTGTGCCATGGCAGCTGTGTGCAGCACATGGTGCGGTGTGCATGGCACCGTGGGGCAGCCATTGCACATGTGTGGCAGCTGTTGGTGGGCTGGATGTGCATCTGGCTGCCACCAGTGCCACTGTGGTTCCGCTGCAGCACCGTGTCACCTGCCTGCCACTGTGAAGTCAGGTGGCCCTTGGGTTGCAGTGTCCATTGCTGTACACTGTCGTGGCATGCAGGGTTTGTGGCAGGCGTAGGCCCATCCACTGTGGGTGGCCAGGGTGCCACTCCAGGGGCATGTGTTCCCACTGTCCGCTGTGCACAGTGGGGGGATAGGGTGCTATGGACGTGCACTGATCACCTGTCCCTTTCTTTGTCATAGGTGTCTGAAGGGGTTCTCTCCTGCCTCTTTACTGTCGCCTCCTGTGACAAATAATATTGATTACCTCACACACCATGGAGATCGCGGACCAGACTCAATGGATCCTGCTCAGGGACTGGTGCAGGGGGAGGCACCAGGTGGCGGCAGGCGTGGCGGCCATGATGAACTCCAGCTCCTTCTCGCCCTGACCTCCCGTCCCCAACCTTCCCTGTCCAACTGTACAGACCCTGTCCCTGTCCCTTCCTTCCCTCATCTACCCTCTCCCTTGTTTTCTACTGATGTTTACTGTTGTTGTTGTTTACTTTTCAATACATTTGTTACTTGCTTACCCGTCTGTGTCCATGTCTGCTTTGCAGCTGGCGAGTGGGACCATGCTGCAGTGGTGTGGTGGGTGGCTGTGTGGTGCGCCAGTGTCATTGTATGGACTGTGCATGGTGGTGACATGCCCCTCAGTTGGTGGCTGTGCCTTGGAGTGGCCATGGGCTGGCTGGACAGGCTGTGTGTTGGGTGCCGTGTGCCAGGGTGTGGCATGCTTTTGTCCAGGCAGATGGGGGGGTGCCTTCTGGCAGAGGGTGGCCAGTGGGGGATCACCCTTGGATGTCGGTGCCACCTGTACCATGCATCTACCACTCCGGTGCTGGGGGGGCTGGCTGCATGCCTGCATTCCCAGGGGCGGTGGTCTCCTGTGGGCCAGCTGTGCATCCCTGCCAGTGTTCCTGGCCTGGTTCCACCGCCTCCCCGTGCTGTCCCCTCCCACCTTACCTGATGCCTAGCTCCCTTCTGTGTTTGTGGCTGGTCCTGTTGTGCCTTGGCGCATCTTCCTCTGCCCCTTGTGCATCCTGGTTGAACTATAGCTCATGTCTGGTTGCTCCCTGGCCCACCTCTGACTGCGCTATGGCGCATCCCTGCGATATTCAGCCATGTTGTGCTGGCGCATGTTGCTGCGTGCAACCATTGAATAATGCAGTCATTGCACCATTGCGCTGTTGAGTCGCGCTGTGCCAGGGTGGCGCTTGCCTTGGCGCATTTCTGAATATCCAGCCCAGAGACTAATATCGAGTATGTTCAGAGCTCTACTGCTCGTGTAACAGTGAACTGATAACAGAGGGAGCGATTCCTAGCTAATCATTGAGATTGGAGTAATTGGGGGAAGGTTTACACAGTTCAGAGGGCTAATACTGTGCTACAAAGCTGGGATTCTAAGTATGGTGCCCATATTGCTTTGTATTCAGATTACTTACCAACCACAGTACAACAGATCCTTTTTTATTCTGTTTATTGCTTTTCAGAAAGAACAAACATTTAACATAATCACACAGCTGACATTTTAAAAGCAACATTTCATGTTTACATGTGATGCACATCTACAATCACTGTATTTCATATCTGAACATGTTAATCTTTGTTTAGGACTGTGGTCCTGGATGAACACTACTAACAAGACAGCCATAACTTGAAACAATAAGGTATTTTATGTTCCTAAATTATATTGTCCATGAGAACATTGTCTTCTGTAGGAGTATCTTGGTGATTGGACAGTGTAAGCTTATACTTCCAGTTAATAATTGGTAATAACTGATTAGAAAAAAACAGAACAAACATGAAATTGTAAAACTTATATACTAGACACACATGTACAGTAAAACCCCTTGTCAGTAGTTCATATGCAAAGAGATGATGTACTTGTCTAAAGCTCAGACAAAATTTCATGAGAAGTGTTTAGAGTCAGTAGCACCAGACACTGAGAACTCTCTCTGCCAAATCCAAGCAGGCAACCCACAATCTACCTTGAGCACCCTCGGGGGGGCTCTGCTTCCTAACCTGTGAGCCTAATTAAGGCGGCATCCAATGGGGAAAGCATATTCAGGTAAGGGCCCCACTGTCTTTCAAATCTGTTAGCCCATCCTCTTAATTCATATGTGAGGTGCTCAAGGGGAGAACCTTCTTCAAAAGTTCTTGCAACATGTCGTTAGTGGGTGGGGCATGGGAAACCCACATGTTCAAAATCCATTTGCATGCCAAAAGGAGCATAATGCATACCACCTTGGGGGTATAAATTCCAGTCCTCCCCATCCTGAGCTTCCACTTCAAACAACATGGGCACGGGGTCATCCCTAACCTTGATCCCCTATATAGTAGTAATTTCCTGAGCAATATCTGTCTTAAAGCCCTGCAGTTGTGGGCAGATACAGAAGCAGTGGAAGTGGGTTCCCATTTCTCCCTTACAGTGGCCGCACATTGGGGAGACCCCTCATGAAAGTTATTTACCACCTGGGGTGGCATATAAAGCCTATGAAGGAATTTGTACTGGGCCTTTTTACATTTATTACAGACTAGGAGACCCATATGCGATTTGCATATAGTAGTCCAGGCCTTTTCTGGAACGTGGAGGTCCAGATCCCCTCCCACTGTCATGTAACCTTATCTGAAAGATCCTGCACATGGTTATGCAATGTCCTGTAGGTTCTTTCATAGAGCACATTTTGGGTTCACTCTATTCTGAAGTATGCACAGTTCTTTATCAAAAAGTGGGGAGGATTCAGGAAACAGTATCTGAACTTATGATTGTATGGAATACCCAGTATGGTCTGAATCATGTCAAAGGGCCCAATTTTAAAAGCAGTTAAATTGATGCAAGTGGCTTGCATCAAAAGAGTTTGATGCAAGAGGTGACTTGCATCGCAACTTGTGTCAAACGTGATTTTAGAATGCAGCATGCGTCAGAGACAAACACTGATCGCCAAAGCCCCCTTGCACCAGGGTTGCATCAGCACAAGGTCTGAACAGCACTTGTATGAACAACACTGTCAATAACAGTGATGTCCATACAGCGCTGTTCAGAACAGCGGCAGGAACAAATGCTGCAGGTAAAGGCAGCACCACTGGTAGTGGTTGCAAAGCACACTGACAACTGCTATCAGTCCAAAACTATATTTTAGAGGGGGCTCCACCCCCAGCACCTCCCCATAACTAAAATAATCAACTCTGAGTCAGAGTTGGATTACAGGGAAAAACAAAGATTTGGGATACGAGGACTAGAACCCTGGTCTCCACCACCATTCTGGCCAAGCTGCTCCATGACTCAGTCCTCTCTGCCACAGGAGCAGCTCAGTCAGCCTCTCTGATTCCTCATCCCTTGTCTTTTTCCCTAGTACCACAGATAGCGACATGGGTAGCGCTTACTGCACAGTGCTGTTTAACCCCTGTCGCTGTCTGTGATAAGCTATTCAGACATCACACTTTTTCCTTGCACTATATTTGTAGCACTGTTGTAACCAGTTACCATTTCATCAACCAACCCAGTGTGCCAGGTTGCAAGGGGGATTGCGTCAGGGCTGCAACGTCCTCTTTTCAAGGATTTTACAAGCCCTGCCATGGATGCAGCAAGAAGCACCACTTAGACCAGCCAGAAGGTGGTCTAAGTGGATTGTGCCAGTGGGATGGGGTTATATGGGGGGCAGTAGGGGTACACTAGGGGCCTAGGAGGTGGCAGTGGGGGTATCAGGGAGACAGTTGTGGTCATAAACGTGCTTTTGGTGTGCAACCTTTGGGGTGCATTTGCAGTATTGTTATTATAATACATCTTCATGAATTGCTTGTAACATACATGTGTCGCCTCCATCCCCGATGCCCCCCATACAAATCAGAACATCTGCTTCTTGGTGGTCTAGTGGACGCCCTCCCTGGATCTTCCCATTAATCAGTATATGCCCTTCTCTGGTGGCCCAACGACCCCCCAGCCATGATCACCCCATATAGTTTGAGATAACTGTCCCTGGTGGTCTAGTAGCCCTTTGCCCCCACCACATCAGGTAGTGTCCCCCTGCTCCTCTATCCTGAATTGGAGCCGTGATTAGCACAGCCTCCCTATCCCTACAATGGCTGGATGCTGACTGAGCTCTCATTGAGCACATAGTATATATAGTATGTATTCACTGACTGACATTCAGTGAGCATGTTCTGTATACAGTACATTCTTAATGAGAGATCAGTCAGTGGCCAGGTGAGAGAAGGGCTGTGCTGGTCACCAGCTCTGAGTCGGGATGGGGAGGGAGCAGGATGGGGACAATGCCTGATGGGTGGGGTAGCAGGGTCCACTAGACCACCAGGGACAGTTATTTCAAACTATATGGGAGTGATTGTGGCTAGGGGGAGGGTCTGCTTAGGCCTCCAGGTGCAGATTGTCTGTGTTTCGTTTGTATGGGAGTACATGGGGATCAGTGGACATATGTATGTTACAAGCAATCCATGTAGATGTATTACAGTAACAATACTGCAAATGTACCCCAATGGTGCACACCAAAAGCACAGTTATGAGCACAACTGTCTCCCCAACACCCCACTGCCACCTCCCATGCTCCCTCATGCCCCGCACCCTCATGGCATACTGTTTCTCCCCCCCAGCATCCTGGCCCCTCTAGTGTTGTGCCGAGCAGGGGGGTGTGCTGGATCCCTGCGTCAATGTTCGCAGATGTGCCTACTGTTTGTCACAGCAAGAGACTTGTGGCAAACCCAGGACTTTTGGTGCTGGGACCCTGAGTTTTATAAAATCAGGTGCAGGGTCCCTGGTGCATCTGGAGTTTGCCACAACCCTTAGAGTGATGCAATCGGGCCCAAAGTCTTTAAACCCTCCTTCCTGGTAGAGATCTCCCAGACAAGTGACTCTGCCCTATTCCCATTGTAAAAAGCTTGTGTCCTATAACCCTAGCAAGAAGTCCAGAGTTTGTGCTATCAGGGCCATAATCGTCTTTGCCTTGCGTGCCTTTACATATTTCTTCACTCTACCCCAAACAGCTAACAAATCTCCCAGATGCCTAGAAACACTCATGTTCTATTGGTTCAAGTGAGATGTGACTTGGAGAATTAGCTGCTATGTGGTCCAGAGCAACTCAAGCTGTCCCCCTTCTGCCCTTAACCCACTCTGAAAGTCACCGAAGTTGGGCAGCCCAGGAATACAGTGCAAAACCTGACATCCCAGACCCTCCTTTACAGTGAGACACCACAAGCAAGCAAGCCTCAACGCGACTTCTACTCCCCAATGACTGAGACTTTAAAGCTAGACAGGAAGGTATAGGAGTGCCACTGTAATGCAGGTGGAGGTGTGGGTTAATGCCACGTCAATAGAATTAGGTGTTTGGCTTCCAGAAGAGCAACAACAAGCACATTTGTTATTGGGGAGATTTGGGACCTCTTCTTACCCCAGGGAATTAATGTGGGAAGTGAGGAATGTGTGTTTGGAACAGTCCCTAAGTTCCACCACCCAGAAGGTAATGAGTCTCATGCAGTCCTGCAGTATGTGAGTTTGGTGAACTCCATTTACATCACATCTCCAACCATGGCAGTGTGGAAGAAGACCTCTTGGAGCAAGAACCTGTAGAGGTGGTACCACCTGTGCAGGAACTTATTTTGAACAAGGTGACTGATGGACTCCTGCAGGTAGTATGTGATGTGTTGAAACATTGTACACAAACCTTCTAGGGATAGAGGTACCCAGGTCTGCTTCCTAGGTGGCCTGGGCTGGTGCAGTGAGAATATCATGTGTCCTCCCAGCCATTCCCATGATCTTCATAGAATGAAAGATATTATAAAATGGGTAGAGAAAATGCTGTGTCCTGATTGGTCATGAGCCACCCCAGGCTTGTTAATACAGCAACAAACCTGAGGGTGGCACTTTTCTGGCAACCAGAACACGGTACATCCCATCCCATCCCATCCCATCCCACATGTACATGCCTGCCAGAAACTATTCAGAAAAAATTCTGCAATCATATTAATACAGTTAAGGCCAATTAATTGCCCTGACACAGTAACTACAATTTTATAAATGTACTAATAAATTCAGTGCAAGCGCCTCATGCCTCACTACATACCCTGGGTCATGTGTTTATCGGACAACAACCACACCCTGTTGTGGCTTATAGTTTATATGAGTTTGGCCACGTCTGAGGCATCAGGATTAGTGAAAGCATTCAGGAAACTGTTGAAGCACATGCCTGATCTGTAGAAACTTCCAGAAGTCAGTTTGAGGAAGAGAAATTTGTAAACTGTTGGATGGACAGCAAGGCATTTGTTGCTGAATCTAGGAAGCTTCTGATGTGATGTATTCCTTTGAACAGGAAGGCGTACCGTAGCACTGGTTTGGTGTCTGTCTAAATAAGAGGATTTTGCCAGACACACTGAAGTGAGATAGGGAGCAAGCTACAGGTTTTGGGGGACACAGGAAGTGTATACCTTCTTGCCAAGCCCTGTGAGTGGCAGCAGTTGTAGGGTGGGAGTGTAGCCCTGCATGGAGCCTTGCATCCCAGACGGTGCTCAGTACCTGTCTATGTGCAAGGAATTTCTTGCTAGAGAGCCAGAAAAGGGACTGGGTCAAAGGGTTTTGTATCCATTTCAAGGCTTATTGAATGTGGTGCACCATATTTTATTAGTTTTCACCTTTAAACTAAGGGAAACTCCAAGCCTCAGATCAAAATACTTGTAGCTTTCTTTGACTAACCCTGGGAGAGGGCTTCCCATCTCACAAAAATGCCCCATTATACTATTAATGTGGTTAAACAGTTTATTAACAATTTGTACTTGGAAATGACTGATGCTGTATACTGATCTAGGTAATGAATTCATCCTAAGCATCTCAGTCTAACAATGAGAGAGAGCTGCAATTTATATCATAGATGATTATCCATGTCCAGTTCTTGGGTCACAGGAAGCAGATTAGCTGAAAGGAGTTGGTTTAATATGTAAGTATTTGCACACCCAGATATAAAATGCCCATTCCTTACCACTTTACATCCAAGCATGTTGGGGTACACAGTTGGTATGAGGGCATTGCCATGACTTTCAACAAAATGAACTGTAAGGCCAGAGCAAGCAACAAAGGAGTTTAGGGTAATCATCATAGAGGAAGAGGATGTTGCAGTGAAGGAGTACATGATCAGCAAAGAGGCGCACCTTGTGATGGCGGATACCAACCTGGATCCTTCAGATATTGCCCTGGATAACAACTGTTCAGTAGGGGTTCCTGGACCAGGAGAAAAAGTAAGGAGAGGATGGACAGCCCTGCTTAGTACCTCTTATGGTGGGCAAAGGGCAGAGATTGTACTGTTTGTCAAGACTGAGGCTGTGGGGTTGGCATGGAGTGTTTGGACCAAATTCTGAAAATCAGTGCCAAATCCAAAACCTGAAATAGCTGTTGTAATTAAGCCCATTTGACTGAGCCAAAGGCTTTGTGAAATTCACTGTAATGGCCACCATGGGAAATGGGAAAGATCTGGCAAGCCATTGCAGGGTGGTCATGGCTCTGGTGTTATCTGCCCCAGACTTACATTTCATGAAACCAGCCTGTGCTGGATGCATAAGGGAGGGGAGGGAGGCTTGTAGATAGCACTTTAGACACTATTTATTGTCAGTAGAGATCAGAGATATAGGTTTGCTGGTCTTTCCTCTTCTGGGAAGACTGTGATGATGGTCTTTAAAATAAGAGAGAGGGAGGGAGGAAGCTGCTCTACAGTGATTCATTAAACACATGCAGCATTGGTGGGATTACTTGGTTTGGCACAGGCTGATATAGGTCATTTATGCATACAGCCACCCTTTTCAGGGAATTCCCCACAGTGAGGTTTCCAAGCACTTTAAAAAGCTCATTAGGAGTGAGTAGTCATGCAGAGACTGATAAACAGCATTAGGCAATCTGGGTAAAGAGGTAACTGAGAAGAAGCTGCTCAGCTTGGTAGCAGTCCTGGAAAGGGAAGGAGTGCAAAGGCAAGTATAGAAGTCCCTCAGAATTGTACTGATGCTATGATTGGTCATAAGAGTGGTATTGGAGGAGTCTCCAAGGCCAATAAATGTGTGCCTCAGTTTGCTGCTTCCCCAGTCTGTATGCCATCAGTTTGCCACATTTGTTACCTAACTCCCAATACTTGTGCTTCAATCACTGGTGGTCACACATCACTTTACATTGCGGTAGGAGATTTATTTGGCATTTAATGTCCCATGATGCATGATCTTAACATGGGGTTCAGGAGGTGCCTTGTTTGTCTTCCTTTGAGCTGGGCCAATTACTGCTCCAGGCTGGTGCAGTTCTTATCTCACTTTGTTACTGAGTAGGTGATAATGTGGTTTCTCACACAAGCCTTAATGGCCTACCAGAATGTACTGTGAGACATCTCTGAGGAGGAGTTAGCTTGGAGTACCTCTAATCCATGCCTAGGTAATAAACACAAGGCCTTTCACTGGGGGTTGACCCTCCACCGGGAAACCAAAGGGGAATGGTGGACAGGGATAGAAGGGCTGCAACCAGGACATGGTCATATATTACTAAGAAGCTTATATTGAGATGTATAGGGATATGGCTGTCAGGCCATCAGCTGACAAGAGGTTGATATGATTATAGCAGTCGTGAGGTTGAGAGTAGAATGAGAAGTCATGACCAGAGGAAAGTCTCTCGTCATGTATCAGTGAGCCCCATTCTGCCATAAAGTGGTTATGGCTTGCAAGTGCCTGTGCATGATTACCTTCCCAAGCTGATTTCTGTCTAAAAAGGGGTCCAGTGTAAAGCTGAGGTCCCCATCTAGTATGAGAGGGATGTAATCATCCAGTCTTGTCATAGACATGTTCCGGCTGAGGTCAGGGAAGAAAGCTGGTATCCCTCCATTGGGCTGAACACATTCTCCTGAAAGATTTTGATCTTATGGAGTGATAGGCAAGCTAATAACCATCTGCTGTCTGTGTCTGAGGTGGCCTTTCAACTTTACAGGAAGAGATTTATGGAGAAGGATGGTGAGCCCTTTTTATTTGTGGTTTCTGAAATATGTACTAATTGGCTGACCAATTCTTTTTAAACCAAAGCATTGTTTGTTTTGTTAGTGTGTCTCCTGAAGGAAGGCTACCTCAGTCTTTAAAGTTCTAAGATAAGAAAAGACTTGCTTCCTTTTGGCCAGATGATTTAACTCATTCATATTCCATGGCACCATTTTGTCACCTGAACTATCACTAGCATTATCCATAAGGTGTTAAAGATTGGAGGTTATTTAGTTATTTATTTATTTAGTTTTTGTTGACTGGGTAAGTGCAATAGACAAATTTTGCTTATTTTCAGGCACAACCCGGAGAGGGGGATACAGATGAATGCCAACTGACTTTGAACCAGATTAAGCTGTTGGTGGTATTTTAGTGAATGTTAGTTATTACCAAGGATCAGTCACTTACCTTGATGAGGCATTAGCTTACCTTGGGATAAGAGGGGGATAGAGGTGACCCTGTCGAATAATATCTGGACAAACATGGAACATATTCTGGAATTAGGAGGCAGTGTATAAACAACAAGAAATAAGGCATCAAGCAACACTGAATAATCAGTAAAGAATAGAAATAGTAAAACTGAAGCCATGTAAATGTAATTCTACATAATTCCAACTGAACGAAGGCAAAGGTGAGAATGATACAAATAACATTCATTGACAAGGGCTGCATGGCCATATCTATCTCACAGATGGTTGTGGAGTACCTCACTGAATACATATGAGCTGCCCCTTATATAAAACAAAATTGGTCAGAGCTGATATGGCTGCAGCCGAGCTTGTGGAGCTCACAGCAGAGCATGGAACAGTCCACCATGTCCAAGATGGCCACTGGGGCTCCAGTGCACATCGTGAGCAGTTGCACATGCTTGTGACTTCATTTCCTGAGTTACGGTGAAATTGCACATGCACACTGAGCTCCGCAACCATCTTGGGCACAGAGGACTGTTCCAAAGTGAGCCCAGTACACATGCATAACCTCACCACAACTGCAGAAGTGAAATTGCGCATGTGCCACTACTGGTGGGGGGAATGAGCGGAGTGTTTTGGAATTGTGAGACAAGAATGCTGCAACCCAAAATTGCGCTTTGATCTCTCATTTTTACAGCTGCAGTGCTGGCAAGATGGCTGTAGGCTCTGCCCATTACAGCCATAAAAAGTCTGGATGGGAAGTCATTCACCAATTAACATAGAACAATGAGAAGGAGAGGAGATAGGAGAGATGTATTGTATCTCATGTTTAATAATATCATGTATACAGATGCAAGCACTAGATAATCATATTATACTGGCAGAGTACATACAGTTGGGGTGGATCCCATTGTTCTCTGTAAGGGAACATAACGCATAGTGAGATATGAAAACAAGTTGAGGTGCAACATATAAAAGACCACTCTGGGCCCATAGGGTTGTAAGTCACTGGGTTCAGCACTGAAGGAATGTGGGGAGAAATGAGGTGCTATGAGGGGAGAATGCTATTATAACATATTCTACATCAAGCACAGTGAAGTTGCAGTATAACAAAACATCAGGGCTTGTTTAATATAAGTCTGCTGCCAGTCCCACCCAACATGGTCACCACATGTGGAAAAGTTGGGTATGAGACATAACGGCACCAGGACTCTAGCATGAAACATGGATAAAATAAAGCCTCATGCACAACAAAGGTTAGCCCTGTATGTTAATATGGCAAGGAGGGAGGAGAAGAAAGTTAGCAGAATGAGAGACCACCTTGAAATAAGCTATGCCCATACATTACAAGACTGAACCAGGCTGGAAGTCCAGACCAGCAAACAGGAGAAGTCTCAGAGAACAAACCTGTCATTAACTGATGATTAAGAATAGATATGGAGTCACTTCGCAGCGGCATGGATCTGGGATGCAAGGAGCAGTGCTGTTTCATCCTTGTTGGTGTCTCCATGACAGAGTTCTCAGTCTTGGCTCTGGAGCAGATGCTCCCACTGGGCCTCAGGGTATCCCCATGATATGCTGCCATCATTGGAAAAGAGTGAGAAGGCCAAGGTGAGAAATGGATCAATTGGATTGTGACTAGTTACTTTGGATTCTATTGCGTGCTGCACCTTCTAATGGCTGGGGTTCGTAGTGCGAGTTGTGACCTCAGAGCTTGGTGTTCAGTTTCCCCTGGCATTGAGATTGTTGGCTGCCATGGCTTCTCCTACTGCTGGGTGATGCTACATTGATGAGGACTGGAGGGTCTTAGATGGGGATCAGAAGTGCTTGTTTATTGCTAGAGTTGCTTCCATGGGGAACTGAGCAGGAGAGCACCTCTACTGATGTGGAACTTGCTGAGGGCCCTGAGTAATGAAGTACTTGGTGCCTGATTAAGCTAGTGTCACTGCAAGAAAGATAAGGCCTCCTCTGAATTATTGCAGTCATGCTCCTGGAAATTGCCTTGGATGGCAAAGTGTGTAAGGCCTTCGACTGTACTAGTCCCAAACTCGAAGGGCTCAAATGAATTGGAACATATTTTTTTTTTTTTGCTATGGTCTCCAGTGAGAAGTCCTGGTAGAAAGGATTCTGTGTGTGCCCCTTTCCACATGAGAAGACCACGCTCCTTCACCATCTGCATGAGGCACTCTTTGGAGGAGAACTGGAAGAGGTAGGTTATGATGAGCCTTGGGGTGGGCTCCTGATAGTGGAAGGGATCCAAAGAAGTGGTGCACATGTTCAGTGGCTAGTGGGCCTTGCCAGAATTGTTCCAGAAGATTTGGGAGAAAATCTGTTAGAAAGAGTTCCATGTTATGCATATCAGCAATTTTGGGAATGCCCACTATGTGCAAATTGTTCTTTCAGTCCTGGTTTTTCAGGTCCTCCACTCATTGCCAGAGTTGCTATTCCTCCAGCTTCAGTTCTCCGGGCTCTCCAGTCTACACCAGAGTTGCTGAAGACATGATCACTAACTCTTAATTGTAAAGAACAGGATTGCTAAGACAACTTGAGGTTCTTGTGACATCATAGTACCCACTGAGCTTTGCTCTCATGGTTCTGTGATGTCACAAGATCTCTTTGGTGTACTTATAAATCATTACATCATTATTGGCTAATCAGGACATTTAATTTCAAAATAATTCGAGTACTGTTTTTTCACAAGAGGTTGTCTCAAGCAAACAGTTCTACAATTCTTCAGTTCTAAGTTCAGTTAGCATAGCCCATTTCATCACCCATGGGTTTCTGTACTATTCTATAAAGTCAAACAGTTTTTTATTTTAAATTCATGTTGCAGTTTTAAAACAAATAATCTTCAACATGCCTGATTTTAGAAGATTGATACAGGGCTTGTGTAGAGCCCTATGTCAAACCCTAGCCTCGATGCAGCTGTGGCATTGATAATTGCTAAGACTGAATACTTAACCACAAACACTGCCTCCTTCTGGAAGGAGATCCACTCCTTGATTGACCCCCTGCTCAAGCAACTGTCCTGGTCCTAAAACACAACAGCCAATCTATCTCGGACCCTGTAAGTGTTGTTAACATTCTAAATAAGTTCTTTACAACATGTGCTCTTCCTGACCATCCCCCCACCCCATCATGCCCCAAACCCTCACATAATACCTCCCTGTTCTCATCTGTTATACCTCAAGAAGCCTTACATGCACTCTCATCTCTAAACACCAACAAATCCAGCCCAGATGGGCTACAACCCAAACTCCTTCAGATTTCTGCCCCTCAAATTGCTGCTCCCCTAGCCCATATCCTAGATCTCCCCTTTTCTTCTGGAACAGTCCCCAGGCCTGGAAATTGCTAGTGATTCCTCTCCACAAAGGTGGTGATCCTCAGTACCTGTAATTACCACCCAATCCCTCCTCCTGCCCTAGCCAAACTTCAAAACCTTAGATCACCCAGGCTGCCGGAGTATCTAACCTCCACCTGCTTCTATCCCAATTCCAATCTGGTTTTCGTAAGCATCATTCCTCCTGTGAGTCACAGAACACTTCCACTCAGTTGTGGACCAAAGCCACTTGACAGCTGCCATCTTTGTGGACCTGGCCAAGGCTTTCAACTTGGTCTCTCACCCATTCCTCCTCACCAAGCTACACACACTTGGCCTAGCATCCCTCTCAGTGGCTTGGTTCACATCTTACCTAGAGAACAGACAGTAGTCAGTTAGGTAGGTAACTTCTCCTCCTTTCCCTCCCCATTCTAGCAGGAGTACCACAAGGATCTATCCTTGGCCCCATCCTATTCTCAGCCTTTATAAATGACCTCCGTTCAATATGTTCCAGCTCTCAAATACATATATATGCAGATGACATCATTCTGTTTATCTCTGGCCCAACCATCTCGGATGTCAACCCCCTACTCCAATAAGACCTTCTTAAGATGCAATCCTGGTTCCACAAAGAACAATTAAAAAGAATCACCTCCAAGACCATTTCCGTGATCTTCGGTTCATCCAAAATACTGGCAAGAATATCCCCCCAAGCTTGCACCACCCTGGATGGTTCCTTCTAGATTATGTCTCGCATACATATTTCTGGGGTCTGGCTTGAACCCCACTTAATTTCTCTACTCATATAGATGCCATCACCTCTAAGCTCTGCCCTAAACTCAGCATTCTGTACCACAATAAAGACTCTCCTCTCTCCACCCACCGTGAACTAGTCACAAAGACAATAACTCCAAGTTTTGACTATGCTGATGTCATTTACAACTCAGCCTCAGCCTCCTCGCTCTCCCGCTTAGACATCCTGCTAAGTTCCTTCTGCTGATTTGCTTCAAACTCCTCCCAGAACACATCACTGCCACCTTTACTCCTCCCTCGCTACAAGCTCCATTCACAGGACGCAGCTACCCATTCTTTCTCTCTTATAGCCAAATTCAGACTACTTCCACCCTACCTATCAGATATGCTGTCCCCAGTAGCCATCTCACCCTATGACCTATGCAACAGGGATGCCCACAACTTCTTCCCTTCCCCACTGCTATCATCTGCTGGCAAAGCTGCCTCTCCTATAGACTCCCAGCTTTATGGAACCTCCAGTCCCCAACTCCAGATCTTTCCTTCCTACTCTTCCCTCAAACAGCACTTACACCCCCCTTGATCCTGGCTCTACAAGTCCCCCTCTCCAACTATCTCTTCAACAGTGCAGTAATCAGGGTAAAGGCCAATTGGCCACTAGATCCCAACTATTACAAATGTCATGTCAATTGCTTAAATTTGAAACTGCCTTACACTGTGATGCATCCTGCAATGTTTTCTGTAATGACACAAGCTCATTATGTTTTAATTATTTGTATTTTTGTTGTTCTGTACCCAGTGTCATCGTTTCTTACTCCTACCCTAGGTCACACTTGGATAAAAGCCTTGGCTCAGTGCCTTCCCGTAGCAAATTTTAACAAAATAAATTGCCATAACTGCTCTTGTTTTACAATCTTGGGTGCAGTTGCGACAAACAATCTGATTTATGTCAGCTACCAAACCTCAAAGGCAAGCTGCCAGTAAAGGGTCCCCATTTTGGATACAAGATAGGCCATAAATGACTCTTTGCTAAAAAAGCTGATCATATCCCCCAATTTGAATTATATTGGAGGTCTTGGGTCTTCTATATTTCCCCATTAGATGATTCATTTATTCCCTGACGCGATAAGTCCCATGGTACCAGCGTCTCTCTTCCCCCATGTATCTAGTAATCAATTATACATAGCTAATGGACATTATATGGCTGAAGTGGTTTTTATAAATGTAAAAAACAGGTTAGAGTGTCCTGTATCATATGAATTTCCACTGTATATGTATATCTTATGCAATGAAATTGCTGTACAAATGTATTCCTGCTGTAATACTGACCTGAAAAATAAAGAATATATATATATATATATTAAAAAAAAAGATAGACCATAAAGATATGCTCTAGCAAACATCTTTTTGCTGGAAGGGGTAGAAAATCCCATTATGTTGCTGCAAGCCTGGTGCGCCATAGCTTTGGCACATCCAAAGTCTGTGGCAATCCAGCTGTTATAAAATCTGGCCCCCTGTATCTGTTATGGTTATAAGAGTTTCTTTTCAAGTTTTTTGTGTGCCAGAACTGCTCAGCTTCACTTCACAGTTCTCCAACTTAAAGAACTCAAGAATGCACTCTTATAACCACAAGAGACACAGTGGGTGGGATTCACAAAAGGGATGCACCCGGCGCATCTGAGATGTGCCACTGCATCTTGGAGATGTTCTCTGAAGCTATTCACATTGGGCAGAGATGCTGTGGTGCATCCCAGATGCACCGCGCTGCACAGGATATGCTGGACCCCCAAAATAATGATATGTGGCACATCTGGAGGGGGCATGTAGCTGCATACATGGTGCATCCCCATTCACAAAGCAAAATGAATGTGCAAACACAGGGCATAGATGGCGACTACACCCATATGACACTAAGGAGATTAGTATAAAGAAGCAGGCTAAGTGCAAGCCCCAGCAGGCAGACTGCAGGATAGCAGCAGCAACAGCAGCACCAGGCAGAACACCAGCAGCAGCACAACAGAGGACACAAACAGGGATGGTACACCATTCCTGATGGTGGGCATGATAATGTGGTGGTAGAAGACACCGTAGGTGGCCTTCCCCACAGTGGTATTGTGCCAGACTAACATTCGAACAACTGACAGATATAGAAACAGTCAGCTGATACCGCCTGAACAGGGCAATCCTGAGGTAGTTCTGTGAGCTCTGCCATGATGAAATGCAGGCTTCCACCAGAAGGGGTCATGCCATATCGGTGGAGACCAAGGTGACAACAACAATGTGCCTGCTCACCATGGGAATCTTCCAGAGGCCAGCTGGAGACATCACTGGCATGTCCCAGCCATCCACATCCCATCTCCTCAAGCAATTCCTCACTGCATTGCTCCCACATGCTTCGGAGTTCATTTGATTCCCAAGTACACAGAGCAGACAGAAGCTATGCAGCAGTTCCACAGGGTGGCATGCATGCCAGGCATCATACAGGCCATTGACTGCACCCGTGAGACAGTCCGTGCACCACCTGGCAATGAGGCCATGCCATATATGAATCGTTAGGGGTTCTACTCCATAAACTGCCAGGTGGTATACAATGCCAGAGGGTGCAACAGCAATGTCTGTGCCACACACCCTGGGAGTGCATATGATGCCTTCATATAGCACCAATCTGCCTTTTGCCACCGGTTTGAGAATGGGAATATTTCCAGTGGCCACCTAGTGGGTGAGTGGAGCATGCGTACATGCCCACAAACAGCACATCGTGGTGCAACAAATGTCAGGAGGTAGTACAGTAGTGCGGGAACCATGACAGGGTCTGTGCAAGGGGAGATGCCCAGCTGGAAAAGTGGAGGTGGGCACACTGACGGGATGGCACATGTGTCAAGGGGGACAGTGCAGCAGCACAGCACAGTGCAGCATGGGAGGTGAGGTGTTGCAGAACAGCAGGCATGTGTGGAAGGGCAGAATGCTGCACACGCATCCAGGCATGGGCAACCGCTGGGCAATGGAGGGTAATCAATGCAGGACTGGACAGCAACGGTCAGCTGTAGATGCAGGCATGGTCAGGTACAGGGCAGATGGGGGTAGCCAGGGCAAGCAATCACTGGTGAGTGCATGAATGCTCCATTCTACTGTGAGGGAGGGAGTCACACTGGGAGGTGGGCCACAGGGACAGAGTTGGACAGGCAGTAGCTGCACCAGTGTGCCATGATGGGGGGGGGCTGGGGTATGCTGCACAACATGTTCATTGACCATGGAATAGCTGTCCAGGCTGAGGAGGGCAACAGTTCCAGGAAGGAGGAGGAGGGGGAGGAGGAGGATGATGCTGTGCAGCAGAGACTCCGTGGAGGAGGTGGTCAATCACACTTTGCCTGCAGGGACCCATGCCTGGTTGCCAGGTCCCATGCACAGGTACACCATAATGGAAGAGCACTTCGGGGACCTAAGGCGAGTAACACAGGTGGGAAACATTAGGCAGTCCCCCCCCACACACACACATACTCACACCCACACACCACAGGTCAGATGACAACCACACAGCCTGCATGGAGCGCACCCATGAGGGGCGATAGCAATGCACAGACATACACACACAGCAGGCCACATATGGACATGGGGACACGGTGTCTGTGCTGGGGATGGCATGGATCAGTGTACATCCACTAGCACATGTGCACAGCAGATGCAAGGCCTCACTTATCACACCCATGCCACACAGCACAACACCGGTTGCCCCATCCATGCACAGTGCACCACACAAGTGTTGTACTGAGGCAGGTGCATACCATCCTAACCCACCCCAGGCACTGTCAGTCTGGTGTGTGGCTGCAATGGGTGCTGGCAACAGGGGCTATGGGGCGGTAAACCAAAGCATCAGTGGGAGCCACCACAGCCACCATGGACACTTGGGTGGCCATGCCCTCGCCTGGTAATTGCTGACTCCAGTGCCACTGGCTGTGGGGGCGTCCCACCACCTCTGGTGGGGTACTGAAGTGAGACCATGAAAGGGTGCTCACTGTCATGTCATCCCAGACCCGGGTTGGATCCGGGGTGTGTGTGGATGGCCATGCATGGTGACAGAGTATGCAGCAATGGGTTCACCTGATGCTGTGACCTGGGGTGAATGAGGCACTCCTATGGGTGCAGCTGGAAGTCCAGCAGCCATGTGGTGTGCTGTTTGTACTCACCGCCGTGGCAGCAAGTGAATCCACTCCAGTGCAGCGGTCATGCCCACCCGCAGTAGGCAAGCCTCTGCCAGCATCTGGGCATGCTACGCAGCTGACAACTCATGGTCTATGGCCAGCTGCATCTGAATGCCCCTCAGCTCCACCCTGAGGGATGCCTGCCCCTCCACGGTGTCCTGTAGGAGGTGTGCATAGCCCTCAACCTCGTTGGCAAGGGATGCATCACTGGGATGGCACTGATGGGCAGGTAGGGTCCCAGCCTATTGTGCTACATCAACTGTAGTCAGATGCCCCATAGCAGGCCACTTTATGGGTGGGGACTGGGTATGGGCAACCACTGCATCCAGGGACTCCCACATCATGGCCCCTGCTGCCTGCTGCTGCCCCACAGCACCCTGCTGAATGGTGTTGGCAGTCCATGTCCCCACAGCAGCACTAGACACAGGGCTCCCCATAAACTGCCACCATGGGCAGTTGTGCAGGCCCTATGGGTGCACATGGGGCCACAGGACCACCAATACCACATGGTGCCACCTGTGCATGAACATGTGCTTCAGCTGGGCTGCTACTGGCAATGTCCCCCCATATCTGTGTAGTGTCAACATCATCATCATCGTACTCCCCTCTGTTCTGGATGCCAGCACCAGCAGGTCATCTGCAGTGTCGACCCTGTCCACTGGGTCATCAATGAGACCTAGTAGGTTCATCAGCCATGATCTACCATGACCACCAGCCATGGCACTGGCTGCAGAGGGATTTGATGGCCCTGCACCATCCATCACTGCATCTGGGACTGTGGTGGCACTGGAAGGGCCTGGCACAGCATCCGCCACAGCCCCAGTTGTGGCGCAGAGTGTAGTCCTGACCTTTTCCCTCGCCAGGTCATCAGGGAGTCCACCGGATCCTGCAGCACCCGTGAGGTGTGATGGAGCTGAAAGTGAGAAGGGAAACATGGTTACTGACATGTGTAATTGGTGTGTTCAGACAGGCGTGAACAGGGAGACATGCATCGTCCACATCCAATGCTTCAGGGAAATCTATTAGTAGTTCAACACATTTCTTATGGTGTGGAGATGGTTAAGTTGTGTGATAATCCTTTCACAGATAAAAGTTACCTATCTCAGATAAAAAAAACATACACTAATCACATTAAAGGTTTGTCTCTGTGTTTATTTCAAAATATTTTGATCTGTTCCCCAACGTTTCACCAACATTTGGCTTCTTCTGGGGGACTGTTAAATAGATATAAAAAGAATTAAAAAAAAAAGAATAAAAACAAAAGAATAAAAATAGAATAAAAATAAAAGGATAATAAAATATAATTAATTCCAAATATGGAATTAACATTTTTATTCTTTTATATCTATTTAACAGTCCCCAGAAGAAGCCAACTGTTGGCAAAACGTTGAGAACAGATGAAAATATTTTGAAATAAACTCAGAGATGAACATTAAATGTGATTAGTATATGTTTTTACCTGAGATGAGAAACCTTTATCTAAGACATGCATGTGTGCCATAGGTGCGGCTGATATGCCATACAGAGGAGTGCCACACATAGAGCCACTGCTGCTGCCATGTACCAGCATAGGCAGATGTGTCCTGAGGCCTGTACAGGCACTCAGGGACATGTGTGGGACTGGCCTTCCCAGCCACCACCCACAGGTACAACATCCCAGGGGACCACCCCCACTCACCCCCATGGAGGGCCCCCCCATTGTGCTGCACAGGAGAGGCATGTCACATGTCTGCAGCACACTGTAGACAGATAGGGTTGAACAGTGACATGCTCAGTGCACACTGACACATGGGTGCTTAGCTGCCCATGGTGGAGCTTGTCAGGGCACCCATGGCACACACACACACACACACACACACACACACACATATGGACCAGCACAGTGCTTGGGAATGTATAATCACAGTGCTGTGATGGACTGCCACCTGTCTGGAAGCCACCACATGGAACTCTCATCACTGTTGTCCAGCCCATGCTGGCTACCAGCCTCTCCTCATTCGGGGTGAGACACAATGCAGTCTGCTCCCCAACCCCTGTTGCACCAAGAGAAGCCCTGATGGTGGCCATCTTCTCCTTGGCCCTCCACTTCTCTTCATGGAAGTGCTTCCTGCACTCCCATGGTGTGTGGTTGAATATGCCATGGGCATTCACATCACTGGCAACTTGCTCCCAGCCCTCATCCCTTTGCAGGTGGCTGCCACCCCTGCTAGAAAGGATGCTTTGCCTAGGGATGTAGGCCTCCAGCAGCACCCTGTCCTCATCAGAAGTAAAGTTTGGGCATCTCCATCCAGCTGCATCGTCCTGCATGGACATTGTGGTTCCTGTGGGGGACAATATGCAGGCATCAGCACAGTACAGGCAAATGTGGATGTGTGCCAGCAACGTGACTGGATGCTGCACAGACACAGTACACTGGATCCCCTCAAATCCCCACTGTCAGATGGTGCTGATAAGCTGCAATGGTAAAATGTACTGAACATACTTTCAAGATTGCAATATCGCCGGTCACCTGCGGTGGGGAGGTGCATTCAAGAGCATTTATGGCTCAGGACATTCAAATGAGATTAGGAGCAACTGTAATGAGATGCAAAGCAGGTGAGATGCCCCTGAATTTGCAATTAGCTGATTTGGGAGCATTGTCTGTGAATTACATAATTGCCCCCAACTCATCTCAATCAGCAATGCACAACTGGGGTGCTACGCGCACCCCCCTATGGCACATCCTGCACATGCATGGTCACATTGGGGGCATTTCCTGACTGTGGCACAAAGTCACTTGGTGCATCCCTGCACTTGCACGATGCAGAGCCAGTGGCATACCATGCATAGCGCATCCTGTCTGGTGGTTCCGTTAGCACGATTGATGATAGCAGTGCATCCCAGTCCACATGCACTATTGAATCTGTGCTGCATGACTCATTGTGTGTAGGTATGGTGCATCAATGTGACATTGCATCAATGTGCACCTGCAGTTCATGGTGCACCACTGGCTGTATGCGCAATCCCAGTGCACTGTGGGTGGCATTATTTGCCATTCACAATATGGTGGAGTCACGCAAAATGCACATGTGTGACCTGGTCGTGACCCCTAACCCTGGTCTCCCTCCCATACTGTGAACACTGCACATGTATGGTGACATGCAATGGGTGACAATCGCAAAATGCCACACTGCAACACTGTGATGTGTGGTCCATGTGGCAGAAATAGGCCATTGCACACCAGGAGCCTGTACTGTGCACACCTGCTCCAAATGAACTGATTCCAATAATGCCACATGCACAAGCAGCTGGGTCCAGAGCCATGAACTGCGGGGAGGTGGAGTTAGTCAACCTGGTGGCACTAGTCATACCACTGGAGGAGCAGCTGTTTGGGTCACAGGACCTCAATGAGCCATGCTCTGCAGTGTGGGCGAGGGTGGCGGAGCCATGTGTGCAGAACAGGTGTGGAGTGCATGGTGGAGCAGTGCAGTCACCGCTATGGTGATCTGCAGTGCTAGGATCCAGACATACTCTTGAGCCTTTGTGATCATGCACACAAGGGTGCAGTGCCACGCCCAGGTGAGTCACAACAACTTACATCAACTCTAGCAGGCAGGGGTATGGTTCCTGGGGGGTGGCAGTGTGCTCTGGTGTACGGCCCCCAAACCACCACCACCACACACACACACACACACACACACACACATACACATATGTGTGGCATGCCATGCTGATACTGCATGTGGGGGTGCAGCCATGGCCACCTTGCGTTGAAGTGTATGGCATGGTGCATGACAGGGGGATGCATTGGCACTGTGGTGGGCGCACTGTGGTTCTGACAGTGGCACAGCACACATCCATCTGCATACTACCATGTTGGGCATGGGCTGGGGTGGTGTGTGTTATTACATGCTGCCCAGAGTGCAGTTACATTGGGTCACTGAGGGTGTGTGTCCATCACTGCATGCTGGCACCAGTGGTGTTGCTGTGGGTCACAAGTGTGTGGGGGGGGTTGTACACAACTACTATCACATCACGGTGCTCTTTGCTTGTGTTTCTGTCACAGGGCTGGCAGACAGGTGGAGGGCCGTGGAGGCAGTGGAGACCAAGCTAGCTAGGGCCAGTGGAGGAGGCTGGGGATCCGGTCGTGCAGGTGCAGGTGAGTGTTCTGCTTGTGCATCCTCTGTGTGTTCTTCGGGTGGGGGGAATGCCCACAGCAGGCCATTTACCTGCTGCATGTGCATGTCCATGTGTTGCACATTGTGAACACACATGGGGTGTCACCCTGGCGGCATGTGCTAGGGCCACAGTGCACATGGCTCCTGTGTGTCCGTCCACCATGTAAGCATCTGCTGAGGACCATGAGCACACTGTGGTGCTCCATTGGTGTTCAGACGGGGCCTGTATGGTTGTGCAGCCTGCTGTCATCTGCACATACTGTGTGGAACATGGCTGTGTGCTCCTCTATGCGTCACTCTGCATGCACATGTGGGCCTTGTGCTGTCTCAGTACTATTGCATGGTCACAGTGTGGCACTCTGTGCCAGCATGTTGCTGGTGTGCAGTGTGCATGGTGGACTGTGGGCCATTGCCATGGGGGCTGCCTCCAGCACACTAGCATGGTGGGCGGGGGGGAAGGTGTGGACCATGGCACTTAGTTCCTGTTGTCTGTGTCCCCACTCTAGGTCCATAGAGAGTCCATCCCAGTGTGCCGGGGAGGCGGGGATAAAGGAAGAATATTTCTTCAGCCAGCAAGGATCCTGCTGAGGAGGGACTGCCGATGGACATTGGCACCACTGTACATGAGGCAGGGGCAGCTCCTGCAGGCAATAACCCTGCTTGTGAGGGTGCTGCTATCAGAGGCAGGGGCTGGATGCCAGGCTGTGGCCCATCTGGGACATTAGGCCACTGAGCCAGTTGTATATAGCCCATTTGTTGCTTGACCTCCACCCTCCATGCCCATCCCCATTACCAGATGTTTTCCCTGTTCCGCTGCCCCCATACTGTCCCCTTAATGTGTGCTCTTTTTCCTATAATTTTGCTCATTACCACACCACCCTATCCCTGTTCTTAGTGTTTTGTACCTTTGTAAATAGTTTCTGTGTTCATATTCATGTTTGAAGAAATCTTTTTATATTGATGACGGTGTCTGTGGTCATTCATTCTACCTTGTGCTGGTGCTCTGTTTTGCATGCTGGTTTCCACTTTACCTTTTTTCCCATTCACACATGTGCCCCTGTGGTGGTGCGCATCAATGCACCATGTCCACCTTTCATGCACGCTACAGAGTGTGCCCTCTTGTTGCATCTGGCCTGTTGGGGTGGCCTTCCACTGTGCTGGCTTGTATATTGCCCCTATTCTTTTATTTATTTATTTAGCTTTTGTTGACTGGGTAAGTGCACTAGACAAATCCTGCCCTATTTTCAGGCACGACCGGGAGGGGATACAGATGAATGCCAGCTGACCTTGAACCAGATTAAGCTGTTGGTATTTTTAGTGAATGAGGGAAATCTGGCTAGGACACTGGGAAAATTCCCTACACTTTTCGATAAGTGCCATGGGATCTTTAACATCCACCTGAACTACCACCAATCCAGGCAGATGGGACCTCAGTTTAACTTCTCATCCGAAGACGGTACCTCAGAAATGCAGCACCCCTCTCATGCTGCATTACAGTGTCAGTACTGGATAGTAACCCAAGTGCCAGATGTGGAACTGGAACCCACAGCCCTCTGATCTCCCGGCCTCAGAGGTGAGTGTGCTACCTACTGAGCCACTGACACTGTGACACTGATTCTGTGTGTTGTATGCTGGTTGGTTCTGTTGTATTAGTTCCCTGTTGTTGTGCTGCTCTTCTTGTGGTCCACAATGCCTGTGGGCATATTCCACCTGTGCAGGACATGGCCTTCGGCCTGTGAGCCATTGTGCCTGTCCTCTGTGTGTACCTGTGTTACAGCTCCCATGTCCACCCTGCTGTGTTCCTGTGCACTGAGACATGTGTGGCACCCTCTGTCATGCTGACCGGTACCCCTCTGCTGCTGTGCCCCACCTTACCAGTCACCCCTGTGCATGGCATCTGTGCCTGTTGGTCCCCTGTGTTGGGTGTGTGTCTGCTGCTTCCAGGTGTCACCATGTGTGCTCTGTCTGTGCACCTTATCTGGTTTGGCCACTCTCAGCCCTTTGCCCTATGACCAGTCCCTGCCAGGCTGTTTACCTGTGTCCTTTGTGCCACTGCAGTCTCCCCTGTTACTCCTGTGTCCCTTGCTGACTTGCTCCTTATTCAGTGTTGTGTTGTCCTGGGTGCTTCTGTGCATCCTGGTTGTGCTGGGGCAACTCAGGTTGTGCCATGGTGCTTCAGTGGTATTCACAGTGGGAATGCACATAGTGCATCTTGTGGTGCATCCTTCTATGAAAATCACTGTTTAGGGATGGCGCATCTCATTTGCCCTGGTGCATCTCATTTATGCTGAGTGCATCTGCTTTGTGAATCCTGCCCATTAACTGCACTTATACATATAAACATATATAATATAATAACCAAGGTCTTCACTGTCCGAGGTAAATTATTCTACATATGCTACATGTGCAGTTTGGTAAACATTTATTGTTTGCACAGTATCATTGCCTATTGAAGCTTTCTATAGTTGCAAGTTCATGAACTGTTCTTTAAAGTTGCCGAGCCACTAAAGGACCATGAAAAATTAATGTAAAATATATTTGCATAACTTATTTGCATGCCAGAGTGCATTGTTTACTACTGTAAGAGTTATAAAACACCCCATATCTGAACATTTGGGGCTGGATTCAGGCCGATGCAGGCTTGCATCAAGTCCTGCATCAAACCCATTTGGTGGCACAGTTGCATCAACAACTTTGCCACACACTGCACCAATTCCAGAAGATTTGGCACATCTACAACACTTTTCCTGATTTATGGCAGCTTATGACAACTATTTGGTGCAATCCCCCTTAAAGGATACCCAAGATTGCCACAAGCTAGACCAGAAAAAGTTGATTTAACTTGTGGCAGTTGGCATACGGGATCAACAGTCCCGCTTGCCAGCTGGAAGAATGCCGTAAGCTCATTGCGCTATACTTTTGGTACACCAGGGCTTGTGGCATTTGCAGCCCTTTGTGAATCTGGCCCTTTAGGTTTAGGAGTGGAAAATAGAGTGTATTTTCTACAAGGCTGGTAACTATTTTAGCACCTAAAAGGATTAACATTTAAACTTATCTCATTTTAAAAGCACCTCAGAGTCTTTTGATATAAATAGCAATTGGGCCTTCCGGTTTATGAAAGGAAAGTTAACAGTGATGCCATCTGAAAGACAAACAACAGAAAATAGTAAGTATAAGGTAAATTATTAATTTCAAAATGCATTATAAGAAAAGCCACTCACTAGAAAATGCTGAGGTTTTTAAAATAATTCAATTGTCTTTTCTAACTGCTTAGGTTGTGTGATAAAACAACTACGGGTTGAACAGGTCTGCCTCTGATTTATACATATGGCAACAATCTTTTGAGCACAGAGCATAAACAGGGTTGCCTAATTAATTAACGTTATGGTAAGCACAGGGTATTTCTGGTCACCAAAAATCTTGATGAACTTTGTGAATAAAACTTTAGTGGAGGAGTTTCATGATCTCAGACCTTTATGTTCATGAATGTTCATGAACACAGATGCGCCATTCAAAGTTAATGCACAATCAGAAAATGGCAATGGAATTTACTTAACAGCGGCCAAGAAAGCTCTCACCCAGTTGTGGCATCACCCTGTTCCCCTTTTGCTTGCTCAATGGCATGCACTTGTGAACAATATTTATTATATAGAGCAACTAATTGCCCGCTGTAGGGGGCAGATGGTCCATTTTGAGCTCCGCTGGAGGCCTTGGGTATTTTATATCTCACAAGAAGAGGATTTCTTTGTACCGTGATTATGTATTATCTAGGCCAGCTTTTTGAGTGTTAGGAGGCAGTGGGGCTGTTAATTGGGTTCTAATCCACTGTTGGACCACATGTAATAGTTCTTGCTGAGTTATTTATGGGAGGAAATGTTTGGTATTACTCGACAAGTGTCTGCCAGCTTACCTTCCTTTTGGATATCTAAAAATAATATATTATTAGTAATGATTTGATATATGACAATGGACTATTTGGCCCCTCTTGGGGTTTCCCACTTTTCAATGTATGATTCCTTGCTGTATTTTTACTCTCTCTGCAAATATAAATAAAGAGTATAAAAAAAGAAGAAAATGGCAATGAAAATACCAGGTTTTCAGTTGGTTACCAGGATTCCATGGCCATGTGTCTATTCTTTAATAGAGCCTGGGTTAAAAAAAAAAGTACCACTGCCAACCGATCGCAAAACTAATATCAATGGGCACTGTTAAATTTTAAACTGCAGACTCGACGTTTTCTTGTCTTGCTAACCGAGATTTTCTAACAACTGATATCGGGCAGTACCACCCCTCCCCCCCAACCACATGCTGCAAAAGCATCCACTTAGTAGCAAAATACATATTTAACATAAAGTAAACATTTTTTAGTCAAAGCAATGTAATAAAATCTCCCAGATCTTTTAGGGTCCCACAATACCCCAAACACCAGCCAATGTAGTAGCTGCCACAAGCCTTCAGTGCATCTCCATGTATGGGAATGCAAGTAACAAGAGCCATCACTGCTCCTCGACTTGCATGGCTCCATCCTTGTCACCATTGCCCTGATCGACTTGTCAAAATGTAACCCTGCTCAATACACCAGCCCAAAAACGAAGCACCAAAACCAGGGAAAAGCACAGAAATGTATGTATTTCAGTAGCTTTACTTTTCTTTTTCCTGCCAGCTCGATCTACCTCCCTGCATGCTAAGCTCTGGAGCTTCTGTCCTGTCTCATCAGCTGCATAGTGCATCCACCCACCCATCAGCAACCTTCTTTTTTTTTTTACAGCAACAGAATCTCAAGTGGGACAAAAGTCCCTAGCTGAAAGAAACACAGTATTCTAATGCAGGCACAGGAACTATTTTACTACAAAGTAAATGAAACAGTTAAGATTTTTAACATTTAAACATAAAAATCATTTTTTGAAAAACATATAATACAGTGGACCATTTTCTAAGCACAATAATATCCTCCAGGGTGAGTGGTATTGTGCTGTACTGGACCTTCCAGGTGCTATAAGACCCACTGCCAGCAGAATTGGGGCCTCATTACACCCCTGGGTGGTTTAGTATAGCACAATACCACCCACCCTGTCTGGTATTATTGCTTACTTCATGAACACTCATGAACAGTTTAGCACAAACTTGGTGAATGTTCATGAGGTGAATTAATGGACTGTCCTTGAATAATTCATGAACATTCATGAATGGCTCATGATAATTTCAACTGGGCAGCTTGTCTTGATGGGTTCCCGCTTGATTCTGTTGAGTGTTTCAAATACCTTGGAATCACTGAGATCCCTCATTAGATTTTTTTCTCCAAATTTCCACTGCTGCAAGTCTGTAAACTTTAAACTAGGACTAGCCTATAAAGTCAAGCATGTACTCATACAAATGCCAGACTAGCATTTTGTAAACAGTGTTCTTCTGACTAGCTAGAATTATGGTCTCTAATTATTCCTTAATTCCTTAAAGAGTAGCACGGCTAAAGTGTGGACTGTATTAATTAGGGTGCTTAATACTTTGGGCCTGATATTCAAAGATTTCACCTGTACTAACCTGTTTAGCATGGTTAGGATGGGTGCTAACCTGAGCTTGCATAAGCATTCCTGGTAGGGCCATATTCAGAGGCCCTGGGATTGCCCCTCAAAACCTGGCAGCACCAAGGCACTAAAATACCACTGCACCTATGCAAATGAGTGGATCTCTTCATACATACCAGTGTAGTGAGATATTCAAAGGTTTGCAGCAGAGGAAGGGTGGCAGTACTGCAGTTGCCCACCCCTGTTCTCCTGTTTGAGCTCTGTATACAATTCCTTGGTAGTCCAGTGTGTCCCCCACCCCTAGGCAGCCATTCATTCATTTTAACATATTTCCTGGTGGTCAGTGTGTCCCCCACCCCCAATCACCTATTCATTCATTAAACATATTCTGTGGTGTTTCAGTGTGTCCTCCCACTCCCACTCTCTGGTTCACTCATTCTACCATATTCCCTGGTGGTCCAGTGTGTTCCCCATCACCTATCTCCAGTTCACTCATTTTAACATATTCCTAGTAGTCCAGTCCAGTCCTCCTTCTCTTGTCCAAACTTTGTAAACTATTCACTGCTGGTTTAGTTGTTCCCCACCCTTGCTTCCCCAGTATTCATACAGATAGCACATCCTGGTGGTTCAGTGCCCCCCCAAAACAGCCACCATCCTGGTCCACCTGCTGATATCCCACCTCCCATCTTATCCTGGTGCCGGATGTTCCTATCAGCTAGATATAGTGACCGACATAACCCTCCTCACCTCCTTGGCCATCCGCTGTGTGAGCTGTCTGTGAGTATACTGTAGAAACAACTGTACATGCAGTATAATCATATTATAATCACATCAGGTATTTAAGTTTTAAAAATAAATAGAAGTTGAATCTAAAAATATTATTTTTCACTTTGCAGAAAATTAGAAAAAACCCGAGGAGGAACTGGATCATGTCAGCTGCACTTTGAATATTTGAATAAAGGGGAATTGTCTAACCAGGAAAGGCACACTAAGTTGAAGCTTGTTTCCAGGTGCAACCTGGGAGCACAAGGATGTTAAGTGACCTGCTTAGAGTCACACTGTATGCAAGTGGGGCTGATGGAATTCAAACCCAGGTCTCTAGGTATGCTGCTCAGTGCCCTTAACCACTACATTATACTGCCTCATGACCTTCTCATACTTCTTATGTTAATATGTCTTCTGATAGCATTCTTTAAAGACTAGTACACTGCCTGCAATTAATAATAACTTTCAAAAAATTAGTCAGCTGTTAGTTTTTTTGCAGTGAAGTATTTGTTCTTCTCCTTTTGCTAATTAGAAGATATTCTATCTGACAGTACTAGGTGTGATGAGGGAACAGAAGTCTCCTGGAGGTTGACATGTACTTCCTTACATGTTCACTGAGAAGGTTTCTCCCATACCTGAAGGCAATGTGTTCCACAGCATTGGTGCTGCCAACCTGAATGCACAGTCACCCAAGGAAGGTATTTTTCTTCCAGGGAGTTGCTATTTTCTCCTAAGTCCACTCCCCTGGAGTTAATAATCTTTATTTTGGAGGTGCGGGGTGCTTCACATGCATAAAAAGTTTATTTATTTTTCTTATGAAATAAGTGACCGTCACTATTTACAACGGTCAGTGTCACTTTGTGTGTTCTGCAGTCTTATAGACTTGCTGTTATCACATAAAACCCTTTGAGGCATGCTGCCTCTTCGTCGGGTGGGGGGCATGGCTAGTTGCTTCAACACCAAGTAACACTTCTTAAATATCAGTTCATGTATATTAATTTCTGCATTAACACAATAGATCTGCCAACATTGTTTCATTTCATCATTTTATTATCATCAGGGTTGCTTGAGTGCATGTACCTCCACCAATACAGACATCACACACTAAGTATTTACATATTAAATGTTAAAACATTATAACACTAGTACTACAATTTCAGCTAAACCTAAGTTTCAACATTTGCTGCAAGGTAAGCTTTGTGTGCACCGGTTGTTTTTTCTTTGAAGTACCCAGACCATGCAGGGCCTTGTAGATCTACAAGCACATATTGAAACTGATGTGACACCAAGTTGACAGCTAGTACAGTGCAGGTCACATAGCACTGGCATAATATGCTAGGACTGGGAGGTCTCTGCAATCAGCCAGGCTGTTACACACTGCACTTGTTGCAAGTGACTCACCAACCTTAGAGATAACCCTTGGTAAAGGGCATTGCAATGGTTCAGTCTAGATGTGATGAAGTCATGTACCAGTGTTATCAGATCACCTGGTACAAGACAGGACTTGATCTGGGCAATGTTTTGAAGATGGAAAAATCTATTGTGGACTGCCACTGACACTTGATGTTTTAGTGTCAACTTGCAGTCCACAATGACCCTTAGATTCCTCATTTTATCCACAGCTCTGAGCATGATCATTTACAGCTGGTAAAACAGCATCAACACCATTCATTGCTGACCCATGCAAACCTGGTTCTACTAGTAACAACTGCATTTTTGATGAGTTGAAACTAAGTCAATTGGCAGTCATCCAATCATAAATTTGCAAAAGAAAACATTAAGTCACAAGACTTCTGCATCCCTGTTAGGTGCACAAGATATACAACTGGGTATCATCAGCATAGTCATGAAAACCCAGCTGATAGCCAACATGTAAATCACTCAGGAGAGGCCCAGCAGGACCAAGATTGAATGAACTCGATAATCCCTTGGCAGGAGAAGAACTTGAAACACATTAACAAGTGCAGTCTCTGTCCTGAAACTGGATTGAAGAGGCTCAAAACTGTCATACTGTTCCAGATGACACTCCATCTTTTCCCCTACCAACTTTTCAGTTACCTTCCCCCAAAAAAAGAAGGTTTGATACAGGCCTGCAATTTCAGAGAACATCATGGTCCAATGATGTTTCTTCAGGAGGTCTCCGCACTGCCCTATTCAGTGCAGAAGAGCCTGATAATCTTAACAAAACTGAACTCAGGTCTCTCAGCATTCCACCAGAACCCAGACAGGCCCTGGATCTAGTGTACAGGACATAGAGCACAGCCTCAGCATCACATGGAAGACCTTGACCTCAGAACTGGCAGTGGCATAGGTGGAGGGTGCTCAAGGTGTTCAAACACCTCCTGAAATTACCCAAAATCTTTGTTCAAGCCACTGCTCAGGTGCCTGCCCAGTTTTGTATATGGGATGCCTGTTATCCTGTATTTTAAGGTTGGCTGCTAAAGAACTCAAAGTCCCAGTTTTCCTAGTGGCTGGCACCACAGTGAGCATGCGTGAGGGACCATGACTTGGGGTTGAAGTGGGACTGGGGACGTCAGAGAGAGAGGGGGGGAAGCCTGGGATTAGCATGCCATGCTCTCTGTGTGCCACTGTTGCAAGTTGCATCCATCCATCCATTGTTGTGCCATGCAAGATTCGTGCTGATGCAGAGTCAGAGTGAGTAACACTTTTATGGTACTCTGCAGTGGGCGCCTTTTGAAGGGGGTGTTGGTTTGGCCTGGCTTGGTGGTTTCTCCATTTTCTCCAGTCCTCCTGTCCTGCACCATTTATGAAAGCCTCCTGCAGTCTGTTCATTCATAGGCAGATTCTTGGGGAGAGGGGAGGGTATTCATTTAACTGTAGTACTGCTAAAAAAAATGCTTGCTAACATTATAGATATACAGTATTTGCCATTATTGAATGAAATAAATACATGACTCTAGTCTGAAATTCACATGGCTAATAGTACTAATGAATTATTTTGCAATGTCAGATCACACAATAAAGTTGAAGGAGTGGTCCTGTATATTAGAGTAGGGGTGCCGCTACATGCCTCTCTACTTCAACTCACCTTTACTGACAATTTACTTTGTGAATGTAGCTGAGCTCTCTGCAGGACGGCACAATTACATGGTCTGCTAGTGTGCATCCATTCCCATAGGTGGGAGGTCCAGGAACAGGAGGACTTGAGGACCAGCTTCAGTCTGTTAATACCATTAGATTCTAGTCCACTGAGTTGCTAATACTGCCTGGGTGACCTGAATCTGAATTTGTACAAACAACTCTATATGTATTAAACAGTGTAAGGAGAATTAAATCTGGAACAGGTCATTCCTCAACCTACAAGGATGAATACCAGATCCTGCAGTTACACATTACTGGACTGGTTGATGGCTTACAGGGAAGATAGGGTCAGTTGGCCAGTTTGCAGATGCCTTGAGTGATCATGGCCCCCTATTCTGTGTATAGAGCACCAGAACAGCAAGACAGCTGCAAAGAATGGTATCCTTCAGGAATTACTCAAAGCTCACTGTACCCAAATTCCTGATTGATCTATACAAGGCTAACTGCTTACTCTGTAATGCCTGTACTGATGTAAAGCAAAATATAAATTGTATCCATTCCTAGAAGATAGATTGTTCTGTTAAGGAGTAAGGTTGTCAGGACAGCAGGACAGATTAACATACTAATTGCCAGCAGATTAGGCCTTACGGTCTATCGAGTCTGCTCGAACCTCAGATCCCTAGTTGGGTGCCGTTTCTCCTTTAAAAGTGGAATCCATGGTGGTGTGGAAATGGAATGCTGCAAGTTCAGAATCTTAGGGTATTAATTTAGAAAGCATCCTATTTTTTGGCGCCTCAAATTGCATAAACTTTAAAATTTCTGATGAAAATAGATTATTATTCAGGTCGCCATACCCGAAAATAGTCAATAGCCAGTTGTCCACAACAATTGCAGCTGCAGACTCTAATGCCAGCCAGAGTCTCCCACACCTCTGATTCCATGGGGAAAAAATGTCCCCTGAAATCAGTGGTAGGGAGGGAACATGTAGAACAAGTGTGTTTTTAGTTCAATAAAACCCCAAACCTCACCACAGAGCATGTAAACACCCCAGAGCTTCTGGGGGCCTAGCAGCCCACAGATCTCAGCCTTTATATAGAAGTATTTCATAGTATATTACAAAATGTATAGGGTAGTTGATGGCACTGTTGATCAGCCAGTTGTCCGCAACAATTGCAGCTGCAGACTCTAATGCTAGCTAAAGTCTCCCACACCCCTGATTCCATGGGAAAAAAATGTCACTGAAATCAGGGATCGGGAACATGTAACAAAAGTGTGTTTTTTGTTCAAGAAAAGCCCCCAAACTCATCACAGAGTATGTAACCCCCCCCAGAGCTTCTCAGGGCCTAGCAGTCCCCAGACCCCTGACTTTTATATGTCCCACTTCACAAATATCATATCCAAACACTCCCCCAAAAACTTGCCTACACCACTGAGAACTGGCTCAAACTCCTCACCGGCCTCGCGAGTGTACCAGTTGAGGAGGCGAATCCTTTGGGTGTACCATGGTGGCAGATGTGGGTTGTGGGATAGCTCTTGTTTACTGTCTACCTGGGGATGAGAAGCGATTCTTACAAGGGAAGTAAGCGGACTTTGTGGTCGGCATGGCACTGGAATGCGCCCAGACTGATGGTTCTGGGTGACTTTAACACCTGGCCGACGATGAACTCTCTAATTTGGACAACACTTCCTCCAGCTGATGACATCACTGGGCCTTACACAGATTGTTTCATCTGCCTCCCACCAACACGGTCACTCTTTGGATTTGGTTTTCCTCCTGGGATTGGGCCTCCAATTTGGGGTGTAACCTGTCAGTTGGCCCGATCATTACCATGAGTTTCAACTTTTGTGCCCCTTTTGTAGGCCTGCCCTGTGGAGATGGTCAGTCAACGCCATTTAAGGGAGGTGTGCCCTGAAGGCCTTATGGCAGTGATTGACATCTCAGAGTTTCCTGTGGCCAGCTCGAGTCCAGAGACCTTGGTCTTGGCCTATAATAAGGCCATCTCCATGGCCCTGGACTCAATTGCTCCTGTCCATGTTCGTCCTCTCTTCCTTTGCCCTCTGGCCCCTTGGTTTGATGGGTCCCTGAGAGAGTTGCGGCAACTAGGACGTAGGTTAGAGCGATGTTGGTGGAAATCCACCCTGGAGGTCAACCACTTTAGATTGGTAGAGCATTATCAGGCCTACCGATCAGCGATTTCCTGTAAGAAGGCAGAATTCCTGTCCAAGGAGATCGCTGCCACTCAAAATTGACCAGCTCAGCTTTTCCGAACTGTGGACAGGTTGTGCAACCCAACCTGTCTGCAGCTTCGAAGACCTTTTTTGCAAGTGCAGTGAGATGAGCTTGCTCGATTCTTTGCAAATAAGGTGGCCGACATCAGGTTGGAGATCCTCCTGACTCGCCCTGTGGGGGATGCTGGTGATCGGTGCTTGGTCACTTCACCTCTTGCTTCCTGGAGTTCTTTGACCTGCTGGGGTTCATGGATGTCATGCGGATTGTCCAGAGTATGCGCCCTACATGCTATAGGATCCGGGATCCAACCTCCCTGATTATGGGATGTTGTGATATTATCGGCCCAATCCTAGTACAGATAGTTCAGTGCTCCCTTGATTCGGTGAGTTTCCAAGCTCCCTGAAGGAGGCAGTGGTAACACCCTCCTGAAGAAAGCTCTTGGACCCAGACTCCTGGCCAAGTACAGACCAAACTCAAACATCCCTTTATAGGGAAAGTTATTGAGAAAGTAGTGGCGGTACAATTGGAGAACCACTTGACCATCCATAACATCTACAAACCTCTCCAGTCTGGTTTTTGAAAGAGGCAAAGAGGCATAGTACCGAGACCACAATGGTTCAGGTGCTCAATGATCTCCTGATGGAGAGAGATCAGCGATGCTGTTCCATTCTGGTGCTCCTTGATCTCTCTTCAGCTTTTGACACTGTTAATCATGGGGTATTGCTTGGGCATTTGAGGTCCATATGTGGCCTGACACGTAAGGTTCTCAGGTGGTTTACATCTTTCCTTACTGGCAGAACTCAGAGAGTGGTGTCTGGATTTTTCCTGGGACCCATTCCCTCTGTCATGTAGGGTCCCTCAGGGCTCAGTGCTATCCCCATGTTGTTTGCAGTGTACATGCTGCCCCTTGGAGACATTGTAGATGGTATGAGAGCTGAGGTTTCACTGCTATGCTGATGATACCCAGCTCTACCTGTCTTTTGCACCTGACTAGAATAGTGCACTCTTGATGTTTAACAACTGCCTTGCTGAAATCCAGGACTGGATGAATTTGAGCTGGCTAAAGTTGAACATGGGAAAGACTGAGGTGATGGTTGTAGACCGGTCACTGGATAGAGGGGTTGAGGACTGGTCAACCCTCTGAAATTTATCTAGGGCTCCCAGATCCTACTCTGAATGGGTGCAAGACCTGGGGTGGTGCTTGATGACGGCTGACTTTACGATCTCAGGTGTCAGCAGTCGTCAAGTTGTCCTTGTACCATCTTAGGAACATCGCCAGGATCAAGCACCTTGTTCCATCAGGTGATCTACCTACATTGGTTCATGCTTTTGTGACCTCGGCGCCTTGATTACTGTAACTCCCTTTACTTAGGGCTTCCTGGAGTTGATATCGATTGTCTGTAGCTAGTGCAGAATGCTGCAGCAAAGATTGATGATGGGCATTTCTTGAAGTTCTCCATATCACTCCTGTGCTGTGCACTATGCACTGGCTGCCGATTCGGTGGCGGATCACCACTGAGTCGGTTTACTGACTTACAAAGCCCCACATGGACTCAGCCCTGACTACTTGAAAGAGCTTTTGTTCCCTATCGCCTAGTGACAGCTCCATTCAGCCAACGAGGGGTTGCTGGAGATCCCAGGTGTCTTTGAAGTCTTCTGGGACCTGTGCACTTATGCACGTGGCCCTACCTCTGGAATTCTTTATCCGTTGGCTGCAGGAGTGCATGACAGTGGGAGGTTTAAACAGGTGCTAAAGACTTTTTATGGTGCCAGGCCCTTGATGGCACCGAATAATGAACCCTCAGATTTTTATTATTGTTTCGATTGTATTTACTCATTTTATTACTGTTGTTTTAACTTTCTGTAAAGTGTCTTGATACTTTGAAAGGTGCTTATGTGAAATAAAGATTTATTATTATTAAATGTCTCCTAATGAAGAGGAGTACTTGCACCCCTCATCAAATGGGTACTACTGGCCCATGACAGGCCACTTGAGGAGATCTCAGCCTGGATGGAGAAAACCTTGTTGAGGAAGAATTGCTAGAACTCCTTATATTTATCTGCAGAGAAAAACACTACCAGACCCTAGACATGTAGGATTTAATAATCTGTCTACACTGTGAAAGAGCTGAGCCAGTCTGTTTCTCCTGTAGCAATCACTAGTGACAGAAATGCTGAGTATTTTCAGGGTGAATGCCTACAGGTACTCACTATAGTAAGTTCTCACTGCCAAATTATCATCTGCTGACTTTAGATGAGTAATTTCAAACTTATTTAGGTTCAAATTCTGACATTTTATTTTTTGGGGACATTTTTGTGAAAATATGTACCTGCCTATAATCCAGCCATCTGTGGAACTAAATATGTGCAAATTAACATGCATAAATGTCTTGGAAGTGTCACAGAAACTGCAACATTTGGGGGAATTTGGTTTAATACTTTTTAAGTTACAGAGGTTCAATTTTTTTTATGTAAATTGTTGTGATGTTTTATGAACATTTTCTAAAATCTGAAATTTCAAATGCACATTCAATGTCAATAGATCTTGGAATCTATCAAAGCTGAAGAAGTTTGGATCAGTAGTTTTGCATTTATAGTTGAAATACTGGAAATTAGTATTATGATAGCATAATAGGTAAGCCTTCTGAATTCCACTTGTGGAATTTAAAGTTTGCAAAGCACTTATCACCACTGCATCTGATGAGCTGAGTTGAGCTGTTTGCAATTCTGTAGAACCTTCCTGAATGGCAATGTTGTTTCCTTTCTATTTTATGTTTGCTTGCATGTGCAAAACATAGTGCCACCATCTGAGTTTTCGGGTGTGCCTCCCCCCTTCCAGTGCCCTGCTGCTTTTTCAGGCACGGCCGACCATGCCGCTTGAATGTCGGCTCTATCTATGACAGCTTTGCTCAGATGCAGTGACGCACAGCTGAAAGCTAAAACTGTTATAGCGTCAGCAGTGATAATGTGTAAACAATTTACATACTGCTGTCGGCAGTATGCAAAGTGCCTACATATCAGCACTGCATTGAAACAGCTGTCATAGACAGCTCCGCCCGTAACAGTAGCATGCTGGAACCCACCCCAGGCGTGCTCATCATTTCCCACATTGTATGGCCGACAGAGGTGCCCAATTCTCCTGTCAGCTCTGCTGCGCTCCCCCCAACAGACTTCCAGGTGCCACGCTGGGAGCCCACCCCAGTGTGGCAACAGTCAATAAGACCAACAGGGGTGCATAAACCCCTTCGGCTCCACTGTCTCCCCCCCAACAGACTTCCAGGTGCCACAATGGGAGCCCACCCCAGTGTAGCAACAGTCCTTAAGGCTGACAGAGGTGCCCAATCCCCATCAGCTCCACTGAAACCCCCAACAGACTACCAGGTGCCACGCTGGGAGCCCACCCCAGCGTGGCAGCAGTCCATATGGCCGACGGGGGGGTGCCCAATCCCCCTTCGGCTCCACTGCCCCCACAAACAACCTTCCAGCTGCCATGCTGGGAGTCCACCCCAGCGTGGCAAAAGTCCTGTGATGTCTTTTAAAAAAAAAAAGACATGTAAGAAAAACAGTCCTCGCTGACTGCTTTGACCCCTCCCAACCCACGCCCACCCTCTGAGTGCCCCACCTCCCCACACCCCCACCTCACCCCATACTTACCTCCAGAGGCTGGTGCAATGATCTTTGGTGGACGGGGAATGCGTCTGAACTCTTCAAAGCCGACCGCGAACTGAAGAAATGCAGGTAAGCTGAATAATGGCATAAATAGGGTTTTTTTCAACTTTGGTGTGTATCTTGGACATTTTGGGGAATTTTTTCACCAAATTTTCAACATGATGTTCTTGGGACCCCACCTCATGAACTCAGTCACTGTCATTTTATTATTTAGTCCCGAAATGTGATTTTTAGGTCACTGCACGGAACCACCTTTCAGGACTGATTTATGAAACGACAGTGTCACAGTTCATGAGGTAGGCCAAAATCAGATGTTGAAAATTTGGTAAACAAATTCCCAAAAGGACTGAATTTCTACGAAGGTGGTTATGAAGTTCCTACGACACTGTGAATTTTGGAGAATTTGTAATATTTTCACTCCAGATTTTCAACATTGCCATTTTAGCACACCTCCTTATGAACAGTACAGTTGTCATTTTTCACATCTCGCTCAAAATGTGTTTTTGCACATGTAGTGCACATCGCCGCCGTCGGTTTGCAAAATAAATGTTTGGGACACATTAGGAAAATCACAGTGACACTGTTCATGAGCAGAGGTGTTAAAATGGCTATGTTAAAAATTTTTTGAAAAAAGTTCATAACATAACTGTGTTACGTGCGTGCATTGTGTAATTTCCATGCACCCTCGTAAATTCAGAAATTTGTAATATTTTCAGTCCAGATTTTCAACATTGACATTTTTCCATACCTCCTTATGAACAGTACATCTGTCTTTATTCACACCCTGGCTGAAATGTGTTTTCGAACTTCCAGCTCAGAATAGCGCGGTTGCTGTTGGAAATTAGTGTTCAGGATAGATTAAGAAAATTACAGTGACACTGTTCATGAGCAAAGGTCCCAAAATGCCTATGTTGAAAATCTGCTGTAAAAATCCTCAAACTAATTTAATTACGGGTGTACATTGTGCAGTTTCTATGCACTCATGACTTCACCAGTTTTTTATATTTTCACTCCAGATTTTCAACAATGCCATTTTTTACATCTCCTCATGAGCAGTACCCCTGTCACTTTTCACATCCTGTTCTAAATGTATTTTCGAACCTGTGGTACCAAATGGTGTAGTCACTGTGCAAAATCCCCTTTCGCCTAACAAAGTGATAGTGTCACTGTTCATGCGGTAAGGTCACAAAAAGCCCATGTGGAAAACTTGGAGTAAAAATACCAGTAAATGCCCAGGATGTTAGGGTTTTCTACCATAATGCCCTACCCTGTAGGGACTGATAGGTGTCAGGGGTGTTACTTGGGATTGTCGACAGTAAAGCTCAAGCCATTGTACCCCCCACCCCCACACTCCAGCCAGTGACAAGCATCGGGGTGCCGGGGTGTGCCTTGGACCCTTTGCCTCCCCAGAGAGTTCACCCTATCTCCTATACTGCACCCATTTCAGTGTATTTCATGGAATGAGGGAATGTAAAACCCAAATACCCCAAGCACACCTTTGACACTTGGCAGTGTCTGAAGGGTAGGGTGAGGTGAAATGTTGTGACCGTCATGGGTGACAACCCAAAGGCACACCTCAATGCCTGTCCATCTCTGCAGGGTGAGGGTTGAGTTGGTGTCAGTTCAATACTGCATCTGTCTAACTCCTGCACTTCCACTACTAATGCCAGCAAGCAAACATTCGGCATTGACAAATGCAAATGCTTGGTTATATCTCTTAGCTTGACTCAGTGGACCTGCTTTTTTTTTATTTATCCTTTGGTAACTGAGCAAGACCCATTAGGCAATATGCCTGTTTTTGGATGTGACCTAGGAGTACTGGGAGGTTAAATGACTTGTTCAGAGTCACACACTATGCAAGTGGAGGTTGTGGGAATCAAACCCAGGTCTTCTAGATGTATTAAACTCATTCGCAGCTTGTTACGTTAACCTCTAGGCTATACTGCTTATGCTCCTGATATTCTCCTTGTTCTTTATAGTGATGCACTACATTAAAAGAGTTATTGACCAGGATTATTTGACCATGTTTAGTGATTGCTAAGCAAACTAGCAACTCACTGACAGCACTTGGGGGACCAAAGCAGGGGAGGCCACAAAATGCCATGTTGGATGGCAATGGTTAGTGTTGTTAACCCATTTGTGTCTGGCCCTATAAATTGCTGGCAAGATTATGGAAAGAAGCTGATAATGCTTTGCCTATAGGTGCACCAGCATATTGGCAGGTTTTGAGAGGCAGTAAGTAGTCATTATCTGATATTTAGTTGTCCTTAACCTGGATCTATGAAAATTCTGGCCACCTACTAATTTTCCTGTTAAACCTATCCCATTGCTATAGCAGAAATTCATCATTCTTGGAGCACCAGTCATTTTCTTCCCCATCTACATTTCTCTGAATGCCTTTATGCCATAAACTTACAAGTGCATCAGGTTCTCAGGTTAGTCAATTTTTGGGGATGTAATTCTTATATGACCTGTATTTAAGTAGGAATTCTTGTCCCTCAACTCTCCCTTGCTGTAACTGGGAGTCTACTATTTTGTACTACTCAGTTCAGCTGTTCGTTTTGTGTTGAAACCATGGCTCTAACTTCTGCCACTGCATGTTTGTGTCCCAGTGAGGGAGTGGAACAGAGAATGAGTGGAACAGAAGACTGGTGTCTTACGTGTTGGAAGGCATCAGCAGAAGGAAGCAAGGAAGTGAAGAAGCAGGGACTCTGGCACTCAACTGAGATAGGGCACCTGTTCACTACTGTGTAACAGTCACTGATGGTAAGTGCAGAAGGTCAAAGGTAGGCCAAAACTGGGAATAGAGGCAACACCCTATCTAGGATGAGGAGTAAAAAGAAATTTAAACAAGGCATGGCAGAATACAGATAGAAACACACACAAAAGAGGAAGACAAGAAACACCTCAGCAGTGGTAAGGGTACAAAAGTATTTCCAGGTAACACTGGGAGAAAGAAGCTGAGAATGCTGGGAGTGGTGCAGTGTAGTGTTTGTTGAGGCAACAATTTTCAGAGAGACATTCGGAGACTGCAGTGCTGCCCCATCTGCACACCTCCTCTCTCAGTTGAGGGAGGAGGTCTCAAGACTCCAGGCCGTTGGCTAGGATTTGGGGACCTCTTCCTCCACCCAGGGTCTACAAATCTGCCACTGGTACCTCAGAGAATGCCAAGGAGGAGGAACAGCTTGACTATGGTGGGCTCTGGAGGTGTGGTGGTGGTGGTGGTGGTGGGACAGAAGCACATTCCTCAACTGGTACTGCATGTAATTTCCTGCCACTTTAGAAGGGCGGGACTGCCAGGAGGAGGCACCCATGGTAGTGACCAGGGAGGATGTGGGGACCCTCCATAGTGGAGACCACAAGGAGGGTGGTAGCAGACCCCAGAGGAGAAGGAGAGCAACTTCTGTTGGAGGACTCGATTGTGAGGAGAGAGGCAGGTTAGGTGCCTATGCGGCACCATGGCCTGGAGGGATGGGAAGCAGATCCTGAGGATCATAAGGGCAGCAAGATGGGAGGAAGAGCTGGATGTCATTGTCCACCTGGCTAGGAATGGGGCTGAGATCATGTAGGGGGAGTTTAGGGAGCTGGGATGTGGTCTTAGACAGGTAGCTCAGTCAGTGGCTTTCACTGAGGTGCTACCTGTCTACCATGGGGGAAGGAGAGGGATCTCCTCATCAGTAGCTTCATCTCATGGCTGAAGGAATGGCACAGAGAGGAGGGGTTGGCTACTTTGGGATGGGGGACCCACCTGGGAGGATAAGTCTTTATAGGGTAATGGTCTGCATCCATCTCGAAGGAACAGCAGCCCTCAGTGGATTGCTTAAATGTTACTTCAATGAACATTTAAACTAGTTGATGGAGGTGCAGAAGGAATCAGGGAGGCAGAAACTACCCCCCCCCCACAGGCTGAACCTGAGGGGAGAGGAATCCCCCAGGGTACAAATTAATAAAGGAAGCAGGGTGATAGATACAAAGGGGGAAGAGAAAGGAAGCATTAAAAAGTGCTGGGAAGGAGGCAGGACTAAAGGAAAAAGGGGGGCAACAAGCAGAGTGAAAACAAAATCTGGAAGGCCACATGTATGACTGTTAGAGGTCTAGGAAAGAAGATTCCAGACCTAGAGGCCATAATGGCAGAGGCCAACCTGGATAGTGTGGCTATTACTAAGTCATAGTGCACTGAAAATCATGATTGGGACATGGCAATAGCAGGTAATTCTCTGTTCAGGAAGAACCGTTGGAAGGAAAGGAGGAGTGGTGCTTTATGAGGGAAAGCATAAAAGTGATGGAGATACAGAGAATACAGTGGGGAGGCAGAGGTACTGTGGGTCACCCTGGAGATGGAGAATGGAACCACTGTTTGCACTGGAGTGATCTACATGCCTCCAGAACAGGGGAAAAAAATTAGATAAGGTACAGGTGGAAGCCATTAACAAGATAGCAGACAAGGGGAGGTACTGCTGGTGGGACTTCAACCTGCAGGATGTGAGATTGAGCCCTCAGCTGTGGCTTCAGCTAGAAACAGGGACATTCTGGATTCTTGGGTAAATGCCTCAAGGATGATCTGGTGGGGGATAACCTAGGTGTGGTGGAGGAACAGTGGACAAAGCTACCAGGGAGCATAGAAAGGCAACAAACCACTAAAATCCAAGCCTCGTGACCACAATCCCAGTGCATGGTGGTACTACAAGAAGGGGTTTCACTCCCTACAGAATCACAGTCCAAAGATCTCATGACACAGAGGGATTCAAAGCACAATTCAAAAACCCAAGTGAGAAATAAATGCAAATTTATTCTGCACTAATGCAAAAATTAGCAGTGCAAAAATTTCACATTGATAATATCTGACAAAATGATACATGTCGGGGACCAGACATTTAATTATTTCCTAGGTATATATTGTATTATTTCATACTCAACTTTTATTCTTTAAAAAAAAGGTTTGAGGCCCCACTGATCATTAAAACCAGTCCAGCTCTCTTGTAAACCATGCCCCCCTGATGAAAACTTGCATGTAAGTTGTTGAAGTGCTGGTGCAACTGGTAGGCAGCTCCATCTGCACCGACCCTAATGTGACATTTTTTGCACTGTAGCTTTTGCATTGCACAATAAATTTGCATTTCTTTCTCACTCAGGTTTTTGAATTGTGTTTTGAATCCCTTTGAGTCACGAGATCTTTGGACTGTGATTATGTATGGGTAGACAACCCCCTTCAATGTGAGCACCACTTCCAGCACCAGGATCACAGTCTCATAGCTTGATTTTTAGTGGTTTACTTTTGACATTGAGACTGCGTTGATTATGGATGCTTTTCAGTGGCGCTTTGAAGGTGGGATTGCTATGTGCTTGAATTATGAGCTGCCTGAAACTGTTTCTCCTGATAGGAACCCAAGTTAATAGGAAATGCAATAAGCAGAATCTGCACCAGCTCAAGAGGAATACAACTGGGAGAGGATGTCAAGCATAGCAAGCAAATGATAGCAAGCTCAGGAGAGACTTCAGGGAACGGAGCCACAGCCATCCATCTCAGGTAACATAAAACAGGCATTTGTCAACTTGGAAAAGTTACTTTGCAAAGAAATCAACATCACTTATGTAACCCCAGGCCGGTATGCCGTTTGTATCTGACAACAATACCAGGTGGGCTGGGTTCGGGAAGGAATAGTTCACTCAGCACAAAGGCAAGGTTTGGCTACTCTGCACCGGGGCACCCAAGTAACTCCGAACACAGGAAGCAATAACTGTAATGTCCAATACCAGAAGTGGGATTCTGAAGTGTGGCTTTTATTCACATCCAAACAGAATAAACAAAGCATAGATGGACCCCCACGTGGCTACACTCATGGTAATGCAGATTAAAAGAGACCAGAACACATCCTTATCACTTTAGCCCTCAGGCTCTACCACAGACTGGGCACACAGCCCGGACTTGTACACTGCTTTGGGTTACACAGCCCAAACTTGTACACTGTTCTGGGTTTTTCCTAGCTCAGCTCCCTTGCCAGCCACTTGGACACCTTCCATACTTCATGGAAACATTTTCTGGTGGCTCCCTAAACCACCTAAGAGCACCATGGCTCCATCAGGGAATCTTCCTTTCAATTTCACATCTGGGTGCTTTCCTCAGGCACTGGCCAAGTACCTGAGAGAAAGCAAAAGGTGTCTCAGAGCAAATCCGTAGAGGTGAATTTGGTTATTACTGATGGGAGGCTCCCACCTCTTACTCCCACAATTCATACTCGGCCATTTCTCTGGACAGTAAACACCCCCCCTTGCAGACTGTCTCTGATACCTTGCACGGGGCCAGGGTCCTGCTACAGTAACTATTGGGGGTTCATTCTCAGAAAAAGTGAAAACAGCACAGTGCCTCCCCCAGAGTAATATATCAGTGGTCCAGATATCCACTTGGCACAGCCCACCCTGGGATGCTGTGCCTACTCACCTCCCTTACCAACCACTTTGCACACTGTGTCCCCAGTACCTTGTCCCTCCATAAAACATATATTACAGCAATAAGTGCATGCAATGAATTTCACCAACACAGCAGATTCAAACACCAAATTCACAGCTTTATTTGGGGGTAGGAAATAGGGAAAGGGATACTTGGATGTGGGATTGCTGCAAAGGCAAAAAGCGTTAGTGAGATGTACAATTTTCAAACCTGTGAGCCCATAGGCCAAGCCGTCCCCCACTGGTACCAGTGCCCCTGAATTATCCCTAGGGATACCTACAAGTTGCAGGCCTGATTGGTGCCATGGGGTGGCCGGCTCGAGGAGCCCTGAAACAGTGAAGCTTGAAACTTTAAATTGAACAAAACAATTTCCCCCTTGACCCTTCCTAGGAACCAGGTCCTGGGTACTCACAGTTAGTTGACCTCTGTGCTAAGGAAAAGTGGAGCTCCTCAAATCCTAGTACAGCAATACAAAAACAGGCCAGCCAGGATCCCTCTGCCCAGATGGAGCTTGCTCCAGGATCTTGCAGCTGGTCATCTTGATTGCAGTTTTGGCCGCTTGTCACCTTCAGCCACTTCTGGCCCAGTGCAGAGCACGGTGGCAGGACAACACCAGCCCCAGAAGGCCTAGACTGGGGAGTGGCTCCACAGCCCATCTCCCTGATCAGAGTGCCCCAGCACTTGGGTGCAAGACCTGGTACCTCCTGAGACTGTGAGTCCCACTTGGGAGGGGTTAGAGAGTTCCCTCTTGGCTCTGGATGAGTACTCCCAAATGGTGGGGGTCCTCCTGTAGTCCCTGCACTGAACTCTCACAAGGAAAAGTTATAGACAGTCACTCCAATGAAGTCCAGTGCTAATTTTAACAGGTGCTAGCCTATGATTCAGTCAGTGTCAATGCAATTCAGCAGAGGGGGATTCAGCAACAACAGCTCCCCTGCACTCCAGTCCACACTTTCAGTTTAGCAGTGTCCAAACTCTCTTACCCAGCTGCAGCAAGTCTACCAATCTCAGCCACTTTAACCAGTTCACTCAGGACACACATAATTTCTGGCTAGCACTTCATGACCTGAGACATTCTGCCTCTTTCAAGAAAATGCAGTCACAGTCCACGTAAGCCAGAGACCTCGCAGCAGCAACTGTAAAGCTCAGATAATCTGCTCAGTCTTTTTGGTTAACCCAATTTCCCAGTGCAGGGTATCTGCCACTTTTAGTTTCTCCCAACACTCATTCAGCCAACTTCTCAGTACCTGGGGAAACAAGATCTCAGTTTAGTCTCTCTTTCTGTCTTTTCCCTTTCACAAACAAGTCCTGCTTCCAGCACCTGGGGGATCCTTCAGCAAACACACACTTCAGATTAAAGGCCTTGAAGTCCACAGTTTGCTCTCACATCACAGTCCTAACTCATACAGAGCCCAGCAACAGACTCCTGAAATCCCAGAAAGTCCCCACTGTATCAGCCAGAATCCCAGTCCTCTGATTAACTGTTAAAGCCTTTCAATAATCAACATCCATAGTGATCAATATTTTTTGCTCGTTTATTGGGGCATGATCTCGGCGCCAGCATTAGTCCCTTCCTTTTCCCAGGAGTCCCTCTGTCACTGTTTGTGGGAGCCTAGATCACTGACTGGCTAAAATGCAAGGGGTTAGGGGTCATAAACATATCAGCCCTCATTCAGATTAATGGAGTTCATTCCCATTTATACAGGTCTCATGGTGGTGGCCCCAACTGTTTTGCTGTCACTGCTGCCAAAACTACATCCCCAGGTGGCAGATAGCATCCTCATTAATATTCATGAGGGATCATGAATAAGGCATGAGACCATGAATAATTCATGCACCCTCGCTATTGTCCAACAGTCAACTCTGAATTCAACCCCCAGGTGGCTCCTCGGCCCTCCATTAGCCCAGGAGAGGTACTGGGACCCTCAAACCACCTTCCATACTCCCACAAGATTGCAGGGCAGAACATCAAAGGGCCCGAAGAAGCACCAGCCCAAACAGACCTGCCAGCAGCTTGCAACCATGGAAGTATACCCAACAGGGCAAACAGCAGAAACTAAGGGGCCAAATGGGGCATTTACGGAGGAGAGATCGTTCTTTGCGACAGAAAGCTCTTCGAAAAAAGTGATCAGGTGCAAGTCAAAAGGTCCCATATTCCCCCCCCCTTTTTTATACTTTTTTTTTCCCTTGTCCTCCTAGGAGGCAAAATATGATTTGATGTCTTGTCTTTTAGTGCTAATTAGATTTTTATATGTTTTAGAAAGATGAGAATTTACAAATGGATTTAATTTTTGGTATTGATTGGGCAATTTACAGAGATTGTGTATAGATTGTATTACTATAATTTATTTTCTCTCTTTTTAATTATGTCTTGTGTAAAACTGTGTGTGAAAATTACAATAAAAATCTGATTTAAAAAAAAACCCAAGGAGGAATTGATTAAAGCTGCATGTGAGTGTTGAACTAAGTTCATTAAACTAATTATCAAAGAAGACGATGAGAAATATGCAGAGCTCCTACCTGTGATTAGAGCAGTGAAGGACACAGTACTAAGTTTTAAAGGGGACAAGCAGTACACAGAATTAGATCCCACCTTAAAAAAAGAAATTGAATAAATATGAAAAAGAGATAACTCAAAGGACAAAAATACTAAACTTAATAGAGACCAGGAAGATTTGGACAAATGTATAGCACAGTGGTTTAAGGCTCTGAGCTGCAAATCTGGTGACATCCAACAAACCAGACCTGGGTTTGAATCCTATAGCTTCCACTTGCATACTGTGTGATCCTGAGCAAGTTACTTAACTCCCAGGTCGCTCCTCTAAAAAAGCTTTCAGCTTAGTGTGCTACTCTTGGTTAAACAACTAAATTAAAAAAAAAAATGTGAAATTTTAAGTTGGGGAAAGAAATTATCTAAAAGCAGAGGAAGGTCAAGAGTAAGGTTTCAAAATAATAGAATTAAAAACTGACAGAGACAGAGGGAGTCAGTGAGTGAAAACAAAAGTCAAAGTCTAAACTCTACAAAAAAAAAATTTAGACTGGAAGAAGGACACACAAACTCAGAAAAACACAAAAGAAAAATAAGGAGGGGGAAGAGAGGAGCAAAAGGAAGAAAAAGAAGAAGGAACAAATGGACAGAGGGTACTAAAAACAGGAAGAGAACCAATCATAAATAATTAACTTCTCAAGCACCCTTCTAACAGACAACCGTGTATACCAAAAAGAGACATTACTTTTGTCCCTACCCAACCTGCTAATCAGTTTCAAGGTTTTGTGGATTTTCAGCAGTTTTTTACAAAATCAAATTGCAGTATTTTTTCCATAATTAGGAGGAACTGAAAGCAGCATATAACTTTGACATGGGTATCAGAGAAGAAATCTTGGAACAAAATATGAAAAACATGAAAGATCTGGACTATCTTTTAAATGCAGTAGATTTTGGACAAACATTAAAGAATACAAGGTGGGACTTGAACCTGGACAACAACGGTGTGATTATGAATAGTGACCAGCAGGGGGACCACATGCAGGAAGAAGACATTAAAGAAACTACTGAACGGGATCTTTAAAACTTGTCAACTTTGGACTCACTGCTAAGGGTAAATGAAATTTGCCAATAGATATTACTGAGGTTATTGTTTCAGATGTTAAGTTTAAGTTTATTGCAGGAAAAACTCCATTGAGCAAGCTCATTCACAAGGAGGTCCTGAAGGTCATACACATACTATGGCACATTATACAATATGTAATACTGATAAACAAATATACAGAGTGAACAAAATGCACTAATAAGGTAATTCATGGCAAGATACAAGGATACAAGGTTACAATTATGTATATAAGTATGGGACAGACAATACCAAGTGAGGTTAAGCACTTTGTTGTTGTATAATGCATTAGATAAACAAAAAGAGGTCAAAAACTAGGAGAGGGAAACAATAATAAGGGTGGGCAGGGTAGGGGGGAAGGAGTAGGTTAGCAAGGGATACAGTAGACTGAGGGATAAAGGACTCAGTACGGCAAGGGCCATCAGAAACAATAGAAAGGAACAGACATAGGGATAAAGGGGGCTTAGTGGCAGTTACAAATATCTTTTATTTTAGATGCAATTACAGTAGTATCACTGAATTTGTCAAGCAATTTTGTGAGACTCCCTATTTATCCTTTACAAAATTTAGGGGAAAAAAATCCTCTAAAATTCTTTTTGTTACACCTACAGAAAGAGGCCAGTTCCTATTACAGTACTTAAGTGCCATCTGGTAGATTTTCAACTACACTATCAGATGAGACAACCCTCTCTTTGATTGAAGTTGATTCCACATAGAAGGGAGGGCATAAGAAATAGCATGTTTGCCAAAGGAGGTACGAGTCCTAGGTACATCGAGCAAGACAAAGTCAGTTTTCCTTAGGGAATATGGACTGCAGGAAATGCTGATTAGCAATGTTAGGTAGCATGGTAATATCTGCAAGAGCAACTTAAGGGTCCAAAGACCAGCATGGAGCAGACGTCTAGTGGTGAGATGTCAACCAACAGCTGCATACAAGTCACAGTGGTGAAGTCACGGTGAGGGCAGTTGGTAATGAATGTGCCGATGATAAGGGCGTCTAGCTTGCTTGGAAGCTTGAAGTAGAAGCTGTAGTCTATATCATATCACTGTAACCGAGTAGGGGAAGGAAAGTGGCCTGTATAAGCCTAGTTGTGTATCTCGAGGGGGAATAGAGACTTATTTCTAAAACAGAATTCTAATCTTGCTTTAATCCTCCTGGATAGTTCATCAATGTGGTCATTAAATGAAAGCTTATTATCTAACAAGATACCCAGGTATTTGAATTTAGGAATGACTTCCAAAGATTCTCCTAGTGCAGTAACTATAAAACCATTTGGTTGGTCGGGGGGGGGGGGGCAGGGGAAGTACAACGATTGAAGATCATTGCTTTCATTTTCTTAGCATTAAGGAGCAGCTTGGCTTTTATCAGATTATTTTCGAGCTGAGCGAAGTCAGCTGGTAATACATCCCTGACCTGCGATACCGTGGATCCAGAAGTATACAGAAGAGTATCATCCACAAAGAAGTGCAGTTTGGAGCTCGTTATATGGAAGTCAAGGTTGTTTATGTACAAAGAGAACAGGATCGGGCCTAGAATAGAGCCTTGGGGGACTCCTTTAACAACAGGCAGGGGGGGCAGAGAATAGGCCATTCGTTTTGACTTTCTGTGTTCTCTCTGATAGGTAGCTAATGAACCACTCAGTGGTGGATGGAGTAGCACCTAAGTTGAACAGGCAGGAGACTAGAAGGTTGTGATCAACAGTATCAAATGCTTTGCTATGGTCCAAAAAAACTGCACCAGTAACCAGCTTAGCATCAGCAGCGGTGAACCAATTATTTGTTACTTTCGCCAAAGCTGTGATAGTGCAACGATTTGCACGGAAGCCTGATTGGGCTGGATTAAGCAGTGAAAACATTCAATATGAAATTTTAATTGATTATAGACCAATTTTTTGAAGATTTTAGAGAGGATGGGCAAAATGGATATGGGTCTGTAATTGTTAAGATACCATGGATTCCCTGATTAAAAAAGGGGAAGGATGTGGGCAGATTTCCAACAGGTCAGAACTAAGCCGGTAGTGATAGAGAGGTTGAAGATGTGAAGAATTTGGGCTGTGAGGTGGCCATAGCCTAGTCTTAGAAAGAAGGGTTCAAGACCATCATCCCCTGCGCTTTTACGGATATCAAGTTTAACAAGTGAGTCTTCAACTTCAACTTCTTTGTAGTTACACAAACGCAATTGAAAGGGGCAGGATGAGGTGCCGGTGGATGGGGTGAAGCTAGGCTGAGTCGTAGGATGGCTGGCATAGGGTGAGAAGTCGAACTCTAGTCTGGCTGTAACAAAATGGGAATTGAGTTCTTCTAGAATTTGAAAATTACTTTCCACAATCCTGCCATTTGCACATATCTTGGTAGGAACGGAGGGGCAGTGGGCCACCCTTCAATGGATTTGAGTGTGAATTCAGGTAACTCTAACACTTCTAATTTCTTTCAAGTAGAAGAGCCGGTAAGACAACAAAGAAAAATCCTGTTCAAAAGCAGATCAGTATCTTGCCCTGATGTCTTTAATAGGAAGGAGTATATGTGCTTTTGAAAGAACAGTTACTCATCAGGTACAGGAACTGCTTAAAAACATAGGCCAATCCAGAAGGTACAGTCTCAGGGTGAAAGGAATGTCCTAACAGAATTAACTAATAACAGTGATATATTAAACCATCAGACAAAGGGGGCAATGCAGTTATTCTTAATAAAGAACATTACAGAGAAATTGTGCTTACCCTTTTAAGTGACAGAAGAAACTACAAGGAATTAAGTACAAATTCAGCAGATATTTTTAGAAAGGAGTTCCTGCAAATACTCATCCAGGCAGTCCAGGAGGTACACATTAGTGATACTGAATTTAAGTGCATGTAGAAGGATAACCTTGTTACACCTGGATTAGATATCCTACTTAAAATCACAAAAATGTAACAAAATGTCCTGAGAGACCTGTAGTGTCAGGGGTGGGTTCTGTCACTGACTGAAATCCTAGGTGTTTATTAACTATTTCTTGCAGGATTGTTTTCACAGTCTTACATCCTACACCAGTGACACCTCAGATTTACTGCAGAAACTGGACAGAATTGAGTGGAAGGGAGGGTACATTTGGTTAGGGACAGGTATAGAGTCCCTTTACAGCTCGATATAACAACATCAGGGAGAGAGGGCCTGCAAATTCTATCTAAAGAACTATCCATCTAGAAATGAAGTACCTATTGATTTTTTGATTGTCGTTAGAATTTGTTTTGACCCTTAATGTCTTTGAATTTGTTGGGAAGTATTACCTGCAGACATGTGGCACTGCAGTGGGAGCATCAATGGCTCCAAGTTACACAAAAATCTATTTCTTGGCCTGTGGGAGATGACAGATGTACTGAATCCAGAGAGTAATCCATTTTACTCCAATGTTAAACACTGGTTCAGATTTACTGATGAGGTGGCTTGTATCTGGGAGGATAATATCTCAGATATATCTAGATTCATTCATTGGCTACACAAAAGGAAAATGAACTTGAGATTTACCTATACAGCTAACACCGAGCACTTGGATTTTCCAGATTTCACCCTACTTAGAAATCAGAAAGGCCAGCTAGAAACCAAGTGCTACAGGAAACAAACTCTGGTAAGAGCCAATACAGCTGCAATATCTTATTATTATTGATGGTGCTTGCATCCTAGCTGTTATATCCTTTGTAAATACTCATGGGGCAATGCCTGGTCTTTCAAATAAATCATTTGGTACCTGCAGTCTGCACATGATTTTTTTATTTATTTACAAAGGATATAACAGCTAGAATGCAAGTACCATTAACAGCATCATTTGCAACCATATTGGCTCTGACCAGAGCTAGTTTGTAAAAGCTTTTGACTGACTTTCTTCAAAGTACAATGGAAACACATCTTACACCTTCTCAATATGCTCTAAAACTGGACACTGTACCAAATTATGTAGGTTTTATACATGCTGAACAGCCATAGCTTTTCAAACCAGTGGTGACCTACCCCGTGGGCTGCTATTCCCACTATATATCTCATTCTTCTGGAAAAATGTTGCTTTTTGTATCTGTCAGGCAAGTACCTTTTGGAAACATTGAAAGCCTAACCCTTGACTTTTATTCTGTACCTGTTCAAAGTACTCTCAGTGTTTGCACATTGCCATTCATAGGTAGGAACATTTGAAGTGACGCAGTGGGGTGAACAATGTCCATCAGCTGGTCTTATCTCAGACTGTGAGGGCTGACTGACTCACACGCGTCAAACTGACAATTTCCTTGTGTCAGAAACTACCAAAACACCACAGAACAGTTCATTGTCCCCTGAATCCCCCCAGGAATGATGAATGCTACAACAGTTTAACTTGTTGGTTGCTCATTGGCAAATTTATTTATGGCACAAAGAGTATATTTACAACCACAGATTTTGAATTCACAATTCAATTCCACACCAAAATTTCTTTCCAAGCTTCCTGGTTCCGGCCTCTGTCCTTCTTCTGGTCATTCTTCCATCTTGCTTTCAGGGCCTGGACACTGTGAATTTGGCCCCCTCCTCCACAGCAGAACCAGGTCGGTTCCACCTACCCGGGATTTCACCCTCCAGGCCCAGACACTTCTGAATCTGGCACCTGGACCTATCCCCTTCCCGCTTTACCACCATGTCTGGTTTCTTTGTCCCCAGCCCATGTATCCTCCCCCCTTCCCCCCACTCCCTCCTTTTTCTTTCTTCCCCCTCCCCATGGGCATCCTTGACCCTCCCTGCCAGGGGACTCTGACCTAGCCCCCTGGCCCAACGCTGCCTCCCAACAGTGGAAATATTGGCCCTATGCCCAGGGTTCCTAGGGCACTCAACCTGCCCTCTACTCTTCCATTTTGTGCCAACTATCCCCCCCGCACCTTCCTTAATAAGGATGGGAGGGTGGGGAAAATTTCCAGCAAAAGAAGTCGTCCTGCCTGAGACCTGGCCTAATATACCCCTAATAGGCCAAAGGTCAGGACCCCCTTTGGGCTCCATCCCCTGGCCATTCCCTGGGGCTCTGGCCTGCCCTAGTCCTATTACACCTTACCTGCCAGATGATGTCACCAGGTGCCACACCCCTTTCCCATCTATCCCCTCTCCCCCACACCTCCCCCTCCTATGTCTCTTCCTGGTAGGGATCACTGGACAATCCTGACTGCCCTTTAGTGGCAATCCCTATTCTCCCCTGAATCTCCCCCAGGAATGATGGACGCTACAACAGTTTAACTTGTTGGTTGCTTGTTGCCAATTTATTGATGGCACAAAGAGTATATTTACAACCACAGATTTTGAATTCACAATTCAATTCCACACCAAAATTTCTTTCCAAGCTTCCTGGTTCCGGCCTCTGTCCTTCTTCTCCCTGTTTTTCCATCTTGCTTTCAGGGCCCAGACACTGTGAATCCAGCCCCCTCCTCCAGACCAGAACCAGGCTGGTTCCACCTACCTGGGCTTTCGCCCTCAAGGCCTGGACACTTCTGAATATGGCGCCTGGACCTATCTCACTCCCTGCTTTACCACCACGTCTGGGTTCTTTGTTCCCAGCCCATGTATCCTACCCCCCTTCCTTCCCCCGCTCCCCCCTTTTTCTTTCTTCCACTGCCCCTCCTCCAGCTTGCAATGGATGTGGGGGCTCCCCCGGCTCATTGCGGGTTAGTAACGATAAATTTTTCTGACTATCTGGTTCACTAGTTCCCCGATAGGCCTTAGAAATAGGCACATGCCAAACTCTGGCAGGTGGACCCCATCAGACCTGTACACCACAGGCTGGTCAAAGGAGATGTCCTTGTGCTGCAGGTGCACCCCCCATCTCTATTACCACCCTGGCTACCCTTCTATTTAAATGCTTTCTGACTTTCTTGATCAGCCGGATGTGTCTCACGCCTCTCCAAACCCTCCAGGAGGAGATGTTGGACCTGCCAATTGTCACCCTTGGTCACCACCCTCTCAACGTCTCCAAATCTCCCATGATGTTCTGCCCCAATGCCCCCCATGACAGGCTCCCAAGATCATTGCCCCCCAGGTGTATAATAATGAAATCTGGTGTGCCTGATTGCAACTTTAATTCCTCCATCAAGGGTATGAGCTGTGCCTACCTCATCCCCCTAATGCCTTTCTACTGCACTGTGGTATGCTTCATGTCATATCTCAACTACACTCCTCTGGAGGTGGCGACCACAAACCTTTCAGCCCAATATATTAAAGAATGCCCCACTATCCAGATTTTCCTCTTGGAACCTGCCATGGAAGACAAAATAAACAGTGTGAGTTGCTGTTGTCAATACCTCACATACCTCTTATAGCAGCTGGACTTCCAACACCCCACCTTCTGTACATCCACCACTGAAGCCACTTTTTCTGCTGCTTCCATGGCTGCCCCAATTTGAAACTAATGTGGGGCAAAATTACTTGGATCCTCTCCAAGGAATGTCAGCGCCTTCTTAAATACTGCCCCTACCTGAAATCCTGTGACCGGGGAGCCATCCCCATGTCAGAACAGAATGACCCAGGCCCTCCCCCGAGCACTCCTGTATGCCTCCAGTGCACTTACGGGACAGCTGGTGGACTGCGGTTGCTTCACCAGTGACACCTGGGTCCCCCTCCCCCCTTGGTCTGTCTTGGACCTGGCCAGAGTAATTACCACCCCGTCATGTTCCCATAGGATGTCCTCAAGTTGTAAAGCCTGCCCAGCAGCTGCCTTTCGTGGGGCCACTACCTCCCCCAACCGGAATGCCCCTGCTGCCATGACCACAAAGATGGCCTGAAATAGTACCCCCTCTTGTGCTGATGTGCATACCCTCTGGGTCACCCTTAAAACCTTTTCTAGTAGCTCCCCTCTTATGGATCACCTCCTGTCCACCCTGGCCGCTTGACCCCTCTGCCACCCTGACACCATGCATTTTATTATCCTGCTGGCCTCTACATCAGGCCAGCCCCTGTCCTGGCATACCCAACTGATGCCAGCTAGGTGCACTACCATTGTGGCGTGGGCCAGCCCTTCTTCCTACATCTCCACCACGAACCTCCTTACCTGCTCGTCCTGGGCTGGTTCAGCTGGTCTCACCCGTACTTCCTTCTGAAGTACTGAAACCTTGCCCATCCTAACTCATATGCCCTCAATGAGCTAGCTGCCAAAGATCCCCGGTACAGCACCCTGGCTGTGTCCCTCCAGCCTCCCACATCTGGTCCGGTATCCTGGTCCTGTGTGGCACTGCCTGAGGCATCAGCTCCCAAAACCTGTCGAGCTGTAAATGGGAAAGACAGCCACTTTGTTCTTCAGACCTTCAATGTGCTGCGCTTTGAAAGATATATTCAACTGCAGCCCCAACAAAACCAGTCACTTGAGCAGCCTGCCCACCGTCTCTGTCCTCACCCCTTGCCTGTTGATGACTTCCACCACCCCCTTGTTATCGCACCGAAACAAGATGCGCTTCCCCTTCATCCAATAGCCCCACACCTCCAGAGCCACCCATATCGAGAAGCTCTCCAAAAATGTAATATCCTTCAAAATCCCCCCTTTCTCCCATGATGCCAGCCAAGGCTCTGACATCCATTCCCCCTGGAAGTATGCCCCCATTTCCAGAGCACCAGAAACGTCTGTGAACAGTTCCAAGTCCATATTCCTTTCCCATTCTTCTTGCCAGAATGTCACCCAATTGTAGCTATTGAGAAACTCCTCCCATACCTGGAAATCCTCCCGCACTCCTCTCGATACATCCACCCAGTGGTGCGGTAGTCGAGCCTTCCCTGTTGCCCTTCCCAGCCTCCTTGTGAAAGCCCTGCCTGGGCTGATGGCCTCGCAGGCAAAATTAAGGTGCCTCAGCAGCTGTTGCATTTGTACCAGTGGCACCCTCCGCCTCCCCATAACCTGGGTTAGCAGGCCTCTAAGGGGCACCACCTTGTCCCTGGAAAGCTAAAAACAGCCCTTCTCTGTGTCCACTTCTATACCCAAGAATTCCAACTTATGGGCAGGGCCCTCCATCTTGCCCTGTGCCAATGGTATCCCCACCCATTGGCACATTACCTCAAAATCCCGTAACATCCCCTGCGCCTCCGCCCTGGATTCTCTGATGAGGAGAAAATCATCCCGGTAGTGCACCACCCTCCTGAATACCCACTGCACCCAGGTGCTGAATGTTTCAAAGGTGGAACATGCTACCGAGCACCCCAATGGCATGGCCTTGTCAAAATACATGCCCCCTTGAAACCGAAAACCCAAAAGGTCCCAATCCTCGGGCTGGATTGGTAAAAGCCAAAATGCTGATTCTATGTCCATCTTCACTAGCCATGCCCCCTCAGTAGCCTTGATTAGCATTATTGCCTTGTTCCAGTGAGGCATACGACACCACCCTAAGGTGATCGGGTATGCCCTTGTTTACCGATGAGCCCTCAGGGTAGGAAAATGATGGATCAAGTGGAATTCCCCTGCCACTTTCTTGGGGACAATACCCAGAGGGGAAACCCTGAAGAAATGTTCATGGGGCCCCAGCGGGCCCTCCACCCTTTCCACTTCAGATTCCTTCTCTATCTTGGCCCCACTATTTTCTCTTTTCCCTTTACTGACCCTAGAATCTTGGCCGACATCCATGCCCATCCCCTTGAAACCCCAGTGGGAAACCCCCCATTGAAACCTGCCCTGAGCAGCTCTGCTGCCTCTCTATTTGGGTAGTCTGCTGTCCATTCCTCCACTACTGCTAGGGAGATGGGAGTGCGTGCCAGCACATAACCCCATTGCCCCTCCTCGTGTTCCTTGTTAATGCCATCCCCTGGGAGTGTAGTGTTGCCCTCTCTGACTGCCCCCCAGCCCCTGCCCTGCCCCCCGGGCACCCTGAAAGGACTGCTCGTGGTACTGCCCCCATGTTGCCCCCCTCTGTCCACCTCCTGTTGGCAGTTGGAGACAAGGGTGCAACCCCCTGCACTTGGAGCAATCATGCCGAAACTTACAATTTCCCCATGTACATGTGGCCTCGTTGTAACCCCAGCATGTCCTGACCAATACGGTAGCCGTGGCCTTCCTTACTTGCTTGCATCTGGCTCCACTCACTTCCCCAGATAGAGTCCTTACCCATAACTCAGAGTGGATACAGTCCCACCTCAGATCCCCTTTGACCGCCATCCTCTTCCAGAATGCCTCATCATAGTTGAGCCAACGATACCCGACTTTTTCCTTGTATGCTTCTCTGATAATGGACATGTACGTCAGTAGGGGAATGGCGAGCTCCGGCTGCTTCTCCAGCACCAGTGCGCTGTATATGATGAAGCCTCCTTGCCAGCTTTCAGTGGTCTTCCCTTTGTACTTCGCTTCCTCCGTCTTGTGGCCCACCACTGCCAGAGCCACCACCATTTCTGACTTCCCTACTGACTCCTTCTGTTTGTACTTCTTGGCCGTGTCCTTGTCCACCAGCCTGAAGATGTCGACATACTCCCCCTTCCAGATTTTCTCTTTGATTGAAACTGGGAAGTGGTCCCTGACTGAGCAGCCGGAGGCCCGTTATACAATGTTTTGTCTGCCGCCTTGGCCCCTCCCTTTTCTGCCTCAGCCCCCTTACTTTTTAAGTCCTGCATGGCCCGTTCCATTTTTTCAATCCTTGCTTCACCCATGTCCCTCAGTAGCCCTTCTAAATACTCTTTCAGGCCATTTTCATCTGAGAGATCCACGTCATTCTTACCACCATCCAGGCTCCCATCATCTGGCTCCTCTGCTTTGCTGCTGCCACTAGCTCTGACATCTGCCCCATCAGCTTGGATGCCTCTTGCATCAACTTTTCACTGGACAGTTGAGCTCGCTTAGGTGCCATGTTGGTTCCTATGTCACTATGGGCATGGGGTGAAAAACAATTGTTCAGTCGTGCATATCAATTAACAGGAATACCATCCCTTTTTTTTTCCAGGCCCTTAGAGGCCCCATGTCCCAGGCCCTGCTGGGACCATATCGGTCATCCTTTCCTCCCCGTGCCCCCATTGCCTTTGTGCTTAATAGTCTTCCATCCCCTGAAAAACTGGCCCAGAGAAAAAAACCAAAGAAAACACCCGCCGGGCCCACCCTGGCTGAGGTCCCTGCCACCTGCTCCCCTTATGCCTTATGCCCAGCTCCCACTATGCATTTTGTCTACGGCCCCCCCACTCTCCCACGTCCCCCTCAGTGGTTGGCCACCTGCTCCCCTCATGGCATGTCTGTCGCATATCCTTGTAGGTGGCTTAAATCATTCTGTGGATCATCCAGCCACATTGCTCTGTGCTCTGTGACCTTCCTCACAGCTGCGCTAGGCCCTCGGCACCTGGGCCTGCCTGGATCTCCCTGTGCACACTCCTCCACACTCCATAGTCTCTGAAAACCATAACACTCCCCCACAGTCCTGAACTCTGTCCTCAAGCTAGATGGGGGCCCTTGCACCCACTCTATTTATTTCCTTTTATTTTTTTAGCTATATTTCCCCTTTCAAACAAAAGCACGCTGCCCCCAATCACCAAGTCATAGGTGCTGTGCCACACTGCCCCCCATGGCCATAATCTCACCCCACTGGTCCTGATCTGTAGGCCCGAAGCCTCAACCTGTTTGGTAGGCCTAGGAAGAGCTCCCCGTGGCTGCCTCATCCCCTGCGGCCCATAAAGCCACTGAAAAACTGGAAAAACTGTGCCATTCATCAGCTGTTTTCTCCTGAATCAGCTTCCCAGCAGCTACTTGCTGCCAAGGAACACAAAGAAAATTGCCTGCCCTAGGCCACACTGGGCCACGTGGCCTCCCAGGCCTACTTGCTCCCCACATGCACCACCACTGCGCCTTCCCAGTGGGAACATTTGGTTTTTGCTGTCCAGGTTGGTTGTTCCCTGAACTTTGAACGCGTGAGACAAACACCCGACAACTCTTCCCCCTTAGTCTCTGCAAACTCGAACAACAACTGAGCATCCATTTACTTCTGTCCGCTGCCCACGCTTGCTCCCCGATGTAAACGCCATTCAAACGGAACCAGCAAGCTTCCACTTCTCTTGCATGGTGCCCCCGCTTCTCCCCATTCAAAATGTGAGTAATGCAAAAAATGGAGCCTCCCTGCCACATGAGTGTTGCCCATGCCTCCGCCCAATCCTTGAAAACAAACAGGAAATGCCTTTATGAACAAAAAGGGGCCTCCACATCTTCTGGGCTTGCTGCCCCAAGCTTTTTCTGGCCTAAGATGCCCTGAGCCCAAGAATTTCCCTGCTGTGAACTCTGTCATCCACCCATGTATACTCGCAAAACGAGTATGCGCCTGCCCCTGCCTGCTGTCCGAGCCATCTCTCAGCTACCAAACCATGCTCCGAGACCAACCAATAAGCCCCAGCAACCTACTGTCTGCATTCCAGAAAGCTCCCACTCCTCCCCTGCAAATTCCAAAATGCTGAACTGTAGCCACTGCCAGGAGCTCTGCCTGTCGTCAGACTTTTACTAAATTAAACAACCGTATATTTCAACAAACAAAACCCCACCAAACCTGCACTCCACATGCCATTTTCCAAGGAAAAACAAATGGGGGTGCCCCAGCGACCCATGCCAAGCCTGTCCAGGCGTTTTTCACCACTCAGCACATGAGGAACAGCCAATTCAGTTTGTCCTGTTTTAAACCACTTAAAAAAGCTATGTTCATTGCATATCATTTAAAAACAGGAAAAGGAATGATCAGACTAGGTGAACCATGCTGTTTAGCCCAGGCTTTTGCTACATTTTTCCCAGTCTAGAGCCACAATCTAAAAAAGCCAGCCACCTGGGCCCACATGGCCCACAATGCCTAACCACCCTATCTGCCTTACCTAAGTTTGCCAACGATGTGCTGAGATCTTTCCTCTACAAAATTCCCAGAAAAGGAGGTCATCCTGCCTGAGACCTGGCCTAATATACCCCTAATAAGGCCCCAGGTCAGGAACCCCTTTGGGCTCCGCCCTTCCAGCCAATTCCTGGGGCTCTGGCCTGCCCTTGTCATATTACACCTTACCTGCCTGGTGATATCACCAGGTCCGCCCCCTTTCCCATCTGTCCCCTCCCCCCCACACCTCCCCTTCCTGTGTCTCTTCCTGGTAGGGATCACTGGATAACCCGGCCTGCCCTTTAGTGGCAAACCCCATTATATTGTTCATATTTTAAAAGAAGTCCTCTTCCATCACAAAAAAAGCCTAACATGAAAATTATTAGTATGTGAGTGAGTGAGTGGTGGATCCAGCCCTCGTTTAAGCTGGTTATTGGAACCTGCTGCCTGGATTTGGATTTGTTCTGTTGTGGTTCAGCACCTCTTTAAATGGCTCCTTTATTACTTTCTGGATCCCCGTGGTAACGTACTCTTTTCCATGGTATTGCCTTATTCGATATGTACAGACCAGCAGTTTGAGCTTTTGAAGAAGCTGGTGTGGAAAGTGTTTAAATTACTGTTTTGATTATTTGTTTTTTGGTATTTTGGGGATTTGCTTATTCATTATGTACTGACCACAATCAGCCTGAACCACTACCGTTTTTTTGACTATCTGCTACAGTATGCGATTGGAAGATTTCCTGCCCTGTTTGTCAGTTTGAGTTGGTGGGAATATAACGTTAAACTGGCTCCCTCTGAATGCCTCACTGAAGTATTGGGGCAATTTTATTAACAGTTATATTTGGGTTAGCTAATTTAACTAACCCTGAAGTGGTTATTGGGGGCAGCCGGTCTCTCTGGGGGGGGCCAGGGGTATCAGCCATAGGGTGGGTACTTCCTGAGTTCCTGGAGAGGTGGTGGGCTAGCTGACGGGGGTCGGATTGTCCCCACTTTTTAAGTGGGTGACTTGGTGGTGCTCCTATGCCCTCCCTGGGGTGGTTTATTGGTTATGCAATTTAACCTTACTGGAGGATTTTAAAAAGAGTTTAATAAGAACATCGCGCTGCTGTTGGTGCTCATACGGAAAGATTGGACTAGTTCTGCTGTGGACTGCCTTTTCTTATCAAGGAGTTTTATTTTAGTTTATTTTGGGACTGGCTGTGAGAGATCCTTTTTCTTTTTTTCAAAAAATCTGTACATTATATGATCCTGTATAAATGTGGCTGTGAGAGCTATTTTTCTTCCTAAGTAATTGTAGTGGTGGTGAGAGCCCCGTCAAGATTCATTTTATTTAGTTTTTATAAATTTAAAATCATTAGATTGGAGAATTTATATAGCTTATATAATTTATACAAATTATTTTGCTTTGTTGTTTTAAGTTTTAAAGTTAGGTTTGGGAGGTTATTTATGTAGTTTTATTTTATTGGGTATATTAAGACTATTTTAGGGTAGCTATTCATAATATAAGAAAGTTAGAATTTTTGTTGTGGAGCTTTAGTTTTAACTTGGTGGTTATTAGCCTGTGGAATGTGTCTGTCTGCCCCCAGTCTTAAGCTATTGTCCTCTTCTCTCTGTGCCTCTCCTCATTCCCCTTGTCCTTTTCTATCTACCAGTGCTCTTATGCATTGGATATTGTATGTAGGAGGCATGGTGGTGGGCGTGGTGGAGGGCGTGGGCATTGGAGGATGAATAAGTGGATCTCGCATAGGGCTGGTTAGATCTAGGAGACGCCCTGGGGTAAAATGGAGCCTGGAACTTGGTGTTCCATGTCTAGTCCCCATACCCAAGGGCACCATCTTTATTGATGGGCAAGTAGCTGGGACGACTCGTGAACCCTGTCTAACTCGGGCGGTGTTATGCAATGCCAGATCTATTAAGAACAAAACCGCAATTATTGTGGATTTTGTTGGAACAGCTGATCTGGCTTGCATCATCAAGACCTGGCTGGATGAAAATGCCGGCCCCACTTTGGAAGCATCAATTCCAGTCAGGTACTCGGTAATACACTTCCCGAGATTGGACTGCGGGGGGGGGGGGTAGCAGTCTGTTTCAAGACCGAGTTGGGCCTCACTGGTGTACCAGTAGAGGAAACTGAATCCTTTGAATGTACTGTGGTAGCTGGTGTGGGCTGCAGGATAGCTGTCATCTACCATCCACCCGGGGATGAAAAGTGATTCCTGCAGGAAGTGGTGGACTTCGCTGCCGACATGGCATTGAAGTCGCCCAGACTGATGGTTCTGGGCAACTTCAATGCTTGGGTTGACGACGAACTCTCACCTTATGGACAGCACTTCCTCCAGCTGATGGCATCACTGGGCTTCACACAAATTACTTCCTCAACTACCCATAATCATGGTCATTCTTTGGATCTGATTTTCTTCCTGGGGATTGAGGCCTCTGATTTGGGGGTGGAACCTGTCATTTGTTTCAATCATTACACCGTGAGGTTCAATTTTTGTGCCCCCCCTTTGTAGGTCTGCCCCTGTGGAGATGGTCAGTTACCATCCTTTACGGGATGCGAGCCCTGAAGACCTGGCAGCGGTGATTGATCTCTCGGAGTTCCCTGATGCCAGCTTAGGTCAAGAGCCATTGGGCCTGGCCTATAATAAGGCCATCTCCCCGGCCCTCAACCTGATTGCTCCTGTCCTTGTTCATCCTCTCCCACTTCACCCTTGGGCCCCTTGGTTTGATGGGTCCTTGAGAGAGTTGCTGCATTTAGGATGAAGGTTAGAACATTGTTGGCGGAAATCCTCCTTGGAGGTTGACTATCTCAGTTTGGTTGGAACATTATCAGACCTACCAATCAGTGATCTCCCATAAGAAGGCAGAGTTCCTGTCCAGGGAGATTGCTGTAGTTCAGAATCGACCAGCTCAACTCTTCTGAAATGTGGACAGGTTGTGCAACCCAGCCTGTCTGCAGCTCTGTCGAGCTTTTTCACAAATGGAGTGTGGCGAACTTGCACGATTCTTTGCGAATAAGGTGGCCGACATCAGGTTGGAGATCCTCTTGACTCATTCTATGGGGGACACTGTTGGTCGGTGTTCTATCACTATACCTCGTACTTCCTGGAGTTCCTTTGACCTGTCGAAGTTCAGGGATATTATGCGGATAGTCCAGAGGATGCACCCTACATGCTGTGGTTTAGATCCTGGCCCAACCTCCCTTATTTTGGGTTGTTGTGCTATCACTGGCCCGGTTCTGGTTCAGATTGTCCATTGCTCCTTGGAATCGGGTGAGTTTCCAAGTTCCCTGAAGGAGGCGGTGGTGACACCCCTTCTGAAGAAAGCTTCATTGGACTCGGACACTCTAGCTAACTACAGACCTATCTTGAACCTTCCCTTTATAGGAAAGGTTATTGAGAAAGTAGCAGCAATTCAACTGGAGAACCACTTGACCATCCATAATGTCTATGAACCTCTCCAGTCTGGTTTCTGAAAGAGGCATAGCACTGAGACTGCTCTGGTTCGGGTATTCAATGATCTCCTGATGGTGAGAGATCAGAGAAACCGTTCCATTCTGGTACTCCTTGATCTCTGTTACTGTGATAAATAAGCTATGGGACACTGTAGACCATGGGGTGCTACTTGAGCGCCTGAGGTCCATCTGTGGCCTGACAAGTATGGTCCTCAGGTGGTTTACATCTTTCCTAATGGGCAGAACACAGAGGGTTGTCGGGATTTTTCTTCTGACTCACTCCCTCTGTCTGTGGGGTCCCTCAGAGCTCGGTGTTGTTCCCCATGCTGTTTGCAGTGTATATGCTACCCCTCAGAGACATTGTAAGATGGTATGGGCTGAGGTTTCACTGCTACACTGCTGATACCCAGCTCTACCTCTCTTTTGGCCCCGACCAGGTTAGTGCTCTCTCAGTATTTAATAACTGCCTTACTGAAATCCAGGACTGGATGAATTCAAGCTGGCTAAAGTTGAACGTGGGAAAGACCGAGGTTATGGTCGTGGACCCAGGTCGCAGGATAGAAGGGTTGAGGACCGATCAGCCATCTGGATTATTTCTGGGGGGCTCTCAGATCCTTTCCTCAGAATGGGTGCGCTACCTGGGAGTGATACTTCATGACGGGCTGACCCTTCGTTATCAGGTGTCAGCAGTCGTCAAATCCGCCTTTTAACATCTTAGGAACACTGCCAGGGTCAAACACCTTGTTTCATCCAGCGATCTGCCTGTGTTGGTCCACACCTTTGTGACCCTGCGCCTTGACTATTGCAACTCCCTTTACTTAGGGCTTCCTTGGGTTGATATCCACCACTTGCAGCTAGTGCAGAACGCTGCTGCTCGGCTGTTGACTGGGGTGTCCCAGAGGTCGCATGTTACTCTAGTGCTGCACGATCTGCACTGGCTGCCGATTCAGTGGCGGATCACCTTTAAGGTAGGTTTATTGACCTACAAAGCCCTACATGGACTTGGTCCTGACTACTTGAAAGAGCTGCTGATCCCCTACACCCCGTGTGACAGCTCTGCTCGGCTGACAAAGGGTTGCTGGAGATTCCAAGGGTAATTCTGAAATCTTCTGGGGCCTGCGTATTTATGTTCATGACCCCCACCCTCTGGAATTCTCTGCCCCATCAGCTCTGGGAATGTGCTACCATGGTGGGTTTTAAACTGCCACTTATAACTTTTTTGTGAGTCAGGCCTATCAGTGAATTGTTATCATCTGTAATTGTTGTTTTATATATTAATGTAATTGTTTTATGGAATTATATTTTATTATTGTAAACGCCTTGGTACTTTAAAAGCTGCTTAAAAATATAAAGCTTATTATTATATTATTATTATGTATTTTGCCAAAATGAAGTAGTAATCTGACAGTTAGCAAGCAACCTATGCATGTCAGTGAACCCCCACCACCTAACCTCATAGTCGCGTGTAGAAGAATTAGTCTAAATGCTTCAAATCTGACAAATATGAATTCCAAATTAAACAAATAATTTGCATTTCACATGGACACTTTTGCATCAAACGTTAATGTACTATGGCATGTAGTTAACAGAAAAAAATGGTAAGCTGGCTCAGTGGTGAAGAAGATTGAGTCACCTCACACCTTATCTTTTCCTATGCCGGTGACCCGGGTTTGGGAATAGATTCAGGTCCCTGGGCATTGACTGGGGAAGGAGAGGATCAAGTGTCCAAGGGTCTGCTGCCCTATCCTGGGGAGGGAGGTATGTTGTCACATGCTCCTGGTGGAGGCCTGGGAAGAGAAGTGTTAGGGAGGGCACGTACAAGAGCAACATTCTAATGTGGAACTGCTTCTTGTTTTTTTTTTGTTTGCATATCTAAAACAAGTACAGCAGATAAACTATAGAGGGATGTGCAGACAGACTTACAATCTGATTTTATACAATGAACATCCTCACACCTGCATGCTGGACAATATTCTCCCACAGGATCGAGGCTCCCAGGAGTGCCCTATTGACAATGTAGGAGCTAACAGAAAAGGAAATGATGGTAAGTATGAAGAAATTTCTTCTTTATGTTGCACTCCACATTGACAATGAGTAGTCATCACAGATGGTTTCAAAGAACCAGTATCCACAAAAATAAACTCTAGTCAGAGCCACAATGGCTACTAATGCATTAATGTGATAAGAGATCGATTTATTTCAAAGGTTTTACAAGGAAAGACATACTGAGCTAGTAATAGCTCATTTTCAGGTGTGTCCTGGGGAAAGGAAGAGGGAAAAGATAACAGATACAAAAATACAGAAAATAAATTTCAGAGAAATGGCATAAGTGTAGCAAAGATAAAGAGGACAGTTATGTCTAAGAATAAATTAACAAAAATAAGTTACCAAGCAATAAGATGTGGAACTGACCAAAGAACAAAAATAGTTATCAGCTTATCAAAATAAAAACATGGGGAATGACTGATACTGGGGAAAAGATATAGAATTAATGTGTGACTTAGTTGTATTACTGTGATGAAAAATCCTTCATTGGTCAGGCTGCCTTCTCTTTCCGCTTTCCTAAACTTTGGAACTCTCTCTCCTAACCATACGTTCCACTTCTTCCAAATGGTCACTCCTCTCTTCTCCATGACCACACCGCAACCTCCTGTGCCTGCCCTTGATTCATAGCCCTTTCCCACTCCTCAGTTTAATCTCTTCCCCTTTCTCCATGACCACACTGCTACCTTCTGTGGCTACCCTTGAGTCATAGCCCTTCCCCGCTCATCAATTTAGTATCGTCCCCTCTTTCTCCTCCTCATCCTCCTCCTTGCTCCTCCATTCACTTCACCAACCATCCTTCCTCTCTTCTACCTCCCTCACATGTCTGCACTTTCCCTTCTATCCCCCCACCTGCACTCCTTCCTTCAGTGCCCTATCCCCTGGTGCCCTCATCATTGAAAAGTACTATTGCTTGTACCCATGGGGCACATTCCCCACTGTGTCCTTGTGCAATGTTTGCCTATAATTTTACCTGTCTGATAAACCTCATTCATGTTTGTTTTGCACTGTTTAATTTACACCTCTGTATGATGTTTTATTGTATAAGTTATTGTTCTATGTTGTTCCTACACATCTCTTCCCTCTGGGACACATCTGGATATGAGCTATTTTTCAGCTCAGTAGGTCTTTCCTGGTGAAACTTTTGAAATAAATAAATACACAATGTAAAAGTCCCACATTTACACCACAACAGTAAAACAAACTCAATCAACAGCCAATACGGCTGCAAAAAAATGGTATTGTGGGGAGTGAGAAATGTGTAAACTAGCGATTTTTTGCACTAACTACTGAGCCACCTAACTGCACTTTCTAACTGTTGTGATACACACACACACACACACACACGCACACACACTGACTAATACATATACACTTACTGGGCTGGATATTCAAAAGGGTTGCACCATGCGCAATAGGGTTGCGCCTGCGCAAGTCCAAAATTGCGCCATTCTGCCATATTCAGCAGGAGGCAGATGCGCCCCCCAAGTCAAGCTGAGCAACAGAGCAATGCTAATGAAGGCATGCTGAACCGGAGGGGGAGGAACCATACATAAACTGCACAGCCCGATATTCAGCGGGCTGTGCAGAGTTGTGCAGGTGCAACCCCCAACCTGCGCCTGCACAACTTTGAGCAAAAAAAAAGGAGAAAGTTGAGGCCACCCACAGGTGAGCTGCCACATTGCAGGGTGCAACACAGCAACTGCCACCTGTGGGTGGCCTCGATGTACTCCTGTGCCCCCCTGCAGCCCAATCATGGGCATATAGTAACCCCTCCCCGACTGGCCTGATCGTAGGCATAAGTTACAAAAAACCCCTCCCTGACTGGCCCGATCATGGGCATAAGTGTAAAACCCCTCCCCCGACTGGTCTGATCAGCAGCATCAGTGTAAAACCCCCACCCCAACCAGCCCAATCGCAGGCATCAGTGACATAAAACTCCCACCCCCACTCAGCCCGATCGCAGGCATCAGTGACATAAACCCCCCCACCCCACTAGCCCAATCGCGGGCATCAGTGACATAAAACCCGCACCCCACTAGCCTGATCACGGGCATCAGTGACATAAAACTCCCACCCCCACTAGCCCGATCGCGGGCATCAGTGACATAAACCCACCCCCACTAGCCCGATCCACGGGCATCAGTGACATAAAACCCCACCCCCACTAGCCTGATCGTGGGCAGAACAGATTTCAACCCCCAAGAACATATCCCTGGTGGTCCAGTGGACCGCGGCCCGATCGCTGGCATTAGAGTCCACTCTCAAGGTCCACCTACCCTGGTGATCTAGTGCCCCCACCCACCACGCATGGGAGCCCCCACCACCCGGCTATCCCTGTCAGTCGCTGGTGTAGCATCCCACTCACCTGTTACTCGCTGACTGATCTAAGCTCGGTAGGGCTGCACTTCATTGGTTTAGAGTAAGAGCTAATGGGTGTGCAGTTTATATCATATAGCAGAACTAGATATGTGAATGAATGAATTCATTCACATATCTGGACTGCTCTAATAGTATGCTGCATGCCCATTGGCTCTGCTCTGAACCACGGGCATGCAGCCCTACCAAACAGTCAGTCGGGCGGGCGCGGGCGGCAGGCGGGTGGGATGCTGCCGCCGCCAGCTGACGGGGAGGTAGGGGCTCTGTGGGTTGGTGGGTGGGGCCACTTGATTACCAGGGTAGGTGGACCTTTGGGGGGGTGGTGGACTCTAATGCCCGCGATCGGGCTTCACGTCCACTGGACCACCAGGGATATGTTCTTGGGGTGGGTTGAAATTGTTCTGCCCACAATCGGGCTAGTGGGGTTTTATGTCACTGATGCCCGCGATCGGGCTGGTCGGGGGTGGGGTTTTACACTGATGCCCGCGATCGGGCCAGTCGGGGGAGGGGGTTTGTAACTTATGCCCGCAATCAGGCCAGTCAGGGGAAGGGGGGGTTCTTCTATTATGCCCGTGATCGGGCTGCAGGGGGCGTCGGTCCCCGACAGCTGCTGCCTGGCAGGGCTCCAGGTGCAAGTCCTCAGGGATCGGAGCACCTGCATGCTAATGGCATGCAAATGGGGCCATAAATAGAAGCAAATGGCCCCCGCACCTTGCATGAATTATGGCTCCATTTGCATGTCACCTTTTGAATATCGGAAATTTGCGCATGGTGCAATGGAACTTGCGCCACCGCATCTTGAATGCTCCACTCTGACCACTTGCGGTGGCGCAAGTTCCACTGCGCAATGCACAGTGGCTGTGGCTGGGGGGTGATATTCAAAGGAGTTGCTCAGTAGCGCAATCTGCTTGAATATCGCCTGCCACACCCCTGTGCAACTATTTTGTGCAGCGCAAGGGCTTGCGCCACAAAATGGTGCAGTTTGAATATCCAGTCCACTGTATATGCATATATAATCCAGTGTAACATAGCAATGCACTGTCTACACACATTTTTACAGATTAAAAAAGCATTAAGGGATCATTTCTTCTTTTCAGGCTCAGAGGGACTTCGGATGGTGGTGGGTGGGGGGATTGCCACTAGACATCTCATTTAAATCAGCAATGATATGCATAAGGCTGAAACTGATCAAGATAGTGGGGACTGTAGACTAGTAATTTTGCACTAACCACTGAGCCACCTAACTGCACTTTCTAATTGTGATACACACACACTGACTAATACATATACACAAACAGTAAATGCATATATATTCCAGTATAACATAGCAGTGTATTGTCTACACATTTTACAGATTAATAAAAAACATAGAGGGACTGTTTTCTTCTTTTCCGGCTCTAAGGGAAGGTAATTTTTGTTCTCCAGCCATTTGAGGAAATTCCCAGAGAGGTAAGTGCAAACATAGCAACTCTGAGCCAGGTGATGCCCTTAATGAAAAGTTTGAAATACTGCTAGAATCTGATAAGGTACAATTTAGAGAATGCATACAATTTAATTCCACATGCTGCCCCTGATGACACAAACAGGCAGCCCACCAGAATACAAAAAGATCTGACCAAACATAGGATAAAAAAAGCTGATGAAAATGAAAAACCACACAAAATGCTTCAGTCTGACCACTATATTAAAGCAACAATCTAGGATCCACAATACAAATCAAAGCAACTGCTGAATGATGATGACATTTCTTTTGAGATAAACAGACAATAAAAGCTGATGAAGTGTGTGCTATCATGGATGGAGTATAGAATCACATTCAGAACAATCTTCTTCACAATACAGCACAGCATTAGGTGGTCCCTCCTCTGGTGTTCCAACGGTTTCTCTTCATCCTCTTTGGTCTCTGTGCTTATGTATTCTTATTCACCACTGTCAACAAACAGCAGTGTTTCATGGCTGCGCAGTTTAGCTTAATGTCTCTGTAATCACTTGCAAGATGTAATTGTAACATCTTTATCAACTTCTTCAAAAACAGCTTCAGCACAGACCTTTGTTGAGATGTATAGTGGTTGTCATACAAAAGTTCATTAGTGGTGCGGTATAGCACGATACTTGTGGTAGTGCAATACATGCTATTCAGTGGCTACCCGGTGAACTGTTGCATGACTGCCACTGTACCTGGCAGAACCCTATACTGATTGGAAAGCAGATCCTTTGAAATATGGACAAGGCAAACAAAATATGTGGCCTGCTTTAGTACAAATTGTTATGAAGTACATGAACTGGCCTCCTACTAGCATTTATTCAGAAGGACTGCTTAATTCATCTGGTAATGTTGGCCCCTGTGATCGAATATGTGGAGTACCTATGAGCCACCGATCCATGTCATGTAGTCACTCTGCATGCATTGTATCCCCCATGCAGGATGCACAAAATGGGGCACACAGCTGTTCCACACCCGATCCCTGGTGTGCAGATGGCAACATGTCATGGGCGAGCAAGGGGCATGTCAAGGGTGTGTGGGCACTATGCACCATGCACTAAGGCATGTAGTGCCATGGACTGGGGGGCATAGGTGGGCACTGTTTACACCAGGGGAGACCCTGCTGTAAGCACCTTGTGCTTCCAGCCCCACCCAGTGGAAACACACACATGCCCCGGGGTGAGGTAGGGACTCCCCGACATGACCTGACACTTGCCCAGGCCAGATGACAGACCCAAACACATGCCAGCCCCACACCCATCTGGTGGCAGACTCTCCATGCCCCACTGAAAGGCGGCACAACCCTATGCATGACCTGAACCCCCCCACCCCCGGCATGTGGTTGCCAGGTTCCCCAAAAGCTGCCTACTAGTGCCATACAAACCCCCCCACACACACACAGGTGCCCCAGCTACAACAACATGGGTTCTAACCTGGTACCTCAGCCTCACATTGACGGTCAGTGGTCCCCCCCATCCCTCGGCACTGACAACCCACCCCCTCAGACCCTGTACCTTCACATCAGTGCTGCAGCTAGGGATAAGCTGGAAGAAACAGCCCTCCTCCACCTCCATGGCTGCCAGTTGTCTGACCACTGCTGGAAGTGCACTGCCTATTTAGTGGCACGCACCCAGCAGTGGTCAGACTGGAGCAGCCATGAATGTGAGGAGGGCTGTGCTGCTGGCCATTTCTAGTTGTGGCACTGATGTGAAGGTACGGGGCTGAGGGGATGGGTTGTCAGTGCTGCAGGGGTGGTGAGACCACTGACCACCAGTGATGGGGCTGGGCATATGGGATCAGCCCAGGGGGGTGGGTAGGTAGTGCAGCATGGGGTGGTATCCCAGGTGTGGATGCCCAGCTGTGTGAGGGTGCACCACAGCCAGGATCAGGGACATGTAGGTTGGGGGGTCCTTGCACAGTGCCAGGGTTGGACTGCCATATGCTGGGGGGGTGCTTGTCAGGATCAGGGGATGGGGCAGCACAGTGTTGGAATGGGGGTGCCCCTGGACATTCAGGGATTGGGCTGCTGTGTATTGGGCAGTGAGAGCCACAGTACCCATAGGACTCAGTGGTGGGACTGTGGCAAATGTGGCCTCATGGGTCTGGGTGTCCACTGGAGCTATTAACACACCCTGGCCCACACCATGACATGCAAGTGATCCACATGGGACCCAGTTCGGGCATCTGATTGGATGCCCCCCTGAGTCTGAAGCTCCACCCCCAGCCACTCAGCAGAGTCCTGCATGTGAAAGGGGGGGAGTGGTGCCACGGACAGGTGGTGGCCGGCCTGGGTGCACCTGTCCATGAGTGAGGAGCTATGTGGGTGGGATATGCACCTCCAGCATGCAATTCCCACCTGGTCATGCATAGGCCCCATTATTATTGACACAAGATCCTGTTTAAACTTGAAAATGCTGATCGTCTGACATTTCTGAAAGTCAATATTTCTCACTTTAATTTCAAATATGATTCCTGAATGAATAAAAAAAGATACTGACTATGAGGCCCTTTCCACCAAACAGTTTCTTTGATTGTGCCTGTGGTAAAGATCTTTGGTGAATAGGGTCTACTTAAAGTGAAATATCCATTTGAAAATGCCTTACATCATAGTGTTGAGCAGCCCCTGATTAGGCTTTCTGCCTAAAATAAAAAAAATGTACCTTCAGGAACTGTGTTGTATTTTAAGTTTATCTTGTTGATCCTAGCATCTGTTCCATAGACATTTCATGACAATTGCTACTCGGTGTATCCCAGAACCTCCCACAGCTGGTGTAAGATCTGGGGTTCAGCTGTGAGAGACTGTATAATGTTGGCTACTGTAAGGAGCTATTATTAGCTATGGTTTGTTTTTCTGCATTCCCTGCGTCACACCAAAACCAAGTATAGATTGCCCAGTGTCTGTGTAGTCTATACTTAGGTCTCTGTGACATGGGGACACAGAAAACCACACCCAACCTAATAATAGCTCTGTATATTAAACAACACTGTACTCTGTTCTGCAGCTGGTCCTGGTCTCTAACATCAGCTGTGGGAGAATTCTAAGATCACCTGAGCAGTGCTTGTCATGAAATGTTGGTGGGAAGGACAGCAGAATTGACCAAATAAACTTAAAATACAACATACAGTGCCTTAAGGCAATTTTTTTAATTTTAGGTGGAAAGCTCTAATTGGGAGATGCTGCACTACATGATGTGAGATTTGTCATGGATGTTTCCCATTAATACATAAAGCATGATATGATAGTGGCAACACATCGGGTCAGACCATGATCACTTGAATGAACACAATGAGCACAGAAAACAAAATAACATCAGCGGGTCCAGAGAGTAAATATATTTGCCCAACTACAACTATATGTCATGTCCCAAACTTTGTTAGTGCTAATCTTATCTTGATGGTAGGGTACTGCTTACTACTACTACTACTGTACTATACCTGTCAGCAACTGTGAAAATATTATTGTGCCACCTGTAGTATGATGTTAATATTATAGTTACTGTTTTTGTTACAACAGATGGCTTAGATGAAGGCACTTCTTTGGATAACATACTCACATCCCTTCATATTGGGCTGCGGTGACAATACAAAGAAAATGTTAGTATTCATTCATTCATTGCTTGTAGTATGATGTAATACTACATCTTGGACCAGTTACAATGACTGGCTGGGCTGAGAATATATGCTATTATATATACTCTTAGTATTTGGCACTAATTGTTTGTTGGGACTAGGAAGGCTAGATTGTGTATGTTGTCAGGTGCATCACACACTGTAAATAACTATTAATGACTGCACTTGACTGATGTGAAGGCCTGGCTGGTGGTCAGTAAGATATCTTTCATTTCTTGTTTAAAAGATGTTGCTGAGTAGACGTAGAATACAATACCACGTGATGGACCAGGTAATATACCATAGTACACTAGGACATGCAATGCAGCTGCATCACATGGGTAGGTGGGTGGCTGTTACTGCTGCTCATTTTTCACTCTTTCATAGGCATTTATTTGACCTGGTCTCCTCTGGCACAGCCAGCAAAAGAATACACAGCCTTAATACAAAATATCTTAGATTCTTGGATCAATAGGTACCTGCATATGTCTCTATCAACACCATAGCATCAGAGTTTTTGTCCCATGGATTCCAAAAAAGGAAGACTTTAAAACTACTCTGAATACTGCATACTGCACAATACTTAATGTTCAGTAGTGTACTGTCTCTCTCTCTCTCTCTCTCTCTCTCGCTCTATCCCCAGAACTCACAAGATCCCAAACAATTTTGCCACTGAGGGATGCCATGAAGGAGCTACGGATTGCCACATCATGTGTCATAGTTGCCCCCCTTCCTGCTCCCAGAGGGTGCCACTGTCTGGCTTGTTTGTCTCCCACATTAGCAGTTTTACTTTATTTTTCATAAAAATAATGAATAAAAGTTTTCCCTTTTGGCTTGCTGTGTTAAATAGTGCAGAGTTTAGCCCCCTTTATGCATTTTAACACATTTATTCAATTATTTATAAATAATCAGAACTAATCAGAATTAATGAGGCCTAATTAGAACCCCCATTCCGGTTCTTATTTAATAAGTATCAGAATTTTATTGGGTTCTGCCAGCCCTATTGAGAGATTTATGAAAGCTAAACAGATTGGAAATTATCCATCTTCTCATATTATTTATGCCTTCTACATACTGCTTTTGTTTCAAACTACCTTTGTGTTAGGCTGCATCTTGTGCATATCATGCCAACTGTAATGGATGTCTAAAAAATTTGGTGAAGTTTTATAACAGGTGTATTTGCCCTTACAGTGCTCAGAGCACCCGCATTACGGCATCGGGCAATCAGGGCGTCTGATTTTGCATTCACTTTGTATAACTCATGGGGAGAAAAGTAGGCCTTGTTAAAAATCTTAAATTGAATGGATTTATTCCTTTATAGTTTATAGTCCAGAATAGAAATGCATGCCAATTGTCATTGTTAGCTTGTAAAGGACACTTTCAACTCAGTCTCCCATCTTTTAAAGGTGTCATTGTAAATTTTCTCAGAAGGAGCATGTATCTGTCTAATGATCCAGACAAAGATCTCGTTTGACTTTCTGGAAAGAATAAACTGTGTCTCTTTTTTCTAGACTTACTGTACTATTAGGGCTCTTTCCTAGCTTTTGACATTTTTTTTGTTATAAAGGATGCATAGCTGAGTATAAAATCAATAATAATAATTTTCCAGCTCACATTTATCTCTACACTTAGTCCATTCCAAAACCATTCCATTTACCATTATATCCCGCCATTTCTTAATTCCTTTATTAGCCCAGGAGTTCTTGTAGAGAACTTTTCCATTTATTTTGAAGTTTGTATTATTCCATATGGGGTTTGCTGGTGTGGCATTAGTTATCCATTTTTTTTTTATAATTTATTTTAACTCTGTTACCTAGGTTCCAAATTATTCAACTGTTTAATTTTATGAATTTACTTGGGGCATCCCAAATATTTTTTGATGTCCACTTTTTCATGTTGAAAATTACTTAACATTATATTTTCTACACTAAAGTGTCTTTCTTAGTGGAGCCCAGGCTATGGCTAATTTTATTATGTATGCAGCGTGATTTGATTTTATATCTGGGCAAGCCACACCCCTTGCTCTTTGGTCAAGCAACATTTATGCCAAGAAATCCTGGGCTGTTTGTAATTCCACAAGAAGTTTCTCATCTGAGCATTAATTTTCTTAAACCAGTTTGGATAAACAGCTGTAATAATGGCTTGGATGACATATGACAATGGGGCTTGCCACTAAAAGGCAAGCCAGGTTATGTAATGATCCCTTCCAGGAAGAGGCACAGGAGGGGGAAGGGGCAGATGGAATAGAGGGGGTGGGGCCTGCTGACATCACCAGGCAGGTAAGGTATAAAATGACAAGGGCATGCCAGAGTCCCAGGGGTTTGGCTGGGGGACAGATCCTGAAGGGAGTCCTGACCAGGGGCCTGTAGGGGTATATTAGGCCAGGACTAAGGCCTAATATACCCATATACTCTTATTAAGGAAGGCTTTGAGGGTGCATGGTTGGCACAAAGAAAGAACTGAAGGAGCACCTTCGTGCCCTAAGGGCCCCTGGGCATAGGGCCAGTGTTCCTGCTAGCGGAGACGGCATTGGGCCAAGGGGCTAGGTCAGAGTCTCTTGGTAGGAGGGAGGGATGCCCATGGGAGTGGGAAGGAAGAAAGAAAAAGGGGGAGCGGGGGTGAAGGAAGGGAGAGGGGGGAGGATACACAGTCTGGGGACAAGGAACCCAGATGTGGTGATAAAGTGGGGAGGGGGATAGGTCCAGGTGCCAGATTCAGAAGCGTCCGGGCCTGGAGGGTGAAAGCCCAGGTAGGTGGAACCGACCTGGTTCTTGTGTGGAGGAGGGGACCAGATTCACAGTGTCCTGGCCCTGAAAGACAAGATGGAAGAACAACCAGAAGAAGGACAGAGGCCGGAACCAGGAAGCTTTGAAAGACATTTTGGTGTGGAATTGAATTGTGAATTCAAAATCTGTGGTTGTAAATATATTTTTTGTGCCATAAATAAATTTGCCGATGAGCAACCAACAAGTTAAACTGTTGTAACGACCATCATTCCTGGGGAGATTTAGGGGACAAGTATGGGATTGCAAGCATTTTTATAATCTATATCTTACCCCACAAATACACTGGGATTTTACTCCAGCCTTGTAATTTGTCTTTTAATGTTGTTATCAAGGTCTGGTGGTTCAGAAGATAAAGCCCCTCTAGACTATTGCTTAGTATAATACCAAGGTGTTGCATACCATCTTCTAGATGAGAGGCATTGAGTATCTTTTTAATATTAACAATCTAATAACAGATAAAAGTAATCATTTCTGATTTAATTTCATTAATCTTGCTTCTTGCTACTTTAGAGAGTCTGTTAATTATTTTTAGTTCTCTTAAACTGTTCTCAGGATCTTATAAGAGCAATAATAGGCATTCTGTGTACTCCTTAATCTTAGTCTCAGCAGTGGCTATTTTAAACCCACTGATCATTCTGTTATTTCTAATCTCATTTAAGAGGCGTTCCAGACCAGTCACAGAAAGAGTGGATGAAATAGGACAGCCTTATCGTACTCCAAATAAAGTAAAAATTCAAAATAAATTGTTGGTTATTCTGTTTGTTTGCTATCAGAATGTTTTATATATCGTTAATGCAGTTTATAAAGTGTCAGGAAATCCCCCAAAAATCCATAGAATTGTATAAATATTTCCATTCAAGCATGGCAAATGCTTTACATGCATCAAGAGATTACAATACAGCTTTTTTTTTGCTTTTAGTTTTTTTGGTATGTTTAATTATAAATCGAGTAATGTGTAAACCTCTACGGACAGATTTGTGTGTAATGAAACCTAATTGGTCATACTGTCTTAAATCGTTTAATAGTGGGGAAATTCTGTTATTTAGAAGTTTAGTGTAAATTTGGAAGTCCACATTAGCACCTCTCCTACATTGATTGATGGTAGTGTATGCACTATAGAATATGTACTACAGAGTTTATATTCATGTGAGATGCTTCCAATTCAACTTACCCCACCCACACACACAAGGATTTGCATATTCATAATGCTTAGTACTAGGTTTAAGGCTTTTCCATGCATGGTTATGCCTTGGGAGACTTAGAAAAGTGAACCAAATTGGAAATTGTCTCCTTGTATTGCGATGCATTCTACATACTGCCCATACTACACATTGCCATAGTGTTGTGTTACTACTCAGGCATATGATGCCAACTCTAATGGTGTCTCATTTATTGGTCTGAGAGTTTTGTTGAAGGAGTATGTGCATTGTAAAATGCTGTCTTGGCCTTTATGGATGACAGTGATTACACAAGCTGACTGTACACTGTCATTCTATGTTGCTGATCAAGCAAATTAACACCTAATATGATCCCACAATCCAGAATATGTAGTGGAAGAAAAGCTAAAAACAGAGTTGAGGAGATTGAAAAAATTAAGGCAACGTGAAAAGGATAGCTTAATATCTCTTAGTAGTATTGGTACTTTAATCAAATAATTGTAGTGTGTGAACTGAAGAACAGCATGCAGTAGAATTTACATTTATATAGTGTTTTAATATGCTGCATCCCAAAGTGATTTGCAAGAATTTATTTACACAGAATAGCCTAGCTGAGATTCCATGTCTTATTCCTCTGGGGTTCCAATTTTGCTTGGGACATCGCAATGCCTCTCAATGCCATACAGTAAGTACTTTGATTAAAACTGGATAGAAGCAGGAACCCCCCCCCACACTGAATATGAGTTGTTGTGCCTCATGTTGGTCTATCCTGTGTAAATACACAACAAAGCAAATAACAGACCCAAAACATATTTTGTCACAGTTAGGGTATGTGCAGCTAAGTTATTAAAACTTGCAGTTCTCAATAAGAATTTAAGGACAAGCACAACAATATTTACTAAATATTCTAAGAGCTTTCAGTAGGTGGCAAAGGTTGTCATGATTATTTATAATTCTCAAGATATAATCAATCAGTGAAAATCAATGATTCATACTTGTAGATTAGTGCTTTGCGGAATGTGAAATTCTGCTGGCGGAATCAGTGCAGAATGGCCATTCCACTGGCGGAATTTCTGCCAGAATTTCACTGTTTCTTCAATGGAATCCTGCCTACTGTGATCTGTGGAAAAATATTCTGTGGAAAAGCAGTTTTTCTGTGGAAAAGTATTCCTCAACAATTTCTATGGAAAATATTGAGATCTGTGGAATACTATTCCTCAAAACAACATTTTTTCCAGTGGAAAATCATTCTGCAGCTGTTTTCTACCACAGAATTTCACCATTCTGTTTGTGGCAAAATTCAGGTGAATTTCAGCAAATTTTAAAAAAATTCTGTGGAATTTCATTCCCCCAGAATTTGAAAATTCCACACAGTATATTGTTGTAGATTACAGACTAGAGGAATTTTTAAGATCACTGCATTTTGATGACTTAATCAGAGTATACCATTTATTCATTTGTTTGTTTTCAACACCAGGTTGGCCTACTGTAGGTATAGCACCTAGTTTGCAAAAGGTTTCTAGGGGGCATGAACAGCAGGAACACTGGTATACCTGTTACACATGACACAATAAATTAATTAGAGCAAAAGCTAAATTACATAGGATATTAAGAGAGAAAATACACTTATTTATGTATAACATGTAAACACATTACACACTGCAGATACAGGGCATGTTGAGATGCTTATAAAGTCTTGATTTAAATAGGGGTAGCAATGGGGCATCCTATATATTTGCAGCATGTTTGTTCCAATTGGAGGGTGAACAGTACTGCATGTACGTGCCCTTTGCTCTATGAATCACTTGTTCTTTGGGATACCTAGAATATGTGTAACCTGGGGTCTCAGTAGCTATTGCTACTGGCTTAGGTCAGGAGTTTTTAAATGACACTATGTGCCACATCATTACTTGTGCATATCAAATGCAGGGAAATTACTCAATTTAATAAGTATTTTGAGCCATACAGAGCTGGAATCATACCATTTATTTGACCAGGACAAAAAAGACATTAGAATTACACTGAAGGGGTATTCAGTCTGAAACAAATATAGAGCCAAACACCAAGCTCCATGTCCTTTTATTGCACTACAGAACCGAAGGAACTAAAATGAATTAGCCTTCAGCATAAGGAGATGACTAATATTTGCTTAGATATTTATTTATAAAATGCTTTGTAATGTACCAGCTTAATTAAATGTGCTTTTGTTTAAGACAAGTTTATTTTTTCAATAAGACTATATGTTTACAAAAGTATCTAGGAACTTGTTTGAATTGTCTGGCAAATAAATTAATTTTCTATTTAAAACATTTGCAAAAGCCCCTCGTACCATAATTCAAGCTGCAATCAAAAGTAATTATGCTTTGATTCCTATGGGAAGAATTAATTTCATCCATTCCTATGTTAAAATTCCATTAATGCCTAAACTGCAAACCAGTATAGACTAAGCCAAGGGTAAGTATCTTGCGCTACAGCCATCTTGGAGAAATTCATTGTATCAATTCAAATAACATGACAAAGGATGTGTGATTCATGCTTCGAAGTAGCCAAGGAAATACTGTAGCTATTAGTTGTAATGTAGCAATGAGCAGCAGATGGTCCAAAGTAGAAAAAACTTCTGTGAAAACTGAAAAGGGGGCACACTCATTAGGAAAATGTTAGGAACCACCTTTACTTGAGCTGCATTGTCTGAAGTATCCATAACAAGGCAAGGTATACTCTTGTGATGCTCATATACCCCTGAGGAAAACAGAATCAGACATTGAAACATGTTGGGTTTGTTACATGTGGGCGAGTTTCTGTATGTAATGTTTGAAGAAGCTCTAGCAGGATTTGAAACTAGTTACAGCATCAAGAGAGAACACCTTGTCTTGTTTTAAGGGTTTTGAAAGAATGTCTGCCAAGATCCATAAATGGTTACATCTTTGTAAATACTGCGTTATTCTTAAAGATCAACCCACGCCTCAAGGAGAACATTGGAAAACATAATGTTTGCAATAAACTCAGCTTATATTTCACATTAGCCCTGTAGTCTGGGGATACAGGAAAAAAAAAAAACTAGAAACCTTGTAGGTATCAGCAGCAGCAGGAAATGTGAAACAAATTAGATTTGGGGTGGTCAACAGATCACCAGGCTAGGACCAGAGACCAGATAAAGAACAAAGGAAGGTGGCCAATATAGGGAGGTAGTAGTAGTAGTAGGGACTTTAAACTATGGATGTGGACTGAAAGCTCTAATTGCAGCAAGTATTAAGAACCAGGTTCTGGTAGATGCATGCCAGGAGGCATTCCTAGTACAACTGGACCAAGACTTGACAAGGGAAGGGGTGTTGCTGATCTGGTACTCACCAATAGTGAAAGGATCTAAAATGTAGTAGACCAGGAACTGCTAGGATACAGCAACCACAATACAGCAACCACAAGATGTGATTTCAGGAAGGAGCATTGTGAAATGAATGAGGGGACTCTTGAGGAAAAGCACAGAGAGAACAGAGTGATTAGAAGTGGTAGAGAAAAATGGGAAATATTTAAAAAAATTGCATCAGAAAGCTCAGTTGGAAGAGTATCAAAGGGAGGCCCAATGAGGGTCATGCAGAAATAAAGATGGTAAGACCCAAGAGGAGGGTATTCAGGAAATATGAAGGATGCCAATAGGGGAGGGGTGCTGGAAAGCACCATGGAGGAAAAGGACCTAGGGGTCACAATATCAGAGAGCCTAAAATCCACAGCACACTGTAACAGAGCTGAGAGACAGGAAAACAAGATGTTAGGATGCATAGGAATGGAATAAGTAGCAGACATTGGGAGGTTATCCACCTACTGTTCAGGTCATTGGTTAGGCTACATCTGGAGAATTGTGCAAGGTACTGGAATCCACACCTGAGAAAAGTCTGTAACAAAGTAAAAGCAATACAGGGCAGGGCAGTAAAGATGGTCCAGGGATTAGGGGGCAAGTCATATGAGGAGAGATTGCAGGTCTTGGACATGAACACCCATGAGAAGAGAAGATAAAAAAGGGGTGCTATGATAGAAATGTATAAGAACCTGAATGGGATAACTCGGGCAGATGCCACAGAATTCTTCTCCTGATGTCAAATACAGGGATGAGGGGAACCCACTTTCAGGGGGGTGAAGAAAGATGTACACAGGCACTTTTCATGGAAAGAGTGGTAGACAAGTGGAACAAGCTGCTGGTAGAAGTGGTAAAGGCCAAATTGGAATGACATTTCAAGCAGGGGTAGGAGAGGCATAAGGGCTTAGTCAGGAGAAAGGGCAGACATTAAGGAGTGGGATGGCCACTAGATCCGGGTGAAGAGTAATTAGATTGAGTGAGGAGACTAGATTTGATGATAGGCCTTTTTTCTCCTTCAATGTGTGTGTGTCTACAGTATGTATCTAAGTATATTTACTCCACATTATTTATTACTAAGGTCATATATATGCAGACATGATCTTTATTCCTTGAGAGTTCATCAGCTCCTACAAAGGTGCTATATCAAAAAAACCTACCTACTTCACTACCTACTGTAGGAGCTGATGAACTCTCAAGGAATAAAGATCTGGTCTGCATACATATGACCTCAGTAATAAAAAATGCAGTCATTTATTTTTTATATAGCACCCCTTCGAAAGCTCAGGGTACATTCACAAAAAGTAGACTAGAAAAGAATGTGTTTATTCTTGGACAGCACAACCACACTAGTACCTTACAATCATTTCCAAAAAATAATCTTATATTAAAGTTTTATAATGTGATTGAAACTACATTTTGAAAGCTGTGACATTGTGCTAGGGCGCAGGCTTCATGGACAGAAACAGGTAGCATGACTCAATGTTTGATTTTCGTTATAGTCCAAAATTTATTTCAGAAGTGGTTTTCTTCATAAGCAGGACACTTTACATACAGGCCCGGATATTCAGAAGGGTTGCACATGGCACTACAGTATTGCACCATGCGCAACCCACTGATGCGCCCTGGCATGATATTCAAATGGGGATTGTGCCTGGCACAAATCCCGATGCGCCAGAGCGTATCAGTAATGTATGCAGCGCAGATAAGAGGGGTGTGCCCATGCATACTCCGCACATCCTGATATTCAGCCAGGGATGTGCTGAGTCCATGCATGCACAACCCCTACTTGCACTGCACACAGGTGAGCCAAATAAAATAGGAGCAACAGCTGGCCACCCACAGGTGAGCTGCCATATTGCAAGGCGCAACATGGCAGCTGCCACCTGTGGGTGGCCACCTGAGCTTCGGCTGCACCTTTGTGGTGGCGCCCCCCATGTCTGATCGCGGGTATCTGTTGAAAGAAAAGCAGTCCTATATCCCTGGTGGTCCAGTGGACCACTCGCAGCCCAATTGCGGGCATCTGTGTAAAAATATAAGTCCAATATCCCTGGTGGTCCAGTGGACTGCATCAGCCTGATCATGGGCATATGTAATAATAAGGAGAGCTCCAATATCCCTGGTGGTCCAGTGGTACCCCCCTTCCCACCCGCCCACTGAGCCCCACTGCCCGCCCCCCGGTCAGCAGTGGATGGCAGCACCCACCTGCCTGCCACCCCGCCGCCGGGACTGACAGTGTACGGTAGGGCTGTATGCCCATTGGTCCACCGCATGAAGCCAATGGGTGTGCAGCCTGTATCAAGATTATATTAGTTCAGATATGTGAATGGATCCATTCACATATTCTGACTGTGCCCATTGGATCACACTGTGGACCAATGGGCATAGGACCCACCGTACACTGTCAGTTGGAGGAGGCAGGGCAGCAGGTGGGGTGGGTGTTGCCACCCACCGCTGGACCAGGGGAGCGGGATGGTGGGGCTCAGTGGGCGGGTGGGAGGGGCATGCCACTGGACCACCAGGGATATTTGAGCTCTCCTTATTATTACATATGCCCATGATCAGGCTGCGAGTGGTCCACTGGACCACCAGGGATATTGGACTTATATTTTTACACAGATGCCCGCGTTCGGGCTGCAAGCGGTCCACTGGACCACCAGGGATATTTGAGCTCTCCTTATTATTACATATTCCCGTGATCGGGCTGCAAGTGGTCCACTGGACCACCAGGGATATTGGAGCTGTCCTTATTATTACATATGCCTGCGGTCAGGCTGTGAGCAGTCCACTGGACCACTAGGGATATTGGACTTATATTTTTACACAGATGCCTGTGATCGGGCTGCAAGCAGTCCACTGGACCACCAGGGATATTGGACGATTATTTAAATCTACATATGCCCACGATCAGGCAGAGGGACGCATTGCCGCACTGTGCAGGGGGCGTCAGTCCCCGATGGCTGCTGCCTGGCAGGGTGCCAGGCGCAAGTCGCTGAGGATTGGCGCACCTGCATGCAAATGGAGTTCAATGTCATGCAAATGGCCCTATTTGTGCTCTTATATACATTATGGCCCCTTTTTGCATGTGCACTTTTTGAATATCGCGGTTGTTGCACATAGCACAACGGAACTTGCGCTTAGCGCATCACCCTGCTCCACTCTGGCTACTTGCACTGGTGCAGTGCCACTGCACCATGCGCACTGTGGGTGGCCAGGGTGCGATATTCAATGATGCTGTGCCATGGTGCAGCTCTGTTGAATATCGCCCAGTCAATGCCCCTGTGCAGCTAAGTTGTGCTGTGCCCAGGCTTGCGCCACAGCCTGGTGCAGTCTGAATATCCGGGCCACAGTGTACATCACCCAACTCATAACATTGGAGCACTTCCTCAGTTCATATCTTTCTTGGAATTAACATCGCTCCCTGGAGTTCCCTCCAGACCTTTATCCTCTCCGCTTACTCTTTGGATCACATCTAACATCTCTGGCTATTCTCTGCCCTTTTATATAGCTTAATGCTCATGTGACTTGAAAACTCCACCCACCTGAACATTTCAAATACAATATTCTTATATACAAAGTGTTTTATTTATTTCTAAGTTCCCAAACACTCTAGTCACAATTTGATTTAATACTGGGACTTTCATACAATCCCTACAATGGTTTTATGTTTTTTAATGTTTCAAACAATCTCCCAGCATCAGGTAGCACCACCTACCTCTGACTGCAGGATAAAAGTAGTCTAAAGATGGCCGGCCAGCTCTAAAGGGAACTGAGGCATGGTAGAGTGAAAAAGGAACAGAACCACTCCCCAGACATTTCCAGACACAGGCATAACAACAGGTACTTTGTTTAACAAAACCCATATAACCTTCTGTCATCAAGGAATCACTTTATAAATTTCCTATAACCTGGTTTTGTTCAAAATATACATTTATTTGTTTATTTTACTATTGGGCCTAACACCATCTGTGACTGTAACCATTTAACCTTAAAGCTAACAAGATTTCAGTCTAACAAGAAGAGGGCTGCCATTTTGTTTCCTTTTTATTTTTCCTTACTTGACTACTACATTTTACCTTCTCACCTTAAAAGTGACAAACATTCAGGAGCACAAATGCTGCATTTGTAATTAGGTGCTTCTTCCTGTTACTTTTACCTTTAATCACATAATCCCCCCTATTTGCAAACCTTTACATTCCTATGTACCCATTTTAAAATAAACAAACCAAACTAGGGGGGTTGAAATGATTGAAAGCCTTCATATGCTATGGCTGAAATTGACCAATCTTAACATACAGCCAGTTGCTCATTTGTGCCTTTCTTCACTAGAGCAACCCCCAAATTCTTATAGTAAAATGGCTCCTTTAGGCATCACCATGCATGCCCAAAGGAATCACCTTTTTTTTATTTCTTTTCCTTCTTGGGGTAAGGGCTGACAGTTAAACTTTATCAAAAGCAGTTCATACGTATTCAGCATTTTCACTACTGCTTCTAAAGTGCTAGGCGTGACAGTTAAATTAACAAAACCCACAGTTCAGCTGCTGACTCTCTTTTTAGGCATTTTAACTGTTCTGTCAGGCTAGAACTACTGCAGGGTGTAATTAACTACAGGGCATAACCCCAGTTCAGCTACCCTTTCAGTTAATAGGCACCTCATAATAGCAGGACTACAGTAATACAGGCATTACATCAAATACCTAAACCACAAAGGCAAAGTAAAAGTAGAGAAGCCACCATAAAGCAAACACATTTAGTGTTGCTTTCTTTTCTCCATGTGGGTCATTTAGATTTTGTTTCTTGACCCTTTCTCACCTTACTGAACTGTGCGACAATGCATACCATTGCAGCTCCTTAAAGCAGCAGTTAGCAGGGCACTCATAATTACCTGGGGGGGGGGGAGAGAATACTGAAGAACTTATTCTAACTTCAGCCCCCTCCTTTTATTACCTCACTGCTCTCCACTGCTCTTTCATTTACCAAAAAGGGCTTTAAATAAAGAACCAAGCCAAAACTTCCAAGGCTTCTAATCCTTCATAGAGCCGCTCTGTGATAGATATTTGAACAGTTACTACAGTTATTCCATGTTGTTGCATACATGTACATGTTAATATAGTATGTTAAAAATGACAGGACTTGAAAAATGCAGTGATCCATTTAATGTGTTTATATCGATATGAAACATTTTAATTAAATAAGTATCATACTTAAAGGGGGGGCAGAGTATGAAAGAGGACTGAATTCAATTCTATAACTATACACTATATCCTTGGATGTACTATAACCTCATTATTGTGAGCAACATATTGCAGGCTGCTCATTAAATAAAAATAGCACTGGGACCTGGGCTATGGTGTAAGAGATGCCAGACTGGGTCATCTTTGTGAATTGGGAGGGGCAATGCTAGCTTGGCTTCTGAACATATGGGGGATAGTAAAACTAAGCTGAATGTTATTTTGGAGGTTTTAAGGGTAGTTATTTTGATCACAAATGATGGAATGGACAAAAAAAATTAAAGCTTGCATTATTAAACCAAAAATGAATGGGTCTAGGAACAAATAGTCTATTACATGATGTTAAAAGAAATAGATATAACTTTACTATGGTTTGCAGTGGTTTCAAAATAAATTATACATGACAACCCACACATGAACAGTATCTTAAAATGTGCTACATGGCATGTGAAATGGTTGAGAAACAGAACTAAGGTAAATAAGGTAATTAATCATATGGAAAAAAAGTATTAATTGCTTGATGATGCAGGCAACTCATTTTACAAAACAAGAATACGAGTGGTTCAAAACTGATGGGGTCCAAGTTTATATTCTCCCTATCATTATAATGCCAGAGGAGCTGCAATTTTTTTAGAAGAACAAAGTTACACTCAACAATTAGAAAAATTGCTATTGACTCACAAGGCAGATACATAATTGCTAAAATACAAATTCAGAACAATAAGTTCACAATAGCAACAGTATACTGTCCAAATGAAAATAGCCCTTCTTTATTTACAGAATATTTTCTCCAACTAACGACACATCAGGTACCTTTTCTAACAGGAGGAGATGTTAATGTAGACTTAACTAAGAAAGATGGATCAATCGGTATTGACAAATTTAATAGAGATGCAATTAAGTTTATCCAAAACTTTAAATAGGACTTAAGATTAGTAGATCCATGCAGGAGTTTCATCCAGAAGAAAGAAAATTCTCCTATTTTTCTGCCGTCCACCAAATATATACTTGAATAGATTTTTTTTCTGATATCAGAGACTATATTATATCAGATTAAAGAGGTTTGCTATCCTGGAATAATGATATCAGATTACTTCCCATGTATATTATCGTTTAAAGAATTGGTAGTCATAACAGAAATTTGATGTGGGGAATAGACCTCTCATTGTTGAAAGATGCTTTTTTATTAACACACCTTGAAAGTGAAATTGAAAACTTTTTCCAGCAAAATACCAGAGGCAACACCACTTCACTGATTATATGGGACTCTTTTAAAGCCTGCCTAAGAGGATGGATGTAGTCAACAATAATACATAGATGTCAACAGAGGTCCAAAGTACAAAACCAATTAGAAACAGAAATCCAGTACCTGGAACAAATACATAGCAATACTGTGAATACAGACTGCTATAAAGTACTTATTCAAAAAAAGAGCAGAAAATAATACTCTCTGCACAGAAAGAGCAGACATTCAGATATTACAAACCAGGCCTAAATATCATTTTATATCAGATAAGCCTTTAAAGCTGCTAGTATGGCAAATAAAAAAAAGAACAGGAACGTAATGCAATAATCAAAATTAAGGATGCAAATGGGGTGCAAAAGTTAATTCCATAGAGATTAATGATCAACTTGCAAAACATTATTAGTCATTACACACAACATAGCTTCAAACCGACTCACATTGGCCTTAAACATTTCTAGAAAATATTACCTTTTCAGAAATTCCTGACACATTATTGGAGAAGCTAGACACTATAATTACTCACAAGAAGTAGAAAAGCTATCCAAGCTCTTCCTAATGGTAAAGCTCCGACCAGATGGTATTACAAAAGAGTTTTATAAAACCTAAAAACAATATCAATACCTAGACTAACAGCAATATATAATGCTTTTGATATGATGCAAGATATTCTAAACTCTTTTGAAGAAGCAATCATTCACCTATTTCCTAAAAATGTAAAGACCCAACTAAATGTGCATTGCAGACCAATTTCACTCCTTAATGTAGACTACAAAATATTTACAAAGATATTGGCTTCAAGACTGAACAGATCCTACCACTTTTACTAGCACAAGATCAGAATGGTTCTATAAAAGGAAGATGAATAATAGATAATGTACAGTAAGAAGAACTATCAATATAATTGCAAACAACACCAATCAAGATGCAATATTATTAGCCATCAATGTGAGAAAAGTATTCAATAGATTTAAATGGGAATATATACACCGAATTAAAAAAGTAGGTTGCAGGCCACAATTCCTTAATTGGATTAAGCTAATTTATAGTAAACCATCTACAAGAATTAAAACCAATAATAATATTTCAAAACAATTTATACTTTCAAGCGGAACTAGACAGAGTTGCCCCCATCACTTTTTATTTTTGTTTTGGTAATAGAACCTCTCACTACAGCAATTAAAGAAAACCCATTTATTATAGGTATTCCAGTCATCAATATGGTGTACAAAATTAGTTTTTATGCAGACAATGCTTTATTATTTCTTAGTAATTTAATCAAATCTTTAAAGGAATTTATAACAATAACAGCAGTTTGGTAAAGCTTCTGAACATAAAATCAATTGAAATAAAACAACTATCTTACAGCTGGATCAAATATTCTCTTTTCAAATACCAGTAAGCTGCCCATATAAAAGACTAACAACTATCAATTATCTTGGTGTACATATTTCTAATAAGGTAGATGAACTATTTCAAGAAAATTACCCATCAGTACTTGACAGTATCCAAGCATATTTTAAGAAATGCATGACTTTCCCACTTAAATTGAAAGGGAGAATAACTGTAATTAAAATGAATACAGTATTCTACCAAAATTGTTATACAGCATCTCCTTCAATCTTTAACAGTTCTGGTCCTTATTGCATACTTTAATAAACTTAAAAAATGACTAATTATTTTATTTGGAAAAAAACTGCACATCGCTTATGATACACTCAAATTACTAAAAATAAAGGGTGATCTGGCTTCACCTGACTTTCAGATATACCATTTGGCATCACAAATTAGAATTGTTTGGGCCTGGTTTCATGAACTCAAACTATGCAGGTATCCTTAAAGATAGAACAAACTTTATACATGTTTCACCTGAATAGATCCTGCATCCTGATCAAACCTACAGTCATAGCACTTCAACATCCCAGAATAGCTACTTACCCATTTTTTCCCTTTACCCCATCCCACTTTTTGCATTATTCCCATCCCGCTCTCCAATCACACTACCTCCCCCCCACTCTATGCTTTCCTACTAATTACGTCCTTTCTCCTTCCACCCACTCCCCTTGACAAAGTAAATTGGCCCACCCAATTTCCTGCACTGAATATCCTAATCCCTCCTTTCTCTGAGTTTAGTAAGTCCACTAGAAAGCTTTTGCTTTTACTATCTGTAATTGTATATTCATTTATGTGTTACTATCTGTACTAAATTTCTATGCTGGATTTGCAATAATGTTTTTGACTGGGGACTTCCCATGATCTCTGTATATTATCAACTGTTACTGTTTTCAAATTATTCTGTTAATGATGTGGAACCTCTGTAAATGAGCTTTTAGCTCAAAGGTTGTAATCTGAGAATTCAGTAAATAAATAAATAAATAAAACATCCATATCTCAGACTTAAACATTTGCTACAGTAGTTTCTGGTTCCTATCAACAGAATAAAATAAAGACATCTAATCCTGCAACCCAAACCACAACAGAGTGCTGGAATAAAGCTCATCATATAATAAAGTTTGATTCTCCCATTAACCCACCTACTCCTAGCTGTAATAACTTTTTTTTCCTCCATCAGTAATGGATAGTGCATTTAGAGTTTGGCAAACTAAAGGTATATGTGAAGTGGATCATTTATTTGAGAATAATATCTTTGAATACTATGAACAACGTAAAACCCAATATAATTTACACATTCACATTTCTTTCACTATTTACAGACAGAAATTTCATAAATAAATGTATGGTTCATTATTACCCTTCCTGCTCCCCTATTTTAGAGGTATTACTTAATATAAAGTAAACACAAATGCTATTTTAGCAACATACAGTACCACTGCAAAATTAAGGGTGTATGCCAAGACATAACAAGCTTAAAGGTTTAAAGGGGCAGAAGATTTAGGAATAAATATGTCAGATTAAATGTGGCAGGAGACACTTAATATCCTAATAATAAAGATCCAAACCTCCAAATGTCAACAGATACAATACAATACAATACATAGAACATATCATACACCTTCCAAATTGCACAAAATGAACAGCAGTATTACACCAGTTTGTCAAAGATGAGTGCCCATATCCGATCAATTTTGGTCAAAATTATTTGCAACTCTATCAAAGGCATTTCAGACCACAATGATGTTCTCACCACTTGACTTTATTGGCTATACCTGAAGATTGGCACCAATTTGATATTAATCAAATAGTTTTATTACAATAGCATCAATTGTGGCCAAGAAATGTATATTAATAAAGTGGAAGGATCAACACCACGGTTTATGAAACATGGCTGAATTACTCACCTCCGAGGCTGGAAAATCAGAAGGCTGTAGGGTTCTATCCACACCAGGCATGAGGGGTGCTGCACTCCTGAGGTGCCATCTTTCAGATCAGATGTTAAACTGAGGTCCAATCTGCCTGTTCTGGTGGCAGTTAAGGTGGATATTAAAGAGCCCATGGCACTTCTTGAAAAGAGTGGAAGAATTTTTAACAAGATACATCAAACAAATCATAGAAAATGTATTATTAACACATACAGATAATATATAAATCATAAGCAATAACTAATAAAAAAAATCACATTATCTAAAAAATAAATTTAATCTTCATCCTATCCCTAAAGAAAAGAAATGGGGGAATAACAAGCCAAATAAGAAAGCACAACAATGTCTATCATTGTCAATAACTCAAAATTTTAAACCATTAAAATAATATGCAACAAAAGGAAAGCTAATTAGAAAAAAAACATTATAAATCATGCACATGAAAGTAAAACTGTCAACTTTCTGCTCTACTTTCTTAGACCTCTTGTAAACAGGAAAAATCTACTTAAACCTTCCCCCATGAATTTCTTCTTCCTTGGTATACATACCTCATCATAGGGTACCTTCTGTCTTAGCTTAGAGATGGTTCATTCAGTTCTCTCTTTTTCTTTAGCTCCAAAGGGAGATATTTAAACTAAATCCTTTAAAAATAGCTTTTAACCAGAAAAATGTCATTAATATTAATCACGTTTCTAGTTTGGATTCAACTGCTGTAAATTAAGAAAATTTGAAACACAGTTTTACTGATACTTTTGAAAGAATCTGAAATCCTTCCACCATATATTCACCTTGGATTTTTTACATCCCTCCAAAACACCTCTTTAAGAGCAGTTTCACATGTATAAAACTTCATATGACATTCTTTGCTGTTGCAATACCCACTGATTTCTTTCTTTGAAAGATAATATTTTAAACTTGCAAAAATACCGTTAAGGTGCTATTATCATATTTGTTTGAAATTCTACAACAATCTCCTAGCATTAATTGCTCATAAGATATTTGGGTCAACCAAATTAATCCTAATCTTCTTGCAGCATAAATCCAGAAGTGTTTAGCATAATCACATGAAAAGAAAAAAATGCTCCATTGTTTCTTCTTGTGCAATGCAATTAGGATAGTGTCACATTCTTTCTAACAATGCTTTGTGTTTATGATTCAATTTTATCTACAATTTCCCATATGAACACATCCAGAGCGTGTCCTACATCCTCTGTGGCAACCTTTTATCTGTCAATTGACTACACATCAAAAGGATCTTTGATGGCCTACATTGTCTAAATGCTGGTTGTGTGGACCCAGTTTGTTCTAGTACTCTCTTATAATGCCATTTCCTTGGTTTAAGAAGAATGTCCTCTTTTAACTTTCTATTTAACCAATTTCTGAATCATGGATTTGAAATATTCAGGCACTTTATATTGTTTTGCTAATTTTGAAGTGTGTCATTACATACCTGTAGATATTCTTCTAAAACCACCTGCATCCACATTTTAGCCTGGGATTTCTTCTCATGCAATACTAACATTAAAGATTTTGACCAAAATAAAGAGAAAAAAAAAATCAGGTGCACCATATTTAAACCTCCTTCTGTTTGGGCAAAAGTTAACTGTCTTTTATTGGGCTGAGCCGACACCCCAAAGCATCTGAAAGAAAATACCCATTACTCCAGTTTCATACTTACACTACAAAGGAAAATTGTGCTAACATAAAGCAAGGTCAGAATTAGAATTGCTTGATTTTATACACTCATTTCAATTTAGAAATTTTCCAACTTTTCCACCTTTGAACCTTTGCATCACATTTCTTCATACTTTCCTCCCAATTATATTGTGCCATATCCCCTGACCCAAAGTGCACTCCCAGAATTTTTATAGGTCCTTCTGATATTTGTATCCCAGCAATCTGTTCCACTATACCAGCTTTCAGTCCCAATAGCAGCCCTTTGGATTCCTCTGTGTTTAACTGAGCCCCTGACATATTTTCATAGCCTGCTATTTCTTTCAAAAGATTCTCTGCACTATTTCCATCTTGCACAAAATCACACAAATCATCTGCATAAGCAATGATGTTTAACTCTTCTTGTGTCTGTGCCTCTTTTACTCCTTTTATGGCAGGATTCAAAATCACTCTCCTTACTAATGGATCCAAAGCAAATATATACAATAGTGGGATTAATGGGCAACCCTGGCATACCCCTGTTTTTACCCTTATATATTTCCCTTTTTGCCCATATAATAGTGGAGTTATTTCTGGCACTTCATATAAAATCTGCAACCACTGCACAAAGACTCTAGGAATACCATAATAAAGCAATACTTGAAACAGATATTTGTGGTTGACTCTATCAAAAGCTCTTTTTTGATCAAGAGCCAAAAGGTAATGGGAGACTTTAGACTTAGTGCAATATTCTGAGATATCCCTTATAATGGACTAGCTCTCCTGATTTTTTCTATCTGGGATAGTACTTATGTTGGATGAATTAAATATTGAGCTATCTTTCTCAGCTTTTTTTGTAAGATATGTGTCAGAATCTTAAAATCTGAATTCTGTAAACTTATCGGCAGACAGCTATTTATATACTTCATATCTCCTGACTTATGTAAAAAATAAACTACCGGTATTCCTTTTGAAAAAGAAGCAGGCATCTCCTCTGGATTCATCAAAAATGTATTATATAATGTAGCTAGACATGGTGCAATGATGTCTTTAAATTCTTTATAAAAATCACTGAGAACCCCATCCCAACCTGGGGAAGTCCTTTGCTTTAAATGTATGACCATATCTTCTATTTATTGAGCTGTTACAGGCCTTATTACCTCTAGCCTTAAAGATTGGGGTATGAAGGAATTTAAATTTTACTCAAAAAAATCCTGAATTTCTACATCTGATACCTGACTTTCTATCTTAAAACTATCCAAATATTGTTCTAAAAATGTCTGTAGTTCTCTAGTGGTATGTAACATCTGTCCATTAATGCCATGTAAACAAGTAATTTGGGAATTTGTTCTTTTTTCTTTGCAGGCCTCACAGGGATCTACATGTAGTTTTTATTGCATCCCTTAAGACATCTCTGCCTGTAGGGTCATCATGGAATTTCCTCATGTCTGTTTTTATTATATTAACCTGTTCTGAATAATCCTGTCTTCTGGTATGCATAGCGAAATAAAGTTTATAAAGTTGTGTTCTTAGATTTAAATATGTCCTAAAATGATGTTGGGCATTCTGCTGCCCATATTTTGAACACCAATTTTTTATGTCTCTTTTTGTACCTTCCCACCAAATCCCGGAGTTATCGTATAAACAAATAACTAAATTTTTAGCTGAAATTAAAGAGGTAAAATTCAATCTGACTTCAGGTTCTGTTAAGATAGCTGTATTCATTTTCAATCTTTTGTATACTCATTTTGCAGTTGTATTGAGACTGAGATCCGAGTATAACAATAAATAATTTGAACATTTTACTGACACTACTGTTGTCTTATTTATGCTTACATATTTTAAAACATATGTATGTGTTATTTTTGGATCTGTGTGTACTGAAACATCCATCAAATCAGTTATAACTATAAATTTCATAAAGACCTGTGAATCACAGTAAACTTGTTTTCTCTTGTTCTTGCCTTCCTACCACATCCTTTTTACAATTAAAATCTCCACCTAAAAAATATATTTGACTATAGCTAAAAAGGTTGCAACTGAGAAAAAGGCCTACTCTTTCAGCTTTTGTTGTGGGGCATATATCATTATGAACCTAGTTGGCCTGTGATGCCATATCTCATCCAAGAGTAGTGCCCTACCTGGAATAAGATCTATGAGTTTCTGGAGTTTTAAATGTTGTCCTCTAAAAAATTTCTACCTGGTCTGCTCTACCTTCCCAAATGACCAAAAGGATGGTTCATAGTTCCAACTATTTCTAGCTACTTGCATATGTGTTAAGGAGTTCATCCATGTTTCCTGCAACAAGATAACATCTATTTATAAATTATGCAGTAATAAAATATGACATTTCTTTGTTCTGCATTTTTATGCTGCAGGTATTTAGGAAAATACTGTAAATATACTAATTTAACCTCTCATCTTGATTTCTTCTTCTTTTTCCCAGTCTTTTTCCTGCTTGTATTGAATTAAGAGCTTGTGTTTCTGTCAGATCTGAAATGTCTGACATCTGATCTTCTGTCTCGGAGCCTCCCTCTGTTTCTGTATTTCAAATGTCATATGTGTTTGATGCTTCAACAACCTTGAGCTGTTGTATTAGTTTTTACGCCTGGAACTTTTCCTTAAAGAAGACATGTTGTCCTTTGGGGGGTGGGGGCTTCTCTAATGAAACTTCCTGCGTCATTTTCTGTGAATCATCTGTAGCCAAAGTTATTATTTCTTTCATGTTTTGGTGGTCCTGTTCTTCTTGCTCCACTATCTGTTCCTCTTCTAGCCCCTCCATTTTCTCTTTCTCTTGTGCTTCCACCTACATTGATGACATTTCTTGCTTTCTCCTCCTATTTATTTGTTCTGCAGAGGCTTGCTTGCAGGCAAAGGCTTGTTGCTCTGGCTGTCCTTCCTCCTGCTGCTGTGCTTTTGAATTAACAACTCCTGATTTATGGTGTTTCTCATATTGTGTGCTGCCATGGGGCAGTTCTGAAAAAAGAGCCCATACTCTTCACATAGATTGCACTTAGAATGATTGGCACATTGCATGCTGATATGTCCAAATTCACTGCAAATCCCACATCATAGTCTATCACAGACATTAGACAGGTGCTCTGCATTTATAGCACACCTTTGGCTGTCCTGAGTAGAATACTATCACTCTGTCTCTGCCCAAATAAAAGCTATTGGGCACATGTTCAGTCCCTATAAGATGTATGTCTCAGTTTAACAGTAAACTTCAAGGCACCTGTCCAACATTGCTTGGAATCAATAACTGCTTGTGGTGCACTTAGCACTTCACTTTTCTGTTGTAGCCAGTAGTGAATATCCCCCACATGCACATTTTCATTCAAACATAATGATAACTGTTTTGATCAATGATTTAATTAACAGTATTGCCATAAAGAGGTGACCATGGAAATTTCATATGATTATACAGGGACCAAAACCTTTCAACCCATTCAGATGTATGAAACTAATATTGAAAGTATCTTCTCCTGAAATATGGATTAGAGCATATATGTCTGCTGCTGTAAACCTCAGACTTTCTTTTAGCAATTTATGCCCAACATAAAAACAGCCAGACTGTGGTTCTATTCCCCCTCTAAATCACAGTTTCATTGCAATGAACTTGGGCAAAGGCTGTGTCCTAGGGATTAGGTCAGCATATCTTGGTCTATGGTTGGGGTGGGGGATAAAGGAAGGGAGGGAGGGAGGTTGGAGGGTTCTGAATCCATTTGCTCTATAGGAGTTCTTTTTCTGTTTCTTGTTCATCTGCTAAGTACTCCTGAAAAAAAACAGAGAAGTCCCCTGGTTCTTGCTGTATTCCAGTTTCACCCTGTGTCTTTTCTGGAATGGTATTTCCCACTTCCATAAGTATTAAATTACTGTGCTCTAATCCTATTTCTATGACCCCATTTTTTTCCATCACTACACCCTGGTTTACTCCCAATATTGATCTGAAGTCCTACTTCTGTACTGGTATGATCAGTCATAATGTTAATTGCTTCCTATGTCTGGAAAAGTAATGATTTACTCAAAAGTACTGTCCCATGTTGCTCAGTCCCTTTCTCTGCCTCCTTTAGAAACCACAGGATTTGTTTGATTACCTGCATTTTCTGCATGAGTTGCCTGCAGCCTTATGAGCTGGGGTTCTTCTGCTGTGGCCTGGGATAGGTCCCAATCTGGGTCCAAAACCCATGTCCCATCTGTTTGCTGTATCCAACCTGCCCCTCTCAGGGCTTTTTCAGGTGATCAGTTTGTCTCCATGAGATTGCTTTCCTCCAAACTATTTTGTAGATTAAATGCTTCTTTCAAAGCTGCTCTTGTGGAGCACAATGGTGTCCCCTCTTGATCAGTTCATTGCTCTGCTGATTCAGCCTCCTCTCTACTACAGGAAGCACTTTCTTCTTCCTGTTTTGGTAACATTACTCCTGTCCTCGACATTGTGCAACTTTGGTTCTCTCGGTCACTATGTCTCCTATTTTGCTGCAGGACTGGCAGCCATCTGGACTTTCTGCCACTGTATATAAGCCCCTTTCTGGCTTTTGTCAGTGACCGTTAAAGGCCGCTTTTCATTTTTTGTATCTCTCCTCTTTAGCTGCAAGTTCTTCCAGAATCACCCTGCAGTGCTCCTTTATCTCTTTTTATAATTGCGATGCTGTAGCTGCCACATTGCCTCAGACGTCCTATCAAAATCCATATCATCATCCTCCATACAGTATTCCTTGGACTCATCACTATTCATATCCATTGCAGGTGCAGTCTCTGTATTTTCTTTGTGCTCATTTTTTGGTAAACTGGTGTCCTTCATAGCTGTACAAGTCAAGCTGCCAGTTGGCATCCATTTGTATTCCCTCCCCTTCAGGGAAGAGGCTGAAAATAAGCAGAAGTGTCTAGTCCTCCTTTCCCAGTCAACAAAAACTAAATAAATAAATATAGATTGATATTATGAAGTTAGAAAGATTGCACTATATCAAGAATGATAAGAATATATTTGAAAAAAATTGGTCCACAATCCAGATGGTAATAACCAAAGGCTTAGACTCACACAAATAGTAGGAAATATTTTTATTTCATATTTCAAAGCCCCCCCAAGCATAAATAATGACAGGTCAGACTAGCTTAAGCAACATGGTTTCTAGACCCAATGGTAGGTAGGGTTATGATGATGAAGCTGGCTATTTTTACTGATTAACATAATCAGATGCTAAATTAGTCTCAACTCTCATCTGAACCAAAGAGAGAAAAAGATATGAAATATTTTGATTTTTTATATTGCTATATGGCTATTCTAGTGATACAATAATGATATATCTTTAACTGACTCAAGCATTTATTAAAAGTCTCATCCCTAACGGTTTCAAAGTTATCACAATTTAAAGAAATTATCTTTTGAAAGGTCTGTCTCTGGAAGTGTTAGGCCTAGAAATTTATTTATTTTAAATGAAAGCTTGGAGTCCAGCCATTAAGAAATTGTGTTGTTATTACGTCATTATTATGTAACAGTACTGATTATGTTATCCATATAGAAAAAGGCAGTTTTCTAGCGATATATATATATATATATATATATATATATATATATATATATATATGTGTGTTTATTTGATGCTGGAGAGACAAAGTGTGACATTCATGTCCCAAATTTTTTTTACTTAAATCCCATAACTATATCATTGTTACATTGGGTGCATATGGAGATAATGTAATACCAAATATAAAGATAGTTCATCATCTGGAAGAATAAGAAAATGAGTCTTTAAGTTAGCACATGAATCAGGTAACGTATGTAACACAGTGTCCCTTCTGTTGAATTTTCAGTTTAAATTTCATTTAGTTTTTTCCAAATTAGTATGGTTATTGAAGCTATTTAGGTACCACAGTATGCAACATTTCATTATTTTATTCTAAGCATTATCTGATTGCAATTACACCACAATTTATCTTTGGGCACCACTGCTGTGAAAACAGGACATGCCAAAGTTTTGCTGCTGATTGTATCCATTTGTTTTTACTGTCCCCTTTTGTTTAATCTGCTATGTAAACCTTGGTGGACAAGTTAGACACCACTGAGTTTTCTAATTGTTCAGCTCAATTTATTCAAAAACAGTTTTTTCATAAGAAGAAGAAGAAGAACCATCATTTATATAGTGCTTTTCATACACAGTATCCCAAAGCACTTTACAAGCAATGCTAGACTGGTAGTGAAGTGACTGAATGTGTGGTGGTGGCCATATCGCACATTATCACCCACACATAGCCTGGATAATTGCATGAACCAGTTAATGGGAAGGGGAATGTTGGCCAGGACACTGGGAATGTTCCCTGCTCTTTGCGAAGAGTGCACTGGGTTCTTTTACTTCCACCTGGACACCCATCAGGACAACACCAGGATGGGCAGAAGGGACCTCGGTTTAATGTCTCATCCAAAGGACAGGGACTCAACAAAAGCAACAATGTAAGTGTAACTATCCAGCAAAGTCCTACTATAAGAAATACTTATGTTAATGTACATAAAGCAACCATAATTATCTTTAAACATTTACTTTTGAATGCATTTTCACTGGGCGTGTCAACATTTACCTGCTGATTGCATCTGTTTGTATTTACAGTTCTTTTTTTCTTAATCAGCTGTATGAACCTTTGTGTATAGGTTAGACACCACTGAGTTTCCTAATTTTTCAGTGCAATTAATTCAAAAACAGTTTTTTTCATAAGAAGTCATGTATGTAACAGTGATACCAAAAGTCATGTATGTAACAGTGACACCACATCAAGACATGTGATTAGCAGGGGCCCAACAAAAGCAACAATATAAGTGTAACTATCTGATATAGTCCTGCAACAAGAAACATTTTTGTTAATGTACATAATGCAACCATAGTTATGTTTAAACATTTACTTTTGAATGCATTTTTCTCCAAAGGAATCAATGTTTACCTGCTGACCGTATCTGTTTGTTTTACAGCTCTTTTTTCTTACTCAGCAAAATTTAAACCTTGGCTGAAGTTAGACACCACTTATTGTCCTAATTATTTGGTGTAATTTATTTAAAAGCTGTTTTTTCATAAAAAGTCATGTACGTAACAGTGACACCACAAGTCACATATGTAACGGTGAGAGGAGTGGAGACACCAAGAAAAACACTCACCAGGATGAGAAGAACAAAGGAAGTTTCTTGGGTAGGTGTGGGGCTTTTAAGATCTTCAAAGGTTCAGCAACAATACAGACAAGTGCTTTTAGTTCTTCAAATAGACTGCTGGTGTTGTGGAGAAATTTTGGACCCATAGTCTTGTGTATAACAGTGGGACGCCAAGAGAGAAGGATCCAAATATTTAATTAAAACATCATGCATACCGCAAAGTAAAGAAAAAAAAATAGAAATGATGTTAAGGAGAGTCAGAGGCACTGCAATTGGGGGTTTATTAGAAAAAGCTATTTGAAAACCAGGGCTGTATAAGTCCTGAAAGTACTGTGGGGGACACCACTGGTTCGTACATTACCAGGGAAAAAGGCATATAAAACTACATAAATTATAAATTTAGAAATAAGAAAGTTTTAAAAGTACAAGCGCTAACTATGAGATACTAGCATACAACTTTTTTCTTTAAATGTAAATGTTGAGACTGAAATGAGGCACTCTATGAGTGACATGGAACAATGTCACAAAATGGCATCTTTCTTAAGGGGAAATATGACACTCAGATGGGTCCACAGCAAAACAGCAACACAACAGAGGCTGATGTTATTTACAGTATGTCCTTACTGAGTACAATACTAAGGAGTATTATAATGGAAACATTTTATTAGTTATATAAGAAGTTACAGACCATTATTATAGAGGTGATGCAAGTGTCTCCAGTACTGTACACAGACATATATATATATATATATATATATATATATATATATATATATATTTTGCAGAAAACTTTGTTAATGCATTAGTTAGGGTTAAAGAGACAAAAGTAGGGAAATGTGGCATTAAGGTTTCCAACCCTAACACACCACCCACTCTACAGGCAGCAACAGGCATGGGGTGTGCCTTGGGGTTGTCAATAAATGCACACCTCATTCCATGTGTAACTAAGCTGAGATAGGTACAGTATATGAGAATGAGGTGTGAGTGTTAGGGTTGACACCCAAAGCAGCACCCATGCTTGTTGCTGCCTGCAGGGTGGGGTGGGGTGTGTGTGAGGTCAGAAACCCTAATGAATATTTCCGCGTTTTCCTACCCTTTAACCCTAACTAGTGCAGTAAACAAAGTTTTTGCAATGAATTTCCATACTCTTTAAGATAGTATAATGGTATCCTTATTTGCCTGTGGGAGCACATGGCCAATCACTCCATAATCATATGCTTATTTTCATGTGGAGCCATCCATAAGTTTTGAGATACAGTGGTAGTTATCTAAAGTTGACTACCTTGATTTACCACTGAGGCACACAAGTTAATATATGCATTGACTATAATGTGATTCTGCTTCAGTGTACCCAGGTATACCTCAGTACATATCAACTTTGTATGACTGCCTCTGTAGTGTAATGGTATTCTTATTTGCCTGGGGAGCACAGGACCCTCCAGCCCTGCACTCCCATCCTTCCTAGATGAGTATATGTTACATAACTTTGACATGTTTACATATTTTGACCCTAAATTTGCAACATACCATTCTTATGACCTCACCTCATGAACAGGGGTGGTGAAAATGTTCATATCCCAACTGAAAAGTGATCTCACCAACAGACCATGAAATCATCTCCTGGGTTGGGTTTGTGTAATTTCACTGACATTGTTCATGAGATCAGGCCTCAAAAAGGCCATGTTGAAAAATGTGGTATAAAAATATGCAAAAAGGGCAAAGTTATGCGTCAAAGTTGAAAACCCCATTTAAATGCATAGTCTGAAATCCTTTTTTGTGACAATGGATCCTTTTCCATAACAACAAAAAAAGCTCATGAAAAAGGATCTCTTCTCAAGAAAAACGAATCAGCAAAAAACTAAGTCTGAAGTCCTTTTTTGGGAGTAGGGATCTTTTTTCATGAGAACAAAAAAAAAAAGCTCACATAAAAGGATCCTTTCTCATGAAAAAAGAATGAGGAAAAAACTAAGTCCGAAATCCTTTTTCATGAGAACAAAAAAAGAACATGAAAAAGGATTCCATCTCATGAAAAAAGAAGCAAAAAAAAAATAAGTCTGAAATCCTTTTTTTGTAAGAAGGGATCCTTTTTGTGAGATTGAAAATATCTCACTAAGATGGCTCCCTTGTCATGAAAAAAGAATCAGGGATAAAAACTAAGTCTGAAATCCTTTTTCGTGACTAGGGATGAAAAAAGCTCATGAAAAAGGATCTCTTCTCATAAAAAAAAAATTGAAAAAAGAGTCTGAAATTCTTTTTTGTGAGAAGGGATCCTTTTTCATGACAACAAATAAGACTCATGAAAAAAGCACTAGTGAGTTACGAAAAAGGATTTAAAATGTTAAAAAAAAACACATTCAGGTGTAATTTTTCCACCAGATAACCTCAGAATCTACCTAATGGAATCCTGATGTGCAAGATACATGTATTGGTGTGTGTGCAGAATATATTTTTTGTGGCTTTTCAAACTTTAAAAAACAAAATGTAAAACAAGATGGCTGGTCATAAAAAAGGAAATTTTCCTCACAAAAAAGGATTGGTCCCTCACAAAAAATATCCTTCTTCATTTGACCAAATTCTTTTTTCATTCCAGGAATCTACACAGGAGAGTGAAATTCCCATTGAAAATAATGGGAACTTTACAATTCAATAACTTAGGGACATAATATTTTTTCACCAAACAAGTGAAAAACACTTCTGCGACTTAAGCCCTTTCTACTCTGAACATTTCAAACCAAAATTCCAAACCATCTAGGTGCAATGTGATAAGAAAAAAAAAACAGTGAAAAATGGTGATTTTTTTATGTTTTTGCACTATCTAGATCTCGGAATCCACACAGCTAACCAGAAAGAAACTTGGCATGTAAAGAGATCTACCACACGAGCCTGATCATGCAACATTTTGTGCAAATCTGTTAAACAGTTACAAAGTTCTTAAAGTATAAATTTTGAAGTTTAACACACAAAGCCCTGCTCAACCCTAACTATAGTAGCACTACTGCACCACTATAATATATAGAGATATCTATTTATAAAATCAGGAGATAAAATCATTTTTTTAATTGGTTCTTACCTGTGCATCAAATCCATTTGATGCACAGGTAAAAAGTAGTACTTAAAAAAGTAGGACTAAACTTGTGAGGGGGGGAGGTATAAGGGAGGGGCTGACCAGAAGCCCTCTCCTCCAGATGAGGGAAGTAGCCTTCAAACCCAAGGGGGAGGGGGGAAACACAGTTGGGGAGGAGGTTTCAGGAGGAGCAGAGGGAGGATGGAAGTATAAGGAACTTGGGTGGGGTTCGACAAAGGGGATCAGGGATAAGGAAGGGTGGTGTTAGTAAATGCCAGGAGCTTGGGAAACAAGTTTCCAGAGTCCCAGGCCATGCTATTGGGGGGGTTGGATGTGGCGGTGGTCACAGAAAGCGTGGACCAACAAAAAACATGACTGTGACCTAAGCGCGAGGGTACACTATGCTTAGGAAGGATAGAAAGGAGGGCAGAGGGTGGAATGGCTATGTTCATTAGAGATGACATAAAAATTGCTAGGGTAGAAGAGACAGACGGAAGCGTGGAGGTCTTATGGGTCACCGTACAAACCCCAGCAGGAGGTAAGGTCAAGCTGGGTGTAGTATATAGGCCCCAGGATGGGTGATGTTCTGGAGGATGGTTTGCTGGACAACATCACTGCCCAGTGTGGACCAAAAGGGGAAGAAGTGGTGTTGATAGGGGACCTTAATATGTCAGGCACAAACTGGGAACCATGTCCTCTAAGGTGGCCAAGGAGCAGAGGCTGCTGGACGGCTTCCAGGATGTGTTCTTAACACAGCATGTGATGGAGTCCACAAGGAAGGGGCATGTCCTGGATGTGGTTCTGGCAGATGGGGATCTGGTAAGGGACCTGGTTGCAGAGGATCCCCTGACTGGGAGTGACCACAATACTGTCTGGTTACAAATAAGCATGGGGGGAGGGAGATCTAGGACACTGGCAGTGGAATTCAGGGGGGCAGACTTTGTGGGCATGGGAAATATTCTCAAGGATCACTTGAAGGGGATTACATCAATGACAAATGTGGAAAAGAGATGGGAGGTCATAAAACGGGGACTTCATGAGGCAGTCAGGACCTGCACTAAGGTAAAACGTAAGGGAGCAAGGTCACATAAACCATGCTGGTGGTCCAGTGAGGTTCAGGTAGCGGTCAGAGAAAAGAAGGCAGCCTACAAAAAATATAAAACAACAAGAGGGGATAGGGAAAAGAAAATGGACCATCTTGCATCTAGAAAAGTCAACTGGATGGTGAGGGGGGAAAAGTCCAGTAAAGAGCAACGGCTAGCACAGGGGATACATGGAGGGAAAAAGGGGTTCTTCCGGTACATTGGGGAGTGGAGAAAAACTAAGGGCCATTTCGGCAGATTGAGATCAGAAGGAGGGTGGGTGGAAGCGAGGGACCAGGCAGAGGTATTAAATGAGTACTTCACCACCATGTTCACTAGGGAGAGGGATGGGATATCTACAAAGAAAGGCATGATGGGGATAGAAGCAGTAGTGAGTATGATCAGGGGAGCAACAGAAATGGAGCAAGAGGGAGGGAGAGGTACCCCAGGGGTGTCTCATCAGGATAATGATAAAAAGACCAGTAAGGTAGAGGGGGTCGGATGATGCTATCTCCACTGAAAGGGTGTGGTTAGCCCTCAAGGTCCTAAAGAAAAATAAATCTCCTGGACCGGATGGCATTCATCTGAGAGTGCTATAGGAATTGGCAGACATACTCTGCACCCCTGGTGGAGCTCTTCCCCAGGCCTGAGACAGGAGGTACCTAGGATTGGGTGAGAGGGCATGTGGTGCCAAACCATGTGGGGGGTTGAGGGGTACCACAACTATAGACCCACTGCCTGACCCTGTGGTGGGAAAATTCATGGAGAGTTGAGCAAAGGAACTATTGGTGTACTGGGAGAGGTGGGGGGTCTGGATAGTTGGCGCCATTTCAGTAGATCATGTCCAACCAACTTTGTGAGTTCTGCAAATGGGTAACATCAGAACTGGTTGGGAAAGCCTGTGGATGTATTTTTGTTGGACTTCAGCAAAACGTTTGACTCTGTCCCCCACAATGGTCTGGTAGAGAAACTGACAGGGTTGGGAGTAGGCCCATTGATGGTCAGATGGATTGAAAATTGGCTAGCTAGATGCACCCAGATAGTAGTGGTCGGTGGGGAGCTCCCGAACCGTAGAGAGGCTGGTAGTGGGGTACCGCAGGGCTTGGTCCTGAGTCCGATCCTGTTTAATACATGCATAACAGACATCAGGGAGGGTATAGGGTGTGAAATGATTCTCTTCTCTGATGACTCCAAGATGGGAGCAGTAGTTGAGGGGGAAGAGGGGAGGTTGGCCCTGCAAGGGGACCTGGACACCCTGGAAAGCTGGGTTCACACATGGAAATTAAATTTCAATATCTCCAAGTGCAAGATGTTACATCTTGGGCAGGGAAACCCTAAACACAGGTACACCCTGGGAGGGGAGGCGCTGGAGGCCTCAACAGGAGAAAAAGACCTAGGGGTCATGGTGGATGCATGTATGAATAACTCTGAGCAGTACAGGAGGTGGCTAGCAAACCAAACAGGATGTTGGGATGCATCATAAGGGGGACCACCTCTAGGAGCAGAGAAGTGGTTCTGCCGCTGTACAATGGACTGGTTAGACCACACCTTGAGTACTGTGTACAGTTCTGGAGACCACACTTGAAGATGGACATACAGCTCCTGGAGAGGGTACAGAGGAGGGCAACTAAGATGATATGAGGACTAGGGAATTTGGCGTATGAGGACAGACTTGAGGAGCTCTGTCTGTTTTCATTGAAGGAGGAGAGGAGGCAGGGGATATGATTGAGGTCTCAGGAAGTACCTCAAGGAATAAATAGGGTAAACATGGAGGGATCTTTAGACTAAGGCAGGGAGGTATCACAGAGGCATGGTTTGAAGATGGAAGATGGTAGGTGGGGAGAAGAGGAGGTTTTTCACTGAGTGGTGGTGGACCCTTGGAATGCGCTGCCTGGTGAGCTGGTTCAGAGATCCACAGTGGAGGGCTTCAAGAGAGGGTGGGACAGACACAGAAAGTGGATGTATCAGATGATGGCCTGGCCCAGGGGGGTGGGGATGGATGATAGGGGTTTCTGGAACACAAGGGGGGGAGGGCCTCGGCACCCAACTAGGGATCTGAGGTTCAAGCAGACTGGATAGACCGTAAGGCCTAATCTGCTGGCAGTAAGTATGTTAGTATTTAAACATCAAAAAAGGAAAAATCAGTGAGCCATTAGAACTTTTGTTTTTCAAATGCTGCCATTGTTTCCTCACTAACGTGGCTCTCCCAAACTCGTGGTGGATCAGGGATACTCTGGTGCCATTACATCTTCACTTTTGTCCCCTTTCAGTGGAAAAACAGACAAGCTTAAAGGCCATCCTGATGTGTCAGTTCACTTGTTATTTCTGACTCTTACTGGACCCATCTCTATCACCTGTGCTATCAGCCAGCCTATCTGCTTCTCTTCCCGATACTGTTCCTGCCTACAGAAAATCTCATTCTCCCACCCCTCCCTCTCTCTCTCAAAATTCTGACCACTATTTCTCCAAGTAATTTTTTAAAAATATTTTTCTATTATCGCTTGACTCATTACAGAAGGCACCGAAAGCAAGTACTTCCTCTCACTTGGTGGGCAGCATGGTCTCCATTACAGCAAAAGAAGGGCTGCTCACCCATGTGTGTGACCCTCAGACCAAATGTGCTTTCCAAAAAAAAAAGCACACTTTTACAGTTAAGGCACCTCTTGCAGTCTGATTTCTCATCCAGCCCCATTACCTCCTTTGGGTATTCCTATTTGCCCCTCCAACCCTCCCACTCAAATAGTTTCATCATAAAGTGAATGAGTGATTAGCAAGCACATCATGGATACGTGTATAACTGGTAGGCCTTACCCAGTTACCAAAGACTAAAATAAAATGAAAAAATAACAATGCATTGTACTGTATGTCTTTTCATGTCATTAGCAGGCTACTTTATAGTAGTATATTCTGTAAAAAAAACACACAGAAGTATCTCTGCCTAAAAAGGGGTTAAGTTCTATTCTATCATATAGGCTTGGTGGACTCAAGACCCTCAGATTAAAAATCCAAATAGATTCTATTCTAAGCATCAGGGGTTTATATCTATACCTCTCCTCCTGAGGGGCCTTTATATGGCTATAAACTAGAACCAGTTGTCTTTAGGGATATCAAACTCATAACATGCACAGCTACTGCATCATCCACATCTCTGTACTCATTTGACCTCAGGTGCTCACTTACTCTGACATAAAGAGTATAGAGATCTTGCTTATTTCGAAGGCCTTACATAAACATTCAACCAAATAAACAATGTTGTTACTCCTACAATTCAGGAAGCGCTTTATCTCAAAAATTGTTGCTGTTAACACTTTGTAGACTCAATTTTCCAAATTACAGTAACATACACTATTAGGGATGGGTAGTAGGGCCATACACAGTAGGCCAATATAGCATTGCAGGTGTAATACGGAAGCACAGATGACTTATTAGTGTTATTACATGCCAACATCAGGTTTCAGATCTGTGCCATTATTAGGGGCACGGATGTCACCCAGCCCTTGGCATTGTACATGCTTTAGTCTAAAATATACTGATAAGTAAATAATTATTTACTGAAACCTCATAAGTACCGTGAAGGTACATATCTTCATTCTCAAGTGTGGGTCTGATCTTTCTGGAGTGGGACAGAGGTAACAATCAGAGCACCAGAGTGAATGGTAGGAGAGTTGGTGAGGTCCCCAATAGGGGAAGACAAATGGGTCAGCCTATTTGTGTTCTAGGGAGGGGTCTGGTGGTTACACCCTGTACTTGGACCCTGGGCTGAGACAGTTAAGGAATAGAGACCAGGTCTTGTAGAATTTCAGTATATTGTTTGAAGCTAAGTGCAACAGCTGTTCAAATTGAGCCAGTTGGACCATGTTCAACAGGAACTCTTTCATGGTAGAAATTTCTGGGGTGTGCCACCTCCTTTGCAGAAACCTTTTGGTCATGATGCTAGCATGAAATAGTAGGTCAAACTGTTTTGAGGATAGGTGTGGAAATTCCTGCCTCAAGCCTAAGAGAAACAGACATGAAGACAACTGAATATTGGCATCAACGGTTGACCCCATGGTACCTTGTATATGGTTCCAGTAGCTCTGCAGTGCTAAGCATGACCAAAGGATATGGGAGATATCTTCTTTGGGTTCTCCACATCTCCAGCAGTTATTATTAGGAATAAGATGGGCTGTGCAGGGCACCATCAGTGTGCAATATCAGAAGTGTAGCACTTTATTTTGTATTAGTTTGCTGTGAGTGTTCTTGATCAGGCATGGACCACTCTCCTGCAGGATCTCACTAGTCCTCACTTATGTCACAGGCAAGAGCTTTCTCCCAGGTGTGTTTAGCTGGAAGGATTTGATCAGGAATAAATTTTCAGATAAGACAGTAAATAGCTTGCCCTGCTGCAGATTTGGAGAGCCAGATTGGCAGGGGGTGCAAGGATAATGGGGTGGCGGATACCTTAAGTAACTTGAGGTGATTGCATTCAGTATCTGCAGGAAATGCCAGAACTCTGGCTTCTGCAACTCATACCAGTCTTGGAGTCCTTGGAAGGAATCCAGGCTTACTTTGGCAGGAAGAAGGAGATCTAATAGAATGTGAATGCACTTCACCTTCCAGTGCACCCAATGACTATAGCTTCTGCCTGTCTAGATATTCAGATTATCTGGGGATGAGGGCAGGGTGAGCCAGGTCCTTATACAACCAGTTGTGCAGTTGACTCCATACCGTTCATGAGGTTTGGATAGCTGGGCAGAGGATGAGTCTCCACTTCAAAGAAGAGAAAATATATACTGCTGGAGGACTCCACCCAGCAGTTGTGATTCAGTATCCAACCATGGGGGAGGGTGCTTGATCCAGATCCTGGAACCGTTTGGTGATCTGGGCTTTTCAGTTTGCCCAGGAGAAGCCAAGGAACCAGGGCAGCACCCATCCTCCCTTCTGCCAGTTGGCTCTTAGTTTGCTCCTATTATCTCTAGGCAATCTGCTCTCCCACAAGAAAGCACCTATGAGCTTATCTATACTGTCCAACCAGATGTTGGGGATATTAATAGGCAAGTTCACTATGGCATGAAATAGTCTTGAAGCTGTGATCATCTTTATAGCTTCTACTTTACCAGCCATGGACAATGGAAGCATTTTCCAGCAGTCTAGTTCTAACTTGAGCTTCTTAAAGAGGGAGTCCTATCACAAGTGCTACATTGCTGAATTAGAATAAGCATACCCCCAATAAATCTCATACAAAAAATTATGTTTCTATGTTATTTCATTTTAAAGTTATGAGCTATGTTATAACCCTGATTTGTCTACCTGTTCAAAAAAGTCAGCTTCAGTTATGAGTCACTGGTGATGTCATAACCTGCACTCACAGTCTAGTTCTCCCTATCAGTAACCTTATAGGACCTGTTTCTCCAAAATTTAAGAAACTACAGGTGAAGTAATCATTTAAAAAAACAACCTGACAGGGTTGGCTGCAGTGCTTGTGTTTCCAGAACTTTAAAATGTTTTTTTTGGGGGGGGACATGCAATCTCAGACTGTGGCAAAGATGTGCCATCTCAAAATGTGGTGGGACACTCAATCTCAGAATGCAACAGAAACACACATTGAAGAATCTGGCAGAGACTGGCAATTTCAGAATATAGTGTGAATGCACACTGTCAAAATGTGACAGGACACACCATTTATTCTGAAATTGCTTGTCCCTGCCACATTCCAGAATTGTACGCACCCACCACATTTCAAAATTGTGCATCACATCGCCACCACATTCCAGCATTGTGTGTGTCCCAGCCACATTCTAGAATTGTACATCCATGCCACAATCCAAAATTGTGCATCTCCACCAGATTACAAAATTGCACATCCTTGCCACATTCTGAAGTTGTGTTTCAGTGCCACGCTCCAAATTGTATCACAGCCACATTCCAAAATTGTCACTGCCACATTCCCAAATTGTGCATTACCGCCACATTCCAAAATTATGCATCACCACCAGATTCTGAAACTGTGCATCACTGCCACATTCCAGACTTGTATGTCACCTCCACATTCCAAAACTGTGTGTCACTGCCACATTCTGAAACTATGCGTCACTGCCACATTCTGAAGCTGTGTGTCACTGCCACATTCTCAAACTGTATGTCACCACTGCATTCTAAATCTGTGCATCACCGCCACATTCCAAACTTGTGTGTCACTGTCACATTCTGAAACTGTGCATCACTACAGCATTCCAAATTTGCATAACTGCCACATTCTGAAATGATGCATCATTGCCACATTCAAAATTGTGCATCACCACCAAATTCCAAATCTGTGCGTCACAGCCACATTCTGAAACTGTCACTGCCACATTCCAAAATGGTGCATCACCACCACATTCTGAAATTAGAAACATAGAAACATAGAAATTATCGGCAGATAAGGACCACTTGGTCCACCCAGTCTTCCCTAAATTCTCTACCTATGATGCCACAGGAGACCCTACCTGGTCTCCAGCTTACTCCACCATTTTGCTTCTAAGATTCCCTTGTGTTTATCCCATGCATTCTTAAATCCTGTGACCATTCTAGCTCCCACCACTTCCTCTTGGAGGCTGTTACAAGGATCCATCATCCTCTCCATGAAGAAATACTTCTTCATGTTTCCCCTGAGCCCCCCTCTAGCTTCATATTGTGATCCCTTGTCCTTGAGCATCTTTTCCTTTGAAAAATGCTCTCTTCCTGCACCTTGTTTACTCCTGTGAGGTACTTGAATGTGTCTGTCATATCCCCCCATTCTCTCCTGTATTCTAGGGAGTACATATTCAAATCCTTAAGCCTCTCCTCGTATGTTTCATTGGATACCAGCAAAATTGGGGTCATACTAGGTTTTCAACACTGGCATAGGCTATCGCAGAAAGGACTTTTAGGTAGCCCAGTTTGATAGACAGGGTCGGATGTTCAAAAATTGAGGTTCGGGCAGGGAGATCAGGATCTAAGTTGACATCTTGAGTAAGCATTGGCCATGCCCCCCCCAAATGCTTTTCAAAGTATCAGATTTCACGATAGCTGGATAGAACCTCCAATGGCCACATTTGTTGTAACCTTTTGGGGTATTTTACAACTAAGAATTCCCATGTAACCATGGGCTGCAAGCAGTGGATCAACCTGTCTGATAAATTAGCTGCTCTCCTAAATACTGTTCTCTTAGTTTTTTAAATCACCTCCTGTAAGGCTGGTTCCATTTCTGGGATATGTCAGTTTTTGCTAAGGCTATCCTGAACTCGATGGACGTGTGCTGAAAATCAGTAACAAAATTCAGTAGATCATTTACCTGAAGTATAAGTTCCCTATAAGTAGGGCTTTATGTTTTTCATGGGGATCACAGCTTTCATGATTTCCATGAAATTAGTCCAATGCCATGAAATTGGTAGTTTCCTTTGAAAATTCCCAACACTCGTCAAATTGTGGAAGAACACCGACAATGGAACAATCTAAATGATGTTGTTGAGGAAACGACTCAAGGAGTGTGGTGCAGGGAGATCACGCCATGATGAGAAAGGTGCCCCTCCCCAAGAAAGTGTAGGAATTACCTTTGGCTCCACAATGCCCAGCAGGAATGCAGCAATTTTGTATGCTCAGTGTAGTGTTCTGAGGACTGGGATCCTGTAAACGGGATGAAAACAGAGTGTGGCCATGCTCCCAAGTGAAATGAGGATTCACACACTCACTGATGCCCCAGTCATATCGCATGACAGTACAGACTGCACTTTGGGAAGCAGAGTTCATTTTAGCAAGAATTGATCCACACTGCACGCTGCCCCCCCCAGTACTGAGACAGCAGCACTTCTTTAAATTAATTTCATCTGCACAATCCCTCAGCAAGGATGTTATGCCATGCTCCCTTAAACCTCAAAAATCAACCAATTGGTGCATTAAAGCATGTGCTCCCTGCTAATCAAGCCAACTCTCTGTTCCAGGCTGTTCAGGTTTAGGCCACTGTGGCTCCATTCTTCGTGTAACTACGGGCTATAGGTAGAGGAGTTACACTGGCTGTGCGATTGTTTTTTTTTAGGGGGTAGAAACAGAAGGGAAAGCTGACTGTTATAACATAAGTTATTGACATTTCATACCCTGAAGTGCCGTGAAATATGATTTTTCCTGGTGCATTTGCCGTGAAATTGGCCACTTTTTACTGAGAAAAAAAATGCATCCCTACCTATAAGTGATAAAATCCTCTCTTTTTGGTCCCAGTGAGAGAGGTGAGCAAGAGGGGACATGGCAGAGATCCAAAATTACCTCATGGGGTGAACAGGGTGCAGGACAGGAGTTTCTTTCAAATGAGAAAAAGCTCTAGGATCAAAGTGTATGCTATGAAGCTGAGGGGGAGGTCAAGAGGGATATGAGAAAGTACTACTTCACTGAAAGAATGTTGAATGTGTGTGGAACAAACTGTCAGCAGAAGCAGTGTAGACAAAAACAGTATGGGCTTCAAGCATGCGTGGGACAGACATAAGGGAATATTAATAAATTGGCAGAGAGGAGGGAGGAGGAAGGGGGGGTGTCACCAGAGACCAGTTTAGGTCTGCAGAGACAGACTACGCAGGGACCATCTGGGCAGACGGGGTGGGCCAAGTGGTCCTTTTCTGCCAACGTATTATATGTTTCTATGTTTCTGTTTATTGCAATTATTGCTACCCAGTATGTGTCATAATTATATTGCTTCTCCCACTATTGGTGCTAATTGAAATTTGGGTAGAATCACTTTAAGTGATGGGAATTTGTGATTTATTTATTATATGGGCAGGCCCTAGGAAGTACTACCAGCCTGACTTTAGAGAACTGGTAAAATTAATTAACTTTTAATATTAGTTAATCCCTGTTTTAGTCCTTTCACATCCAAACGGTGGTATTAAACCATGGGGTATGCATACTAGAAACTTTTTGTGTATATGGATTATTACATCACTGATAATGGTATTCTTGCCACTTGAGTTGTTTAATGGCACTATTTTAGACTGCAAAGGTTTCCAAAACCTGTGTATCAAGAGATTGAACTCTGCACCCACTGAAAGTGTCAGGCTGACATTTTCCTGAGAGACTGTGACCTGTCTTGAGACAAAAAGGAGGCAACCGCATGCCACAGCTGCCAGCCTATGGGCATTAGAGAGAGAGAGATTGCTTGAGTACAACTATGAGAAAGCCTGCATTGAGAGAAGAAACCTGCATCGATCCAGCAGACAGTCTAGGAGATGGTTGGTTAGTGCTAATGCCAGGTACTAGCTCACGCTCCATACTAAAATTCTGAAGCCTTCACATAGGTGTGAGGCATGTTGCCCCTGCTCTTTAGACTGATCTGTACTGTGGAGGAGGAAGACGGAAGTGCCTGAGAGGTTCAGAAGACTGTAGAGGCAGACAGCTTGAATTACATCCAGAGGCAACTGAGACCTGAAACACTTTAGAGCTGCCCCCCCCAACTGCAACAACTAAACCATCAACCTGAGAGGAACTGATTCTGCAGAGGAGGAGGAGAAGGAGCCCATTTGACAGGAAAGTGGTACAACAGAACCACTAGTACTCTCAGGGCTTGCCTTGCAACTGGGGAAGTTTGTACAAAGTTGCCACCAAATCTACAGATTTGGCCAAGAGGCCAAGAGCTACAAATACTGTGTTTCACCATTTTGAAGCCACCCCTGATCACAAGTCAGCCCTAAATAAAAGCCACACCAGAAATATAATTTATTAATAAAAGCAACCCCCAGTTTGTAGCCGCAGCTTCTAAAAGGGGTGGCTTGGAAAACAGTGAAATAATCAGCCCTCCTGACACTCAGATACCCTACCATGTCTTCCTTCAGTTCTGTATTTACTCACTTTATGTGGCAGTCTTCGATCTTATAATGTCAGTAATGAAACTGAAATATTGGATCTTTGATGTGCAATTTAAATGGTAAATGAGTGGGAAAAGTTGACGGGCATAGGAGTAGCAGCAATACCATGTGTGATATGCTGTTGCACTTTCTCAAAGAGCTCAGAATTGCCTCCTGTATGAATAACACTAAATAAATCCCAAACTATGATGTGGCTGGAAGTACTTTAATTATGCACCAGTAGAAGACAGCAGGAGGCAGTCGGAATATTCATAGGATGCATAGGATTAGTTTCAAAGTCAGTAGCATTAGCCTTTATGACTTGTTGTTCCATTTCATACTGTTCCCATGGTCACCTCTCTCTTCATGACTTTATCTAAGATTTTCTTAAAGTCACTAATACTGGAGCTGTTTACAACTCTACTTGATAAACCATTCCATTGTGATATGACTCTGATTAAACCACCCTCCCCTTAGATTCTTTTTGTAGTTTTCACCTTTTAACAACATACTGTGTCCCATTATTTTCCTATTTTGTTCCTTGGCGCTCAAACCCACACATTCCCACAAATCTCTGTTCTGAAATGCACTATACACCATGCACATATCTCCCCATAGCCTTCTTTATTGCAGTGAAAACATTCTGAGCTCCCTTAGTCTCTCCTCCTAGGTCAAATGCTTTTGTAACATGGCATAAAAGAAAAATGAAATGAAGCACTCAGATAGGTGCAAACACACCATGTGGTATAGTAGAAACCATGGTCTAATATCATAGTAGATCATGGTTTGTATTGTAATACCTTGGCAATCCATTACAGGTAAGAAGCAGTATACAAGTGAAAACAATATGCAAATAGCTTGCAGTGTATAATTGTCCCAAGTTGTATTTACTAAGAATTTTCCTGGCACAGGGTTTTTGACTTTTTCAAGATTGTTCTATGTTGAAACTACAACAGAAGTTCATGAGTTACTAAAGACTGTACATTTAAACTCCACATATACTGTTAATTATGCTGCAGTAATATTTCTGTAGAAGTGAACAGTTACATACTGTTACCAACCATTCTGATCTACTGCTTTCTAAGCAACTGTGGGTGCAATGCATTGTGGATAACTGAATAATATTATCTGGCTTAGCCTTTTCTTGGTGAATACACAGTGGTAAAGATGAGCATGCAGCTTCTATAACTGAAAGGAAAAATAACTGACACTGAGATAAACAAAGCAAAATTAAAGAGAGAGGATACTTCTGTGGGTGAAAAGAAAAATAAATTGAGAGAAACAAAAAGAAATCAAAGAAACAGACTAACAATAGTAGTCAAAACAAGTATTTGAAAGATGAAAGCAGTAAACGTTATGTTGTTCTATGTCCTGCTGAGTTAGGTAGTTTAGAGGAAAAAAGTGAAAATAATATTCGCAAAATAGTAGTTGTTCAATAAAGTGTTTTCAGATTGGCTTAGTTCAGTACATTTGGAGAAAAGGTGCTTGTGCGTAGGATTGTGTGACAGCCACCTATTGGTCTGCAAAGGAACTGGAGAAAGAAAACTAAAATGTACCATAGCACACTCCCATCATGCAGTGCAGCCCATATCTTCTAATTAAATACATAGAGAGGAAAATCAAAGCACCTAGAATAGAAAGTGAATTGCAAGTTTTTGAAAAGTTGTAAAATATGTTTTGATTTTAGAAAGCTTAAAGCTTGTAATGAAAGTTATTTTAACAAAAGTGAAATAGCAGCCATGATATTTCCAATAGGTGTGTTACAATTGTTTTCAAGTATATGTACATCATGTTTAATAGCTCAATTTATAGTATTCTGAAAGTAAATCAGTGTGATTGTACTCATTTATTCAAAGACTATTAGTTGTACACTCATTGCCATTACATGATATTAACCACTCATGAAGTGATGGGTCTAGTGGAACTAATCCATGGTTGGTTGATTGGACCCACTCGCCTTCAGCCTTGTGGTCCAACCTTCAACCATGGATTAACACCAGTAGACCCATGCTTTCTCGTGGCTTAATCCTTACATGTCCAGTATCTGCTTGGTGGCCCTTCTCTGGACACTCTCAAGTATATTATTGTCTCCTTACCATGTGGCCCCAAAACTGAATGCAGTACTCAACAGCACATTTACATGTAGTGAGATTTCCAATTCAAACGTTTTTCTTAGTTTTCTGATTTTTGCATCAGAAATCTAAACAGCATGTAAACCCTGTATTTTCTAATTATGTAGCTAACCCAGTTCAAGTCTGAATCTGATTAATGTCCTGGTGTTTTCTCATTAGAACTCAAATCTCTGCCATGTAAATGGCAGTAGCCTTTTTGCCCCTGATTCACTCTTGTCACACATGCTCTGAATGAGTGTGGTTGGCAGAATGTCAGCTTGATTTACTATGCAGGAGACTAGTCATTTTCTGATTGAATTTTTGCCCTGACTGTACTGACTGTGAATTGTTCAGTCATATCTGGACAGGTGATCTTATTTGTTTTTTCATTTTCTTCTGTCATTCTTAACAGTACAAATGTTTATTTGTGTTTCATTAATACGATATTGGCTGATGTGAGATTTTACTTTGCAGTTTAACTTAACTCTAGTACTACCGAGTAGTCAATAGCTCCAGGTAACTTACTGAAATCCTTTAATATTATATTTATTTGTGTCCTTTTTAGTAATAAGTAAACAATATCCATAAGAAACAGAAAACCCTCTCAATATTGCCTGTACCTACTCCGGGCCTCGGGCCCCCCCCCCAAATGTTGGCTGATTAGTTGGGTAGCGTAAACCAGCATTGTTTCTTCAATCTCATGTAAGAGAAACTCTTGACACGGTTCCTATTTGCTTCCTGTTACCCTTCTTCCGGGTTGTACTGCCAGTCGTATTCTCAGTACATGGAACAGTTTCTGATATATCTAATTCTCCATTATTATTAGTAGTTTATTTCTGTTCTTGTATGAAGTCAAGTAGAAAAATGTATTATTAATGCCTCTGTTAACTGTTTCTCTGTTTTTAATACATCTTTGCCCTACAGAACAAACCCTCCACTTTTTTTTTTTATCTGAAACAACCATGTATCAGAAACTACTAACAATTCAGACTGGATATGTAATTTATTTTTAGTTTTTACTTTGTTTGCCCTGACCATTACTATAAACAGCCCCAGATGAAATGAAATAATTTAGTGATTAATTTGTCTTCTCCTTGTACTGAGGTAGCTGTAGCTGCTGTATTCTCTTTTTTATGTTTGCTTGTGTGTGCAGCACACAAGAAACATTTTGAGGTGAGTAGAGCATTGCAGAGGTGTGGCAGTCTTTGGCCAATCCAGCTACTGCTTTCAGGGGTGCGTCCCTTAGCCACCAATCAACAGGGATGCTGCCAATGACGGCCATTTCAGAGCAAGCACGGACTTGAAAGAAATCTGCTGCTCCAATCACGGACAGTTTCGCATTGCAGCGCAGATCTTTCCCACCCCACCCCACCCCCGCAACTAGGCATATCTCCATCCATGCACATTACAGTGGACAGTAATGTGTATGGCTGGACTTATAAGCAACTCATTTGCTCAGTGTGACTTTACCAGTGAAATAAATAAATGAGCCCCACCACGGCTTTGCATAATTGATGGCTCCTGCCACCCACCACACACTCCCCCCAAAGTCAACATCGGGGTGCTCAATCCTTGTGTCGGCATGCCCCCAGCCCAAGCATATCTTTTACCAACAACAAGGTGCCCAATCACCATGTTGGCATCCCCCCCACTATTGTGGCACACTGAGAGCCCACCCCAGTGTGCCAAAGTAACTGTTAACTTTATCCAATACTGAGGTGCCCACTCCCAGTGTCAGATACGCCCCATACCCCCTTTTTTTCAGCCAACCTCGGGTGCCCAATCCCCAAGTCGGCATTGATCCCCTCAACTAGTCTGGCACACTGGAAGCCCATCCCAGTGTACTGCAGTTTATTTTTCATAGTATTTCATCTGTAAAAAAATAAAACTGTCCCCCGAGGTCTTTTTTTTTTTTTAAACCTACAGAAAAGGAAAACGGTCCCTCGTCGTCCTCGCCGCTGCCTCCCCAATCCCGACCCTCCCTCTGCACACACACCCTCACCCATACTTACCTCACGAGGTCAGGCGCTGCAATCTTCTGTGGACCTGGAACATGTCTGCACTCTTCAAAAGTTGACTGCAAACTGAAGAAAATCACTGTAAGCCAGTGTTTGGATCACGTGATGCTGTCATGAAGCTCACAGCTCCTGGTGATTGGCTCCCGCACTGACTCACATTTAAAGAATAATTTCACTACATTACTACTACAGGGCTGCAAATCATGGTCAGCTCAACTTCACATCGACCCATTCAGGGCATCATAAAATCAGTTGTGGATAGCGGGATGTTGGGAAAGAGGAAGGGGGAAGGGGGCCTCAACCATAGACATTTCTTCTGCATTGTTGGTTTTACACAAAATGGTGGCGGGACAGATAAAGGCCAAGGATGTGGGGGGGGGGGTTAGGATATCAGTATGCACTGTCACTATCATCAAACCACTAGGTGAAGCAGGATAAGTTTATGCATTGTATGGTACCAAAATAGAAGACCTTATATCCCAAAGTTCCTATAATGGCTTGTTTTAAAGTTTGTTCTTGGAATGTGAAAGGTGCACAGTCTCCAACCAAACATGCTAAAATACTGTTACATCTCTGTAAATTAGATATTGACATTGCTTTTCTTCAGGAAACCCATCTCCAATCCTCTCAGGTTCTTCAATTATGGAGAGCATGGATGGAACAGGTGCTGGGTATGGGACCCAACACTCAAAAGGGAGGAGTCGCCATACTAGTGGCACGTAGACTACCATTCCGACTGCTGGACTCCATACTTGATAGCCAGGATAGATTCATTCTAATTAAGGCTCTAGTAGGGCACCTGGAAGTAATACTTGGATCTATCTATGGCCCAACAACAGATGATCCCCAGTTTTTCATTTCTCTCATGTCCCAACTGATCCCATGGTCCTCAAGTCCTTTACTGCTAGGGGGTGATTGGAACTTAGCATATTGCAATATATTGGACAGCTCCAGATCCAATACCTCCACTCTCTTGCTAGCACAGTTGGCCATCAGGGAAATGATGGACATGGTAGGTCTAACTAATCCATGGAGGGCACTTTTCCCTTCCCGTAAGAAATTCTCCTTCCATTCCATTCCCCATAACTCGTTCTCCAGGATAGATTTTTTTTTTTTGCTGGATACCGGACATCTTTCCTCAGTACTATCCTGTAATTATCTTCCCAAGGTTATCTCTGATCACCATCCTATTTTATTACAATGGAACCCAGGTCCCCATACACCACGAGATAAAGTATGGAGACTCAATAACCAGTTACTTAGGATTGACAATTTAACTTCCCATTTTATCACTTTTCTCACCGAATTCTTTGACATTAATTCCCCCACTACACCCAAGCTGGATATGCTTTGGGGGGCCCTGAAATGTACTCTTAGGGGTGAACATATCCAGCTGACCACCATAAGAAGAAAATTACCTCACAAGTTACCTCTGCCTTGCTCCAAGAAATAAGGAGAGCAGAACTATCTCTTTCACTGTGCCCATCTCCTCAGGACCTCAACAGCTTAGAGAGATCCTCAGAGACCGCTATAATCATCTACTAACGGAAAAAGCAGAGCATCTGCTCCTTCAATCCACAATTCATTATTTTGATCAGGGAAACAAAGTAGGCAAACTATTAGCCCTGCGGCTCTGAGCTCAAACTGCGGATAGAATAATTCCCTCCATTCGCAACTCAGCTGGAACTCTTATTACCTCTCCCCAGGAGATAACAAACTGCTTTCAAGCATATTATCAGGCACTATATTCTCGGCCCAATACTCCATTCTTTCCTGAACAGGTTGACCAGTTCTTAAACAATATACAACTTCCACAATTAGAAGATCACCAGATAGATATACTAAAAGCACCTCTTTCTATACCTGAAATATATGCCGCTATAGACAGGCTGCCAACAAATAAATCACCAGGTCCCAATCGTTATACGGCAGAGTTCTATAAGGTTTTTAAAAAGCAGCTGACTCCTATTTTATTAAATACATACAATTATATATAAGCATGGCTTATCAGACTATTCCCTTGCGTAAACCATGATAGTGGTTCTTCCCAAACCCGGAAGGGACCCTTCTTATGTCTCCAACTACTGCCCCATCTCTTTAATAAATGTAGATTTCAAAATATTAGCCAAACTTCTAGCCAATAGACTTGCTAAAGTATGGCAGAGTCATATAAGTCCGGAGCAGGTTGGCTTCGTTGCAGGCAGGTACTCCTCACATCATATGCGTAAATTGGCCCACCTTATCTCTGCATCCAGGAACTCCTTAACTCCATCGGCTTTGGTTTCTCTGGATGCAGAGAAGACCTTTGACAGGGTCTCTTGGGATTATCTATTTTACCTCCTGCCTAAGTACCTCCTTCCCTCTCAATTTATTAACTGGATCAAAACTTTGTACACGCATCCCACCGCTCGAGTACTCTGTAATGGTCGTTTATCACATCCTCTCAATCTCCAACAAGACACAAGACAAGGTTGCCCTCTCTCCCCATTTTTATTTGATTTATATTTAGAGCCACTTATCCGAAGTATTAATACCTCCCCCTGAGTCTTGGGGATTTCTGTTGGGCCTCATCAGTATAAGCTATCGGTTTATGCAGATGATGTACTTCTACATGTGTCCCATCTTTCTAAATCGATTACTGCTGTACTGGATATTATTAAATAATTTGGCAGATTCTCTAAATATAACCATAATATTTCCAAACTAGAGATAATGCCCCTTAATGCTCATATCTTTTCAGTTGAAGTATCCCATCTGGGAGTCCAGTGGACTAAGGAGAAATTAAAATACTTGGGGATCCTTTTTTCGGCCTTGAGTTCCAGTATGAAACAATATAATCTTGATAAAATTGTCATGCAAATCAAAATGGATTTAAATCAATGGTCCTCACTTCCTCTCTCACTATGGGGATGTATAAATGTTATCAAAATGAACGTACTCCCTCGCTTGCTATACCCGCGGCAAATGATCGACTCTTTTCTCCTGAAGTCATGGTTTGTACAAGTACAAAGAGTGATATCCCACTGTATCTGGAATGGAAAAACACCTAGAAGAGCCCTCACTAAACTGCAGTGAAGTAAGACTAAGGGCGGTTTACAATTACCTGCTTTTCTCTTTTTACTACTTTTCAACCACCTGTGCAATAATTCTGCAATGGTTGAAGGGTCCGACGCTAACTGGCTCCTCGCTTTACTCCCCACTTTGGCTGCAAATTGAAAGAACTCTCTGTTCTTCCCAAAGTATTGACCTTAGTGTGCTCATTTATGCCCCTCTTAAAAGTATTCCCAAAAGTTTACTGAATACACCCCTCAAGGCCACCCTCCAGGTTTATGCTCAACTATGTACTACAACCCACAGCTCTACTATAAAAGATGTGGCCCAATCTATACTTCAGAATCCAAACTTCAAAATTGGAGGCAAGCCTTTAAATGAATCCTTCTGGCCATTTAGTCCCAAACTTCAGGTTGAGGATCTTTTGAAAGATCATAAGTTGTTGACATTTCAAGAAGCTCAGCTCAAATACAGTCTTCCTGTTTCTTACTGTTTTAAATATATACAACTTTCCCATATGCTATTTCAACACTTTGGGATAGGCTACTGGGAACAAAAGTCAGCTGGACCTATATTATCTGCTATTTCCACATCCCCTACCTCACACTTCATTTCCTATTTCTACCGCATCCTACGGGATGTGGTGGAAAAAGATGGGGGACATCCGTATTATAAATGGGACCAGGCACTGCCCGCTGCATCCCAGTCAACTCAATCCTGGCCTAAAATATGGTCTCATCTGTACCGGGATATCAAATGGGATAGATATCATCTTTTACAGTTTTACATAATACATGATTTATATTACACACCAGTCAAGTTATATAAAATGGGCAAACTTTCTTCTAATCTGTGCACTAGATGTGGGACACACCTGGTACTCTGCTGCATGTACTTTGAGAATGTGATAAGGTGACCCCCTTCTGGAAAGCTATTAACTCCAATATTGGGTCTGTTATACCTTTAGGTCAGAAATCTGCATTTTGGGGGATTATGGGGGTCTTCTAAGTGGCAATCAATGAAAGTATATGGCTATAGTATCATTATGTGCCAAAAAAGTCATTCTTCACCATTGGATGGACCAGAAAACTTCAACATTAATAGAATGGCTCCATGAGGTTCTCTTTGCTATACAAGCAGAGAACCTTGTTGCCCAAACGTTCAGGAGAATGAACCACTACCAAAAGGTTTGGGCCCCCTTACATACCCTACTCATTATATAAAAGTTGTACCATGACTTATGTAGACAATGTGATATTCCCTCTTCATATGTTGAAGTTAACTACACAGACCATGCAAAACTCTTTCGTTGGAGGGAGGTACTTGTAGGGGAAAGGAAGGAGGGGGTAACGTGGGGGTGGTAGAGTACACAACCCCAACTACTGATTGTTGCATTCTGCTGTAATTTCTGCTACTGTGAATACTTGTATAACTGTCGCAATTTGTCTCTTTTGAGATGTGCCATTTGTATTTCATGCAGCCGTCTTTAGTCTATGAATATGTCATTCTCTATGCTAGTGTACCAATTGAAAAACTTGACTAAAGTATAGCAAATCTGAAAAAAAAATCACGGTAAGCCCTATAATGGCAATCAATGGGGGGGTTTCAACTTAGGTTGATATCTCACCCATTTTTGAGAGTTTTGGTCCCAAATTTTCAGCATGGGGTTCTTGAGACCCCACTACATGAAGACTGGCACTGTCATTTTGTTTCTCAGTCCTGAAAGGTGAGTTCATGGTTGCTGTGTGGAATCACCTTTTGGGACAGATTAATTAAATGACAATGCCACTGTTCATGAGGTGGGGTCCCAAAAAGCCCATTTTGCAAGTTTGGTGAAAAAACTCCAAAATATGAATGCTTTATGAGTGTGCATTGCACAGTTTGTACGCATGCTCGTAACTTCACCAGTTTTTAATATTTTCACTCCAAACTTCCAACACTGCAATTTTTTCACACCTCCTTATGAACAGTACAGCTGTCATTTTTTGCATCCTGCCCGAAATGTGTTTTTTCACCTGTGGCACAGAATGGCACAGTCGCTATGAGAAATCAACTTCGGGACAGATTAATGAAATCATAGTGCCACTGTTCATGAGTGGAGGTCCCAAAAAATGCCATGTTGAAAATTTGGTGATATAATCCCAAAAAATGACTGCGTCACAAGTGTGCATTATGCAATTTCTATGCATGCTCATAATTTTGCCACTTTTTCATATTTCAACTCCAGATTTTCAGCATTGCCATTTTTTCATACCTCCTCATGAACAGTACAGATGTCATTTTTCACGTCCTACCCAAAATGTCTTTTTGCACCTGTTGTGCCAAATGGTGCATTCACTGTGTGAAATCACCTTTTGGGATTGAGTAACAAAATAATAGTGCCACTGTTCATGAGGTGGGGTTCCAAAAAGCCCATGTTAAAAATTTGGAGTGAAAATACCAACAAACACCGGGGGCATTAGGTTTTCCAACCAGAACGCCCAACCCTGTACAAACTGACAGGCGTCAGGGGCATGGCTTGGGGTCATCGGCCGTAATGCTCATGCCATTCCACCCCCACTCCCACCCTGTAGCCACTGACAAGCATTGAAGTGTGTTTTGGGGTTTTCAGCCCTAACATTCACCCCATTCTCCTATACTCCACTCATCTCAACTTATTCCCTTATGAAATGGGGTCAGCATAAGGCCGAAGACCACAAGGTACACCGTGACACCTGTCAGTGTCTGCAGGGTGGGATGAGGTTGAATGGTGTGAGCATTATGGCCGATGACCCAAAGGCACACCTCAGTGCCTGTCAGTCTCTGCACTGTGGGGTGAGGTTTGGCATTAGTTCAATACTTCACTGCCATTCCTATTATGCATCTCTCTAACTCATGTAGTACCAATGTCAATACCATGAAGCAAACATTCAGCATTGACATATGCTTGGTTTTTTTGTACTTCATTGGATTAGTTGGTAACTTTGAGAGATTTTTTTTTCTAGCTGCCATTCTTTTGTAAATTGTTAGAGCTGCACAAACCTCTCAAAGTTTGACATGTCAAACTTCGAATGTCAAACCTGGAAATGTTATAAACAGTTGGTTTGGTCCAGTTATGTTCAACCTTCTTAAAAAGTTATAAAAAATAATAATTTTCTGTGATGTTTATGCATTTTTTTTGTTTTTTACTGTATGCTTCAAAAAACACCCACAACACTATGTTCCGGTGTTCCAGACTGAGTGAGTGAGTGAGTGATTTCTACATCAAGAAACTGATTTTCAAACCTATGAATAATGTGAATGTGCAGCAAGACAGATTTCACAGCTTCTGCTGCATGCACACACTTTTCCAAAAGGTTGCCCTTTTGTGACCTTTTACACAACTGATGGTAGCTTGTGCAACTTTATTTGCAGTGATTCTATGTCAGGCGCAAATATAAAAATGTGGCTGATCATGTGGCAAAAAATTGTTAACAATAGCATTTTAGCTGGTGTAGGTCTTTTTCTCCACCCTTGCAAGTTTTTCATAGGGACTTAATCCCTGGGCCATTTCAGACCATTTGAAAATTGGTCCCTGATGTCAGGGACTAAATTGCTAGAAAGTGGCATTAGGCAAGGCTTTTTGAGAAGCAGTTAAATGCTTCATTTATTAGTGCCAATTTCCTTGCTTCTCAGAAATTATGACCATAAATTTTAGCAGGTTCTATGTGATAATGGCAAAGCCAAAAGACGATCGCCATTATCAAGAAGTCTAGAGTGTCAAATTTTTTGGCACTCTTACACCCTGATGCACAAAAAAGGCTCCAGGGACTTACTTTAATGTTTTTCTGTTGGGGCCTGCCCCCCACACACACACCTCCATGGTGGTTCACCCCCACACCCCTACTAAAGGATTCTCAACTCAGGGGTGCATGTCGGGGTGAAACATTAAAAATAAAATTGCACCAGCGCCTGAACCCGAACCTGGTACCACACCCGCCACAGCCACGGACCAACCCCCAACAACACAATGCAGCTTGGCAACTCACCGCAGCACCACCCCCTACAGCTCCTCCGTCCCCTCCCAGCCCATGCTTAGCGTGCTAGCTCCCCCCACACTCGTACGTATAGTGACATCCTGTCGCTATTTTCACCAATCCCCGCTATCCAGCCACCCTACCCTCCTATTGCCATGAGGGATTCGCTGCAGAGTGGGTCACCATTACGGACAGTACCCTTCCCCATGCGCCCTCCTCATGGGATACCATTTAACAGCATATTGCTGCATGAGCAGCCCAATTCTTATATTTGCACTAGGTATATCATCTCTGCAAGCACACTGCTGTAGCCCAGGGAAAATGGTATGTTGACCCAATGGTGACACCAACACAGCGACATACCTTGCTGTCAGCAAAATCGACACTTTGCAGACAAGTCGCTGTGTTGGTGCACCCAAGACAGCGGCACATTATCTCCCAGTCCTGCACCCCCCCCAAATCAACTCTGACTGGAGTTGGCAATCCAGAGTACAGGGGGTGCAGACACAGGACTGGGAGACATATGGGATTTATGTCTATCACAACTTGTGGTTGACATAAATCTTGTCGCTGAGATGCTGGTTGACAAACATGTTGTTGAACCGGCATCATATAACTGGAAAAGATAAATGCACAGTGTAGTTTCCTAACCCATTTCAGAAAGCCAACCCCTCTAAAAAATATATTATTAATGTATGTCTGCTGCTTGTCTCCTTTTATTTTGGTGGAAATTTGTTTTAAATAATTTTTCACGATACCAGCCAATAGCTGCAGGTGTGGCAACAACTTTAAGGGTGTGCAAGATGTGAATATTATTTCCAAGTTCCACAAATAACATTATACCTGGATCTGAGTATCAAGTATTTTTCCCTATTTAGGGGTACTGGGGAATAATTTTCAGAGGGAATGAAAAAATTACAATAAAATCCTTTATCTCTTACTAAGTAGCTAGGGCTAGTCCCATAGTGAACCCTTTCCCAGCATCAGCCATTTCCTACCTTCCACCACCTCCCCTGCCTTCCCATACACTGATTTAAAAAAAAAAATTGCACATGCTGAGCGTCTGTCACTAAGCCAGAAACTGATTGCATGTTTGTTTTCTAATCAATCTGGTTTTTGTCCCCTGGATTGCCAACAGTACTCCCAAATCCCATCATCAACCTTCTCATAGAATTACCGGTTATCTACCACTTGCCCAGGATGGTGGCAGTGGTGGGTTTCCAGCCACATCAATCACACATGGGCCTGTCAGGCTCACCCAAACTATGGCAGGGCAGGGCTTTTTCCTCCTGGTTTTAATTTTCTCCCCAGCATTGCAGATGTGCAATGAAATACACACACATGAGCAGAACTTTTACCTTTGACACCCCTGAGGTGTTTTGCTAATGTTAAGTGTGAAATACATTTCTAGAAAGCATCAACAGTAACTTTGGTACAATGTGAGGTGTATTTTCCAGAGGGATGGCTGAGTATGAACTTGGAAATAAAAGGTGGGAGACCCCACATCTGGAGTGACCAGTTCAGCACTCTGGGTTCTGAAGGGCACCTGTGTTTTTTCTGTCAGTGCATGTGGCCAATGCCTGAAGAAACATCTACCCCAGTGACGTTTTTTTTCTCCATTTTGAGCCTTTAGTGCTCTGATGTGGTCAGTGTGCCACAATTAATCCTATGCTATATGGGAAACGTCCAAGTACTGGCTGTGTGTGCCAAGTCCAGAAGAATGTGTGTGTTCACCTGTGGCTAGTTCCACATTTTCTACAGTAATCCTATGCCATATGGGACTTCCAAGTACTGGCCATGTGTGCCTCGTTGAGGGAATTTGCTTGGTGTGTCTTACCAGTGGCTAGTTCCACATTTTCTACAGTCATCCTATGTTATATGGGAAATTTGGAGTTCTGTACCTCAGATGTCTGCATTTACCATGTGTGTAAACCCTTGGGGTTCCATCTTCACTTTGTGTGTTCCTACTTTGTTACGGAATAAAGCCACACTCTAGAATCCCAATCTGGGATGGACATTTATGTTATTGCTTCCATGTGGAGTTACTTGGGTACCCCTGTCCAGAAGTGCAAACCTAGCATAGCCCTAAGCAAATGTTTTCTCCCTGGGACCTGTGTTTTGGCCATGGTATTGGTCCCACCAGGTGTGTGCCTAGTAGCCGTACTTGGTTTGTGTTTTATAATGTCTACTCCATCTGCATATCCCACCTTGTCTATGGTGGCAAATCAATGTAACCCCCACCCACCCTGCTGGTTAAATAAGGGGCCAGTGGGGGGTTACATGTGAATTTTTAAAAATCAATTATGTAACTAATAAAGCTTGTTTACATTATTTACAGGAAAATATTTTGATTAGTATTATCAAGAAATAGTTCAGCGTTCCAGAAAAAAGTCTTTCTGAAGTGATGAAGAGACTGCGTTTTTCATTAACTGCCTTAAAGGGCTTGATATTGTCAGAAAGCTGGATGGTAGAAAATGCAGTAACAGTGATATTTATAACAAGGTGGTAGGAAAAATGAGTGATGCAGGATTTGTCCGCATGGTCGATCAAGTTAAGCATCAGTGGAAACTGTTGAAAACTTTATATTTCAAAATTTAAAAAAAGCAATGAGACCAGTGGGGCGAGCAGATTGTCATTCACATTTTTTAATGAAATAAATGAAATATTAGGAAGTAGACCTTCATCTATGATGACAACACAGACACTGGATGTTGGTTTCTATACAGAAAATAACGAAGCAGGTATAAGTAATCTAAATCTACTATGTAAAGTCAGTGCAGCAGGTGAGTTTATATATTGATACATCCCAATTATTATTTTTAAGTACATAAAATTTTAATAGTAGTTACAATGTTCATGTGAGCGGCACAGAGGAGAAGGAAGAAACTCTTACTGGGAGGATTCTAACATTGTGGGGTGGACCTTGGTGCAGATAACTGGGAGGACAAGTGCTCACCCGGCACCACAGCTTGGAGGGATGGGAAGCAAATCCTAGGGTATTCTGTGGCAGCATATCCATTCACACAGAAGTAATATCTATACCCCCCAGTACAAAGAGAAGAAACAGTGATCTACAAGAAGGCATACATGAGATGGTAGCTATGGGATAGGTGTAAATGGTGAGTGACTTTGACTGGCCAGAAGTTGACTTGAGAACCCAAACAGATGCAGCATCCAGGTACAGATACATCCTGGACTCCATGCAATAGGTGCATCTGGAAAGTACCATTCAGTATGCAACAGACCTTTGTACCCGACAAATAGTCAAAGGCTAAGGATAAAGATAAGTGAACCACCATGGTTCTCAAAGGATGTGGTGGAAAAACTAAGGGCCAAAAAGTTTGCATTCAGGAAATATGAGGATACTCAAAGGCAGGATGACAAAGTAGTGTATTAATAAAAACAGACAGAGGCAGGGAAGGCAGTAAGTTGTGAAAACGCTAGGTATGATGAAAATATAGATAATGAATCACAGAATCCTGTCAGCAGAAAAGTACCATTCTGCCCATCCATTCTGCCCGAACGAGGTTGCCCAGCCCCCTGTTGCCCTTTTACCTCCCACTCCTCAGCCCTCTATCTCCTCTCCTGCCTAATCCCATATAGTTATCCCATGCTCTTTTGAAATTCTCCACCATATGCACATACACTACACATTACAACAACCTGTTCCATGGACCTACAACCATTTCTTATAATTAACACCCCCTTAAGTCCCCATAAAATCTTCCCCTTCCAGATTGAGTGCATGACCTCTAGTGATTTTGTTTTCAATCAGTCTTAAGATGCTATTCCTGTCAGCCCATTGGTGCTGAGGGTTGAGGTTGTTGGACGCTGCTCCTTATGTCATGTTGGCGACCTGAGTTTGAGAGTGGACTCAGGTTGGCAGGAAAGGGAGAGGATTGAGTATCCAGAGGACTGCCCCCCCTTCCCTCGGGTGGGTAGTGAGGATGCATCACTCTCCAATGGTACCCAATGGAGATCAGAAGCACTGTTAGAAAGCAGTGCTGCAATGATTGGTGGAGTGCACTCCAGAGGGGAAACACACAGAGAATCCATGGAGGAGATGGGGAGGCAATGCAGTCTCAAGGGAATGCAGCCCACATCCTGAGGCTGAACCATCCTTCAACCGGGATCTCCCTAGCCCCTTGACCTGACCCAGGACCAACCCTCTAATGACAGAAAAGGCCATCAGGTTGGTGGGGCGGGCCCTCCTCATGGGGGTGAGGTGGTGATCTGGGGGGTTCTGGGAGGACCTTTGGTTTTGGGAGAGGGTGCACAGCAGCTGTACTCCCCATATAGAAGGTGGTTCTAGGAAGGGAATAGAGGCTGTATTCATGAGGGCACTCTTGAGAGATGCCCCAATCCACTGGAGTAGAAAAAGACTCTACAAAAAAAAAATGCTATTCCCTTTTACTTTACTTATTCCCTTCATGTATTTGAGGGCTTCCACCATGTCTCCCTATCCCTACCCATCTCCAGCGCATACTGACCAAGCTCCTCCCGCCTCTCCCCAAATGTTTCTTCCTATTCTTATTGTCCTGCCATCCTTTCTGCTCAAGGTAACACAAAGGATCTCGGCAGATCCCTTCTCCTCTTTACCCTCCACTACTCTTATCTCATCCCTCACATACAGGGCTACTCAGCCCTGCCTTTTATTTCTGTCTATCCCTTTTTTTCTGGTCTACCCCTTCTAAAAAGACCTTACCCTTCTATCTCCACCTCACAGCTATGACAAACCGAGCACCACATTTCTGTTATTGCAATTAGCTCCAGGCCGTCTTCTCCCACCACTGCCTGAAAGTCTGCCATTTTATTCCCTAGGCTTCTGGCATTGGCTAGTATTCCCTTCCATCCCACCCTGCCTTATGATCCCCTTTCCTCCTGCTGTCCCTTGTCACTTGTATTGGGAGAGTGCAAACTAGGTTATCTCCACTGGGCCGAGAATCTTCATCCCCCTTAATGCCACACTCTCCTCTGTCGAGTTTAAATTTAAGTCGACCCTCGATCTCTCTTTCCTCATTTGCCAATGAATCCTCTTTATGATTGAACACCCATACACTATACCTGCCCTTGCATTATCTAGCCCCGAGAGTGCCTCGTCTCTACTCTACTGACCGGATGTCTGTTGAATAGCTGATGTGGACCTACTCCACCGAAGTGGGAGATTGGAGGAGGCTGGAAATTATAGAACTGTCAGACTAGCACCATTGGTGGGTAAAATTACTGGAGTTTCTGCTAAATGAAAGGATAGTAAATCACCTTGAATCTTGTGAAAGACAGGATGCGAAATGAATAGAGACTGAAGGAACTCAACATGTACACCTTGGAGGAGAGGATGGTGTGTGAATACTTGATAGAGACCTTGAAGTATCTAAAGGGGGGTAACTAGGTACAGGAAGGCAGCATCTTCCAAAAGTGAAACTGTTATGAACCAATCAGGAGTCATGACATAGAAACATAGAAGTTGACAGCAGATAAGTACCGCAAGGCCTATCCAGTCTGCCCATTTCTTTTTCTACCTTATAAATGTGCCATCGGCCTTTGCTCTGTCAATGGCCTATCTATTTCATACTCATCTGTATTGCTCCCGTATGCCTATCCCATGCCTGTTTGAAGCCCTGCACAATATTCATATCCACCACTTCATGAGGTAGGCCGTTCCATGCATCCACTACCCTTTCTGTGAAAAAGAACTTCCTCATATTACCCCTTAATCGGCATCCCTCTAGTCTCATGCTGTGTCCTGTTGTCCTGCTATTTTTCTTATATTGAAACATGTTAGACACTTTCACCTTGTTAATGCCCTTAAGGTGTTTGAGTGTTTCGATCATATCGCCTCTCTCCCTCCTTTGCTCTAGGGTATACATATTGAGCTCTGTTAATCTGTCCTCATATCTTTTCTGATGCAGTCCCTGCACCATTTTGGTTGACCTTATCTAGACTGCCTCAATTTGGTTAATTTCCTTGTGAAAGTGTGGCCTCCAGTACTGCACATAGTACTCCAGATGGGGCCTAACCAGTGTCTTGTAAAGAGGGATTATTACCTCCCTCTTCCAACTTGTGATAAACCTACTAATACATCCCAACATCCCCCTAGCCTTATCTACTGCTTTAGAGGTCTGCTTGGATGATTTCAGGTCGTCGTTGATGATGATGCCCAAGTCTCTATCTTCCCTTGTGACTGCCAGCAACTCCCCTCCCATCCTATAGGTGGCTTCAGGGTTTCTCTTCCCAATGTGCATGATCTTGCACTTCTTTGCATTAAACCCCAGTTGCCACTCTTCTGACCATTTTGCTAGTTTATCCAGATCTCTTCTCATTCTGCCCCCCATCTAGATCATCTACTCTGTTGCAGATCTTGGTGTCATCTGCAAACAGACAAATCTTACCCTCCAGTCCATCAGCAATGTCACTGATGAAGATATTGAAGAGGACTGGCCACAGGACTGATCCCTGAGGTACCCCACTTGTGACTTGCATCTCTTCTGACTGTATACCATTTACCACCACTCTCTGTTTTCTGCCCGTCAACCAGTTTGTCACCCAGGTGACCAACTTCTGACCCATTCTGAGCCTACCCAGCTTATTAATCAATTTTCTATGTGGAACAGTATCGAGAAAGCTTTGCTGAAGTCAAGGTAGGTGACATCAACTGCTCCTCCTTGGTCCACCACTCTGGTTACCCAGTCAAAGAAATCTATGAGATTAGATTGACAGGACCTTCCTTTTTGTAAACCCATGCTGTCTTGGATACTGTGCTCCTATGGATTCCAGGTATTGCACGATCCTTTCCTTAAGGAATGCCTCCATAATGTTACCCACTACTGAGGTAAGACTGACTGGTCTGTAGTTCTCTTCCTCCTCCCTGCTACCACTCTTGTGGAGCAGGATCACATGAGCCTTTCTCCAGTCTTCTGGGACCTTTCCTGTGCTCAGAGACTCACTAAACAGTCCTGATAATGGCTCTGCTAGTTCCTCCCTTAGCTCCTTCAGTACCCTGGGATGTATGTCATCAGGTCCCATTGCCTTGTCCACCCTGAGCTTATCGAGCTCTTGTAGGACACTTTCTTTTGTGAAGGGATTAGTGAACACCTCCCTCCCTCCTGTGTCCATGGCGCTGAGCTGTGGGCCCTGCCCTACCTTCTCTTCAGTAAATACTGAGCAGAAGTAACTATTTAGAATAGATGCTTTTACGTGGCCATACTCCTAACATGCCCCCTTATCTCCTTTAATTTGAGCAATACCCCCTCTGGACTTTCTCCTTTCACTAATGTATCCATAGAAAGTCTTGTCACCTTCTTCTACTGTTTGTGCTAGTGTTTCCTTTGTTTGGGCCTTTGTCTGCTTACTGTCTTCCCTGCTTTCCTTAGGGAAGTTTGCTATGCCTCCCTATCTTCATCCCGCTGCATTCCCTTATATTTCCTGAAGGCCAGCCTTTTGCCTCTGATCTTTTCTGCTACTGTGTTTGAAAACCAAAGTGGTTTCCTTCTTCTTTTGCACTTCCTTTTCTCTCTAACACAATGGGATGTTGCTTCAAGTATTGCATCTTTGATGCTTGCCTACTTTGCCTGTTCCCTCTCGCCTGTATTTCTTTTTGCCAGGGCTAGCTTAAATCTGTTGGGCATCTTATCAAAGTCAGCTCCTCTGAAGGCCCATATTTTTGCCTTGGAATAGGATGATTTAGTTCTAGTGATGGTCACTGGCCCTCAGGTGACCTTCTACCTGGAGATCTGTGATCCTTTCCCTGTTAGTCACTACTAGATCTAGGATAGCCCTGTCTCTTGTGGGTTGTTGTACCAGCTGTTTGAGGCCCTCCCCCTGCAGGGAATCCACCATGTGTCTAGTTCTGGCAGATGTTCCTGCTTGTATTGACCAATCTGTATCTGGCATGTTGAAGTCTACCATTATCAGAACCTCCCCTTTAGCAGTAATGTTTTGCATATCTTCTAACAGCAATGTGTCTATGTTCTCTCCCTGGTCTGGGGGCCTGTAGACAACCCCAGTTCATATGGCTGTCCTATTTCCTGTTTCCAGGGTGACCCACAGTTCTTCTGGCTTCTTATGTGTATTCTGAATTTCTATAGCTTTGATATTTTCATTGACATACAGGGCCACTCCACCCCCACTTTTTGTACCTCGGTCTCTTCTGAACCGTACATAGCCAGGTACTGAAGTCTCCCAAGTGTGGTTACTGGTAAACCATGTCTCGCTAATTGCTACTATGTCCAGTTTAGCCTCTGTCATTATTGCCTGCAGGTCTGGGATCTTGTTTCCCAGACTGTGAGCATTTGTGTACATGATTTTCCATTGGCCAGATTTCGGTCTGTTAGTTGTTGGTGAGGTCTGGCGTTTCCCCTGTGTGTCGTATGGGGATCCGGGCTTTTTTCCTTACCTGGTGATGCAAATGAACTGCAAACATGCTGAACTCCTGTTTAACCACTAGCTGAGGGGGGAGGGGTGTTCTTCCCATTCGATATATGGGGTGCTGCACCCCCTCCCCATTTTCTAGTCGAAATATTCTGCAAAGACGTCAAACTTCTGCCCCAATGCACTGACTCCCTCCTTAATCAGATGCAGTCCATCAGATTTAAAGAACTTTTGCTCCAAAAACTGTTGCCAGTTCCCTACAAACGTGTGTCCTTTTTTCTGGCACCAGCCCTTGAGCCACATGTTTAGCTCCCCTATCTCCCCTTCTCTGACCTTCCATCTATCTGCCCCCCTCCCAGACTGGCAGGATCTCAGAGAAGGAGATGCTGGACGAAATGGATGATAGTTTGTCACCCAGCCTGGCCAGGTGTTCCTTGGTCTCCACAACTGACCGGCTGGTGAGATTATTAGTCCCTATGTGTACCAGGACATCAATGTTTTGTCCTGCTTTCTGAACAATTTTAGCAATGCAGTCAGTGTCTCTGATGTACCTGGAAGACATCTGACCATTAGCCCTGGCTGGAGTTGGGTATCAACTCCCTGAATCATGGAGTCTCCTATTATCAGAAGTTTTTTTGATTTCCTTTTTTGCTTTTTTCATTTTGGTTCCTTTTTTGGGTGAGTTTTGTTGTGCTAGATCCTATGCTGCAATGTTCTGCTCTGCAGTGTCCTCTGCCCCTTTGATTGATTTCGGAGATAGAGGCAGATACCAGTTTGTAGTTTGTATATGGTTTGTGGAGGTAATATGTTGGAGAGCATTGAGTGATGGGGCACCCGATTTACCCCTCCTAACCACCTGCCAACCTCCCAGACCATCTACCCTCTGCGGTCAAGGTGCTTCTGTTGGATGTTGGGGAAATGGCAGATGGTTCTTATAATATATTTCCTCTTGAATATGCAACTTGAGGTGCACAATCTCTGCCCATACTTCCTGGAACAGAGCCCTTAGAGCTCCAATGGCCCAGCATATAGGACAGTGTCCTAAATCCTGTAAAACTGCCTTTCTGAAAAGTGTTCCACGGTACCTGCAGTTAATGATATCCATTCCAGATAAGTTGCTGGGTTTATAACTTGGTCAGAGTAATTAGAAGGAAGAAAATGAAAGCAAAAGTTTGATTTTGTGTTTTGTTTGTTTGTTTTTGTATAACTTGTTATAACAAGTTAAATTACTAGTGCCCCTGTAAATGGGGTCACCGTGTGGATACCTCACTGATCCACCCCTTTCTGCTTTGCCACTGGAAATGTCACGACTGTGCTACCCTATAAAAGGAGTGTAGTGTGGGATGGTTGGGGCTGGGGGTGGGTGGCTGGGCCCTTCCCCTGCTGAAAAAGAAGAACCACAGACAAAAGAAACAAGGAGGTAAGAGCAGAAACAATCAGCCAGCAACAAATGCAGTAGCCCTGAAAGCTTATCCTAATGATAGATAAAACTGTAATACCTGTAACGCACCACCTGTAATAATTTCACAGAAGATATACCCTGTAAGAAACACTTTGCTACAGTGAAAAATAAAGCAGTAACAGAAGATATATCTTGCAAAAGACAATTTGAATCAGAAGATTACAGCAGTAATCTGTTAGCACACACCTGTAATAATGCAGCAAAAGGTATACCCAGCAACAACAATTTGAATTAGAGAAAAATAAAGCAATAAAATGTTAGCAACAAACAGTAACAATTCCTGTGAGTACAAAATAAAAATAACACACAGTAAATCTGCCTAGCCAAAAGAAGCATTAATCCTTTCCCTTGCTCTGGTAAGGTTCTTTGCTCTGTTCTTGAAGCAACGTAGAAGGAAAGAGCTCAGGTGAAGCTAGGTACCTTGGCCAACAAACCTATTCTTCCACCTCTTGAAGACTAGAAGGGGGAAGACCAATGGAACACTTCAGAATTAACTTTTTCAGAGAAAAGGTGGCAGACTCTTGGAATGTAGCACCCCAGGAACAGGTGTGAGTGAACAAAGTTTGGAGATTTAAACATGCAAGGGATAAGTATGGGGTAATTCTAGATGGTGGAAGGAGAGATTACAACCAAGGATCAATTAGGGTCTGCAGTAGCTAAGTTAAGGTAGTGTAAAAGTGTAAAGTCACAAAAGTGGGAGCAGGACAGAGGCAGGAAACTACAGACCAGTTAGTTTGACCTCAGTGGTAGGGAAAATGATGGAATCACTTCTGAAGGAAAGAATTGTTGAGTACCTAGAGGTCAGTGGGGCACAGGACCCAAGGCAGCATGGATTCATGATGGGAAGGTTGTGTCAGATGAATCTAATAGATTTCTTCGACTGCGTGACCGAAGTAGTAGACCAGGGAGGGTCTGTGGACATGGCCTACCTAGATTTTAGCAAGGCATTTGATACAGTCCCACACAAAAGATTAATACACAAGTTAGCCAGCCTTGAAGTGGGTCCCAAGGTGGTAGTCTGGAAAAAAAATTGGCTAGACAACAGGATGCAAAGGGTAGTAGTAAATGGAATCCACAGTGAAGAAAGGAGGGTTACTAGTGGGTACCACAGGGTTCAGTACTAGGACCGGTCCTTTTAATGTCTTTATAAGTGACATTGCAGAGGAACTGGAAGGAAAAGTATGTCTTTTGCAGATGACACAAGATCTACAACAGGGTTAATACACAAGATGGAGTGGAAAGGATGAGAAGGGACTTGTAAGGTTGGAGGAATGGTCAGATGTATGGCAGCTCAGATTCAATGCAAAGAAGTACAGGTAATGCACCTGGGAAACAAAAACCCAGGGGAAGCGTACACAATGGGAAGTGAAATACTGACAACAGTAAAAATGGAAAGGGACCCGGGGGTAATTATATCAGACGACCTAAAGGTGAGCAAGCAATGTGAGAAGGCAGTAAGGAAGGCTGGGGGGATACTGGGATGCATAGGGAGAGGCATCAATAGTAGAAAACAGGAAGTTGTTATCCATCTGTGCAGACAATTGGTGAGATCCCATCTGGAGTACTGTGTGCAGTTCTGGAGACCCCATCTCCGCATAGACAGAGTGGAGGCTGTCCAGAGGAGGGCAACCAAAATGGTGCAGGGTCTGCACCAGAAGACATACGGAGAAAGACTAAAGGAGCTTAATATGTATACCCTTGAGGAAAGAAGGGAGAGAGGGGACCTGATAGAAAGTTTCAAGTACCTAAAGGGAATCAACAAAGTCCAAGAGGGTAGCATCTTTCAGAAAAAGAGTTGTGCAAGAACAAGGGGGCACAATTTGAAGATAGAGGGGGGATGGCTCAGAGGTAATGTGAGAAAGTATTTTTTCACAGAGAGGGTTGTGGATGCATGGAACAGCCTCCATGAGGAGGTTGTGGAGTCAAGAACAGTGAGGGAATTCAAGAATGCATGGGACAGACATAAGGCAGTCCTAGTGGGGGGTAGGAGGAAGTAAGCTGTTGGTTAACTAGGATCTGCAGCTTATCTGTTAGGTAGGAAAATGGGCAGACTAGGTGGGCCAAGCGGTCCTTATCTGCTGTCACATTCTATGTTTCTATGTATGAGGGTAGAGTGGGTGGTCATGGCAGACCTTATCTGCCTTCAATTTTTATGTTTATATGATTCTATTCCATACTAGTGCGTAGTGCAACTTCACTAACAGATCCATAATGTTCTCCCAAGTGACAATAAAATTAGAATTATATTACCTAACATTTAGTTTGCTGAAAGATAAACTTAGTTACTATGTGATGAACTTTTATATATTACAGCTCAGGGCATTCCACATGACTTAGATAGTGCACAGGTACAAGTAGCACAGGTACAAGTAGCAGAAAGACGTGCCTCCTGAAAAGACCAGTGAGGCAGATGTGTCAGATGATTTAGATGAAATTGATGATAGTAATCCAATGTTGGCTCATGAAGAAATAGACCCCATGCAACCAGAACCATCATATCCATCTGAATCATATATTTTAATGCACCTTTAAATCAGGTGGAATGTTGTGTGTCACCAGTTGAGTTGTGGATGATGTATTTCACTCTAATAATATTGATTAACCACAGAAGAATGAGAGGGAAAATTGACATACAACTTCTTCATTGGACAAAGGAATACTGACACTTGATTAGTGAGTTAGATAGACAAAGAAAAGAATGGCAGAAGTGGAAAAGTCATATGGTGAAAGAGTTTCATGAGTCATCGACAAAGGTGACAAAGGCGACTTCAGACATAATGGACAAATTTCTCAGTGGGATGCAGGGGTTGATTTCCCAGCCTACTTTCAGAAACATACATACTGCGAGGTGTGTTCGATACCTTTAATAACATCACATGGTATACTAGTCTATTTAAGCTGTATACCACAAGAGGATGTAGGTGATGGCAGGATTTATCCACCCTGCTGTGTTGTTCGGTCACGAGGCCATCGGTCGAGTGAGTGAACCACACCAGAAGTGGTAAATCCTGCTTTCACCCACACCATTGAGTAGGCATATTACTATTATATAATATCCTCTTGTTTTTTGGTTAGAAATTTTTTTTTTATTTTTAATTGCTTGTATTGATTAAATTGCTATGCTGGAAAACAGTCCCGATGTGCATGGACTGCTGTCGCTCAGTCACGCGGGGAAAAAAGTGGTAACAGACTGGTTTGGAGATTTTGACATGAGCCTGGTTATCAGGGAGGGAGAGAGAAAAGTAAAATATATAGTTTTGTTCCCCATTTGCATTTTGTGGCTGTTGTGAGGATCTTTTATTATTATTACTATTATTGTTTTTGTACCCTTACGGTTTAACTCATTGCCTCCTAGAAGATGCCTGTAGGTGGCAGCAAATATATTGCAGTGTGTCCCTGAACAACTACAGAAGTCACCTACAGACTCCCTGTGTGTCCTAGTAACGTCTGGAGACGTCACACACTTATTTTAATATTACTTGCCAAACAGAAATTATTAGAATTGACTGCATAGCACCATTAGAAAGGTAATGTGTTGAGCAACTTTGCCACTGACACTTTGTGTGTGTCATGTTCACTTTAGGAGTTATTCACATTTCTTTATGACATGATGTGTATGGCAGACATTTTGCCCTTCAAGAACCACCTAGGCACTTTGAAGAAAACATACATTCTGGGTATCTCAGCCAGTACAAAACAAAAACTGAATTGAGCATAATTGATTGCATAGCACCGTTGGAAAGGCAATTTTGTGTGGAACAACTTTGCCACTGATATGTTGTGTGTATCATGTGTATTTTAGGAGCTATATGCATTTGTTTATGGTATAGTGTTTGTGGTTTAGATTCGTCTCTCAAACCTCATCAACACACCTTGACTAAAATGGTGAAAAATTATGTTTAATACTGCAGAAATAGTTGTTTTTTTTTACAAACAATTATTAAAACTACATCTAATGTCTGGATGCTTAATTTGGTGTTGAGATGTTACATATTTCCCAACAAAAAAAGGCTTATGGTGCATTTTATAGTAGAGAAAATATTTTTTTTTTGCTGTTTTGACCAGCATAGAAAAAAAATTAATTACCTATTATTACTTGCATACCACCATTGGAAAGGTAATCTTATGCTGAACAAGTTTGCCACTCATACTTTGTGTCTAGCACTTATGTTTTTTGTGCTATTAGCATTTGTTTGCGGCATGCCGATTATGGCTTGATTTTGCTTAAAAGGGCCTAGGATTCACTGTTAACAGTATACAGAAGACAAGTGCCGCAACTTCAGAGAGTTCCTATGGAGGCAATGAGTTAACTGCCATTTATAGGTAACTGAGCCTGGCATCTTCTCTGTGTTTCATTGGTCACAGTGATTTCAGTGTGGATGACAGAACTGGCTAGCTGGAACTTTTTCCTGATGGTTGATGGCACGATGAGACAGTATTTTTTATGCCATTGTATGCCAGCGCCTTGTGAGAAGACCACACCAGGTGGGTAAATCCTAGCCCCCTCATGGTATATTGCTTAATTATAGAATGGCTCTCAAAATACTGGTTCTTGATTGTCTGGCTGGCATGACTTACAACGTGTAAATCCTGTTATCAACCCACAGGAAGAAGTGCCAGTCAGCCACATTAGGAACCACCAAGTCTCTGGACTCACTCCAACCCCCAAAAAACTGCCATGATTATTCAACAAAGAGAAAGGATACCACATCTTAAAATCAATAAAAAGAAGTATTTTTTTCTTAAACGTTTTAGTATTTCTTTCTATTCCTTCACTTTTTCCACATTGTATAATCCCAATGGTGGGGAAAAAATTAAGGCCATGGTATTTTTGAATCAGAGAAAAAAACTAAATGCTGCTCCCAAGCTAATGTTACAGATTCTGGAGGACGATTGCATTGAACAAGTAACTAGTTTTAAATACCTAGGGCTTATTCTTGATGAAAATTTAACCTATGAGTCTCACATTGATTTTGTTGTAAAACAGGTTCATCAAAGGCTTGGTGCTTTATATAGAATTAACTCACTATTGGTCCCCACCACCCGATTGAAACCGTCCCAGAGCTTTTTATTACCTACAGTAGACTACAGTCTACTTTTCTATTACTCTGTTAACCAGAGATTTTTGAACAAAATTAGGGTATTGATCAATCAAATAGCGAGATTTGCCTCCCAATTGCCAAAACCAACACACCATTGTAATCTCAATAACAGATGTGGATGATTACAATTAGATCAGAGATTTCAAGTCAAGTGGGGATTATGGTGAAAAAGATTGTTCTTGACACGGTTATGACATGTTTTTATACTTATTTTCACAAAAGTTCAACATCAGTTCAGGTGCATACCAGATCTTCACACCATTTTATGTTTTTTTGTGCCAACCATGAAAACATCATTAGGTCAGAGGTCTCTGTTATATAGAATTCCTTCTGTTTTTAATGATCTCCCAACTGATTTAAAAAGCTCACTCTATTCCTTGGCTGTTTTTAAGTCTAACTTAAAGAAATGGTTAGCTACTACAAGTGTTTGTGAATGCAGTCATGGTTGATGTCTTTTATTTATTTTATTTTATTTATTTGATTTGTAGAAATAGTTAGCTACTACAAATGTTTGTGAATGTACTTTTGTATGATGCTCTATTTATTGATTTGTATGTCTATACCCTTATATTTCTTTTTAGTATTGTTATCTTGTTGCCCATGGACTTCTCCAGATTTTAAATAAACAAACAAACAAACAAAGCAATATCCCACGAGTTGCAGCCTTGTGACCAAACATCACACCAGGCATGGGTAAATCCTGCCATCACCCACACCAAATCTTGGTATATTGTGCAATGAGAACAAATTTGCTATCTGTATAGATACCTTTAGGTCATCTTAAATGTTAACCATGCATGAAGACATTAAAAGTGACTGGCACAAGGACTATTCCATGCAGTCCTGTGCTGGTTACACACCCCACGCTCCCCTAATTGGATCCCATTTACCATCACCTTCTGTTTCATGTCCATTAACCAATTCCTAATCCAGTATACCACCTTGTGTTACATGTCCATTAACCAATTCCTAATCCAGTATACCACCTTCTGTTTCATGTCCATTAACCAATTCCTAATCCAGTATACCACCTTGTGTTACATGTCCGTTAACTAATTCCTAATCCAGTATACCACCTTGTGTTACATGTCCGTTAACCAATTCCTAATCCAGTATACCACCTTGTGTTACATGTCCGTTAACCAATTCCTAATCCAGTATACCACCTTGTGTTACATGTCCGTTAACCAATTCCTAATCCAGTATACCACCTTGTGTTACATGCCCAGATTGCTCATTTGGTTGAGCAGCTGTATACTGTATGTGAGCCAGAGCTGAATGCTTTGCTGAAATCAAGGTATGAGATTATTTACACACTCAAGGTTTAGGCTAGGATGTGCAGGGCTTCATCTTTCGGGTAGCTATTAAAGTCAATTGCACTGCAGCTGTACATTCATCTAGTAATTAAGTTAATAATTTAGTGTATTTTTGCTCATTATTCACCTAGCAATCAAGTAGTTATTTAGTGTATTTTTGCTTACCTTTAGGTATTTTATTATTAACTTAGTAAGTAAGTAAGTCAGTAATTTAGCGTATCTTTGCTTATTATTCTGGTACTTTATTATTAGGGTATGTAAAGTACAGCTGCATTTAAGCCAGATGATATGGTGGAGACTGTTTAGGAAGATATTGCTGTCAAGCATGTGACTGTAGATAACTCATTAAATTGTAGTGTACAGTGCGGTTAAGGGGTTGGGTAATTCCAGAACTAGAGGAGTATTTATAGCCAGAAAAGCAGTGTGTAAAATATGGGATGTTAGGGGACATAACACCGTACAGGGCAACCAGGAAAGGATTGTAGGTTGTAACAATTGTGGAGCAGCCGTATTTATGGAGATACTATAGAAGACAGGGGGATGCCCAGTGTGTAGGAGCATAGGAAAACTAAAAATGGAGATAGGATGCCTCAATAAGGCACTACAAGAAATGATAGAGGGCAGCATAGATGAGATGCAGGGGCAAACTGGATATGGAGCAGATGTACGTGGACTAAAGAATATCAGCAATGGGGAGAGATAGAAAGAAGACAGGTGAGGGCAAGGGATAAGTCAGCAGGAAAAGCAGTACATGTTTGAAAGGGATGGGAAGAGGTGGAAGATGACAAGAAATGGAGGAAATAAACGGGATGCAGGGGCAAACTGGACATGGAGTAGATGAACAGAGACTAAAGAATATCAGTAATGGGGAGAGACAGGAAGAGGACAGACGAAAGCAAGGGATAAGTCAGCAGGAAAAGCAATACCACTATGATGGGGAAAGAGGGGAGAGGAGGAAGATGACAAGAAAAGGGGAACAAAAACAAGGAATTCAGGGCAGAAGCTGGACTGCACAGAAAATCTCTGTCTCAGGGGTGACAACATACAATAGATATGCAATACTGACAGAGAGACCCCAAGGGAATAAAGGCAAGGCAGAAATGGTGTTGCAGCAGGATACCAGGGAGGTAGTGGGTGAACTAGGCTAGAAGGTAGTCAAGAGGGCCAGAAATCATATGTCTCGATGGAAGGAGACAAGAAGGATAGAAGTGAAGGAGAGACAAGAAAAGGGAAGAGGGAAAAAAGTAAATGACGTTCAACAATACAGGAGGCAGGAACCATGAGTGGAATGGTAGGGAGAATGAGCACTTTGGAAAGAATAAAATAATAGCCTATGGGTACTCAATAATAAAAGGTATACAATGGAGAAGAACTGACACATATATGAGGACAACAGTGGTGTGTGCACCTGGGATGGAGGCAGGTAAAGCAACTCAAAAGATAAGGGAGTTGATAAGGGAGGTAGGGGGAAAATCAGACTTGATACTTCACATTGGAACAAATGATTTAGCCGGGGAAGAGACCGAGGTGGTGCAACACAGATTTATGGACTTAGCAGCGGCATGTAGGCAGTCAGTAAAATCATTAACCTTTTCTGAGATAATTCCTGTACCAAGGGCAAGCACAGCTAGGAAGGAAAGGATAGTGGAATTTAATGGATGGCTAGACCGGTGGTGTAAAGAGAAGGGATTCAATCTGTAACTGTGTACTGCAAGGGAATTTAGCAGTAGGAAGAGTGAGGTTATTCTGCCACTATTCAGGTCATTGGTGAGACCTCACTTGGAATACGGAGTAAGATATTGGCACCCACACCTGAGGAAGGACATAAACATGATGGAAAGGGTCCAGAGGACAGCGACTAAAATGTTAGAGGGACAGCAGGATAGATCATATGCAGAGAGGTTGCAGGACCTGGGGATGTGCACTCTGGAGGAGAGGAGGCAGAGGGGGATATGACTGAGACATTCAAATACCTGAGGAGAATTAACAGAGTGGACTGTGAGAGTCTATTCAACAAAAGGGCCACCACTACCATCAGAGGGCACAACCTAAAACTGGTGGGGGGTAGATTCAAGAGGGACATAAGGAAGCACTTTTTATGGAAAGAGTGGTGATGGCATGGAATGAGCCGCCACAGGAGGTGGTGGAGTTGAAGTTAGTGGGAGCTTTCAAAAGAGCCTGGGACAAGCATAAGGGAATGCCAGGAAGCCTCGTAAAGGGAAAGACTGGAAACTTCAGGGGGGAACGAGGGACGGGGTCTCAGATGTAAGCTGAAGGCCAGAAACAATCCATATTATTTTGAGCAGACCCGATATACAGAGTGGTCTCCTTCTGCTGGCCATTTTCATATGTTCTTATGTATTACATTAGAATTTGGTCTTTATGATATAACAATGGAACTAAGTAGAACATATTGTGTATAATTCACACACAAAAAACCACTTATCGTGTTGTAGATGTACTACAGCCATCCAAATCCAACCATCGACCCCTCAACGCACAAGCACATGCGCATACACACACACACACACACACACACCCACACTGATCTCTGATATATATAAAGAAAAAAGGGGGGATCTTGTTTCCATAAAGTGGTGGACCTTCTCCTCCCCTGTGGCCTAACCCACTGCAATAAGTTTCAATAGGTGTTTCCCTCAAATAACCATCCTTCATACACTCCAGTGATGGCATCCCACCATGCTCCCCTTACGACAACAAGTCACACCGATTGATGAGAATTACAGCTATCCACACACATCCACTGCTACCTGCCAACAGAAATGTCAATGACATCGGGCAGTATTCAGTAAAAGCCCATTGACTGAACTGCCTGCCAATGGCTATTTACTATATACTTTCAAATGTCATTGACAGTTCTGTCAGTGGGCATTAATGGAGGTATGTGGGTGGATGAAGTACTCGTCAACCAGTGCGACATGATGTGGCAGTAGGAGCATGGTGAGATGCCGTCACCAGAGCAGATGGGGGGTGCAGTGGGGATGGGTCTTTGAGGAGGCAAGCTTATTGTAATGGGATAGGTAACCGAGCAGGATGAAAGACAACCACTCTGTGGAAATGTTTTTTGTTTTTTTTACATAACAGGATTGGGAAACGGAAATGAGGTTGAGTGGGATTTTTGTTTATTCTGACAGCGATCAGCCGGGGTGAGGATAGGGAGGCAGGAGTACATCCATAACATGATGCTATAATATGAATTACATTTAACTAATGTATATAACTATTTGCAGATTAACGCTTCTTTAAGTTTAACCATTATTAATGCAAATAAATGAAACAAAACTTGTTTTCAAATCATGAATAGCAGTTTGCCTGTCCTCTGTCATAACATGTTTTAAACTGCGTGATTGATGGTATCATTACAATTATTCTCAGTTGTACATAATGACAGACCTTGGGCCGGATTTTCAATGTCTTTATGGTGGCACATGGTATTTTGCAAAGCAGTCTACGTCAATCAGCAGGCTATTTGAACCAAAGTGTGCTTGCACCAGCTTTGCACCTCAAATGTGGGAGGGTGTCGACTGTGTCATGCCATTGTTTCGCCCACTAACCCCTTCTCAAGCCTCAATACCCAAGTAGTGTCACATCCCGCAGCCCAATGTGCCCCAACAAGTATAAACCCTTGTGATCCATTACCAACCACCACACCCACCATCAAGCCCTGATCTGCCTGTACGCCTTCCTGGTAAACACATTACCTCTAGTGCCCTTCCCATTCCAAATGCTGGTAAATCATAATATGCAATCAAATCTGTCATGATACAGTGGTCCCTAACCCCCCAGCCCATCACTATGTGCCCAACCACTCCACTTTCACCCACCTTCCATCCAGACACCCGCTCTGGTGAATATAACATCTCTCCACGCACTACCACAGTTGGCCACCAAATGAACTGTCAGAGTGCATACAGAGTTTGGAACTGTTTGATTTTGAAAGCAGCACAAGGGAAGTCACAGAGTTTGGAACTGTTTGATTTTGAAAGCAGCACAAGGGAAGTCACAGAGTTTGGAACTGTCTGATTTTGAAAGCAGCACAAGGGAAGTCACAGAGTTTGGAACTGTCTGATTTTGAAAGCAGCACAAGGGAAGTCACAGAGTTTGGAACTGTCTAATTTTGAAAGTAGCACAAGGGAAGTCACAGAGTTTGGAACTGTCTAATTTTGAAAGCAGCACAAGGGAAATCACAGAGTTTGGAACTCAGTGCTTTGGCTTCTCAGAAGGAACTAGAAAGGGGACAGAATCAGATCTACAGTACAATAGCTTATTGTTGTTTTACATTGTTTCTTGTGGATTCTACTTGGTAGAAGGTTATTTATTTTCTTTCTTACTATTAAGGGGCTAGCAGGGTATTGTTTGGGGCTGTTGGAATTTTGAAACCTGTTTTGGTAGCTATAAGTGGGCTCATTTGTTTGATTCACTGTGTGGCAGGCTGCATTTAGGCTTGCTGATCCAACCAATCAGCAACTTCACTACTCCCGATAGCCAACTACCAATATCTCTCTCATAATGGGGAGTTTACTTGATACTCCTTTCACTGTCAGCCATGGGGTTCCACAAAGAAGATGTCCCTGTCACACAAACTAGGGTGATCCATCCGCCCAGTCTCTCTGAACCATCCCCTTTGGCTGACGCTCAAACCCTCACATATGCTCTACCATTGCTGCATCGACTACAGTGGTGTGATCACCATAAAGAGACACATACCACCACACATGTATTTCAACCAAGGCTCCACTGCTGGATATACAGATCCCCCCTAAGCCTAACCACCAAACTGCTATTTGGTGTCTCGACACAATCTCTTAAACCCACAGGGAGCACCCCAAAAGAGTGGCAACAGAATAAAAGAAGGAGGACCAAAGACAGCCCCCTCTCCCTATCACTGGCAGCCCTCACGAAACTCCTGCTCTTTCTATTACTCTGTATTGGTAACGTGGAAATCAACCCTGGACCCCCTGAATGTATCACCTCTCCATCAGACCTAACCTCAATTAAAGGCCTCAGTTTCCTGCATATTAATGTATGCAGTCTGCTGAAAAAACTCACACTGATACAAGCCTGGGTTGCCCATACCTTGCCAGACTTTCTTGTGGTATCTGAGACATGGCTCAAAACCCACCACAGCAGACAGGGATGTTAACTCACCTAACTACCAGCTATTCAGAGCTGATCACCAAACAAGGGAGGTGGGAGTAGCTATATATGCAAAATCCGTATAGCTGTATCCTATATTGCTGCAACATCTATGCCCAAGGAGTTTGAAAGCCTATCCCTAAAGTCTCTCTCCCAATACAGCAGCTTTTCAGCTAGTTGGTTGCTACAGACCCCTCTGGTGAACACAAGCTCTTATCCCATCTGGGGAACCTGCTCAAACCAGCACTGAAGAAGTCATTCTTCTAGGTGACTTGAATTTCAACTGGCTTACCCGGAAGCTGCACCTCTGGTATCATTCTGTGATACATATGGGTTCACACAAGCTAATTAATGAACCAGCAAAATTAATGCAAGGAATAGTAATAACAGCACACTACTTGATATCATGCTAGTGAATAAACCACATCGATTCACACACTGCGCTGGAGTGCTTCTCTGCGATATAAGTGATCACTGCCCCATCGCAGGGGTAAGATCCACCAGCATAACAACAAGCCCTGCAAAATTCCTCATGAGGAGATCCAAGAAAACATCAATATTGAAGGATATTTGCATGATCTAGCTTACTCCACACTGGCACGAGTTTTATCTTGCCCATTCTGTTGAAAAAGCTCAGCAGGTGCTAAATAACATTATAATAAATGCCCTAACACTCATGCCCCAATCTCTAGTATCCGAATAAAAACAAATCCTGTCGTTGGTTTACAGCTGACCTCAAAGCTGCACTGCTGGAGAGAGACAAACTCTGGAAAATGGCAAGAAAAACAAGAATACAAATGACTGGATGATCTTTAGAAAGCCAGGAATAGATGCACCAAGAAAGTTAGGGATGCAAAGGCTGCCTTCTACTTGGCCGAACTTGACTCTTCCTACCATAATCCTGCTAGGTTTTGGGGCACCATCAAGGGTATGGTGGGGCAGGATGCTAACACCCTCCTTCCAACTCAATTACACAACAGTTATGACCCTATCACTGGCAAAATGGAAATTCTGGACGCCTTCAATAACCACTTCATAACGGCTGGCCTTGCTTTTGACACCTCTCCAGCTAACCTGCTGAGGGAACAATTAAGCTCCCATTACACTGGTGATCAGAGAGTTGACTCTTCCTTCAGCTTCAAATCTATACTGTTGAAACAAGTAGAGGATCTATTATGGCAACTGGATACCAAAAAAAGTGCAGGGGCAGACTCTCTGGACCCCTACTTTCTAAAGATTGCATGCCATGTACTTGCAGTCCCCTAACACACTCTTTAACCTATCCCTAAACTCTGGCTCTATTCCCACACTGTGGAAGACAGCTCAAGTGGTTCCCTTCTAAAATCAGGGGACCCTATGGATCTTAATAATTACAGGCCCATTTCCATTCTACCAGTGCTATCCAAGATGCTGGAGAAATTAGTGAGTAATCAGTTAAGAGAGTATCTTGACAATGCTAACATCCTAAACCCAGCTCAATCTGGATTCAGGGCCAAGCATAGCACTATCACTGCACTAGCCAAGGTCACAAATGACTGGCAATCCAATTAGATAAAAGAATAATGTCTGTGCAGTATTCCTGGACCTGAGCAAAGCATCTCGATAGTGTGGACCACGAGCTACTACTTTCACCTCTGTACTCCATTGGCCTAAATCCATCCTCCCTTAAGTGGTTCAGATGCTATCTCATCGGTAGGTCACAGCAAGTAAAAGCTGAAGGTGACCTATCCCCATTAAAACCACTGTCAAGAGGAGTCCCCCAAGGTTCTATTCTGGGTCCTATCCTTTTTGCCATTTATATAAATAACATTGATTCAACCCTTACCAATTCCTCTGTACACCTCTTTGCTGATGACACTGTTCTGTATGTCAGCAACCCTTCACCTGCAGCTGCTCGTGAAATCCTACAAACAGAATTCTCCTTGCTACAATATCAGCTACTCGAGAAAAAGCTTCTGTTAAATGCAAAGAAAACTAAAGCAATGATGTTCACAAATCAAAGCTCCACCAGCACATCCTCTCCAATCATTCTCCCCAGCTATGCACTATACTTGGAGAAAATCTGGAGTATGTAGAAACTTCAAATACCTAGGTGTGGATTGGACAACAGACTTGACTTCACTCATCATTTAGAAGAACTGTTAAAAAGCTTCGCCAAAGACTTGGCCTTCTGTATAGATTAAAACCTTCCTAAACAGAGACTCAAAGATGAGGTTAGTCCAGGCCATTTTTCTATCAGTTGTTGACTATGCAGACTTCCTTTATAGTCAATGCCCCATCTCCTACCATCACAAGTTGGATACCTTATATCATAGAGCAATAAGGTTCATTACAGATCTGCCATCTAATACTCATCATTGCTCTCTTTTATGCTGCAGTTGGGTGGGTTTCCTTCACCTCAGAAGGAACAGAAATGCAGCACTATGGATTTACAGAGCGTTGTCAAAAACTTCCAAACTATATCCTGGACTGCTTCACCCAGACCTCTCCTAGCTCCTATACCCTAAGAAGCAACAACATCTTCCTGCTCAAATTGCCCAAATTCAACACCAGGCTAGGGAGGGCAGCAATCAACTATTCTCTAGCTATAGCATGGAACACCCTACAAAAATCCCTAAAACTGTCCAATATCATTCCATTTGCATCCTTTAAACAGCACTGTACAGTCTTCTTCAAAGAGAAATGCAATTGCTACCACTAGAGCTAGCACTGTCATCTCACAAATCTCTCTTCCAAACCATATATGGCATATTCCTTCCAGACAGACACCCCATCTTATGGCACCCAGTAATACCTTCACCATCCTAGTATTACATTATGTTGAGGTCTGCCATGCCCCCACTGGATATGTATATACTGTACATACTGTAAATATTAGCTTAACTTTCCTGTAACCATTTTTTATCATGTGAATTTACTGTACATCACTGTGTTCATAAACGTTATTTTCCCCTGTATGTATAACTGTCTTATATAAGTGTATGATGTATCTGTTGTGTATCAACTATTGAACCTTGACCTTATCAGGTCCATCTTGTAAATGAGCCTTGCTCAATGATGTTCGCCTGAATAAATAAAGATTTGATGATGATGATGATGATGATGATGATATGCAGTCTGACAGTTCATTCTGTGACTGACCGTGGTGGTGTGAAGAGAGATGTTCCATTCGCCAGGTCGGGAGTCCAGATGGAGAGTTGAGGAAAGCAGTGTGGTTGGGCACATACTGATGGGACTGGAAAGGATGGGAGTCCAGTAGGTCACCAGGGCTTTTTTGCATATTACAATCTACTGGAGTTTCAGAGTGGAGGGCAGTAAGGGTAGTTGTGGGTTACCGGGAAGCATACGGGCAGCTTGCAACCTCGTACTGAAAATCCTGGTCCTTGTCTTCAGTTAAGCAATTGGTGATGAAGCTGAATGGTATGGTCAACAGATTAACTTAAAGTTAATGGAGGTGCTCAACAGTTTATTTACCAAGCTTACAGGAATTTATAAAGTGTCAAGATGAGACGCTGATAATGTTTCCAAATTAAATAGGGTGTTGCTTGGATAATAGCAGTCTTACATATTTAACCAGGTTAAATTGATGACCTTGGATACCATACATGAACTACAAGGTTCAGAACAGATATGTATGTTAATTAATGATAGCACTGCATACGTAGAGGATAAGTAGATGCCATGTACTCTGTTAAGGCAGATCCAATCTGAAGTCCTGAAAAAGATTCAGAACTATTTGGTGTTTGAGAAGGCTGCGGTTGTCTCAGATCTCCCCCCATTCTTCTTCTATCCACCCAGTGTATACAGTTTCAGTTTGTGATTCACAATAATTGTGTAACCCACAACAAGTTGCGACAACATAAGGAGTGAAAGAATAATCAAAATCACTTATTTTCTGAAGTACTTTCCATCTCGCTTTTAATCTCCCAAATGCAAGCTCTACAACATTCTTCGGAGAGTTCACATATACATTGAAGGACTCTTGTTGTGGCATTAAGTGTGGGTTGTTTGTGTAACCTTTAATTAGCCAATCCATAAGCAGATATGCCAGGTCTCCAATTATGTACATTTTAACATTGCATTGGTTTATCAGCCTTGGTTCCTATGAAGAATATGAAAAGCTGTTTAATTGTAAACTTAGAATATGTAAGCAATAAGACATTGCTAGGTGTTGGTAGTACTGAGATACCCACATACCCAGAGGCGTAGTGATGCAGGATGCCACAGGCCGCGTGCCTCCAGCATCTGGATATGCGAGTATCTCAGTACTACCAACACCCAGCCATGTCTTACTGCTTACATAAAATGGGTTCATAGGCAACTTTTAAAAGAAGGACATTCTAAACAATTTTAAAGCCACAGAAAAATATACTAAACTGTTGCTAAATAATGTAAAATAGTCCCTCCACAGGTGTTTTTAACCTGTCAGTCATCTGTCTTTCATCATACTCAATACATTGTGTGATTGTTTACCATGGAATAGAAGAATTTGGAGACAGGATTTGTTCATGGTAGTCAAAGAAACACCAGTAATGGAAACTGAATAGTACTTGATTTTTCAAATTTGTGTATGTGTGTTGGGGGCTCATGAGCATAAATAACATTAAATTATTTACTTACTTTATTTAATTTAATGGACTTTTATTTTTATGGCCTAGTTGAGGTTTTTTATACATGAGTAAAGACTACAACCATGTTTGTGATGGAAATAAGAAATTAAGTGGATTATGAATTCTGTGAGTTGCTTTGTTTGGTAGGGACTTGTTTTTAGCAATCAGTGGTTCTCTTGAACTGGCATGGCTAGAACCAAGTCTCAGCCAATCAGGACACAGGGACTGACTTGCCCATTTTATATTATAATTTTTAAACATAACACAGTGTGCTTGACTGGTGGCACTGGAGACTGAGGTGCTGGACACCACTCATCGTGCAACGCCGGTGAACTGAGCTGGGGAAAGTACTTACTATTACTGACACGCATGTCAAGAGAGTAAAAAAGTATAACCAATTTTCGGCTATACGGGGTCCTCAAGGACACAGAGAAATCATTTGCTACAGTAGACAACTTTGTGCTCAATTTGCTACGATCGGTGCTTCACATTCCAGAAAGTGTCGCTTTGTCAATTGAACAGGCACACCATTCACTAGCTCCAAAACTGAAGGATCAGCCAGCCTGTCCCAGATTTATTATAGTCAGGTTGCTAAATTTCTAAGAGAGACAGCTTATTCTACAAACAGCCTGGAAAATGAGAGACTTACAATTTGATGGGCAACAAATCTTTCTTGACCAAGATTTCTCTGACCTTCTCAATGACAAGAGATGACAAGTAGGGGAGGCCATTAAGCAAGAGAAAGAAAAAAGATTAAAATTCAATTATACTATCCAGCTTGCCTCAGTATTCATTCCAATAAAGGACCTCTGATGTATGACTCATTACAGGAAGCAGCCCCTACTCTGAAACAAATGGGAATCAAATGCCCCAATCTCCGTGCTGATATCTTAGAGCAAGAGATAGCCAAGGTGGCGTGGTGCAAGAGAGCCCAATCGATTTTGGTGCATTGGCCTTCCCACCTGAGTTTTGACCTGAAGGAACTCCTCACAAGGAAAAATAAACTACCCCGGGGAAGGCAGAAGGACTGGAACCTAGCTCAGCCAGCACTGTCTCCTGAAAAAGAACCAGGGCCCTGTTTTTGCTTTAGTGGGACTTCAGCCATAACATAAGAGAGAGCTGCTGGTCTAAAAAATAAACAACAAGCTGACGTTACAAATACACAATGCAACACTCCTGAACCTCTCTTTTGCCAGATGTAATAAGACCGGAACTTTTACTTAAGATAAGCCTGGCATTGTGGCAAATTTAAATGTCTTTTCACACTGTTTAGGAGAGGAATCTATAAATTTGAGCTCTGGGAAGATATTTGAGGTGACATTTTGACTTGAAGTGATGGGCCTGAGTCCAAGTAAAGTTATCGCAGAGTGCATGAGTTGCAGCGGCTTGTGTAGTGCTCCTTTTCAGTGTCTCTGGACTGGGACTGGGTACATTGACTCTGCTTTAACCCCTTCATCCACTGCTTATCTTCCTCTTAGTGATGGGACATTGTAAAGCCACTACTAAAGATCGGAAATGAACACTAACAACATAAAACAGAACTGCCAGCTTTATGGGGACTTAAAGAGTTGGACTTGCAACAAATTTGGCTGTTAGCTAGAAGGGTCTGGGAAGGAGGGAGGAAATGAAATGGAGTATAAGGGTCATATCAGCTACAAAATCAAAGAATCTGGGTGGGGGAGAGAGAGGCTGCTATTGATAACATTACTTAACAGTTCCTTATGGTGACTCCTGGTCTTCCTGCACTGATGGAGATCATACTAGGATACTTAACAAATTTTATCAAAAGTAGTTGTGACAATCAGATTCACTGACACTACATGGTCAGGCTTGTGTATTCACAAGCACAGTAGCTCATGCTACAACACCCTGTGAATTAACAGGGTTCCAAAATCATAACCTAGGTAGCATATTCACCTGTTTAGTTATGTATTTGATGTTTCCAATTGGTAGTTCATATACTGTTATATTTCATGCACCTGCTGTGTGCTATATACAACTTGCATGGCTTGGTATCAAAGAGATTGGGTGGAAGTGGAAGGGTTTCCAGACATATAAGTGGAAATATACAGTGTGGAGGCAAAAGAAATGAAAGAAAGATAGACAGAGGGAACCAGGACTAGAGGTTTTAACTCATGTTTATTAATATGGGTACTTTAAGAGTGGTTTCCCTGAATGTTCAGGGCTTTAACCCCCCCCCCCATTAAAAGAACAAAAATATTGCACTACCTTAAAAACAATGCGGACAACTGTTTCCTCCAAGAAACAAATTTATCTATGACAGAACACCTAAAGCTTAGAAGATCATGGGTAGGTAAGGTAGTCGGTACTTCTCACCCATTGGGGAAAAAGGCAGGGGTGGCCATCTTACTGAAAAGGGACCTACCTTTGGAAATTATTGAAGAAGATACATTAGAAGAGGGAAGAGGAGTCATTATCATAGGTAGTCTGTTCTCGTAGAGCGTGCATCTTATTAATATATATGCCCCAAAGATGAACTTTCCTTTTATAACCTTGTTTTCAAAAGATTTCAGCCCTGGGAGATGGCCTAATTCTCCTAGGGGGAGATTTTAATTGTGTTTTAAATCCCATGATAGACCGCTTCTCTCAAATTACAACTACAAATAAAACAAGCATTTGTCAATGCCGAATGTTGTCTCGCTGGCATTGGCATTGGTAGTGTAGGAGTTAGAGATGCATAATAGGAATGGCAGTGAAGTACTGAACTGACGCTAACCCACCCCACCTTGCAGAGACTGATAGGCATTGGGGTGTGCCTTTGGTGCCGCAGCTATAACACTCATGCCATTTTACCTCACCCTACCCTGTAGACACTGACAAGTGTTGTGGTGTGCTTTGGGGTCTTTGGGCCTTGTACTTACCCCATTCCATAAGGAAATATGCTGAGACAGGTGAAGTATAGCGGAATGAATGGGCCTCACCCTACCCTGTAGACACTGATAAGTGTCTTGGTGTACTCTGCGGTCTTTGGGCCTTATATTTACCCCATTCCATAAGGAAATATGCTGAGATGGGTGTAATATAGGAGAATGGGGTGAACTTTAGGGCCAAACACTCCAAGGCACACCTCGATGCCTGTCACTGGCTGCAGGATGGGGGTGGGAGTGGAATGGCATGAGCATTACAGCCAATGATCCCAAGTCACACCCCTGAAGCCTGGCAGTCTCTACAGGGTGTGGTGTTACAGTTGGAAACCCTAACATCATAGGCATTTGTTGGTATTTTCCCTCCAGATTTTCAACATAGGCTTTTTGTGACCCCACCTCATGAAGAGTGGCACAATCAGTTTGTTAGTGGAAAGGTGGTTTTGCATAGTGGCAATGCCATTTGGTGACACAGGGATGAAAACACATTTTGGGCAGGATGTGAAAAATGACTACTGTATTGTTCATGAGGAGGTGTAAAAAAATGGCAATGTTGAAATCTGGAGTGAAAATATGAAAAATTGGTGAAGTCATGAGCATCCATAGAAACTGTGCAACACATGTCCGTAACCCAATTATTTTTGGGATTATTTTAGCCACATTTTCAACATAGGCATTTTGAGACCTCCCTTCATGAACAGTGGCACTGCGATTTTGTTAATCTGTCCCAAAAGTTGATTTCCCTCAGCAACCATGCCATTGTACGCCACAGATGCGGAAACACATTTTGGGCAGGCTGTGAAAAATGACAGCTGTACTGTTCATAGGGAGGTGTGAAAAATTGCCAGTGTTGAAAATCTGGCATCAAATATTGCAAATTTACGAAGTTACAAGGGTGCGTGGAAACTGTGCAATGTACGCTTGTAACACAGTCATTGTTTGGATGTTCATCACCAAATTTTCAACATAGGCATTTTAGGACCCTGTTCATGAACAGTGTCACCATCATTTTCTCAAACTGCCCTGAAAACTGATTTCACACAGCGACTGTGCTATTCTGCACTGGATGTGCGAAAACACATTTCAGCCAGGATATGTAAAATGACAGCTGTACTGTTCATAAGGAGGTGTGGAAAATGCCAATTTTGAAAATCTGGAGTGAAAATATTACAAATTCATGAAGTTATGAGCATGTGTGGAAACTGCGCAATGCACATTTGTAAAACTGCCATGTTTTAGATTTTTTCCACCAAATTTGCAACATAGGCTTTTTGAGAGCCCCCCTCATGAACAGTGGCACTGTCATTTCGTTAATCAGTTTTGAAAGGTGATTCCATACAGTGACTGCAAAATCACCTTTCAGGACTGAATAATGCCATGACAATGACTGAATTCATGAGGAGGGTTCCCAATAACCCCATGTTGAAAATTTGGTGCCAAAATTCCCAAAAATGCCCGAGATATGCACCAAAGTTGAAAAAACCCTATTTATGCCATTATACAGCTTACCGGCATTTCTTCACTTCGCGGTCGGCTTTGAAGAGTGCAGATGTGTTCCCGGTCCACCGAAGATTGTCGCGCCATGCTCTAGTGGTAAGTATGGGGTGAGGTGTGTGTGGGGGAGGCAGAAGTGTACAGGAGGGTGGGTAAGGGTTGCGGGGAGGGCCACCGGAGCCAACGAGGGACCATTTTCCACTTTGCAGGTTTAAAAAAAAAAAAAAAAACATTGCAGGATGGTTTTTCTTTTACAGGGGCATTTGGCATGCTGGGTTGCACTCCCAGTGTGCCACCTCTGTGTTTCTTTTGAGGGGGGTTCTGTAGCCGACGGGGGATTGGGCACCCACATTGGCACACAACAAATGGGGGGGGACAATATGCTGACAGGGAGTAGGCTACCCCATCAGCAAATTAAACTTGGAAGGGGGACATGATGCCAAGGGGGATTGGGCACCCCCTCGGCACATGCTTGAAATGGGGGGGTGCATTATGCCAACAGGGAGTGGGCTCCCCCGTCTGCAAATGACGTGGGTTGGGGCATGCCAACAGGGGGGTTGGGCGCCCCTGAACTAGGCTCTCTGCACGGTGGCAGTCAGCACCGCCATGTTACTTGAAGGGCTTCACCAGGAAAAGCATGTAGGGTGGTCATGTTTTGATGCTGCTGCATGACTAGCTTGGCTGTCATTGCAACGGACCTTTTGTTTGATGTGCTCACCACATTATGTATTCCTGGTGTGGTGCCTGCATGCTGGCTTATTGGGGAATGAGGGATGCACCTACTGATGCATGCCCTGCATTCACCCAACAGTGACCATGCCTCCAAATCTGCTACTAATGCAATATGTTGGTCACGCAAGCACAAGCTAACATAAAAATGAACAGGGCAGTACAGAATGGCATGCAGGAACTGTCTCTTTTAGAAGTCTGGAGGGAACTGAATCCCTCAGTGAAAGACTATATGTTTTATTCCAGTCCTAACAGCTCTTATTCCAGAATAGACTATTTTTTATGTAGTGGAACAGATCTGCATAGGGTAAAAGACTGTACAATTCACCCCAGGATGGTCTCAGACCCCTCTGCAGTGACAATCAACTTACAACTAGGAGACTGGAGTAGGTGCACTCTCTGGAGGATGAACTCTCACTTCTGGGAAGGGAGAATTTTCACAACACAATACAGGATGTTATTAATGACTGTCAATGACACAATACAGTGGAGGAGTTAGGGACCAAATGGCATTGGGATGGGCTGAAAGTGGTAACAAGGGGCGCAATCATCTCTTACACTTCACGACTAAAAAAACAGCGTAGAGAAAAACAAGGGGCTTTAATGTCTAGGTTAAAATAGCTGGAAATTGCATATGTGGAAATGGTTGTATATCTTTAACTGTAAAATAATGAAAAGATTAACTGCAAAAAAAAAAAATAACTGGAAACCATTCATAAGAACAGGATGGCCTCAGAGGTGGAGGTGGAATTAAACAAGGTCTGGAAAGACCACAAAATATTTTGGACCAAGTGGTTGAAGGTAAATTAAGATACACAAACCAAAAATATTATGAACAGGGTAACAAAGCAAGCTGATTATTGGCATTCAGGTTTTGGAAAGCACAGGCAGACCGCTATGTGAAGTGGATCAAAATGGAACAGGGAGAAAGGACCAATAACAATTATACCCCCCAAAAAATAGCTGCAGCATTCAAAGAATATTATACAAACCTCTACTCCAGGGAGTCACAAGGGCCTGAAGACAATCAGAGAATACAGGATTTCCGAGCAAAGGTGTCCCTTCCTCAGATGTCTGAAGAAGATAAGCTTAAACTAGAAGCACCCATCACATCTATAGAGGTAGCCCAAACAATTAAAAATATTAAAGCTGGGAAATCTCCGGGCCCGGATGGGTTCAATGTTGAATTTTACCAAATATTCAGTACCCAACTTACCCCTATACTAACTACAGTTTTTAACTCCTGTGAAATGGAGAGTCCCCCCCCCCATGGAGGGAGGCCTTTATTACAGTGATTCCATAGGAAGGAAAACCTCAGGATCTTTTTACATCATACAGGCTGATTTCCCTTCTCAATGTGGACTCTAAAGTATTTACAAAAATGCTAGCATCTTGAATTAATAGTATTCTACCAGACTTAGTACACCTGGACCAAGCAGGGTTCATCCCAGATAGACACCTTACGCACAATATTAGGTGTTGTCTTAATATTTTACACTATGGCCAGAAGACCAAGGATCTTCAACTAACTAGCGGTGGATGCAGAAAAAGCATTCAACCACTTGGGCCGGGACTTTCTACAAGGAGTCCTGGGTGGATTTGATTTTGGGGACCAATTTAAAACTTTTATAAAATCCCCTATAAGCCTGGAGTAAAAATAAAAGGAAATGGCACTACATCTGAATATCTGGACATACAATGAGGAATGAGGCAGGGTTGTCCCCTATCCACAATCCTATTTGCATTGTGTATGGAACCCTTAGCAGAACTCATTAGGACTCATCCAGACTTGGAGGGTGTTAATTTGGGGGAGGGGCAGGATTTCACTTTTTGCAGATGATACGATGCTATATTTAAAAAAAAACACTTTGGACCTTTCCAGTCCTTCACCAGCTTTTCTTGGACTATAAAAAGATACCAGGATTTAAAGTTAATAATGATAAAATGGAGGTTATACTTATATGTGGCTCCCGTTCTCCAGAGTAACACAATTCATACATTTTAAGTGGGTAACATCTAAAATCAGATATTTGGGCATCGTTATCCCCCTGGACCTGAAACAACTTTACCAAATAAATTATGGGAAATTGATGAAAGAGGTTTTCACAGATTTAAAGTGATGGACCTCCCCCATCATTAATGGGTTGCATAGAATCTATAAGGATAAATGTTTTGCCCGGTTCCTCTTTTGTCATTGCATATCCCAAGATCTGATTGGAAACAAATAAACAAAGCACTCTATCATTTTGCATGGGTTGGGAGACATTCTATAATAGCATGGAACTCCCTACTTATGCCTAAAACCCAGAGGGGACTTGGTTTGCCCAACCTAAAAATTTATTACCTGATAGCCCAGTTATTTTCTGGGTATCACATCTGAAAAGAGATCAAAATAACACATGGGTCAAACAGGAACTGGGCAGTAGTCCAGAGGTGAGTCCACTGAGAGATTTTACAGATTCCCCAGAACAATTAAGAAGAGCTGGAATAGCAAACCCGGTTAAAACAAATGTATAAGATGTGGGGGACAGTAAAGAAAGAGCTGGGCCTAAACACAACTCTCTCTAATATAACACAGATTACCAGGTATACTGACTTTCTGCCACCTAGAATAGACCACTCTTTTGAAATATGGAAAAGATGGGGCTTAAAATACTTTGTGCCATTTGTTTACCAGGGGAGAGTTAAGGCCTTTCAAGAACTACAAAGGGACTTTCATTTGCCCACCTCACACTTTTTCAGATACTTCCAGGTTGCCTCTTTTGTGAAAACCAATACAAATTTAGAGGAGGTACAGCAAGACCCTAACCCTCTGGAGTGAATACTCTGGAATGCAGTGTGAGGTACAGGGGTGACCCACCTCATTTTGAGGTTAGTATCCACTTACCTGACCACAAGAGGGAATACCCCATCAACCTGTCAAGTGGCCTGGGCAAAGGAAGCAGGACTACATTTAGATGCACTAGCCTGGAAACAAATACGGGAGGGTTTTTTTCATACCTCAGCCTCAAACACATGGAGACAGCTCAGGTGGAAGATTCTTGTCAGGTTCTTTAACACCCCCACCAAAACTAAGCATTACCAGCCAATAAATCATATAAATGTTGGAGGAACTGTGGAGCAGTGGAGAATCATTGTCATATTTCCTGGGACTGTCCAATCATACAGCCATTTTGGGGAGCAGTAAAGGACCATTTTCAACAAATGACCAGGATACAGGTACCTCTGGAGTTTGAACACATCATTTTCAGTCTCCCCAAGGGGAAATGGACCAGTAGCCAGGAATCATTTATAGGTATACTGCTAGCAGTGACTGGAAAAGCGTTAACCAGGCGCTGGTTGAACCCTGCCCCTCCTACACTGTTAGAGCTGGTGGAGATAGTAAAAGATATCTCCTGGGTAGAGCGGATTACAGCTGAGATATGCCTACATGGGAATAAATTTAATAGCATATGGCTCACTTACATGCACCTAATAGAGGACCAGAAGGGAGTCTCAGTTCTCTCCCAGCAGGCATTTTCTTAAATGAATTTTAAAGGTGGTGCTGGACAAAATAGGAAAAAAGGAAGACAGAAAAGTAAACAAGACATAGGAGTAATACTTCTCCCATACCCAATAAGTAATTAGCATGGTAGTTGATATTAGCAGACAGATAAAACAACCAGCCATGCACAGAATCGTTTCATTTACAAATTTTCTTTTTATTTTTATTGTATTAACAAGAAGTTAGTTATTTTAACTCAGTTTTAATGTATCTGTAATTACTCTAGATAGGAAACTGGACACAGAGCTTAATAGTGAGACACTTTCATTGTTTGCCTGTTTTCGTTTATCTGTTTGAAGCTCTCCTTTATTGAATTCCAGAGTCAATGGAAAAGAAGCAGTGAAGCTATCCTTGTTTGAATATCTGGAAAAGATAATGAGAAAGATCAGTTAGTCTACTTTAGGGTGCGAACACGGTAACAATGTAAAAGAAAAGCTGTATAAAATCGTTAGATTTCTCCATGAAATCTGTATGATATAAAACTGTATCTGTGTGGTATTTAAATAAACTTGGAGTTAAAAAAAAAGTATAACCAGAAATGTATCAAACCAAAATGAATCAACAAGGGCATCTTGAAACTCATAAAGAAGAAAAATACAGCTTATGGGAAGGCAAAATCAGATAATATACCTGTAAGTTGGAAAGTACTTAAAGACTTAGAAAAAAATGTAAAAATGGTATTAATTAAGTAACACGAAAGATGGAGCTCAAATTAACAAATACAGCAACCAAAACTAACAGCAAACAGTTTGACTCATACATAAATTCATTAAGAAAATCAGGGAACGAGTTGACCTCCATAATCTCGGGCACCACAGTAATTTCCAATCCAGTTGAAATGGCAAATCTATTTAATAAACATTTCTGTTCAATTTATACATCCCATAATACATCAGATGTCACAACTATGCCACATGAAACTGTAAAACACACTATGAAGCAGATGTAATTAAAACTAAAACTATTAAACTCAACAAATATGGAGCCCTGGTTCAGATAACATACAGTATCTGCAACAAATTCTGCAAATCATGGCAGACAATATCACAAAGCCTCTAAAAATACTATTTGAAAAATAACTAAATTGTGAAATGGTGCCATATGAATGGAAAACAGCCAATGTTACACCAATACTTAAGAAGGGTAGTAAACAAAACATATCTAACTACCAACCTATAAGCCTCACTTCTGTAATTGGTAAAATCTTAGAATCTATTATTAAGGATAAAATCCAAACTGAGTTAGAGAAAAAAACAGTATTTGATACTAATCAACATGGATTCAAAAAGGGATGCTCATGTTGCACAAACTTAATTTGCTTTTACGATCAGGCAAACAAGCACCTTGATAAGGGCAAACCGTATGATGTTATACTTTTTGATTACAGTAAGGTTTTTGACCTAGTGCCTCACTGGGCAGTTCAAGCTAAACTCAGAAAATACAACATAGATAAATACATTATTAACTGGATATTAAGTTGGTTGCAGGACAGAAAACAAGTAGTAACTGTAAAAGGATATAAATCCAGAGTCCGAAATGTGACAAGTGGTGTCCCACAAGGCTTTGTGCTGGGCCCACTTTTATTTAAGGTAGTTACAGCAGACATGGATGATAACATCCAAAGATACATCTGTAGATATGTACCTTGGACACTTGGTGGAGTGGGTGGGTGGGGGGAAGAGATCTATGAAAACTAGATGAGTAGATGATGGTGTGGCAGTTAAGTTCCAATGTGAAACAGTGCAGAAACATGCAATTGGGGCACATAAACCAAAGGGTGGAGAACAAAATGGGGATGTGGTAACAGCAACCACAAAACAGAAAAGAGACATGGGGGGGTGATCATATGTGATGACCTAAAGGTGCCTGGTCAGTGTGTCAAAGCAGTGGATAGTGCTAGTGGGATGTAATGTCAAGTGCTTCTTCACAGAAAGGGTGGTGAATGACAGACCCAGTGGCACTGTATGTTGAGGCACTGGCCTTTACTCATCTCTCAATGCCGTGATCCAAGTTCAGGAACAAGCCAGGGTTACGGGGTTTCAACAGGTGCAAGAGAGATTGAGCATCTAAAGGACTGCTCTCCTCCCTCAAGGAGGGATGTTATGCCATCCCGTTCGCTGACAGCTCTATGGCTATGGCTGGAATGTAGTAGGAGTTGAGATGGCACGTAGCTGGCATCTTTCCATTGGTGGGGAGAGGGGTTGGGAGAAAATGAAGAGAAAGGGAGCTGGCAGGCTCAATGATGGCCAGATGCATTCCCCGCTGCCACCCAGATTTCTAGATTACACTCTGAAGAGTGAAGATAATCAACACTCATCTCCCTGGCACCGTCACAGACTGGTAAGCCACAGAGGGTTTCTGGGGTTGGCCCAGGCAGTGAGAAAAAGCTCCAGATTAGGGTCTCTAGGAATGCTAGTGACCTTTCTGGTACTAGATAAATTTCCGCGACATCTAAAGAAGGCAAACTTTTAATTCAAGCAATTTGGCAATGTTGCAAATAAAAAACATTAAAGAGGACAGGTCCCAGTACTGACCCCTGTGGCACAATGCCAGTCACCTTCCCTTCATCAGAGTGGACAATGTTTACCACTGCCCTCTGTCACCTCTCCCCTAACCAATTCATTAACAATTTTGGCAGCTTTTGGACACACAATGTGGCTACCCAGCTTGTTTACCAGTCTCTAATGTGAAACGGTGTTGAAGGCTTTACTGAAATATAGATAGGCCACAACCACTGTTCCACCCTGTTTCAATTTTTTGGTCACCCAGTCAAAGAAATCTATCAGATTTATTTAAGATGACCTCACTACAATGAATCCATGCTGTCTCAGATCTGGTAATCCACTGGATTCAAGGTTTCCTCCATTCGATCATTTCCTACAGTAGTGATTGAACAAATTTCCCCACTACCTAAGTCAGGTGTACTGGCCTATAGATCAATCTTTAAAAAACAAAACAAAAAAAAAAGTGTTCATACAACGTTAACTCTTGCAATTGAATGGAGCCATTGTTGACTTAAAATATTTATAAGGAGGGTTAGTCTCATTAATAGGTGGAAACATAAAGAATTGAAACATAATGAATTGAACAATATCTTGATCCATTTACATGTCCTTGATTTAAACAAAGAGGTTAAAATATTCAAGCTTGAGTGGAACTATGCATACACTGGTTAAAGCTTGGCCTGTGTGCATACCCAGTGAAAACACTTTTAAATATAAAAAAAGACCACGTTAAAGAAACAATAAAAACAGACCACGGTACAGAAGTAAAATCTGTATATTTTAACTGGAATCAAAAAAATGCTCAGCAAACACGTGGAAAATGCAGCTAATTTTATTTAAATTTTTTTATTTGTTTCGGGGCCAAATGCACCGTTCCACCACTTTGTGATGCCAATCACTCAGTTTTTGGAATAGACACTAATGTTTCCTTTTTCAGCAGAACTCTCATTTCTCTTCTTTTGCACTGTCCACTACATCAATATGCATAGATTCATAGATATGTGATGGCTGAAATTACCTTACTGGCCTATTGAGTCTGCCCATTCCCCCCCCTCTTTACTTGATCAACCCCCTCCCATCCACACCTGCATCTTCCACCTTCCTTCCCTTCAACAACCCCTTGCGTTTGTCATAACCCATCTTAAATCCCTCCATTGAAGGGGCCCCACCACATCATTTGGCAGACCGTGCCAGAGCTCCACCACTCTCTCAGTCAAATGATGCTTCCTAATGTTTCTACTAATCCTACCTCCCTCTACCCCCATCCATGTCCCATAGTTTATGTTTGTACCGTCCCCGTGAATAAGCTCTTGCCAGCTTTATTGATCCCTTTCAAATACTTCAATGTTTCAATCATGTCCACTATCTCCATTCTGGTCTCCAGTTAATACAAATCCAGCAACCCTAAACCTCTCCTCGTATGTCTTCCCTCTTAGGCCCAGTACCATTTTTGTGGCCATTCCATGTACCCTTTCTATGCTGTCTATGTCCTTGCATAAATGGAGCATCCAAAACTGTACCCCATACTCCAGGTTCAGCCTTACCATGGAGCTGTAGAGGGCAACAGCAGCTCCTTCTTCCTACTGATTATCCCCCTCTCAATGCATGCCAGCATTCTGTTTGCTTTGCCAACCACCTTGTTGCATTGAGTCCCTTCCTTAAGGTTGTCAGTGATTATCACACCTAAAACCTTCTCCTGACTACATGCAACCATTTCCTTCACCCCCCCCCCAGTGTGTATGTAGTTTTTGGGTTCTTCCTCCCCAGGTGCATCACTGTGCATTTTTTTTTATTGAATCTCAGCAGCCATGTTTCTGACCTCCTATCCAGCAACCTTAGATCATTCTTTATAGCCTCAACACCATCTGGAGTTGTCCACCCTGTTGCAGAGTTTGGTATCATCTGCAAAAGGCAGACCTTCCACCACAGAGCCTCTGCTATGACACTGATGTATATGTTAACCTGAATGGACCCCAGCACCAACCCTTAGTGACCCTGCTCATCACCCCTACCTCTCCAGAGTGCACCCAGTTAACCACCACCTTGACTTCTACCCATCAGCCAGCTCTCCATCAACTTTATTATTTCCCGTCCCACCCCTAGACTCCTACTTATTAACCAGCCTATGTGGGCACAGTTTGAAGGCCTTCCTAAAGTCCAAGTAGGCCACATTCACTCCCCACCACCCCCACCCCCAATCAAGCACTCTCGACATCCCATCTATGAACTCAATGAGGCTCATCTGGCATGACCATCCCAGAGTGAAATCATACAGCTGAATGACTTGTAGCCCCCTATCTTCCAAATATCTAATCAACCATTGTGCATGTCACACAAAATACGATTATTTAAGTTGAGATAGGGGGCATTTAAACATTTACCCTTTGATATCATTTGCATTTAGTTTTAGGGTGTACTATTTAACAATGTTTCATTTAATTGCCTTCCATGACATTTATTTTTGCTAATTTAGTCTTTTCCAACATACATCAAGTGCCACTATTATGTATGGAAAAACAGAATACATATCATGAAAATACTTTTCTGTTAGTCTAAATTTCCAGCAGCAAAAAAATACTTTAAAGGATTGTTTGGACACACATGTTTACAACATGATTTTCTAAAACTCTGCAGTCAGCCAGTACCATCTGTTAAAATGTAAATCAAGCTGCAAATCATGGATGGATACACTGACATGGTCTCATGTTGGCACATTATTAGTTGTCATCTAGTTCATAATTGTTAACATGTGAGAGGAAAAGAATGACTAACTCCATTTTAGTTCACTGGTTCACATAGATTTTTGAATGGTGTTGATAAAACAGAGTTTGTCTGTTTCAAAGTCATTTTAAAATATCCAGATGAATGAATCCTTGCAGCTTCCATGTGCAGCACATCATATCTACGAAACAGGTTTGCCACATAAGCTCCATCTCGTGTCTGAGTACAATAGATGCTTTTATATAACCCCTCCAAAAAAACCTCACAAATTTTCTCCAGAGACAGAGAGGGGTCTATAAAGTGGAGTGAGACATGAGAGCAGAAGAAGCAGCAACTTCATTTCAAACAGTGCCTACACAGTCAGTAGTCAGTTCTCAATGACCAACCATACCACGCTCTTTATAGTGGTGGTGGTGGTGGAGGGGAGTTGCTACCAATCCTTGTCCTTAGCGCTTTAGCAGTGGATTGAAAGAGAAAGGTATATTGGGGAAGATAGCCCTTGGTACCATGGAACTCTTGAACAGGTATGCTATTTGCATCTATCATCTGAGTGACTGATTATTCCATCTGCTGTTTCGTTTTGCTGGACTGTGAGACTGAGACCTAAAGGAGCATGCTGCTGCCTGTTGGGGGATTTGAACTGTGTGCCTGATATCTGTTTAAACTGTGAGCACTTTGTATAACCTCATTTCTTCTGTGCCTTGCTCCCTTGACCCTGCATTCCTGTGCTCTAGTGAGAGGGGCATAGGTGTAACGGAGCACACTTCATCAAGGAGGAGGGCAGTACAGTATAAAAGAACCACGCTGCCTAAACCCAGAACAGGTATGCCATTTGCATCTATCATCTGAGAGACTGATTATTCCATTTGCTGTTTCATTTTGCTGGACTGTGAGACTGAGACCTAAAGGAGCGTGCTGCTGCCTGTTGGGGGATTCGAACTGTGTGCCTGATATCTGTTTAAACTGTGAGCACTTTGTATAACCTCGTTTCTTCTGTGCCTTTGCTCCTCTTTGACCCTGTATTCCTGTGCTCTAGTGAGAGGGCCAGGTGTAACGGAGCACACTTCATCAAGGAGGAGGGGCAGTACAATATAAAAGAACCATGCTGCCTGCAGCGCAAGCGCGGCAGCGTGAGTGTGAGTGGCACGAGCGCCACTCGGTATTAGAAATTTTATTAGTAACAATAGGAGAAAATTTGAGTAGTATTTCTGCTGAGACTTACTTAGAAATTTAGGGTTAATCTAACTGGAAGCTGAATATTTTTATGTGAGTCTGGGTAGGTTATTTGTTTCATTTAATGTTAATCTTATACTGAGTTTTATTATTTGTTTTATTTTTTATTCTTTAACTTATTTAATATATTCTGGGGGGTTGCTTATATGCGGAAGTTTTATGTGGTATTTACTAAGTGGATTACCTGAGATTTCCTCTACCTTATAGGATTATCCCTGATATAATGAGGTAGTTGCTCATTATTTTATTAAAGTTTGATTAACAGGGTGGCTTAAATTTTCACAATGTTGATGTTATGGTGGGGAATTGTTCTGGTAGGGTGCCAGTTTTAGTATGTGAAAATTCTGCTCAGAATGGAAAATCCTTTATAGAATGTCCATACTTGACAATAGAGTATAAGGTAACTATGATGGAGAGAGAATGTTCTAATTGGGTGGCAGGACATTCATGCCTCTTTATTGAATATCCATATTGAGACAACTTTGATCAAATGGGCATTTATGGGTAGCGAACTTCTATGTGGCTGGGGACATAATGTTGTTCTAGAAAGTGCCAAATCTATAAATTGTTTAGTGAAGGGGAAATGTTTATATTTTAAAATGTCTAGAATGGGTAAATGGTTTGTAATTATAGGGTTAATGTTAAGTGGGGATGTTCAATTAAATCCTGGGCCTGTTGCTGATTTGAATCATGATTATACATTTGAAATGTTGAATGAAAAAGGATTGAAAATTATGCATATTAATATTTGTAGTCTGCTTAAGAAAATTGAGCATTTAAGAGAGTGGGTGGTTTATTATAAGCCTGATATTTTAATAATTACTCAATCATGGCTGCATACAAAAATTCAAGATAATGATATAGCCCTGGAAAATTTCCATATATATAGAAAAGACAGATCCAAAAGAGGAGGGGAGTATTAGTTTATGTTAAAAATTGGATTGATGTTAGGAATTGCAAGATTTGTATAATTGGACTGATTCAGAATTGTTACCTTTAGAATTAAAGCTACCTTATTCTAAACCCATCTTATTGATTGGCATTTATCGTCCACCTAAAAGTAGCTTAATGGTATTCTTTGAAATACAGGATGTACTGAAGAATTATTAAAATTCACATGAAATTTTGATAATGGATTTAAATGTTGATTGGGGAAATATAGATGCCCATCATAGTCTAATTGATATGGCTACTACATTGAATTTGGTGCAACTGATAAAAGATGTTACTAGGTTAAATGCAGTTAAATCCCAGTAATTCAACTATGTTAGATCTTATTTTTACTACAAATCCAGAAAAGTTTATAAAGAGTGGGGTTACCAGACTCAATGTCAGATCATCAGATAATTTTCTGTATTAGAAATCAGAAATCTAGAAAGACATCTAAGAATGTTGTACAAATTAGAGTCTTTAAACAGTTTAATTATGTTCAATTTATGCAGGAATTAGAAAATTATAACTGGAGAGACTAGAACTAATTCCCAGTGTGGGGGATGCGTGGGGTATGTTTCAAAAGGATTTAATACAAATTTGCAATAAACATGCTCCTATAAAAACTAGGTTGATAAAGTCAAACAAAGCTCCATGGTATGACTCAGGTTTGTTTAAAATTAAAAGAGCTAGAGATAAGGCGTGGAAACAAGCTAAATTAGCAAAGAGAGACCAGAATTGGCATAAATATAGGCAATTAAGAAATTTATATACAAAGGAAATTAGAAAGGCTAGATTGGCCTATTGTAACAAAAAACTGTCTAAAGAAATGATGGAAAACTCAAGAGTATTTTGTAACACAATAAATAAGATGCATAAGGGGCTTAGCTTGGGATATCCTAATAATTTCCTAATTAATGGTAATAAGATGGATTTGGGAAACAAGGTAGTTAATGAGTTTAATACTTTTTACAAATATGGGTATTAATGAATTACAATTGGGTGGAGGAGATGTAAATCAGGTTCTACAGAGAAATTCCAGGCAAATGATACAGATAGAGTTTATGTACAATCTGTAAACAAGCTGAGTTTGAGTTTACTTCTATTACTAGAGGAGATGTTAGGATTTATTATTTCAAATTAATACTAATAAAGCAGAAGGTATGGATGGTATCCCTAATATCTTATTAAAGTATGCAGCCCCTATTATTGATTTACCCTTAGCAAACTTATTTAATTTGTCTCTTCTTCATGGAGTTACCTCAAACTTGGAAGACTGCCAAGATTGTGCCAATTTATAAGACAGGATCTAGGTTATTATTAGAAAATTACAGACCAATTTCTTTACCAACAATTTCTAAAATTTTGGAGAAAATAGTTGCAAAACAATTACAGGTATATCTGAAAGATAATGAAATCCTTAACAGTTATCAATCCGGTTTTAGACCAGAGCATGGAACAAACACTGCCCTTATAAAGGTCACAGGAGATATAATGGAGAGTATGGACAGGGGGATGCCAGTGGGAGCAATTTTTGTAGACCTTTCAAAGGCCTTTGACATGCTGGACCATGGCATCCTCCTGTCCAGACTAAAACCTGTGGTATGTCTGAGTCGGTTATAAATTGGTTTTGAAATTATCTTGACTCAAGATTGCAGCAAGTGACTATTAGAGTGGTCATCTGATTTGAAATTGACTGTGTCAGGAGTCCCACAAGGATCCATTTTGGGTCCTATACTATATAATTTATATATGAATGATTTGGGGTTTGAACAACCAAAGCTACAATACCATCTTTATGCTGATGATACAGTTGTATATTTTGCTGATTCATCAGTGAGAACTATTCAAATAGTATTACAACAGGCTTTTGATCAGTTACAGGAATTTTTGCTTAGATCTAAATTGGTTTTGAATGAAAAAAAATCTCAGGTAATGGTATTTCATAGGGGTTACGGGCCTAAAACTGAATATGAGGGGTTACAAATTAAAACATTTTCAGGAAGAATCTTGCAACAAGTTGTTAGTTATAAATATTTGGGGGTGTATTTAGATACAAAATTTAAATGGGACAGTCATATAGATAGTACCTTGACTAAAGTTGGTAAGTGCTTGGGGTCATTATATAGAGTAAGAAATAGTATGTCTCTGAAAATTAGAAAATTAGTTGTAACTGTTGTTGTACTACCCATATTGGAGTATGGTAATTTGATATATGAGTGCTGTCTAAAGAGCAACTACATAAGCTTGACGTTATGTATAATAAATTAATTAGATTTATACTGGGAGCTGCAAAGAGTGCACACAGAGTAGATATGTATAAAGAATTAGACTGGCATACTTTGTATCAAGGCAGGGCTCTTAGTACAATTATGTTAATGTTAAAATGTATCTCAGGAAAAGTCCCTAAATATATGGCTGAGTCCATTAAAATAAAAGACCTATTGAGGGTCTCGTTCTGCTAATTACTTGGACTGTGCAGTCCCAAGTCGTAGAACGGCTTGGGGGGATAAGCATTTTTTTAATATTGGACCTTCTGTATGGAATAAATTGCCTGGGAAGTTTAGACCCCTTGAGGGAAATTTTCAGTTGCACCAAATTAACCAAAGGCTTATTGAGAACACTAGTTATGATGGGAAATAGTTTGAATCTTAGGATGGTAGATTGTAACTTGTATTAAATGTATACTGTGAATTAATTATTGTTTTTTTGTATGTTTTTCTTGTCTTAGTTTGTTTTATGATTTTGGAATTGTGTTATATTTATTGATGTATAATTATAGTGTATATGTGTTTTCCTTCGTTATATATTGTTAACTTATAAGAGTAACTGGAAATGATACCTGGATCTCACTGTAAAGGAGCTTCAGCTCAGTGGAGATATCCTTATTCATTTTTTGTATGAATAAAAAATTTTTACTACTACTACTTACTTACTACTACTACTACTTACTACTACTACTACTACTACTACTTACTACTACTACTACTACTTTTTGTATCCTTATTCATTTTCTGTATGAATAAAATTGTTTTACTACTACTACTCTTGCATAGCCACCTATTTAGTTAGTTTACATCAAGTATAAGGGCACAGCAATAAGACTGAGTAAATTGTTTCATTACATTTTTGTTAGCCATGAGATGACAGTGCTGTCATTTAACATGAGGTTATTCATGTCAAAAACTTACAACTACGTTGAATTCATAGGAGACAAAACCGTCAAGTAATTACTGAATGAAGTACATAATTGGGCAAAGTAAGAAAAATTATTTTAAAACAAAAAAAATGAAGGTGGAAGAATACAAAAATATGAATTAAGAAATAACCATATATCACAAAACTGGTGAATTTACTAGGTTCGAGTGAATATAAGAAGGCACAAGGCCCATCGAGAATGTCCCTCACAATAGCGGGTCAGAATTACACCAGTATGTGCTTGTTGCAATAATACTCTTCTAGGGCTATTTTAAGGGCATTTAAATCTCTGATATCAACGATGAATGGTGGTACTCTATTCCATACTTCAGCAATTCTAACTGTGTAAAAGTTGTCTCTTTTGTTGGTAGTGACCAGGGCCACTGGGAAATTGCAGAACTGTTTAGCAGATTTTGCAGGGATTTTGTGGGACTTTTTTTCTCCAAAATTTTGCGGGGATTTTGTGGGACTTTGCATGTATTTTGCGGTGATTTTGTGGGCTGCTGGGCACACATTTTTCTTTATGAGGTACAAGTATGGGGTTTTCAATTTCAATTGCTTTGTGATGCATATCAAAGTCAGCCATCAAAAAGGTATAGCTTTTTTGTAAAAAAACAAACAAAAAAAACACAGACACACACAAAAGGTACAACTTTTTATTAAAACACCCACAACTGATCAAAAACAATATACATTATAATAGTAACATCATTGTCAAAGCAGTACCACCACCACCACCTCTAATAATTCAAACAATAAACATTATTAGTATTCTACAGTAAAAGTATAGTACCACCACCACCACCCCAGATCATCAAGAAAGGATTTTTACATCATAGAATGAGCAGCAATGGTTATCCAACAAAGATCTTTAAAATGTCTTATTGTACTTCAACATAAGTAGTAGTCTAGTGTTGTCATCTGTCAAACTTCACTGATTGTCTTTTAAAGGTCTGTGTACAGTGAAAAGGTCCATTCAACGTCTGCTGTGCTTACAGGAAGCCAGATATACCTTTTGCCACAGCAGCAAGATGTGAAGTGTATCCCTTTGTGCTTCCACTACTCAGCAATATTAAAATAGTCACTGGGTACTGACTGGGTGAAAGTTCTGTACCCATGCCATTCAAAGTTTGAAACACCAGCCAGAGAGATGGTAGCTCCTGGGTGTGTTTACTTTTCCTTGTCCAGTGTTGGCAGCTGCTTTGGGTCAAAGATTCGGGCAGCTTTGAATGTGCCGACTGAGGGATGAGATTTTAAAATTTTGTCCAGTTTCTCACTGCTGTCCAACATAACCTTCTGAAAAAGGTTCACACAGTTTTGTTTTCATGTAACCGACAGCAGGACAACATTTCTACTGTATTTGGTCTGTATTCAGTTTCCTGTGGTGGCACTGAAATCCAAAACATATGCACATTTTGCTCCTTCCAAATATGGACTGTCCCTGTGGTTGGGTGCTTGACTGCAATTGTAGAATAAGGTTGACAATTTCAGAAGAGTGTTCCACAACAAAGTTGCTTGTGTCACCAGCTCTGCTGCTTTTCCTTTCAATAAGAACTTCAGGTGATTCAAGGTTGCTGCATCAGATTGTAGCATTTCAACAAATTCTGTTAACACGGGCAAATAGACTGCCAAATACTGAACAGCATTAACCAGGAGCACCACCAAGTTACCACTGCATATACTGGCATCTTGGGTACAATGCCCTGCTTGGATTCCATGAAGGCAAAGTACTGATGCCTATGCATTGGGCTCTGGCAAAATATTTTTTAACAAGGAAACAGCAGAGTTTAAGTCTTCCAGTGTGTCGCCCAGACTTCCAAGACCAAATTGAGGAGGTGGGCAATGCAAGTGACATGCACTGCATTTGGTAGGACAGAGACACAGTTTCAAAAGCCTCATGCATATAACTTGCACTGTCCGTGACAATGGCAAAGACTTTATTGAAGTTCACCCCATTGGTGTTTAGCACTTTAGTAGAGCTTGGGATACTGTGGTGTTGTTCACATGATGCAAAAACTCAACACCAATTAGAGTGGCTGCTCCCAACATTAAGCAATGGTTAGCCAAAATAGCAACACGCTATGCCCACAGGCATCTGTTGTCTTATCCAGGAAAATGAAGACATCTTGATCCTCCACCACCTCTTTCAGGGACTGTTCGTGATCAGGCCAAAGTTCTTGGAGGTACATGTTCAAGCTGTGCTGGTTCTGGAAGACTACCCATGTTTTGTGTGGCTCAACTGGAAACACAAAGTCAGCAACTGCTGTCGAGAGTGTGCCTAAAAACAAAAAAAAACAAGAATGAATATATTACAGGGGAAAATAAACTGTGCCTGAAAACAACACAAAAGCAAACAAGATTTAATATTTTACAGGGAAAAAACAAACTGTAGGCTAGGCCAGCCCAGTGTCATGGAGGGCTGAGGAGCTGTGAGCTTTACCTCCTGCCACACTGGCAACCTGTTTGAGAACACCATCAGGTCAGCGGGAAGGGGAGAGGATCGAGTGTCCAATTGGCTCCTCTCCTCTCCTCGGGGGGGGTATCTGCTGTCCTGCTCTTAGAGGCTAGATGGTAGTTTTGAACTCTAGCAGCAAGGAAGGGGGATGCAGGAACAAGGCAGATGTGCACTGGGGGGGGAGAAATTGGGTTCCACGGTGCCAGAGAGAGATGAGATGGACTTGGTAGGCAGGGACAGAGCAGATACCAGTCACCCAAGGGGAAAACAAACCGACTATGTAAAAATAAAATAACTGCAAACATCTGTGCGACTAGTACTTACTTTGCATGCTTTTCTTTGCAGCTTCTTTTCTTTCTAGATGTTTCTGCGACTTCATGTGCATGTCAGCTGTATGCTTCCGCATGAAGTCAATTGTGTGGAGTACAAGCATGACAAAACAGAAATCCTCCATCCTCATAAAGATCCTCCAGATATAACTAACCTGATCCTGGGCACGCACAAGATACGAGACATGATGGTCCTTGGCCTCTTCGCGAGAAAGACGGAAGTGCTTTGGTGGTGGTGTAGACATGGTGTAATTTAACTAAACCAAAATTAAACCCCCCCAAAAAAATCAAGACTTGAATGAGAGCATCAGTGCATAGAGGGAGGAGAGCTTTCCTTGGGATGCTTGATCCTCCAATATCACTCCACTAGTTTGCATCCCACAATGTTCTAAGCTGAGCAGATTGGTTTCAAAACCTCAGCTCCTGGAGTTGCCTTGTCATGGCGCTGAGCTTGCCCATTGACTTACTGGTATCCATGGAACAAAAGATTCCAGAAATGCAGTTTTCTTGCTACCTATTATACTGGCCAGGCACTCTCCACAGCAGCGAGTCAAGGACTCACCACGGAGGGAGGGAGGGACGGACCCAGGCAACTGCCATACATGAAGGAAAAAATTGTTCTGTGCCACTCTGGTCGCCTGCCCCACCCTGCTGCTTCACCTGAGGTCAGAACAATTTTTTTGCCATGAGGTGCCAGTCCGCCAGGCCCACCCCTCCACTCCCATCTGTGAGGAACCATGGCAGCGATCAAGAACACATACGGGAGGGAGGGACGGACCCAGGCGACTGTCATACATGAAGGAAAAAAATTGTTCTGTGCCACTCTGGTCGCCCGCCCCACCCTGCTCGCTCACCTGAGGCCAGAACAATTTTTTTTGCCATGTGTGCCAGTCCGCCAGGTCCACCCCTCCACTCCCATCTCCGAGGAACCACGGCAGCGATCAAGAACACACCACGGGAGGGAGGGATGGACCCAGGCAACTGCCATACATGAAGGAAAAAAATTGTTCTGTGCCAGTCTGGTCACCCGCCCCACCCTGCTCGCTCACCTGAGGCCAGAACAATTTTTTTTTGCCATGTGTGCCAGTCCACCAAGCTCACCCCTCCACTCCCATCACATTTGAAACACTATGCATTTCTTCTCCCTCCTTCAGTCTGGACTCCCTCTGAGGAAGACACAAAATTATTTAGCAGCTTCCCCTAGCTGGACCCTCTGGTCACCCTCACCACCAAGGCTCCCTCCGTCCCATCCTCCGAGGGGGACATAAAATGATTAGAGCAGCTGGTCCCTCCTGGTCTCCCACCCTCCCTCCGAGAGGCACAATTTTTTTAAAGAAATGCCTCCTCCCATCTGGGCCCTCCCTCCCTCCGAGGGGGACACACAAATGTTTTACAGCAGCTGCCCCTTCCCTGCAGAAAATAGAAAATCATATACATACCTGGTAGTATAGTTCAGGTCCACAGCAACAGTAGCAGTCTCCACAAATAAGCTGGCAGCACAGAAAGCAAAGGATACAGCTCTTTTTATGAAATTTAGAGGCTAGCCAGCAGCCAGCAGTCAGTAGCTCTCCCTCTGCTCCACGTTCTGCTGTGTTGTTCTCCTCTGCTGCACATCTTCTACTTTTGCTCCAAGTTCTCTCGTTCTGTCCCTCAACTGGCTGGCTACCCCTCACGGCTGGTCCTCTCGTGTGCTTGCTCAGCTTGCTCCTCTCACTTCTGTTCTCCTCTCACTTCTCTCAGGTAGCTCCCCCTCACCTGTCCACATTCATTTATGTGGTTTTGGCGGACCTGAGGGGGAGCAAAGTGCTTAAAAAGAGTGCCAATGTCCGACTGGTGCAATTGGCCCCAGCTGGTGTGACGCGCTTCCCAGTGACGTCACTAAGCATGTCACATGCCAGAAAACCCAATCTACAGGCTATGGAGGCACATCGGGGCACATCGGGAGAAATTCTGCAATGGGACACAGAATTTCCTCTGGAGTACAGGTGGGTGGGCAATGTAATTTTGGACTTGCAGGTGGGCGCTGTGGACTTTGCTGGTGTGTGGGTAGGGTTCTCTACAAAGGGACACAGATGGACTTTGCTTTGGAGTGCAGGTGGGTGGGCAATGTAATTTTGGACTTGCGGGTGGACGCTGTGGACTTTGCTGGTGTGTGGGTACTTTGTTGGTGTGTGGGCAAGATCGGAAGTGTGTATTTTGTGGGAAGCGCAATTTTTGTGAGGGGCCTGAAAATCACGCTTTCTGCAATATAATCATGCCCGCAATTTTCCAGTGGCCCTGGTAGTGACCCATAGTACTATTAACTTTCTATTGTGAGATCTAGTATTACTCATAGAAGTACCATAAGAAAATCCACAGCTGTTAATAATATCCTGTTTCTGGATCTTATGCAGAAGTAATAAATCACCCCATTTGCATCTGATATAGAGGGGATGAAGTCATATTCTTTAATCTTGGAATAATTTTTTATTTTAGTAATAGACCTTTGAACTCTTTCTACCCTATTAATGTCTTTAACTAGATGAGGAGATCAGAATTGTGACGCATAGTCCAAGTGTGGGTGAACATAACTCCGATAGAAAGGGATAATACATTATTCAGTTCTTGAAGTAAAGGAGCCTAATCCTAGAAATCAGTCCCACTGCTGTTTTGGAAGCAGCTGTCCAATGATTAGACAAGTTTTATTTATTGTCCACTAGAACCCCAAGGTCTCTTTCAAGATTAGAATTTTTTAAAATTGCTCGGTTTAGTACACAAGAGTAACTGGGGTTCCTGTGTCCAAAATGCATGACCACACATTTATTAGGGTTAAAAATCATTCAATTTCTCATTGCCCACAATTCAAGTTTCCTTAAGTCTTCCACTATAGAAAAATGCTGGGAAAGGCTATTAACTTGACCTCCTAACTTGGCGTCATCTGCAAACTTTATTATATTGTTTTTTAGGTCACTGCCCATGTCAGATATAAAGAGGTTAAATAATGTTGGGCCCAACACAGATCCCTGGGGGACACCATGGCTGACTTCTTGGTTAGTCAGAGTATTATTAATATGAACACATTGGTAATGGTCAGTTAGCCAACAGTGAATCCATTTAACCAGAGAGTGATCAATGCCCATGTCTGATAATTTAGTTATTAGTATAGTGTGTGGCACCTTGTCAAAAGCTTTGGAGAAATCTAGATAAATAATGTCCAAAGGAACTCCATTATCCAGATTTAAACTGATTTTATTATAAAAGGCAAATCAAGTTGGTACAGCAGGACCTACCCTTTGTAAACCCATGTTGTTTCAGTTGACCCATATGATTATAATTTAAGAATCCTACTAATCATTTTTTAATTAGATTCTCCATAACTTTACAGCAGTGAGATGTCAGGCTGGTAGGTCTATAATTTTCTATATAATTAAACTAACAATATACAAACACTTAACATTCAGCATCCTTACTTGAGTTGTCAGGTGAAAAACAGGTAACTACAAACACCACTGTGCATGACAGTCTCAAGATATTATTGACAGTGTCACACGCAATACTTACTAAAAGACACATAACACATGCTCAGAAATGTCTGTTAATCGGGTAACTAAGCTGTAAAACACAGACGCAACTTATCAGGGTTTTCAGCAAAATATCCTGAAACATCATGTAAATGAGTACGCTCTCTAAAATTCCAATTATTGAGAAAGTCGACTGAAGAAAGAAATCGGAAATCTCTTTACATGTAAATGTGTGCTGAGTGTGAGGCCTAACCAGTTACTACATACAGAGGCAGTAACACCTCTCTTCTCTGCTCCTGATATTCCTTCTTATGCATGCCAGTAATTTACTACCCTTGTTTGCAATGTCTTTACAGTGTGTACTAAGTTTTAATTTATTTGTGACCAAAACCCTCAAGTCCTTTTCTATGTCAATTGTTGCTACCCCATTTAGTTTATGAAGTACTTCACCTTCAGATTTTTTTTCCCAAAATGCAAAACCTTGCATTTTTCAGTATTAAATTTAAGTCTTTTTGTAGTAGCCCAGTTTGCTAAGGTGTCAATTTCTTCCTGAAATCTAAAAACATCCTCAAGTTTGGTGACTGTTGGTACCAGTTTAATGTCATCTGAAAACTTGCACAGCCATGAATTGCTTGTTCAAGTCAAAGATGGCACAAAGATGTTGAATAGTACCTGGCCCAAGACGGACCCATGGGGGACCCCACTGGTCACCCCTGCTCACCCAGAGTAATGACCCCACATACACACCCTATGTTTTCATTGCCCAAGTCACAAACTAATCCATCTTATAATATTGCTGTTTATTACCTTTTCCTTCAGTGTTGTTATCAGTTCTCTATGTGACACAATATCAAATGCCTTGGCAAAGTCCACATAGAGGACAGCCAGTGGTATGTCCAGCTCAAGGGTCAGACTGACTAGCACAAAGAAACTCAGAAGGTTAGTTAGGCATGATCTGCCCATCCTAAATCCATGCTGTAGTGCATCCTTTAGACAATTTGTTTCAGAAACTGTTCCAATTCATCCTTTATTATTGCTTCAAAAACTTTCCCCATGATAGAGGTCAGACTAATTGGTCTATAATTTTTATAGTCAGCTATGTCTCCGTTCTTATAAATTGGGACCACACGAGCAGTTGTCCAGTCATCGACTATTTGGCCTCCTTAATTCAATCATTTCTGGAAGATTTCTGCCAGAGGCTCAGCTATCTCTGATGCCACCTCTTTAAGTAGCCTTGGGTGAAGATCATACAGGCCAGGGGATTTTATTGAGTCTAGTTTTAGCAGCCTAGTCTGAACATCTTTTGTTGATATTTTTTTATCATGGTTGTATTACTGGATACCACTTGTAATGTATCCATTTCTTCCTTTCTTTGGCGAACACTAAGAAAGAAATCATTAAATACCTCTGCCACATCCAAACTATGTGCTATTTTACTATTATCCTTGATAATTGGGCCCACCAGGGTTTTTGCCTTCTTGATGCTCTCTGTATAATTAAAAAAGGATTTCTTGTTATCCATAGTCTTTATAGCCAACTTTTTTTGAAATCCCTTTTTGCCTTCTCTATTACTTTTTTTCAGTGCTCTCATCTTGATTCTGTAGGTTTCTCGTGCTCTATTTGAAGTGATAATTTTAGCTCTTCTATACGCTTTTTTTTTTTTGCTGTTATTTCTTTTTTAACTCCTTTAGTAAACCATGGTGGTATTTTCCCTTCACTGTTGTATTTCTTCCTAATGGGAATGTGTTTTTCAACTATATTGTTTATTTCTGTTTTGAATCTAATCCATATTTCTTCCACACCCAGTCCTTCAAACTATTTTTTCCAGTTCCATTTACTTGAGTGGTTTCTGAGTAGATCATAATTTGCCTTAACATAACATCTGATTTCAGTAACTTCCACTGGATTAACCCTCTTAGTTGTAATGGAGAACTCAACCATATTATGGTCGCTTCCTGCCAATGGCTCCCTGGTTTTACAATCAGTTATATCATCTTCTAGATTACTTAATACCAAATATAAGATATGTTCTGCTCCAGTGTCATTCAGTACATAGTTTTCTGAACTAAATGTGTCCAGCATGTCCAGGATCTCACTTTCTGCAGCTGTACATGCCATTTTTTTCTGCCCATCTGATACCTGGATAATTAAAGCACCTGGATATAAAGTTGGCATTCTCTGTTGGTGTTTTCTGGTTAGCATAGACTTGGACAAAGGAGTACTAGAATTCTTTCCTCGTCTTTTGATTGTACTGGAGAAAATGTGAAAGTGCACTGTGGAAAGATGAGAGAGAACAGTAAGCATCCAAAAATGGAGTAGACTTGCTCCACAGCATGTTTTCTCCAGTTGACATTTCCCAGTCTACAATGATGTGGACCATGTGGTAATGGCAATGACAGTATTACTATGGCAAAGAGAGTACATAGTTGTACCAGTATTTGGCCAGCAATGCTTCACATAAGAGGCTGTATAGGGAAAATGTGTAGACTGTACTGGGGAAAAAGTGGAGAGAGCACAGCATGTAAGAAATCGTTCAGCTCAGTATTTGCGTTAGTAATACAAGCTGCCCCCATTTAGAAGCCGCAGTGAAAACTGAACATGTAACAGAAGATGCGGCTTCTAAGTGATGAAATATGGTACCTCATTTGGAGGTTCAGTCATTTAATTGCTTGGTCTGTGGGGTTTGAGTTTAACTGTTCTGTTTGTTTTTATGGTTAGGTACCCAGTGAGGCACTGGTAGCTCCTTTGAGGTATACGTGTAAAATGGTACCAGTGAGTAGTGCCCTAGTACAAGTTAGCTGGTAATTAAAATGTTTTTAAAGTGTACTTGCTACTGCATTGTCTTGCCTGGTGGAAAGTGGTCACTGTTACTGTTTTAAAGTGTTTACTGGCTGGCTGAGCCTAATCAGACACTTAAAATCATGCCCTGGCTCAAGAGTTCACAAGATTCATTTAAAACCAGTTTTGCTTTGCATTCCCCTATCCCTTGTGACTATCCCCCAATAAATATTTTGTTGATATTTTACATTTTGTTTCATGAGCATCTTATTAGTGTAAGTCACTAATTATACTTTTGTTGAAGTTAAGGTTGCACTGTGATCTTGCATGTGTAGGGGACACTGTGGGGAAGTGGGGAGGTACTGCATCCCAGGGGGTTGTACCACTCTGGCACCAGATCCACTTAAACTTAACCCAGTTACAGCTCTGAAGGCAGTGCTGGAATCTCCTGTTTACCAATCAGACCCTGCATGATTCAAGTTCAACCAAGAACATTTTGGTTCCCCCAATTCCAAAAATAGTACCAGATGCCATGGCATGTGAAAGGTTGATCAGAGGAGCTGGATCCTCTTAAAGCCGTACTGCTCCTTTGAGTTCCGCAAGGGATTGATATTTGTAGAATTGAAAAAGCTCTGTACATAGTGAAGTGTCTTGACAAAGAAGTTGTCCAAGGACATTTCCAGCACAGCAACACCCAGAGTTTGGTGGTACTGGTGGAGAGCCACAAAACCATGGACGCCACTAAATAGCCCAATGGACTGATCCCAGATGGAGACAGTACCAAGCTGACAATAATGATGCATGCCAGAGTGACCATACCAAAACTAGAAGTCCAGCCAAACATTTTGAACAGAGGTTCCACAAGTGGCTTCAAGCTGAAGGGAAGTCAGCTAGTGAAGTCAGAATGCTGTTAGGTGACCAAGGGGGTATGTCACAGCAAGATGTAGAAGCCAGACCCACCTATTTGCCAGCCATATCTGATTCATACAGAAGGTTAAGAATGTTCTCAGGCATGAAACCCACCCCTGCAGGAGAAGATGACCTAGAAACTTCAATAGACTATGCTGCTCCATTGAGCCAAGACTGGCAATGCTCAGAAGCCAAGAAGAGCAAATGACTTGAGGAAAGACTCCAAGGTCCTGCATTAGTGACTTTTAGTTCACTGTGGTCCACAGATTCAGAATCTCCAGCCCAAGAGTATCTGACTGCACTGGAGAATACATTTGGAAGCACATAATACTGTAAGATCTCTTTTGGAAGTTCAAGATGACAGAACAGTGGAAAGGAAAGCCATTGTCCACTTTTGAACTGCCTAGAAAGGGCCTTGCAATGAGTATTTTGGAAGGGAGGTGTGGCACTCCGGGACTTGAACTGGATCAGACTGGAATATGTTCTCAAGGCTGCCTGCCATCCCACATTGTAGATTCTCAAGTTACTGTATCTCTGGCTGAGAGAAAGGATAGCCCTCCATCTCACAGTGTACTAATGAGAGAAGTTCAAAAAGCTAAGGAAGAAGAGGAATGATGCAGTCCCTACCAAGTCTCAGCAGCTGTTACACAAGTTAAAGAAAATGTACCCTCTACAGAGACTCAAGTGTGGAGAGAATTGCTGAAAGAGTACAAAGAAGTGATCCCCAAAGCAAAAGTAGCTCCAAGTAGTGGACAAGGCTGCCACCAATGCCAACAGGTTGCTTCAGCTAGCCAGAACCTTTCAGTAATGAACACAGGAGTGCAAGCACAAACACCACCTGTAGATTGTGACCTCCAAACCCAAGCCAATGAATTGCATATTCTGGTAACTGAACTAAAGAAATGCAAACATGCAGTCCATGGCCTGGCAAAGGGAGAGAACCCCAAAGTGAGGACAAGCTGCAGTCAGTGCCCCTGTTAGAGACCCAAATGCATATCTTCCACAACAAAGTAATCTAGGCTGGAGACCATCTCCTGATGAACCACCCAGACCACATCAGTATAACGAGGACGTGTTCTGTTTCAACTGTAGAAGAGATAGACATATGAAAAAAGAGTGTTGATCATGAGAAAATCTGCAAAACATTACAGACAAACACTCAAAAGAATCCAGAAGCAAGTCCCATCGGCAACATGCTCCAAATTTTCTGTAAAACCCTCAATAGCCATGTTCACTATCAAACAGCAACAAGAGACTTTACCAGAGCACCTTGATAACTTAGTTGGTACTTCAACTGGAAACAACCATAAAACAAATGGAGTGTTAGCCCAAGCTGTTCTCAACAATGGCTCACAAGTTTGTATAATTTTTAAGGACAGGTAGGACAAGCATCAAGCTAAGGCTTGTAAGCTGCAGTGATTGGAAGGCCTGAACATGTGGGACCTGAGTGACAAGTCCTGCCCCTATCATGGTTGCTTTAATGTCCGAATTGTGTTCCCCTCAACAGTAGCTGGAGCTGATGATGCAGCTGAAACATTGGCATTGGTCTGCCCGCAGTCAGAAATGTTTGACAATGCGCCCATTTTCATTAGAACAATAGTATACATGTTTGGATGCCCAGTCCAACTTTGCCAGGAGCAAGAGGTGCAACAGAATGGAAGAGCACTGTGAGTGCATGGACTGGTGAAGAAGGTCTACCAGAAACAGATGCAGAAGAGATCAAAAGAGCAAGAAGATTCTGTTGGCATTATCTGGTGCCCAAAGGCTGAACAGCTTGTTCTACCCCTAATGCAGAGAGTAGCATCTGCAGAGTGATGAGTTTGAAGCAGTACATGAAAACTAGATCCTGATGATAGATGCCCTTGAACAACATGACTTGCTAGAAGAACAGCTGGTTAAATCAACTGTGCTGCCTGTGAGAGCACATGCCATTGCAAGAAGTATCACTGTCCAGGTGAAAACCATGACTGGTTGAGACATTACAGTAAGAAAAGGTTGAACGTTGGCTCAGGTGTACTGGGCAGACACAGCAGTATAGCCCCAACCCAACCAGGAAGTTAAGAATGTTGGACTTGACCCTGAATACTTTGACTTTGGGGAATCCTCAATGTTCAAGAAATAGAATCTCAGTATAAGTCAAAAGTTTGGAGAATGAACTAAAGTCTTTTCCCTTCATGACCGGTAAGTCGGGTGCACCACCAGAACAGAATATCACATCAGGCTGCATGATGATCATCCTTTTCAAGAACAATCCCGACATCTGGGCAGCAGACATTGATGATGTGAGAAGAAATCTTCAGTAACTGCTTGCAGCAGGAATAATCCAATAATTAAGAAGCCAAGCACCTCTCCTATCATTGTTGTACACAAGAAAAATGGTGCAGTTCACATGTGCGTTGACTACAGGACTCTGAATAAGAGAACCGCCCCAGATCAGTATTCAATGCCAAGGATCCAGGATGCCTTAGACTATCTCAATGGACATAAATGGTTCTCAGCCCAGGATTTGAGAAGCTGGTACTACAGATCCTGATGACTCTTGAGGACAGAGAGAAAACTGCTTAAATATGTCCACTTGGCTTTCATTAATTCCTTTGTATACTCCAAGGCATATCTGGCACCACAGACACATTCCAACACCTAATGAAATGTGTAGTCAGAGACATGAACCTCCTAGAGTGCCTGAGCTACCTTGATGATGTCATTAGGTTTGGAGAGATCCTCGAAGATCATGAAGTTCATCTGATGAAGGTGCTAGATCAACTGAAAGAGTTCAGGCTCAAACTCTATATTGAAAAAATGCTAATTTTTCAAACGCTCCATCAAATATATGTGTGACATATTGTATCAGCCCAAGGAATTAAAACAGAGCCAAGCAAAGCTGAAGCCTTGACCACCTGGCCCAAGCCAAAGAACCTGAAAGACCTATAGCATTTCCCTAGGCTTCTGAGGGTATTACAGATGCTTTACCAAAGACGATACCTAAGTGACGAGACTGTTGCTGTATCTAACTCAAGGTTACCCGCCAACAAACAAAGGCAAAAAAAACTCCTCCATTACAGATCCGAACAAAACTTATTTAAAGCTAAGTGACCCATTCAGCCAGCGATGGTACACTCAGTGTGATGAGTCATTCAAAGAAATCCTCTACCTTCTAACAAATGCACCAGTACTTGCATATGCTGATCCAGCAAAGCACTATGTTCTATATACAGGTGCAAGCCTGTGTGGACTTGGAGCTGTACTGTATAAAAGTAACCCTAAAGGACTGAGGCCAGTCATCTTTACCAGTAGGAGTTTGAACAACACAGAAAGGAATTACCCAGTCCATAAATTGGAGTTCCTTGTGCTCATGTGGGCAACTGTGAGCCGGTTTCATGAATGCTTGTAAGGAGCACACATCACTGTCAGAACAAATAATAATCCTTTGACATATGTAAAACAAATGCAAACTTAGATGCTGCTGGACACAGATGGTTATCCACTTTGTCAGCGTATGACTATTGTGGAGAATAAAGGTCTGGCCTGAATCACATGGATGCTGATGCCCTGTGAAAATGACCAGATGCATCATCCACAGACAATCAGACATGGATACTAATCCCAGAGCAAACTGTTAAAGCACTGTTCAAAAGGTTCAATGCAGATAAGACACAGACAACTGCCAATGCTCATCATTTCATTGACAATCTTGGCATACCTGGTGACTGTGTACCAAATGCCTACTGCCACTTTGCTGCATTAGATCTGACCACTTTTCAGCAGTTAACTCCCCAAGATTAACAAATAGAGCAAAGAATGGACTCTAGCTTGAAAGACTTTATCTTCACCCTGAAGAAGATAGGTGATGACACAGAAGTATGCACCAGTAATCCAGACACAAAGTTGCTACTGCAGGAGTGGCCAAAGTTAAAAATCAAAGATAACTTGCTGTGCAAAGAATTCCAAGGATCACAAGGTTTCCAAAAACTGCAACTAGTCTTGCTTTTCAAAGTTCAAAAAAGCTGTCTTGTGTCCCCTGCACGATGTCATGAGACACCTTGGAAGTGAGTGAGATTTGGACCTTGCTCGTGCTCAGTTCTATTGGCCACACATGGGGAGTGATGTGAACAATACTGCAAAAACTGTAACAGTTGTGTGAGACGCAAAAAAAGTGCGCCCATGGAATTGGTATGCACAGACTTTCATAGCTTAGGTCTAGACTCTAAGAACATTACAAATACCTTTATTAGTAACATATCACTTGGACCAAAAGGCAACAACTGTCACAAAAGTCCTAATAGAAAACATAGAAACATAGAAGTTGATGGCAGATAAGAGCCTCCAGGCCCCCGCTTGTCTGCTCTGTTACCCCTACCTGTTGTGACTCAGAGGCTCTAATCAGCCTGCTGCCCCCTCCCATTGCTTTTTCAAGATCCCTTCATGTCTGTCCCATGCATTCTTGAAACACGTAACCATTTCTGCCTCCACCATTTCCACTGGTAGGCTGTTCTATTTGTCCACCATCCTCTCTATGAAAAGTACTTCCTCACTACCTCGGAACCTCCCACCCCGCAAGCTTCATATTGTTCCCCGAGTCCTTGAACATCTTTTTCCAAACTTTTGTACACTATGGAGCCCACAGTGATCCATTCAGACCAAGGCTGACATATTAAAAGTCATCTAGTAAAAGTAATGCTGTCCCTATGGGGAATCAAAAGTCAAAAACAACCTCTTATCACTCTCAGGGTAATCCTTAGCCTGAATGATTCAACCTAACTCTACTCAACATGCTAGATATGATGGACCTAAAATAAAAGAGCAAATGAAGTCAAAATGTTAGTGCATTAGTCCATGCATACAACTGCACTAAAAGTGATGCCACTGGATTTTTTCCATAATACCTGTTGTTTGGCATGGAAGCTCAGCTTTCTATGGCCTTGTGTTTTGGTGTCTTTCCTGAAGAACTTAAGCCAGAGAATTACCTTCAGTATCTTCAAAGATTGAAAGACCAGTTGAACGCCACCTACAAGTTGGCCTTGGACACCACAGCAAAGTGCAACAAAGCCAATAAACAGGTACAACATAGGAGTTAAGGCACATGAACTTCTGTCAGGAGACCGTGTTTTGTTAAGAAATTTGAACTGCCAGGAAACACCAAAATTGCTAACTAGTGGGCAACACCCCATTTGTTGTAATGGAAAAGGTGTGTGATATGCCTGTGTACAAGATTCATCTTACTAACATACTAATTGCCAGCAGATTAGGCCTTAAGGTCTATCGAGTCTGCTCGAACCTCAGATCCCTAGTTGGGTACCAGGCGCCCCCACCCCTTGTGTTCCAGAAACTCCTATCATCCTTCCCTACCCCGGCCAGGCCATCATCTGATACATACGCTTTCTGTGTCTGTCCCACCATCTCTTGAAGCCCCACTGTGGATCTCTGGAATCAGCTCACCAAGCAGCACGTTCCAAGGATCGACCACCCTCTCAGTGAAAAACCTCCTCCTCTTCCCCCTCACCCTTCCATCTTCCAACTTCAAACCATGCCCTCTGGTGATACCTCCTGTTTTAGTCTAAAGATCCCTCCATGTTTACCCTATTTATTCCCTTGAGGTACTTGAAGACCTCAATCATGTCCCTCTGTCTCTCCTCTCCTCTCCTCCAATGAAAACAGGCAAAGCTCCTCAAGTCTGTCCTCATAGTCCAAATCCCCTAGTCCTCGTATCATCTTAGTTGCACTCCCTCTGTACCCTCTCCATGAGCTGTATGTTCCTCTTCAAGTGTGGCCTCCAGTACTGTACACAGTACTCAAGGTGTGGTCTAACCAATCCATTGTACAGCGGCAGAATCACTTCCCTGCTCCTAGAGGTGATCCCCCTTACGATGCATCCCAACATCCTGTTTGCTTTGCTAGCCACTCTCCTACACTGCTCGGAGTTATTCATACATGCATCCACCATGACCCCTAGGTCTTTTTCCCCTGTTGAGGCCTCCAGCACCTCCCCTCCCAGGGTGTACCTGTGTTTAGGGTTTCCCCACCCAAGATGTAACACCCTGAACTTGCATCTTGAAGGAGAGCAAAGTAAATAGCAGATTATCCACCAAAACCATTTGTTGCCTGTTGGACAATTGGTCACCAGTCTTGTAGTGGACTCTGTAGAATCTCAAAACCTCCCAATTACTCCATCTGTTACATGCATACAAAGAGCAAAGCAAAAGACAAGACAATCTGAAACTGTTCCACTACAACTGATGCTCAAGTAGATAGTAGATCAGGATGACTCAGACTCTGAAGGTGACACAGAAGAAGGAGTATCTACCCTACCAGGCATCATGCGAGGCTGTTCAGAGACTCAGACAGAACAATAAGTAATGAGTCAAATGTGACTCTCACAAAGTTGACACCAACAATCATGGGCTCTGAACCAATACCAGATGTACCCTTGGATGTCAGGACTGTATCTCAGGAAGTAAGAGGAGAACCAATACAACCTGTAGAAACAGCAGAAACAATAGAAACCACAGAAGAAGTTGCAGAACCCATTTCGACTGAGGATACTTTATTGCTGGTCAATAAAATGGGAAGGATCAACCCAGAATAAGAGGAAGAAGTGACTGTTTAACTCCATTATTCTGAAAGAGCTTCAAACCTTTACTCAAGTTAGCTTATGACTCTCCAGGTGCCCCTACCAACTTGCCAATGCATGTAGTACACAAAGGTATCTATGTCGTACCCAGATCTCTGTCTCGTATTGTCTTTTGCAAAGCCAAGACCATATCACCAGGAGTGGGAGGCACAGTAAAAGGTTAAAAGGGAGGTTAAATAATGTTGATGCTGCACTGATCAATGTTACAGTATTGCACAAATTTATGGGACTGCCCATTCCTATGGTGTTGCTAATGATTACTGTCAAGACAGCTGTTTTGTAAATGTGAAAGGCCTTTCATTTTGTGTGTTTTGACTAGTTGCATTTGTTTAGACTAGGACGTATTGTGTGCCTACTCCAGTCAGGAAACAATTATCTAGATAGACTGTGCATGCTACTTGTATGTTTTGTTGTACTCAGTTTATTGTTTCAGATGGACTCTGTTGAAGGACTTTATGCAGACATCAAGTATTTAGGCAGAAGAGAGTATAATCCCCCAAAATGGTGGGGGCTTTCCTGGACTCCCAGCCACCCTGGAGCCACCTCCTGCTGGGTGGTTCAGTACTGCCACACTGCCACATAGAATGTGTGCATGTTCAAGCAGCTGCCTGCAAGAACATATGAGCTGCCTCAAAGCAGTTCAAACTTTGTTTCAACAGCATTCTGCATGCCCAACCTGCCATGGACTTCATCACCACAACCTGCAGCCAGCACAGCACTGGAATTGGACCATCTCTAGTGTGCTCTGGCCCAGAACTCCAGCAGCCATCAGGGGACACAAAGGCACTAGGAGGTGGAGAATGGGCAAACATACTGTACGTTTGGCACTCAGAGGCTGCCAGTGCATTTAAAGAGGACTTTGCTTTGCCTGGGAGAGAGCAAACAATGGAGCTCCGATTGGGGAGCAGAAAGTCTTAATACACCACCCTACCACCACCAGATAACTAGGTACAGGTGTGTCTAACAAACTGAGGGGCAGCAAAAAAAGCTGGGCCATGGCCCTATAAAAACTTTAAGGCTAGAGCAAGAGTTCTTTAGAAAGACAGCCACCATCTTGCTGACCCCTGACTCTCACAGCAGCCAATCAGACGTAAGGGATCTCAGTACATGAACACAAGAGACTACTGGGAGAATGGCTGTGCTGTATGCTTGGAGCCCTTTCTGACAATGAATAGGATGTTGCAGAACATTATGAATACTAATTAAGTTCATTGACAGCCCTTCTGCCAATAGTAAGCTGCTTTCCCCACAGAAAATATTGAGGGCAGCTATCAAAGACAAGAGTCAGCAGTAAGTTCTCAGAACGAGAGGAAGACTAATGCATTCCCAGCCAAAGCCACCTAGGAAAGCCTGTGTGGGCTTCCATAGTCAACCATCAGGGAGTAACTTGAAAGGTTTCCACAATCCAGCCCCTGGTCGTGGGGGAGTGAGTCTCCAGAGTTAATAACATTATGGATATGGAATCCGTCACGGCCAGACTACATCTTAGTGAGGACCGGTTCAGAGTAATTTGGGGTCCCTGGATTGCCTAGGAGGCGGCTTGCCCCTGCTCCTCTGTGGCTCTCTAGCAGACATGTTCAATGAGAAGCTTGCCCCCACTCTTGTTTGTCAAAGGCTTTAGAAGTATAAAAGCACATCAGATGGGCAAAACTTATATAGTTCTACTAATGTATAATGTCAGCTCCTTCTCCCTTGCCATTCCCTATCTTCCTCTTCCTCTTCTCCTCCATACTCTACCCTTTAAAAGTGTTGATTATGATGGATTTTAACCCAGCATGTTGATTGTATGTTCTTTCCCCTACTGCTGTTGTTATTTTTCTGTTTTACTTATGTAAAAAGTTTGGAATTTTAGAGCTGATTTATAATGTCTAAGTTTAGTAGAGGTTTTAATAAGATATATACAAGGCACTTTGTATAAGGTATTAATAGCTAAATATTCTTGGACATCATAATGATGATTGTATACTGTTGTAATCTGATGATGGTTGAATAAACTTGAGTTATTAAAAAAAAAAGGCTTCCACAATCTGTGTATCAAGAGATTGAACTCTGCACCTACTGAAAGTATCAGGCTGACATTTTCCTGAGAGACAGTGACCTGGCTTGAGAGAAAAGGAGGCAACCGCATGCCACAGCTGCCAGCCTGTGGGCACCAGAGAGAGATTGCTTGAGTACAATTGTGAGAAAGCCTGCACTGAGAGAAGAAACCTGCATCCATCTAGCAGACCTTCAGGGAGACAGCCAGTAAGTGATAATGCCAGGTACTAGCTAACGCCCACACTAGGGTTCTGAAGCCTGGACATGGGTGTGAAGTGTGTGGCCCTGCTCTTAAACTGGTCTATACTGCTGGTGAAGAAGATGTAAGAGCCTGAGAGTTCCAGAAGACTGTGGATGCAGAGAGCCTAAGCTACATCCAGAGGCACCTGAGAGCTGAAGCATCTTTGAGCTGCCCCCCCCCCAACTGCAATAACTGGACCATCAACCTGAGAGGACCTACATCTGCAGAGGAGGAGGAGAAAGAGCCCATTTGACAGGAAAGTGGTTTAACAGAACCGTGAGTACTCTCATGTACCATTATGTGGGTGACACAATAAGGATACCGCAATTATAGTGACGGGAAAATGTTGTGAGTGGCAGGATGTGCTGGATTTCACAGAGCCCTGCACTCATGACTGTTTTTGCCACTGACACTGTTCTCCTCTGGTCCACTCAGGCCTGGACCCAGAGGAGGTTATATTTAGTGTCAGAGTGTGCTGGTGGCAGAGCCCTCTGCATCAGGGGGTGTGGGGGCAAAGTCCTCCACAAAAAAACAACTGTTCTGCCCTGTCTCCCTTGTCACCCAACTTGGGTTGTGGCAGAATGTGAAGTAGTTGTGGGTGACATGCTTCTGGTGCCCTTTGAATTATGGTGAACAGATTCATGTTGCCAAGATATGGGTGAACATAGTACTCTCAAGGCATGCCCTGCAACTGTGGAGGTATGTACAAAGTTGCAACCAAACCTAAAGATTTGGCCAACAGGTCAGGAGTCTCAAACACGTAATTTGGAGGGTCTGCTTTTGAAGCAATTTCATGGCCTTTGTGATTTGGGGTTTAACTGTTCTGCTTGTTTTAAAGTGCACCACTACTGGCCAACCAACTGCAACATCACTGAGCATGCAACAATCTTATGGCTGGGTACCCAACCTAACAGCGCCCTTAAAGGTATACGAATAAAAACTGACAGCAGTGGGTAGTGTTCCCAGTACAGGTGGACTGGTATTTCAAAAGGTTTTACAGTGTACTTGCTACTACCTTGTCTTGCCTGGTAGTGCATAGGCACTGTTCCTGATTTAAAGTGCTTATTGGCTAAGCCTAGTCAGGCACTTAACCCTTAAGTTGCCAAGAGAATTAGAATATATAGGAATTCTGGACTAATACATTAGTCTGTGGCACAGCAAGGGTTAATTTCATGCTCTGGCTCAAGAGTTCACAAGATTCATTTAAAATTAATTTTGCTTCGCATTCCTCCATCCCTTGTGACTATCCCCCAATGAGAGGGCCTTAAGCCCGAGGTTCAATGGGTGGAGCAACTACGTCACTCCCCCATCAGGCTTATAAGGTCGCTCATCCTGGGCCTCTCCAGGATTCATTTCTCGTTGTAGCCAGAGGTGCTGCTCTCCTCCACCACCTATTTGAAATTCTCTATGTTTTCCCCTTGTCTCTGCAGATGCCTCTGGCTGCCCTTTGGTCATCCCCACCTTCTTTTGCTTATTTACCTGCCTTCTATCTCTCCTGCAGCTAATGCTGCTTCCTTTCTGTTGGCCCCTTCCCCGTCGGTGCTTTCAAGCGCTCCTCTCCCTCTGTTTGCACAATCCCCTCCACCTCCTGGTTTCCCTTCGTTGCTTCATTTAGCATCTGTTCTCTGCCCTGTCCTTGTCTTGCAGTGTCTTCCTACCTCTTCATTTTTGTTAGTTGCCTTTCTTGCCTCCCGGATCGCCGACCCGATTCTACGCATGCCTGGGCTTCCCTACCCGGCTCTTCCACCGTGTCCCCCACAGTCATGTTGTGCAGCTGCTCCAGGGTTCCCATGCCACTGTCCATGCCATCACCCCACCTGGCTCCTCTGCCTGCTAGCAAGCCCAGCTGGGGGTAGCTTTTGCAGTGTCCCAGTTGCATTTCAGCACTCGCTGTGCTGGGCCCTTACCACCGTCAGCTGCCAGTTCATTTGGGCATTTTCACCCATGTTCACATCCAGGTTGTAACTCCCCTGCTCTATGCAGACCGGGTCACCAGCTTGCCTTGCTATTCTTCACCCTCCTTTATAACACCAGCAGCCTTTTGGAGTTTCTGTAGTTCCACTTCTCCCCGTCAAGGGAGTGATTTGCCCATTAGTTTCTTCCCTGCAGCACAGATTTCTTTCAGCTGCTAGTACCTCTATCACAAAATTCACATCAAGATATCAGACTGTTTTATCCCTGTCTGCCAGCAGCAGTCTCTTTAAAAATGCTCCTTTTTAGTGTTGTTTTTTAGCTCGTGTTCCTTACTCTGTTCATGAACCTAAGTATTCGCTCAGTCTACTCGGCCTGATGACGGCACTTTCTACATTGGCAATTTCCGTTCAGTAGCTTTGACCATGTCTACAAGCCTAGCATGTGGGCTTCTGCTACTGTAATACAGGAGGATCAAAGGGTGGGCAGCTTTCTACCTGTAGGAGCAATAACCAGCAGCAACCTGTGGAAAGGCACCTGACGGTTTTCCTGCTGTGTCTGCCATCTCATTTCAAGCCTCCTCTGAACTGCTCATTCCCTGCCTCAGACTCCTGTGGGCTTCTCTCTCACTTCCCTGCTTCACTTCTCACTCTGTGCTCCCCAGGTCTGTGTTTGTTCCCTGGCCCTCAGCCTGCCCCACAGCTTCCATTGTCCTTCGCTTCTAGGATGAGTCAGAGCTTCTCCATTTTGCCTTGCCAGCATCACAGCGCCTCCCTCAGTGTGCACTCTCTCAGGTGAGAGTCTGCACCTCTAGTTTGTTTTTCTCATTTCTTTGGGGGTTTTATCCCTATACTGCCCTCACATTCCCTACTTGTATCCTTTTATTTCACCCATACGTGTCCAGGTTCATGAATCCGGTTCTCTTTCCCTCATTCTGACCTCATGGTTCATCGTTTTAGAAACATAGAAACATAGACGTTGACGGCAGATAAGGACTGCAAGGCCCGTCCAGTCTGCCCTTTCCTTTTTCTACCTTATAAATGTGCCATCGGCCTTTGCTCTGTCAGTGGCCTATCTATTCATACCTCATTTGTATTGCTCCCTCATGCCTATCCCATGCCTGTTTGAAGCCCTGCACTGTATTTATAGCCACCACTTCTTGAGGTAGGCCATTCCATGCATCCACCACCCTTTCTGTGAAAAAGAATTTCCTCACATTCCCCCTTAATCGGCCCCTCTAATCTCATGCTGTGTCCTCTTGTCCTGCTATTTTTCTTATATTTAAATATGTTAGACTCTTTCACCTTGTTAATGCCCTTAAGGTGTTTGAATGCCTCAATCATATCACCTCTCACCCTCCTTTGCTCAAGGGTATACATATTGAGCTCTGTTAATCTGTCCTCATATGTCTTCTGATGCAGTCCCTGTACCATTTTGGTTGCCTTCTCTGGACTGCCTCAATTTGGTTAATGTCCTCATGGTGTGGCCTCCAATACTGCATGCAGTACTTCAGATGGGGCCTAACCAGTGTCTTGTAAAGAGGATTATTACCTCCTCTACGACTTGTGATACCCTACTATACACCCTCACCCTAGCCTTACCTACTGCTTTAGAGGTCTGCTTGGATGATTTCAGGTCATCAGTGATGATGATGCCCAAGTCTCTTTCTTCCTTTGTGACTGCTAGCAACTCCCCACCCAGCCTATAGGTGGATTCAGGGTTTCTCTTCCCTATGTGCATGATCTTGCACTTCTTTGCATTAAATCCCAGTTGCCACTCTTCTGACCATTTTGCTAGTTTATGCAGATCTCTTCTCATTCTGCCCACCCCATCTGGATCATCTACTCTGTTGCAGATCTTGGTGTCATCTGCAACACTCAATTAATATACCTCTCGGAGCCTATGCTCCTCCTTTCCTACCTCTCTTTCCCCATGTCAGCCTCCAGGCTTCCCTCCATCATCGTCTTAGTAGCCTCCGAGTCTCCTTACTCACATCAATCAATCAGTATACCTCTCCTTGGGTCTTCTGCTACCTTACGAACTGCTGCACTCCTGTGGTGCTCATCTTCATCAGTCTTCATCATCCTCAGTCTTCTTATGGCTTCTGACCTCCTTACTCCACATCAATCAATCGAGCAAAGCTCTCATTGGATCTTATGCTACCTCATCAAACCGCTGCACTCTTGCGGCACTCATTAGCATCAGTCTTCATCATCCTCAGTCTTCTTCTGGGTGTACCTGGCTATCTCTCACTCATTTGACCTCTACATGGGTTTCCTCTTTCACATTGAACACTCAAGTATACCCCTCTGATGTCCCTGCTACCTTCATTCAACTCTATCTCCACTCAAGGCCATGCCTTCCTGTCTGTCGCCTTTTGCTATGGGCTGGCTGGCTCCTCTCCACCATCATTCTAGTTCATTTAAGTTCATTTCCTGTCTCCTCTTCCTCAGTCTTTTCACATTGAACTGCTGCACTCCTGCAGCGATCATCATCAGTCTGCATCATCCTTGGTCTTCTCATGAGCACATCTGGATACCCCTTGTTCCTCTGACTTCTACTTGGATCTACTCCTTCCCATTGACTACTCCTGCATACCCCTCTCAGGTCCCTACTGCCTCATGTTTCTTCTTCGATCTGTGCTTTCTTTTTGTTTTGTTTTTTTCCCTGTCCCATCTTCATCTTTTCTACTCATATTCTTCTCTTTAACAACATACATCTTCAAATCAATCAGTGTCAGCCTGGAGGGAAGGTGACCTAGGCCTTGGATCCCCAGAGGTTTCTTCCTTAAAGGGTGTTTTTCCTCTCCTCCGTGCCAATGGTCATAATATTAGTTAGAGTTAGTGCTTAATTAGGTTAATTAGTTAGGTTCCGCTGTTGGACGGAGGTAGATGGTGGCCCCAGCTTTCTCCTCTCTCTTAGGAAGTCTACCCTAATCATCTTCTCAGAATTCATTCATTCATCATCCTTGTCTCTTCAATGCTCAACACCCGATTAGGTATTCTTTTTAGGCTTCTTTCTAAGCTACCCTTAATTCAAGTGGGAAAACCCTCCATAAGGGTTCTTTGCCTTGTACCCCTACAGGGTGACGTATCCCACAGATAGAGAGACGTGGGAAAGCCACAAAGTAAATCAAGTCACACAAGCATCATCTCATCTAGTTGTGTAAGCACAATTGAATGGGAGGCCTTTAAGCCTGAGGTTCAATTGGAAGAGTAACTATGTCACTCCCCATCAGGCTTATAAGGTCACTCATCCTGGGCCTCTCCAGGGTTTGTTTCTTGTTGCCACCATCCACTCCTCCTCCTCCAGTGGCTCACCTCTCTTACCCATGGGCTTCTTCATAAGCTACCTTTAGCTGATGCAATCATTCCCATGGCACCTGTGAGAGGAACCCTCCTCTAGGGTTCCTGCGTCGATGCCTACAGAGTGGTATATCCATGGATAGAGGCGGAAAGCCAAAAAGCAAATCAAGTCACACAAGCATCATCTCATCTAGTTGCATAAGCACAATTGAATAAATATTTTTGTCTTGTGACCATATTATTAGTGTAAATCACTGTGTTGAAGTTAAGGTTGCACTGTGATCTTGCATGTATAGGAAGAATCTGTAAGGAAGTTGGGAGGTACTACATCCCAGGAGATGTACTACTCTGACACCAGGCCCACTTAAACTTCACTCTGGGTGGAGGCACCATGCTAAACTTAACATATCTGGATTCAAACCTCCCAATCAGAAACATCAGGACCCAGGCCCTCAACCTTATTTGAGCCCACAAGGCATGTGTAGTAACCACAACATCTACAGTGACCCAGTTACATAAGGGTGGCATGCGATGCTCTTCCCACCCCCTGATAAAGCATCATGTAATAGACATGAAACACTGGGGCAACAATGAACACTAGTGTTATTTTCCCATTTGTGAACCATTTTTTGTGTTTTCATTTGGATTGTTTAACCTGCTCAGCAGCACTGACTCCTCCATATGAGAGCACGTGTTTTTGTGTTATATTGAAGTGGAAAGCCTCACAGAGGCACACCAAAAGAGGAACTACAGTACCTTAGTGTTGGTCATGGAGCAGAATTACAGTGTGGAAAATATTCTGCTGTTCATCTAATCACTTTTGAACATCTGAATTTACCCGCATGATCAGAAGGTGGGAATGTTCATGACAGATAGTAGGTGCAACATGCTGAAGGACATGAATAATGAGGATTTCTGCCATGCACCTTGTTTAACACATGCACTGAACCTGGTGAGGCATGTGATTAACAAACACGCACAGCTAAAAGAAATACTTGATACTGGATGGGGCATTACTAGACATTTCCATTGTTCTCCCAGACTGATGTGCTTCTTTGCCAGTACCAGGAGAAGCACCATGTTCCACAGTGTTGCTTAATTACAGACATGGTGAGAAGGCAGCACTCCCTCTTTTATAAGGTGAGAGATTGGTGGAATAGAAAACCGTTTTTGGGCTATGGAATTTGACAAAGTGTCCTTTGGCTGATATCTGTCAGAGATGCAGTGGTGAGTGCGGCAAAAGCCTGTTCCGCTTCTGAGGCATTATGAACAGCCACCAAAGATGTCAGTGCAGAATCAGAAACCCTCAGCATAGTCCTTCCCTTGGTGAGTCTTCTTAAATGAAACACACACACTGTTATTTGAGATCTTCATCAAGTTTATCGGTAGGCAAGCTGAGAGAAACTGTCTTTACAATTGTGTACAATCACAGATTACAAAGATTAAGATTAATATACAAGTTTGCCAGCCTGGGAGTGGTTCCCAAGATGATAGCCTGGGTAAAGAATTGGCTAGAGAATAGGACACAGAGAATAATAGTAAATGGAGTCCACTCTGAAGAAGGGGGGTTACTAGTGGGGTACCTCAGGGTTCAGTATTAGGACTGGTCCTCTTCAATGTCTTTATAAGTGACATTGCAGAGGGACTGGAAGGAAAAGTATGTCTCTTTCCAGATGACACAAAGATCTGCAACAGAGTTGATGCACAAGGTGGGGTGGAAAGGATGAGAAGGGACTTGGCAAGGTTAGAGGAATGGCCAAATGTATGGCAGCTTAGATTCAATGCTAAGAAGTGCAAGGTAATGCACCTGAGAAACAAAAACCCAGGGGAAGAGTACACAATGGGGGTGAGATACTAACAACAACAAAAATGGAAAGGGACCTGGGGGTAGTCATATCAGATGACTTAAAGGTGGGCAAGCAATGTGAGAGGGCAGTAAGGGGGCTGGGGGATACTGGGATGCATAGGGAGAGGCATCACCAGTAGAAAACAGGAAGTTGTTATCCCTCTGTACAGACAGCTGGTGAGACCCCATCTGGAGTACTGCATGCAGTTCTGGAGACCCAGTCTCTGCAAGGACATAGACAGGATGGAAGCTGTCCAGAGGAGGACAACTAAAATGGTGCAGGGTCTGTACCAGAAAACATATTAAGAGAGACTAAAGGAGCTTAATATGTCTAGCCTCGAGGAAAGGAGGGAGAGGGGGGACATGATAGAAACTTTCAAGTACCTCTAGGGAATCAACAAAGTCCAAGAGGGTAGCATCTTTCAAAAAAAGAGGTGTTCAAGAACAAGGGGGCACAATTTGAAGATGGGGGCTGAGGTAATGTAAGGAAGTATTTTTCACAGAGAGGGTTGTGGATGCATGGAATGGCCTTCGGAGGAGGTTGTGGAGTCAAAACAGTGGTTGAATTCAAACATGCATAAGACAGTCATAAGGCAGTTCTAGGGGTGGGGTAGAAATAAGTAGGCTGCTGGTTAACTAGGATCTGCAGCTTATCCATTAGGTAGGAAATGGGCAGATTGGGTGCCAAGTGGTCCTTATCTGCCATCAAATTCTATGTAAAACACGAACAATACATAAACATACATAAAACATTTAAAACATAGTTTTCACAATGTATCAATCAATCATTTATAAAACTAGAAATCTTCTACAGCAACCCAGCAAAGCAAGGCTGATGGTTGTGGCCACCAGAATGGTAGCACTAGTGGCAGTAGTAAAGGAGAGCAATGATGATATTTAATCTGAGTCATCTCAGCAGCACCACAAACAGGATGCAACACTCAATAAGAAATGGCAATAATGCTTCATACATACAGACAGATGTAAAAGCATTAGATTGGAGCCTACAGTTTGGCAGCACTAATTGAATCCCAATTATTTATACATATAAGATCTCCTTGCCCTTACCACCCCCCGCCTCTGATCCACCAATGAGATTGCTGGAGATTCCCAGAGTCCGCTTTAAAGACAACGGGGCCCAATCATTTGCTTTTGTGGCCCTGACTCTGTGGAATTATCTACCTCGTCATGTAAGAGAGTACCTGACCATCCAGAGTTTCAAAACAGCACTAGAAATGTATTTATTTAGCCTGGCATATCTAGAGTCTTACTGAACTTAATTTTATCATGGTATATTCGATTTTATTGAAGCTAATATTTATCGTATTGTAGCTTTATGAATTTTAATATTTGCATTATGTATGTTTTAATTATTATGTTTTGCTTAGTTTATGTACAAGTGCCTTGGTTTCTAGAAAGGCGCTTTCTATAAATACAGATGATTTTGGTTTTGACTATATATATATATTCATTGCAAAAAAACTATGTAAATGCAAACATTAGGGTTATAGAATGCAAAGCGCACAAAGAAGGGAAATGAAAAACATCAGGAATTTGGGAATCCAGAGTATTGGCAACTCAGTTGTGGGGTCTTACTTGGGATTGTCAACCCTAATGCCCACCCCCTCCCCCAGCCTGTTGTCTCCTGCCCAAAGCACAAGATATAGCTTCAACCTAGTGCCTCATAGTGCTACAGTATGACCAACATAATCTGTAGGAGCTTTTGTCACATAGGGCTCTACAGGCCCTGCATGAAGACATCACATTTGGCATTGTCTGATCAGGGAGGGTGGGCATTAGGACTGACAACCCCAAGTAAGACCCCACCACTGCTATCGATACTTTTGAGTGAGGGTTCCTGACCCACCACAGGGTGTGGCGTTTGCACCAAAACACTGCTCGTCCCTAACCAGGCTGGGACTGGTGCTGAATCCTGCAGCACCTTCCCCATCAGCCTTGTCCCATTAATCCAGCTCACTGAGTTCACACCTGAACTCAGAGAACTAACTGCAGTAAACAGCATGTTCCCAGTAGTGCAACAGACATCACTGTAAACAACATTACTTAATAAATTCTTTGTTTTTAATATTTTGACCCCAACATTCAACATAGTCTTCGTGTGACCCCACCTCATAGACCTGGTAGATAAAAATGTTCAATTTCTGCTGAAACACCATTCTGCACCACAGGGGCTAAAACACATTCCATCCAGGATGTGAAAATGACAGCTGTAATGTTCATGAGGTGGTGTGAAAAATGGCTACGTTTAAAATTTGGGATCAAAATATAAAAATTACCTAAGATATCGGTGTGCATAGAAACATTTCAATTTCGTTCATAACAGTGGCATATTTAGGAAATTTTACACCAAGTTTCAAGATAACCTTTTTCAAACCACACCTCACAAACACTGTCAGTGAAATTTCATTAATCAGGCCCAAAAGGTGATTTCACGCAATGACTGAGAAATCACCTTCTGGGCCCGATTAACAAAATGACACTGACAGTGTTCATGAGGTGGTGTCTCATAAAGGTTATGTTGAAAATGTGGTGAAAAAGTCCTAAAAATGGTGAAGTTATGAACATAAGTTCAAAACACCATTGAAATATATTATACGACACTTACTTTTATTCCTCAGTTCATGGTTCAGCATTGATCCACAGAGGATAACAATGTACGACAGTGTACAACATCAACAGGTAAGTATAAGGTAAGGGGAGGTGTGGGGTGGTGGGTGTTCAGTGGGAGGGTCAGGATGAGTGGATGGGGATGGCAGTGATGATGAGGGACAGTTTGCTTTATTTCAGGTATTTTAGCAACTAAGGAAATTAATAAATTATTTCAGGACACTGGGGGTGGGCTCCTGGTATATGCCGACACAGGGATTGGGCCCCCGATGTCTACAACTATTATTAAAACAATGGGCTGCGGGGGGCATCCAACAATGGAGGTGGCCATCCCAGTGCTGGATTGTATACAAAGAAATAAAATAAATAATTAATTAAGTAATACACTGCCACCAGGGATTGGGGCCCCCAGTGTGCAGATACAGTTTAAGGCACAGCACAGTCAGGATGGTGGGGCTTTAATGACAGTAGCCATGTCCCTGACATACAAGTCTTGACACAGCATGGGTTGCTATATGGCACAGCTAGCCGTTTGTTAGTAAACAACAGATGTCGATAGTTCAATTGGTTGAAGCAGTCGCAAAAATTCAGCTATCCTTGGAACCTTGATTTTTAAACTGCACAATGCTTCACAAACTGAATTTTTTCTTAAATAATTTAAAAACTACTTAACTGTGAGAGGTAACTACAACAAAAGTACATACTGTGGAACAACCACTGTCAAACCTGAAAGTTTCAGGTTTCAAAGCCTTATGTTGTTTTAGCTATCGGGTGCAACGAAAGTCTTAAAATTTTTAAAAACTGTGATTTTTATGGTTTTTTTGCACCTCTGTAACATTTCCCCCACTGAAATGATCTACACAATTTTTTTTTGGATCAGACGATCCTGACACGAAGACTTTGCTTTCCAAATTTCATGTAAATCAGATGAAAGGGAGCAAAGTTATTAAGGTACAAACACTGGGGTTTGACATGAACGTGCTTACTCAGCCCTAATGTACAGGCATGAATGCACCTGTATACTAGATAGATAGATAGATAGATAGATAGATAGATAGATAGATAGATAGATAGATAGATAGATAGATATCCTACCGTAACTCCCCACCCCCACCACTCCAAGCAGGAAAAGGAAAAACAATTTTGCTGTTCCGACTATTGGCAAATCAGGGGTAGAATATTCTTTGGGGTTCTCAACCCTAGTGCTCACTACTGTGATGTAGTCTTCAAACATCCTGTACATAAGTGTGAACTCTCACACATTGCCAAAACCTGTAGTCTCTGCCTGAAGAAAACATATCACATGTAACCTTAATTGGTCATGGAATGGGTGAGTGTTAGGATTAAGAACTCCAGAAAGATCCCACCCCTGATTCACAGGGAGTTAGACAACAAAAACTATAATGTTTGTCCTTTTTCCTGTTTGGGGTGGGGTGAGGATTTAGTGCTGGAAACCCTAACACCATATTTCTCTACTTTTGTCACTTTACTCTGAACCATATCTGGTACATTGATGTAGTTTTTTGCAAAGAATTTTCTTACCTACTGAGATAGTAGGATCATATCCTCATTCATGCAAGACCTTTCAGGACCTTAAATGAACACACCCATCTGGCTAGGGAAACAATGCACACATCCATATGACTGCAAAATGCCTCCAGAAAACCACTTTATCTGCTTGGTTGTAATTGTTTTTTTCTGAGGCTCACTTCACAGAAAAATATATATTAAGTGCCTCCCTTAACTTCCAGTGGTTGATTGTATGTTGTCAAAAGTGTGTTTTTCATTTTTTAGTAATAGATCAGTAAATGTTTGTCAGTTTGTCCTACAATTTTCTATGGTTGTAGTCTAAGAAGAGGTACACCTTTGGTGCATATTTGATGGTGATTGGACTTTCATTGTGGATTTGGCACCATGGTGAAGACTGGAGGTAATTTTGAGGTGCAGTGCATGCCCCATGAATGTTTAGGGGATTGTGTATTAGTGCTGTAGTACTCATTGACACCTTTTTGATATATTCATTCCCTTAACTCCAATTATTGATGGACTTATGGTTTCTAAAGTTGCAATGTCATCCTATGGAATTTTCATTTTTAATGTTTATGTTTTTATATGTCTAGTTTCAATTTGTATTTTGTAGGGACTTAGTCTTGTAGTACTATTGGCACCTTTCTTGTGATAAATAGATTGTCCTTTAACTCCAAAGACTGATGGAGGTACAGCTTGTTAAAGTTGCAATGTTATCCTATGGGAATTTTCATTTTCTAATTTTTATGTTTTTTTATAGGTGTATTTTCAGTTGGTATTCCTTAGGGACTTAGTCTTGTAGTTCTTATTGAAACATTTCTTTTTATATACAACTTCTCCCTTAATTCAAAAGAATGACAGTTATAGCTTGTTAAAGTTGCAATGTTATACTATGGAAATTTTCATTTTTTAATTGTTATGGTTTTTATATGGCCCCTAATTTTTTTTTGGGGGGGGGTATTATGTGTTAGTGCTGTAGTACTCGTTGAGACTTTGTTTTATATATAGATTGTTCCATAACTCCAAATATTGATGGAGTTATGGCTTGTTACATTTGCAATGTTACTGTATAGAAATTGTAATCTTAAAATGTTTACCTTTTTTTACATGGCACCTGAATTTTGTATTCAAGGGTATTATGTATTTATGTTGTAGTACTCATTGAGACCTATCTTTTGATATATGGATTGTCCCTTAACTCCAGATATTGATGAAGGTATGGCTTGATAAAGTTCCAACATGGAAAAACTAAGTCAAAATTATTTTTCGCCTGAAGGAATCCTTTTGTGAGATTGTGTCAGTCTCATGAAACAGGATTCATTCATGTGAAAAGAATGTGAAAAGCCTTATTTGCATGTGAAATGTTAGAGCTTTTTTTTCCTCTGTGGGCCTTTGTGATCTGGTTGCATGTTCATCTGCACAGCAAATGAAATTAATGGATATTTTTGATACAGCAAATTGTTATTCCATTTGATTACTTTTTTGGTTGCCTAAGGGGTAAGTGCTGTGACTAGAGCCTTTCTGTATTTAAGTGTGGTCACTGAACACTCCCAGTTCTCCTTAGTGTGGCTCTGTAGTTACATGAATGTGAAAAAAAGTAGTTAAAATTCTTTTTTCATATGAAGGAATCCTTTTTCCTGAGACTGTATCATTCTCACAAAACAGGACTCCTTCATTCGAAAAAAGAATGTGAAAAAAACATAGTCCAAATTATTTTTCTGTATAAAGGCAATCTTGTTTCATATGGCCTTATTCCTGTTTCCATACAGCCACACAAAAAAGAAAATTTTGTCAGGAAAAAGATTTTAAAATGTGTTAAAATATATTTCTTGGTCATTTTCCAAAACTAACTGCACAATCCAGCTAATGGGGTCTCAATTAGCAAGATACAGGTGTTGGTGTCTCTGCATGATATGTTTTATGGTTTTCAAAACATTTTTGTTGAAAAAAACAAGCAAGATGGCCACTATACAAAATAAGAACTTTTTCAAAAACAGGTTTATTCCCCCATACAAAACAGAGTCCTTTTTCATATGGCCAAATTATTTTCTTGTATGAAACAGCTATCCAAAGAGCATACTGAGCACGCCCAGAAGAGAAATTTCAAATCTTTATTCTTTGGAATGGATTAATATTTTTTCACCAAACCAATGAAAGGCACCATTCTAGGCCAAGCCCTTGAAGACTTCAGACCAAAATTCCAAACTGTCTGGGTGCTAGGTGATGACAAAAAATATTTTTTTTTCACTATTTGGATCTCAAAATCTGCAAATCTGATCAAAATGAAACTTGCCATATCAAGAAATCTTGCCAGCAACACTGTGCATGCAAAGTTTCGTGCAGATCCATTGAACAGGGGTGAAGCTATTAAAGTGCAAAATTAGGGGGTTAAAATTAAAAAGCCTACCCAACCCTAACTGTAGTGGTGCTATAGCGCCTCTATAATATTTTATTTATTGTAAAATCAGAATTATAACCTTTGAGCTAAAAGCTCATTTACAAAGGATCCTCATCAAACAGAAGGTGGGGGGAACATCAAGTACATGGACAGTGGATAAAAACAAAAGCAGCTAGTAAGCAATGTCAGTTACACATCATTAAAAATGCGATACAGCATTACAAATAAAAGGATGGGGAGAGACAGATTACATTGAAAAAGCCATTACTTGATTACACAATACAGAGGAAAATAGTCCCATAACAGATTAAGTAAATAAAGTGCTGATTCCAACTATGTACAAAGTATGAGAATTCCCAGATCGCAGCAATAGAGCTTAGATAGGTTCCCAGAGGGAACGATTAATGTGACCACTAACAACAATAGCCATTAAGGGAGAGTAGACTACAGGCCAGATGGGTGAGGGGGAGAGTACGACGGTGGGTGATAGCTTAAGGGCCAGGGGAGCTAAGCGTGTGGAGGTGGGTGGTATGGAGGGTCAGGAGGACTAAGTGAGTGAGGGGTGGGGGAATGGGGGACCAAGGGTTGGGTAGGTGGGGATTAGCAGGAGATTCTTAGGAGCCACAGTCACCATAGCCAAAACCATATTGTGTCAGGGGGCACGGGAGAGGCGCTAGAAATGGCTGGGATGTTCTTTAACAACCTTGTACTGGAGGGAGATGGTCTTCTGAATTTCAGATTTGAGCTGACCAAGGCGAGTAAGGCTGGTAGTGGCCTGGGGAGATCATTTAGCCAGGTAGGAGCCCTTACTGCAAAGGCTTGCCTCGCCAAGGCCGTTCTTCTGAAAGGCACTGCTAGGGCATGTCTTGTAACACTTCTCATGGAGTACTTAGCTGGGACTGGATGGAATAAGGCTTGTAGGGGGGGGGTACGAGGACTAGAATGGCCTTCCTCCCTAGAAGGCAGGAGTGGAGCTTGATTCAGTCCATGAGAGGAAGCCATCATATCCCAATGTAAAGGTTACAAGTGTGCATAAGGCGATCTGCACCTAAAACAAAGCGGCATGCTTTGTTGAGGGTAGTATGGACTCTGTGCAGGCTGGTTTCAGAGGCTGCATCATATACCACATTACCATAGTCCAGGATGGATAGAACTGTCCCTTTTACTGCCTGAACCCTAGCCTCAGGTGTGAGGCAGAACCGAAGCCTATATAGGGCCCCTAGCTTCCTATTGGCAGCAGTGGTACTATTTCATATATGTTCATTGAAGGAGAGGGACTCGTCGATTGTAATCCCTAGGTGCCGAAACAAGGGCACTTGCTCAAGGGTGGAGTGGCAGTTGCACAAAATTGAGAAGGGAGAGGTATACCTTCTCTTTTGGCTTCCGGCAAAGAGCATTGACTTGTTTTTTTTTTGCTGTTGAGCACTAGCAGGCTAGCTTTGATCCAATCTGCTAGTAGGTCAAAGTTGTACTGCATGTCCTTAGTGAATGCATCTTGGCAAGAGCCTCAAGTGAACACCACCATGTCATTTGCATGGAGCAGTACCTTGGGGGGGGCACACTTCTGGAAGGTTGTTCACAAAGAGGCTGAACAGGAGTGGGCCCAGGATGGACCCCTGCAAGACCCCCACTGTGACGTCACTGGTCTCAGAGATGGCTCCAATAATTTTCACCTGCTGAGAGCACCCAGACAGGTAGCTGGAGAACCAACTGACCATGTAGGGGGATAGTCCAAGGCAGCTTAGTCTATGCAGCAACAGCTGATGATTCACAAGGTCGAAAGCCTTGGTTAGGTCTATGAAGATTGCTTCGACCAGTTGGCTCTGGTCAAGGGCCTCGTGCACGTAGTCTGTGAAGGCAATTAGGGCAGTATTAGTGCTATGTATCTTGTGCAAGCCATGCTGTTGGGGGCAGAGGAGTTTATATTTATGCAGGTGGTCAGTGAGTTGGTCGGCTATGATTCTCTCCAGTGCTTTGGAGAACAGAGACTGAATTGAGATAGGTCAGTAGTTGGATACTAGTGCCTGGTCACCTCCTTTGTGCACAGGAGTGACCAGAGCATATTTCCAGGTAGATGGGAAAGTGGACAGGTGGAGAGACAGGTTAAACAGCTTGGTGATGGGAAAGACAACCTCTTGTAAGGCAATGGAAATCAATTTCATATTGATTCCATCACCGCCCCATCCTTGTTTTTCCCAGGACACTTGCAAGGTATTTTCTTGTTTCCTTTATGGTCACCTGTCTGAAGTAAAAGCTTGGGAAGGGCTTGGCAGTGGTAGAGGAGAGTAATTGGTTGGAGGCTGGCATTCCATCAGGGTGTGTGGCAGGCCTGGGAGGCAGGACTGCACTGTAGTCAGAGAAAGCCTTATTAAAGGTATTGGCCATGCCAGCATCATCAAGTATGATTTTGTCATTGTGGCAGAGCATGATGGGGGGGGGGATCCTGTCATCCGACCCGAGGAGGTTTTTAATTGAGTCCCAGAACTTCTTCCCGTTACTCCAACAGTGAGATTGCTGGTCTTGTGGAATGATGCCTTGTCCTGTCGCATTGCCCAGGTGTACCTGTTTCTGGCTGCTTTGTTGTTTTGAATATCCGGAGTTATCCCTGTTGCCCTGGGCCAGTGCCAAAGGAGATCCCATTGCCGCATCATACCGAAAAGCTCAGGGGTGACCCAGTCCATACTACAACCTTTTATCATCTTCTTACAGTATGGGCCAAAAGTGTCTGCAGCCACATTGAAATGAATGAGGAAGAGTTGGAGGGCAGTGTCAACAAAAGGGCATAAGTCAAGGAAGCGCCAGTCGATGCCTGAAAGGTGATCCCTGAAGTCAGTCATAGCGCTATTTTTTATAACTCTGTTCCTCACCAGTTTGGGTGGTGGAGTTGGCCTGTTTTGTGGACCACTCACATTGGATAGGTGAGAGGTCACTCAGGGTATCCAGGAGTACCTTGACATCAGTTAGCCTTTCCGGGTGACTTGTTAGTACCCAGTTGATCAGAGGGCTTCTACCGGTGCAGTAGTTTGTTCTGGTGCAGCTTCTGACAGCCTGCATTAGGTAGAGTCCAGATACAAGATCTCTGTGTGCGGCACTGGAGCTGGCAAGCCAGCTGGAGTTAAAATCCCCAAGTACAATAGTTTCCTTGTGTTGGCTAGCCTGGTGTAAAGATTAGCAAAGGCTTTAGCCCAGCTTGCTGCCGCCTGGTGGGATGTAAACTGCCAAACCAATCAGGCCTTTGCCCTTGCCTAGTAGGATTTTTATTGCTAGGCATTAGCCCTCATTGCTGACAGTAGCCAGTTGAATTCTGTGGTGCTGCAGGTGGTTCCGGGTGTATATGCACGCCACCACCTCTTTTCCAGAGTGGTCCTGTCTATGAAGGTTGTATCCAGCGATGGAGACTACCAAGTCGGTTGTTCGTGGTGAGAGCCAGGTCTCTGTCAGAGCAATGACGTCAGGTAGAGTATGTGCCACCTAAGCCTCAGACTGCATTAGCTTGACTAGGAGGCTGCCAATGTTCAAGGCCACAATCCTTAATTGCCCCATAGGAATCGGGGTCTGAGTGTGGGTTGGAATGGGGCCAGGGTTAGTGTGATTGTTTCCAGAGATCAGCAGCAGGATTACGATGAGTTCCCTACATATTTCTGGGAAGGCAGTGTTTATATTTGACCTCCAGGAATCCTGGTAGTCGCATTTAGTGTGTGGTGAGCCAAGCGCAATGTTAAGTCCAAGAAAAGACATATGGCTGGGGCAAAGATCTGGGTGACAGAAGCCATATGTCTTTTCTTGGACTTAACACGCTACCGCATTGCGATTCTGTGGGATCGGTCAGCGGCCGCACCTGATGCTTAGCTCAAACCACGGGTGGTTCGCTGAGGATCCACTCTCGGTGGGGCTTGCCATCCCCTGGGGAAAGAAGGGAAACAGCTAGAATATTAGCAAACAGAAAGGGGAGGAGTAGCAGTTAAACAGAGGACAAAAGGACCAGGGAGGGTCTGGAGTGAATTGGAGAGTGGGGAACAGATTAACAGAGTAGCTGGGGCAGTTTAGGTGTGAGCAGAGTAGCTGGCTGCTACGGGAGTGGCCAGAAACACATTAGCACAGTATCTGGGGCAGAAACAAAGAAAGAAAATTGAGCTTTAGCTGGCTGAAGAGAATTTCTGCCTTCGTGCTTGAAAACCCTTAGCCACAATACAGTCACATTTCTAGAGTTAGAAACAGGCAGACATTGCTAAGATATGGCCAGAGGGAAATTTAAGCTAAATCTTACTTTCTTACTAATCTTACTTTCTATTTTTACCCCTACTCAACCTTATTCATAGTGCAGACAAATATTTTATAGGCTGGGAGTCAGACTAAACAGTGCTAATAAATGGCAAGAGAGAAATACAGCTTCAATTTAAACACACATCAAACACGCATGCAAATTCAAGTGAAGTGAGTAGAGTCCAGTTTTGCAGGCAAGTTAATTCAGCTCAGCAGAGTCCTGTTTTGCTGGCAAAATAAAACAAGTAAATGAAATTCACTTCTGCCAGCAACCAGGCTCTGCTGCTGGAAGGGCTGACCCTCTAAGTGAGAGTGAGCGCCAGTCAGGAACTGCCCGGGCGGGTAGGCACCAGATTCAAAGACTCAGTCCGAGAAGGCTCTGTACCTGGATTCTGTGGGGAGTGGTCAGGTGGCTGCGCCTTGGTGCTTAGGGGTGTGGTAGCGCCACTATTGTTATGGTTGAGTAGGGTGTTCAATGTTAAACCCCTAACTTTGCATCTTAATAGCTTTTGCAGAGTTTGATGAAATTAGCAGAAATTTGCATGTATTGTCTAGTAGGCAAGGTCTAGATCTGTGGAAAGTTTTGTGTTATCAGCTTATGCAGTTTCTGAGATCTGCATATGTCATTTTCTGGTAGACGTCTCATTTTTTCCTATACTTAATATGGGATTTCTTTGGCCTCACCTACAGCCTTCGTGGAATGGAATTTTTTCCTGAAACTTTCAGGGTAGAAGCATGCTGTGGCAAGGCAGTACCTTTGGAAGGTTTCGTGATAAAATATTAAACAGTTCCAGAGTTATAAGGATTTTAAGTTTTGTGTCTTTCTATTATGAGCATGCTCAGTAGATTTTTGGGATAAAGTTCTGATACACCAATAATCTGGTGTTTCAGGACTGCTTTTGATTTTGTGTGATGTTATGCTCATATCACATTAAAAATATTTTTTGTTTTGTGACATCCATCAACTTGTTTCTGTCCTCACTAACAAACTACTAGTTCAAACTTTTGTTGCAGGAGCCATAATAAAAGAACATGAATCTACCTCATTAGAACATGCTGGTTCAGATTCTGAGGCTTTTATCAGTCAGTCATGATTATAAATACCTTTCATGTATTTCTCCTGACCATGTTAACATCGTTCCCATTTTTATGTTGCTTGCACGCATGCGCAAGAAACATGAATGCCATCATCGGAGATTTGGGAGTCGTGCCTCCTCCTCCAGATTCAGTCAGTGAGCTGGCATGGCGGCCCTGTAAGCCAATGCATTTTGGAGCTGTCTATGACACGCCTCAAAATGCAGTGGCATACAGTTGAAAAGGGGAGCTACGCTCCAGTGAGCAGAGATAGAGCGTAGCTCCCCCACACGAGGCATACGCCCCCGGACCTACTGTGTAGCCGACGGGTGCCCAATCCCGTCCGGCTGAGCCGTCTCCCCCACCAGTTATAGGTGCCACGCTGGGAGCCCACCCCAGTATGGCAATCAGTCCTTTTGCCGGCGGGGTGCCCAATCCCCGTCGGCTAACCTAGCGTCCTTGTGCCATGCTGGAGGCCCACCCCAGCATGGCAAACAATCCCAGCGTCTTTTTAATTTTTACCTGAAAACAGCGGTCCAGGCGTGTCTCCGCCCCCCTCCCACAACCCGCACCCACCCACTGTACCCAGCCTCCCCGCCCCCTCACCCCATACTTACCTCCGGACTCCGTAGCGGCGATCTTCGGTGGACCGAGAACACGTCCTGAACTCTTCAAAGCCGACCGCCAAACTGAGGAAATGCCGGTAAGCTGTATAATGGGCTAGATGGGGGTTTCAACTTTGTTGCATATCTCAGGCATTTTGGAATTTTGCACCAAATTTTCAACATGGGGTTTTGGGACCCCTTCTCATAGATGTTGTCACTGTCATGGCGTTAGTAGGGCCGAAGGGTGATTTCGCACAGTGACTGTGAAACCCTGCCAGACCTGAATACCACCATGACGGTGAAATCATTCATGAAGGGTCCAAAACCCCATGTTGAAAAATTTAATTTGGCAAACAAAATGACTTTTCACAGTGCGTTCGCGGTTCATCGAGCTCGTAGTTCGTGAAATTTCAATATTTTCACTCCAGATTTTCAACATTGCCATTTTACCACACCTTCTTATGAGCAGTACAGCTGTCATTTTCACATCCTGCCCAAAATGTGTTTCCACCCATGTAGCGCACAATGGCAGTCGGTGTGCAAACTCAATGTATGGGACACATTAACAAAATCACAGTGACACTGTTCATGAGCAGAGGTCTTAAAATGGCTATGTTGAAAATTGCAGAAAAATTCCTAAAAATGACTGTTTTGAGGAGTGTGCGTTAAGAGTTCCTACGCACGTCAGAAGTTCACAAATTTTCACATTTGCACTCCAATGACTTCCAAATACCTAAACAGCACATAGAAGCAAGCAACATTCGGCATTGACAAATGCTTGTTTGAATGGTGACTCTCTTTTTTTGTGTCACATTGTTAAGGTGGTGCTAAACTAAATTTGACTGCAAAACTGTTTTTAACTGCAATTCAAAAAAGTTTGTTGGAAACTCATTCTGATTGCCCAGCGTAATGGTTTGTTTTGCAGCATGAAATTTGATTGTGCAGCCTGATTTTCTCGGTATACAATTTGATTGCACAGCAGAATTTTTTGTTTCAGAGAAGAATATTCAGCACATTCAGCCCAAACATACGGCGCAACTGTGAAGCAATTCACTAGTTGCACAGCACCAAGCTGAGCATAAAAGAAGGAGGCTCAACTGCATACACCCCACAGCCAGAGAGCAGGACAGTCAGGAACAAATGGATACCATAGCATTCCTTATGGAGCAGGTAATGAGGGGGGTGAGGAGAAGGGAGGAACGACAATGTGGCTGTGGAAGGGCCCGTCGGTGGTATGCCCAACACAGATGGTACCGTGCCTGACTTACATATGAGAACTACAGTGACACAGAGATAATGATCGGGTACCGACTCAACAGGGCAATTCTGAGGCAGCTCTGTGAGCTGAGCCATAACAAACTGCAGATACCCACCCGAAGGAGCCATGCCATGTTGGTGGAGACCAAGGTGACAGCGGTAATGTGCTTGCTCACCATGAGCACCTTCCAGAAACCAGTGGGTGCCACTGCTGGTATATCCCAGGCAGCCACATCCTGCCTCCTGACCCAGGTCCTCAATGCTCTGCTGCCTCATGCTTTGGAGTGCATCAAATTCCCAAGCACACAGGCACAGCGTACAGCAAACATGCAGGAATTCCACAGGGTGGCACACATGCCAAGCATGATAGGGGCCATTGATTGCACCCATGTGGCCATACACACACCACCTAGCCCAGAAGGCACAGCATACATGAACAGTAAGGGACACTACTCCATCAACTGCCAGCTGGTGTGCAATGCCACAGGGCGCCTCATCGATGTGTGCGCCACGGGCCCTGGTAGTACATATGATGCATTCATCTGGCACCAATCCATCCTGTGCTAGAGATTTGAGAGTGTGGGGTAATCCCCATGGGGCACCTAGTTAGTGAGTTGGGACAGAGAAGAGGAGCATAACTGCAGTAGTGTGGAACACCCACACAACACCTTGGACAAGGAGCCTGATGACACAGCAGGGGAGCATGCATACAGGGGCCCATGATGCGCTGGCCACAGGGCATGCATGGCATGTGCACGGCACCACCCTGCACCACCATAGATGCGAGGCACCACGGATGGCCATGTGTCCAATGGTCATAATGGCAGGCCATAACATTGGCACAATGCATGCAGCAGCAGGGACATGATCCCACAAGCCTGTGGAGGTGTAGCAACAAATGGATAGGACACACATGCTGTGCCATCAATGGTGTCACATGAGCTGTATATGGGGGTAGTGGCAAGGGTACACAAAGGGGCAGGTAGAGGCAGTGTGGACTGGTAAGGGGGAACAGGCAATGGCCAGATGGGGATTTGACTAACACATGTGCTTTCCCTACAGGTGACAGTGCGTATCCCCTCTGGCCCCAGCTGCTCAAACCCATACGACAACCCAGGAATGGGGCCGAGAAGAGGTACAATGAGGCACACATCGCTACATGCAGCATCATAGAGCATGTCTTTGGCATGCTCAGAATGCATTTCCGTTGCCTAGACAGGTCAGGTGGTGCCCTATAATACAGCCCTGACAAAGCCTGTGGCATATTCCTGGCCTATTGCATGCTTCACAACATGGCCATTGAACATGGAATACCTGTCCAGGTGGATGAGGGTGACAGTATAGATGATGAAGATGAGGGACAACAGAATGGGGGTGAGCGGCCAGCCATGGAGGGGAAGCATCCCAGGCTGGCTGCATGTGCCAGGAGGCACTGGGATACCATTATCGAGGAGCATTTCGAGAACCACAGGTGAGTACCACACAGGGAAGCAGGGCACGCACACCACCACACACACACACACACACACACACACACACACAGTCATGGACACAAAGAGATGCATGCATCCAGGGACACACACCAGTCACACAGGTGAGCACACAGGCATGCCAAGCACACACACCCGCACAAGGAACAACAAATACATACTGGAATGGTCTGGTGTCATATGGTGGATGCACAGGACCACACATGCATGCAGTCACACACAGCTGATCAGCCACAGGGTGCACCACAGAGCACACAGCACCAGGCAGAAGCAAACAAACACTGCACCCAGGGACACAGACACACACACAACAGTACTGCAGGCTGTGGTATGGATCAGAGGGTATGCACTGGCACACAGGCAATGCCAGCACAGTGCTGCACTCATCACGTCCATGCCACAAGGTCCAGCACCACTGCCCACACACATGTCAGCTGTGACCCAGCCCACACGTGTGCCACAGCACGCTAACCAGAGCACAGCCAGCCATGTGCACAGTTGGCAATGCAGCAGTGGACTGGACTGGGCAGCGTACCCATCAGGACTACTGTGTGGATCCACGGCTGCCATGGCCAAGGGCAGCCATGCCCTGACTGTGTGGCAGCCACAGGTGGCTCAACAGCCACAGAGGGTGTCATCACCACATCCACAGGGAGATGCCTGAGAATGCGACTGGGTCCTCACAAATGTGTACAACCCAGCAAACAGACTGTTGCCGAGAGTGTCTGGGATGGGTATGACAGCGGGCAGCATCAGCCTCAATGGGGTCACCAGACACCGAGCCCTGGATGTTCCAGTTGCTCTATGGGGAGTTCTACATGTCCTGCTGTGACCAGTGGACACCAGCATTGCAAAGCCCACTGCAATGGTCTCCGCAATGCAGTCCAGTGAAGCGGTCATGGCCTCCTGCAGTTGCCAGATCTCACCAGTCAGCTGGGCATGTACCATGGCTCCATGCTCAGACAGTTGATACATCTCAACCCACAGCACATGTATCTCTGCCCTGAGCATATCCTGGTTGCCCATGGAATCCCGCAGAAGCTGGGTGTGCTCATCTAACCTGTCTGCACCTTACGTATCATAGTCCTGCTGCCGACAAGCAGGAGGAGTGTGGCCTGCTGTGCCACATCCCTTGGCTGGGAATGCTGCACAGGAGTCATAAATTGGGGTGGGGACTGGCTGTGGGTGCCAACAGCTGCCCCTGCGGATGGCTGCACAGTGTCCCCCCACAGTCTGTTGCAGCATGACGGCAGCCTGCTGGACCTGCCTGGCAGAACCAGTGCACACACCTGCGCCCTGTCCCTGGCCAACACCAGCAGCAGTGTCTCTCACTGTAGGGGGGGCACAAGGGGGGGTGCATGTGTGTTCTCTGGCCCACCAGTACTGCCTGCCACCACCTGTGGGAATACTTGAATGGGGGGAGGGGTGTCGATGCCTGAGCACCCCAATATCAATGTGATGTCATTCGGATGAGACGTTAAACTGAGGTCCCATCTGCCTGGATTGGTGGTAGTTCAGGTGGATGTTAAAGATCCCATGGCACTTATCGAAAAGAGTAGGAGAATTTCCCCGGTGTCCTGGCCAGATTTCCCTCATTCACTAAAAACACCACCAACAGCTTAATCTGGTTTAAGGTCAGTTGCCATTCATCTGTATCCCCCCTCCCCTGGGTCATGCCTGAAAATAGGCAGGATTTGTGCACTTACCCAGTCAACAAAAACTAAATAAAATAAATTAGTGTAGTACCCATCCTCATTCTGCGTAGCCGGCACAAGCACGGGGAGGCTGTCCTGCATGAGGAGGTCAGCCAAAGGGTCCTCATCAGCAAGAATAAGTAGGTCCACCAACCCAACATGGGGCGGCATCCCTGGTGACTGCCACAATGACAGAGGACATTGATGGCATAGCATCGTCCTGTGCCACGGGTTCGGGTCCAGCCTGAACAGCACCCCTGAGGCATGATGGATCTGTAAGACAGAATGGAGAATGGTTAGTGTGTCACTGATGCATTGCAGGTAGTCTTCAATACAGTGGAATGTCTGTATGTGTGCCATAGATGTGCCTGCTCTGCCATGCATGTGGTGTGGCTGCATCGCTGCCCATGCACATCAAGACACAGGCATTGAACAGGACAATGGTCTGCATCTGTTCGCCCACACAGCAATGTGTGGCAATGGCCCACAACTCACAGGCAGTGCCGTTCCCCCCCCCTCCATATGGCATACAGCACAACTGTGGTTACCCTGTCCAGTGTGACATGCCGGTGCAAGTGTCCACTGTAGATGGCCACGTGCAGGCACATCCTGCAGCAGACGCCCATGTAACGTGCGTACTAGTGGTTGTGGTGTCCCTGGACCAGACACCACCCAACTATGACTGAATGCCCACAGCTGCCACACAGCACACAGGGGACCATGTTGGACCTCGGTGCAGCTGTGCAGATGGTGCACCACCCCAAGGCACAACATTAACACACTAGTGGCACCCCTGTTGTGTGCCAGGCACCCCAATGACCTGCACTCTTTGCCTCCGAGGTGTCCTACTGGTATACTCACAGTGCTGTGATGGGCTTCCACCTGTCTGGACCCCGGGACAACCACAATGGATGCCCAGTTGAATGCCGAGGCCAGCATCTCCTCTTCTGCATTGAGGACTGGTGCTGTTGAGGTCCACCACCCATCATGTTGGCGATGCCCTAATGGCAGCAATCTTCTCCTTTATCCGGCACTTGTCTGTGTTCATCTTCATCTTGCACTCCTGGGGAGTGCGGTTGCATGTCCATGGGCATTCATACATGGCCACCTCCTCCCAGCAAGCCGCTCCTGGGTGGCCTCTGTGGCCCCACTCAGAGTTCCTCCCTGGCAACATATGCCTCCACCAGGGCATGTTTTTCATCTTTTGTAAAGTTGGGTCTGGTTTTCTGGCAGGCCCCTGCTCCTCTGCACTCTCAGAATCTGATATAATGCCACCTGTGAACAGGGATGGTGCACAGATGAGCAGTATGGTAGCATCTCCTGTTGCTGTGAACATTTTAAATGTGGCAGTGCAAAACAGCTATCAGCTATCAGTAATCAGAATGTAAACAAACCTAACTTCAAGGCTGAAATTCCTGTCAGTGACCACTGATGTGTGGTGTCACTTAAATGGCTCAGCTCATGCAAATGAGCTGTGGAGCAACCAGTAATGAGATGCAAATGTGTTGACTTGCACTGATATTGGTTCATGAGGCTATTTGCATAATAAGACTGAATATTACAGAACTGATCCTGGTGCAACTGACTGTGTGAGCGCAACTAGGATGCGCCAAAACAATTCGCTGGTGCACTTTCTGCGCATGCACACTATGCAGTACCTCATTTGCTATGCATGTAGCCTGCTGTGCTATGTACACAGCTGTGTATAGCGCATCCGGCATTGCTGTGCATGTGTGCCCTACTACGCATGCAGGCAGGCTGCGATGTTGCCCATTGTAGCACAGGTGCGGTTCTTGCGCCATTGGTGTGTTGTATGTGTGGCACTGCCTGACCTTCAAAAGATGGCAGCAATGCACTGATGCTCGGATGTGGGCCGAGGATGTGACCCCACTCTCCTGCCCATACTTCCAGCATTGCACATGTGTGGTACTGTGCCATTTTTCACACTGGTGCATGTATATCGCACATTTACATGCTGCATGGTGGTGTGCTGTGCATTCCTTTCAAGCAATTGGTGTAGCAATGCAACAGAGGTCTCAGTATACCAGCAGTCTCCACAGTGGGCCTTGTTGTGTGTGTGGAAGTATGGCACATGCCGTGAGAGGCTGCCCTCTGGTCCATAACCGGATGACATGAAGATGGCCAACCTCATGGCCCTGGTTGCCCCACTGGAGGGAAAGTTGTTTGGGGCTGTGGCACTGCAGGAGGCACGGTCCCAGGTGAGGGCCCGTGTTGCAGAATGCATGGAGAGGTGTACTGGGATCCCCAGGACAGGTGAACAGTGCTGTCACCAGTATGGGGACCTGCACCGCCGTGATCCAGAACACTTCAGGAGACTGCAGGACCAGGCCTGCCGTGGTGTGGTCCCACAACCAGGTACATATGTCTGTGCATTGTACATGCTACTTCTGCATGCTAGTGGGGGCATTGTGGTATGTGACAGGTTCATGTACAATTGCACACAGGGTGGGCCAGCCTTGTTTAGGTATGTCAGTGCTGTTGGGAGGCTGTGCTGCACAATGGTGTCCCTGTGAAACAGCTGCAAGAATGTTGTATGTGTCTCTGGAGGTCGGGTTGCTGTAACAACTGCCCATACAGACCTGCAGATTTTCAATCTAGGAGCAGGATTCTCTGTGAAGAAAAGGTGCTTTGCTGATCACAGAGTGAGTTTTGGGGACTCTGCTTGTTTCATCCACTCAGCACATAGAGGGGCAGGACTGCTTGCCATTTAAACTTGCGACACTCACATATAGAGGCAGCTGCAAGAGTGCTGTATGTGTTCCCCTGAGGTCGGCTGTAACAACTGCCCACACAGACCTGCAGATTTTCATCCAGGAGCAGGATTCTCTGAAGAAAAGACACTTTGCTGTTCAGAATGAGTTTTGGGGACCTTGTTTGTTTCATCCACTCAGCATACAGAGAGGATGGGACCTCTTGCCATTTAAACTCACGGCACTCGCTATGCTACAGAAGTGGCTGCAAGAGTGCTGCATGTGTTTCCCCTAAGGGCGGCTGTAACAACTGCCCACACAGACCTGCAGATTCTCATCCAGGAGCAGGATTCTCTGTGAAGAAAAGATGCTTTGCTGATCACAGAGTGAGTTTTGAGGACCCTGTTTGTTTCATCCACCCAGCACACAGAGGGGGCGGAACTGCTTGCCATTTAAACTCACGCTACATGCACACTAGTGTGAGCGGTATACAGTGAACTTGGAGTAGAAATTTGGAGGTTAAAGTTTAGTCTTTCCCCTTGTGTGTGCTGAAGCTGAAAAATATCATGCGGATGGGAAATATGACTCCTGAAGCTGAAAAAAGGTTTTAAATTGCACATAGTAAGCACTTTACAAGCTAATTCCAAACTGGTGTCAGTAATTAGCTCGGACTAGTAGCAAATGGAGTAAATATCTTAGGGAAGTTTTTCTTTGCTAGTTTTTAAGGTTATTATAGTTAAATACAGTTTTAGACTATTTGTTTGAAAGACGTTTGGCATCTTAAATAGGAGTCAAGAACATACGTAGCACAACATTGTATTTGTTTTAAATGTTAAATAGCAAAAGACAGGAGTTAATCTTGGGGTGTTTGAAACAAACAATTTGCCAAGAAACCTTAGAGATAACTAGGACAACTGGAAATTGAGTAATGTAAAGAGATTTCTTTTAATTTTATTTTGAATTTTTTGATTTTATAGTCTAAATCATTGTATTTAAATTGTTTTTGTGAGCTAAAAATTGTATATTGATTTAAAATGTATAATTTGTTTTTTGGATTAGTGTAGCAATTTTCTCTCTGTAAATGGTATAAACTGTTAAATATGGAGCAGAATGGAAGTGGATGCTGTCTGTTGACATCTCTGCTTGCAGGTCTAGGACCCAAAGTAAATAGAAATAGGAATACTGGTAACAGCAGAAGAAATAAATTCAATAAGTGGAAAAATCAGCTAGGGCCACTTAGGATTACAAATTGGATACAATTGGGTTGTGGACCTGGGAGTATTGATCCCAACAGGGCGTGTCACTGATTATACTCTGATTATGGTAAGTGGAGATGTGGAATTAAACCCAGGCCCTATTCAACAAACAAAAACAAATTCAATTAGACTAGCGATGACAGTGCTAGAAGTTTGGTAGGGAAACAAGAATTGTTTGAACACTGGATTCATTTAGGAAAATATGATGTGGTTGGTATCTCCGAAACATGGCTTACAAAAAAACACCCAGATACTGAGATAGCTGTTAAAGATTACTCTATATATCGGTATGATAGGCCACATAGAGGTGGGGATGGCCTTGTTTGTTAAAGACAGTTTGGGACAAATGAAACAATTGTTTTCTAGAAATACAGAGGGTATAGAGTTGGTTTTGGTGCATGTTTTTAAGTTAAAATTAAGTGTTGGTGTGGTATATTCATACCCAAAAGTTAAAATTACAGCATTTGAACAGTTTGCATCAAAATTAACTGCTACAGCTGAACAACTGGATATAGTGCTCTTAGATTACTTTAATTGTGCCTGGGGAGCAGTGAGGGGTCAAAAAATGGATAGGGAATTATAACCACTGGGCTTAACCCAGATTATTAATGTGCCCACAAGGAGAAGCCAGCATCAAAGTAATGGGAATATATTAGACTTAATATGTGTGTCAACTGGGATTCATACACAAAATGTTAGGGTGGGTGCCCCAAATTTAGGGGATCATTGCTATATAGAGTGTGAGATAGTTGAAAAACACAGTATACCAGATTTACCAAAAGTTAAATATATTAGGGACTATAAAAGTTTAATAGGACAAGATTTCAACACGGTCTGAACACAGTAAACTGGGAGCATATAGATCTTATTCCAGAAGTTGACTTGGCAATTGAAGAATTTATTGATACCTTGTAGACATCTGTAACATAAATGCGCTTTTCAAACAAATTAAGGAAAAGAAAACTCATTATCCATGGATTGATAATAAAATAAAAAAACAAGTTAGATGGAAAAACAGATTATGGAGGAAGTCAAATCAAACAGTAAAATCCTTAGATTGGGAATTGTTTAAAAAAGCAAGAAACAAATGTAAAAGTTTTATTAATAAAGCTAGAAAAAAGTACTATAAGCAAAAAAATAGAACAAACGAAAAATCCTGCTCACTATTGGAAGCTGATAAAGCAGTTAGAAGGAAGAAAAGTCAAGGTATGGACATAGTTCTGCAGGATAAAGATGGAACAGAGTTAAACGTGAGTCAGATTGCAGGAAACCTAAATCATTATTTTTGCGCACTCCTAGATCTGGATGTAATAAACAGGAAGGAGGCCTTTGTTGCTTCCCCAATTATACCTGGAAATGATAATGTGACAATACCACAGTTCTATTTTAGGGAAATAAAGAATAAGGAGATTCATAAACAAATATCCAAACTAAACTCACTAAAAGCTATGGGGTTGGATCGGGTGGAAATCAAGTTCTTGAAAGATGCTGTCTAACAGATTACTCCAACTTTAACTAATTTGTTTAATCAAAGCTTGTGGCAAAGTATTTATCCAGAGTGTTGGAAAAACTCCAAAATAATACCTATATTCAAAGGGGGTGATCGAGATATATTAACAAACTACCGACCTATTGCGTTGCTGTCTGTATTATCAAAAGTTTTTGAGGTCTTGTCGCAAATCAGATTTGGGATTCTTTGGAAAAATACAGTTTGCTGATGGATTGCCAGGTTGGATTTAGAGCAGGAGGTGATGGACTCTGCTCTCGTGGACTTTCTTGATACTGTCTCAAATGGATTGGAGCAGGGTGAGTCCATAGGAGCAGTGTTCTGCTGACCTCTAAAAGCCTTTGACTTGGTGTACTACAGTGTCCTGATGGAGAGGCTCCCCTTAGTGGGAATGTCACAACCAGTTAAATCCTTGGTTATTGTCATATTTAACAGAATGAACCCAGCAGGTTAGTGTGGGAGAGATTTTGTCCGAGCAAGAAGGGACATATAGTGGTGTTCCCCAGGACTCAATCCTGGGCCCCCTGTTGTTCCTAATTTATGTAAACCCAATTCCACAAATAATTGCCAGATCTCAAATCTTTTTGTATGCAGATGAAATGACTCCGATTGCAAGAGCCAACAAAATACAGAGTTACAATATAAATTGCAATTAGATTTTGATTCCCTGCAATGTTGGTTGTCTTTCTCCAAAATGCTGCTAAGTAAGAAAAAAACCCAAGTTATGATGTTTCAAACAAAACGTGTAGAAAAACTATCAAGTTAGGAGATACATATCATTATATTTGATGGAACTAGACTACAGGCAGTGTCCCCTATATAAATATCTGGGGGTACCTTTAGATTCTAGTCTTACTTTTGGTAAACATATAGAGAGTATAGTACAGAAATTGAACATTTGATTGGGGGTTATCAGATGGAAAATCTCATTCCTGGCAAGAGAAGATAGAAATGGCTGATCTTGCTCAAAATAGAACTGGACTTTATCCAGTCTATGAATATCGATCTCTCGACTTTGTTTTATGTCAAGCCTTCCTCCCTACAAGTTATCCGAAAATGTCCAATGCTTGCAACTTCTTTAAGAATACATACTCAACTCTGTTCTTTCTGTTCTTTTTTGCGCTATAAGCCCTATCTGGATTTATCTCAATCCATATGGAACTCGCCGTCCTTCTTAATAAACAAACAGAGAATTTCCTCTAAGTGGTTGCCCCAGCTGGGAGAGGGGATTGTATCTACTTTTCTTGATGGGGAGGGATCTTGGCTTTCTGTGTCTAAGTTAATCCGGAAATTTAATATTCCAGAATCTAGCCACTTCAAGGCTCTCCAACTTAAGCACCTTCACTACCATGTTGGGTAATATTCCTCCTCACTCCCCATTTTTCTTTATTATCTGAGCTCACTTCCTTGTTGGGTCCTCCCAAGGTAATCTCGAAATTATATCAAGCCCTTTTTCATTGGTGTACGGAGGCTCCTACGGTCCCACTAAATATTGTTCCTCCCCTTTTCCCCATCATACCTTGGACTGGCCTGTACTATGGCAGTATGTGTATGTAAATGAAGACAGATTACGGCTTATGGACACACATTTTACGTAATCTGTATTACATGCCCCCAAAATTGGCTAGTTGGGGCCTTCTTGACTCTGATTTGTATTCCAGATGCTCCCTAGATAAAGGGGCACTTCTCCATATATTTTGGCAATGCCCTAAAATAACCCCATTGTGGAATTCAATTAAGACCAAATTGGACCCTTTGTTGGGTCTGCAGGACTGTTTTCCCCCAGATATTTGCCTGCTAGGGGACTTGTCCCCTATAGATGTTACCAAGCGGAGATTTCATATGTCCATGATAGCATTATCTGTTAAAAAAATCGTGCTCAAACATTGGAAGGATGACATAAGTCCATCCTATCAAGAGTGGTTCCATGAAATCCTTGCTAATCTCAGAACAGAGAAAGCCATTGCAGGCCTTTATAATAGGCAACAGAAATATATGCGAGTTTGGGATCCTTACACACTCTAATTACTGTTGGTGTTGATAATAATAACTAGTCTAGTCAAATGACGGATTGTTTTCTTTAACTTTACTACTGTACTGGGGGTGGGGGTGGGGAGGGGACAGAACATGTTTCACATTGTTGTTATGTTGTCTAACTGTTACTATTTCTGTCTCTTGTGTTATTGCAAAACTGGTAATAAAATCTGAATAAAAAAAAAAGAGAAGATAGAAATAGAGTAGCGTTGCAGCTTCTATTGCCAATAATGGAATATGGGAGTCAAATCTATCAGTATGCAACAAAGTCAACTCTGGAAAGTTTAAATAAAGCATACTATAAAATAGCTAGGTATGTTTTACAATGCCATGTAAATACTCATGACTGTACTATATTACAGAATTTAAAATGGGATACACTAGAGACATAGAGAAAGAAAAGATGGGGCAGAGGGCATATATGGCATTCAGGGATGGAAATGGAATAATATGTTCAGGCCTACTAATAAATATTCTTTAAGGGATACTCAAAATAGAGGTCTGAAGGTTCCATTAGTGAAAAATCATTATACAATGGCAAGAAAAAATTCTGACCTCTAATTGGTCAGACTGGGACTGGACCCGTGATGTTATCCCAGTACAACATCACGGGTCTAGTCCAAGCACAGAAATGACTGCATCTACCGTTATTAAAATCATTGAGCCTGCTCCTGTGATCCCCGCTCCCTGCCCACTTTTGAACCACACACACACAAGCTAAATAAACAGTAAACCCATCAGTGTCACCCCCTGCCGCCAAACACCAGTGTTGTTTCCTGCTGCAAGAAAGTTCATGTAAAAATTAAAAAAAATATTCATTTTCATGACAGTCCCCCCCAACCAAGCAGCTTCAGTGAACAGCACACAGTGTGTACCAGAGTCCTCATTCACTCGCTCTGAGGACAACAAGCTGTAAAGAAAAAGACCCACCAAATTATTCAGAAGCACACGTCTAAGCTTCTCTTCGATCCATTTCACTCCACATTAAAAGAAACGTGACGGCTGGTTTCACTTCCTCATTGAAACCGCAATCCTGAAAGTGTGAGGACAGATCAATAAGGTGCTTCTCATTCACAGCCGCACTATGGGAACTATTTAAATTAATGTACTTTCCATTAAAAAACTAAATAAAATCTGAGAAGGCACTGAGAAGACAACAAAAAAAAAACGAAAGTTGTGAGGAGACCTGCAAAACGAAGAGAAAACTGTATGTGTGGGGCATCCATTTGAACAGACAAAGCCACTCACTTACCAACAGCACCACCTACTGGCTAAAACGGAACTATTTTTCTCCTTCAAACTCCTCCACAATGATAAATAAAGTAAAAAACTGTCAAAAAAATGTACTTTTTAAGTTGTTTTTTTTCCAGCTACAAACGAGCTATTGTATAATAGCAATAATGCACTCCAGGGTGTGTGTTGTGCTGGGATAACGTCACTTCTGGGGTGATTAGTTGCACTCGGCCTGTGGCCTCATGCCTAATCACCCCAGGCGTGACATTATCCCAGCACAACACACACCCAGTCGTGCATTATTGCGTTTGATGCAAAGGAGGTATTATTTACCAAAGATCTGGAATTAATTGAGATTGGATGTTAGAAATGCTGGTAGCTTGGGCCAGTTTAGGAGAAGTTTGTTATCAATGTGGAAACCGAATTGTCTGTGCTTAGGGTCTTAGGAATGTCTTATGAACTTTTTTCATTATCTGTTAAATGTTGTTGTTAGGTATGTTTATTCTGTTGTTCAGCTCACTGTATTACTGAATTAAGGTTTTGTTATATTGTTGTTTGTTTTATAATGTATGGAACTGATAACATTTTTGAACCTGCAACCATAATCTACACAGGACAATCTTGTAAATAGGGTTTAACAGTCCAAATGATTAACTCCTGTCAATAAATAAAAAATTTTATCTATCTGTCTGTCTGTCTATCTATCTATCTATTTATCTATCTATCTATCTATGTGTTGCACTGTGACATTGGCCCACCGCATTGTTCCCAGCTTGCGAGTGGCGGACCCAGTTCCCAGCATGGCATTCTGCACCGTGGTGCATTGTGTTGGGTTTGCTTGGGCTTGGGCTGTGTGTTAGGTGTTTGCATACTACTCAATGTCCCCTTTCACTGTGTTTCCTTTGCAGGGTGGGAGGCATGCAGGTGGGCCAGGGAGGAGGCTGATAGGCATGGCCCCCAGCCAGTTGATGGGGCAGCAGCTGGGCCTGATGGCCAGGTGTCAGGTAAGTGTGTGACCTTTGCAGCAGTCCTGTACCTGGGGTTGGGTGCTGGTGGGGGGCCAATCCACACAGCAGGCCATTGTCTGCATGCTGTTCATGTGCACGTGTTGGTTCTCAGGCACTGTTGCCAGTGTTGGCCGGCAGCATGTGGTTGTCCCGTCATGCAAATGGCTTCTGTGTGCTGTTACCCTGTTGCTGTCACTGGTGGTTGCTGTGTGTGACCCACAGTGCACACAAAGGGATGCTGCTGGGCCTGCTTAAGTGTTGCACATGGGGACATCAGTCCCTCACTGCGGGGGGCATGTGCACATATCACACTGCTGGGTACTCCCTGGCCAGCATCCCCTTGCTTGTGTGGTACAGTTTTCCAGACGGCTGTCGGTGACCTCTGCGCATGTGCTGTTGGCGGCCTTGTTCATAGGTCCACCTAGCTTCAGTCCTATACACACACAGCCTGGGGGGGCTTTCATTGTGTGGGCTCTGTCACTTAGTTTCTGTTCTGTGTTTCCCCTGCATAGGTCATCTGAGATGAAGGGTAGGATGGTGCAGTGTGGGCATCCTGGGTAGAGGCATACTCAACCTGCAGTGGATGGCCACTGGTGTGTACCACTGGCAGGCGGTCCAGATCAGCCGGTCACGAAAACTGCTGTCAGCCACGAGGACACTGAATGCAGAGGTGTGCAGCTTGAGGGAGGACATACATCGGCTGCGGCATTAGCACATGAACATTTTTGTTTCTAGCCCCAGGTGTTGCTTCCCCACATTCCCATTTCCCATGGAAAATGATGTTCCCCTCCCATCACTGTCCTATCTCACACCGTCCCCATAGCTTGCTCTTGTTGATTGCTGTTTTTGCTTCCTTTTGGTTCACATTTAGCTTTGTGCCCCTTTTCTATTTGTTCTGGTTATTTTCATGCTGTATTCCTTGCATTGCTTGTTCCATACTATAGTGTTGCACTGTGTTCCATCATTTGTGTATTAAAGCATTGTTTCCTATTTGCTTGTGTGTTTGTGTGTCTCCCCACATGCCTGTTGCTTCAGTGTGCTGTTGCTGACCATGGTTGGAATCTGGACGGGGCATGTCCTGGACCATGGTGTATCTGCAGTGTGACACCAGCAGATGCTCACAACCTTACCTGACACATCCCTTTGTGTCGGGCTTCCATGAGTTGCCAGGAGAGCTAGCTCTGTGCTTCACATTGTCCTGCGCCCATGTCCAGATGTCAATCATGGTCCACCTTGCTGTTTTGTTCTTCCCTTGCTGCTGTGGATGCAGGTTACCCTTTGTCCCTGTGCCTCCTGTTCAACATGTGATGCAGCACTGCCATGTGCCTGTCTGCCAGTGTGCCTGTGGACCACTGTGCCTGCATGGTGCTTTTGCATGGTGGCAATGGTTGCTTGGCTATTCTGTGTTGGCTGTTGGGACTGTGGTCCTGAGATGCTCATTCCTGCAGCCTTCTGCACATGCCTGTTGTGTGCCCTATCCTGCTGGTTGCCCGGGATTGTGTGGGTGTTCTGTGCCATGTCCGTGGGCATTGGGCTCTGCATGTTCTTTGCCAATTACCCCTCCTTTGCCATTGTGGTTCTTCCTGCCTCCACTACCATGGTCCTGTGCCTTTGCACAGCTGACTTTTCCTTGTCACATGGTGCAACTTGCTCCATTTGCTATATGCAGCCTGCGCGAGTTGCTCCAGCACATTTCAGGTTGCTCTGGTGCAAGCCTGTTTGCGCCATGGCACATCTTTGCTATATTCAGTATTGTCCGTGCCGGAGCATTTCTGTGGTACATCTGCTGAATATTGCAGTTTTGTGCTGTGGCACAACTGGCTTTGCAGCGATCCACTTGTGCATTGTTCTGGGCTCACTTTTAAATATCTAGCCCATGATTGTTTTGTTTCACAACAGAAAATTGGTTTCTCAGCGTGAAATTTTATTGCACATCAGAATTTTTTGTTTTGCAGCAGAAAATTGTTTTCTCAGCATGACATTTGATTTCACACGGTGAATTTTTATTTCGCAGTAGTAAATTGGTTTCTCAGCATGAACTCGGATTGCACATCAAATTTTTCAGATCCGGCCAGTAACGTCATGGAAAAAATATTGTGAGACACATCAAAGCAGGCAAACCATTGCGTCTGTAATGTCGGCATGTAAACACATTGCCGACCCAAACCTTGTGGGTAGTGGAATGTTAGAATAGGCCTGGTGATCACCAAGTCCCCTAACTGCAGGGCACACAAGGACCCTGCACTTCCATAGGTGGACAGAGTCTTCTCTTTCTTCCCCTGAGCCCTGCACATCTGCATGTCTTCACGCAGGTCCCAAAGGGACCTGCCTTAATGAGGATACAATTCCAGTATCTCAAAAAGTAAGGAAATTCTTTGCAAAAACTGCATTAATGCACCACTTAGGGTTCAAGTTAATGCTACAAAAGTAGGGAAATGTGGTATTAGGGTTCCAACCCTAACTCCCTACCCCCCCCAAGCAGCAAAAGGACACAGTCCACACATGCAACCACAGACAGCCATCATCAGGTAAGACAAACAACATACAACTGATTCCAGATGGCACAAATGCGGTAGCATTGATGTGCTACCTTCATAGATTTGTATATGTGGCCCACCTGTGTTAGGTATGTTGTACAGTGTGTTCTGCAAACAGAAGGCCCCATGGAGCCTGTGCCTCTGTATACATAGGTACTTATGCATGCTGCATGAGCTACCTTGCTAGATAGCATGATCTGCTATTGCATTATTTTCTATATGCAGCTGCATAACTAAAAACCTGCTACCCCCTTGAACAATTTCTAGATCTGCTCATGAAACCATGATACATACATTGTAGCAATATCTCCACCTGTGTATCAGCAGGCCCCATATGTCCCCTGGCTTCTGCAGCCAGAAGTCAGTATGTATGTCTTACTGAGGAGCCTCATGAGGGGCCTGTGCTTCTGCAGACAGACGTACTGTTGCCATTTTGTGTATCTGAAAACCTGATACAGTGGCCGCTGTCTATAATGGGCACATGTGTGCAATGCTATTATGCCCACTATAGGAGATGGTCGGTGTAACCAAAAAACAAGTTTTCAACTGTGGTTTAAATCGCAGTTTAAATTCTCCACTCAAGCAGTATATTACTGTACAATATTCAAAACACGGTTTAAATTCCTGCAAGCACAATGGTAACATACATGGTGACGCAAACGAAATGATAACGTGAATGGTAATAGATCACAAGTGCAAATATTAATGAAAACAGAAACGCAAATGCAAGCCTATATGGAAACACAAATTGTAACACGCATGGTCACGGTAATGCAATTGGAAATGCAAACAATTACGGTAACAGCAACGATGACGCCAAAGGAAACAGAAACCAAAATGGAAACGCAAACGAAAGTGTGTACGCAAAGGCAGATGGAAATGCACACGGTGATGCAAAAGGAAACACAAACAAAACAGTAATGGAAACCCAAATGTTAACGGTAACGCAAATGCAAGCGAAATGAAAACACAACTGGTAATGCACACAGTGGCGTAGATGGGATCACTAATGCAAACGGTTATGGAAACGCAAGTGGAATGTTAAGTGAAACAGTAATGAAAACACACACCCTTTTTTTCCCAAAAGCTGCATTATAGAAACACAGTGAATACAAAGAATGTATGCACAATAATGGGCCTCGGAGAAAATGAGCACTTGAATACTAAATTGCTTATATCTCTGGAACCATATGACGAAGAAAAATTAAATTTCATGAGTAATTTATGACGCTCCTGGCTAGTTTTGTACTTAGCCCCTAGTTGAGATATGAGCCCAAAGGCGCGTGGGACACCATAATGCTAGTCTATGGGAAAAATAAGTCAACTTTGGAGTACTGTAACCTTGCAGCCCTAATATTTTGTCACCAAACTACCAAAAGGCACACATCTGTGGGATATTGGCTTTCTTCCTCCGATTTTCAGCCCAAAAGACTAAACCATTCTTTTGCAGCAGGGTAGCAAACATTTCATTCTTTAAGATAGGAATGAAAGTAGTGTCACAAATCACGACACTTCTACAAAATCAAGAAAGTGTCGCTATGCGACACTACTTTGTGAGACTACAGTTTACAAAAAATTCAAAACATATTTCTGGGGTGTTTAACCCCCCAAAAAAAAATACATGGCTAGCATCCCCAGGGCTCGACTAGTGAAGCACAAAAAACTTGTGTCCCTAGAGGTCTGCAATTCTAAATGCTACTTTCTGTGACCAGTAACTGAAAAAAAATGTCTGACTCATGACACTACAGGGGTAATTTGCGACACTAAAAACTGCATTTGCGACACTGTCGACCTTTTTCTGTTAGTTTTTCCCATTGACTATAATGGGAAACTTGTTTTTTTAATAACTTTTGAACCGTTTAATATTTTTTCATGAAATATTCGAAAGGCACATTGGGGACCCTGGCTGCATGTTCCCTGAAGGTTTCGATGTATTCACACGAAACCATGCAACCTGTAGGTGTGAGCAAAGAATGCTCAAAAGCATAAATATGACTTTCTATTGCACTTTATAGCTCCACAACAGTATATTTGACTGCGATGAAATTTGTCAGATCCAGAGATCTATGAAACCGCTCTATATCTGCCAAATTTCAGGTAAATCTGTCATACGGTGGCAAAGTTATTTAGCTGCAAAATTTCACACTTTAACCTTAAATGGGGTACTCAACCCTAACTATAGTGGCACTATTGTGCCACTATTATTTATATATTTATATATTATATGTATATATATATTCATGGCAAAAAACTCTGTTTAATGCATCAGTTAGGGTTGTTCCATAGCGACAAAAAGCGAGGAAATTCGGTGTTAGGTTGAAAACCCTAACTCGTGCATTCCCCCCCAGCCCACACACACACACAAGGTAGGGGGCAGTGATCAAGGCAACATGACCAATCACAGACAACCAGCAGCAGGTGACAGAAATAACATACAACTGTTCAAACGCAATACAAGACACATCCATCATCATGGGCCAACAAGGGCGCAAGTTCTGCTGGCATCCATGAGTTTATCCTGCATGCATGTTGCCCATCAGTTGTTACTGTATAACAGTATATATTATTTATATCTAATAGATTTTGTATATCTTCTCAATGACAGTGTGCTGATAATCATCACTGTAATACCATGCTAATATCTGGCAGAAGTGTTATAGCCCTTGTTGACTGTTAATGCCTCCTGATGGTAGCACTGAAATAATAGAATCCTGTGTCAGTATAATATTCTCTGCACAGCAGTACTGTACAGTCATCTTATATTGTAGAATATAACATCACTGTGGAAATGTTAGACCTGATAACTCACATGGTAACACTATACACTAGTTCAGTTGTTAAACTTTGTCATTTTAAACAGATAATTGTGTGCTTCCACTATTTGACATAGTGCTGCTACTATGGTATTCAAACCATCAATGTTTAGATGTCTATCTTACCGAGCACATAGTAGCAGAGTATCAGTTTTGATATTTTAGTGTGTCTAACAACACACTGATTTTACCTGTTCTATAAGAAACAAAATTGCAGCAGTACGGTATTATCTACTAAATAATTCTCACTATTATTTGGACACTTTACAGTTCTATATGACACTGTGTCACGCAAAGTATTGCTATGTCACTAGTTCAGTATTTTGCCTTGCTCTGACTTGCTGTAATCTGTTAGCACATCTTTATGTTTGTATACATTACTACCTATGTGTTATTAGTGGTGGTCAAACACAACATTTCTCCACATCTGTATCCTATGAATAAATAATATTAGACAGGCTTAATAACTGGGTTTCATGTCTGTAAATGGCTCCTAATATCACCCCAACAGTAGCAAATAATGTATTGTAATGCAATAATCAACAGTATGCTGCTCACTGCTATCTAATCCCTAAGCACATCAACAGCAATGTCAAATCGTATGTAACAAACTGTTAAATATCATAATGGCTAAATTGGTGGAAATTATCATGCAGAGCATTTTCACATATTTGCGGGACATATGACTATTGTCATAGGGCTAGCAACATCATGAGCCATCTATAGCACTGTTAGTTTTGTCAGTGGCTCTGCATGAGGCAGTAAAATTACAAAATATTTATTTTGCATACTGTTTGAATCGCTATTAACAGAACTGTCACACAAGTACTGAGTACTGTATGTATTAATAGATATGTGACAAGAAATTACTTATCCATGCAAGATGCGTGTCTCAATGTGAACAAGCAACATCTTGATTTTAAACAAGTGTCTAGTTAACAATACATGTTACTTAAAGGGTCTCATACTGTATTTTTTTCTGTGTTTGTCCACATTACATAACGCACGTCATAGATAGTTTCTTGTACTGTATGTTGATACCTCATTATATCATCGCAGCATGAACAAACAATCTATATCATAGAAATTCTATGTGTAACAGTATTGTTTTGACATGTGACCATGTGGAGATGTGCACAACACTCTGTACACCCATGACTGCTGAAATGCAACAGTTGTCCCATTGATGATGGATGTGTCTGTAGTATGTTTAGACTGTTCTATGTTATTTCTGTCACCTGCTGCTGGTTGTCTGTGATTGGTTGTGTTGTTTTGTCCTGCCTCTCTACTTGCATATGTGTGGGGTGTGTGTGTGTGGAGTTGGGGTGGAGGGATCGCGAGTTAGGGTTTTCAACCCTAACACCGACTTTCCTCGCTTTGTCGCCAGGAACAACCCTAACTGATGCATTAAACAGAGCTTTTTTTTGCCATGAATTTCCCATCTTTGAGAGAAATCAGTATGTCATATTAATTTTGAATATGTTGTTTAGACCGTGGCCCTCAATTTTCACAACACAGACTCACCAAGACATAGATACTTTGTCTGAATATGTAGTTCTCGATAGTATTTATACAGCAATAGCCTTCGTTCTGAACCTTTGATGTAAAAAATACTACGCTCAATCTATGGAATAGGAGATGAATCTGTTCACCACATTATGGTCTATAGCAGATAAACAGTGCAAAGTACATTATCTGCACTGATGAGCATGATACACTATGTGTAGATGCACCAATACACCAACAGCAACTATACATATTATCACTATTACTTTTATGCTTAATGAAAGACACAACACAGGTAGATAAGGCTTATAAAAGATTTATTGCTCAATTAAAAATTGTAAAAGGTCGAATTAAAAATCCAATTGGTGACAAAATCAGTCTCACAAAACAAGAATTAAAATGTTTTCACCAATGTTTGAAATACATGTAAAACAGTCTCCACATATAGTCAATGGCTAACATGTGACAGTAGTACACAATACATAAACCCCATGTACCACAGTACTCTCTGCACTCTTTCTTACATATCAAACAGTTATGATGTTGTTGTCATTGTGTGGATGATAGTGTGTATGTTCCTGGGTGGGTAGAAAACCAGATGCAACCATTAAAGTAATAGTAGCAAAACAGACAATCCTCTCTAGAAAAATATTCATCCGAAACTTCATTGTTAAACATTAAATTGTTATGTATTTTATGTGCATAGACATATGTATACACATACATAACATGTTAAGACATATCACTATGTTACTGCATTTGGATCATTCCCACCTGACCCCTTCAATAGAGGTGATCAAAACATATTATCAGAACACAAAACTCAGTTTTATCAGTGAAAGGTTTGATGTACATGCTTAACTATTATAAACATACATTTGAATTAACTTACCACCCAACCAACTGTATATAGCACATGGTAACAGGGACTATATACATCAGTAAAAAGTAGTATCTCAATAATCAAATTACTAACAAACTAGTAAATAATCCTAGATCTGTTACATCTTCTACTTATATAAAAGAAACATTTACTAGAATGCTATGACTACAACATTTAATAATATTTTGATCAGAAAATGTAACCTGTATACAATTAAAGAATATCTACTACAACTACTTAACTTTGATATCTATTATGGCTATATGGAATTACAATACTATATATCTGCAACTACATTTCTATGTCATACTAATAACTATATTCACATAACATTAACATGCTTATGAATGTAATACTTCAAACAGTCAGATATTAGTTATTTCTGCAATACAGCAACTAATATGGCAAGTAACATGACTATTGTAAATGTCACAGTTACAAACTATTAAGTGATGTATTAACTATTATATATACATAAATACAATACAGATGTATAGGAGATAAAAATATATAGTAATACACTGCTGCGTACACAAAATGGTGGTATTCAGTGAAATGCAAGCAGATAAAAAAGGGAAAACAGGGTACATCTGATGCTACTCAACATGTACAGAGTTAAGTTAATTTTTTGAGTATTGTACTCTTAAGTACAGGTCATCTGACCATGTAAGAAAAGAGAGCTGAATACTGCTGGCACAGAACTGGAACAAACACCAGGATATCTTTTAGTTATAAAAGATCCTAATAATGTTAAGATAAAAAACATTGTTACAAACAGATATGTAACACTGTTATTTTAATGCACATGGACAATTATTGTGCCTTAGTAGAGGCACAGACTTGGCAAGTGTGCCAAGTAGTACTTGTTATGTCTAGCACAACATACTCATAAGAAAAAGAGAATGACAGAAGAGGGCGACCAGATATGAATTTCTCTTTTGACATTAAAAAGTCTTCCTTAGACATAAAAGTGTGATTTTTCTAGTGACTGTGAAGGGAGCTGGTGCCAATTAAAGACCACTGCAACTATTTTCACTGCGCCACTGATCAACACAACAATCTTGTATGTCACATTGAGTAAGCATATGCTATTAAACCATGTGATATGTTACTAATGTGGTAATGAATGTATATCTGTCAAAAAAGTATAATGTACCAGAAGTCACTCTGTAGCAAAATGGACAGCAAAGTATGTCACACATTGTGTGACTATTCCTCTGACACATGAAGATTGTCATAATTCTTCAATATCAGCAGGTGTGCAGTTTTTAAGTGTTGCGGTAGTCTCTGTTTGAAAGAGCTTGTTGAGTCATCACAGTTAACCCAGCCAGTTCTGTACCTCAACAAACAGGTGTAATGTCCAGAATGTACAGACTGGCCAAAGTTGTAGATCACAGCATGAGTGTCAAACACTGCTTGGTTAAATACAATTCTACCAGCTGTGAAATCAGTGATAGGTGTCAACTCTGAGTCCATTAGAGTCAAATCTATGCAATGCAAGCATAAGATATTCAGATGAAGTCCTCAGTCGTATGGACTGAGTACATGTACCTCCACACCTTACACACAGTAACCACATTCTATATTGGTAAACAGCTGCTGGAACTTGACACTTTTAATCTGAGGCACAAATAGAAAACCCAAAGCATGTCTTCTGTGCTTCTCTCTGAATGACCACATAACACACATTCATATTTAGTTACATGACACAGTGAAATACTGACACATTGAATCCCTCTTCATCCAAGCTGTTTATGATTGCCATCATGAACTCACTGACGGCCCTGCTGCATGTTAGCAGCAAATGTACTGCATCCGCATATGTTCCCCAACACCTGTCGCTTGAAGTGCAAAGTGACGCATAGCATGTTGTTAGCTTGATCAGAAGCCACATTGACAACCTGCTTCAATGCCTTCGATAAATAATAATAATAAAGCTTTATTTATACTTCACAAATTCAAGGCGCCTTACAATAAATACAAATATAATAAATTAAACCTCAGTCTACCAGTGATCTGAGCTCATAAAATCACTATAATAATTTAAAAAAATCTTAGACCATAAATAGGTCTTTAAGGCCATTTTAAGCTCCTCCATGGACTCACACTGATGAAGCAGATGGGGTAGAGAAATCTAGAGGGTAAGGCAACATATATAAAAGCCACGAGCACCTGAAGATTTCAAAGATACCTCTCGGAATCTCTAGCAACTCTCTCATCCGCTGAGCAGAGAGATCGTTTAGGGCAGTAGGGAGATGAAGCTCTTTCAAGTAGTCAGGCCCTGTCCATGTAGGGCTTTGTAAGTCAAAAGACCAACTTTAAAGGTGATCCACCACTGAATTGACAGCCAGTGCAGATCACGCAGGACTGGTGAAATATGACAGGCAAAGGACGTACCCATCAATAACCAGGCTGCAGCATTCTGCAGCAGCTGCAAGTGGCAGATATCAACCCCAGGAAGCCCTAGATAAAGGGAGTTGCAATAATCAAGGCAGGAGGTCACAAAAGTGTAGATCAAAGTAAACAGATCGGAGTGCAGAACAAGGTGCTTAATCTTGGTGATGTTCCTAAGATGATAAAAGGAAAGTTTGACAGCTGCTGACACCTGCGAATGCAGAGTCAGCTCATTGACAAAAATCACCCCCAAGTTCCGCACCTGTTCAGAGGTAGGTAGCTGGACACCCCCGAGAAATAAACCTGAGGATAAACCAGCTCCCATCCCCTCTACCCTACGACCCGAGTCCACAACCATTACCTCAGTCTTCTCCGAATTCAACTTCAGCCAGCTTGAATTCATCCAGCACTGGATTTCAGTTAGGCAGTTATTAAAGACCAGGAGAGCTCTATTCTGGTCAGGTACAAAAGATAGGTCGAGCTGGATATCATCTGCATAGCAATGAAACCTCAGCCCATCCCTTCTTACAATGTCTCTGAGGGGCAGCATATACACTGCAAACAACATGGGGTCAACACAGAGCTCTGGGGAACCCCACATGACAGAGAGACTGGGCAGGAAGAATTTATCCCCGACACCACTCTCTGAGTTCTGTCAGTGAGGAAAGATCTAAACCAACTAAGGACTGTATCTGACAGGTCACAGTTGAACTCCAGGTGCTCAAGAAGTACCCCATGGTCCACAGTGTCAAAACCTGAAGAGAGATCAAGAAGAATCAAGATGGAATGGCTCTTCTGATCTCTAGCCACCAGGAGATCATTGAGCACCCGAACCAGCACTGTCTCAGTACTGTGCCTCTTTTGAAAACCAGACTGGAGGGGTTCATAGATGTCATGGATGGTTAAATGGTTTTCCAATTGTGCAGCCACTGCTTTCTCAATAATCTTCCCTACAAAGGGAAGATTAGAGATTGGCCTGTAGTTAGCATGGCAGTCAGGGTCCAAGGAAATCTTCTTCAGGAGGGGAGTCACCACTGCCTCCTTCAAGGAGCTAGGAAACTCACTCGTATCCAAGGAGCACCAGACTATCTGTGCTAGGATTGGGCCAGTAATGTCATAACAACCATTTATCAGGGAAGTAGGACCCGGATCCAAACTACAGCAAGTAGGGAGCATACTCTGGATAATCCTCATGACGTCTATGAACTCAGGCCAGTCAAAGAAACTGCAGGAGATGCTAGAGGCTGTGACCAAATGCTGATCAATAGCTTCTCCCATAGAGGGAGAAGGATGAAGTGCTGCCCTGATGTCAGCCACCTTATCTGTAAAGAAGCGAGCAAGCTCATCATACTCCACTTGTGAAAAGGCTTTCCAAACATGCAGACAGGCTGGGTTGCACAGTCTGTCGACAGTTCAAAAAAAGCTGAGCTGGTCTAGTTCTGAGCAGCCGCATCTCCCCGGACAGGAACTCTACCTTCTTATGAGAGATTACGGACTGATAGAGTTGATAATGTTCCATCAGTCTAAGATGGTCAGCATCAAGGGCAGTTCTCTGCCAACAATGCTCTAATCTTCATCCTTGTCGCTGCATCTCCCTCAAAGTCCCATCAAACCAAGGGAACTGAGGTTGAAGGGAGAGAGAGGACGAACACGGACAGGAGCAATAAGATCCAGAGCTGAGGAGATGGCCCTATTATAGGCCAGCACCAAGGCATCAGGATCATTGTTCACTCCAGAGAATTCCAATAGGTCAAGGACCGCTACCAGGCCTGTAGAGCATATATCTCACAAAGAGCGGTACCTGACCATCTCCACAGGGGTATGCCTACAAGGGAGGGTGTAAAAACTGAACCCCACAGTGTAATGGTCAGACCAAATGACAGGGTTCCACCCCCACATCAGAGACCTCGATCCCCAGGAGAAAAACTAGGTCCAAGGAGTGACCACTCTTATGAGTGGCGGAAGTAACCACTTGTGTAAGGCCCAAAGATGTCATTAATTGGAGGAAGTGTTGTCCAAACTGCAAGAGTTCATCATCAACCCAGGCGTTAAAGTCACCCAGGACTATCAGCCTGAGTGACTCAAATGCCATGTTGATGATGAAGTCTGCTACTTCCCGCAGAAAGCATTTTTCATCACCTGGTGAATGATAGATGAGAACGATTCTGCAACCTACACCTGCCACTACAATACACTCAAAGGACTCAGTTCCCTCAACTGGTACACTTGTGAGGCCCAGTTTGGTCTTAAAATAGACCGCTACCCCCACCACCTGTGGTCCAACCTCAGACAGTGTAATACGAGTACCTAGCAGGAACTGCCGCCCCCAAAACTGGACCAGCATTTTCATCCAGCTAGGTCTTGGTAATGCAAGCCAGATCCACAGACTCAATGAGATCTGCAATAACTTCAGTCTTGTTTCTTATGGATCTGGCATTGCACAACACTGTCCGGGTTGGACGGACCTCTGGAGTGGCACAGACCACTTGCCCAACATCATTAGCGGTGACCTTGGGTATGGAAACCAGACAAGAGTGACCTCGCTCCAGAATCCATTTCACCCCAGGGTGACTTCTGATTTCCATGACCCCAATTCGATGTCCCTGCTCATCTGGCCTCCACTGTTCATACCCCCCAAAACCCTCCTCCTCCTCTGAACAATACCCAACGCTCTACAGTGCTGGTATGTTGACAACTGTAATGGCAAGGGGGAGAAAGGGTGGAGGGTGCAAAGAGTGGAGGATGAATAGCGTACAACCGTGGTGGTGAGCCTTCTACACATATTAAAATCCTCACACACTTACACCAAAATCAACCAAACAGAATTATTAAATTCAACCAATAAGTAAAATAAAATATAAAACTCAAAACAAATTTAAAACAAAAACAATGTCCAAATATCTAATGTCCAAAAATGCCTAAATGTCCAGAAATTCAATAGATATTTTAAAACAAGAGATGCTCTCACCTCTCTAAATTAAAGAGCAAATCAGACATTACAAGTCCATTGCTACATAGTAAATGATCAGCTGCTCAGTTATAAAAAATATCCTGAGAGATTGAAATGAAGGATTTCTTAGGAGAAATGGGTGGGCTCTCTACCACTCTGAATTCAAACACTGAAAGTTCCTCCAAACAGCCAGTTCTTCTCTAATACCTCCTCAGTAACAGCAGTCACAAACAGACAAAGATACTAAAATTCAGGACCAAACCAAAAGGTTGTGGTTAGAAAATATATGACCCTGAAAGGCAAGCAATAGCTCCCACAGAAAATTCTTAGGAACACCCCAGGACCACCACCATCAACTAAGGCTACTCAGAGTTCCCTCTAATTCACAAACCAATTTTAGTCACAATCCCTATTCTGGTGCCATGGCCCTAAAGGCAGGTAGCAACCTTCCCCTCTCAAGAGTGGCAGACCTGCAGTAGCAAGGGGCTGCTCTAGAAGGGGAAACTGAGACCTCAGCCACCCACCAGCTGCAAAAGTCCCCTCACCAATAACCACAGGAGCAAAAACCCTCCATTCCAAACCCCAGTAGTTCCTCCCCAAACAACCCAGAACACTGCAAGGTCATCCACTCACAAAGGGAAGGGGCACCTACCTACAAATCCAAAAGAGGAGAGTTACTTCTTTCCATCCTCAGCACTTTGAAATGAGATGTGCTTTCACCACATCCACATCGACTCAAAGGGAAAGTAGATATTTCTCATTAATTCCACCATATGCTGACCAGTGGCCATGGGCGCTCTCACCATCACAAATGTTATTCCCAAACAGGCAGCAGATAGAAAATCAAAGCTGATATCCGGACTTAATGTACTCTCACAGGTTCCACCATTCATTGCACCTGTAGCCACAGGTGCTCTCACCGCCACCAATGCTAATTCTCAGGCAAACAGCATGAAGGAGAAAAATGGAGCTACTGTTAAAGTTTAATGTGCTCCAACCACACTCCACCAACGCTGACTCCAGCAGTGTAGGTAAAAAAGAAATTTCACCCACAGTCCATCAGTCCCATTAAGCACCCCTCAAAAATGCAGAGGAATCCAAGACCACAAAATACTCCAAAGCTGTAATTATGTGTCAACGGATTTATCAGAGAATGCTGATCACTGACCGCAATGTTGAATTTACAGATCCGAACCGTATATCAAGCAGAGGCACATCTTTAGTGTTTGTACCCTTAAATCACGCTTTTACTTGCCTTTTACTGGAAAAATATATAGTAATTTAAATAAATCACTAAAAAATCTAACTAACAGCTAACTCACAATTTTAAAAGAAACTAAAGAAAACGAACTAAAAACAAAAATTTTGAGCTCAGAAAACTAGCACAGCTCAGGCAGCCTGCACTAATTGCTGCCATATTGCAAGTCTAGGTTGATAATGGAGTGTCTTTGTGAAGCTAGATACTGCCTGCACAAAGTGTGGTATGTGTAGAAACACTTGCATAGCTGAATTAGCATAGCAGTTTACTCTAGTACTGTTATCAAACACTGGGACAACAGCCATACTAACTGACTTCTGTCCACAGCTGGTTCTGCATCTGTATTTGACATTGTGGTCTTCTTACCACTCTGCACAGTTGAACTAGTTGCAGAAGCTCATTTTCTTTGTTGCCAGGTGTAACTGTGACTGTGGATGTGAGACAACCACACACGAGGTAGTGGTATTAAAGACATCTGTGGCTGATATAGAGTACGAATCTGTTGTACTCAACAAATACATTGCTTGTCAGCGATATCTTCTGAGGTACGAGTAGTGTTGGATGTTTAACCCAGAAAGACTACGACACGTGAAAGTGCAACGAGCTCATGCCATCTTTGAAAATGTCTGTCCCTATGTCCACCATTACTGAATCCAAACTCAAGCCCTGAGACTTATGGAATTGAAACATACAATGTTATATTGGTAATCGTTTCTGTTAACATAGATACCTTTACATACCTGGAATTTAACACAGGTATGATAACTGTACAGGAAGTTCCATGTTGTCAATGTGGAAAGAAGTGTCTCAATAAACATTTTCTGGATATTGTAAATGAAGTCAATGATAATACTCTTGGACTATTTACCATGCCATGCTCCACATCAAGATTGTGTGTAGCATGACATGTGCATTCTTACAACGTAAGAATAGCTTCTCAGTCCAGCTTGTGAAACATCTGACTTCAGTTCAGAGAGTCATTCAGTCATCTTCACTACCATTTTCCGACTTAGAATGACACCATCAACTGTCAACAGCATGCAATGTGAGAATCTCTTGTTCTCTCTGCAACATGACACTGTTGAACTCAGCACATTTTCTTCAGTTATGGCATAAGACACATAATGCGTTGTGCCTGTGGAGTACATCACTGAAAGCATCACATGCTGTTTTGTGATGTGGTATCCATTCTGATTCTTCGACTATGTAGCATTGAAATGTTCTGGTGACAGAGAACCTGTACAAGCTTGAATCGGAATAGTGCCTTGTAAGTCAGATCACTACTTTGTCACTATGTTCTGATACAGCTCGATAAGGTAAATAATCTCTCACGGTTAAACCTCCAATGCAGCCTAGTGTATTCTTAGACTGCTTGACAGTCAGAGCTGCAAAGACATGTTCCACATTTACTGGTGCAAGCTGTAAGAGGTCTCCAAACACAACGATGCTTTTACCACCAAATGCACCTCCATAGTCAGTCCCCAAGATCTCCTGTAGATGCAGGTGTATACAGGCATGCATTACATTGGAGACCATACTAATCTCATCAATGATGAGTAACTTCATCTTAGTAAACATAGAACAAAGCTGAGATGCAACCTCAAATGACACCTTACGATATTTCCTCTGCTTGCCATGCTCCACTGGCAACATGAAGAGACGGTGTAATGGATTCCACCAATGTTGTATGCATCCAGTCCAGTGAGAGCACTAACAGCAACAGACATTGATGACCCTGTCAGGTTCTGTATTTCTGCCATTATGGCCTCTATAAGGAACTCTTCCTGTCCCGGCTGAGCCACTAACAAACATCAGCAGTGGCTTTGCAGTCAAGACAGTCACATTTCTTGTGTTCATGTAGTAACTATGCTGGACAGCATCAGTGGACTCTCAGAGGAACCAACGGCTGCTACTCATTGAGTCTCCTGTCAACTCAGCTGGACTAACACAGCAGTGTGTGCCATGTTCCATAGCACTCCACTTCCAACATGAGTACTTGGGGCATTCAGAGGCAGAGAGTTCTTCGCTGATACCTTGCCCTTCTGGATCAAGATTCTCCTGTGAACTGATGGGAGTGTCCTCTTCAGGTAGTTTCTGTGCCTTCTCAAGTTGTTCCTTCTCATTGTCTAGCCTTTGTATAAATGTGTCAGAGTATTCACTTCTGAATGTCCCATAACTGTGATTGAATTCTTCCTCGAATGTATCACAGTCACCTTTTAATTCAGATTCATTCCTCCAGGGTCTAAATAGAAATAGAAGAGCAAGTAGTAATGCTCTCTGCTCTCAGATGTGCCTAAATGTAAATTACAGTGGTCAATGAGCCAAGGCTTATGTCTCTTAATGAGACAGCTGTCCACTCCTTTAACCTTGTAAATGTCATGTGTACAATCAGGTGAGACATCTGTCCTGTAGTCATACCACTTAGCCACCTCAAATAAACACATTTGATCCATGTCTTCTTGTCTAAGTGGGTAGTACATGTCAATCGAGGTTATTCTTCAAGATATGTCTTGAAGACGGTCTCTGAGACAGTTCCTCAATCTCAGCATGAGGAATAAGTACACGTTTATGCTTTTTCTTTGTAGCTTACATTGAGAAAGTGCACAGCAGCAGATTTGCTATACAAATGTACCAATCAAGTGATCACAGTCTCATGACACCACATTCTCTGTGTGATAGGGTCTTCAACCCAGTGATCGCAACTGAGATAGTCAGTGACTTGCTTGAACTGGCAATATCTTTCCCAAGAATTTGGAAGCTAGTCTGTTCATGTTTAGTTGTGTAACTAAGTGACGACCGAACTCAGAGCCAGTGTTAGTCAGTCACAAACTGAGCATTAAGTTTGTTTAGTTTAGAAGAAGAGTAGGGTTGTAGTCTTTGATATACACCTCATTCTCTTCATTGGGTAACCTATAAACCCTCTTGGTTGATTTTGCCTTCAAGTGGTGTTGCATAGCTGAAAAGTTCATTCATGTGACCATCCTGACAGACACGCCTAGGGAATCCGAAACAGCATCTTGTATACCAATCAGATTTGTTCTTCACTACCCGGGCAGTATTTTGCACATTGAAACTTCTACACCAACTTGCACAGTGTAGGACTGTTGTACTTGTCTGGAATGAGGCAATGTCATTGTTTAATGAATGCTAGCACTTGTGCTGCTTCATGTTCACCTCATGCATGGGGCATCCTTGATCCACAGTAACATGTGAATATGAGGAGTGCCACGTGCCTGATACTCCGTCCCCAGAAGTAGTGCTCCACATACCAAGAGGCAGATTGTCCTTTGACAAAATGAAAGTCAGAATGTCATGGAATCACTGTAGAAATGCCCTTGTACAGATACAGGTCAAGGAGTACATTTCTGAGAGTCATTGATGAAATGCCTCTACATCACAATTTGTCCACTTCAACAGTTCTATGACCTCATCCCAGGCATACTGCACAACTGAGTGTGACTAACTGATGTGGCTGGACCATACTCACAGCATGGTCATCACTTCAGAGTGTCTGGAGTACCAGTATTCTTTGGTGCCACGTAGACTTGACAGAATGAAAGACAATTTCACTTGCACATTTTCATCCTTCTGCTTTAGTTTCTGCAGGAACTGTGCAGCTGTTATTCCATCAAGTGGAGTTGTAAATAGTATGCGCAATAGATGCATACAGCATGCTAAGCTCACTCTCCCACAGGGGATGAAACATGTACTGTATGTTACGTCTGAATTTGCCATCCTTACTGAGCATACGGCTAGTACAGCACTCAGCACCTTGTACATGCACTTCTCTTTCATCTAGGTGTCCACCTGACCCTTTTGGGAATAAATCTGGGAACAGCTGTTCAGTGTAGCCTCCCAAATGCTGACAGGCTCAGCTTCCACCTGTTTCATTTGATAAAGATCAGTGTTGTCCCCTTACTGGATCTCTCTGCCATGCAGTGGTTAATTGTGTACTGTTTATACAATTATTGTTTGTCTGCACATTGACCTTCTCAATCATTGGCTTAGTGCTTTCCAACAGATCATGTTCAACAGGCACAGTGTGGTCATGCGATCAATACTGTTGTTTGCATAAAAGGGATTGTTGCTCTTTAAATAAGTAGAGAGCAAGCTTCACCTTCTCTACATTGACAACATCCTTCCAAATGACCTTTGACTTAGTTGACACTATTTACAAGAATCACCAAAGTGTTCTAATGGAGATCGCTTCCACATTTTCCTGCAGAGGAAGTGGAAGATACAACAGAACCCTTAAGAGATCCAATGAGTTAATTTGTGGAATGTTCTGTGTCTTTGTATTTAGACTTAGAATAGTTTGAAATGGTTTCATAGTCTGAATTAGAATCCGTTCAAACATACAGTAGTAGCCACAGACATTGCCAGCTATTTCCAGATATTTCGCAAAATTTCTAAAGAATTTCTCTCTGCTGCCTCTACTATGGAAATGCAGAAAGCAGGAGATATTTCTGGAAATATCACATAAATTTCAAGAAATAGCTGGCAATGTCTGTGGCTGCTACTGTATTCAACGTGGCAATCTCAGTTGGTGTAACATGTGCCTCCATGTTGTTCAAGACTGACCTTGGTGGCAGAATGTTAGCCTTCACTTTGGGAGAAACAGTGATTGCACATCACAGTGATTGAGTCTAACTGAAAGTCACACATTTAACAGCAGAAATGCTGACAATTGAAACCACATGTCATTGTACGTAAGGCTTCCAGGTTCACTGTGACCGCTTTGTTTTCGTGAATAGAGGCGAATTGACATGACACATACACAGCCAAATTCTCTGTCTTTGCTAACTCAACATTTGGCAATTGATTCCAAACTGCTTGAGAATATCACTTTCTAACACAGACATACAATTTTCATCAGCAATTGATGACTGATGAATCACAGTATCTGTCATACTGCTGACACGCTGCAGCTGTTTCAGAAATATCATGGCACCGTGCATGTCACCAGACACCAGTAACTCATTCAGATTAGTATACTGAGTGACAACTCGATGAACCTCATAGACTCTGTACACAAAGTTTTGCATGCCTGATTGATGCATTCCCAGCATATGCATGTGGTGAAAGACACTGTCACTAAAACCACTATTCAGGGCATGCAAGCTTAGTGACCCATAAGTCCAGTATGTGATGGATCTCACAAAGGTTCATACTCAAACAGTGTATGCCTGTCTTTATGGGCCAATATGACAAACAGGTTGATAAAGTGCTCAGCTTTGTCAAATGATGATTGCCTCTGGTTGCAAGTCTCATCACATGTCCATGAGAGACAGTGACGTTGACGAGGCTGAGTAGTTCCCTCACATTCATCATCTGACTCCATTGTAGTGTCATCATACACACTGAGCACATTACACACTTTACCAGGACTCATCAATGCACAATTTGCTTGTCCTTTTTGTAAGCATAGGGACTCTTCCAGAAATATGCTCTGAGTGCTGTGTGTGAGCCACCATCCTGTGAAACATCACAGAAATTGCACAGGCTCAAGACAGGATACCATTGTAGCTTTCATTTTTGTGTCACACAATTTTCTTGAACTGCTCAAGTACATGAGACATCTTACACCACAAAACATTGAAGAACAAAAACTGCTCTACTATCAAAATGTGCACTTTGAGGCACAATTTCATCAAACTGAGATGACTTTATTTTTTATGTCACATCTCATCACAGCAGTAAGTCTGTAAGCTTAACTTAGAAGCTAGTGATCAAAAATACTTTTGCTTCTCAGATGAGCATCAGCAGCTGCATTTTACAACTCTGCTTATCACGTAGTATTAATGCGTGTCTTTGGTAACAGTATTCTTTTCAGCCTCAGATCTGCACAACTGTTGCTTAGCTTACATTCTTTTCCTTGCTGCTGGCAGCACATTATTTTCCTGCAGAGTGATGAAGCTCTGAATTCAGGCCTTTAGTGGAAATGTTGAACTGTTTATACGTCTTGAATTACCATCACTGGTTTTGCATTACTCTTAAGCAACAGTGAACTACTATTATACCTGTTTCATCTCTGCATAGACTTCTGTCTCTGTTTAGAGGGCATCTTCCCTGTTTGTAAATTCACAGTTCAGTACAACAATCTTACAAAGAATCAGACACCTGTATGGGAAGTAGAGAAAAAATGTTAGAATTCATCTCTTTGTTTTTTCCTAGCATTACATAGTATCATGCACTATCCATATCTCATATATAAGAACAGCAAATGTTACTGCCTACTAAACATTGTGTGAGAGATAATTACTGGTGAGGGAGATCAGTAAGCAATACACAGTCTTTTTCAAATGCTGCTGAACATAACTTCAATAATAATATGAGAATAAATATCTAAAAATGTCAAAAATGAAGCACTGGCACAACGTAAAGCATCCACAGTACTGTTTTACCTAATAAAAACTGTTTTTTAAAGAAACTGCAAAAGTAGTGTCGAACGTGCGACACTGTTACAAAATATAGTGTCGTTGAAACAACACTTTCACAAAAATCAATGTTGAACACATGAAAGTGTCAAATGTAGTGTCACAAAACAGTGTCAAATGCACGAAAGTGTCGAATAATAGTGTTGCATGCATGAAACTTTTGCAAATTTCAATAGCTTAACACCCCCTTTAACACTCAACCAATCACAGACTGGTGCTTATGTGACTGACAGATGCTGCAACAAATGTATTAGCACATTCATTAGGCCATATCAAGCAACCAATCACAACCACAGAACAGTGAAGAAGAAGGACATAGCAGCCATCTTAGGAAAAGATATTCACTTTGCTTCACTGTAAGTACATCACATTTTCTAAACAATTTTTCTAGCTTTTATAAAACTATTAGCAGTACAAAATAGTATTAAAATGTTTGTTAATGCTGTATTTGACTATGATAATATAATTCACCTACTATTCTGTAAAAAAAGTTATAACAGTTTAAAGTCAGAGTGTCAATTAGTACTTACTAGTACAGATAGATCTGCAAATGGAGGCAGAAAGCAAGCATGCATGTATCATAATAAGAGACATAAACCAATCACATGCCTCTGTTAGCTGTAATTGTTTGAAGTAGCCAATGTAAATGCAGTATTTTCCCACTAAGAAATATTCCTGCATTTGTGTTTGATAGCAAGAACACCCATTCAATGTAGTAATAGTCAGTGCATGCACTGTATTGGTTAACCATGAAAAATCATTAACAATAACATGGCAAATGACTGTGTTTTGGAACAGCCCACAAAACCAGTGTTGAAGCTGAGAGGAAAATCTTAGTTTCACATTCAGTTGTGGCTAGCCAGTGCAGGAGAAACACTGATTTTTTGTAACTCTCTGTACACTCTTCAGTTTAAAACCTAAGAATGGCAGAAGACAGCAGATGGACTGTGTGTGGTAGGGCTGTAGTATAGTAAGGCATGTTTCAGAGTATGCTCAGAGGAGGATTTTGGGAGACCTGCAGCTTTCAAATTGCTCTGTTAAATGGTTTGTAGGGGAGGCATGAGGTGGGAGCATCTCATGCCAGCAATGCAAAGACTTTTGAGTACTCAAGCTCAGCCAGAGACATACTGCTGATCCATCTTGGAGACAATGATTTGGCAACTAAAAGATGGATAGATTTAGTGTGCGTAGCAAAATTCGATCTTTGCTTCCATAATGGTGTATGTTGCCTTCCTGTAAGATAATTTTTTCTAATATTACAGAAAGTAGGGTCTGCGCAAGAGAGTGTTACATGTACCTGCTTGACAGAGCTCTCAGAAAGGGTTAAACATCCAAATATCTGGATACCTGCACATGGCTGGATGCACACCATACCGCCACCCCTCAAATTAAATATTGTAATGATTGCTTCACATGCTAGCAATTGTCTTTTCCTGGATGACCTTGAGATGGAATACCACAGTCCTCTAAAATATCAGTCTGTTAGCAGCAGATACAATATGTAAAAAGGCTCTTTTATGTAGCCCATAAACTTGATCAAAAATAGAAAAGCTGCTACTGATTACACACACAAACAAAAACCATACTATGTCACTGTTATACTGCAACATACATTCAGATTCATGCAGATGTTCAGAATTGTGTCATACATACAAACATACCTAATAAACTGTTGTATGAAAATCACTATGTTGTTTTACTCTACATGTAAGACAGACTGAAACATAGAACTATGAAGACAGTACTTTTTCTCAATGTCATATTATCAACCATGCCTGTTATTCACCGCCGCCGAGCAACATCATACTACCACCGGTGCTGGGACCAGCAGTACTACACAGCCACCTGTAGTGGTATTGATGGCGTTCAGGGCATCTCTACCACTACTGCCTGCCAGGAGTGGCACTTACAGTGGCCTGCAGTGGGGGGTCAGTACTGCTGATGCCACCACGAGCACCTTGTACAGGTTCTTGAAGGGAGGCAGCATGGCCATTACCACTGCCAGGGACAGCATTTCACAGGGGCTGGGGGCAGCCCACTGGACTGCCAGGATGCAATGGCACGTATCAGATGTACTCGCCGCATTCCTTCTGTTAATCCTGGCCAGTGTGTTATTATAAGTATACAATCACAAATATTTTCCTGTGTGATCATCCTTAGTATCACATGCATGCAGAGGAGAAAAAATGCACATCTCACCATATAGTGTTCTAATATACTGTTTTATCTCTATTTATTATAGCGTGAAAATTAAAAAATAAAACATTGAGACTGTGGTCTACTGAAGGAGGTGTGTTGTCTGGTTCAGGTCAGCCCAGGCCAGAGAAAATCCCTGCATACCAATGTGTAGCACCAATAGAAAGCTGGATAAGATGTGTATGCACATCCACAAGTTTTTGAGGACTGTTCTAAAAATATGAATAAAATGCACCCATGTGCACAGGGAAGTGGAAGCTGTTGCGCCAGTGATTTTAAATCTGAAAACCTGAGAGGAGATGATACGGATAATGGCGTTAGCTGATACTACCTTGCTCACGTAGATGTGGGAGGTGGTTGGAAATGGATGGGGGAGTGTCTAACACACCGTGAGTAAAGAAACTAACTGTAGCTAAATAACGCTTTTGCAGAAATAAAAAACTCACTGTTGTGTTAATTATTAAAGAATCTGACAAATTGAGCTTTTACATTGCCTCCCAACATTCTTACACACTATTTTTGTCTCTATTATTATGCATATAGTTCTAGTCATGTTAACTAAGGTTTTACACTATATATAAAAAATGTTTATAATAATAGTGATTAAGCCACCGCTATACATTATTTCAATGATCACCTAATCACGATTTAGTGCATGTGGCACTCCTAGCTACACCTCATGTCACAGTACACTGCTAGAATGCGATTAAAAGACCATAAGCATAAGCTCTTGTCCTGCTTTATTCTTAATCTAACATAACACCTTATGCAGCTAGGCTTAAGAGTATCACAGCCTCTATGCATCCACAACCTGACATGTCACAAGATCACACCACACCAGACAGCTTTTGAGGTTGATATTCCTACACAATGTTTTCTGTAAGCCACATTGTTAAAATACTTCACTTTTGTGTGACTACAATCACAGTGATGCTCCATTTCTGTACATTGCCTCGCCATCAAAAAGGCTGTACATTAAAGCTGCACTGCCTGTGTTGAGTGAGGGGTAAGCAGATATTGACTTGCTGATACTATCAACTCTAAGTATCATTACTTGATCTCCTAAAATCAAGCTATTATAATATCAATAACTGTGTTCTTAGTATCACAATCAGTCAGCAGTCAGGATGCACAACCTTCTTGCTCACCACAGGGTGTATTGCCTGACTGGCATCCTCAGTCTTAGTCATTACTCTTGAACACAACTTTAACTGCTGATATATATGTTTTCAACTGAGATCTCTACCACAATGCACTGTCTGACCTATCTTACAACACATGCCATTGCATTATGTAACTGTACTGTTTGTACTATTTTATTTATTTATTTACTACAAGATTAACTAGCAGGTATATTGATCAGGGACCACCATTTCCAGATGCGACCTGGAAATTATAGGGTAACAGGACAGGTATTTACAAAGATTTGACATAGGTGCAGAGTATATACAAACAGAGAGCATTTAGTAATATGTATTTAAGTGTTTTAACAGTAGGCAGAGTATTTACAAGGCAGAACATTAGGTACTGCAATATGCAAAACATGCGACTAGGCACAGGGAGCCATGTTGGGGTAATATTTAGAACATTTTGACGCATTGTGCTGCAGGTGAGTAATTGTATCACTAGGTGGGACAGATGGGGCTACAGTTCTGGTTGTTGTAGCAGTTGCATGTGTCAGAGAAATGTGCATAGAGAAGCCGGTTTAGAGTCTTTGGTTAGAGGTGAGTCTGATGTCTGCAGGTAGATTCATTCCAAAGTTTGGGCAAGCAATATTTGAAGGCTGATTGTCTCTTGATGTATGCATGAAAGGGACTTAGGGAAGCCTGGAGTTGGAGCTTGGAGGAGTAGGCTGAAAGGCTGGGCAGATAAGGTGGTGTTGAGGTGGGGGAGATTGGGACCAGAATTTAGCTATGACCTGGAGCAGTGATCAGTCTGCAGGACGGAGTGAGTGTAGGTAGGTGCTATAAAGGTCACAGTGGTATTGGGGGCAGTCCAGATGAAGGGGCAGAAGATGAAAAGGGTGTCCAGGCTGGCAGATTGAGAGGCAGCTCCATACCACGTCGCCATAGTCAAGTAGTGGAGAATCATTTTATGCACTATTTCCTCCGGATCGAGGTGGATATGCACCTTTGTTGTAATATAGCACCCAGTTTAGGTGCAGTTTTTGTTCACTGAGTTGATGTGAATTTGAAAATCTAGTGGTCAAGTCAAAATTTCAGGTATCTAAATGAGGTGCAAGACTCAGGGGGACCCATCCAAGGGTGTGGTAGGGGGAGCAGCTAGGTGGAGTCAGGTTGCATGCTGAAGGTTAGAGATGGTTTTCTTTCATTTAGAATAGTTGGTTGAACTTGAACCATTGCTGTATGGCATCAAAGTCCTGTTGGAGAATCATCAATGCACTGTGAGGGCCTGGGGCATACGGTATGGTGTTGTCATAGGAATTGAATTATAAGCAGTTCTAAGTTGTAGATATTTCAGAGGTCCTGCTTGGGGAGGTCCCATAATTGTTGCAATTCTGAGAAAGATTTTAAGTTTAAGGAGTTATGATCAAGAACATCTCCAACAAAAAATATTCCATTGTTTTTCCAGGTAAGGTAAAAGATGGGATGATTTTGTAAGGATAACAGTGGGTTACCCAAAGTGGCATGTATAGGAAAGGGGATGGGTTGGATTTTAAGAATTTATGAAGCAGTTTCCAATAGTAAACCGAGGATGAAATAATGGGATGAGATCTAATTCTGAGAGAAAAAGGATTACAGATGAAGAATGTGGGTACTCCACCTGGACATAATGAGGAGGATTCCATTGTGACCCATAGTAGTGTTTGACAAACCATCTAATGGTTTGTGCTTTGAAAGGCCCAAAAGTAAGCTTTAAACCATGGTATACCAAAATCTCCAGTTTTCCAGTGCTAACTAATTTAGACGATTGACTCTTGGTATTTTGCCATCCCATAAAAAATCACCAATTACTCTATCAAGTTTGACAAGGAAACTAGTAGGCAGTCTCAAAGGGATGTTTGAGAATAAATAAAGTATTTTGGGAGAAATAGTCATTTTAATTGCAGCTACCTTCACTGTAAATGAAAGATTGAGAAGCTTCCATTTATCTAGGTGGTTTTGATGTTAGTTAGAAGAGGGTTGAGGTTTAAGTTCCACATTTTCCCCAAATCATGAGAGATCTTAATACTGAGATAATTAATTCCTAGTGGCTCTAACGAAATCTGAGAGGGCGTTTATGGAATTATACAATGATCATTGAGGGGTAAAGTTTCAGACTTCCCAAAATTCAAAGCCAAGCCTGAGATCTCAGTGAATTTTGAAGTAATCTAACTAAAGGAGGTCCAGCTTCTTTTAGGTTTTCAAGTAAGATCAGAAGATCATTTGCATAAGAGAGATATGTATCTAGAGTTACCAGTAGAATTCCTTTTATATCCATAGCTTGCCGTAGCTAGCTGCTAATGGTTCTATAGCAGGATGAACAGAGAGGGTGATAACGGGCATCCTTGTCTTGTCCCCTTTTCAAGTTGGAAACATGGTGATAAAGTTGAGTTAGTAAGAATTCTAGTCATGGGTAAGGTATACAATAGCTTAATCCAGGAGCAGAATTTTTGAGAAAAACCAAAATGAGAAAGAACTTGGTATAAATACGTCCAATTTAAAGAATCAAAGGCTTTTTCAAAGTCTATAGCTATGGCAGCAGCGGGGGATTTAAGTGTATTAGCTTTGTATATTAAATTAAATAAGGATCATAGATGATCTGACCCTGACCTATTTTTAATAAAACCAGCCTGTAAAGGATGGATTAGTTTCATAAGAAGCGGTTCTAAATGGGCTGATAGGAGTTTAGCAAATATTTTCCCATCAGTGTTAAGGAGTGAGATCGCCTATAACTAGCCGGTAGGGAAGGGTCCTTGTCATTTTTAGGGATTAAAGTAATGATTGCCTCAGTGCAAGACATTGGTAAATTACCTTATTCAAGGCATCTTAAAAACATTAAAGAGATGGGGCATAAAGTGTCAGAAAGTAATTTATAAAATCTACTGGAAAGCCATCTCCACCAGGAGATTTACCATATCTTAAAGAAGCTAAGCGCAGTCTTGATTTCTTGAAGGGTAAAGGGTTCATCTAGGATGCTCTTTTCAAAAGTGGAGAATGTGGTAGACATAAACTATTTAAAAATGTTGAGTATGTGATATAGAAGAGGAGTTTGGATTGGAGTATAGTTTTGATAGTAAGCTTTCATGATGAGATTAATGGAAGAGTTATCGGTATGTTATAAGTTTGCCAGTCATATCTGTAAGACATGAGATATGTCTTTCTGCTTGTTTTAATCTGAGTTGATAGGAGAGGAGCTTCCCATTTTATCTCCATGATCCCAATATTTATGTTTAAGCCTAAACATGGCTAGTTCGGTTTATGGAAATAAGCTCATTTATTTTGGTCCTCAATTGTATAATTTCAAAGTGGAGGGAAGAGTCAAGGTTAGAATTGGTTGAATTAAAATATAAGTTTTCTTTTGTTTTAAGTAATTTCTCTAGGTCAGCTAGCTGTTGTTCTCTAGATCTTTTTCGATGAGTTGCATAACTGATTATTTTCCCTCTGACTGTAGCTTTTAAAGCTTCCCATACATTACTCATAGAGGTGTCAGCAGGGTTATTATAAAGAAGAAATTCTTGAATTTGAGATTTCACCCAGGGTAAGAAATTGAGGTCTTTAAGGAGAAGAGGGTCAAGGCGCTAGTAAGGAGATTTAGAAGAGGGTGGTCCCACAACAGTTGTAACTTGATGGGAGAGTGATCAGAAATAAGAATAGGAAGATGGAAGATTCAATAGTTTTTTCTATAATAGGTGCAGAGGTGAACCGATAATCAATACAGTTATATGTTTTATGTAAGACAGAGTAAAATGTAAAGTCCTTTTCACGAGGGTGACGAGTCGCCAGATATCTACTAATCCAAAATCTTTCATTAATAGTGAAAGAGCATTAATACTTCTAGGATGGGCTTCAGTAGAAATATTGCTACGATCTATGCTAGCATCAATAGCTACGTTGTCATAGAGGCATTGAACTGACTTCCAAGCCTCTAGTATATCTAAAACTGTTGTTTTTAGATACTGTACTCCTCTTATACTAAAGCCATGTTCATTCTCCAGTATCCTTTCCCAATACATAAATTACCTCCCAGATTCACTTCCATTAGTAATGCCATATGGTCCGATGTTTCTATAGGGATTACCCTGATATCAAGCAATCGCATTCTGCTTGGAGCAAACCAGAAATCAATTCTTGCTGATAATTTACCTTTAAAGAAGGTATGGACCAGTTGTTTATTAACCAACTCATACAAATCTGTTAAGCCTGATCTATTTAAAACCTTTTTAACATATTAGTGTCACAATGATTTTTCAGTTTCCTACCCCAATCCCTGTGAGACAAACCACAATTATAGTTCCTCCCAAAAACTGCTTTAGACATATGCAAATATGGCTCTATCTGCTATAATAACAAGTTTTTTCTGTTTTATCTGAGAACTATATATATTTATAAGCCTATAAGGTGTGTTTCTATAGACTATATCTATCAGGAAGGCTCTCCCTAGACAATTATCCACCACTTTCTTAACTTTTACATCCATTGTCGTAAACAAAATCCCCAACCCTGAACATGTCTCCTTCCCAATTGACCATAAAGAAGGACCCCACCTCCATTCTTTTTGTGCCATTTGCAATTCTGTCAATGTATGCAATTTTCCATCCTGTAGAAAATAGATGTCTCCCTCCCATTCTTTTATTATTGCAAAAGTAGTAAGCCTTTTTATCCTGTTCTTAATACTATTCACATTACAGGATATAAGTTTTAATGTAGCCATGTGCAGTATGACAATCATGTTTTTGCTATTTTTTTTTTTTTGATTTCTGTGTATCTGCTGACTCATACTTGAATGACTGCTCAGGTTGTGAAGAGGTAACTGGTGAAGCATCTGATTCCTCCTCTGAGTCTACCCAGTCCTGATCTTTCAAGGCCATGAATCTATTCTGTAAAGGCAGACTTCCTTTATCAGTTTTACTTTGCTTTGTTTGAGGAGGTCTTAAAGTTTTTTGTGTAGTAACTATTTGATATGCATCCTTAACTGGAGCTGCTGGTGGCGGCATTTTTGTATTCCTGAAACTTTCCCAAGTTGCATTTCTTTAATTTCTGATGATGCAACTTGTTCCTTTAAACCAATTTTCACTAAGTGTCTTGGACTGCAGGGGTGGGGGTGGGTGGGTGGAATAAGAGGTTCTACATTATTCCACTCTGTGACAGCTTTTTCTGTTCCAATGTTTGCCTCTTGTTGTCGTTTCTCCTGTATGATTTGGTTTTCTTTCAAAAGCCTTTCTTTTTGGGCTGTGGTTACATACACATCCTGTTCAGATTGTTCTACTGGGTCTGGACTATTATGGGATGCCCAGGGGCAGTTTCTAAATATATGCCCATTTTCTTCACATAAGTTGCATCACATTGGATTTTGACATATTCCACTGTGATGTCCTATAATACCACACAAACCACACTTAATTTTTCCGCAGACATTACTGAGGTGGCCTTTATCCCCACACCAGTAACATGCGTGTCATTGACCTGCATAAAAACACCCTCTGTCCCTTCCCAAAAAGAAACAATTTGGCAAGTGTTGGTATTCACCATTTATAAGTCGCAATTTAACTTTATACCTCCACCCACTGTCCAAAAATGCTCAGAGTCCAAAATAGGTTCCGGGTGTCCCTGCATATCACATTTTTGTTTTATCCAGAACGTAATATCTGCCACACTCACCCCTTCATTTTTAAAAAGAACTGTAACCCACTTATATTCAGGTTTAGTTAGGTGGCTAGAACAAAAGGCTTCCAGAGCAGGGTGTCTTTTAGTTGATGATATTGCTTCTAATTGCACAAATGTGCCTGCTTATTGACTGTCTCCCAGTAACCAGGGACCATACTATCAGCTGTTGAGGGGCAGAGAGGTGTGCTGGAATGACACGGAGGAGGAGGAGGAGGGGTAGCTGTTGTTTAAATCTTGCGCGGTGCACAGTGCGAGCACTGTGGCGCGAGTGTGAGTCACTCAGCAGAAGAAAAGGCTGATTTTAGGCTGCAAATCTAAGAAGTGCTGAACTGAGAACTGAGGGCGGCTTCATATTTATGTGAGTAACTTTCTGGGAGGATTCAGCTTTGCACTGCAGTACATCGTGAAGAGAAGATTTGTTTTCCGGTCATCTGCTGTCGGGACTGATGTTGTTTGACCTGATGGACTGAATACTGTTTGCGATTTATGTGGGCAAGTTATTTTTTTTTTTTAGTGCTGTTTTAAGGTGGGGTAAAATGGCAGTAGGCATTATTTTACTGGCAATGTTTTTGTATGGTTTCGTAGCATCACTTAGTTCAGCACATAGTTATGATAGTGCTTAATGGATCCTAAATTATGTACAACATCTGACACGTAGAAATGTTGGTCTAGTTTGAGGTTCATAATATGTGCTGAAGTGTTATCTAAGGGATATTTTAATGCCTTTTTAAAAGCATTCCCTGTTAGGGTAGTCACCCAGATATCTGTTGTGTTAAGTATTAGTATTTTTAAAAGTGTATCATATACAGATTTAAGAACGTGGAAGCAAGGATGGAGAAGGTACTTAAGAGTCATCTTTGTGTTTTGCTTGTTAGTATTTGGTGCGTGCATCCAAACCCAGGGCCCCTAGACTTAACATCTGGGATTTCTGGGCTTGGAGCAGTTCCCGGATCTAAATTTAAATCAGGCTTTGAAAATATGACTATTGTCCTTTGAAATGTGAGGAGTCTTAGGAATAAGTTTGATGAAATAAGGGACTGGGCACAAGAACGTAAACCTGAACTTTTTGTATTAACTGAGACGTGGTTAGATGGGAGGGTTTTGGATACTTCAATTGATTTGGATAAATTTCAGTTATATAGGAGGGATAGAAATAAGAAAGGAGGTGGAATTGTTATATATGCTGACTGCAGTTTAATTGTCCATGAGGTACAATGTCCATCTTTTGTGAATGGGTTGGAGATTTTGACCCTGGAGACTGAGGTGCCTTACAGGAAATCTGATTCTTCTGGTGGGAGTATATAGACCCCCCTAGAGTTCCTGTACAGGTATTTTAAGACCTTCAGGAATTCTTACATAGCTATAGCTTATCTCATGAGTAACTCATCATTGGAGATTTTAATGTAAATTGGGCAACTATTGATCCTAATCATGATTTAATCGAAATGCAAATAGATTTGGGTTTAATTCAGTTAATTCTGGAGCCCACTAGAATTAATCATAAGGGCCCATATAAATCTACCATGTTGGACTTGATATTTACAAATTCTCCCCATTTGTATCAGAGGGCTGGACTTCTCTCAGAATCCTTTTCTGACCATCAGGTAGGTTATACTTTTAGAGATAGGATTTGTAAGCCTACACCGAAAGCCTGGATTTCTTGGAGATGTTTTAAACAGTTTGACTATGTCTCATTTAGGTAAGAAGTTGAAGACATTAGTTGGTCTAGATTGGAATTGATATCTACGGCTTCTAGTGCCTGGGAATATTTTTTGCATGAATTTCTACAGGTATGCAATAGGCATGTCCCACTGAAATCTAGAAAGGTTAAACATAAAGGGGACATTTGGTTCTCAAAGGAACTCCATAAAGCTAGAGAGAGAGGACAAAAATGGACTAAAACTAAAAAATCTATGAAGGCCCATGATTGGCAGGCCGAAATTTGTATACTAAGAAGGTGAGGCTGGGAAAACAAGATTTTATAAGGTCCAAGCTTGATAATAGTCAAAAACAGAATCCAAGGAAGTTTTTTTTTTTTTCTGATTTAATGGGGACTCATAAGAGTTCCTCTGTAACTGAGATCTCAGTGGAGGGATCAACTTTTTCCTTGGGGGATGGTTTGGTGAATGCCTTTAATGAGCATTTCATCAAGGTGGGCACCCAGGATTCAGTTGACAGGGATAGTCAGGATTATAAGGTCAGTGTAGAGCAGGTTTTGGTGGATAATAAACCAGATTCAAAAGGAATGAGGGTGTTTCAGTTTGCTCACATTTTTCTGGAAGAAGTACATAGGGAACTCTTGAAAATAAATATCTTCAAGGCTATAGGGTATGATGGAATTCCTTCCATATCATTAAAGTATGCTGCCCCTTGCTTGGCCTCCCCCTTGGCTTATATTTTAAATTTATCTTGCAAGACTGGTGAATTCCCAGAAGGGTGGAAGATAGCCAGGGTCACACCTATATTTAAATCAGGAAATAAGACTGACTTAGGGAATTATAGGCCCATCTCGTTGTTACCCCAGGTCTCTAAAATATTTGAGAGAATTGTTTCATGTCAGCTGAAGAACTTTCTGGATCATAATAATAAATTGTCTCCATTTCAGTCAGGTTTAGTTCTTTACATAGTACTCAAACAGCTAACTAAAGTAGTAAGTGATCTCCAACTGAGTCTAAACAGGAGGTTAATGGTAGGTGCTTTATTCATTGATCTTTCAAAGGCCTTCGACACCCTGAACCATCGGGTGTACCTGTCAAGACTCAGGGAGATTGGCTTGTCTCATCTTTCAATCAGATGGTTCTCATCATATTTGATGGGACATAGTCAGTGGGCAGGATATTCAGAAATGTGCCAAAGGCTTGTGCAACCTCCGGCATACCACAAGTCAACTGCGCAATGGTGCAGTGACTGTGATATTCAATGGCTGTGCACCACAACATGCACCAGCACAACACAGCTGAATATTGCAGCCACTGAGCCATGAGCAAGAGTGAGGGTTGCACAAGGAGCAACCAGAAATGCACCATAGCACTCCAGGGATGTGCAAGGGTAGAGGAAGATGCACCAAGGCACAGCAGGAACAGACACAGGCACAGCAGGGTGCCAGGCAAGGGGAAGGGGGACAGTGCGGGAAGGCGGGGGCACCAGGCCAGAAACACTGGCAGGGACACACAGCCAGCACACAGGTGACCACTGCACATGGAGTGCAGGCATGCAGCTGCCCCGGTGGAGGACACAGGGCACAGGTGGCACTGATGTCCAGGGGTGAACACCCTATACCACCACCCACCAGATGGCATGTGGCCACCTGGACAACAGCAAACTACACCCTGACACACGGCACCCAACACACACACACACCACATAGCCCAAACAACAAGCCCATGGCCACTCCAAGGCACAGCCACTGACTGAGGGGCATGCCACCACCATGCACGCTCCACACAATCACACAGGTGCACCACATGGCCACCCACCACACCACTGCAGCATGGACCCACTCGCCAGCTGCAAAGCAGTCATGGACACAGAAGTAACAAATGTAATTGAATATGAGAAAAACAGCTGTACAAACACTCATAAACAAAGGGGAGGGTAGGTGCAGGAGGAAAGGAGTTAGGGGACAGGGCCTGTACAGGTGGATGGGGGAAGGTAGGGGAAGGGAGGACAGAGGTGGAAAGGGGGCTGAAGACATCATGGCCGGCCACGTCCTGCCGGTGCCTAGTGCCTCCCCTGCACTAGTCCCGTAGCAGGATCCACAGTGTCTGGTCCGCAATCTCCATTTTGTGTGAAGTAATGAGCATGATCTGCCACAGCAGATGGCAGTACAAAGGGAGTCGGGAACCCCTCCGGACACCTATGGCAGAGAAAGGGACAGGTGATTAGTGCATGTCCATAGCACCCTAGCCCCCCCGTGTGCAGTGGACAGTGGGAACACATGCCCCTGGGGTGGCACCCCAGCCACCCGAAGTGGGTGGGCCTACGCCTGCCACCAACCCGGCAAGCCTTGTCAGTGCACAGTGCTAGAAACAGCTGCCCAAGGGCAACCCAACAGCACAGCAGCAGGCAGGTGGCATGGTGCTGCAGTGGAACCGCAGCAGCACTAGTGTCAGCAGGACACACACCCAATCCACCAACAGCTGCCACATATGTGCAATGGCCACCCCACAGTGCCACGCACACTGCCAAACACAACTGCCATGGCACAAGGCACAGGAGACCAAGGCTGTACCCCTACCCCCGCTGCCCACCCTGCACAACAATGTGGGAATGCACAATGCCTACCTGCCCACTGTGGTGCTGCATGCACTGGTCCCTGCACTGCACGCCCGCCCGGTCCATCACCAGCAGCCTATGGGTCTGCAGTGGCCTGCTGCTGCCCACCAGGTGCCCCTGCCACCCTGGCTCTCCTCTGGTCTTCAGGTCCTAGGACAGGAATACAGACAGGCACACATCAGAACACAGCCACAGCATGAGCCTACTGCCCCCACCCCTAAAGCACAGAGTGCTCCCCGGCCAGGCAAGGCCACAGGACAGTGGTGCAGCGCACCCAGTGACTGGCAATGCCAAGCCACAGGGCACACAATGACAGGCCCTCCCAGCATGGCATGCAACTCAGCTAGCCCCATGGAACAGTGGTTGTGCACAGACGCAGTCAGAGCCCACTTACCTGGCCGTGGCACGGCTCCCCTCCGGACGCGCACCTGCAGTACCCTCAGCCTCTCCGGGTCCCTCCTGTCCAGGTCCCCATACTGGTGGCAGCACTGTTCCCAGGTGCACTACACACCAGTGGCCTGGACCAGCCCATCAACAATGTCCTGCCACACCTCTGTCCTGGGGCTTTGTAGGGGCTGCTGGCCAAACAGGCTGGCAGCATGGGGCTCCACCTGGGCCACCAGGTTAACCAGTTCAACCTGGCTCCAGTTACGAGACCGAGGTACTGTGTGATGCGGCATGGTGCCACAGCAAAGATGCAAGATAAAATGGCGCCCAGTAGCACACGTGCACAATGTGCTCGAGATACGCGCCTCACACAAAGATGTGCTGCCTGCGGCAATCGCGCATCTCCAGAGATGCCCGACATGGGCGTCGCCACACCAACATGTGGGGCAGGGGTCCCAGGAGGGCACAGGGCAGGGTGGGGGTCAGGGGTCAGCACATGCAATGTGTGCGTGAGTGCTACTGGGCCAATGATGCATGTTGCGCAATAGGGCCATGAAGGCACCATGCCCCATGGGCCCAATAGCGCCCAGGCAACATAGACCCAATAGCACCCGAGCGCCATAGGCCCTATAGCACCCAAGTGCCATAGGCCCAATAGCGCCTGAGTGCCATAGGCTCACTATCGCCCAAGCGCCATAGGCCCTATAGTGCTCGAGCGCCATAGGCCCAATAACGTCCGAGAGCCATAGGCCCAGTAGCGCCCAAGAGCCATAGGCCCAATAGCGCCCCAGCACCATGGGGTCCCTGGTACATAGGGTAAAATGGCCTCCATAGTGCACCTAGTGCACACTGTGCAATAGGTGGTAGCATATGCCGTGGCACATGCACATTGGTGATAGTGTACTGTGCATGTCACGGCATTGTGCAATGACATGCGCTGAAGCAAGTCCATTGTACAATGTGCAAGACTGCAATATTCAGCCATTATATGCAGATTAGCTCATAGCCTATCCGCGGCGCAGTGTGGAAATTTGCATGTCATTACAGTTGCGCACCAGCCCATTTGCATGCGATGTGCTATAAAGGTGTTGCACAACAGCACAGGCCTTGGACCGGTATTGCAACCATCAGAGGTAAGTTATGCCTGTCAAGGGGATGGCCAGCACAGCGGGATGGATGGCTGGGGTGGGCCGCTGCAGCCACTAACCACATGCCCATGTCCACAGGTAGCATTATGTTCGAGCATGAGGAGGGTGAGGAGCGTGGCCCTGCCAGGAAGCACAGGCCCAACTTTACGAGAGTGGAAGCAGATGCCCTGTCTGAGGCGTACCTCGACAGGGAGCCTTTGCTGAGTGGCACCACTGGCACACCCCAGGCCAGGGCCACAGCCTTGGAGGAGGTAGCGGAGGCAGTGAACCAGCAGGGCAGCCACCAGCGGTCTGCACAGGAGTGCAAGAAAAGGTGGTCACTGACAAGCGTCCGGATCAAGGAAAAGGTGACAGTCATACGAGCTGCCAGGTCAGCCACGGGTGGGGCCAGGCTGACGTGACACAGCTCATGGCGCGGGAGGAGCTGGTGGTGGCCACCATGTGGCACAGTGCAGTCAAAGTGTGCCAGGCAGTGGCTTTCAGCCTGGAGGAGCCCATCACTGCATAGTAAGTATGGCAGGTGGGTAGGCGGGCGGGGGCAGGGGCCCGACGAGTCAGCAGCTCTTTTTTTTTATTCTTTCTTTCTTGGCAGGTCGACTGTCACTCATCAGCACTGGTCATGGCCCCACGGGGCTTCCACCACCACCTATTGCTGCTTCCATCCCAGTTACCCCCGGTTTAACCTCCGGAGGAGGGGCCATGGCAACAGTTCCCCATGCCGCCGACTAGTGACTGGTCGGGGATTGCGGGTGGTGGCTAATCGATGCCCCAAGGAGGGCTTCACTTAGACAGTGGACCCCACCCTCCTGCTTCTTTTTCCTGTGTTCTGTGGAGCGGGGACGTGCAATGATGCCTGCGTCCACCCTACCTCCCTGTGTGATGAGCGCCGATAGCATCAGTGTCTCCTAGCCTCTGCCAGGAGTCCTCAGTGCGCTGGACACTTCCCCATCCTCCCACCTCCCAGAGAAGGAGAGCCATCCATAGGATGCTCCATCCTTCTCCTCCCAGCCGGCCCTTCAACAACCCGGGTCCGCTCCAAGTCAGCAGCTCTAATGCATCCTGTGTTTCCTTACAGCACCGGCTCACCCCAGCATGCGGAGGTGAGGCACCTGGGCTGTCATGGGAGGCGTGCCCAGCCCCAGAGGACTAGCCATCCACCTCCATGGGCATCCAGGTGCCCGATAGGCTGCAGCATGCCACCACCGTCCAGCCGGATGTCCCGGGCATGGTGGCGGACGAGGCCCTGGCTGTGTTCCAGCGAGACGCCAGCCATGGTGTGCTCTGTGTGGAGACACAGATCAGGGCGGGGTCCGACGCTGATGACTATCTGACCATACTCCTTGATGGCAGGGGTCATGTCTGGGGGGAGACACCCATACCAACCACCAGCAGTGGCAGCACAGCCGGTGGCCTGTTAGTGGTGGAACAGCTGCCTGCCACTGCCCCTGGTACTGCTGTGTGTGCAGACACAGTGGCGCAGGGTGGCGGAGCACCCGCACAGGCGCTGGCCAGCGCACAGGGGCCGGAGGGGTGGCAGCAGCAGACGGCTGGAGACGTTGAAAGGCTGGGCACTGCATCCACCACCGGAGCACCTGTCATTGCCCAACCCCATGAGGACACTGTTATGCAGCACCCACCTGAGCAGGGGGCCATGTAGCGTGGTCGTACGACACCGGTGGGTTGGCGCAATGCCCATGCACCCCTGGACGCTGAACCCTTGACCGAGCACACCCATTTGCTGCTGGCATCCGTGGAGCAACAGGTGCTGCTTGTGGCTGGGGTGCGGGCAGTCCAGCAAAGGTGCGCCAGGCAGCCGAGCAGCACGAGAGGGACACTGCGCAGGTACTGGAGGCCATTCAATGCCTGCGGGAGGACACAACCGCAGCCCTGGACCACACTGCCAATGTAATCTTGGTCGGCCTTGCCCCATTGGCTGCCACAGGGCATGGCCAACTGCCACAGACACCGCAGACTGCAATGTCCACCCCACGGCCCTGGCGTTGGGTGACCCCAACTGTGTCTATGCCGGGCTCCACCGTGGGTATCCCAGGCACACCTGGTGCAGGCCTGTTTGGGAGCCTGCAGACCCATGAGAGGACCTGGTCGCAGTCTCACAGTCCCACCCCTGGGGGCGGTTGCAGACCCCCCCCATGGACATTGCTCAACCAGAGTCTGCTGGGCATCTGCAGTGTGGCCGTCCCTGTTTCCATGGTGGCCATGTGTCTGTGTGGTGGACCTGATGTGCACGCCACCCTGTCTGCTGTCTGCAGCCACCTCCCTGTGTGCACATGGTGTTGTGTGTGTGTGTGTGTGCATGGCAAGGTCATGGCAGCCGTGTGTTGTGCCACACGCTGCCCATGTGCACACCTGCCCAGCCCGCTGGCCCTTGTTGTGTGAGCGTGATGATGCCTTCACAACACTGGTTGTACATGTGCACTTGTGCCCTAAGTGCCTGATCCACACCACATGCTAGCGCCCGGTCGCATGCCTGTGGGAGCCACTGTATGGGGTAGTGGGTGTGTGTGTGTGTGATGCCATGCAGTGCTGTGTGGTGTTGCGTGTGTCAGTGTGGCACTGCCCTGCCCCTGCCCACGTCTGTGTGTGCATGCCCATGCCACACATGGCTGTGTGCCTTGCCACTGTGTCAGTTCTGTGCATGGGTGTTTGTCCACCTTCCTGTGTGCACTGTAGTAGTCCTGTGCTATTGTGTCTCGATGGTGGCATGCCAGTTGCATGAGCTGGGGATCCCTCTGCCCGGGGGGGCTGCCCACCACCACCTGGTCCATCGCCCGCGTCATCCCCACTGCTGTTCCCCTCATTGGCCTCAACAGCTATCCCACGGTCAATGGCCATGTTGTGCAACATGCAGCAGACCAGGAATAGGCCACAGGCCTTTGAGGGGCTGTATTGTAGGGCACCACCGGACCTCTCCCAGCAATGGAACCGTGCCTTCAGCATCCCAAACACACACTCAATGATGTTCTGCATCCTGGCGTGTCCCTCATTGTACTGCTCTTCTGCTGGGGATGGCGGGTGCCGGTAGGGGTGAGCAGCCAGGGCCTGAGTGGATAGCCACTGTCACCTGTGTGGGGAGAGAGAGAGAGAGAGATGGTTAGTCTGGTGACCCCTGTCACTGTGCCCCATGCCCTTCACAGGTGCAAACGGCAAGTCCCCCTGCCCTGGCCACCCCCCCCTTCCATGCCCTGCTGTACCCAGCTGCCCGTGGTCTCACCATACTCACCCAGCAGGTGGCCTGTGTGGATGTACCCACTCTCGAACCTGTGGCACAGTGCTGAGCTGTGCCAGATGAAGGCATCATGTGCTCCCCAAGGGTGTGTGGCACAGACACTGGTTATGTGCTCCCTGGCATCGCACCACCATCTGGCAGTTGATGCTGGGTTAGCCCTTTCTGTTGATGTGGCTACCCCTCCATGCCAGGTGGCATGCAGATGCCCACATGGGTGCAGTCGATGGCCCCTGGCACGCTAGGCATACTTGCTACCCTGTGGAACTTCTGCATGGTTGCTGTACCCTCTGCCTATGTGCTGAGGAAGTGAATGTGTTCCGCAGCATGTGGCAGCAGGGCATTGAGGAATTGTGTGAGGAGCCGTGACGTGGCCGACTGGGTTGTGCCTGTGGTGTCCCCTGTTGGTCTCTGGAAGGTGCCCATGGCGAGCAGGCACATGACAGCTGTTACCTTTGTCTCCACTGTCAGGGCGTGGCTCCATCTGGCGGGTGCCTGCATCTCCTCACTGCACAGCTCACAGATCTGCCTCAGAATCACCCAGTTTGGAGATACCAGCCCACAATCTCTGTGTCAGCGTGGCTCTCAAAGCTGATGCAGGGCCGGTAACACCTGTTCCAGGTGTACCACCGTCAGGCTGTTCCACGGCCATGTTGCTCTGCCTCCTGCCTCCTCACACCCCTCATTACAGCCACCATCTGGAATGTTGCACTGGCCATGGCCTCTATTGACCTGTCACCCCCTGAGCATCCAGTTCACTGGCTCCCCCCAGGCTCTGTGGGGCAGTGCCTGTCGCTCGGCAGGGCCCCCTCCTGCGTACCCTGCCCCTGGCTGGGTTTTGCCTGCAGGCTCTGTCACCCACCCCTGTGGGTGCCTGTGTCACTCCCCTTGAGTCTGGTGGCTCTGTCTGGCACCCACTCTCTCTCCCTCCCTCAGTGGGCCTCTCTGTGTGTCACAGTCCCTCTCACACTCTCTCTCTCTCTCTCACTCACACAGTCTCTCTCTCTCTCTCTCTTTCTCTTCCTCTTTCTCTCCCTGTCTCCCTCTTCCTCTCTCAGATGGTCTGTCTGTCTCCCACTGTCCTGCTCCCCTCTGGCGCAAGTGCTCTCCTCCAACTTGCTCCCTGTTTTTATAGGCTCAAGTCTGTTCCGCACAACTGGCAGTTGCTCCTCGCTTGCGCCATTTTTTGGGGGTTGAATATCGCACTGTGCTGCATATTCATGGGTCCGCCTGCCGCATGCATTGCATATCATTTCTAATGGGCGCAATGGCATGTCTGTGCTGTGCAGTTTGCTCCTACTGAATACCGCTCTATGGCGCATCTCTGCAGTTGCGCATGGGCAACCCTGTTGCGCCATGCGCAACCGCTTTGAATATCCAGGCCAGTATGTGAAGGTAGCCTCCTTTAAATCTGGGATTCTGGATTTAAAGAGCAGAGTTCCCAAGGGGTCAATCTTGGGGCGTCTGCTCTTCAATATCTATGTGAACAAATTTAGGCCCCAATCTCCTGACACTCGGTATCATCTGTATGCAGATGATACCATAGTGCATGCTGCAGGAGTTTCTCAGGGTATAATAGAGTTAAAGTTGCAACAAGCTCTTGATGAAGCTCAGGAATTTTTAAGGAGGCATCATTTGATCTTGAATGCAAATAAAACACAGGTACATTTGTTTAGAAGTAAGTATACTAGAACTTGTGATCTAAAATTGGAAATTGTTACATCCGGGGGGTTAGTTATAAAACAGGTTGATCACCATAAATACCTGGGAATGTGGCTTGATTCCCACTTAAGTTGGGATTTACACATAGATTTGTTAATTGGAAGTATGAATAAAAACTAGGAGCCTTTATATATATAGAAGGTTTATGTCTAGGGAGGTCCGTCAGAATGTGGTTGCAACTTTATTACTCCCAGCAATTGATTATGGAGATATACAGTATTTTAAGGAGGGTCCTCTGGGGTATGTTAAATAAGGTGGACCAGCTGTTTTGTAGGTTGGCTCGCTTTATATTAGAGGCCCCGTTTGGAACACATAGGTGTTACTTATTTAATGAATTAAATTGGGATAGACCTTTTGTGAGAAGGAGTATACATCTATCGCACTTCATGTTTAGGGTCTGGAACCATAGGGTTCCAGATTATATTGTTGGGTTGTTTAAGCTTACGGAATTTGGAAGGGATTTTAGATCAACACATGGGCCTGGATATTCAAACAGGTTGCGCCCACCCAGAACATTGACCTCAAGCCTCCTGCCCTGGGAGCATTGTGCCACCCCGCCCCATCGCCCGATCGTGGGCGACTGTACTTTTAAAACCCTGGTGGTCCAGTGGATACTCCCCCATTGCCTGATCATGGACATACATAATAATAAACCCTGGTGGTCAAGGGGAACACCCTCCAGCACCCGATCGCGGTCATAGGTAGAAATACTCCCTGGTGGTCCAGTGTAAGGTTCCTCATTGCCTGATCGCGGGCATAAGTATAGATAATCCCTGGTGGTAGAGTGGACTCCCCCCGTCGCACGATCACGAGCATATATAAAATTAACATCCCTGGTGGTCCAGTGGAAACCCCTTCCTTTGCCCAATGGTAGGACATAGCGAAAAAGCCCTGGTGGTCCAGTGGTACCCCTCCCTACCCGCCACTGGGGTCCCCACCACACTCCCCCAGTCAGCGGCGGGTGGCAGCACCCGCCTGCATGCCGCCCGGCCGCCACTGACTGACAGCGTGCAGTCGGTTCAGCAACTATTGGTCCACTGCGTGGACAGCAAGAGCATGCAGACCATACTGTACTACACAGGCCCAAATGTGAATGCATGCATTCATTCACGTGATCGGGTTTGTAGTATAGTATGGTTCAGATGCCCATTGGTCCACATGGTGGACCAATAGGCGACAGACCATACTGTATGCTGTCAGTTGGCGGGTGGCCGGGCGGTATGCGGGTGGTGCTGCCCGTCGCTGACTGGGGTGCTGGGTGGCGGGACCCCAGTGGGCGGGTGGGGAGGGTACCACTGACCACCAGGGCTTCTTTTGCTATGTCCCACCACGATCGGGTGATGGGGAGGGTTCCACTGGACCACCAGGGATGTTACATTTACATATGCCCGTGATCGGGTGATGGGGGGATTCCACTGACCACCAGGGATTGTCTATACATATGCTCATGACTGGGCAACGGGGAACTTCCACTGACCACCATGGAGTATTTCTACCTATGCCCGTGATTGGGTGCTGAGGGTATTCCCTGACCACCAGGGTTTATTATTACATATGCCCATGATTGGCAATGAGGGGTAGCCACTGGACCCCCAAGGACTTTTATTTTACTTATGCCCACGATCGGGCAATGGGGGGGTTTCCACTGGACCACCAGAGATAATACATTTACATATGCCCACGATCGGGCGATGGTGGGGGGATTCCTCTGGACCACCAGAGATTATTTATACATATGCCCATGACTGGATGACGGGGGACCTTCTACTGGACCACCAGGGAGTATTTCTACAAATACCCATGACTGGGCACTGGAGAGCATTCCCCTGGACCACCAGGGTTTATTATTACATATGCCCATGATTAGGCGATGGGGGAGTATCCACTGGACCACCAGAGACTTTTATTTTACTTATGCCCACAATCGGGCAATGGGGGGGGTTCCACCGGACCACCAGGGTGTCTTCAATTCTACTGCCCACGATCGGGTGATGGGGGGTATCCACTGGACCACCAGGGTTATATCAATACTCCTGCCCACGATCGGGCATACGGGAGTGGGGGGAACCACCATGGGACCGCAGGGCATCGGTCCCTAATGGCTGCAGCCTGGCAGGGCGCCAGGCGCAAGTTGCCGGTGATCGGCACACCACATGCAACTGCACTTCCGCTGGCAAATCTCCCTGCTCCCGTTCTGCCACTTGCACTGGTGCAGTGCCACTGCACCGTGCGCAGTGCATGTGCCATCAGTGCCATATTCAATGGTGCTGTGCCATGGCACAGCACTGTTGAATATCACCTGGTCCATGCCCTGGTGCAGCCCAGTTGCGCTGCGCCTGGGCTTGTGCCCCTGCCCGGCGCAGTTTGAATATCCAGCCCATGGTGTCCAATTTGTGTTCCCAGTTGTAACTTAAATGTTGGAAGATCTTCTATCTTATTTAAGGAGTTTCCTCTGGAATGATTCACCTCAATATTTAAGATGCCCAGGGGTCAGGATCAATGTATATAAATTTGTTCAATGGTGTACCTCTTAGACAAAGACTGTTTATTTCTGCAATAAGTGTAATTTATTTTAAAGTTTGATTTAATGATCATACATGTTATTGTTTGGGTATGTCTCTTATTTATTATTATGTTAAGTGTATGTATGTGTTCATGTTTAATTAATGTGAAACTTTGCACCTTATGAACCTGGAACTTCATTGAAAATGAGCTTTGCTCAATGGAATGTTTCCAGTATTCTCTGAATAAAAATGATTTACTTACTTACTACTTCTAGAAATGTTCTAATCCTGTGAGGTGTTTAAAACTAATATCAAAACTTGTATCTCCTGGTGTATGTATTAAAGTGTAGACTTCATATGCATAGAATTTTAATGTAACCCCCTCCCTGCAAATGGGGGTTCCTAAAAATGCAAGCCTGGGCTTACCATAGCCCTTCTACTCTGTCATAGAAACATAGAAACATAGACTTTGACGGCAGATAAGGACCACTTGGCCCACCCAGTCTGCCCATTTCCCTACCTACCTGTACTGGATAAGCTGCAGATTCTAGTTAACCAACAGCCTACTTCCTGCCACCCCCCACTACAATTGCCTTATGTCCTGTCCCATGCATGTTTGAATTCCCCCACTGTTTTAGACCCAACAACCTCCCCAGGAAGGCGGTTCCATGCATCCACCGCTCTCTCCATGAAAAAAAATGTCCTCACATTACCCCTGAGCCGTCCCTCCTCTATCTTTAAATTGTGCCCCCTTGTTCTTACACATCACTTTTTCTGAAAGATGCTACCCTCCTGGACTTTGTTGATTCCCTTCAGGTACTTGAACGTTTCTATCATGTCCCCCCTGTCCCTCCTTTCATCAAGGGTATAAATATTAAGCTCTCTCAGTCTCTCTTCATATGGTTCCTGATGCAGACCCTGCACCATTTTAGTTGCCCTCCTCTGGACTGCTTCCATCCTGTCTATGTCCTTGCGTAGATGAGGTCTCCAAAACTGCACATTGTACTCCAGATGGGATCTCACCAACTGTCTGTATAGAGGGATAACCACTTCCCTTTTTCTACTTGTGATGCCCCTTCCTATGCATCCCAGTATCCCCCTGGTTTTACTTACTGACTTCTCACATTGCTTACTAAACTTTAGATCATCTGGTATGACTACCCCCAGGTCCCTTTCCATTTTTGTTGTTGTTAGTACCTCCCCTGCTATTATGTACTCTTCTCCTGGGTTTTTGTTTCCCAGGTGCATTACTTTGCACTTCTTTGCATTGAATCTAAGTTGCCATATGTCTGACCATTCCTCCAACCTTGCCAAGTCCCTTCTCATCCTTTCTACCCCCCTTGTGTATCAACTCTGTTACATATATTTGTATCATCTGGAAAGAGGCATAACTTTCCCTCCAGACCCTCTGCAATGTCACCTATAAAGATGTTAAATATGTCCTCGTCCTGCTGTCTCTCCCAGGCTTCACCCAATAGTCCTGCTATTTTTTCTGGTCCCCCAGGTCTGCTTTGCCCCTCTGTGTGTCCCTGCCTGTAGCCCGATTAAAATCCAGCCCCTCGGGCTTAAAACCAGCACCTCATGAAAGCACCCATGTTAAAAGTGCTGCCTCCAGGACAGCGTGAATTGCGATAGCGGTGCCGCCTTTGAAGTTAAACTGCTCAGTTTGCTGTCACGGGACTGTGCCATGGGTCCTGGAATCCCTTCCACCTATTTGGGACCCGGTGACCACGGACAGCCTGCTGGGGGGGCCACTCCTGTGCAAACTGAGCAAGTTTGACCAGGGCTCACTGAAATATGCCTGAGCCGGGCCCCGGGTCAGCTGAATAAATAAATATGTGTGTCTGGCGGCCCCCAGGGTAGGTATATTTAGCTTTGGTCGAAAAGAGAAGAAAGTAAATGTTTTTATTATTGTAATCTGTTGCTGCATATTGGGGAAGTACTGTACATGTGGGGGGAGAGTGTTTAAATTAAAATAAATGTTTTTTTCCCTGGATTCACCAGTAATTTGGGACTGTAAGTGTCAGCCTGTCAGCTGCTGCAGGGGGAAGCTTGTATATGTGCAGTAGCGACAGGAAAACCAGTGGAGCCACACCCTTCATCAGTGCAGTGACTGCAAGTACACCATCTGAGCTACAGAACTGTGGGGCATTGGGGCAAATAATTATTTCTTTCTGGCTGCAGCAGGACATTTTTCAGGACTGTATCTGATCTGCTATGAGGGACAGTGGGTTAAGCTGCAATTGTCAGCAGCCACAGCCAATCGGAAAGCCAGGACTTGTGGGACATTCACTACACCTCCCAAGTACTCATGGGGACTTACAGGGGCATCATTTTAGGAACCAATTCACCCAACCAACTGTGCCTCGAGTATTCTGATTGACAGGTCCCTCAGCCAGTCAAATACCTGTCACCCCATCTCTGCTGCCAATCAGGAATCGAAAAGGAGCCCTATAAGAGACAGTGTTTGCAGCATTTCTGAGATCTGCCAGACTGAGAGAGGACAGCAGGCTTCAGCCTGCTGGGAGCACCCCCACAGGAGTGGGGTTCAGGCCCCTCCATGCCACCAGGCCTGGGCCACTTAGCTAAGCCCCTCTAGTCATCGGGGGCATTTGTTATTTTCTAGTTACAATGTAAAAGTTAAAGTAAATGTAGTGTTCTGCAACTGCTAGTCTGGAGGTTGCCAGAAATGTCCTTCAGATACTAGCCCTCCCTGCCTCCCACTTCGGGGAAAGATGTGGAAAGAAGACCATCTAGCCATGCTTCAGTTGTGAGACAGCTGCGGAAGAACATCAGGATGCCTTTGATTGTGGATGCGATGTGTGGAGGACCTGAGTGAGTACCCTCGTACCCCCAGTGCAAGGGAGAAGTTTCCGAAGACATCTTGGGGGCCTCAAGCCCCGCTACCAGATATTTGCTGCTGTGAGATGAGATCTTAGAGTTATTAGTCTGGGACGATAAGCCCCTACAGAGACTCCTTGTTCAAAATGAGTGTGGATGCATCTTGCCTGCTGCCCAAATGGCTCATATGCAGGTACATCGAGATGTCTTGATAGTGAGTCATATAAATGTGTTGTAATTTGTCGTTGCCCTATGGTTTAGTGTCCTGTCTTTGTGGAGCTGATAGCCAATCCACGTTTTGCCACTTCATGGGACAGGAAGCCCTAGAGCATATCGTGTCTGATTTATTTTATGAGAAAACTTACTTCTGTCTTAACCGGTCTTCGCCTGGGCGCTTGCCAAAAGTGTATGATATCTAGATGTGCTGGATGAGACGTTGTCTATAGATGCTTTACTTGGTATTTAAATGTACTGGATGTGACTTCATTCAAAATGAATATGGATGCTTGATAAAAGTGTTGCCTTCTGCTGTTACTGTATGGATGTCACTTTGGTATTTAAATGTACTGGATGTGACCTCGTTTCAAGGGAATTCGGATGCTTGATAAAAGTATCGTCTTCTAATTACACTGGATGGGACTTTGAATTATTGTGTTGAATGTTCAGGATGTACAGTCCAAGAACTAGCTGTGTAGCTTGTCCTGGAAGGTTTGGTTTCTGTAAATGCAGGGCAATCCCTATCTTCTGTGATGTGCGGGGCAATCCCTGGCTTTCTGTGACCAGCAGGGTCATTACCTGCTAATTCTGCTAAATGCAGGGCAATCCCTGCCTTCATTGTACCCAATAATCTACAGCCATTGTAGGAATAGTTCTCAAAGTTTGCCTCTCCCTTCGAATCAATAGCCGGCCAACTCGACCAGCTGCAACGTCCACCAGGCCTGCAAATCTAGGACTGTGGTATCTGGGTATCCAGTATGGTATGAGATTGCGGGGTTTCATATTGTTCTGGGACTGGTACCAGTGTGGGTAATTTAACAATTATTTATGTAACATCTGATTAGTCACAGTTAGATAGCCAGGGCTCTGGGTATCCTACGGTCAAATTAAGAAATGTGATTGCCTGTAGTCTATTGGTATGTAGCCACCCAGCTGGTAGGTTCACCAGCAAAACACCAGTCAATCTGTGCACATATGTAAATAGTAATCAAATAACCTCCACCCACATCCCGCTCCTAACTCCTAATACCCATAAATAAATATCTTGTTACTGTTTTTGAAACTCTGTGTGAGCATATTATTGAGAGAGTCATTAAATGCAAAGTATGGAAATGTGGGGAAATGTTTATTGGGGCATGTCTGGGGAAGGAAATGATATTTGTGGGTGGTATAACATCTCAGGGAGTTATTCCTGTACCAGCTTACCCATGTAAAGCACCTGAGGAGGCACTGCGCAAATGTTTTTAGAAATGGTTATCAGTTAAACAAACCCGACCCCTTAGCCTAGCTTGTAAGTAGTAGGCAGGGTGTGACACTGGGGACAGCGCCACCCAGGGGTTACATTAAACTTTCCTTTATCAGTTTTCCCGACATTCACCCTATCAGGCAGTTCATCAAAGCCTCCTTTATATTTCAATCTAACGCATTTTTCTTCTTTGCAGGCTCTGGTGTTACCCTTAAATGTTCTGGGAATAACCTTTCTCTTGTTAGCCCTTTTCCCAAGCATTCTCTCACGGGGCTGTTTATCACTTTGCACAGTTTGCTCTTCTATAGACGTCTCCAGATCATCCCTTACTTCCTCTAGCTGCTCTTCTATGGCATTATTCCTTTCAACTACTTTTCCTTCAATAAACCCTTTGTTCATATCTTCTATTGTTTCAGGCTTTTTGTCAAATTATCAAAAAATTCCTTACCAGTAGGATGCTGTCTTACAGAAGTTACCTGTTCTTGCTCTATATAATGATTTTGTTCCTTTGAAGTACTAGGATAATTTGCATACTAACTTTTTACCATCTGGGAATCTAACCCAGCCCACGCTTTCAAGTGCCTCAGTTAGCCAGTCCGGCATATCTGAGAAGGCTACTCTTGCCTCATCCTCCATTGCTGAAGTATTACTTTGCTTAAGGGGGCCCCCATTATTTTTGAGCATATCCTCTGAATGCTTTTGCTGTTGTTGTAATTCTTCTTCTACTGATACAGTCTCTCACTGTAATCCTTGTGGTATAACAGGTACCCGTCTCAGGCCAAGCCGTTTCCGGCTCGTTTTTGCATTTCCACTCAGCGCACCAGTCTTTCTCCTTGCTTTCTTTACAGAGCTTCCCTTTGTAATTGCATTCTCACTGTGTGCTTTTTTCTTGCAATTTGTTGCTGTCAGAAGCAGCTACCTTTGATGTCGCTGCGTCATCAGCAATCAGCTGGTCCTCTCTGTCAGACACCAGCTGAGCAGTCTCCAACTTTTCCCACGTTTGCAGTTTTTCCATAGCCGACTGCAATTTTTGTTTTTCTTTTGCATGTCTCAGTTCTTTTCCAACAATTCTAGCTTGTAGATCCTCCAGTTTCATACTTTTTTAACTTATTTTATCCTCCTGTGGCAGGTCCTCCCTCATCGTCCACCAGCCTACCAGGCTCGGGGTATTCCGGGCCTTGTGGCACCATGCACCAGCAGATCCCCAGAGCCGGTCCGAGGCATCATCCTTGGCAGATCCCCACTTTTTCCTCTGTTTTCTCCCATGGACCTACGCCCGAGACCCCCAGAAGTGGTAGCGTATGTGCGTGGAGGCACACATAGGCACCACAGCTCCAGATGGGGTCTCCTCCGCCCACCCCCAAACAGCATACGTCGAAGGTCCTCGGAGAGGCGCCACTTCTCTGGCCTCCAACAGATGGCGGCCAAGCTCCAAGGAAGCCTGCTACCCCTATCCCGAGGAAGAGGGCCACCAGCCAGCAGCCTGCTCTAGTCCTCTCCTTCCCCCGGCCAACCCCGACAACCTAGGCTCTTTCCCGAACCTGGGTCGCCAGCGTGGCATGAGGTGTGGCATCCAGCACCTCAACCCTCTGCACCAGCGAGCCGCCCTCAATTTCATACTTTCCAGCACAATATCAAATTTCACTGGTTTTTTTTCAGGTACCTGATTATCAATGTCTCCGTGAATAGCAAACTCAAACCCTGTTCCAGCATCGTATTTCCTTCTGTTACCATACTCAGTTTTGTGCTCTTTAGTGTTCCTGGAGTTGTGGAGGAGACCCAATCCCTGCACCTCCACCGCCCATCCTCTCACACTCCACTCAGAACTAGAACGATCAGCAGTGGTCTGCTCTCCAATCTGGCCCCTACTGGCAAGAGTAGGGAATTTTTATTAGGCAACAAAATCAAAATAAGACATGCATGTTAACATCACAGCTCAAAAAGAAACACAAATCATTATTATAAACAACCCCCAAATCCAAATGTAACCTCCCCACCGCCCCCCTTGTTTCTACCAGCAGGGCTGCTCCTCTCACATCTAGGTGCCACCGAGAGGGGTGGGGGTAGTCACTGCAAATATCTTACAAAACTCTGTGGACCCATTACTTCTACTATGGAGCCTGCCATCCTTAGACAGGTAAACCAAGTGCGGCAACTACCTGGCTCACACCTTGGGGGACCATTTAACATGGCCATACCTGGGTCCCTGGGAGAAAACGTTTGCTCAGCATCATGCTAGATTTGTACTTCTGGTCAGGGGCACCCAAGTAAATCGGGACACTGGAAGCAATAACTGTAATGTCCAAACCAGGTTGGGATTCTAGAGTGTGGCATTTATTCACATAAGCAGAGAATAACAAAGCAAAGATGGACCCCACAGGGCTACTCACTGGTAATGCAGATGACAGAGGTAAAGAGCACTCACATTTTCTCACTATGAACCCTCAGGTTCTGAACGGATCTGGGCACACACGGCCTGAACTGGTACACTTCTCTTCTCTTCTTTTCTTTTCCTTGACTTGGCACCCTGGCCAGTACTAGGACACTTTTCCATATTGCATGGAGGTTGATGGTGGCTCCCTCAGCCACCCACGAGCACATTCCGGCTCTCAGAAAAATCCAGAATCCCACATCTGGGTGCTTTACTCAGGCATTGACCAAATGCACCGAAAGAAAACACAGGCGCCCAAACTCAACCCGGAGAGGTAAACCTGGTTACTCCAGATGGGGGGGGGGGGTATCCCACCTTTGTCCCAAATCTATACTCGGCCATTCATCTGGTGACAACACCTTTCTCTGAAACACTGTTTGTAGATGCTCTCTAGAAATGTTTTGCACATTTAATATTCTACAAGTCACTCTACGGAGGTGTCCTGACTTTAAAAGTTCCATATGTAGCTATGTCTTTACCCTAGACACGCACTGTTGCAGATGCTTTTAAGTCATACACAATCTAAATGTTCTGTACTTGGCAAGCCTTCCTTTGACCCCACAGTAGGCAGACACTTTTACTTAAACACAGTTTTGGTGAACATAGTCTTTTTGTCAGAGCAAAACTCACCACGGTATTGCAGGTGCCCCAGGGCTTTTTTCCCACAAAATGTCTCAGGTACTCACAGAACAAAACGACTCTCCGGCAGCTTCACCCTCTCCAGGCTGGACCAGGGGATTGCCCCTGAATCCTGGAATTCCCCCCCATCCCTCTATGTATGGGGCACTGAAACACCTCCCAGGAATGGTCTCTACCACTTCACAAATGGTCTTCTGTGTTCCTCTCTAGGATGAGAACACACAACCCCTTTTTCTAAGGTATCTCTCTCTCTCTCTCCTCTCTCTCAGAGCTAGGTCTGAGGAGCTGCACTCTGCAGCACTCCTCACTCTCCTGAGTCTCCACACAGACTACTTTCTGAAGACTGAATTGAATTCCTCAACGTTCTACTGCTAACCCCTGAGCTAGCATTCCATTGTGGCTTATGCTACTGCGAGAATTCTAAGGTGACATCATCACTCCAGCTCAGCAGAAACTGAAAACAGTGTGACAGTGTAAAACCCATTTAACTGGCATCTCACAAGCTGCGTCTTCCTGCCTGCCACTGATTCTAAGTGGGATTCTAGTAACCCCTGGGAACAAGGGGGTTACACAAACATGGAGAAAGAAAACTAAAAAGAAAATCTTGTCCGTCATATGGCAAGAAACAGAGGTAACAGCATCACTAATAACCAAGCTGAGAAACTTAAAAAAGAAAAATCTGAAATACAAAAAAACACAGAATAATGGAATAATGAAACATAAATAACATCATACTCACAGTAATATGCTGCGGATAGAAACAAAAATTGACAGACATTTGCTACAACCATTCTTACTATTATATAATACAGTACGTACAGTAAACAATATTACACACATGTAACCACTGTGAATCGAAAGGTAATCATCAAGAAAACTGTATTTCATGTACTACTGTACTATGCACTCACTCAAATGTGAGAACTACTGATCAAGTCTGTGAAACCAGCAACTGTCAATCTGTGCCAAACAACCTTAAGTTGGTAATCATGGAAAATGTCTCCACCAAAAGGCCAATGCCGTGGTTGGCAATACATTGCTATCTTTTAAAAAGCAGAAAGACTTCCTTGTCAATCATACTCACTAAACCATCTAAAGTAATTAATTTTGCTGCAAACAATGTTGACATTGTGCATGCCATATTACACCATTTGATACAGGCTAATACCAGACGTAATATACCAGCATAAAAGCTTGTCCACCCATCGGTATACACACCAAAACAAGCACTTCATATGTCATGGTTTGAAATAAAGGAGATGCCACTGGACGGCTAAAGCAAACCGAAAGTCAACGATATATTGACATTGTAAAAATAAATGTAGCATCGTCTCTTCCTGTACTGTACATTCAGAATGTAAACAGTTTCTTTCCTCTATAGCTTTATGTCGATGGTTACTCCATATATTAAGTTTTTCATGGCAACACAACCAAATCAAATCCCACATTTTCGGCAGTATTCAGGACTCTAAAATCTGATTTAACAAGCATTTTTCTAGTACAACAAAATGGCACTGAAAACAAGGTTCACCAGAAAAGTAAGGCTTAATAATGGTACCATAAAAAAGTTTTCCAGTATTGTGACGTACAAAGGAAATATCAACTCTCCAGTTTTTCAATTTCCAAAAATGTGAAACTAAATCCCCCTCTACCCCACCCAGTAAATTTTGAAATACCCCCAAATGGCCCTCCTCCTCTCATTTTTTCAAAGAATAACAAGCATAAGGCAAAAAAACAACCAAACCCAGACGTGCTGCTACCATGTAATCACTGGTAAAATATTGGCATATACAGAAATAGAAAAGAAAAACACAATGGGATTGACCATATTAAGGCCCCCCCCCCCTTTTAACAGGGTGATATGTGACTGTTCTCTTATTTGGGCTTAGCCTACTCCCCACAAAAGTCTAAAGAAAACACTGCATACCTGCACTTCCAGTTTTACTGGGAAAGGAAGAACATAACTAACTTACAAACATGGAACAATAAAGATTGTCACCAAAAGACTCGTTTCTTTTTAGTCATAGGCCAAGCCTTCCATTTCTCTACTTTACAGTCTGCCTCAGTAAGTGCCGCTGTCCAATTTAAGAATGCCAAATCACCATCACCAAACAAAACACCTAATATTTTAATCGGTCCTGAATTCTCCTTGGATATCATCACCCTGAAGTTATTGTCTGGAATTCAAATCCAAGCACTGACTCTTGTCTTTATTAAGAGAGGTTTCCAGAAACCTTCAAAAAACCAGAAATGATATCCAGAGCAACAGTAGCCAATGTAGAACCAGCCACCATCAAGCAGAAATCATCTGCATATGCCATAGTGCAGGGGAAATATAACCCCCCTTCCCCAACATGCTGAATATTCAGACTCTGTTCTAAACTACAAAGAAGAGGATCAATATTAAATATATACAACACGGGACTAAGGGGGCACCCTTGTCATACCCCTTTGTGTATTGGTACTGCTGCTCCCGGAAGACCATTAACTACTGGTCTGGTATAAATGCCAGAATATAATAATTGAATCCACCCCACAAAGGCAGGTGGTAACCCATAATGCAATAAAATCTGAAATAGATAATCATGATCAACCACATCATACACTGTAGCCTGATCTAAGCTCAAAATTAACCCTTGGGTTCCTGGCTGAACACACGTCTCACGCAACAGAAACAAGTTATCCTGAATAGATCTACATGGAATAGCACAAGTTTGTGTAGAAGAAATCAATATTTGAGCCACATCTTTCAACCTCTTACCCATAATTTTACATAATAACTTCTAGTCCACATTTAGTAAATTAACAGGGTGCCAATTCTTTAAATCTGATTTATCCCCTTTTAAAAAGGAAAATCAGGAAACTTTCGAGAGCGCTCTGGTACCGCCCTACGACCTTGAACTATGTCACTGAAAAGGGTATGAGAAAGGCACTCAGGCCATCTATAAGTTTTTATACACTTTGATAGGGAGACCATCAGGGCCGGGGCTCCCCCTTAACTAGCTTCCACCACCCCAGAATTTCCCCTTCTGTGATGGGGAGCAAGAAACTTTTCTGAAACTCAGCTGGTAATTGCAGAAGGAGAAGACCAGATAAAAAACTGGACATCTCGTCAGGGTCTTTGGAGGCTTTAGTAAAAAGGACAGAGGTGTGATTAAAAACTATATTGGCCATCTCTAAATTATGTGATGTTAAGGAACAATCCTGCCTATACAGGCTGGACATACAGTATATTTTGTGTCGATACAGTCTTTACAACAGTCAAAGAGATTCACTTGTTCCCTCGTACCCTGAGTACCATATTTCTGTTCCACAATTAAAGAGGCTGCTCTGTCATACTGTACCGCACACATATCAGCTTTTATATTAGCTATTTGTTCCCGATAATCAAAGCCTGTTGCAAAAGACCATGAAATCAGAGATTGGAGGTGTCTCCCCAAAGGTCTAAGTAATGTATATAATGAATCGTGTGTTTATGCTCATCCACATACGAAATAAGGATTTCAGGTCAAATTTAGTGTCAACCCACCACTGTAAGGAGTCATCATAAAGAGCAAAAACTGATTGTCTGGCCTCCAACAAATCTTGGACTGCCCTCCAGATATCCTGATCTTCTAACAGGGAAATATTTAAACGCCACATGTGGTGGGTAATAGATTTATTAAATGCAGCTCCCATAGAACAGAGTACTAAACCATGATCAGTAGTCTCAACAGGAGCCACCTTAAATCCAGAACACTTGCCATCGTGAAACAAAAATAAATAAATTCTGGTGGATAGGAGTCCTTTGAAAAAGGTATGGCTTGGAGGTTGTCATCCCCCTTCTGCCCCACCCTTAAGAGCTGTCCCAGTAATTAATTTATGTAAAAAATTTGAATCAGCGTACAATTTCAGCATCTTCCCAGTCTTATCTTGTAAAGCCCATATGCAATTAAAGTCACCCCCAAACACCACAGTTTTTGTGATATATAAATAAGGTTGAATGACTCATACGACTTCTATTCTTAAAGCTTTAGTTTGCGGTGAATAAAGTGTGATCAGGCGAAATTCTTGTTGTTGATAATAAAACATCAAGTAACAAGATCCTCCGGGAACCAAATCCACTAATCTATTTACCACTATTCCCAGTACATTAAATAAGATACACACCCCTGAACAGGGTCTTCCCCATGGACCAGAAGGAAGGATCTCCAAACCAATCTCCAGTAGCCATAGCAATATCCCCTAACATATGTAAATGGGTATCTTGTAAAAAATATACATGACACTGAAAGTCTCGCAATATCGAAAAGGTGATATGTCGACGTTTACAATTTTTAATGCTATCTGCATTAAGAAAGGCGACTCACAAAGTCATAAAGACCGAAAAACAAAATCTACACCCCTCACACATATTAAGGTTTCCCAAGTTTCTTAAGTTTAACTTTCTTTTTCCGGGCACCTTAGGGTTTGCCAAAGTAACATCCGTCTGTTGCCACGGAGGAAGTGACTGAAGAAGTATCCGACTCTTTGTCACTATTCACCTAAGCTTTATGTTTTGCCAAAGCTGAAAATCTATTGTTGATGGGAGGGAACCTTTATGAAACAATTTACCTGGCAGCGGTTCTTAGGCGTTTTATTCCTGGAACTTCTCTGAGGCAGAACTTGGTCTCTATTGCTGTGGCGGGGGGGGGGCATGACGTCTAGAGGTGGGAGGTCCTGGGAAGCCTGCACATCACTAGCCAAAGGAAAGACAGTGGGTATTGGTGTAAGGTCAGGATAGGCCTTGTCCCCAATCTCAGGACCAGACAATGAGGCAGACTGGTCATGGGCCTCACAAGGAGGAGGTAGCAGAGACAAATCCAACAAAGAAGGAGCGACAGGAACAAAGGCCAGCACCTGGATCTGCCGTTCCTGGGCTCTAGTCATGATATCATCTTGGTCAGTCTGTTCAGAGGCAGATTTGTTATGAGCTGCCCAGGGACAGGCATGAAAAGTATGGCCAATCTCCCTACATAAATTACAAAGTACTGTCATAGGGCTCCACGCTGGTGTGCCCAATACCCCACATAGAGAACACTTCAACTTGTCACAGGCACTACTCAGGTGCGCCCAGGCCCCATCGAAAACAAGACTTCAGTTGCCTGGGATAAAATATAAAACCTCTGTCTCACCAAGATGAAAACAGCTAGGTAAATGCTGGACAGTTCAGTTCAAAGTCGGTAGGCAAACACGGATACACCAACCCCTGTCCAGAGTTGTTCTGAATCCATAATTGGATCTGTTACCTAATATCATGCATCTGGCCTTTAGCCAATGCAAAATGTCCATCACACACACACCTTCATTCTTGAAGAGTACAATAATCACCTTAAATGCAGGTTTAGTCAGGGGAATAACAATAAAAGGTGACCATAAGGGGGTATACTGCACTTACTGCTATCGAATCCAAACATTTTCAAGATTTATTGCAGTCATAAAGCTGAGATCAAAATTAGTATCCCCAACAGTATGTTCTCACTGGCATGAAACTGTAAACTTTGTTTCACCGATGCCTTCCCAACAAATAACCGATCTGGAAACTCATCTATCCCATCCCGATATTTAATGCGCAACTCATTCCTTCTTTTTGCTGGTACAGGGGTAGTATGAAATAACCCAGCATACATCTGAGGTGGAGGATTGTCATGGCCCCCAGACTTAGTACCACATTCGGACTTGTAGGACGCTTTTCCCCAGAAAGGGGGGGGGGGGTCTGTGACCCTGCTGAGAAACAGATTGCTCCGGACCAGCAGGAATGTCACTAGGCAATATTATTTCTTCAGCAGACTTGCCGGATAAGTGCTATGCAGCAACAGATGGCTCTGCAAGAAAATGTAATGTGGGGTGTTGAGTCAAAGCAAGGTCTGCTGCTAAATGAAGTGGACTCTCACCCTGACCCTCCCCTAGGAGAGCCTAATTCACTGGCTGGGACAGGACCAGGAGACACCAATGGCTGGTCTCTACTCGGGCTCCTTACCCATCCTACCTGTTCCAGGGTATCAGAGGCAGTAAGGCCCGAAGCTGAAATGTTATTGTCAAAGGAATGGTGCACTGTCTCAGTGTCAGCCGACACTGTAATGAAATCCTCCCCATCATTTTCAGACTCCTGCAGCGTTACTCTAATATCAAATGTACCTTGAGCCATGAAATGGGGTTGCCCCTATCTAGAGGATTGCTTTCCAACCCAGGCCCTGAGACAGGAGTACACCCATTTAGCAAGTCACCATTAATAGGGAGCTGAACAGCATCCCTGTGTACGGAACACCCCGCGCCCACAGAAGGACCAGGAGACACACCTGTAAGTTACGGATCAGAAAAAGAGGCCCATAGCACAGAAGAGATTATATCCTGACCAGCCCCGCACTGTCGACTCCCCCTGAGGTAACAGGAGAGGGCCCAAAGTCACCTGCTCACATCCGTGGCATTCATCGTCCATGAACTCCATGCTCTCCTCAGAGCAGCTGCCTTTTCTACTCAGGTCATGATCCAGTGGCACTGTGACCGTTTTGGCATCCAAAACGGTCCCCTGGGAATCAACCTTCTGTAAATCAACTGTCCGACCTTGTAGGAGAAGGCATTCTTGTGCAGCAATAACCTCCAGTAGCTGCTGCCATTTTACTTCCAGTTCGAGGAACAAATCGTCCTCTTCATCATGCGCCAACTTTCGCTGGCAGGTAAGCTGGCACACTGGTCCCGCTCCGGGACTGACTGCGGACATTCTCTCCACAAAATAGACTCATGGATGGGTCTGGAAACAGATAGCCCTTCCACACTTTCTAGACCTCCTTCTCCCATGAACTCCATGGCTCATCTGCCACCGGGAGCTGCTCACATCACACGGCAGTGCCCCCTACTGAAACAGTAGGGGAGTTTCCCCGGTGTCCTGGCCAACATCCCCCTTCCTGTAAAACCAGTTCATGCAATTGTCCAAGGCTGTGTGTGGGTCTTCATGTGTGAAATGTCTGCCACTACATATTTAGTCACTTCAGTACCAACTTCTCATTGGGCTCCAGTCACAAAAGCATGGGTTGTACATGTGGGAGTATTTTAAAAGGGCGACACACGAAAACCCGATGCTCAAAATCCTGAAACCAAAATCCCAACATGCTGATTGCCCAATGGACCACCAACCCGAGGACTGAAAGCTCGACACTTAAACATGCCATGACATGGAGTTGATTATATTATTTTAGGGGTAATCTATGTTACAGAGCCGCTGCGTGAGCTCCACACCCTGGGACAGGTGTGCACTGGCCGTGTTCACCATTATCAGCAGCCTGTCCATACTCCCACCCCCGCGGTGCACCACAGCATGGAGTGGAGCCCAGATGCATGGGAATGGATCGCAGGACTCAGGCGGAATCCAGTTGATGCCCGCCCTGGGTCCCAGCAACCTTGTTGCGCATGTGCAGGGGATCGTGGGAAGGTGCAGACCCCAGCAAGCTGGCACCAACAGGTGAATGCCTGAATGTCTGCCCCAGCCCTCCCTGGAAGTCTGGAAGACTGGAGCAGCAGTGTGCAGGGGGTTCCCATTGCTGCCATGGCCAGTAGGTATCGGTTGGGGCAGGCACATAAAAGTTATGGCAGAAGCCAGCCCACTGGTGCAGTGGTAGTGCTACAAATTGCAACACTCGTGACTTGGCTTCAGGAACAAGCCCAGGCCATTGGAGGGCCAGCTGGGGGGAGGAGGCTTGAGCGTCCGTGGGACCACTCATCTCTTCTGGGAAGGAGGGTGGACTTCGGCTCAGTACTTGACTGACCTCTGCCAGTGGCCAGTGATACAGCAAGCCTAGGTCCTGCTTAGGAGGGGGGGAGGTCCTTCCTAGGAGGGTAGGAGGGGAGAGGCATTAGAAACCTACTACCAAGAAAATACTTGGCCCCATTGCACTGCTGATGGAAGGACCGGCATAGACCTGGCCCTCACTTACTGGCTCTGTGGCCCGTGGTGGTCCCAACAAAACTTGAAGGTACAAGGGCGCCAGCAGCCCACCTCCCACTCTTGCATGGGGGATGGAGGCGGCTTCAGCTTGCTGTGCTCTGGTTAGGGAAGTCGATAGGTGTGTGCTGGAGACTCAGGGAGCAAAAAATAGAAATTGCAAAAAAAAGTTATTGTAGGGTCCCTCTTGTAACTTGTGCCCCCAGGCCCGGCACTCTACACCTTAGTGAATGGCATGGAGTGGGGTATGCCCCGACTGCCCATCGATATAGCTGCACGGGCAGCTGGGGATCATGTGCAACGGTCTTGCACACCTGCTGTGAATGCCACTGGGGGTCTACTGAACCCTCGCTGTGTGGCATTCCAACTTAGCGTTGCTTACGTGCCTCAGATATGCGCGCATAGGCAATCCGCACGTTTGTGAATAGACCCCATTGCTAGTAAAGCACTTTGGGATACAATGTGTATGAAAAGCACTATATAAATGCTTCTTCTTCTTCTTCTTGATCTGGCACTTCAGTGTCATTGTTTGTGTACCTTACGTAGAAACATGAAGCTGATGGCAGATACAAAGTCACCACCCTTGAGATGAGAGTGGATGAATTGTAATCCACTGCGGAGAAGGCAGACATCACTGTAGGCAAGACTTGGGATGTGGCTACTAAAACTGTCCTGTCCTTACAGATGATGCATTTTTTATTAATGTCCTAAACCATTTTACACAGGTGGATAAGTATTTCACTCACCCTTAGTAGTACATCACCTGATTGAGAGCTGTGTGAGTTGGGTGATATCTAGGATTCTTGCACTGTGGCTGGCAGTTGAGGCCCCTTCGGGATAAAGATCAGCTGCTGTATTATTACCATCTTGGTCTGCCCATTTTCTTCTTGTGAACTCTAAAGGGTATTTCTGGCCCAATAACTGGGTCTACAGCAGATTAAAATGTTAATTTTATTAAAATCTTTCATCTTTCATCATCTTTCAGATGAGATGTTAAACCGAGGTCCCATCTGCCTGGATTGGTGGTAGTTCAGGTGGATGTTAAAGATCCCATGACACTTATTGAAAAGAGATGGGGAATTTCCCCGGTGTCCTGGCCAAATTTCCCTCATTCACTAAAATATCATCACCTGCTTAATCGGTTCAGTTTCAGTTGCTTACCATCTATATCTCCCCGGTCACCCCTGAAAAGGGACTTCTCAACAAACAACAAACAAAATACAGCCTCTCTCAGGGCTCAAGCGCACATGTGTTCCTACTCCAGTGCTCTGCAGTCGCTCCCCTACACTGAGATACTTAAAGTGAGCTGCAGCTTTGAATGGGGTGCCATTTGGAGTCCGGAACACTTGGCTGCACTAGAGTCCTTGCTACTCTCTGCTTCATGCATAAGCTATCCTGCTGGGTTTTCAGGGGATAGTTATGTATCTGCAGCAGCCACCCACCCTCTAAGGCAGGGAGCATCCAAGGCAGATGCTTGTTCTAGTCCTTGCCACCCAATGTGCTATGAAACATAGAAACACAGAAACATGAATGTTGTCCACAGAAGAAGGCCCTGCAGCTCATCGGGTCTGCCCAGCCCTACATATCTAATGCTGATTCCATGAGGGCTCTAGCAGCTCATCACACTTCCATTCCTCCCCTTGCCACTATCTTCATCAGCCCCATGTGCCCATCCATGCTTAAATCCCCACCACCAATTCTGCTACTGATGACCTAAGCACAAGATGCAAACCCAACTCTAGCACAGTAAGCCAACAAGCTTACCATCAGATACCACAGTTAGCATAACTAACGTTACATCTTCAGTCACTCCACTTTTTCTTCCTTGCCTGTTCCCTGTGAGGTCACAACAATTGCTTTTAAGTCACCACAGTTGTTTAATTCTTTGTACAAGACATGGTGTTCCCTTGATGATGTCCTCAGAGTGCCTTTGTCTTTATTTTTTGCATTGTTTTACTCTATTCTTGGGCTCTCTTTAGCACTGGCCTACTGTGCATGTGCATGTCGCCTTCTGTCCTTGCACAAATTTTTTAAACAGTTCACAGTTTGCCCCGTACCTTCTTTGTCCATGTTTTACTGCACTTGAATGTTTTTTGTGCCCCCAGTACCCCTTCCCCCCAGATGCATCTGTAAACAAGATGTTCACAGGTCATTATGCTTTTCCTAGTGAAAACTTTTATATAAATTAAATAAATCAATAATTTTGGGGTAAGATACTGGAAACATTTTCACAAGTAATCTGCTTGCTTCAGGACATTTTAAAACACTTTCTGGGTAGACAAATATGTCCAGAGTGTCTAGAAAATCATAAGAATTATAATTACTGTGATGCGATGTCCCTGGAAATATGTGTCAGGTAGTTTTCTTACACCAAAAACGTGTTTCAAAACTTGCAAGAACATCAGATTGCAACATGAAAATGTTTGGACTGTGAAGGCCTCGCTCTTTACTTGTTTTGCCAGCAGGGGGAGTAGCTCACCAAGACATATAGTTAATGAATCGCATTCACAATACCTTTCCATTTATGAAACATAGAATCTGTCGGCAGAAAAAGGCCCCTTGACCCACACTGTCTGTTTCTAGCTATCTAATCTTGAACGACAGAGCCCTCACCTCACTATCTAATGTTGAATGACAGAGCCCTACCTATCTAATCTTGAATGAGACAGTCCTAGTGGCTCCTTCACTCCATCTTTCCCCCTCCCTTTCTGATACAGTCTTTACCGAACCTTGTATTTATCCCACCCATGTTTAAATCCCTCCACTGATTTCACACAGACCACCCCTTTCAGCAGCTTATTATACCCTTGCACCACCACATCTGTGAAAAAGTACTTCTTGGCATCTTTCTTAAATTAGCCCCCCCCCACCTGCTTCATGAAGTCACTGCTGGCATGTTACCATTAAGTCAAAATAATTCCCTTCTATCGACTTTATTTACCCCGTGGAGGTATTTGAATGTTTCAGTCATGTCCTCTTTCCTTTCTTGCCTCTAGTTTTGTATTTTAAGTGTCAGGTATCTTTGAAAGTGTTATATAAAACTCCCATTTATTTACTGTTTATTTCTCCCCATACTTCCCCTTTTTTCCTTGGCCTCACTATGAAGGGGAGGGGCACCATGGCTACCTCTTTCCTCTGGATGGGCAAGAAGCTGCCTTTCTAGCCAATGCTGTTGCTGCTCTGTGATTTTCTGCCAGAGCACAATTGTTGGGTCGCCCACATCTCTCCATTCCTGAAGCCAAAGGGCCCTCAGCTATGAACTATGAACCTCAATTACTCAGATGTTAGCAACACTTCTGGCAAAAATGTTCATTATTTATTGACTGATTGACTGACTGACTGATTGATTGATTGATTTATGTAGTTAGTTAGTTAGTTAGTTAGTTAGTTAGTTAGTTAAAATTGGCAACCAGAAGAGGCACACTGAACCAAGATTCATTTCGGTGCAATCTGAAGTCAAGTCAGTTAAGATCTGATAACTGGAGGAACACATGCAGTCCCTTTATTAAAACAAGTATTTGTCAATGCCGAATGTTTGCTTGCTGGCATTGTCATTGGTAGTGTAGAGTTAGAGAGCTGCAAAATAGGAATGGCAGTGAAGTATTGAACTGAAGCCAACCCCACCACCACTGTAAAGAGACTGACGGGCATTGGGTGTGCCTTTGGGTCATCAGGCATAACGACCACGCCATTTCACCACACCCTACCCTGCAGACACCGACAAGTGTCACGGTGTGCCTTGGTCTTGCCTTTTATGCTCACCCCATTCCATCAGGAAATACAATGAGAGGTGCTGTATAGGAGAATGGGGTGAACTTTGGGGCGAAGAGTCCAAGGCACACCTTGATGCTTCTCACTGGCTGCAGGGTGTGGAATGCTATGAGCATTACAGACGAGAATCCCAAGTCACACCCCTGATGCCTGTCAGTCTCTACAGGATGGGACGTTATGGTCGGAAACCCTAACGCCTCAGGCGTTCGTTGCATTTTCACTCCAAATTTTCAACATGGGTTTTGTGACCCCACCTTATGAACAGTGGCAATATCAGTTCATTAGCCAAAAGCTGATTTTGCACAGCGACTACGCCTATTTGCACCACAGGTGCAAAACACATTTGAACAGGATGTGAAAATGACAGCTGTACCGCTCATGGGGAGGTGCAAAATGGCAATGTTGAAAATCTGCTGTGAAGATATTTTAAAAACTGGTGAAGTCACGAGCATGATAGAAACCGCACAACGCACACCGTAATGCAATTAGTTTGGGGATTTTTTACAGTAGATTGTCAACACAGGCATTTTGGAACCTCCGCTCATGAACAGTGTCACTGTGATTTTCTTAATCTATCCCAAACAGTGATTTCCCACAGCGACCATGCATTTTTGCGCTGGAAGTGCGAAAACACATTTCGGCCATGGTGTGAAAAATGTCAGCTGTACTGTTCATAAGGAAGTGTGGAAAAACAGTGGTGAAAATTTGGACTGAAAATATTAGAAATGCATGAACTTACGAGGGTGCGTGGAAACTGCACAATATTCGCTCGTAACACAGTCATTTTATGGACTTTTTCACCAAATTTTTAACATAGCCATTTTAACACCTCTGCTCATGAACAGTGTCACTGTGATTTTCTTAATCTGTCCCAAACATTGATTTCGCACACCGACTGCGCCATTGTGCGCTACATGCGTGGAAACACATTTTGGGCAAGATGTGAAAATGACAGCTGTACTGCTCATAAGGAGGTGTGGTAAAATGGCAGTGTTGAAAAATCTGGAGTGAAGATATTGAAAATTTGCGAACTTACGAAGCGCTAGGAACAGCGCAACGCATGCTATCAGAACAGTTATTTGGAATTGTTTATCTAAATTTCAACATAGGGTTTTGGGCCTACCTCATGAACTGTGACACTGTCGCTTTGTAAATCGGTGACAAAGGTGATTCAACGCAGTGACCGCCGAAATCACCTTCGGGCCAATTAACAAAATGACAGTGACAGAATTCATGAGGTGGGGTCCCAAAACCCCATGTTGAAAATGTGGTGAAAAACTCCCAAAATGCCCGTGATATGCCTCAAAGTTGAAAACCCTATTTATTCCATTATACAGCGCTTACCGCATTTCTCACTTCGCGTCGGCTTTGAAGAGTGCAGGCGTATTCCCGGTCCACGAAGATCATCGCGCTGGACTCGGAGTAAGTATGGGGTGAGTGGGGGTGTGGGGGAGGCAGGGTGTGCAGAGGTGGGCGCGGGTGGGGAGGGGGTCAGAACAGCAGCGAGGGAAAGTTTTTCTTGCAGGTTATTTTTTCTTCGTAGACGACGCTGGGACTTGTGCCACGCTGGGGTGGGTTCCCAGCGTGGCAGCTGGAAGGCTGTTTTGGGGGCAGTGGAGCCGATGGGGATTGGGCACCCTCGACTGTTGCCACGCCGTGGTGGGGAATGTGCGGGCACCCGTAGTCTGTTGGGGGAAACAGTGGAGCCGACGAGGATTGGACACCACTGTCGGCCATATGGACCATTGCCACATTGGGCTCCCAGCGTGGCACCTGGAACTCTGTTGGGGGGAGCGCAGAGCTGACGGGGATTGGGCACCCCGCTGGCTATACAGTGTGTGTGGGGGGACGATGAGCACGCAATATGCTAATCAGCACTATCTGATCGCTGCTCACTGAAGTGGCCTCTCCCTTTCAATTGTACACCACTGCATTTTCAACTGCTGTCATAGACAACTGCAGCATTCATTGGTGAACTGTGGCGCATCTGCAAACAGATTGACTGAATTGGAAGACAGGGTGCCACACCTACAAAACTTGGATGATGGCACTATGTGTGCAAGCAGACATAAAATGCATACTACAAAAGAGCTGAGAAATTATGGATCAATAAGCTGACATCAGTACCAGGAAAAGCAATGGCAAAATTATCAGCAACAGGATTGACGGTCATCTAAAGAAAATAAGGGCCCCAGGTAGTCACAATTTTGTGATGAACCACTTTGCATCACATTTAACAGCTGTACACCATTGTTCCATAAACTGTGAGGTCCCAAAGCGTTCCTTGCATCACACCAGGAATGGGGCAAGATCAGCATGGCAAATAAGGGTGCCTGCATGTTATTGAGCAGCTGAGCTAGACTCCACAGCTTACTGGTACCTGTATCCCCCTGGCTCTGGTTGCAAGGTACAGCACCCCCCCAAATCCTGGTAGAACTGTTAAAAACAGTTCTATGGGAGGCTCTTACTTGTGAACAGGATGAAAATTCCAGTGGGGGAGGGCTTAGGAGGTATGCAGCAGCTCCATGCTGCCATAAGGGAGAGTAATGGGCTAGGGAGGGGGATCCATTGGGCACCAGAGAATACTACAGGGCTGGAATCCATGAGGGGTCCACTGGATGACCAGGTAGGGATGGGCACCTACTAGAAAATTCAGGCAGTCTTCAGCCTACAGACAGGCCAGCAGTTGAGGGGTAAAGGGGAGGGGGGATGACTAGTGGTAGCACCACCACCCAGGGCCCTGTGCCTGTCACATTCCATCACATTGCACCTCACATCTGGAATACACAATTTGCATAATTATTCTAAGCAGCACTGTTGGATGGAGGGAGGACACCACCCTACCACAGTGTCTCAGCTTTTTAAAGCTGCAAGTGTGGTGGTATAACAGAGAGCCCCAATTTGTACCACACCACATTTGTTTGTGTGGTAGTGTTCAGCCCAGAGTCGTGCCCCAATTCAGATTCAGTAAAGGTCAATAGCACTCATGTTACAGCAACAATCCTGTGCATATACCTTTAAAATACATGGGTAGGCCACTCTCCTCTAATAAATCAATTGTGACATCATGAAGCACACAGACAACAGTAAAGGTTTTCAGTAAAGATATAGATAGATAGACAGACAGATACATAGACAGTCAACTGGATTGCAAACTGACTCAAGGATAGGACACAGAGGGTCTTAGTTAATGGAGCTCAGTCAGGGGAGGGTAAGGTGGCCAGTGGAGTGCCACAGGGATCAGTAATAGGCCCCATCCTCTTCAACATTTTCATCAGCAACATCACTGATGAGCTGGAGGATAAAGTATACCTGTTTGCGGATGATACAAAACTCTGCAACTGGGTCGACACCAAGAGGGAGTCTTGAAGATGGAAAAGGATCTGAATAGGCTGGAAGGATGGTCCAAAAATTGGCAATTGAAGTTCACGCCAAAAATGCAAGATCATGCATCTGGGTAATAGAAACCCCAGGAAGGAATATATGCTGCTAGGACACCAACTTGAAGTAACACAGGTGGAGAGGAGCTTGCGCAATCATTACAGATGACCTTAGGATGAGCAAGCAATGTGAAGGGCAGCGCAGAAAGCAAATGGCATCCTTGGATGCATTGGAAGGGTATAACCAGCAGAAAAGAGAGGTGATAATGCCACTCTACAGATCACTGGTCAGGCTGCACATGGAATATTGCATCCAATTTTGGAGGCTGCACCTGAAGAATGATATCAACAGACTGGAGGCAGTGAGAGAAGGGCTACAAAGATGGTGCAGGGTTTGCGCAGGAGACATATGAAAGCAGACTGGCCAACTTACAGCTGTACTCACTTGAACAGAGAAGAGACAGGGACATGATTGAAATGTTTAAGTATATGGAGGGAATCAGAGTCGCATAAGAGGTCACAATCTACGACTGGCAGGAGGTAAATTTAGGAAACATCATGAAGTACTTTTTTCTGAGAGGGTGGTTGACTTTGGAATAGCCTACCTCAAGAGGAAGTAGACTCAAAAATGTAGGGGAATTCAAACTATGGGGATAAACACTCATGCAAAAAGGAAATAGGCTGGGGGTAGGTATTCTGGGCAGACTAGATGGATCAAGAGTTCCCCTTCTGCTGGCAAATTCTTATGTTCTGATGTTTAGATAGATAGACAGACAGGCAGACAGACAGATACTTTATTTAAAACGCGCCCCTTTCCAAAGACTCGGAGTGCTGCACATTCGGAATACAAATACAGATGTTAAAATAACCATCCGGGATAGCTGGTTCATTCCACTTGGGTGTTATACAGATGATTTATTTAGGGATTCGGATCATACCTTTGAGCTCAGAGCTCTTTTACAAAGGTTCCACGTCAAACAGTGACAATGACAACAATATCAAACAGTTTATATACAATGCTCAAATAGTAGGTAGCTAGTATACAATAAGGTTACAATGTCATTCATAATACCAATGGTGATAGTACAAGTCAAGAGCATTCAACTAAGGTAAAGGCCAGTGTTTGTATGTAGCGAAGGAGATAAAGAGGTGTGACACCTAGTGTGAGAGTCCGAGGAGGAGTCAAGATGAGGAAGGGGAGACTTGGGGAGAGTGGGCTGACAAAAAGTAAGTGCTTTGTCTAGGAGGTTGGGCAGTAGTGGTAGTAGGTTGGTTATAAGCTTGATCCAGTGGGGAAAAGGCATGGGGAGAGGAAGACAGAGGGACAGGACAAGAGGGAAGAGGGGGTAAAAGGAAGGGGAAGGAGAGTGTGGGTGAGTGGGCATTATGGGTGTTAGAGTCCTAGTGGCAGTCACAAACTGTCCTAGTAAGAAGGTGCTGCTTTAGGCCATTTTTGAATTGCGAAGATGCATTGGGAGTCTAGAATGCACTGGGATTTCATTGAGCCATTGGGGCCTTATAGCTGAAAGCACGCTGTCCCTGCACAGTTCGGACGGAAAGGTGTAGACAGGGCCCCCCCATCCTGCCTCTAGTGGTTTAGCTGGTAGCACTTGGTGTTAGGATGCTAGAAATGCATGGGGGGTTTTACCCATTAGCTCCTTTTTTCCAAGGAGACATGTTTGAAATATAATCCTGATCTTTAGTGACAGCCAATTGGTCTGCTTGTATAAGGCACAGGTGTGGGTATTTCGATCTGCAGCCATTGTGAGCCTACATGCCTTGTTGAGGGAAATGTGAATCCTTTTTAGTGTAGTGTCTGTTGCTGCACCATAGACCACCAGTCCATAGTCAATGGTAGAAAGGATGGAGCTGGAGACTGAGAGATGGAGGGCCTCTGGAGTGAGATACTTTTTATGACTATAGAGTACTCCCAGCTTGGTGTTCACTGCCTTTATCACTGTGTCGATGTGTTAGGTGAAGGTGAGGGAGTCATCAATGGTGACCCCAGGTACTTGAAGGAGTAAACTTGTTCTAGTGGCTCACTGACTTTATTGGAGATGGTGAGGGGAGGGAGCTTCTTTTTGTGCTGTGAGCTTACTGTGAGCATCATCTTGGTCCTTTTGTAGTTTAATAGAAGTTTATGGCTACAGAACCAGTCTTCCAGCTTGTAGAAGGATGCCCACAGCTCGGAGTGGAGGGCGACTATTGATGAACTGCTGGTGAGAAGTACAGCGTCGTCTGCGCAAAGTATCAGTTTAGTGTCACAGGCTTCAGGAAGATTATTTAGGAAGAGGCTGAATAGTAAGGGCCCCAGTTGAGGCACACTGATGAGTCCTGATAGGATGAAACACGTGTCTGTGTCTTCTGTTGGCATCCTTTGCATACTGTGTGAGAGGCCTTTTGGCACCATGCAGTTCTGCTTAAAGTTGAACCAGCAGAATATTTTGTGGTGATTTGCATATGCAGCCCATGATGCTTTACATTATGGGGGCATGTGTGATTTTGTATTTCTTTGAAACTTGGCTTCCTGGGCAATACACTTTGGGGTAACCCTTGCCTGGTGCTTGCGCACTAAGGTTCTTTATCCGATAACAATACATTAACTGGGAGTAATAATTTAAAATGATCTATCGACTCCCTTTGATATATTTAACAATTAAAAGCCTTCTGGAACAAATAAGTCTTTAGACCCTTTTTAAAGGCTTCTACCGAGGGAGCCTCCCTAAGATGACTGGGCAGTGAGTTCCACAGGGTAGATGAGGCCACCAAAAATGCATGATCTCCCGAATGCCACAGCCTAGCCCTGGGAACTCCAAGGAGACCACCCTTGACAGAACAGAGCACCTGGGATGGGCGGTAGGGAACAAGGAGATCTTGCAGATAGACTGGCCCCCTTTCATGCAGGGTCTTGTAGGTCAGGAGCCTTCCCTTGGAGAGAATCCTCCATCTAACTGGCAGCCAGTGAAGTTCACTGAGGACGGGGTGATATGATCACTCTTTTCACTCCTGTCAACAATCTTGCCACTGCATTCTGCACCAGCTGCAGCCAGCAGAGGTTGCCTGCAGATAACCCAGGTACAGGGCATTATATAATCCAAGTAAAACAAATGAACCCAGCATTCCAGACTCAGCCCAAAAATCAGAGATGATATTTTATTAATAAATAAAATAAATACTGCAAAATGTAAGTGTGACAATTATCCGATGAGCACGATGTTCAACGTGGAACCATAGGCGCAAGTGTGGGCAAAATCTGATGCACTCGAGTAAAACTTGAGCCTATTAATACAGGGCATAAGCACACAGATAGCATTTGTGCCAGGCGAGAGGGAGGGGAGAGAGAGAGAGACAGAGAGAGTGGCAAAACACAGCAAGAAGAAAGGACAGACAGAAAGACAGACCAAAGGAGACAGAGCGAAGGAAAGACAGAGAGAGACTAACAGGCAGCCACAGGAGAGGGACAGAGGTGGCAGGAGAGAGGAGCCAGGGCAGTGAGAGAGAGAGGGACAGGCAGGCACAGGGACAGGCAGTGCACCAGGGTGGCACACAGCCTGCAGCAGCCAACCGCCCAGGGGAGACAGGACAACAGGGGCCATGGATAATGCGCCCTTCCAGATGGAGGCCATAATGAGGGTATGAGGAGGCAGGAGGAACAGCGACGGGCCAAGGAAGGGCCCATCAGTGGTATGTCTGGAACAGGTGGTACTGTGCCCGCACAACCTTTGAGAACTACACCGACATGGAGATCATGGGATGGTACAGCCTGAACAGGGCCATTCTGAGGCAGCTCTGCGAGCTGTGCCATGAGGAGATGCAGGCACCCACAAGACAGAGCTACGCAATGTCTGTGGAGACAAAAGTGACAGCAGTCATGTGCCTGCTCGCCACGGGCACCTTCCAGAGACCAACAGGGAACACCACAGGCATAACCCAAGTGGCCACGTCACGCTTCCTCACACAGTTCCTCAACCCTCTGCTGCCACGTGCTTCAGAATACATCCATTTCCCAAGCACACAGGCGGAGCATACAGCAACCATACAGGACTTCCACAGGGTAGCACATATGCCTGGTGTGCTTGGGGCCATTGACTGCACCCACGTGGACATCCACACACCACCTGGCCCTGAGGGTGTGGCCTATACCAATAGGAAGGGGTTCCAGTGTGACCTGCCAGGTGGTGTGCGATGCCAAGGGGTGCATCACCAATGTCTGTGCCACACACCCTGGGAGTGCACATGATGCGTTCATCTGGCACAGCTCCGCGCTGTGCCACAGGTTCGAGCATGGGGACATCCCCATAGGCCACCTAGTGGGTGAGTATGGGACAGGAAGGGGGGGCCAGGCAGAGCAGGCCATGAGATGGGGGAGAGCAGGCTGGGTGTGCTGGCGAGGGTGCCAGGGAAAGGCAAGGGGCGTTGTCTGATATGGGCATCTCCCCCACAACACCACCCATGCTGTCCAGGATTATGGTTAGGTCGTCATCGATGTCGGACCCTGCCCCGATCTGTGTCTGCATGTAGAGGACACCAAGACTGGCATCCGGTAGAAACACATCCAGGGCCTCATCCGATCCCATGCCCAGGACATCTGGCTGGACAGTGGTGGTGTGCTGCAGCCTATCAAGTCCCCGGATGCCCATGGAGGTGGATGGCTGGTCCTCTGGGGCTGGTTCTGCCCCCATGGCTGCTGCTGGTACCCCATCCTCTGCACACAGGCATGCAGGTGCTGAAAGAGAAAACAGGTGTGTCAGTGATGCAAGGCCCATGAGTGCACTCCACCCACCCCAACACAGCCACTGCATGCTGTGCATGCTGATAAATACCATGCAGTGATGGGCTGCCACCCTTCTGGAATCCTCCAACTGGCACACCTCCCACGGTGCTGCCACCAACTCCTCCTGTGCCGTGAGCTGTGGCGCATCAGCAGGCCCCACGCCAGTGGCTTCCAGGCCACACAGATGGCCGCCACCTTCTCTTTTATGTGCCGCTTATCTGTGCCCACCTTCTTGCAGCACTTCTGCACTGACCGCTGGTGGCTGCCCTGCTGGCTCATGCATGCTGCCTCCGCCTCCTCCCAGGCCCCAGCCCTGGCCTGTGTTGTGCCCATGGCACCACTCAACTGCAGCTCCCTGTTGAGGTAGGCCTCAAACTGGACCTCTGCCGCCATTGAAATTGGGCCTGCACTTGAGCAGGCCCGCGTTCCTCACCCTCCTCACGTTCCGACATGTTACTTCCTGTGGACATAGACAACACAGTATATCAGTGTCAGCAGCACCCTTTTGCCTCCCCTGCTGTGCTGCCTGGGCTCAGTGTGCTCCAGCAGCATGCTAACTTACCCTCAGAAGGTTGCAATACTGTGTCCATGGTGTGTGCTGGTCCGTGGCTTTTATGGCAAATGCATGCAAATGAGCATTGGCGCAATGGTAATGACATGCTGATTCCCCAGTGCATCATACATTGGCTGATGAGCTCATTTGCGTAATGGCGGCTGAATACTCATAAATTGCTCCTTGCGCGGTGAGATTGCTCGGGGCAGGATTGCAGGCGCAGGGACCACGAAGTCATCGCCGGTCGTGTGCTGCCACCTATTGGCGCACTGTGCACCCACTGCACAATAGGGACTGTGGCACACGGCGCACCATGCCTGCTATTGCAAGACGTGCACAATGCGTGGCTGACCCCTGACCCCTGCTGTGACCTCTGCCCTTGGTGACCTCCATACCGTGATCCCACCTAGCCACACCCATGCAGTGCAGTGCATGTCCGGTGACTGCGTGATGGGCGGACACAGCACATGTCCCCTCAGCCCACGCATCTGGCGCATGCACTGGCCACATGCACCTCCTGCTGCCATTTTGCTTAGCAGCTCACACCACAGTGATGGCGCAACAGTGACGTGGATGGGCAACCAACTGGATGCAGGTCAAGCTGACCAACCTTGTGGCCTGCATCCTGCCACATGCACCACAGCTATTTGGCAGGTGCCACTGCAGCAGCCCCGGGTGGTTGTGTGGCAGGCGATTGCTGCCTCACTTGCCCAGTGCACAGTGGTGGCCAGAACCGGTAAGCAGTGTCACCACTGATACGGGACCTGGTGTAGAGGGACCCAGAGCACCTCAGGAAGATGGAGGTGCATGTCAGGCGTGGGGCTGTGCCACAGTCAGGTGAGTAGGCCCATCATGCATGTATGCCCTGGTGCTGTACTGTGGTGTTGGCTAGGCTGCCTGGCATGTCCTGCAGGGTGGAGTACTACCATCATGCACATTGCAGGGTTGCATCGCCCTCCGCCACTTGCATTGTGCTGCCACTCTGTGGGACTGTGTCAGGCAGGGGCTCACCCTGTGCACAGAGGTGGGGGTGGTGGGCAGCTGATGTGGTTGGTTACTGATTTGTATCTGTTTCTGTTCCATTCCCAAGACCTGAGGACAGATGTCAGGTGGCGCTGGCAGGATGCCAGGCCGCAGCAGCTCAGGGAGGAGAAGCGGCTCCAGCACCAGTGGGGCCACAGGGGCAGGTAGGCACTGACTTTGTTCTGCACACCGTCACTGGGGAGGTGGCGGGGCATGTGTGTGGCATGGTCGCCTGTGCCATGTGCCATGGCAGCTGTCTGTGTCTCATTGTGGGTGGTACCCGCCACTGTAAGCGCATCCATTGGTCACGGGTGCCAGCTGTTGGTGAGATAGATGGTGCGGCCGCGCACTGATGTTGCTGTGGTGCTGCCAGGGCAGCATGTGACTGCCATGACATAGCCTGACAGCCACTGTGTGGCGAGGACCATCGCTGTGCGCCGATGTGGTGTGCCACCTTGCGGCTGGTGTTGGCCCATGCCCCTGTGGGTGGCCTGTATGGGCCCTCTGGGGGTGTGTGTTCCCCATACCCAGTACACGCTGTGACTGGGCCATGTTCCTTGGGACATTGCACTGATTATCCATCCTGTCCCTTGTCTTAGGTGTCCACCGACGGCGTAGGATGCCCCTGTACTGCAGGCTCCTGAGACAGCTCATCTTAATAACCTCAACGATGACGGAGACAATGTTCCAGGTCTGAGACTGCTTCTGGTGGTCAGGAGGCACCAACGGCAGCTGGGGTGGCAGGATGTGGCTGTTGCTAGCCCAGCTTTGTGTTCTCCTGTTTCCCCAGCCATACCTCCCTCTCCTGTCACTTGTCCTCTGTACAGTCCCTGTTCCCTGTCCCCTTTCCTCACTATCTCTAGCCTTTCCCAGCCCCTGGTTTTGTACATAGTTCTGTGTTAATATATTTTTCTGACTTACCTGCCTGTGTCTGTGTCTGCTTTGCAGGTGGCGTGAAGTACCATGCTGCAGTGGCCTAGTGCCTGTCCGTGAGGTTTGTCTGTGTTGGGGTGCATGTTGTGCTTCTGTGGATCACTGCTGCTGTGCTGTGCAACCCACAGTGGTGGTGTCCTCCCCTGGTTGATGGCTGTGCTTTGGGGTGCCTTTGGGGTGGCTGTCAGGGTTGTGTGGTGGTGTGTCTGCTTGGTCCTGGATGTGGACTGGCCTGGTCTGGATGTGAGAGGGGCACGGCCTGCTGCCTTGGTGGCCCTCCATCCCCATTGGCACTCCCTGTCACCTACTGTCTGTGCCACTGTTGTGTTCTGGGTGGGGGTCTGTGTGCCTGTGTGCACCCTGATGGTGATGGCCTCATATGGCCTGTCACTCTGCTTCCCTGGCTCTGTCCCTGGGTCTCTCTGTGCTGTGCCCCCTTCAGTTGCTCTGGTGCTGTGCTCCATGGTTGCCCTGGGGCTTCTGTGTCCACCCATGGCATCTGTGGTTGTGCCATGGTGCACCCGGTGCACCATGGAGCAACTGTGCCATATTCACCATGTTTTGCACTGGCGCGATGCGTGGCAGCAACCTCTGAATATGGCTCATGTTGCACCATAGCGCATTAGATTTACTCTGTGCCGGACTTGCGCCAGCCTTTGGCACATTTCTGAATATCTGGCTCTCAATGTATAAGAGGAAGCCAATTCATTTGATCATTAAACCCTAGGGGTTATCAGTAATCCAGCCTGGATGTAACAAAAGCATCTCCAGCGTAGTCAGGTCCTCAGGCAGGATCAGGGCTTGGATCTGGGCGATGTTCCTAAGATGGTAAAATTCACTTTTTAACCACTACATTTTTATAACAAAAATGTTGCTTATCGAGGTTAAATGAGGTACAAGCATACACTCGCTCTCTAGATTCATGGCTTATTACCTCGTCAAGACCCTTGTTGCAATTTTCTTCTTGTATGCAAACATTTGCTGTAATTCATTCTACATGTATTCCACTTCAGATTGCCCTTTGTAGCATGTCTTTTAATATACCCTTTCCCCATTTTGAGCCTGCTTTCACATCTTATTTTTAGATTTAAATTAATAGAGACTTTTTTTTAAATATGGCTGCCCGGTTTCCATCAATATTCTCTGCTGTATTTAAGCAGTATCACAACTCATTCTATTCCTCTCCTGTCCCATTTTTTGACTGATTTATGTATTTATTTACTTACTTATTTATTTACTGACTGGCTTATTTATTTATTTATTTGAAATGTTTGTCCAGGAAAACATGCTGCGCTGTGAGCAGTTTATTTCCAGGTTTGTCCTGGGGATAGGGTACATGGGGAAAGATGGTAATGTATGCACAAAACATAAAAGTGAACTGAGCACAAAGGCCAAAATCAACAAAAAATGTAGCATAGCACAAACAGGAAAGATGTGAAGTAAAAATATAGAAGTAAACAAGGACAGATGTTGAACGTTACAGTCTGTTTGCAGGTACTGTAGCAGAGGACCACAAGACTGAATAGCTGAAAAATAGCCACCTAACTATGGTGCAATCTGCCCAACATGGGGGGTGCTGCCCACTAGGGAATAGAACAGCTGTGTGTATGCTTGATGACATCTCAGATCAAACTCTTAAAGGACACCTACGTTGGAGTGGACTGCAGCAGAGAATGGAGAGAATTCCAGAAGGACAAGCGTTGCCTGGAGAAAGCGGCTTGACAAACAATCAGGCAGTGTCTTGGAGTAAAAAAACAACAGGTTTGCATTAAGAAGAAGCTAAGCAAAGGAAGGGATAGGTATGAGGATGGAGAATATATAGGAACAGAGTTGGTCCTGTATTTGAAAGTCAGAAGAGCACAGTGCCTTAGCTGCCACCCATCCAGGAATGTCAGCTCAGTTTGGAGTATAGGTCACAGTGGTAGGTGTGGGGAGCAATTTATTGCACATATTTGTGGAAAAAAGCATTTGACAGCTGACTTAAATTTGGGTTGTATCTGTATTATCCCTATTTTATATTATTTATAATGTGTGGAGTTTATGATTCATTCTGTTTTAACTGTTTGTTAGGAGCCTTGGTTGTGGAAAGCGCCATAAAAATAAAAAATATTATTATATTAAAATGAGGGTTCTGTATTCATCCTTGTTGCCACTAGGTTATTCATAACTGCTAGCTTATTACAGTGTGTCATCCTGTTAAGCAGACTGATATGGAACCCAGCCTGCATCAACATTCCACTGACAATTACCATCCAGTTGCTCTGTGTCACGTGATGGAGTACCAAGCAAGCCTTGAAGTTCTTCATCTTAATCTGTGGTGGAGGAATCCAGCTGGCAGTGCATGTGAGTGGTGCAGTATGGGATGCTTCACGTCCATAGTGCCGGGGGTGCCTCCACGGAGGCGGAGCTCACACAATGTGTTCATTGCTCATTCGTGGAGTTGGGGAGAAAAATGGACAAAAAAAGGTACAGAATGGGCTTCATGAAGCACTGTCTGTTGCACTGTGACCAGTTCTGCTGCTCTGGGGCCTCAGCAATCTGAATGTGTTGATTGGGGGGGGGGGTCAGCCCTCCTCCAGCAGTACTACCATGGGGTGAGGGGGCAACACACAAGGGATTCAGCCCTGGATGCTGTTGACTGCAAGGAGATGAGTGCAGATGATGGGAAGAGGGGTGGATGTCAGCCACCCATCCTGCCAAGAAGAAATACAAACTGATATAGAAAATAAGTGGTCTGCCTTCTACCTTGATGTCCTAAACTGTGCTGGAGAGAAGCAATGGGGTCAACAACAATGAATCCTCCTGGCTATCAAAAGCAAGGGAAATATTGTTTAGAAACGGTCTGGGCACAACATGGCAAGCAGCAAGTAACAATACATGGAGAGTGCGACAAGCTAGAGTTAAGGAAAAGTTATATATACAACTAGGGACTATATATGGTATTGAAATGGTTAGGAAATGTGCATGGGGACTTACGTATTATAAAAGATGCAAGTGTTGAAAAATATCTTGGCGGCACTGTAAAAGCTCTAAAGAACTACTGCATTAGCAAGGCACTGATTACAAGTGAACAAATGTGCAATCAGAGGCAGAAGACAAGGTGTTCTCTACAAAGAAAGAACCTGAGTATGTGATTGTGTAGAGAATGAGGCACATTGAACATTTTGTCCTATCCTGCACACTATATGAGCTGTTAAGGAAATAATGACTAGGTACTTAAATAAAGATCTACTTAAAAGGCCCCAAGAATGCAGTATTGGCTCCTTTATTTACATCTAAAACCCTATTATATTACAATCACTGCATTTAATTGTCTGTGAAGTGAAAGTTGTACATAAAAGACCACTGAATAGTAACAAGTTACTAGCTATTTCAGGCAAGGCAATACCATTTTATTTATAGGGTGCCCCATCCCAGGGGCACAGGGTACCTACAAGAAATTGTTAAGTATTATACAATGGCAGTAAAAAATCTTGCAACCTGACTAGTTGTCTGCCCTTGGCAACAGCGAGGTTATCTGAGCACAACCTCACAGTACTGATTTGTTGGATTTGCTATTGCATTTATTGCATCTTCTCTTCAGAAAGAAAGATATATTGCCACACTAAAAATGTACTAAAAATATTTTTTACATTTTTTATTTTTTATTTCGTATAACAATGAGCCATTATATAATAGCAATAATGCACTCAAGGGTGTGGGTCGTGCTGAGATAACCTCACTTGTGGGACATTGGACACACTCGGCCTGCGGCCTCATGCCCAACCACCCAGGCGTGAGGTTATCACAGCACGACCCACACCCTCTCGTGCATTATTGCTTAAGTACACAATAACATACATAATAAATACTATCATTAATCTAACATAAATTCACTAAATGATGCCATAGGCCTGCTCAATCAACAGCATTTGACTTCTACATTAAAGGCCTCCACCAAGCAAGCAAATCGAACATGGGGTGACAGAGTTCCATGATAGTGGTATGGCCTCACAAAGGCTCTGTCATAGTATAATTTAAGCCTTCAATGGGGACCACCAGCAAGCCAGCCTTGGTGCAGCAAAGAGGATGAACAGGGTGCATGGAGACAGAAGATCTTTCAGGTGAGACAGGATCCAACTTGGATCCGACCTTGACTGCTGATGCACCTCCAAACAGGTAGTCAGTGCAAATCACACAGCACCAGTGTAATATGCTCATTTCAAGGTGTTCTAGCAATGAAACAGTGCACCGCATTCTGTACCAGCTGCAGGCAGTGCATCAGACCTCAAATATTCCTAGGTTAAAGGCACTGCAACAGACCAATCTAGCTGTAACAAAGACATGCCTTGTCATATTCAGATCCCCTTGCATAAGATACAGTTTAATCCAGGCAATGTTACAAAGATGGAAAAAGCCACTACAAACTACAGTCGACACCTGATATTTTAGTGTCAGCTTGCATTCCATAATAGAAACAGAGAAACATAGAATTTGACGGCAGATAAGAACCGCTTGGCCCACCTAGTCTGCCCATTTCCCTACCTGATGGATAAGGTGCAGATTCTAGTTAATCAACAGCTTACTTCCTCCTATCCCTCACTAGAATTGCCTTATGCCTGTCCCATGCATTCTTGAATTCTCCCATGGCTCCTAGATTTCTAACCCTATCCACAGGTCAGAGTTAGGCACCATTAAAAGATGGTAAAATTGCATCACTACCCATCATAGTTGACCCAAGGGAACCTGACTGGACAAGCATCACCTCTGTCTAGCCTGGCATAAGACTCAGCCATTCTAGTGATCCAGTTGTTGATTTTACAAGGACAGCAACCCAACACAAAGCCCACATTAACCCCATCAGGTGTGGAAGACAAGTATAGCTAGATATCATCAGCACAGCAGTGAAATTCCAAGCCATACTGTCTTATAATCTCACTTAGTGACAACATGTGCATGACAAACAGTATAACTGGGTATCATCAGCATAGCAGTGAAACTCCAAGCCATACTATCTTATGATCTCACTCAGTGGCAATGTGTACACAGTGAACAACATGGGGGTGGGGATTGAACCCTGAGGCACTCCACTGTTGAGCATAGCTGTTCCAGACGATAACACAGAACAACCTGCTGTGTCCTACCCATGAGCTAGGACTCAAACCAATGCAACACCAAGGCAGTGAGTCTCATATAGTGCCGGAGGTGATCCAACAACACCCCATGATCCATTATGTCAAATGCTGATGAAAGATCAAGAAGGTCAAAGATGGAACATTACCAGCTGTCCCTTGTGAAACTGTTTAAACCCTGACTGGAGAGGTTCAGAGATATCAATTTTTTCCAGGTGAAACTCCAGCTGTGCTGTCACCACCTTCTTGATACCATACCTAAAAAGGGAAAGTTGGACAGAGGACTGCAACTCATAAGACTATCAGGGATCAAAGATAACTTCTTCACAAGAGGGGACTACTCCCTCCTTCAAAGAATACATGACACCTAAGGTAATCAGACCCAGGGTCACCCAGCAACCAACAAGCAGCCAGGTGTGCCCTGAGTCCAACACATAGCAGGTGGCTGTATACAATACAGACACAGTGGGATATGTGATTTTATAACTCCTCTAGATTTTTCATGACTACTCCTCATCTGGACATGACAAGTTCTACAGCTATTTTATATTCTGTTAACAGACAAGTGGATTAACCTATAACATCTAAGAATTATTCTGAAATGCTTACCTCCAGAAAATGTATCACTATCACTACACAGAGAATAATGCCTGTGCAGGTGTGTGCTATGAGAATTTTTCACACACCTGAGGGGTGTGATAATCCATAAACCCTTAGAGCGAAGTTCAAGGGGTTTATGAGATTAATACACACCACAGGTGTATGAAAAATCCTCATAAAACAGACTTTGCACAGGCATTATTTTTATAACAACTGGTGCAAGGTTTCAACAGAAATTAAAAACTGTATTTGTGTGAGCAAGCATGTCCCTGGGCAGCCACCATACTCGTACAAATACAGTGTGCTGTGTTTCACACTCCAGCAAAGTGAGAGTGCAAGGAGGAAAATGCAGCAATAACCAGCTACTGAGTTATTATGGAATTCTAGGGGTTATTATGGCGTTCTGTCAAGAATGGCTATCTAGTCATTATAGGGGGTCACCCGTTATTGTAATTTCAATAATGAAATTGAGATGTTATGACCATGTGGCTCAGATACCCTATTCCTAGCCAGCCCGTTAATGCACATAAGCTGTTATAAATTTGAGTGGAGGAGCTATGCACTTAACCTTTTACTCGCTGTCCCAAGTCATATTGATAAACACATGCACTTATTAAGAGTATCAGCCCTCTCGTAAACAATTAACTAAGTCACAATGTCACAGTCATCAGAGGGTTAGAAAAGACAACTCAGGAATACTGTAGATGTTGCCCCAATTAAAGGGGAGAGTTTCTGATTTTACCTATAGATTTAATGTTAATAATCTCATTTTTGGCACACACTACTTATTGAATGGAATATGAATCATACTATAAAAAGGTTCATGGGATACTAAACAGGGGCAGTTAATATCTTCAGTGGGCTTTAGATTAAATTATGGCTCCAGTGGAAAATTCTTTTGGTAAATGGTTCAAATGTGTGATAAGTATAAAGAGTAGTTGTCATACAGCCAGGTTGATAATAGGCTAGGCTCACTTTATCAATACTGCCACTGGCCTGTTACAAACTCACATGGGCTGTTTCTTTCTCATTCCTCTTGCTCATACAGTGTAAGATCTCTGGACCTCAAAACCCTGGTTCAAGACTGGTACTCCCATTACCAGTTTTGAATATGTTGATCTTTGTTTGACATACCACACCACTGATACATGGCCCTGCCTGGCCTTTGATCATGAGGGTAGGCGGGAGGGTGTGTGGCTTAACAACCCTAATAGGACATTTCCAAACTCTGTGGGCATTTGATTGACAACCCTAATAGTTCATTTCCAACTATGGTTGAGTTTGAGTTTTGTCCCAGAGCAACCCTAGTGAACATTAATGTAGCACCTCCAGTAGGGTCACAAATGCTATTCTATGTTCATTCTGGTTTTTGTACCTTAATATTGTGGATGTCCCTGGACAGAATAACCAGAACTTTGGCTTGCATGTTCTTGGTGAAAGGATCTCTGCATCCTGAAAATTTGGTAACCATCAGTTCAACAATTTAAAGTTCTTAGAAGGTTGAAAACGTGGTAAAATATTTGTAAGATTGTTATTCCTTAGTGATACTGCACAAAAGGCTACGAGTTGAAAACTGAAATTTTCATGTTAGTTAGAGTTTGACTCAATAATGATTCCTTGTAATGTGGCTTAGCAGACAACTTTGTAGATTTTAAATGATCAGTACAATTGTTTTCAGTTTTTGTGCATGCACACTTCATTTTTTCACAGTTTTGTTATTTATTTTATTTAAAAGTTTGGTGACCGGGAAGGGCACACTAGGCCAAGGCTGGTTTCCAGGTGTGACCTGGGAGAAGGGGACAAAACCAAGTAGGCATATTGAAACAATGAAGTGCAATATCAGCAGTTACGAGTGCAAAAATACAGCAGTAAACAAAACAATGGTAAGAATACATTGAGGTGTATGGCAAACAACTGTACATAGGTGTCATTAAAAACTTTTTACAGAGGTAGGAGAAAATTTTACAAAGGTAGGTGGTGGGGATCAAGGTAGATTTAATTAGGATGAGGTGAACTGTCACTTGAGAGAGAGAGAGTGCGGGGAGTGAGAGGGCACGTATAAGAGGTAGGGTTAGCAGAGAAGAGGAGAAGAGGGGACAAAGGAGGGAGGGTTAGAGGTGTGTGTGCGTGTGTGTGTGACAGGAACAAGTAGGTGGGGGGTTGGGTTTTAGTAGCCACTTTAGGGATAGTAGAGATGGGGCTTGGCAAAGAAGGGGGGAAGCTGGCTCCAAAAATACCACCAACAGCTTAATCTGGTTCAACTTCAGTTACTTACCATCTGTATCCCCCTTCCCCCCCCCGGTCACCCCTGAAAAAGGGACTTTTAGGCCCAGTGGGCTTACCGGGTCAACAAAATTCAACAAACAAACAAACAAACAAAGGGAGGGGAGTCAGTATGAGACAGTAGCCTGACCAGCCCAAGAGTGGGGATGAGAGATAGAGAAGGAGCAGGAGTTTCTAGTGCAAAGGGGGTGAGAGGAGGGAGCAGGGGAGAAGAAGATAGAATAGATAGATAGATAGATAGATAGATAGATAGATAGATAGATAGATGGGGAGGGAGGCAAACCAGTATTTACCAATGAAGGCTGAGCAGTGAGAGTGCCAATGCAAAGGTAGGGGGGAGCAATGGAAAGACAGGACAAGCGGAATCAATGATAGGTGTGGGGAGGAGAGTTTGAGGCAAAGCAACAGAAGGTATTACAGAGGGTGTCCAGTCTGGCAAGGGTGGAGAGAGGGGCTGCACTGTAAATCATGTCTGCAAAGACAAAAATAGGGAGGAGCACTTTCAGGAGCAGGTCCTTATGGACTTTGGTCGGGAGACAGTCCTTGTTTCAGTGAAAGATGCCTAATTTGGGGCAAAGCTTAGAGTGTATATCATTGATGTGGGCTGAGAAGTCCAGTTACTATCAAGCCACACACCAAGATATTTATAAGTGTGGACTATCTCCAGCTGGGTACCATTGAGGGTGGAGAAGACTGGAGAAGGAGACAACCTTGCTAGATTTTGTCTAATATCAAAGATCATGGACACAGTCTTCTTGGTGTTTACTTCAAGCTGGTTGGCATGGAACCAGCTTAGTACCCTGTGGAAATTGCACTGGAGTGAGGATACAACCACAGGCTTGGAAGGATCAGATGCAAAGATGACTGTGTCATTGGCATACATGTGAATATGGGGGGAGACACAGATGGAAGGGAGGTCATTGAGAAAAATAGAAAATAGTATGGGACCCAGGATGAAGCCCTGGGGAACTCCTGCCAGAATGGGGGGGGGTAGTGCACCACTCACCTTGAACAAACTGTTGGCAGTTTGTAAGGTATGAGTGGAATCACTTGACAGCAGGAGTAGAGAGCCTGGCTGAGGCCATCTTGTTTAATAGGAGAGGGTGAGATACTGAATCGAACACCTTGGCAAGATCTATAAAAATAGCTGCTGTGAAGTGATCCTGGTCCATCCTTGTAAGAACAGAGTTAATAACGCAGAGAAGGGAGGTGATTGTGGAGTGTTTCTTTCTGAAGCCAGACTAGAAGAGGGACATGAAAGAAGAGGAATCTAGGAAGTCGACTAGTCTGGAGTGGACTAGCGACTCTTGTGACTTAGCAAAGGAAGGGAGAAAAGAGATAGGTCTGTAGTTTCCAGGAGATGATGGATCACCCCCATTGTGGAGGGGGAGTACTTTGGGGGGTTTCAGGTGAGGGGGATGGCACAGAGTGAGAAGGAGAGGTTCAAGAGGTGGATAGTGGGTGAAGGATAGCTGGGGCAGATATATATGGAAGAGTTTGGGGTCTAAGCCATGTGTAGATAAGATACAACTGCAGAAGCCTCCTAGTACAGGAAGGGAGTTAGTGTAATCAAGTTAAAAGGACACTCTGACTGCTCAAATGAGACACTGAACCGTTAGTCTTTGTCTGTATGTAAGACATGGTACCAGGAGTGGTTTGGAGATCTTTCTGAAAAACAAACAAAAGAGAAGCAACAAAAATGGAGAACTCCGGTGGAAGAGGAACAGACAAGCCTCACAGTGACACATGTTCAAGTGAATGCAGATTTTGGTGGGCTGATCTTAGTGACACTTGAGTCTGCTGAAATGGAGCAAATACAACCACCACCAGAGATCAAGTTTGTGGGTAATCTAGAAGAAACATGGAAGTGTTTGAAATGACATTTTAACCTTTATTTATGAGCAACTGGTGTAGATGACAAAAATAGCCCACAAAAGATAGCTTTCTTATTGACTGTAGCAGGCTCAGAAGCTCTAAACTTATATAATACTTTTCAAATGTCTAAAGTGGTCAGGGAAGGCTATGAAGCAGTCATGCAGCAGTTTTGCCTTTCTATGATAAGAAACCAAATAGTTATGGGCTGTTCGGATGGAAAAGTCAAAGAACGATTACTTGGAGACAGTGAAATAACCATGGAAAAAGCCATCCAGATTTGTCAGCCTGCAGAACAAACTTGCACGCAAATGGAAGTTCTCACCAAAGCAACAAAGACAAATGACAGCTCTAAGGTTGCTGCTGTGCAAACTGTGAAAAATAGAGCCCAAAGGTCCCCTACACCTTACACACAGAAAGAGGTACAACATAAAGAGACAGGAAGAGCTGCAACCACACAAAGAAAGGGTCCAAGTAAACTCTGTGGCAACTGTGGTAGACAACAGTTATTTATTATTTATTGAATTTTGATGACCGGGTAGGCCCACTGGGCCCTGAAGGTCCCTTTTTCAGGGGCGACTCGGGAATAGCAGTACATGATACCATAGACAGTTGAAAACGTATGCATATACAGGTTATCATGGGTATACAGTATTCGGCTGTTTACACATAGCAGTTGTTGTATGGGTTTGATATATCTGTTTGGTCAGTTGTTGTTCATTACATCCTCCATTTGCCATACATATTAGTGAGACAGTACTATAGATTCATTAGGTGACATAGTTCAAGAGCATTAGGAGGTTCAGAGAGGGGGAAGAAAAGGTTAGTGCTACTTGTTAGGGGCTAAAGATTTTAGTTTGGTAAGCAGGCTATTGTGGTCATTGTTGTAGTGTCAAGTGTGGAGGCATTGGCATACGGCTTGTTGATAGAAGATGGTCTTGAGTCTTGTGGAGCTGCAGCAATGATGGGTTCTCAACCTCCAAAGGGAGGTTATTCCACAAGGAAGGGGCAGCATGAGAGAATGATTTCTGGCCTGCCTTAGTCCTGACCTTGGGGACCTCTAGTAGCGTTAGGCCCGAGGACCTAAGGCTGCGCTGGTTTCTTTACTGTGAGGTCCCCCAAGACTCGGGGGAGGTGAAGGGCTAATTATCTTCTTCACCAGGCAGAGTACAGGGTGACTGAGGCGAGCTTCGAAGGATGGCCAGTTAAGCTTTTCTAACATGCCTGCAGAAATTGTCCTGCTTATGTGCAACAGTGCAGCTCCTGTAAATAACTTAATCACTTTGCAAGATGTTGCAGACAGAGAAATGCAGTGCATGTAGTCACTGAAAAAGAAGATTCAAATAGTGAAAATGAACTCTTCATAGGGGCTTTAGACAAACAATGCATCGCACAGAAAAATGAATGGACAATTCAAATAGATACGGCTTGAAGATTCACTAATAGATTGACACTGGTGCTGAAATAAATGTGCTTCCAGCTCAACTGTAGCATACAGGATACCAAATAAAACACAGATAAAGAAAAATACAGCTGTGTTAAAGACATATCATGGACTAACCATACCCATTATAGGGTACTGTGCATTGAATCTCCAGCACAAAGACACGGTCAGTAAATACAATTATGTAATTGTTCTGGGAACAGAGCCAATTCTGGGGGTAGACATCAGTCTGAAGTTGGGTCTGACAGAAAAAATTGTTTGCAATAGAAAATGACCTGCCTCTCACTGACAGTATCTTATCTGAATCTAAGGATGTTTTTAAGAGACTGGGCAAACTGGCCACCACACATCAGATCCCTGTAGATGAGCATGCACTCACAGTAATTCATGCCACATGAAGAGTCCCTGTAGCCCTGAGCAAGAGGCTGAAAAAGGAACTGAAATGTTTAATGGACATGGATGCCATAGAAAGAGGAGAGGAGCCGACACCATGGGTCCATTCCTTGGAGATCATTGAGAAAAAACATGGACGCTACATTTGTGTTTGGACCCAACATAGTTGAATGCATGCATTAAAAGAGAGCATTTCTGCATTCCAATTAGACATGAAATTCTGGATGAAATGGCAGGGACCAAGTATTTTTCAATATTGGATGCCTCTTCAGGATTCTGGCAAATATCTCTAACCTCAGAAGGTGCACTCTTATGTACTTTTAACACTCCTTATGGGAAGCACTAATTTAAAAGACTACTATTTTGCATCTGCTTAGCACCGGAGATTTTTCGCATAATGATTCAGCAACTGCTAGAAGTTATAGAAGTTAAAGTTTACATTGATGACATCCTCATCTGGAGCTCCTCAAAAGAGCAACATGACACCAAACTGAAAAAAGTGTTACAAGTTGCTAGGGAAAGGGGCCTTAAGCTGAACAGAGCAAAATGTCAGATAAGGAAGACTGAAATTCTCCACCTAGGTGAAATCCTTTCTGAGGAGAGGGTGAAATCTGACCCAGCCAAAGTTCAGGCTATCAACAGGATTCCACAACCCAAAATGAAGAAAGATCTACAACGGTTCTTGGGGATGGTAAATTATCTGGGGAAGCTCATTAACAATTTGACTGACAAGACATGTGATCTGCGAAAATTGTTAATTAAGTCAGCCACATGGTCTTGGACAGCAGCACATGAGCAGGAATTCACAGCACTTAGATTTTTGATCCCAGCAACTACCTTGTGTCATGAACCCACTCCTGGGGGCCAGGTCCACTGAGCTCACAGTGCCCACCCCAAGTGCAATCTGTGAAGGGGGGGACAGGAATACCCTCCAAGTGTCCATCTAGAGTGCTCACTGAGTTCATGACTGAACACCTGCCACGAGGTCCCAGGGCTTCCTCTCTCTAATCTGGGTAAGGATACAGTACAGTACAGTCTCAAGTCTGTAGCCAGGTGAGAACTCTCTTCGGTTGCTGTACTGGGGGGGGGGACACAGACATTACAAGCTCTTTTGGGGTTTGCCCTCATAAACCTGATTGTGTCCTCTCCCACGGGGTGTGCAGCACCTAATTCCCCCTTTACAGACTCCTCCCAAGACCTGTGTATCTCCCTTACTTAAGGCACCCAGATATTCCCTTTTTGGATCCTAGACTTGGTAGCGAATGGTGACACCTTACACTAACCAGGTTGGTCTCAGAATTGAATAAACCTTTTTATCTTTTACACATACAAAATCACTCACAGGCAGTTTTAAAAGCAAAATGCTTTTACTAACTCTAAATGATTATCATACAAATTTTACAAACAAAAGATTTAGAAATGTGGTTACAGAATAACAAAAATAAAGGTGAAAATATACATGCAAAAGTGCATTGTAAAATGTTAACTATTTTCTACCTTGTTTGTGGAAAATCAGATGTCCAGAAAACAAAAGAAGTTGCAAAAGTTTCAGTCCTTCTGTAGCATTCACTGGTTCTTAGTCTGTCTCTGTGTTGTGGCAGTCTTACTTCTCTTGTGGTCAGGAACAAGTGTCCAAATGCAACGAGTTTCTGTTTGCAGGGGTATATATAGCCTCTCTGGCAGTCTGTAAAAACCCTCTCTGGTTTATAGCTGGTGGCCTTGCCTTTTAGGCCAGCAGGGGTCTCTCTTACTCTTTCCCAAACTTTGAGGGAATCATGATTAATATTTCATGTGTCCCCCCCTCCCCCCAGTCCAACTTCCTGGCACTTATAAAAAATATGGTAACTTTCTGACATCTCCTGTTTAAACTATCTTCCTTTTGATCCTAAAGTTTTTATGATCAGGCCAGCTTCTCCCATCTCCTGAGTTTTATGATCCTCTTCCTTTTGATTAGCTGACCAGGGAAATCCCCTTTGAAAATGGACTCTTAGCTTCCTGGCTAATCAGCATGCTTCCAGATCACAGAGGAATGTCAAATATTTTGCAAGACCCTCTCTCTTTCCTGTGACCTTTTCAGTGAACTCTGTATCCCTCTGTCAAAGCTCATTCTCCTGGCCTGTTTTGGGAATTTTAAACATAACCAAAATCCTCTGCATGTAACCCTTTTAAAGCATAAATAAAATCACAGAAATATATAATAACAATATGTCTAATGTTGAGCAGTGGCTAAATCGTCACACCTTGCAATATTTTGATATTCCTTGTCAGACAAACGTTTCCATGGATGCCTCAAAGGATGGCATGGGAGCAGTGTTGTTACAACTAAGAAATAGCAGCTGGAGACCTGTTGCAAATGCATCCAGAGACTTTACAAAAACAGAATATAATGCTCAAATAGAAAAGGAGATGTTGCCCATAGCCTTTGGATGTGGTGCATTTCATGATTACATTGATGGAACCCTTTTGTGATCGAAACAGACCATAAACCACTGATTACTATTTCAAAATGAGACTTATGGCAGGCATCACCACAGATTCAGAGACTGTTAATCAAACTACAGAAGTATGAGTACAAGATAGAATACACACCAGGGAATCGTCTGATAGTGTTGGGTGCTTTGTCAAGAACGTGGGATGACACTCACAGGACCACAGATCAGAGCAGGGACAAAGAGGTGAACATTCACATAAACAAAATAAAGACCTCAGAATCTGTCTCAGCACACATGTGGAAAAAATTGCAAATGGAAACAGTAGCCGATGAATCATTGCAAGCGGTGGTGTCAGCAATGCAGAATGGATGGAAAGGGCACTAAAAGCCACACAGGCATGTGCCATCTCAGGCTGAATTATCTTTAGTGGATAGAGTACTACTTAAAGAGGACAGAATTGTGGTTCCTGGTTCCTAGTTCCCTAAGAAAGGAAATGCTACATAAAATTCATAAAGGACATAGGGTATTGAAAAATGTAAACACAGAGCTAGACAGGTTGTGTTCAGGCCAGGAATCACTTTAGATGTGGAAACTATAATTTTGGCATGTCATATATGTCAGAAATACAGGCCTGCACTACAGAGAGAACCTTTAACTTCAGACTCAGAAAATGCCAACATCTGGGAAAAAGTTGGAGTAGATTTGTTTACAATAAAAGGCAGAGAGTACATGGCTGTAATTGATGCATTCTCATCTTACCCAGAAGCTGTAAAGCTTAAGACACCCACCTCAAGTCAAGTGACCCAAGAGCTTAAAGCAATCTTTGTAAGATTTGGAATACCACAGACTGTAAGGACTGGTAATGGACCTCAGTTTGCAAGTGCAGAATTTAAAGCCTTTGCAAGGTTCTACGGTTTCAATCACATCACCTCCAGTCCAAAATATCCACAAGGAAATGGGATGGCAGAAAGTAGGTCAAAATCATTAAGTCTCTAATGAGACTGTGTGCCCAGAAAAAATGAGACTTGTGAAAGATATGTATTTACATCCCAAATGCAAAAAGCACCAGAAACAATAGAATAATGTGTTACTGATTTGAAACTGAAACCACAATCCTGTATGTAGCAGAGCCTGCTAAAGATTCTTACAAACTTTTTGTTTTGATTACTGTGCTCATCCAGTTCGTTCAGTGGAGCAGCCAGCCATGGTGGTGTGTGGAGGGCTGTGCTGTGCCCGCCATTAGCCAGAGGTCTGTTGGGGGAGTGCGGGGGTGGGCAGCTACCTGCTGGGGTGGTGTAGGGAAGGGGGTCCACTAGACACCAGGGATGTAGTGTACTGCATTGTGGCGGGTTGGGGGGGACCAGCCATCACATTGCGGCTGGCTGCAGTTACAGTGCCTGGGGCACCATTCAGTGGGCTGTGGTCTCGGTCGGCACCATGCCAATTCGTGCTGTGCACTGCCCATGGGGTCTGGGTGGGCAATAACATTCCATGCTGACATTGTAGTCAGCAATGAGTAGCCTGCTTTGTATTGTGCAGTGATATTTTGTCTGCAATATTTTCACCCGGTACCCACTCTGCCTGCTCAAATGAGACACTGAACCATTAGTCTTTGTATGTAGCAGAGCCTGCATGAATACAGTGTTGCTAAAGATTCTTATGAACTCTTTGTCTTGATTACTGCAAAACAAGATAAGCCATCTGTTGTCAATTGTCAGAAGTTTTTTTTACAAGAGTAGTTTCTGTTTTTGTGTCTCAAAATCCATTTTAATGAGATAAAGCTTCCATTTTCATGATTCTTAGAGGTCAGGAAATTGGATATAAGAAGGGAAAACATTGCACATCAAAAACAAAAACTGTTTGGAGCGGTAGCCTGAAACTTCTGTGGTTGAGTGGGGTGCGAAGTAGATTCTTCAATAGATGTTTAAAAAAAATAGTTTTTAAATTATTAAGAAATTAGGTTGCTGAATGTCATAAAAACAGGACTTGTTTTCATGCCTCAGAATCCTGTTTTTCATGACTTGCAAATCCATTTTCTTGAGTGCTAGTGGTCGTGAAAGCGGGTAAAATAAAATAAAACTTTTGAAAAACAAAAAAAAATGCTTGGAGCTGCAGTCTGAAACTTGTGTAGCTGGTATAGTGGGGTGAAAGGTTGAGTCTTCAACTGTTGTTTTGCTTTAAATTGTTTTTAAATTATTAATTAAATTAGGATGTAGTAGTGTCACGAAGACAGAATCATTTCCATGTGTTTCTGTAGTCCTGAAAATGGATAAAAAAAGAGAAAATTACACATAAAAAAACAAAACAAAAACTTTGGAACCGTAGCTCATTCATGCATGGTTGCAACAGTGGGGTGAAAGTATCAGGGCCCCATATTCAGAGCCATCCGGATGTGCATGCAAAACAATGTGCCACAGAAAAAAATAGGCTGGATGGCTCCTGCGCCATATTCAAACAGAATGCATGATCCAGACAGATTGTGCAATCTGTTTGAATATCAGACCCTGGATGCACAGAACACAGCAGATCACCAAGTTCCGCGCAGTGCATCCAGGGTGTGGGGCTCAGGACCACCCTTAGGGGAATGCATGGCGAATACCTGGGCAATATTCAGCCCAAACATGCAAATGAGCCCATTGGGCATGCCTGGTACAAAGGGTCCATTTGCATGCCCATTCTGAGCCCATTTGCATGGCTGCACCTGGTAGAATGCGCCGGGCCTGCCTCTCCCCCCAGCAAGAGAGCATATACAAAACTTGCTAATTCCGAGAGACTAGTAGGGCTTAGACATCCCCACTTTACAGTATATGCCCATGCCAGCAAGTACTTTAAATGCCTAAGTGATCCCACCCCTGAAGTACTACCAAGTTATATCCCTCAATGGCTACATACTGAGAAACAATTATGCACCATTCGTGAGAGGCTCGGGCAGAAATGCTGCTATGGATATAAAGCAGGCACTGTATTGAGCAGCTCAGATCAGTACACTTGGCAAGTGGCAGCATAAACCTGAGAACCATGTGCAACCTTGACTGTAGCCGCAGAACCAGGGATTATAGAATGCTCATGCTAGTACTTACTGCTCACACTCACAGGGAGCTGCTGGCATGCAACCAAGCCAGTATTTCAGGGTGCCAGTTTCAAATAAAAGTCTAGCACATGGAGAGAAATTCCATTCTGACTGCTACAAAAGGAAATAAGATGAAAGAAATGCCAGACAGTCATCTTCTGACCCAACGAGTGCGGTGGTATACCTACCAGACTGTCGCTAAAGCAGAGGGTTAAAGCCTAAAAAGTATGTAGGTAAATATAGAAGAGTCAGAGTCTGCTGTAAGTACATGGTTCACAGGCAGAAACATTGGGAGCTCCTACCTCTACAGTTAGAACATTTTAAAGTTTAGATTCAAATACAGGAACCCAGGTGAGTGTGCCACAGCCTCATCAAGATGCACAAACTAAGTGATGAGAATGGGAGCTGCAGGGGCTTAGGTAGGGGATCAACATTTGATCCTAGGTCACATGTGCATCTGTCAGCCTATCAGGTGACCATAACCCTGTCTGTAAGGAACTGGAGTGCCATGGATATACACACAACACAATATCCACTGTGGTAAGAGTACATAAGCAACTAAGCTTAGCCAACTGCTAGGCATGTCAGCCACGAAAGACATTGTCAAACCTGTGCTTAACAACCTAAACTTTAAAATTGGTGGCAATTCTCACTGACTTATTTTGGCCTGGCCTAAATATACCAGTGGTGGAATCCCTACTGCTCAATGGTCACCCTGTAATCTTTAATAATTTTAAGGTGCAGTACCATATTAATAATAGGATTTTTAAATTTCTTCAACTGACCCACATTATTGCCCAACATTTAGGCCTGGCCCCATGGCAGGAAAACTATTTGGCTTTGCTGCTCACACTATCAACTGCAGCATCACAACCATATGCTATATCATCCCTCTACAATCCAATATTTGTACAGTCACCTTAACAGTCATAAGTCATAGGCCACTCTCAGTCTGTCAGAATTGGTAGCTCCATTTCCCTTCCCCACCCCTCCCAATCAACACAGATGTCCCCCAAGGTTCAGTACTTGGACCCATACTGTTCTCCATTTTCTTGGAACAATCTCCCGTCTGCCTGCACTTCCTCATATATACACATGTATGCAGATGACACTGTGCTATTCTCATCCGGGAACTCCCCCTCAAAGGTGGCGTCAAACCTGCAGCAGGGGGTGTGGCCTGACCAGGCAGAAGATGGCAGCATAGTTCAGAATCTCTGCAGGAATGACTGCAATCTAACCTCATCCAGCCTTCACCAGACCTTTCTTTGGTACCAACTCCTGTGACCATCCTGTAATCTTACTGCCTGACACAGTTTGTAAGTAATTTTTGATCCATCATCTACTTATATTCAATTATTCTACACTGTACTGCAGCATACTAGGCCTCATCCTCAGCATTATGGCAGATCTCCAAGTACAGCAAAGCTCATTTGCTAGAAGTGGAGTAATGTTTCTAAACTGATGGCTGAGATAAATGATCTAAAACCTCCACCCAACAGAATACGACCACTCTTGAAACTTTTAGCCAGAACATTGCATTTATTAGAGAAAGCAATGGCCTGTAACACTCCTACTATTCATGACCTCCAGGCTACTGTCCTAATCAAGATCGAACTATTAAATCCCTACAAGCCAAAATTGGACGATACTGAAAATCGTAATCATCGCATAACAATTTACGATTTTTGGCTTCCCTGAAGGTGTAGAATTAGGAGACACTACTGCGCTTTTATTACATGTGCTGCCTGCAATGCTTAAACTGCCTCCTGACCTAACGTTAATCATTGAGCAGTCTCACGCACTCTGGGTCCCAGGCCAACATCAGACCAGCGACCAAGGCCTATCATTGCTTCGCTTCTTGAACTATTCCACACAGAATTAATACTGAAGCGAGCCAGAAAAATGGGGAAACTTCAATGGCAAGAGTTTAATATTTCCATCTACAGAGACTTTTCAAAAGATTTAACCATCAGAAGGAAGGTCTACAATCCATAAACAAATCCTCCACAAAGAAGCATTAAATTTGCTCTCGTTACCCCGTGACACTCGCCTTTTCTCAGGCTCTTCCTTCAAGGATTTTGAAACCCTGATGCCTTAGCCAACTATCTGGTGTCTCTCTGCAATCTTACCCTGGGAGGTTCAGCAGCAATTGGCAACCAGACACAGCTTTGGTATCCGCATGGAGGGTGGGCTGACGAGGACAGGAACATGGGGAAAGTGTTGCAGAACTGCAGCCCCAAGCAGCAACGCCAGAACTGATTGACCCCAAGGCAATCAACACGGCTGCAAGAGAAGCTTCTGTCGGGCATTATTCTTCAAGACTTTCATGCTGTTCTAGCAAGGTTTCACCCCAAACACCCCAAGCTGCAGCCTCTCACCTTCAAATCAACCCCTCTATTCCCTTGAGCAATAAGTTTGCTCTCTTGTAGGATGACATGCACTCCTCGTAGAAGGATCTTTCCCAGCAAATTTCAGACGAACATCCCTCTAAATTGGGCCCTGTGCCTCAGGGATGTATTTCTGCCGATACTTCATGGGCAAAAGTTGTTGCAAGTTCCCCACCCAAATCTTTAGAGTCGCGCAAAAAGAAACGTAGGGCAAAGACCAAAAGCAAGAACATCAATAGTCACAATCCTGCTAATAGATCTAAGGTGTCATGAGTTTATATGGTCAGTAATATGGTCACAGTTGCTATATCCTGGTAGGTTTTGCTTCCAGGATACTTAAAGGGAGTGCCAGTACACTTTTTCTGCCTAGCCACCCACTCTGCAGTCTATGCTACCTGGTTGCTTTCGCTCCCAGCAGGTGCAGAAAGCAAAGGCTGTACATTGTGGCGCAATCAATTTACTTTTTGTTGTAGTGTTTTAACGAGCAGCTTAAAGGTCTTTAATGGGAACTTTGGTATATCAGCAATGCTTTTCTAACCTATTATATTAGTGTTAGATCTTATACATTACCTCACTAAACAGGCTCTCTGTATCTAGCCTTTTACTCTCCAATTTAGCAGTGCATCAGGTTTATAGTCTTTTGGCTGTTCAGTTGCATATCTTCAATCGGTATGCATCCTGATTATTGCTTTTTCTTTTTTCGTATGTGAATTATTATATATTACAAGGCAACTTACCCCTTCTTTCTCCTGTTGACAGGTTCTTAAGTATTACTGGCAACTACATTTAATCTAGCTCCTTCCCCATGCTCCATTATTCTTACTACCTCCTGTTTACAATATGGAACTATAATTAGCACTCAAAGAGGTGGGCTATGTTTGGTGTACTGTTGCAAAGGATTGTCAATGTACATCTTCCTTATGCTCCTTATTTTACTAGAAGCCTACAGATATTATAGAAATCCACTGCTGTGTGGTCCTCCTGTTTTGAGGCTCACTGGGCCTAGTCTTCTAGACTTAGTCACCCCATATAACACCTATTTAGGCAATTTTCGAGTAATCGGAGCTGATCTTTACTATGACTATCTCTTCTGTCTACAGTTATCACCGAAGCCTACGTATACCTCTCCAGATAATCCCGATTTGCATTTGGCTCAGGGCGTAAGGGCTTAAATTGACCTCCCCTTTCTTCTTTCCCCCTCAATATTGTATTTATTATGTACTTATTCTGTTGCACTTCAAAGTATACTCAGAGTCACTCTAATGTGGTAATGATCTACTTTTCCTTTTACATTTGTTCATTTGCATTCCACCTGGCTCCCTGAATTCCTTGCTCTATGTCTAGGCTGTACTGGCATCTCGTATATGGTTCTTTAATTTACTGTTATTTCGAGTTGTTATATCTTGTACTATTACTACTAATGTTTATAAATAAGTTCTGGTGTTTAGCTTTATCCTTATACCTAGTCCTGTTAGTTTAGAATTAATCTGAGATTATTACAGTCCCCTGCCTATTTTGGTATTTTCCCTTTCAGTTTAGCTTATCAGAATACTTACTTTATTATATTACTGGGATCAGACTTAGGTTTGGGCCGGTATTTATAACTGGTCCTCCCTAGTCTCCTCCCTACATCGATGCCACAGAGTGTGGTGAGAGAGTCTCTTAGCCAGTTGACTGACTAATATCTCCTCACACCCATAAAACATTTTCTGTGTTATTTAGCTTACCAGTATTGTTGTTGTTGTTAATGACTTTTCTCCTTCCCCATCTCTATTCTAACTTTAATAAGATATCTGTGCTACTCATGTATCATACATCTCACCTTTTTGGCTTGAATGTTTCTGCCACTCTCTACATATAACGTAAGCTCTCTATATTGTATTCTTATCATCCTCTCCCTCATTTATTTGTCCCTTCACCTCCAGCAATTATTCCCTTTCTTTAACACTAACAATGAGGGCATACTTTTATATACATGGAATGGGAAGGACTTAATTCTCATATGTAAGCGTAGCCAAATTCTTTCAACATCTCAAAAACATAAAACACAAATTGCTTTCCTTCAAGAAACAAAATTATTAGCAGGATGTTCATAGATTTAAAAAAGATTGGGTCGGTCAGATCTACGAATCATCCTATACCTCAAAAAAAAGAGGAGTTGCTATACTTCTTCATAACAGTCTCAAACGGTCCCTTGTAAACTCCATTTCCGATACTGACGGCAGATGAGTGATAGTCAAACTGAATACCAACTCTGGTCCTCTTCTGCTTGTTAATGTCTATGCACCCAACTCCGATTCCCCTGAGTTTTTTCATAATTTAGCTCAACAGATTCTATCCTTTAACACTGATAATACACCAGTTATTCTTGGAGGGGATCTTAACTTAGCTTTTGAAGCCAGCATTGACAGAAGTAGCCCCACTACAGAGGCCCACCCTAGAAATATTAAAGCCCTCTCATTACTAATGCAAGATGTTGGATTAGCTGATGTATGGTGCCTCCTTCACCCCCGTGATCGAGAATTTACTTTTTACTCCTCTCTACATAAGACATACAGTAGAATTGACTACTGGTTATCCTCTCCTGTTATAATGGAAAAAACTATTGATTCATCCATCTCTCCCATCATAATCTCATACCATTCCCCTGTCAAATTGCAACTTTTGTGGGGCCCATTAGTACCTAAATCTTCTTACTGGCGGCTGAACCCTCTCCTTCTCAAGGATCCCAATTTCTTACCCATGATCAAAGCACAAATCAGGACTTCCTCTTTCACTACCCCAACCAGATCTTCTATGTCCTCTGTGAGGAAGCTATTAAAGCTACGATTTGAGGAAAATTATCAGTTGTGCTGCACATAGAAAAAGTAAAGGGAACAACAGCTGGCTGACTTAGAAAATCTTAAGGTTAAAGAAATTTATACTTTTCTTCTAATAAGCACTGTCCTGATTCTCAACTTCATCTTGAAATTCTTCAACTTAGAGTTAAAATTAACTAATTAATTTCGTAAAAACCGAACTAGCCTTGTTTAAACTTAAATATAAGTTTTGGGAACCACGGCGGATAAAATGGAAACTCCTCTCCAGCTCAAAGCACAACAAATGGAATGACACATCCTAAGCCTAAAAGATGAACAGGATATGATTCACTCCGACAACCCCGCTATAAATCGTATCATGAAAACCTTTTATCAAAACTATACTCTAACACAAATCCTCCATCTACTTTACAAATTCAACAGTTCCTTAAATCATTACATCTTCCTCATCTTTCTACTCTTGAAACAAATTCTTTAGATGAACCCTTCTCGCTTCAGGAAATCCAGAAAGCTTTGTCTTCCTTGAAATCAACAAATCTCCTGGGGTGACAGATTCCTGTAGATTTCTATAAAATGTTTCCAACACCTTATGTCCCCCTTCTTCTTAATGTTTATCAAGAAGCTTCCAATACTGGCAAGCTTCCCCATCTTCAGCGAAACAATCAACCCTAACCCTAAGAAAGAAAAGACCTACTTACAGCGTACAGTTACAGGCCCATCTCTTTATTAAACAAGGATGGGAAGATATTTTTCAAACTACTAACTCCTCAACTTGAATCATGATTCCCAAGCTAACTCATTGTTATAAGCTGGTTTTATTAAACATAGATCTAGTTCTGATCACCTACATTCCTTATTTAATTTAATTCACAAAACCACATCCCTCAAGACACCAGCTGCAGCCATAGCTATTGATTTCGAGAAGGCCTTTGATTCCTTAAACTGGGACTACCTTCATCAAGTTTTATCTTATTTTGGTCTTTCTCATACCTTTTGCTCCTGGATCAAGCTATTATATAACTCCCCTGCTGCTAAAGTACCTACTAATTCCACTCTTTCCTCTTACTTTCATCTAGCAAGGGGAACTAGACAAGGCTGTCCCCTGTCACCTTTCCTGTTTATTTTAGCCATGGAACCCCTGACTGCTTGTTTACATCAATCTTCTGGCATTATGGGCATACCTGTGAGCAATTCAAGATATGTTTCTTTCTCCTACGCGGATGACCTCTTAATCTTACTCAAAAACTTAATGAGACTGGGCCCCTGTTGGTTGATTTGTAATAATTTTACTAAAATTTCTGGCCTTGCTTTGAATATGGCAAATCACAAACTATCCCTTATAACGACCACTGTAAGGCCTTTATGAACATACCTCTTGGATTCTGCTGGTCACCACAGGGTATAACATATCAAGGAATCAAAATTACTAGTAACTTAGGGAAGATATGGGACATTAACTTTAACCCCTTATTTGATAACATCAAAACAATTCGAGATAGATGAAGATTCTTAATCTCTCTTTCATGGGGAAAATTGCAGCCATTAAGATGTCCATTTCTCCCAAGATTCTTGACCTCTTTGCCAATATTCCTTTAGTCTTACCATCCTCCTTTTTTGCTAAAATTGATAAATTAATAGGTAACTTTATCTGGGATGGGAAACCACCGAGATTTAACCGCTACAAACTTTGATCACATTGGAAAAAAGGGGAATTCGGACTCCCCTGGTTCAAAAGCTACCTCTGGGCTTTCCAAATGGCCCAAACCATTAAATGGTTTCAGAAACCCTCTCCTCACTCACCACTATGGGTTGCAATGGAATCTGCATTGTGCCGGGAGGAGTTCCCACTTCCTTCATTTTAATCTCATTTCCTCTAAGCTAAAATCTCACCCGACTATATCATCCTCTGTTCTTTATTGAAACTAACCCTACAAATTCCTGAAATCCAATCCAACACCCTGGTTTTATGCCCTTGGAGGGCAATCCACTGCTCACTCTAGAAGATCACCCAATTTTCTATTGTACCTGGAGGAACAAAGGCATTTTCTTTCTCAGAGATATCTTGGACAGAATTCACTCACTCTTAGATCATTCTCAGACTTGCAGGTCACATGAAACTTCCTAAACAGGACTTCTGGAAGTTTTACAAACTTGGGCAGCTTATCCTCTCTCTGTAGTTTAGTGTATAGGTATACTCTTCTAAACCCATACATCTCACACTGGACTAATTTATCAGTAAAATTAAATAGCTCCATTTACAAATACATTATTGATAATCTACCTGATCAGTCTATACAGGCCAAAAATAAATGGAGTACTCTTCTTAACTACAATATTTCAGACGCACAATGGAGTAATTGTTGGCATATTGCACATAATACCTTTAAAGATGCCCGTAGTTCTTTAATACAAACTAAAATCCTACATCTTTGGTATAGAACCCCGTGCTTTAATGAATGGGCCTACTAAATAATAATAATTGCTGGCATTGCAATTTGGCCAATGGGGATCTACTTCATATCTTGTGGTTTTAAGCTCCCATTAATAAGCTCTGGCATAAAGTCTGTTTACTTGCCTCCAGAGTAACAGGACAAAACTACCTTTTGACCCAAGCTATTCCTTCTGGGCATCCTTATCCCAATAGCTCTCTCCTCTCACATGCACATTTTAGATAGCTAAACATACTTTCTCTTCTGGTCAAGCGTCTGATTCTTATGAAATGAAATCAACTCTGGTGCCTTCTCTTTCAGATGTTCTTCAAAGCCTCTCTCAGTATGCCTCCCTAGACCGATTATCTCATGTTACTCATGACCAACTCACTGTATATGACAGATGTTGGCAGGATTACTTCAAGTACATCATATCTAGTTCTTCTAGACCCTAATCCTTAGGGATATTTAGCCCTCCTTCTTATTTTGCTCTCAGATTAGGTTTTCTTGAAGCTTTTGTGCACAGATTTCTCCTCTTTTTTCCCTTCTTCCCTGTTTTCTCCCTCTCTCCTTCCCTCCTGCCTTCCTTGCTTTTTTCTATCTTCTTTCTTTCCTTGCACACTTTTCTCTTATCTTCACCTCTCCATTACTGAACATTGTTCATATTACCACATTTATCACTTTTTGCAATTTACTGAATGCCTTGCCATAGCCTGCCCTAGCATGTATTTCGTACATGGTTGCTATTTCTGATCCTATAATACCCTATTGATTGTAACCCTTCTGCTCTCCACTTACATCCTGTCTAGGTTTGTGTTTTATTATCAATCGTGTATATAAAGGCTTCTCAATATGTTTACCCTAAATACTGTGTTTTGTTAAGTGATATTTTATACCTTACATGGAGGATAGTCTTCTATTGTATTAGATGTGTGCTTTCTTATATACTGGAATTTCAATAAAAAGATAAAGTGAAAAAAAAAAAAACCTGCAGCAGGACTTTAACAATGTCCACCACTGCCAGCCCGGTGGTGCTGAGGGTTGAGGCACTGGATGCCACATCTCACACCACACCAACAACCCAGGTTTGGGAGTGAGCCCGGGTTGCTGGAGGTCAGCAAGGGAGGGAGAGGATGGCACATCCATAGGACAGCTCTCCTCTCCCAGGGAGGGCTGGGGTACAGTGACCGGTGTAGCCTGCCACCTAGCGGAGGCTGGGGGCCAACACATCTGCTCCTGCACGTAGGGGTCAGAAGGTGGAGCAACCGGCAGGCATGCAATCTGCGGATGTGTGCATGGTACACCCCCTGCCGGCATTGCATGCCCTGCCTCTGAAGCCAGAACAAGGAAAAAGGGGTGCCCCAGTTGTTGCAGCTGGATGGCCATCCGACTGCACCGGCATCAGCTCCAGAGGGATCACCAGTGTGGATCCCGTCTCAGTAGGGGAGCTGGTTGACCCCTGCTGCCCCAATATGGGGGGTAAGCTGTGAGGTATGTGGTGATCACCCTCAGTGGAGACCAGTGCCAGTCAGACGGTAGCCAGATGATAGGATGCATGGATAAGAGGGCCAACTGGGGGCCCCAGTTGAGAAAAAAACTACAAAAAAAACAAAACAATGTCCAGCACTGGTTTTCCACTAACCAGCTCTCAATGAATGTCAATAAAATGGTCTCTATGACTTTTGACTCCAGATAAAAACTGTCCAGATTCGATTCCACCCCAGCCTTTACTACCCTCACTGGTTCAACACTAGATGATGTCCCCTCCTTTAAGTACCTTGGACTATGGCTAGACAACCATCTTGACTTTGGAGTCCACATTGATGCCATCCACAAAAAACTACTCCCCAAGCTCGGTGCTCTGTACCGACACCGCAGCTGCCTTCCTTAGTGTGTCAGGAGAGAAATCGTTCAAAAGATGATTCTCCCTGTCCTCGACTTCAGGGACATAGTGTACAGCTCCACCCCTAAAACCACCCTCTCCAGACTGGACACCCTCTTCAATTCCTTCTGTCGCTTTGTTCTCAGCTGCCCCCCACTTACTCACCACTTCAATCTATACTCCTTGCTCTCCTTCCCTCCTTCTATGCTAGAGATCTTTCACACAGCGCTAATTTGATTGGAAAGTTCTAGCTCGGTTCTCTCCCATCATACCTCTCCTCCCTCCTATCAACTCCCCCCTTCTACACCCTCCATGCTTCCACATACAGAACTCTTGCACTGCCCACATGGTGCACTTCTTCTGGTCATGCTGCATTCCGTACAAGTTCCCTAGCATCTGGAACTCCCTCCCACTCAATATTACGCTCCACTAGCTCCCATACTCGCTTTTCGCTCCTCCTGCTCCGTAAGCACACTGTACATAGTTGCAATTGCACTTAACCTGCATCCTCTCTTCATTCCCTCTCTTTTCAGGACCTACAATGCCTTGGCTCCCACAATACCCCCATCCCTTCTCACCTCTTGCCCCCCTTTCCTAGTACTCTCTCTCCCCTCCCCCTCTATCCTCTGCAGGACAACCCCCTCACAGGGTCTCTCTGCATCCTGGAGGTGGTCGATCTTGACATTCTTTCTTCCCCCCAGGCCTACCCCACACCCAATGCTGGGCCTTCTCCTCACAGGGTTCTCTGTATCCTGGAGGAGGTTGTTTTTCATGACTCTCTCCCACCATGCCTCTCCCTCCCTCTCCCTACACTCAATGCTAGGCCTATCCCCTCACAAGGTTCTCTACATCCTGGAGGAGGTTGCTCTTAGCATGTCTCTCTTCCCTCCCTTACCCTTCTTCCCCACCCCCTCTTTCTAGGTCCTCACCCCCCCTTTGTGGGATTCTCAACATCTGAAGGGGCATGGTTCCTGGTTTGTCTCCTTTTCCTCCCCCTCAATTTATTTGCGGGCCCTTATCCCATTGTAGGGTTCCCAGTATCTATGCCTTCCTCCCCACCAACCATTCCCATTGCCTCTCAGTCTTCTAACTAGAATACCTAAGCACTTCTCCTCCCCCTATACCCAGCCTGTCCCCCTAGCACTTTAAGGTGTACTCCAGCAGCTGATCTATACCTTCCTAGTCATGTTTGTGCCTTGCGCCTTTGCCCTGTATGGAATAGTTAATTGTCCTGCATGCTTCGGCTATCTGTCTAGTATAGTAATCCACTGTTCTGTGTGTGTGCACTTTTTGTATATCTACCTGTATAACAAGCCTGTTTACTTACCTGGTTCTATAATGCCTGATTTTGTTACCTGGTTGTATATTGCCAGATTTTGTTCTACCTGCTCTCCCCACTATATACCACTCCCCGGACGCTTCTGGATGCTTCTGGAAATGAGCTGTTTGCAGCTTATGTTGTCTTTCCTGGTGAAACCTTTTCAAATAAATAAATAAATAAGGACAGTGTCCATACTGGCAAGTTGCTTTCCCCAAGCAAAACTTTAACTGGGATAAAATCTGGTCTGATGTCTACCTATTTACTAAAAATGATACATTAAGACTCACACAATTTAATATTTTAAATAATCTTTGTTTTATTCTGGTTAAGCATCACAAGATCAGTAGACTCCAATTAGAAACATGCACTAGATGTGGGAAAACAGTTGGGTCCCTTCTGCATGGGCTGTGGGACTGTGAGGTAGGAAGTGGCCTGAACAAATCCACTCAGGACAGGGCTGATCCACTTTTGAGGCTCCCAAGATCTAGTCACCCCAGAACTGAGCATAGTGGGGGATTACAGCAACACAGCTGTAAGAGAATGGAAATACCACTCAGCAATTATGTCAGCCTCGGTTAAAAAGCTTGTTCTTAGGCACTGACTGGACCAAGAAACAGTTACATACAAATAATATTATCAAGAATTTGCTCACTAATTTCAGAATAGATAAACTGATAGCCAGCCTTAATAACAAAGACAAGGCAAGGCAAATTTGTTAGATGCCTACCCAAGGCTCTAGGCACTGTAGAGACAGCAAGATTAAAACAGTTTTTAGCAATACCTCTAATTTAAAAACACAGATTTAGCATAACATCCCATGTACTACTAATAAATTGAAGATTACAGATTGAAAATGTTTAGGTGGTCTCGAAAGCCTGATTAAAAAGATGTGTTTAGTAAAATCTTAAAATATCCCAGAGAGGGGACTCCTCTGATTGAAGCTGGAATTGCATTCTACACCACTGGAGCTACCACACAAAAGCTCTGTCTTCCCAAGATTTCAGTCGGGAGCATGGAACCATGAGGAGATCTGCTTCAGCGGAGTGAAGAGGGCGGACGGGAGTATATTTTCTGTCAGAAGGTCTTTCAGCTAGCTGGGGGTCAAATAGTGCAGTGCTTTGTAAACCAGCAAACCTATCTTGAAACCGATGTGCCACCTCACTGGCAGCCAGTGCAGTTCCTGGAGAACCGATGTGATATACCTGGACTGAGGGCCCAGCTATCAGCCAGGCTGCCTAGTTCTGCATGGACTGCAAGTGACACACTATCCCAAAGACAGCCCTAGGTAAAGAGCATTACAATAATCTAAACAGGAGGAGATGAAAGTGTGCATTGGTGTGTCCAGGTCAGAGTGAGCAGGATATGTACAAATTCAGGTGATATTCCATAGATGGTAAATACCACCACAGATGATACCTGATAGTCAGCATCACTCTGTTATCCACAATGATGCCCAAGTTCTTATTCTAACAACAGCTCATAGTGTGGTACCATTTAATGACAGCAACAAGGCATCATTACTATTCATTGCCACAGCCACTCAACCCAGTTTTGGCAGTAGCATCTCTGTCTTCAAGGAGCTGAGACTGAGCCAGCTTGAAGCCATCCAGTCCTGAATCTCTACCAGACACTTGTCCAGCACACCTACTGCATTAACCCCATTAGGCGCACATGACAGATGGATCTAGGTATCATCGGCATAGCAGTGAAAATCCAGACCATACCACCTGATGATTTCCCCCAACGGCACATGTACACAGCAAACATGGGAACCACAGTCAGCTGCTGAGGCACTCCACAGCAGGGAGTAACAACATCAAGATGTTTCCACCCAAAGCCACCTGCTGCACTCTGATGGATAAGCAGGATTCAGACCACCCCATCACTATACCTGAGAGTCCTACATAGTGTCTCAGATGGGATAATAGCACTCCATGATCTACCATGTGAAATGCCATGGACAGATCCAGCAGTACCAAGATGGAAGAGTAACTGCCGTCTCTAGCCCAGAGAAGATCACTGAACATCATGATGAGAGCAGTCTCTATACTACAACGAGGCCTAAACTCAGACTGAATGGCTCAAATACCTCAAAATATTCCAAGTGGTCCTGTAGCTGCACCATCACTACCTTATCGATAACCTTCCATAAACATGGGAGGTTTCAGACCGGCCTGTAGTTTGCCAGATCATCAGGGTCTAGTGATGGATTCATCAGAAGGGGGTTTCACCACTGCTCTCTTCAGTTCAGTGGGGAACACACCCTCTCAAAGCAAACCACTGACTATCTCAGTAACAACTGGAACCAGGGTCAGCCAGCAACTTGAGAGAAGCTGTTAGGCCCCGAGTCCAAAATACAGTACATGGGGCACTGCCTCAAGACTACTCAGAAGACCTCCTCAAGAGGAACTGGGTCAAACTCAAATTCCTCACCTCATGAACACTGCCAGCCCATAACAGGCCACCTGAGGAGACCTCAGCCCAGAAAGAGAACACCTTGCAAGAAAAAATCGCTTGAACTCATTTCACTTTTCTTCTGTAAGTACTCTTTCTGACTGCAGACAGTGAGGATTTAACAATCTGTCCACTGTGTTGAAGCTGAGCAGGATGACTTTTATCTTCCACTTTCACATATGAGAGTGTGATAGCCCACTGATATTCACTGTTGTGAGCATACAGCACCAGTATGTCCTCAACAGAGCCAGTCCTCCACCAGGAACACTCCAACCTCTACCCATTACTCTTCGAACACCTCAAATCAGCATCAGACCAGGGTGATCTGGGGCAGGACATCAAGAGGCAAACATAATAAGGCACAAGAGTGTCAGAGGCTATGTTAATACCCTCCACAGCATTCTCCACACCGCCGGAGCAAGCTGATTTCATGCTCAAGATGTCCAGAACTGCCAAGAGATTATTTGGCTCCACATCTCCATTGGGAGGGCAGGGGGGCTGAAAACTGGGGGCCCACAACAAAACTCTACAGTATGATGATCTGACCATCCAACCAGATCAAACCTGACATCACTAATGTCAGAGGAGGCAGTATAGTGCAGTGGTCTAAGGCTCTGAGCTGCAAATCTGGTGACATCCAGCAGACGAGACCTGGGTTTGAATCCCACAGCTTCCACCTGCATACTGTGTGGCCCTGAGCAAGTCACTTTACCTCCTTGTGCTCCCAGGTCGCTCCTGTAAAAAAGCTTCCAGCTTAGTGTGCTATTCCTGGTTAAACAACTAAATAAAAAAAAAAATGTCAAAACTCAATGTGAAAACCAAACCTAAGGCATGTCCTTTTAGGTGGGTCCCAGTGGCAACCACTTGTACTAGGCCCAGTGAAGACATAAACTAGATGAACTGTTGTCCTGAGGGAGAAGCTTCATTGTTGACCCAAGCATTGAAATGGGCCAGCACTAACAGGATGGACAAGTCCGCCATTAGGTCAGCCATAAAGCCCTCCAGTTCCTGTAGAAAATCATCCCCATGCCCCGGAGGACAGTACACAAGAAAAATACTGCAACCTATACCCAGACCCCCTTGAATGGCCATGCATTTAAATGAAGTGGCTTCCTCTGTGGGGTGTGGTGCCAGTCCCAGATTGGATCTAAAACAGATGGCCTCCTTGCCTCCCCATGGCCCACCTCCTTTTAGTGCACCATCAAGTAGCCCAGCAGGGCAGAGATCTCCAACACAGGGCCAGAGTCATCACTCAACTAGGTTTCTGTGATGCATACCAGCTTTGCTGAGGAGTTTGCAATGAATGCCTCCACCACCACAGTTTTGTTCCTCAGGTACCGGGCATTACAAAGAACTGCATAAGGGGGGGGGCAGCTAACGCTGGTCCTCTTGCTACCTGTTCAGTTGTAGTCAGGACAGCCCTTGGGACAAGCACCAGACAAGATGTTCTTCTGTCTTGAGCCAGTCTGTGCCCAGGGCATCTTCTTAACCTGAAATTCCATAATCACACCCTCTTTCTCTACTCCCCACTGAGCCAACTGATGTCTCTATCCATGCCCCCAGAGGATGCCAAACCCCTGCAATGGTCAGTGATCACCACCAGTATGGTACACTGACTCCCCCCCGAAAGGGTGTAGTAGACATAACTGCTCATGGAACTAGGAAATAATGGGATCACTGCTATATCTGCACATTTTAAACAAAACTCCCCAAAACTTCTCGCTCAACACAAACCAGTATACATGAACACCTCCAACATTTCCCCCAACAACAACACACACTCCAATACAGTCAAGACACACACATTACAACCCCACCATTTACACCTCAACTCCTAACAACATAACAAATTGAAATAAAAACACAGAAAATAAGAACAGGAAGGGAAAAGCTAATAGAGTCCTGCACCGATGAACAATACTGTGTCTCTATAACCAGTTTAAAGAGGCTCATACCGCATTTGCTGCCACCAGGTGAAGCAGAGGCAGCTAAGAAAGTCCCAGTACAATGTCTTGGAAAATATTTTGGATAAAATCCTGGTAGTTAAACCCAATAGCTCAAGTGACACTCCTCACCCCCCCCCCCAGCCAGCACAGACTGAGGAATGTGAAGGGTCACTCACAGCTTGGTACAGCTCTGTATGCTGGATTGTACATGGGGGCTGTATTTGTGGACCTCAGTAAAATGTCTGACCTGGTGAATCATAAGATTCTATTGAATAGAATGTTAAAAATGGGGGACGGGGGGGGATGAATGAAGACCCCTTAAGGTGGTTTCATTCATACTTGTCCAACAGAAAGCAGTGTGGTACTAAAGGATCTGCTACATCAGCATCAAAAGATACTAAAAGAGGAGTCCCAAGAGACTCAATGTTGGTCCCATTGCTTTTTAATACTTTTGCTAACTATTTGCCAAATGTTTTGTGAAACAGCGAGGTCCGGCTATATGCAGATCACACAGTGTTGGTGGCCTCTGTCTACAGCCAGGCCAAGCTGGAACATAAACTTCAGAGAGATCTTCATACAGCAGAGACATCATTTACAAAGTCAGGACTTTTGCTTAATGGTAAGAAAACCCACTGCATCATTTTCCTCAGGGGTAAATAAATTACAAAATCAGATCCTGGACATAGAGTTAAAAAAATGGGCAAAAAATGATAGTGCAAACACTTTGTTCATGTTGACAAAAAGCTGACATTTGCAGTACACATTAATCTGCTGGTCAAAAAGAGCAATCAGAAACTTGGTGCTTTAGGCAGCGTATTTTCCTGTATGTCAAAAAAGTCTAGAGCAAAGCTGGTTAGACAACTGTTAATCCTGGTTTTAGAGCATGGCAGTCTGCTTTATTGGAATTAGACGAAAAAACTCTGAAAAACATCTATTGCATGTACAATAAACTTGCAGGGTTTGCAAACACAAGTCAATTTGATACACATGATTGTGAAATTTATTCAGCACTGAATTGACTGAAACCAAAAAACAAGACAGAGTATAACTGACTCACGTGCTGTTTTAAAAGTAACCCATATTAAAAAATTGCTCATCCCTTAAGGAACTATATAACAACTGAAAATCCCCAAAATTATAGATATCAATTACAAACAAAGGACTGGATCCTGTCTTATATGTGCGTGCATAACAAATATGGAGATATGGCGTTACAAATGGCTGTTGCAAAATATTGGAATATATTGCCCAGTGACATAAATGCTAAGAATTCTCTCAGTGAATTTCAGACTGCTCTTAAGAAAATATTGTATAAATCATGTGACTGATACACATGACATTTTAATGTGACTATTATGAAATGTTTATAAATGTGTTTTATATGTTTGTTGTGCACTAATGTATTTTAGCAGAACATAAAGTCAGTAAGTTACTATACGTCCCCAGCTGTCCACAAGCCAAGCCAAATAGAAATTGCCCTAGATCCTCTAACAGCACAACAGGGCCGACAGGGCTGTAAGCCATTAGGATTCTTTATTATTGGCACCTCCTTGGGCTCTCACCACTGGCTTCACCTAGCAATAGATTAATGGCTCTTACCAAAATGTACCTGCAGATTATTTATTTATTTAGCTTTTGTTTACCAGGTAAACACACTAGACAAACATATGCCTATTTTCAGGTGCGACCCAGGAGATTACAAGGAAAATACAGGCGAGACAATGAAGGATTAACAGGATTACAGAGTAAATATACAGACAAGGCAGGCTAGAAGAGAGGCCAACAAAGCCATCACATAACAAAAAATCAGTTTGACAGTCAAATAAAAAAAATTCCAAGCTGGGCCCAAGAAGGAGACCAGACAGAACAATAAAGTGCAACACTTGTAAGAGGGACACTAATACCTTAGGTACAGTTACAGGCTGAGGAGAGCTTCAGATAATACCAGAGGGAGTTTCAGAATCAGGTATGAGAGGAGGAAGTGCAAACATGGGTGGGAAGGGAATTTCTGTAGCCTAGGTGCACATACAGGGAATGCCCAGTCACCAATCTGTGTGCAGGTTTTTAGTACCTGAAACACAGCTAAGCCACTTGACCTTAATAGATAGAAGGAGTTGGCAGGCTTAAAAAGCTCTGCTAGGACTGGAGGGATAGCAGTTTTAACAACATTGTCAGCCAAACAGCCTAAAACAAGTTCCGATGATTGCCTGTGGGGAGCCATGCAAGTTTGTTATTATATAGGTCACAGTGATGGGTGAGTCGAGGGAGGGCAAAACAGCATATATTGTTATATGCTATGTCCCATTTTGAGAGGCTGGATTTGGTGGCATGTGCGAAGGTAATGAGCCCATAACAGATCATGGGGAGGAGTACACCTTTAGCCAGGGTGAGACTAGCAGCTGGCGTGAGATTATTTTTTGCTCTATATGCCAGGCCCAACTTACTATTAGCTGTCTTGCATACATCATGAATATGCAGAGAGAAGTCAGACTTGGGGTCAAGGGAGACTCCCAGGTATTTGAGGGAGTCAGCAACCCTCACAGAGGATCCATCAGTACCAGTGACTCTAAGAGGTGTAGGGCATGCTTTTATTTTGGCCAGGGCTCCAAAAAGCGTAGCCTGAGTTTTTTTTGAGATTCAGGGCTTGTCTGTTAGCCTTTAGCCAAGACTGTATGTTACCAAAGTCAACATATAGGTGATGGCTGATGACACTAATGTCCTGGGAGTTGGTAAGGATCACTAGATCGTCTGCATATAATGTGGCACTACTGTGAGCCGGTACAAGGTGCAGATTATTTACAAATAGGGAGAAAAGAATGGGTCCTAGGATGGACCCCTGAGGAACCCCAGATTTTACAGGAGTGGGCTCTGAGAGAACCTTGTTGAACTTTATAAGTTGCTGCCTTCCTTGTAGGTAGTTAGCAAACAGAGCTAGGACAGGGCTGACAAGCCAAGAGAGCAGAGTTTTGAGCACTGGAGAGTGTGAGCCACCAGATAAAAGGCCTTGGAAAGATCAACAAAGAATGCTCCTGTTAATTTACCTTGATTCATAGTAACCCTGACCTCTGAAGTAACCTTAGCAAGGGCAGAGGAGGTGCTATAACCCTTGTGAAAGACATGTTGTTCTGGGGATAATAGCACATGGCTCTGGATATCGTCAGTGAGCTGGGATGCAACCACTTTTTCAAGTAGCTTGCCAATAGCTGAAAGGATGGCTATTGGCTGGTAGTTCTCAAGGTTTTTTGGATCACCTTGTTTGAATACTGGAATAATCTTAGCCATCTTCCAGAGATCACAGATAGATCCTGTAATAAGGGATGTGTTAAATATATGAGTGATTGGTAATTGGTAAAGCAAGGAACAGGGCCCCAAGGCAGATGAGTTTGGGCTCTATATTGTCATGCCCAGTACTACAGTGATAGTTTTCTGGCCTGAATCGTGTCTGAAAAAGGTTTCGCCACAAACATTTCAGCAAAAACAACTTGGCACATCATTTACCGTGAATGGCAACACAGTGCTCTAACCATTACATTGTGAAACCGAACCAGCGCATGAAAAAACAATACTTTTTCACTGAATGGAGACAGAGAGAGGATTTGAAAGTATTGTCCTGGTGCAAAACAAACACATCACCAGAGAGAAATGTTCTCTCCCCCCCCCTGCCATTTTTCCTATTATTGTGAGCCTGGACTGACTGGAATGCATACAAGAGCTCTCTAACACTTAGGTGTGCTGCATCTATAAGGGTAGGAACTTATGCATACTGACTAGCACTCTCTGTGTGTGGAAATCATGGCTTGTAAGTTGGGGCCATTCATAACATATGCACAGGTGACCAGGGGAGTGCATCAAGCAGTACGGGATGACCTAACAGTGCGGCAACTGTTCTTTCATTGTCCTGTGCATAATGACTGTCTCTCTCTCTCTCTCTCTTTCACTCTCTCAGTGAGCGTGACACAAGGAAGTGTCCCTTTTACACTGAATGGAGACAAACAGAGGATTTGACAGAGATTTGCAGTGCGAGTGGGTGGGTAGCGTGTGCCTTCCATCTGTTATATGCTGGGCAGATGGTTGCGGCAAGAGGAATGGGCACCCTAACTCTGTTCTGTGGGACGGTAACCAGTGAAGGGTCATTGAGATCTGTGGGGTGGGTGGGTAGCACAAAGATACAGGGTTTGTGAACTGTATCACTAGGTGGCTGGAGATCCATGGGCCGGGGGCATGGTATGACACATTTTTAACTAAAGGAGCTAACTAAATTGCGACCTAAATGCATGCGATGTAATTGGAATGCACTGTAGATGCTAGCGCTGAATGTATGTGCTGTAAATGCTCACGCTGAAATATTTTGCGCGCAATTGACGTGGAACCCCTGAAAAAGGTCCTTGGACCAGTGCACCAACCCGGCTAAGAAATGAATAAAATAGAATAAATAAAAATAAATAATAATGTTGCTCCAATCCAGAAAACATTTCCCACAGAGCTTCTTGATCCCTCCAGCACTGCTGCAATGCCACAGGTGTGCACTTGATTCACAGACTCCCACTTAGAAGGTGAACAGAGTCGGATCATAACAACAGTCAGGCACAGTATCGATGCCAAGGAGATTAGCCACTATAACATGAATAATAATTTAAAACCAAGTAATTAACACCAGACTTTATTCTCCAAAGCAGACACGCCAGGAGATTCCGGAGGTTCATAAAAGATATACCAACAACATACAAAAAGTGGCGCTTTGAAACTGATGACTTGTTGAAAGAAGCACAGCTAAAACACATGCAGGATGCCAACTAATGCTAGGCTGTCTAAAAAACTAAAAAACTTTGCTTTCAGTACCTTACTATGGTAAATCCCTAGCTACTGTCAAAATTGAAGAACCTCGCCTAAGAGCAGAGTGTAAACAGGGTGTTAAAAAATAAAATAAAATCTAAACCAAATGCTCCAAGCTCGAGAGTACTTCAAATAGTCAATCCAGCATGGTGGCTATCTTTTATGGCCTCTGTCAGTTTCCCAAAAAGCAAAATAAATCTTTGTTTTACTAGGGGCTCCAGAGACATGCTGCAGAATCAGTCCTGAGGGTAAGTGGATCTGCATGTGTAAAGAGTGTGCATATGTGGGGAATTGGGACGCAACTCCTGTGTACCTGTGTGGGCCACTATGGGCACAAAGGGAGGGTCACAGTGTCCCCAGAGGGCTGTGATCAAGCTAGCTTAACCACTACCACCCCGACTCTGGATGGAGGCACCCAATACTGGGACCTAGGCCCCCTAACCTGTCACTAGCTATACAGGCAGGGGTAGTAGCTCTTCTTGGGATAGCGCCAACTAGGGGTTACATGCGTCTGTACCTGCAGGATTTACTAATGACGTATTGGCTCTCCCAGTTGGCTTTGATCTCAGGCCAGAAGGACACACAGGGCCTTGTACCCAAAACCCACAGACCTGGCAACAAGGCCCAGAAAAGTAATAATGACATTTTCTAGTTATAAGGTAAAAGAAGAGATCCTTTGGATGGTATGGCAGAAAGGAGATGTACGATACAATGGTGCTCGACAGTATTTCGAGCAAGATTAACTGCCAGAAATCCAGAGGTTGAGACTGCAGTATCTGGACATAATCCAAGCGCTGAAGGCCAAACAGATTAAATTTCAGACTCTGTATCCAGCTATGGTCAGAATTTATTAGGAAGAAGGGGTCCGGTTGTATTCTCCTCCCGAGGAAGTAGCAGCAGCAGCCCTGAAATAGCTTAAAGTTCCTATAGAGAAGAAGAATGGGGTGTAAGGGAACAAACAGCATCAAGTAGGAACACAAAATTTACAGACAGTTTCCAGGAGGAATCTACGTGCGGCCTGGATGAGGTTCTGCTGGAAGAACAATGGCAGAAATTTGCAACATACTGCAGTGCCTTTCAAACAGCACGGGGCATTGTGTGGATCATAATGCTGCAACCGGAAAGAAAAAGCATTTGATTTCTGAGCCGGAGTGTTCCTGGATGAAAACACAGGACTAGAAACAGACTTTTCTGCTAAAAGACAATTGTAGCAGATGAGTGTTGTTTTGAAATTGTTTCTTTGCTTACCCTTTCATAATTATTTGTTCTGTCCTCAGTTTCCATTCATGTTGTCTCGCTTACTTGTCTTCCTTTCTTTTGACAGCTAGGGTGTATCACTCCAGTATCTAATAATGTATGTATGACTATTCTTGTCTCTTTTGTCAGGAGGAGCACAGACGATGCTGGGGAGAGGTGGCGTACATAAAAGAACGGGGCAATGATAAGGGAAAACGTAGCTCCAGGAGGTATGGGGAAGGGGAAGAAAAGACCAGGAAAATGGTTTAAATGTGTAAGGAAGAGGGGGGATAGGGGTTAGAAACTATGCTACTGTTTCACCAAACATAAATACTTTGTATAGGGTAAAGGAATATACTGAAACGGGAGAAGTTGGAGCATGCCCACACTGCAACGTATGTCGTGCTGGCACTTGGCCAATAGGGAAGGAGGATGACATCAGATAAATATGAATCGTTTTTTCTTACTTTAAATCCTATCTTTTTTCTCTTTTGCCCTTGGTGGTCTGGAACTGAGGGGCATGACGTGACACTGGAAGGTGATGATTTACAATTTCTCTTCTTTCCTTTGCCTCTTTGTTCTAGGAAAAATGGTGAAGGAGAAATGGCCTCAAGGAAACAATGAAGACCTCCCCAGCACGGAGATGCTCAGATGTTGTAGTGCTGTGAAGCCAAGAAAGGAGGTGCCCAGAAATTCCACGCAGAAGTGCAACTGCCCTGAAAACACTGATGCAAGGAGGTAAAGGGTTTGGGAGAAGGGGGTATATGATATGATGATAAAGTAGTGCCTGAGCATACGGAAGAAGTACTAATAGAGCAATATTAAAGAGACATAATTGTAGGAAAAGATATTTAAGGAGGGAATGGAAGAAGAGCAATAGACATAGGGGATTAAATGGAAGGGATAAACCTAGGAATTAAAAGGGGGGCCTTCATTGCAAGAGATGTAGCTAGTTGAAGGTTAAAATGAAAGAAAAATAAAATGTATGTTAAGGAGTCTAAACTGCTGAGTAGAAGGTGAGAGATACTGAAGCGGGACTTTGAAACAGTGCCATGAGGCACAACACAAAAAGAGTTTTGGGGGGGGAGGCGGGATAGTTTAACAGGCTGTTTCAACTGTGGTGCAGGGTACTTTTAATCAATTGCCATTTGCTGGGGGAGACTGGAATAGGTCACCACTTGTTCAAATGACCGCGGTAGTGGCTCCTGCAATAAATGGGAGTAGCATCACTACCTTTCTGGAGTATAGGGAAGAAGGAGGCTTTGAGGGGCCTATACCTGGAGACAGGGAAGATAATTAATGTCTTCCTACACCTTGGAGGTAACAATAGTTATGTTACCCAGTTTAGTTAACTGAGTTGGCATGTTTTACAGGGTATGGAGTTACGATCACACAGAGCACAAAACATATGGATGGAGGGATCTCTGATGAGAGGGACTAACGGAAAAGATTGGTCACCAGTCCCATTGAGGTGGCCTATGGTACACATACCGAGAAATGGTGATCTCTAAGGCTACCAAGATAGTGACATATAATGTGAATGGATTGTCAAACCCAATAAAAGAAAAAGGTAATGTCGAATGTAAGGCAGACTATACAGAAATAGTGTTCCTGCAGGAAACACATTTAACAGAGGGTGAACATCAGAAGCTAAAACAATTCAGACACAAGGAGATATATGCCTCTTCATATAAAATGGGAAGGAGGAGGGAGTGGATCCTCATTCTCAGGTTGACTCCCTCTGAGTGTGTACAGAAAAACATAGTGAGGGCAGCTATGTAATTTTGAAAGGCAGAATGCATGAGCAGAAGCTGACCCTGGTATGCTCCCCCGGACTCCACATTTAGCTTCTACAAGACACTGCTGCTGAAAGTCATGGAAAAAGCTGAGAGGATCTTAATATGTTGGGGGGGGACTGGAACCTCACACTGGATCTACTACTAGATAGTATTTTATGAACCACACAAGGTAGTGAAACAAGTGAAGGCCCTTTAAGGGGAAACTGGGACTACAGGACACCTGGTGCTATCTGGAGGGTTCTGATAGGGAATATACATATTTTTCTCAGGTACATCAGATGTATTCCAGACTAGACCTGTTCCTCATCTCAAGAGAGGCCCTATCCAAATTGGTTAGATGGGGGGCTGGCACACTGGGGATTTCAGATTACAGCCCATTACATAGTGTAATAAACTTACAAGCGACAGTGAAATCCACATTCTGGAGATTAAAGCTAGTTTTACTAAGAGACAAGGAATATTTCAACACAATTTATTAATTTTATATGAAGCAGAATTCCACATGCCACATAATGGAGAGAGCACCATATTTAGCCTACGTGATGGCCTTATTTTCAACAAGCTATTTATGAATGAAAAGAATGTTGAATAAATTCCAATTAGAATGTAGAAAAGCAGACTTGCAAATAAATTATACTAAAACAAAAGTCATGGTCTTTGGAGGGAGTAAAAAGAATATAAATACATTCTAGATAATCATAAACTAGAGGTGGTCAAAGAATTCTGTTACTTGGGGTTAGTTGTCAACCAAGAAGGTACATGTCGAAAACCCATTAAAGAACTAGAAATAAAAACTAAAAAGTTCATTCCTATAATAAACTCATTTTCATATACATATGGGGAAAAGCAATAAAAGGTAATACAAATGTAATAAATGTAAAAATACGGAGCCAGTTATTATATGGGGCTGAAGTTTGGGGACTACGGGCAAAGACTAACATAGAGGCATGCTTAAATAGATTTTATAACAACCCATTTGGTTTGCTCAGTAGTTCACTATCAGCATCAGTTAGGGCCAATATTAGTCATTTACCAGTAGAATGCCAAACCAAAAACAAATTGTTTACTGGATCAAGGTGTATGGGATGGGTGAAAACAGATTACCTAGGTTATGCATAGAAAAGCAATGGAATACTTAAAACAGAATATATCCTTACCATGTATAGAAATGGTAGAAAAAAATCATTAAACCCAATGGTCTGTTAACAAGTATCAAAGATATCCTTAGATATCTATTCTGACAAGTAAAGAAATCATAAGGAAAGAATAAGGGATACATATGCCCAAAAGGACTAGAACAGTACAGGCAATATAAGGCCTGTAAGTGGCTTACAAAACAAAAGAAACCACAAAATGGAGCGATTTACAAATTCTAGCTAGATCAGACTATATGAAGTTAATAACACATTACAGGTTTGAATGTTTTACCAGTAATTGGAAAATAACCCAGTACAGCAAGAGAGAGGAGGGGAAAAGATGAATTGTGTAAATGTGGACTGGACCAGGATGACCTGATACATGTGGTGATTCTTGCCCCTATATGGTAAATATTGAAAGATGTTGCTGGATGATATCCTAGGAGATCTGGAATATGAACCTCAATATCTATTAACACATCTTCTAAAAACCCAAATAAAAAGCACATTAATCCCTATGGCTTCCATCCTGAAAATAATTGAGGGGAAAAAGTTGCATATGAAAAAGATATAGGGAAACTGAATATGGCATATCCTATTGGTATAAATACTGGTAAATAAATTTAAGACTGCAGAACATAAGGTATGATCAATCCAACCACTGACTATGCAGTGGCATAATCACTGCTAAATAAATGTAAGATTGCAGAAATTATGGTATGATCAAGCCAACTGCTGACTTTGCACATGTGGTTGTATAAGTGAAGATAATTTATTGCTATTATTTAGCTGCAAATGTATGTCAATTTATGCAATATGTAACTATATATTTGTCTCATTACTAAGATTTTATTATGTGTAAACACTGTTATTTTATGATTTTGTAAAGACTGGAAATAAGTCGAACAATAAAGTTTAACTAACTAACTAGGAGACAGGGAGGTTCTGGAGCAAATTCCAAAATTAACTGACCAAACAGTAACAGACCATTGCAAGTCAGAAGTAAGTGGGGAATATTGTGGGATACCCTAAAAGCAATAATTAGAGGAAAACTAATTGCAATAGAAGCTGCAAGGCAAAAGCAGAGAATGGAATGATGAACAGACCTGGAAACACAGACAAAATGAACGAAAGCCCAACAAATGAAAATTACGTATCTACCGTAATTCTTGATCTTTCTGTGTATCTTCACCATTCATGACTGGTGGGGTTCTGGCCAGAGACAGGACCCCTGAAGACTTTCTGTTTTGCAAGGGGAAGGAGTGGAGTGTGGATTGGCTGCCCTCGCGTGCAAGCGCATTGCGTGGTGCTTGGGTTGGCCAGTAACCGTGTCGACCTCCCAGTCCCAGTTCTGCACACCGCAGAGTGACAGTGAAGAAGAGAGAGGGCAGGGCAAGGGAGCCGAGGACAGGAAATGAAAGGATATAGAAACCAAAAGGAGGAATAAAGCTGAGGAGAGGACAGAAAGAAAAAAGCCTAAGGGTTTGGGACAGGAGGCCCCAACCTCTGGGTGAGTAGGGAGGGATAAATAAGGAGGGAAGAGAAGACAGAAGGGAGAGAGAGAGAGAAGAGAGGGGAACACCACACCTGAATGACAGGAGCCCAGAGGATTGCTCGAGGATGGAGGAAGACACCACTACTTTAGGCCAATAACTCTTCCCCAAGGCAGAGAAGAACTTTAACCAAGGCTAGGAAGAGGGAGGCTGACACAAAGCCCAGGAGGGTAGGCAGAGTGGCTATTCCGAGGAGTCTTTGTACTGGACCAAGGTAACGGGTCACTGTCTCCCTCTCTTGTCGAAGGGTATCATTAAGTGGGGGACAGGACCACTCTGAAGAAGTACCCTCCTGAGGAGAAAGACACACCCAGGAGAGTTTCTGAGAATTTTAGAGAAGTGTCACCTCCAAAGGAGGAGAATTTTGAGAATTTTAGAGAAGCGTCACCTCCAAAGGAGGAGAACGATACAATGGAGGATTTTATTATCTTCTGAATAAGAAGTGGGAGAGATTCCTGAGGGGAACCTCACAAGGGAGATCGCTTAAGCAGTGGTTGGAAGGAAGGAGGAATTATCTGGGAGGGGTCACTAGGGTCCCCCCCAACACTGCCTCAAGAAACCATGGGTTTGGCTGAAGCAGAGCCAGGGTCCAGGGAAGTCTCAACGAGAAAGGTTCCAACAGGACAGGACAGAGAGGAGACCCTGGTGAACCCCAACAGAGGGTTACCTCCCTGCCTATCTGCCCAGGATACCTCCAACACCCTCAGGTTAGAGTGGAACCACAAGGTATCGGAGAAGGATCCATATGGTCCCCTAGTTGAGAAAACAAACAGGGAGGAAGATCACCCAGAGACTGAGGCCCAAGAGGGGAAGGTGGGCGGGAAGCAGTGATGAATGGTGAAGATGCACAGAAAGATCAAGAATTACGGTAGGTACATAATTTTCATATCTTATCTGTGTCAATCTTCACCATTCATCACTGGTGGGTGATTACCGAGCCCCCTGAAGGGGACCCAGTATCTTCCTAAGGGACTGAAGTCCCTTAGTCTCTAGTGGGGGAAGACACTGGAGGAGGGAACCTTCCAGGCCTGGTTAGCCTGAGACTGATCTGGGTGAGGCGGTTCCTGAGTAGGAGAGGAATGTCGCCCTGCAGTTCCCACCTCACCCTGCAATATGAAAAGATGGGTTCCCCAGAATGAGGGGCAGTCTTCCCACACCAGGCCATGAGTGATAACTGGGAAAGAAAAGCCATGCCGTTCGCCTAATGCAGATCGCTGTCCCCGCCAGCCTGGAAGCCACCTCGTTGGCATCATAAGATGCTCTAGCTTGGTGCCTGCAAGCTCCTGGCCCTGTGCAGAGCGGCAATAGCTTGTCTGGTCACCTTCAATCAGGCAGAGAGACTAGGATCTGTCCTAGCAGAGACTATAAGTGCCTGTTATAGGCAGCATGATAGGCCTGATGTGCTGAAAGGGATAGGAGGAGATGTGTGAAGAGAAAGCCCTCCTCACCCCAAAATCAAATTCAGCAGAATCTGATTCTGGAGGTCAGTCGCCTTGGCATCTATGCCCAGAGGGTATCTCTAGGAGAGTCACACCTGAAGGGGGGTGAGATAAGGCTCCTGGAGACTTTAGAGGTGCACAATACCTCTGGTGGAGGTCCCTTGGGGCTGGTGCAAGGGTTGAGGGACTTCGTCAGGCATGGTATGATGCCTCCCTGAAGGGAGAAGGACAGGCAGGAACCACCAGGTTGGCCGCACTGAACTCGACTAGAAAGGTATGCGCCATCTGGTCAGGATTGCCACTGCCTAAAGTGGAGATGTGGAGCTCGTCAAGCAACCCCGAAAGGAAGCGTGGATAACTAGGCAAATCAGCTGCGGGGGATAGGTAGACAGAAGACTCTTCTCCCTCACAGGAGGAAGATGAAGGAGCTGATGAGTCTGGAGAGTCAGGCGTGGGCTGCACCAGGAATGGTGGAACACCTCCTCATCCGTGGACCTGTAGTAGGTGGGAAAAAGTGCAGCCGCAGACCTGAACTGCTCCCTGGCAAGAGGTCCCACAGGACCGGTGTGGCCTGGGAGTGAGGAAGGGGGTTGGCAGAGGTAAGGGGGCCAGACACCTCTGAGGAGGAACCCGACCTCTGCCAGGGTTGGGAGACCATACAGGAGATCTCAAGGGGTTGGGGGGGAAGACCCACTGGTCTCAGCAGTCAGTGGCCACTCAACTGAATTGGAACAGCCAGGACTGGGCCCAAAGAGGACCCCCCCAAGTCGACTGAGGCCACATGAGCCCAGAAGGTTGGCCACTAGTCTCCAAAGATGAGGGCCCTCCTGGAAGACCTCAGGGAGAAAACAGGACTAGCACTGCGGCTCCTTCCTGAGCCCCTGTGGGCTCTGGAGAGCGTGCTGCCCCGAGCCTGTTCTCTCAACCCCTTGACTCAGGCAGAGCCCGCTTCCTCAGGATCAGCTTAGACAGCTTGATCCCCATGGCCGACTCCTGCGAGACAGCCACTGGATGACCACCCTCCCCTACCTGAGGCGCTCCAGTCGGCCCAAAAGTGGGGTCAATCTGAGCAGCCCCAGGAGGGGGTACACCTCCCAAGGGAGCAGGTGAACCACCATTTCCGGTCTGTCCCCCGGTGCCCCCCAGAGCACCCAAGGACTGGTCAGGACCACCAACACCAGATCCAGTGGTAGCTGCCGACTCCAAGGGAGGGGGCTGAACCAGAGCCAAAGCGCTGGGCATGGAGGAACTGGAGGATTCCAAGGAATCCGGGAGCCATTCGGGGTCAGCCTCCGAATCCTCCTCTGAGGTGAAGGCCCAGACCCAAACCACTCCCCAAACCCTCCCGCCTGCAGCACCGCGGGGCGGCCCCGTGCTGCCCATGGCACTGCCACCGTCCCTGGAGCAGCAAACGGTGCCGGAGTCAGAAAGTGGCAATGAAGGCTGGTGCTGCACCACCCGTGGCACTGCCTAGATCCCCAGCACCACTTTCAGCACCGGGATCTGAGGCGGCAGCGGCAGGCTGCATCAAGGATGACACCGGATAGGCTGCGATGCCAGGGGAGCCCTTGCCTCCAAAGAGGCGACTGCCAGGATGGTATCTCCCATCTGACTCCTGGAGGAGTCAGGCCAGGCCTCCTGCATTGTGGAAGGGTCTCACCAGGCAAGGCTAGGAAGGGCGGAAACCACCTCCCTCCATGGGACGTATAGGACTGGGAGGGGACCTGCAAGAAAGGCCAAGAACCTTGCATTTGGTGTTCCGAGTATGAGCCTGTGCCCCAAAAGTCAGCGGTACACATCGGACTTTGAACGCACGCAATTCCAAAACTCAATGGTGCATGGAAAAACAGGTGTCACAATGATCCATGTCATGGTTAGGGCCCAAGCAGGTCAAGCATCGATCATGCTGGTCCATAATGGAATAAAGTCAGCCGCATAGGAGGCCAACCCACCTTGGGAAGTTTCTTTTTGTCCCCCGAATGAGACATGACTGGATGTAAAACACAATAAACAAACAATAGCACTTGGCGTTGAAAATAAAAGGAAAGGTCTTACCGGTCGATGGCACCAAGGAACGCAGATGTACAAAACTAGGACAAGTCGGTGCCAACGGACTAGGCCGCTGACACAGTACAAAAAGTCTTCACACACAAGGTCCATGCTCACTCTACGGTGGGAGAAGCAGAACTGGGACTGGGAAGGGGTCGGTGTCGGTTACTGGCCAACCCACGAGTGCCACGCAATGCACTGGCCTAGAGGGCGGCACCACCCCGACGTCGACGTCTACCTCTTCCGCAAAATAAAAAAAGGCTCCCACGGGATCCTCCGGCCAGAATCCCACAAGTGATGAATGGTGAAGACTGACACAGATAAGATCAGGAAAATTAGACAGGCAAAGAGGAAGGGATCTAGTAAAACTTTAAAAAGAATTGAACACATTATTAGACTGTAAGGTAGAACAACAGCTAAGATTTCTAAGGAAAAGATATTATGAGGGTGGTCTTACGGCACTGGAATTATTGGCATACAGACTAAGAGTCAGATGGGCAAGAGTGCAAATACTAAAATACAACACCCAGGCACGGGAGAACAGGTGAATAAAATGGACAAAATATTAGACGCCTTCATGGAGTATTACAAAAATTACATAGTCCCAAAACAGAGACACCAACAGAAAAGACAAATGCATTCCTACATAGCCTTAACTACCCCAGTTAACTGAGGCGCAAAATGTAAATCTCTGTCGTCCGATTTCCACTACCAAATCAAAAGGTAATAGGCAATAGCAAAATGGGAACATGCCTTGGAACAGATGGCTTCCTACTGAGTTTTATAAAAAAAAATCTCAGACAATGTGACACCCTTATTGCAGGTGATATATCAGGAAGTAATGCAAGAAGAAGGATCTATTCCACCATCTTGGGAACTGGCAGCAATATCAGTGATACCCAAGCCAGGTAAGGACCCTACCAACTGTGGGTCACACTGCCCCATATCCATAGTGAATGTGGATTACAAGTTTTTAACAGCAATACAGTCTAAGAGATTGGAGGAAAATGTCCCCCAACTAGTGGACATTGATCAAACAGGATTTGTGACAGGCAGACAAGTGGCTGATAACATCAGACACACAATGCACCTTAAAGATCATCTTAATAACACAAAGACGCTCACAGTGATTATGAGTATGGATGCTGAGAAGGCTTTTGATAAAGTAGACTGGAAATATTTATATGGGCTCATCACCCAGTTTGGGTTCGATATAAATTTCATAGAAACAGTCCAGAGATTATACAAGAGTCCACAGGCCTACAGTATATAGGAGCTAATGGGCACTTATCTACTAGATTTGAACTAGGGAGAGGCACCAGGCAGGGATGCCCACTGTCCCCACTGCTGTTTGCTCTTTACATAGAGCCTTTTGCACAGTGAATCAGACAAGAGCCAGATATCAGGGGGATAACAGTAGGGGAACAGGAACACAAAATAGCATTATATGCAGATGATGTGCTAATGTACCTAACAACCCTGGAGAGATCGATTCCAAGACTAATGGAATTCGTGAAAAAATGTTCAACATTGGCAGGATACACCCTAAACTCCACTAAAATGGAGATGCTCAAATTTAACTATAACCCACCCCCAACGATGACAGCCAGATACCCCATGAAGTGGACCTTATCATCCCTAAAATATCTAGAACAGTGTTAAGAAATTGTTTTTCTTTTTTATTTATTGTGCTTTTTTCCTCCCACTGCCAACCACCCAGCACCTCTGCCTGGTCATGGACCTCGGCTTCCCACCTCCACATATGACCGTGACCCTCTGATACCCCCGACTTGCGCAGGAAATAGGGGTTTGTAGCACTGACCCTAACAGTGCCACACCACGAGGACTAAGTTGGAGGGCCGGGTCTGGAGGCTAATCAAGCCGGTATGGCCTCACAAGGGTGGTCAACAGTAAGTATTTTATGTGTGTGTGTTTTGGGGGATGCAAAGACATCCTGCATACGCCCACCACCTGAAGCGCCTAATGCTGGTTGCTGTGGTACCCTGGCCTCCGCCAGGGGTCCATCAAGCACCACACATTCTCCCAACCCTCCCCCCAGAGAAGAAGAGAGGTCCTTGGGATGCTCCATCCTTCTCCCCCAGGCCAGCCCTCCGATGACCCAGGTCTGTTCCCAAACCTGGGCTGCTGGCGTCGCAAGCAGAAATCCAACCGCTGCACTGACGGGCCGGTGTGTTAAGAAACTCTAATAAATGCCTATTTTAGGACAATTTCTAACCATTGATAAAACAAGTTTGGGAAGATATTAAAAGATGGGGGCTTCCTCCACTCCCTATACATGCTAGAATACAATCAGTGAAAATGACCATCTTGCCCAGGTTCTTACACAGTTTTCAATGTGTACCAGTGGCTTTAACCAAACAATGGTTAACAGACATGTAGAAAATAATCTTTAAATTTATATGAGCAGCCAAAAAAAAAAAAAAAAAAAGTAAAAAAATAAGGTGTTCTTAACTAAAAAGAAATGGGGTGCCAGCCCGGTGGTGTAGAGGGCTGAGACACTGGTGCCTTACCTCGACCCACGCCTGCGACCAGGGTTCTGGAACAGACTCAGGTTGCCGGGGGGCGGCCGGGGCAGGCGAGGATCGAGTGTCTGGAGGACAGCTCTCCTCTCCTGGGGTGGAGGGAGTGGGTGTCGTCACTCAGCAGCAGCCCCTAGTGGAGACTGGAGGCATAGGCTAAAGCGATGTACTGCGGGAAGTAGAGAAAACAGGAAAATCTGCTTGGTGTCCACCGGATGACGGCTTTCCAACCCCGACACCCTTGGAACCTCCAGAGAACCTCCTCTGCCTCAGCAGTGTCCCTGGGCCCTAGTATGAGTGCACTGTGGGATCCCCTCTACCCCAGTGCCTTCCCCCTCAGAGGAGGGGGACCCGCCCTGTGAAGGGTTATGTCCAGGATATCCCAGTAGGACCGGCTGCGATGTGAGGCTAGAGAGAGGTGTGCTCGAGTGAGGACAGCAGAGGTATGCCGGAGAGGTCTTGAGGGGCCTGAAGGAGCGGGGGTCACCAGAGCTGGGGTGATAAAATAGATAATACAGAAAAAAAGAAATGGGGTGGGGGTGGGCAGTACCTGTCCTGAGGGAATACTGGATGGCGGCCCATATCAGATGGGCGCTCATGTGGGGCCATCCACGGTTGAAGGTGCAATGGCGGAACCTAGAGGAGATGGGAGATGCTTTTTAATTCACGACCTTTAGCTAGGATAGGTAAAGGAGGGTTCTCTGCAATGAGAGTCACTGCAATTGCCTTAGAAAGGTTTCAACAATACCCTGAAGTGCAGAAAGAGAGATTTAGATGGCTAGCCTGTAATTCTGAGTTTCGGCCTGGAAGTTTGGATCCCTGGTATGAGAAACAAACACAGAAAGGGTGAGGTTCCCAGCAAACATACTAAGATGAGATACCATGCTACATTTGAGTAATGTTGTAAACAATATAAATGGATAGTGGTTTACTGTTTTCAATGTTAGGATTATATACAGACTCAGATGAAAAGCACCAAAATATACAAAACAAAATGGATGGGGATGTGAGACTAGAACACCTCCTGAATAAAGAAGCATCAAAGGGGCTATCTTCCAGATTTACCAATTCTCATTTCCACAAAGGATCAGAAACTAACCACATAATAACAAAGTGGGAGGAAGGCTGATTCTACCTGTTTACTAAAGAGTGGATTAGGATATGGGAGGAATCTTCAAGACAACCTCCTCACCAAGATGGCAGGAATTTTCTTGGAAGATTAAGATATTTTATTACGCCACCTTGAAAGCCATGGGATGAGGCAGGAGATTCAACATGTTGGGGAAATGCATGAACATATAGTCTATACTTGTCCAAGGTTATAAGGGTTTAGAAGGAAGGTAATAGACAAAATGAGGGATCTTTCAAATTATTTCACTGATACATCTCCATCACGTAATACTGGGACACCCCTCCAGAAATAAGAGGATCCAATGCAAGGTACTTAGGGGAATATGTGTGGTATCAGTGGGGAATGCAATAACAAGAATGTGGCTTAACCAAGAAACCCTTACACAACAGGAATGGAAGAATATAGTAAATGAAATTCAAGAATTGGGGAGATTAACTTATTTAACACAAGACAGGACAGAAAAATCATGGAAAGATGGACAAAATGGATAAAGGAAATGGGATAGAGAAACAGAAGTTGTATAATTTGGGAAGGTCAGTACAAAAAGAAAAGGGACAGATCCATTGCAAAGGAAACCTAGAAAGGTGAGGCAATACAGAACAAAGCAATCAAAAATCCATTCCTCCTCTTGGGGAGTCCTCACGTTAAAATAGCCTAGAGAGTGTGAAGTAATTGAAAATGAAAACTTCTGTATAAGCTTGTAAAGCTTTATTACTTAGTTTTAGAGTTTTATTGTGTTGAGTAACACATATAACTAAAAGTAAAGGTGTAATTGTTTTTGATGCTAATGAACAAACATTACCAAATATAAGTGTGATGTGACAACTGAATTATACGAGTATATAATTGTAACTTATGTGATGTATTTTGATCAGAGTGTACAATAATGCTACAAAATAAAGCAAGTATAAAAACAGGAGGAGGCTGACCTTGGGGAGGGAGAAGGAGTAGTAGGAGAACCTGAGACCCTCCTTTTTTTTTGATCCTCCCAAGGTCCCTTCTGCTATCACTCGACTGAGTTGTCGAACTGAATAAAGCCAGAAAGGCCGACCAGGCCTGAAAGAAGGTAGGGCTTGCCCAAGATAAATGCCCCCCCCCAACTCCCACCCTTGCAAGCATCAAGGGAACAGAGGTAGACAGAGAGATAAGGGGGGGAGGAGGCGCTGCCCAGAGCCTGGCCATGGGGGATGGAGGGTGGGTTGTGATGAATGGTGAAGACACTTGAGAAGATCAAGAATTATGTTGCATACATAATTTTCATATCTTCCCCAAGTCAACCTGCACCATTCGTCATGCTTGGGTCAGAGTGCTGAACTGAAAAACCCTGAGGGGAAAAAATCCCTCAGTCTCTTGTGAGGGAAAACATGGGGGAGGGGAGGACTTACAGGCCTGGCGAGGCCCACAAATGGTCAGGGGCAGGTAAAGGCTCCCGAGCTCTGGTAGACGGAAGGCACTCCTGCAATTTATGCCTGGCCCTCCAAGAGAGTGGGCCCCCCAGGAAAGGTGAGGACAGCACCCTATGCCTGGCCAAGGGCAACAACCTCGATAGGCAAAGCCATGCTGTCTACCTTATGCAGACTGACATTCTTACTAGCCTGGAAGCCATCTCTTTAGCATTGTATGCAGCTCTGGAAGGTATCTTGCAAGCTCAGGCCCCTTGAGAAAGGCTAGAGCTTGCGGGTTTCCTCACAATCAGGCATCACTGCTAGGAGCTGACCTAGCAGCGTACAGAGGTGCCTGGCATAGGCTACTTGGTGTGCCTGATGAGCCATGATACAAAAACTGAGGCACGCCACCGAAAACACTCTTCTTCCCAAGCAGTCAAACTCAGCCGAGTCAGACTCTGGGTGGCAGTTGTGCCAGGAGTGACGACGCCTGGATGGGGTATGCAGGAGCTCCACTCCCTAGGAGGGGTGAGACATGGCACCTGGAGATCCCATAGCAGTGCAATACCTGCACATATAATCCCTAGGGGCAGCAGCTGGGGCAGTGGGATATTTCCAGACAGCGTACAAGGCCTCTGCAAATGGCCAGGGCCAGGGAGGTATGACCAAGTGGTCAGTACTGTATTCCCCCAAGAATGCCAGTGTCATACGGGCAAGGTTGTGCCCAGCAAAATGGGAGATATGCAGCTCCTCCAACACTCTGAAAAGGAAGCACTGATATTTATTAATTTATTGAAATTGTTTCACCAGGATGGCACACTGAGCAAAAAGATGCTTGTCTCCCAGTGCGGCCTGGGGGGTGGGGGTACAGTGGGAGATAACTCGCAGGTTATTAAGAGTTACATATACAAGGAAAAACAGTAGAACATAGCTGAGCACAATTACAGCAATACAGAAGGCAGAATCAGATGAACAGTTTACAGCGAAGATTCAGTAATGCAGTTGCAGGATACAGTTATGCAGTTGCAGGATACAATTGTGTATGGGCTAGGGACAAGACATCAGTACAGTTCAACAACAACAACAACAGTATGCAGGCATAGATTATATTACTGAATGGCATAGTATTTGTTAGATGAGTGTGACACTGAGTGGAGAGATGTGAGGATCAGGCAGTATCAAGGAGCATTTAGGACAGGGTAAAGCCTGTGTACTAGAAGCGCTTGAAATTGGTACAGAAAAGCCAGCTTCCATAGCAGGCACAGATTATATTACTGAATGGCATAGTATTGGACAGATGAGGTATGACACTGAGGGAGAAATGTGACACTGAGTGGAGAGATGTGAGGATCAGGCAGTATCAAGGAGCATTTAGGACAGGGTGTAAAGCCCTGTACTAGAAGTGCTGAAGTTGGTATAGATAGCCAGCTTCCATATGCGGCGCTGTTGCCACTGGTCAGGCAGTCGGGGCAAAGGGGGGACACTTGTGATTTAAGTGCATGAGCAATTTACTGAGAGGTAGTTTGCTAGTGCTGAAGATAAGGAGTGGGTAGAGGAGGAGTGGCAAATTTGGGAGGGAGTTCATTCCAGAGTTTGTGGAAGCGGTAGGAGAAGGCAGATTGACCAATAGTGGTTTTCTGCCCAGGGATTTGAAGCCCAATCATCAAGGGATCTGAGGGCATGAGAAGTGGAGGGAGCTGGGGTAAGTAAGGTAGAGAGGTATGAGGGCAGGGTGTCATGCCAGAATTTGGCTACGAATTTAGCGCAGTGCTGAAGGCGACGGTTTTCGAGGGAAGGGAGTGCGAGGGCATGGTAGAGGTTGCAGTGATGGGTGCGGGGGGTGGCATTGGGGGCAAAACGACAGAAGGCATGGAAAAGTGAGTCCAGTCTGGCTAAGGTAGATTTGGGAGCGGCACTGTATACTATGTCGCAGTAATCAAAAGAGGGGAGGATCATATTATGCACCAGCTCCTGCCTGGGCATAAGAGGGAGGCAGTTGCGGTTCCTGTAAAGGGCTCCGAGCTTGGGACGCAGTTTTTTTTATGATGGCATCAACGTAGTCGGAGAAGGACAGGTAACTGTTGAGCCAAACCCCAGGGTAGTGGAAGGAAACGACATCCTCCAGTACTGTCCCATCAAGGGTGTGGAAGGTAGGAAGGGAAGGAAGCCTGGTTAGACGTTGCCGAGTGCCAAAGGTCATGGTGGTGGTTGTGTTCGCATTGAGAGAGAGCTGGTGAGAGCTAAACCATAACTGTACCTTGTTGAAGTCAGACTGGAGGTTGGCTGTTACCTCTTCTGGGGAGGAGCCCAAGGCAAAGAGGACAGTATTGTCTGCGTACATTTGAATAGACATGGATGAGCACACCAGAGGGAGGTTGTTTAAAAAGATGGAGAACAAGATAGGGCCAGGTACTGATCCCTGGGGAACTCTGGTGGCTATAGGGAGGGGTGGGGAGGTGATGTTGGCAATTCTTACTGACTGAGTTCTGTTAGCGAGGTAGGCTTTGAACCAGTTGGTAGCTGAGCCAGCTAGGCCCGCTTCCGAGAGACATTGAAGCAGCAGAGGGTGGGATACCGTATCAAAAGCTTTGGCAAGGTCATGGCTGAAGTGATCAACCCTTTGTCTATGCCTGAGAGGATGGAGTCCGTGAACCTAACCAAGGAGGAGGCTGTGGAATGGCCCTTCCTGAATACGGACTGGAACGGCTTGAAGAAGTTGGTGTCAGAGAGAAAGGAGGTGAGTTGATTGAGCACTAAGTGTTCTTGCAGCTTTGCGAGTGCGGGGAGGAAGGAGATAGGATGGTAATTTGAGGGGGAGGTGGTGACACCCCCTTTAGGGAGGGGGATGACGATGGCCTGCTTCCAGACCTGGGAAATAGCGGCAGAGGAGAAGTAGAGGTTAAAGAGGGAGGCGAGGGGGGTTGCAATGGCTGGAGTGGAGAGGTGGAGGAGACTGCAGTTGAGGCCATCGGGGGATTTACCTTTTGTTGTGTTGAGGGCCTGAAGGGCTACGAGGATGTCAGCTGGCAGGACTGCTTTGAATGACATGAAGTAGGCACAAACAGAGTAGTGAAGGGAGGCATCCTCTTCCCTGATGGAGGAAATGAAAGATTTGGAGGAGCTAACCTCAGAGGGAGGCAGCACCAGGGTTTGAAGTCTGAAGACAACCTTGTTAAGTGCGCCCAAGTACCTGGGAAATGCAGCCACCAACCCCCTGAATTCATCCCAGGTCATGGGCCCCCTTGGGCCAAGGAGGCCGGGAGGAAGGGGGGCAGAAGGCAGAGGATGAACAGTGGGAGCTGCCTGGAAAACCAGGGAAGGTCCTCCGCACGTGCTGCGAGATTATGCAGGAGACCCCTCCTGAAGGAGGGGCTGCCTATCCCACCCACCTCAGACTGCTCCATAGCAGCGGGGTGAACAGGGTGGTGCTCTTGGGAAATCCCTAAGTGATGAGAATGGAGCCATACAGAGCCCAAAGGGAGGCCCTGTCACCACCAACTGCAGAACTACTCTAAGAGGAGGGGAAGACGAGGCAGCATCAGTGCTATGGCTCCTCTCCAAGACCCTAGAGGCTCCATAGGAGGACCGGGGCACTGAACTGAGCCATGCAACCCTGTGTCAGAAAAGAGAGACCTGCCCTCAGAAGAGGCCCAATGGATGAATCCAGGCTAGCAAGAGAAAGAGATGGCCCAGTTGCCAAGGAGGTGACTGCGCCCCGGCACCATCTCCAGCAGCCGAGGTCACCTCTGTCTGTAAAGAAACAAAGGAGGCAGACTCGGCACTGGAGACAGTGCAGGCTCCCGAACTGGCACCAGCCCTGGTGCCACCATCCCCAGAAATGCTGTAGTTGGCACCAAGAGAGTCCCTGGTGCCAGAAAGGCTCTGGAGCGCTCAGAGGAGGAGGTGGTGCCACAGGCAGCACTGAGGGAAGATTCCACATGCTCCAGTGCCACTGAAGACCTTGGGGTGATCCGGGAAGCATCCATGGACTCCTCAGAGCTGGGCAGCCAGTCGAGATCTTCCCAATCTTCACCCTCCGAGCGAGCTGAAGGATGAGATTAGGGGGATCTCCAGGCTGGTTACCCCCTGGATCCTAGGCCCTCTGGCACAGAGCGCAGCATCAGCGGGGAGCTCGGGGTGCATGGCCGCGCCACCCTTCTCACCAGCACCGGAGTTGGGAGTGGAGACAGCATCAGGCCTCGGAACCGAGGGGACCACCGGAGCAGGCCCAGCATATAGTTTCAGCACTACACCTGGGGTCATCAGAGTCTCAGAGGAGACACAGGACTGTGAGGAGTGCTGAGACGCCCTCCCACACCCCCCTGGGAGAAAGACAACTGCCCCACCAACCCCTCGCTGACACCCCATGTTTCAGCAAGATTTGAAAAAGATGGGGGTCTTCTCTCCACTTGTCAATATAGAACTATGGAGGCGCTCAGACGAGGAGCCCAGAGATCTGTTTTGGCATCCCAAGGTGATGCTAACCACCAAGGTTGGGGCCTTCCCAACTCTCTCTGCACAGATATAAGGGTGCAGTAATCCATAAAGAAACAGGTATAGCATTTGTCCATACTGTGGCATGGACCCAAACAAGAAAAACAGGGGCTGTGGGGTCAGACATGGTCATAAAGTTGCCACAGGGGCACTGACTCATGGGGCAATTCCTGCTTTCTCCAAGATTTCTAGGCCCCGGAGCCAACATCACCACTGATGGAAAGAAAATCAAAAGGGGAAAAAACTTGGCACACACAGAAATTGTTTAAAATAATAAGAAAAAAATCGGTGCCAAAAATGGTACCGAACTTACAGCATTGACCACAGACCCCTTCCTCAGGCCCTTCATTTCATTAAGATGAGGACAAGAAGAGGTCTGGTCTCCCTCAGTACATGTAGTACTGGGAAGGAGTTCAGGGGAAAGAGCCCAGGGACCTTACCTTGAAGTCCCGAGTGCAATGCCTTCTTCTTAAGGTGTGGGGGAGACTGACCCCACGTGATTGTGTGGATCTCTCAAGTGCGGAAGTCCATGCAGAAGCAGGCACTGCAGTAGTCCATATCATGTTCCACTCCAAGGCAGGTCCAGCAGCAGTCATATTGGTACCAGACAGATATGTTTCTCCACAGGGGCATCGACACACTGGGGGAGACACCGCCTTCTGGATTGACTTCATCTTGGGATTCTAGGCCCTTGGGATCGGGACATGACTGATGATGATGATGACGCTTTTATTTTATCCAGGAACAAAATTTAGGGAAAATATCCCTGTTTACAAATAATGCCCTGTACAGAAATATTTATATACCAACACACAATAACAAACATACATATAATTACACTATTTTCTCAATACATAAAATGTTGAACTCAAATACAAATTAAAACATAGGGATTCATTTACAATTGCATAAAAAATAACATATACACAGCTTTACCTATTAATCTCTACTATCACTTGGGCATTTAGACAATTACATTGGGGCACAGCATGTACAACCTTTATTTTTAAGTTTCACCATCTCTGCTTCAAATCTTCTTACAGTTCTCTAATCTTATTCATATCGGTATAGCATTCCACATATGTCCTAATGCAGGAACCAATGCAATGTCACCAAATCTATTATTTACCCTGGGCCAATCAATTTTATAAGAAGCCTCTTTTCAATCCATGATTAATTTCTTATTTCCGTTATTAATTTGAGGCTTCAGTGGATACATTTGGGCCCCATTCATTAACTGAAAACACCATTTGGCCCACTGTATATCTCTTTTATGTCTGGGTCCAACCCTTTAAGACTATCAACAGTGGTGCGCTCCATATTTGCATCCACTGGCAAATCTTGCAAGTCTATAATATGCTTGATTTGTCTTTTTAAAACAAATTTCGGGCATTTCTATCAGGGTTCCACAAATCCTATTGCCCGACATCTCGGGCTGCCAGTTACAGTGCAGGGACAAGCACATTCTGTTGTGCCACCTGTCCACGGGCTAGCACGGACTTAAATCATTGCTGCTGCAGTTCTGGCTTCCACCAGTAGGGTGCTCACTGCTTCGGCTGTCACAGTGGTCATCTGACCTACCGAGCAGTGCACCTACTGGTCAGGAACGAGCTTGCCTCAGAGTCAGGAGTGAGCGCGAGCGAGTGTGAGCGCGAGCAGCGTCTCATTGGAGGAAAACAGAGGAGGAGGAGCAAGCTGTCAGACTGGCAGGCGTGGGGCCAAATGAGGAAAACAATCTTAAGCTGTAAAGAATGCCCATTGGCTGCGGTGGTGATTTGGCGCGTAGTGGAGACGAGAGTAAAGACGTGCATTGCGTTAGAGCCCCTCATTCACTGTCTGTTGGTGGATAGTGGTGACTAGAGGATACAGTCCGTTGTTGTGGATATCGGGGAGTGGGGACTGCGAGTGCAACCAGTGCTGCCTTACTTTGTGTGTGTGGAGTGGACTACTCGGGAAAACAATATTATATAAACTGAATTAAGGAGGGAGGGTTGGTGAGAGTGAAGAGTGGGGAGGGGGAAGGCAGGAGCTAGGAGGACTAAGGAGAGGGGACAACGTGGCTGAGCACTGATAACAGCAGACAAGCAAATTTACCTGCCCTGTGCCGTGCCAGTTTTGCCAAAAGTGCAAAATTAATTAAGAGAGTAATCTGAGTAAATAAGGAGTGTGCAGGCAGGGTAAAATATTGAGAAGGGTTAGGTTGGGCTTGTCACAGAACTGGGCATAACAGGGTGAAAGCAAATGAAGGGCTAGGAGCATATAAAATAAATTAAGTAGGCAGTATAGTGCAGTGGTCTAAGGCTCTGAGCTGCAAATCTGGTGACATCCAGCAGACCAGACCTGGGTTTGAATCCCACAGCTTCCACTTGCATACTGCCTGAGCAAGTCACTTAACCTCCTTGTACTCCCAGGTCACTCCTGCAAAAAGTTTTCAGCTTAGTGTGCTATACCTGATTAAACAACTAAGTAAAAAAAATAATTGACAAAAGAAACAAAACAGAAACTTGGGAGGACAGTCTGGTACTGTTTGCTGTCTGTGTAGCAGGGTGAAGAAGACAACTGAGAACTAGCAGCAGCGTAAAGTGTCACTGACTACAGAAAATAAAAAGGAAGAAAGCAAGGCAGGGGACTACTACTGTGGGCGGGGAGCTTTGTGTTGCCCACCAGTAAAAACAGCAGTTTAGCTGCATAAACAAAGAAAAATTAAAAAAAAGAAAGAAAATAAGAGAAGAGGCTGGTGGGCTCTTGGGAGAGGAGAGCGCAGATATAGAGATTGTGTGTAAAGGAGTGAAGGAGGCGCTTGGAGAGAGAGGCGGGGCGAAGGAAAGGACTGTCTTGAGAAAGTTAGTGAAAAAAAAAAAAAAAAGAGATAAGAACTTAGAAGAAATAAGCCTATAACTCAAACTGGCTTGGTTGTGCTGTTGGGAGAGATAGATTTTGTGAAAAGGAGTGAAGGACCCAGTGTCCTGCAGCCGGTTGGCTGGCTTTTGGCTTGAAGTACCCAAGAAACAAAAAGAGAAATATAGTAAAAAATATATATATAAGACAAGTGTAAGTAACGGTAAAATAAAATAAGGGAGCCTAACTGGGGGCTATGCTGGGAGAGAGGAGAGTGAGTGACTGTGTGGAAAGTGTTCTGCAGCCAGCTGCCTGACTTGTTACAGGACAAGACAACTTCCAGTGTATAGAAAAAAAGCATATATCTGTCCCCTGGTGACCCAGCCCATGATGAGCCCACACTAACCACCAGTGAAAAAAGGACACAGACACCAGGGTTTAAAATAAGTTTATTATTATTGGTTCCATTAGTCTTTAAAAAAAAAGTGACCACCAAATTTATATGGACAATATGCAGACGAACAAAGCCAAACAACAAAGTCTCTTGTCTCTCTGGTCAGCAGCAGCACCATCTTTTTTTAGACAAACACATTCTGGTACTACTTCCACAGATAAAAGTCATGAAACTGAATCTGCATCTGTGGTTCTTCTGATATAACTGCTGACCAGGTACTTGATGAAAACAGAGAATAAGAGTAGCCTTATCTCAAAAGCCCCTGTGTCACTTAGTTAAGAAACGTAGTTTACTGCTTGATAATGAGGTGGCAGTTGGAAGTAGTAAAGACAAGAAATATGACCAAGAAAAAAGGGCCAGACTATTTCAGTGTCATTGGTTGTCCACTTATAAATGGTTGAGATACAATGATAAAAAGGGGCTTATGTACTGCACACTATGTGAAAAGTATCCCACTATTGCAACTCCAGCATTTTCAAAAAAAACAAATGTCTTTGCCACAGGCTCAAACAACTTTCGCACTGAGTCACTATGTGCACATGAAAAATCCAATCCACATGTGCTATGCCAGAACCAACATATTCTGGAAAGTGGCCAACGAGCAGTATGTTGTGAGATTAGTGAGTCACCACTTTACCAAGCCTTTGCACAGTTGGAAGAGGCCACAAAAGCAAAGATGAGACACCTGTTTAACACAGCGTATTCCATAGCCAAAATCTTCGCCCTTTCTCAGACATGGAGTGGCTCTGTGAATTACAGGAAAAAAATGGCATTAAGCTAGGTTCTAATTATACTAATGATAAGTGAGCCAGGGACTTTTGCAGTGCTATTTCAGCAGTTATATCCAGAACCCAGATGCAGACTCTTGCTAATGTTAAGTATGTGACAGTTCTTGCTGACGGCAGTACTGATTACAGTATAACTGAGTGGGAAAATGTTTTCTTAGGTTTGTTGAACCTAATTCAAAACAGGTGCATACATTGCTTATCCAAGCTGTGCCACTGGAACATGCACATGCAGAAGGTGTATTCCATGCAATATCAACTGCACTGGAGTCAGTAAATCTTCCTCTCAGTAACCTACAAAATGTTAACAATCCAGGACCTCTTCTTATTTCAGCAAATTTGATGGGGCCAGTGTCATGATGGGCAAAGAGGAGGAACCATAGCAAGTTGTGGGAACACTGTCGTTCTGAAATAATTACATGCACTGCATTGCCATAAGCTAGAGCTGGCAGTTCTCGATGTGTTAAAAAATCCATTTGTATCAAAGCTGGAAAGTACTCTCAAGGAAATATTTAAATTTTATCACTATAGTCCCAAAAAATGAGAGAGCTCCAAGAAATTGCTAACGGATGGATACTGATCTGGCACTTTACTGCAATTAAACAAGTGAGATGGCTTGCCAGTAGGTCACGCTCGTACATGCAGTTCAGGTTAACCTACCTACTGTTGTACAACACCTACATGCATCTTTGACTGCTGGTGGTGATGAAAGTTCAAAACAAAGGGCCTCTTAAAAGAAACACAGAGTGTGCAGTTTGTAAAGCTATCCATATACTGCAAGATTTCCTGCCAATACTAAAAACCTGTCACTGCAGTTTCAACGAGATGACATAGTAATACTGGAAGCTCCACAGCTTGTTGAGACCTGCCTACTCCAGCTTATGGAACTGAAAACCATGCAGGGCAATACATGGCAGCTTTCCTCAGCCATTACAAAACCAGAATAGAAATGTATGGAATATGTTGTGACAAAGAGGGAGGGAGGAGAAGACTGTTCATTTTCCATTCAGAGGCAACTGCCCAGAAATCAATTTTGTGACAGATGGACAACTGCAGACTTTAATAGATGCAGCAATAATTTATATTGACAACAGATTTAAAAATTTCTCAGAGGTGCCTCTCAAATGGTTCAACTGCTTAGATTTTAAGCAGTTTGATCTGCCAAGAGACCAACTAGCGGTGTTTGGGACCTCTGAACTTGCAAACTTGGCAGAATATTTTCACTTTTTCACGGAGAAGCAGCAGGAACATATAAAGTCAGAGTATGCTGCGTTTAAAACAATATTGAAATCTGCCATTAAAAAACCCTATTTGCAGGTATATACCAGATTACTAAAAGAAAAACCACCCCAGATTATACACATTCTGACCTAGTTGAAATACTCATGGCAATGAGTGTATCGACTGCAAAATGTGAGAGTTTTTCTGTTCAGAACCTAATCAAAACAAAAATCAGGACAAGGCTGGCTGAGGATTCACTACAGTCTCTCCTGCAGATAGCAGTAGAAGGTCCTGAACTGCATGACTTTGATCCGGATCCAGCAATTAACCACTGGCTGCTCTCTGGTCCAGGCACTCGACATGTCCGTGGGCATGCTGTTGCTGCTGATACATTATCTTCTGGTTTAGCTGCTTCTGCTGCTGCTGATCTTCTTGATGCTAGTACTCCTGCTCCCAGTGCCCCATCATCTTCTTCCTGGCCTAGCCCTTAATCACCATTTCATGTTCTTCTCAACCAATGGCCTAGCTGGTTTTGGCTTGTCCTTAACTAATTCTGTAACATTTCTCCAATCTCTTCCAATACAGACTTCTGCCTGGGGTGCCTTAATGTCCAGCCTGTACTACTACCCTAGCCTGTATTAACAAAAAAATATATGAAAATATTGTTTTTCCTAATTTATGAAGTTCTTCTACATCTCTCCATCCATCCTATGAAATAATAGTACAATATATAAGCACTGCCACACAGCCACACCATTTAACTTATTTCTGTTAAGTCGGTTGAATATTTCAATTGAAATGTACTGGACTACCACTCTGAACTCGAGGACTACCATTTTTGTCAAGGCCACTTGTCCTGGACTAGCATGAGATTTTAAAATTTGTCGATCCCTGATTTCTATACACTAAAGCACCATAATTCAGAACAGGAATTTACCAATTTTGTCCTAATTGGTTTCCCAAAAGGGGCAGCTATCCGCCTTAAGGCACCTAACTTCTGATTACATTTTTTTACCACTGGATTCACATGTTCCTCATAAGTTAATCTCCTATCTATCAACGCTCGTAAGTATTTATAAAAATTAGCCCTTGGTACCTATTGTTTGTTAGTAAAAAAACAGTTCTAACTCGTCACCAGTTTGCTTTCTATTTTTCCTCTCAAATGTCATACATTGGGTTTTCTTGAGATTCATCAATAATCCTACCCCTCTAAACCAATTTTCCATTGCTGTCATATCTTCCTGTAATTTAGCCTCCAGGATGCAGTGGCTGTGTGCGGATGCCACCACAATGGTGTCATCCGCATACATCTGTACATCCCCATTCCTAATTGCATCAGGGAGACCATTTACATAGATGTTGAATAAGAGGGGGCCCAGGATTGATCCCTGGGGTACCCCCCTCCTGACTTCCCTTAATGATGGCAAACTTTTTCTGACCGCTACACACTGCCTTCTCTGTGCTAGATACGATCTGAACCAGAATAAAGAAATTTCATGCAGTCCAATATCCTGCAAATTTTTCAAAACATTAACATGGTCCACCAAATCAAAGGCTTTACTGAGGTCCATAAACACGGCCCCCGTACTATAATTCTGATTCACACATACAGCTATGAGGTTGTTAAAATCAATGAGGGCCGTGTCCATGGACCTCCCTGGCCTGAATCCATGCTGACAATTTGTAATCAGGTCATACTGATCAAGGTGCTGAGAGAGCTGTCTATAGACAAATCTCTCAAGCACCTTAGATAACAGAGAAAGCAGGGGGGATTGGTCTATAGTTTGTCAAGGAAGCAGTATCCCCTCCTTTATCTGTTGGGACTATTTTCGCTAATTTCCATTGTTCAGGGAAAACAACCGAACCCAAGCTCCAATTAAACAGATAAGTAACCACAGGAGCCAAAATATCAGCTCCTATCTTTAGGAACTCTGGGCCTAATAGAATCCAGACCTGCTGCTTTACCGATCTGTAACCTATTTAGTTCTTTTTCCACTTCCCATATATTTAATGGTTGAAACTTGAATCTGGGTTGATCCCCACAAATTCTTCCTGGGCCTGTTGAAACTTCTCCTGTCGCGTTCTACCATTCCCTGCTTCACCAAACTTTCCCCTGATCCTGCCAAACCTCATCCTTAGACTCCAAATCTGGGGCCACCATTTCCAAACTGAGGGCCCCTAGGCCCAGGTCAGGAAGATCTATATAGTAGTCATTCAGCATTTCAGCCACTTTACTCTCATTTTCCACCAGCAAGTGGTTATCTATTATTTGTATAGACCTGCTAAGGTTTGCAGGGGACTGTAACTTTTTTGCATATTGCTAGAATTTCCTAGGATCAGTGGCTTGTTTCATACCATATTTGTAATGCTGAGTTTTTTTAAATCGGTCATACCATATTGGAGCATTTGTTTCGCCATTTTTTAAAGATAACCCAATCTTCTGGTGATTTAGTTTTTTTAGATTTTTTCCATGATCTGTTTTTTATTCTAAGATATTTTTTTTAGTCTTTCATTAACCCACGACATTTGTTTCTTTCCTATCACTTTTCTAATCTTAGGAGCATGCTTATTTATAATCTTGACCATCGTATTAGTGAAATCCTGAACTGCAAGATTTATGTCTGGTATAAGTGTGATTTGATTCCAGTTTTCATTATTCAAACTAGTCCTAAAAGCCTCTGCCCTAAAAGCCTTCCAGTCTGTTACTCATATTTGCTCTGAGCATTCTCGCATTGGATTTACCCACTCAATGTTACCTTTTGTTGGACAATGATCACTCATGTTTAAGGGCATTAATATCTACTGCAGTTACTTTTAAATGTTTAGATATAAATGTTAAATCTAACAAGGACCCTGTTCAAATACCTGTGCTTCTAGTAATTTCCATGTATTACCTGTTTTAATCCTAGTATATCAAAACTTTTTTTAATCTCTTACCCCATACCCTTATTCCAATCAGCCTTAAAGTCCCGCACTAAAATCAGATCCGCCTTTACTATATCTGAAATTATAGCTGCTAACTCATCAAAGAGAGTCAACTTTGTTTTGGGGGGGGTGCATAAACTATACCTACCATAAGATTACTTATTAGTTCTACTACTAAACAACCCATACCCTTTATATTTTCTGCATATTTTATCCTATATGGCTCCAAATTGCTTTTTATATATTTATTTATTTAGCTTTTGTTGACTAAGTAGCTACACTAGACAATCTGTATGCCTATTTTCAGGTATGACCCGGGAGAGTACAATGAAAATACAGGTTCAAACAAGGTACATAACAACAAGAGGGGCAATGTACAGAGTTACAAGACAGCAAGATAAACATAGATAGTACACAGTGAGCAGTAATAGTTAAATATACATATATATACAGAATAAATAGACTAACACATTCAACGGTAATTACATTGCATGAGTGACCCTATTTACCAGGGTCACTTAATTCATAAGCAGATGGCAATCAATCACATGCTACCCAGCGATTGAAGGACAGCAGGCAGTGGGTCAGAATGGGACCAATTTGGAGACCTGGTTAGGGTGGCTTGGGACACCCATACACCAAGAACAGTTTCAAATGCTCCCTCAGGGAATTCTGGAGACACCGTTGGGAGGGAGGAGCGTACATGGTCAGGAAGGAGTTCCATAGTACCAACCCCATGTTTACCTCTGTCCTGCCTTGCTAATCCATATCCCTCAATCAAAACCTCTCTGTCCAAAATATTCTTCTGAAGCCAAGACTCAGAAAACCCATAATATCTGGACAAATACTTTCAGCTCATATTCTTTCCAAGTCCACCTTCTTAATCAGGCTACATGCATTCTCATGTGCTAATAACCCTCTAACTGTCATGGCCAAGGATTTAATTCTATATCTCCACTTGCAGCCAAAAGCAGTACATAATTTATTTTGGGACCCACATTTTTGCAAAATCGGTTTCCAAGAAATGTGCCTTTTATAAAAATTCCACTCAAAAGAGAAGGAATTTCTTCTCCTTTCCTGCAAGTGGATATTTATGTTCCTATATTATCCCATTTGGACAACAGAATCCCAGTGTACTTCCCCTCTGTTTTTCATTTTGTGACTTCCTTTACTTGCAACACATTTGTATAAAGTGTGCTATAATTCACAGTCTGTTTGATCAGAAACAGAAGTAGTAAACAGTGGATTGTCATTGTAGCCTTCATTCTTGTCCTTATTCAGGTTTCTAATATAGATAAGCTACTGTACTGTCCCTATGCCTCTTACTGTAGAAGAAAAACATACCCCTAGTCAAACACTTTCACTACTTTATAAATAAAATAAAAACTCCTTGGGGCGATGTATCTAATTAATTTACTTTCCCCAATACAATTATACTCTCATTCAATTACTTTAAAAATAAAAACTCCTTGGGGTTATATATCCAATTATTTTGCATTCCCCAATACAATTGTACTCTCATTAAACAGTTGTTTAATTAAAAGAATCTTCACAAACCATATACTTTTCCAATCCCAATACCCCGTAACTATCACATTAAGGGATACAAGCCAACCTATACATACTGTAACAAGCATTAGGTAAAGTTGGCAGGAAGGCGTTACCTCCCAGCACGCATGTTTCCATTTTCTCTGCCAGGACTACAAAGTGTGGTGCATACACTACAAGTCCCAGAAGGCATTGCACCACAATTCACAGAGCTAAGTACTTGATTAGAGCAGGTGCAGGAGAGTGATTGCCTGCATAAAGAGAGGCTCAAACAATTGCTTGGGTCTCAGTACCTGATTAGGAACAGACCTGGAGCCTGGCTGGGAAACATTTGCAGAAGGAATTTTACTTTGGAGGAGAGAGAACTCTGAATCAACTGACTACCTGGTTTGGAACTTTTGTTTGGCCTTCAACAACAAATTGGATTTTTACTTTGGAAAGAGAGAACTCTGAATCAACTGATTGCCTGGTTTGGAACCTTTGTTTAGCCTGCAAGAATGAATTGAATTCTGACTTTGGACTGACTGAAAACCTGAGACTGGTAAATAATTTTCCTTTGAAACACAGAACAAGAGACTGTGCTGATTTTGTTTGTATGTTCCAGGAAACAGCTTAGCTACCTGGAGATAGAGAGGGAAAAAGTTCACTGTGTAGTTAGGGCCAACAAAGAGCTAGGTATTATTTTCTGTTGTTTTATTTTCAACCTGTGTTATGTTTGAATATACCTCTCACAGTAATCTTACCAATAAATGCACAGTCAGTTTGCTGTGTTAAGTTGCACATCCTGGGTTGTGGTACAAAGTGTTTATAACCCCACCTACAAGATCCCAAGGTAAACAACCCCCTTGTGTTACAGTGGGAGAATACAGGCATAAAGGGTTGTGGGATAACAACAACACTAAAACAGCTATGGAGAGCCTATTGCAGCAGCTTGTGCGTTTAATCTGGCCCAGCAAACCACAAACCAGCAGCAGGCAGAGACTAATAGATTGCTGCTGGAAGAGCAGCGGAGAGGGCAGCAAATGTTGAGCTTAGAGTTACAGCGGCTTGCTGCAGAGATGGCCAAAGGGAAGGAAGCCCGAACAGCAGGTGCATCTTCCACTGTCAGCTGGGCACTTCCTGCAGAAGATGACAGCCAGTGATGATGTGAGCTTATCTGAAAACTTTTGAAAGGACTGCAAGTCGAGAAGGATGGCCTCAAAATAAGTGGGCTGGCATTCTGCCCCTTCCTCAGTGGTGATGCACAGAAGGCTTATTATGACCTTGAACCAGGGATGCTGAAGACTATGATAAGCTAAAAAGAAATCCTTGCACACCTAGGGGTAACAACATGATGAGAGCTCAGCGATTCCATTCCTGGTCATTTCAACCAGAGAAACCTCCCGCTCACAGATGTTTGATCTGATCCACTTAGCTCGAAAATGGCTACAACCTGAAGTCCTGATGTCTACTGCCATAGTGGAAAGAGTGGTACTGGATCACTTTATCAGAGCCCTACCCTATGATTTAAAAAGAACCGTCAGTCAAGGTAACCCTAGTATCGCAGAAGGACTGGTAGCCCTTGTGGAATGATATTATGCTACCGTCGAACTTTTAAAGACTACCAGACCTGAAAGGATCAGTCTGGATAAGAGAGCTCACCAAGGACAAGATAAGAGAGTCTTCCATCACACAACCCCGATGGAAGGGCGAGAAGGAGCCAGGGGACCAGATGACCACAGTACCAGCGGAGGGCGTCAGACCTCGTTTAAAGTAAGAAAAGGAGTGATGAACCGAGATACCAGAACCTGTTTCACATGTGGAGAACCAGGACACATTTCTTGGAATTGTCCTAAGAAAGATGAGCCAATGCAAATAGAGGCAAACCTGTCCAAACAGTGTAATATCATTACTGTTCTCCTGGGGAATCATAGTCAGCCTCCTCGTATCAGTCCAGTACAAGTCCAGAACCAGGAAGTGGACACCTTGCTAGACTCCGGCAGTATGGTGACACTAGTCAAACCCTCTTTAGTACCCCTCAGCCAAGTGAGGGACAACAACTCCATTTCCATCACGTGCATCCATGGGGACACCAAGATGTATCCCACAGTCCACCCTGAAATAAAAACAAAGGAAGGTGTATTTTCTGGAGCAGTGGGAGTGGTGAAGCAGTTGCCTTTCCCCGTGTTGTCAGGACGTGACTGTCCGGTCTTCCAAAGACTCTGGAACCGAGGAAAAGATGAAGACAAAGAGGAGGATAAAGGCCATGATGCCATAGGTAAAGATAAAGATAAAGAGGAAGGCAAAGACAATGAGGACGATAAGGCGTATGCAGTGTCCGACAAACTTGAAGGAAAAAATGTTCACATCAACGACACAAGTCTTCATGGAGAAGACAATGATGAAGAGGACGGAGGAGCAGATGTCGTAGAAGACACTCCAGAGGACCTAGAAGAGGACGGAGGAGCAGATGTCATAGAAGACACTCCAGAGGACCTAGAAGAGGACAATCTCTTCACACCAGAAGGCGCACCGCATAGAGGAAAATTTGGGACAGCACAACTCGAAGACCTCACACTCCAGTACGCCAGAGGAGATGTGAAAGTGGTGGATGGGAGGCCCTTCAACCCTCACCAAACCCTCCCCTACCCACACTTTGCTATGAACAACAACTTGCTGTATAGTGCACAAAACAGCTGACAAACTGACAGAGCAGCTACTCGTGTCCCAGCCCTTCCGCGCACCGTGCATTGCATTTGGTCCATAGCCACCTCTTGGGAGGACACCTGGGAATGGATAAGACAAGAGAGACTGTTGAGTCATTTCTTTTGGCCAGGGGTCCATGCTGAGGTGAAACAATACTGTCGCTCCTGTCCGAGTGCCAACAGAGAGCTCTGCAACCCTGTTTTCGAGAACCATCAGTTCCCTGCCAATCATCGAAACACCGCTTGAGCGATACATGGACCTGGTAGGACCCTTGGTGAAGTCTGCGAAAGGGTATCAGTACATTCTGGTAGTAGTGGATTATGCTACCAGTTACCGGAAGCCATTCCCCTGGAACACGGCCACCAAAAACATGCCGAGAACTAGTACAGATGTTTTCCGAGTCGGATTCTAAGGAGATCTACGGACCAAGGAACACCCTTCATGTCCAGAGTAATGAAGGACTTGTGCAAGCTCCTGCAGATCAAACAGCTACGCACGTCCGTATCATCGGGCAGATAGATGGGCTCGTTGAGAGATTCAGTAAGACATTAAAGAGTATGATAAAGAAAACCATGGAGACAGATGGACGGAATTGGGATCAGTTATTGCCGATTAATGTTTGCCATCCGTGAAGTGCCCCAAGCATCCACCGATTTTCCCCATTTGAATTGCTGTATGCCCACCGCCCATGAGGTCTCCTAGACATAGCAAAGAGACATGGGAGCATCAACCCTGCCCCCACCAAACCGTCACTGAGCATGTGGAAGGAATGAGAGCGCATTAATGCCATAATGCCCACTGTGAAGGAACATACTGTATGCAAAAGGCCCAAGAAGCCCAAAGTAGAGCCTACAACCATTCCATGCGCGCCTAGAGAGTTTCAGCCCGGTGACAGAGTGTTGGTACTTGTCCCCACCTCTGAGTGTAAATTCCTGGCCACCTGGAAGGACCCTACGAGGTACTTGAAAAAGTAAACCAAGTCAACTATAAGGTAAACAACCAGGTAGGCGGAAGCCTGAACAAATATACCACATCAATTTGTTGAAAAAGTGGGTGGACCGTGATGTCTGCTGGAGTGAAACAAAAACTGGTCCAACAGAGGAAAATCTTAGAGATGCAGTGACGGTTGGAGACCTGACACCAAGTCAGAAGCAAGATCTCTTCGAGTTCCTTGACAGAAATAAAGATGTGTTCTCCGACCGGCCCGGCAACACTCAACTTGTCACTCATGATATTGTGACCCCTCCAGGGAAAGTGGTACACCTCAAGCCATATCGTGTACCAGAAGCATCGCCGAATTGTGATAAAAGAAGAGGTTGAAAAAATGTTAGAGATGGGAGTAATTGAAGAATCTCACAGTGCCTGGTCTAGCCCTATAGTACTTGTCCCAAAACCTGATGGATCAGTCAGGTTCTGCAACGATTTCAGAAAACTGAATGAGATTTCAGCCTTTGATGCCTATCCAATGCCACAAGTAGATGAGCTCATCGAAAGACTGGGAACCGCCTGCTTCATCAGCACTCTTGACCTGACGAAAGGCTACTGGCAAGTCCCCTTGACAAAAGCCGCCAGAGAGAAAACGGTGTTTGCCACCCCTGATGGCTTATACCAATATACAATGCTTCCTTTTGGTTTACATGGAGCTCCCGCAACATTTCAATGCCTGATGGACCATGTGCTGCGACCTCACCAGGAGTATGCTGCTGCGTATTTAGACGATGTCATCATCCACAGCCACACCTGGGACAGTCACTTGGAGAAACTACAAGCCGTGACGGAGTCACTTCGAAAGGCAGGGCTCACAGCCAACCCAAAGAAATGTACCTTAGGGGTGAGTGAAGCACAGTATTTGGGTTATACAATAGGAAGAGGCCTTATACAACCACAAGAGAAATAAATTGCTGCTATTCAAGACTGGCCACAACCGGTCAATAAGAAACAAGTACGGACATTTTGGGACTCACGAGCTATTACCAGAGGTTTATTCAAAACTTTGCTACTATAGCAGCCCCTCAGTGACCTCATGTAACAGTCAACCTAATATGGTGAAATGGACTCCTGAAGCTGATAAAGCATTCTGTAGCTTGAAACAGGCACTGTGTGCCTCTCCTGTCCTGCATTCCCAGACTTCTCCAAACCCATGATCGTACAAACTTGATGCATCTGACATGGGTCTCGGGGCAGTCCTGTCCTAGGACATTGAGGTGAAAGAACAACCATAATATACTTGAGTCAAGCTGTTGCCACGTGAAAGGCGCTTGCCACGGTGGAGAGGGAATGTCTGGCAATCAAATGGGCACTTGAGTCTCTGAAATATTACTTGCTGGGCCTTAATTTTTTCTTTGACTGATCACGCCCTCACATGGATGAGACAGACTAAGGAAAAGAATGCTCAGGTTACCCAATGGTTTTGAGTTTACAGCCTTTTGATTTTCAGATTATGCACTGTGCGGGCTAAACATGGGAATCACGGATGCTCTTTCCCGCATCCACTCCTTCTTTTCTCGGCCGCTCACCTGAGGGGCTAAGTTGAGGGAGGTATGTAACAAGGCATTGAGTCAAAGTTGTGGAAGGGCGTTACCTCCCAGCACGTATGTTCCATTTCTCTCTGCCAGGACTACAAAGTGTGGTGCATACACTACAAGCCCCAGAAGGCATTGCACCACAACTTCACAGTGCTAAGTACTTGATTAAGAGCAGGTGCAGGAGAGTGATCGCCTGCATAAAAGAGGGCTCAAACAATTGCTTGGGTCTCAGTACCTGATTAGGAACAGACCTGGAGCCTGGCTGGGGAACATTTGCAGAAGGAATTTTACTTTGGAGAGAGAGAACTCTGAATCAACTGACTACCTGGTTTGGAACTTTTGTTTGGCCTTCAACAACAAATTGGATTTTTACTTTGGAAAGCGAGAACTCTGAATCAACTGATTGCCTGGTTTGGAACCTTTTGTTTAGCCTGCAAGAATGAATTGAATTCTGACTTTGGACTGGCTGAAAACCTGAGACTGGTAAATAATTTTCCTTTGAAACACAGAACAAGAGACTGTGCTGATTTTGTTTGTATGTCCCTGGAAACAGCTTAGCTACCTGGGTTATAGAGACGGAACAAAAGTTCACTGTGTAGTTAAGGCCAACAAAGAGCTAGGTATTATTTTCTGTTGTTTTATTTTCAACTCGTGTTATGTTTGAATGTACCTCTCACAGTAATCTTACCAATAAATGCACAGTCAGTCTGCTGTGTTAAGCTGCACATCCTGGGCTGTGGTACAAAGTGTTTATATCCCCACCTACAAGATCCCAGGGTAACACAACCCCCCCCCGTGTTACAATACATTCAGATATTACCGCTCCCTCTGGAATTATTTTCCTTTCCTATTCAGACTCTAAGTCCGTTTCTTGGTGGAGTGGCGCTTGCGCCACTCACTACCGCTTGCGCTAGCAAGTAGTGTGAGGATTTAAATGTAGACAATCCCCGCCTATTTTCCGATATCAGCAGCCGGCTCCCTTGAGCCCCCTGCTCACTGACCTTGCAATATATAGTAGCAACAGTTCAAGTTATAGCAGCATCAGTTCAACAACACAGTTCCAGTCCCTTTTTACCAGTACTCTTCTGAACAGTCTCTCACTCTGTCAGGCAGGTCTTCGTCTGGGACACTGGCAGCAGAGGAATCAGCACCGGGGGAATGATGAAATAAACAGCTGTAGCGCAAGCGAGTAGCCGAGGATTTAAATTGGTAATCCCTGCCGATTTTCCGGCGGCCAGCAGCCGCTCCCTTTGCTTCCCTGCTCACTGACCGTGCAATATATAGCAGCATCAGTTCAACAACACAGTTCCAGACCCTTTACCAGCACTCTGCTGAACAGCCTCTCACTCTGTCAGGCAGGTCTTCATCTGGGACACTGGCAGCAGGGGAATCAGCACCGGGGAATGATGAAACAAACAGCGTAGCAGGCAGCAAGTAGCGCGAGGATTTAAATGTAGGTAATCCCCACCTATTGACTGAGTAAGGAAGAACACAAACCAGCAAAAACAGGATTTGGCAGCATAAAAGAGACAGAAAAGAAAAAGTGGCGATAAAAAGCTGAAATAAGTGTTACAGCATCGAGCGAGTGGTGATGACTAGAACTAGGCCAAGGATGCAGCTGCAAATGACGTAATGATCCCACAGAGTGTTACATCAACAGCAGGAATAACAAAACTGAAGGAGGAGGAGGGCCGATGTCAGTTACTGGCCAGCCTGCAAGTGCAACATCATATGTTTACCTCATGGGTGGCGCCATCCCTGATGTTGGTCCCTCGCCTCCGAAGCTCTAAAGGTGTATGCTCCCGCATGGTCCTGATGCATTCGGCGCAGACCCACCGGTAATGAATGGTGAAGATTGATTCTTGGAAGATCTTTATTTTTAGCCCCTGTTCTTGCCCACTGGCACCCCTCTCTTTCAAGCCTCAAAACAGCTTCATCTTCCCTTCAGACTCACCCCTCCCTATAGACAAAGTAACCTGTCAGACCACCAGTGCCCCAATGTAACATGGGGCCAGCCTGTCCCTGATGGGACCTCCTTTGGTCTAGTGCAGGAGCGCATCTTCCTCTTTCATTTCCACCTTAGCTGCCTTATTTCTGATGGAGGCCTCACCTGGCCTACAGGAGAAGCCGCTGCACCTTATGGAGGCCTGCTAGGGTGCCTGAGATAGGGTGTTGAGGGTCTGTTTTGGCGTGGGGATCACAGATGCATCATCTGTGCACTGGTGTGATATTACACTTTTTTCACTGCCGCCACACTGACTTGCACACGCTTGTGGCTGACAGAAAGGAGGGACCTAATGGTGCAAGGTCACCCACACAGTCAATGGCATCAACTTCTTACCTGCACCAGAAGCCACTTTCAGAGTGCTGAAGTGAGCTCCTCCATCTTTCCCAAGGAAGACAGCATCCAGCAGCAATTTAATGTAGGCTTTTAGTTTTGTTTTTATTTTATTTATTTTATGTTTAGTTAGAATGCCCAAATTATGGAATTGACTAAAGTTAGACCCTGTTTATGTACTGACGCCCTGAGCCTCCAGGGAAGGGTGCCACAAATAAATGAATAATAATGTATGGAGAGGGTTATTAAGGATGGAGTTCAATTAATTCCTATGGTCGTTATGCTATCGTGATGTCAAGAAGTTGTTATACCCTCTTGAATACATCATGACAGCATAACAACATCAGTGACTTTGCGCATGCACGTCTCTTGTCTTCCCACATGTTGGCTTCCCATTAATGCTATCACTGAAGAACCTTAACAGCCACACCAAGGAAGCCCCGACTTGGAGGGACACTGTGGGATCAAAAAGGTACACGATTCCAAGGGGGCTTGTTCAAGATCATACTAAATTTACTATGTAAAGAAAAAAAAAATACAGTCTGTTTCAGAGTGGGAAAGGATTGGGGATTGGTCATGCTGTGGGGGAGGGGATTTTTGAGAACACTCGGGCAATGCAGTGCAGAGGCAGAGCGGGATAGGCAGGGTGCGAGTATGAACTCAGTGAAGGTGTTCAAATGCTTCCCATACACTATAAACAACAACAGATGGGCAACATTTAACTACAATGCTGAGTTCCCTTCTCAAGGTTGTCATGCCAATGGTAAAATTCTCAAGCTTCGCACTCAAGGTTTACTAGGTTGCATAGCAACCTCTCAAAGGGAACACAGCATTGTTATTAACTGTTGCCCATCCATTACCCTCTATTTACTGCTCCTCCTCCTCCTCCCTACCAGGCTCCACTTCCGATGAATCAGGGTCACCAACATGTAGGAGCAATCCTCATAGCTATGTAAGATTTTTGTTTTAATGAAAATGTCTGGGTCTGTAAGCATCAAGTGTTTACCTAAGAAATAGCTTAGACACAGAACAATGCTGCTGTGTGTGTTGGGGTGGGGGGTGGGGAGAGACACACTCAGTGCTGTGGTAAAGAAATCAATACAAGGAGAAATAAAGCCATTGAGAAGAGCAGTTTGAGCTTTATAACCAAACAATCATTTACAGCAAAGTGCACATGAATGCAGACATGGAAAAACACCAAAGGAATGTCAGCTGCTTTTCTATACCTGTTTGTTGCTGTAAGGATTTAGGTCCCTTATGCTGATGAGTACAATACTTGTAGTCTATGTCAATCAATGACTGTCCTTTCAGTTTAGGACAGATAAGAGATTACAGCCACAGAACTGTGACCTAATAAGAAATGTTGCGCCAACACTATGATGTTAAAACAGTTTCCTAAACCAAATTAATTTTTTTATGGCAGTACTGGATATGGCTGCTCAAAATCATCTGATTTCCATTTGATTTTAGGATTTTTGGAACTTCAGAATCCTTATCCGATTCTGCTTCAAGTCGTAAAAGGACCTAAAAATCAGATTGGAGATTCAGATTTGACATCCTAAATGCATCTGTAAAACAGGTTTTAGGATTCAGTTTAGGATTGAAGTTCTTCGGACTGCAAATCCAAGAATCTTAAATCAGAAAATCGAATCAGAATCCACTGAATCTGATTCCATTCAGCTGATTCCGAACAACCCTAGTACTGGATCAGTAAACTGATTACAGCATGGTTGGCTCTGTACTTACCACTGATTCCATGTCCTTCAGTGTGATTGGTTTCCCCAGCATCATCTTGTAAAACGGCCTAATGAAGAAGCCTAAAATAATAATGAAACACAGAATCTTTAATAACAAACTGTAACCAAAGAACAGGCCACATCCTCTGTTGGACAGCATTTTGAAAAACTAACCTACAAAGACAAAAGTGCAGATTGGAAGTTTGTCAAGGCTGATTTGATATATCACATAATATACACTGTAACATGGCATTAATATAGAGTGCAAACAAGTAATATGATTTGCCAAAAGGCATCAGGCGACACATTTCCAACCGTGCACTAGATATGCACGGTTGAACAGTACCAAGATCCACCACAAAACACAGTCTGATCAGCAAAACATCATAGAACCCACCTACCCAGTGGACACAGGAGGGTGCGTACCGTCAGTAGTCTGACAAAGAAAAAATGCACACATTAATAAGCACATTGTCAATCTGTGGAGTATATGCCCACACACTCATATAGGCAAAAAAAATGGAAATTACGTACTTACCGTAATTATTGATCTTCTTGGACAGTCTCCATCACTCATTCACACTAGTGGGATAGCGCCGGAGGCGCTAGGACCAAGCGGGAGCCAAAATTTTCTGAAGGGCCGTAGCCGAGACCACGCATGCGCAGCACCGTGAGACTGACTCCGCGCCTCTGTAGGCTATCTCGGCCGACCTCTCCAACCGCCTCAGTACCTTTTCACCAAGGAGATACAGCGTAATTAATGAGAATAACTCATTCTGAGTTTCTGGGCCTGAGAGGGCCCAGATGGCCTTTTAAGAAAGGTCAAGAACAATGTCTTCACAGTCCAACCATAGGCCATGAAGACCAGGAAAGAAAACGAGTGAACCCAGGGGACGGTGGGGGTGGAAAGAGTGATGGAGACTGTCCAAGAAGATCAATAATTACGGTAAGTATGTAATTTCCATATCTTCCTGGACTAAGTCTCCATCACTCATTCACACTAGTGGAGAGTACAGTTAAAATCAACAACCCTGAGTAGGGTGGTAGGAGATAGGGTTCATTCAGAAAGGACAGCCAAGGACTGTCCTGTTAATAAAAAGAGCTGTTTTGTAAGAGCATCATAAACATAGTACTAAGCAAGATAAACGCCGAGTTGTAACTCACACCTTGCCGACGACTACAATGGGCAAAAAATGAAAGTCTGCCAGGCAGCCGCAACTATTCTAGGAGAGATGCAAGAACCTGGCCTCACGATTTGATCTAGGACCAAAATTAATAGTGTCAAAGACATGCACAAATCTAATGTAAAGAACCTCAGGAACTGCAAGAGCCGGAGGTAAAGTGCATAGGTTCAGGGTAGTGTACAGGAAGAGGGACACAGCAGGACCAAGTTAGGGCTAACCCATTCGTTGAAGTGACTGAATAGCGGCAGAAGTGGCTCAATGCGTTGAGACACTACTTACTCCGGCCTCCCTGAAGGGAGTAGGAAGGACTCTAGTTTGCTTTGTTGAAAAAAACAAACATCACCGCTCCGTCACGCAGTCGGAGAGGATAGCTTCGAGTGCTACTGGCACGGGACCAATGCACAGGAACTGAAGGTGTGAATATTTGAGAAGCTACCTCAGAAAAGACCTACTTGACCAATGGTCAAGAAAGGAGCATGTCATCTGTTAAGTTGAAGCAAGCATGGAAGTAGGAATCTAAATTCCGACTTGCTGAAGAGTCACTTCTGTTGCTGCAAGGCTCTGATCAAGAGAAGAAAGCCTGATTAAAAACAAAAAGGACTAACAGACTGGTTAGATGCCTAGGTTTTGGAAATATCTCGGAATAAGAGAAAATTCTCTAGACAAAAGAGGTGAGCTATACCACCGCTGGATTGGACTGCCCCTTGGGGGTAGAAGAAAACAGGTACTCTTTACCGAGGTTTAGAGACGACCACCTCAGGGTTGAGGCGGAACCTGATCAGATCCAAGTGTGGTATCGGGAAATTCTAACTAGGCCCTGTGCTGTGACAATTCTGACCCCCCTTTTTTTTCAATTATCATTAGTCCGAGCCTGACAAGGTTGCTGGCTGCTATTTGGCAAGGATTGCCTGATACAGAAATGACAAGGATGTCATCCCTCTGAGGAGCAGGAGGAGCCTGAGGATTCATAACTGAACCCTTGACTGGACTAATAATAGCTAGACAGATGTTAACCACCTGTGGCGAAGCAGCCACCAGAGGAGCAGCATCAAAAGAGGGCTGTATACCCCTATCAAAGGAGTGGAACAGTCTGTGCGGCTCCCGACCATTGAATTAAAATGTTCCAAAGAGTGTAATTGTCTTGACCACTGAAAGAGTCGAGACGCAGAGGTATATGGTCCACAGATCCAGTCTGAACACTATGGCGGACCCCATAAATGAGGAACTACTAAAAGAGCTTGCATCACAGACTCTGATGATAGAGAGAGCGTGTCTTTCAGTATATAAAATTAGTCATCCGCTGTATCACTGACCAGAAGGACAGGGAGAGACTCATCTAGATGCCTTTCTACCACAGAAGGACCCCAAAAAGAGGTCTAGGTCAGAGCCACTAGAGACTCCGCCACCAGGAAGTGTGTCAAGGAGCCTGGCACCACGAGGGGCTGAAAAGTACTGAGCGGAATGAGAGATTCTGCTGACATAACAGAACAGAAGAGTCCCATCAGCGGAAACCGCTGGATGAGGAGACCCGATGCAGACCGCCACCCACTAAAATGTGTGGAAAATAATCTGCAGAATAGGACTTCATTCCACGGAAACATCCCACCACAAGTCCTCATGGAACAGAGGTCTGCAAACAGAGATCTTTCCTAGTTCTGTCAGACAGCACCAATTGGCACCCCTGCGCACCAGCGCCACTGTGGCACAGGAGGGCACCAAGCAGTACCTATGCTAACCTGAGAGACACCAGAGGGCACCCACAGCGGAATCCACAGGTATCCTCGGTACCAACGGCAGCAATGGCAACGCAGGGCACCCCGACGCCCATGGTATTCAAGAAACCCATGGCACCCACGGTACCATGGCACCTTAAGAAACTATGGCACCCATGGCACTCATGGTACCCATGGCCTTGGCGCCACCAGGTACCTGCAGGTGCCCGGTGCCGCCCGCTGCACCTGGCAGGCGGGTGCCCAGCACCACCCACGGCACCACCTGCAGCTGCCTGGCGATGCCTGCAGCACCCGCGGGTGCCCGCGGGCATCCGTGGCACCGTGAGACACCAACAGCACCACTAGCGGTGCCGACCACAGCGCCCAGCACAATGCGAGCCACGGCGCTGAACGCGGCACCGAGCACAGTGCTGAGCGCAGTGTGAGCCACGGCGCCGACCGCGGCACCGAGCATGGCACCGACTGTGGCACCCACCACGGCACCGAGCATGGTGCCGAACCACGGCGCTGAGTCCCAGCGCGGACCCAAACGCCAGTGGCGCCGCGTATGGCACCAATGCCAAACCAGTGACATGGCACCAGACCTGCGGCGCACAAAGGTGTCGGGCACAGCACCAGGAAAAACACCATGGAAAGCCAATGGAAAAGATGGAGAAAGGTGGTGCCTGTGCCGGCCCCAGCATGGAAAAGGAAGAGGGGGGTAGGCACAAGGGGCTGACACGATGGCGAAGGCACCAAGAGGGCACCGCGCTCATTCTGATCAATTGACCCAGCTCGGTCCAACGGCTCAGGGCCGAGGCCCGAAACCAGGAACACAACCAGGAAAAAAGGAAGTCAAAGCCCTGCTCCACAGGAGGCGGCCCAGAGGTGAAACTGCTCACAGGAAATCAAGCGAGGACAGAGATGGAGTCCGGTCGAGTATGCAACGTTAGGGCGGGCCAAGGAACCCACGAAATCGGTTCAGGCCTATCGCCCCTACCAACGAACAACTCGGCAGTCATACCAACCGGCAACCTCGAGTTGCACCAATTCTTCCCCAACGAAGAAGAAGCAAGAGCTCGAGGCTAACCGGAGCCGGATCCCTGGCACCGCCAGATTGCGTGGCTTTGGACTGTCCTCCCTCCGGAGCACAGGACTGTCCGTAGTCAGACCATCCCCCGTTACTTAAGGGTGGTGGACCGGGCACAGCCCCTCTGCCATAACAACTTTCAAAGAAAGTCTTCCTACTGTCAGCGCTACCGTCTAAGGACGACTCCGTGGATGGCAGGAAATAATTTCTTTTTCTTCATAATCTTCTTGTCGTAAAATAAAAAATTACTACTAAATAGTTAAATTAAAACGTTTAAATTAAACACTAAAAGCTGCTGTTGTTTAGACGAAAACTTTGACCCCGCAGATGAGCGACATCGACATCCAAGCACACTCGGACGGCGGGAGAAAAGGAACTGAGATGGTTGGAGGTCGGCCGAGATAGCCTACACAGGCGCCAAGTCAGTCTCGATGTGCCATGCATGTGTGGTCCTACCGGCGCCCGGCCCTTCAGAAAATTTTTGGCTCCGCTAGGTCCTAGCGCCTCCGGCGCTATCCCACTAGTGTGAATGAGTGATGGAGACTTAGTCCAGGAAGATCTAGCAGTAGTACCATACCTCAGATATCACAAGAAGAAGCTTGTTGCACCAAAGTAGCAGCTCCTATAGTCAGTAAAGGCACAGTGTCACAGGCCACATCATGGGCAGACAAAGTGAGAAGCCGAACAGACACTAATGGCTGAACCACTGAACAGCATAACGCAGGGAATCAAAATGGGAATACTGAGCACAGTATGATTAGTAAACCAGGAAATGCAACAAATTAAATATATTTGAAGAACACTTTTGAGATGTCGGCACTCAGAAGACATGTTCTGTAAATGTGCAGTAGCAGGCATCTGCAAGGAAATATTCTCTGGTACACAACTTCCATTGTGAACTCTGTGCGATTTATTTATCTTATTTTTTGATGACCAGGTAGGTGCACTAGACACAAGAGTGACTATTTTCAGGCACGATGAAACTGCAATGTTTTGTAAAATATCAGTTTATTAATAACCCGATTGAAGTGCAACACAGCTCTGTTTGTTAGTGGAAACGTATGATACACAAAGAGCTGTGCAAGGAAAGCAGCAATAAATCAGTGTTAGTAGTATTTTACTCTTTTGTAAAACATAATCTGCAGAGTTGATAATTGCCAACTAGTATTCAAATTGGTAGCATATCCCATAATGCATACTAAATGGTTACAACTATGTAAACGAGTTAAAAATGTTTGTACCACTAGAAAACCAAAAAGAAAACAGTTGTGTGTTATAAACAGTTCAATAAATGAAACTGCAATGTTTTGTAAAAATGTCCAGTTTATTAATAACTATATAAACAAGAATGGTTCAACAAACAACATTTGTCACAGTAAAAGAGAAATATTTTCATATAAACACAGAGAAAAAGAAACACAATTGTCTTGTTATATTTACAGACTACCTATAACAAAAATACTAGCAATACCTATTTAGAAAGCCATGTTACAAGTGCATTAATCACGTCGACAGGACTCATTTCTCAGGAATTAATGTATGGTTGGCTGGTGGGAGCACTCAGCCTTCGCCTTGCAGCACCCAACCATGCATCAATTCTGAAAATGCCTTCCTCTGTCTCAGTGATTAACGGTCACGTAGTAGCAGTAAGAAAGCAGTCAGCACTGTTGTTAACAGCATCAATTTACAGTATGACCGCCTGCATGAGGAAGCTCATATGGCCTTGAAAAAAAATATATATCTACCGTAGCAATGAGGGTTTCTTCTATGGCGCTTACTAGTAATTCATAAGAGTCGTTGCCCCAGAGACCAAACTGGAATGAATATGCAACCAAAACTCCGTGACTGACACACGCCTCCTTCTAGCATTCCAACAGCAGATTTATTGTTGAACAGTGACAAAGAGTAGCCACCATCTATCTACATAGAATTAGTAATTGAATTGTAATAAGAATGCTAAAACCACACATTTAAATAATGGGAAAACTACAAAGTTTGTGACAATGAAATGCCAAGGAATGGAAACAAATTGTTAAATGATTATTTTGCAGAACCCTATTTTACTAAGGTTCTAGAAGAGGAAATAGGACAGGGATTGAATGGATCACTAGTAAACCCCTTTGAAGATACATCATTACTATGGTGAGTATTTTTCTTGTAACAATAGCAGTTTACTAGTGATGTCACACAAGTCTACAGATTCCAGGCAGTACCTTGAGAGACTGGGTCTAGAACCTAGTTAGGAAAATGGTTGTGCAGTACCACAGTTGCAAACTTGGCATGCCTATTTTATTGTATCTCCAGGCAGTAATGCTTTGTAAAGATGTGTACTGCAGGCCATGAAGCTGCTTTACAAGCCTCTCTTGAAATGACCCTTACAGCTGACAGAGTGGCAGACATAGCTCTGGTAGAGTAAACCTGTAGGCCCTTGGGTATCTGCTTGCCAGCTTTTTCTTAACACAAAAGTGAATCCAAGAGATGATCCAGTCTTCTTAGCTGCTGGTGTGCCTTTTCCTACTGTGCCATAAGTGACACACAGCTTTGTGCTGCCAGTTCTGGACCCTTTTATTCTGTCTGGGTGAAATGTGCAAAGCCCTTTTTACATTCAGGCTGTGGAGATCGTCCTCGCATGCATTTATATGAGGTTTTGGAAAAAAAAAACATTGGCAGCATTACTAATTCAAATAAAATTCTGACACAACGTTTGGAAGAAATTTCCGTGTGTTCTCTGCACAACTTTATCTCCATTGAGATAATGAAACTTGTTATATACAGAGGCATTCAGTTCACTGATCATTGAATAGAACTTACAGCTATTAAAAACAGTTTTCCAAGTTAAATATCTGAGATCTGCTGGGCCTACTGGCTCAAAGGAAGCTCCACCAATTGTGACAGATATAGGTTCAGATCTCATGGAGAGACTGGTTCCCTTATGGGTGGATACAAGTGATTTAAACCTTTGAAAAATCTTTTGAACACTGGTTGTGAGGTAAGTGATTTCTCTGTCCTTACTAACTTATGATGATACAGCTGCCAAATGCCTTTCAAAGAGCAGACGACACGTTTTTACGCTCCAGGCAGGCAACATACTGTGTAGTTGCCTGCCCTCTAGCTTTTTAGCTGTAAGTCAATATTTTCTGCCCAGTGGTTTAAAGTTATTTTACTCATAAAAGCTTATCTCGTTAACTTCCTGGTACAAGTAGCGGCCACCAAGCTAAAGCTAACCTTAAAAATAGCATAATTATGATGCAAAATGGGAATGGGGCTGCAGACACTCTATGGAGAATGTAATGGAATCGGGCGCTACTAACTATACTACGATTATCTTTACTGGCATGTATACACGTATGGGGCTTGTACATTTAGGCAGCCCCCATCCATCGATTCCATTACACTCTCCATTTAGTGCCCGCAGCCCTGTTCCAATTTCACATCATAATTATGCTGTTTTTAGGGGTAGGGTTGCAGTGCTTGGCCACCACTCAGCTCATACCAGGAAGTTACAAGCCAGGCTTTAGGAGTAAAAATAAATTTTATACCGCTGGGCAGAAAATATTGGTGTATGGCTGAAAAAGCTACTAGAGCAGGCAACTACATGGTATGAGTTGCCTGCTTGAAGCGTGTCAGCAGTTCTTTAAGGTGGATCACCACAGTCCAAGAGACTCTATGTGCTGGATATTCATACTGCACCAGAAAGGGGCACAAGCCCAAGCAAAGCACAACTGGACTGCGCCAGGGCATGGATCAGGCGATATGTAATGGTGCTGCGCCATGGCACAGCACCGTTGACTATGGCACTTGATGGCACATGCACTGCGCACGGCACAGTGGCACTCCGTCAGCACATGTGGCAGAATGGGAGCAGGGGGATGCACCAGCATAAGTGCAGTTGCACTAGGTGCATCAACGCGATATTCAACACTGGGCATGCAAATGAGGCCATTATGCATGCAAGGTACAAATGAAGCCATTTGCATGTCATTATGGCTCCATTTGCATGGGGTGTGCTGATCGGCGACTTGTTCCTGGTGCCCTGCCAGGCTGCAGCCTGCGGGACAGACGTCCCAGGTCTCATGGTGGTTCCCCCGCTCCCATATGCCCGACTGCCGTCTTCGGATGAGACGTTAAACTGAGGTCCCATCTGCCTGGATTGGTGGTAGTTCAGGTGGATGTTAAAAGATCCCATGGCACTTATCGAAAAGAGTAGGGAATTTCCTGGTGTCCTGGCCAATTTCCTCATTCACTAAAAATACCACCAACAGCTTAATCTGGTTCAAATTCAATTGCTTACCATCTGTACCCCCCCTCGGTCGCCCCTGAAAAAGGGACTTCTAGGCCCAGTGGGCTTACCGGGTCAACAAAATTCAACAAAACAAACAAACATAACTAATGATAAATCCCTGGTGGTCCAGTGGTACCCCCCCATTGCCCGATCGCAGGCATAAGTAATGGTAGATCCCTGGTGGTCCAGTGGCTACCCCCCCATCATCCGATTGCGGGCATATGTACTAATAATCCCTGGTGGTCCAGGGGAAAGCCCTCCAGCGCCCGATCATGGGCATATGTACTAATACTCCCTGGTGGTCCAGTGGAAAGCACTTCAGCGCCCAATTACGAGCATATGTACTAATTAATACTCCCTGGTGGTCCAGGGGAAAGCTCTCCAGTGCCCGATCACGGACATAAGTAAAAATAATCCCTGGTGGTCCAGTGGAAGGTCCCCCATTGCCTGATCGCAGGCATATGTAAAATTAAATTACCTGGTGGTCAGTGGTACCCCCTCCCCACTGGGGTCCCCACCACCCAGCACCCCCCCGTCATCGTGAGGCGCAGCACTCATGCACATCGCGAATGACGAAAGCGTACAGTACGGTCTATACGCCTATTGGACCACTGCATGGACCAATGGGCGCAGACATACTGTACTACACACAGGCCCGTATTTGAAATGACAAGGGGTTGCTGGGTGGTGGGGACTTCAGTGGGCGGGTGGGGGTACCACTGGACCCCAGGTAATTTTAGATTCTATATATGCCTGAGGGCTTCCCTGGACCACCAGGGATTATTATTACATATGCCTGCGATTGGGCGATGGGGGGTACCCACTGGACCACCAGGGATCTATCATTACTTTTGCCAGCTACTGGGCGATGGGGTGGGGTAGGAATTTTAATATTACACTTGTATTGAGTTCAGCGGTGCAGCGCCGCACTTTGTCGGTGTAACCCCCCTGCAAATGGGGGTTCCCAAAAGACTTCCAGGAGCTTGCTTGAATGCTCCAAGCCTGAATGGTGTTTGGCATTTAAGCCATTTATCAGTGAGTGTTTTTAGAACCTCTGGTACTGTCTCTTTAAGAGCTGTCTGCTTGCAGACATAATTAGTTTGTATGGGGGACTGTGTGTTTCTTTGATTGAGTACCACTCAAGCTGCTGCCAATTCACTTCATTTTGCAGTCACTAGGAGTGCAAAGGAACCTATCTGAAAGATGTAACTGTTTGCCAGAAATTATTTAGAGTAATAATGAAATTACAGTTTGTCTAACCTGCTTTCTTTGCAGTCAGAACTGTGTCTGCTAGTTCCCCATTCTAGTTTTGAACTGCTGAACTGGACCAATCAGTGTGGGTGGGCTGGCTCTGGAGTGGTGCCTTGGACGAATCAGAACTTGGACTCATAATCTGAGCCAGCCACAAGAGGATTGTTTGGGCAGTGACTCTGGGAGATGTAGTTTAGACTTCAGTGCCTTTTGGACCAACAGCAGCAGTCTATTGTGAGTGACAGCCAATCCAGTCAAGAACTGGGAGGAACTCAAAGGAAGTGCCCGGTTTTGTCGGGTTGGAGTTTCAGTTGAGCTTTGGCAGTGAAGAAGGAAGGAGCCCTGTGCTTTTTCAGTGTGCAGTTTTAGTCAAAAACGGTGTAAGGCCCAGAGTTCCGGTCTGCAGCTTGTGTAACAGCTTGTTAGGACTGAATCCGTCCTGTGAAAAGAATCAAAGGATCTCTGAAGAGTAGAAACCAGGCTCACCCTGTAGAAGACTGGAAGAATTGCTGAAAATTGCACTCGGTCTGTCAGGAACTGAATCTGCTGTGTGTTCTCCCGGTATTGTGCAGTAATTGCGATCGGGATACAGATGCAGCCTGCCTGGTATAGTGCTTTCTTTTATATGGATGTGTGAAGAGGTTTGTGTACCTCAAGTGAGCCCTGCTGACATTGAAGGACCCTATCTTATTTGGAGGTCGTGAGTACCTAATTCAGGGTTGCTCCCTGTTGAATTGCCACATTAAATCCAAATGGAATTACTGTACTGCTGACTGTTTAATTCTCCTTTTCTCGTGTGAAAGGGCCTACCAGCTGCCACGGTTTGGACTAGCCACTAGGGCTTGGGTACCCAGGGACAGTAACTGATAGGGATAGGCCTGTGCACAGAGCCATAGGTAGATTATTAGGTGATAAGCTAATTAACCTGATTTCCCCTGTCCTTGTTATATCCCCTAAATAAATCAGAGCTGCTTGTTTCAGCAAAGTTATACTGCCTGAGGTATTTGTCTATGTTAAAGTACTGTACTGTGATTGTTGCACTGTATCTCATTTCACAGGAGGTCCCAGTGCCGGAACCAGACCTGGGGTAAGTGTATACTGTGAAGGTAATTCTGATATTGTGGGGCCACTAGTGGGAAGAAAGGGGTTGCAGTGTCCCAGAGGGCTGTGACCAAGTTAGTTTAACTATTGCAAACCCTGACCTCTGGGTGGAGGCACCCGCCATTGGATCCAGGCCCTCAACCTGTTAGTAGGCAAATCAGGCAGGGTAGTAGCCCTGGGATAGCGCCATCTAGGGTTACATCTTGGAGCTCACCGCTGGGATTGTGTGTCCTCTGGTGGCCATATTACGAACCACTGTTAAGAAAAATGGGTACCCGACAGAAGTGGCTGTGCACCGGCTGGTGGAGGGTGTACTGGGAGGAGATCGACCCCAAAATGCTATGCTTATCCTGGACATCCCCTGGTATCAGTACGGACACTGTGCAGGAGTACTTTCCAAGGTGGAAGGTTTACAAACCCTGTGGTGGGGTCGGCATGCTAATCTGCTCACCCACACTTTCCTGGCCCTAGTAGAGTTTAGGATCCCATAGATAGCTCAAAGTGCCACAGACCATTACCCCAGAGGAGCCTCACTGCTTGGAGAGTGATAACTAAGGACAGTAAAGACCGGGGAATCAGCCCCACCACTATCTGAAACTTTTGAGGAGAAATTTGCTGAATGGTTGCTGGGAGAGGGAAAACTGTGGAGGACTTGAAGAAACTATTCTTGCCACCTGAGGTGTTCCTCCCCAACACCTCTCCTGCTCCAGTGCCCGTAATGGTGGCTGAACCAATGCAGACTCCTATTTCTGCACCTGCCATTAGTCACGACTCTTACCAAGGTTGAGGATCTTCTGGCACCTCCCACCCCCAAGGGAGGATGACTGGGAGACTGGATAGACTATGTTGCCCCAAGTGCTAGAATGGCAATGCTCGGAAGGTGAAAGCGAAGAGGGTTAGTGAGAGCCTCCGAGGTCCTGCCCTGGCTACCATCCGTGCTAAACGGGCCAGGTAACCCTGAGCGACTGCACAGGCCTATCTTGAGGCCTTGGAGAATGTGTATGGGAGCCCAGATTCTGATGAGGACCTCATGGTGGAGAGTAAGAGATGCACAACAGTACCAAGGGAGTTGTTGTCTGTGTATGTATCTCGGCTGGAAAAATTGTTGCAAGAATGCCTCAGAAAAGGTAGTTTGCCAGCGATTGAACTGGACCGAACCAGGCTGGACAGGATCCTAAGTCTGCCCCCTCTCAGAACTGCTTGTTGCTTCAGTTACGCCTGGCAGATCGACTGGAATCCCCACCTCCTATGATGAGTTAATGAGAGAAATTGAGGAGTTGAGAAGAAGGACGACTCGGGAGGGACCTGCACCAATAGCTGCGAGCTCAGACCCGAGTGACTGAGGGCGACCCATCAAGTGAAGTTCAGGGGCAGAGGTTGGCAGTCAATGAGTGCTCTGACAAGGAAAAGATATGTCACAATGGAAGCTAACTGTTGAGAGAGATCCGGAATTCAAAACAGTCCTTTATGAAGGCCACGCCTGCAAGTACGGGCCCTGACCTATATTCGACTGCATCTGCTATGGGGGTGGGGTACCCACCATGTATCTCCTGCTGATAACAGCTCGAACTCGATTCCTTGATCATGGAAGTGGAGAACTGACGAGATGTCTCCAAATGCTTATCACGCCGCAGACAGAGATGGCACCAAGGTTTCCAGTTAGTAATACCCCCGCCTGGCTCCCGGTGTGGCGCCTCGGCCAGCTCAAACTCCAGAAAGTATGTTTTGCTATAATTGTGGGAAAGAAGGCACATGAAAGGGAATGCCAGTCCCAAAAGACACTGACAAAGTTGCATATAGGCTACAAGGAGGCTTGGAGAAGAAATCAGTGGTTAAGAGGTGCCGACATGATCCAGTGAGGGCACCAAAAATGCTAATTCACGTCCTTTTGTGGCAAGGTCAGTTGCCCAGGCCCCACTACCGCCTCTCCAGACTGGTCCAGAATAGTGGGTCCCTCCATGGAGACCACTGTAAAGGTGAGCGGAGTGTCTACAAGAGCTATATTAGACAGTGGCTCCCAAGTGACAATTATGTTCCAAGATTGGTATCAGAAGCATTTGTCAGGCGTACCCATACAACCATTAGAAGGACTGCATGTATGGGGGTTAAGTGAGAAGGCCTACCCCTATTCCGGTATATCCGAATTTGGCTGTCTTTCCCCACCTCCGTGGCTGGAGTGGCCGAACAAGTAGAGACCCTAGCCTTAGTGTGTCCCCCACTGGACTGTATGATGGTGTCCTTTGTTGATTGGAACAAATGCTCATGTTCGGAAGGCTGGCACAGTTGTGTTATGAAAACAGGGGTCAAAGACTAGTAGAGCTTTTAAGAGTTCCGGCTTTAATTTGAAGGCCTATGAGGCACAGAGAGATGCTGAAAAACAGAACCAGAGGAACCGGGTCGGAATTGTATGGAAGAAGGATCCTGAGTCTCTGATCCTGGCGCCAAATGCCCAGTGTACCTTACAGGGAGGTCCGTATCAGAAGGGATGTTAAGAATAAAATATTAATGTTGGATGCACCAGGCGATGGAAAATTGCCAGGGACTGCTGGTCAAGCTAGTATTTTGCCCCTAGAGCCCATGCTTATGCCAGAAGGGTAATGGTCCAAGTTCATAATGTGTCTGAAAGAGACATTCGAGTAAACAGAGGGTTGCATCCTGGCTAATGTGCGTTGTGCAGACACTGCAGTGCTACCCAGCAGTAAGAGTTCAAGGAAGAATGACAGAGTAACGCCTGACTTGTTTGATTTCGACGCCCGCTGCCAGCTGAATGGAAAGTGAGGATCAGTGAGAAGCTTGCCCAGAGAGACCAGGTGTTTTCTTTAAAGGAATGGGATGTAGGATGCGTGCAAGGAGCTGAGCACAATATCCGGCTGCATGACGAAAGACCATTTCATGAGAGGTCTCGACGCCTGGCACCTGCTGACATAGATGATGTGAGACGGCATCTGCAAGAGATGTTAGCTGCTGGTGTAATACAAGAATCCAGAAGCCCTTATGCTTCCCCCATTGTGGTAGTGAGGAAAAAGAATGGAACAGTAAGGATGTGTGTGGATTATCGCACCTTAAACCGGCGGATCTATCCTGATCAGTACACACATGCCCCGCATTCAGGATGCTTTGACTGCCTAAACGGAGCAAGTGGTTCTCTGTGCTAGATCTCCGCAGTGGGTACTACCAGATCCCGATGGCTCCAGAGGACCGTGAGAAGACGGCCTTTATCTGTCCGCTTGGCTTCTATGAATTCATGAGGATGCCTCAAGGGATTTCAGGTGCCCAGCCACTTTTCAGCGATTGATGGAGCGTGCAGTGGGGACATGAACTTACTAGAGTGCCTGGTATACCTAGATGATGTTATTGTGTTTGGCAGCTCACTGGAGGAACATGAGAGCAGATTATTTAAGGTATTGGACCGACTGGAGGACTTTGGCCTTAAACTGTCCATTGATAAGTGTCAATTCTTTCAAACATCAGTAAAGTATGTGGGACACATAGTATCCACAGGGAATAGAGACCGACCCAAGTAAAGTTGAGGCCTTGACCACCTGGCCACAGCCCAAAAATCTAAAGAACTGCAAAGATTCCTGGGATTCTGTGGTTATTATGCGCTTCATCAAGGACTATTCAAGAGTGATCCGCCTTTACTTAACCTTACTCAAGGTATCCCCAACCCACAAAAATACCAAAAGTCAGCGTCCTCAAGACTGAAAGAGTGTATTTTCATCCGAGTGAAGTATTTGGGGCCCGCTGGACTCCTGATTGTGAGACTGCTTTTCATGAGATCTATATCAACTTAGCCATGCTCCAGTGCTGGCCTATGCTGATCCAAGAAAACCTTACGTCCTGCACACTGATGCTAGCTTGCAGGGTTGGGGCTGTGTTGTACCAAGAGCACGAGAATGGCCTGAGACCAGTGGCCTTTGCCAGTAGAAGCCTGACCCCATCCGAAAAGAACTATCCTGTACATAAGTTAGAGTTCTAGCTTTGAAGTGGGCTATTGTTGACCAATTCCATGAGTACTTGTATGGGGCTAAAATACTAGTAAAACTGACAATAATCCTTTGACCTATGTGCAGACCTCAGCTAAGTTGGATGCCACTGGCCATAGGTGGCTTTCTGCATTATCTACATATGACTATGCTCGAATACCGAGCAGGTCTGAACCACATAGATGCTGATGCTCTCTCCCGGAGGCCTGTTCCCCAGAATGATTGGGTCCGATTGGCAGAACCTGACATTCGGGCACTCTGCCGAAGTTTGACAGGGAGGAACAAATGTCCCACGGACGCAGTGGACTGCATGGTGGATTGCTTGGGAGCCTCTGAGAATTGCATACCTGCTGCTTATTGCCACTTTTCTGCAATAGACATTGGTGCACTGCCTCAGCTGGACAATGACAGTATTCAGGGCTCAACTCCGATCCCATGATCAAAACAGCTTTAGAAGCCCTCTATGCAGGAAAAGATGTGTCCAATTACGCTCCACTGATTTGAGAACTGCACTGTTATACAAAGAAGGTCCTAAGTTGAAACTGATCAATAAACTGTTATACAGAGAAACAGTAGACAGAGGGGACAAGTAGACAAACAACAACTAGTGCTGCCCACTGCTTTTCGAGACTCAGTACTGAGGTCCTTGCACAACCACATGGGGCACCTTGGTATAGACAGAACACTTGACTTGGTGAGATCCAGATTCTATTGGCCTAAGATGGGGGCTGATGTGGAGCAACACATTCGAACTTGTAGTCGCTGCTTACAGAGGAAAGCTTTGCCCCAGAGGGCTGCCCCCCTTGTTAACATCACCACCAGTGCACCCATGGAGCTGGTCTGTATTGATTTTCTGAGTTTGGAGTCAGATCAAAGAAATATCAGTAATGTGCTGGTGGTCACTGACCATTTCACGAGATATGCCCAAGCTTTCCCCACCAAAGACCAGAAAGCATCCACTGTGGCCAAAGTACTTGTAGAAAACTTTTTGTTCACTATGGGCTCCACAAAGAATCCATTCTGATCAAGGGAGAGACTTTGAGTCGTCTGATCAAAGAGATGCTTTCTCTGTGGGGAGCGCAAAGTCCAGAACCACTCCTTACCACCCCAGGGGACCCTCAGCCTGAACGTTTCAACCGCACTTTGCTAGATATGCTAGGCACCCTGCACCCAAAGGACAAGCCTAGATGGAGCCAACAAATTAGCACCCTGGTACATGCTTATAACTGCACCAAAGTGATGCCACTGGATTCTCCCCTACGCCTGATGTTTGGAAGAGAAGCTCGACTACCAGTAGATGTGTGTTTTGGGTCTCTCCTGATGGGGTTCAAGCTGACAACTATTTACAGTATGTGCAAAAGTTAAAGGCCCAGCTAACTCATGCGTATCAACTGGCTCAAACCATGGCTGCCAAAAGAAATCTGGCCAACAAAGAAAGGTATGATAAAAGGTGAAAGCACAGGAACTCCAGGAGGAGATCGGTATTGCTAAGAAATCTGGGACTGCATGGCAAGCACAAGATTGCTGACAGATGGCACCATCTCCCTCACATTGTAGTGGGCAAACTAGATGATCTGCCAGTGTACAAAGTAAGGCCTGAGAATAATTCAAAAGATGTAAAAACAATGCATAGAAATCATTTACTGCCCATTGGACAAATCTTAATTGAGTCTGAGCCCTAGAAGATGCCCCTCTGGACCAGTGACTAGAGCTGCTGCTAAGAAAAAGATCAAGAAAGTCTGCACCTACAGAAGCAAAGTTAAAGTGTTCCTCCACAAGTCCTAGTTGAGCATGACTGTCAGTCCATATCGGAAGAAAGTGAGAGTGACTTTGAATACTATCCTTCTTACGAACTGAGTCAATTGTTTAGGGCAATCCCTAGTCAATACTGGAGACAAAGCTGGGCCTTCTGGACTGTCTAAGCCCCAGCTTCATCCTGGAGCCAATGCTCCCAGAAAGTGAAGTGCAAAGCATCAGATCAGATGAAATGGAATCATTGTGCATGGTTGAACTGTTTGAGCTTTCAGGGAGGAAAATGATAGATTGGGCAGACTGGTGATACACCGAACAAGAAGAGTATTTTGAGTGCCCTGACAGTCCACTGCCAGTGTCCGAAAGCTCTCCATGTGAGCCAAATGTTGTGGACTCAGAAACTGTAACTCCTGGAGCTGAAAGTGCCCCAAGTTCTAGCCTCTCTACCCCCATGGAGACTCCCTTGACAAGTGAGGACAATGCTGAAAATGAGGCTCAGAGTGCAGAGACTGTAACAGTTCCCCCCTAGAAAGACTGGTCGAGCTGTAAAGCCTGTGGTGCACCTCAGTTATGATTCACTTGGGAGGCCTGTGGACTTGCCTCTCAATGTTGTCCATAAAGGAGTGTATGTGTCCCGAGCTCATTGCCCAAACTGAGCATCAGTGCTAACTCCAAGTTACTTGTGTTGCCTTCTAAGATGGTGCCCTTGCCCCATCCAGCCCCAAGGTAACTGATAGGAAGGCCCCTCTCTTCAGGTTTCATGTACAAGAGGTAATAACTTGAGTTATGGTACAATGTGTATGTAATACTGTGTAAAGAGTGACGTACTGCAATGTTTCAGAAATGTGTTCTTGGTAAAATGATATATTGACTGATGATTACATGTGTGAGCCTAATGCAAATGTATATGGTTGCAGTTAAAACTTATGGGGGTACTTGCTTGACGCGGACGTCAAGCTTTCCCAGGCCAGGAAGGGTGTAACCCCCCTGCAAATGGGGGTTCCCAAAAGACTTCCAGGAGCTTGCTTGAATGCTCCAAGCCTGAATGGTGTTTGGCATTTAAGCCATTTATCAGTGAGTGTTTTTAGAACCTCTGGTACTGTCTCTTTAAGAGCTGTCTGCTTGCAGACATAATTAGTTTGTATGGGGGACTGTGTGTTTCTTTGATTGAGTACCACTCAAGCTGCTGCCAATTCACTTCATTTTTGCAGTCACTAGGAGTGCAAAGGGAACCTATCTGAAAGATGTAACTGTTTGCCAGAAATTATTTAGAGTAATAATGAAATTACAGTTTGTCTAACCTGCTTTCTTTGCAGTCAGAACTGTGTCTGCTAGTTCCCATTCTAGTTTTGAACTGCTGAACTGGACCAATCAGTGTGGGTGGGCTGGCTCTGGAGTGGTGCCTTGGACGAATCAGAACTTGGACTCATAATCTGAGCCAGCCACAAGAGGATTGTTTGGGCAGTGACTCTGGGAGATGTAGTTTAGACTTCAGTGCCTTTTGGACCAACAGCAGCAGTCTATTGTGAGTGACAGCCAATCCAGTCAAGAACTGGGAGGAACTCAAAGGAAGTGCCGGTTTTGTCGGTTGGAGTTTCAGTTGAGCTTGTGGAAGAAGGAAGGAGCCCTGTGCTTTTTCAGTGTGCAGTTTTAGTCAAAAACGTGTGTAAGGCCCAGAGTTCCGGTCTGCAGCTTGTGTAACAGCTTGTTAGGACTGAATCCGTCCTGTGAAAAGAATCAAAGGATCTCTGAAGAGTAGAAACCAGGCTCACCCTGTAGAAGACTGGAAGAATTGCTGAAAATTGCACTCGGTCTGTCAGGAACTGAATCTGCTGTGTGTTCTCCCGGTATTGTGCAGTAATTGCGATCGGGATACAGATGCAGCCTGCCTGGTATAGTGCTTTCTTTTATATGGATGTGTGAAGAGGTTTGTGTACCTCAGTGAGCCCTGCTGACATTGAAGGACCCTATCTTATTTGGAGGTCGTGAGTACTAATTCAGGGTTGCTCCTGTTGAATTGCCACATTAAATCCAAATGGAATTACTGTACTGCTGACTGTTTAATTCTCCTTTTCTCTGTGTGAAAGGGCCCTACCAGCTGCCACGGTTTGGACTAGCCACTAGGGCTTGGGTACCCAGGGACAGTAACTGATAGGGATAGGCCTGTGCACAGAGCCATAGGTAGATTATTAGAGTGATAAGCTAATTAACCTGATTTCCCTGTCCTTGTTATATCCCCTAAATAAATCAGAGCTGCTTGTTTCAGCAAAGTTATACTGCCTGAGGTATTTGTCTATGTTAAAGTACTGTACTGTGATTGTTGCACTGTATCTCATTTCACAGGAGGTCCCAGTGCCGGAACCAGACCTGGGGTAAGTGTATACTGTGAAGGTAATTTGATATTGTGGGCCACTAGTGGGAAGAAAGGGGTTGCAGTGTCCCAGAGGGCTGTGACCAAGTTAGTTTAACTATTGCAAACCCTGACCTCTGGGTGGAGGCACCAGCCATTGGATCCAGGCCCCTCAACCTGTTAGTGGCAAATCAGGCAGGGGTAGTAGCCCCTGGGATAGCGCCATCTAGGGGTTACATCATGAAATGGCACCACAGGGCATGCACCATTTTACCGAATGCCGGACTTTACAAAAATTAAATAAAGTAAGTTAACTTACACTGAAAAGCACGCTCTATTTGCGAAACCCTTCACCGGGGGGTAATGCTTGCAGGGATGGGTAATTTATGCATATTACAGTTCTCCTTTAATATTAAACATTTTCTCCACTAATGATTACCATAAGCAAGCAAACTTCATTTATAGAGCGCCCATTTCTGTGGGCTCTGACTATTGTACAATATACAATAGAGAACCACAGCATTTACATACAAACCACAAGTATAAAAGAAATAGCCACAAACCAAACCAGTAAAATCAATATTAAAACTCAGTCAAAATAATTATGAAAGTAAAATAACTAGAATAATTAAATGAAAATTACAAATAAGATGCAGTAAAATAGAATAAAATAAATGGCCAGCACACTAAGATAAACCAAAAGCTTCTGTAACAAGATGGGACTTCAGACCTCTTCTGAAGGCTTTCAGTGAGGGGGCCTCCCTCAGAGATCTGGGAAGCGAGCTCCACAGGGTCGAGCCAACAACATTAAAGGACCTCTCACCAGAAGATTTTAACCAAACCTTGGGAATCGCAAAGAGGCCCATTTCAGAGGAACAGAATGGGCGGGAGGTCTGATGAGGAAACAGAAGGTCCTGCAGGTAGCTAGGGCCGAGTCAGCGTAGGGCTTTATAGGTCAGAAAGTCAACCTTAAAGGAAATTCACTATGTCACCGGCAGCCAGTGCAGCTCACGTAGGACTGGGGTTATATGACAGGACCTGGGCTGGCTTGTCAACAATCTGGCCCCAGCATTCTGCACCAGCTGCAGGTGACATACGGTCCCTCCATTTAGCCCAAGGTAGAGGGCGTTGCAATACCTGAGTCTGGATGTTACAAAAGTACATACTAATGAGGGCAGGTCACTGAGTGGGATAAAGGGTTTAGTCCAGGTGATATTCCTAAGATGGTAAAAATTATTTCGGACAATGGATGACACCTGAGCCTCCAGTGTCAATTTGCTGTCTAGAATAACACCCAGATTCTTCACCTTTTCTGAAGTGGTTAAAGAAGAAGAACCAAGTACTAGTCCAGTCTCCTGTCCTCCCACCTCAGTTCCTTGGCAGCAACCAGGCTCGATCACTAATACTTCCATCTTATCTGGTTTAAGCTTCAGCCATTTGGAGGACATCCAGTCCCAATCTCAGCCAGACAAGAATTAAGAAAGAGACCGCACCGGTGTCCCTGGTGGAAATGACATATACAAATGGGTATTATTTGCATAGCAGGGAAAACCCACCCTGTAACTTCTAATAATATCCCACATGGGTAGACGTACACTGCAGATAAAATGGGTGAGAGGATCAAACCCTGAGGAACTCCACAGGAAAGGGGCATCAGGTGGGAGGACTAATTTCCCATCACCACCCTTTACGTCCTACTTGTGAGAAAGGACTCAAACCAGTTGATGACAGTACCAGTTAGTCCACAGAGCTCCCTCAGGTGATCCAGCAACAACCCATGATCCACAGTGTCAAACCTTGAAGAGAGATCCCCCAAATTCATCTAGTTTAATTATGGACGCCATTCTTTCCGAATTTGAAATAGCTACTCAAATGGGTTATGTTATTATTATAGGGGATTTCAATCTCCCAGATATAAACTGGCAGTCATTCACAACATCACAACATCTAGCAGTATTAGTAATAAATTTTTGTCCACTTGTTCGAATTGGACTTACAGCAATGGATAACTTCTGCAACCCGAGGTAATAATATATTAGTTTGTTCTGAGTAGTACCGCTTAGATATTAGGGATGAGCATATTTCATCACCAATTGGCAGCAGGATCATAATTCTATTTTATTTAACTTGCAGAGACATATTGTCTTTAATACTAATTCTTCGATTATATACCTGTACGACAAAGCTGATCTTCACAGTATCAATCTATACCTTGAAAAATAAACTGGTCATCTTTTTGATAACCAGTCCTTATATCAAAGTTGGGTACTTTTCAAATCACTTATTTCGACTCTTCGTGATACTTATATTCCATCAAAAAATAAGAATTCTAATGGGAAACAGACTCCTAGATGGATGAATAAAAACATAAAACGTTTAATAAATATAAAAATTAAAAAACATCGTAACTACCTAAAGAATAGGACAACTTCTAAATGGGAATCCTATTTAAAATCAAGTAGGAAATGTAAATTAGTCATCCGTAGGGCCAAATCTAGATGGGAAATGAAATTGGCAACAACAGCTAGTAAGTCTAATTCTAAACAATTTTACTCTTATATAAACTCCCTCAGGAAAAGTCCAAGTGTGGGGCCTCTTACAACAGAAAACATACTTATCCATGAGCCAAAGCCATGGCTGATGTATTTAATAATGAATTTTGTAAAGTTTTCTCTGCATCAGAAGTTCAATCACCTGTACCTATGATTTCACCATCAGATACTTTCATCACATTCTCCACTGAGTCTATTCTTAAAAAACTACACTTACTATAAGGTAAATTTTGTTCAGGCCCAGACAATATAGCAGAGCATTTACTTTACCTATTATCTAAACATATTTCCTTTCCACTCAAACTTTTATTCGACCTTTTTCTACAATATAATTTTATCCCTCGTGAATGGAAAGAGGCGTTTATGGTACCAATACATAAGAAGGGATCAAAACATCTATGGGAAAATTATCAGCCGATTAGTTTGACTTCATCCATATGTAAGGTGTTAGAAAGTCTACTAAAGGATATTATTGCCCCTATTATTGATGCATCTGATTTGGAACAACATGGCTTTAAGAAGGGTAGAAGCTGTCTGACAAATTTGCTTTGCTTTTATGAACACTTTAGTTCTTGTCTGGATAACCAGTTAGCCTGTGACATTGTCTTTATTGATTTCAGTAAAGCTTTTGACACCATGCTACACTGGGTTCTAATTCAAAAACTCACAGGTCTTGGTATTAATAGTCATATAATTACATGGATTCATAATTGGCTTTCAAACAGAACTCAAAAGGTGATGATTAATGGGGCATTTTCTAACTCTGGTAAAGTTTTAAGTGGTGTTCCACAAGGCTTGGTTCTCGGCCCGTCTTTTTCAGGCTTTTATATCTGATTTAACTAATTCCTGCCTTTCATTTGCAATTAAATATGCAGATGATGTGAAGATCGGAGGACCATGTTCTAATTTAGACCAAATATCTTGTATTCAGCATGATCTTGATATTATTAGTACCAGGGTTAATAAATGGGGCATGAAGTTAAACTCCACAAAATGCAAAGTAATGCATTTGGGTTCTAATAATTTAAATTTCCAGTATATTCTGGACGATTTACCATTGTGTGCCACTAATGATGAGAAGGATTTGGGTATAAACATTTCAGATGACTTAACATATTCAAAGCATATGCATTCGGTTATTAGTACATCTAATAAAATTATTTGGTCTATTTTATGTAATATTAGATCTCAGATCAGGAGGTGTTGTTACCCCATTCAGGTCCTATGTCCGTCCCCATCTTGAATATGCTTCACAGTTGTGGTGTCCTTTAAAAATCAGATAGTCACTTTCTTGAAAGGGTTCATGATAAATACACTAAAAATATCTGGTCTCAATCCTCATCTTATGAGTTTAGGTTGGATACATTGAAACTAATGCCTCTTACTATCAGGACGATTAGAGGTGACCTTCTCCTCCTATATGACATCATTTATGACCCCTATATCATGACTGAGTTAGGATTTTCTTTTAAGTCATCAATACATAATACTAGAGGTCATGTCCTCCAGTTAACTGGTAAATCTTTTAAACACAATAATCGTAAGTTTTTATTTTCTGTAAGAACTATTGGGCCTTGGAATAGACTTCCATCTGATGTAGTAACACGTAATACTAAAGAGATTTTTAAACATCGTCTCGACACGCTAATTATGTCTGGGTATGACTTAACATTCTACTCTATGGCCTAGCATATGAGCATTATGGGCTTTGGCCTACTAGCTCTTTCTTCTAACCTTAGTATGAACCTTAGATCTGAGTAGAACAAGAATTAACCATTCACCCTATCTCTAACCCTGAGGCGATCATTCTGCACCATGACTGGTCCTGTCTCCGTACTGTACCTGGACCAGAAACCAGACTGGGGTGGCTCATGGATGTCAAAGCTAGTGAGATGTGCCTCGAGCTGAACAGCCACTACTTTCTCAAAAACCTTCCCCAATTAGGGGAGGTTAGAGACAAGTCTGTAATTCGTGAGACAATCCAAGTCCAAAGATGGTTTCTTCAATAGGGGTTTCACCACTGCCTCTTTAAGAGCACGGGGGAATATCTCCTTCGAGAGGGAGCATCGAATTATCTTAGTGAACACTGGACCTAGGGACTCCACACATCCTATTAAGAGATGTGTCAGGCCTGGGTCCAGTTCACAACATGTAGGCCACAGCTTCAAGATCATCTCCTAACCTCTTCCATCCCAAAAAGCTAAACTCGCACCAGACATGAGGATTGCTTCTGTTTACCCCAGATCCAGCACGGCATGCCCGATGAGATCCTGCTAGGGAGATACCCCATGATGGCAGACACCTTGTCAGCAAAGAACAGAGCAAACTCATTGCATTTACCAGCAGACAATGCTCTTATTGGCTGGAGACAGGAACGATGGATAAACCTGTCTGCCGTTCGAAAGAACTGAGCTGGTCTGTACTTGGCTGCAGCAACCTCCCTGGACAGGAACTCTGCCTTCTTATGGGGGACTGCCCTTTGATACTTGGTATAATGAGTTTTCAAAGCCAGTCTGTCTCCATCAGCACGGGACCATATAAACCCTAACTGATAAGGAACTCTGCATGGAAACACAGAATTTCATGGCATATAAGAACCACCTGGCCCTTCCAGTATGCTCATTTTTTCCCTACCTATAGTATCACTGAAGACCCTAATCAATCTCCAGCTCTTTCTCCCTCTCACCTTCCTTTCCACGAAGATTGCCTTATGCCTATCCCATGCATTCTTGAACCCACCCACTGTTTTTGCCCCCACCACCTCCGCTGGAAGCTGTCCAGGAATCCACCACTCTTTCCGTGAAATACTTCCTCACATCTGTCTTGAATCTACCCCCTCCAGCTTCATAGAATGTCCCTTGATCCTGAGCTCTTTTTTTAAAATACTCTTCCTTCCTATAACTTATTTACCCCATGATGTATTTAAATGTCTCTGTCATGTTCCCTTTCTCTCTCTCTTCCAGGGTGCACATATTGAGGTCCTTAAGTCTCTTGGTGCACACCCATCACCGTTGTTTTCATGGTGGGGTCTTACCAGTGATCTACACAGAAGCAACAACACCTTCCTCTTTCTGCTGGTAATAGCCTTCCCCATGTACTCCAGCATTTCACTAGCCCTCCAAACTGCCTTGTCACACTGCCTGGCCACCTTTAGGTCATCCAGTATGATTACCCCAGGTCTCTTTCCTGCTTGGTGGTCATCAATTCCACTCCACCCATTTTGTACTCCGCCCTCAGGTTTCTGTGCCCTAAGTGCATTATTTTGCACTTTTTTTGCATTGAAACCTGTCATACCCTTGACCAGTCCTCATGTTTTCTCAGGTCTCTTCTCATCCTTTCCACCTCCGGTGGAGTGTCCACCCTGTTGCAGATTCTGGCATCATCCACAAAGAGGTAGACCTTCTGTCTTCCAGCTCTGTAACTATATCACCTGTGGAGATTATCTGATAATATGATGGCACGGCAACACAGACTATAAAATGGTCAGGAAAAATCCTGAAATCTGATTGGTCAGTATGCATTCTCATTCACTGGTACATCCTGCAACAAACCATGGCAAAAAGTCAAGTAGCCCAGTATCTCTCACACCCAAATTAAAATCCTTACACATACCTTTTGGAACTTTAAACTTTTAAATGGCAGTCATTTCCCCTCTCAGTAAAAACTTCAATTAGGCCTTGGTAAATAGTTAAGGAAATGTTTCCTCTTCTCTCCTCATTAAAGATGTACACTATTTATAAAACTGAACTAAAATCATAGTTTTAATTTGTAGTGTTCCTTTTGTATAAAAAAATCTCCTCCTTGCTACCCTCACCTGCTTATCAATCTCTGCTGCTACCCTGCCACAGATAAAACTGAGGCCCTGACTTCAAATAAGGCCTCTGGGGGTGGGGTAGGGTGAACATTCTGCCAGCAGAATTGTGCAGTATGTTGAATTCTTGTACTCTGAGTTCAGCAATCATTCTACCTAAAGAATGTGGGGAAAGATTAAAAAAAATGGTGAGGAATGAACAGTATCGAATGGCCCACCAGAATACCTGGAAATGTCTTCTAAACTCTGACTCTCTTTGCAGTTGTCATATATTTTCTAATTAAATTGGGTATTTTGGGCACTGTAAGTAAATGTACAATGCCAACAGAGAGCTAGAGTATTAAACTGTAGTGGAATATTTATGGGAGAGTTTCACCCTGAGCACTCCCCTACAGATATTCCAGATCAGCCCCTTGTACCCAGCCTGACCCTGGGAAGAGAGGTGGACGCTAAGTAATGAGACACAATGGCTGATTGGTTGTGCTGAGTTTACTGCATGCCAAGGAATGCAGTAAGGCATAAGGCCACATACAGAGTTCCCTAAGTCACTGGAAGAGCAGCAAGCTCAGTAAAACCAATGCCCCAGTGTCTTACTGCACTTTTAAAATGAGTTTATAGGCAACTTTTGAATTCATTATTTAAAAAAAATTAAAAAGCAGCTTCTTTTTTTTTAGGAAAACTGCTTAAAAACAAAAACAAGAAAGTGACCTTCCGCATGAGGGTGTCACTGGGGAGGTGGGTGGTGCTACCATGGCCCTTTTCTGTGCCTGAAGGAGGCTCTGACAGGCACCTACAGTGAGAAAAAAGTATTAAACTAAACTACTGCTTCGTTTGGTAAGCATCCTGCCATTTACTCACTTGGCTGCCACACTCAAGTAGTTAATCACAGATGTTTTACAATAGCGTAAAGTTGTTCCACCATGGTACTCATTCTACTAAGTTCTCGCTGTTTCCTAACTTTTTTGTTTTTCCAAATTTTTTTATCCTCCCTTGGTTGCAGGTGGGATCTCTTTCCACCTACTGCCAGTATGCCCAGTTCCTGTCCATCTGAGACTCTGCTACCTATCCACCTGGGACCACCAGCCCACCCACAACACACCACTATGCTGCCCCTAGACTTACCCCAGAAGGATGGCTCAAGTCCAGTGTGGGATGCAGAGGGCCAGCAGAGGGTTCACCCTCCCAGTATTGCACTAGGTTTTTTCCCCCCAATGCCCCCCCAAAAGAAGCGCACACCAGGACTGGCTTGCTGGTGAGAAATGACACAGGCAATCTGTGGGCATGTTCCAATGGTCCCATTCTCACTATCGCAAATCCGTTTCACCACCACTTGTGTTCACCTAGGTGGTCATAATGCAGCGGGATGTGACATCCTTCCTCATGAGAAGAAGTAAGCATCCTGCAGGATCCTCGATCCTCCTTCCCGAGTCAGCCATCTGACAGTCCAGGCTCGCTCCTAAGACCGGGTCATCGGGCGCCGTGAGTGGTAGCACTACCTCTGTGCCAGTGGGCTGGCCTAACTTGTTTTAAAAGTATCTTTGTACTCCTTTGGCCTGTGGGGGATATACTTCATACCTGCCCAGATGAGACCCACCCAATAACCCATGTAGTACCCTTCCCCCATGCCTACCCACTGGAGTGTGGCCTGTGTCTTGCCCCCCACCCCAGGGGGAGGGGAGGGGAGGGGAGGGGACTGAGATTCCCAGTTGCCCAGAAAGTCATCCTGACATCTGGCAGCAGGGAGACGGGAGCCTAGTATCATGCCACCTCGGCTGATGATCATTTTACTGTGTTGGTTTTCCTTGAAGAGTCGGACACGCAACATCTGAGCATGTCATGCACACTCCTGTGCGCTACATGCCAATGTCTGCCAAATCCTACAATCCCCACTTGGCTGAGGTCCACTTTCAGGAGTCAGATTGTTGCTAGGTGCTTTCACAAACCCACCCCACAAAAGGTGAGATGTCCGGCACACACTTGAACCCTGCCCAGGGCTGGCCCTCTGACATTCCAGGCTCGTGTCTCAACCCAGGTCCTCGGCTTCACAAATGATAGCCCTGCCACTGTGACTACTGACCAGCTCTGTTTGCTAACTTGAGCAGCTAGCCTTAGATGTCATACAGCAGCAAGGAAAATGTTAACTTTACCAATTGTTTTTGGCAGCTGGGCAGCTGCTTGGCAAGAGAAGGGCCACGGCTGTGGTGCAACTGATTTTTAAACAAGTGGCAGTCTGGCTGGCAACTGGTTGGCAGGAGCATGGCAGAACTATGGAGGAAGTGTTTGTTGTCTTTTGGGTAACTAGTGGAGCAAACACTTTGTGGTAAGAAAAGATGCTGAAGTTTTTCAAACAGAGGAAACAACTAGCAGTACCAAACCATGAGACAGTGAGGAAGGGACCAAGAGAGTTGGGTGAGGGGGAGCAGTGAGCTGGTGGCACAGTACAGCTAAGGAATATACAAAGAAAACAATGTGTGATAAAAAAAGGAGGAAACAGGAACAAAAATGCTTGGCCCTAAGGAGTGGAATCATCAAGAGCGGAATAAACATGGAAGGTATTTGTCACATGTTGCTTTTTACAGCTGTATGGCGGTTAGGATAAGATATGGCTGCCAGTTTGAATTTGTTTTCTCTTAGGTACTATGTCCTGATTGCTGGGCTATTTTTGATTCACTGGTTGGGCTGATTCAAGGCAGTGATCAGGATGCAGTATTTACTTACCCATTTTATACATGTTTTAAAAACATTCCTGTAGTTACTATGTAGTAGATGAGAAAGTTACTTACCATAACTGTAAATTTTCAAGAGCATCTTCTCCATAAAGTACCACTTTTTGGTTTTAGATTCTGGATAGGGATGTCCACAGAAGCAGCCAATGAGACAGCGGTATGTCTGGTGGAATGAGCCCTGGCCCTATAGGAGGCTCCCTACCAGCCAACCTACAGCAGAGGTTGATGCAGGATGTGATCCACCTACCAATCACCTGCTTTGCTGCCAGTCTGCCAGGTACAGCTTCAGCATATGTAACAAACAGCTGGCGAGCCTCACTCTGAATTCCAGCCATGCGCTCTGCATAGTAAGAGAGCACCCTCTGAAGCTCCAGAGTATGGAACCTGTGGTCAGCCTCTGAAGATAGGGTGGTAAAATATATGTAACCCCCCTGCAAATGGGGGTTCCCAAAAGACTTCCAGGAGCTTGCTTGAATGCTCCAAGCCTGAATGGTGTTTGGCATTTAAGCCATTTATCAGTGAGTGTTTTTAGAGCCTCTGGTACTGTCTCTTTAAGAGCTGTCTGCTTGCAGACATAATTAGTTTGTATGGGGGGACTGTGTGCTTCTCTGAGTACCACTCGAGCTGCTGCCAATTCACTTCATTTTTGCAGTCACTAGGAGTGCAAAGGGAACCTATCTGAAAGATGTAACTGTTTGCCAGAGATTATTTAGAGTGGTGATGAGATTGCAGTTTGTCTGGCCTGCTTTCTTTGCAGTCAGAACTGTGTCTGCTGGTTCCCCATTCTAGTTTTGAACTGCTGAACTGGACCAATCAGTGTGGGGTAAGCTAGCTCTAAAATGGTGCCTTGGACGAATCAGAACTTGGACTCATAATCTGAGCCAGCCACAAGAGGATTGTATGGGCAGTGACTCTGGGAGATGTAGTTTAGACTTCAGTGCCTTTTGGACCAACAGCAGCAGTCTATTGTGAGTGACAGCCAATCCAGTCAAGAACTTGGAGGAACTCAAAGGAAGTGCCCGGTTTTTGTCGGTTGGAGTTCGTTGAGCTTTGGCAGTGAAGAAGGAAGGAGCCCTGTACTTTTTCAGTGTGCAGTTTTAGTCAAAACGGTGTAAGGCCCATGAGTTCGGCTGCAGCTTGTTAGGACTGAATCCGTCCCTGTGAAAAGAATCAAAGGATCTCTGAAGAGTAGAAACCAGGCTCACCCTGTAGAAGACTGGAAGAATTGCTGAAAATTGCACTCGGTCTGTCAGGAACTGAATCTGCTGTGTGTTCTCCGGTATTGTGCAGTAATTGCGATCGGATACAGATGCAGCCTGCCTGGTATAGTGCTTTCTTTTTATATGGATGTGTGAAGAGGTTTGTGTACCTCAAGTGAGCCCTGCTGACATTGAAGGACCCTATCTTATTTGGAGGTCGTGAGTACTAATTCAGGGTCGCCCCCTGTTAAATTGCCACATTAAATCCAAATGGAATTACTGTACTGCTGACTGTTTAATTCTCCTTTTCTCTGTGTGAAAGGGCCCTACCAGCTGCCACGGTTTGGACTAGCCACTAGGGCTTGGGTACCCAGGACAGTAACTGATAGGGATAGGCCTGTGCACAGAGCCATAGGTAGATTATTAGAGTGATAAGCTAATTAACCTGATTTCCCCTGTCCTTGTTATATCCCCTAAATAAATCAGAGCTGCTTGTTTCAGCAAAGTTATACTGCCTGAGGTATTTGTCTATGTTAAAGTACTGTACTGTGATTGTTGCACTGTATCTCATTTCTACAGGAGGTCCCAGTGCGGAACCAGACCTGGGGTAAGTGTATACTGTGAAGGTAATTCTGATATATTGTGTGGGCCACTAGTGGGAAGAAAGGGGGGTTGCAGTGTCCCAGAGGGCTGTGACCAAGTTAGTTTAACTATTGCAAACCCTGACCTCTGGGTGGAGGCACCTGCCATTGGATCCAGGCCCCTCAACCTGTTAGTGGCAAATCAGGCAGGGGTAGTAGCCCCTGGGATAGCGCCATCTAGGGGTTACATATACTAGAGGGTTCACCACCTGGTTAAAGTGGAACTCTGATACAACTTTCAGAAGGAACTTCAAGTGGGGGCAAAGGACGACCCTGTCCCTGTGGAAGGCCTGATACAGAGACTCCACCGACAGTATCTGGGGCTCATTGATCCTTCTGGCTAACATGATGGCCACCAAGAAGGCTGTCTTCCACAACAGGTGTGACACCCCATACCTGTGCACAGGCCCAACGGGCTTCCCCATGAGCATAGCCAGCACGAGCAGTAGGTCCCTTGGTGGTGGAGGTTCATGCACTGAGGGACAGGTGGTCCAGGCTTTAGAAACACAACTAACCACCTCCTCCTGGGCTACTGTTGACGTACTCATCCTGCACCCAGTATGCACAGATGGCTGCCAGGTACATCCTGAGGGTCACTGCATTGCTCGCAGCTCCAGTTGAGACAGGCACCAGAGGTACTCGAGGATACTAGCAACAGGTCAGGCAAGGATATCAAGCTCCTTGCTCCTGACTCAAAATGGAAAACCTTTTCCATTTAAAGGTGTAGCACTGGTGAGTAGATTATTTTAGGAGACCTTCACAATGTGTAGCACATTTTCTGAAAGACCTAAAGCCTAGAACTCTAGCCACTCAAGAAGGCTGTGAGGTGCAGGGACTGAAGGTCTGGGTGGAGCACCATCCCCTCCTGTCTGATCAGTAGGCTTGGGCAAAGAGGCAACCACCATGGAGGTCTGCTGGTGAGGCTGAGGAGATTGAGGTACCAGAACTGCTGTGCTCAGTCTGAAGCTATCAGGATCATCCATGCCTTTCCCTTCCAGACCTTGACCACCACTCTGTGGATCAAGGAGAAGGGAGTAAAGGCATACACAAGGCTTGGGGTCCAGGGCCTTGTGAAGGCATCCCCCATCAGTTTCCCAGATTGTGTGGCACAGGAATAAAACAGGCTCACTTTGACATTCTCCCATGAGGCACAAACAGGTCCACCAGAGGAGTGCCCCACAGGAAGAACAGGTGGTTCACCACCTCCTGACGCATGAACCACTTGTGTGATGTCTCTCCTACTCAGCTGAGAGTGTATGCCAGCTAACTGCATGCTCCGATGACATGAATCACCAGGAGATCTGCACCTAGGCTGTGCAAGGCAGTCCAGGTGCTGAGGACCTCCTGACATAAGGGAAGGAAGTGCATAGCACCCTGCCTGTTCAGGTAGAACATGGTCGTGGTGTTGTCCATCTAGAGTACCATGACCTGACCCCAGATCAAAGGAGCAAAATCTGTCAGAGTTAGCTGCACTGCACGGAGCTCCAGAAGACTGATGTGGTGAAAGGACTGCCTGGGTTAACAGAACCCATTGGAACTGTGGTCTCATAGGTGCTTCCCACCCCACCAGAGACTCATCCATCGTGAAAGCGATGGTCAGTTAGGGTGGAGAATGGGACTCCTTCCTCCAGATATTCTGGAATCAGCCATCACTAGATGGCATTCCACATCAGCTGGGTCACTGTGACCAGCTGGTCCAAGTGTCCCACGCACTGGGACTACTGATGACCCAGCTCCCAGTACAGGTGCCGCATCTGCCAGCAGGCCCACCAGACCATGCTGGTACAGGATCACATGTACCCCAAAAGCTGCAGGAAGTCCTGGACAGGGCGCGAGCACCCAACCTGAAATAATCGGGCAAAAGGAGGTAAGATCCAGTGCCCGGTCTGCAAGGAGGCAGGTCTTGGTCCGCAGGGAGTCTAGTTATGCCCCAATGAAGTGGATCACCCAGTAGAGGATCAGTTTGACTTGGCCAAGCTGATTAAGAGGCCCAAGTCTCTGCAAGTCTGCAGGGCCAGGTCCCTGGATCATTCCACAGCCTCTCTGGATGGCCTGGCAATCAGCCAGTTGTCCTAGTGGGGCATACTATGATGCCCTTGCAGTGCAGGAAGGCTGTCACTACTGCCATGCACTTGGTGAAGACCCTGGGCACAGATGAGAGGCCGAAGAGCATGACCTGGAACTGATAGAGAACACTTCTGCATTGAACCAGAGGTACCACCAGTGGGATGGATGGACTGGGATGTGGAAGAATGCGTCCCGGAGGTCCAGGGAGCAGAAACATATATCATACTCCAGGGATGGTATAATCTGGTTCACACTGACCATTCAGAACTTACGTTCCACATGAACTGATTGAGACTGTGCAGATCCAGTATGGGATGCCAGCTTCCTGTCTGTTGTTTGAGACCAGGAAGAACCTGGACACATACCCCAGACTTGCCACGGCATCCTTTCGCAAGGAGCTGAGCAATGTCCTCCCTGAGAGTAGTCAGTATGTTCTATGACATTGGGGACCCCCCTGACGTGTGGGATTGGTAAGGTGGGACAGCCTTGAAATGGAGAGGCAACCCTCTGCCTACCACCTCGAGAACACACTTGTCCATAATAATGAGGACAAGAGAAGTGGCAAAGCTGACCCCCCCCCCACAGGGAATTGGGTCTGGGACTGGACAGGTATGAGGTAGACACCCCTGATCGATCACTGAGCAGCTTTGGAGGGGGCAATGGCTGCTGGCACTGGATGGGCACCACTTCCCCTACCCCCACCTCTTTTTGGCCCCTGATCAGAGAACTTGGCCTTGGGGTGTCAGGCTACAAATTGCCCCTGCTGAGGCTGCTGCCAAAGTTCCTGTAGCTGAAAGGACCAAAACTTAAAGGCCTTCTTTTTTGGTTTCTGGGCCTTCAGGTCCTTCTGGGGCAAAGCCACAGAGTCCAGGTTGGCGCTGGACTTCTCAAGCCTCGTGAGATGACCGTCCACCCCTGGGTCAAAGAAGTTGGTGCCCAAGAAGGGGACATTGGCCAGCTTGTGTTGAGTGTCTGCCATGAAGGTGAAGAACCTCAAAAAGGCCATGAGATGCATCATGACGACAGCTGCCATGGCACATGCGCAGGAGTCATCCATGACCTAGGCCATCTGAAGCTGGTGTACAGCCAACTCTTGACCCAGGTCTCTGATCACTTTCACCAGTAGCTACCTGTCAGCATGCAGGTGAGGGAGGACATTATCTAGCACTCCAGAAGAAAGTGCCAATGTCGGCCATCATCACGATATAGTTCGACTGACAAAGAGAGGTAACGGCGTAGACCTTCTTGGCCATATGGTCAAGCCTTTTCAACTCCTTGTCAGGGGCAAGGGGCTTGTCCACATCCCCATGGTTTCTGGACTTCTGGAAAGCTAAGTCTGAGACCAGACCCTCAGCTGAGGAGTGGTCTGAGACCCTGGAAAGAGTTCCAATAGGGAGCGAGTACTTGAGGACCATACAGGGCAGAGCCAGAGGATATAATGCCTGGGTGGTGGGAGCAGCTTAGCTTAAAGACGTTCCAATGAATCAGCACTTCCAGTGGAACTGCCAATGTGAGGATAGCGATCTATTTCTACAGCCCTAGAAATTCATGCTTCAACTCACCACTTTAGATGGGTATTTATCAGCTAAATTATGAATACTATGTACACATCTGGCCAGTTTATTTTCTTCCTTTTCTCGCTTGTTTATGGAGTTACTGCATACATGCTTTTATGCTGAACTGTTCTGTGTGGATTTAATATTTCCTGAAAATGAAACTAAAAATAAATTACAAAAAAGGAATATGCTAGTATGCAATCAAGTGAGGAGCAGGGGAACACAAGCATATCTCACTGTGTCTCCAGGGTACATATCGATAGTCGAGGAAATGCAACATTAAATTAAGAGCAATCAGGATACAAAGCAACTGCAAGAGTAGATGCACACCCAGATTAAGAGGTTTTGTTGAAAGGGTTAACAAGGACAAGGTACATGCTAAGCGTGAGAAGTTTTGTTTTTCAAGTTGTAAATCCTGGAATGGTGCTTCAGGTGGTCAGTCTAAAAACTAAAAAATAAAGTATATTATTTGAAATAGTGTCTTCCAGGAAAAGTACTTCTCAGTGCAATTAAATAAAGCCAATCTGATTTCATGGCCATTCAGTGTTACATTATCAATCTAGTAGAAAACAAGGAAATTAATTAAGTTGTTTCTTTGTGAAGCACTTAGAAGCTTGTTAATGTTTAACGACTCACCGTCTAGCAGCTTCCCATGAAACACTGCCATTCCAGCAATCCGGCCGATGAACTTAAAATAGGTGAGGTGATCTTCATTACATAGGCCTGAATTAGGATTGATCTGAAGGGTGTAGTTATCTCTGTTCAGGAGGAGACAGAGAAGGTATCATCAAAATGTGAGAAGCACAATGCTTGGGAAGTATATACAATTTTTCTTTACAGCTTCTTTTCTTTTTTGCTAGACGTGCTATTTATCAACACCATAGCCTGCTAACAGGACCTCTTTTACCTACCCATGCCCTTTCCAGCCACAGAAGCCCTCCGACTAACAGTACCATCTACTTCTTCTTTTGTCTTTGTTGGTATGACAAAGTTTAGGACATTTCTATACATAAAGTCAGAGAGTATTGGAGATTCACATTTCCTCAAATGAAAAACTGGTTTCAGATGACCCTTCTAAAACTGACAATGGCAGGTGCAATTCTTAACAATCTACTTATTTAAAGAGAATCTTTCCTGCTATTTTGAGAAGCCAAGACATAGAAAAGGAAGCTCTTACCTCAATGGTAGCTCCTCTGTGGTAGTTGCAGATTTTTGTTTCACCCCGGAGGAAGGAAGGATCATACACAGCCCTGAAGGGCTAGCGGTGTGATCCAGTTCCACTTCCTGGTTGCTGCCCATACCCCTGGCACTGATGTTTTACAATATATGTACAAGGAGTGCAGGGGTGCACTCCATTCAATTCTATGAAGTAGGATCTGGAAACACTGTTTCTGGCCATTTAAGTGGCCATTTGGTAGCCAACCCGGTGGCGCTGAGGGTTGAGGCACTGGACGCCATACCTTGCACCATGCTGGTGACCCGGGTTCGGAAGTGGACTCGAGCCATCGAGGGTCAGCAGGGGGAGGAGAGGACTGAGTGTCCAGAGGACTGCTCTCCGCTCCTGGGGTGGGATCTGGGGTTCCCGCCTTGTAGCAGCTTCCGGTGGAGACCGAGGGCACTACATTCAGGCAGGGACGTGCAGAGGGAGATGGTGGCAGGCGTCTGCAGGAGGAGGCCGGTCTTTCCTCTGCGTGCTAGCGCCACTGCACATCGCTGCCTCAGGGAACTCTCCAAGGTGGAAAACCCCAGTCGCTAGGGAGGACGACGGTTGTCCCCAGAGGGTTGTGCAGACGTCCACCACCAGTCCCTACCTGGAAGACTCTCTTGGGACCTCTCCTCTCTTAGGGCCTCGGTGGAGAGGACTCAGTCCCCGATTCCTCACCGGGTGGAATTCAGGCAGGACGGTAGCAGCGCTCGAGTGAATCTCGCCTGAGTGGGGCCCTAGTGACCAGTTATGGGAGGAAAAGAAAGTTAACAAAAAAAAACAGTGGCCATTTGGTAAAATTGGAGCCAGCGTTCAACTAAGAAGAGTCTTGCAACTACCACAGAGGAGCTCCCATGGATTTAAGGAAGCTTCCTTTTCTTTGTCTTGGCTTTTTCGAAAATAGCAGGAAAGGTCCTCTTATTTGTGTGCCGCACTGAGAAAGGTGTTCTTTAAAGCAGCAATATTTGTTAGTCACTGTATAGTTTCTTTCAAAAATAATGTTTTTTCTGGCAAAAATATCAGCATACAATTTTTTTTTGTTATCTTCAATTCCTAAAACAAGATAATGAGATTTTGACATTTGTAAAATTTCCCGTTCCCGTGTCATGCCATATGAAAAAAAATGTATTATCTTGGTATAGTACTATGCTGTCTGCCATCAGAAACACATGCTAGGACCATCCTTATATGCTCATGGTATGGATCTAGTATGTACATGCAACAGGTACCCTCAACAGAAGAGATTATTAAATATTGTGAGTTGTAGCCATCTTCAGTGATGTGTCAATTACAACATAAGCTAAAAAGCTGTTTTAAAACTATCTGAGAAAACTAAAAATACATCAAGGATGAATCTAAGGATGTCAGAAATACATATTTGCAAAAAGAAAAAGTATATGATGAAACATTTTGACACTAACAAATGCTGCTGGTTTAAAAGCAGCTCACGCCTCTGGAACAACTGTTGAAAAATAGATAACTTAGACACAGCCCTACTTATATTTCTACTTATAAACTGTGCAGCCAAAGAATGATGTGATGTTATACATAGAGAAGATACAAGCATCACAAAAATTATTACAGCAAGATGTTCAGACAATCCTTAAATATCCATGCCCTCCTTTTGAACACAATGGAGAGCATTCATCGGTATTTCATAAATATTCTATACCTCTATTTTCCCAAACTGAGGACATATGAATGAAAAAAGAATCTTTGTCCCCTGAAGTTCATCTTTTCCAGCTGTTTCTTCCCCCACTTGGAAGTCCCAATTCTCTGCTTTTGACATTACAATGTGTACTGATACCACAAGCAAGGGACCTCTGGTAGGGAACACTTTAAAGGAGAAGTCCACCCAAAACTTGAAAAAATATATGTTGCATGAAGTGTTTTAATTTATATGTGAAGTTCTAGTGTTTCCTTCCCTCTGACTGAGTAATAGGAGTTTTTCCTAAATTAGCCTGCTAGTTTTAGGGTAGTTGTACGACCCCTGGAGATCTCCATATCAAACAGTTTAATTGTATTCCTTTGTCCCACACTGCATCTTGTTTCATGTGACAGTGATGTAGCAGAGACCATAAATTCAGCAGAAAGCATTGCTTTACAATCAGTTCACAACAGTAGAGATGGCTATATTTTAAAATCTATAAAATTCAGCTTAGTGACTAACCTCAACGTAAAGGTCTTACAGTCCTGAAAAACTTTGCTGCTGGTAATTTTTGTGCAGCTTGTAAAGCTTCCAAGATATTTAGTTTGTTTGGCATGTGTGTGCTGTATGTTGGGTCTCTCTTACATCACTGTCACATGAGACAAGATGCACTGTGGGAACAAGAAATACAATTAAGCTGTCAGGGATGAAGATCCCAAGGGGTCGTAAAACTACCCTAAAGCTAGCAAGCTCATTTAGGAAAAACTTCTAATACCAGTCAGAGGAAGGAAACACTAGAACTTCACATACAAATTAAAACACTCAGCACAACATATATTTTTCAAGTTTTGGGTGGACTTCTCCTTTAAGAGCATCTTTTCCACATGCAAAGGTTAAACAGGGAGCTCCCTTGTTTGTGAGTTCCTCAGGTTGTTTTCATTTTCTTAGTACAGGCACCAAGGAAGGGACGGGATCGCAATTTGCCCCCGAGGGGCTGGCTGCACGATCCCTCACTACTTTCTGAATCTGCAATGCATCCCCACGCGCCAGCCTCCTGTGATGTTTTAAAGCAATGCGAAGGGGGGCGCTCCATTCACGTGGATGGAATGTCTTGTTCAAATATAATTTCCTGATTGTAAATCTGGTTTTGGTATCTACTGAAGGCAGAGTTCAACTAACCAGACGTATGATAGTTGAACTCTGCCATTAATAGGTACCAAAGCCCGATTTACAATTGGAAATTACATTTGAAAAAGATGCTCCATTTAAGTGACTGGAGCGCTGCCCCGTGCTCTGACCTATAAAGACATCACAAAACATCAGAGTGAGAGGCGGATTGGAAATTCAAGAAGTGGAGAGGATCAAGCCTAGCCCTCAGGGCAATCATAACCTTTCTTTCCTTTGTCGCCTTCGTATAAAAAAGTTAAATAGCCTGGAGGAGCTCCCCAACAGGTAAGGAAGCTCCCAGTTTAATCTTTCTGTAATTTAAAATACCGGAAAGGTGCTATTTAAGCACATCAACTCTAAGAGACAAAGATCTTGTCTTCATACAAATGTGCATGATAGCAAACAAATGAGGGGAAGAAAAATACAGAGAAAATCTGAAACAAGTTTCAAAGCTCTTCCTAAATTGTCAGTTGCTATTTAAATTCAGAAATCTCCAAGGAACGGCACTGAGGACACAATACACAATGTTACCACTTGTTTATCAGAGAAAATGGATTTAATTCACTATTTCAAGGTGACAAGCCTCCCCTCTGTAACTTGTAGTGGACAAACGAGAATTGTCTTAACTCGTGGAAGCAGTCACTGTTCACGTTCATTTTTATGGCACCATTAAACTGCTTTGTCTGTTCTTTTTCCTGACTGTTCTCACCCTGTCAACGCAGGTCTACAATATGCCTAGTCTGATGCTGGATTTCTCTGTTTGACTAGATTTATGTTTTGTGGCTTTTGTTATATTGATTTGCTTTTATGAAATTTCAATAAAATGATTCATTGAAAAAAAAACTTGCTTCGTTGACACAATTTGTTCTTTATGTTTTTTCCTATGCAACTCGATTTCATGTTCTTGTGAGTATTAAACAGCACATCGATTAACTGTTCAAATCAGTCCCTTTCTTGCTTGATGAATTCCACTGTGCTATTGTATGTTGCATTTTGTGCAGGTCTGCTGCTCCCAACTGCTACAGAAAAATATGTGAATCTCAGTGGTATGTGTTCTGTGTAAGATAATAAGTAAAAAAGCTTTTTTTTTTGGTTTTCAAATAATGTTGCACAGAAAAGACTGCGAACATTTCCTTTAATAGATGTTTATATGTAAGGATGGAATGAGGCTTGCATCCATCCTCCTGGCTCTTTACCATGTACAGTCACTGATACACCTATATTTTAGGAAACAATTCTAACATTTTTTTAACTCACTACACTATCCTAACATCTTTTAACTCACTAATGCTGCCAATCTTGACAACTACTTGTAGAAATATATTCCCTACCCAAATGATCCCATAATAAAAATATTTTTGTTCCTTTAATTTAGTCAAAACCCTTTATTCATAATCTGTTACAATGTCCCATCAAAACCCTTTTACAATGTCCCTTGGCCTCACTAGTATCTACTAGTCGCCAGGACTGCCCATGACTGACTTGTAGCTTCCGCTTTAGAATATTAAAGACAGTGACCCTGACACTCCTTAGTCGTCTTTTCTAGTGATTGCAGAGTAGACGCAAGATGCTGAATCCTTGTACCCTTCTCCTTCCATGCCCTTCATCATCCTGGTAGCACTCCTCTCCACACTCTCCAGCTCATGTAATGCCCAGAACTGGACACAATATTCCAGGAGTGGGTGTGCACATTTATACACAAAAGACTAACAACCTGCAGACTAACAAAAGTCCTTTTAATATATCCTAGTATTATTTTAGCCCATGCTGCCATCCTCACACACTGTTTGACACAAAAGGTCTTGCTAGTACCCTTAAATCCATTTCTGATTTGGTTTATGCTATCAATGTTTTTAGGGAGTGCCCCATTTACCAGTCTGCTCAAATATTCATCAATTTACACTCAGTAACATTGAAGCTCATCAGCCATTAGCTGGCCCAGAGGTGTAAATGGCTGAAATCAGCTTGCACCCTCACCCTGTCCTCAACTTTCACACATCTCCTTATCTTGGTATCATACACAAAGCTTAACACCTAATTATCCATTCCCTGTTCCAGCTCAGTTGCTAAGATACTGATTACAGAAAAGCATTAATCCTAATACTACCAGGTGACAACTATTTACACCTCCAACCTTGTGAGCACTAGTTTGAAGTGCTTTGACTTCAAATAAACTGAAACATGTCAAACCCTTTGCTGCAAAACTACCAAAGACTCCTTGTGTAGTCGACTGTCTGGCTTGTCACACTGTCATCAGCTTGGTCCAGATTCACTCAGGACTGCTCCTTTCTCATCCCACCACAGGCTCCAGCTCACACAGAACAAAGCCTTTTGGACACTGGGATCCCCTTGGTCACTCAATGTACACCTTACCCCACTCTGTATCAGAGGCAGGTTTACTATTAAGTTGGTATATGCTCTCTGAGGTGGATCAATGGAAAAAGACAACAAAATAAATAACTTTGCCTATACTTATTAAACAATGCGCACACTCAGAGCTATATTAAATGTAAAGTATTTACATACAGTTTACAAGGCAGCAAACAAATGGCAAACACAGTACAATCAAATTAAACAGGACTTAACAGAAGTACAAATAAAAACACTAACTAAACTGAAAAAAATCTTAGTTCTTACTCTAAGATCTTAAAAACAGCTTTGCTCTCTCCAGAGTCAGAAATCACCTCTCATCTGACGGACAACTCTGAGGCATTGTAAATTATAGTATAGTGCCAACCAGTCCCAGAATTTACAGGCTTTGGTCCATCCCAGATATCTTGCCCACCCTCTTCTGTTACATGATAAGTCTGCCTTCATCTGGGTTAGACTGACATATCGCAGACCAACTATTTACATTAAACAAATTTCTTTCCTCTAATAAAGACCCATCACTTCAAGTACACTTTTAGTGTGGTCCAGCATGGAGACTTTTGCTTACCCCAACCTTACAGACATCTTGGCATTTGTTATGACTCTTCACAGTAAGAATTACATGTCCACTCTTGGGATCAATTAGCTTATCAATAGAGGGCCTTCAAGGGCAAAAATGAAAATTATGTACTCACTGTAATTTTTGATCTTCCAGAAGCTCTTCACCAGTCACACTTATGGGTCTAAGTCGCAGGCACTACGATCCTGTGGGAACAATGTCTTTTGCAGACTAGGAGGGGACTGACATCTGTGCTGGTGCCGCCCATGAGGTAGACTTAGTGACGTTATGCTCGTGGATTGACCAGGAACCGATGCTGGCCCCTTCCCCTGTTCAGTTCTGTCTTCCAGGAGAGAAAAACAGAGAGAGGGCTACAGACTCCTAGCCCACAGGGATAGGAAAAGGATATAAAAATAATGAGCATAATAAAACCCAACTACCAACTTAGAAGAACTAAGGGCTGTGTCTACGTGGCATAGGGGTAGCAGGTGTAACAGCCACAGTCTATCTCAGCCACCTGGACAGGAAGGTGGAAGGAGAGGCAGCAACACTGGCATAGAGATCTGGCTGAAGAGAGAGGTCCAGAAGACCTCAGCACAGCAGAAAGGCAGGATGCAAACTAAATCTACCTTCTTGTACTCATCTCATTTAATGAGAACAAGTGCAAAGTCATGCACTTTGGTCATTGAATATTGGTCTGGAGTGGTGAAAGGACACTGGTTCACTACTTTTTCTTCCTCCTTCTGTGTGACAGGCAGTGGAGGTGACTTTTCTGGACAATTAAGCTGGAGTGGTGAGAGAACTCCAGTGCATCATATTCATACATTATTTAGTTTTTTTCTATTTTAAGTTGTTTTCATCATTAGTTGGAAATTTTGGGAGGGTAGGCATTTTATAGGTTAATGGGGACTTTTTAATTTATTGTTACCAGCTTGTTTAAATTATTTGGTTAATTTATCTGTTTGTTTGTTCATTTATTACGTGTTGGCAGGGTCTCTCCCGTCAGGCACTACTCTCTGTTGAGCTCCGATGGCCTCCGTCCCTTTGACCATCCTCATTTGCGGCTGAGGTTTATACTCATTGCCGTGACTGGGGATTGTTAGGAGAAGGTATGGGGCAGGGCTGCGGACCTCTCAGGAGAGTGGAAACCAAGTGGCCAGATTGGAGTAGTGGGACTAGGAGACACCCTGGGGCAAAATGGGTTCCCAATAGGGGTTTGCCCTGTCTGGTTCTCATACCCAAGGGCTCCACTATATGTGGGCAGATGACTCGGTCGATCTCAGGGTCTCATCCAACCTGGGTAGTGTTATGCAATGCCAGGTCTATTAAAAACAAGACGGCAGTGGTGACTGACCTTGTTGGATAATCAGACCTGGCTGCATCACCGAGATCTGGTTGGATGAAACTTCTGACCCCATTTTGGAGTCGGCAATTCCAGCCAGGTTTTTGGTGATACATCGCCCGAGGTTGGATCGTAGGGGCGGAGGATTGGCCATTGGTTTTAGATCAGAATTGAGCCTTGTGGAGGTGCCAGTAGGCTCAGTCTTTCGAATGTATCATGGGCACAGGTGTGGGGTGCAGGATTCTTCTCGGCTACCGTTCACCTGGAGGTGAGAAGCAATTCCTGCAGGAAGTCACGGACTTCATCATCGATATGGTGTTGGAGTCCACTAGATGGATGGTGCTGGGGACTTCAATGCCTAGGTCAATGATGAACTCTGCAGTTTGGTCATGACTTCCTCCAGTTGATGAATTCACTGGGCTTCTCACAGGTAATACCTCTGTGACCCATAGGCACAGTCATTCCTTGGACCTAGTCTTCCATCTGGGTATGGAGACCTCTAATTTGGTGGTGGAGCCAGTCAGCTGGTCGGACCATCACACCATAAGGTTCAATTTCCAGCCCCGTACAGGCCTACCCCTACGGATATGGTCCAATGCCGCCCTTTAAGGGGTTTATCCCTGATGGCCTACTAGCGGTGCTGGACCTATTGGGGCTGCCGAGAATAGTGGTGACCCAGATACCTTAGTCCTGGATTATAATGATGCTGTGACTAGGGCACTGGATTGTCTCACTCCTGTCTGTGTTCATCCCCTTACCCAGCGCCCTCGGTCCCCTTGGCTTGATGGGACCCTGAGAAAGCTGAGGAAAGTGGGACGAAGGCAAAAATCAGGCCTGGATGCCGACAGGCAAAGATTGTTAGCCCATTATAAGGACTAACAATCGGCTATTTCCCATAAGAAGGCAGAGTTCCTGTCCAGGGAGATTGCTGCGGCACAAAATCGACCGGCTCAGCTCTTCTGAACTGTAGACAGACTGTGCAATCCAGTCTGTCTGCAGTCTCAGAGAGCATTGTCGCAAGGGAAGTGCGACAAATTCACTTGCTTTTTTGCTGATAAAGTTGCCGACATCAGGTCTGAGATTCGCACGGGACACCCCAATGGGGTGGACGGTGATCGGTGGGAGGTGGCAGCTCCTCAGTCTGCCTGGTCTGACTTCGGCTGGCCGGCGATCGGGGATGTCGTGAAGATTATCCACTCTCTGCGGCCGTCCTGCTGTGGTTTGGACCCTGGCCCAACGCACCTCCTTGTGGGGTGTGTTGAGACCATCGGCCTGGTCCTTGCTGAGATAGTCTGGTGTTCACTAGAATCCGGGTATTTCTGGACACCCTGAAGGAGGCGGTAGTGGTACCCTTCTTAAGAAACCATCTCGACCCAGACTGTCTTGTTAACTACAGACCATCTCTAACCTTCCCTTGTGGGTAAGGTTATTGAGAAGGTGGTCGCTGCAGCTGGAGGATCATTTGACCATCCACAACATCTACGATCCTCTCCAGTCCAGTTTCCAGAAATGGCATAGTACCGAGACGACCCTTGTTCGAGTTCTTAATGCTCTCCTAACAGCAAGAGATTGGAGGAGCCGTTCCATCTTGGTTCTTCTTGATCTCTCAGTGGCATTTGACACTGTGGACTATGGGGTGTTGGTCAGGTGCCTACGGTCAATCTGTGGACTGTCTGGTACAGTCCTCAGATGGTTTCATTCTTTCCTCACTGGCAGGTTCGCTGTGGGGTTTACTCCTCTGACAAGGTCTCCCTGCCATGTGGGGTTCCGCAGGGCTCTGTACTGTCCCCCATGTTGTTCACAGTGTATATGCTGCCGTTGGGAGACATGTTATGCAGATGATACTCAGCTCTACCTGTCCTTTGTGTCCGATCAGGGAGAGCTGTCTCGAGTTTTAATGACTGCTTTTCCCCGAGATTGAGGATTAGATGAGTGCCAGCTGGCTGAGGTTGAATCCGGATAAGACTGAAGTTTTGGTGGTGGACCCAGGCCGTCGGGTAGAGGGGCCATCGGAGGGGTTTGGCTCAGGGGTCGCCAGCTGGTGACCTCTGAATGGGTGTGGGATCTGGGTGTGATTCTTGATGACGGATTGACGCTTAAACATCAGGTGTCATCCGCTGTCAAGACTGCCTTTTACCATCTAAGGAATGTAGCCTGGATCAAGCACCTAGCTCTGCCCGATGACCTACCAGTTTTGGTTCACACCTTTGTAATCTCTCGCCTTGATTACTGCAATGCCCTGTACCTAGGGTTATCAGGGGTTGATATCCGCCGCCAGCTGGTGCAGCGCAGCAGCCAGACTGTTGACTGGGCTACCTTGTAGCTGTCATGTCATGCTGGTGCTGCGCGATCTGCACTGACTGCATATTCAGTAGCGGATCACCTTTAAGGTCGGTTTACTGACCTATAAGGCCTTACATGGACAGGGACCGAGTTATCTGCAAGATCTTCTTCATCCCTATTGCCCCTCCTGGCCGCTTCGCTCCACCGACGAGGGATAGCAAGAGATTACCAGGGTTCATCTAAAGTCATCTGGGGCCCGTGTGTTTGAATTTGCAGCCCCATCCCTGTGGAATTCTCTACCTTGTCGGATTTGACAGTGCCCGACAGTGGACAGCTTTAAATCTGCATTAAAACTTATTTATTTACTTTATGCTCCTGATTTTACTTGATCTACTGCAGATGTTTTTATATGTGTAGTTGTTTTTATGTATTTTATGGCCATGTACTAGCGCTATAGTTTTAGAATAGCGCTATTTTATAAATAGATGATGACTGATTGATAATAACATCAAGGCACATTATTACATCAAGGCACATTATAAAATAAATGATGAAATCATTGCACACACTGATTATGAAAAGGATTTGGGAGTCATTATTTCGAACACAATGACCTTTGATAAACATAATAACGAAATAGCCAAATGGGCACATAAAATCATTGGGAATATTCTTAGGAACATCAGAAGTAGGCAAGAGGGGTTTTTTGTGCCTCTGTACAGGTCCCTTGTGAGACCTGTGTTGGAGTATGGTGCCCCTTTGTGCACCGTGAAAGTGTTGCCAGTTGTTAACAGATTGAAAGAGTACAGAGGAGACTAACAAAATGTGTTTAAGCTAAAGGATAAGCCGCTATAAAGTAAGGCTGCAAGAGTTGGGAGTTTATTCAATGGCATATCGTAACGCCAGAGGCTAACTTTGTTTTGTGTTTAAGGCTTTGACTGATGAAACACTTTAGAGTCAGCAGGTTTATACATAAAAGATGAACTGGAGCAAGCAACTAGGGCCCATCCATTTCAGCTTACAGGGTAGCACTACAGAACAGGTAAAAGGGCACGATGATCAGGGCCGGATTAAAAGGGGGGCAAATGGGGCAAATGCCCCAGGCCCCCCCACCATGAGTGGGTACCCCGCGGGCCCGGAAAAACACTGCAAGTTTCCAGTTTCGTGTGGCTCGCTTGCTGCCTCGCTGCCAGACCGGCGCTTTAAATCCCTTGCTGTTTGTTGCTGGCGGCAGCCCCTGCAGTTCCTACTTTTTGCCAGTGTCGCCGCTGTGCTGTCTCTCTAATTCACTGCATGGCTGCAATAGGAACGGCTGGGGGGGGGATTGGGATCACATGATGTGCAGAGAAAGTTGAGAAGTGGTCATGTGGTGGTCCGAGGTCGCCGCAGCGCCGCTGCCTCCCCTCCTTCTCATCGCCGCCGCGTGCTGCTCACGTAGTCTCTCGCCTGACCTCCCCGGACCGACTGTGTTCGCATGGCATCATCACGGTCATCATCACAGGCTGCTGAAGTCAAACTCCAGTTGGTATGCACCACCACGCAGATGTAGGAGAGAGCTGACTAGAGCAGACGGTGTATTGTTGTTGTGTTGTTGGGACTCGACTGGTGGTATTACGCTGCAGCTGGTGGACTGCTCTCGCGATCGGGTTCCCGCCTTCCCGCTAACCGCTAATCTTATCTTGTTGAGTTCAATCTTGAATCTTGCTGCTTGTTTTACAGTACTGGAAGTTCTTGGTACGGGCCTCCCTCTCTGCCTAAAAAGTTAAAGTAAAAAAAAAAAAACGACATTATTTATTATTTTTAAAAGTACTGTCAGGAGGGACTGGGTCTGACCGTCTGAGACAGGAGACTAGTAGAGAGAGCACACTGCAGAGAGAGAGGTGGTAAACAAGTCAACTGCACAGCCCTAAGAAAAAAAAATAGCGTAGTAGGCTACAAGTGATCAGTGACAGGAGGTTATGCACAGGATGGATAATGTATTTATTATTTATTGAGTTTTTGCACTGGCCAGGAGTCTGAGTTATGGTCCCAGCCCCAGAAAGTTTCCAGTCAACTAAACATGCACATGTACAGTACACTGTAAAATAATTTCGATCATTTTATAGTTATGTATGCTTTAGTTTGATTTTAAAACAAATGCACAATGATGTTGTCTATGAATAAAATTAAAATGATAAAAGACAACAGAGTCCTTATAAAAGAAGGCTCATGCATCTCCTTGACAGAAGATAACATAAGCATAAATAAAACGCACAGATCTATTCTGGATCCCTGTCCTTTTGGGGCATAGTTTTCCTGACTAATTAAGTCGTCCTGGGGATAACAAAATTACATTATAGTGGGGCGGTTTATAAGGCCAAAAAAAAAAAGATTAATGTATATGTATGACTCCCACAATAAACAACAAATGTCCAAGAAATCCGAGAGTTGTTACTGCAGGGATCACACGTAAAAGCCCCTGCTTTTCTTGAGTTTTCCCTCAACTGTTCAAGGCTGACTATGAGACGCAATTATTTCGGGTTCTACTTTATAACAACAATCTTAATTTTAAAAGTACCTACCAGATGAGCATGCATGGTTAAATATTAGAAAGTAAATCCCTACAAGGTACAGTTCTGAAGACCTTAAAGTCCCCACTTTCAGGTTACACCATGCAAGTTATTATTGGGCATCTTAGACCACAAATAACTTTCAATATCAAAGCACAGTCAGAAACATAGAATTTGATGGCAGATAAGGATCGCTTGGTCCACCCAGTCTGCCCATTTCCTACCTAGTGGATAAGCTGCAGATCCTAGTTAACCAGCAGCCTACTTCTTCCTCCCCCACCCCTAGAATTGCCTTATGACTGTACCATGCATGCTTGAATTCCACCACTGTTTTTGACTGTACAACCTCCGGAAGGCCATTCCATGCATCCACAACCCTCTCTGTGAAAAATACTTCAAATTACCACTGAGCTGCCCCTCTATCTTCAAATTGTGCCCCTTGTTCTTGCACACCTCTTTTTGAAAGATGCTACCCTCTTGGACTTTGTTGATTCCCTTGAGGTACTTGAAAGTTTCTATCATGTCTCCTTCTCCTCCTTCCTCGAGGCTATACATATTCAGCTGCTTAAGTCTGTCTTCATATGTCTTCCGTGCAGATCTTGCACCATTTTAGTTGCCCTCCTTTGGACAGCTTCCATCCTGTCTATGTCTTGGCGGTGACTGGGTCTCCAGAACTGCATGCAGTACTCCATATGGGGTCTCACCAACTGTCTGTACAGAGAGATAACAACTTTTTTTTTTACTGCTGATGCTCTCTCCTATGCATCCCAGTATCCCCCAGCCTTCCTTACTGCCATCTCACATTGCTTGCCCACATTTAGGTCATCTGATATAATTACCCCAGGTTCCTTTCCATTTTGTTGTTGTCAGTATCTCACCCCATTGTGTACTCTTCCTGGGTTTCTGTCTGTACAGAGGGATAATAAGTTGTCTAAAGACTCTCTCGAGTGATTTTATTTTTTTAATTGAATCGCCCTAGTGTCTCAACCCTCCTCCTCCTCCTGCCTCATAAATCAGGGACAAAAAACAAGGCTTAAAAATCAGGGACAAAGCACAAAAGGCCCAAAATCAGGGACACACTTAAAAGTTTTAGAATTGGTGCTATCCAGTAACCAGTAATCCAGTATCCAGTCAGATTAATGCTGGCAGAATATAAGGGACTCGGTGTATAATACATTTTCTGAAGAATATAAGAAGTCTGCAGCTTTATTGTTTTTTGACATAATTTTATTCTTACAATCATCATTGTTTAGTCAGGGAAACACAGATTTTAGGAGGGACAGTCTGTCCCGGACAGAGTAAAATTTTGAGGTGAAATCAGGGACATCCCTGAAAATCAGGGACTCTTGAAAGGCATGGACCACCATCCTGAATGAATTCTTACTCTGGGGGTGGGGGCGGGAGGGTAGCCAGCCAGGCCGGGTAGGTACCATAGAAAGTTAGATGCGAACTGGTCTGGCAGGTCTGCTACAGCCTGCATGTGATGTTTTTTCTTTCATGTTAAATTATTTGAAGTTCAAGTTGTGAATTAATTTCCTGACCTGCTAGTATGTCCTCCAGTACTTCCACACTCGTGTCCGACTCCAGTTCCTTCGCCGCCACCTCCCTCTCTCATTACTTCTCTGAGATGACGGTCAAGTCGAGTGGACACTAGTACTCCCTCTTGTCTGAGTGCCTTCCCCACCTCCAGAGTCCCTAGTACTAACTCCCCTATTGCTGTTGCTCTTGATCCGACTCCCGCTGCCCGAGGATCTGACGGCAGGCAGTTGAACCAAAAAATATGCACAAGTACAGAAGCACTGTAGCAGAAGCAGAAAACTGACACACACACACACCAACCACTGTGCACTGTAATTTCCTTGTTGTTGATGTAATAGAAATGCCCTTCCTTCCTTCCTTTTGAGAGTGAATCTACATGATTTCAAATTCATTCAACTACTTGATTTTAAGTTGTTTAAATGTATTAAATGGAAATTGTACTTTTATTACCTCAACAACAAATTACAGACAGTACACCTTGAGGCTATGTAATTGTAATAATTCTTTCCTTATGACAGGACTAGAAGGCTAAGTCGAATTTACTAGTCCTGTCATAAGGAAGGAAGGAAGGAAGTTATTCACAGTTTACATATCCCCCCATACCAAGATACCATATGTGGCTGATCATGGTACCCCTTACGCTTACCAGGGCAGGGAGGAGGAATTACTGCAATTAGGCATTTCTTTGTGATGGAGAACGTTGAGTTAAATGGTTAGTGACCTACCTGCTTAACTTGACAACTGGTGTCGTGTTACTGTCTCCCAAAGCAAACATGTTCCTTGACCTTGCCATAATAATGTTGCTTCCTGTCTAACTACAATGCAGTTACTCATACCGTTGGAGCCCTCTGTGGTGTGGAGGCTCTTCCATAGAAACATAGAAACGTAGAAGTTGACGGCAGATAGGACCGCTGCAAGGCCCATGCAGTCTGCCCATTTCTTTTTCTATCTTATAAATGTGCCATTGTCCTTTTGCTCTGTCAGTGGCCTATCTATTCATACTCATTTGTATTGCTCTCTTATGCCTATCCCATTTGAAGCACTGCACTGTATTCACAGCCACCACTTCCTGAGGTAGGCCATTCCATGCATCCACCACCCTTTCTGTGAAAATAATTTCCTCATTACCCCTTAATTGGCCCCTCTAATCTCATGCAGTGTCCTGTTGTCCTGCTATTTTCTTTTATTTAAACATGTTAGACTCTTTCACCTTGTTAATGCCCTTAAGGTGTCCCTCCTTTGCTTCAAGGGTATACATATTGAGGTCCGGTAATCTGTCCTCATATGTCTTCTGATGCAGTCCCTGCACCATTTTGGACTTTTGGTTGCCCTTCTGTGGACTGCCTCAATTTGGTTAATGTCCTTGTGAAGATGTGGCCTCCAATACTGCACGCAGTACTCCAGATGGGGCCTAACCAGTGTCTTGTAAAGAGGGATTATTACCTCCCTTTTACGACTTGTGATACCCCTACTAATACACCTTAACCCCCCAGCCTTACCTACTGCTTTAGAGGTCTGCTTGGATGATTTCAGGTCATCAGTGATGTCATTTACAGTTCAGAGGGCTTTATTTGGCTTCAAGATACAGTATTTATTTTTCTGTTTTTCTATTTTCAGAGCATTTTGCTATCGAGTCTGAATAGTAAAAAAAGAGAAGACCGCGGCGCCGGGCCAACTCGAGTAGTTCATTCATTTTCAGGCAGAGAGAAGACTAGGAGAGTTTATCAGAGGTAAGTAAGACTGCATTTTAGTTGTCATCATCATTTTGTACTAAAATTTATGGGAATAGTGTACAGTACATATCTGTATGACAGCTACATCATGGCTTGCAATTTCAAATAAAGCATGCTTGATACATGCTGTGTGCAACCAATAATACCCAACAGGGTGGGCGGTATTATTGTACTCGCCTCACCAAGGGCGTGAATGATGCTTGATGCCACAGGCGGAGGGTCTTATAGCCCCTGGAAGGGTGGATATAGCCCATACCACCCACCCTGGAGGGTGTTATTGTGCTTAGAAAATTAGGTTATATGTGGATTGAAAAAATAGAGTTGCTTGTCTTTGGGTTAAGAGACAGGTGAGCATCGGATGTGAGTGGTGGTGAGCAGACAGCATGGTAGCGGTCATAGTCTGAAAATGAAAACTGCTGTTGTTGTTTTTGGAAATCTTTATTTAGATTGTCATTTTGGTGGTGTCTGCGTATGTGTGCATGAGGGTTGGAGCTTTGCCAGCTCAGTGGCTGTCTTGGTGACTCATAGAAAAAAATGGTGGTTTTCAGTTTTTGATTTTAAAAGTGTGACCAGGATTTCAGTGGATAATGGGCAAAAAATGCCACGTTGTCCATTGTACTGTCAAATCGTGACAGCTCAGGTGTGGACGGGAGATAAGAAAGAAAAGTAACTTATTTATTTCTTTTCTACTGGCTATGCTCTGCTTATTTCAGCAGGGATACGATTAGGTTCATAATTTTATTGGGAGAACATGTTGTGGACTGGTATGTGGTCTCAGCTCTGTTAAGACAAATACAATGGCGGAGATTTGAAAATGAAATGAGGGTGATGGTCATGGGGTTGGCTGGGCTGATACTTTTAATACGGCCATCAGTTGTGTGATAGATGCCCAGCTAGAGAAGTCCTCAGCCAATCAGAAGCTATGTTGACAGTTAACTGTGTGATTACTAACAATTACTACTGTATGCAGTTCTTTTCCAATCCTCATTTTGTTTCCCAGGTCTGACTGGGACGTAGGAGACAGTGTGTGTATAAGATTAAAGAAAATGCCACGAAGGGTTTTACAATCAGGTGCTCTGAAGCGTCAGCATTGCGAAGAGAAGCAAGATAAGCTGAATTCGTGTTGGCAAAGACCCCTCGACTCAGTCAATTTTTCACGATTAATGCTTCTGTGTCAGCTGATGTCCTTGTCACCCCAACTAGTTATCCCTCAGCAAGTGTGAATTCTACTGTCAACTCTGAAGTTTCACAGGCACATGATCTTAATGCGGAATCTGATTTAGAACATTTTGAAGACAATACTGTGGTTGTCCACCAGTGTCCTTTGACTGCCACTTCCACAAATGAAAATGATGACATGTTTTTGGGACAGAAGGAGTTTATCAGCGATTCATCACACTCAGTACATGATGAATATGAATGTCGATCAACTGATCCCATGGAGTGGTTCTACACGCTCCGCCACAGTGGACTTCTGGATTGAGAAAGGACCAGACAGTTGCCAGAATAAGACTGACTCTGACAGTTACATGAAGTCAAAGCGTTATTACAACCCAACACAGAGACAGCCAAAGGGCATTTCGTTTCATGAAAAATCACATGTTCTACACCAGGCGGATCGAATGGTGAGATGCATCTGAGGAAATGGATGCTATATAGTCCTTCAAAAGGATCTGTATACTGTTTCTTCTGCACGCTGATGACAAGTCAGAAGGATCAGTTTCAAGTTGACGGTTTTAATGACTGGAAAAGCGGACGAGAGAATCCGCACATGAAGAAAGTGATGTGCACAGAGACTGCATTCTCAGCATTTGCAACCGTCGCAAAGAATATTGCCATGTTGACCGCAGTTTGAGAAGCAGTGTCAGAGAGAAAGCAGTATTGGCGTGATGTATTATTTCGGTAGTGGCTGTTGTTACTCATCTGGCTGAGAGAGGCCTACCCTTCCGAGGAGATGATGAAATAATTGGATCAAAACATAATGGCAACTTCCTTGGTTGCATAGAATTGATAGCGAAGTTTGATCCCTTTCTGGCAACACATATAGAAAACTTTGGTAATGCTGGTCGAGGAAAGCCTGCTTACCTGTCCTCAACTATATTTGAAGAATTCATTCAAATCATGGTGAACCATGTTCGAGGCACTATCATTAGAGAAATCGCAATGGCCAAGTATTTCTCAGTATCTGTTGATTCAACGCCTGATTTAACTCACGTTGATCAGCTAACTGTGATTGCTCGATATGTTTTAAATGGTGTTCCAGTTGAGCGCTTCTTGACTTTCCTGCAAATCAGCAGTCATATGGCTGAAGACCTAGCAAATACTCTGCTAGACTACCTGAAGACTGAAGCCATTGACTTCATGGATTGCCGTGGCCAGTCTTACGACAATGCAAACAACATGGCTGGACGATACTCTGGCATGCAAGCACGACTCAGACAAGTGAATCCTCTAGCAATATTTGTACCTTGCGCTGCCCATTCTCTGAACCTAGTTGGTTCTAATTTGTTGATTGCTGTGTCGAGGCAGTCAGCTTTTGGCTTTCTGCAGAAAGTATACACTTTCTCCGCTGCCTACACACCGCTGGTCAGTGTTGATGAAACACTTAAAAGAGAAAGGTGGTGGATTGACACTGAAGTCACTGTCTGACACACGGTGGTCTGCAGAGGCTGATGCAACGAAGGCACTCTTTGACAGCTATGCCGACATCAAAGCCCGTCTAGAGGAAATGGCTGATGATGAACATCAGAATGGCACCTCAAGACATGAGGCAGACTCGTTGTCCCAAACAATGGAGTTAGTCGAAACAGCATTTCTTTGTGATCTGTGGAATACCATTCTTGTCAGATTTAATGCGACGAGCAAATCTTTGCAACATAGCAAAATTGATCTTAAATCAGCTGTTGAATTACTGACATCTCTCAAAACCTTTGTCAACACATTACGTGATAGTTTTGATACATTTGAAATGCGAGCACAAGAATTATCTGGCTCCTCTACTTACAGAACTGATCAGTCAAGGAAAAGGAAAAGAAACATGCAGTATGACGACGCAATCTGAAGGAGTTGTTTTAACTGGCAGAGAGAAATTCGGACTGAGACCTACTTGGTTATAATAGATTGCCTCATTATGGCTTTGAATTACAGGATTTCGGCTTACCAAAGTGTCTATGATCGCTTCAAAGTTATAGTGGACTCTGACGCCTTAACTGATGAGGCAATACATCTTGAGGCTCAGAAATTAGCTCAAGAATACCCATCAGACTTGTCTGTTGAGGTCTTCCTGGTGAAATGTCTCAGTTCATCAGCTTTGCAAAGGCAAGAGGTTGTGATTCACCACTATCTCGAGCATCACTACTTCATACTGAAGAACTGCAAGAGACCTTTCCAAATGTTTCTGTTGCTCTTCAGATGTACCTGTCACTGATGGTGACTAACTGCTCTGGTGAACTCATTCAGCAAAATGGCCTTCATTAAAAACAAACTGCGATCTACAATGCGAGATGACCGTCTCAGTGCACTCACTCTTCTAAGTATTGAAAGTGATCTACTTCAACAAATCAGCTTTGATGACATTATTGATACATTTGCAACTGCTAAGTCACGCAAATGCCATGTTCTAGTAGCATAAATTGATTTTGTTTTGGGGAAATTATGATGAATAGGGAATGGGGTGACAAACGACCAAGTGTCAGGGGTAGGGATCCCATGGGCCCTTCCACCAACCAAAACAAGGGATTTTCTGAAACGCAACTTATTTCTACCTTTTTCTTTCTTGTCCTCCTCCTCCCCCCTGCCTGGGGTATATTCCTGATAGTTACTAAATGCAGCACATGCCCCTGCGCACCATTCAGTGTAACTGTGCTTGGAAGTTGTTCATGGGACATCCTATGCACCTTTTTGGATTGACTACACTACCTCTTACACAGGGTACATCCCTATGGTTGATGGAGAAGCTGGCCCATTTTCTTGATGAAATTGTTTCTTATTGACTATGTCAGACTGTCTTGATTGGTATTCCCCTTTCATTCTTGTGTAACTGGGCTGTTTGCACACTACCTGTAAGGATGCTGGGGTAAATGAACACATCTCTACTACCTTTGACTGTGTAGTCCAGTCCTGCAAATCCATATTCATCTAGGTTCACCTTTCTTCTAAGTTCTCCCTGATGTACACACTGAGTCTTGTCTTCTTCTGGGGCCTCACCACTTTTTACAGAGGTTGTCCACATTCAGGCCCGGATGGGCTACTATAATATAGGAGAAATACAGAGATTTTTTTTGTTGCCCTACAGATCTTCCATAGGGACTCTGACGTGGCCAAGTTCTGGCCCTTTTCTTGGCACCAGCAGAAGTGATGTGAGGCTTTGACACCAACAGACCCTGGAGTCAGTGCCTTATCCCTATCACCGTCCACCTCAGTGGCCAGTGAATCATCTTTACACTTGTCTTTGGCTGCTGAGTACTCTCTGTACTAGCAATTCTTTAGGCACTCCAAGATGTCACTCTCAAAAAAAAAAGAAAAAATGGGACCTCTCCTGTGCTCAGAGACTCAATAAACTGTTCTGATAATGGCTAATGGCTATCCTAGCTCCAACCTTAGCTCCTTTAGTACCCTGGGATGTATGCCATCAGGTCCCACTGCCTTGTCCACCCTGAACTTAGCGAGCTGTTGTAGCACCTTTCTTTGCGAATGGAGTAGTAAACACCTTCCAGACTCAAGCCCCGCACCCACCAGACCTCCCCAAAGTTTGAACACTGCCCTTATCCCACGCTGTCTCACTTTGCAAATATTATATTTGTAGTAATATCCACCAGTATGTTTATATATTCATATTCTGAAAGCACATACAAATTTGTACTATCCATATGTGAACATGGAAACATACAATATTTGATTTGAGGCAGTGGCATGTACAGTATTTTTCCAGCATAAAGTGTCACTTTTACAGTAGGAAAAAAATCAGAAAACGATAAGGAAACCCCTAAAGTGCACCATTTTCAACCATTTTTTCAGTAATTTTCTGGGGGCATGCCTCAGACCCCCTAGATGGGTTGGGGATTTTCACATGTCATAAACACTGCACATGCATGGGCCCCCAGAGGTCCAAGTGCCCCAGGCCCCCCAGGAGCTTAATCTGGCCCTGACGATGATATAATCAAAGAGTGGTGGGTATATGGAACTCACTCCCAACAGTAGTGGTTACGGCAAATAACTCATCTGCTTTTAAACAATTGCTGGATCAGCAATATGGGTAATAAGAAATGGGAATTTGTCCACTAAACAGTGGCAAGTTCTTAAATGGCATAAATTGCTTATGGACTTGTAGTTGTACCTATGAACCTATAAGGACAAGAATTAGAGACAAACTTCAGAAGCTCCAGAGGAGGAAGGAAAAGAAAATATGCATGCATGTGGCAGAAAGGCTCCTCGTACTCCAAGGAGTGCAGAGGCACTGAAAAAGAGAACATAAGGGGTGCAGCTCCCCCTCCCCAACCAACAGGCTGAGAGAAGAATAAAAGTGTTGTATTTGGTGGCTGAAAATAAGTACCTTAAAACCATCAGGGTCTTGGTAGTAAGAAAAACATGCACTGCAGAAATCTAGGCCTTCTCACTTTACTTCTATTCAGCACAGACATAAGCGGAACACTTTTCTCAACACACACAGAGTTACAGTAAATGCATTACTTAAAGCTGTACTGTCTAACATTTCTAAAAGCTGCGCTACACATAACCAATTAATCGATCAATCAATCAATCTTTATTTATCCAGGCGAAACACCATTGAGACAACTCATTTACAAGGTGGACCTGGTTTGGTACAGACAAATTACAGAACAATAAGAAGATAGTATGCAAAAGACAATAGTGACAGGGTGCAAGGACACGGTTTTACATGTGTAACCCCCACAAATCGAGGTTCCCAAATGTCTTCCTTGAGCTTGCCTAAATGCTCACTGCCAGGCTGGTGTTCTGCATTTTAGCAGTTTATATGTATTGCCAGAGAGTGCCTGTATAGTCTCTGTGTACTGTCTCTTTAAGAGCTGCCTGGATTGCAGTCATAATTAATCTAAAAGGGACCTCTGTTAGAAGATGTACTTGTTTGCTGATCATTTGTTACAGTAGTAATAATATTGCAGTTTGTTCTAACCTGCCTTCTTTGCAGCATGGACAGTTCTGTTTGTTTCCATCATCTTGGTCCTGGATTGCAGAATGGGCCAATCAATACATTTGGAACTCTAAATGGAGCCTGCCTACAGGGGCTTGGTGGGGCCAAAACTTGTAGGAATTGTAGTTTTGGGCTTTGGAAGCCTAAAATAACCTGGAGGGAGCCCTTGTTGTGATGACAGACAGATCAGCCAACCCGAACCTTTTGGATCTTGGGGAAAGTCCCACACTGCTTGCAGTTTCAGTTAGATCTGAGTTGGGAAGTGAAAAGTTACAGCTCAAGATAGTTTGAGCAGCAATCCATAGTGGATTCGCTGGGAGAACTGTGAAAAGGCCTGAGTTTGCCTGCATGCTGTTCCAGAGGGAACTTGTGTTTTTTTGTTTGACTGAACCGAATTTGGAGAGCCGATTAAGCCACTGAATTGTGACCAGGCTTTAACTTGAAGAAGACCGAGATTTGCTGAAAGAGATCAGCCTGTCAGACTTCCAGCTACCTCTGAACTCCGGATTGTGCACAGACTCTGTAATTGCAACCGGAGAGCCATTTGCCTGGTACAGTGGAATTTCCTTACATGTGAATAGAAATATACAAAGAAACATAGAATTTGACGGCAGATAAGGACCACTTGGCCCACCCAGTCTGCCCATTTCCCTACCTGATGGATAAGCTGCAGATTCTAGTTAATCAACAGCTTACTTCCTCCTGTCCCCCACTAGAATTGCCTTATGTCTGTCCCATGCATTCTTGAATTCTCCCACTGTTCCTGACTCCACAACCTCCTCAGGAAGGCTGTTCCATGCATCCACAACTCTCTCTGTGAAAAAATACTTTCTAACATTACCTCTGAGCCATCCACCCCTCTATCTTCAAATTGTGCCCCCTTGTTCTTGCACATCTCTTCTTCTGAAAGATACTACCCCTCTTGTACCTTGTTAATTCCCTTGAGATACTTGAAAGTTTCTATCATGTCCCCCCCCTCCCTCCTTTCCTCAAGGGTATACATATTAAGCTGCTTTAGTCTCTCCTCGTATGTCTTCTGGTGCAGACCTCGCACCATTTTGGTTGCCCTCTTCTGAACAGCCTCTGCTTTGTCTATGTCTTTGCGGAGATGGGGTCTCCAGAATTGCATGCAGTACTCCAGATGGGGTCTCACTAACTGTCTGTAGAGAGGGATAACAACTTCCTGTTTTCTACTGTTGATGCCTCTCCCTATGCATCCCAGTATCCCCCCAGTCCTCCTTACTGCCTTCTCACATTGCTTGCCCACCTTTAGGTCATCTGATATAATGTGCTGTGTGCTTATAGTGGGTCATGATTTGGTTCCCCACTGTGTGTCTGAACTGTGTTTTGCTTGCTGGAGGCTGTATCCAGCTCCACGGACTGAAGCCGTATACATTTCCATTTGGCTGGGCCCTGCTACACTGGCCCAGCCAGAATACCTGCTACACAAAGAAGGTCATCGACGAGAGACTGGCCTGGGGATCAGCGCCCTGCTCAACGCCTTGAACAGGAACGACGCCTCGGTGATTCGTGTGAGCCCTGCTTCTCTGGGCACTCCAGCTCAACAGCCTGCAGTCTCTATTTCATCCTGCTTGTGTCCAGTATTGAGTATCGTGAGTAAACATCAGGGTAGCTCACTGCAACAACAGCTAAATCTAAAAATGTTGTCATCTGATTGTCTTGTTGCCTTTTCTTTCATGAACTAAGTCCTCCAGCTCCAGATTACAAATAGTGTGTGTTGTGCATGTTGCTTTCTTCCATCACAGGATCCCAACCAGCTGCAACGTTCCTGGCTAGCCCACCATTTTCTACCTGGGTACCCAGAGTGTGTGACTGTGTAGGGACTCTGAACTGCATGCATAACTGTCTGATTAATATAGCTTTTAAGCAAATCAACCTGATTACCCCCCTCCCTTGTTCAAGTCCCCTGAATAAATCAGATTTAACTTTGTTTGCATCTAACCTGACTGTGGTTCCAGTTTGTGCCAAAAGTATTGTACTGTTGCTATTTGCTGTGCTTAACCTTGTTTTACACGGGGTCCCTAGGGTCAAGCTAGAGGAACCAGCCCTGGTGGTAAATGCAAACAGAGTGGGTAATTGCCTGGTGAATAAGGGTCATTGTGAAAGTGATTATTGTATATTGCTCAGGACACTAGAAGAGAAAGAGGGGGTTACAGTGTCCTGGAGGGCTGTGCCCAGGTTAGCCTGACCAGTGACAACCCTGACCTCTGGGTGGAGGCACCCATTTTATTACCCAGGCCCTCAACCTGCTACTAGCCAAGCAGGAAGGGGCAGTAACCCTTGGGATAGTGCTACCTAGGGGTTACACATGTGCTAGTAAGATATACATTTGGTAGTCAAATCCATAGAACAGAGTTCTGTAAGCAGACAGCCATTTATATTAGAGAATGGTTTGCACATTTTACACAATTACTACAGCTTCAGTAGGCAATAATTCATGGAAGAGGAGAGAGAAGAAAGAAGAATAAAGAAAAAAGAAAAACAGGTGAGGTCAGTAAAGTGCTAGGGTAGGGGGATGTTAGTGAAAACAACTGCATGTTTCATTGAAGGCCTGCCCAAGGAGTTTTTTTAAAGTGGGTCAATTTCACGGGAAGCTCTAGTCTCAATGTAACAATCCCTCCTGACTTAGCTGGAAAGTACGTAAGTCAATAATTCAGAAAATAGTATGAAACTATCAAAGTTATTACTGCAGTGTCCCTTTTAGTTAGTCATGTCATTAGGGTATATCTCTACTAGTCCATTCTCTTTGGTGGACGTCTTACATGTCCTGACTGACGTAGCAAAACTAGAGGCTGTTGCACTGGAATCTGATTAGCATCAGCCACATCTTATCTCAATTGCTGTGGTTCCACTGTCTCTTCCTGTTCTTGTTCTGGAACAAATAATGCTGGATGACTACCCTGACTCTGGGTATCCCTTTTTTGTTCCGTCTCAGTTCTAGTATGTAATTGCTCCACATGTTTTTTTACTCTCCTCTGGTTAGTCAGTCAAACACTACAGACAACATTTCTAAACTTTTTTTCTACCACGCCTTCCATCCATCTCTTCAGGCCTGCACACATCCTGACCCACACGAGATCACTGGGTTTGAAGGATCTGGTCTTAGGAAGCATTTCAGTTACTGACTTATAGCCTAGAGGGTGAAGAAGGTCCACCTGAGTTCGAATCTGATGTCCAAACAGCGATTCTGCAGGGGATATTCCCGTGACACAATGTGGTGGTGTTCGATACATCGCAAGAAAGTCCAAAAGGGCTATTTGTATTGCCATCAGTGTAGTAGGATAAGCTTTGTCCATACTCTGTTTAAAAGTCTGAACCAGGTGTTCCGCTTCGCCAATTGAACCTGGATGGTAGGGAGGTGAGAAAATATGGTGGATACCATGTTGCTGGCAAAATAATTGGAATTCAACAGATGTGAACTGTGGTCCGTTATCCGAGACAATCACATGTGGAAAACCATGGTAGCAAAGATAGATTTTAGCACTTTAATGGTACTCTCAGTAGTTGTCGAAGACATTTGATGAATTTCTGGCCATTTACTATAAGCATCAATTAAGAGTTCCGTCTCAGTTCTAGTATGTAATTGGTCCACATGCATGCCTGAAGAAGGTCCACCTGAGTTCGAATCTGATGGCCAAACAATAATTCTGCAGGGGATATTCCCATGACACAAACAAGCAGCTGCTAAGGGTACCCCGTGGCCGGACTTCCCAATTCCAGCGAACCTTCACTTACAGGGTCCCCTCCTGGTCTAATGCCCTCCCAAGTCATATAACAAACGAATTAAGGCTTGGCCCTTATAAATCCAAGCTACGGAAATACCTTCATGCCTTTAGCCACTGTGACTGCCCTTGACACCAGATTGACATATGCAGCTATCAAACTAACTATTGTTGGACTCCCCGTACCAAATTGTAACTATGAAACCCTATGACCATCAGCCTCTACAGAACCTCTGTAACTATTATGGCTGTACTAAGAAACAAAACTTGCTGTTATTCAACAACTGCACAACTATGTAACCTCACTGACTGTTATTTGTAATTGTACTGTAATCTGTATTCCAAGTTCTGTCCATGTATCCTTTTATGTATGACGTGGAACCTTTGTAAATGAGTCGCTGACTCAAAGGTCTTTCTGAATATTTCTATAAATAAATAAATAGAATTTAAATAGGGTCCTGCAAAATCAATATGCAACCTTTGCCAGGGTTTTTCAGGTAATTTCCAATGGTGAACTGGAACTCTTGCTGGATTTCCCATCGATACAGCACAACCTTCGCATCTTTGCACAACCTGGTATATGTCTCTGTCAGTGGAAGGCCACCATACGTGAAGTCTGACCAGGTATTTCATTTTAGCAATGCCTGGATGGCCCGCATGCAAAAGAGTCAACACATTTGTGTGATAACATTGGGGTACTATGACACGCAATCCCCATAGAAGACACCCCTCAGCAATGGACAACTGCTGTCTCTTTGTATAGTAAGGCTGTAGTTCAGCCAAACAAGTAGTGCCTTGCGGCCAACCCTCAAGCGTATACTGATACACTTGTTTCAAAACTGTATCTTGACTAGTCACTTTTGCAATGTCCTTGACTAGTACTGGAAGCTGATCTAACTATTGTAGCTCCATTGCACACACAACAGTAGAGTCCTCCATATCTCTGAACTGCACTGAAAAACTATCTGGCCCCACCTGGCATACTAACGGCTCCTCTTTAAGTCCCACTTTGAACCCCATTTCTCTGGATATTGGTAACCTTGACAAGGCATCCGCATTTCTATGCTGGTCTACTGGCTGGTATGTAACCTCGAAAATATAGGCAGACAAAATTAATGCCCATCGCTGAAGTCTGCAAGTGGCTGTCTCTGGAATTCCTTTTTCTGGGCTGAAAATTGTCACTAGCGGCATGTGATCTGTCTTCAGGTGAAACTTGTGACCTAGCAAGTATTGGCGAAATTTCTGGACTTCAAACACAATTGCTAATGCCTCTCTCTGAATCTGGGCATAACTCCTTTCAGCTGCAGTGAGTTTGCGTGAAGCATGGGCTATCGGCTTTTCCACTCCTTCTGGATCTGTATGGAAAAGGACAGCTCCTATACCCACACGACTAGCATCACAGGCCAATGTGATAGGAAAGTTAGGGTCATAATGAGTTAAATTATTCACATCGATTACAGAGGCCTTACTGTGGCCCTTGGTCCACTTCCACGGAGTACCCTTATGTAACAGTTCATTTAGGACAGCACATTTAGTGGCTAAGCCAGGTATGAAATGGTCATAGTACCGCACCATACCCAAGAATGAGTGCAACTCTGAAACATTCTGCAGTTCAGGCATGTGCACAATGGCTTCCACCTTTTCATCATTCGGATGAATTCCGTCTTTGTCAATAGTGTGACCTAAGTATGTGACACTTGGTTGACAAAATTGGCATTTTTCTCTCCTGAATCTGAATCCACTCTGTTGCAGTCTCTCCAAAGTCTTTTGTAAGTTAAGTAAATGTTCTGCTTTTGTCTTGCCTGTGATAATGATGTCATCCAAATAACAAGTAACAGCTGGTATATCACCCACCATTTGCTCAATCACTTTTTGAAAAATAGTAGGCGCAGAGCTAAGGCCAAAACATAACCGCTTGTACTTGTACAGTCCTTGGTGTGTATTAATCACTACCAGTTTCTAAGAGTCTGTATCCAACTCCACTTGAAGGTATGCATCAGCGAGGCCCAGTTTAGAGAACCCCACACCACCATTCAGTCTGTGAAAAAGTTCCTCTGGTAAGGGTAAAGGAAATACCTCTGTGCTAAGTACTGGATTAAGTGTCACCTTAAAATCTCCACATATTCGAACCTTACCACTTGGTTTAGATACCACCACAATTGGAGTAGCCCAGTCTGAACCTGAAACCTTTTCCAGCACACCCACTTTTTCCACTTTGTCCAATTCTGCCCCGACCACCGGTTTTAAGGCAAAAGGAGGTTTCCGTGGTTTACAAAACTTAGGGACTGCATTAGGCTTTGTAACTAGCTTGGCTTTAGCTGTTGTGCACCATCCCAGGCCTTTCCATAACTCTGGATACGTGTCTAAAATCTCCCCAAGCTTGGGCGGATTACTGCTTTGTGGTACCTGGACAGCAGCAAGTAGGACAAAATCTGCTGGATCCATATGAATGTTTAGAAGAACCTGAGCATCTCTGCTCAAAATGTTGACACCCTTTTTGTGAAACCAGAAAAGTTAAAGGTGTACTAGGAGAATCAGTCCTGCATACCAACGTGGTAAACGAGCCCAGTGACTGAATTGGTTGCCCTTCAAATGCATGCAGCATCTTATTACAAGGAGACAATGGTGGCTTATCCATGTTTGATGGTTAATAAAAGTAACTGGGGAAGCAGAGTCTACCATTAAACGCAACTGATGCCTTAGTTGTGGCAACTGAAGTAACACACAGAAAGGAGGAACATCTTTAGTCTGCATTTGTGGTGCAATAGGAACCACTGCACTATCTGTGCTCTCTGAACTGATCACTGCAGTTCTCCTGCTCCTGCAAACCTTAGCAATATGACCCTGATGTTTACATGCATGACACTGAACTTCTCTGAATTTAAACTGGTCCCTGCTATGCTGAGAAAACCCACATGATGCACATTTGTGTTGGCCATGCAGTTTGGGTGGAGTGGCTGCATTTTTCTTTGAAAACAGTGGTTCAGACTTAGGTTTGAGCTGTTTCAATTTGGGGTTTACTGCAGACACTTGTACCTCATTTTTAGTGTTCATCTTAGCATGTGCTTCATTTTCTGCAGCCTCATACATCTGTGCCATCTATAAAAGTTCATCAGCAGACTTCTTGACACTTACAGAAAGTAACTGCTGAATACGGTGTTCATTATTCAACCCCATAACAAACTTACCAGCTAAATTAGATTCAAGATGCTCCCTGCTCCACTCACATGTGAGAGCTAAACGTTTGATCTCAGCCAAATAAGACTGTAATGACTGACCTGGTTTCTGCTGGTAACTGGAGAATTTATAACGTTCAGCCCTTGGAAAAGCTGTTAAACTGTATTGTGCATTCAGCTTAGCCTTTAGCTCTTGATATGATTAATCCTCCAGCCGGTCCGGTGCACACAGACTGCATAAAAGTTTGAAGGTTTCACTCCCCAAGAAAGTACAAAAAAGCAGCTCGAATAAGTATATCCTGTCGCTCAACATTTGCAGATTTTATGGCAGGATTAAGTAATAACCACTGATCAAACCGTCTGGACCATATAGCCCATTCTGATCCTGGAAAAATCTCAAAGCTGGCTGAAATTGCCATGGTACTGTACAGTTCCAAATTGCTTACTTGTCTCCAATACAGACAGTCACAAAATGGTGTAATTCAGAAAGCTGGAGCTATGAAAATTTTCACCATCCTTGTCACCAGTTTGTTGTATTTGGTGGCTGAAAATAAGTACCTTAAAACCATCAGGGTCTTGGTAGTAAGAAAAACATGCACCGCAGAAATCTAGGCCTTCTCACTTTACTACTATTCAGCACAGACATAAGGGGAACACTTTTCTCAACACACACAGGAAGAGTTACAGTAAATGCATTCCTTAAAGCTGTACTGTCTAACATTTCTTAAAGCTCCACTACACATAACAAAACCCCCCACTGCATCTGCCTCTTCCTAGCTTGTAAGTTAAGACTGCACAGAAAAAATACCTTTTGTTTGGAAGGAAGGAAGCAAGGGGCCCACTTCCAAAAAATGTTTGTTTTTTTAATTCCCAAAAGAGGATATCTATGGGGAAGGGGCAAGGGCCCACCCCAAGAGTTGCAGAAGGGACAGGTAAACCTTAAGGGAGAGGAGCTCAGACAGAGTGACAAGGAATGCAGAGTACTAACCTCTTAATGTGAGCTGCCCAGAGCCTTAGCTTTTGATGCGGGGGCCAATGGGCAGGTGTGTGACTGAATGATGACAATATTCTGGAAGATCAACAATTATGATTACAGTGAGTATATAATTTTCATATCTTCCCAGAATCAATCTTCACCATTCAATCCCACTTATGGGTCCAAGAACCAAGCTTCCCCAAAATAAGGAAGGAGAATGCCCACCCTGACGGGAAAAAATAACCTTCAGCCCTCAGGTGAGGATAGCCACTGGAGAACAGGGATCCCTCACAGCTCTGATGGGACCCGATACTGGTGAGGGGCAGCTGGAGGCTCCCTTGGCCTGTGATGAGGAGGGCATCCTGACAGCTCATGACTGACTCTATGGGAGTGTCCTGGTAATGCAAGTTAAGCACCCAGTGCCAGGCCAGGATGCTGACTGGGAGAGACAAAGCCATGCTATCCACCAAATGTAGACTGCTGTTCCCACCAGCCTGAAACCTACTTCGCTGGCACTGAATGATGCCCTCATGGTGCCAATGGCCTGCCTGGTTGACACGCAATCTGGCATTGATGTTAACAGCTGACAGTGTCATTGTCGTAAGTTGCCTGGTGCGACTGATGTGCAGAAATGCAACATCACACACATCACAGTGCATGCCACCACAAAGCCTTCCTGCACCTGGGCCGGCCCAGTGGCACTGAGGATCGAGGCGCTGGATGCCACACCTCGCACCATGCCGGTAACCCATGTTTGTGAATGAGCTCGGGCCACTGGGGGTCAGCAGGGAAGGAGAAAGATCGAGCATCCCAAGGACTGGTCTCCTTCTCCGGGAGGCGGGATCTCACCGATTGGTGCATGCCTGGCCCCTGGCAAAGGCTAGGGGCAGTTCACCGATGCTGCCGATGTGGGGTCAGAAGCTGGGCAGATAACTGATGGGATACGCACAGGAGCATGCACACTACCAGTGCTGGTGTCACTGCACACCCTGCCTCTGAGGGGGCTGTATACTTGAGGAGAAAAAGACTGCTCAAGTAGGATGACAGAGGGTGCCTCGCAGGTCCTGCCCTGAATGGCCACAGTGGTGGTCACCCTGGATCCAGTCTTCAGCACGTTTGGGGGCCCCGGCGGGGGAGGAGCTCTAGGGGTATCGGTCAGTATCGGCTGGTGGACATTGGGGGATAGGACTGGGGGCTCCCTCCAGAGCTAGGGCCATGAGCAAGGCGTACAAAGTGATAGCTGAAAAAAACAACTTCCTGCCCCAAGCATCGATCTCCACAGAGTCCGTGTCAGGGGGGCAATCATGCACTGGGCACTTGGGTCCACAGAGGGTCTGCAGCACCAGAAGTCTCAAGGTGAGATGAGGGATAACACCTGGAGACCCCGCGGGAGCAACATATCTGCCCTCGACATACCTAGGGGCTGGAGAAGGGGCATAGGAATGGAGCCAGATATTCACGAAAGCCTCCATAAAAGGCTGCCCCATGGAGGGATGACAAAGGAGTCATCACTGAAATCTCCAAGGAATCTCAGCGCCAGGATAGCAGTATTATAACCCATAAGTGACCATACATTCAGCTCCTGCAACATCTCCATCAGGAACTGCAAGTAGTCAGCATTGGAGGACAGGTGGACAGAAAAATCCTCTTCCTCAGAGGAGAAAGTAGAAGAGGAAAAGGAGCTGGACTCAGACAGTGGCTGTGCAGGAGCATCAGGCCTAATCTGCCTTAAGATAGAATTAGTGAAACACACCAGACATAACATGAATTGGGCCCAGAGGACCTGAAATACCTGGAAAGCAAGGGGAGGAGGAAGAGGGTTATGAATGACTAGGCCAAGTCCTCTGCCAGGGCTGAGAGAGTGCTCAGGGGACCTCTGGAAGGAGGGTCTGCCAAACTCGCACATGTAGAGCCAACCAATCTTGGAGGAGTAGTCTAGATGGTGCTCTTGGGGGGAACAGCAGGTGGGGATAATGAAAGAGGACAAGGCACACAGGGGTGGCCCCGGTCCCCACCAGTGATAAGGCCAGCCAGTTCTGGGGAGAAGCATGGTACCAGCCTAGAGCTCGGGGCCCCCAACTGAGCTGGCACCAGCACTGGACAAGGGGCCAGCTGCAGGCCCACCCCCTCACCATGACTGACACTGCCCCCAGGCCAGATCCTATATCCAGGACAGAGGCACTCCCAGAGCCGGTCCCAGACCCAGCACCGGAATGAGACCTAGCTCTGCGAATGGTACTGTAACCCAAACTGGCAATCAAATGGTGCCAGAAGGTGTCCTGGTGCAGTCCCCAGAGCCTGTCAGAGGGACATTAGGAGATACTCCAGTCCCTAAGTCAGGCTCAGAACCTGGCTCAGGATGGCTTCCATCATCACCAGCACTGTCCCTAGGCCCAAGGTCTTTATCATTCTCCTCCTCTAGGCCACCAGGGTGCTCAGGGAAGGAGATGACCCCCCTCAACTTAATTTTCACTCCCACCACCCACTCCTAGCCTAGGTTTCTTCATATTTCAATCATGGACCCGATTACAACCAACCACAAAAGACTTGCACTTTCCTCACCTCTAGCACTTAGGTTACTGACCCCTCTATACCCCTTTCCTTCTCTTTACTGCTCTCCATATGTTACGCATGTAAATGTTCAGGCCACTCTATGTGTTTCTCTCTTTTTACTTTATTGTAATCGATTGCATCCTGTTTTTCAGTTTATGAAAATTGCTGTAACTGTTAGACAACTGTTAGTCTCTGACCTTGTTCTATATATCTAAATCACTTGTTTGGACTGTTTCTCCTGTATAGAGCTTGTTTCTGTTAGACTCCGTTTTGTATTGTCATACCTTCTTGGTATCGTTTACACTGGATGTTTGCTTACATACCTTCCAGTATACAAATAAAGATCGACTGATTGATCTCAGACTTGGAAACAGCAGCAGTTCCAGAACCCACCCCTCTTCTGGCACCATGAGTAGTGCAAGAAGGGGACCCAGTCTTCATTGGTACTGGCCTTAGTAGCCAGAGCCAGGATGGCAACAGGCCACAGCAACAAGGTGCCCACCAGTGTAGACAGAGCATATAGCTTTGACCTCACAGCTGGGGGAGTTCGCTGCTCTAAAGGGCCAAAGGACTGGGGGTGTCTTCAGCTGGTCCCATCCCCAGAGGAAGCCGACTGACCACCAAACAACATGTGAAGTGCCCTGGACTTCCTCATTACCAGAGGTATTGGGAAGGGGCTTAGGAGGAAAGCCCAAGGACCCTTATCTTGTGTAATGTCTACCTCTGAAGGTTGGGGCTTGTGACCCCACTTCCACACGTGTTTCTCAAGGGTGCGGTAGTCCATGGAGAAGCAGGCGCTGTACCTATTCATGTCATGCTCAGCACCAAGGCAAGTCCAACAGTAAGTTATGCCAGTCCTGGACAGCAATCAGAACCCCACAGGAGCACCAATGCCTGGAGGGGCTACCCTTGTCCTGCTTCTTCTTTGACTTCTTCTTAGGCTCCTTAGAATCTGGCATAATGACAAAAATGACAAAAAAAAAAAAAATCAGCCAGGAAAAGGTTTGGTGCTGAACAAAACAACAATGGTCATAGTATTGGGGTGGTAAGCTCCAGGAGACGCCCTGGGGCGAAATGGAACTCAGAACGTGGTTCTCCATACTCAAGGGCATGACCGATTGCGGTGGGCAGGTGGTTCGGGCAGCCTGGGAGGTTCGTCCAACTCGGGCGGTGTTGTGCAATGCCAGGTCCTTCAAAAACAAGACTGCAATTATTGCAGATCTTCTTAAAACAGTGGACCTGGTATGCATCACCGAGACCTGGCTGGATGAGAATTCTGGCCCCATTTTGGAGGCTTTAACTCCAGCTGGGTACTCGGTGATTCACCACCCGAGATTGGACCGTGGTGGGGGGGTGTGTAGTCTGTTTCAAGACCAAACTTAACCTCACAAGTGTACTAGTTGACGAGACTGAGTCATTCAAGTGTGCCATTGTAGTAGGTGAAGGTTGTCGAATCGCCCTCATATATCATCCACCTGGTGACGGGAAGTGATTCCTTCAGGAAGTGGTGGACTTCATTATTGACATGTCGTTTAAATCACCCAGACTAATGGTTCTGGGTGACTTTAATGCCTGGGTCGACGATGAACTCTCGTAATTTGGTCAGCACTTCCTCCAGTTGATGAAATCTCTTGGCCTTACACAGGTGGTTACCACTACTACTCATAAATCCAGACACTCCCTTGACTTAGTTTTCCTCCTAGGGAGCGAAACATCTGGCTTGGGGGTGGAACCAGTTGGGTGGTCTGATCACTACACCATGGAGTTTAGTTTTCGTACCCCCCTTTGTAGGCCCACCCCTGTGGAGATGGTTGAGTACCGCCCCTTACGAGATATAAGTCCTCATAGCCTAACGGCGGTGCTTGACCAATCATCCCTCTCGTTTGCAAGCAGTGACCCAGAGACCCTCGTGACAGCCTATAATTCGGCCATCTTAGTGGTTCTGGATTCCATTGCTCCCATCCGTGTTCACACTCTCTCCCTTCACCCTCGATCCACTTGGTTTGGTGGGACTTTGAGGGAGCTGCAGAGACTAAGACGAAAGGTTAGAGCACTGCTGGAGGAAGTTCGCTCTTGATATCGACCACCTTAGATTGATGGACCATTACCAAGCCTATCAATCTGCAATCACCCATAAGAAGGCAAAGTTCCTGTCCAGGGAGATTGTGGCTGCTCAGAATCGGCCAGCTCAGCTCTTCCGTACTGTGGACAGACTGTGCAATCCAGCCTGTCTACAGGTCCGGAAAGCCTTTTCGCAATTAGAGTGTGATGAAATTGCTCGATTCTTTGCTAATAAGATGGCCGACATCAGGGCAGTACTCCAGCCAGCATACTCTATGGGCATTGCTTTTGATCAGTGCAAGCTCACTGCACCAAGATTTTCTTGGGAGTACCTTTAGCCATCCGGAGTTCATGGATGTCATGCGGATTATCCAGGGTGTGCGCCCTACATGCTGTAGTTTGGACCCTGGACCAACTTCCCTAATTTTGGGTTGTATTGATGTCATCGGTCTGGTCCTAGCGTGGACAGTCTGGTGCTCCTTGGAATTTGGAGAGTTTCCTAGCTCCCTGAAAGAGGCGGTGGTGACACCTCTCTTGAAGAAAGCTACCTTGGACCCAGACTGCCATGCAAACTACAGACCTATCTCGAACCTCCCCTTTTTAGGAAGGGTGATTGAAAAAGTAGTGGCAGCACAACTGGAGGACCATTTGACCATCCATGACATCTATGAACCACTCTAGTCCGATTTTGGAAAGAGACACAGTACCGAGACAGCGCTGGTTCTGGTGCTCAATGATCCCCTGATGGCTAGAGATGGGAAGAGCCGTTCCATCTGGGTTCTTTTGGATCTCTCATCAGCATTTGACACCGTGGACCATGGGGTGTTGCTGGGTCGTATGAGGTACATCTGTGGACTGTCAGGAATGGTCCTCAGGTGGTTTACATCGTTCCTCATGAGTAGAACACAGAGAGTGGTGTCTGGGTTTTTTTCTTCAGGCCTACTTCTCTGTCATGTGGGGTACCTCAGGGCTCTGTGCTTTCACCCATGTTGTTTGCAGTGTACATGCTACCCCTCAGAGACATTGTATGAAGGTATGGGCTGAGGTTTCACTGCTATGCTGATGATACCCAGATCTACCTCTCTTTCACACCCGACCAAGTTGGAGCTGTCTCAGTCCTTAATAACTGTCTGAAAGAAATCCAGGAGTGGATGAATTCCAGCTGGCTGAAGTTGAATTTGGAAAAAACTGAGGTGCTGGTTGTGGACCCTTGTCGACGGTAGAGGGGTTGGGGATTGGTTCATCCTCGGGAATTTTTCTCCGTGGCATTTCACTCCTGACCTCTGAATGGGTGCGTAACCTGGGGGTAATTTTTTACGAGGGGATGACCCTGCATTCGCAGGTATTGGCTGTTGTCAAATCTTTCTTTTATCATCTTAGGAATATCGCCAGGATTAGGCATCTTGTTCCATCTGACGACCTTCCTACACTGGTCCATGCCTTTGTGTCCTCGCACTTAGGTTACTGCAACTTCCTTTACCTAGGGTTTCCAGAGGTAGAAATCCGCCGCTTGCAGCTAGTGCAGAGCACAGCGGCCTGGCACCCAGCCCGGATCTGCCGATCCTGTCATGTCGCCCGGTGTGCTGCGCGATCTGCACTGGCTGCCAGCATAGTGGCGAATCACCTTTAAAGTCGGCTTGCTGACTTTTAAAGCCCATATGGACTGGGCCCAGATTACCAGAAAGAGCTCCTGGTCCCCTATTGCCCTGGATGATCACCGGTTCGGCCGAAGAGGGGTTGCTAGAGATTCCAAGGGTATGTTTAAAATCATCTGGGGTGAGAGTATTTATGTTTGCAGCCCCTACCCTTTGGAATTCTCTACCCCGTCGGCTACGGGAGTGAACAACTGTGGAGGGATTCAAGCAATCTTTACAAATGTATTTGTGGCACCAGGCATTCAGCAATTGAGTTTTTCTTTTTTTTTTTTTGTGTATTGTTATTTTAACGTTAATTTTACTGATGTTTGTTCTGTTTTAAACTGTTCTTGCTATTTTAAAGTGTGAGGCGCCTTGGTTACAGATAAGGTGCCATATAAATAAATGTTATTATTAAAACATAGTGCCAGAGAAAAGTTGGCATTGAATAGAAGTGATGGCAAACTGAGGAAGGTTGTCATGCAGTTTCGATGACTAAAGCTCCCATGGTATGCACCCGATGGCAGGAAAAACAGAACTGAGGAGGGAGGGGCCCGCATTGGTTACTGGCCAACCCACAACCATGATGCCACTGTGTCTGTCCCATGAGCACTGCCAACACTGACGTCAGTCTCCTCCTAGGCTGTAAAAAACTTTGCTTCTGTGGGGTCCTAGCACCTCTGGCTTAGACCCATAAATTGGACTGAATGGTGAAGACTGATTCTTGGAATATCAATGAGCTACAGTTCTTTCTGTAATACAGCACGTCCCCATACAGCAGATAGTTTAATAGTCAAGGACAAAACAATAAAAGAAATATATACACATCCTGTGTCATACTCCGTAATCAAGTGAAGCGCCCAAATAACAAGCTACACCAGCTGATTACAACCAGAAAACTGCATCAATACAACACCAAATGGCAAGATAAGTACTACACCTAGGAAACAGAAGTATCAGAAGTGCTTCATCCAGTGGAACATTTGCACTTTCAGTCCACCAGCCCAAACTATAATATGCATTCTCACTGACACCCAGGCTGTTTTCCCTAGAACCAGCTGGCAATCTATGTACCACAGAACCAACCATAGGAAACCGTGCACTGAAAAGAACTTGAAATAAAGTGAATGATTTATTTATTTTAAAAGTTTTACCAGGAAAAACATGCTGAACTGATAACAGCTTTTTCCAGGTGCATTCAGGGTGGGGTGGATAGAAGACAGTACAAGAGAAAAAAAAATGTTAATTAACAGTATTACGAAAAAAGTAGTCATATACAAGAAATACAGTGCACCAAAAGGATCAAAGTCTTAAACAATGCAAGGCATAACAGTATAGTAACGTACACGTGGTAGAAAAAAACTGAGTTTGGGAAGGCAAAGGAAAATTTTCATAAACAGACATGGCGGGAGGGAGGGGGACAGCAATATGGCCAGGGCAATAATGCATAGGGGGGAAGGAGATCAAAAAGGGGTCAAAGGACAGCTGCAGGTGGGAGTAGAAAAGTCACACAGAACTGAGTGTGAATGATGTACTGTAGCATACAACTTGTATAGTTATAAAACATGTTTATGTACAGGTTGCCCTCACACCTTTACTGATATGAGCCTCTGCTGGTGTTGATTTACTGAACAGTACAGATAGATGATCTTATTAACCTCTACTAATGTCAACCTCCCTTGGTACGGCTGCCAACACAACTCACTTTGTTTTGAAATTATATATTCCTGCAGCACCCCAATACACACACTTTCCCAATTTAGAGCAAGTCCTGCCATTCCTCAGTCTCTAAGTTCTGTTAGCTATGTTCATGGGAAGGTTATTGAGAAGGTAGTGGCAGCCCAATTGGAAGACCATTTAACCATCCATAATGTCTATGAATCCTTCCAATCCAGTTTTCGTAAAAGACACAGCACCGAGACTTTGCTGGTTCGCGTGCTTAATGATCTTCTGAGGGCGAGAGATCAGAAGAGACATTCCATTCTAGTTCTTCTTGATCTCTTGGCAGCTTTTGACACTGTAGATCACTTGGTGTTGTTAGCATGCCTGAGGTCAATCTGCGGAATGTCGGGAACTGTTTTAAAATGGTTCACTTCATTCCTCACTGGGAGATCACAAAGAGTTGTGTCGGGGGTTCATTCCTCCGGCTCAACTCCTTTGTTGAGTGGAGTGCCTCAGGGTTCAGTGCTGTCACCCATGTTATTCGCAGTGTACATGCTGCCCTCGGAGACATTATAAGGCGGTATGGGCTGAGGTTTCACTGCTATGCAGATGATACCCAGCTATACTTTTTTGCACCTGACCAGGATGGAGCACTCTCGGTGTTTAATAACTGTCTGGAAGAAATCCAAGGGTGGATGGATTCTAGTTGGTTAAAGTTGAACTCAGAGAAGACAGAGGTGTTAGTGGTGGACCCGGGTGGTCAGATAGCGAGGTCACATGATGGCACGCCCGCTGGAATTTTTCTTGGCGGCGTGTCACTTTCAACCTCTGAACAGGTGCGCAACCTTGGGATTGTCCTAGACGATAGGCTGACCCTTCAATCTCAAGTGTCGGCCATTGTCAGGACTTCCTTTTACCATCTTAGGAATATTGCCAGGGTGCATCACCTTGTTCCGTCTGACTCCCTACCAACGTTGGTCCACGCTTTTGTGTCCTCACGCTTGGACTACTGCAACGCCCTTTACTTTGGGCTTTCTGGAGTTGAAATCCATCGCCTTCAGCTGGTGCAGAACGCTGCAGCCTGGGTTTTGACTGGGACAAGGAGATCCAGTCATATTACCCGGTGCTGCGCGAACTGCACTGGCTTCCTATACGGTGGCGGATCACCTTTAAAGTCATTTTACTGACTGTCAAAGCCCTTCATGATCAGGGTCCGACCTATCTGAAAGAACTTCTGGTGCCTTACTGCCCCGGCCGATCGCTCCCCTCCGGCGAAGAGGGATTGTTAGAGATTCCAAGAGTGAATTTAAAATCTTCTGGTATTAGAGCATTTTCTTATGCCACTCCCACTCTTTGGAATTCTCTACCACGCCGGTTAAGGGAGTGCACCTCCGTGGAGGTATTTAAGAAAGATTTAAAAACCTACTTATGGGATTTGGCTTATCTGGATGATTAATGGAAACTGTTTATAAATATCTGCTGATCGTATGGATGATCGCATGGTTTGTTTTAACTAAGTGATGTTTTCATGTATTTATTTATTTTTATATGTTTAAGACTGATATTATATAATGTGTTTTGATGTAAAGCGCCTTGATATTTCTGAAAGGCGCTTTAAAAATAAAGTTATTATTATTATTATTCATATACAGTACAACCTATTAATTCCCTTCTAGGCCTAGGTGTCATAAACTGCGCTGAAACTGTGCAAAGTTCCTGTGTGGCATTGTGTTGAAAGTTGGCTAAAATAAAGAAAAAACACATACACCAGATTCCCTCCTGTTCAGTTCCCTTGACACCTCAAAGGAGGCCAGCAGATTGGATTGCCCGGACTATTCATCCAGACCCCATGAGAATTATCCCCATTAGTACCTTAAATATCTGCAAAGGCTCCAATCTCATTCTTAATAGTGGACTCTAGTTTTTCTATTTTTATGTATTTATTTGTTACTCGGGTAAGTACTCTGGTCCAAGGAAACTTTTTTCAGATACAGTACGACTCAGACTTAGATAAGCATTGTTCAGCGGGGGTAACAAAGAGACAGGTGGTTATAAACAAGCTGGGAATAGGTTTGCAAAAAAACTGGACACACAGACAAGTAAGTAAAATTAGGATGCAATTTCAATGAACTGGCACAATGCATTGCTGGGGTCCGGTTAAGATTTATTTTTATTTTATTTAGTTTTTGTTTACCGGATAGGTGTACTAGAGACAAAGTAGCGACTATTTTCAGACATGACCCAGGACGTAACAAGTTACAATCAGGACAGTACATTTCAGTTTGTAGCAACAATACAGTAAGCATACCAAGTCAGAAAAACAAAATGTGTGGTGTACAAATTAAACAGATTGGTTAAGGGACATAAAATACAAATATAAATAGTAGGGAGGGAAAAATCAGTAGTACAATGCAATTACAGACAGTGATAGTATAAAAGAAGCCATTAAGTGCTTTATTCCATTTTGTAGTACTCTACTAAATGCATCACTATAGTCTCGGAACCTGCCAGGGTAGGGCAACCAAGTAGCACATAAGTCAGTTTCTGAAAGGACTGACATCATAAAGCAATGGTGAGGTGGAGGATTCATGTCTGTAGCAGTTCTAACTCTCCCCTTTCCCTTTTAAAATACTAGTATTTTTCACACTTCTTCAATCCTCTGGTCCTCAGAATTACTAAGGCACTGAGCATTTGTGCCAACTGCTGCATACTGTGTTCTGTCAATTCAGAACCCCGCAGTGCAGTCTATTTGGGAGATTAATCAGCATTCATCCTCTAAGTGCTCCCAGCTTTGAATTAGGTGACAGTGATATCCTAGTTTAAAGATATACTAATGCCTGTCAGAAGATGTTGGAAATTTTGATAGACACAGCTCATTCAGACACAGTATTTTCAGCATTTATCTTCCTTTTGTTAGTTAACACTAGGGCAATGTGCCTAAAAATAACACGTTTGTCACTTGGACTTCAACTAATCCTGCTGTTTCTTAACACAAGACATAATAATCTTTGTTTATGACATCACAGTATGTTGCACTGGAAAAAAAATTGGATGTCCCAAGCAGAAGATTATGATGTTCTGTGTAGACAAAGCACCACTAGCAGAAGCAACAAAAGTACTGCCAAAGGGACAAAGATACTGTTTTCAGGCAACTTAAGTAATTAGTGTGCAGAAGTGGTATCACTGCATTGCAGCTGACAGAAAAATCCTGGGTTGAAGGTCATATGAAATCATTATACGCTTGAGATAAAGAGAACAAAAAATATAAATGTACAGGTTACAAAGGCAAAATTGACTCGAGGCAACGAAAACAGTTATTAAGAGAAACAAGTATGAGAGACCAATTTGGTTGTCTGAGAAGGTCAGGGAGTCAGTGAGGGACGAAAAGTAGGCCTTTATAAGGTAAAAAGAAAAACAGGGGGATGAGGAATGTGATGAGTATCAGGAAAAGAACAGAGGTCAAGAGGGCAGTCAAGACTGCAAAGGCAGACACAGAACTGGGTATTGCAGAAGGGTCAAGGGAGGGGGAAAAGAAGAGGTTACTCACCTGTAACCATAGTTCCAGGAGTGGTATATGGTTCACTTCCACACTCTGGCAGTTCTACTGGAATAATGTTATTGGCCAGACTTCTTTAAGCTAAGCTCCTCCTACTACCCGGGTGGTATATCCCCCTAATTCCACCCCGTGATGTTAGATCTTACACTCTGGAAGCAGGATCCATGTGCCACTTGCTAGGGGAGGCCAGGTGGGTTGTGTGGATGTGAACCATATACCACTCCTAGAACTATGTTACAGGTGAGTAATCTACTCTTCTAGGGGCATGGATGTGGCTCACTTAGCCACACTCTACCAGACTCCTAGCAGTTCTCTGGGAGGAGAGGGAAGGTGCACACCCCTACCTGGCAAACACTGACTGAAGAACCAAGGTCCCAAAACCTGCATCCCGGCATGACTCCAGGTCGATGCAGTAGTGAGACATGAAGGTGTGTATTGACTTCCAGGTAGCAGCCCTACAGATCTCCTGTATGGGGACATCCCAGAAAGCAGCCACTGAGGCAGTGGTATGTCTGGAGGAATGAGCCCTGAGCCCTATGGGAGGCTTCCTACCAGCTAACCAACAGCAGAGGTCGATGCAAGAAATGATCCACCTACCAGCCGTCCACTTTGTGCTGGTCTGTCTGGTCTAGCTTCAGTGTACATGAAAACAGCTAGACAGCCTGTCCCCCAAACTCCAGCTGTGCTCTCCACATAACAGAAGTGTGCTCTCCTGCAGGTGCAGGGTATGGAGGCTGTGGTTGGCCTCCAAAGAGGGACTGGTGAAATACACCTGCAAGTTAATCACTTGGTTAAAGTTAAACTCCAAAACCACCTTTCGGAGGAACTTAGGGTTGGGGCGAAAGATGACTCTGTCCCTCTGAAACACCAGGTAGGGAGACTCCACTGAGAGCACCTGGAGATCCCAAATCTTTCTGGATGATGTAATGGCCACCAGGAAGGTCATCCTCCACAGCAGGTGTGACATCTCACACCTCTGCATTGGCTGGATAGGCTTGCCTGTGAGCACTGCCAGTATCAGTACAAAGTCCCACGGTGGACGTAGCTCACACGCTGAAGGGGACAAGCAGTCTGAGCCTTTGAAAAAGCACTCAACCACCTTCTCCTGGGCTACCATCAGCCTATCATCCTGCACCCAGTAAGCAGATAAGACAGCCAGATGCACCTTGAGAGTTGTCACCTGCAATCCCAGCTGGAGCACAAGGGCCATCGTCAAATGAGTTAAAATGGTATTGCGGTCGATGGCAGGTGAAGGCCGGGTCGAAGGCAGATGGGTTATGGGGACTGGGTACAACAAACCATCCACTGGATCTTGAGAGCCTGATGGCCCCGGCATCTGAGGATCTGGAGAAGCATTAGGTCTCAACGGAGGGTCTGGGGTTAACGATCCGGGGGTCAATGGCCAGCCTTCCTCAGAAGCGTAAGAAGGTGCTGTCAGAATGGGCCTGGAAGGAGCAGAGGCCTGGACAGCAGAGGACACTAGCGCAGTCGCAGCCAAAGGGGTACCCCCGGAAGAAGAGGAAGAAGCTGTTGGGGAACAGAAACATTTCTAGGTGGAGTGGTCCCGGTCTTTCTTGTGACTTTTCCCTGAGGACTTATTTTAGGCCTTCGAGGCCTGGAAGCTCAATGAACCCACTGGTGATTGGGAAGGAGGAAACCCGGTGGACCACTGCCCAGAACTGGCTACCTGCTGTTCCATAAGGAATTTCTTCAAAGCCTTTTTCCGACACCTTAGGGTTGTAAGGTTCAACGTCTGGCATATCTCACAGTCTGAAACATCATGGTCCAGCCCAAGACAGTAGTGGCAGAGACTGTGACCATCTGAAGAAGCAGTCTTCTTTCTGCAGTGACAGAATAGAGAGGTGGAAGGAGTGACTCTCAACATAAATGAGGTAGAAGAATCTCTATTAAAAAGAGATTCCCAAAATTGCCAGAGTTACACAAAATCATCTAGTTACCCTCCTTCAAGCAAGAGTGGTCTTGAGCTAACCTAGTACATGGAAACAACAAAAAGGGGCAATGTGGCACTGCTCCCTGGAAAATGCCAGCCTATGCGCTGACCAGGGAGTGCCAGCCTAGGCGCTGGCTGACCAATGAAGAAAATATTCGGCTGTAAACGTACAAGATCTGATCCAGAAAAAAGCTTGTAAATCCACACAGCCTCAAGTTGTACTGAATCAAAAGAAAAGGATTTCTTTTTGAGCAGGATAGGAACTGAATATGTATTTTTATTTCCAATAGGAAAAACATGTCAATCTAGCAGAATTACTTGAATAGAGCTGTCCAAAACTACAGCACCCTCAAAGGGGGTGTATGGCAACCAGAGACCAAAAGGGAGAGTAATCTCCACCTCTCTCTCTTCCCTTTCTGTACAGCTCAGGAGCCCAGAGATAAAATCTGGTGGATAAAAAAGGATAGCACAAAAACTGTAAGCCTGTTACAAGCTATAATGCTGACTGGCGAAGATGATTACAGCTGCCCCTTCCTGCAACACAGACAGACACATAGGGGTTTCACCCTTAGGAAAGGTATGCACCCAGAGACATGACAACCTGGCTGTTAGAAATATACCCAAGGTAAAGTGGACAATACCATGGGAAAGGATGGGGTGGGTATATGTGAGGGAGAGGTATACAAAATATATATATATATTTTTTTTTGCAGGTTGTGCTATCCTTTTATTCATTAATTAATTTCTTTTTATTATTTTTTTTTGTTGGGAGGTGGATTTTCCAAAAGTTTTGCATTTTTTTTTTTTGCACTTTTCTTACAGAACGGGACACTGGGCCATAGAAGGGGGAAGGGTGAAAGAGAGGAACTGCTGGAGAGGGGGAGAGACAGGGAGAAAAAGTTGGGGGGGGTGCCATGCTGACTTCAGGCCTCTAACCGAAATGCAAACTGCTTGTTTAGCAACCCCGCCATCAGGAACTGCACATTCCAGAGTATATCTGCAACCACAGGCAAAGATGGTATGCTATCATGTGCGCCTGATGCACTGATATGGTGAGAGGAGACTGTGCCAATGTAACAAATGAAAGGTACGAAATCACTGTAGCTGTTGATCTTCCTGAATATCTTCTCCACTGAGTATCACTTATGGGCCTGAGCCAGAGGCACTAGGACCCCATGGGAGAAAATCTCTTGGCCAGGAGGCTGACAACAGCTACTGTTCACAGTGCCTGAGTGCCCCCATGTGATGCCGTGCACCTGCCAAAAACTGCTGTCGACTCCATCACCAACATGTTTTGTTTTGTTTATTCAGCTTTCTGCTACCCCGCCACCACCTCTGCCTTGCATCGGCTGCATCGGGCCCTTTCATAGAGCTGCCCAGAGTTCCGCTGGCTGCTCCATCCACCGTCCAGCCGGTGAGGATCTGCACAGTGTGGGGCCCAAGAACACCAGGGTCCGTCATATAATCAGAGGTGGAGAAACATGTTTTTTCTGTGTTTTCTCCCTCCCCCGGCATCTGGCGCAGGCCATGTGCCCCACGCACACACGTAGCGGTGCCTAGCAGAGGAGATAAGCTCCCTTGGCCCACCGGAGGGGTCGCTATGGTGGCAGAACCAGGACACCACCCTGCCCTGGCTGGGAGCACTGTCATGTGGCAGCACTGCCCCAGCTCCCAGCTGCCCGACTTGACTCCTGAGTTCGCACCCGAACTCAGACCATCAGTGCAGGAGTGCATAGTGCTTCTGCTGGACCCCGGGAGCCTCAGTTCTGTTCACCAGGAAAGGAACAAAGTGGTGAAAAATAAGATGGTGCCTGAAAAACAACTAACCCGAAGGGATAGGGAAAGAAAGTAAGGAAGAATAAGCAACCAGCTAAATGAAACTCCAACTATCAACTCACAGAGAGAGAGAGAGAGAGACAGACGGGGGAGGGCGGGAGAGATATATGGGGGACACACCTAGGGTGGCACAGATAAATTAGTGTGGGTTACTGATCTAGAGCCTCAAGAGTTACCCAATAGCCAGGCAAGAATGCTAGGCTGAGAGAGATAGTGAGGGTAACTCAGCAGCCCTCTAAGCATGTGGACTCTGACTAACAGATCAAAGGGGCACGCAAGGTGGGATTCCTTTGCAAATGAGATGGCACAGAGTAAGCCAACCAGCAGAGAGTTACAAGTAACCACAGGATGAGCAATCAGCATGCTATCAGTGAAAAAGACTGTTATTTTTTAAAACAGGCTGCCCTTCCAAGTCGGGGAGCAGCAGAATAGGCAGTTGGTGCACATGACATTGCAGGGTTACTCGACTGACAGGACTAGAGATATGCCAGTCCCTGCAGTTGTGCCTGAGCCTGCTGGAAATGAGGGCCAGAATATGGAGGAGAAAAAACATGTCAGTTAAGAAAGCATAGGGAAAACACACAATGTCACAGCAAGAAAACAATTACAATATCAAGAAGCTACCCCAACACATACTGCAAGCAACAGGCTGTATCCTATGCCGAAGCAGCTACTTAGCTGAATCCACCCGATGCTTAGGAACACTTCCACAGATACAGCTACTATCAGGTGGAGTTAAAACTGGATGGCACCCAGTGGGAGCACGTTGCATTTAGCAACTAACAGGAAAGTGCTGGAATTGCTTACAGAGAAGAGAGTAAGCACCCACCTTAAATTACATATTTTTCTCTCCATGCTTACAGTAGCAGTTTAAGTCACTGTAGGTGGAGGAAAGAGGTGTTTAGTGCTTGTTGGGGCACTTTGAAAATGTTTTTTAATTTGTAACAGGTAGGGTCAGGGAACTTAGCTCAGGAAATTAATCTTGGGGTGAGTAGATTAAGAAAGCCCTGTGAATCAGCTGTGTGGATAGGGGTGTAGCTGCAAAAAGCTTAGTGGGAAGAGGCAATCAGGGGACACCAGGAAGCGGGAAGGGAAGGTAAAAGGAGTAACAACCAGCGTGTCCTATCACACGAGTGATACAGAGCAGGAGTGGAGCATTTAGGAGCATCTGTAGGACAACTGCAGTCCACGGGAAACTTTTTTATTTTATTTTAGTTTTTGTTGACCAGGTAAGTGCACTAGACAAATCCTGCCTATTTTCAGGCACGACCCGGGGGAGGGGGATACAGATGAATGCCAACTGACCTTGAACCAGATTAAGCTGTTGGTGGTAATTTTAGTGAATGAGGGAAATTTGGCCAGGACACCGGGGAAATTCCCCTACTCTTTTCGATAAGTGACATGGGATCTTTAACATCCACCTGAACTACCACCAATCCAGGCAGATGGGACCTCAGTTTAACGTCTCATCGGAAAGACAGCACCTCAGAAGTGCAGCACCCCTCTCATGCTCCACTACAGTGTCAGTACTGGAATATTAATCCAAGTGCCTGATGTGGGAACTGAACCCACAGCCCTCTGATCTCCCGGCCTCAGAGGTGAGTGTGCTACCTACTGAGCCACTGACTTTGCAGGTGGGGCGCAATATTAAGGTAGGAGCCGGAAGTAACATGCAACTACTCTTACATAGCTGCTCTTATTTGCTGTACTGTGAAAACCAGATAGGTGACAGGCAGTTTCTTAGGACTGGTCAGATGGTTTCAGCAGGGAAGGACATCACAACAAATTGGCATTCAAACCACACTTACACCTCTCGACCGACAGGGCCTCCCTGAGAACAGCTGGAAGAGTTCCATAGGACCAGTCTGGTGACACTGAAAGCCCGGTTGCTGGAGGTTCTTAGTCTGGTCCTAGGAAATTTAGGGAGGTCCCCGGTCAAGGAGCGGAGGGAGTGGGCTGAGGTGGCAGGAGATTGGCCAGGTAGCCATAGCAGAGTACACGTAGGGCCTAATAAGTGAGTAAACTCACCTTGAAGATAACCCTCCACCTGATTGGCAGTCAGTGCAGACATACTACAAGCATGTGGGGGGTACCAGACACCAAGGGAAAAAAGTAGAAACTGGTAGGAGGATTAAAAAAAATAAAGAGAAAAGGGAAAACAGGAGACACTTTATCCAGGGTAGAGTAACAAATCAGTTTCAGGGGGAGGTAACAGAATATTTTGCAGGGAAGCAAAAGGGAAACGTAGGAGTACAAAGGGTGTAGGAAGGAGGTAGAAGGGTATTGCTGAGATTAAACAGACACTAGGCAAAGGAAAGAGAGATCATGGGAGTGGTGCAGTGCAGTGCAATGGGTGTGGGGACTCAGTCTTTCAGGAAACTGGAGACAGAGGTGATCCTCCATATGTGCTAACCTCTCTGGAGTTGTGAACAGATGTTCCTCCCCCAGAGGTTGCCTAGGCAGAGGAAGAGTGGATGGACCTTGGTGGGCTCCAGGAGAGTGGGGAGTGGCAGGAAGGGTGCAAACTCAACCTCTACCACTGCAGAACTCCTCTGCAGTACTAGCAGGATGGGGCAATAGAAACTAAGAAGTTGACGGCAGATAAGGACTGCAAGGCCCATTCAGTCTGCCCATTTCTTTTTCTACTTTATGAATGTTCCACAGATCTTTACTCTGTCAATGGCCTATCTATTCATACTCATCTTTATTGCTCCCTTATGCCTATCCCATGCCTGTTTGAAGCCCTGCACAGTATTCATATCCACCACTTCCTGTGGTAGGCCGTTCCATGCATACACCGCCCTTTCTGTGAAAAAGAACTTCCTCACATTACCACTTAATTGGCCTCCCTATAATTTCATGCTGTGTACTTTTGTCCTGCTATTTTTCTTATATTGAAACATGTTAGATTCTTTCACCTTGTTAATGCCCTTAAGATGTTAGAATGTTTCTATCACATCACCTCTCTCTCTCCCTCCCTCCTTTGCTCTAGGGTATACATATTGAGCTCCGTTAATCTGTCCTCATATGTTTTCTGATGCAGTCCCTGCACCATTTTGGTTGCCCGTCTCTGGACTGCCTCCATTTTGTTAATGTCCTTGTGCAGGTGGAGCCCCATCTGGAGTGCTGCAAGCAGTACTCCAGATGAGAACTAACTCAGTGTCTTGTAAAGAGGGATTATTACCGCCTCTTACGGCTGTGATACCCTACTAATACACCCCAACATCTCCTAGCCTTACCTACTGCTTAAGTGGTCTGCTTGGATGATTTGAGGTCATCTGTGATGATGACACCCAAGTCTCTTTCTTCCCTTGTGATTGCCAGCAACTCCCCTCCCAACCTATACGTGGCTTCAGGTTTTCTCTTCCCTATGTGCATGATCTTGCACTTCTTTACGTTAAACCCCAGTTGCCACTCTTCCGACCATTTTGCCAGTTTATCCATATCACTTCTCATTTTGCCCACCCCATCTGGATCATCTACTCTGTTGCAGATCTTGGTGTCATCTGCAAACAGACAAACCTTACACTCCAGTCCTTCTGCAATGTCATTGATGAAGATACTGTAGGGGACTGGCCCCAGGACTGATCCCTGAGGTACCCCACTTGTGACTTGCATCTCTTCTGACTGCATACCGTATACCACCACTCTGTTTTCTGCCCGCCAACCAGTTTGCCACCCAGTTGACCAACTTCTGACCCACCACAAGCCTACCCAGCTTAGTAATCAATCTTCTATGTGGAACAGTATCGAAAGCTTTGCTGAAGTCAAGGTAGGCAACATCAACTGCACCCCCTTGGTTCACCACTCTGGTTACCCAGTCAAAGAAAATCTATGAGATTAGTTTTGACGGGACCTTCCTATTGTTAAACCCATGCTGTCTTGGATCCTGTGCTCCTATGGATTCCAGGTTTTGCACTATCCTTTCCTTAAGGAGTGCCCCCATAATCTTGCCCACTACTGAGGTAAGACTGACTCAAGAGGAGGCACCATGCGCAGTGGGAAGGAAGGAGGTGGGGGTCCTCAGAGGCGGATACCCCAAGGAGGGAGGGAGAGGCCAACAGCTCAAGAGAAAGGAGCCACTGGCGAGGGACTCTATTGTCAGCAGGATAGATTTGGGAGTGATAGGGAGATCGTGTGCCTGGGCAATGCTTTAGCTTAGGAGTGAAAAAGAGCATATCTAGTGGACTGTTTAGGCAGCAGGAACTTGGAGGGTACTACATGTCATTGTCCATCTTGTGATGAATGACCTAGCAAGGGATAAGGTACGGGTATTGCACGATAACTTCAGGGAGCTGGGTAGGGACCTTAAGCAGGTGGCATGCACAGTGGCTTTTTCCAAGGTGTTACCTGTGTACAGCCAGGGAGATGCAAGGGTACTCTGCACCAGGGCATTAATGACTGTTTTTTTTTTTTTTTTAATCTTTCTTTCTCACTCCACTCACCTGAACTCTTTCAGGAGTGGTCACATGGGGTCCTGGTCCTTATCCCGCCCATCTGAAGCCTCCCTCACCCCTTCCATCCACCCCCGCTGCCGCCCAGCCCCCCGGTTCTAAGTCTCCCAAGGCAGGACCGCCAGATATACGCCTCCTGGCACTCTATCTATTAATCTAGTCTGGCAGAGTGTGGCGGATGGGAGCACACAGGGGCGAGAGGAAGGCCCGACTCTGGGGGTGGTGGATCGACCCTTCCCCCCGAACCCTCCATCACCTATCAGGAGGTGGAGGGTTTTTCCATTTTCCTGTTCTGCTCTCACCCCCACCTCCCCAGGCAGAGCCAAGTCATGTAGTGACTCCAGGGAACATCTTGTCGTGGCTCCGCAGCCCTCTAGCCAAGCCCTGTAGCGTTGCAGTACCTCCAGTCTCCACCACTGCGGTGCCAGGCACAGTCCCTGGATCCTCCCGAGGAAGGTGTCTGTCCTACGCATGCTCGATCCTTCCTCTCCCCTGCCGACCCCGGTGGCCCAGGCTCGTTCCCGAACCCGGGTCGCTGGCATGGTATGAGGTGTGGCGTCCAGTGCCTCAACCCTCAGCACCACCGGGCCGGCTCATTAATGACTGGTTGAAGGCATGCTGCATGGAGGATTGTTTTGGCTACATCGGGGACTAGGGACTAGCCTGGAAGAACATGTGCCTCTATAAGGGAGCAGCTTGCATCCTTCCAGGAAGGAGACCACAGTCCTTGGGGAGAGGTTTAAATGCTACTTGGATGAGCACTTAAACTTGCTAAGTGGGGAGGCATTAAAACCAAGGGATACAGCAGTTACCCCACCAGATACTGGAGAAGCAGGAAGGGATGTCCCGAGGGGAGAAATCTCCCCTATGGTGGTGGGGGTGGAAAGGCAGGGATGGAGTCAAGACAGAAGAAAAGGGAGATAAAACTCAGATAAGGGAGGGTAGAGGATTGAAGAATACAAGGAATGGGGAAGGTAAAATGGAAGAGTCAGAGGGAGCTTTAGGATAAAACGTAGACAGGAATGGGAGGAGGAAGCAGGGCAGCAGGTTAGGGGGAAGAAGGTGTGGAGAGCCACATATGCCAATGCAAGGAGTCTTGGAAACAAAATTCTGGACCTGGAAGCCATCATTGTGGAGCGTGATCTGGATTTAGTGGCAATAATGGAGCTGTGGTGCACTGAGCACTACAACTGGGACATGGCCATACCAGGCTAATCCATGTTCAGGAAAGACAGGGCAGGGAGGAGGGATTACTTTATATGTGAGGGAGGTAATCAAGGCCATGGAGGTACAGGGGCACCATGAGGAAAAGGAGGTGCTGGAGGTGATGTAGATCATCCTGGAGACAGGCTCCGGGACTGCCATCCATACTGGAGTAGTGTACAGACTGCCAGCACAGGGAAAGCCACTAGATAAGGCACCTGGGGAAGCCATCATCAGAATGGCAAGAAAGGGAGAGGTGCTGCTAATTGGTGACTTAAATCTACCCAACACAGAGTGAAGCATTCCAACTGCAGGTTCAGCAAGGAGTAGGGTCATCCTTCACTCCCTGCAAGGGGCTTTTCCCAGGCAGCTAGTCGAAGAACCCACTAGGAACAGGGTGGTGATGGGCCTGGTGCCTAGAAACAGGGACAGTATTGCAGACATAACAGTGGGCAGTCCCCTGGGCACCAGTGATCACTGACAAGGGGATTTAACATGGACAGGAACAAGGGCCAGCCACACAAGAACGAGGGTGGATTTTAAAGAAATGGAAAACTGTCTCAGAAACTGTCTCAAGAGAGGTAGGGGATTGCCTGGGAGGGATACAGGAACAGTGGGGAAAAATAAGGGCACCATAATTAACGCAATAACTCCTGTGTGAATTAAGTTAGTAAAAGCAGAAGGAAAACAAGGCCATTATGGTTCTCTAAGGACTTGGGAAAGGTGGTGAAGGAAAAAAAGGGTGGCTTTTAGGCAATACAAAGAGGCACAGAGGGAAAAGGACTTGGAGGTATACCTATTAAAACAGGTAAGCCAGTAAGGGAAGCAAAGGCACAGAGGAAAGGATCACCAAAGGGGTCGCTAAGAGGGATAAGACTTCCTTTAGATACATAAGTGAGTACAGGAAAGCAAGGGGAGAGATAGTGAGAATTAGTGGAGGGAGGAGACTGCACAAAAAGTGGACCAAGAAACGGCTGACATTCTAAACAGGTACTTCTACTCGTCTTCACAGTGGCAGTTGTGTGTGTGTGTGGCGGTGGACAACAAGGGAGTGGCAGGAATGGTCAATTTTCAGGAGAGAGAGCCTGAAAGGGACTTGTAGCTCAGAAGGTAGACAAAGCTATGGGACTCGAGAAGATGCACCCAAAAGTTCTTAAAGAACTCAGAGAGATGCTAGCTGTTCCACTGAGAGTCTTATTCAACAGCTCACTGACAACAAGTGTGGTTGTGGGGGACTGCAGAAGAACAGACGTGGCTGCTCTACATAACAGTGGCAGCAGGAGGGTTAACAAATACAGGCTGGTCAGTCTTACCAAGCCTTCCTGAAGGAAAGAATAGTACAGCCAGATTCACGGGGCTGCAGATTAATCTGATAGATTTCATGACTGGGTAACCAGGAAATAGATCAGGAGGACAGTAGGTGTGTACTATCTGGACTTTAGCAAGGCCTTCGACAGTGTGCTGCAGAAGAGGCTGATCAAGAAACTGAGCAGTCCAGAGGTGGGATCCAGTGGTGAACTGGGTTACAAACTGTTTAACGGTTAGGAGACAGAGGGTGGTAGTAAATGGCACTCACTCTAATGAGGGGAGGGTGACCAGTGGGGTGCCATAGGGCTCAGTGCTGGGACTGTTCCTCTTCAATGTCTTCATAAGGGACACCATAGAAGAACGGGAAGGGAAGTAAAGACTTTTTGCTGATGATACCAAAATCTGTAATAGGGTGGACACTCAGTAGGGGATGGAAAGAATGCATAGGGATCTTGGGAAACTCGAGCAGAGGTCATCAGTGTGGCAGTGGGGATCAATGCCAAAAACTGCAAAATCATGCACCTAGAGCATAGGAACCCAGGAGCTGAGTGTACTGTGGGGTAGGGGTGGGGGGTCTGACAGTCAATTAATAGGAGGGGGATCTTGGGGTTATTTCTGATGATGAAACATACAGGGCCACCACTGGGTTAAAGGTGTTGCTACCAGTAATAAGGCAATAACTGAGAGGAGAGTACTGGCGCTACTCGCCAGAGCAGAAAAACAACACGCTATGATCGTTTATCTGCAGATTCATCAAGCTTATTGTGGGTAACAGAACATTAAGAGAAACAGGCAAAACAAGGGAGGTGTGCAGGGATGTCTCTATGTTTTGCACGTCTGTGCTTTGTTCAGAGAAAGCACAGGCGTGCAAAAGTTCAAGACATCACTGCATATCTCACTTGTTTTGCCTGTTCACGTAATGTGCTGTTATCCACACTAAACTTGATGCATCTGCAGAAGCGATTCAGCAATGGGTAGGGCTAGTGGTATGATGGGTTGCATAGGGAGGTATCTCCAGGAGGAGGATGTACATGGTGTTGCCCCGCTATCGCTTGCTGGTGAGACTCCTCCTGAAGTACTGTGTCCATTTTGGAGGCCGCACCTCAGTACATAGACAGGGTGGAGGAAGTCCACAGGAAGGCAAGTAAAATATAGTAGGGGTTGCTAGAGAAGCCCCCTGAGAAGAGACAGAGGGATCTCAATATGTACAGCCTGGAAGGGAAGAAGGTGGGAGGTGACATGATGGAGATGTGCAGTACAAGTATCTCGAAGGGGTTAAAAAAATAAAAAAAAACTGTATAGGAGGGGAGTCTCTTTCAAATGAGAATGAGCACCAGCATTGGGATACATGCGATGAAGCTGGAGGGGGGAGTTTAAAAGAGATGCGAGGAAACACTGCCTGGAGCAGACTACCAACAGAAGTGGTTGGGGCAAAAACAGTGGAGGGCTTCAAGTATCTGTGTGACAGACATAGGGGTATATCAGAAAATATGGAGGATCGCAGGACACCAGTTTGGGGGCTGTGGAGACAGAATAGTCAGGGAACATATGGACATACTGGATGGCAAAGCACTCCCTTTCTGCTAACAAATTCTGTGCTTCTGTTTCTATACCCAGCATAAAAGGGTTGTACCCAGACAGGAATGGAAAGGGGAGGTAAAAAAAAAAAGGGTTCTTTTGTAATTTTCATTTTTTTTAATTCCCCACAGGGGAGACAACTGGAGAGTGGCAAGAATATAAGCCAAAAACAGCATCACTAAATAGGTTATGCCACAGGTTGAGCTGCACAGAGGCCCTGGCTCTGCTACAGCAGGGGACAGTAAGCAGGCATAGTACTCAACAGAGGAGATATTCAGGAAGATTGCCAGTTACGGTAAGTGAACAACTTTCATATCTTTCCTGAATCAAACTTCTACACTGAGTCCCACTTCTGGGTCAGAGTAACAAACTTTCCTATATATGAGGGAGGAACTGGCTCACCCTGAAAGTATCCACATACTGTCAAACTCTCTGTGTAAGGGAGAACACCTGAGGGCACTGACTCCCACAGGACTGGCGAGACTTAAACTGGTGAAGACCAGCTAGATGCCCCTGTGGCACAGGAACAAGAGGGTCCCCGAAATTTCCCATCTGACCATATGGGAGAAAAAATGAGCCCACTGATAATGTGGGTAACCACCTTATGCTAGGCCAAAAGTCGCAATCTAGAGCGGCGAGAGACAGACTGCAGTTCCTTCCAGCCTGGAGACCATCTCTTTGGCATCATAAGATGCCCTCGACTGGTACCATGCTACCTCCAGACCATGGGTAGAAAGGATGATGACCTGCCTGACTGCCTAATATTGTGGCATTTCAGCTGACAAGCTGTGCAGCTGCAACTATAGGCGACAGTTGTAGTTCGCCATATGGGCCTGGTGTTCAGAAAGGCACATAAGAGCATATGTCAAGGTAAAAACCTTCCCAGTGTGCCTGGGAGAGCATAATCTGTATCTGGAGGCCAGTCGCACCCAAGGCTCTGTGGCCCAACATGGTCTGCAGTATGTGAAGCCTCAAGGTTGGATGAGGCACATCACTTGCAGACTCAGTGGGTGTGCAAAACCACATATAGAGGGCCCTGGAGATGGAATTGGTGGCAGAGGGACTTCTCCATAAGACTCTGGATGCCTCCTCAGTTGCTCTAGTCCATGGAAGAATGATCAAGACTGGGAACTCCAAAAAGTCTCAATGGCAGGGCTGCTGGTTTGCGGCTACTACATGCATGTAGCTTGAGTGTCTAGATCATCTCCACCAGGAATCGATGGTACAGGGCAAAGTCAGCAGAGGAGGTCATGTGGACATATGATTTTTCATCCTCTGAGAAGTACATAGATGGAGATGAGGCGCTGAGTCTGGGAATATTTAGCACTGGAAAGAAGGGTCTGTATTGTGCCCTATCTGACTCCCTGCACCAGTCATCAATGGTGCAAACCAAAACCTGTATTGCTCCCACGTTAACAGTCATGGGGCCAAAGAACAAAGGCAACCTATCAAAGCGATGCCAACGCCCTACTGTGGAAAACTGACGCCCTTGGTCTTGAGGGCCTCAGCTTGGGCTAGGGAATCTGACTTGGGCCTCACTCTGGGAGGAGTTCGTCCAGAGTTGCACGATCGTGGTCCACCTTTGTCTGAGGAGTGACCAGATTGGTGCCCTTGGGGAAAAAATCCCCAAGTAAGCAGACCAGAGCCATACAAGTACAACTGGGCAATTCTGGTGCTCACCAGTGATGACGATGATAGGCGGCTCCAGGGAGAAACCCAGCCCTGGGTCATCATCCGACTGTAGAGTCAGTGCCGCCCCTGGTGCCATGTTCAGAATGGACGTCTTTAGGGACAGAAATCTCCTCTACACCATCCTCGACACTGTGCTCAATGCTGACACTGATGCAAGACCTGGTACCATCTCCGTCTGTGGCGTCATGGGCGATACTGGAGTCAGGGACTGGCACAAGGTAGGCACCTCCATTGACACTATGCTCAGTGCTGGAGCTAGGCCCGGCACCTTGTCCATCATTGGCACCATCTCCGAACTCAGAATCATCCCCACAGGTGGGAACACACTCCAAGTCGGTTAAGGCACCAGCATCCAGCTCTGTCCCAGGCCTTCCCCCAACATTGTTAACAGTGTCAGAGGAGGCCTGGTGCCATCTCTGGCATCTCCTGCTGTGTCACTACTGCAAATGGTGACAACAGCATGGGTGAAACCAAGCGAAAGAGTTGAGGTGTCTGCCGGTGTGGACTGTGCATATAGCCTCAGCCCCACCACTGGGGACATCTGTTTCTCACAGCAAACAGACTGTGGCCAGTTCTCAGATGCTCACCTAGGAGGAGTCAGGTGTCCAACAGCCCCAGTCACCAGGGCCTCTGACGCATCAGCACAGCAAGGCTGAGGAGGACCTGTACTTCTGAGGAATCGGAAGTCCCTGGAAGAGGCCCAGGGGAAGGGCCTAGTGACCTTATCTTGGAAGCCGATGTTCGACACCTACCACCAAAGGTAGGGATCGTCCGACCCCTCTTCAATGCACAGTTCTCCAGAGTTTGGTTGTCCATCTTCATAAGCAGGCATCACAGTCCTCCATGTCATTGTGGTTACCAAGACAGGCTGTGCAGAGCTGATACCAGTCCATCAAAGCCATCTTGTTCCCACAGAGGAAAAAACAAATCATGGGTGGCTTATTTTTCATGGCGCCTTTTGATTTTGATATCATGGTAAAGAAATTAAAATTTGACAGAGCAAAGTAGCACTTAAGAACAGATAACAGTGACGCAGAAAACTACATGGCCACAAGGCGAACTGAGGTGACTACTGCCACGGTGTGCACTTGACGGCAGGAAGACTAGAATTGAGGTTGGTGAGGGAGTAGGCAAGTTACTGCAGTCATGCAGTACCATGTGGGGAACTGCACAAACCAGGTCCAGTTGCCTTTGTCAGTCCCCTTGCCAAAAGATTTGCTCCTGCGGGGTCCTAGTACCTCTGGCCCAGACCCATAAGTGGTACTCACTGGAGAAGATTGATTTAGGGAACATTTTTCCTATTCAGGGCATTGAAACTTGCTGAATCTGCCTGAGAGGTCAGTCACATCTCAAGCACTGCAGCCTAATTTGGATCTGGATGATGTGAATCCCTAAGAAGGGGTGAGGTAGAGCACCTACTGACACAGGGGATGCCCAATACCTTGTTTGGAGGTCCCTGGGTATAGAAGGTGTGGCATAGGGGCGACTCCAAACAGCCCTAAAAGCCTCCTCCATGGCCCTAGGCTAAGGATGCAAGACACAAATGTTAGTGCTGAGAACTCAAAGGAGTCCCAATGGCAGGGGAACAGGATCACTGCTTGGCAGTTCAGTAAAACCCAATGCCTGCATCATCTCACCCATAAAACACTGGTACAGATCATACTCAGCAAAATATGCCAAAGGAAGGTATGATTTGTTGTCCTCTAAGGAGGACACTGAGGGAGATGAGGTGGAGGGACCCTGAACTGGGCTCTATTGGCACCCTGGTATCCTAGCTCTATAGTGCTAACCTAGGCATAGTACTGGTACCACATTAGAGGCTCCTGAAAAACACGGGTAGCCTGCCTATCCAGTCTTGAGGAACATGAGCTAGAGGAGAGGGTACAGTCCAGTGGGCTTAAGCAACCTGTCCTTGGGAAGAGTCTCAAGGCTCTAGGAACATTTATCCTCTAGGGAAGCATCAAGCGGAGAATCCCATTTCTAACACTCCTAAGACACAGAAGTGACAGAATGGTAGCCTTGCCCCCCCCCACCCCCGAGTATGAAGGGGAGAATTCCTGCCAAGGAGCAAATTGCACTGGGAGGCCTGATCCCCACCTGGTGTCAATGTCAGGATCGGGCCTCGGAGAAAACTTTACACCAGGGTCAGTTTCCATTTCTGAGTCAGTGCCACTTGCAACAATGACCCAGGAGGGAACAGCATCCCTGGCACCAAATTCCTCCTCAGTGTCAACTTCAACACTGACATCGGCTTTTGTACCGGTGTCAGATCCAGCACTACTTACTCTCTCAGTGTTACTAGCAACACTAAGGTCACAGATGATATTCGAGTCCACACCATCACTGGCACTGACTCTGGAACAAGGCCCAACTCCGACACCACAACTGGTGTCAGTGCTACGCCCAGACCACCACACGCGGTGCCCTCAGTGCTATTACTGCAAGCAATAACAACGGTACAGGCAGCACCATCAGTCAACTTTGATGAGGCCACTGGAGTGGACAAAGCCAAAGGCCTCGACCATAAATCAGGCATCTCCACTGCTCAGAATGAGTGAACTGTTATAGGTTATCTGCCGGCTACCCAGAAGGAGCCAGCTGTCCACCCAATGCTAGCATTGAGGACTCTAACACAACTCCTGCATAGTGGGAGGGAGGAGAGCCTCATTTCTCAACTGATCCCGAAGAGTGGTGAGGGGACTCGGGGAAGGGGCCAACAACCTCTCTCTGGGTGTCCTGGATCAACGTCTGTCTCCAAAAGTAGGGGGCTTACATCTCCACTTTAAAGACTGAATTTCAAGAGTGCGGAGGACTTTGGTGAAGACGGTACCGCAGGAGTCCATGTTATGGTCTGGTCTAAGACAGGAGAAGCATGCCTGATGCCAGTCAATGGAACTGATACTTTTACTACATTAACAACGCCAAAATAGGGGACAAAGTTTGTTCCCCTTTTTCTTGAAAGACTTGGGCATCGCAGAAAAACAAGGAAATGAGAGAAATGGCGATGGAAGCAAATGCTGAAGCAAACAATGGTGGAGATTCACTCCCATGGTGCACACGTGATGGTGGGAAAACAGAACTGAGGTAGGTGGGGGGGGAGGCAGCAACAGTTATTGGCAGGAACATGTCACCATGGGGGGTCATGAAGGTGCCATGAGCCAGTAGCCACTGTTTGCTCCTTACCCAATGATATGGTCCTACAGTGTACTAGTGCCTCCATCTCAGACCCAGGAGTAGAACTCCTTGTAGAAGACTGATTCTGGGATGCAGGGTTCTCTGGCCCCTCATATTCAAATGGTTAGCGCTGCACTTACCATGAATAGTGTTGGTGGTCAGTGCAGGGGCCATATTCAGAGGCCTTTAGTGCACTACGCTAACCTAGCCGTTGTCCCTATGTAAATGAAGCTTCCTCATGAATAAAAGGCAAAGCAGTATATTCAATGGTTTTGGCAGTACTAAACAGCCACCACTGCAGTGCTGTTTAATGCTGCTGAAACCCTGCCCTTAACATGGTGCAATGGCCATGCCCCCACTCCAACTGCCCATTTTATGTATTTTGCTATAAGCCCCAGTAGTCTAGTTGATCCCTGACCACCTGTTTGCCTGTTCCCTGTATTTTTGTGCAAGCTCTGGTAGTCTAGTGACTCCCTCACCTATCCATCACCCATTTTATGTATTCTTTCCAAGCTCTGGTAGTCTAGCAGACCCTCCGCCCCCACTCAACTGCTCCCAATATCATTTGATTCTACACGATAGTTAGTTAGTTCACTATAAACACAGCCATACAATCAAGCCATACAAAAGCAGGAGTATTGGACTTTAGGAGGGCTGACTTTGGGAAAATGAGAGAGTGCCTCAGAAAAGTACTAGCAAACAGGCAAGAAGGAGGGGTGGAGGAACAATGGGGAGTAATCAAAACAGTCATCACAGAGGCAACAAGCCTTTGTATAAAGCAAATCAACAAAACACAATGAAGGGAAAACCACTATGGTTCTCAAAAGAGGTGGCAGGGAAGGTTAAGGAGAAAAGGATAGCATTCAGGAAATATAAAGAAACACAGAAGGAGCAGGACAGATAACTTTATCAGTTAAAGCTGAAAGAGGCAGGGAAGGCAGTCAGAATAGCAAAGGCCCAAACCGAGGAAAGGATAGCCAACTCTGTTAAGAAGGGGGATAAAAGCTGGCCCGTGGTGCTGAGAGGCTGAGGCGCTGAGCGCCACACCTTGCGTCATGCGGCGACTTGAGTCTGGAACGAGCTTCGGCCGTCAGACCGGGTGGGGGAGAGAGAATTGAGTGTCAGTGGGACTGTTCTCCCTCGGGAGGGAGCCTGGGGGTAGCTTGGCAGCAGCGGCCCCCCAGTGGAGACCGGCAGTACTGCTACGCACCAGGGCTCGCACACTAAGGGGCGACGTCAGGCAGCTGCCTTTCTGACATGGGTGGGAGCACTTACGTCAGAGCTGGGCGGCACTGCATGTCCCGCGTCTCTGGGGGTGGGGGCTAACCAAGAACACAGGAAAAACACGGCTCCAAGGATCAGGCGACAGCACCAATCCTCCATGCTGTATGCCGGGGTTTCCCTAGCTTGCCTTCAATTTCCCCGGGCCCACTCCTCATCCGATGCCAGAGTCTGCCTTGAAGAGCACCCCAAGTAGGAGAGGGGTGCAACCCACCCCGCATAGGGTTAACTGGGGGTGCTGGCACCGGCGAGGAGGGAGGACAGGAGGCATAGTGTGGGATCCTCAGGCGAGCAGGACAAGGATGGGATGCCAGAGAGGACCTTGGAGCCGCGACGGGAGTGAAACAAAGTTGACAAAAAAAAAAAAAAGATAAGACCTTTTATAGGTACATTAGGGAGTGAAGAAAGACCAAAGGAGGGATACTGAGGCTTAATAAAGGGGAAGGAATGTGGGCAGAGGGTGACAGGGAAAAGGCAGGGATACTGAACGAATATTACTGCTCAGTATTCACAAAGGAAGAGGAGAGGGAGGTACTTAAACCAAACAAGAGAAACACTCTGAAGACGGGGGTTGATACCAGTCCATTTACAGAAGAAAGGGTTCTGAAAGAACTAACAAAACTGAAGGTGGACAAAGCAATGGGGCCTGATGGGATTCATCCAAGGATTCTAAAAGAACTAAGGGTAGAACTAGTGACACCACTGACTACTCTCTTTAACAAATCATGGGAGGATGGGGTGGTACCTAAGGACGAGAGGAGGGTAGATGTGATTCCTCTTCACAAAAGTGGGAGCAGGACAGAGGCAGGAAACTACAGATCAGTTAGTTTGACCTCAGTGGTAGGAAAAATGATGGAATCACTTCTGAAGGAAAGAACTGTTGAGCACCTAGAGGCCAGTGGGGCACAGGACCCAAGGCAGCATGGATTCACGATGGGAAGGTCATGTCAGATGAATCTAATAGATTTCTCTGACTGGGTGACCAAAGTAGTAGAACAGGGAGGGGCTGTGGACATGGCCTACCTAGATTTTAGCAAGGCATTTGATGCAGTCCCACACAAAAGATTAATACACAAGTTAGCCAGCCTTGGAGTGGGTCCCAAGGTGGTAGCCTGGATAAAAAATTGGCTAGACAACAGAACGTAAAAGGTAGTAGTAAACGGAGTCCACAGTGAAGAAAGGAGGGTTGCTAGCGGGGTACTGCAGGGTTCAGTACTGGGAATGGTCCTTTTTAATGTCTTTATAAGGACATTGCAGAGGAACTGGAAGGAAAAGTATATCTCTTTGTAGACGACACAAAGATCTGCAACAGGGTTGATACACAAGATGGAGTGGAAAGGATGAGAAGGGACTTGGCAAGGTTGGAGGAATGGTCAAATGTATGGCAGCTCAGATTCAATGCAAAGAAGTACAAGGTAATGCACCTGGGAAACAAAAACCCAGGGGAAGAGAACACAATTAGGGGGTGAGATACTGACGACAGTAAAAATGGAAAGGGACCTAGGGGTAATTATATCAGATGACCTAAAGGTGGGCAAGCAATGTGAGAAGGCAGTAAGGAGGGCTGGGGGATACTGGGATGCACAGGAGAGGCATCAATAGTAGAAAACAGGAAGTTGTTATCCCTCTGTACAGACAGTTGGTGAGACCCCATCTGGAGTACTGTGTGCAGTTCTGGAGACCCAATCTCCGCAAAGACATAGACAGAGTGGAGGCTGTCCAGAGGAGGGCAACCAAAATGATGCAGGGTCTGCACCAGAAAACATACGAAGAAAGACTAAAGGAGCTTAATATGTATACCTATGAGGAAAGAAGGGAGAGGGGGGGGACACGATAAAAACTTTCAAGTACCTCAAGGGAATCAACAAAGTCCAAGAGGGTAGCATCTTTCAGAAAAACAGATGTGCAAGATCAAGGGGGCGCAATTTGAAGATAGAGGGGGGACGGCTCAGAGGTAATGTGAGGAAGTATTTTTTCATGGAGAGGGTTGTGGATGCATAGAACAGCCTCCCTGAGGAGGTCGTGGAGTCAAGAACAGTGGGGGAATTCAAGAATGCATGGGACAGACATAAGGCAGTCCTCGTGGGGGGTAGGAGGAAGTAAGCTGTTGGTTAACTAGGATCTTCAGCTTATCTGTTGGGTAGGAAAATGGGCAGACTATGTGGGCCAAGTGGTCTTTATCTGCCATCAAATTCTATGTTTCTACAGTACGTGCTGTCTAGTTTGTCTATCAGATGCTGGCCAGCTGAGGTGGTGAGTGGTGGGCTGTGCCAGTCACTGTCTGAGATGCTGTAGATTGGTAGTACTGACAGTGACCAGGGAAAGGGAGGGTGTGGGAAGGTGGGTCCTGAAAGGACAGGTCGGGGGGGTCTACTCATTTTTTTTGAGGGTCACTAGACTACCAGGGCTTGTTCAAAAATACAGGGAATGGGCAATCGGAGGGTCCACTAGGCTACTAGGGGAAAATACACGGGACGGACGACTGAGGGTCCACTAGACCACAAGGGCTTCTGCCAAAATACACAGAATGGAAGATCAGGGTTGTGGGGGGCCACTAGGTTTCCAAGGAGATTACGAATTACTGTTAGGCAGGACGGGCACTCCAGGGGCTGCACAGGCATTCTAATGAGCCAAATATAAGCATGCAAATGTCCCCTAAGAGTTGTGCATGCCCACTGGGCTCATTAGCATGCTAGAGCTGCATTTGGTCTACAGGAGCCTTGGTGCCGTCTCATTTGGGAAGCATTATCTCCAGTGGGCTCCCCTGTGAGCTATACTCAGCCATGGGCTGTGGTAGTGCAGTGCATCGTCACTGTGCTGGCACAGCCCCATATTCAGAAAGCTCATTCAGTCAGAGTGCGCTGTCTGAATATTGCCCTGCGCTGGCCATACACTAACTGCCATGTAGCCCTCCAACCTGCTTGGCACAAATAGTCAGTTCTGAATATAGCGGCTCCCGACACTGCCTTCATCTGCCCCTGCTGCTCATCTACAAGTGGAATCGCAAAATGCTGCTTTGTGACATCACAACTGCTTGCTGTGGAAACCATGGCTGTCTTCAAGAGGGGATGGGATAAAGTGAAGGGAAGGGTAAGAGTGACCAGACGGGGAAGGGGGCAGAGCAACATGTAACTTAGGATACATGGACTCTGGAACAGGCAGACTTGACAGACGGTAAGGCCACCTTCTGCTGGCAGACTTCTTATGTTCTTATGGAAATAACGGTGTAACAGACAATTATGAAGTTACCTGTAGACAAGCAGTCACGGAAGATCAAGATCGCGTGACAGTGATCCAGATTTCATCTTAATTTTCAAATAATAAGGTATGAGAGGAAGGTCAGTACGTCAAATGCAGGCTAAATTTTATTATATTTTTCTTTTTTTATATCGTTTTTACTGAATTTTTAATAGAACTATATACCGACACCACTATGTCTGAGATAGAGTGTAGATGAAACATACATTATGCTGTTTCTCAGAAATCAAATACCATATATTTTTCAATACTGCCCGTGTAATGTCGGAAGTTCCATAACTGCAGCACAAAGCTGTTTTTAGAGGGTCAAAACTCTTATACTAACTTTAATTTAAACTGCCTCCTGCTGACTAACATTAAGCTATAAATGTAACACATTTTATCAGAACACCGGGCCCCTTGCAGTAATGTGTGACTAATTTTACATGAATGCGTACTTTAAATAATTGACCCATTTATGGGCACTACTTGTACCATTTTATTGAACCAGTTCTCAAAAGCAGGAAACTTTTTCTCTCTGGCTAGAAATATGATTTTATCACATTTACCACAGGTGGAAATGAGGGTTTTTAGCATTAAATCTCACTACAACCACCTCATCCAGTGTCACTCTTTTATGGAGAAAAGTATGCACTCACGTTTTAAAATACATTACTATAATTACTCTGATTCATAATGCTTTCATAACCTTCCGAAAATAAATTACGAACAGAAAGGCACTGCCTTTCCTGCAGTTTCCTCTGGGAATTTCTTGCCATCCTGCGAGCATACTGTATGGTGCTTTTCTATCAGTGTTGTTGCTGCTGTAGGGGAGCGAGGTAGTGACTAATGGTTCCACTCAGAAATTAATCAGTGTTCTCTGTAAAATGTCAAAATCTGCAATTTACTGGTCAGCAAGACACACACACACTCATGAATTATCATAAGTGTGTTGTTTGGGGGGGAAGGGAGGAGGTACAAGGCTTTCAATTCAACAGATGATCATTTCTCAAATATTAAAACCAATGTTTATTTATTTCTGTTTATTTACCAAGGATAGCCCAACTGAGATGCAACATCTGGTTTACTGACCTTCTTCTTAGTATGACAGCTGCAAGGGCCTAAAGCAGAGAGACTTCAAGTGACTTTCTCAAGGTCACACCATGAGCTAGCGGTTGCTGTGGGATTCAGGCCAGTGAGCTAAAAACATACAAAACTGTACGCAGAAGATGACCTTGCAGTCAATCCAGTCTGCCCAATGAGGTAGCACATGCCTTCTAGGAGATCATGACCAACCTCCCTTCCCCTCCCCTCCTGGATCACTTGACCAGCTCTTTGGTCCTGTCCCAATCCCTCTTAAAGCTCTCCATAGTTTATGAACTAACTAGGGTTTTAGGTAGCTTGTTCCACACCTCCAACTCCCTCTCTATGAAGAAGTCCTTCCTCATGGCTCTTCTGAATTTCCAACCCACCCAATTCGTACCTTTCTCCCTGATATTTGCACTGCCACTGGTTATGAACAGCCCTTTGGAGTCCGCTCTGTTAATAACCTGCAAGTATTTGAATGTTTCAATCACATCCATCCTCCAATAAAATATGTCCTTTCCTGTTGCCCCTGAATCATTCTGGCCCGCCTCTGCACTGTCTCCAACTTGATGATATCCTTTTTTAGGTGAGGGTCCCAGAACTGTACCCCATATACTGGGTGCATTCTCAACAGAGTCCTATACAAGGGCATTATGATCTCCTTATATCTGCTGCTAAAGCCCCTACCAATACATCCCAGCATCCTGTTTGCCTTCCTTATTGCATTATCACATTGTGCTAATGATCTAAGCCTACTAGAGTCCGCACACCCTTCTTTCCTCTTCTGTCACAGCAACTGCCACCTCCCAACCTGTATTCTGCTACTGCATTATTATTTCACATCTGTATGACCTTACATTTTGTGACACTGAATCCCAGCTGCCAGATTTTTGACCACCCTTCTTACTTCTTCAGGTCCTCTCTTAATTCATGAAAACCTTACTCAGTGTCAGCCCTGCCACAAAGCTCGGTGTCATCTGCAAATAGGCAAAGTTTCCCTCTGATGCCTGCCCCAATGTCGCTAATGAAGTTGTTAAAGGGCACCATGCCTTTCACCGACACCTGCGGTACCCCACTGACGGCTTTCCCTAATTTCAGAGAACATCCCAGTTATCACTACCCATTGAGTCCTTCCTCTGGCCAGGTTTCCACATAAGGTATCATTCTGTTCCCCAGCCCCATGTTCCCCAGTTTTTTTGGTTTTTTTTTACTAATCTCATATGTCAGTTGCCACTAGACCACAATACCTTACACTGTTCTATCATAATGATCACAAAAAACTGTTCAAATTTCTAGCTTTACACTAGTTTCTTAAACTGGGGAAAAATAAAACTCTTTCATGGGTAGCTGTGTGATGGGAATGCCCTGTAGCTACCCACACCCTTGCAGCATGTGACCGGGCTATCCCCTCCCCCATCACAGGAGCACCACTGTGATCCATTTTCGCAATCCCAGTATGCCACTGCCTGAAAGATTGGAATGGAGGGACCATGTCTTGGGGGATAAGCCGAGGTTGTACAGCTGTATTAGAGAAGGCTCCAGTCCTAGCAGCAGAGTCTCGCTCAGGAAACCAGCTGAGAGAACGTAACCAGAAGTAAGCACAATAAGGAGGAATAAAATTGAGTAACTAAAAGAGAAGGAGGATCTAAGGATATAATATTTGATAGCCTCAAGGCCTCTGCCCAGTATGTAACAGGGTTGAATAATGCCCTGTGTCCCATTTGTTATGCAGAAACAATTAAATGCAATGATCTGTTCTATCCTCTCCTTTTCTGCCCCTTGTCTATCTGGTTGTGCAACCAAATGTTCTTGTGAGACCTAGAACTGATCACTCTGATGGTCTTGCAATTCTCCACCTCTCGCTATCTGCGGTTATAAAATATATGTGAATCTTTCTGTGAAACTATTAGTGATACTGGGATCCCTTTGTTTGAAACTGTATATAGTTCTATTGTTGAAATGATTGCAAAAAGCTATTTGGAATTTAGGGGGTTAACCTGAGATGCAGTTTGAGCTCCTCTGAGGCTTGGGTACAAACTCTTTTGCAGAGCTCTCACAGGAGGCAGACTTGGGGCACTGTTCTATTTGCAAGCCTGCTCTGCAAAGAAACTGACAAGAACACTCATACATTTTGGGAGAAACAGGATGTCTCCTTAATGAGCTCAGGATGAGGAAGTTAATTGTTAGGCAAAGACTTATTATAAAAAGAGCAACAATATTTTTGCTAGAGAGACTGAAACTTGGAATTAGAGATACCCTTTGACGAAGGACTTTGTTTTCTCTGTTTGTACTGTCTTTTTATATAGCTATCCAGAACATTTTTTAAACATTTTTATTCAATTGTTATTGATAATAATAAAATGTTACTTGCAAATTTGATGATTGCTCCTGGTTTTTCCTATGTTTCCTGACCTCTGCCTCGATGGCACAGTATAACAAGGCGTATGAGAAAGATAGCAGGATGCTAGGGTGCACAAGTAGGGCTGTCTCAAGCATACAGAAGGAGGTGATCCTACCCCTGTACACATCCTTGGTAACACTGCACCTGGGGTACAGTCAAAGTTCACCCCCAAAAAAGGACAAGGACTGCCTGGAGTTATATAGATCCAAAAGAGAGTGACTGAAATTAATTATCAGTGGGGAGGGGAGATGCCACTGATCGGCTAAAGCAAACCGAAAGTCAACGATATATTGACATTGTAAAAATAAATGTAGCATCGTCTCTTCCTGTACTGTACATTCAGAATGTAAACAGTTTCTTTCCTCTGTCATAGCTTTATGTCGATGGTTACTCCATATATTAAGTTTTTCATGGCAACACAACCAAATCAAATCCCACATTTTCGGCAGTATTCAGGACTCTAAAATCTGATTTAACAAGCATTTTTCTAGTACAACAAAATGGCACTGAAAACAAGGTTCACCAGAAAAGTAAGGCTTAATAATGGTACCATAAAAAAGTTTTCCAGTATTGTGACGTACAAAGGAAATATCAACTCTCCAGTTTTTCAATTTCCAAAAATGTGAAACTAAATCCCCCTCTACCCCACCCAGTAAATTTTGAAATACCCCCAAATGGCCCTCCTCCTCTCATTTTTTCAAAGAATAACAAGCATAAGGCAAAAAAACAACCAAACCCAGACGTGCTGCTACCATGTAATCACTGGTAAAATATTGGCATATACAGAAATAGAAAAGAAAAACACAATGGGATTGACCATATTAAGGCCCCCCCCCCCTTTTAACAGGGTGATATGTGACTGTTCTCTTATTTGGGCTTAGCCTACTCCCCCACAAAAGTCTAAAGAAAACACTGCATACCTGCACTTCCAGTTTTACTGGGAAAGGAAGAACATAACTAACTTACAAACATGGAACAATAAAGATTGTCACCAAAAGACTCGTTTCTTTTTAGTCATAGGCCAAGCCTTCCATTTCTCTACTTTACAGTCTGCCTCAGTAAGTGCCGCTGTCCAATTTAAGAATGCCAAATCACCATCACCAAACAAAACACCTAATATTTTAATCGGTCCTGAATTCTCCTGATATCATCACCCTGAAGTTATTGTCTGGAATTCAAATCCAAGCACTGACTCTTGTCTTTATTAAGAGAGGTTTCCAGAAACCTTCAAAAAACCAGAAATGATATCCAGAGCAACAGTAGCCAATGTAGAACCAGCCACCATCAAGCAGAAATCATCTGCATATGCCATAGTGCAGGGGAAATATAACCCCCCTTCCCCAACATGCTGAATATTCAGACTCTGTTCTAAACTACAAAGAAGAGGATCAATATTAAATATATACAACACGGGACTAAGGGGGCACCCTTGTCATACCCTTGTGTATTGGTACTGCTGCTCCCGGAAGACCATTAACTACTGGTCTGGTATAAATGCCAGAATATAATAATTGAATCCATCCCACAAAGGCAGGTGGTAACCCATAATGCAATAAAATCTGAAATAGATAATCATGATCAACCACATCATACACTGTAGCCTGATCTAAGCTCAAAATTAACCCTTGGGTTCCTGGCTGAACACACGTCTCACGCAACAGAAACAAGTTATCCTGAATAGATCTACATGGAATAGCACAAGTTTGTGTAGAAGAAATCAATATTTGAGCCACATCTTTCAACCTCTTACCCATAATTTTACATAATAACTTCTAGTCCACATTTAGTAAATTAACAGGGTGCCAATTCTTTAAATCTGATTTATCCCCTTTTAAAAAGGAAAATCAGGAAACTTTCGAGAGCGCTCTGGTACCGCCCTACGACCTTGAACTATGTCACTGAAAAGGGTATGAGAAAGGCACTCAGGCCATCTATAAGTTTTTATACACTTTGATAGGGAGACCATCAGGGCCGGGGCTCCCCCTTAACTAGCTTCCACCACCCCAGAATTTCCCCTTCTGTGATGGGGAGCAAGAAACTTTTCTGAAACTCAGCTGGTAATTGCAGAAGGAGAAGACCAGATAAAAACTGGACATCTCGTCAGGGTCTTTGGAGGCTTTAGTAAAAAGGACAGAGGTGTGATTAAAAACTATATTGGCCATCTCTAAATTATGTGATGTTAAGGAACAATCCTGCCTATACAGGCTGGACATACAGTATATTTTGTGTCGATACAGTCTTTACAACAGTCAAAGAGATTCACTTGTTCCCTCGTACCCTGAGTACCATATTTCTGTTCCGAAATTAAAGAGGCTGCTCTGTCATACTGTACCGCACACATATCAGCTTTTATATTAGCTATTTGTTCCCGATAATCAAAGCCTGTTGCAAAAGACCATGAAATCAGAGATTGGAGGTGTCTCCCCAAAGGTCTAAGTAATGTATATAATGAATCGTGTGTTTATGCTCATCCACATACGAAATAAGGATTTCAGGTCAAATTTAGTGTCAACCCACCACTGTAAGGAGTCATCATAAAGAGCAAAAACTGATTGTCTGGCCTCCAACAAATCTTGGACTGCCCTCCAGATATCCTGATCTTCTAACAGGGAAATATTTAAACGCCACATGTGGTGGGTAATAGATTTATTAAATGCAGCTCCCATAGAACAGAGTACTAAACCATGATCAGTAGTCTCAACAGGAGCCACCTTAAATCCAGAACACTTGCCATCGTGAAACAAAAATAAATAAATTCTGGTGGATAGGAGTCCTTTGAAAAAGGTATGGCTTGGAGGTTGTCATCCCCCTTCTGCCCCACCCTTAAGAGCTGTCCCAGTAATTAATTTATGTAAAAAATTTGAATCAGCGTACAATTTCAGCATCTTCCCAGTCTTATCTTGTAAAGCCCATATGCAATTAAAGTCACCCCCAAACACCACAGTTTTTGTGATATATAAATAAGGTTGAATGACTCATACGACTTCTATTCTTAAAGCTTTAGTTTGCGGTGAATAAAGTGTGATCAGGCGAAATTCTTGTTGTTGATAATAAAACATCAAGTAACAAGATCCTCCGGGAACCAAATCCACTAATCTATTTACCACTATTCCCAGTACATTAAATAAGATACACACCCCTGAACAGGGTCTTCCCCATGGACCAGAAGGAAGGATCTCCAAACCAATCTCCAGTAGCCATAGCAATATCCCCTAACATATGTAAATGGGTATCTTGTAAAAAATATACATGACACTGAAAGTCTCGCAATATCGAAAAGGTGATATGTCGACGTTTACAATTTTTAATGCTATCTGCATTAAGAGAGGCGACTCACAAAGTCATAAAGACCGAAAAACAAAATCTACACCCCTCACACATATTAAGGTTTCCCAAGTTTCTTAAGTTTAACTTTCTTTTTCCGGGCACCTTAGGGTTTGCCAAAGTAACATCCGTCTGTTGCCACGGAGGAAGTGACTGAAGAAGTATCCGACTCTTTGTCACTATTCACCTAAGCTTTATGTTTTGCCAAAGCTGAAAATCTATTGTTGATGGGAGGGAACCTTTATGAAACAATTTACCTGGCAGCGGTTCTTTAGGCGTTTTATTCCTGGAACTTCTCTGAGGCAGAACTTGGTTCTATTGCTGTGGCGGGGGGTGGGGGGGGGCATGACGTCTAGAGGTGGGAGGTCCTGGGAAGCCTGCACATCACTAGCCAAAGGAAAGACAGTGGGTATTGGTGTAAGGTCAGGATAGGCCTTGTCCCCAATCTCAGGACCAGACAATGAGGCAGACTGGTCATGGGCCTCACAAGGAGGAGGTAGCAGAGACAAATCCAACAAAGAAGGAGCGACAGGAACAAAGGCCAGCACCTGGATCTGCCGTTCCTGGGCTCTAGTCATGATATCATCTTGGTCAGTCTGTTCAGAGGCAGATTTGTTATGAGCTGCCCAGGGACAGGCATGAAAAGTATGGCCAATCTCCCTACATAAATTACAAAGTACTGTCATAGGGCTCCACGCTGGTGTGCCCAATACCCCACATAGAGAACACTTCAACTTGTCACAGGCACTACTCAGGTGCGCCCAGGCCCCATCGAAAACAAGACTTCAGTTGCCTGGGATAAAATATAAAACCTCTGTCTCACCAAGATGAAAACAGCTAGGTAAATGCTGGACAGTTCAGTTCAAAGTCGGTAGGCAAACACGGATACACCAACCCCCTGTCCAGAGTTGTTCTGAATCCATAATTGGATCTGGGTTACCCAATATCATGCATCTGGCCTTTAGCCAATGCAAAATGTCCATCACACACACACCTTCATTCTTGAAGAGTACAATAATCACCTTAAATGCAGGTTTAGTCAGGGGAATAACAATAAAAGGTGACCATAAGGGGGTATACTGCACTTACTGCTATCGAATCCAAACATTTTCAAGATTTATTGCAGTCATAAAGCTGAGATCAAAATTAGTATCCCCAACAGTATGTTCTCACTGGCATGAAACTGTAAACTTTGTTTCACCGATGCCTTCCCAACAAATAACCGATCTGGAAACTCATCTATCCCATCCCGATATTTAATGCGCAACTCATTCCTTCTTTTTGCTGGTACAGGGGTAGTATGAAATAACCCAGCATACATCTGAGGTGGAGGATTGTCATGGCCCCCAGACTTAGTACCACATTCGGACTTGTAGGACGCTTTTCCCCAGAAAGGGGGGGGGGGGTCTGTGACCCTGCTGAGAAACAGATTGCTCCGGACCAGCAGGAATGTCACTAGGCAATATTATTTCTTCAGCAGACTTGCCGGATAAGTGCTATGCAGCAACAGATGGCTCTGCAAGAAAATGTAATGTGGGGTGTTGAGTCAAAGCAAGGTCTGCTGCTAAATGAAGTGGACTCTCACCCTGACCCTCCCCTAGGAGAGCCTAATTCACTGGCTGGGACAGGACCAGAGACACCAATGGCTGGTCTCTACTCGGCTCCTTACCCATCCTACCTGTTCCAGGGTATCAGAGGCAGTAAGGCCCGAAGCTGAAATGTTATTGTCAAAGGAATGGTGCACTGTCTCAGTGTCAGCCGACACTGTAATGAAATCCTCCCCATCATTTTCAGACTCCTGCAGCGTTACTCTAATATCAAATGTACCTTGAGCCATGAAATGGGGTTGCCCCTATCTAGAGGATTGCTTTCCAACCCAGGCCCTGAGACAGGAGTACACCCATTTAGCAAGTCACCATTAATAGGGAGCTGAACAGCATCCCTGTGTACGGAACACCCCGCGCCCACAGAAGGACCAGGAGACACACCTGTAAGTTACGGATCAGAAAAAGAGGCCCATAGCACAGAAGAGATTATATCCTGACCAGCCCCGCACTGTCGACTCCCCCTGAGGTAACAGGAGAGGGCCCAAAGTCACCTGCTCACATCCGTGGCATTCATCGTCCATGAACTCCATGCTCTCCTCAGAGCAGCTGCCTTTTCTACTCAGGTCATGATCCAGTGGCACTGTGACCGTTTTGGCATCCAAAACGGTCCCCTGGGAATCAACCTTCTGTAAATCAACTGTCCGACCTTGTAGGAGAAGGCATTCTTGTGCAGCAATAACCTCCAGTAGCTGCTGCCATTTTACTTCCAGTTCGAGGAACAAATCGTCCTCTTCATCATGCGCCAACTTTCGCTGGCAGGTAAGCTGGCACACTGGTCCCGCTCCGGGACTGACTGCGGACATTCTCTCCACAAAATAGACTCATGGATGGGTCTGGAAACAGATAGCCCTTCCACACTTTCTAGACCTCCTTCTCCCATGAACTCCATGGCTCATCTGCCACCGGGAGCTGCTCACATCACACGGCAGTGCCCCCTACTGAAACAGTAGGGGAGTTTCCCCGGTGTCCTGGCCAACATCCCCCTTCCTGTAAAACCAGTTCATGCAATTGTCCAAGGCTGTGTGTGGGTCTTCATGTGTGAAATGTCTGCCACTACATATTTAGTCACTTCAGTACCAACTTCTCATTGGGCTCCAGTCACAAAAGCATGGGTTGTACATGTGGGAGTATTTTAAAAGGGCGACACACGAAAACCCGATGCTCAAAATCCTGAAACCAAAATCCCAACATGCTGATTGCCCAATGGACCACCAACCCGAGGACTGAAAGCTCGACACTTAAACATGCCATGACATGGAGTTGATTATATTATTTTAGGGGTAATCTATGTTACAGAGCCGCTGCGTGAGCTCCACACCCTGGGACAGGTGTGCACTGGCCGTGTTCACCATTATCAGCAGCCTGTCCATACTCCCACCCCCGCGGTGCACCACAGCATGGAGTGGAGCCCAGATGCATGGGAATGGATCGCAGGACTCAGGCGGAATCCAGTTGATGCCCGCCCTGGGTCCCAGCAACCTTGCTAAGCATGTGCAGGATCGTGGGAAGGTGCAGACCCCAGCAAGCTGGCACCAACAGGTGAATGCCTGAATGTCTGCCCCAGCCCTCCCTGGAAGTCTGGAAGACTGGAGCAGCAGTGTGCAGGGGGTTCCCATTGCTGCCATGGCCAGTAGGTATCGGTTGGGGCAGGCACATAAAAGTTATGGCAGAAGCCAGCCCACTGGTGCAGTGGTAGTGCTACAAATTGCAACACTCGTGACTTGGCTTCAGGAACAAGCCCAGGCCATTGGAGGGCCAGCTGGGGGGAGGAGGCTTGAGCGTCCGTGGGACCACTCATCTCTTCTGGGAAGGAGGGTGGACTTCGGCTCAGTACTTGACTGACCTCTGCCAGTGGCCAGTGATACAGCAAGCCTAGGTCCTGCTTAGGAGGGGGGGAGGTCCTTCCTAGGAGGGTAGGAGGGGAGAGGCATTAGAAACCTACTACCAAGAAAATACTTGGCCCCATTGCACTGCTGATGGAAGGACCGGCATAGACCTGGCCCTCACTTACTGGCTCTGTGGCCCGTGGTGGTCCCAACAAAACTTGAAGGTACAAGGGCGCCAGCAGCCCACCTCCCACTCTTGCATGGGGGATGGAGGCGGCTTCAGCTTGCTGTGCTCTGGTTAGGGAAGTCGATAGGTGTGTGCTGGAGACTCAGGGAGCAAAAAATAGAAATTGCAAAAAAAAGTTATTGTAGGGTCCCTCTTGTAACTTGTGCCCCCAGGCCCGGCACTCTACACCTTAGTGAATGGCATGGAGTGGGGTATGCCCCGACTGCCCATCGACATAGCTGCACGGGCAGCTGGGGATCATGTGCAACGGTCTTGCACACCTGCTGTGAATGCCACTGGGGTCTACTGACCTCGCTGTGTGGCATTCCAACTTAGCGCTGCTCGTGCCTCAGATATGCGCGCATAGGCAATCCGCACGTTTGTGAATAGACCCCATTGCTAGTAAAGCACTTTGGGATACAATGTGTATGAAAAGCACTATATAAATGCTTCTTCTTCTTCTTCTTGATCTGGCACTTCAGTGTCATTGTTTGTGTACCTTACGTAGAAACATGAAGCTGATGGCAGATACAAAGTCACCACCCTTGAGATGAGAGTGGATGAATTGTAATCCACTGCGGAGAAGGCAGACATCACTGTAGGCAAGACTTGGGATGTGGCTACTAAAACTGTCCTGTCCTTACAGATGATGCATTTTTTATTAATGTCCTAAACCATTTTACACAGGTGGATAAGTATTTCACTCACCCTTAGTAGTACATCACCTGATTGAGAGCTGTGTGAGTTGGGTGATATCTAGGATTCTTGCACTGTGGCTGGCAGTTGAGGCCCCTTCGGGATAAAGATCAGCTGCTGTATTATTACCATCTTGGTCTGCCCATTTTCTTCTTGTGAACTCTAAAGGGTATTTCTGGCCCAATAACTGGGTCTACAGCAGATTAAAATGTTAATTTTATTAAAATCTTTCATCTTTCATCATCTTTCAGATGAGATGTTAAACCGAGTCCCATCTGCCTGGATTGGTGGTAGTTCAGGTGGATGTTAAAGATCCCATGACACTTATTGAAAAGAGATGGGGAATTTCCGGTGTCCTGGCCAAATTTCCCTCATTCACTAAAATATCATCACCTGCTTAATCGGTTCAGTTTCAGTTGCTTACCATCTATATCTCCCCGGTCACCCCTGAAAAGGGACTTCTCAACAAACAACAAACAAAATACAGCCTCTCTCAGGGCTCAAGCGCACATGTGTTCCTACTCCAGTGCTCTGCAGTCGCTCCCCTACACTGAGATACTTAAAGTGAGCTGCAGCTTTGAATGGGGTGCCATTTGGAGTCCGGAACACTTGGCTGCACTAGAGTCCTTGCTACTCTCTGCTTCATGCATAAGCTATCCTGCTGGGTTTTCAGGGGATAGTTATGTATCTGCAGCAGCCACCCACCCTCTAAGGCAGGGAGCATCCAAGGCAGATGCTTGTTCTAGTCCTTGCCACCCAATGTGCTATGAAACATAGAAACACAGAAACATGAATGTTGTCCACAGAAGAAGGCCCTGCAGCTCATCGGGTCTGCCCAGCCCTACATATCTAATGCTGATTCCATGAGGGCTCTAGCAGCTCATCACACTTCCATTCCTCCCCTTGCCACTATCTTCATCAGCCCCATGTGCCCATCCATGCTTAAATCCCCACCACCAATTCTGCTACTGATGACCTAAGCACAAGATGCAAACCCAACTCTAGCACAGTAAGCCAACAAGCTTACCATCAGATACCACAGTTAGCATAACTAACGTTACATCTTCAGTCACTCCACTTTTTCTTCCTTGCCTGTTCCCTGTGAGGTCACAACAATTGCTTTTAAGTCACCACAGTTGTTTAATTCTTTGTACAAGACATGGTGTTCCCTTGATGATGTCCTCAGAGTGCCCTTTGTCTTTATTTTTTGCATTGTTTTACTCTATTCTTGGGCTCTTTTAGCACTGGCCTACTGTGCATGTGTGCATGTCGCCTTCTGTCCTTGCACAAATTTTTTAAACAGTTCACAGTTTGCTCCGTACCTTCTTTGTCCATGTTTTACTGCACTTGAATGTTTTTTGTGCCCCCAGTACCCCTTCCCCCCAGATGCATCTGTAAACAAGATGTTCACAGGTCATTATGCTTTTCCTAGTGAAAACTTTTATATAAATTAAATAAATCAATAATTTTGGGGTAAGATACTGGAAACATTTTCACAAGTAATCTGCTTGCTTCAGGACATTTTAAAACACTTTCTGGGTAGACAAATATGTCCAGAGTGTCTAGAAAATCATAAGAATTATAATTACTGTGATGCGATGTCCCTGGAAATATGTGTCAGGTAGTTTCTTACACCAAAACGTGTTTCAAAACTTGCAAGAACATCAGATTGCAACATGAAAATGTTTGGACTGTGAAGGCCTCGCTCTTTACTTGTTTTGCCAGCAGGGGAGTAGCTCACCAAGACATATAGTTAATGAATCGCATTCACAATACCTTTCCATTTATGAAACATAGAATCTGTCGGCAGAAAAAGGCCCCTTGACCCACACTGTCTGTTTCTAGCTATCTAATCTTGAACGACAGAGCCCTCACCTCACTATCTAATGTTGAATGACAGAGCCCTACCTATCTAATCTTGAATGAGACAGTCCTAGTGGCTCCTTCACTCCATCTTTCCCCCTCCCTTTCTGATACAGTCTTTACCGAACCTTGTATTTATCCCACCCATGTTTAAATCCCTCCACTGATTTCACACAGACCACCCCTTTCAGCAGCTTATTATACCCTTGCACCACCACATCTGTGAAAAAGTACTTCTTGGCATCTTTCTTAAATTAGCCCCCCCCCCACCTGCTTCATGAAGTCACTGCTGGCATGTTACCATTAAGTCAAAATAATTCCCTTCTATCGACTTTATTTACCCCGTGGAGGTATTTGAATGTTTCAGTCATGTCCTCTTTCCTTTCTTGCCTCTAGTTTTGTATTTTAAGTGTCAGGTATCTTTGAAAGTGTTATATAAAACTCCCATTTATTTACTGTTTATTTCTCCCCATACTTCCCCTTTTTTCCTTGGCCTCACTATGAAGGGGAGGGGCACCATGGCTACCTCTTTCCTCTGGATGGGCAAGAAGCTGCCTTTCTAGCCAATGCTGTTGCTGCTCTGTGATTTTCTGCCAGAGCACAATTGTTGGGTCGCCCACATCTCTCCATTCCTGAAGCCAAAGGGCCCCCAGCTATGAACTATGAACCTCAATTACTCAGATGTTAGCAACACTTCTGGCAAAATGTTCATTATTTATTGACTGATTGACTGACTGACTGATTGATTGATTGATTTATGTAGTTAGTTAGTTAGTTAGTTAGTTAGTTAGTTAGTTAAAATTGGCAACCAGAAGAGGCACACTGAACCAAGATTCATTTCGGTGCAATCTGAAGTCAAGTCAGTTAAGATCTGATAACTGGAGGAACACATGCAGTCCCTTTATTAAAACAAGTATTTGTCAATGCCGAATGTTTGCTTGCTGGCATTGTCATTGGTAGTGTAGAGTTAGAGAGCTGCAAAATAGGAATGGCAGTGAAGTATTGAACTGAAGCCAACCCCACCACCACTGTAAAGAGACTGACGGGCATTGGGTGTGCCTTTGGGTCATCAGGCATAACGACCACGCCATTTCACCACACCCTACCCTGCAGACACCGACAAGTGTCACGGTGTGCCTTGGTCTTGCCTTTTATGCTCACCCCATTCCATCAGGAAATACAATGAGAGGTGCTGTATAGGAGAATGGGGTGAACTTTGGGGCGAAGAGTCCAAGGCACACCTGATGCTTCTCACTGGCTGCAGGGTGTGGAATGCTATGAGCATTACAGACGAGAATCCCAAGTCACACCCCTGATGCCTGTCAGTCTCTACAGGATGGGACGTTATGGTCGGAAACCCTAACGCCTCAGGCGTTCGTTGGCATTTTCACTCCAAATTTTCAACATGGGTTTTGTGACCCCACCTTATGAACAGTGGCAATATCAGTTCATTAGCCAAAAGCTGATTTTGCACAGCGACTACGCCTATTTGCACCACAGGTGCAAAACACATTTGAACAGGATGTGAAAATGACAGCTGTACCGCTCATGGGGAGGTGCAAAAAATGGCAATGTTGAAAATCTGCTGTGAAGATATTTTAAAAAACTGGTGAAGTCACGAGCATGCATAGAAACTGCACAACGCACACCCGTAATGCAATTAGTTTGGGGATTTTTTACAGTAGATTGTCAACACAGGCATTTTGGAACCTCCGCTCATGAACAGTGTCACTGTGATTTTCTTAATCTATCCCAAACAGTGATTTCCCACAGCGACCATGCATTTCTGTGCTGGAAGTGCGAAAACACATTTCGGCCATGGTGTGAAAAATGTCAGCTGTACTGTTCATAAGGAAGTGTGGAAAAACAGTGGTGAAAATTTGGACTGAAAATATTAGAAATGCATGAACTTCACGAGGGTGCGTGGAAACTGCACAATGATCGCTCGTAACACAGTCATTTTATGGACTTTTTCACCAGATTTTTAACATAGCCATTTTAACACCTCTGCTCATGAACAGTGTCACTGTGATCTTCTTAATCTGCCCCAAACATTGATTTTGCACACCGACTGCGCCATTGTGCGCTACATGCGTGGAAACACATTTGGGCAAGATGTGAAAATGACAGCTGTACTGCTCATAAGGAGGTGTGGTAAAATGGCAGTGTTGAAAAATCTGGAGTGAAGATATTGAAAATTTGCGAACTTACGAAGCGCTAGGAACAGCGCAACGCATGCTATCAGAACAGTTATTTGGAATTGTTTATCTAAATTTCAACATAGGGTTTTGGGCCTACCTCATGAACTGTGACACTGTCGCTTTGTAAATCGGTGACAAAGGTGATTCAACGCAGTGACCGCCGAAATCACCTTCGGGCCAATTAACAAAATGACAGTGACAGAATTCATGAGGTGGGGTCCCAAAAACCCCATGTTGAAAATGTGGTGAAAAAACTCCCAAAAATGCCCGTGATATGCCTCAAAGTTGAAAACCCTATTTATTCCATTATACAGCGCTTACCGCATTTCTCACTTCGCGTCGGCTTTGAAGAGTGCAGGCGTATTCCCGGTCCACGAAGATCATCGCGCTGGACTCGGAGTAAGTATGGGGTGAGTGGGGGTGTGGGGGAGGCAGGGTGTGCAGAGGTGGGCGCGGGTGGGGAGGGGGTCAGAACAGCAGCGAGGGAAAGTTTTTCTTGCAGGTTATTTTTTCTTCGTAGACGACGCTGGGACTTGTGCCACGCTGGGGTGGGTTCCCAGCGTGGCAGCTGGAAGGCTGTTTTGGGGGCAGTGGAGCCGATGGGGATTGGGCACCCTCGACTGTTGCCACGCCGTGGTGGGGAATGTGCGGGCACCCGTAGTCTGTTGGGGGAAACAGTGGAGCCGACGAGGATTGGACACCACTGTCGGCCATATGGACCATTGCCACATTGGGCTCCCAGCGTGGCACCTGGAACTCTGTTGGGGGGAGCGCAGAGCTGACGGGGATTGGGCACCCCGCTGGCTATACAGTGTGTGTGGGGGGACGATGAGCACGCAATATGCTAATCAGCACTATCTGATCGCTGCTCACTGAAGTGGCCTCTCCCTTTCAATTGTACACCACTGCATTTTCAACTGCTGTCATAGACAACTGCAGCATTCATTGGTGAACTGTGGCCGCATCTGCAAACAGATTGACTGAATTGGAAGACAGGGTGCCACACCTACAAAACTTGGATGATGGCACTATGTGTGCAAGCAGACATAAAATGCATACTACAAAAGAGCTGAGAAATTATGGATCAATAAGCTGACATCAGTACCAGGAAAAGCAATGGCAAAATTATCAGCAACAGGATTGACGGTCATCTAAAGAAAATAAGGGCCCCAGGTAGTCACAATTTTGTGATGAACCACTTTGCATCACATTTAACAGCTGTACACCATTGTTCCATAAACTGTGAGGTCCCAAAGCGTTCCTTGCATCACACCAGGAATGGGGCAAGATCAGCATGGCAAATAAGGGTGCCTGCATGTTATTGAGCAGCTGAGCTAGACTCCACAGCTTACTGGTACCTGTATCCCCCTGGCTCTGGTTGCAAGGTACAGCACCCCCCCAAATCCTGGTAGAACTGTTAAAAACAGTTCTATGGGAGGCTCTTACTTGTGAACAGGATGAAAATTCCAGTGGGGGAGGGCTTAGGAGGTATGCAGCAGCTCCATGCTGCCATAAGGGAGAGTAATGGGCTAGGGAGGGGGATCCATTGGGCACCAGAGAATACTACAGGGCTGGAATCCATGAGGGGTCCACTGGATGACCAGGTAGGGATGGGCACCTACTAGAAAATTCAGGCAGTCTTCAGCCTACAGACAGGCCAGCAGTTGAGGGGTAAAGGGGAGGGGGGATGACTAGTGGTAGCACCACCACCCAGGGCCCTGTGCCTGTCACATTCCATCACATTGCACCTCACATCTGGAATACACAATTTGCATAATTATTCTAAGCAGCACTGTTGGATGGAGGGAGGACACCACCCTACCACAGTGTCTCAGCTTTTTAAAGCTGCAAGTGTGGTGGTATAACAGAGAGCCCCAATTTGTACCACACCACATTTGTTTGTGTGGTAGTGTTCAGCCCAGAGTCGTGCCCCAATTCAGATTCAGTAAAGGTCAATAGCAATTCATGTTACAGCAACAATCCTGTGCATATACCTTTAAAATACATGGGTAGGCCACTCTCCCTCTAATAAATCAATTGTGACATCATGAAGCACACAGACAACAGTAAAGGTTTTCAGTAAAGATATAGATAGATAGACAGACAGATACATAGACAGTCAACTGGATTGCAAACTGACTCAAGGATAGGACACAGAGGGTCTTAGTTAATGGAGCTCAGTCAGGGGAGGGTAAGGTGGCCAGTGGAGTGCCACAGGGATCAGTATTAGGCCCCATCCTCTTCAACATTTTCATCAGCAACATCACTGATGAGCTGGAGGATAAAGTATACCTGTTTGCGGATGATACAAAACTCTGCAACTGGGTCGACACCAAGAGGGAGTCTTGAAGATGGAAAAGGATCTGAATAGGCTGGAAGGATGGTCCAAAATTGGCAATTGAAGTTCACGCCAAAAATGCAAGATCATGCATCTGGGTAATAGAAACCCCAGGAAGGAATATATGCTGCTAGGACACCAACTTGAAGTAACACAGGTGGAGAGGAGCTTGCGCAATCATTACAGATGACCTTAGGATGAGCAAGCAATGTGAAGGGCAGCGCAGAAAGCAAATGGCATCCTTGGATGCATTGGAAGGGTATAACCAGCAGAAAAGAGAGGTGATAATGCCACTCTACAGATCACTGGTCAGGCTGCACATGGAATATTGCATCCAATTTTGGAGGCTGCACCTGAAGAATGATATCAACAGACTGGAGGCAGTGAGAGAAGGGCTACAAAGATGGTGCAGGGTTTGCGCAGGAGACATATGAAAGCAGACTGGCCAACTTACAGCTGTACTCACTTGAACAGAGAAGAGACAGGGACATGATTGAAATGTTTAAGTATATGGAGGGAATCAGAGTCGCATAAGAGGTCACAATCTACGACTGGCAGGAGGTAAATTTAGGAAACATCATGAAGTACTTTTTTCTGAGAGGGTGGTTGACTTTGGAATAGCCTACCTCAAGAGGAAGTAGACTCAAAAATGTAGGGGAATTCAAACTATGGGGATAAACACTCATGCAAAAAGGAAATAGGCTGGGGGTAGGTATTCTGGGCAGACTAGATGGATCAAGAGTTCCCCTTCTGCTGGCAAATTCTTATGTTCTGATGTTTAGATAGATAGACAGACAGGCAGACAGACAGATACTTTATTTAAAACGCGCCCCTTTCCAAAGACTCGGAGTGCTGCACATTCGGAATACAAATACAGATGTTAAAATAACCATCCGGGATAGCTGGTTCATTCCACTTGGGTGTTATACAGATGATTTATTTAGGGATTCGGATCATACCTTTGAGCTCAGAGCTCTTTTACAAAGGTTCCACGTCAAACAGTGACAATGACAACAATATCAAACAGTTTATATACAATGCTCAAATAGTAGGTAGCTAGTATACAATAAGGTTACAATGTCATTCATAATACCAATGGTGATAGTACAAGTCAAGAGCATTCAACTAAGGTAAAGGCCAGTGTTTGTATGTAGCGAAGGAGATAAAGAGGTGTGACACCTAGTGTGAGAGTCCGAGGAGGAGTCAAGATGAGGAAGGGGAGACTTGGGGAGAGTGGGCTGACAAAAAGTAAGTGCTTTGTCTAGGAGGTTGGGCAGTAGTGGTAGTAGGTTGGTTATAAGCTTGATCCAGTGGGGAAAAGGCATGGGGAGAGGAAGACAGAGGGACAGGACAAGAGGGAAGAGGGGGTAAAAGGAAGGGGAAGGAGAGTGTGGGTGAGTGGGCATTATGGGTGTTAGAGTCCTAGTGGCAGTCACAAACTGTCCTAGTAAGAAGGTGCTGCTTTAGGCCATTTTTGAATTGCGAAGATGCATTGGGAGTCTAGAATGCACTGGGATTTCATTGAGCCATTGGGGCCTTATAGCTGAAAGCACGCTGTCCCTGCACAGTTCGACGGAAAGGTGTAGACAGGGCCCCCCCCCATCCTGCCTCTAGTGGTTTAGCTGGTAGCACTTGGTGTTAGGATGCTAGAAATGCATGGGGGGTTTTACCCATTAGCTCCTTTTTTCCAAGGAGACATGTTTGAAATATAATCCTGATCTTTAGTGACAGCCAATTGGTCTGCTTGTATAAGGCACAGGTGTGGGTATTTCGATCTGCAGCCATTGTGAGCCTACATGCCTTGTTGAGGGAAATGTGAATCCTTTTTAGTGTAGTGTCTGTTGCTGCACCATAGACCACCAGTCCATAGTCAATGGTAGAAAGGATGGAGCTGGAGACTGAGAGATGGAGGGCCTCTGGAGTGAGATACTTTTTATGACTATAGAGTACTCCCAGCTTGGTGTTCACTGCCTTTATCACTGTGTCGATGTGTTAGGTGAAGGTGAGGGAGTCATCAATGGTGACCCCAGGTACTTGAAGGAGTAAACTTGTTCTAGTGGCTCACTGACTTTATTGGAGATGGTGAGGGGAGGGAGCTTCTTTTTGTGCTGTGAGCTTACTGTGAGCATCATCTTGGTCCTTTTGTAGTTTAATAGAAGTTTATGGCTACAGAACCAGTCTTCCAGCTTGTAGAAGGATGCCCACAGCTCGGAGTGGAGGGCGACTATTGATGAACTGCTGGTGAGAAGTACAGCGTCGTCTGCGCAAAGTATCAGTTTAGTGTCACAGGCTTCAGGAAGATTATTTAGGAAGAGGCTGAATAGTAAGGGCCCCAGTTGAGGCACACTGATGAGTCCTGATAGGATGAAACACGTGTCTGTGTCTTCTGTTGGCATCCTTTGCATACTGTGTGAGAGGCCTTTTGGCACCATGCAGTTCTGCTTAAAGTTGAACCAGCAGAATATTTTGTGGTGATTTGCATATGCAGCCCATGATGCTTTACATTATGGGGGCATGTGTGATTTTGTATTTCTTTGAAACTTGGCTTCCTGGGCAATACACTTTGGGGTAACCCTTGCCTGGTGCTTGCGCACTAAGGTTCTTTATCCGATAACAATACATTAACTGGGAGTAATAATTTAAAATGATCTATCGACTCCCTTTGATATATTTAACAATTAAAAGCCTTCTGGAACAAATAAGTCTTTAGACCCTTTTTAAAGGCTTCTACCGAGGGAGCCTCCCTAAGATGACTGGGCAGTGAGTTCCACAGGGTAGATGAGGCCACCAAAAATGCATGATCTCCCGAATGCCACAGCCTAGCCCTGGGAACTCCAAGGAGACCACCCTTGACAGAACAGAGCACCTGGGATGGGCGGTAGGGAACAAGGAGATCTTGCAGATAGACTGGCCCCCTTTCATGCAGGGTCTTGTAGGTCAGGAGCCCTTCCTTGGAGAGAATCCTCCATCTAACTGGCAGCCAGTGAAGTTCACTGAGGACGGGGTGATATGATCACTCTTTTCACTCCTGTCAACAATCTTGCCACTGCATTCTGCACCAGCTGCAGCCAGCAGAGGTTGCCTGCAGATAACCCAGGTACAGGGCATTATATAATCCAAGTAAAACAAATGAACCCAGCATTCCAGACTCAGCCCAAAAATCAGAGATGATATTTTATTAATAAATAAAATAAATACTGCAAAATGTAAGTGTGACAATTATCCGATGAGCACGATGTTCAACGTGGAACCATAGGCGCAAGTGTGGGCAAAATCTGATGCACTCGAGTAAAACTTGAGCCTATTAATACAGGGCATAAGCACACAGATAGCATTTGTGCCAGGCGAGAGGGAGGGGAGAGAGAGAGAGACAGAGAGAGTGGCAAAACACAGCAAGAAGAAAGGACAGACAGAAAGACAGACCAAAGGAGACAGAGCGAAGGAAAGACAGAGAGAGACTAACAGGCAGCCACAGGAGAGGGACAGAGGTGGCAGGAGAGAGGAGCCAGGGCAGTGAGAGAGAGAGGGACAGGCAGGCACAGGGACAGGCAGTGCACCAGGGTGGCACACAGCCTGCAGCAGCCAACCGCCCAGGGGAGACAGGACAACAGGGGCCATGGATAATGCGCCCTTCCAGATGGAGGCCATAATGAGGGTATGAGGAGGCAGGAGGAACAGCGACGGGCCAAGGAAGGGCCCATCAGTGGTATGTCTGGAACAGGTGGTACTGTGCCCACAACCTTTGAGAACTACACCGACATGGAGATCATGGGACGGTACTACCTGAACAGGGCCATTCTGAGGCAGCTCTGCGAGCTGTGCCATGAGGAGATGCAGGCACCCACAAGACAGAGCTACGCAATGTCTGTGGAGACAAAAGTGACAGCAGTCATGTGCCTGCTCGCCACGGGCACCTTCCAGAGACCAACAGGGAACACCACAGGCATAACCCAAGTGGCCACGTCACGCTTCCTCACACAGTTCCTCAACCCTCTGCTGCCACGTGCTTCAGAATACATCCATTTCCCAAGCACACAGGCGGAGCATACAGCAACCATACAGGACTTCCACAGGGTAGCACATATGCCTGGTGTGCTTGGGGCCATTGACTGCACCCACGTGGACATCCACACACCACCTGGCCCTGAGGGTGTGGCCTATACCAATAGGAAGGGGTTCCCAAGTGTGACCTGCCAGGTGGTGTGCGATGCCAAGGGGTGCATCACCAATGTCTGTGCCACACACCCTGGGAGTGCACATGATGCGTTCATCTGGCACAGCTCCGCGCTGTGCCACAGGTTCGAGCATGGGGACATCCCCATAGGCCACCTAGTGGGTGAGTATGGGACAGGAAGGGGGGGCCAGGCAGAGCAGGCCATGAGATGGGGGAGAGCAGGGTGGGTGTGCTGGCGAGGGTGCCAGGGAAAGGCAAGGGGCGTTGTCTGATATGGGCATCTCCCCCACAACACCACCCATGCTGTCCAGGATTATGGTTAGGTCGTCATCGATGTCGGACCCTGCCCCGATCTGTGTCTGCATGTAGAGGACACCAAGACTGGCATCCGGTAGAAACACATCCAGGGCCTCATCCGATCCCATGCCCAGGACATCTGGCTGGACAGTGGTGGTGTGCTGCAGCCTATCAAGTCCCCGGATGCCCATGGAGGTGGATGGCTGGTCCTCTGGGGCTGGTTCTGCCCCCATGGCTGCTGCTGGTACCCCATCCTCTGCACACAGGCATGCAGGTGCTGAAAGAGAAAACAGGTGTGTCAGTGATGCAAGGCCCATGAGTGCACTCCACCCACCCCAACACAGCCACTGCATGCTGTGCATGCTGATAAATACCATGCAGTGATGGGCTGCCACCCTTCTGGAATCCTCCAACTGGCACACCTCCCACGGTGCTGCCACCAACTCCTCCTGTGCCGTGAGCTGTGGCGCATCAGCAGGCCCCACGCCAGTGGCTTTCCAGGCCACACAGATGGCCGCCACCTTCTCTTTTATGTGCCGCTTATCTGTGCCCACCTTCTTGCAGCACTTCTGCACTGACCGCTGGTGGCTGCCCTGCTGGCTCATGCATGCTGCCTCCGCCTCCTCCCAGGCCCCAGCCCTGGCCTGTGTTGTGCCCATGGCACCACTCAACTGCAGCTCCCTGTTGAGGTAGGCCTCAAACTGGACCTCTGCCGCCATTGAAATTGGGCCTGCACTTGAGCAGGCCCGCGTTCCTCACCCTCCTCACGTTCCGACATGTTACTTCCTGTGGACATAGACAACACAGTATATCAGTGTCAGCAGCACCCTTTTGCCTCCCCTGCTGTGCTGCCTGGGCTCAGTGTGCTCCAGCAGCATGCTAACTTACCCTCAGAAGGTTGCAATACTGTGTCCATGGTGTGTGCTGGTCCGTGGCTTTTATGGCAAATGCATGCAAATGAGCATTGGCGCAATGGTAATGACATGCTGATTCCCCAGTGCATCATACATTGGCTGATGAGCTCATTTGCGTAATGGCGGCTGAATACTCATAAATTGCTCCTTGCGCGGTGAGATTGCTCGGGGCAGGATTGCAGGCGCAGGGACCACGAAGTCATCGCCGGTCGTGTGCTGCCACCTATTGGCGCACTGTGCACCCACTGCACAATAGGGACTGTGGCACACGGCGCACCATGCCTGCTATTGCAAGACGTGCACAATGCGTGGCTGACCCCTGACCCCTGCTGTGACCTCTGCCCTTGGTGACCTCCATACCGTGATCCCACCTAGCCACACCCATGCAGTGCAGTGCATGTCCGTGACTGCGTGATGGGCGGACACAGCACATGTCCCCTCAGCCCACGCATCTGGCGCATGCACTGGCCACATGCACCTCCTGCTGCCATTTTGCTTAGCAGCTCACACCACAGTGATGGCGCAACAGTGACGTGGATGGGCAACCAACTGGATGCAGGTCAAGCTGACCAACCTTGTGGCCTGCATCCTGCCACATGCACCACAGCTATTTGGCAGGTGCCACTGCAGCAGCCCCGGGTGGTTGTGTGGCAGGCGATTGCTGCCTCACTTGCCCAGTGCACAGTGGTGGCCAGAACCGGTAAGCAGTGTCACCACTGATACGGGACCTGGTGTAGAGGGACCCAGAGCACCTCAGGAAGATGGAGGTGCATGTCAGGCGTGGGGCTGTGCCACAGTCAGGTGAGTAGGCCCATCATGCATGTATGCCCTGGTGCTGTACTGTGGTGTTGGCTAGGCTGCCTGGCATGTCCTGCAGGGTGGAGTACTACCATCATGCACATTGCAGGGTTGCATCGCCCTCCGCCACTTGCATTGTGCTGCCACTCTGTGGGACTGTGTCAGGCAGGGGCTCACCCTGTGCACAGAGGTGGGGGTGGTGGGCAGCTGATGTGGTTGGTTACTGATTTGTATCTGTTTCTGTTCCATTCCCAAGACCTGAGGACAGATGTCAGGTGGCGCTGGCAGGATGCCAGGCCGCAGCAGCTCAGGGAGGAGAAGCGGCTCCAGCACCAGTGGGGCCACAGGGGCAGGTAGGCACTGACTTTGTTCTGCACACCGTCACTGGGGAGGTGGCGGGGCATGTGTGTGGCATGGTCGCCTGTGCCATGTGCCATGGCAGCTGTCTGTGTCTCATTGTGGGTGGTACCCGCCACTGTAAGCGCATCCATTGGTCACGGGTGCCAGCTGTTGGTGAGATAGATGGTGCGGCCGCGCACTGATGTTGCTGTGGTGCTGCCAGGGCAGCATGTGACTGCCATGACATAGCCTGACAGCCACTGTGTGGCGAGGACCATCGCTGTGCGCCGATGTGGTGTGCCACCTTGCCGGCTGGTGTTGGCCCATGCCCCTGTGGGTGGCCTGTATGGGCCCTCTGGGGGTGTGTGTTCCCCATACCCAGTACACGCTGTGACTGGGCCATGTTCCTTGGGACATTGCACTGATTATCCATCCTGTCCCTTGTCTTAGGTGTCCACCGACGGCGTAGGATGCCCCTGTACTGCAGGCTCCTGAGACAGCTCATCTTAATAACCTCAACGATGACGGAGACAATGTTCCAGGTCTGGAGACTGCTTCTGGTGGTCAGGAGGCACCAACGGCAGCTGGGGTGGCAGGATGTGGCTGTTGCTAGCCCAGCTTTGTGTTCTCCTGTTTCCCCAGCCATACCTCCCTCTCCTGTCACTTGTCCTCTGTACAGTCCCTGTTCCCTGTCCCCTTTCCTCACTATCTCTAGCCTTTCCCAGCCCCTGGTTTTGTACATAGTTCTGTGTTAATATATTTTTCTGACTTACCTGCCTGTGTCTGTGTCTGCTTTGCAGGTGGCGTGAAGTACCATGCTGCAGTGGCCTAGTGCCTGTCCGTGAGGTTTGTCTGTGTTGGGGTGCATGTTGTGCTTCTGTGGATCACTGCTGCTGTGCTGTGCAACCCACAGTGGTGGTGTCCTCCCCTGGTTGATGGCTGTGCTTTGGGGTGCCTTTGGGGTGGCTGTCAGGGTTGTGTGGTGGTGTGTCTGCTTGGTCCTGGATGTGGACTGGCCTGGTCTGGATGTGAGAGGGGCACGGCCTGCTGCCTTGGTGGCCCTCCATCCCCATTGGCACTCCCTGTCACCTACTGTCTGTGCCACTGTTGTGTTCTGGGTGGGGGTCTGTGTGCCTGTGTGCACCCTGATGGTGATGGCCTCATATGGCCTGTCACTCTGCTTCCCTGGCTCTGTCCCTGGGTCTCTCTGTGCTGTGCCCCCTTCAGTTGCTCTGGTGCTGTGCTCCATGGTTGCCCTGGGGCTTCTGTGTCCACCCATGGCATCTGTGGTTGTGCCATGGTGCACCCGGTGCACCATGGAGCAACTGTGCCATATTCACCATGTTTTGCACTGGCGCGATGCGTGGCAGCAACCTCTGAATATGGCTCATGTTGCACCATAGCGCATTAGATTTACTCTGTGCCGGACTTGCGCCAGCCTTTGGCACATTTCTGAATATCTGGCTCTCAATGTATAAGAGGAAGCCAATTCATTTGATCATTAAACCCTAGGGGTTATCAGTAATCCAGCCTGGATGTAACAAAAGCATCTCCAGCGTAGTCAGGTCCTCAGGCAGGATCAGGGCTTGGATCTGGGCGATGTTCCTAAGATGGTAAAATTCACTTTTTAACCACTACATTTTTATAACAAAAATGTTGCTTATCGAGGTTAAATGAGGTACAAGCATACACTCGCTCTCTAGATTCATGGCTTATTACCTCGTCAAGACCCTTGTTGCAATTTTCTTCTTGTATGCAAACATTTGCTGTAATTCATTCTACATGTATTCCACTTCAGATTGCCCTTTGTAGCATGTCTTTTAATATACCCTTTCCCCATTTTGAGCCTGCTTTCACATCTTATTTTAGATTTAAATTAATAGAGACTTTTTTTAAATATGGCTGCCCGGTTTCCATCAATATTCTCTGCTGTATTTAAGCAGTATCACAACTCATTCTATTCCTCTCCTGTCCCATTTTTTGACTGATTTATGTATTTATTTACTTACTTATTTATTTACTGACTGGCTTATTTATTTATTTATTTGAAATGTTTGTCCAGGAAAACATGCTGCGCTGTGAGCAGTTTATTTCCAGGTTTGTCCTGGGGATAGGGTACATGGGGAAAGATGGTAATGTATGCACAAAACATAAAAGTGAACTGAGCACAAAGGCCAAAATCAACAAAAAATGTAGCATAGCACAAACAGGAAAGATGTGAAGTAAAAATATAGAAGTAAACAAGGACAGATGTTGAACGTTACAGTCTGTTTGCAGGTACTGTAGCAGAGGACCACAAGACTGAATAGCTGAAAAATAGCCACCTAACTATGGTGCAATCTGCCCAACATGGGGGGTGCTGCCCACTAGGGAATAGAACAGCTGTGTGTATGCTTGATGACATCTCAGATCAAACTCTTAAAGGACACCTACGTTGGAGTGGACTGCAGCAGAGAATGGAGAGAATTCCAGAAGGACAAGCGTTGCCTGGAGAAAGCGGCTTGACAAACAATCAGGCAGTGTCTTGGAGTAAAAAAACAACAGGTTTGCATTAAGAAGAAGCTAAGCAAAGGAAGGGATAGGTATGAGGATGGAGAATATATAGGAACAGAGTTGGTCCTGTATTTGAAAGTCAGAAGAGCACAGTGCCTTAGCTGCCACCCATCCAGGAATGTCAGCTCAGTTTGGAGTATAGGTCACAGTGGTAGGTGTGGGGAGCAATTTATTGCACATATTTGTGGAAAAAAGCATTTGACAGCTGACTTAAATTTGGGTTGTATCTGTATTATCCCTATTTTATATTATTTATAATGTGTGGAGTTTATGATTCATTCTGTTTTAACTGTTTGTTAGGAGCCTTGGTTGTGGAAAGCGCCATAAAAATAAAAAATATTATTATATTAAAATGAGGGTTCTGTATTCATCCTTGTTGCCACTAGGTTATTCATAACTGCTAGCTTATTACAGTGTGTCATCCTGTTAAGCAGACTGATATGGAACCCAGCCTGCATCAACATTCCACTGACAATTACCATCCAGTTGCTCTGTGTCACGTGATGGAGTACCAAGCAAGCCTTGAAGTTCTTCATCTTAATCTGTGGTGGAGGAATCCAGCTGGCAGTGCATGTGAGTGGTGCAGTATGGGATGCTTCACGTCCATAGTGCCGGGGGTGCCTCCACGGAGGCGGAGCTCACACAATGTGTTCATTGCTCATTCGTGGAGTTGGGGAGAAAAATGGACAAAAAAAGGTACAGAATGGGCTTCATGAAGCACTGTCTGTTGCACTGTGACCAGTTCTGCTGCTCTGGGGCCTCAGCAATCTGAATGTGTTGATTGGGGGGGGGGGTCAGCCCTCCTCCAGCAGTACTACCATGGGGTGAGGGGGCAACACACAAGGGATTCAGCCCTGGATGCTGTTGACTGCAAGGAGATGAGTGCAGATGATGGGAAGAGGGGTGGATGTCAGCCACCCATCCTGCCAAGAAGAAATACAAACTGATATAGAAAATAAGTGGTCTGCCTTCTACCTTGATGTCCTAAACTGTGCTGGAGAGAAGCAATGGGGTCAACAACAATGAATCCTCCTGGCTATCAAAAGCAAGGGAAATATTGTTTAGAAACGGTCTGGGCACAACATGGCAAGCAGCAAGTAACAATACATGGAGAGTGCGACAAGCTAGAGTTAAGGAAAAGTTATATATACAACTAGGGACTATATATGGTATTGAAATGGTTAGGGAAATGTGCATGGGGACTTACGTATTATAAAAGATGCAAGTGTTGAAAAATATCTTGGCGGCACTGTAAAAAGCTCTAAAGAACTACTGCATTAGCAAGGCACTGATTACAAGTGAACAAATGTGCAATCAGAGAGGCAGAAGACAAGGTGTTCTCTACAAAGAAAGAACCTGAGTATGTGATTGTGTAGAGAATGAGGCACATTGAACATTTTGTCCTATCCTGCACACTATATGAGCTGTTAAGGAAATAATGACTAGGTACTTAAATAAAGATCTACTTAAAAGGCCCCAAGAATGCAGTATTGGCTCCTTTATTTACATCTAAAACCCTATTATATTACAATCACTGCATTTAATTGTCTGTGAAGTGAAAGTTGTACATAAAAGACCACTGAATAGTAACAAGTTACTAGCTATTTCAGGCAAGGCAATACCATTTTATTTATAGGGTGCCCCATCCCAGGGGCACAGGGTACCTACAAGAAATTGTTAAGTATTATACAATGGCAGTAAAAAATCTTGCAACCTGACTAGTTGTCTGCCCTTGGCAACAGCGAGGTTATCTGAGCACAACCTCACAGTACTGATTTGTTGGATTTGCTATTGCATTTATTGCATCTTCTCTTCAGAAAGAAAGATATATTGCCACACTAAAAATGTACTAAAAATATTTTTTACATTTTTTATTTTTTATTTCGTATAACAATGAGCCATTATATAATAGCAATAATGCACTCCAAGGTGTGGGTCGTGCTGAGATAACCTCACTTGTGGGACATTGGACACACTCGGCCTGCGGCCTCATGCCCAACCACCCAGGCGTGAGGTTATCACAGCACGACCCACACCCTCTCGTGCATTATTGCTTAAGTACACAATAACATACATAATAAATACTATCATTAATCTAACATAAATTCACTAAATGATGCCATAGGCCTGCTCAATCAACAGCATTTGACTTCTACATTAAAGGCCTCCACCAAGCAAACAAATCGAACATGGGGTGACAGAGTTCCATGATAGTGGTATGGCCTCACAAAGGCTCTGTCATAGTATAATTTAAGCCTTCAATGGGGACCACCAGCAAGCCAGCCTTGGTGCAGCAAAGAGGATGAACAGGGTGCATGGAGACAGAAGATCTTTCAGGTGAGACAGGATCCAACTTGGATCCGACCTTGACTGCTGATGCACCTCCAAACAGGTAGTCAGTGCAAATCACACAGCACCAGTGTAATATGCTCATTTCAAGGTGTTCTAGCAATGAAACAGTGCACCGCATTCTGTACCAGCTGCAGGCAGTGCATCAGACCTCAAATATTCCTAGGTTAAAGGCACTGCAACAGACCAATCTAGCTGTAACAAAGACATGCCTTGTCATATTCAGATCCCCTTGCATAAGATACAGTTTAATCCAGGCAATGTTACAAAGATGGAAAAAGCCACTACAAACTACAGTCGACACCTGATATTTTAGTGTCAGCTTGCATTCCATAATAGAAACAGAGAAACATAGAATTTGACGGCAGATAAGAACCGCTTGGCCCACCTAGTCTGCCCATTTCCCTACCTGATGGATAAGGTGCAGATTCTAGTTAATCAACAGCTTACTTCCTCCTATCCCTCACTAGAATTGCCTTATGCCTGTCCCATGCATTCTTGAATTCTCCCATGGCTCCTAGATTTCTAACCCTATCCACAGGTCAGAGTTAGGCACCATTAAAAGATGGTAAAATTGCATCACTACCCATCATAGTTGACCCAAGGGAACCTGACTGGACAAGCATCACCTCTGTCTAGCCTGGCATAAGACTCAGCCATTCTAGTGATCCAGTTGTTGATTTTACAAGGACAGCAACCCAACACAAAGCCCACATTAACCCCATCAGGTGTGGAAGACAAGTATAGCTAGATATCATCAGCACAGCAGTGAAATTCCAAGCCATACTGTCTTATAATCTCACTTAGTGACAACATGTGCATGACAAACAGTATAACTGGGTATCATCAGCATAGCAGTGAAACTCCAAGCCATACTATCTTATGATCTCACTCAGTGGCAATGTGTACACAGTGAACAACATGGGGGTGGGGATTGAACCCTGAGGCACTCCACTGTTGAGCATAGCTGTTCCAGACGATAACACAGAACAACCTGCTGTGTCCTACCCATGAGCTAGGACTCAAACCAATGCAACACCAAGGCAGTGAGTCTCATATAGTGCCGCAGGTGATCCAACAACACCCCATGATCCATTATGTCAAATGCTGATGAAAGATCAAGAAGGTCAAAGATGGAACATTACCAGCTGTCCCTTGTGAAACTGTTTAAACCCTGACTGGAGAGGTTCAGAGATATCAATTTTTTCCAGGTGAAACTCCAGCTGTGCTGTCACCACCTTCTTGATACCATACCTAAAAAGGGAAAGTTGGACAGAGGACTGCAACTCATAAGACTATCAGGGATCAAAGATAACTTCTTCACAAGAGGGGACTACTCCCTCCTTCAAAGAATACATGACACCTAAGGTAATCAGACCCAGGGTCACCCAGCAACCAACAAGCAGCCAGGTGTGCCCTGAGTCCAACACATAGCAGGTGGCTGTATACAATACAGACACAGTGGGATATGTGATTTTATAACTCCTCTAGATTTTTCATGACTACTCCTCATCTGGACATGACAAGTTCTACAGCTATTTTATATTCTGTTAACAGACAAGTGGATTAACCTATAACATCTAAGAATTATTCTGAAATGCTTACCTCCAGAAAATGTATCACTATCACTACACAGAGAATAATGCCTGTGCAGGTGTGTGCTATGAGGAATTTTCACACACCTGAGGGGTGTGATAATCCATAAACCCTTAGAGCGAAGTTCAAGGGGTTTATGAGATTAATACACACCACAGGTGTATGAAAAATCCTCATAAAACAGACTTTGCACAGGCATTATTTTTATAACAACTGGTGCAAGGTTTCAACAGAAATTAAAAACTGTATTTGTGTGAGCAAGCATGTCCCTGGGCAGCCACCATACTCGTACAAATACAGTGTGCTGTGTTTCACACTCCAGCAAAGTGAGAGTGCAAGGAGGAAAATGCAGCAATAACCAGCTACTGAGTTATTATGGAATTCTAGGGGTTATTATGGCGTTCTGTCAAGAATGGCTATCTAGTCATTATAGGGGGTCACCCGTTATTGTAATTTCAATAATGAAATTGAGATGTTATGACCATGTGGCTCAGATACCCTATTCCTAGCCAGCCCGTTAATGCACATAAGCTGTTATAAATTTGAGTGGAGGAGCTATGCACTTAACCTTTTACTCGCTGTCCCAAGTCATATTGATAAACACATGCACTTATTAAGAGTATCAGCCCTCTCGTAAACAATTAACTAAGTCACAATGTCACAGTCATCAGAGGGTTAGAAAAGACAACTCAGGAATACTGTAGATGTTGCCCCAATTAAAGGGGAGAGTTTCTGATTTTACCTATAGATTTAATGTTAATAATCTCATTTTTGGCACACACTACTTATTGAATGGAATATGAATCATACTATAAAAAGGTTCATGGGATACTAAACAGGGGCAGTTAATATCTTCAGTGGGCTTTAGATTAAATTATGGCTCCAGTGGAAAATTCTTTTGGTAAATGGTTCAAATGTGTGATAAGTATAAAGAGTAGTTGTCATACAGCCAGGTTGATAATAGGCTAGGCTCACTTTATCAATACTGCCACTGGCCTGTTACAAACTCACATGGGCTGTTTCTTTCTCATTCCTCTTGCTCATACAGTGTAAGATCTCTGGACCTCAAAACCCTGGTTCAAGACTGGTACTCCCATTACCAGTTTTGAATATGTTGATCTTTGTTTGACATACCACACCACTGATACATGGCCCTGCCTGGCCTTTGATCATGAGGGTAGGCGGGAGGGTGTGTGGCTTAACAACCCTAATAGGACATTTCCAAACTCTGTGGGCATTTGATTGACAACCCTAATAGTTCATTTCCAACTATGGTTGAGTTTGAGTTTTGTCCCAGAGCAACCCTAGTGAACATTAATGTAGCACCTCCAGTAGGGTCACAAATGCTATTCTATGTTCATTCTGGTTTTTGTACCTTAATATTGTGGATGTCCCTGGACAGAATAACCAGAACTTTGGCTTGCATGTTCTTGGTGAAAGGATCTCTGCATCCTGAAAATTTGGTAACCATCAGTTCAACAATTTAAAGTTCTTAGAAGGTTGAAAACGTGGTAAAATATTTGTAAGATTGTTATTCCTTAGTGATACTGCACAAAAGGCTACGAGTTGAAAACTGAAATTTTCATGTTAGTTAGAGTTTGACTCAATAATGATTCCTTGTAATGTGGCTTAGCAGACAACTTTGTAGATTTTAAATGATCAGTACAATTGTTTTCAGTTTTTGTGCATGCACACTTCATTTTTTCACAGTTTTGTTATTTATTTTATTTAAAAGTTTGGTGACCGGGAAGGGCACACTAGGCCAAGGCTGGTTTCCAGGTGTGACCTGGGAGAAGGGGACAAAACCAAGTAGGCATATTGAAACAATGAAGTGCAATATCAGCAGTTACGAGTGCAAAAATACAGCAGTAAACAAAACAATGGTAAGAATACATTGAGGTGTATGGCAAACAACTGTACATAGGTGTCATTAAAACTTTTTACAGAGGTAGGAGAAAATTTTACAAAGGTAGGTGGTGGGGATCAAGGTAGATTTAATTGGATGAGGTGAACTGTCACTTGAGAGAGAGAGAGTGCGGGGAGTGAGAGGGCACGTATAAGAGGTAGGGTTAGCAGAGAAGAGGAGAAGAGGGGACAAAGGAGGGAGGTTAGGAGTGTGTGCGTGTGTGTGTGACAGGAACAAGTAGGTGGGGGGTTGGGTTTTAGTAGCCACTTTAGGGATAGTAGAGATGGGGCTTGGCAAAGAAGGGAAGCTGGCTCCAAAAATACCACCAACAGCTTAATCTGGTTCAACTTCAGTTACTATCATCTGTATCCCCCTCCCCCGGTCACCCCTGAAAAAGGGACTTTTAGGCCCAGTGGGCTTACCGGGTCAACAAAATTCAACAAACAAACAAACAAACAAAGGGAGGGGAGTCAGTATGAGACAGTAGCCTGACCAGCCCAAGAGTGGGGATGAGAGATAGAGAAGGAGCAGGAGTTTCTAGTGCAAAGGGTGAGAGGAGGGAGCAGAGGAGAAGAAGATAGAATAGATAGATAGATAGATAGATAGATAGATAGATAGATAGATAGATGGGGAGGGAGGCAAACCAGTATTTACCAATGAAGGCTGAGCAGTGAGAGTGCCAATGCAAAGGTAGGGGGGAGCAATGGAAAGACAGGACAAGCGGAATCAATGATAGGTGTGGGGAGGAGAGTTTGAGGCAAAGCAACAGAAGGTATTACAGAGGGTGTCCAGTCTGGCAAGGGTGGAGAGAGGGGCTGCACTGTAAATCATGTCTGCAAAGACAAAAATAGGGAGGAGCACTTTCAGGAGCAGGTCCTTATGGACTTTGGTCGGGAGACAGTCCTTGTTTCAGTGAAAGATGCCTAATTTGGGGCAAAGCTTAGAGTGTATATCATTGATGTGGGCTGAGAAGTCCAGTTACTATCAAGCCACACACCAAGATATTTATAAGTGTGGACTATCTCCAGCTGGGTACCATTGAGGGTGGAGAAGACTGGAGAAGGAGACAACCTTGCTAGATTTTGTCTAATATCAAAGATCATGGACACAGTCTTCTTGGTGTTTACTTCAAGCTGGTTGGCATGGAACCAGCTTAGTACCCTGTGGAAATTGCACTGGAGTGAGGATACAACCACAGGCTTGGAAGGATCAGATGCAAAGATGACTGTGTCATTGGCATACATGTGAATATGGGGGGAGACACAGATGGAAGGGAGGTCATTGAGAAAAATAGAAAATAGTATGGGACCCAGGATGAAGCCCTAGGGAACTCCTGCCAGAATGGGGGTAGTGCACCACTCACCTTGAACAAACTGTTGGCAGTTTGTAAGGTATGAGTGGAATCACTTGACAGCAGGAGTAGAGAGCCTGGCTGAGGCCATCTTGTTTAATAGGAGAGGGTGAGATACTGAATCGAACACCTTGGCAAGATCTATAAAAATAGCTGCTGTGAAGTGATCCTGGTCCATCCTTGTAAGAACAGAGTTAATAACGCAGAGAAGGGAGGTGATTGTGGAGTGTTTCTTTCTGAAGCCAGACTAGAAGAGGGACATGAAAGAAGAGGAATCTAGGAAGTCGACTAGTCTGGAGTGGACTAGCGACTCTTGTGACTTAGCAAAGGAAGGGAGAAAAGAGATAGGTCTGTAGTTTCCAGGAGATGATGGATCACCCCCATTGTGGAGGGGGAGTACTTTGGGGGGTTTCAGGTGAGGGGGATGGCACAGAGTGAGAAGGAGAGGTTCAAGAGGTGGATAGTGGGTGAAGGATAGCTGGGGCAGATATATATGGAAGAGTTTGGGGTCTAAGCCATGTGTAGATAAGATACAACTGCAGAAGCCTCCTAGTACAGGAAGGGAGTTAGTGTAATCAAGTTAAAAGGACACTCTGACTGCTCAAATGAGACACTGAACCGTTAGTCTTTGTCTGTATGTAAGACATGGTACCAGGAGTGGTTTGGAGATCTTTCTGAAAAACAAACAAAAGAGAAGCAACAAAAATGGAGAACTCCGGTGGAAGAGGAACAGACAAGCCTCACAGTGACACATGTTCAAGTGAATGCAGATTTTGGTGGGCTGATCTTAGTGACACTTGAGTCTGCTGAAATGGAGCAAATACAACCACCACCAGAGATCAAGTTTGTGGGTAATCTAGAAGAAACATGGAAGTGTTTGAAATGACATTTTAACCTTTATTTATGAGCAACTGGTGTAGATGACAAAAATAGCCCACAAAAGATAGCTTTCTTATTGACTGTAGCAGGCTCAGAAGCTCTAAACTTATATAATACTTTTCAAATGTCTAAAGTGGTCAGGGAAGGCTATGAAGCAGTCATGCAGCAGTTTTGCCTTTCTATGATAAGAAACCAAATAGTTATGGGCTGTTCGGATGGAAAAGTCAAAGAACGATTACTTGGAGACAGTGAAATAACCATGGAAAAAGCCATCCAGATTTGTCAGCCTGCAGAACAAACTTGCACGCAAATGGAAGTTCTCACCAAAGCAACAAAGACAAATGACAGCTCTAAGGTTGCTGCTGTGCAAACTGTGAAAAATAGAGCCCAAAGGTCCCCTACACCTTACACACAGAAAGAGGTACAACATAAAGAGACAGGAAGAGCTGCAACCACACAAAGAAAGGGTCCAAGTAAACTCTGTGGCAACTGTGGTAGACAACAGTTATTTATTATTTATTGAATTTTGATGACCGGGTAGGCCCACTGGGCCCTGAAGGTCCCTTTTTCAGGGGCGACCCGGGAATAGCAGTACATGATACCATAGACAGTTGAAAACGTATGCATATACAGGTTATCATGGGTATACAGTATTCGGCTGTTTACACATAGCAGTTGTTGTATGGGTTTGATATATCTGTTTGGTCAGTTGTTGTTCATTACATCCTCCATTTGCCATACATATTAGTGAGACAGTACTATAGATTCATTAGGTGACATAGTTCAAGAGCATTAGGAGGTTCAGAGAGGGGGAAGAAAAGGTTAGTGCTACTTGTTAGGGGCTAAAGATTTTAGTTTGGTAAGCAGGCTATTGTGGTCATTGTTGTAGTGTCAAGTGTGGAGGCATTGGCATACGCTTGTTGATAGAAGATGGGTCTTGAGTCTTGTGGAGCTGCACGGCAATGATGGGGTTTCTCATACCTCCAAAGGGAGGTTATTCCACAAGGAAGGGGCAGCATGAGAGAATGATTTCTGGCCTGCCTTAGTCCTGACCTTGGGGACCTCTAGTAGCGTTAGGCCCGAGGACCTAAGGCTGCGCTGGTTTCTTTTTACTGTGAGGAGTCCCCCAAGACTCGGGGGAGGTGAAGGGCTAATTATCTTCTTCACCAGGCAGAGTACAGGGTGACTGAGGCGAGCTTCGAAGGATGGCCAGTTAAGCTTTTCTAACATGCCTGCAGAAATTGTCCTGCTTATGTGCAACAGTGCAGCTCCTGTAAATAACTTAATCACTTTGCAAGATGTTGCAGACAGAGAAATGCAGTGCATGTAGTCACTGAAAAAGAAGATTCAAATAGTGAAAATGAACTCTTCATAGGGGCTTTAGACAAACAATGCATCGCACAGAAAAATGAATGGACAATTCAAATAGATACGGCTTGAAGATTCACTAATAGATTGACACTGGTGCTGAAATAAATGTGCTTCCAGCTCAACTGTAGCATACAGGATACCAAATAAAACACAGATAAAGAAAAATACAGCTGTGTTAAAGACATATCATGGACTAACCATACCCATTATAGGGTACTGTGCATTGAATCTCCAGCACAAAGACACGGTCAGTAAATACAATTATGTAATTGTTCTGGGAACAGAGCCAATTCTGGGGGTAGACATCAGTCTGAAGTTGGGTCTGACAGAAAAAATTGTTTGCAATAGAAAATGACCTGCCTCTCACTGACAGTATCTTATCTGAATCTAAGGATGTTTTTAAGAGACTGGGCAAACTGGCCACCACACATCAGATCCCTGTAGATGAGCATGCACTCACAGTAATTCATGCCACATGAAGAGTCCCTGTAGCCCTGAGCAAGAGGCTGAAAAAGGAACTGAAATGTTTAATGGACATGGATGCCATAGAAAGAGGAGAGGAGCCGACACCATGGGTCCATTCCTTGGAGATCATTGAGAAAACATGGACGCTACATTTGTGTTTGGACCCAACATAGTTGAATGCATGCATTAAAAGAGAGCATTTCTGCATTCCAATTAGACATGAAATTCTGGATGAAATGGCAGGGACCAAGTATTTTTCAATATTGGATGCCTCTTCAGGATTCTGGCAAATATCTCTAACCTCAGAAGGTGCACTCTTATGTACTTTTAACACTCCTTATGGGAAGCACTAATTTAAAAGACTACTATTTTGCATCTGCTTAGCACCGGAGATTTTTCGCATAATGATTCAGCAACTGCTAGAAGTTATAGAAGTTAAAGTTTACATTGATGACATCCTCATCTGGAGCTCCTCAAAAGAGCAACATGACACCAAACTGAAAAAAGTGTTACAAGTTGCTAGGGAAAGGGGCCTTAAGCTGAACAGAGCAAAATGTCAGATAAGGAAGACTGAAATTCTCCACCTAGGTGAAATCCTTTCTGAGGAGAGGGTGAAATCTGACCCAGCCAAAGTTCAGGCTATCAACAGGATTCCACAACCCAAAATGAAGAAAGATCTACAACGGTTCTTGGGGATGGTAAATTATCTGGGGAAGCTCATTAACAATTTGACTGACAAGACATGTGATCTGCGAAAATTGTTAATTAAGTCAGCCACATGGTCTTGGACAGCAGCACATGAGCAGGAATTCACAGCACTTAGATTTTTGATCCCAGCAACTACCTTGTGTCATGAACCCACTCCTGGGGGCCAGGTCCACTGAGCTCACAGTGCCCACCCCAAGTGCAATCTGTGAAGGGGGGGACAGGAATACCCTCCAAGTGTCCATCTAGAGTGCTCACTGAGTTCATGACTGAACACCTGCCACGAGGTCCCAGGGCTTCCTCTCTCTAATCTGGGTAAGGATACAGTACAGTACAGTCTCAAGTCTGTAGCCAGGTGAGAACTCTCTTCGGTTGCTGTACTGGGGGGGGGGACACAGACATTACAAGCTCTTTTGGGGTTTGCCCTCATAAACCTGATTGTGTCCTCTCCCACGGGGTGTGCAGCACCTAATTCCCCCTTTACAGACTCCTCCCAAGACCTGTGTATCTCCCTTACTTAAGGCACCCAGATATTCCCTTTTTGGATCCTAGACTTGGTAGCGAATGGTGACACCTTACACTAACCAGGTTGGTCTCAGAATTGAATAAACCTTTTTATCTTTTACACATACAAAATCACTCACAGGCAGTTTTAAAAGCAAAATGCTTTTACTAACTCTAAATGATTATCATACAAATTTTACAAACAAAAGATTTAGAAATGTGGTTACAGAATAACAAAAATAAAGGTGAAAATATACATGCAAAAGTGCATTGTAAAATGTTAACTATTTTCTACCTTGTTTGTGGAAAATCAGATGTCCAGAAAACAAAAGAAGTTGCAAAAGTTTCAGTCCTTCTGTAGCATTCACTGGTTCTTAGTCTGTCTCTGTGTTGTGGCAGTCTTACTTCTCTTGTGGTCAGGAACAAGTGTCCAAATGCAACGAGTTTCTGTTTGCAGGGGTATATATAGCCTCTCTGGCAGTCTGTAAAAACCCTCTCTGGTTTATAGCTGGTGGCCTTGCCTTTTAGGCCAGCAGGGGTCTCTCTTACTCTTTCCCAAACTTTGAGGGAATCATGATTAATATTTCATGTGTCCCCCCCTCCCCAGTCCAACTTCCTGGCACTTATAAAAATATGGTAACTTTCTGACATCTCTGTTTAAACTATCTTCCTTTTGATCCTAAAGTTTTTATATGATCAGGCCAGCTTCTCCCATCTCCTGAGTTTTATGATCCTCTTCCTTTTGATTAGCTGACCAGGGAAATCCCCTTTGAAAATGGACTCTTAGCTTCCTGGCTAATCAGCATGCTTCCAGATCACAGAGGAATGTCAAATATTTTGCAAGACCCTCTCTCTTTCCTGTGACCTTTTCAGTGAACTCTGTATCCCTCTGTCAAAGCTCATTCTCCTGGCCTGTTTTGGGAATTTTAAACATAACCAAAATCCTCTGCATGTAACCCTTTTAAAGCATAAATAAAATCACAGAAATATATAATAACAATATGTCTAATGTTGAGCAGTGGCTAAATCGTCACACCTTGCAATATTTTGATATTCCTTGTCAGACAAACGTTTCCATGGATGCCTCAAAGGATGGCATGGGAGCAGTGTTGTTACAACTAAGAAATAGCAGCTGGAGACCTGTTGCAAATGCATCCAGAGACTTTACAAAAACAGAATATAATGCTCAAATAGAAAAGGAGATGTTGCCCATAGCCTTTGGATGTGGTGCATTTCATGATTACATTGATGGAACCCCTTTTGTGATCGAAACAGACCATAAACCACTGATTACTATTTCAAAATGAGACTTATGGCAGGCATCACCACAGATTCAGAGACTGTTAATCAAACTACAGAAGTATGAGTACAAGATAGAATACACACCAGGGAATCGTCTGATAGTGTTGGGTGCTTTGTCAGAGCATTGGGATGACACTCACAGGACCACAGATCAGAGCAGGGACAAAGAGGTGAACATTCACATAAACAAAATAAAGACCTCAGAATCTGTCTCAGCACACATGTGGAAAAATTGCAAATGGAAACAGTAGCCGATGAATCATTGCAAGCGGTGGTGTCAGCAATGCAGAATGGATGGAAAGGGCACTAAAAGCCACACAGGCATGTGCCATCTCAGGCTGAATTATCTTTAGTGGATGAGTACTACTTAAAGAGGACAGAATTGTGGTTCCTGGTTCCTAGTTCCCTAAGAAAGGAAATGCTACATAAAATTCATAAAGGACATAGGGTATTGAAAAATGTAAACACAGAGCTAGACAGGTTGTGTTCAGGCCAGGAATCACTTTAGATGTGGAAACTATAATTTTGGCATGTCATATATGTCAGAAATACAGGCCTGCACTACAGAGAGAACCTTTAACTTCAGACTCAGAAAATGCCAACATCTGGGAAAAAGTTGGAGTAGATTTGTTTACAATAAAAGGCAGAGAGTACATGGCTGTAATTGATGCATTCTCATCTTACCCAGAAGCTGTAAAGCTTAAGACACCCACCTCAAGTCAAGTGACCCAAGAGCTTAAAGCAATCTTTGTAAGATTTGGAATACCACAGACTGTAAGGACTGGTAATGGACCTCAGTTTGCAAGTGCAGAATTTAAAGCCTTTGCAAGGTTCTACGGTTTCAATCACATCACCTCCAGTCCAAAATATCCACAAGGAAATGGGATGGCAGAAAGTAGGTCAAAATCATTAAGTCTCTAATGAGACTGTGTGCCCAGAAAAAATGAGACTTGTGAAAGATATGTATTTACATCCCAAATGCAAAAAGCACCAGAAACAATAGAATAATGTGTTACTGATTTGAAACTGAAACCACAATCCTGTATGTAGCAGAGCCTGCTAAAGATTCTTACAAACTTTTTGTTTTGATTACTGTGCTCATCCAGTTCGTTCAGTGGAGCAGCCAGCCATGGTGGTGTGTGGAGGGCTGTGCTGTGCCCGCCATTAGCCAGAGGTCTGTTGGGGGAGTGCGGGGTGGGCAACTACCTGCTGGGGTGGTGTAAGGAAGGGGTCCACTAGACACCAGGGATGTAGTGTACTGCATTGTGGCGGGTTGGGGGACCAGCCATCACATTGCGGCTGGCTGCAGTTACAGTGCCTGGGGCACCATTCCAGTGAGGCTGTGGTCTCGGTCGGCACCATGCCAATTCGTGCTGTGCACTGCCCATGGGGTCTGGGTGGGCAAAACATTCCATGCTGACATTGTAGTCAGCAATGAGTAGCCTGCTTTGTATTGTGCAGTGATATTTTGTCTGCAATATTTTCACCCGGTACCCACTCTGCCTGCTCAAATGAGACACTGAACCATTAGTCTTTGTATGTAGCAGAGCCTGCATGAATACAGTGTTGCTAAAGATTCTTATGAACTCTTTGTCTTGATTACTGCAAAACAAGATAAGCCATCTGTTGTCAATTGTCAGAAGTTTTTTTTACAAGAGTAGTTTCTGTTTTTGTGTCTCAAAATCCATTTTAATGAGATAAAGCTTCCATTTTCATGATTCTTAGAGGTCAGGAAATTGGATATAAGAAGGGAAAACATTGCACATCAAAAACAAAAACTGTTTGGAGCGGTAGCCTGAAACTTCTGTGGTTGAGTGGGGTGCGAAGTAGATTCTTCAATAGATGTTTAAAAAAAAAAATAGTTTTTAAATTATTAAGAAATTAGGTTGCTGAATGTCATAAAAACAGGACTTGTTTTCATGCCTCAGAATCCTGTTTTTCATGACTTGCAAATCCATTTTCTTGAGTGCTAGTGGTCGTGAAAGCGGGTAAAATAAAATAAAACTTTTGAAAAACAAAAAAAAATGCTTGGAGCTGCAGTCTGAAACTTGTGTAGCTGGTATAGTGGGGTGAAAGGTTGAGTCTTCAACTGTTGTTTTGCTTTAAATTGTTTTTAAATTATTAATTAAATTAGGATGTAGTAGTGTCACGAAGACAGAATCATTTCCATGTGTTTCTGTAGTCCTGAAAATGGATAAAAAAAGAGAAAATTACACATAAAAAAACAAAACAAAAACTTTGGAACCGTAGCTCATTCATGCATGGTTGCAACAGTGGGGTGAAAGTATCAGGGCCCCATATTCAGAGCCATCCGGATGTGCATGCAAAACAATGTGCCACAGAAAAAATAGGCTGGATGGCTCCTGCGCCATATTCAAACAGAATGCATGATCCAGACAGATTGTGCAATCTGTTTGAATATCAGACCCTGGATGCACAGAACACAGCAGATCACCAAGTTCCGCGCAGTGCATCCAGGGTGTGGGGCTCAGGACCACCCTTAGGGGAATGCATGGCGAATACCTGGGCAATATTCAGCCCAAACATGCAAATGAGCCCATTGGGCATGCCTGGTACAAAGGGTCCATTTGCATGCCCATTCTGAGCCCATTTGCATGGCTGCACCTGGTAGAATGCGCCGGGCCTGCCTCTCCCCCCAGCAAGAGAGCATATACAAAACTTGCTAATTCCGAGACTAGTAGGGCTTAGACATCCCCACTTTACAGTATATGCCCATGCCAGCAAGTACTTTAAATGCCTAAGTGATCCCACCCCTGAAGTACTACCAAGTTATATCCCTCAATGGCTACATACTGAGAAACAATTATGCACCATTAGTGAGAGGCTCGGGCAGAAATGCTGCTATGGATATAAAGCCAGGCACTGTATTGAGCAGCTCAGATCATACACTTGGCAAGTGGCAGCATAAACCTGAGAACCATGTGCAACCTTGACTGTAGCCGCCAGAACCAGGGATTATAGAATGCTCATGCTAGTACTTACTGCTCACACTCACAGGGAGCTGCTGGCATGCAACCAAGCCAGTATTTCAGGGTGCCAGTTTCAAATAAAAGTCTAGCACATGGAGAGAAATTCCATTCTGACTGCTACAAAAGGAAATAAGATGAAAGAAATGCCAGACAGTCATCTTCTGACCCAACGAGTCGCGGTGGTATACCTACCAGACTGTCGCTAAAGCAGAGGGTTAAAGCCTAAAAAGTATGTAGGTAAATATAGAAGAGTCAGAGTCTGCTGTAAGTACATGGTTCACAGGCAGAAACATTGGGAGCTCCTACCTCTACAGTTAGAACATTTTAAAGTTTAGATTCAAATACAGGAACCCAGGTGAGTGTGCCACAGCCTCATCAAGATGCACAAACTAAGTGATGAGAATGGGAGCTGCAGGGGCTAAGTGAGGGATCAACATTTGATCCTAGGTCACATGTGCATCTGTCAGCCTATCAGGTGACCATAACCCTGTCTGTAAGGAACTGGAGTGCCATGGATATACACACAACACAATATCCACTGTGGTAAGAGTACATAAGCAACTAAAGCTTAGCCAACTGCTAGGCATGTCAGCCACGAAAGACATTGTCAAACCTGTGCTTAACAACCTAAACTTTAAAATTGGTGGCAATTCTTACTGACTTATTTTGGCCTGGCCTAAATATACCAGTGGTGGAATCCCTACTGCTCAATGGTCACCCTGTAATCTTTAATAATTTTAAGGTGCAGTACCATATTAATAATAGGATTTTTAAATTTCTTCAACTGACCCACATTATTGCCCAACATTTAGGCCTGGCCCCATGGCAGGAAAACTATTTGGCTTTGCTGCTCACACTATCAACTGCAGCATCACAACCATATGCTATATCATCCCTCTACAATCCAATATTTGTACAGTCACCTTAACAGTCATAAGTCATAGGCCACTCTCAGTCTGTCAGAATTGGTAGCTCCATTTCCCCTTCCCACCCCTCCCAATCAACACAGATGTCCCCCAAGGTTCAGTACTTGGACCCATACTGTTCTCCATTTTCTTGGAACAATCTCCCGTCTGCCTGCACTTCCTCATATATACACATGTATGCAGATGACACTGTGCTATTCTCATCCGGGAACTCCCCCTCAAAGGTGGCGTCAAACCTGCAGCAGGGGGGGGTGTGGCCTGACCAGGCAGAAGATGGCAGCATAGTTCAGAATCTCTGCAGGAATGACTGCAATCTAACCTCATCCAGCCTTCACCAGACCTTTCTTTGGTACCAACTCCTGTGACCATCCTGTAATCTTACTGCCTGACACAGTTTGTAAGTAATTTTTGATCCATCATCTACTTATATTCAATTATTCTACACTGTACTGCAGCATACTAGGCCTCATCCTCAGCATTATGGCAGATCTCCAAGTACAGCAAAGCTCATTTGCTAGAAGTGGAGTAATGTTTCTAAACTGATGGCTGAGATAAATGATCTAAAACCTCCACCCAACAGAATACGACCACTCTTGAAACTTTTAGCCAGAACATTGCATTTATTAGAGAAAGCAATGGCCTGTAACACTCCTACTATTCATGACCTCCAGGCTACTGTCCTAATCAAGATCGAACTATTAAATCCCTACAAGCCAAAATTGGACGATACTGAAAATCGTAATCATCGCATAACAATTTACGATTTTTGGCTTCCCTGAAGGTGTAGAATTAGGAGACACTACTCGCTTTTATTACATGTGCTGCCTGCAATGCTTAAACTGCCTCCTGACCTAACGTTAATCATTGAGCAGTCTCACGCACTCTGGGTCCCAGGCCAACATCAGACCAGCGACCAAGGCCTATCATTGCTTCGCTTCTTGAACTATTCCACACAGAATTAATACTGAAGCGAGCCAGAAAAATGGGGAAACTTCAATGGCAAGAGTTTAATATTTCCATCTACAGAGACTTTTCAAAAGATTTAACCATCAGAAGGAAGGTCTACAATCCATAAACAAATCCTCCACAAAGAAGCATTAAATTTGCTCTCGTTACCCCGTGACACTCGCCTTTTCTCAGGCTCTTCCTTCAAGGATTTTGAAACCCTGATGCCTTAGCCAACTATCTGGTGTCTCTCTGCAATCTTACCCTGGGAGGTTCAGCAGCAATTGGCAACCAGACACAGCTTTGGTATCCGCATGGAGGGTGGGCTGACGAGGACAGGAACATGGGGAAAGTGTTGCAGAACTGCAGCCCCAAGCAGCAACGCCAGAACTGATTGACCCCAAGGCAATCAACACGGCTGCAAGAGAAGCTTCTGTCGGGCATTATTCTTCAAGACTTTCATGCTGTTCTAGCAAGGTTTCACCCCAAACACCCCAAGCTGCAGCCTCTCACCTTCAAATCAACCTCTATTCCCTTGAGCAATAAGTTTGCTCTCTTGTAGGATGACATGCACTCCTCATGAAGGATCTTTCCCAGCAAATTTCAGACGAACATCCCTCTAAATTGGGCCCTGTGCCTCAGGGATGTATTTCTGCCGATACTTCATGGGCAAAAGTTGTTGCAAGTTCCCCACCCAAATCTTTAGAGTCGCGCAAAAAGAAACGTAGGGCAAAGACCAAAAGCAAGAACATCAATAGTCACAATCCTGCTAATAGATCTAAGGTGTCATGAGTTTATATGGTCAGTAATATGGTCACAGTTGCTATATCCTGGTAGGTTTTGCTTCCAGGATACTTAAAGGGAGTGCCAGTACACTTTTTCTGCCTAGCCACCCACTCTGCAGTCTATGCTACCTGGTTGCTTTCGCTCCCAGCAGGTGCAGAAAGCAAAGGCTGTACATTGTGGCGCAATCAATTTACTTTTTGTTGTAGTGTTTAAATGAGCAGCTTAAAGGTCTTTAATGGGAACTTTGGTATATCAGCAATGCTTTTCTAACCTATTATATTAGTGTTAGATCTTATACATTACCTCACTAAACAGGCTCTCTGTATCTAGCCTTTTACTCTCCAATTTAGCAGTGCATCAGGTTTATAGTCTTTTGGCTGTTCAGTTGCATATCTTCAATCGGTATGCATCCTGATTATTGCTTTTTCTTTTTTCGTATGTGAATTATTATATATTACAAGGCAACTTACCCCTTCTTTCTCCTGTTGACAGGTTCTTAAGTATTACTGGCAACTACATTTAATCTAGCTCCTTCCCCATGCTCCATTATTCTTACTACCTCCTGTTTACAATATGGAACTATAATTAGCGCTCAAAGAGGTGGGCTATGTTTGGTGTACTGTTGCAAAGGATTGTCAATGTACATCTTCCTTATGCTCCTTATTTTACTCAAAGCCTACAGATATTATAGAAATCCACTGCTGTGTGGTCCTCCTGTTTTGAGGCTCACTGGGCCTAGTCTTCTAGACTTAGTCACCCCATATAACACCTATTTAGGCAATTTTCGAGTAATCGGAGCTGATCTTTACTATGACTATCTCTTCTGTCTACAGTTATCACCGAAGCCTACGTATACCTCTCCAGATAATCCCGATTTGCATTTGGCTCAGGGCGTAAGGGCTTAAATTGACCTCCCCTTTCTTCTTTCCCCCTCAATATTGTATTTATTATGTACTTATTCTGTTGCACTTCAAAGTATACTCAGAGTCACTCTAATGTGGTAATGATCTACTTTTCCTTTTACATTTGTTCATTTGCATTCCACCTGGCTCCCTGAATTCCTTGCTCTATGTCTAGGCTGTACTGGCATCTCGTATATGGTTCTTTAATTTACTGTTATTTCGAGTTGTTATATCTTGTACTATTACTACTAATGTTTATAAATAAGTTCTGGTGTTTAGCTTTATCCTTATACCTAGTCCTGTTAGTTTAGAATTAATCTGAGATTATTACAGTCCCTGCCTATTTTGGTATTTTTCCCTTTCAGTTTAGCTTATCAGGAATACTTACTTTATTATATTACTGGGATCAGACTTAGGTTTGGGCCGGTATTTATAACTGGTCCTCCCTAGTCTCCTCCCTACATCGATGCCACAGAGTGTGGTGAGAGAGTCTCTTAGCCAGTTGACTGACTAATATCTCCTCACACCCATAAAACATTTTCTGTGTTATTTAGCTTACCAGTATTGTTGTTGTTGTTAATGACTTTTCTCCTTCCCCATCTCTATTCTAACTTTAATAAGATATCTGTGCTACTCATGTATCATACATCTCACCTTTTTTGGCTTGAATGTTTCTGCCACTCTCTACATATAACGTAAGCTCTCTATATTGTATTCTTATCATCCTCTCCCTCATTTATTTGTCCCTTCACCTCCAGCAATTATTCCCTTTCTTTAACACTAACAATGAGGGCATACTTTTATATACATGGAATGGGAAGGACTTAATTCTCATATGTAAGCGTAGCCAAATTCTTTCAACATCTCAAAAACATAAAACACAAATTGCTTTCCTTCAAGAAACAAAATTATTAGCAGGATGTTCATAGATTTAAAAAGATTGGGTCGGTCAGATCTACAGAATCATCCTATACCTCAAAAAGAGGAGTTGCTATACTTCTTCATAACAGTCTCAAGCGGTCCCTTGTAAACTCCATTTCCGATACTGGCAGATGAGTGATAGTCAAACTGAATACCAACTCTGGTCCTCTTCTGCTTGTTAATGTCTATGCACCAACTCAGATTCCCCTAGGTTTTTTCATAATTTAGCTCAACAGATTCTATCCTTTAACACTGATAATACACCAGTTATTCTTGGAGGGGATCTTAACTTAGCTTTTGAAGCCAGCATTGACAGAAGTAGCCCCACTACAGAGGCCCACCCTAGAAATATTAAAGCCCTCTCATTACTAATGCAAGATGTTGGATTAGCTGATGTATGGTGCCTCCTTCACCCCGTGATCGAGAATTTACTTTTTACTCCTCTCTACATAAGACATACAGTAGAATTGACTACTGGTTATCCTCTCCTGTTATAATGGAAAAAACTATTGATTCATCCATCTCTCCCATCATAATCTCCATACCATTCCCGTCAAATTGCAACTTTGTGGGGCCCATTAGTACCTAAATCTTCTTACTGGTGGCTGAACCTCTCCTTCTCAAGGATCCCAATTTCTTACCCATGATCAAAGCACAAATCAGGACTTCCTCTTTCACTACCCCAACCAGATCTTCTATGTCCTCTGTGAGGAAGCTATTAAAGCTACGATTTGAGGAAAATTATCAGTTGTGCTGCACATAGAAAAAGTAAAGGGAACAACAGCTGGCTGACTTAGAAAATCTTAAGGTTAAAGAAATTTATACTTTTCTTCTAATAAGCACTGTCCTGATTCTCAACTTCATCTTGAAATTCTTCAACTTAGAGTTAAAATTAACTAATTAATTTCGTAAAAACCGAACTAGCCTTGTTTAAACTTAAATATAAGTTTTGGGAACCACGGCGGATAAAATGGAAACTCCTCTCCAGCTCAAAGCACAACAAATGGAATGACACATCCTAAGCCTAAAAGATGAACAGGATATGATTCACTCCGACAACCCCGCTATAAATCGTATCATGAAAACCTTTTATCAAAACTATACTCTAACACAAATCCTCCATCTACTTTACAAATTCAACAGTTCCTTAAATCATTACATCTTCCTCATCTTTCTCTTGAAACAAATTCTTTAGATGAACCCTTCTCGCTTCAGGAAATCCAGAAAGCTTTGTCTTCCTTGAAATCAACAAATCTCCTGGGGTGACAGATTCCTGTAGATTTCTATAAAATGTTTCCAACACCTTATGTCCCCCTTCTTCTTAATGTTTATCAAGAAGCTTCCAATACTGGCAAGCTTCCCCATCTTCAGCGAAACAATCAACCCTAACCCTAAGAAAGAAAAGACCTACTTACAGCGTACAGTTACAGGCCCATCTCTTTATTAAACAAGGATGGGAAGATATTTTTCAAACTACTAACTCCTCAACTTGAATCATGATTCCCAAGCTAACTCATTGTTATAAGCTGGTTTTATTAAACATAGATCTAGTTCTGATCACCTACATTCCTTATTTAATTTAATTCACAAAACCACATCCCTCAAGACACCAGCTGCAGCCATAGCTATTGATTTCGAGAAGGCCTTTGATTCCTTAAACTGGGACTACCTTCATCAAGTTTTATCTTATTTTGGTCTTTCTCATACCTTTTGCTCCTGGATCAAGCTATTATATAACTCCCCTGCTGCTAAAGTACCTACTAATTCCTCTTTCCTCTTACTTTCATCTAGCAAGGGGAACTAGACAAGGCTGTCCCCTGTCACCTTTCCTGTTTATTTTAGCCATGGAACCCTGACTGTGTTTACATCAATCTTCTGGCATTATGGGCATACCTGTGAGCAATTCAAGATATGTTTTTCTTTCCCTCACGGATGACCTCTTAATCTTACTCAAAAACTTAATGAGACTGGGCCCCTGTTGGTTGATTTGTAATAATTTTACTAAAATTTCTGGCCTTGCTTTGAATATGGCAAATCACAAACTATCCCTTATAACGACCACTGTAAGGCCTTTATGAACATACCTCTTGGATTCTGCTGGTCACCACAGGGTATAACATATCAAGGAATCAAAATTACTAGTAACTTAGGGAAGATATGGGACATTAACTTTAACCCCTTATTTGATAACATCAAAACAATTCGAGATAGATGAAGATTCTTAATCTCTCTTTCATGGGGAAAATTGCAGCCATTAAGATGTCCATTTCTCCCAAGATTCTTGACCTCTTTGCCAATATTCCTTTAGTCTTACCATCCTCCTTTTTTGCTAAAATTGATAAATTAATAGGTAACTTTATCTGGGATGGGAAACCACCGAGATTTAACCGCTACAAACTTTGATCACATTGGAAAAAAGGGGAATTCGGACTCCCCTGGTTCAAAAGCTACCTCTGGGCTTTCCAAATGGCCCAAACCATTAAATGGTTTCAGAAACCCTCTCCTCACTCACCACTATGGGTTGCAATGGAATCCGCATTGTGCCCGGGAGGAATTCCCACTTCCTTCATTTTTAATCTCATTTCCTCTAAGCTAAAATCTCACCCGACTATATCATCCTCTGTTCTTTATTGAAACTAACCCTACAAATTCCTGAAATCCAATCCAACACCCTGGTTTTATGCCCTTGGAGGGCAATCCACTGCTCACTCTAGAAGATCACCCAATTTTCTATTGTACCTGGAGGAACAAAGGCATTTTCTTTCTCAGAGATATCTTGGACAGAATTCACTCACTCTTAGATCATTCTCAGACTTGCAGGTCACATGGAAACTTCCTAAACAGGACTTCTGGAAGTTTTTACAAACTTGGGCAGCTTATCACTCTCTCTGTAGTTTAGTGTATAGGTATACTCTTCTAAACCCATACATCTCACACTGGACTAATTTATCAGTAAAATTAAATAGCTCCATTTACAAATACATTATTGATAATCTACCTGATCAGTCTATACAGGCCAAAAATAAATGGAGTACTCTTCTTAACTACAATATTTCAGACGCACAATGGAGTAATTGTTGGCATATTGCACATAATACCTTTAAAGATGCCCGTAGTTCTTTAATACAAACTAAAATCCTACATCTTTGGTATAGAACCCCCCCCCCGTGCTTTAATGAATGGGCCTACTAAATAATAATAATTGCTGGCATTGCAATTTGGCCAATGGGGATCTACTTCATATCTTGTGGTTTTAAGCTCCCATTAATAAGCTCTGGCATAAAGTCTGTTTACTTGCCTCCAGAGTAACAGGACAAAACTACCTTTTGACCCAAGCTATTCCTTCTGGGCATCCTTATCCCAATAGCTCTCTCCTCTCACATGCACATTTTAGATAGCTAAACATACTTTCTCTTCTGGTCAAGCGTCTGATTCTTATGAAATGAAATCAACTCTGGTGCCTTCTCTTTCAGATGTTCTTCAAAGCCTCTCTCAGTATGCCTCCCTAGACGATTATCTCATGTTACTCATGACCAACTCACTGTATATGACAGATGTTGGCAGGATTACTTCAAGTACATCATATCTAGTTCTTCTAGACCCTAATCCTTAGGGATATTTAGCCCTCCTTCTTATTTTGCTCTCAGATTAGGTTTTCTTGAAGCTTTTGTGCACAGATTTCTCCTCTTTTTTCCCTTCTTCCCTGTTTTCTCCCTCTCTCCTTCCCTCCTGCCTTCCTTGCTTTTTTCTATCTTCTTTCTTTCCTTGCACACTTTTCTCTTATCTTCACCTCTCCATTACTGAACATTGTTCATATTACCACATTTATCACTTTTGCAATTTACTGAATGCCTTGCCATAGCCTGCCCTAGCATGTATTTCCGTACATGGTTGCTATTTCTGATCCTATAATACCCTATTGATTGTAACCCTTCTGCTCTCCACTTACATCCTGTCTAGGTTTGTGTTTTATTATCAATCGTGTATATAAAGGCTTCTCAATATGTTTACCCTAAATACTGTGTTTTGTTAAGTGATATTTATACCTTACATGGAGGATAGTCTTCTATTGTATTAGATGTGTGCTTTCTTATATACTGGAATTTCAATAAAAGATAAAGTGAAAAAAAAAAAAACCTGCAGCAGGACTTTAACAATGTCCACCACTGCCAGCCCGGTGGTGCTGAGGGTTGAGGCACTGGATGCCACATCTCACCACACCAACAACCCAGGTTTGGGAGTGAGCCGGGTTGCTGGAGGTCAGCAAGGGAGGGAGAGGATGGCACATCCATGGACAGCTCTCCTCTCCCAGGAGGGCTGGGGTACAGTGACGGTGTAGCCTGCCACCTAAGCGGAGGCTGAGGCCAACACATCTGCTCCTGCACGTAGGGGTCAGAAGGTGGAGCAACAGCAGGCATGCAATCTGCGGATGTGTGCATGGTACACCCCTACACGGCATTGCATGCCCTGCCTCTGAAGCCAGAACAAGGAAAAGGGTGCCCCAGTTGTTGCAACAGTGGCCATCCGACTGCACGGCATCAGCTCCAGAGGGATCACCAGTGTGGATCCCGTCTCAGTAGGAGCTGGTTGACCCCTGCTGCCCCAATATGGGGAGTAAGCTGTGAGGTATGTGGTGATCACCTCAGTGAGACCAGTGCCAGTCAGGCGGTAGCCAGATGATAGGATGCATGGATAAGAGGGCCAACTGGGGCCCCAGTTGAGAAAAAACTACAAAAAAAACAAAACAATGTCCAGCACTGGTTTTCCACTAACCAGCTCTCAATGAATGTCAATAAAATGGTCTCTATGACTTTTGACTCCAGATAAAAACTGTCCAGATTCGATTCCACCCCAGCCTTTACTACCCTCACTGGTTCAACACTAGATGATGTCCCCTCCTTTAAGTACCTTGGACTATGGCTAGACAACCATCTTGACTTTGGAGTCCACATTGATGCCATCCACAAAAAACTACTCCCCAAGCTCGGTGCTCTGTACCGACACCGCAGCTGCCTTCCTTAGTGTGTCAGGAGAGAAATCGTTCAAAAGATGATTCTCCCTGTCCTCGACTTCAGGGACATAGTGTACAGCTCCACCCCTAAAACCACCCTCTCCAGACTGGACACCCTCTTCAATTCCTTCTGTCGCTTTGTTCTCAGCTGCCCCCCACTTACTCACCACTTCAATCTATACTCCTTGCTCTCCTTCCCTCCTTCTATGCTAGAGATCTTTCACACAGCGCTAATTTGATTGGAAAGTTCTAGCTCGGTTCTCTCCATCATACCTCTCCTCCCTCCTATCAACTCCCCCCTTCTACACCCTCCATGCTTCCACATACAGAACTCTTGCACTGCCCACATGGTGCACTTCTTCTGGTCATGCTGCATTCCGTACAAGTTCCCTAGCATCTGGAACTCCCTCCCACTCAATATTACGCTCCACTAGCTCCCATACTCGCTTTTCGCTCCTCCTGCTCCGTAAGCACACTGTACATAGTTGCAATTGCACTTAACCTGCATCCTCTCTTCATTCCCTCTCTTTTCCAGGACCTACAATGCCTTGGCTCCCACAATACCCCCATCCCTTCTCACCTCTTGCCCCCCTTTCCTAGTACTCTCTCTCCCCTCCCCCTCTATCCTCTGCAGGACAACCCCCTCACAGGGTCTCTCTGCATCCTGGAGGTGGTCGATCTTGACATTCTTTCTTCCCCCCAGGCCTACCCCACACCCAATGCTGGGCCTTCTCCTCACAGGGTTCTCTGTATCCTGGAGGAGGTTGTTTTTCATGACTCTCTCCCACCATGCCTCTCCCTCCCTCTCCCTACACTCAATGCTAGGCCTATCCCCTCACAAGGTTCTCTACATCCTGGAGGAGGTTGCTCTTAGCATGTCTCTCTTCCCTCCCTTACCCTTCTTCCCCACCCCCTCTTTCTAGGTCCTCACCCCCCCTTTGTGGGATTCTCAACATCTGAAGGGGCATGGTTCCTGGTTTGTCTCCTTTTCCTCCCCCTCAATTTATTTGCGGGCCCTTATCCCATTGTAGGGTTCCCAGTATCTATGCCTTCCTCCCCACCAACCATTCCCATTGCCTCTCAGTCTTCTAACTAGAATACCTAAGCACTTCTCCTCCCCCTATACCCAGCCTGTCCCCCTAGCACTTTAAGGTGTACTCCAGCAGCTGATCTATACCTTCCTAGTCATGTTTGTGCCTTGACGCCTTTGCCCTGTATGGAATAGTTAATTGTCCTGCATGCTTCGGCTATCTGTCTAGTATAGTAATCCACTGTTCTGTGTGTGTGCACTTTTTGTATATCTACCTGTATAACAAGCCTGTTTACTTACCTGGTTCTATAATGCCTGATTTTGTTACCTGGTTGTATATTGCCAGATTTTGTTCTACCTGCTCCCCACTATATACCACTCCCCCCCCCGGACGCTTCTGGATGCTTCTGGAAATGAGCTGTTTGCAGCTTATGTTGTCTTTCCTGGTGAAACCTTTTCAAATAAATAAATAAATAAGGACAGTGTCCATACTGGCAAGTTGCTTTCCCCAAGCAAAACTTTAACTGGGATAAAATCTGGTCTGATGTCTACCTATTTACTAAAAATGATACATTAAGACTCACACAATTTAATATTTTAAATAATCTTTGTTTTATTCTGGTTAAGCATCACAAGATCAGTAGACTCCAATTAGAAACATGCACTAGATGTGGGAAAACAGTTGGGTCCCTTCTGCATGGGCTGTGGGACTGTGAGGTAGGAAGTGGCCTGAACAAATCCACTCAGGACAGGGCTGATCCACTTTTGAGGCTCCCAAGATCTAGTCACCCCAGAACTGAGCATAGTGGGGGATTACAGCAACACAGCTGTAAGAGAATGGAAATACCACTCAGCAATTATGTCAGCCTCGGTTAAAAAGCTTGTTCTTAGGCACTGACTGGACCAAGAAACAGTTACATACAAATAATATTATCAAGAATTTGCTCACTAATTTCAGAATAGATAAACTGATAGCCAGTCTTAATAACAAAGACAAGGCAAGGCAAATTTGTTAGATGCCTACCCAAGGCTCTAGGCACTGTAGAGACAGCAAGATTAAAACAGTTTTTAGCAATACCTCTAATTTAAAAACACAGATTTAGCATAACATCCCATGTACTACTAATAAATTGAAGATTACAGATTGAAAATGTTTAGGTGGTCTCGAAAGCCTGATTAAAAAGATGTGTTTAGTAAAATCTTAAAATATCCCAGAGAGGGGACTCCTCTGATTGAAGCTGGAATTGCATTCTACACCACTGGAGCTACCACACAAAAGCTCTGTCTTCCCAAGATTTCAGTCGGGAGCATGGAACCATGAGGAGATCTGCTTCAGCGGAGTGAAGAGGCAGACGGGAGTATATTTTCTGTCAGAAGGTCTTTCAGCTAGCTGGGGTCAAATAGTGCAGTGCTTTGTAAACCAGCAAACCTATCTTGAAACCGATAAAGCACCTCACTGGCAGCCAGTGCAGTTCCTGGAGAACCGATGTGATATACCTGGACTGAGGGCCCAGCTATCAGCCAGGCTGCCTAGTTCTGCATGGACTGCAAGTGACACACTATCCCAAAGACAGCCCTAGGTAAAGAGCATTACAATAATCTAAACAGGAGGAGATGAAAGTGTGCATTGGTGTGTCCAGGTCAGAGTGAGCAGGATATGTACAAATTCAGGTGATATTCCATAGATGGTAAATACCACCACAGATGATACCTGATAGTCAGCATCACTCTGTTATCCACAATGATGCCCAAGTTCTTATTCTAACAACAGCTCATAGTGTGGTACCATTTAATGACAGCAACAAGGCATCATTACTATTCATTGCCACAGCCACTCAACCCAGTTTTGGCAGTAGCATCTCTGTCTTCAAGGAGCTGAGACTGAGCCAGCTTGAAGCCATCCAGTCCTGAATCTCTACCAGACACTTGTCCAGCACACCTACTGCATTAACCCCATTAGGCGCACATGACAGATGGATCTAGGTATCATCGGCATAGCAGTGAAAATCCAGACCATACCACCTGATGATTTCCCCCAACGGCACATGTACACAGCAAACATGGGAACCACAGTCAGCTGCTGAGGCACTCCACAGCAGGGAGTAACAACATCAAGATGTTTCCACCCAAAGCCACCTGCTGCACTCTGATGGATAAGCAGGATTCAGACCACCCCATCACTATACCTGAGAGTCCTACATAGTGTCTCAGATGGGATAATAGCACTCCATGATCTACCATGTGAAATGCCATGGACAGATCCAGCAGTACCAAGATGGAAGAGTAACTGCAGTCTCTAGCCAGAGAAGATCACTGAACATCATGATGAGAGCAGTCTCTATACTACAACGAGGCCTAAACTCAGACTGAATGGCTCAAATACCTCAAAATATTCCAAGTGGTCCTGTAGCTGCACCACACTACCTTATTCGATAACCTTCCATAAACATGGGAGGTTTCAGACCAGACCTGTAGTTTGCCAGATCATCAGGGTCTAGTGATGGATTCATCAGAAGGGGTTTCACCACTGCTCTCTTCAGTTCAGTGGGGAACACACCCTCTCAAAGCAAACCACTGACTATCTCAGTAACAACTGGAACCAGGGTCAGCCAGCAACTTGAGAGAAGCTGTTAGGCCCCGAGTCCAAAATACAGTACATGGGGCACTGCCTCAAGACTACTCAGAAGACCTCCTCAAGAGGAACTGGGTCAAACTCAAATTCCTCACCTCATGAACACTGCCAGCCCATAACAGGCCACCTGAGGAGACCTCAGCCCAGAAAGAGAACACCTTGCAAGAAAAAATCGCTTGAACTCATTTCACTTTTCTTCTGTAAGTACTCTTTCTGACTGCAGACAGTGAGGATTTAACAATCTGTCCACTGTGTTGAAGCTGAGCAGGATGACTTTTATCTTCCACTTTCACATATGAGAGTGTGATAGCCCACTGATATTCACTGTTGTGAGCATACAGCACCAGTATGTCCTCAACAGAGCCAGTCCTCCACCAGGAACACTCCAACCTCTACCCATTACTCTTCGAACACCTCAAATCAGCATCAGACCAGGGTGATCTGGGGCAGGACATCAAGAGGCAAACATAATAAGGCACAAGAGTGTCAGAGGCTATGTTAATACCCTCCACAGCATTCTCCACACCGCCGGAGCAAGCTGATTTCATGCTCAAGATGTCCAGAACTGCCAAGAGATTATTTGGCTCCACATCTCCATTGGGAGGGCAGGGGGGCTGAAAACTGGGGGCCCACAACAAAACTCTACAGTATGATGATCTGACCATCCAACCAGATCAAACCTGACATCACTAATGTCAGAGGAGGCAGTATAGTGCAGTGGTCTAAGGCTCTGAGCTGCAAATCTGGTGACATCCAGCAGACGAGACCTGGGTTTGAATCCCACAGCTTCCACCTGCATACTGTGTGGCCCTGAGCAAGTCACTTTACCTCCTTGTGCTCCCAGGTCGCTCCTGTAAAAAAGCTTCCAGCTTAGTGTGCTATTCCTGGTTAAACAACTAAATAAAAAAAAAAATGTCAAAACTCAATGTGAAAACCAAACCTAAGGCATGTCCTTTTAGGTGGGTCCCAGTGGCAACCACTTGTACTAGGCCCAGTGAAGACATAAACTAGATGAACTGTTGTCCTGAGGGAGAAGCTTCATTGTTGACCCAAGCATTGAAATGGGCCAGCACTAACAGGATGGACAAGTCCGCCATTAGGTCAGCCATAAAGCCCTCCAGTTCCTGTAGAAAATCATCCCCATGCCCCGGAGGACAGTACACAAGAAAAATACTGCAACCTATACCCAGACCCCCTTGAATGGCCATGCATTTAAATGAAGTGGCTTCCTCTGTGGGGTGTGGTGCCAGTCCCAGATTGGATCTAAAACAGATGGCCTCCTTGCCTCCCCATGGCCCACCTCCTTTTAGTGCACCATCAAGTAGCCCAGCAGGGCAGAGATCTCCAACACAGGGCCAGAGTCATCACTCAACTAGGTTTCTGTGATGCATACCAGCTTTGCTGAGGAGTTTGCAATGAATGCCTCCACCACCACAGTTTTGTTCCTCAGGTACCGGGCATTACAAAGAACTGCATAAGGGGGGGGGCAGCTAACGCTGGTCCTCTTGCTACCTGTTCAGTTGTAGTCAGGACAGCCCTTGGGACAAGCACCAGACAAGATGTTCTTCTGTCTTGAGCCAGTCTGTGCCCAGGGCATCTTCTTAACCTGAAATTCCATAATCACACCCTCTTTCTCTACTCCCCACTGAGCCAACTGATGTCTCTATCCATGCCCCCAGAGGATGCCAAACCCCTGCAATGGTCAGTGATCACCACCAGTATGGTACACTGACTCCCCCCCGAAAGGGTGTAGTATACATAACTGCTCATGGAACTAGGAAATAATGGGATCACTGCTATATCTGCACATTTTAAACAAAACTCCCCAAAACTTCTCGCTCAACACAAACCAGTATACATGAACACCTCCAACATTTCCCCCAACAACAACACACACTCCAATACAGTCAAGACACACACATTACAACCCCACCATTTACACCCCAACTCCTAACAACATAACAAATTGAAATAAAAACACAGAAAATAAGAACAGGAAGGGAAAAGCTAATAGAGTCCTGCACCGATGAACAATACTGTGTCTCTATAACCAGTTTAAAGAGGCTCATACCGCATTTGCTGCCACCAGGTGAAGCAGAGGCAGCTAAGAAAGTCCCAGTACAATGTCTTGGAAAATATTTTGGATAAAATCCTGGTAGTTAAACCCAATAGCTCAAGTGACACTCCTCACCCCAGCCAGCACAGACTGAGGAATGTGAAGGGTCACTCACAGCTTAGTACAGCTCTGTATGCTGGATTGTACATGGGGGCTGTATTTGTGGACCTCAGTAAAATGTCTGACCTGGTGAATCATAAGATTCTATTGAATAGAATGTTAAAAATGGGGGGCGGGGGGGGATGAATGAAGACCCCTTAAGGTGGTTTCATTCATACTTGTCCAACAGAAAGCAGTGTGGTACTAAAGGATCTGCTACATCAGCATCAAAAGATACTAAAAGAGGAGTCCCAAGAGACTCAATGTTGGTCCCATTGCTTTTTAATACTTTTGCTAACTATTTGCCAAATGTTTTGTGAAACAGCGAGGTCCGGCTATATGCAGATCACACAGTGTTGGTGGCCTCTGTCTACAGCCAGGCCAAGCTGGAACATAAACTTCAGAGAGATCTTCATACAGCAGAGACATCATTTACAAAGTCAGGACTTTTGCTTAATGGTAAGAAAACCCACTGCATCATTTTCCTCAGGGGTAAATAAATTACAAAATCAGATCCTGGACATAGAGTTAAAAAAATGGGCAAAAAATGATAGTGCAAACACTTTGTTCATGTTGACAAAAAGCTGACATTTGCAGTACACATTAATCTGCTGGTCAAAAAGAGCAATCAGAAACTTGGTGCTTTAGGCAGCGTATTTTCCTGTATGTCAAAAAAGTCTAGAGCAAAGCTGGTTAGACAACTGTTAATCCTGGTTTTAGAGCATGGCAGTCTGCTTTATTGGAATTCGACGAAAAAACTCTGAAAAACATCTATTGCATGTACAATAAACTTGCAGGGTTTGCAAACACAAGTCAATTTGATACACATGATTGTGAAATTTATTCAGCACTGAATTGACTGAAACCAAAAAACAAGACAGAGTATAACTGACTCACGTGCTGTTTTAAAAGTAACCCATATTAAAAAATTGCTCATCCCTTAAGGAACTATATAACAACTGAAAATCCCCAAAATTATAGATATCAATTACAAACAAAGGACTGGATCCTGTCTTATATGTGCGTGCATAACAAATATGGAGATATGGCGTTACAAATGGCTGTTGCAAAATATTGGAATATATTGCCCAGTGACATAAATGCTAAGAATTCTCTCAGTGAATTTCAGACTGCTCTTAAGAAAATATTGTATAAATCATGTGACTGATACACATGACATTTTAATGTGACTATTATGAAATGTTTATAAATGTGTTTTATATGTTTGTTGTGCACTAATGTATTTTAGCAGAACATAAAGTCAGTAAGTTACTATACGTCCCCAGCTGTCCACAAGCCAAGCCAAATAGAAATTGCCCTAGATCCTCTAACAGCACAACAGGGCCGACAGGGCTGTAAGCCATTAGGGATTCTTTATTATTGGCACCTCCTTGGGCTCTCACCACTGGCTTCACCTAGCAATAGATTAATGGCTCTTACCAAAATGTACCTGCAGATTATTTATTTATTTAGCTTTTGTTTACCAGGTAAACACACTAGACAAACATATGCCTATTTTCAGGTGCGACCCAGGAGATTACAAGGAAAATACAGGCGAGACAATGAAGGATTAACAGGATTACAGAGTAAATATACAGACAAGGCAGGCTAGAAGAGAGGCCAACAAAGCCATCACATAACAAAAAATCAGTTTGACAGTCAAATAAAAAAAATTCCAAGCTGGGCCCAAGAAGGAGACCAGACAGAACAATAAAGTGCAACACTTGTAAGAGGGACACTAATACCTTAGGTACAGTTACAGGCTGAGGAGAGCTTCAGATAATACCAGAGGGAGTTTCAGAATCAGGTATGAGAGGAGGAAGTGCAAACATGGGTGGGAAGGGAATTTCTGTAGCCTAGGTGCACATACAGGGAATGCCAGTCACCAATCTGTGTGCAGGTTTTAGTACCTGAAACACAGCTAAGCCACTTGACCTTAATAGATAGAAGGAGTTGGCAGGCTTAAAAAGCTCTGCTAGGACTGGAGGGATAGCAGTTTAACAACATTGTCAGCCAAACAGCCTAAAACAAGTTCCGATGATTGCCTGTGGGGAGCCATGCAAGTTTGTTATTATATAGGTCACAGTGATGGGTGAGTCGAGGGAGGGCAAAACAGCATATATTGTTATATGCTATGTCCCATTTTGAGAGGCTGGATTTGGTGGCATGTGCGAAGGTAATGAGCCCATAACAGATCATGGGGAGGAGTACACCTTTAGCCAGGGTGAGACTAGCAGCTGGCGTGAGATTATTTTTTGCTCTATATGCCAGGCCCAACTTACTATTAGCTGTCTTGCATACATCATGAATATGCAGAGAGAAGTCAGACTTGGGGTCAAGGGAGACTCCCAGGTATTTGAGGGAGTCAGCAACCCTCACAGAGGATCCATCAGTACCAGTGACTCTAAGAGGTGTAGGGCATGCTTTTATTTTGGCCAGGGCTCCAAAAAGCGTAGCCTGAGTTTTTTTTGAGATTCAGGGCTTGTCTGTTAGCCTTTAGCCAAGACTGTATGTTACCAAAGTCAACATATAGGTGATGGCTGATGACACTAATGTCCTGGGAGTTGGTAAGGATCACTAGATCGTCTGCATATAATGTGGCACTACTGTGAGCCGGTACAAGGTGCAGATTATTTACAAATAGGGAGAAAAGAATGGGTCCTAGGATGGACCCCTGAGGAACCCCAGATTTTACAGGAGTGGGCTCTGAGAGAACCTTGTTGAACTTTATAAGTTGCTGCCTTCCTTGTAGGTAGTTAGCAAACAGAGCTAGGACAGGGCTGACAAGCCAAGAGAGCAGAGTTTTGAGCACTGGAGAGTGTGAGCCACCAGATAAAAGGCCTTGGAAAGATCAACAAAGAATGCTCCTGTTAATTTACCTTGATTCATAGTAACCCTGACCTCTGAAGTAACCTTAGCAAGGGCAGAGGAGGTGCTATAACCCTTGTGAAAGACATGTTGTTCTGGGGATAATAGCACATGGCTCTGGATATCGTCAGTGAGCTGGGATGCAACCACTTTTTCAAGTAGCTTGCCAATAGCTGAAAGGATGGCTATTGGCTGGTAGTTCTCAAGGTTTTTTGGATCACCTTGTTTGAATACTGGAATAATCTTAGCCATCTTCCAGAGATCACAGATAGATCCTGTAATAAGGGATGTGTTAAATATATGAGTGATTGGTAATTGGTAAAGCAAGGAACAGGGCCCCAAGGCAGATGAGTTTGGGCTCTATATTGTCATGCCCAGTACTACAGTGATAGTTTTCTGGCCTGAATCGTGTCTGAAAAAGGTTTCGCCACAAACATTTCAGCAAAAACAACTTGGCACATCATTTACCGTGAATGGCAACACAGTGCTCTAACCATTACATTGTGAAACCGAACCAGCGCATGAAAAAACAATACTTTTTCACTGAATGGAGACAGAGAGAGGATTTGAAAGTATTGTCCTGGTGCAAAACAAACACATCACCAGAGAGAAATGTTCTCTCCCCCCCCCTGCCATTTTTCCTATTATTGTGAGCCTGGACTGACTGGAATGCATACAAGAGCTCTCTAACACTTAGGTGTGCTGCATCTATAAGGGTAGGAACTTATGCATACTGACTAGCACTCTCTGTGTGTGGAAATCATGGCTTGTAAGTTGGGGCCATTCATAACATATGCACAGGTGACCAGGGGAGTGCATCAAGCAGTACGGGATGACCTAACAGTGCGGCAACTGTTCTTTCATTGTCCTGTGCATAATGACTGTCTCTCTCTCTCTCTCTCTTTCACTCTCTCAGTGAGCGTGACACAAGGAAGTGTCCCTTTTACACTGAATGGAGACAAACAGAGGATTTGACAGAGATTTGCAGTGCGAGTGGGTGGGTAGCGTGTGCCTTCCATCTGTTATATGCTGGGCAGATGGTTGCGGCAAGAGGAATGGGCACCCTAACTCTGTTCTGTGGGACGGTAACCAGTGAAGGGTCATTGAGATCTGTGGGGTGGGTGGGTAGCACAAAGATACAGGGTTTGTGAACTGTATCACTAGGTGGCTGGAGATCCATGGGGCCGGGGCATGGTATGACACATTTTTAACTAAAGGAGCTAACTAAATTGCGACCTAAATGCATGCGATGTAATTGGAATGCACTGTAGATGCTAGCGCTGAATGTATGTGCTGTAAATGCTCACGCTGAAATATTTTGCGCGCAATTGACGTGGAACCCTGAAAAAGGTCCTTGGACCAGTGCACCAACCCGGCTAAGAAATGAATAAAATAGAATAAATAAAAATAAATAATAATGTTGCTCCAATCCAGAAAACATTTCCCACAGAGCTTCTTGATCCCTCCAGCACTGCTGCAATGCCACAGGTGTGCACTTGATTCACAGACTCCCACTTAGAAGGTGAACAGAGTCGGATCATAACAACAGTCAGGCACAGTATCGATGCCAAGGAGATTAGCCACTATAACATGAATAATAATTTAAAACCAAGTAATTAACACCAGACTTTATTCTCCAAAGCAGACACGCCAGGAGATTCCGGAGGTTCATAAAAGATATACCAACAACATACAAAAAGTGGCGCTTTGAAACTGATGACTTGTTGAAAGAAGCACAGCTAAAACACATGCAGGATGCCAACTAATGCTAGGCTGTCTAAAAAACTAAAAAACTTTGCTTTCAGTACCTTACTATGGTAAATCCCTAGCTACTGTCAAAATTGAAGAACCTCGCCTAAGAGCAGAGTGTAAACAGGGTGTTAAAAAATAAAATAAAATCTAAACCAAATGCTCCAAGCTCGAGAGTACTTCAAATAGTCAATCCAGCATGGTGGCTATCTTTTATGGCCTCTGTCAGTTTCCCAAAAAGCAAAATAAACATATATGAGAAAAAGTGGTGTAAATGATATAAGTTATACACCATACCACAGCATGAGGCCAGTTAACTGTACATCTGACTGAATACTGAATATAAAAGAGGACATTTATGCAATTTTAATGCCTAGTCATGAAATGTACTTATTGGTGTATTCAGTGCTGTACATCACTGATAATGGACCACACAAGTCCACCCCTTGTACCTACACTGTTGAACGGAATGCCTATTGTACATATGTTGAAGATGTGTTTTTTCCCCTGTTGTCCTTGTACTGTGATGTTTGCTGTTTGTACATGTGCACAAAGCTCAATATTAAAGATTGAGGGAGCACTCCCAACCAATCAGAGCAATCCTTTCTCCTGCACATGAGGAACTCTTATTCTGTGAAGAGCATCTCACACGCAGATGACCTGGAAACTAGCACGTTCCAGGAAAAGTTTTTTTTTTTTTAAATATATTATTGATCGCTCTCGAACAATTCAGCTTCACTTCACTCTTCTCGCTTCAGCCAAAGGCACATGAAACCACTCTTATACAGCAACGAATGGCTCCAGGGGGACATATTAACATATAAAGTATACTAAATGGGAAAAAAATATGTATGTCAACCACGTATTGTAAAAGAAGACAGACACACAAAGTTTTATAACTTAATTATAAAAATATGTAAATAAAAAAATGTGCAGCTTTAATTACATAAATAGAGAGGATAAAACATAAAGTGGCAGTTGGGTTTCAACACCAAGAAATGCAAGGTCAGCCGGCCCGTCGGCACAGTGGTTGGATTTCCACTTGCGATGCCAGCGACCCGGGTTCGGGAACAAGCTCAGGTCGCTGGAGGGCCGGACGGGGGGAGACAACTTGAGCGCCCCATGACGCTCGCTGTCTTCAGGAGGAGAGCTGTGATCCGGTGTTGGGCAACGCTGGTGGAGGCTAGGGTAGGGCAACATGTCGGGTCATTGCTGGGTGGTGCATGGCGGACATTGGCTCTTGCCTTGGCGCCTGACGCCACGCACCTCAAGAAAACCAGGAAAATCTCTCGCTGGCCACGGTTGACAGCTCTATGTTCCTAAGTGCCTCCAGTGCCTTCCGGGGCCCTCCTTCTACTCAGCAGCATCCCCAGGCCCTAGAAGTATGTGCTGGGGCCATCCCTCTCCCCTCGGTGCCTTCCCCCTGGGAGGAGGGGGACCCGCCTGGCGAAGGGATACGTCGGGATATCCCGGGAATCGGCTGCATACGAGGAACCAGAGGAGGGCTGGGTAAGGACAGTGGGGTGGGGGGGACTTGTGGAGCCTGAAGGAGTGGGGGACCAGAGAGCACGTGGACGGAAAAATAGAATAACCAAAAAAAAAAAAAAAATGCAAGGTCATGCACATGGGTACCAAGAACCCAGGGGAAAGCTACTGGCTGGGGTGAGTACAGGTGGCAGCCTTAGAGGAGAGAAAGGACCATGGAGTGATGATTAGAGGTGATATGAAACACTCAGCACAATGCCGCAATGCAGCAGCCAAAGCAAATAAATGCTAGGCTGCATCACCAGAAGAATAACTTCTAGGAGGGAGGAAGTCATTTTACCACTGTACAGGTCACTAGTGAGGCCACACCTGGAGTACTGTGTGCAGTTCTGTGCCCATATCGGAGGAGGGATCTCAAACTACTGGAGGGTGTCTATGGGAAGGGAAGCAAAACATGCAAGGTGAGGCTGAGAGAGCTCAATATGTACTCCCTGGAAGATAGAAGAGAGAGGGGGGACATGACAGAGACTGTCAAGTACCTTAAAGGCACAAACAGGGTAGGATCAGGAGGCATCTTTAATTTAAAGAAGGAGTGTACAATAAGGGAACACAGCCTGAAATTGGTTGGGGTTAGATTTAAGAGGGAAATGAGGAGGCAGTTTTTCACACTGAAAGGGTGGTGCTGGGGTGGAACACATTGCCAGAGGAAGTAGCTGTGATAAACACAGTGGCTAGTTTCAGGGGGTGGGACAGGGTGAAGAAGAAAATGAGGGCAGGAGGAGCTGTTATTGGGAAGAAGGAGGGTACTCATGGGAGGGAAGCCAACTCCATAGGGAGTGAGGGGCAGCTCCAGGGAACTGAGCAGACTGCACACTCGGTCAGATTTCATAGTCCATTATGGCCTGTTTCTGCTGGCAGTTTCATATGTTCATAAATTCCATGGAGTTGAAATACAAGTGGTAGTCTTTTGGCAACAAATAAACAATGGAGCCCCAGCAGGACTGCCAAAGTACACTGCCAGAATGGATAGCGCCAGAGCACTATCTCCAATATTCAAAAGGACCCATGCAAATATACCCATTGGGCATGCAAGGTGCTAAGGGGCCATCTGCATGCCCATTATGGACTCATTTGCATGGGTAGCGAGACAGGTTAGAGTGGCACAGCCCACCCCCCCCACGTGCTTGGTCCCAGCCATGTAAACATATCCCTGGTGCTTGTGGTACACACACCCCTTGGCTGATCGTCATCCCATTCTTGAAAATGAATGGATCCCTGGTGCTAGTCTTACCCTCCTTCCTCCAATTGTCAGCCCCAACCTCATGACTATTATCCCTGGTGCTAGTGGTAACCCGCCCTTCTGACTGCCACCCTCCATCTCATGACTATTATCCTTGGTGCTAGTGATGGCCTCCCCCCCTCCGATTCCAGCCCATCATAAACTGTTGAATCCATGGTGATAGTGGTGCCCCCCCTTGATCCCAGCCCTGTCATAAACTCTTCTATCCCTGGTGGTAGTGGTGCACCCCCAGATTGCCAGCCCTGATGTACAAAAGACCCCTCCCTGGTGTGCAGTGGTTCCCCCTTGGCTCCAGGCACCTTCTCTCCACTCACGGTATCCACAGTGATGGTGCAGCTGGTGCATATGGCGACTGGCACAGCCCTCCTCACACCTCCTCGGCTGGCTGCTGTATGTACAGTCAGGGAGCACGCCTCTTATGTATAGGATAGGGCGCATCACCTTGTCCTCTAAATAAGAGGAATGCCCCTGAATGTACACATACAGCGCCAGCCACGGAGGTATGAAACGGCCAAAGCTAGTCAGCATATGCACCCATGGTACCACCACTGTGGATACTGTGAGATGGGGCCCAGGGTTTATAATTTTACTTGCCTCCCTCGTGGTACTGATTAAGAAATGTTTCTCGTGTATTCTGCAATAATGTGAGGTGTAAATTTAACCCTCAGGGGATCAGATGCATTTCTTGTTTATGCAGTTTTGCATTGCTGTAATGTTTTAAAAAATCAACAAAAATAAAGTTAAAAAAAGGGGACGAGTCAGCATCAAGGGCCCACACTCAAGTGTGGGACTAGTCCCAAAGTGCACTTTGTGTACAAAAGCATCTTGGCTTACTTAATGTTTACTGGCAGAGAACAGGCAGAGAACAGCAAGAGGAAGGAGGTGCTGTAAGAACTACTTCTCTACTGGGACTAAAGAACTAGAACTCTACTACTGGGACATTCAATTTAGGGTAAAAACAAACAAACAAAAAAAGAGTTAGTGTGTCTGAGTTGGCTGAAGTGATTTGTTATCTGTGCAGTTATCTAGGTGTAGAAGGAGCTGCAAATTAGGGGGAGTGACTTAGCCAGAAGGAGCCAGGAGTTTAGGATTTAAAAACTGCCCTACATAGCTTCTGGCAGAGAACAGGCAGAGAACAGCAAGAGGAAGGAGGTGCTGTAAGAACTACTTCTATACTGGGACTAAAGAACTAGGACTCTACTACTGGGGCCTTCAATTTAGAGTAAAAACCAACAAACAAACAAAAAAGAATCAGTGTGTCCGTCTGAGTTGGCTGAAGTGAATTATTATTTGTGCAGTTATCTAGGTGTTTGTCTGAGTTGGCTGAAGTGAATTGTTATCTGTGCAGTTATCTAGGTGTAGAAGGAGTGGTAAATTGGGGGAGTGGCTTAACCAGAAGGAAGCCAGTTGTTTAGGATTTAAAAACTGCCCTAGATAGCTTCTGGCAGAGAACAGGCAGAGGACAGCAGGAGGAAGGAGGTGCTGTAAGAACTATACTTCTATACTAGGACTAAAAAACTAGGACTCTACTACTGGGACCTTCAATTTAGAATAAATACCAACCAACAAACAAAAAAGAATCAGTGTGTTTGTCTGAGTTGGCTGAAGTGAACTGTTATCTGTGCAGTTATCTAGGTGTTTGACTGAGTTGGCTGAAGTGAATTGTTATCTGTGCAGTTATCTAGGTGTTTGTCTGAGTTGGCTGAAGTGAATTGTTATCTTTGCAGTTATCTAGGTGTAGAAGGAGATGTAAATTAGGGAGTGGCTTAATCAGAAGGAAGCCAGGTGTTTAGGATTTAAAACTGCCCTAGATAGCTTCTGGCAGAGAACAGGCAGAGAACAACAAGAGGAAGAAGGTGCTGTAAGACCTATATTTCTGTACTGGGACTATATTGCCTCCTTCCCTCCATTCCACCCCTCCACCTTTAGCCAATTCTACTTTTATAGGCACAGGATTTGACTGACAACAGGAACTTCCTGTTTGGGAGCAGGAAGGAGTGATCAAAGAGCCACAAAGACTCACCATCCTAGAAGGAAAAGAGTAACTCTCCGTCCCCCTCTAGCTGCTGGAGACCTGACTCTGAGCAAGTAAGGAGACTACTGAGAAATATAGGAACTTCCTGTCTCAGAACAGGAAGATAGGGAGCTTTAAGGGCACAGAGTCAGTAGGTAGGTAGGTAAGTAGGGAGAAAAAAATTATATACAGTATATATATATATATATAAAATAAAAAGAGGAAAGAGTAAGCATTCAAAACAATGGCTAAGGGGCCAGAAATAAGACATGATGGGAGTGGTGCAGTGCAGTGTCTGTGGAGCAGCAGTCTGGAGGATCTGGTGTTGTCCCATCTGAGGCACCTCTCTGGGCTGAGGGAGGAGGCTGCTCATCTCCAGGCTGAGTTGGCCAGGATTTGGGGGACCTCCTCTCCCACCCAGGAACCACCAGGGCCACCGCTGCTGCCTCAGAGGTTGCCCAGAAAGAGGTGCAGTTGGACCACAGTGGGTTCGGGGGGTGAGGGTGGTGGAACAGAGGCACATCTCTCCAGTTGTACCTCTCCACAATTTGTATGCTACTCTGGCAGAGTGTGGTTCCTCTATAGAGGCACTCGCAGTGGAGACCAAGGAGGATGTTGGGAACCTCCACAAAGGAGACCCACAGGAGGGTGACATGAGACCCCACAGGGGAAGGTAACAAATCCTGGTTGGGGACTCCATTGTTAGGAGGGTAGAACTGGGGGAAGGAGGGGAGAGGGAGGTAAGGTGCCTGCAAGGTGCCATGCTTTGGAGGGACAGGGAGCGAATCCTCAGGATCGCGGAAGCAGCTGCACAAGGGAGGAAGCTGGATGTCATTGTCCAGCTAGGAACAAATGACCTGGCTGGGAAAGGGATCAGAACAGTGCAGGAGGAGTTTGTGGAGTTAGAGAGGGGCCTTAGACAAGCAGCACACACAGTAACCTTCTCGGAGGCGTTGCCTGTCTATGGCATGGGTGAGGCTAGGGTGCTCCATAACATGGGACTCAATCAGTGGTTGAAAAACTGGTGCAGAGCTCAGGGGTTTGGCTTCATTGGAGACTGGGGGTTCACCTGGAGTGATGCAGGCTTATACTGGTGTGATGGTCTGCATCTGTCCAGGAAGGGAACCAGGATCCTAGGTGATAGGTTTAAATGCTTCAGTGGCAAGCATTTAAACTAGCCAAGGGGGGAGGTATTAGAAAGGAGAAGGAAAATCCTAGCCCCCCCCAAAAAAAAAATCAGGACAGTTAGTAAGGTAAACACCAAGATAGAAACTTGAATAGGGAGAAGGGCAGGGGTAAATGAAGAAAATGACAAAGGCAGTAAGGACATTGATGGGGCAAAAAGGGGTAAGGCCATCAGGAAATGGAGGGTAATGAGTACCAATGCCCACAGTCTGGGCAACAAGCTCCCTGAACTGGTGGTCTGGATGGAAGAGGGATGCCTGGATATCATGACAGTCACAGAAACATGGTACACAGACAGCCATGACTGGGATGTTAACATACCAGGGTACACAACCTTCAGGAGAGACAGGGAGGGTAGAAAAGGGCAAGGAGTAGCTCTCTATGTAAGGGAAGGGATAAAAGCAATTGAACAAAAGAGTAAACAGGGAGGAGGAGGGACTGTGGGTCACCTAGAGACTAGAAATGGCACCACAATCTGCACAGGGTTGTATACAGACCCCTATCTCAGGGAGAGATTGGACAAGGATATGACAGAAGGCATCCTTAGGATGGCAGAAAAGGAGAGATATTGTTGATGAGGGACCTCAATATGCCAGATGTTAACTGGAGCACCTTTGCTGCAGCCACATCCAAGAGCAGGGCCATTCTCAATGCCTTACAGGGGACATGCCTCAGACAGCTAGTGCTGGAACCCACTTGGGAGGGAGCAATCTTAGACCTCATACTCTCAAATGGGGACAGTGAGAGGATCTCAGATCTAGAAGTGGGTAGCCATCTGGGAACAAGTGACCACCAAATAGTGTGGTTCACGATAAACTCAGCAGCAGAGTCAAGCCATACAAAAGTGAGGGTACTGGACTTCAGGAGGGCTGACTTTGTCAAAATGGGAGAGTGCCTTAGAAAAGCACTAGCAAACAGACAACAAGGGAGGGTGGAGCAACAATGGGGAAACATCAAAACATCAAAACTGACATCACAGAGGCAACAAGCCTTTGTGTGAAACAAATAAACAAATCAAAATGAAAGAAAAAGCGACCATGGTTCTCAAAAGAGGTGGCGGGGAAGGTTAGGGAGAAAAAGATAGCATTTAGGAAGTATAAGGAAACACAGAAGGAGCAGGACAGAGAACTGTACCAGTTAAGGCAGAAGGAAGCAGGGAAGGCAGTCAGAATAGCAAATGCCGAAACTGAGGAAAAGATAGCCAACTCAGTTAAGAAGGGGGATAAAACCTTTTATAGGTACATTAGGGAGCGTAGAAAGACAAAGGGAGGGATAGTGAGGCTGAATAGAATGGAAGGTGGATGAGCAGAGAGGGACAGTGAAAATGCAGGGATATTGAACGAATACTTCTGCTCAGTATTTACAAAAGAGGAGGAGGGCGAGGTACCTAATCCAATTAACAGAAGCACTCTGGATGGGGGGTTAATTCCAGTCCTTTCACAGAAGAAAGGGTTCTGAAAGAACTCCTAAAACTGAAGGTGGACAAAGCAATGGAGCCTGACAGAATTCACCCCAGAATTCTAAAAGAATTAAGGGGAGAACTAGTGACACCACTGACTACCCTTGTTAACAAGTCATGGGAGGATGGTGTGGTACTTGAGGACTGGAGGAGGGCAGATGTGATTCCCCTTCACAAACGTGGGAGCAAGACAGAGGCAGGAAACTACAGACCTGTCAGTTTGACCTCTGTGGTAGGGAAAATGATGGAATCATTTCTGAAGGAAAGAATTGTTGAGTACCTAGAGGCCAGTGGGGTACAGGACCTAAGGCAGCATGGATTCACAGCGGGAAGGTCATGCCAGATGAATCTAATCGATTTCTTTGACTGGGTGACCAAAGTAGTAGACCAGGGCGGGTCTGTGGACATGTCCTACCTACACTTTAGCAAGGCATTTGACACAGGCCCACACAAAAGATTAATAAATAAATTAGCCAGCCTGGGAGTGGGTCCCAGGTGGTAGCCTGGGTAAAGCATTGGCTGGACAACAGGACACAGAAGGTTATAGTAAATGGAGTCCACTCTGAATAAAGGGGTTACTAGTGGGGTACCGTGAGGGTTCAGTACTGGGTCCAGTCCTTTTTAATGTCTTTATAAGTGACATTGCAGAGGAACTGGAAGGAAAAGCATGCCTCTTTGCAGATGACACAAAGATCTGCAACAGGGTTGATACAAGGGTGTGGAAAGGATGAGAACAGACTTGGCAAGGTTGAAGGAATGGTCAAGTATGGCAGCTTGGATTCAATGCAAAGAAGTGCAAAATAATGCACCTGGAAACAAAACCCATGGGAAGAGTACACAATGGGGGAAGGTAGTAGCAACAACAAAATGGAAAGGACCTGGGAGTAATCATATCAGATGACCTTAAGGTTAGCAAGCAATGTGAGAAGGCAGTAGGGAGGGCTGGGGGATATTGAGATGTATGAGAGGCATCATCAGCAGAAAACAGGAAGGTGTCATCCTCTGTACAGACAGTTGGTGAGACCCCAACTGGAGCACTGCGTCCAGTTCTGAGACCCTATCTCTGCAAGAACATAGACAGGATGGAGGCAGTCCAGAGGAGGGCAACTAAATTGGTGCAGGGTCTGCAAGAGAAGCCATATGAGGAGAGACTAAAGGAGCTTAATATGTATACCCTTGAGGAAATGAGGAGAGGAGGGACATGATTGAAACTTTTAAGTACCTTAGTGAAATCAACAAAGTCCAAGAGGGTGGCATCTTACAGAAAAAGACATGTGCAAGAACAAGGGGACACAATTTGAAGATAGAGGGGGGACAACTCAGGGGCAATATGAGGAAGTATTTTTTCACAGAGAGGGTGGTGGACTCATGGAACCGCCTTTCTGAGGATGTTGTGGGGTCTAAATCTGGGGGAGAATTCAAGAATGCATGGGACAGACATAAGGCAATTCTTGTGGGGGGGTAGGAAGAAATAGGCTGTTGGTTAACTAGGATCTGCAGCTTATCCAGTAGGTAGGGAAATGGGCAGACTAGGTGGGCCAAGTGTTCCTTATCTGCCATCAAAGTCTATATTTCTATGTTTCTGTAGTATAGTAGATTGTATCAGACTAATTTTGCTTAATTCTAGGTTGACATCTTCTGTTACCACAAATCCCAGAATCCCCTGCAGATGACATCAGAACAATAGGCAGCAGTGGGAGATTCAATAGTATGCAGTGTATGTTAAAGTTTATATAAACTCTGATCTTTTGTTTGCTGGTCCCACTGTCCTCCATGGGCTAGGAATAATCACAGAAGACTGTACTTAGCCCTGGAGAAAAGTAGACCCAGGAAACATCGGATCAGAGATTATAAAACCTGTAACATGCTCTGCTGGTTATTGAACCTCCCACTGCTGCCTACTGCTCTGATCTCAGCTGCAGGAGATTCTGGGATTTGTGGTAACAGAAAATGTCAGCCTAGAACTAAGCAAAATTTGTCTGATACAGTCTGCTTATACTACAGTAAACAGCAAGTAAACCAAAATGTTTTTGCACACAATGTAGCAATGGGACCAACCCACACTTTGGCGTGGGGCCATTCATGCTGATTGTTTCCTTTAACAAGAAATTTGGGATACATGTTCTTAAAAGCATCCCTGAAGTCCCCAAATGTCCAGGTTTACATTTTGAGAGTAAAGTGGTTTGGGAGGGTTTTATGTGTCAAGATCACAATGAGTTTTCTCTCCTCAAAGGAACTGACTTGTAAACATCACATAAAATCACTAATAACTGTGGCATCTCTGGTTATAGTAACATGACATTCAGGATATATATTCCTCAAAGGGTCCCAACACACCTTCAGAAGCATAGGTTCCTAGAAAAGTGTAAAGTGATTTTCTTGGGTGGTTTTATGTGATGGTGTGTCAAGATTCAGGGCTTTTTCCCTCCTCTGAGGAACTGACTTTGGTGAACATCACATAAAATCACTATGATGGGTGAATGCCCCAGGAATTACAGAGAAATGACTTGGGAAAGTGGAGGAAAAGTGAGTCAAAGTAAATGAGGGCATAACGAAGGCAAAAAACACTGTATCAAGCAGACAAGCAAACGTGAAAGAAAGAGTTCTCAAACGAGGTAGCAGAAAAGGTGACAGGTAAGAGAGCAGCATTCAGAAGGTATAAGGAGAACCAGAGAGGAAAATGGGGAAGTGTATCAGGAAAATAGACAGGCAAGCAAAACAGTACAGAGTGCAAAAGTGCAAACTAAAGAAAGAATAACTCAGGGAGTGTCAAAGAGGACAAGAAATTTAGGCACAATGTCAATGCACATTAGCGAGAAAGGAAGACAAAGGGAGGGATTGTACGGTGAAAGAGGGAATGGGTGACTATACAGAAGGATCAAGAAAAAGCAAACATCTTAAACAAATACTTCTGCTCAGTGTTCACAGTAGAAGGGGAAGGGGAAGGACCCGACAAGGGTGTCAGGAACTTTGCTGGGAGGGAAATGGACACTTGTCCATTTTCTAAAGAGAAAGTCCAGAAGGCACTCGCTAACCTGAAGGTGGACAAGGTTATGGGGCCAGACGTGTACATCCAAGGGTGCTGAGGGAGCTCAGGAAGGTACTAGCTGCACCTCTGACCGACATATTTAACAGATCACTGGACACTGTGTGGTCCCAGAGGACTGGAGAAGGGCAGATGTAGTCCCACTTCACAAAACTGGTAACAAAGAAGAGGCAGGCAATTATAGGCCTGTCAGCTTGACATCAGTAGTGGGTAGTTAATGGAAACACTATTAAGGAAAGGACTGTGGAATAGCTTGTATCCAAGCAATTACAGGACCCAAGGCAGCATGGTTTCATAGAGGAATGTCATGCCAGACAAATCTTATAGATTTCTTTGACTGAGTGACCAAGGAGTTGGATCAGGAAGGAGGCGGTGGATGTAGTCCTACATTGCTTTAAGTAAAGTTTTTGACACCTGTTCTATATAGAAGGCTAATAAGCAAGCTGGGTAACTTAGGGGTGGTTAATAAGGTGATACCCCGAGTAAGAAACTGATTAGAGGACACAGAGGAAAGTGGTAAATAGAGTTTGTTCCCAGGAAAGGGGGGGGGGGACCAGCAGGGTACAGTAGCGTATCTAAGGGGTTTTAGTGGGTGCAGGTGCACCCCCCATTGTAACTTACTTGCATGTTGCTGCTGCATTTAACTTTGCTGGAGAAGTCTAATACATCGATGTTAAGAAAAGCTACATTCAAAATTATAGATTACGTTTACATTTTCAGTCAAAAATGTCATGAAAAGATTAGTATAAAGGATTTTAAAAATTATTAAAAATTGCATATCAAGTAGGCACATCATCACAGTGCCCCCATTGTAAAATCCTGGATCTGCCACTGGCAGGATACCTCAGAGATCAGTGCTGAGACTGGTCCTCTTCAATGTCTTTATAAGTGACATAGTAGAGAACCTGGAAAGGAAGGTCCTCCTCTTTGTTCACAACACCAAGATCTGCAATAGAGTGGACACTCTGGGGGGGGGGTGGTTGCGGGGCAGAAAGGATGGGCAGGGACTTGAAAAGACTGGAAGAGCGGTCAAGGTATATAAGCAGGGGTATTACTTATAAATCATCTATGGAACCAAATTAATGCAGTATCCTTCAGTTTTAAATTCATTTCTTTAAACATTATTATTAGAAAAAGTTATTGTACTTTGATAATTATGGAACACAAAGATGGTGCAGAAGAGTTTCAGCAACAAGGTTATTTTCACGTAGTGGACCTCAGAAAGAAAAAGAGAAATGACAAAGAGAAACATATGCATCACTAAGAGCTCCTATGAAAAGTACAGTCTCTATACACCTTATTTGGCTAGCACATTAAGTCAGTGCATCTCCTAAAGAAAGAAGGAAAAATGCCCCAATCATCATTCTGTCCTCTGGGAATGCAAGCTCCCTGTTTAAAAATGACTCTACCTTCTAACTGCAGCAACTTCCTTTTCCTGTCCCATCCTCAAGGGAGGGGAGGAACATGATCTGTACCCTTAAATTGAAAGTTCATAAATCAGATGTGTGGATCTCCTGCCAGTATTTGCCAACACTGGTTGTGCTATCTGGGTTTGAAATGGAGGTACATGTTCCTGAAAATGCTCCTTCAGGGGGCGTGTGGTCACTCCTACATACAACTTGGGGCTGAGGCACCACAAGGCATACACTACATAATGGGTATGACATGTTATAAAGTGCTTAATGTCATGGTATACCTGATTTGAGGACTAGTGAATCTGATGCCTTGGGATGTATATCTACAGATGTTACATTGGTCATACCAGTGAAAACAAATGGGAGGATTCCCACTATACCACGTTGTTTTTTCTGTTCTGAAAGTGATTATGAATCACCAAGTCCTTTTACTGGTACCTTTTCAATACATGGTGTGGAGGCCCTTTTCAACTACATTTTCCAGGTTCTCATCTGCTGTCAGTATGGGCCAATAGCATTTAAGTTTAATGAAGGGGGCTGGGAGAGGGTACATTAGAAAGAGAAGGGAAAAGGAGGGAAAGCAAAAAGGAAAAAAGGTGGGATCACAAACAGAATGGTAACAAAACCAGGAAAGCTATGTCTGTGAATGCTAGAAGTCTAGGAAATAAGATTCCAGACCTAGAGGCCACAATGGCAGAGGTTAACCTGGGTATTGTGTCCATTACGGAGTCATGGTGCACTGAAAACCATGACTGGAGTGCCGAGCCCGTGGCGGTGAGGGCTGAGGCGTGGACGCCTTATCGCTATGCCAGCAGCCCATGTTTGGGAACAAGCATGGGCCACCGGGGGTTGGCAGGGTTGGAGAAGGATTGAGCATCTGAAGGACTGCTCTCCTCCTCTGGGGAGGGGGGACATCAGTGGTCGGTGTTCAACTGGCCCCCAAAGGAGACTGGGGGACAGTGCACTGACACTGCAGAAGAGGGGCAGATGACTGGAGGAGCACGTGCGGACTCGTGCACACTCCCTCCACTGGCGTCATTGCATGCCCCTCCCTGTAGGATAGAAAATAGGAAAATCCCTCAGCAGCATGAAGGCTGCCCCGACAGTGCCGCCATGGATGCGCCCAAGTTAGCTCCCTCCTGGACTCCAGAGTGGTGGGGTAAGTACCTGCTGTGATGTGGCCAGGAGGGACTGTGATAGGGGAGGTCTGAGCTCTGGCCACAACAGGGGTGACAGCCGTAAAGGCAGGCTGGAAGGGCGAACCAAAGGCACAACCCCCCCAGCCGAGGAAAGAAAGGAAAAGAAAGAAAGAAAGAAAGAAAGAAAGAAAACTATGATTGGGACATGGCCTACCAGCTATACTCTGTTCAGGAAGGAAAGGGTAAGAAGGAAAGGAGGTGGTGTTTTACCTTATATGAGGGAGGGCATCAAAGCGATGCTGATACAGGGAATATGGGGGGCAGAGGTACTGTGGGTCACCCTAGAGATGGAGAACGGAACCTCTATTTGCTTTAGCGTGCTCTACAGACCTCCGGCACAGGGAAGAATTAGATAAGGTACTAATGGTAGCCAGTGGCAAGATGGCAGAAAAGGGGAGGTGCTGTTGCAGGGGATTTCAGTCTGCTGGATGCAGACTGGAGCTACCAAGCTACTGTTTGCTAAAAGCAGGAAATCTTGGCCTCCTGCAGGGGGCATTCCACAGGCAACTACACAGTGAACCCATTCATGATGGGGCAATACTGGACCTGGTAATCACCAACAGAGACAGTGTCAAAAACATCAGGGTGGAAAGACACCTGGGGACCACCGATCATCGTACAGTGTGGTTTAATACTAGAATGGCTGCAGAACCAAACCACACAAAAATAAGTGTCCTGTCTCACTTGACTTAGCATAATATATTACTGTTGGCTTGACAGATAACAGATGTAAGTCTGTTCCTGTTTATCCTTATATCCATATTACAGGTGTAGAGACACTATAGTTCAACATATTTTGCAATGTACATATCTGTGTGTCTCTTAAGTTTTCTCAATAAAAAGTATACTAAAAAAAAAGTGTGGGTCATGGACTTCAGCAGGGCCAATTTTAAAAAGATGACTGCATGCCTTAGGGATGACCTAGCCGGGGGGGGGGGTTAACTGGATGGGATGAAGGAACAGTGGGGAAACTAAAAAAGGCCATAGAAAAGGCAACAAACCTCTGTATCAAGCAAGGGAGCAAAAGAAAGAGGAAAAAGAGATCACTATAGTTCTTGAAAGAGTTGGTGGAAAAGGTAAATGCTAAGAGGGTAACATTCAGAAGGTATAAGGAGACGCAATGGGAGGAGGATAGGGCGGTGTATCAGGGAAACAGAGGGAAGCAGGGAAAACAGTGAGGAGTGCAAAGGCACAGATTGAAGAGAGAGTATCCAAGGCAGTAACAAAAGGGAACAAAACATTTTTTTTTAGGTATGTAAACAAAAAAAAAAGGAAGGCCAGAGTGGGATTGTAAGGTTAAGAAGGGAAGGGGCAGGGGGGACTGTGCAGAGGGGGAATAGGAAACATCAGGCATCCTGAACACTTTTGTTCAGTGTTCACAGAGGAAAGAATCACAGGACTCATAGGAGGATTATGAGTCAAAAGCAGGTAGCCATATTAGACTCAGTAGTTTTACTTATTAAAAGATTTCCATTTATGTTCATCTATAGCTATTTTAAATCATTTCATATTTGGACTATTTACTACGGAATTTGGTAATGAACTCCATATAGATACTATCTTTGGTTGAACCAATTCCCTCTTAGTAGATTTACATAGTTCTCCTTTGAGTTGCTTGTTATGACCTCTTAAATTTCTAACCATATCTTTAGCCTGCAAACCCGAGCACTCCCACACGTCATGATTTTCAAATGCTCAAAAGACAAGACAGAGGTCACCACGTAAATGTCTATACTCAAGCGTGAACAAGTCCAGCTCAGTTAGACTTCGTTCATAATCTAAATGGGAGATATTATTTTTTGCTGTTGCTCTTCTTTGAACTTTCTCCAAATGCATAACATCTTGTACTTTATAGGGAGACCAAAACTGCACACAGTATTCCAGGTGGGGGTGGACCAAGATTCTATACAATGGCATAATCACCTGTCTATCTCTACTTCTGATGTGTTTGAGTATACACCCCAAGATTTTGTTCCCTCTAGTAGCCACATCTTTAGTGTGTTCAGAGAAAGATAGGGAGTTGATAATAACTATAGCTAGGTCTTTTTCACTTTCATTCACTTCTAGCTGAATGCCATTTAAGAAATAAGTTGCCATTAGATTATGTTTACCAAAATGCTTAATCTTGCACTTGTCTTCAAAAAAAAAAAAAACTTATGCTGATTGGCCCAAATTGATATACTGCTTTGTCTAAGTCTTCCTGGAATTTCTGACTGGCTTCAATATTATTTACTATTGCCCCAGTTTTGTGTCATGCGCGAATTTACATATCCGGGAGGCTGTAGAAGTTTTCATTGTTGATATGTATGTATTAAAAAGAGTTGTGCCCAGTACTGATATCTGCAGCACCCCACTGATGACATTTTCCCAATCAGAGAAATAACTTTTAATTGCAACCTGCTGCCTTCTTCCATCCAGCCATGAGTCTACCCATTTGACAATACAGTATTAGCATTGAAACCTAGTAAGGATAGTTTGTCAAACAACTCTTTATGTGGAACTTTGTCAAGGCCTTTGAGTAATCTAGATAAATTACATTGACAGGGAATCCCTCCTCCAGGGCTTTACTAATTGGTTCAAAAATGTAGTAAGTTTGTCTGGCTTAATCTGGATGTACACCATGCTGTCATACATCCACTATTCCTAACTCCTGTATCTCTTTTTCCATGATTTCTTTTATAAATTGTTCCATGATTTTGCCTGCAACCAAAGTCAAACTTAGGAGTCTATAATTTTGGTCTAATTTTTGACCTTTTTGTGCACAGGTGTTACATTTGCTTCCTTCCATGTTGGAATTACTTGCCCACTAGCTACAGAGCAGGTAAACAACATACAGTAGATAAAGGCCCAGCTAGTTCCTTTGATAATTCTTTTTAAAAAATTGGATGTAAATTGTCTGGTCCTGGGGATATTTTGTTTAAAGATTATTTAGTTTGGATCTCACACCACTTTCATAGATTTTATATTTCATTAGGTCTATGTCACTTTTGCTGTTACTGTGTCCTATTTTATGTTTTGGTTGATAGACACTTAGAAAGTAGTCATTGAATACTGTAGCTATATCCCTTTCATTGTCTACAACTGAATCAGCTATTTTCAGGGGTCCAATGTTATGATGTCCTCCCCGTACACTGTTTATATGCTGGTAAAAGGCCTTTTTATTATCCATCACTTTGGTAGACAGCAGTAATTCCTCTTCTTTTTAGCCATTTTTATTATGTGTTTACATTTTCTTGCTATTAGCTTCTGTTTAGCCCAATTTCTTGCGGTTGGATTTACTTTGTATTTTTTGTAAGCTCAGTTTCTCCTTATAATTTCTCTCTTTACCTTATTAGAGAACCATGATGCTATCTTGCCATTTTTATTATATTTAGCCCTTTCAAGCACAAACTTTCAATACAGTGACCCAATGCTGTTTTTATTTTATTCCACATTTCATGAAAGGATAAGGTATTCGGTTCCCTTTTCCAGTCCCAACTCGCCAAATTTTTCCAGATATCATTAAACTGTGCTTAATTAAAACTCTTTACCCATGTAGTACCCTTATTATTCTTCCATTTTTCATTAACTACTAATTCTACCTTATTGTGATCACAATCTAGCAGTGGTTCTCTTACCTCGCAATGCGTTGCATCTGTATTTAGGTTTGAGATCAGAAGATCTAATACATTGTTTCCCCTACTGTTTTGTTGTACAAGTTGTTCCAAATTATTGTCTATGACAACATTAATGAGTGTGTTATCCAGTTGGGAATATCCTAGTTTCTCATTCCAATTAATTGTAGGTAGATTGAAGTCCCCACAATAATTGCTCTTTCCCCAGATCCCATATGGTCAAGTGTAGCCATGAATTGTTTGTTTTACACTATTGTAAGTGATGGTGATCTATAGTAGACACCTAACACAAGATGTTTAGATCGAGGTAAGTTTACTTTGACCCAAAGTTATTCAACATTTGCATCACAGCTTACTGATAATTCAAGTTCATGGGCTGTAAGATGATTGCTCACATATAGAGCCACTCCCTCACCACGTTTGTCAGGTCAACCCTTGTTGAATAGTTGATAGCCAGAAATTTGTTTACCCCAAGATTTGGTGGTCCACCAGGTCTCAGTGATTGCGCATAATTGTATATTTTCTCGTGTGATTAGTAGTTCAAGGGCACCCATTTTTTTATTTAAACTTCTAGCATTTATTGTTAATAAACACAGCCCATCAGATGTTTGTTTTATATTTATAGCAGGATTTACACTGGCTTGGTTAATACCAGCTGCTGGTCCCAATATCCCCCAAATTATTTAGTTTAAATATCCCTGTTTGACTTCTTGGGCTAATATTTCTCCAAAGAGACAGCTACCTTTTTCATTCAAGTGCAGTCCATCACGTGCAAAGAGGTCCCTCTGACCATAAAAACACTCCAAAGTCTTTAAGTTATGTATGTTGTTTATTAGGCACCTACTTCTTAGACTATCATTAATCCTGAGTATCTTCTGATGTTGCTTATAGTTGGCTCTTAGAACTGGCATTATCTCTGAAAGAACTACTTCACTGGCATTATCATGTAGTACTGTAATTTGTATAGTGTCTGAAAGTCAAGAAGTATTTCACTTTTTGATTTCCTTCTGATGTCATTGGTTCCTACATGTACAATCACTCGATTGTCCCCTTGTATAGATTTTAATATGTCTGGTGCCAGACCATAAATGTCTGACAAGCCTGCCCCTGGGAAACTGTTATTATTAACCAACTCCTTATTCCATTGTGCACTGTACTTGTCTCTGTACTTTATGACTGAGTCTCCTAAGGACGATCGTAGTTAATGGAGGTTTTGCAGTGCTATCCTGGGTTATCATGGGATAGCACTGATTCAGAGACAGGGATATCTATATCTATGAGATTATCATTTTCTGGCATAGGTGTTATATTATCTCTTTCGTCCAGTATAACTAAAATGTACCCTATGTGTGCCTCAACTGGTGTGTGTTCTTCTATTTTTCCACCAGTTTGAGTGTTTTGAATATTGTTGTTGTCTAGTATATAAATTAGAGCATCCGTCTGCTCCTCCACATTTTCAATTAATCCCATAAGGGGGTGTATCTGTTTCCAGTGGTACATTAAAATCCATAGCCCTCCTTTCCTTTTTTGTAGCCTTGCTTGAATCAACATTTAGCACTCTTCTTCCTCCTCATCCTCTCTAGGCCTTTTATCTTTGTTCTCATTATTTTGTTCAGACTTCTCAGTTTGTGCAACATCCTGTGTATTATTTATTTGTAGTTTAAGTGTTTTGTTTTCAAGTTCAAAACCAATGATTTTAATTCTTAACTCTTTAAGCTCACTATACTGCCTGCACACATACGTGCCTAGTGAATTTATTGCAGGAATCACATTTAGTCCCTATTTCACCTGAGGTTAAATACACCATACTGCTGTCCACTTCTTGACTTGGGTTAGACATTTCCTTTCTTTTTTCAAAACAGTGCCACCACTCACAGGATGAGTAATTTATGAACACCAAAACAGAATGCCATTCCATATACTTCTGGTTAGTAACTATAGGCAATATTATTCAAACTGTGTTATCCAAGGCTGTTACTATCCTACCCTGAAGGGTTTAATTTTATGATACTAGATTTGTTTTAAGTTTCCCAATCAATGGCAGAATTTCAACTGCCAAATAGCACCCACCTACAAGTGAGGTCAAAGGTAACAGTGCCATACTACGTGGGCAAGTAGCACAATAAATTCTATTTTACTACTAGATGCTGACAGTGGGTTTTCTATTTTGTAGGAGAATTGTCCCCTTCTGAATTGAACAAATGTTATTTCTATTTTACTTGGGTCATTACCTTACAATATACTGTGGTCCTTCTTTACTTCCGGACCCACTTGACATGTGCGATGCATGCGTGTCTCAGCACATGTCTCCACATGGTGATGAACATGCCCCAACCAAGCTTGCCCCGTTCACTGAGGGGCATGTATAAATACTGTCAGTGACCCAGATGTGGTCCCAGGGTCACGATGGTCCCAATTCTGATTTTAATTCAATTATCCAATGTTAAAACTACTCCTGAACCCCCTTGTGGAGTCCAGAGATGTCATAGTGGGCATATTAGCCCTAAAAGATTAAAACAAACAACCAGCACCCATTTTGTAGCTTGTGGGGGCTCTCCCATGAACTACTAAATTCCACCACTTCCTGTCACTGCTTCCTATAGTTACAGAGAACATCCCCACAGAAAATGGTGCAACATGTATTTAAAATCAGTTCATGCAAGTGATACAATGCTGTTTCCTGTCTCACGGCAGGTCTGCCATCCCACAGGTCAGCAAAGTGTCTCCAATCTAAGCCCCGCTCACTGAGGGACAAGTTTAAATACTGTCCATGACCCTGATGTGGTCCTGGGGTGCCAGTGGTCCCAATACTGATTTTAATTCAATTATCCATTGTTAAAACTACTCCTGAATCCCCATGTGGAGTCCAGAGATGTCACAGTGGGCTTATTCACCCTAAAAGATTAAAACAAGTGACCAGTGTGATGCTTGGCCAGTTGGTTATGATTGTTCTATGATATCTGCAATATAAAAAAAAATAGTGTGTGATTGCGAGTGTGCGTGGATCCCCCTCCCTGGTTTCAGTTACAGTCATGTGACCTGAAACCAGGAGGTAATTAAAAGACTAAAGAGACTTAATTAAGGGTCTCCCATTTTTCTATATTAATTAGAACTGACCCAGCTTCCAGGATATAGGGCTTGTAAACTTTTATGACATCTTAGAGGAAAAACATGTTATCCACCATGGTGTGAAAAATTGCAAAATCTTTGACCTGCCTTGGGAACAGGAAACCACACAAGATCAAAGGAAAGGCTTGATTAAAGACTGTCACAATTTCAGAAATTATTTTTGCTGAAGTCACAGTGTTTAAAATATCTCCTGACAAGAAGATCATTGTTTGTATATTTTTTTATATTCCAAAAGGATGAGCTAGATGACATCATAGAAGGGGTGTATGAGAGAGATACAGTTTAACTAGAACTTGTGTCTGATCTTTGAGGCACATATCTTTTTGGGCTGTTAAGAAACAAGATCTAACTATAAGCACTATATAGGTAGTACATTAGATAGAAAAAGTCTAATTGTAATTTGGTAGGAGTTTTTGTTTGTACTTTTCGAGTTTTCTTTTAAGTGATTGTATGCTCTTTGATATATTGTTCTGTGTTTACATTTCTCATGCTTTCATTATCTTTAAGTAAAATATCCTTTATATTTAAAAGACTGCCTGGTGTGTCTTCAAAGTTCTTTATGCATGTGATGTAATCGTGGTTAAGTTGACAGCTGTCCTGAAGGGATTGATGGTGTTACCAAACTGGGAAAAGGTAAGAATATACCTAAGGTCTTTTGTAGAGTTTCAAGGGTTAATTTTGGATACCTGGTTAGGTGCCCTTAGGCAAAGGATATCTTGCATCCCCCGAAGAGAAGATTATCTGAGCCTGTACATTTGGGTACGCTAGCATGAGGTTCACAGTTTGAATCCCCCAGAACTTGAGACTAAAGGTGATTTGGACCCACAAGCAGACAGGAGGGTTACCCTATCTGTTACCTGTTCACATTACTGTGCTCGGAGGTTGGCACTGTGGGAGCAAAGGCCTGACCTGCTGAGTGCATTTGTGACAACCAGCACCCTTTTGTGGTTTGTGGGGCTCTCCCATGAACTACTAAATTCCACCACTTCCTGTCACTGCTTTCTACAGTTGCAGAACTTCCCACACAGAAAATTATGCAAAATGTCTTTAAAATCTGCTCATCTGAGTGATACAATGCTGTTTTCCTGTCTCGTGGCAGGTTCAGCCATCCCACAGGTCAACAAAGTGTCTTCAATCTAAGCTCCACTCACTGATGGGTGAATTTAATACTGTCCATGACCCAGATATGATCCCAGGGTCATGATGGTCCCAATACTGATTTTAATTCGATTATCCAACGTTAAAACTACTCCTGAAACTCCTCGTGGAGTCCAGAAATGTCACAGTGGGCTTATTCACCCTAAAAGATTAAAATAAATGACCAGCACCCATTTTGTAGTCAGTGGGGACTCTCCCACAAACTACTAAATTCCACCCCTTCCTGTCACTGCTTCCTACAGTTGCAGAGAGGTCTCCACACAGAAAATTGTGCAAAATGTCTTTAAAAACAGCTCAAACAAGTGATACAAAGCTGTTTTCCTGTCTCACAGTAGGTCCACCATCCCACAGGTCAGCAAAGTGTCTCCAATATGAGATGAGAAGGGGCCACAAAAATGTAATAGGAGCACTGGAGGGAGGGGTGGACACTAGTCCATTTTCAGAGGAGAGCATCCTAAAGGGACTCACAAATCAGAAAGTGGACAAATCAATGGGGCCAGAAGGATCTACCAAGGGTACTGAAGGAGCTCAAGGAGGTGTTAGCTGCACCTCCGATGGCCCTTTCAAAAGCTCACTGGAAATAGGAGAGATCTCAGAGGACTGGAGGAGGTAGATATAATCACTTCACAAAAGTGATAGCAGGAAAGAGAATGGCAATTATAGGCCAGTCAGCCTGACTTCATGATGGGAAAGTTCATCGAATTACTGCTGAAAGAAAGGATTGTACAATATATTGAATCCAGTAAGTTACAAGACCCAAAGAACCATGAATAATGGAAAGGGGGTCACGTCAAACAAATCTGATAGAGTTCTTTGACTGGGTGACGAGGAACAAGATCAGGGTGGAGCAGTGGATGTAGCCTACCTAGATTTCAGTAAGGTGTTTGAGACCGTTCCACATAGGAGACCAGTAAGCAAGCTGGGTAGCTTAGGAGTGGGTCCAAGGTGGCAAACTGGGCAAAAAAAATTGGTTAGGCATAGGCAGCAGAGGGTGCTGGACTGCAAACATAGTTCACTTAGAAGAAGTGGGTAACCAGCAGGGTGCCTCAGGAATAAGTGCTGGGACCGGTCCTCAGTAATGTCTTTATAAGTGACATAGCAGAGGAGCTGGAAGAGAAGGTATGCCTCTTTACAGATGGCACCAAACTCTGCAATAGGACTGACACTCCAGAGGAATGGAAAGGATGAGCAGCGACCTGAGAAAACTCGAGCAGTGGTCGAGGGTATGGCAGCTGGGTTTCTGTGTGAAAAAGTGCTAAATAATGCTCTTAGGGCACAGAAACCCAGGGGCAAAGTAAAAAATGGGGGGAAGGGTACTGATAACCAGCAAGCAGGAAACAGACCTGGAGGTGATCATATCGGATGACCTAAAGGTGGGCAGAAAGTGTAACAGTGCAGTTGGGAGGGCAAGTGGGATGCTGGTGTGCATAGGGTGGTTTCTACAGCAGAAGAGGGAGGTAGTGTTGCCACTGTACAGATGGCTGGTAAAAGCCACCTACAGCACTGTATCCAGTTTGGAACATCTCAGAAAGGATGTAGACAGGGTGGAAGCAGTCCAGAGGAGGGCAACTACATGGTGCAGGGTCTGCATCAGAAGCTCTATGAGGAGAAATTAAAGGATCTACATATGTACACCCTGGGAGGGGCATGATAGAGACCTTTAAATACCTCATGGAGGTAAACAAGGTACAAGAAGGAAGTATTTTTCAGAAAAAGGTGCTCAAGGTTAAGGGAAAGATAAGAAGCTGGGGTGATAGATTCAGGAGATGTAAGAATACTGCTTCACAAAAACTGATAGATTCCTGGAAGAGTCTTCAGTGGAGGTGAGTAGAGGGTGAAAAGTGGTGGGGTTCGAGAAGGCATGGGTTAGGTGTAAAGGAATCTTAGGGGAAAGGGAGGGGGTGGGGAAACAGGACAGAGATCAAGTAAGATCTAAGGTGATACTGTAGGCAAAGAAAATGGGCTGACTAGGTGGGCCATGCAGTCCTTATCTGCTGGTACGGCGCTGAAAGGTGGTAATTCCCTCCCACCTGCCCCCCCAGAAGTGTTCTCTTAAATAACCCTCCTAATTGTTTCCTAATTTGGCACGCTCCTCAGCATAGTGCTACCACCTGTTGGTGTAGTCCTCCTCTTCCTCACCCTATGTGGTCTCCTAAATCCTGTTACTAGTCACCCCCGATCCTGATATAACTAAGCATCTTCTGAGAGTACCTCCTCAGTCTCTAAGCAGACTTTAAACAAAGAGTCTTCTTGGAAATTCCCCAGTCTCAAATACGCAAATTAATCTACACATCCCATACTGACTGACTGTTCCCCGAGCCTTTCAGATTTAGAAATTTCTTCTGTGCGCTTCGGCAGGCTCCTTACCAATTTAAGTATTACTTCAGCTAAACCAGTTTAGTCACTGGTATTTAGAAGTCTTTTACTCCCTCCTGTCAACACATAAAGGCTTCCTCAATCTTCTGTCCCCCATTCAGCTCTCCGGCCCCAACATGTACTCATTCGCCCTATTCTCAGTCTGCCTTCTCCTCCTGAGTATCTCTCCGTCCTCTTCTCCACCCATCTTCTACCACTTCCTTTCCTTTCTCCTACTCAGAATACCTTCCCTGAACTTCTTCCCCCTCCTTCCTCCCCACTTTTCCTATTCTTATTTCTTACCTCTCCCCCTCCTTCAGCCTGTCCTGTACTCTCCTCTCCATCATGCCCCATTTCCCTTTCCCCCTATCATCTCGCTGTACCTCACAGCTGCCCTCTCCCCCTCTCCTTCCACCTCACTCACCTACCAACTCTAGCTTGCTCTCTCCCCCACCTTAATCTCGAGGCCCTCCTTTGCTGTGTCTGCCTCTCCTCTCCCCCATCTCCCTCGGTCACCCAAATGATCTAATTACCCCCCAGTTTTCCCTTTTCCTTATCCTCCTTCTCCTCTCCGGGGATGTAGAACTTAAGCCTGGCCCTCCTCCTTCTTGCACTCCCCTTTTTAGTGAAAGGGATTACATTTTCATCTTAATGCAAGGAGCCTCCTCCCCAAACTGGATGACTTAAACATCTGGGTTTACCAACACTCCCTGAGTAATATGCATCACTGTGCCTTGGCTATCTACCAGGATCCCTGATTCTGCACCTTCTATTCCTGACTACAGCTTATTCCGTCAGAACCATGGTAAGCGTGGAGGTGGCATGGCTATCTACGCTAGGGACTCTCTCTCTTGCTCCATCTCACTCCGTGATGCACAGCCCTCCTCCCACAAATTACTTATTGTCCTCCTCTCCTTCCCCTCTACCCTCCCTATCTACATAACAGTACTGTACTGCCCGGCCAAAGCACCCCACATTTGCATGGTCGAATGCATCTTCACTATCTCCTCACACTCAAGTAAAGATGCACTCTACCTGCTTGGTGACTTTAATCTGAACTGGCTCTCTCCTTCCTCCAGACCCTCCATCCTTAAAACTGAATCCTTAAACCTCTCCCAGATGATCAGTGAGCCTACATGTCTGAACTCCAAATACCCTAACCACTCACTCCTCAACTGGGTGCTCATCCCATCCCCACCGCATATCTGTCACCGGAGTACTCGCCAATGCCCTTAGTGACCACTGCATTTATTTCTGTGTAAGGAAACTTTTTACCTCCCGGTCAACCCCCAAATATATTTGGTTTTGCCCTCTCCCTCTCTGGACTCTAATTCCCCACTCCAGGATTTATTTCATGCAGACTAGTCTCCTGTGTATTCAGCCCTTAACGTCAACACAGCTCTCCAGTTATTCTCCGATACCATAACCCATATCTGGAACCTTCATGCCCCCCTATAAAAGGCATGAGTAAAGCGTCTGCACCTCCCATGGAAAACCCTGGACCTCCTTACCCTCTGTAGAACCCGAGACAAACTCTGGTCTAATTATAAGGCCTCTCTCCAACCCTTAGACATCAAGCTCTACAGGTCCCACAGAAACATCTGTACCCAGGCCATCAGAAAAACTAAGTCTAACTACTTATTATATTGCTGAGACTTTCAACAAATTTTTTACCACCTGTGCCCTCCTCGATCATCCTGCTCCCTCCTTCACTGGGTTCTGCCCACCACTGCTGGGCCCAGCTTCACTTTTCCCCCTATCTCATCCCAAGAGGTCTACAAGATGCTAATGTCACTCAACCCAACTAAATCTAATCCAGAAGGCCTCCAATCCAAGATTCTGTGTATTTCCACCCCTGCCATAGCAGCCCCCCTCGCTCGCCTCCTTAACCCTTGTATGGCCATGGACTGATATATCAGTCCAAAATTCTGATACGTTCCAATTATGTTGACAGCCTAAGGGTTCCTGTCCCCCCCCCCCCACCAGCTCCATCCCTTCGGCTTGGAAAATGGCTAAGGTGCTTTCCCTACATAAGGGCAGGGATCCCACATCTCCCAGCAACTACAGACCCATATCCCTCCTACCTGCTCTCACCAAACTCTAGGAGTCCCTAATCTACCAGTGGCTCCTGGAACACCTAACCACTTCTGACAGTCTTTCTCCTATCAGTCCAGTTTCAGAAATGGCACTCCACATTCTCATCCCTGCTCCGTGTCACCGATGCAATCCAGTCAGCTATGGACAAGGGCCTTGTCACTGCAGCCATTTTCACTGACCTGGCTAAGTCCTTTGACTTGATCTCTCATACCCTCCTCATTCAAAAATTCATTGGTCTGGCTCCTGCTGCTACCAACTGGTTCAGTTCATACCTTCACCTCAAGCAGCAATCTGTTCTCATAGGCTCCACCCTCTCATCCCCCCTCCCTATTACAACTGGCATCTGTCAAGGTTCCATACTGGGCCCCATTCTCTTCTCAATATTCATTAATGAGCTCCCCTCAAACACTCATATACACGCAGATGACATTGTGCTCTGCTTCTCTGGCCCCTCAGTTGCAGATGCCTCTGCTCCCCTTCAACATGATTTTGGTAATGTGCAGAAATGATTCCATCAAAACCAGCTAAAACTAATCTCCAAAGCACTGTTTCAGTGTTTTTGGCTCTAGGCAAAGAAGGCCCAAATCCCCAAACCCTCTACTTTTACCACCCTTGACAGCTCACCTTTATAGTCAGTTGACTCCTCCAAATACCTTGGGGTCTGGCTGGACAGTAGCCACAACTTCTCAATCCATAGAGATTCCATTTGCTCCAAACTCCACCCAAAACTTGGGGCCCTCTATTGACACAAAGACTCCCTCCCTCTGCCAATTAGCCAAGATTTAGTTGCCAAAACCATTCTCCACGATATAGACTATGCTGCTATTGTCTATGGCTCTGCCCTGCCACTTCATTTGCTAGACTTGACACTGTACTTATTTAATTTTGCAGTTTTGCCACCATCTCCATCCATAGAAACATAGAAACATAGAAGTTGACGGCAGATAAGGACCGCAAGGCCCATCCAGTCTGCCCATTTCTTTTTCTACCTTATAAATGTGCCATCGGCCTTTGCTCTGTCAGTGACCTATCTATTCATAGTCATTTGTATTGCTCCCTTATGCCTATCCCATGCCTGTTTGAAGCCCTGCACTGTATTCATAGCCACCACTTCTTGTGGTAAGCCATTCCATGCATCTACCACCTTTCTGTGAAAAATTTCCTCACATTCCCCCTTAATCGGCCTCCTCTAATCTCATGCTGTGTCCTCTTGTCCTGCTATTTTTCTTATATTTAAACATGTTAGACTCTTTCACCTTGTTTATGCCCTTAAGGTGTTTAAATGTCTCGATCATCACCTCTCCCTCCTTTGCTCAAGGGTATACATATTGAGCTCCGTTAATCTGTCCTCATATGTCTTCTGATGCAGTCCCTGCACCATTTTGGTTGCCCTTCTCTGGACTGCCTCAATTTGGTTAATGTCCTTGTGAAGGTGTGGCCTCCAATACTGCACGCAGTACTCCAGATGGGGCCTAACCAATGTCTTGTACAGAGGATTATTACCTCCCTCTTCCACGACTTGTGATATCCCTACTAATACACCCTAACACCCCTTACTTACCTACTGCTTTGAGGTCTGCTTGGATGATTTTAGGTCATCAGTGATGATGATGCCCAAGTCTCTTTCTTCCTTTGTGACTGCTAGCAACTCCTCCCAGCCTATAAGTGGCTTCAGGGTTTCTCTTCCCTATGTGCATGATTTTGCACTTCTTTGCATTAAATCCCAGTTGCCACTCTTCTGACCATTCTGCTAGTTTATCCAGATCTCTTCTCATTCTGCCCACCCCATCTGGATCATCTACTCTGTTGCAGATCTTGGTGTCATCTGCAAACAGACAAGCCTTACCCTCTAGTCCATCTGCGAGGGGTCACTAATGAAGATGTTGAATAGGACTGGCCCCAGGACTGATCCCTGAGGTACCCCACTTGTGACTTGCATCTCTTCTGACTGTATACCATTTACCACCACTCTCTGTTTTCTGCCAGTCAACCAGTTTGCCACCCAGTTGACCAACTTCTGACCCACCCGAGCCTACCTAGCTTATTTATCAATCTTCTGTGTGGAACAGTGTCAAAGCTTTGCTGAAGTCAAGGTGGCGACATCAACTGCTCCCCTTGGTCCCACCACTCTGGTTACCCAGTCAAAGAAATCTATGAGATTAGTTTGACAGGACCTTCCTTTTGTAAACCCATGCTGTCTTGGATCCTGTGCCCCTATGGTTCCAGGTGTTGCACTATCCTTTCCTTAAGGAGTGCCTCCATAATCTTGCCCTACTAGGTAAGACTGACTGGTCTGTAGTTCCCGCCTCCTCCCTGCTACCACTCTTGTGGGTGGGATCACATGAGCCCTTCTCCAGTCTTCTGGGACCTCTCCTGTGCTCAGAGACTCACTAAACAATTCTGCTAATGGCTCTGCTAGTTCCTCCTTTAGCTCCTTAAGTACCCTGGGATGTATGCCATCAGGTCCCATTGCCTTATCCACCCTGAGCTTAGAAGCTCTTGTAGGACCCTTTCTTTTGTGAAGGAGTAGTGCTCACCTCCCTCCCCTGTGTCCATGATGCTGAGCTGTGGGCCCTGCCCTACCTTCTCTTCAGTAAATGCTGAGCAAAAGTATCTATTTAGGATAGATGCCTTTACGGGTCCTCCTCCTCATGCTCTCTTTCTCCATTAAGCTTAGCAATACCCCCTCTGGACTTTCTCCTTTCACTAATGTATCTATAGAAAGTCTTGTCACCTTCTTTTACTGTTCGTGCTAGTGTTTCCTCAGTTTGGGACTTTGCCTGCCTTACTGCCTTACCTGCTTCCCTTAGGGCAGTTTGGTATGCCTCCCTATCTTCATCCGCTGTGTTCCTTATATTTTCTGAAGGCAGCCTTTTGGCTCTGACCTTTTCTGCTACTGTATTTGAGAACCAAGTGGTTTCCTTCTTCTTTTGCACTTCCTTTTCTGTCTAACACAATGGGATGTTGCTTCAAGTATTGTATCCTTAATGCTTGCCCACTTTGCCTGTACCTCCTCACCTGTGTTTCTTTTTGCCAGGGCTAGCTTAACTCTGTTGGCCATCTTATCAAAGTCAGCTCCTCTGAAGTCCCATATTTTTGCTTTGGAATGGGATGATTTAGATGTAGTAGCCAAATTGAACCATACCATGTGATGGTCACTGGCTCAGGTGACCTTCTACCTGGAGATCTGTGATCCCTTCTTTGTTAGTCAGTACTAGATCTAGGATAGCCCTGTCTCTTGTGGGTTGCTGTACCAGTTGTTTGAGGCCCTCCCTGCAGGAATCCACTATGAGTCTAGTTCTGGCAGATGTTCCTGCTGGTATTGACCAATCTGTATCTGGCATGTTGAAGTCTCCCATTATCAGAACCTCCCTTTAGCTGTCATGTTTTGTATATCTTCTAACAGTAATGTGTCTATGTCCTCCCTCTCTGGTCTGGGGCCTGTAGACAACCCCAGTTCTTATGGCTGTCCCATTTCCTGTTTCCAGGGTGACCCACAGTTCTTCTGGTCCTTATGTGTATTCTGAATTTCTGTAGCTTTGATATTTTCATTAAACATACAGGGCCACCCTCCCCCTTTTTGCACCTCGGTCTCTTCTAGACAATACATGCCAGGTACTGAAGTCTCCCCAAGTGTGGTTACTGGTAAACCACATCTCACTAGTCTACTATGTCCAGTTTAGCCTCTGACATTATTGCCTGCAGGTCTGGGATCTTATTTCCCAGGCTGTGAGCATTGTGTACATGATTTTCCATTGGCCAGATTTTGGTGTGTTAGTTGTTGGGTGAAGTTTGGCATTACCCCTGTGCATCGTATGGGGAGACAAACCTTTTTCTTACCTGGTGATGCAAATGAGCGTCAAACCACGCTGAATTCCTGTTTGACCACTAGCTGAGGGAGGGTGTTCTTCCCATTCGGCGTATGGGGTGCTGCACCCCTCTCCCCATTTGCTAGTTTAAATATTCTGCAAAGACGTCAAACTTCTGCCCCAATGCACTGACTCCCTCTTTAGTCAGATGCAGTCCATCAAATTTAAAGAACTTTCGCTCCCAGAACTGTTGCCAGTTCCCTACAAATCTGTGTCCTTTTTCCTGGCACCAGTCCTTGAGCCACGTGTTTAGCTCCCCTATCTCCCCTTCTCTGACCTTCCGTCCATCTGCTCCCTTCTCCCAGACTGGCAGAATCTCAGAGAGGAGATGCCAGACGAAATAGATGATAGTTTATCACCCAGCCCTAGTCAGGTGTTCCTTGGTCTCCACAACTGACCGGCTGGCGAGATCGTAGTCCCTATGTGTACTAGGACATCAATGTTTTCTCCTGCTTTGTGAACAATTTTTAGCAATGCGGTCAGTGTCTCTCCATGCTGATGTACCTGGGAGACATCAGCCATCACCCTAGCTGGAGATGGGTATCAACTCCCCGAATCATGGAGTCTCCTATGTCAAAGTTTTGGATTTCCTTTGTGCTTGTTTAGTTTTGGTTCCTGATTTGGGTGAGTATTGTTGTGCTAGCTCCTGTGCGCAGTGTCCTGCTCTGCAGTGTCTTCTGCCTCTTTATTTGATTTCAGAGATAGAGGCAGATACCTGTTTTAGTGTTTATATGGTTTTGGAGTAATGTGTTGGAGAGCAGAGTGATGGGGCACCTGATTTGCTCCTCCTAACCACCTGCCAACCTCCTGGACCAACTACCCTCTGCAGTCGAGGTTTTTCTGTTGGATGCTGGGGAAATGGCGGGTGGTTCTTATAATGTATTTCCTCTTCAATATGAAATTTGAGGTGTGCAATCTCTGCCCATGCTGCCTGGAGCTGAGACCTCAAGATCTCAAAGGCCCAGCATGTAGGACAGTGTCCTAAATCCTGTAAGACTGTCCTTCTGAAAATTGTTCCATGAGTACCTGCAGTTAATGAAGTCCATTCCAAATAAGTTGCTGGGTTTGTAACCTAGTCAGAGTAATTAGAAGGAAAAAAATGCAAGTAATGGTTTAATTGTGCTTTGTTTAACTTGTTATAACAAGTTAAATTACTAGTGCCTCTGAAATGAGATCACCTTGTAGGCCCCACTGATCCGCCCCTTCCTGCTCTGCCACAGGAAATGTCACAACTGTGGTACCCTATAAAGGAGTGTAGCGTGGGGTGGTTGGGGATAGGGGTGGGTGGCTGGGCCTTCCCCTGCCAAAAAGAAGAACCACAGGCCAGAAAGAACAAGGAGGTAAGAGCAGAAACAATCAGTCAACAACAAATGCAGTAACCTGAAGCTTATCCTAATGTTAGATAAAACTGTAAAACCCTTCACTCACCACTACCTCTCTACTCCTCTCCTTCCTGCCTCTACCCTCTAGGTGCCTGCTACACAGCCTATCTTTCATCAGCAAATTCTGGGTCAGGACTCTCCCTTCCTACCTCAACTCCTGTCTTTCTACAGTTAGTTCCTCCACTTATTCTTTTCATTCAAGGGATGATTGAATATTCTTCCTTCCACACCCTTGTTCACGCTCTGGCCAGGTGGCCTTCTCCTACCATCTCCCTCACCTCCAGAATCAACTCCCATGGGATACCCACCATGTCACTACCTTCTCTACCCTTAAATCCCTGCTCCATGCCTTATCTGCAGCTCCATGCTCCTGCTCTTCTTCTGGCCCTTTCCTCCACCCTGCTGGCCCAAACCCCTCTTTTGCACCTCCCCTTGGCTCAGCATCCTCAGTTACCTAAGTTCTCACACCCTCCCTGTTTGGACCTCCTTGCTACCGTTTTATTTTTCATAATTTTATACTTAACCTCTAGCTCCTTCAGACTTAGAATTATCACATTCTATAAACCTGCTTTGTATATACTGTGCCATGTTGTAATCATCGATGTAAATTATTATTGTTTTCTTTATTTAAAAAAACCTGTAAAACTACTGCATATAATTGTAAAATTGCTGCCCTTGATACTTGTTTATTGTGTCTTTATCTGCTTTGTACCATTTATGTCCTCCCTGTATGGGTCTTTATCCCTGGGTTGCACCTGGAGATGAGCCTTGGCTCAGTGTGCCTTTCCCAGCTACCAACTTTTATTTATTTATTTTTTCATACACATTTTTTTATTTTTCATTTTTCTCCATACTCCCCCACGAGGCCACGGCATACACATGCATGTATGTGCAAGGAGGTGCACACACATGCCAGGACGGTTGCCCCTTCCACCCTTCCCTGACTTTTATGCGCCTCCCATACCGCTTACGCACCCACGGACCTCCGCAGTGGGAGCAGGGACTCGGATGGTGGGCATCCACCCCTTTGTAGGGACAGTCATGGCTCAATCCCTCCAACCCCGAGATGGCACCCCAGTGGCCGAGGTCATTCCCAATCTGGGTCACCACGTAGTGCGAGGTAAGGTGCCAGCGCCTCAGTCCTCTGTGCCACTGGGCCGGCCCCCAGTTACCAACTTTGAAATAAATAAATAAATACATAAATGTTTCTAAGTCTTAAGTGCAGGTGAAATGCTGGGTGTCCTAGGATGTGATCTTTGCTTGCAAGAGGTTATTGAATAAAGGACACAAGAATTATTATCTGCCTTGTGGAGTCTGGCTGATTATTTTCTGAGACACTGGTAAACATCACATAAAAGCACCAATAACTGTGGCTTTTCTGGTTATATTACTATGCAATTCAGCATACATGTACTCCAAAGAGTCCACTAAATACCACCAGAAGACAGGATACATACAATAAGGGTAAAGTGGTTTTCATAGGGTGTTTTTATGATGCCCACAAGGAAAAGCAGGGAACGCACCACAGAGCTGGTGCATGCACATAACTGACAGCAGCAAATGACACATTGTGGAAGTGAGATGCAATTCATGGAAAGATACAGCCCCAATACTGAATAAATAAAGTCAGTGCTACAGAAGTGGCGTGACCATAGAGCAAAGAGATATGGTGTGTGAACAACGTGCCCTGCAATGTCATGCAGCGGAAATCAACATGCTACTGGGCATGACTGTAAATCACTTGAACAAAACTTGAGTGATTTATAATATATAGAATAAAGTATGGGTGAGCATACACAACAAGCCTGTGTTTCCATCGAGATAGCAGCATATGGACTCGAGAGTGAAGCTCGAGAGGTCCATGCTGGTATTCAATCCTGAGATGAAAACACAAGGCAAATTGTGTATGCTCGCTCATACTTTACTTTTTATAGTTTAAGGAAAAGAAATACAGCAGCTCACTCAGCTGTGAACTCCACCGGTGCAGTCCCATTCCACTGCTGACCCTGAGATTTAAGAAGTTAAATTTCTAAATGTTTTAACTTTGACAAGGCCTCTTACCTTGTGCTGGTGGTCCTGCTTGGTGTCGGCAGCTCTGTCTGCTGTGAAGTCCGTCAATGTGGTTCCATTGCCATCCTGACACTTCACAGATTCACGTAGCAGTTTATTAAAAAACAAAAAAACCTGTGAAATTACTAGTTTGGAGCATGGAGCCGACTACAGCAGTCTGTGTCCAAACCGCCTGGGTCAACCACTCGCTAAGCAGTCTGCCATGTTTGTTTTTAATAGCACTGTTTGCTCCAATCAGGTGGTGAGGAGTGCAGCACTGATTAATATTCATTACAGAACATGCACAACAACTTTTAGAACGTGCACAACTATTAGAGTGTGCACAACAAGATTTTAGCAGCCACTGATTTTCATGTACAATAAGCCCTAATCATATACTATAAAATAATAGGGCTTTAAAGGGATCTCTCTAATGGTATAAGAGAGATCTTTTTTGAGGTGTGGGCAGACAGAACAGCTCCACTTCGCTTTGCAGTCCTGTTGCCCAAGCGTGAAAACTCAGGGCCCAGATATTCAAAAGGGTTGCACGGCGAACAGTGTTTGCTCCCTGATGCGATATTTAAAGGGAAAAGTGCGCTGCATTAAATCCCGATGCGCCAAGGCGCATCAGTAATGTATGCAGGCACAGGTGGTGTGCCCGTACGCCAAACTACACAGCCCAAAATTCAGCCAGGCCATGCAGAGTTATGCAGGCGCAACCCCTACCTGCGCCTGCACAACTTTACACCGAAAAAAAAGGATCAAGTCGAGGGCCACCCACAGGTGAGCTGCCACATTGCAGGGTGCAACACAGCAGCTGCCACCTGTGGGTGGCCCTCGACTGTCCCCCGCACCTGGCAGCGCCCCCCCATGCCCCGATCACGGGCTGAAGTGTCCCCACAGTAGCCTGATCGCGGGCAGCACAGTATTCTCCCCCAGCAGCCCGGTCGCGGGCATACTGTAAACTCCCCACCCCCTGAAAAGCCCGATGCGGGCATACTGTCACGTTCTCCCCCTCAGTAGCCCGATCATGGGCATATTGGCTATCTCCCCAGTAGGCGATTGCAGGCGGCATCCTCACCCCAAGTCCAGAATCCTGGTGATCTGGTGGCCCCACCCCTCCCGCCCACAGAGCCCCACCACGCTCCCCTTCAGCCGGCGGGTGGCAACACCCCACCGCCTGCCACCCCACTGCCAGCTGACTGCCTTGTACAGTATGGGCTGCATGCCCATTGGCTCATCTCTGAACCACCAGGCGCGGCAGCTACTGAGCTGTCAGTCGGCTGGCAGGGCGAGGCGCGAAGGGTGCTGCAGCCCACCGCTGATGGGGGAGCGGGTGGTGGGGCTTCAGGCGGAGGGTGGGGGGCCACTAGATCACCAGGGATTCTGGATGGGGGAGTGAGGATGCCACCCGCGATCGGGCTACTGGGGGAGGAGGCCAACATGCCCACGATCGGGCTACTGGGGAGGAGATGTACAATATGCCCGCGATCGAGCTACTGGGGAGGATTTACAGTATGCCCACGATCAGGCTATTCGGGGGTGGGGAGGATTTATAGTATGCCCACGATCGTGCTATTCGGGGGGTGGGGGGAGGATTTACAGTATGCCCGCGATCGGGCTGCTGGGGGGGGGATAGAATGCTGTTCTGCCCACGATCGGGCTGCGGGGGCATCGGTCCCCGATGGCTGCTGCCCTGCAGGGCGCCAGGCGCAAGTCGTCAGGGATCGGCGCACCTGCATGCTAATGGCATGCAAATGGGGCTATAATTAGATGCAAATGGACCCCTGTATGCCTTGCATAAATTATGCCCCCATTTGCATGTCACCCTTTGAATATCACAGGTGCTGCACGTGGCGCAATGGAACTTGCGCCACCGCATCTCAATGCTCCACTCTGACCACTTGCGCTGTGCCATGCACAGTGAGTTTGGCTAGTGGGCGATATTCAAAGAAGTTGCACCACAATCTAACTCCATTGAATATTGTCCTTACACACCCCCATTAACTATTTTGTGGCGTAGGGGCATGCACCACAGAATGGTGCAGTTTGAATATCTGGGCCTGAGTCTTTTTATACCATAAGAGACACCCCCTCATAGACCCTATTAACTTATATAATTGCATAAATGCTTATCCTAGTTTCCAAGGGCTGTAAAATTACTTTAACAACACAGTTTTGCTTTTTGAAGAAATACCTGTTGCCATACAATATCAAAGCAATGAAAGAAGAGTGATCCTACGGATGAACAGATGATGTGCCTACAAGACAATATCTACAAGAAATACTGACTAGAAACCAGCCATGGCAAGCTGATACACAACTCTTAAATACTCAGGAGACATTGATGGGGATTTTCCATTGCTGCAAATCCACAGCTAGCCTTTTATCTTCCTTTTCATTCAGAATCTGTACTGACTTGCAGTACTGCAGTGCAGTGTAAGCTGTTATTGGCATCAACGTTTTCTGTTTCAAAGAAAAACGAAGCACTACCAGTTCAATGTTTAGTACACAAATACAGTCAAGTAGATCTAAACCTTAGATATCCCAGCAACCACCATAATATGTTATCTAAACCTCATGCTGAAAGTACAATCTGTAACATTCGTTAACTACCCTGATAAGCAAATCTCCTTTCAATGACTTGATGGCACCACATTCAGATTGTGATCCCAGAGTAAACATCAACAATGACAAGATGATGATCCTTTGTGTTCTTAAGTCTTATTACAAAGTAATTACTGGAATAATTGCTTCTTACAGACTGCAACTCCTGTCCATTTCACATGTAACCACCCAGCCTTGAGTAGGGCTTACTAGTATTGCATCCTGGTGTCTGACCCTGCCAGCCCTGGGTCCTTGGTGCCCAGATATGCTCTTGCCAGCCTGCTGTGCCTGCTTTCTCAGAGGTGTGGAGGAGCTATGTAAATAGCTGATGTCCTGCCATCTAGTGGTACAGCACAGTTTGTGCTAGGGAAGCTGCAGAGCCTCCGCTGTTTCTGCCCATATTGGTTAAAGGGCAAGCCATTAGTGTGTTCCAGCTCCTGGGATCTTGAAATATATGTTGGGGCTTGGACCCAAAAAGGGAAGTGTGCTATGTGAATAGAAGTGTAAACTGTGAATGTGTGTACTGTTGCTTTAACTGTTAAACTGCTCTTTGAATGTGTTTCTGCTTGCTGCTTGGGACCTAGTGCTTCAACACTAATGACAGGCAGACCAGAACTCTAACAGTGCCCATTCCATAACCAGAATACAGTACACAGGAGCAGCTAATGAACTAGCAGGACGGTGTTTGTTGAAACTGATAGTCTGTCTGTTTCCAAGTATTACATTTGCAGCTTAGTGCAAACTGCTGACATGGACATCATCTTTGCAATCCCTGACCCAGCACTACCCAATCAGTGATCAAAGAGCACCAAGAACTGCAGCTATGGCTCTTGGGTAGGTGGTGTGAACGTTGTTCTCGGAGCCATTACCTTTAACCAATCTATCATCGAGTAAACCTAATACATATTCATTTCTGTGATGGACAGCTGAATTATTCAATGTGGAGTGGCAGTTTTCCTCTAAGGTAGTTGGGAGAAGGATGCTCATGGCAGATGGTGGCAGAGGCTCACTAAGAAAACAGGGAGCAGAGTGAGTGAGAGAAACGTTTTGGGAAGTCGGACCATGGCTTCTGTATCGTCAGCAGTGAGACTTGCTGATGTTCCTGCTAACTAGAAGAGCCAGAATCCTAGCTCACAATTGAAAGAAGATAGTTTGGCACTCTGCAGAATAACCCTAGTCAGTATGGGGACTGGTGCTGAGTATCCAGAGCTTCAATGTGTTCCAGTTACAGAGAACAGCATTGGGAGAAGCCTGCTGGGTTTTCATTGCCTGGTGAGCCAAAAGTAGTCAAAGATTGCCACCAAAAGTGGGGAATCCTGCTGAGAGACTGTTTGCCTTGTCTGCTAGTCTGCATCAAATCTGCTGAAAAAGTTGTGTCTGCTGCTGCAGAAAGTGAGAAACTACTTGAATTCAAGTTGGGAACAAACTTCATGCCAGTCAGGATGGTCTGGGAGTCAATCCAGTACTGTCACTGCCAGGTAGTATTGAACATTTGCCCCAGAGAAATAGAAGCCTTGATGTGTGGGGTGAGTGTGTGGTCCCAGTCCCCAAGACTGGCCTAGGCCAGCATCTTTATTTATTTATTGCAATCTTGGATTAACACCTTTGAGCAGAAAGCTGTTTGATAGGTTCCACGTCAAGTATGACACTAACAATACAGATATGTTCCACAGATGCCGACACAGCAAGAAACAATTGAAAACTGTCTCCAGGCATAAATTCTAACAATAGTTACACAATCTAAGCATGTACAGGGTGCAGAGTCAAAACAAAGGCTAATGTTTCACTGGGTAATGGTAACATGACATGAGGACGCTAGTTTAAAGGAGAATTGTACAACTGACAACATAAGCAGATAATTGGATTGTCCTGAGTCAAAGAAAGGAGGAGGATCTCGTACCAGTAGAGAAGGGCATGGGTGGGAGGAGGAAAGTGCGGGGGAGGAAGAAGCAGTGGTGGGGGGTAGGAAGGGACAGAAAGGAGGAAAGGGAAGAATAGCTATGTAGTCAAAGTGGAATAAAGGAAAAGAATTGGAGAGGAGGGGGAGGATGAGGTGGTGTAGGTAGTGGGTGATGAAGATGTATTAAGGTGGTAGGGAGGAAAGAAGTATGAAATGACAGAGGGGCCAAAAGGGAAGCGAGAGGTGGAGGGAGGTAGGAGGGAAACTAAATAATTTAGGCAGGAGAAGAAAGCCTATGAAAGTGTTAACTTGACCGGGGGCCCAAGAAATGGACAAGAAGCATAACATTTTACTAATCTTAGAGATCACAGAGATTGCAAATGGTAGAAGGAAGGAAGGTAAAGGCAAATTAGTGGTAGCAGTCACAGGTTGTCAGTGAGATCAGATGCTGCCAGAGTCTTTTCTTAAAGGAACCCAGCAAAGTAGCACTGGTTATGTCAGGAGGCAGAGAGCTGTACCCCTGCGGAGCTCTGTGTGTGAATGCACGTTGTCCAAAGGCGGTGCAAAGCATCTACAGAGCAGCCACCTGGAGGTGACAAGCTGTAGGATCCTGCAACCTCCTGAAGGTGACAAGCTGCCAGATTTCAGTGTTAGCCACTACAATCGCCAGTGTTGCCTTTCAAGGCCCCAGTTCAACAGAGTTAAACTACATGTGCTGATTCTGTTCAGACCCTGGTTTGTTGAATTTCCCACTGTGAGTAAATATGGGGCTTGCCCTGAGCTAGGGAGCCGTATTAGTTACTTAAAGTTTCATCTTTAAAGTTAAGTACACCAAAGCTGGCCACCCACAGCAACCTTCAGGTCTGCAACTTCTCAGTCTGAGTACCCAGGTAGACTTATTAGGGATACTGGTACCACTGGGGAGGAGGGCTTGTTTAACGGTGTTGCTGTGGGGGCGGGCATCGTTTCTCTTATGGTTCACTGTTCTTTCCAATTTTCCAAAGTCATCAACTGTTCTGTTGTTGCATCTCCCATTCCCCTTTCCCCAATAATAAATCTGTTATCGTTGTTACTGCATACAACTGTCAGTGAGCATATCATTAGTGATGGCTATTAATTGCATGCAACACAGAATATTACTAAGGTATATGGTATTCTGTGTGTTGGGTGACTGGAAGGGAGATGGGTAGGTACAGCATTCAGGGGTTGTACCTTACAAACATCTGGCCCACTATAAATGACTCTGGATGAAGGCACTGAGCAATTTACATCTAATTGGGAAAGAACCCCCCTTTCACCATCAGAAAAGACCCCAGGTCCCTCAACCTGGTTGGTCCCCAACACACAGGAGTAGTAGCCTGCTGTTTCATGGTGCCTGGGTTACACATAAAATGTTGTTTTTCACCGAATCTGGTTTATATCACCACAGAAAATAGCTACTTTGTGTCTGACATCATCAAGAAAATTATGGAATTTGCTGGACCGTCTGCCCAACGATAGTGCTACCACTCACGATGCCAGCGACCGAGGTTTGGGAATAAGCTCAGATCATCAGGCCTGGCCGGGTGGGGGACTGGGCATGCCAGAGGATACTCTCCTCCTCTGGGTAGGGTGGGCAGCCACCTCCGCTGCTATACTGCCACTTGGGTGACCACAGGTGGCAGTGCAGTCAGGAGCAGCTTGTAGGTGGAAGGATGTGAGCTGGTGCCACATCATGCACACTGCGTGTGCACCTGTTTGCACACCCTTGTCACCTACATCCTTGGTGGCAATGGGAAGAAAAGTGGAAACAGCCCAGTTGGCTGGATGATGCAGGCCACCTGCAGCCCCTGTACTTGGCTACTTAGGCACTGCCTCCTGTGCATGGATCCATTCTGCACTGGAGACTGAGGGAGTCTCAACTGTCCTCGCCAGAGGGGGTTAAGTTATGGGGGAAAAACAGAAGTGAGGGTAAGACCTAGAGGACACCAGGGTGATGGGGCTGGAGCAGTCAAGCAGATGAGGACCAACCTGAAATTATGGGCATAGACAGCATTAATTGCAACAAAATTAATATACTGTAATTTAACTAACTTTTGTATGTTACTTTTTTTGCAAATATGCATGCTAAAGGACACCAGCTGTCAGTTACTATAACATTTCATAAAATAGGGTATGGATATTTTTGCCTCCCCATTGGTCGAGAGATGTTCTCATGGGGCTACCATACCCTATATGTAATATCCCTGCTAAAGGAATGTTATTTTTCCTGTACTCATTCAGGGTTTAACGGTCATCATGCAAATAAGACACAACCACATGACAGCCCACCATGTAATCCACCACCCGAACATATAACACGACAGCATACACCCACTTAACCAGCCCCACCTACACACACACACACACACACACACACACACACTCACACATCTACGTAACATGGTAAGAAGGAAAAAAAAACTTGCAAAGTAAGAACAAAGGAATTCCATAAAAAAATGGAAAACTTACCTTATAATCCAAATTAGCTGGAAACATCTCAAAGGGCAGAACAGCCATCCTGAAATGGAAAACTTACCTAAAGACGTGACAACCAACCCCAGAAACAAAAACATAGCAGTTACAAAAAAAAATTAATAAATAAAATCTTCCCTTAAACAGCAACTCTGCACTTCAGCATGTGCTTTCAAAAATACCGTAAGAGCTGTCAGCTGTTACAATTTACTAGAGAATATATCTTTTCATTTTCAATGTTCCTTTCCATGATTTACAGGGCATCTTGGTAGTCCATCTATAAGGTCTGTATAGAAAACATTTGCTCTCTCCCTGTTAACCTCACAATGCCTTTGTTTGTAACATCATAGCACTCACCATGACAACAGACTGTGATGTCACTATCATCAATTGTGTGGTTAGCAGGGGAGAGTTAGATACAAGATTTAGCACACAACAGCAGGGGAAAGTAAAAGAAAAACAATATTGAAGAACTAGAAAACAGTAAAGTTAAAACATAATTGGTGTAAATCTAGCATTTTAAGCTTTTTATTATGATAGAGTTCCTCTTTAAGATCTCATTGAACTGAAATATAGAACACAGAAATACAGAAAGAACCAGAAAGAAAAAGACCAAAGGCCCTATTTTGTGTGTGTGTGTGTGTGTGTGTGTGTGTGTGTAATTGTGTTTTACTGCTATTCAATAAAAGACAATACTATACAATTATACTCATGTCAAGCATACAACATACAGTACATGGAGCAATCCAATGGATAACAGGTTATAAAGTAGCTAGACAATCCGATTTAAAGATGTAGGGGTATTACTATATGGCAATTCAATTTTAATCACCTCAGGATAAGCTACAACCTACAGCAATGAGGGATTCAGTCCAATAATTATCGTGTCCAAACACGAATAGAACTCAAGACTTACGCTATGATATAATCCTATCTCAGACATAGGTAATCTGCATATACTGTGGCACCTGGCTGATTGCTCTACAAATAAATACTCAGACATCAAGGTCAAACTAAACTCAGAAACAGTTCTGGTTAACATAGCTAACTGTAATGCTGTAACTTTAGCACTTTAAGAGTATTAGCCCACGAATCCCCAGCCCAACCCAAAAAAACGGTGCAGGAAAGAGAAAACAGTAAGGCAAAACATTTTCCCCATCAACTTCCCCCAGGTGAAACTGAGCACACCAGACATTTTAAGTTCATTGCAGTAGGGCCAGAAGTGGAGTCTTGCAGTTGCCACATGGTGGCCGCCATTACAGTGTGATTGCAAATGTCTTAATAACAAGCCCAAGATGTGAGCCATCAACAAGGAATGTCCTGGAATGTAACTACAGTGGGTACAGAGAAAAAATGTTCAAGTGTTTGAGTGAGCCAGTACTTATCCCAAACATTGCAGAAAGGCAGAAGTCTATGGCCCATATACCCACTTGATGTTAGGTAGCTAATTAACTTGGTAGTGGGCAGTTCAGGTTTTGGCCTCCTGCACCATGTCTGCCTGCCAGTCTGCCAATTCAAATTCTCGCACTATAGCCTTGACCCCTTTTTCCAGCTTTGATGGTGTTTGAGAATTGACAGACATGGCTGCCATTCTGTATGCAGAGCTGAGCAGGCATCAGCAGTGACTGAGTCACACCCAGCCTCTTCAATTTAGCCTGGACACCGTCAAACTTTTTCTGTTAGGATCTAGTGGCAAATGACATGTCAGGAAACAGATGCAGCATCGATCCCTCATAGTTTAGGCACTGAGAGTCCCTGGAGACTTTTATGAGGGCATTGTGTGTGACCACAACTGCAGTCACCATCAAGATGGTACAGGGGAGATTGCACTGCAGTTCAGCTGATCATGGGAAGATCCTGTAGGCTCTTACAAACTGCTGCACCAAACTTATGTAGTCTTGATGTAGAGCCCCGGCAACCATTTTCTCAGGATCCACAGGAGATCTTCACCCTCACTGCCCTCAAGTAGGCAGACTATATGCACATTTGCGGTATGATTGACATGTTTTAGGGCTTCAAGGCACTATCTGAATTGTGCATTCTCTTGCAGTTATGTGGGAGGCTAACACTTGGATTGCTTGCTTTTCCACCGCCGATGCGGTCTTTGTTGCAGCCTCAATTTTATAGTCCTGTTCCCCCAGTCTCTTCAGTAAAATCTCTACCTTTAGATTGATTGTCTGAATGCAAAGTGTGAGGGACTGCCATGGAGACTCCACTCCTATCCGTGATGCCAAGCTTGAGGGTGTTGCAGCCTGTTCACCTGACTGCTACTGATGCTCTGAACTCCTACAGCTGCATTTATTTGGCCACACCATGGTGACGTGTGGATTTGTTGCAATTACCTCACTGAGATCTTTGTGAAGGTGCAGTTAAAGTTCTGATACATTAGTTTTAAAATGATGATTTGAATCGTTTTCTGCCGCCTTTCTGTAGAGTCGTCTTTAAGCGCATCTGTTCAGTAGGTGTGCTCCACACAGTGTTGGTTAAGTTACTTTTAAAAAGTAATCAGTTACAGTTACTAGTTACTTTCAAATAAATGTAATCAGTTACAGTTACTTACTACTCTTATATAAAAAGTAATTAGTAACTGTAACTGTAATGCATATTACTTTTCATATTACAGTACTTTATATTACTTTTGATAACATGGTTGTACTTATTCATTGAACATACAGTAGCTATGTGCTCATGAAACCCCAAGAAGTGTATAAAAGAAATAAAACAGATTCTAAAGACAATTGTATATGTTAATTTATAATACAGTACCCATCTGACATTGCCAGCCACAACAATCCCTTTACATTTCCATAAATAAGAGCTCCATTAAAAAAACACATTCACACACCCTGCATCTACTGATGCCCTCTGCAATATTTTCTCCCCACAGCTGAATCCTGGCTTTGCCAGCCACTGCCGTCCCTGACATTTTTCATTTCCATAACACCCACCCTCACCCACACTCCCTGCATCTGATGGCAGTGCCCTTGGTGATCTTTCCCATACAGCTGTATATCCAGACAACGCCAGCCACAGCTACCCCTTTACATCCCACCCTTACCCCACTGCCACACACACTCTGCTGCATCTTCTGCACATGGTGATCTTTCCCACATCTAGCCTGTATTCTCCTCCTGACTATGCAAGAGCCACAACTACCCCTTTAAATTTCTGTAATAAAATCCCACCCTCACATAGCTCCCCTACACTTGCATACATGCACCCTGCAGATCTACTGCCCTTCCTTGCCTTGATCTTTTCCCATTGCCCCACAGCAGCCAGAATCCTAACTTTGGCATTACCGGCCACAGATCCACCCCACATCACATACAATAAATTCCACCAGCACACACCTGCTTACCCCCAACAACATTTAAACTCTTTCCCACAGGTAAACCTTGACTTGCCACTGAGACACAGTTATAATTATAACTAAGTCTGTCATGACTACTATGCCACTGCCAGTATGCCACAACTGAAGTCAGACAGTGTCACTTACAACAATCACGTTTTTACAAAACAGAAAACATTTGTTGCATTCCAGTACATACCCCTTTGATGAGGATTTTCTTTGAGATGGGGCTGGTGATGGTGATAGACCTCACAGGTGGGTGGATGGACAATCAAGCGGCCTACTGTGGTAGTTTGGCACATGTGATGTTGATGGAAATGGGCCCTGCGCCCTGCCTACAGATGGACTACTTGCCTTTTTCTCTACAACAGCTATGCTGGCCCTAATTCCCTCACGGTTACCAATGGCAACCATAGAAGACCATGACTGATGACATGCAGGGGTGTATCAAGCTATCTATAAATTGCACTTCAACTGGCCAATCTGTTGCACGCTCAAACAAATTTTTTGCCACAGCAATTATATAAAATAAAGCCACATCCCCATTCAGCCACTGTCCCAGGGTTTCAGCGTGGTCCCCTATCTGTGCTTTGCTGCTGAAACATTTTCTTTTCCCCATTTTCATTGTTTTTTACAGCTTAAACATAACAGTAGGCATAGGCCAGTTATTTCCTTTTTTTTTTCCAGTTAACTTACTGCTGAGTGCCAGTCACAGTGAAGTGTGCAGGCGACGGTGCTACAGAAAGGCAGAGAGGGAGAGAAGAGCCGTGGCTGGTGTGTGCATTGACCATGAAAAAGCCGGCATGCGTTCACTGTTATAACCCACAGGTTATAATGGGAAATTATAACCCACTTTCCCTTAGGGAAAAAACGGTAGCCAGTTATTATAAAGTGATAACAGGTAAGGTAAGAATAGAATGTGGAAAATGAAAAGGTGATGATAGGTATGAAAAGGCAGAGTAAAAGTGAATGGGCTGAGGAGTCCTTAAGTGGGGACTAATTAATAGGAAGTAGTAAAAAGGCTGAAAGGTAAAAGCTACATGTGCACACTCATTTTCATTTTCTACAGATGAAAGAAATACTCAAACTGGAGGGGCCAGTGATTTACACCAGATTTGTGACAACTGGTACAAGGACACCCAGCGCAATGACACCTCGCCAGAGCCATTCAACATAACAGTATTTTCTATAATGAGACAACTGGCAAAAGCAACCCCAACACCCAATGGCAGTGAGACTGTCTGTAACCATGTAACAAGCAGTGGTGCAATAAATGAGGCTACCTTGTAGTCATAGCCACTGTGATAGAGCAAATATCTTGTAGGGAAAACCAGTATTAGGTCAGAATTCCTAGGCTTAATGTTACAAGGCTGCATGTCTTTGCTCCAGTTTCTGTGCCACAGGTTTCGCCAACCCGTACTCACTGGCAGCTCACAATACCTAGACACTGTGAATACTCAAACCTGAATATCAGCAAGGCTACAAAAATGCCACCTCACAGCCATGAAGTGGTGCCTAAACTTTTTTGTAAAAAGGTAACAAATGGTAGCCAACTTGCATTCAAAATGCAAGGTGAAGATGCTGGAGCTTATGCAGTGCTTGTCAGAAGGCAGTTTTTTAGCCTGATGTTGTAATAAATTGAACACACAGTCAGTTGAGCAGCCTTTGTTTACACTGAAACCTGAATGTGGAAAGACACCTGCACAATCTCTGTATTTCTGTGATGTCATAAACCTCTTGAGCTTACTCTTGAGGTTTATGAAGTCACAAGAACCCCTTGATGAATTACAGCAACCATAACATATGGATGCCCATCTGTTATTCTGGTTATATTACTATTTATATTACAGTAACTAGTTACTTTTAGGGAAACGCAATGTCATTACAGTTACTCATTACATTATTTTAAAAGTAACCAATTACTATTACTAATTACCTAGCAAAGTAATTAGATTACAGTAACTGGTTACAAGTAACTAGTTACTACCCAACACTGGCTCCATAGTATTTTCCTTAGGGACCTATTTTCAACAGATTTTAGCCACAAAATGGGAGAAATCCTTTTGAAAACAGGGCCCCAACAGTCCATCAAGTCTGCCCACAATCCCTACATAGCAGTTACCAAATCTGGCGTGTCAGGATTAGTCCAGGCACTCTGTAGGCAGCCTGGCTGGACTACTTCTCTGTCATCCCCGTCCCATCCTTTCCAGCTTTTATCTATTCCAAATCCTTAAAACTGTCCCACCCCTTTCTGAATCCAGTCATGTTCCCCAACTTTACCACTTCCTTGGATAAGCAGTTCCATCTTTCCACCACTGTCTCAGTGAAAAAGTGCTTCCTGAATTTTCCATCCATCCTTCATTTCAATTCACGCCTTTGTTACGACCCATCTTGACTACTGCAATTCTCTCTACCTAGGGCTTCCAGGGGTTGATATCCGCTGCTTGCAGCTGGTGCAGAATGCAGCGGCCAGGCTTTTGACTGGGACATCTAGGACCAGTCATATTATGCCTGTGCTCCGTGAGCTGCACTGGCTGCCTATTCAGTGGCGGATCACCTTAAGGTTGGCTTGCTAACCTTAAAGCCCTACATGATCAGGGACCCGGCTACCTGCAAGATCTCCTGGTACCTTAAGCCCCTCTGTCCTCTCCGCTCCACTGATGAGGGATTGCTAGAGGTTCCTAGGGTATGATTAAAGATGTCTGGTTCTCGTGCCTTTGCTTTTAAGCTCCGACCTTGTGGAATTCTCTACCTTGTCAGTTGAGAGAATGCCCAACCGTCAGTAGATTTAAAACTGAGCTTAAAGCTTATTTATTTGATCTGGCCTTCCCTAGTGATGGATAATGTAATTTTATGTTTTAAATGTTATTTATATTGGCTGTTTCTGCTTTTATGTTAAGCGCCTTGGTTTTGAAAGGCACTATTAAAATAAAGTTGAATTGAATTGAATTGAGTGTCATATTAAACCCTTGGTTACAAATCTTAGATCACATCTAAAGGACACTCAGGATGTCATTAATTTGGTGGAAAATATGTTTGTAGAGGCTGGGGGTCTTTTGGTAATACTAGACATCACAAGTTTATATACAAACATTCCCTACAATTTTGGTTTGGAAGCATTGGGACTTTTTCTAGAAAACTGAATAGATGCTCATAAGCCACCTACCCAGTTGCTTACGGATATGGCTAAAATAGTTCTAACCAGTTATGTTTTTACATTTTGGGGTAAAACCTATTTAGAACAAAAAGGGACGGCAATGGGGGGGTAACTTTCGCCCCCAACAATGCCAGCTTGGCAATGGGATATTGAGAGGATATGGCAATAATCTCAGAATCAAATCCATAGAAAGACAAAATTGATTTTTGGAAAAGATACATCAACAATTGTATTATGACATGGTAAGGAACAGAAAATTAACTGTTGGCATTTAAGAACTATTTGGAATCCTTTAGACCAGGTTTCAAATTTGATATAAAATTCAGTGATGAAATTATTTGTTTTTTGGATATTTGCATCAGTAGGAATAAGGACAGGGATTTGTACACCACCCTTTTTAGAAAGTTAACCGATAGGAAAACACTGTTAAAAGGTACAAGCATCAGTCCTATACAGTGCCCTGCTCAGTTGGAGGGGGGACTCTATCCAAGCTATTAAAAAGACATGGGAGGAGGACTTGGGACTCCAGATACAAAAGGAGCAATGGAAATGGGCAACGCAGAGAATGCAATGGGGGATCTCTGCTATTGGTTGGAAGGAATTTACATGGAAGATATTTAATAGATTCTTTAGGTTGCCAGCAGTTCAGGGAAATACCAGGGGTGGGAGCCTCAGTGTGCTGGAAGAAATGTGGTTGTTCTCCACCAACAATGGACACATTTTTGGAGCTGTCCAAAATACAACAATTTTTGGTGGAGCTGCAGCAGACCTTACAGATCATAATAGATCCGGATCTACAAATAACTCCATTGTTTCATTTTTTCATGGAATATCCTAGAGGTTATAGAGATCCCAACACAAGTAAATTCTTAAAAATTGCATGCCTAGCAGCACAAAAAGTAATAAAAAAAATTGATTATCGCATAGAGAAGTTACCTTACAGATGTGGCATGAAATCATGATTAATATATATAGAATGGAAGCCTTGACAGCAACCCTCAACAGAAAACTTAGCCAATTTGAATTAATTTGGAGGAGATGGGTAATCTATATGACAAATGAGTTCCAGGACTTCATCCCTTAATGTATTTTAAATTAAGACTAAATATTGACATTCCAAAGCTTGTCACTTTGAGAAACAAACTTAAAACAGAATATAACAAAGGTAGAACTGAGCTGTACATGGTACGGTCTGCTGCAGACCCCCTCAATCGAAATGTAGTAAATCTTAAACTTGAAGCACTTAATTAATCAAATAATTGAGTTCAGACTCAAACCTAACAAGAATAATTATGATCAAAGGTACTATATGGAATATGAACTATGTGGTGAGAATCTGTCCTCTCATTTTAAATTATTAATGTTATATAATTTGTAATTTAAATGTCCTTGCCTGCTTGCTTGTATATAGTCTGTGTATGTTATCAGAAGGTATGTAGATGTATGTATGTCTGATTGTTATCAAAAAACTTTTAAATAAAGAAAGTTTAAAAAAAAAGGTACAAGCAGACATCTGTCATCCACGTCATACTGTTGTGAATATCCCGAAGGGGCAATGTATGCATATGAAATGCAACAGCACAAAAGAGTCTGATTATAAATCAGAAGCAGAGCATTTGAGCCGTAGACTTACTGAATGAGGATAGGCTGGCAATATAATAAATAGAGCTAGGGAAGAAGTGAACAGTATGCAGAGGGAAAATTTATTGCAGTTCAGACCAAGTGGGGAAAATGATAATTTGGAGAGGGATCAGGTTATTAATTTTGTCACAACTTACTCAATAGATGAGGGGGCAGTAAGAATTGGGATATACTTAGAGTGAAGCCAAATGCTACTGTGTTTCAAAAAAACTGCCCCGCATAACCTTTAGAAAAGTGAGGCATGTTAAAGACATTGTTGTGCATAGTGTACAGCCATGTATAGCCAGTAAAGGTTTCCCTCCCCCTTCAATCCAGGCTGCAAATCGTGTTACTGGTGCAAGTGTTGCAGTGTGATTTCAAAAACATAAGTTTTTTATGGTCCAACGGATGGTCAGAAATACAAGATATTAAGTTCCATCACATGTGACACTTGCAACATAATATATTTAACGGTTTGCAGCTGCAGAGTCTTATTTTGGGAGAACAAAACGAAAATTGAAAGAGAGAGTGGGTGAGCATGTAAGAGCTATTGTGAACAAAAGTGAAAATATATCGTTGGCAGCATATGTTCTATATGCACATGGGTGAGAAACCACTATGCCATTATTTATTGGAACTGAGTAGGTGGTAGTAGGACCTCATGGTGGTGATATAGAAACTTTATTAGCGGATGACAGGCTTTTGGATCTACAGATTGAGGCATTAGAAAGGCCAGGATTAAATGATCAAATTGAGCTGGCCAAATTATTATAAGATTTATAAACTTCCTCCCCCAACTATTTCTCATTCTTTCCCTTCCATTATTTTCATTTTAGAAACCCTCTTCTTAATTTTCATGAATATTAGAACCATATTTATATAATCAGCTGTGTACAAATACATATTTAAAATAGTCTATTTCACGAGTACTGTTTAATCAAGAAATGAATAGTTTAAAAACATTATATATGCGACTTCAGAATCATGAACTGACAAATTACATAATTTCCAGTAAAGCAACTGCAGTTGGATAAACATGTTTGTCATTCTAACAGTATGTACTGATTGCAATAGTCTAGACAAATGTTGAATGCATTGCCATTGCTGTGATTATTGTTTTAATTGCTTGTAATGAAGTTGGGGCATTCCCACAATGTTTTTAATGGTGTGAAAGCACAGATTGTGTATATAAAGGGATACTGTAGAGGGTGCTCTTCAGCTTGACAAAGCACTCATTTTGAGTGTGAAACATTGCTGTTAGTGGGTAGCCTCCTTGGGCTACGCTGACCACATTGTTTTTCACAAAATTATCTGAATAAAATAAGGCTAAAACATCCGTTGGTGTTTGCCTGATGAAATCTTAACTGCTTGCAGTGCTGAGTCCCCTTGTGCTTTTCAGTTTTGTATTTGGAACCTTAAGCATCACCATTTCAGGGAAGTGACCCTCTTTGCATTCGATAGTCCATCAAGTCTGCCCACAATCCCTACACAGCAGTTACCAACTCTGGCATGTCAGAATTAGTCCGGTTGCTCTGTAGGCACCTCGGACCAATTCTCTGTCATCCCCATCCCTTCCTTCCCAGCTTTTATCTATCACAACTCCTTAAAACTCTCCCATCCCTTTTTGAATCCAGTCATGTGCCCCAAATTTACCACTTCCTTGGGTAAGCAGTTTCATTCTTTCCACCACTTTCTCAGTGAAGAAGTACAGTACTTCCTGAATGTTTCACCTACCTGCAGCTTGAAATTGTGCCCCCTAGCTGTTGAGTTCTCATACAGCCTGAACAACTCATGACAATCCACTCTGTTATTCCCTCTTAGAAATGTAAATAATTTCTATCATATCCACCCTTTCCCATCTTTATTTGACTCTGCTGCTCCTGTATCATCTTACTTGGCCTCCCTTGGACTGACCTGAGAAATGCCTTATCCTTTTTCAGGTGAGTGTGCCAGAACTGGGCACGGTATTCCAGATGTGACCTTACCTGGGGCTTTTAGAGGTGCAGGATCACATACTTCATCCTACTGACAGAAAGTGTTGAACCAGCTAGATATAAAAACAAGAAAAATATTTCATGCTCACCAATTAATATACAAAAATCAGTGCATGCCAAGATTATACATCCCAAGGGCAGAGGGAGGCATGGGCCTCATTGAGATTGATTACACATATAGATCCACAATAGTGGGGCTACATACATACTTACTGACATCCTTGGACCCAAATATAGGCAAGGTCTTGCATCATGAAGAAAATAAGCCTAAAATGACTTCACTCATCAAATTAGGAGAAGCCTTCAGAAGGGTAGCAGAGAGTGATGTCAATCCACAAGTAGATAAGGAATTGTCAGCAACAGAAAACGCAAAGAATCAGAAAAGGAGTATAAGGATAAAGACCAACAGAAAAGAAAAACAATTGAAAGCCCATAATTATACTGGAAAATACAGGGAGTACTGAGCAACCACAGGTCGATCAAGCCCTGACCCATGAGTGGTTAAGAAGGTGAATTTAGGCCACGAGATGAGAGACTAATAATGAGAGACTGATAAAACTTAAGGAACTTCTGTCCCAAATTGACTGGTCTCCTATACAGGCAACTCCTGACATCGACACAGCTCTCTCCTTCTTTACCCAAACTTTTAATAATGCCTGTGATATCTTTGCCCCAGTGTTGACCCGCCGTTCTAAAAGGAAGAATGCTCCCTGGGTTACCCCAGCTTTGATCCACCAGCTCAAACATAGGGACAACCTATGGCACCGTGCCATTGAGACTGGCCGGCCCAATGACAGGCGGTTAGATGCTGCCGCCCAGAAGTGAAGTGCACTCGGCCATCAGAAAGGCCAAGTCTGAGCACCATCGGTCCTCACTCACTGCCTCATGGAGGAATCCCAGAACCTTCTGGGATAACATTAAACAGTTAAATGGGAGTGCACACTCTCCCCACCCACCCAGATCAACATTAATGGTGTGATCTTCTCAGACCCAGCCCTCATAGCCAACCACCTCAACACCTCATTCACTGACCTTAGCCCTATCCTCCTACAAATTTTTTGACCCTCCTCCCCAGCACCTGCGTAATCTTTCTCACCCTTATTTTCTCCTCCGCGTGTTTCTGCCCAAGAACTTAGGCCGCACCTTGTCACTGCCCTCAAGAGTAATAGTACAGGCAGTGACACCCTGGATCCATGTATCCACGGGCTGGTCTTAGACACAGTCCTTACCCGATCACATGCCTCATCAACCACTCTTTGCCTGGGAAGGTTCCAACTGCCTGGAAAGTTGCCACTGTCACCCCTATCTTTAAAGGTGGTGATAGGACTGTGGCTGGAAACCATCGACCGATCTCCATTCTCTCTCTCCAAGGCCTTGGAAAAGTGGTGGCCTCTCAAATCTCTGACTACCTCTCCACCTACAGTGTCCTTTGTCCTGAGCAGCATGGCTTCCAAGCAGGCCACAGTACCAACACAGCCCTCCTAGAGTTCTCCAACTTTCTCCACCCTCCTTAGACACTGGTTCTCTGGCTGGTGCTGTCTTCATTGACCTCTCGAAAGCTTTCGACACTGTCTCCCACCCTCCTTCTTGATGCCCTTAGTCTCTCTGGTTTTGCTGCTGGGCCTATCTCCTGGTGCACCAGTTATCTGTCTGACCGCTCACAGCTTGTAAAAATTAATGGGACCTACTCAGACATCTGTCCCATCTTTTCTGGGGTTCCCCAGGGCTCCATTCTGGGCCCCTTACTATTCTCCCTTTACCTTAACACCCTTCCACGCTCTTGCTCGGGGAACATTCTATTGTACGCTGAAGATGCAGTCATCTTTGCCTCAAGTCGTAACCCTACTGCCCTCCAGGACTCACTGCAGAAGTCCTTCACTGAAGCCGAGGGCTGGTTCAAGGAACATAGATTGGTGATAAATCTTAAAAAAACAAAAACCATATTCTTCATTCATCCCCAAAACAAGTCCTGCAACTTCAAACTCCTCATTCACTCTGGGTCCTCATTCCCACTCAAACAAGTTTGCTCCTATAAATACCTAGGGATCCATTTTGACCCCTCCCTCTCCTTCCATGGACACATCGCTGCCCTAGCCACTGCCACTAATATCCCGATTGGGCATCTTACATCGGTATAAACACTGCCTCCCCGAGGCTCTTCGACCTCGAGTCACCTCCTCTATCCTGTCCCTAGTGGACTATGGACTGCCAGTGTATGGTGCTGCTGATCAGACCCACTCCATAAAATTCGCACTATTCTGAATAAGGCCTGCAGGTTAATTACTGGAGCACCTAGGATGACACACACCTGTCTACTGTATGCTAAAGGCTGGTACTTGATCTCGACGAGCCTCAAATATCTTACCTGTACCCTTACAAAAGACCCTCCTTGGGCTTTCCCCACCAGGATTGACCACCACCATACGCTCTGTCCCACTAGTTCATACTGACCTCTGGGAAAACCTCCTTGTTATCCCTAGAGCTAGGACCTCATGGCCAAAGAGCCTTCAGCTTTAGGGCCCCCTCCTGGTTCAACACACTGCCCCCTCCATCTCCAAGCTCCAACCATATCGTGCTTCAAACTTCCTTACGTAACCACCTATTAACACCCGATGCTGTAACTGCCGCTAGTCAAAGCCGCACTCAATACTTATGACAAAGCTTATTACTAAGCTGCTAGGACGCATAACTCTGGTATTGTTTGCATCCATCCTACCTGTACCAGCTTGTTTGTATCTATGTCTTAATTTTACTGTTATACTTATGTGTTGTACTGCTATACTGTGTATTTTGGTTTGTCTTACTGTGACAAGGTACCTTTGTAAATGAGCCTATGGCTCAAAGGTTTTCCAAACTGCTGTTTAAATAAATAAAATAAATAAATAATGGCAGCCCAAGATAGTGGGCTACGCACAAGATGGTTCACAAAATCCATAGAAAAAACAGGAGAAACAGACAAGTGCAGGTTCTGTAGTACAGAATTAGAAACAGTTGCACATCTTGTGGCTGGATGTGATGTACTCATGGCAGAAGGCATGTATACTGAAAGACATAACAATGTAGCAAGATTGATCCACTGGAAACTGTGCAAACACTATAACATACAGGTAGCAGAGAAACACTGGAAACATGAACCACAAAGAATCACAGAGAATGAAGAAGTAATGATCACATGGGATCACCCAATACCTACAGCCAAGAAAGTGGAAGCAAGAAAACCCGATATTGTAATACAAGAAAGAGAACAAAGGTAGCATTACTGATTGAAATAGCCACCCTAGTGACTACAGTGTGCCGCTGACAGAGAGACACAAAATCATGAAATACCAAGATATGCAGTCAGAAACCAAACTGATGTGGAATAAGGACACACAAATTGTTCCAGTAGTGCTTGGAGCAATGGGACTAATCAAAAAGAACTTTCAGGCACATTTAAATATGCTACCAATACTTGTGACACCTTATGAACTTCAAAAGGAAGCCATTTTGGGGACGTTGCGTGTGCTGAGAAGAGCGCTCTCAGCAAACATCATACAGTACTAATTTCTTGAGTTTTGAATATGCCCTGGCTAAAGAATGGGGTCCATTCTTGCCATGGTATTAGAAATCCCTAAACATTTGGAGACACTAACCCCGAGCTAAACCCCTGCCTATGCATCCCAGCATCCTGTTGTTGTAGAAATAGGCTGGAATCTCAATTAGTGATTGTGGGCACTTGGCAAAGCCTTCAGCCCCGTGCATTAAAATATGTATAAAACCATATCCCCACACTACTATTGCATTCGGTTGTGGACTTGATGCTATCACTAGTGATAACTCTCAGCCTCTTTCTCTAGAGGTCTGGTCCGCCCTTTATGCCACCCATCCTGTAGTCCATTTTAGGATTCCTTTTACCCATGTGCATAATCTTGCACTTCTGAGTACTGAATGTCTGCTGCCAAATCCCTGACCACCACTCCAACCTTTCCAAATCCCTCCTTACGACCCTTATCTGCTTCTCCCTGTCCACCCAGCACCATAAAATTTCATGTCATCTGCAAAGAGATGCACTTTCCCCTGAACACCCTCCCCTGTGTCACAAACATATTAAAGAACACTAGTCGCAGGATGATCTCTGAGGGGCCCACTCTTCACCTCCCTAACAGAGTCAGAACAATCTACAATGGAAATGGAAAGCTTACCTAAACAAGCAAGCCATTTCCCAGAAAAAAAAAACAATTCCAGAAAATAATGGCACTCTTACCTCATGATCCAAATGCATTGAAACTTTTAGAAACACAACGAGAACATCCCAAAATGGAGCACTTACCTAAACATACAAACCCCAGGAGGAGCGTGTACCTGCATACGCATCTTTGCAAATCCTCACTCCTGGCATCCCAGGCTTGGTGTGCAAACCCCAGGAGGAGAGTGTACATGCATACATATATTTGCTAATCATCACTCCTGGTGTCTCAGGTTCAGCGCACAAACCCCAGGAGGAGAGCGTATGTGCATACATATCTTTGCTAATCATTGCTCCTGGTGTCCCAAGCTCGGTGTACAAATCCCAGAAGGAGAGTGTACGTGCATACACATCTTTGCAAATCATTGCTCCTGGTGTCCCAGGCTCAGTGTACAAACCCAGGTTGCCAGCATGCCAGAGCAGTCCACCACCTAAACCACGACTTCAATCATTTTCCTTTCAACTCTCTTTGCCCCCCCACCCCCATTGTTCTCTCCTATGGTCAGGTGCTGGAAGTCTCCAGCTGCAAACCCTCTTCAGCTGATGCATGTCAAGGTACCTATGTCATCTAGGGCAGGGATGCAATGACATACTGTAAGCTGTACAGATCAGGAGTGGAGCATGACAGTTGGTATGGCTCCATGTAGTATGGTGGTAGAGCTGCCTCATACATACATACATAGATACATAGAAGGTGATGGCAGAAGGGGACCACAAGGTCCATCTAGACTGCCCAGGATTTATAGGTTGCTACCCCCTTCAATTACCCATTCTGGGTAATGATGCCCCATGCCTGTCCCATGCTCGCTTAAAGCCCTCAATAGTTTGGGCTCCTACGGCCTCCAGGGGCAGGTTGTTCCAGGTGTCAGCCACCCTCTCTGTGAAGAAAAGCTTTCTGACATTTGTCCCGCACTTGCCCCCTTGTAGCTTCAAATCATGCCGTCGCATTCTACTACCTTCTTTGAACTGAAAAAAGATCATGCACCTGAACCTTGTTCACACCCTTCATGTATTTGTATGTCTCTAGGATACATCCAGCCCTGCTGTCATTGAAAAACAAATCTCACTCTCCACCCTCCTCAGCAGCCTGGATAAGCCACAGGGCTGCGTGGGAACACCTACTCCGTTTCACACAGTGATCAAGGTCCTGTTTCTGTATAATGTTCTGGAAATACTAGAAGTGGGGGGCAACTGTTCATTAGCACCCAGCACCTCCCTAACTCCAAGGGAAAAAATATCTCCTAGGATCCTCAATCCACATCTCCCAGCTCACAGTGATCATACAGACTAGAGACAAGAGCCCAGGCCACCAACGCTACAAGCAGCTCCCCAACAGCTGCATCACTGGGTTGTCCATGAATCGGCCTTATTAGTATAAACAAAATTATAGTGACCACAGACCAACGACTGCTGTGTGCCTTAGAGAAAGCACAGAGCAAGTAAAACATGCTTAGAGCAGTCAAAAGACTCTAACCTCCCCTCTACACACACACACACACACTCCTCTCAACTGTCACACATTACGAGGTACATCACTCATTTTTATTCCTCGGAAACCCTCTGTCCCACATTGAGAAGGTGACATTTCACATTGACCACTGAGACTTTTAAGCAGAAATGTACAGTATAATAATATAAGATGCTAGGTTATCAGCAAACATTATAAATATTAGTGCAATTATTTCCACAGTATTCTGAGCTTGCAATGTCATGTTTGAAGATGTGTCACACATTTTGTCCACTTGTCACACATTTGGGTGATAAAAGGTTGAGAGGTATATACACACACACACACACACACACACACACACACACACACACTCTATATGTAGGACTCTGGTAGGGATTGTAAACGGCCAGGTATCATGAAAACAAGGAAAGCTGTACGTCATAGGCTATGATTAAAAGCCTGTCAATGCACAGTAAATTGCTCAATAATACCATGCCACAAGAATAAGTTAAAGGTATTAAAAGGTCAAGTAATCACTGGATGCCATTGTTATTGTTTAAACCCAGGCAACATTTTTTTCCAGATTTAGGATAAATAGTTACCATATATTTCCCATCACACACACACACGCACACACACAGACACACACAAACACACATGATCACAGCAAACAATGTTATAGATAATATCTAATTATTTATTCCATCTAAAAATGACTAAATGATTATTAGCAGAAGTCCAGGGAAAGGTTGATGTATAGTTTTTATGTTTTTCTGGACCTTGCCAAAGAAACAATAGCATCAGTTCTTAATTTGGGGCCATGACCTCAAAAATGATAACTGGTTGACTTGAATCATAGTATTGTTCTTCTATGCTTTGATAAAGAGATTATATATTTGTACTCCTTGTTCCTTTGCTTGACTGCAAAAAACATGCAATGTATAGAAATTTCAAAAGAAATGAGGCCTTAAGATGTGGTTAAGTTTTTGCTGAAGCCAATTGTTTACCTTATTTTTCATTTGGATGTCTTTTAACAGCAGGTCCCAGGGGCATGTTACTGAGAAAGATTTTTTGAGCTATAAGAATCAAAGTGGTGTGTCTGGGTAAAATGTGAAACTGGTGAAATGAGAATGTTACCAGCAAAGAAATGCTGTTTGACGGCTCTGTGAAACATTCCTTAATCAGCCTGCGTTCCAGTTGAGCCAGTTCTACAGCGCTCTGCTGCTTTCTTGTTTATATCACTACACAGACAATTGTTTCAGTTGCCAGAATGGTGGCTGTAGCCATACATAAAATATAAATATTCTGCATTCGTCTAATGCAAACTCATAACCCAGGCAATATTCTGTGGACATTTCTTAATATGTTGCACAACAAGAGACACTGACTGCAATATTTGATTTTTAGTCCTCACCATACAATATTTTAACTCAGTATAACTACAGTACCTTACTAATGCCTCTGGTTTATATGCATGCTGTTTTTATTTTATTTAAAAAATCTTGTGATATTCCTGAATTTGACAAATACTTTGAAGAAAAAGGGGCAACAGACTAAAGTAGTGGAGAAAGAAGTCGATGCTCCTAGCCAGCCTGGGGTCTCATGGTAGCGCTGGCACCCACTATGCTGACAACTGACACAGGTTCAGGAATGGATTCAGAGTGCTACGGGCTGGCTAGGAGAAGGAGGATTGAGCGTTGGAGGGACTGCCCTCCTGCTCCAGGTGCAGGGTGGCTTGGCATGGTGCCTGGTGTTAGCCTGGCCCCTGGTGCTGGGACTGAAACGTGGGGGCAGAGGAGCAGCAACTGTCCAACATCACATGCACAGGAGCGTGTGTGCTGACATCACTGATGGCAATGCATGCCGCTCCTCCACGGGAAGCATACAGGGAGGAAAAATCTCTCTCCAGGCTGCCAGCATGATCTCTTGACCCTTGCAGGCCCTGCACCTACAGCCTTGGTGTGGCCCTACCGGATCCTTGCTCGGCAGATCGAGACAGTCTCTCTGCCTGGGTAAGCCATGGAGGACACAGCCGGTAAGACTGGGAGAAGTCAGGTGATGGGGCTGGGTGATGCTGATGATAGGAGTCAGTCGGGGGAATAGAGTTAAAAAAAAAGAAGCTGATGGTCCAAAAGTAGGAGGAGGGAAGGTGGAAGTTTGAAAGGGTACTTAAAACTTAAAGAACACTTTCCAGAAGAGTGAGAAAAGTGTAGTCATGGTTCCAGCACCTATGCAGCCTACACACGTGCTTGCCCACAAACACATATACACAAACCATATTTGTTAAACCAGTTTTCAAAAGTAGGAAAAGAGAGTTTGTATGCTCAGTAGATTTACCCAAAACAGTTCAACTTGGTTAAAGCCCATTTAGGACTCAAATACTGTAAAGTATTTGAATTATGACTGGGGATTGGAGGGACACAATATGTGTACGTCATAGCAAATTATTGCCTGGGGAGGAAGTGATAGATCCAGGGGTTAAATTGGGCAGGAGCCCACAGGAACTCAATTCCACCACTTCTTCACAAAAAAACCAAAACAAAAACAAAAACCTATATGACAGTTCTACACCTCTATCACCTTCCTCCATTGACTACTACAGGAGAGTTCCATCCCCTAGAAATGAGAGTGCCACCACCTAGAAATCTATATGTAAGAGTTCCCCCACCTAAACATTTCCAATTCAACCACTGGGTAAATCACATTTATGGATACACATATAATCATGTATACTCCATTATTTAAAAGCAGGTGACTGGGCCAGCAAAATGAATTACTGACCTAGTTCTGTGCTGCATATATTAGCAAAACTACTCAAAACAATTGTCTTTTCTCAGCTCACTTTTAATATTTAGAGAAATATCAATTGCTAACGCCTTCACAACTAAGAGTTAGGACGAATTTTCATACCCATAATGCTCTAACATCTCTGACTTCAATGAGGCTCTAGTTCAGAAGATTTAAAGAACTAACAGAGCATTACCATCCCTGCATGTACCAGAGTGCAGTCATGAGCTGCTAGGTCGGGGGGGGGGGGATTTGCTGACTAAATTTAGTTTTATTGTGCATCTGTGGGAGGAAAATGATCACTGTGCTGTGTTTGGAGGCTAAGGAGGTGGAGGGCATGTGATTGCTGTGTGGGAGGAGAGGGAGAAAGGCAGCCATGCTCATCACCATTGGTGAGGGGACCAAGGTCATGTGACTACAGCTCACCTATAGCACAGCTGCAGTATGATACTAAAGTCCCAGAGGGCGAAGCAACATCCAACATATCCACATCTAAATCAGGCAGTTCCACAGAGTGACTGTTTAGTATTTATGAAAAGATGTGCCCGTCCCTTGTAACAATATCAGTTCCATTATCCATCAATTTCATTTGAGTTCTGGGACAAACTGGATTTTTAAGCTGTTTAATAAAATTCCAGTACTTTTGGGGGTCATTATTTTGATCAATTTTTTGATTTTTTAAATTTGGCTTTCTCGGTTCTAATTAGCCTGGTACACTTGTTTCTCCATTTTATTTTATTTATTTATTACATTTTGTTAACCGGGTAAGCCCTCTGGGCCCCGAAGGTCCCTTTTTAAGGGGTGACCCGGAGTTAGTTACATATAGTTTGTACATACAGGTAGGTAATACAGTGTAGAACATATCATACAGGATTGCAAAGACAGTAATACAGTTTTTGTGGAAGAGGACAATAAGTACATCACATTACAGAATACAACAGTGGCGGCAGATAGATGTGGGGGCACTAAATGCATTAAGTACATACAAGACATTTTACAAAAGATTCTCTATCATTTGGGTTACCTGTATGTTTGGCCTTCCTTCGAATTCTGTTCTTTATTCTTATTGATTTTTTTAATGAAATACGAGACCCAAAGTAGATGCATTTTCCAATATGTTTTTTTTTTTTTTTTTTTAATTTTAGGTGCATGGGTATCACAAATCAAAATGGAGGTCTGGGTAAAACCTTGTATAATGAGATATATGTCTGGCATGAGTTCATACCCATCCAAACCCACAGCTTGCAAACTATGTGTAAAAGATTTGAAATTGAATTTTTTTTCATATCCGTTTTTCAAATTTGAGGATGTTCAAGATGTTTTGGTTTAGCTAGGTTTATAGAACAGCTTAATGGATAATGGTTCCCTACGTTTAAAGACAATATTGTGTTCTTTTATACATCCATATATTCAGTCACAGACATTAAATCTAAAACTGTGCCCTTGTCTGCAGACTTAATGCAGTGAGTTGGATTATTTATTACTTGCTTTAACTCCCAAATATTAAAACTATCTTGTATTTTTTCCCTAGTCTGGTTCCTGTTGGAATTAAAGCCTCTATCAAGGCTTTGTCCTCAGAGGATCAAACATTCTGCTGACCAATGTACCAAATGTTTTTAGTCTTAACTTTAGGTGATGAATATATTACATCCAAGGCTAACCCCAAACAATAAACTTGCACCACCTAGCAATCAATTTCATCTGTATTTTCATAAAAGCATAATTATAAAATTCCCTAAGCTACTTTTAATATATAACAAGACCCTACCGCCTCTTTTACCCCTGTCCTCTCTAAATGCATTAAATCCTTGTAATTGAATTTCATCATCCTGATACCAGCATGGAGCCATGTTTCTGAAAGTCCCATAATGTCTAGGTTTCTGCGTCTGCCCAAATTCTAAAAGTATCTGTCTTTCTTATAATGATATGAGCATTATCATGGCCAATTGTCAGATTTGTTTCTATTTGGGTCCTGGATTAGATTCAATGGCCCCCATATTCAGGGCCGACTGGCTGTGGTGCAAAACAGTGCGCCACAGAAGAAAAATGAGCTGGTCGGCTCTGGCACCATATTTAAACAGAAAGTGTGATAAGAAACTGACTGCACAATCTGTTTGAATATTGGACCCTAGTCACACGGTGCACAGTAGGGGGTCAATACATTTGGTACAGCGCAATTCAGGGTTCAGGGCTGACGCACTCACTCATTGGGGTACAGCTAGCACACACTGGTTTGCACCATGACCACCATGGGTGATATTCAGTCTAAATATGGAGATGAGTCCATTGGGCATGCATGGTCCAATGAGGCCATTTGTATGCCCATTATGGGCTCATCTGCATGCTAGCACTGCTGTGGAATGCGCTGGGCCAGTCCCCCCCCAGCCCTGATCCTTGCTAATATACATATTCCACCCAGTTACTCTGGTAGACTAGTAGTCCCCCCTTCCCAGCCCCGATCACTGTTATAATATTAAAAGCCCCTCCCATTCCCCCTTCCCCCAGTAGTCCAGTGGTCCCCTCTCCCCAGCCCCCCGATCATTGTTATAATATTAAAAACCCTCCTGTTCCCTGGTAGTCTAGTGGCTCCCCCCTCCCCAAGCCCCAATCCATATAATAAGAAAAAGTCCCAGGTCTCTGATAGTCAAGAAGCTCTTCCACACCATTAGGCAGTGACTCACCACCCCACCCCCAAACCTGACCGGAGTCGGCGACTAGCACAGCCCACTTCACACTACCACGGCCAGCTGCTGACTGAACTGTACAGGAGTGCATACAGTATGCAGTACAAGCCCATTCATTGGTGGAGTGAAAACCTATGTCCATAGGAAGGGATACCTCTCCATCAATTGCCAGTTGGTGTGTATCCCACTGTCATTGAGGACTGTCCATTAGGACAGGGTCAGGCTGCACCCTCAGCTACTGTATGCCTGGGCTGCACTGCAACTGGTGCTGAAGTCTGTTCTGGGTGCTGTGGACTGGCTGTGGCCAGCCCAGTGGGATGGGCATGGGCTGGTAGGGCTGTGGCTGTGCCAAGGGAAGGATCTAGGGGAGGCAGAGCAGTGGCTGGCCCTGTGATATTGACTGGGAGCACCAGGGCAATGGCCATGCCTCAACTGGGATCATGGGGTGGCACAGAGGTGGCAGTGCCAGGGGTCCTAGCAGGCTGCACCACTGTGACCACTGGGCCACATGGGGACAGTAGCTGGGCCCCACTGGTATGGGACTGGCAGGGGGTTCAAACTCCTCATGTCTAGGGTGAGCCCCTCCTGCCCCCACCTCTCAATGTAGGTCTAGTCATCCTCTTCTTCCACATTCTCCTCACTGCTGTCTACCAGCTGGTGCAGACAGGTGGGCAGCTTGGGCAGCTGCTGCTGAGATGAACCTGGGGCATCCTCAGACTGTCTGGTATGATGTGGAGTGATGTTGAGAGAGGAGAGTTATACAGCAATGTAACATATAGAGCTGTGTTCTGGCTGAGGAAGCGTGCATGCCCAACACATGATGACACACCATCCATGCTGTGTGTGCGGTATGCTGCCTACACCCACCCCACCCATGTCCCCATACACCACACACTCCTACACTGGTCAACACACAGTCCATCACCATGAAGCATACAACCCAGCATGAGTGAGCACACATCTCAGCACCAGTGAGCACACACCCATCACTAGTGAACACACACCCAGCACCAGTAAGCACACAGCCCATCCCCAAACAACACATCCCAGAACCAGTGAGCACACGGGCAACAGCACATGGGGCACAGTTGTGGATCAGCACACAGATGGCTACACACTGGGTGACATGGAAACATTTGTGTGGCCTACACCCAATGTGTCACCCAGCACTAGCATATGCATGCACCTACAATACACAGACACACACATATACACAAATGGCTGATGGGACATCATACCATAGTCACTCACATGCCTGGGCAGGCTCCACTTGGCTCTTGTAGCTGCCACCTGCCTCCCCATCACCTCCATGGGCAGGGGTGGATGCTATGGCCCTCTCTGCAGGATATGTGCAGCCTTTGATCCCTGTGGGTCCCTGGCTGTGGCATGCAACTTCCTGCAATGTGTTGCTATGATCTTCTTTGTCCACCTCCTCATGTCCCTGAAAGTGCTTCCAAACAACTTCCATGGGCCTATTGCTGCCACCGATGGCACCAGTCATGTCACTGATCTCTTCTCAGACCTACCATGCCAGGGCATTTGTAGCCTGCCTCTGAGACGATACCTCCTCCCTGACCACATAGGCCTGTGCCAGTGCTTGCACCTCCTCTGCGGAGAAGCAGTGGGCCCATAGTCATTCAGTGTCCTCCATAGCACCATTAGGACAGGGGAGTGGAAAACAGATGACCAGTGGGTACACACAATGGCCCACAGCTGAATAACTGTTGTGTAGCCCCCACGACCATGTAGGTGTCCCAGCAATACATGCCCCTAACACAGCCATTGGCCACTTGATACAGGCCTGCCCATGTGCAGACACAGCCATTGTCAAGGTCTCAGACAGACATGGTGAATATGGGCATGGCCCACAGGAACCCAGGATCCCCACCCAGCTATGCATATATGTGAAGGGGGGTTTCTCCACCGTCAATGTGACCACCTACACATGTATGTGAGGGGCTGCTTCTTCTGTCAGTGTGCAACATGGACTATGGTAAAGGGTGCCTCCACCTAGACGTGCAATACCACCAACACTAGATGTAGATGTCAGCAGCCACCACCACCACCACCACATGTTCAGGGTACCACTACACACAGCAGACACACAGGGGTAACGCTGAAACAAGAGCCACAGGAACTCTGCTCCACCACCTCTCCAAAACATAAGACAGTTCCACCACCTCTGTCATCTTACCCTATTGACTACTATAGGCCAGTTCCACCACCTACAAATAACAGTTCTACCACTTAAAATGTGGATGTGAGAGATCTCCCAAAGCAAGAATTTCCAGTGTAGCAGGGCCCCATATCTGTAGGGATTCTTACATTTTACAGGAAATTGACCCATCTATTTATTTTTTACTTTTATTTTTTATTTTATTTATTTAACAAATTGAAAGACCTTTGAGCCAAGGGCTCTTTACAGAGGTTCCACGTCAGGTCACAAGAATAGCAAATTGCGATGGTTTCAGTAAGTATTACAACATGAGGAAAGTAATTACATTAACAAAAGAACAATATGGCAAAATAAATATTGTGTCAAGTGCAGCCAGTGGCCTTGTCTGAAGAGGGGGTGAAAGGGATTACAAAGAGAGAAGTACAGGGGGTGAATTGGGGGTGGAAGGAGCAAAATAAGAGCAAGGAGGGAGATTCCACAATGAAGCTTAAGCAAGAAAGACCCACGGGGGCAGGGAGTAGAGGGAGAGAATAACGTGAGGAAACAGAGGAGAGAGAGAGAGAGAGAAGGGAGTGGAAAGGTAAAGGAGGGGGGGGATGAGGTAGGATGAAAAGAGGGCAGGAATGGGAAAGGGATAAGGGAGGAAGTGCTGTGAGTGGACTAGCACAGCAACAGGATATGGCTATACAGGGGCAAATGGTAAAAGACGGAGGTCCCAGTGCATTTAGCTGTCAGCAGAGATTAGGTATAGTAGTCATAAGATGCTCTGGAAACTAGGAATTGATGCAGCTTCCCCTTAAATGGTCCCAAGGTTGCAGTCGTGCAGTCTCAAGAGGAAGGGAATTAAATAAATTAGCAGCTCTAACTGCAATGGATCGCTGTCGGAGCGAGGTTCGACAGTAAGGGGCAGTAAAGTTTGGCTCACAGAACTTTGTGTGCTCTGAGTGCCCCAGAAGGGACTGAAAGCTGAAGGGAATCTGGTAGACCAAGATCTGCCTTCTTAGCCAGCAGGCAGACTTGATATTCAATGCGAGCCTGGAGTTGAAGCCAGTTTGCTTGTTCGAAGGTCACAAGTGTGAGTACAATACGCTGCACCAATTAGTAGACGGCATTCCTTATTCAGAGCTGTGGTGAGACAATGTAGGGTTCTGTCTGAGGCAGAACCATAAATGACCAAACCATAGTCAATAACAGACACAATTGAACTTTGGATAGCCAATCTGAGGGCTTCAGTAGTAAGGCAGTGTTTATGCCTGTGTAGAAGCCCTAAGTGAATGTTAACTGCCTTGGCAACATTCTCAACATGGTTGGAATAGGACAGCATACTATGCAGAATAACTCCTAGGTATTTAAAAGATTGAGTCTGATCGAGGACAACACCCGCACTGTTTTTAATCACCAATTGTTTGGCTTTGTGCTTGCTGTGGGTACCATGGAAGAGCATGATCTTTGTTTTTTTTGCAATTAAGCACTAACCTATGAGAGATGAACCAGGACTCAGCTTCAGTAAAACTTTTCTGAAGTTGGGCCTGAAGGAGGGTAGGGTCATTGGTCTTTGAGAAAATGACTGCATCATCCACACAGTGGAGTAGTTCAGAACAGGATGCTGGAAGATTATTGAGGAAGGTGCTAAATAGAAGGGGTCCCAGTATCACTCTTTGAGGAACCCCAGAGCAGACAGGCAGTTTAGCAGAAAGGGCAGACCCTATTCTCACCTGTTGTGTGCAGTTTGCTAAATAGCTGGTGAACCACTTTAGGGCTTCTGAAGATATACCAAGCCCAGCAAGTTGATGTGTCAATAAATGGTGATTGACTGTGTCAAATGCTTTAGACGGGTCAATAAAGGTTGCACCAACAAGTTGACCCTGATCAAGAGTATGGTGAATGAAACCTGTGAATTCCAGTAGGGCCGTAGATGTGCTGTGCCCTTTCCAAAAACCATGTTGTTGGACACATTGTAGGTTGTATTTTTCCAGGTACTCCACAAACTGGTCAGCAACAATCCTTTCAAGTGCTTTAGACAACGGGGGAAGAACAGATATTGGCCTATAATTCCCAGGTAGTAATCTGTCCCCACTTTTAAAAACTGGTGTAACCAGAGCAGATTTCCAGATCTGTGGGAATTGTGAAAGTATGAGGGAGCGACTGAGAAGCTTGGTGAGGGGCATAGGACTTCATCTAGAGTTAGGATAAGAAGTTTTAGGTCAAGGGAATCACTGCTTGTCCTAGTTCCTCCTAGAACGTTACATAGGTATGTCTTTCTCTCGCTTTCCGAGATAGCTTTGAAGCAGAAACATGAGTGGGTAAAGACCTCTTCTGATTTGATGGACATAGGAGCTGTGCTGGGCAGTTCAAAGAAATTCTGGGGCAGAGTTTGGCTAACATCTGTGAAGGATGAATTAAATGTGTTGGAAATTAACACAGGGTCATGGGTGATAGACCCATCAACATTTAACATAGTTGGAGCCTGTTTGGATGCTTTCCCAGTGATTTCTGGGAGGCTTTCCCAGAATTTTTTCCCATCCGCCCAGGTCTTGGCAAGGATGTCCTTATAGTAACATACTTTGTGCTCATGGATAGCCTTAGTACATGCGTTTCTGGCCACCTTATAGGCCTGTATGTCAGGTTGACTGCCAGAGGTCCTGGCCTTATGCCAGAGGTGGTCACGATCTTTTAATCGAGCCAGAAGGCTAAAAGAGATCCAGGGATTATTTTTTTTTTATTTAGTTTTGGTTGACCGGGTAAGTACACTAGATAAATCCTGCCTATTTTCAGGCACGACCCGGGTAGGGGAATACAGATGAATGCCAACTGACCTTGAACCAGATTAAGCTGTTGGTGGTATTTTTAGTGAATGAGGGAAATTTGGCCAGGTCACCAGGGAAATTCCCCTACTCTTTTTGGTAGGGGATTTCCAGCATGCAGACATGGATGATTTCAAGCGGTGTCAGCACCACGATGGTGCTGCACCGACTCTGGAGCTCGCTATGCTGAATGAGACTGATTTGCCTTCTCAACAAACTACTGCCCTCTTGCCTGAGAAACCTGGAACTTTGGATACAGCCTTGCTACCGAATATTGCTGACAATATCCCTGTACCTTCTGCTTCTCATGTTAAGGATTTCTTGCTTTCGGAGCTGCCTCCTGCTTTCAGCCAGTTAGTGGAACGATCGTTTCAGCAGACGCGGTGTCACCCGCCGGATCGTCCCCTGTGTGTTTCTGTTCCTGCAGGGGATGCAACCAAGACGTCGCTTTCGGGAGATATACCTACAATTTCTACTCTATCACCGCCTGCCTAGCTCCCTCCTTGTTCTTCTACCACCTCAGCGCTGCTATGCTCTCGCTTTGGACTTACAAAGGATGACCCTGCTTGTGATCCCCCCTGGACTGCTTCAACGGCCTTGCGACAAGCAGGATGGACTATGACAGCGTCTGGATCTTGATCCCTGACCCTTCTTGGGATGCGGACCGCCATGGTGTATTATTCTCACCTCCAGGCCTGCAACATCTACGAGCTCCACCGAGGTACCTGTTCTCAAAGGGGACATTCAAATTATTGATGGTATTATTGCTGAAAAATCTAATATGCCTAAGGTAGCCTGGGGGGATGTTATGGATTTACATGACGCTGTATCTTCTCAGTCCCCTACAGTACAGCATAACCCTACTGAACCTTTACTTTTCTCTATACATCCAGACACAGGGGCTTCTCATGATGCCCAGTCTTCCCCTGCCCATGCTTCAGACAATGCTCAAACCTCCACACGTCTCTCGGACTCTGTCCCACCTCCTCCGCTCTCCTTGCTAGATGATCTGGAGAAGGCCCATTCTCCCTGACTCCTACCTTGCAACCCTCCCCAGCTGTACCCCCCACTGCCCCCCACAATGGTCCTATGCTTTCTGATTTATTTAAAAACCAACTAGAACAAGCCCCCCGCCGTAACGCTGTTCATTTACGTTATAGGGGTGGGCTTCAGGATTTCCCAGACAGATATTATGTAGCTCGTACGTTGATGAAAGGGACTATGTATTTTCAGGCCTCTGATATATATGCCTTGATTCATGTTTCTGGGGAAGAAACCTTTGATGTCAGTTTCAAAACTACTGCTGGTTTAGATAAATTCTGGCATAAATATGCTTCCTTAAAGAATACCTTCCCCTGGACTCCATTTTATGTCATTCCCCTCACTAAATCTTCCATTCTTACAGTCACTATCATGTTTAGGAATGAGGGGGTCAGCATTAGTGACATTAATCATTGGTTACAGAATCACTGCACTGTGTTATCCCCTCCTGAGGCACTTTTAGACGAGGAAGGCCTCTGGACAGGAGGATGGAAGTTCAGAGTTAAACTTTTTCTGGTTAACTCCGAACTCCTTCACTTACCTAACAGTTTCTTTTTGGGTAAGGATCGGGGTGTGTGTTTTTATGGGGGTCAGCCCAGGGCATGCTACAAATGTGGGGCTCACACGCACCTAAGCAGCACATGTGATCTGTTAAAATGCAGTCTCTGTGGTGGGTATGGCCACCCTAGTGTTTCTTGTGAGAATGTTTTCCGGTGTAATTTATGTGAAGAAACAGGGCATGCCTACCACCAATGTCCCTGGGCAAGCAAAAACCGTAAGGAAGGATGGGATCCTGATGTGCTAGTACAAAAGGCACAGGATAAAAGACAGGATAAACCTACTTCTATGGTTGATGTCTCAAATCTTATGGATGTTGCCCACCCTTTCCCCCTCCTGTGGACAGTGATGTCACGCCTATTCTATTAGACCACCCTATTCCTCCTATACCTACTTCTACTTCCTCACCCTGCCCCACGGCTACTCTAGTGACCCCTACTACAGACCAGGAAGGTTTTAAGCCAAGTAGAAGGGTCACTAGAGCTGCTGCTGGAAAAATGAAATCTTTTGACCTTCCCCTCTCTAATCCTTTTGACTGTCTGAAGGGTGGCAGAGAAGAGTCAGATGGTGAATCAGAAAATTCGATTTTTCCCTCAGATATAGATTTGTCTACCCCCAAACCTCCTGATGTATCCCGTAAAAAAACTAACAAATCTCTCAAAGGCAGTAAAAAGTGGGAAAAACATGACCATCACTGATGGCAGTGGGTGAATTTATGCTTTCTTCTGGCATCCCTTACTGTAGCTACTCTCAACGTTTGTAGCATTAAAAGCTACAAGAAAAGGATTTTTTTTTCATCTTGCTGCTTCCCTACACATTGACATCCTCTTTATACAGGAAACTCATATCTCCACACTGTTTGAGGTACAACACCTTAAACGAAGTTGGATTAAAAGGCCCTCATACTGGAACTTTGGAGACAATGTTGCAGATGGGGTTGCTATTTTGTTCTTTTCTATACACTTTTCTATTACACGCATCATTGATATTTCTCCTGGTAGGGCCTTAATCCTTGATTGTACCTTTCACAAATTTCAGTTTCGTTTGATTACTATATATGGTCCACAAACTAAAGCAATACGTATTGCTTTACTGAAATTAATTAAACCATATTTATGTACCACAAAACATATTATTTGGGGTGATTTTAATTGTTACTTGGATGTTAAATATCGAACTCGTGAGGGAAGAAAATTTATTGTGACTCTTAGCTTTATCTGACTTAGTGAGAGATGGGTCTCATTGGCGCCTACCGTTCATTACATACTACTGCTGGTTATACGTGTTATAGATCACATTTTCATACGAATTGACTATTTTTTCTTCCCCACAATGTGTAGCACATACAGCTACGCTCACTTTTGGAAATTTCAAACCATTTTTACTTTCATGCATGTTTTGCATCAGTCAATCCTCTGTTTCCTCACTTTCTCCATCTACTCACTGGAAATTGAATAACACCTCATTTCCTCGCTGGAGATACAAGACCGTGCACACCTTCTCTTCCATGCCCGGATTTCTAATCTGTTTTATGATTCCATGTTGCAGTGGTGGTTGGATACTAAGTGGGAACTTAGATGTCTTTTTCAAACTATGGGAAAACGGATAGCCCGAGATAAATATATCACATACCTATCCGATAGAAATCAATTATATAAATTACTATCTCTATCCACAACATCCCCTATTGATTACTCCTCCCAAATTGCTATTATTAAACGTCATATGGTCTCATATCAATACAACAGTGCTCGCACGTTGGATTTTTTTTATAAGAGTGGGAACCTCAAATCTGCCCTCTACGAACCCTTTTTTTGCACACAAAGATAGGATTTGGAACACGGTGATGAATGGTTTATTGAATCTGCAAGGTGTTATTAATTATGACACACATAACATGCTGAGTATAGTTCATTCTCATTTACAGTCTCAATTTTGCAGACCTTTCCTTCATTACCAAACTTTTCTGCACTGTTTTCTGCCCGTTTCCACAATTTCTGCTCACCGTGCCCCGGATCTTGTTTCACTTATTACACAGGAGGAAGTGGCTTCTGATATCTCATCTATCGCTACAGGTCTCTCCGGGTCCTGATGGATTAACCCATGAGTTTTATAAAACTTTTAAGAATAATCTCCTGGAAATTCTGACACAAGTTTTTAACTATATTTTACTTTGTACAGAAGTTATCCCAGATTTTGGTTTGTTCTTTCTTAAATTTATCTACAAGAAAGGTGATGCCCACGACTTACTGAATTGGAGACCTCTGCATCTCTTAATACCGACAAAACTCTTTGCATGAATTCTAAGTTCTAGATTATCATGCATAGCTCCTGGACTACATTGGACTCTGCCCAGTCCTGCACTGTTCTGGGACGCTCCATACAAAACAATTTATTTCTTCTTCGAGAAATTTTTGAGGCAAAAAACCATCATGCTCTTTCAGGCTTTATACTTTCATTAGATCAAACGAAAGCATTTGATTCCGTACAACATGCATACTTAATATACATTCTGACATCCTATGGTATCTCCGCTACTTTAATACAGTGGATCACACTTTGTTTTTTATGGCCTATTTTACACCCCTTGTTAATGGTCATCTGGGTAATACCTTACTTCAGATGATTGGCCTTCGTCAGGGCTGTCCTTTCAGACCACTGTTATACGCCTTCACGTTAGACCCAGTTATATGCCATATTTTATGAGACTCTTCTATTATAGGTCTTGCACCTCATCCAACACTGCCCCATGTTAAGATTTCTGCCTATGCAGATGATGTTGTACTATTTGTTCACAATAAACAGTCAGGAGACCGTGCTGTGGATATTTTTCACTCCTTTTCCAAACTCTCTGGTGGTACTCTTAACCTACAGAAAAGTGTTACTATCCCCTTAGATCCTGACTCTGCTGTAGTGCCCGACATGGTGGGATTCAGTTATGTTTATCTCCTCACTGTATAGTGGGGATTTGGTTTAATGTCCCACATCCTGCCCTATGTAATTGGGAAAAACATTTAGGTTTGGGAGACACTAAGGTTAATATTTGGAAATCCTGGAAATTGGGAAAAAAAAGAAAGTTCTAGTGGTAAAACAATTCATCATTCCACTATTTTTATACCTCAGTTATGTATACACTCTATCCCGCACTCTAGAGACCAGAGTCTTGAGCATTTTTTTTAAATGATATGGGGAAACCGTCTGAACCCCATTAAGCGTGACTTAAATGTTTATCCATTAAACAGGGAGGACTTGTTATGGTACACCTTATTGCTTTTTCTCTCTCTTTTTTTCTTGTTCAACTCTTTTCTAGAATTCGATCGGTAACTCATGTTTGTGAGATGTATGGATTAATTACCACATGCAAGACGATGGAATAATTAGGTCCTTCTTCCTCCATCCTTGCCCGTGTTCCCGGTTCCCAACTTATGCAGTGAATAGTTTTAAAAATTACACAGCTGAAACTTACTAAAGCATCCATAATGCTGCTTCCTAGAAACACTTGTATGATGCTTTCATTAATCTCTCTAGACCAGCTATACAATTTCTATTGTGTTCTCCTTCTAGAACAGACAGTGCTTTATCAATGCTGAAGGATACACGTATACCCTTACATATGTGGGACATTACATGGTTATGTTGTCATGGCCGATTACTCGGTATGGGGAACTTGAAGCATAAATCATCCCAGGAGAGATATTGCCCCAAACCTTCTTGTTATAATATTATGGAGACCATGTCTCATTTTTTTTTGACTGTCCAGATCGCTTTTGTTCTGGAAACATTGGCCAACAAATGGCAATGGCCATTTCTTAGCCAATTACTTATCAAATTTTGATTTTGAGTGACTTCTCTAATCCTCGGCTGCCATGTCTCCCCAGTACCCTTAGAGTGATTTTTTCAGTTTGTAGTATTATTTGTGGCAAGCTCATTGTCAATATACCTTACAACAGGTACGGATGTCTCCTACAAATGCTATTCAGCAAATAGAAACTGCTTTGTCAAATATTAGAGAATCAGAGAGACACAGACTTTCAGTTTCATGTTTTACTTTTTTTTGGACAAATGTTACCTTTTTGCATTAATTGCACTTATAATATTGTTTACTTATTGCTCTTACACAATGTTTATTTGTAATTAGTGTTGAACTGTATTATTTCTCATGTGCTTTCATTGTTTAATTTTTTTTCTTTCCTTTTGTATATACTTGATGTTATGTTTCTTTGTTTAATAAAATTCCCCTACTCTTTTCGATTAGTGTCATAGGATCTTTAACATCCACCTGAACTACCACCAATCCAGGCAGATGGGACCTCTGGTTTAATGTCTCATCCAAAGACGGCACCTCAGAAGTGCAGCATCCTCTCAAGCTGCACTACGGTGTCAATACTGGGATATTAACCCAAGTGCAAGATGTGGAACAGAACCCACAGCCCTCTGAGCCCACAGCCCTCTGATCTCCCGGCCTCAGAGGCAAGTGTGCTATCTACTGAGCCACTGACACTGCTCAAGTTCCCTGATCCTACGTGTCCTAAAAGGGACATGGATGTCACAGGCAATGAAATGTTCAATGATGTATTGTAGAACTGAGTCAATATCAGGAGCGGTTTCAATATAAGACCAGTCTTGTTGTCGGAGAGAGACTTTAGTGGCTGCAGGTATCCATGGAAGAGTACTCTACTTGTGATTGTTCTGGCAGGGGCTTGATAAATTTGTTAGTCCAATAACACTGGGTAGGAGAATGATCACTGATAGTGTCAGGCAATACTTCAGAATGAGAGATATGTATTGACTGATCTATTAGAGCCCAGTCCAGGAGTGTGCTAGTCCCAGTTTTGTAGTTTTCCTCCTTGGAGTTGTTATTAACTGGGTAAAGTTCAGGCCTGTTAACTCATCCCTATGTCTTCTGGCACCTGACAAGATCCAGTCAGGGCATAGCTATAAGGGTACAGGGGTGCAGTGGCACCCAGGCCCACGAGGCTTGAGGGGCCCAAATCATAACTTTGATGTTTATTCAAAACTGGGAGGGGCCCTGTAACGCCGCTTGCACCCAGGCCCTCTGGGACTTTGCTACGCTTACTGGATCCAGTTGACATTAAAGTCACCTAACAGGATGGTTTCTGTGTCTTGTTTTAGACTCATGAGGGATATTGTTCCCATGGACTTAAAATGGTTTCACAGGGCAACTGAGCCATTTGGCTGCCACAGTAATTAATGGGATCTACAGGGAAATATAGGAAAATTGCCCTGGAGATACTTAGAAAATGGCAGATTAACCTGGGATCCATGCTGTAGCCACTGCATACACACAGTTCAGTACTCACCCATGTCCCTTTGTAGGCCATTCCATAGGACATCTACCTCCATCCACCTGCAGTTCAGCTGTGAAACCTAGATGGTGCACTGTGCTCCTTTATATACTCCAGGTGCAATCAGGTATGCTAATGTAGGTATACCTGCCAGTAATGACATGCAAATGTGGTTGCTTGCCCACCGACTGCAAAATTGATACATTTGCATAGCTCTTATGAATATTGCACTTTTGCCCACTGAACAAATGTGTTTGCATAGCACACTGCATTGTTTTGTGCCTGTGTACCATTGAGCCGTACTGCAGGCATGATGTCTCTTGCCGGATATAACGTTATCTGATTGCGCAGCTTCATGTCAGACCCTGCACACTAGTGGCGCTCAGGACTGTGCAGGGTTGCACATGCAGAACACATGCGTGCATCCCTATGCATGTGCCACCCCATGCCAAGGGACATGCGTGTTGTGCAGCAACCCAATGTAGTGTGGAACTACCACAGCAATGTCCTGTGTAACACTAAAGTATACACCCAGACAGCCCAAAACCTGGCAGGAGCATGTTATAAGTGCCAGGCCTAGTCTGACAGTGACATAATGTCAGGCAGATGACGCAGAGCTGAGCAGCATCAAGACCACAGGCGGTATAGCACCAACTTGGCCAGTTTGGCTGACCTCAAGGTGGCTGGAGAGGACCAGCTGCTGGGGGAGGGGGAAGGTCAGACAGGCTGCGGGGGGGGCTGTGAGTGTCTATGGGACTGTGCCTCACACGCCATACTGGGGTTACCCACACTAATGACCAAGTGACAGCACCATTTCAACAACCTCCACAGGGGGGGGAGGCAACCTGCCTGCAGTAGCTGAGGGCAATGGTGGATGGTGACACTGTGCTCAGGCCAGGTGAGTACCGATGGCGGTATGTATGGTGTGTGTAATGGCCTGTGTGCAGACCAGTGTCATGATAGTATGCGACAGGGTTACTGTCCCAGAAGCACTATGCAAATTTCCTGTATGTCCATGTTGTTCCCCTGTATGCCCTGGGACACGCCCCACTGCATGGCCCGCCTGTACATATGCAGGTGTCTGGGTCCCCTGTCCCACATGGCCATCCTCATGATCTGTACATGACAGGACCTGCTAAGGTCACATGAGGCGTGCACTTGCCAGGATGGCATGGTGAAGGCCACACTGACATAGCTGCAGTGTGAGGGTGTGTGACAGGACCATGTATAGTGTCAAAGAATGTTATTCAGGGTTTGGTGACTGAATATGGTGACCTGGACATGTTAATGCCTGTTGCCAGGTATGACCCAGGTGGTTGTCACATCTGTCCTACATGTAGATGTGCTTGTAGATGTATCTATCACTATGTGGCTGTGGCCACAGTCTGTGTCATGCGCAGGTCCTCTTATGCCACATGGACACTGATATGCATATGCCAGGTACAGCATGGGATACTATTCTACCACAGAGGGGATGCTGGGCATGTACCTGTTACTGTGCAGGGCTACACCTACAGAATCCTGCCCCAAGCCACTGCCAGTTATGCCTTGTCTTCCCATGTCTTCTGTGACCTGGTACACCATGCATGGAACTGCATACTGTGCTAAGTACACACCTGTAGCTGACATGTATGGAACTATTGTATGGTGGCTGGGGAGATGGCTGGATGTGCACACTATGTGTGCCAGTGTACAATGTACAGTGTGCAAGGCTATGGCAATCACAGGCAGTTATATCATACCTGCTGCTTCTGCACCATGGCATGCATGTGTTTGGTGCCACAGGTGGTCACACAGGCTCGGTGTGGACCTGCTTGGTCCATATAATGCACATGGCAGTTGTTGTACAGTACTGGCGTATGGGCAGGTATACTGCGTGAGGAGTATGGAACAGTGCACTGTGGTCTACTGCAGGATACTGATCACATCTCCTATTACTCCCCTATGAACCGCAGTGGACTATAGGCTCTGGCAAGGGCCACAGAACAGTGTAGTCAGAGGGAGGAGCAGGCAGGAGACTCACTATGCCATGTTGGGGCCCACAAAAGTAGATCCAGAGAGAGGCATCCACGTAAGTACCCTGTGTTGTGTGTAACACCGGGGGTTGCTTGTTTATGCTCATAGGTGCTGGAACAGGTGGGGCCACTAAGGCCATGGCCCTATCACTTCCATAACTGGTATGGCCTGGCCCTATCAGGTTTTGCAATCATGGCAATTTATTACTAAGGAGACTGCTTCACATGCAGCAGGTGCTGTAACCCATGTTATGTAGTAATCACCTCTCTGTCCCTTGCAGGGTGTCAGCAGAATTGTGGAAAGGGAAGGCCCGGGTAGAGTTGATGGGGGTAGACTGGGGTCATGACCCTCTGAGTGAAGGCTCAGTGGTCAGACTGTACTAATGAAAATGGAGGGACTGGCCTTCAGGGGGAGCATCACAGCACAGGGAGATTCTGTCAATCAGTGGGAGGAGGCTTACACCACATATTTTTATTTATTTATTTTTTAAATTTTTCACTTTGTTTACCACATAAGCACACTGGGCCAAAGGCCATTTTCAGGAATGACCCAAAGCCACTTAACAAGCTGCTTAGTTGTTACAGTAGTACAATACATGCATACAGTATACAACACAAAATATAAAGCAGCACATAGTAACATATAATTATCACTATCTTAGTAACATTTGCAAGTATACTGGTGTAGCAAGGTATATCATGTACAAGGCGACTGTGATTGGGTGCTTACAAAAAGGGCAACTCAATCATGGTGCCTGTGTACAGGGCTACCTGGCAGGGGAGCAGCTGGATACGGTAGTAGGCGACTACAATGACCGGATGTCGCTATATATACACGCTTGGGGCCTCATTGAGCAATGGGGCAGAAGGGGAGGAAGGGTATGTGGGGTAATGCAGCGTCGGTTGCTGCTGAGCTGGCCATTTGGCATGGTGGGTAGGTAGTGGGTTGGGGGTTTTGAGGGTCCCGTTTTGAATGTGGGCGCGATCATGTTTTTGTGTGGATCGGGGTTTTAATATTTTTTAGTTTACATACATCCGACATGCACCCCGGAGATGTACAGGGTGCAGCGAGCAAAGTCACTTAGGGGGTGCAGCCCCCATATAACATATGAAAAACACTCACCAGTTTCTAGTTGTTGCACGTGTACATTGCCAGTAAATCATTTTCAGTGATGTACACCTCGGCCTAACGGTGATTGCTATTCTGCTCCCGCACTTATGACATAGAACCATGTAGCAAATACAATTTTAACTCATTTTTAAAATTGACATGACTTTTAGAGTCTATGCAAAACTGAGGCATGGTATTCCAAAGCTTGGTGCCTGAACTGAAAAAGCACTTTCACCCATAGAAGCTGTGATTTTAGGTGGATTTAAATGAATATTTGATAAGGACCTTAATGTTCTAACCTCTTTCTTAAGTTCAATTAACTTGAATAATGGGGAATGGTGTTCAAGTATCATAATGCTATTGAGTAAACAACCCAGACTATGTGAAAAGTTCAGCCTTGGTGGTAACCACCCATGTTCACAGTATAACGCATAATGATGGGTATTATATGGTTTTGCTGTGACAAAACAACAGACTGCATTAAATGTTTTATTAACCAAATCCAAATCATTACTCATCAACATTGTAAACAAAAATGTATTATAATACAACACAGGGAGGAGTACACTATTTGCAGCAGTTTCCTTAGCTTCTCTTGTCCCAGAGATATGCAACTGCTTCCACAAGTCCTAGTCCCTTCAGACCCCTTTTCACCCCTGCCCCCATTAGATTCCCCCTCCCTTATCTGTTTAGGCATTCATCCATTAACATCGTTACAATTTTTCTCCTAAACCCCAATACCTTACCTTTTTTTTTCTCCTTTTGCTTTGGTGCCCAATATCACTGGTTAACCGCCTTGTATATATGTGTATATTATTGTATCTGTTCATTTTAAAGTCTTTGTTATTGTACTCAATCTGTATTTGTATATATGTGAATTTATACCCATTATGTTGTTTCTGACCAATCAGGTCCATCTTGTAAATGAGCTATGCTCAATGATGTTCGCCTGAATAAATAAAGATTTTTGATTGATTGATTTGATTGGTTTGATCTTGTTAAGCATATTGTACATTTGACAGAGACAACATTATGAGTGTGGGTAATCTCACTCAGCAGTGGGTGGGGGGGCAAGACTGTACCCCTTACATCCTTGGCCCTATCATTGTTTCTATACATTCGTCATTCATGTGTACACTATGCTGTATGCCTCTGTGGCCATCGACGGCTGTCCATGTGTGGCCCACCCTACAGGATGCATGCCTGTGGGGGGGGTCTCACCTATGCAGTTGTGACTGGGACACCCACCCTCCATTTTGGGCTGTACCCCACCTGTAGCACTGTGGTGTGTCATAGTCTGTACAGTCTACTGTTATGCACCTACATGTGGCTGGTATGGTGACTTGTGTCTATTGTGCCATGGCATGGCTTACATCATGCAGTGTGTATGCCCTGTGTCACTGACCTGGTGCCACAGGGCATTGGTAGTAGTGCTCACAGCCCTGGTTGTCAAACCCGTCAGTATTGGTCAGGTCTGGTTTGCCACATGCTTGGGACTATGTATGCATGACTGTCATCAGGAGGTAGGCATTAGCCACCGTAGCACCAGCACAACATTGTGTCCTGCCATGTGCCTCATACAGCATCTGTGGCAGCCCACCTGCAGTAGTGCCATCTTCATTGCCATTTGCACTGTGTGTTACACCTGTGCAGCTCACCATAGCCTGGCATATGTGGCATGGGGTCAGTGGACGATGGGGGCATTGGTGGGTGGTACATGTAGTGTACCTTATGTGATTGCCGGTGTTATCCATGGTCAGGAGCATCTAAACAATACAGTGATGAGTAGGGTATGATTAAGCCACTGTACGTGGGTGGAGCCATGCATACATCTCGACACAAAGTACAGCCTGTACGTCAGTGCTGGCCTGTGGTACAGGTGCGCTCTGAGACATCAATGGGGAAGGTGCTGTCCCCAGCATCAACGGACCTTCACCAGCCATGATAGGTCTGGTTGAACTCACAGCTTGGCACAACCTGGAGGGTTCAGAGGTCCATATGGCAGGAGGCATCATCGTCACTGTGGTTGACAATGCAGTAATGGTTACAATAGCATGCAGGGGTGACCAAGAATGAACCAGGGAGAATTTCTCCTTGCTTCTTTTCCTCTCCCAGTGTTTGTACTTGTGTGGCCTGAAATGTTTGTCTCGGGACTTCTAAGATCTGGAGCTCAACAAGCGGGCTGGAAACATGGTGGAGCTCTTCTCCTGGAGAGGTTTCTCCATCCTGGCTACCTGCTGTTTTTTTTTTTAATTTAGATTTTTTTATGTGCCATTTTTCCCTGGTTTTTGCCCCAACACGGGACCCCAGCAGACACGCACATGCATGTGTGTGGAGGAACACATATACACCAGGTACCAGCTCGGCCCCCCCTTCCACCCCACCCCTGGCAACTCCTGCCACCACTTCCCACCTACGCATCCCACTGGCGCTCCACCCAATGGCAGCGGAACTATGGGAAGGGCAGACAACCACCCCAGGAGGGGAGAGCTGCCTTTTGACTGCTCAATCCCACTCTCTCCCTCCCCCATGCTGGGTTCCCGATGACCCAAGGTTGTTCCCAAACCTGGGTCGCGTGGTAAAAAGGTAAGCGCCCAGCACCTCAACCCTCTTCACCACTGGGCTGACGCCTGACTACCTGCTGCTTTAAGAGACGGGTTTCCATGGTGTTCTCTCAAGCGCCAAGGTAGTGGTATTAAACTTAAGGCAAAGTTCACAGGCCTTAACATTATGGCCCGTATGACGAAAGCACACGCAGACATCATGTAGGTCACCCAAATAAGTCTTTTCATTGCACTCACAGTATTTGTAAAGCTTAGTGGATTCCTTCGATGACATACAAGTCTGCGATGATCACTTTGTAAAAAGTGATATCTAACTAGGGAGAGAAAATTAAAATCAGATAAACTTGCTATTGACTGAAGTGGCAGCATCTCCGTAGAGGGTCCGGTGAGTATGGTCGATGGTGGGAAAAGAACAAAGAAGGGATGGGGCTGCCCACATTTATATGGGTGTGGTAGCAATGTAGGACATTGTCATGAGTGGCCCCTAGTGGGCTGCTTGCTAAAAAGTTTCTCTGTGGTCCTACTGCCTGGCAGCTATAGTTCTGGAGGAGTGGCCTGATGAAAGAGATATCCTCGAAGAGGATCAATGAGATGCTGCTACTTAATTTTCTCTATTTTCAGCTAATAATAACCAAACACAGCAGCTTATAAGTATCTGTTATTTTCTTACACCCCTTCCTCCTTCACACACACACACACACACACATATACATGGCATGAGAGCTGGCAAAACCTCTTCACTTGCCTCCTGGGTAGCCACTGGCCATCGTGCATGTACCTGTCAGTGCAATATGGACAATTTAATAGGTATGAGATTAAGGAACCAATATTGCAGGGTGTGTGTTTCCAAGCAGGTTGGCCAATCAGGGCATTTTTTCAATCATCAGGGAAGTAGGGAAAGACAAGAAGAGTCAGTTAACTTTATACTATAGGCTACTAAAAAATTTGATCTTTCTGGATTTGTGTACACACTTTTGAGTACTCTGCTGCAGATCTGAATCTGTGGCAGAGGCGGTATGATGGACAAACCATTATAAACTATCACCAGCAAAATCTGCACGTGTCCACAAAACATTTAGTACTGAGTGAAATTCTATGCTCTAGTTTCTTTTCATGTGTACCGTCCTTGTTGATGCTGCCTGTAGACAAATAATTTAAATACGATGTAAGGCTTCTAAGATTTCTGGTGGGAATACTTCATAACAAGCATAATTTGTCTCAGGGGTTTTGCATCAGCATTTGGCATAACTGTAAAAACAGACTCAAGGGAAAAATGTACTTTTCATATGCAGTACTGGGTTTTTTGAATGAGGGACAAAGAGTGAGCTGTTGTTTATTCTGCTACTCTTCTTTCCCGGTTTACCCTTCTTTGAATACAAAATTCTTGATGCATAATGCTGCAAAAGCAGACTACAGCATTTAAAGAGGCAAGATCTATGGATGCAGGATGTAGGGGTGCCAAAGCCACCACATTTTGGCCCTACGAAATAATGTACATTACATAGCAGAGGTCAAATGGTAAATGGAAAATGTCTCATCGTAAAGTTTTTAGCATCAACCCCTCCACCAAATTGTAATTTATTTATTGTTGATCTGACTTCATTCCCTTGAATCAGATTGGCATGGTCACATTTGTAAAACAGAGTTTAATTTAAACTCATACTGTTACTTAATACAAATGTTTGATGTTTAGACATTACTATCTTGTGCATCTTTTAATGAAGCGGTCTAATGTATCTGTTTCTCATACGAACATACGAAATTTGTCAGCAGATAAAGGGCTAAAGGTCTATCAAGTCTGCTCGAATGTGCAGCTAGCACCCCTTATTCTGCAGCTGCCCCTCCCTTCCACCCTTTCCCTTCATTGACCCTCCCCCTTGTCCTGTCCCATCCCCTTTCGAAGCAGTCCACTGTTCTACTGGATACCACTTCTGCAGGTTACGCATTCCACCCAGCCACCACCCTCTCTGTAAAAAAGTGTCTCCTCATCTCTCTCCTGAACCTTCCTCCCTCCAGGCTCATATCATGGCCCCTGGTGTCCCTCCCCTTCCCTCTCTTACTTTGAACAGCCCCTGTACCTGTCTTGTTTATTCCTTTCATGTACTTAAAGGTTTCAATCATGTCCACCTGTCCCTCCTCTCCTCCAGTGAGTACATGTTCAACTCCCACAGCCTCCTCTTGTATGATAAGTCCCCCAGCCCCTTGATCTTCTTTGTCACCCTGCGCTGCACCCCCTCCAGTAACTTAATGTCCCACTTCAGATACGGGCGCCAGTACTGCACACAGTACTCCAGGTGCAGTCTAACTAATGACCTATACAGTGGCAGAATCACCTCCTCCCTCCTCGAGGATATACCCTTGCAATACAACCCAGTATTTTGTTGGCCCTTGCAGCTGCCTTCCTACATTGTGCCGAGTTGTTCATTGACCCTGTAATGAGCACCCCCAGATCCTTCTACTCCTCCTCTGTCTGGGCTAGCTGCACTCTCCCAGCTGGTAACTCCTCCTTGGGTTCTTCATCCCAAAATGCAGCACCTTGCAATTTTTGGCATTAAACCCCAGTTGCCAGGTGTCTGACCAGGTTTCAAGCTTTGCCAGATCATCCTGCAACCCCTGCCATCCCCCTAGGTCATCCACCACTGCTCCTACCTTGGTATCATCAGCAAACAGACTGATCTTGCTCTTGATGTCCAATGATATGTCTTCAATAAATATCCCAAACAACATTGGTCCCAACACCGAGCCCTGTGGAACACCGCTCGTCACTACCCTTGAGTGTGAGAGCTCCCCACCCACCACCACCCTCTGTTGCCTTCCCTGAAGCCAGTTCCCTACCCATCTCACCAGCTTTGCACCCGCCCCTGTGCCTACTAACTTACTTCCCAGCCTTCCATGCAGCACCGAGTCGAATGCCTTACTGAAGTACAGATACAGGACATCCACTGCATGGCCCTGTCCAGCTGCCTAGTTACCCAGTCATAGAACTCCACCAGGTTGGTTTGGCAGGATCTGCCCCATATGAAGCCATGCTGTCTGCTGTCCTGTAGTCCTTTGGCCTCTAGGAGGGCCACCAGCCTTTCCTTCAGGATAGTCTCCATTAGCTTACCCACGATGGATGTGAGACTCACTGGTCTATAGTTTCCCAGTTCATCCTTGGGGCCACTCTTGTGGAGGGGCACCACATGAGCCATCCTCCTGTCCTGAGGTACACACCCCGAATGTAGTGAGGCATTAAATAGGTCTGCCAAAGGTCCTGCAAGGACCTCTGCCAGCTCCTTCAGTACCCTGGGGTGGATGCCATCTGGGCCTGGTGCCTTATCCACCCTCAGTGCCTTCAAACCCTCCCGAACTCTGCCCTCCATGATTTCCCCATCTGTCACCCTCCCCCTGTTTCTGCCATTTCTCCCCCCTTGGGTGTCACCCCTCTCTTTAGTAAATACTGAGCAGAAGTACTCATTTAGTGCTTCTGTCTTATCACACCCTGCTTCCACACAACCCCCTTCCTTCCTAATCCTTACTATGTGGTCCTTACAGCTCCTTTTCTCCCTGATGTACCAAAAGAAGTCCTTCTCCCCCTTCTTGATGCCTTGTGCCAGCCTGAGTTCCGTAGATGCCTTGGTTCCCCTTACTGCCCTTGTCACCTCCTTTGATTCCATCAAGTACTCCTCTCTGTCCTCCCCTCTCCCTGTTTTCTTGTACTTCCTAAAGGCAGCTCTTTTCCTCCTTACCTTTTCCATGACCTCCTTGCTCAACCAGCTCGGTTTCTTAGCCCTAGCCTTCTTGCTCTGGATCTTGCAGTAGGTTTTGGTTGCCTCCACTATCCCCAGCTTTATGAGCTCCCACCTCTGGTTAGTGTCCATACTAGACTGAATTCTGGTCAGGTACCCTTTCACCACTTCCCCCATCCTCCCAAAGTCGGCCCTCCTGAAGTCCAGCACTCTTGTGCCAGATTCCACTCCTTCCATGCCCATATCCAATGTGAGCCATACTGAGTGGGGGTCACTCCCTGACAGCGGTTCCTCCACTGTAAGTTCTCTCACAAAGTCCCCATTTGCCAGCACAAGGTCAAGGGTATTCCCGAACCTGGTTGGTTCACTGACCATTTGCAGCAGGAAGCTGTCCTGGAAGGCATCCAGCAGTACCTGCTCCCTCCTGTTCCTGGTTGTTTGGGTACTCCAGGCCACTCCTGGCATGTTGAAGTCCCCCACAATCACCACACTACCCTTCTCGCAGGTCCTCCTGATCTGTTATGCTAGTTCCCTGTCTAACTCCTCCGTCTGAGATGGCGGCCTGTACACCACTCCCATTCTAAGAATCCTACTCTTGGAATCCTGGATTTGCATCCAAATTGACTCCGTACTACCCTCCTCCCCTTCCTTCCTTACACACTTCAGTCCTTCCTTCACATATAGTGCCACACCCCCTCCTTTCCCAATCACCCTGTCCCTACGAAATAACCTGTTACACTGGTACAGACAGGTCCCAGTCATTGTATTGGTGGCCCATGTTTCTGTGATGGCTGCATTCCACCTCTCCCTCTGCCATGAGCACCTGTAACTCTGCAGTTTTCCTCCCAAGGCTCCTAGCATTAGGGTAACCCACGTTCCACCCTCCCCTCCCATCCTGCCCTCCTTTACTAGCATCACCAATAGTACTTGCCATTTGTCCTTTGTCACTCTTATGGGGGTAAGCTCATATGGTTTCCCAACCTGTGGTCTCTGCATGTCTCTTGTCCAATTGCCACCCCCGCTCCTAGTTTAAATTCCCTACTTCCTCTATGTACTTCTTCATCCTCTGTTTCAACACTTTCTTTCCCTCCTCACTCAAGTGTAGTCTGTCCTTGGCATAGAAACTACTGTCCTCCCAGGTCCCTCCCCACCCCCCAACAGCCCATACCCTTTAGCACAACACCAGGTTCTTAGCCATCCGTTAAATTCCTCTATTCTCAGCTTTCTTGTTGTGCTTGCCTTGGGCACTGGAAGTATCTCCGAAAAAGTTACTGATCTTCCTGCCCCCTCACATAATTGTCCTAGTTCCTCAAACCTCCTCTGGACTATATCTACTGTCTTGTCAGCCAGGTCGTTGGTCCCAAGATGTATAATTAAATGAGGCTTGTCCCTACTCCTTCTAGCATATTTCAGAACAGATTGTCCCACCCTTTCCGCTGTCATTTCTGGCATGGCCTCCACCCAAATGCAACTATGCCTCTCCCCCTTGCTACCCCACCTGACTTCTCTTAGTATTGAGTCCCCCAGCACTAAGATTCCATCAATCTTACTCCCTGCTTGCTTCCATTCATCTCCCTCTCTCATTTCCAGCTCCTCTTCTTCCTCCTGCACATTATTTCCCTCTTTTGCCCCTGTTGCAATTCTCCCAGCAGAACTTCCCCCGCTCCGGTTTGGTCCAGGCATTTATCAATTACTCCTCTAATTTCATCATTTCCCTCCTCCACCTTCTTCCTCTCTAGCAGTGCAAAACTATTTTCTGAAGACCCTTCACAAATGCCCGCTCCCTCTCTCTTCATAGTAACCTGTTCTCTCCTTTCCACTCCATGACTTTTGCCACTTCTTCACCTCCCCTCACAAGTCCCTATCTCCTCCTTCCATTTGTCTTTTGTCTCCTGACCTGGTTTCCCCGGCAATCGTTCTTCCTGGCCTGGGCCCCCTTGTCCCTGCTACCCTTCTTCTGACCTTCTCCTCCCCACTGCTGGCTTAAATCGCCCTCCCTTATCTCCCGTTCTTCCTCCCTCCAGTATTGGGCTAAACCCACCCCCAGTCTGCCTTGCCTGTCTTAGTTCCTCCTGCAGACCCTCAATCTCCTTTCTGAGTTTCTCTATGTGGTTGCACACTAAACATCCTCCCACACTCCAGGCAATTTTTAGAAAGATTGGTGCACCGCAGTTGTTGCAGCCTACCACCCTACCCATTGCTGTCGTTGCCCACCAGCGACCCCCCTCACCCTTCCAGATGCAGGATACCAAACACTCCCCCAAGTCTCCCCTCTCCCCTCTCTTTCAGTGCAAAACATTCTTTTCTTAATTTCCCTTACCCCCTTTGTTGTACATGTTTAGACAGATTGAGCAACTGCTTTTTATATTCCTAACCTTCCTATCCAAACTCAAAAAGAGACTTCAAGTAGCTATTGCACAACCTTCTTCAAATTCCTACTCCTCCTTTCCACAATGCAATATCAATGCAAAGAAGTAACAATGAAAGCTCCTAGATTTGCAGTTACTTCCCTTCCACTGAGATAGCAGTCACCTCTTCACTTGCTGCTGTTCCTTTCCTGGATGTCTGCTTCTGCTATGACAGGTGCATATCCTTTGCCCGTTTGAGGAAGTGATGTCAGAACCCTGGTATAAAGGAAATCATGGACCAGGGGCGGGTGGGGTGAGGAGTTGGGGGGTTGGGACCAACCCAAGTCATCCAGAAACAATCAGGTAGCTGAGGCCCCTGGTCAGACCATTAGCACCCTTCCCCCACTATGCACTAACCTTTGCAGCTAGTGAAGCCAGCAAAAATGAATCACAATTCTACTCAAAGCCCCCCCAAATAGGTTTGCTACCAAAAAAACAGGTCTCCAATTCAAACAGCTTCACCAACAACACCTCAAAATAGGCTTGAAATTAGAAGATATAGGTCTCTGATTCAAAGAAACAACCCCCGTTAAATCACACCAAATAAGTTTTAAACCAGAAGAAATAGGCCTCTACAAATGCAGCCTGCTACACAGTGAAACACCAAACAAATGAGCCCACGTATAGCCACCAAAACAGTTTTCAAAATTCCAACAGCCCCAAAACAATACCCTGCTAACCTCTTAGAAGTAGTAAGAAAGTAAAGAAATAACCTTCTACCAAGTAAAATCCATAAGAAACAATGTAAAAAACAAGAAGAAGCTACTGTACTGTAACAAATCTGATCCTCATGAATAAATTTATTATAACTGAGTTTCTAGTCATGGTCTGTCCAGAACAGTCCTGGTTTGGGTGACTGTAGATGGACCAAAAATTTAAAGTGTCCGAAGACAAAATTTCCAAAATATTTTCAAATGCAATTTGGAGGCAACAAAGAAACAATATATGCGTGAGTGGCTTGGGGGAGTGGGCTTGAAAAAATACCTACCTAGAATACCTAGCAATTCAGGGTGAAAAAAAAAAGGTTGTTTTCATATTTGGTGAAGCAAACAAATTGTGCATGCTAAGGTTCTAGGTCATACACTATAAAATATACTTTTTATTATTAGACATATTGATATGGGCTTCTTGAAAGGTACTAATCCCATCACGCAATGACTCAACACAATTCCCAAATGAGTAAATGTCCACTTGGAAGTTTTTAGGTTAGGGAGAGAGAGAGAAAAGACACCTGCACGCCATAGTCAGAGGTTAGCGTGGCAGCAACATGAATAGCTTTTCTGATGTAAGAGGACATAAAGTGTCTGAATGTGGCAAGGGTCATATTCAAAGGGACCCATCAGTGTGGCGTAAAGTGGTAGTGTGATCATACTAAATACATCACAGTGTCCATGCAAATGAGGGAAATCTCTTGCATACAGGGTACAGCAGCATAGTCAGAGGAACCTGAAAATGCTAAGTAGCAGCTGAGGCAGCTCTCTTCATACTTCAAAGACCTTACACTTAGCAATGGGCACAGTGGTGCATGACCTCCAGCCAGTGGTTCTGGTGACAGGTAATTGCAGAATACCCTCCCCTTGCTGCCCTGATCCCCACTGAACAGCATGTAATGTCCCTGGTAGTCCTGTAGTCATTCCCTTCCAATCCCCATTAACATATATAAATCCTTCTTGGATGTCCAGTGGTCACCCATCCCCCCGAAATACATAAAGTATTCCTGGTTGTTCACTGATACCCCCATCTGCCGTGATCTCTGTCATACAACTACGTTCCCCCCTCTTCAGCCCACCCAGCCACTGCCCTCTACCCCATCATTCAGCACCCAACCTACAAACTAAGCACCCACCCCCATATTGCACATGACCCATCTGAATACACCTGACCTTGACAGCATGCAGATCTGTAGACAGCAACCGGCACAGGCCCCCCCCTTACAACCTCTGTCAGTAACTGTTTGAATGACGGGAAATGGGCATGTGCACAGTGCAGAAGCATGAGCTATCCTGACTTTATGTTCCCTGAAACAGCGTAGTTCTAAATCAGAATAGTTTTACAAGGCCAGGATCTGATTCTGGGTCACAGCGGAAGGCAGTGCAAAACAGTTGGGATTACCTTTACTAACCTAATTCATTAATGTGACACTGAACAACATGGAAGATTAATGAACTTGATTAATTAAGGTAAAGTAAAGTATAAAAAGGGTAGACCGGATGGAGCATTTTCATTGGTTGTTAGAGTTATGACAGGTCTATATAAATGTCTTAAACATAATGAATGTTCTACTCCATCACTTTCACCAGTACATAAATTACAGAAAAAAGATTATTTTTCTATTACGCATTCTTTTCCCCAAACCTACAGTCACCATTAGAATTAAAGCTAGTCACATTACCAAGGTACACAGAAACCTTAGCTGCTAGTACAGAAGTTGCCAAACTGAAGTTAGAGCAAGCACTTCAATATATGGGGCGTTGTAGGCCCTGATGTTACAAAAAGAACAGTTACGTAATAACTTACCATAACAGCAGATCTTCAAGGGATCTCAGTCACCAGGTCTCACTATAGGAACTTCACGTCAGTGAAGCAGGATCCACACAGAAGATTTTCAGCAGTACAGCTGGGGGCCGCCCATGCCAGTCATCTGCCAACGTCACAGACTCTATAAAGGCATGAGCAGCCCTGCTCCCTCCTCAGTTCTTTCCCTGGAGACAAGGGAGCATAGTTCTAGCCATGGGGGACGAGGAGAGAGGGTACCAGGCTAATAAGAAAGGCTGGATACACCAGATAGCCAGTTCCAAAAACAGCCCCCCAAAAAGGGGGATGGTGGCAGGGAAGACAGACCTGATGACTGAGATCCCCTCAAAGATCTACTATGTAACTGTTCTGTCTCTTTCTGGGATATCTCAGTCATCAGGTCTCACCGTAGGAATGAGTCCCAAGCAGTTACAGGTGCAAACAAACAGTCTGGGAGGAAGGCCAACCTTAAATTTAAGATAGGAGGCCCTGCAGCACAGCCTTGCCAAATCTTGCCCAGGCTCTAGAGGCAATGTTCAGACTGTAATGCTTGGTAAAAGGGTGGATGGTACTCCAGGAGGCAGCCACACAAATGTCAGTGGCTGAGACCCATCGGAAACAAGTTGCAGAGGTAGCCATGCCTCTTGTGGAATGAGCTTTGACAGCTCCAGGCAATTCTTTGCCACACTTATTGTGGCAGAACACAATGCATTTAGCCAACCATTTGGACAAACATTGTTTGGAAACCTGAATGCCCTCTCTATCTGGAGCAAAAGAAACAAACAACTGCTTCAACTTTCTACATTCCTTGGTATGGAGCAGGTAGTATTTCAAAGTTCCGCGTACATCTAATGTATGGAGCACTGCTTCCCCTGGATTGGCATGCTCTGGAAAATAAACAGGAAGGTTACTATACTGGCTCAGTGTAAACTCAGACACCACCTTAGGAAGAAACTTAGAATTCGTGCACAAAAACACCCTGGGCCAGATATTCAGAAATGTGCCAAATGCCAGCGCATGTTCGGTGCAGCACAAATCCGATGCACCATGGCGCAATGAGTGCCATATTCAAAGGTTGTGCATGGCGAAATGCGCCAGCACAACATGGCTAAATATGGCAGGGAAGTGTCATGGCACAACCAGACTTGCACCATGGCGCAACCAGACCTGTGCCATAGCACAACCATTGATGCGCCACAGTGCAACCAGACATGCGCCTTGGCACACATAGACTAGCTCCAGTCAATGGTGGGAGTACAACAGCAGAGGCAAAGTGTGAGGCATGGCAGAGGAATACACCCGGGGACAGTGCCAGGGGTGCACAGTGGCAGGCCACAGGTGACCACCACCACCAGCAGGGCACACACAGGTACCCAGACACCCCCACCCTGGAACACAATTGTGGCACAGAAGCAGCAACAGGTGGCACCAATGGTCAATGGAAGGCCACCACTGGAGTCCCCTGCCACATGCTGTGCCCCACCCACAGACCCCAACAAGCCACACCAGGACCATGCTGTGAACTACATATATGCCACACATCCCAGACAGCTGCCCCAAGGCCACTCCAAGCCACAGCCACTGACCAAGGGGCAGGACACCACGATGCACGACCCACACACCGACACATGCGCACCACACAGACACACACCACGCAACTGCAGCATGGCTCCAGATGCCAGCTGCAAAGCAGACACCGACACAGTCAGGTAAGCAAAATATCTGTATTGAAAACAGCTATGTACAAGTGCAAGGGGTCAGAAAGGGTAGAAAAGCGAGGGAAGGGGACAGGGAACAGGGACTGTACAGAGGGAAGGGGATGGATGGGGAAGGGACGGCAGGGGTATAAGGGAATTGCTGGGGTCAAACTAAGGGCAGCCATGGCTCCACTGCTTCCTGCTGCCTCCTCCTCTGCCGGTCCAATAGCATCACCCTTCGCACCTGCTGAGCCACCTCCAGGGTCCTCGAGGTGATGAGAATGATCTGCCTCAGCAGCCTGCAATAAAGGGGCAGCCGTGATCTCCTCTGGATGCCTATGACAAAGGATAGGACAGGTGATCAGTGCAAGGTCCCATGGCACCATGCCTACCCACTGTGCACAATGGGAAGTGGGAACACACACTCCTGGAGTGGCACCCTGGCCACCCACAGGGTGTCGGCCAATGCCTGCCAGCATCCCAGCACACCATAACAGTGCACAGCAGTGGACACTGCCGCCCAATTGTCACCCCACTGTGCAGCAACAGTCAGATGGCATGGGGCACCAGCAGCACCACAGCAACACCAGTGGCAGCCAGGCACATACCCACCCCACCAACAGCTGGTACACATGTGCAATGGCCGCCCCACAGTGGCATGCACCATGCACAGTGTGCAACACACAGCTGCCACTGCACATGGCACAGGTGACCATGGCTGCATCCACTCCCCTGCCGACCAACCAGTAATGTGTAGAGGAATGCAACAGTGCCTAGCTGCCCACTGTAGTGCCACTTGCACCTGTCCTGCCGCTGCTCCTCTGCCACCACTGGGTCCCACTGCGGCCTGCTGTGCCAGCCCTGGCGCTCCTGCCACACTCACCCAGTGGCAATCTTCAGGTCCTGGGAATGGAACAAAAACAGGTACACATCAGAGAACACCCACAGCATGTGCCCACCATCTCTGCCCCTGTGCACAGTGTGTCCCCTGCCTGACATGTCCACAGCAGAAGCGAGCACAAACCTGCGCCGGCAATGCCAATCCACAATGCACATGCTGACATCATACCCTCTGCAGGGCATGCCAGGCAGCCAAGCCATCACCACAGTACAGCACTAGGGCACACATGCAGCATGGAATGACCTACCTGGCCGTGGCACAGCTCCCCTGCGGACGCATGCCTGCAGCTGCCTCAAGTGCTCTGGGTCCTGCCTCATCAGGTCCCCATACCAGTGGCAGCATTGTTTTCCAGTCTTGGCCACCCTGGTATCCAGCACCAGCCTGGCAGTGATGGCCTGCCAGACCTCTATCCTGGACTGTTGCGGGGCACCTGCCCAAGCAGCCCTGGTGCATATGGCTGCACACAGGCCACCAGATTTATTAATTCCACATCGGACCAATTACAGGACCGTGAAACTCCCCACTGCCCCATCACAACCACGGCAATTTGTGGATACAAAATGGCAGCCAGAGGTGTACGCGTGCACCACGTGCACAGGATGTGTGCCTCGTGTAGGCATGCGCTGTTTCCACCAATCGCACATCACCAGGGATGTGCAAAATGGGCGTGGCCTGCCAGGCACGTGGTGGTGTAGTCCCAAGGGGTCAAAGGGTCACAATAGGGGTCGCCAGGCACACTGTGTGATGGTGCACAATAGGGGCCATGGCGCACAGTTCACCATGGCCCTGATTGCGCAGACAGCACACAGTGCATAATAGGTGGTGGCACACCGCCTGATGCATGCGCACAGTGGTCCCGCGCACTGCACATGACTGGCCATTACGCCGAAACTTGCTCCAGAGCAATTCCATTCCACATGGAGGAAGTATGTGATATTCAGCTGCCACATGCAAATGAGCTCATCAGCCAATGTGGTGCAATAGTAAAATCAGCATATAATTACCATTGCGCTAATGCTCATTTGCATGCGTTGTGCTATAAAAGTGCCTCAGAACAGCACAGGCCATGGACTGGTATTGCAACCATCCGAGGTAAGTTGCGCTTGCTGCTGAGCGCAACCAGCACAGCAGGGTGGACAGGGTAGGCAGCTGCTGACAATGACACACATGTCTAAGACCACAGGTAGCACTATGTCCGAGCATGAGGAGAGTGAGGAGCATGGACCTGCTCACAAACGCAGGCCCAACTTTACCAAGGCAGAGGCTGATGCCCTGTTCGAGGCCTGCCTCGACAGGGAGCCACTGCTGAGTGGTGAAACAGGCACACCACAGGCCAGGGCTGCGGCCTGGGTGGAGGTGGCAGCGTGTGTGAACCAGCAGGGCAGCCACCTGCAGTCTGTGCAGGAGTGCAGGAAGAAGGTGGGCACTGACAAACGCCACATCAACGAGAAGGTGGCGGCCATATGAGCAGCCCAGACAGCCACCGGAGGGGAGCCTGCTGACATGCCACAGTTCATGGAGCAGGAGCAGCTGGTGGCAGCCGCCAAGTGCTGTAGCACTATCGAGAGTGTGCCAGTTGGTGGATTCCAGACAGGAGGGAGCCCATCACTGCATGGTACGTATGTTGGGCTCACACTGCAGGCAGTGGGTGGGGGAGGGATGGGGGGTTGGTGGGGAATGGGGGCCATGCATCACTAACGCATCTGTTTTCCCTTACAGCACCAGCACGCCTGCATGCAGTGGATGGGGCACCAGCAGCAGCCATGGAGGCAGGCCCTGCCCCAGAGGACCAGCCATCCACCTTCATGGGAATCCAGGGGCCTGATCGACTGCAGCACACCACCGCTGTGCAGCCAGATGTCCTGGGCATGGGGTCGGACGAGGCCCTGGATGTGTTTCAGCAGGATGCCAGCCATGTCATCCTCTGCGTGGAGACACAGATCGGGGTGGGGTCTGACACCGATGACGACCTGACCATAATCCTGGACAGTATGGGTGGTGTTGTGGGTGAGACACCCATACCTAGAACCAACACAGGCAGTGTGCCCAGTGGCCTGTCAGCAGTGGGACAGCTGCCCGCCACCACTGCAGGTGATGCCATGTGCACCATCACGGCAGTGTCGTATGGTGATGTTGATGTGTCTGCGCAGGCACTGGCCAGCGTACAGGGGCCGGAGAGGCAGCAGCAACAGACAGTAGGGGACATAGGGTGGCCGGACATGGTGTCCACTGCCGGGGCACCTGATAGGGACCTACCCCATGGGGACCCCACTGTGCAGCATCCAGCTGAGTGGGGGGCTGTGCAGCGCGGTCGTACACCACTGGTGGGTTGGCGCCCTGCCTAGGTTCCCCTGGGCACCAACCCATTAGCAGAGCACATCTGATTGCTGCGGGCCTCCTTAGTACAACAGGTGCTGCTTGCAGCTGGGGTGCGTGCACTGTGTGCAGAGGTGTGCCAGGTGGCCGAGCAGCATGAGACAGGCACTGCGCAGCTCCTGGAGGCTATTCAGCGATTGCGGGAGGACACAACAGCATACCAAGATCACACTGCCAATGTGCGATCACGGTTGGCCTTGCACCATTGGCTGCCACAGGGCATGGCCAGCAACCTCATACACCACATAGTGCACTGTCCACCCCACAGACCCGTCGAGTGACACCCTCCCTGTCAATGCTGGGCTCTGCTATTGGCATCCCAGGCATGCCTGGGGCAGGCCTGTTTGGGTGCCTACACACTCCTGTGTGGACCCGGTTGCGGTCCTGCAGTACGACCCCAGAGGCTGTTGCATACACCCCCTGTGGCCAATGAGCAGCCTGTGGCAGCCGATTGGCCCTGGCGCGGCTGCACCCGTGTCCACGGTGGCCATGGTTCTGCGTGGTGGACCTGATCTGTGTGCCGCCCTGGCTGCAGTCTGCCACCGCTGCCCTGTGCATGCATGGGCGATGTGTGTGTGTGTGTGTGTGTGTGTGTGTGTGTGTGTGTGTGTATACCACAGATGTGGCACCTGTGTATTGCACTGCACGCTGCCTGTGTCCATACCTGCCCAGACGCTGGCCCGTGTGGCATGGGCATGATGAGAGCAGAACTGCACCAGTTGCGCCTGTGCACTGGTGCCCTGCATCTGATCCCTTCCACATGCTAGTGCCTGGGCACATGTGCGTGCATGTGTGCATGCATGTGTGCCTGTGTGTGTGTTGCTGTACACTGCTGTGTGCTGTTGTGTGTGGCTGTGTGGCGCTGTCACCCCCACCCCTGCACCACGCCTCTGTGTGTGCATGTCCATTGCCATGCACGCCACTGCCTGTGTGCTGTACCTGTGTGTGTGGCCAGTGCGTGGGTGTTGCGCCACCTACCTGCGTGCACCGTGGTGCTCATGGCAGATTGTGTTTCTGTGCAGGCATGCCATCCTCTGGCGCTGGGGATCCCTCCGCCAAGGGGCTGCCCACCACCCTCCAGCCCATTGCCCTCATTGTTCCCACTACTGTCCCCCTCATCGGCTTCGACAGCTATCCCACGGCCAATGGCCATGTCGTGCAGTATGCAGCAGGCCAGGAATTGGCCACAGACTTTCGAGGGGCTGTACTGTAGGGCACTGCCAGACCTGTCAAGGCAACAGAACCATGCCTTCAGCATCCCAAATACATGCTCAATGATGTTCTGCATGCTGGCATGTTCCTCATTGTACCAGTCCTCTGCTGGGGATGACGGGCACCGGTAGTGGGTGAGCAGCCAGGGTCTGAGTGGACAATTCCATGGTTAGCCTTGTGTCCTCTGTTGCTGTGCCTTGCCTATCCCTGGCACCCTCGCCAGCACACCCATCCTGCCCGCCCCATCCCATGCACTGCTGTGCCCGCACCCCTTGGCAGTCCCATACTCACCCACTAGATGGCCCATGGGGATGTCCCCACACTCAAACCTGTGGCAACGGCAGAGCTGTGCCAGATGAATACATCATGTGCACGCCTAGAGTGTGTGGCACAGACATTTGTTACGCACCGCCGGCATCACACAACCACCTGGCAGTTAACACTGGGGTAGCCCTTCCTTTTGATGTAGGCAACACCATCAGGGCCAGGTGGCATGCGGATCTCACATGGGTGCAGTCAATGGCCCCAAGCATGCCAGGCATTTGTGCTACCCTGTGGAAGTCCTGCATGGTTGTGGTACACTCTGTCTGTGTGCTCGGGAAATAATGTATTCCGAAGCATGTGGTAGCAGGGCATTGAGGAAATGTGTGAGGATGCGTGACGTGGCCGACTGGGTTATAACTGTGGTGTTCCTTGTTGGTCTCTGGAACGTGCCCGTGGAGAGCAGGCACATGACAGCTGTTACCTTTGTCTCCACTGACATTGCATGACTCCGTCTAGTGGGTGCCTGCATCTCCTCACTGCACAGCTCACAGAGCTGCCTCAGAATAGCCCTGTTCAGGTGATACCGGCCCACACTCTCTGTATCAGTGTAGTTCTCGAAGGTGGTGTGGGCACGGTACCACCTGTTCTGGCATACCATCGACAGGCCCTTCCACATCCACGTCGCTGTTCCTCCTGCCTCCTCACACCCCTCATTATGGCCTCCATTTGGAAGGGTGCACTGGCCATGGCCCCTGCTGTCCTGTCTCCCCCTGGGTGGTCAGCTGCTGTGGGCTGTTTGCCACCCTAGAGCAGTGCAGGCACTTTGTCTGCCTCTCCCTATCATTCCCTCTGCCCCTGGCTCGCTCTCCACTGCTACCTCTGTCCCATGCCCCTGTGGTTGCCTGTTCCAGTCCCTCTGTCCCTTACAGGCTCTGTCTCCCCTGCTCTTTCTGTCTTGTCCCTCCACTGTCCTGTTCCTCTCTCTCTCTCTCTCTCTCTCTCTCTCTCACCCCTAGCGAAAGTGCTGTTGGTGTGCTTGCGCCCTGTACTTACAGGCTCAAGTCTGCTTGACGCATCTGGGAGTTGCTCCGCACTTGAGCCATGGGTCAGCGGTTGAATATCGCACTGTGCCACATATTCATGGGCATGCCCCCTGCCCTTGTGCCTGTATTCATTAGGGTTATGCATTGGCGCAATGGGACTTGCGCTGTACAATGTCTCCCGCTGAATACTGCTCCTTGGCACATTTCCGCACTTGTGCTGGCGCAACTTAGTTGCGCCATTCACAGCTGCTTCGAATATCCCACCCCATCTTTGTGAAAAATTAAATGTCTCCTCGCACCACAGGACTTGAAGCTCTGAAATTCTTCGAGCAGAAGTAATAACAACTGAAAATAATGCTTTCCAAGAAAGAAAGCGTAGCTTGCAAGTTGCGGCTGGCTCAAAAGGAGACAGGGTTAACTTCTCCAAAACAAAATTTAAATCCCAAGCCAGGACTGGAGACTGGACTGGAGGTTTCAGATGCAGGATGCCACTCAAAAAGGTACAGGAAACATCCAGCTGATCTATGGTATGGTCACCTACTGGCTCATGAAAGGCCGACATAGCCAAAAGGTACATCTTATGGGAGGAGTACTGAGGCCTGCATCAGACAGAGAATTCAGGTAGTCAGGACCTGGTTCACTGGAAGGTGAGCAGGTCCACATTATGCTAGCAGCCCATATGGCAAACCTCTTCCACTTCATGGCATAAGTGGCTTGGGTGGAAGACCTTCGAGTAGCCACTAGGACATCTGCCATTCTACTGGAAACCCCAAATCTGGCAACGACTATGTCCTCATGAGTCAAACATGCAGATGGAGGGACCCGAGGTTGGGATGGACCAGGGTCCCCTGATTCTGAGTCAGCAGATTCCTGCAGAGGGGTAGAGGGACCGGAGGTTCCTCCACCAGCTGCTGAAGAAGAGAAAACCATATCTGGCAGGGCCAAAATGGAGTTATCAGGATCATGGTGGCCCTCTCCATCTGCAGCTTGATTAGTACCCTCTGAATTAGAGGAAATGGGGGGAAGGCATAAATACACCTCCTGCTCCAGGAGAGAGATAACGTGTCTCACCAGAAAACTCCAAGCACTGGATCTAGCAATCAGAAATTGGGCAGTTTTGCATTGAGTGTAGATGCAAAAAGGTCCAACTCTGGATGATCCCATCTGTCGAATAGATTTTCTCGATGAACAAAAGAAGTTACCACTCATGCATGCTGGACTGAGTCCGGCTGATGCTGTCCACTAGAGTGTGTAGCACTCCTGAGATGTGGACTGCCAAAGAGTCATGCTGTGGTCAAATGCCCAATACCACACTCTCATGGCCTCTATGCAGGTGGTAAGAATGTGTTCCCCACTGCTTGTTGATGTAGTACACTACACTGAGGTTGTCTGATTGACTCAGCAACTTGCTCGGAAGGAGGTGGCTCTTAAAGGCCTGCATGGCAAACAGAACTGCCCCTGTCTCTAGGGCATTGCTGCAGGGAGGCTTCAATCTGGGAACGAGAACCTTGAGTTTGAAAAGGACCCATGTGAGTCCCCAGCCCAAACCAGAGACATCAGTGATGAGGATTTGATGTGGTGACACAATCTGAAATGGAACTCCCTGCAGTAGATTTAGGGGATCCATCCACCACTGGAGCACTTTGCAGACAGGGGAAGAGACCAGCACTAACTGATCTAAATCATCCACACGCTGGTCCCACTGTGCCTGGAGAGTCCACTGGAGAGTGCACAAATGGAGCCTTGCCAGTGGAACAGTGGGTATGGCAGCCACCATCAGACCTAACAGTCTCTGGTACACCCTGACAGGGATGTAACAGCTCTGGGCCACCTCCTGAGCAATAAGGCAATTCTGCCCTAGCTTGAGGCAGAAAGGCCTTCCCGACCTAATCTAGAACCATCTCTATGTACTGCAGCCTCTGGGATGGCACCATAACTGACTTGGGTAGACTGACGTAATGCCCAGGAGAGAAACAATTGGAGAGTTCTCTCAAGGTCCCCAGAAGCAATTATCTGGATGGGGTCTTTAGGAGCCAATCATCCAGGTATGGGAAAATGTACATTCACTCCCTTCTGAGGGCTGCAGCTACTGCTGCTAAACACATGGTAAAGACATGCAGCACAGAGGATAAGACAAAGGGCAGCACTTTGAACTTATAATGCTTGACCTGTAAAAGAAACCAGAGGAACCTCCTGTGAGGAGAAAACTCTGAGATGTGCAGGTTATACATCATGCATGTCCAGAGAACATAGCCAGTTGCCTTGCTTGAGAAGGGGCATCAGACCTGGCAAAGTTACCATTCAAAACTTTTTGTACTGGATGTACAGATTGAGGTCTCTCAAATTTAAGATGGGCCTCAGATTTCCAGGCTTTTTGGGGACCAGAAAAAACCTAAAATAAAGCTCATTGTTCCTCTGGCACCTGGGCACTGACTGTATGGTCTGTTTGTGCAGAAGGGACTGTGCTTTCTCCTGGAGAACAGCTAGATGGCCCGAGGGGTAGCTGGAGGGCAGAGGGGGAGTTTCTGGGGGTTGCCCTGTGAGCTCCAGAGTGTGACCCCTGTCTATGATTTGCAGAATTCAGGCATCTGTTGTGATGGTTCTCCATTGATTGAGATGGAGGGAGATGCAACCTCCTCCCACCACCTCTTGGTCAGGGATGGAAGAGGGGGGCCTGGCAAGGAGGAAGCAGGCAGATACAACCACTGGGGCTGATCTTTCACCTCTGGGATGTTGGGCCACAGCTCAGCAGTGAAGGAAGCAGGCAAGAGCGGCAGAGGCTCTGCATTTACCTTGAAGCCGAGAGACTGCTCCTGGCCTGTTTGATGCTGCCACAAAAGGAGGCGTGGCCTGCACTTATGTTGTGTATGGTAGAGCGAGTGACCCAATTTCAGAGCCTCACCAGATGCCTGCAGGTCACTAATGATGTCCTGGACATCTGGACAAAAAAGCTCAGAGCAGTTAAAGGGGGCATTAAGCACCTACTGCTTAACATCAGCAGCAAATCCAGAGACTCTAAACCAGGAGTGCCTACATAGGTAAATGCCAGTGGCAGCAGCCCTGGCAATAGTAACCGAAATATCATAGCAGGCCTGCAGGAGGTGCTTGCTAATGTCCTCAGTAGTCTGCAAGCATCTGAGAATCTCCTGCTTTTGCGTACCTTCCAGGGGGGCTTGGGCAGCAGTGTTGCCCTTCTTCCAGTTGGTGTTTTGGTACTTTACCATGAGACAAGTAATTGGCAATCCTTAGTCCGATGGTGGAGGAGGCATAAACCCTCTTACCCCAAAGGTTAACCCTGTGTGACTCCTTGTCATGGGTGAGGGAGCTAAGGTGCTAGGTGCCTTAGACCTGTCATGAGCTGACTTTATAGCCTCTGAATCAGTTTCAGGCTGGGCAGCATAATGAGGGAAGCACCGGGGGGACTTGACAAAGTTTATCCACCCTACAGATACAGTTTTTGGGGAAACTGTCTAGTATTATTACTGCTGCCTTGATTTTTATTTTTGGATTTAAAGTTTTTATATTGTATACATGCTTTGGTTTATTGAAAAGCACTTTAAAAATACATTTTGATTTGATTTGATTTACAGGGCATTGCTGGCACCATGTTAGACTTGTGCCAGGCTGCAGTAGTGGCATTCCTCAGAGTAGGCAAAATAAGAGGAATGATCAATCAATCAATTAATCAATCATCTTTTATTTCTAAAAAAACGCAATTCCAGTTGATCAAAGCGCTTGTACAAAATACACCATACATACAAACGATAATATAAAAACATAGAGACTACAGTTAAAATTCAGCAATTCTTAAAACCAAAACAACCTGCTAAACAGCATCAGGAAAAGCTATTCCAAATAAATATGTCTTGGGTGCAGATTTAAAGCTCTTGATGGTCAGGCACTCTCTACCCCAAAGAGGTAGAGAATTCCACAGAGTAGGGGCCATGAAAGCAAAGAAACGGCCTCCCGAGGTCTTAAGTCGAACCCTGGGAACCTCTAGCAATCCCTCATCAGAGGAGTGGAGTGGAGTGGGCAGACAGGGCAGTAGAGACAGAGGACATCTTGCAATAACCATGGTCCCTGTCCATGTAGGGCATTATAGGTCAGTAAACTGACCTTGAAGGTGATCCGCCACTGTACTGGCAGCCAGTGCAAGCAGCAGAGCACAGGTGAGACATGGCAGGATTTTGATAAACCACCACATTCTGCACCAGCTGAAAACAGTGGATATCAATCCCTGGTGCTCCTAGGTACAAGGCATTGCAGTACAGTAGTCAAGGCAGGAGGTCACAAAGGCATGGACCAAGGTTGGAAGGTCATCGGGCTGGAGCAATTGTTTAATCTAGGTGATGTTCCTTTGATGGTAAAAGGAGGTCTTGACCACGGTCCGACACCTGAGACTTATGTGTCAGACCATCATCAAAAACTCGCCCAGATTCCACAACCGATCAGAGGTTAACAACCGGCTGCCTCAAGTCAAAGCCTAGAAGGCTGCCCAGTTGAAAACCCCACACCCTGATGATCTGGGTCCACCACCAACACCTCAGTTTTATCTGGGTTCAACCTCAGCCAGTTGGCACTCATCCAGTCCTGGATCTCAGAGAGGTAGCTATTAAAGATCGAGACAGACCCACCCTGCTTGGGCACAAAGAACATGTATAGCTGAGTGTCATCTGCATAGCAGTGAAAACTCAGTCCATATCACCTTATAATGTCTCCCAAAGGCAGCATACACACCATGAACAACATGGGTGATAATATGGAGCACTGCAGAACCCCACGGGGGCAACGAATAAATCCCTGACACCACTCTCTGAGTCCTGCCCATGAGAAAAAGCGAAACCACTTGAGGACTGTACCAGACAGTTCACGAATCAACCACAGATGCTCCAATAACACTCCATGATCCACAGTGTCAAATATTGTAGTGAGATCAAGGAGAACCAAGATCGAATGGGTCCTCTGATCTCTCTTCTATTAGGAGATCACTAAGTACCTGAACAAGTGCCATCTCGGTGCTATGCCTCTTCCTAAATCCAGACTGGAGAGGATCATAGACATCATGGATAGTAAGATGATCCTCCAGCTGCAACGAAACCACCTTCTCAATAACCTCACCCACAAAAGGCAGGTAAGAGATAGGTCTGTAGTTGGCAAAGCAGTCGGGGTCGAAGGCAGGTTTCTTAAGGAGAGGTCTCATCACTGCCTCCTTCAGGGGGTCAAGAAACACCTCTGTCTCCCAATGAACTCCAGACTATCTCAGCCAGGACCAGGCTGATCATCTCTACACATCCCACAAGGAGACATGTTGGGCCCAGGTCCAAACTACAGCAGGTTGGTTGAATACTCTGAATGTTCCTCATGATATCAGTGATCGCCAATGAGCCAAAGTCAGACCAATCAATCAATCTGCATTTTACCAGGTGAAACATCATTGAGTGGAACTCATTTACAAGATGGACCTGGGAGATTCACAATTAAACAAAGGAACAAAAGGATAAGAAGAAGAACAATACAATGAATCATAGTCTGATGGGCTTACATGTAGGTGTAACATGATAGACATTGAGACGTGGACAGCCAGTTCTGAGTGCTGTAGTATCATTTTTTGTAATATCAAAATGGGTTATGGACTATCTGTCATGAGAGATGCTGAAAATCTGTCGCTCACCCCGGGTTTCAGCTGAAAAGATGAAAGCCATGAGAAAATGCTGAAACAGCATGTGAGATCATACACACACAAATTTTTAGATACCAGGTGTTACATGGCAGGCCTGAAGCTAATGACAGAGTAGAACAGACCTTGATCAAGGATATCCTGTTTTGTCTAAAGTTAATTACAGGCTGGAAGAGGTCTGAGTTGAGAATATCCCTTTTATGACGTTAGGAGAGGAAACCAGGTTTAGTAAACTGGTGCGAAATCATAAAGATGCTTTCATGTCCTGGAAGAGGGAAGCTTATCATGAGATCAAAGAAATGTCATTTGGAGGACATGAGTCATGCTGAGGTTGCAGAATGTAATACTTGGAAAAGTCATCCTGTTTTTTTTTTATAAATATTTTTTATATATTCTGACAGGGAGGAGCTAGGTGACCTCATGCAAGTAGGTGGGAAAAAAACAGATTTTAAACATTATTCTGTTTGACTTCACAGAGACACTTTTTATCTAGACTCTGGCAAAGAAACATCTGTGAGCACTTTTAAGCGGTATTTAGAGACTAAGTACTGTAGTAAGAATTGCACTGTTTAAAACCTTGTTCTTTTAACAGATTTGTATGTCTTGTGATATAATAGTTCTGTATTGTATGTTTTACATATTATTATCTATTTTAGTAAAAACTCTTTTTAGAGCTTACTTGGTCTGTCTTTGAATTTCTTTCATTTGTAAGAAATGTATATATGGTTATAGCAGACACTAGGCATAAGCTTGAATGATGATACCAAACTGGAAAGAAAAGCATTTTAAATCTGAGGTCTTTATTAAAGTTTTTAAGGGTTCATTTCTGTACACCTGGTTAGGTGCCCATAGGCAAAGATATCTGGCCCCCCAAAGACAGAAATATCTGAGCCTGTGTATGGAGTACGCTAGCAAGAGGTTCACAGTTTGAATCCCTCCAGAACTTGAGACCAATGGTTGATCCAAACTCACAAAACAAACAAGAGGGTTACCTTGTTCTGTTAAACTGTTCACAAGACTGCGCTCAGTGGTTGTCACTTTGGGAGTAGAGGGCCTGACCTGCTGAGTGGGTTTGTGACAGACATAATATATGCAGCAATCACTGGGCAAAATAAACTATCCATTGACTTATAATATCAGCTAATATATACACTATATACAATGGCCCAGATATTCAAACTGCGCCAGTCTGAGGCGCAAGCCCCTGCGCTGCTCAAAATAGTTGCGCAGGGGTGTGGCCGGGGTGATATTCAAAGGAGTTGCGCTGTTGAGCAACTCCTTTGAATCTGGCTCCCACAGCGGCAATGCGTAAGCGCAGTGGAACTTGTGCTACCGCCAAGTTGCCAGAGTTGAGCATTAAACGTGGTGGCGCCAAGTACCCATTGCTTCATCTTGCCAAATTTCCGATATTCAAAGGTGACATGCAAATGGGGCCATAATTTATGCAAGAGCGGGGGCCATTTGCATCTATTAATGGCCCCATTTGCATGCCATTTGCATGTAGGTGCGCCCGATCCCGAGGACTTGCTCCTGGCCACCTGACAGGCAGCAGCCGTGGGGACCGGCGCACAATGCAACTTTCCGATCGCGGGCATCACAGTTACATGACACCCCACACATCTCCCACAGCCAACCCGATCACGCAGGGCAGAACACGTACATGTCGCCCCCACACACACATCTCCCACAGCCCGATCGCGGGCAGAACCTGTGTAGCCCCAGTGCCCGTCGCGGAGCGGGAATCGCCGCTCCCTCCCCAACCCAGATAACTCCCCTGGTGGTCCAGTGGACCGATAAAGCCCGATCGCGGGCAGAATGTCACAACACAACCCCAAACATCTCCTGGTGTCTAGTGTCCCCCCACCCACCCGCTCCCCGCCGCGGCGGCGGCAGCATCCCACCGCCTGCCGCCCCGCGCCCGCCGACTGACTGTCGGAAGGGCTGCACGCCATTGGTGCAAGGGCTTTACAGCCAATGGGCGTGCAGCTATACCACGTACAGCAAACAGTCAGATTTGCGAATGATTCACAATCTGGACTGTCATCTGTTATGAGCCACTACGCCCTGGCGATAACTCTGAACAATCATCCAGCAATAGGACAGCGGGCGGCAGACAGACCGCCCGCGCGGGCAGTGGAGGGCCGTCGTGGGTGGGGGACACTAGACACCAGGGAGATGTGTGAGGGGTTGTGCTTGACATTCTGCCCGCGATCGGGCTTTACGATCCACTGGACCACCAGGAGTTATTTGAGTTGGGGGAGGGTTACATTCTGCCATCAATCGGGCACTGGGGGTTCATACAGGTTCTGCCAGCGATCGGGCTGTGGGAGATGTGTGTGGGGGGTTCATGACTTGTACTGCCCGCGATCGGGCTGTGGGAGATGTGTGGGGGTTCATGTATTTGTACTGCCCGCGATCGGGCTGTGGGAGATGTGTGTGTGGGGGTTCCATGTACTTGTACTGCCTCATCGGGCTGGTGGGGGCACAGGGACCGAGTTGGGGGCCAGCCAGGGTGGCAGCTGCTGTGTGCGCCCTGCAGCCTGTAGCTCCACCTGTGGGTGGCCCTCAGCTGATCCTTTTTGGCTCAAGGTTGTGCAGGGCAGGTTGGGGTTGGCATGCACAACTCTAAACCCGACTGAATATCAGGTTGCGCAGGTTATGCATAGTTCCTCCCCTCCTGTTGAGCATGCATTCATTTGCATTGCTCTTTTGCGCAACCTGTTGCCAGTGGAGCAACTGCCTCCTGCTGAATATCGCAGAATGGTGCAATGTAGGACTTGCGCATGCGCAACCCTGTTGCGCATGGAGCAACCCTTTTGAATATCTGGGCCAATATATACAAAATGGTACAACTTTGCAATAAGAGTGAAGATGAGTTACAGTGTTGATTCTGAAGAGTGGAAAGGGGGAACCAGTGGGAAATATTATAAAGGCTAGATAGTCATCACTTGAAGTACATACAAGTCACACTGAAGAAGCAAGCCAGCAAAGTTTTAAAGGTAGACAGCTTGACAGTTAGTGTTACTTTCAAGGTCTTTTGGATGCTATTCCAGAGAACAGGTAAGGCATGGCTTGTTGAGGCCTCACCAAATCGCGTTCAAATTCTGGGAACAGCTAGGGTTATAAAGGAAAGGCTCCTAAGGGGGTAGTTCCTTGCCATGCAGAAAGGCAGACAATCAAATATATACTGAGGTAGTTTATTGGTAATGGCTTGGTACGTCCAGGTGATTGCGTTCTTCGGTCTTCTGAGTTTAAGAGACAACCAGCCTAGTTCAGAGTATAAAGAGCAGTGATGGGTAGAGAATGGGGCACTGGTGATGAATTGGATAGCACAGTGATACAATATATCGAGCTTTCCTAAAGCTGTACTAGGGCCCTGTCCATAGAGAAAGTCAGCATAGTCAGGAGCAGGATAAGGTAGTCTGAACCAGATGTGTTTTGCTTCAGGTGTAAAGTAAATCCCTAATGAGGAAGAACAATCCATGCCTTTTTTCATTAGTTCTTCTATATGGTCAATGAAGAACAACTTATGGTCAACCCAGAAGCCCAGATATTTGAATTTGGCTACAAACTCCAGGATCTCCCCCAGTAGCATGGTAATTTGAGATGCCGAGCAGATGCTGGCTAGTTTAGCGGAAGGTGAAAGGAGCATTGCTTTTGTCCTTTTGTCATTTAGCAAGAGTTTTAGATGGAGTAGATTTTGTTGCAGAATGTTAAAGTCTAGTTGTAGGTTGTTGCAGACGAGCTCCGGGGAGGTTCTGTCTATGTAAAGAACTGTATCATCTGCAAATGGGCATCTGTTAGCAACTTTAATACTGGAGTTTATGTTATTGATGTATATAGCACATAGCAAAGGGCCTAAAATAGACCCTTGAGGCACACCTCTCATAAGAGGTTTCAGAGAGGAGAGGTCCCCGTCTGTTTTGATCTGCTGCTGGCGGCCGGTAAGATAGCTAGAGAACCAGTTCAGTGCAAGGGAGTCCAGGCAAATGTTTTCCAGTGAGAGCTGGAGCAGGTCATGGTCCACCGTGTCAAAGGCCTTGCTAAGGTCAAGAAATAAAGCACAAACATAGTTTTTATCATCCTGGGACCTTTACAATCATTGGAGACCTTAGCAAGGGCAGAAACTGTGGTGTGACATGACCTGAATCCTGAATGCACTGGATTCAGAATGTTGAATGTTTCCAAATGCTTTCTAAATTGGGAATTAACAATTTTTTTCAGTAGTTTGGGAAGGATGGGAAGGGGGGGAAATGGGTCTGTAATTATTTAGGTCTCTCGGCACACCAGATTTGAAGAAAGGAATAACAAGGGCAGTTTTCCAGACCAGTGGGAGAGCACCCTGAGCAAGGGACAAGTTAAACAGATGAGTAATGGGAGCGGACAATACACGATAACCTATTTTTAGGTAATAGGGATCGATATGGTCAGTGTCTGCTCTTTTCCTGGAGTCTCGCCCCAATAGGAGGTCCTCCACTTGTTTTATTGTGACAGCACTGAAGGAAAAGGTAGTGCTGTTGGAAGAAATAGCTGAGCTGGAACTAGATGGGCCCTGGGAAGCTAACTGAGTCTGTAGATTATTAGTAGGGGAGGTGTCAAATGCTAGACCAGCAATAGCAAAGTGGTTATTAAACAGGTCTAAAATTGTTTGCTTACTGATAGTAAAGGAATCACCAGTAGCAATTTTTGTGGGGAGAGAGTTAGCCGGATGGTGACCTTTTATGTCCTTTAAGGTCCTCCAGAATTTAGCTGGGCAGTTAGTAGAAGCCGTTAGTTTGTTTTTAAAGTATCTAGCTTTTTCAGTTTGAATTAGTTTAGTACATTGGTTTCTTATGGCTCTAAAGGCTGTGCAGTTGTCCAGAAGCTTAGTTTTCTGTGCTTTTTTCCATAAAACATCTCTATGGTTCAGCAAGGATTTCAGGTCCTCCATGAATCATGGGCAACATACTTTCCTGGCACATTTTGATCAGTGGTGAATGTTGGTTTATGGCTCCAAGGACTATATTCTGGAAATGCTCATAAGCCTCAGCCACAGTGGTGACCAGATAAAAGTCTTGCCAATGAGAGTAGTGAAGGTCAGAAAAGAAAGCCATATGGTCAAAGTTATGATGGCTTCTTTTGTAAATGTATCTAGAAGTGGAGGGTGGCTTAAGGATGACTCTCACACAGGCTATGGGGCAGTGGTCCCTAATGTCTTTAGGAAATACACCGGAGTGAGCGATATGGTGCAGTATGTTTACTAGAATTAGGTCTAATAGGGTTCTATGTGCAGGGTTTTTGATGTTGGGATGGGTGGCTTACGTGATAATTTGATGGAAACCCAATGTGTCACAGAAATCTTTCAGAGGTGCAGAGCTTAGGAAAACTAATCAAGATTGAAATCTCTGAGGATGAGGAACTCTGATGAAGATGAGTCTATGATATATGACAGGTGCTGAATCACCTTAAGACCTGCGGAGGGAGGCCTATAACAACCAATGATAGTAACAGATGATGAAGAGGAAAGTGAGACTTTTATAGTCAAACATTCAAACTCATTGCGAATCGTAGTACTCTACCGATGCTGAATATTTGTTATGGATATACATCACGACTCCTCTCCCTCTAGACTGTCTGTCGGTCCTATAGATATTGTAGGACTGAAAGTTGATTTTGTGGTCAGGGGTAGAGGGCTTAAGCCACGTTTTTGGAGATCACCAGAACGTCTGCGTAGTGTGACGTAGCCAAGTCTGCATGGACTCCAACTTCCTTAGTAAGCTACACGCATTTATGTGTAATATGCTCAGTCCCTTTAGCTGGGCCAACTCGGAGGGCACAGTGATGGGGGTTAGGAGACCAGGATTCAGCTCCACATTGCCAGAACAAGAAGTAAGAGTAGCAGGATTTTTTTAGAGCACTTAGTAGTAAATTGAGTAGCCTGGTTCAACCTCTTTTGCGCTGGAAGGATAAGGAATGGGGAGCAGTCTCAAAATGAAGGTTAAGGGGGCCCAAGAAGGCAAAAGGTAACACCCATGCCGAATAGAGGATGTTATTCTGAGTGGAGGTAGAAGGCATAGGATAGACATGGAACCTATAATCCAGAGGGGGAGTGCCATGGCTGTTAGTGAGAGGAAACAGGACTATATCGGAGGATATAGACAAATCAGTAGAGAGTATGCATGCTTCAAGAGATAGGACTATATCAGAGGATATAACCAAATCAATAGAGAGTGTGCATGCTTTAAGAGCTAGGACTATATCAGAGAATATAGCCAAATCAGTAGAGAGTATGCCTGCCTCAAGAGATAGGACTATATCGGGAGGATATAGCCAAATCAATAGAGAGTATGCATGCTTCAAGAGATAGGACTATATCAGAGGATATAGCCTAATCAATAGAGTATGCATGCTTTAAGAGATAGGACTATATCAGAGGATATAGCCAGATCAATAGAAAGTATGCATGCTTCAAGAGATAGGACTATGTCGGAGGATATAGCCAAATCAGTAGAGAATATGCATGCTTCAAGAGATAGGACTATATCAGAGGATATAGCCAAAATCAATACAGTATGCCTGCTTCAAGAGAATCAATAATTTTCTAAGTAGCTAATCGAGTTAAATTGGTGTCTGGGTCAAAGCCAACAAAAAACAACCCCAGCAAGCAACTTGAAATGTAGCAATACGGGCAGCATTTTGAAGGCTACAGCACTAACGTTTTATTAGTCACAGGATTCCTTTGGTGACCTAGGATATCCCCTTTAAGGCTTGTAGCCAGGGAGTTCACCAATGAAAATAAATATAGCCAAGTGGGAGGGAGATAAACGTATTTAAAGAGTGGCGGGGAAGGGTGGGGGGCGAAAAACAAGATGCACTTAGTGAGGAGAAAACCAATCCGCTGAAGCAGCGGTGCTTCCCCACAGAGCCGAGCCGAAAAACGGAGGTTCTGAGCTGAGAAAGGCTGGCTGAAGGAGTGTCCAATCGACAAAGAAGCTGTAAAAGCAGCAGCCAATAGCGGACCGAAGGGGAGGTCAAGGACCAATCAGTGTCCAACTCCGGCTGGCTGTCCAGGAGCTGGCAGAGAACCATACCTGGATCTGAGGGCTTGCAGAAGGGCAGATGAGGTGGCACGGATGGCAGGCTTTACCACCGCAGCCGCTGGGAGCAGAGTGCCCGATCAAGGGCCAGAGCAGGTTCAACCTAACAAAAGAAATGGAAGGAGGCTGGGGTTAATAAAGGACCACACAAACACATGGAAGAGCAAACACTTAATTGGTGGGCATGGGGGTAATGCAGGGCAAGTACAAGATTAACAGTGGTGGGCAGAAGAGGCAAGAAGGACAGTTTGCGGGTCGTTAAACCTGGCACCAACAGATTGACAAAGGAGGTGGGGAGGCACGGTAAAGAGCTCAGGAGAGAAAGACAGAGAAAGAAAAAAAAGAGAATCACAGGGAGAGTTTTAAATGGCAGAGTGGGAAAAGAGCGATACAGCAGAGAAGAGGTTTACAGTGCTTAGAAAATTAAATGAAATGAAATACATCAGTATTACAGCAATAACAATAATCCCATCATACAGGTAGTATGATCTAAACAGTTTGTAGTGCAATAACAATTCCCACAGATCCTTCTTCTAATTCTCCCAAAAATCCTACTACTAGTTCCCCCAGAATCCCGCTACCCACAGCCCAGTATAACAATAAATGAAGCTATCCCCAAATTAAAACAAAATGAACTTAGAGAGGGAGAAAACCCAGTCCGCTGAAGTAGCAGTGTTTCCCCACAGAGCCGAGCCGAAAAACAGAGGTTCTGAGCTGAGAAACGCAGGCTGAAGGAGTATCCAATCGGCGAAGAAGACATAAAAGCAGCAGCCAATAGCAGGCCGAAGGGGAGGTCAAGGACCAATCAGTGTCCGGCTGGCTGTCCCGGGGCTGGTAGAGAACTGAACCTGGATCTGAGGGCTTGCAGATGGGTAGAAGACGTGGCATGGACAGAAGGCTTTACCGCCGCAGCCACTGGGAGTGGAGTGCCCGGTCAAGGGCGAGAGCAGGTTCAACCGGGTTCTGAGGGCTTGTAGACAGGTAGATGAGACAGCATGGATGGCAGGCTTTACCGCTGCAGCCACTGGGAGCGGAGTGCCCAGTCAAGGGCAAGAGCAGGTTGAACCTGGATCTGAGGGCTTGCAGATGGGCAGATGAGGTGACACAGATGGCAGGCTTTACCACCACAGTCGCTGGGAGCGGAGCACCCGGTCAGAGGCGAGGCAGGTTCCACCTAAGGACCAGGCAAACTGGATGCCTGCAGCCTCCTGCTGACCTCCACAACACCCACCAGAGGTGCTGGACAGATCCCGGACCTGATGGTGGCAACCTTATCTGTGAAGAAATGAGCGAATTCATCACTCTTACACTGTGAAAACATTCTGAGTCTGAAGTCAGGTTGGATTGCACAATCTGTCAACAGTCCAGAAGAGCGGAGCCAGTTGATTCTGCCCAGCAGCAATCTCCCTGGACAGGAACTCTAACTTCTTACGGAGACTGCCAATTGATAGTCTTTATGATGAGCCATCAATCTAAGTCTGTCCTCAACCAGGCCCAATTTTTGCCAGTGATGCTCTAACCTTCTGCCCCCTTGTCTCAACTCCTTCAAGGTCCCATCAGACATGGGGGACCTTGGGCGAAGAGTGATGGGGTGAACACGGACAGGAGCTAAGGAATCTAGGGCCCTTGTTACTACCTTGTTATAGGCAGATAAAAGGTCCCCTGGCTCCAAGCTTACACTCGGCACACCCGATAGGTCCAGCACCGCCATATGACCATCTGGGTTCATGTCCCTTAATGGGCGGTACCGGACCATCTCCGTAGGGGCAGGTCTATTAGGGGGAGCCTCAAAACTGAACCTTATGGTATGATGGTCTGACAATCCAACTGGCTTCACCACCAAATCGGAGATCTCCATCCCCAGTAGGAATATCAGATCCAATGAGTGACCATGGTTATGGGTCACAGAGGTAATCACCTGTGTAAGGCCCAACGAGATCATAAGTTGGAGGAAGTCCTGACCAAATTGCAAGAATTCATCAACCCAGGCACTGAAATCCCCCAGAATCAACCATCTAGGGGATTCCAACACCATATCAAGGATGAAGTCTGCGATCTCCTGCAGGAATTCCTTCTCACCCCCAGGTGGACAGTAGATGAGAAAGATCCTGCAACCTACACCTGCTCCCACAAAACACTCAAAGGATCTGGTTACCCCCACCAGGATGTCCACAAGGCCCAGTTCTGACCTAAACCAGATGGCTACATCCCGCCCCTACAATCATCCCTCAGGCAGTGTATGCGAATACCGGATGGAACTACTGATTCCAACACTGGGTCAGCATTTTCATCCAGTCAGGTCTCAAAGATGCAAGCCAGGTCAGTTGTACCCACAAGATCAGCAATTACAGCTGTCTTGTTTCTAATAGACCTGGCGTTGCACAACACCACCCGAGTCAATGGGTAGATGAGGTAGACTGCGCAACTTGCCCATCTAAAGTGGAACCCTTGGGTATGGGAACCAGGCAGGGAGGACCCCTTTCCTGGACCCATTTCACCCCAGGGCGTCTCCTTGTCCCCACAACCCCAATCCACACACCCCCTCCACACTCCCACCAGGCCTAGTTCTCCCCCACTTCTTCCTCCTTCCAGCTATCCCCAATGCCTGGCAATGCTTATATACATCAGCAGATGAGGGGGACAGCTAAAAGGGTGGAGGTCCCTGAGCCTGGCAGGAGAGTAGTGCCTGATCTTAGGAGGAGACTTGGGGATCTCCAGGAAGTCCACTAACTCCTTCCTGGTGACATCCTCTTCCTCAGTGTGGAACCCCATAGCTGAGGACAACTGCTTCATAATATTGAAGAAGGTAGGGTCATTTGAAGGTGACCTACGGTGTAGTTGACAGAGTCCTCGCTGATGGCAGAAGCAGTGGACCTTTTAGCAGAAAGGTGGTTTTGATTTTATTTATTTATTCTGGTAAGTCCATAAGCCATATGACCCATTTTCGTGAGTCGACCAGAATGCAAATAACAAAATAAAAATTACATCACAGTAACAAATTAAAGCTAACAATACAAATACAAAGAATAAAACATAAAATAATAAATATAAAAGTAGCACATATAAAACAGCACAGAGAGCAGTTAAAACAGCAATACATTGTCTACCTATAACATTCACATACTTCTTGCTGTATCAGCAGTCCCCTTAATCTGTTTTTAAACCTGTTTTCCTCCTCCTCTTCCACATCAAGGAGAATGAGATCAGGATGGTACTCCTCCTCAACATCGATCACTTCGAGGTCCAGGTCCGACATGTGAGGTACCCACGACGGCTCACGGGGGACTGCCCGTGGCCGTCTAGGAGGAGTTGACGCCAAGCTGGTGAACAATCACCAAAGTGACTTTAGTCAAAATCTTGTTGCGGTCGACGACCATTGAAGACTGCATCAAGGGGGGAAGGGGTTGATGGCGCAGATAGCAATGACCTGCCGGAGGGGCCCTGAGGAGCAGAAGAATCTGTAGCCTGAAGGCCTGGACTACGATCAGGCCTTGTCAGGAGAACCATCGACGCCAAGCCTGTCATCGATGAAGGATGGGCTGATGACCCTGAAGTCAACGGCCAGCTGCCCTGGGTATCGGATGGAGGCACTGTTAATATAGGTCTTGTGGGCTCAAAGACCTAGACAGCAGACCTATGCATTGGTGCAGCTGCAGCCAACAAAGAACCCCTGGACAAAGGAGAGCAAGACCGCTGCTGGGGGGAGCTGTCCTGATCTCAGTCCTGTTTGTGACTTTTCCCCAAGGATTTGTCTCGGGCCTTAGAGGCCTGGGAACTTGAAAACTCTCCAGTGACTGGGAGGCTGGTATTCCAGAGGACCTCTGCCCGGAACTGGCTACCTGTTGCTCCATTAGAAAATTTTTAAGAGCCTTTTTGGTTGCCTGAGGGTTGTTTGATTAAACTTCTGGCAGAGCTCACAGTCAGAAACTTCGTGGTCAGGCCTGAGACAACAGACAGACAGAGAAAAGAGTGTTCGTCTGTGGAGACAATCTTTCTTCCACAGTATTAGCGATGGAAGAGAGAATCAAAAGATTAACTGTGGACATAAACAAAGAAAGGAATCTCTTTTAAAAAGAGATTCTAAGGTAAAAAAAATAAAAATTGTAGGCGAAAAGGGTACAAAACTGCAATGGAGCTTCAGCAGAGACCTGTGCAAGCAAGTTGATGGTGGGAAAGAACTGAGGAGGAGTGGGCCGCTCACACCTTTATAGGGTTGGTGACATTGTCGCATGATGTCGGCGTGGGCAGTCCCAGTTGTACTGCTGAAAATCTTTTGTGTGGATCCTGCTTCACCAATGGTGAAGTTCTATGAGTGAGACCTGATAACTGAGATACCCCTGAAGAAGATCTGTTTTACGGGTTTATTTCAGTGTACCTGTGGATACTAAACTCGATGAGAAGAGCGGGCAATGAAGTAAAGTAGGAAGTGTACACAAGAGACAAAATGAGTGCACTGCAATGGGAGCATGTAAGCAAGTGTCTGTCGAAGAAATGGTATTATGAAAAATAAAAAGGAAAAACCCACTTGAATCACCAAACACTGCCATGGCAGTGATGCAATCTCTTCATTAATGCACTTGCAATCATACCCATTTTAAATAGAGTAGTACATCTTGAAATGATCTAATAACAAAAAAGAATCATCATTTATAAAGAGGGAACATGTGCAAAGAAACAGCTTCTTTGACTTTTTTTTTCCTTATGGCCTCCACTAGGCACATTCGCAGACACAGAGTTCTTTCACCATGGAGATGGGGAACAGCACTCTACAAGCTCATGAATAAACTCACATTGACCCATATCGGCAAAATGCAGCACATCTTCGGGCAGCAGATGGCAGATGGAGAACTTCAGTACAAGTCTCTAGTTGGAGGTTAACAAACAAAAAAGGTACACTTTGTATAAAGATTTTGTTTTTATATTTTTGTGGTAACAATAAGGTACTCCAAGAGGTCATGTTAAAGATTTTGTTAATCACCACCTGGGGCAATGTGGTACTTGACTGCATCTCGTAATTCACATTATTACACCCCCAGAGGGTGATTAACTAAAACATAAACAAAACCCCTAGTCGTACTTCATTGCTTAAAGTTTATGTTTGGGAGTAATGGCCTTTGTATCTGCACAATTGTGCTGCTGCCCCAAACTGCAAAGGCAGGATCTGAACCATTCTGTGGGGGAAGGGGCAAGTTTACTCCCCCCAGGCAAGTGCAGTATAATGCAAGTAGCCATTCCAGAAAGTAGAAGGCACAACTGATGATAGCCCCCTGCTAACATCTTGGCGACCATTCACAAATGTGGTGCTATAATGTTGACACCTGGACACACTGTTGTGCAGCCCACATAGTGATTCCCCTCCTCCCACACCCCATCATTATGAAGCAGTCCTCATAGCCTAGTGCCCCCGCCCACTCTCCACACACTGGCAAGAACACAGTTTTCCTGATTGATGATCCAGTGAAACTCCCCCAAACACACACAAGTTGTTCCAAGCCCCTGGAGGTTCTGCTGTCCTCTACCCTCCACACACCCACATAAATGAATTCCCAAAAGCTGAAATCTAGTGGGTTCCCCAATTGCCGACTGTGTCCCTGAGGCCAAGTGATCCATCCTTATCCTGCCATGTGTATACATTTGAGCACCTGTAACTGTTACTACCTTTTAGCAAATGGTAACTGCTAGAAGTCACGGTGGAATGTAAGCCAGTCTACGAGGGCTATGTTACATCCAGCATGACAGCCCACATCATTATTTATAGGTGCATGGTAATGGCTTGTGAACCCACTGAGCATGGCTAGACTGAGCTGCAAACTTTGTGCAACCAGTAGGACTTAGACTGGGGCCCCAGATTTCACCAGGAGGCAGTTGCTCTGTAGTAGAAGCTCCCCCCACCCTCACCCAAGATGGGAGGTGTTTGAGACTGACACCATTCCTTCTGCTGCTCTCCCACCATGCATGGCAACGAAGGTTGGCAATGTGGTCCCAGGTTGTCAAAAAATACAACTGAGGTGCCAGGCCAGTGACGTAGAAGGTTGAGGTGCTATGCACCTTATCTCTTACCAAGCTAGTGAACCAGGAGGCATAGTGCAGTGGCTTAAGGCTCTGAGCTGCAAACCTGGAGACCTGGGTTTGAGTCCTACAGTCCCTACTTGCATACTGTGTGACCCTGAGCAAGTCACTCAACTTCCTTGTGCTCCCCGGTCACACCTGGAATTATGCTTCAGCATAGTGTGCCTCTACTTGTTAAACAATTTCCCCTTTCCTCTTTCCTTTTCCATGTTTGGGAATGAGTGCAGATTGTTGGGGATCGGCCAGGGAGGGAGAGGATTGAGCATCTGATGGAGAACTCTCCTCTCCTGAGGTGGGGAGGCTTGTGGACTCGGCCCTTAGCTTCCCCCAGGCTGGGGGAGGCCTGGGGGATAGCACCAGCAGCTCGAGCAACATGAAGAGAGGGGCCATGTTTCTGTAGCATGTGTATGCCTCCATGTCCACATGCTTATGTGCCACCACAGCAAAGGGAACTAAGTGGGAAAAAAGTGGAAAATCGGTTGGCACAGGCTATATGAAGCCCTTCCTGCTCACATCTGCACCGCACCATTGCTGGTTCACCCAGCCCAATCAGGATGTGTGTCACCAGGTGAGGAGAGGATGGCCCTCCTTTTCCCCACCCCACAATGGGGGGGGGGGTAGTAATCCATTGGGGATACAGGGCTTGGTGGGCCAAGAAATGTATGCTGGGCAAGAGGGGGTGGGAACAGGGCTGAGCACTTGCCTGTAGCAACCCACCAGGAAGATAAACAATAGAACAAAAAGTACAAGTGAGGCGCTTGCTTCTAGGATATTAGGTGTCCTCCAGTACAGCATGTTTTACGACTACGGTGGCTGTAGTGCATTTTCCACATTATGCAACATTTTGAATGTACGTTCAGTATGCAATGCTTGTGCTTCTTTTTTATTGTACACGTTTATTCATTTTATCAATAAACAACAAATTAAAACACTTTGGTTTATAGTATACAAATCAGGTAGCTATAAGACATATTACAGCAGATAATACGCATCTCTGCATTCGCTGTTACAGCACATGTGGAAATCCAAAAATAGGAAGAAACAGTTAATTCAAAATGAAAAAAACTGTTAATTAAAAATGTTGTCACATCAGCCAGTTGCAGCATGACCATGGATGGCCTGAGGCAATTATTAAATGAAAAGTTCAAAGATGAATCCCTTTGAAAAATGGCCATTAAAGGTCTTAGGTCCATTAACTATGGAATTAATTGTAGACATTAAGGAAAAATTCCTTCTGATTATATTAAACCTGAAAGTTTTAAAACCAGAACAATTTGCATATATAATTTGAATAAACATTTTAATGTTAAGTAGATTCATTGCCGTAAAACTCAAAGACAGAAAACTGCACTGAACAGACCAGCGACCCTTCATAGCAATCAGACACCACATCACAGTATGTAAAACTAACACAGGTACTATGACTAATCCATCTTTGCCATGCCTTTTAATGTAATAGTCACACACAAATTTAAAAAGAGAGCTGCAGTTGCCTCCTAATTGATGCTAAATGCCTCAGGCTAAAATTAAAAAGAGCTGGGTCCCTGTTTCCTCTTGTGCCAAACAGGAAAGCAACAAGTCATTCATTAGGAACAGAGGCCACTGAGAGCTGTCTCAGCCTGCTGCTGCCATATTTTCACCAATGCTGAGGAACAAGGGAACTGAAGAGAAGTAAAAATGGTGTTAGTCCTTGATCGTAGCCATCATGACCTTTAAAATGAAAATTGCACAGTCTGTTAAGTCAGCACAGCAACAAGTACAGAAAAGACTTAAATGTTAAACACTGATTAAAGCTGAGTTATAGGAAATGGCTTGAAAAACAACAGTCACACTGGCAGACTTTCAAGTAACCCTGAGGCAGGGATGTTGTAAAAGAAAAACTTTTCCTGCATACATTATTTTGAGTTGGCTGGCAGTTGCAAAGTGTGGATATTCCTAGGATGTGCAGTCCAGATCTAATGGCACCAAAACCCCATCTTCTCTGCCACGTGGCAAAGTTTAGATCAGAGAAGCAGTGCAGTGTCTGATATAGTAGGGAAGGAAAAGGAAAGGAAAATCGTTTAACCAGGAAAGGCACACTAAGCAGAAGCTTGTTTCCAGGTGCGACGTGGGAGCACAAGGTCCCAGCATATTTAGCTTTGGAGAGTATTAAGTCACAGACATACACTCCGGCGCTTACTATCAGCAGTGTTCTTGGAAGGTCCAGACTGTTCGGTTTGTGTCTGAGGGTGATTCAATAGACACAGGCGATGGAGGCTGCATATTTAAACTGGAGCAGTTCTTGTGAAAGTTTTTGTACAAAGGTTAATGCATCCATTCCATCAACTTCCTCCGGCAAATCAAGAAATCGTATTTTCTGTGCCTGAGCTCCATTCTCAAGGTGCTCAAGCCTTGCCCTGCCTCACCGCTGCTGAAGATTTAGCTACAGAATCTACCAGGGTTTTATGTCTCTCATCTAACTGCTGTACCTTCACCTCCATCACAGCAACTTGACAAAAAAAAATAGGAAATGAACTGTAATGATATTTTAAAGCAGTAGCACATGTTAGTGGTGAACATTCTGATCTACACTTTTTTATTCTATTTTAGATGGACCCTTATCTCCTTACTTGTATGGTACCCTTTTCCCCATTTTAGTCTTCTTTCACATTTCTTTTACATTTGAAATACTAAAGGAGCACTCCTAGGTTTCCTCAGTATTCGCTATTGTTTCTAAACACTCATTGTTTAACCTCACTTTTCTTGTGGCTAAAGTGAATCACAATGCAACATACAATACTCCAGCAGCTTATAGGACAATAGGTGCATTTTCCTACCCCCTTGAGAATATTATTCAAAGATACTTACAGACCTCTCACTTTAGACATTGCTCAGCTTACTTTGTCCCTCGGTTTAACACTTGTCTCATTTTTCCTATTGTGCTTGAATTGTTATAACTTAAATTGTTCTAGCTACTAATACCCCACTGACTTTTGCATTGTCTGACATTTGCCGTTTGGTTTCACATTACCCCCTGACCAGAGTCTGATCCCACTTTAAGCTGTAATAGGACTTGTTGGACTTGCATAATGGCTGCTTCCATAAATATAAGAATTGTTTTGTGCAGTGTAAACAGGCTACAAAACCCTAGTCAAAAATCGTCTTCACTTCCTGGGGATATTGCTCTACTCCAAGAACCTCACCTGGGTCTGAGTGATGTCTAGAAGCTACGCGACCAGTGGTTGGGGAAGACATATCACAGTGTGTTTTGCACTTGCCATCAAGGCATTGCCATTCCATGTTCCTAAAACCTCCCTTTTGACAGTGACCAGATATCATCTGGATCAAGCAGGCAGGTTCATTTTCCTAGATGATACTCTGCAAGGTAGCCCCATCCTATTAGGCAGCATACATGCTCCAAACAACTCAGACTATTCATTCATTGCTGAGATCAGTGACAGATATGCACATCTGCAGGAACCCTGATTGTCATAAGAGATTTTAATGAAGTGGTTGAAGTATCACTTGGAAAGCGGCTCCAGCATAAATAACCCTCCCTCTCGGGCAGCTCATACCATAGTGAATGAATTTCACTCCTTTGGAATGACTGACCATTAAAAAGCAATTCATCCCATGCAAGCAAACTTCACATTTTATTCTTCTGCTCACCAGATTTACAGTCAGATAGACATGCTCTCGATAGCACAACGTCTCCTTTCTTCAATCTGCAACCTGGAAATTGGCAACATCCTAATTTCTGACCATGCTCCAGTTAATTGTTCCCTGGCATGGGACCAAGTGCCCATCTCCCATAATAAATGGTGACTTAATATCTCCCTTCTTGGGGAGTGTGACTCTGTGGCATGGCTCTACATGGAGGTACAGATCTTTATGGTAGAAAACCAGTCAGAGATTTCCTGAGCCCTTCTATGTGACTCACTGAAGGCAGCCCTTCAAAGACATATTATTGCATGCTGTGCACTGCTTAAAGGGAAACATTCGTGCACAGTGGTTTACATAGTTTGAAAGCCCATAAAAAGCACTTTCAAATGAGGTACTGATCTCACCAGCAGCTGGAAGTACCCAGAGATACTGATGAGTGAGTCTGCTCAATATTAATACTACATTGCAGCCATTTGTAGAAAACTGTGATGTCATAGAGGAACAAGCTGTGCTTGATTCAGTGCAGTTAGGCACAGCTTGTTCCTCGATGACATCACAATGTTCTTAAAATAGTGGTAAGGAAGTACAGCAGAGCCCTGTTATAAGCACACCCTAAATGCAAGCAAAAATGTTTTTATAAGCAAGATGTTCTTATAAGAGGGCTTTATTGAAAACAGTGATGTAACACCTATGGTTACCATAATGAAACTGGGCTTAAACTAGTTTTTAAAGACCGAACAGTAACAAACAATTAGAGTGTTGTTCTAAAGTTAATTCAGCGTCACAGTTGCCTTACCATCATGAAGGAATGTGTGCTGTCTTCTTCATACCGCATCTTTCACACACCCATTCACTACTTCAGTGACTGTAAAAGAGGAAACTAGATCACGACTCAGCCAAGACACAACACGCTCAGGGGTGATAATGACCATGCACCACTACTTGGGGAAACACTGCTCCTACAAACAGCCACTAAAAGTAATGGGCATAAATTGGGACATTCCAAAAATGTTCTCATAAACAGGATGCTCTTATAGCCAGTGTTCTTATAAGGGCTCCACTGTATTAATATTGAACAGACTCAGTCATCTATGTCTCGGGATTGCTTCCAGCTACTGTGGAGCCCAGTACCTCAGTTGACAAAGCTTTTTATTGGCTTTCAAACTATGACTGCCACTGAGCATCAATGTGTCCCTGCAAGCAGGAAAGCAACTGCATTTCTCCCAAATGGAATCCTGCACATAAAGAGTGGAGCTGCTGTTGACGCAAACTCTCACCTCAACATACACTTTACTCGCAGAGAAAACAGAGCCTTAAAGTACAGCCTGAAACTCATTTACAAGTGAAAATAGAGAGTACTCCCTTCCGGCTAATGGAAATTATTGGAATTGGGGGGCTTGTTACAACGACTCAGCAGGTCAGGCCTCTGCTCCCACAGTGCCAAACCTCCAGTGCAGTATTGTGAACAGGTAACAGAACAGGGTAACCCTCCTGTCTGCTTGTGGGGCAACTACCTTTGGTCTCAAGTTCTCAGAGGATTCAAACAGTTAACCTTATGCTAGCGCACTCAAATGTACAGGCTCAGATAATCTGCTCTGGTTCTTTTTTAATTGTGACTTAAATATTAGGCCTTTTCTCTTTTTGATGGTCTCTTTCACTTCTCTTGGTTGATGGTTATACATTTTAGCACTATATAGTCTCAAGTACTGTATATGCTTTGACTTATCATAATGTTTGTTGTTTCTTACAGATAATGCTGATAAATAATAATCCCATGACATGGAACATATCTGTGTATCCCGGTGGCTGGGGTGTTCTTCTGTCTAGTATTGTATTTTGGACTTCATCACATTCTTGTTATAATCTAGATATCACTAAGGCTGCTGTATTTAATTATAAGTGTGTTGTCCTTATAGATAGGGTAGTTCAACACATTTCAGCCTATTTCATTATTGGCTGTTTACCAAAGTTGGGTGTATGCCTATACATTATTAGCTATACTTATTTACACTCACATACATAAATTCTGCTGATGATTATGTGTGTGAAAGAATGTGCACAGCATAATTGTATATGTATTGGCAATCACTACCATGGTATGTGTCGCTTTAAATTTACCCTATTTATACATGTATGTTTTTACAAGGTACCACCCCCTGATGATGTGCAGGTAGCACGAAACTGGTCGAGAGTTTTTTGTGTTTTTCAGCTTTTGGCTTATCATGGTGCCTGCTTTTTCTAATAAACTATGCCCTTTTATGTACGCCTAGTTGAGGAGTGCTGAATTTTGTTTGTGGTCTTCAGGGGATGCCAAATATCTTTTGCCTAAGGACACTAGTCAGGTATCCAAAATGAACCCTTAAAACTCTATAAAAGACCTTAGGTATATTCTTACCTTTTTCAGTTCAGTAACACCATTAAGCTTATGACTAGTTGTCAGATTTAACTATCTATACATCACGTGCAAAAAGGAACTTCGAAGATACACCCAGGCAGTCTTTTTAAATTAAAGGTTTACTTAAAAAAATGGATACAAATATGTAAAATGTAAACACAGAACACTATATCATAAAGCATACAATCACTTAAAAGAAAACAAGGAAAAGTACAAACAAAAACTCCTACCACAATAGAATTAGACTTTTTCTATCTAATGTATTACCTTCTTACAGTGCTTAAGTTAGTTCTTGTTTCTTAAGAGTCCAACAAGAAATGTGACTAACATCAGATACAGTCCTAGGTTAAAACTGTGTGTCTCTCTCTCCACCCCTTCCATGAGGTCCTCTAGCTCCTCCTTTTAGAATCTAAAATTATACAAACAATTTTCTTCCTGTCAGGAGATATTTTAAATACTGTGACTTCAGCAAAAACTAATGTTCCCATATTATTAGTCTGTGATTTCCCAGTTCCTTCTCTTTGATCAGTTCCTGTTATCAAGCATTTTAAAGGATTTTATGACTTTTAGTACCATAGTGATATAGCAATGTTTTGTTCCTCTAAAACATCATAAAAGTTTACGATCGCCATCCTCTGGCAGACTCATATAGTCCTATTTCATTTCCACTTCAAAGCAGCAACAGGCCATAAAGTGCAATATCTCAAGGAAGTTAATCACATACACAGATCTGCTGGTTTAATATATATCCTGTCATTTTAACTGAAACCTTAGGGTGGGACACCCATAGCACAGAATGTCTCATGGGGGACACTCACATACCACGTTCTATATTACAAGTATCATAAAAAAATCATAACCAGCTGGCCAAGCGTCACAATCCTCCATACCTAGACTGAATTTGGGGGCTCTATCCCCTGCATGAGATGAGCTTCCCAAATCAGTTCACTCTTCATATATACGTGACAGGCCATCACTGTTCTGATTGGTCGCTCCAGCCCTATGTAAGATTGTCATGTCATACCCTTGCAAGACAAGACTCCATCTTAATAGCCTACCATTAGTTTTTCCCCGTTTGGGACAGCCAAACCAGGGGGTTTTGGTCCATTTGTACCTCAAAATGCTGTCCACATAAGTATGACTCTAACTTCTTTAGGGCCCACACTATGGCAAGAAACTCTTTTTCCACAGTAGAGAAAATCTGCTCCCTTGAAAGTAACTTTTTACTTAGGTACAATACAGGGTGATCTTTCCCTTGGTCGGATGTCTGGCTCAGTACTGCCCCAATGCCCATGTCTGAGGCATTAGTCTGGACTATAAAAGGTCTGCTATAGTCAGGACTTATCAACACAGGAGCACTGCACAGTGCCTCATTCAGTCTGATAAAGGCTTTTTCACAGGCTGGTTCCCAGGTAATTTTCTTAGGCATCCTTTTCTTTACCAGGTCAGATAGGGGAGCAGCCAGGGCACTGTAATTGGATACAAATTTCCTATAGTACCCTGCTTTCCCTAGAAAACTCCTGACCTGCTTCTGCATTTCTGGTCTGGGCCATGCCTTGATCAGCTCTATTTTTACTTGGTAAGGACGGAGCTGTCCCTGGTCTACAAAATGCCCGAGGTGTCCACTTCAGCCATGGCCACCTGGCACTTCTCAGCTTTGATAGTGAACCGGACCTCTGTATCCTGACCAGCACTTCCCTAAGGTGGGACAGGTGTTACTCCCAGCTGGCATTAAAGATGGCAATGTCATCCAGGTACACCATGGCATAATCCTCAGAACCATTTAACACCTGGTTCACCAACCTTTGGAAAGTAGCAGGGCATTCTTCATTCTGAAAGGCATTACTTTAAAGAGCTAGAGTACTGCCTAAAACTAATATTAGATTTTAAAATCAGCCAACCATAACCTTTTATATCTGAGGTACTTTTTCTTTTCCCTTTGTTTAATTAGAAGATTGTTTACCTGATGTTAGTAGGTGTGACGTGTGGAACAGCTCTTAGCCTGGCAGCTGACATATCTTGCTCTACTGCCCCACACTACATCATCAGGATTGTGACCTCACTGACAGTGACATCACTGCTACTTAGGAACAGCAAGTTAGTGACTGTCAGGTCATTCACCTGTGATGTCACTCTCAGTGAGATCACAATGCTGATGATGTAGTGTGGGGCAGTAGAGTTAGATACAAGGTTTCACTGTATTTAACTCTAAAAATTGATTAGCGTTTTGCTCATAAAAGTTCTAAAACATTGTGAAAATGCATAGCACTTAAATCACTGTGTTTAACAAACATAACACTTCTAGAAAACCTAATAAATATTTTCTGTACAGTTAGTATTGTCCCAAGAAAACTGCTAATCAATTATTTAAAACCCTGAGATATGTCAGCTGCCAGACTAAGAGCTGTTCCACACTTGCAGCACAATATTATTACATAGAAGACTTTCTGATGAGCAAAAGGAAAATGAAAAATATTTCAGAAATAAAATGTTACAACTGACTACTATTTAAAATTTGTATTATTGTCCTGTCTACCTGTTTTGGCTCCACTAGCTCTTTAAATTCAAATAAGCCTATCGGAGTGATGAAGGCTGACCTCTCCCTAACTCTGTCTGTTAACTCTACCTGCCAATACCCCTTTGTCAGGTCAATAGTCGTAAGGTAGGTTGCCCCTCCCAGCTTGTCCAGGAGTTCGTCCATCTGGGGCATCGGGTGGGCATCTGACTTTGTGACTGCATTCAGTCCACGATAGTCCACACAGAAAAGAGTAGAGCCATCTGGCTTGGGCCAAGGACTATGTGTGAGGCCCAGGGGCTGTGGGATTTCTGGATTGCCCCTAAATCCAGCATTTCCTCCACCTCCCTCCTAATGCCCTTTTGGACAGCCTCTGACACCCAATATGCTGTCCGCCGTATGGGCGTCTGTGTCCCTGTCTCCACATCGTGCATCACTAAGGGGGTTAGTCCAGGCTTGGCACTGAACAGGGGGGCAAAGTCTGCTAAAACCTCCCTTACTTCCTGGATATTGCCCAGGGCCAGCTGGGGAGACAATTTAACTGCCTCCACAGAGGACTCCCACTTGCTTTCTTCCAGCAAGTCCAGAAGGGGGTCTCCTTCGTCCATCCCCTCCCCAGGACTAAATGCTGTAAACACGTCAGCCCTATTAGCATATGGCTTCATCATGTTGGCATGATACATCTTTTCTGTCTGTCTTCTGCCAGGTAACTCTATGATATAGTTCACATCATTTACCTTCCTAACTACTTTGTATGGTCCTGCCCGCTCAGCCTGCAGCTTGTCTTTCCGAACCGGAATAAGGACCATGACTTCCTGACCCACTGTGTATGAGTGAGCTCTGGCTCTACGGTCATACTTCACTTTTTGTTTCTATAGGGCAGCTGCCAGGTTGCTCTGTGCTGTCCCCATAAACCCCTTCAGCCTTTACCTAAACCTAAGGCTGTAATCCACTATGGGAGTTCCCTGGGTGGTGTGCTTGCCTTCCCAGTCCTCCTGGATCAAGTCTAGGGGCCCACATACCCAGCGTCCATATAAGACTCAAAGGGGGAAAATTCTGTTGGCTTTTGGGGCACCTCCCTGCATGCAAACAACAGGTGGGGAAGGTATTTCTCCCAGTCCCTCCCATGCTGTTCAGCAAATGCTTGGAGCATTGACTTCAGGGTACCATTAAATCTTTCCACAAGCCCATTGGCTTGCGGGTGATAAGGTATTGTGCATCTCTGCACCACTCCACACTTCTCCCACAAACATTTCATCAGGTCTGACATGAAGGAACCCCTCAATCAGTGATAACCTCCTGCAGAAACTCAACATGAGAGAAAATTGGAAGTAAGGCATCTGCCACGTTGTCTGTCCTCAGTGAAGATAAGGCGACTGCCTCTGGTACCGGTGGTGGCATAATCCACCACAGTCAGGAAGAACCTCTTCCCGTAGGAGCTGGGGTATTTAAAGGCCCCACAATATCCATTCCCACCCTCTGGAATGGCTCCTCCACTATGGGCAATGGAATTAGGGCAGCTTGGGTTTTCTTACCTGCCTTCCCTATTTCTTGGCACCGGTGACAAGACCTGCAATACTCCTTCACCTGCTGGGTGAAGTTGGGCCAATAGAAATTCTGGGCCAACCGCTGCACAGTGCGTACGATTCCCAGATGACCAGACAAGGGAATATCATGTGCAATCTTGAGCAACTGCTCACGATACCCCTGGGGAACAACAAGCTGCCTGCCTATCACCCCTCCCTCTGTCTGCACAGCCTGAGTATACATCAGTCCATTTTCCCAATAAATCTTATGTTTACCATCACCTCCTTGTGCTCCAGATCTGCCCAAGCCCTCAGCTTCTCTAGACTAGGGTCACTTTTCTGAGCAGCTGCAAACTCCTTACACATTCCCAAGCCATGGGACAGGTCCCTGTCAGTCTTTAAACTAGGGTCACTAGCACTAGCGTCAGGGCACTCAGGATCACTGTCATCCCGCCTAACCCTCTGACAAGGGGTCACCCCTCCCTCTTCAGAGTAACCCTTCGTAGCTGTGTGGTTAACTGCTACTGGGGAATTTTCTACCCCCTTTTCATTAGTCTCCATATCAGGAGACACAGGCTGGGGAATCGGCCTCCCAGGGATTTCCACACTGGCTTCTGTGGAGTCCAGGGAACTACAATTTCCCTTTCTCACCTGGCTACGGGTAACTGCACACACCATCCCCTGTTTGAGATTGTTGCCAAGGATGACGTTAACTGCTAATGTTTTGGCTACAGCCCCCTGTTGTACAGGTCCCCCTGTTTTACCCCAGTCTAGGAGAACACTAGCGAATGGCAGTGTTTTCTCCTCACCAGTGAACCCTTGCACTGTTACAGATTCATTGGGTATAAGCTGACCAGGTTCTACCAGATCCCCTTTTACCAATGTCAGGGATGCCCCTGTGTCCCTTAGCCCTTGTGTCTGTACACCATTCACCGTGACTGGGTGCATGTGTTCCCTCACGTTCACAGGCATGCTTCCAGGGACACACAAACAACCCACTTTTTTCCTAGCTCCATGTTGCATATTGCTCATCCTTTTGGGACACTGTCTGGCAATATGTCCAGTTTTTTTACAGACCCAACATTTGTTTCTTTTCCCAGAGAAATCTTTTCTCAGAAACCTGGGGCTAACTGGTTTTGGTGGAGGCAGTGAGGGTTTTAGCTGCCCTGAAGGCATGCTTTTCCCTTTCTGCGCTGCCATGCCCACCTCATTCTCTCTCAGAGCAGGTCTGTTCTTGGCATAGTGGTCCGAGAGTTCAACAGCCTTTTGCACTGTTTTGGGATCTCGGTCCTCCAGCCAGGTCTGCTGGACATGCCTAAAAAACTGTTCTAACAAAATAGCATTTTCAATTTTATCTACAGAGTTTGCTTCAATTCCCTCCCACCAACATTTTACAAACTGATGTTGTTTCATGGCTAGCTCCTCATAGCTCATATCAGGGCTTCTCCTGAGCTTACGGAATTTAGTTCTGTATGCTTCAGCAGTTAAATCAAACTCTTTTAACGGTGCAGCTTTAAGTTTGCTGTAATCATTAGTGTCCTCATTGTCCATTTGACCCAGTGCATCCCAAGCTTTCCCGGTAAGTAGCAGGGATAGCTGGAAGCTCCAGGACCCTCTAGGAACTTTAAACTGAAAACAAACTTTTTCAAAGGAATTTAAAAAGGCATCCATATCCTCCCCCTCTTTAAATTCACCTATCAATTTGGAATTCAGTTTGTAACCCAGTCCTGTAGTTCCAGTTAAACCCAAGCCACTTACCTGCTCTGGTGCTGGTGGTTGGAGTTGTAGCTTCTCCAGTTCATGTCGCCTCTGGCACTCATGCTCCTCACGGTCCGCATCTCACTGTTCACACTCCCTCTTCTCCTCTGTGGCTCGCTGGTGCTCATTCTCTTCACAGTCAGCCTCCTGCTGTTTCTGGTCAGCCTCTCGCTGTTCTCACTCCCTCTTCCCCTGGAACTCCAGCTCCATTCTGTGCAACTCAATCTGCAGTTTGATTGCTTCTAGCTCCAGAATGCTGGTGACATTCCCCTGCTGCTGTGGCCCTTCACTGGCACTGGCCCTGATGTCATCCTCACCAGATCTGGACACTGCACTGGCCGTTGGCCCCTCCGTGCTCAAGGTTTGGTCTTTTACAGTCACAGTCTGTGACCTGATGCTCTGGGCATCTGCTGCCATCAGAGCATCCACGAGGTTCTGCTTGGGGGCTCTCAACTCATACAGGACTCCTCTGTCCAGGCACAACTGCCTCAAGTAGTCTGCAGTGTACCCGCTGTAGTTGAAAGCCATCTTCTTCCCTAACAATGGCTACTCTAACTTGCAATTTAGAAAAAAATAAAACAGGTAGGAACTGTACTGTAAGCAAAATGATACAGTTCTGTTTCTTTTTTTAAAAATAAATCATGGGCCAGCCCGGTGGTGTAGAGGGTTGAGGCGCGGGCGCCTTACCTCTTACCACACTGGAACCCGGGTTCAGGAATGGACTTAGGCGCCTGGGGTTGGCAGGGGAAGGGAAGGATTGAGCATCCACGGACTGCTCTCCTCTCCTGGGGTGGGTTGGGGACACTTGGTCGCTCTGCAGTGGCACCCGATGGAGACCAGGAGCATTGCAGAGGGAGCATTTCAAGGGGAACACCAGAAAACAGAAATATCACTCTGGAGACTGGCCAGATGATGGCTGCTGGCCTAAAGACACCTCTGAAGACTCCTGGGAGGCCACGCAATGCCTCAGCAGTGCCCAGGACTGAAAGAAATAGTGTGCCAGTTTTCTCCCGCCGGTGCCTTCCCCCTCAGAGGAGAGGGACCCACCCAGTACAGGGTTACGCCGGGCAATACCGAGGTTGGCTGTGGATTTGAGGTAAGGTGGCTTGTGTGGAGAGAGTAGGGGGAATGTCTGAGGGGTCATGGCAGCCTGAAGGAGAGGCAGCTCCTGAGCATGACAGGGGGCAAAATTAGATAACTCAGAAATAAATAAATCACTACCTTTTTTTGCAAGTGAGCTGTACAGTATTAAGCTGATACACTTGTGTTACCAATTTTATCCACACCGTTGCCAACCAATCTGTCACAAATGCACTCAGCAGGTCAGGCCCTCTGCTCCCACAGTGCCAATCTCTTAGCACAGTATTGTGAACAGGTAACAGAACTGGGTAACCCACCTGTCTGCTTGTGGGTCCAAATCACCTTTGGTCTCAAGTTCTCGGGGGATTCAAACAGTGAACCTTATGCTAGCGTACCCAAATGTACAGGCTCAGATAATCTGCTCTTCGGGGGTTCTTTTTAAATTGTGACTTAAATATTAGGCCTTTTCTCTCTTTTTTGATGGTCTCTTTCACTTCTCTCTTGGTTGATGGTTATACATTTTAGCACTATATAGTCTCAAGTACTGTATATGCTTTGACTTATCATAATGTTTGTTGTTTCTTACAGATAATGCTGATGAATAATAATCCCATGACATGGAACATATCTGTGTATCCCGGTGGCTGGGAGTGTTCTTCTGTCTAGTATTGTATTTTGGACTTCATCACATTCTTGTTATAATCTAGATATCACTAAGGCTGCTGTATTTTAATTATAAGTGTGTTTGTCCTTATAGATAGGGTAGTTCAACACATTTCAGCCTATTTCATTATTGGCTGTTTACCAAAGTTGGGTGTATGCCTATACATTATTAGCTATACTTATTTAACCTCACATATAAAAATTCTGCTGATGATTATGTGTGTGAAAAAATATGGACAGCATAACTGTATATATATTGGCAATCACTACCAAAATGAACCCTTAAAGCTCTATAAAAGACCTTAGGTATATTCTTACCTTTTTCCAGTTTAGTAACACCATTAAGCTTATGAACAGTTGTCAAATTTAACCATCTATACATCACATGCAAAAAGGAACTTCGAAGACACACCCAGGCAGTCTTTTTAAATGAAAGGTTTACTTAAAAAAATTGATAAAAATATGTAAAATGTAAACACAGAACACTATATCACGAAGCATACAATCACTTAAAAGAAAACAAGGAAAAGTACAAACAAAAATTCCTGCCACAATACAATTAAACTTTTTCTATCTAATGTATTACCTTCTTACAGCACTTACGTTAGTTCTTGTTTCTTAAGAGTCCAACAAGAAATGTGTCTAACATTAGATACAGTCCTAGGTTAAAACTGTGTCTCTCTCTCCACCCCCTTCCATGGGGTCATCTAGCTCCTCCTTTTAGAATATAAAATTATACAAACAATTATCTTCCTGTCAGGAGATATTTTAAATACTGTGACTTCAGCAAAAATGGAAATTATTGGAATGGAAAGGGGGGGGGCTCAGGTAGACTGTTAGCCCAGGAGACTGACAGATACATTAAAAGCATCTGTCAAGCAAGTTGGTCCAGTGGAGGAGCAGTCGTACTTCTGCCCCTCCACACCAGTGACCTAGGTTCGGGGACAGACAGGGTCACTCTGTGGGCTGGCAGGGTGAGGGAGGACTGGGCGCCTGATGCCAGCTTTCCTTCCTTGAGCAGGAAGAACATCAGTTCCTGCTGCAGAAACTGCCACCTGGAGGAGGCCAGGCAGCAGCGTGGTGGGGGGAAAAACACAAGAAAAGCATGTGCCCAGCAAAACGCTGCATTTGTGTACTATGACTGGGAGCTACCTACCCCAACATAATTGAACTGCATAAAATTAGTCCAGAACTCTATCTTGCAAATAAGACATGTCACACTGACTTAGTATTTCAGCTTGCAAATTTTATTTGTTGCTTAAGGTTTGGACATCCCTTACTAAAGCACTCACACTGTTACCACAGTCAGAATGCTCCAGCGCTTCACCACTAAAACTTTGTCAGCATGGTGGGACAGCACACAGAGGGGAAGAGGTGGACTATGACATATTGGTGCACACAACCTTGTGCTCCAGCTTGGAGAGAGAAAGCAAGGAGGAAAATGGCTAGCCTGCTGCATGGCAGCACTCTCTGCAGGCTCTCACACAACCGATGTGGCAGGCCACCCACCATATCATGATCCTGTGCAAATGGTGGATAACCAGTAAGTTCACAAGAAGGCTGGTGACAGGGCTGGGGGGGATGTGTACTGTCAGGCCGACCCGGGTCAAGAGAATGAAACAGTGACAGAAAAAAAAAGCATTCATCAAGCAGATGGAATAGTGCCAACCACATCCCTTGATATCAATTCTGAATTTGTAAACTTCTAGTCTTCACTCTATTTGGCTGGTCTGCTACCACATGAATAATCCATGGCATACTTCTTTGATGTCATGCAGCTCTTTTAGGTGTCATTGACAGATAACCTCATCAGGGCCTCACCCATCAGAGCTGAGGAGGTGATAGGCCATCCATTCCATTTCCTCAGGGAAGACCCCGGGCTTCGATATATTCCCTGCAGATTTCCATCAAGCATCTCCTGCTGAATCAGTTCCATTTTGTTGAGATCCTGCCTTGGGCACTCACAGAATCCCTCTTCCATGGCACTGATCTCTCTGACCCTTAAGAAGAGGTGGTACAGCATTCTTTCTTCCCAATTTCAGCCCATGTCATTGATCAATGCAGATATCTAGATCTCGCCAAGATTATGGTCATTGAATGAGTTCAGGATCCTATACTTATACATCCTGACCAGGTGGGATTTGTGCCAGGTCATCTAGCACTGATAGCATCTCGTTGACTATTTGACCTTTTCTGGTGTCACAGGAGACTGGGGTCCCCACTGCTTCCCTGTTGTTGGATGGAGAGACAATCGTCAACTGGGTGGAGTGGGAGTTCCTCTGGTACTTAATGTGGAGATCTGGTTTCTCAGAGGTAGTCCTGGATTGGATATACCTTCTTTATCAACATCCAAAGGCAGAAGTCCTCACCAAAGATATGTTTCTGCACCCTTTTCCCTAACAAGGGGGACCAGGCAGGGCTGCCCCTTCACCGTACCTATTCATGCTGTTTATCAAGTCCCTGACAGCCAAAATACAACTGACCCCCCCCCCAAATAAAGGGCTTTGTGGAAAATGAAACAGAGCACTAGCTTCTGCTTTATGTGGATGATGTGATTACTAAATCTGATCCTGCTACATCAATGCCCACATTTCTCCAGACCCTGCAGAGCTATGCGACTATTTCAGGCTTTAAAAAAATGCCAATAAATTGGAAATATTCCTCATATCCGAATCCTGCACAAAGCAGCTATTTCTGCCTACAGTACTCATTTCAGTGGGACCCCAAAGACTTATGTTACTTGAGCATTTGTCTGAGAGCCACCATAGTAGAGATGACAAAGGCAAACAGTGACCCTCTGGTGGAGAGTGTGAAAAGAGATATCCAGTGTTGGGGGTTGCTACACCTTTCTATTTGGGAAAAGGTGAATTTCCTGAAAATGATCAGCACTCCAAAAGATTTGGAACTGAGACAAACAGCAGATTTACTCTACATCAGTTTTAGCAAGGTATTCAAGTCGGTGCCACACAGAAGGTTGTTGAAGAAGTTAACGGATAAGGTTGCAGCAAAGGACCTAGTTAGGTGGATGGATAGCTGATATACAGCAGAGGGTGGTTGTAAACAGGGTCAAGTCAGGGAGAGGGAGGTCGGAGGGGGTGCCACAGGATTCAGTCCTGAGTCAGGTCCTTTCAATACATTCCTCATTGACATGGGAAAAGGAATAGAGGGCCAGAAGTGTCTCTCTTGTAGATGACACTAAGCTCTGTGATAAGGTAGATAGTGTGGTAGGGAAGTTGCAGAGGGACCAGCAAAGGTCAGAGAAGTGGTCCAAGGTTTGTAGTTGAAATTTAACTCCAATAAGTGCAAGGTGATGCATACAGAGAACAAGAATCCCAGGACAGAATACTGGATGAGAGGGGTTAGGTTTGACACCACATCTGAAGAAAGGGACCTGGCAGTCATCATAAGTGACTCCCTAAAGCAATCTAGCCAATGCCACAAGGCCTACAGCAAGGCAACCAGAATGTTGGTTTGTATCAGAAGGGGGTTCGACAACAGGGGGAAAGAAGTATAATACTACTGCTCTACAGGTAATTGGTGAGGCCATATCTGGAATACTGTGCCCAGTTCTCAAGTACCTGCCTAAGGAAATACAAAGACAGAGTGGAGACAGTGCAGTTTGGGGTAACCAAAATGATTCAGGGCCAACAGGACAGATCCTAAGAGGATCGACGTATGGCTCTGAACATGTACTTGCTGAAGACCAGCAGGGGAGTGGGGATATGAAACAGACCTTCAAATTCATGAAAGGAATGAACAAGGTAGTCTGCAAGGAAATATTCAGCAGGACTGGCAAATCAAAAACAGGGGGACATGAGAGATTCAGGAGAGAGATGAGAAAATTTTACAGACAGAGTGAGTGAGCTGTGGAATAGCCTACTGGCAGAGATGGTCGACCCAAAAACCTATAATGGTGAGTCACCTGATGACTAGTGGCAGGTAGCAGGGAAGGGGAGCTCCACTTGGTACAAGCTTAAAAACTTCAGAACATGTGCTAAAAATCAATAAATCCAGCAAGTAACGGCTTCTCTGACCTGAGGAAGGATTGACTGTAGTGAGGATCACTTTTGGAACCCCAAATGTCCCTTTTACAAGTTCTCTTGGCAGAAGACGCAGCAGGGTTGGCGATCAATGGCATACCCCGACCTGCAGAAGTGGCAGGACTTCTGAATCACTGGGCATCTGTCTCCCCAGCACAGCCAGCAATAGAGGCAAAGACTGATTACTTCTCAGAGGCTCTAGCGATCATTAAGGGAGCAGTACTGGAACTGATCGGTGAATACTGCAGCACAAAACCCACCCTGGCTAGCATGGTATACCACATGGGGATGTAGAGGCATGAATTAGCTCTCTTGAAGAAAAAAAACAACAGAGACTCACCGGCTTGCCTGAAGAGAGGTAGCGCTATCGTCTGCAGTGCCAGCGACTAGAGTTTGGGGTGGACCATGGATGTCGAGGGGTCAGCCAGGAGGGGGTGAGGGTGGGAGGAGGTGAGCATCCAGAGACTGCCTCATCTTCTCCAGGAAGGAGGGACCTGGCATCCGTGACGACTGACCCTTAGCATTGGCTGGGGCATGGCAGCCTGAGACCATGCTGGTCTTGTCGGGCAGGGCCGCAGACCACTGCATGTTGGGGGCCTGATCATGCACTGAGGTCATAACATGATTGACTCCATTCGGCGGTCATGGGGGGACATACTGGAAAAACACTCCTGGTGAAGCCCCATGATTTCAGATCCCGCATGTTCCAGGACCAAGCTGATATGGGAGGTCCTCTGCCACCACTGAGGCCAAAAACACAGATATAAAAAAAAAAACAACAGAGACTCTACTGAGCTAGTTCTTCTGCACTGAAAACTTAAAAAACTGGAGGGGAGAGCTGACGCCCAGGAGGGCTGGAGCCATTGCAATAACTTGATTATCTTTGACTACCTGAAAATGTGGAAGGCTCTGACCCTGTCAGATGTGTACAGAAACTCTGCGAGTGCATCAGAGACCCCTTGCCCAATGGCCAAACTTATATTACAGAACATGCCCAGAGAGTGCTCCGACCCCTACCTGGCCACTATGAGCAGCCTCAGGAGATAATATTCAAGTTACTTAACTATTTGGACAAAATGCATCTCTAGGCTAAGGCACGGAGGTCGAACAGATTGAACGGGAGGGTAAACAGTTATTTTTGTTTAACCGTCTGAGCTCCAAACCCATGCTAAACAGGCAGAGTGCAAGGCATCAAGCCAAAACTACATGCTCCAGGCATCAAGTTCTGTATTATGAACCTTGCCCACCTTTTCCCACAATTAATGTGGAGCTCAGGCAGTCCCACTCTGCCGAACAGGCTAGGACCAAACTTCAGACATTACTACCAAATGTCTTCCCTCCCACCAATAAATTCACCAAGCTATCGACTCAAAATGACATGTAAACCTGAGTAATCTGCTGCCCGCCTCCAATGAGGAATTTAGAATGGAGACAGAGGTGAGACTTCATGATGGGGACCTGTGTCCTGATGAACAGACATTTCACTGCATATCAAGACCCAGGATTGTGAAGAAAGTGGGAGGTTTATGTTTTATATACTTTTTTCCTTTGCATGCACGCTCTTTACTATGGGGCTGAGAAGGTGCCCCACTGCAAGATGGCACCTTCCCCCTAATACCTCATGGCAGTAACAATGTGGAATCGTAGAGTCAAGCCATACAAAAGCGAGAGCACTGGACTTTAGGAGGGCTGACTTTGGCAAAAGGGGTGAGTGCCTAAGGAATGCACTAGCAAATGGGCATGAAGGAAGGGTGGAAGAATAATGGGGAAAAAATCAAAACTGCCATTACTGAGGCAACAAGCATTTGTGTGAAGCAAATAAACAAAACAAAATGAAGTAAAAAACCACTATAGTACTCAAAGGAGGTGGTGGGGATGTTTAAGGAGAAAAAGATAGCATTCAGGAAGTATAAGGAATCATAGAAGGAGCAGGACAGAGAACTGCATCAGTTAAAGCAGAAAGTGGCAGGGAAGGCAGTCAGAATAGCGAAGGCCCAAACCAAGGAAAAGATAGCCAACTCAGTTACGAAGGGGGATAAAACCTTTTATAGGTACATTAGGGAGTGAAGAAAGACCAAGGGAGGGATAGCGAGGCTTAATAAAGGGGAAGGGAGGTGGACAGTGAAAAAGCAGAGATACTGAACAAATACTTCTGCACAGTATTCACAAAAGAAGAAGAGGGAGAGATACCTAAACCAAACAATGGAAGCACTCTGAATGGGGGGGAGGGGTCAATACCAGTCCATTCACAGAAAAAGGGTCCTGAAAGAACTCTTAAAACTCAAGGTGGACAAAGCAATGGGGCCTGACGGGATTCACCTCAGAATTCTATAAGAACTAAGGGGAGACCTAGTGACACTGGCTCTACGATGCCAGTTTGACAAATATTTTGTCGACCAACATTACAGCAATGGATTTATGTTGACCGCAATCTGCAGTTGACATAAATCCAACAGGCAAACAGTTGGTGTTCAATGGGGGGCTTTGTCCTCTGAACCCCGTATGTGGGGGACTCTGCCCCCCGCTCCACCCGGACTTAGGAGTTATCAACTCCAAGTTGGAGTTGATTCAGGGAGGGGGTGCAGGTCCAGGGGAAAGAGTGCAGAGGTCCCAGGCAGATCTTACAACGTACTATCGATGGTGTCGGCATCGACGTGTTTGTTGTAAAAGTTACACTGCGTGGAGGGCATACCATGACACCACTGACTACCCTTTTTAACAAATCATGGGAGGATGGAGTGGTACCTCAGGATTGGAGGACAGTGGATGTGATTCTCCTTCACAAAAGTGGGAGAAAGACAGAGGCAGAAAAACTATAGACCACCTGTTAGTTTGACCTCAGTGGTAGGGAAAATGATGAAATCACTTCTGAAAGAAAGAATTGTTGAGTACCTAGAGGCCAGCAGTGCACAGGACCCAAGGCAGCATGGATTCACAGCAGGAAGGTCATGTCAGATGAATGTAATAGATTTCTTTAACTGGGTGACCAAAGTAGTAGACCAGTGAGGGGCTGTGGATATGGCCTACCTAGACTTTAGCATGGCATTTGGCACAGTCCCACACAAAAGATTAATAAACAAGTTAGCCAGCCTGGGACTGGGTCTCAGGATGGTAGTCTGGGTAACAAATTGGCTGGGCAACAGGATGCAGAGGGTAATAATAAACCGAGTACACTCTGAAGAAAGGGGGGTTACTAGTGGGGTGCCGCAGGGTTCAGTATTGGGACCGGTCCTCTTTAATGTCTTTATAGGTGACATGGAGGAGGGGCTGGAAAGAAAAGTATGCTTCTTTGCAGATGACACAAAGATCTGCAACAGGGTTGACACACAAGGGGTGTGGAAAGGATGAGAAGGGACTTGGGCAAGGTTGGAGGAATGGTCAAATGTATGGCAGCTTAGACTCAATACAAAGAAGTGCAAAGTAATGCACCTGGGAAACAAAAACCCAGGGAAGAGTACACAATGGGGGAGGGGTTACTAACAACAATAAAATGGAAAGGGCCCTGGGGGTAGTCAGCATCAGATGACCTTAAGGTAGGCAAGCAGTGGAGAAGGCAGTAAGGAGGGCTGTGGGGATACTGGGATGCAGTAGGAGATGCCATACCAGTAGAAAACAGTAAGTTGTTATCCCTCTGTACAGACAGTTGCTGAGACCCCATCTGGAGTACTGCATGCAGTTCTGAGATCCTGTCTCCACAAGGACATAGGCAGAATGGAGGCAGTCCAGGGAGGGCACTAAAAGGTGCAGGTCTGCACCAGAAGCCATATGAAGACAGACTAAAAGAGCTTAATATGTATACCCTTGAGGAAAGGGGGGGGACATGATAGAAACTTTCAAGCACCTCAAGGGAATCAACAAAGTACAAGAGGGTAGCATCTTTCAGAAAAAGAGATATGCAAGAACAAGAGGGCACAGTTTGATGATAGAAGGGGGACAGCTCTGGGGGAACGTAAGTATTTTTTCATGGAGAGGGTGAAGGACGCATGGAATGGCCTTCCTGAGGAGATCATGAGGTCAAGAACAGTGCCGTAGTTCAAGAATGCATGGGACAGATATAAGGCAGTTATAGTGGGGGGGGGGTAGGAGGAAGTAGGCTGTTGGTTAACTAGGATCTGCAGCTTATCCAATAGGTAGGGAAACGGGCAGACTAGGTGGGACAAGTGGTCCTTATCTGCCATCAATGTCTATGTTTCTAAGTTTCATACTGCCTCACCTCACACTTAAAGTGAATGCCCCATGATTCCATCTCATTCGACTACCTGTCCCTCAGCTTACTGAAGAAGCCTCAGCTGCTCTGTTGCATTGGGATACTGAATGAAGGCATTCATCTTTGGAATCAGGTAACAATGTGCAGCCAGGAGCTACTTTGGGGTAAGTCACTGATTTCCACTATTCCACTCATTGTTAATGGGAGGAGAGGGGAAACCAACAAAAGCCACCAGTTTGGACACAATTGCTTGGCACAGGTTTGCAAATTTACCACCATCAAGGAAGGATTACACATATTGAATTGACTATACCAACTCTGGCAAATGCTTGACTTTACTGTTCATATCTCTTCCGCCATCCCCATTCAACCAGCTGTCACCTCCCCTCAGGAGAATTCCATACATGGATCCCTGGCATGTGTGCTGAACATCATGACCACTGTAACACCATGAGTAGGACTGAAAATGGCAACCACAGACTTTTAAAAGTGCTGGCTTAGTGTTTATGGACACCAGCTGTAAAAATACTGAGGGAATAATGTGGATTAGGACTACCAAATACCAACAAATGTGTGTGTGGGGGGTACTGAATCAGGGTTAATGGGGTCTTATTTTATAATCCTCTAATTTCCATTACAGAATATGTGCATGGCATTGATACCACACCCAGGTCTTTTATGCCTCCCATTTCACAGTTTATACCTTCCTTAGGAAGGGTCAGGTGACAATATTGAGCTCAGGTTCAGGCTATTGGGGCACCTGGTAGTCCTACTGTTCCAGGTTGACAAACTTCATGTACTGCAATATAGCGTTTACATAAACTGTAAACTTTGCCCACCACTCAGCCGAGTGGGCATCCTCTTTGTTGACCACGCACACAGCTGCACAGGCCAGACAGAATAAGAGGAGGATACCTCATCCCTTGGCCGACACCTAGTCTGATCAGGGTATATCAGCAGGTTTGACTCTGACTTTGCTACAGAAGTCAGGCTACAGTTTGAAAGATTGCTTTTTAACTAATTATTACCTGGGCGGACATTTTGTGTCAGATAAATAATGGATAGTTTGGACTTCATATGGAGTTATTGGAGGTAATGAGTTTTAATGTTTGCTGTTTTTTTCATCTTACTCTTGTTAAAACACCACCAAGAGTATCTTACTGATACACTAATGCTCTAGTTAATACATGGTAGTTTGTCTGTTGAATTTACCCATGCCAAATCGACAACATTGTTGTCGAAGTTCAGCATAGCGAGATCTCAATGTCAACAGGTGAAATTTCACCTACCGACATTGGTTTGTTTCTCTTGTGGGCTGTACCCCCCAACCTCCATGCGGGAAGTTGTGCCCCCGTGCCCCCCTTCTATAGATTCTCAACTCTGAGTCAGAGTTGATTTGAAGGGGGGCAAACACAGTGAAAGGGCGAAATGTCACCCACGGGTCCCTCGCAGTGACAGTCTTGAAACCTGTCGAGACTGTCACTGTGAGTGATTTTGCCGTGAAAGTTTTAATGTGAAGTCGGCACACCGTCTGTTGTTGGTGGTTTGTTCTGTTGGGAGGGGGAGGGGGACTTCACAGCACAGCAGTATAGCTGGACACCAGTGACTCTGGTACCGGAACCATTGTGACAACTTACTCGTATCCTATTATATGATCACCATAGGCCATGAGTAACCAGATCAAGTATATTACGTGGCATGTGAAAAGTATTCGGACGAAAACTAAATGGCACCAGATGCTGCAATACCTTAGGAAGTTGCATGTACAGATCTCATTTCTACAAGAGACTCATCTCAAGGGGGATCAACTGTTACAACTCTGAAGGGATAGAGTAGGACACATCTATGGGGCAGGGGATGATACCAAAAAAGAGGGGTTGCAATCCCGATTGCCTGGTCAATGCAGTTCAAATTATTGGAGGAAACCGCTGAGGTATCAGGTAGATATATCTTCATCAGGGGACAACTAGGGCAACTGGAATTGGTGCTGGGTTCCACATACAGCTTGAATGTAGATAGCCCAAGATTTGTTACGGAAACTGCATGCAAACTAGTCCCCTGGTCACACCATCCAACCCTCCTTGCAGAGAACTGGATTATAATGGTTGACCATCATACTGGTAGGGGCCCCATAGTTAATAGAGGCCTTACTCCTTCACAAAGGGTCATACGAGATCTAACGGACATACTGGGTCTCAGAGACCCCTGGCGTACAGTAAACCTAGGGGTTAAGGAATATTCTTTCCACTCTGCTCATGCACATTTTCAAGACATGTCTATTTTATACTGAGCAAAGACTGCCTTCCTGCCCTGGGTGGGTATGAAATACAAGTTGGGGTAGTATCCGATTACTCCTCCGTGGCTCTTTCCTTGCAATTAACACAGTCACCCCCGAAAGAAAAACAGTGGAGACTGAACAACCAAATTCTGAAAGACAGACCCTTTATTGCACAAATTAAACAATATATCTCAGGCTTTATTCAAAAAATAAAGTTTGGTTTCCAGGACAGACACTTTCTGGATGGCATTCAAGTGTAGTCTGAGGGGTGAACTAAGGTGGGTTACAGTTTAAAGAAAATCACAGAGAGAACAAAAAGCTAGTGAATTACTTAACCAGATTAGACTAATTGAGAAGACCTTATCTAGAAACACACCTGGGATTACCTGGACTATATTAAACACACTGCAGACCTCATACGCAGTACTTCATAGTGAAGCAGCAGAACTTGCCATATACCAGGCCAAAGTTAAATATTTGACCAGGTAGAGAAAGCAGGTAGGTTAATAGTTCTCTACGTTAGACAGCAGGAGGCCTTTCAGGTAATTCAGGGGCTACGAGTGCTGGGCAAACCCACATTAGTAACGAACCCGAAAGAGGTTGTGGAAAAATTTAAAGAGTTTTTAAGCAGACCTCTTTAGAAAGATGGATCCAGCCCCTTCCATTTCTCAGATCAACACTTACACAGGGTCTATTCCTATTCCCAAGTTAGATGAGGCCAAGCACGTCTCTGTCTCAGCAGATTTTTAACAACAGAGGAACTGCATCATACAATAAAAGACCCAACTTCAGATAACACTCCAGGCCCAGATGGGTTCTCCCCCAATTTTTATAAAAGCTTTAAAGAACAGAATCCCTTGCTCTTAGAGCTATTCAACTACATATACCATGAAGGGCTGCAAGAGGGGGATCTCATGGGAGTGTTGGTCACATTAATCCCGAAACCGGGGAGAGATCATACCTTACTCAGAGACTACAGGCCAATTTCATTGTGAAATCTTGATATAACATTTCTGGCAAAGAAGCTCACAAACTGCCTTAATGGAGTGTGGGGCACCCTGATTGTGGGTGAACAAGTGGAATTTATGCCGGACAGTGTATCCTCAGATCATTTGAGGGAGTTGGTCCACATCGTCTCTGTGTCAAGGAAGCTGGGTATCCCTGTGGCGCTGGTCTCCCTGGATACGGAGAAAGCATTCAACAGGGTCTCCTGGAACTTTCTCTTTGCAGCTTTAGTGAAGTATGTCATACCTGGCGAATTCATCAAATGGGTCCTAACTTTGTATACCACACACTCTCCACAAATATTTTGTAATGGAGTGTATTTCAACTCCTCCAACTTAGCTATACTAAGACAATAAAATTATTAGGCTGTACAAAGGCATGATGCAGGGATGTCCCCTGTCACCATTACTGTTCCACCTCTTTTTGGAACCATTAATCCTAAACTCAAAAGCACACTGGATATTCTGGGCATCACAGTGGAAGATACGATGCATAAGGCTTCTGTATATGCAGATGATATTTTGCTCCATATCATCTGCCTCACAACATCCCTGCCTCAGGTCCTTCAGGTTATTAAAGAATTTTGAGGACTGTCAAACTATAAATTGAACGTGGACAAGATGGACGTTATACCCCCTTAACTTGGAAGTAAATAAACAGGACATAACAGCATTGGGATTGAAGTGGCAACAAAATAACCTAAATTATTTTGCCACCCTGGTTATGAAAAACCCTCAGGAGATGCTCTATCAGAACCTAGACCCTGTATACAGGCAGTTAAAAGTAGATATGGATAGATGGGCACTCCTCCCACTCACACTATGGGGAAAAATTTAACTTAAGATGAACCTTTTGCCCAGACTGTTGTACCTATTAAAGTAAGATGAATGTTGCCATCCCTACGCAATGGTTTGACAAATTGCACAGTTGCATCTCCAACTTTTTTATGGGCTGGTAAGTCAGTCCACTGGGCCTGTCATAAACTGGCTGCGCCTAGACTGCTAGATGGTCTCTGTCTACAGTTTCAGCCAGCAAGTATTTGCAGTGGCTTGCAGACCACCCCATTGACAAGACCCAAAATATATTCTTCTATGGCTTCAAATTTGAGACAGCACTGTGCAGGAAAACAAATATCAGCATCAAGACCTTAATTTATACTAGAGTGCAGAATCTTCCACAGCTTCTGAGAGACACACCCCACTGCAACATCCATAAAAACCTATGAGCAGCTCTGCAGACTCCTTAGGCTGAATGCTCGGACTGACTGGATGCAAGCTCTGACATAATCCTAATTGTCCAATAGATGTGGCAGCCATACACACTTCTCTCTCTGGTCTAATACTAAGATTTCCAGAGTGGACCAGCTATACTAAGACAATAAAATTATTAGTTTTCATACTTTTAATCAATGACACCAGGTTACAAACTGAGCAGTATTTCCATTTCTGCAGGTTTCACATCTACCTGCAAAATAGTTTACAGGACAGCAAAGAGACACAAGGCAAAGTGATACTATATTCCCTCTGGCCAGCTGGACTGATTTGCACCCTCCAATATCCCACCTGTACCACTGTTTGTACAATCTCACCAACACTAAGGCGGGCAGCTCAGCACCATAGTGGTAGTCTACACTGCCTAAAGCATGGGGTGAATATGACTGGGGCCAAAGCTGGAAGAACTTATATAAGCACATCAAATGTGATTCCTATAGGCTTATGCAGCTTAAAATAATGCATTATATGAATTTCACACTTGTGAAGCTGCATAAAACACAGAGACTACAATCAGACATTTGCACCCTGTGTAATGTTAGCCCAAGTACATTGCTTCATATATTATGGCAATATTCTAAGACATAACCCTTATGGCAAGCAATTAAAAACAAACTTGGCCCCTTACTAGGGCTTGAGGCAGTCCTAACATCCTCAGTATGTATCTTAGGTGATTACAAAGGCTAACTCATAGGCAGGGCCCCTGGTGTTCTGTGACAGAATTTTCTGATTTCTGCGGCAGGGCTCCTTGACTTCTGCGGCAGCATTTTCTGATTTCTGCCGCAAGATTTATTCATTTCTCTGGTAGAATGCAGTCCTGTCATTGGCTAAATATGATGTGATGTCATCGATTACATCATATGCTGAGCATAGAGGAGGGGGCTTCAGGATAAATGAGGTGGGAAAGAAAGCCTGACACTATGTAAAAACAGTATACTTACATGAAAATTCACCAAAAACAATGAATTCTGTGGCACTATATATATTCTGCGGCATGATGTAAATTCTGCGGCAAATTCTGCAACCTGCAGAACCGCAGAATTCCTGGGGCCTTGCTCATAGGAAACCAGGAATACCACATAGCCCCTATAGCAGCCTGTGCTGCTCCACTTCTGGTATAATTAGGACAAACCCTCATATCAGGAATGGCACGTTGAACTTTTGTTTGCTTTAAAGGCAGAACAATCAACTGCAAGTATGAATAATTGGATGAAAGGGTATGAGAGAGAACAAATGGGGAGAAACTGTATGTCCTAATTACATTAGACTAACAATGCTTAGTACATAAGTTGAGAACCTTGTCCTAAATGTAATGACCAGAATTGGACTAGCTAATGCATCTCCCTTCATAATATATTGCTAACATTAACAGTGAACATGGCTGTAACAGTTGATTCAGTGCAGGTACTGGTTACAAGCACTGTCATTATCTGAAACACTGTATGTTTCTGTATATTCTGCTCTAGGGGGATGATGTTGTCGTGTCTGTACTGTCTGTATGTGTACTTCATGTTAAATATTAATAAAGTACATTCATTTAAAAATAGAAAGTAAAAGGCCACTAAAGATGGAGTAAAATGTTGTTATGTATTTGGTGGAGGTATTCATGTATTTATTTGTGTTTATTTACTAATATTGTGTGGGTTTTCTTGTAAAGTATAAGTAATTCTTTGCATTATTTATTTTTGTGGTTTTTAACATCTTAATTGCACTGTTGTCCCAATATTGCTGCATGAGCCGGGTGCTTGACGATGCTCCTATGGTAACCACTGTGGTTAAAAGAAAGAAGTCACATTGGAACTAGCCAACTCTGGGGATGGAGTTACATGACTCCGAAACATCAGTCTGATATCTGTCCAGGTGGATCTGGTGGCCATGTATGAAGAAGTAGGTTGGAGCTATCACTAGGGTTGCCACCTGTCAGGTTTTTCACCTGGTGATCAGGTTTTCAGGGTTCCTATCAGGTAATCCAGTTTTGCTCTGTGCTGGTCAAGTTTTTGAGCCATTTTGAGTGCTCACATACTTTTGAAACACATTTTGTCATATCATTTATTGTTTCAGCTACATGTCCAGGTTACAGACAAGTTCTGTTGTCACTATAGACCTTTGTTTGTGAAAGCAGTCAGCCTGGGAGGTGTAAAAGTATGGCCATTAACACTATTAGCACTCAATCTAATCTTTTCCACTGCATCTTAAAGTGTCACAGCAGCACAGCTGCCCCCACCTTTTGTAACAGTAACACAGCCAATTGTCCTCCGCTTTCAATTGCTGGTAAACATTTTCATCTCTAACAGAATTTAGGCATTTTTAAATGTTTTAAATTATTTTTTTTCCTCAAGAAAATGGTATTTTCACTTCTTTCGCTTTGAAATAGTACTGTGGACATAAACTAGAAATGGAGCCAGAAAAAGATATAAGGTATGTATACTGTTGTATGCTATTTACAGTATTTCCCTTGTCTCCCCAGATCATATCTGTAAATGAGATTTATTTTATCTCTGTATGTTTATTTGGTTAACCAATGTCAATAAATAAATTCATAAGTGAATATATAATTAGGAAGAACCAAGGAAAGTAACTTTAACAGGCACAGTACAGTATCAACATTATTTAACTGCTGCTTTAAGTGTTTTTATTGATATAACTGTAACCCCTCACCCCTGCCTTTTTACTAAAACGACAGATGGCATGCTGTTGGCGTTGGCAGCAATACCTGGTGGGGACCTGGGTTCAGGGAGGATGAGGTTACCTGGCACAAGGGGACCTAGGTTTGGCTACTCTGCACAGGGGCACCCAAGTAAATCTGACTACAGGAAGCAATAACTGTAATGTCCAGAACCAGGATTGGATTTTTCAGTGTGGCTTTTATTCATAACTAGCTGAACATAACAGCATAGATGGACCCACAAGGCTATTGTTTACTGTAAATGCAGATTAGAGACTACAAGGCGGTCCACTTAAAGAATGAACCATTTCTACTGTTTTCTGGCTCTGGACCCACCCAGGCACTCAGCCCGACTTGCATGCGCTTTGGATACACAGTTCTACTGGCCTGCCTCTGCCGCCACTTAACTTGACGGTCCATTTAAAGGATGAACCCATTTTACTTGTTGTGGCTTCCCATCAAACAAGGAGAATTATTTTCCACGCTGTGGCTCCTCACCACTTAGAGTCTGCGACTCCTAGAGAGTTTGTTTTCTTACTTCCTTCTGACTCCCATCAAACAAGGAGAATTATTTTCCCAAGTTGTGGCTCCCCACACCACTTAGAGTCTGTGACTCCTAGAGAGATTTTCCAATTTGCGACCCACGTCTGGGTACCTACCTCATCACTGGCCAGGCGCATGAGGCAAGTAGCAATCACAGAAGAAATCTGTAGAGGTGGACCTGGTTACTAAAGATGGGGGGGTGTTCCCACCTCCAGCTCCCACAGCCCATACCCGGCCATTTCTCTGGACAAACAGAAACTAAAACTTCGAGATGTAGATTAAACGGTGGATGACCTGTAGCACCCCCTCTACAACATTACTTGAATCCATAAAGACTTTAAATTTTGAACCTACTCCATTTGTTTGTCCTAGTACAATAGGCCTCCCAAATAGTAGTTCACATCCCAGCTTCTTCACATTTTCCAAACTGAAGAAACATATTTTTGGCCTCTCAAATTAGAGCAAAACACTCACCCTTTCAGTTGCAGGTGCCCACAGGCTAGTACAACTTCTTTCACTGTTATCAGACCAAAACAGACACTGTAGAAAAAAGGCAGCTTTCTTCTTGTAGTAGACATTAGGGGATTGCCCCGGAATCCACAGAGGGATACTTTACTTCCTCCCCCCCCCCGGAGGGAGGGGGCACTGAGACCGGGACAGCGGTCTCCACCACTTGAAACTGGACACTGACCTTCTCACTTCAAAACAAACAGGAGACACTTCCTTCCTGCTTGACAGTAAACAGGAGACTGACTTTGAAAACTCCCAAAGTTCTATCTCACTCCCTGTGCTGCAGATTCCAATGTGGCTTATGCAGCTGCGACAGTTCTATGGTGATGTCATCTCTCAGTCTCAGCTGTGACTGAGAACAGAGTGAGACAGTGTGAAACCCATTTAACTGGAGTTTCACAAGCTGTCTTCCCTGCCTACCACTAGGTCTTACTGGGATTCTATTGGCCGGGTAACAAAGGGGTTACTCGCCCTTGACCAGGAAAATGACTGTCCCCAGTCATTATCACTCTGGCCTTAGGCCATCCCACCCTATGTGCTACCTGTGGAGGGGGTGATCAGGCCCCTCCTACCATGTGCAAGCACAGGCAGGCAACACTAAGGGCCTAGAGGCCTGTAGCTGACATCTCAGCCTCTCTACTCTATCCACTACTATGGACACCTAGTGGCTCTGGTAGAACCGTCCAGAGCATAGCCCTGATAGATCAGTACTGCAGTCCCTATGGCCACTGAGGACCACAGCCTGTCTATCCCCCCTAACCCTCTAGGGAAAACCTATCTGCCTCTAACATAACATCCCAAAACAAAAACAAAACCCGGGGACCTCTCCGACCTTGGGCAACCTACAACTACACCATTAAAATACCAATTACTGCCTTCTCCCTACCCCCACCACCACACCTGTGGAAGGAAAAGGGTTAATACAGTAACAACCATAACAATAACAACACAGTACTTTAAATTCTACACAATAAAGCACTGACGAGGATCTCCGATGAGCCCCTCCTCCTTTTCTTGTCTTCTCTTACTGTCTTCCCAGGAACACCTGTAAGAAAAAGAAAGACAAAACACACTCCTAATCTGCATACACAGTCTACGTAAACAACAACCCCTACCATACAAAAGCACTGAACAATCCCAAAAAGATTTTTTTAGAAAAAAGGTAGAAAAACAGTATTTACATTAGAGTACAATAATGACATTATTTACAATACACATTTGGGGGGATGGAGTGCCCTAAAAGTCCCAACTAGTGACCACAAGGCCCGAAGGCTAGTCCAATAAAGAGTCTCTCCTGGGCGGAGCCCCATGAAGCACAGTTCTAAAGGCCAAAGTCCCGAGGGAGAGTCTTTGCAGACAGTTCACATTTTGAAGTCTGTAGTGTAGGTGTGTACTGCAATGTCATAAAGATAGAAAAGGTTTTGGACTTACAGCCATTTGTAGTATCTGAACTGCTAAACCTGGTCCACGGCGAGAGACTCTCCTGGCAGCATTTCTTCTGATACAGCTGGTGGACATCTTCCGGGAACCACAGGAGGGCACATCTGGAAACAGCTGGGCTGATGTCATCTCTGGAGAAGGAACCTTAGAACAGGAACAAAAGAAAACAGCTGGTCCGACGTCATCCGATTACCAGGCGATGAACAGGAAACAGCTGGGCTGGTGTCTCTCTGTATCTGAAGTCATCTGGTGGGCCAGTAGATGGTTGCTGAACAGGACAGTACACTGTAGACTGATGAACGTGGAGCACCTGAGTCCTTGGTTATTCATGGTGGCAGATCAATAAGGGCACTTCACGGTCTGCTGTGGCAGTATTGACTACCACTGCTCGGCTCTCCATTTTGTAGGCACGGGCTTAATTACTGGGAGGTCCTTGCACTGAGGCCAATAGTACCGGGGGTCAGGGGTCTGAATTATTACCCCATCTGGGTGCACATAATTCACACAGTGGGAGATTTCACATCCCTCTCCGTCCACTACTCTCACTCTGTCCATAAACAGTGTCCTGCCTCTCTTCCACTGCGTATACTTTTCATGGAACAGTCTATTTTTTACATGCTGGTTGACCCCAGGATGCACATGTTTCATTGCTTCATCCCAGATCCAGGATTTCCTGCAGTCCTCAATCTCCTCCCAGACTCTCCAAGAAAAGGTAGGAAAGGTCATACCATAGATTGCATTGGCCTTTCTACGAACCAGTCTCTCCTCTTTACTTGCTTTGGTCAATCTAAGACCGCTGGCCTGGCTTGGGGGTGGCCAGTCCTGGTTCTGCCAGCTTCGCATCCTCAAAGAAATTAAAAACGGATCCCTGACTTCTTCTTCTTGTAAAGCCAGGGCAGTGGCATCACCACCTTCTTCAACACATTCCTTCGAGGCAAGATCTTGAGGCTGTGTACCCGTTCCTTTCTCACAGGGCCACATAGGTTCCCCCTCATCTTCCTCTTCACTGAGGATCTGAGCCCAGGAGTGAGCAGTCATTCTCACCCCTGAGACTACCCATTCATCACTAGGAGTGGAGGTCAACACCTCCCATTCAAAGGCCTCCCGGATCTCATCTTCACCTAAGAGACTTGGGCTAGGCCCCCCACCCAGGGGTCTATTGATGTTTTATCCGAACTTTCTTTCTGAGATCCAGCATCCAAAACTTCAACTTCAGGTTCAGTCTTTAATTCTGCACCCTCTAGCTTTGTGCCACTCTCCCCCGAGGGACCTTCTTCCACAGGCTCCGCCTGATGCTGTGTGCTGCCAAATGCAGATTCCTGAATTTTTGTCCATGTGGGAGCCAAACAAATTGGAGGCGCTTTATACAAGCCATATTTTTGAAGGCATCCAGCACAGTGAGGAATCATGAAGACATCCCTTCCAGCACTCAAGCATATTTGGCATACACGCACTGGATAATTAGGAATTGCCACATCAGGAGGCAGTTGCCCTCCATAGCACCACTTTCAATATCTCTTAGTCTATTTACTGCTGTTGTTAGTGCAACCCGGCATGATCCGGTAACGAGCTGGTCCTGAGGCCATAACTGCAGAAAAATAAACAAAAGTTCACTGTAACTGAAAGTCCCACTTTAATAAACACACTCCGTAGCTTTAAAATGGCTCCTCTGCTGCTGTGTTTACTTTACTACCCCACCCTGTAATGGCGGCGGCAGCACTCCTGTGCATCAACATTTAGAATCTGGGTCAAGCCACTGCGCACCCGATTTACACCAGCTACTGATAACTTTTACTCAACTGCACAACTTGCTCTGTTCTGACTTTGCACACATTGACAGGATTTTCCTTGGACTTTTCACAAGCTGGTAACACTCATTTATTCACAGTCCCTTTAAAAGCTTCAGGTTCAGCACAGAATTGCCTGCTTCTACTAGTGTTGCATTTTGCTACAACCCACAGTCTCTCTCTGGCTGCAAACTTTAAACTGAGGCTAATTTTACTTCCATGCACACATTCAATGGCTTTACAGACTTGCACTTGCTGGCAGGACATCACACAGTCGATACTTGCAAAGCAACTATACTGCTGCACACACATTTTATATGGCATTACTGAAAATCACTGATTGAGCAGTTTTTGAATTGTTTACTCACTGTTATTGTAGCAACTTGCTGCGATGGGGTGAAACGGCCTGCAGCCAGATTTTGAAGGCCTCTGAATGCAAACGGGTGGGCAGTCTCTGCGATCGTCGTTTTCAACACTAAATTCACTATTTCCACGATCGATTTGCGGGTTGAGCCCGATTTTAAACTTAGAAGTCACTTTTTTACTGTTTACAGCACTTTGAATACCTCGCGGCGCTCCTCCACTGCCAGTACATGCACTACTCTCTGTCTCCCTCTCGAATGCTGAGGCAGTCTCAGAAGAGCTGGCTGAGGGGCGGGACTAATGGCAAACTGACCAACCACACGGCGCCATGCAAATGAGCCTCTTCTTCCTCGCAAGGGCACTTCTCCTCACGGCGATCGTCGAGCAGTCAAATTCAAACTGTAAAATGCACTTTTTTTTTTTTTCAACTGACTCCACGGCGGGAGCCCATTTCAACCATGTAACATTGCCATTAACTCTGCAGTCTCTCCATTTACACAGAAAGCATTTCCAACATCCAGGGCATAATTTCTCTGTTGCTACCCCTAGTTTTCCACACTTTCCTTCACAGAATTCACTTTAAAAGCATTTCAAACGTCCAGGGCATAATTTCTCTGTTGCTACCCCTAGTTTTCCACACTTTCCTTCACAGAATTCACTTTAAAAGCATTTCAAACGTCCAGGGCATAATTTCTCTGTTGCTACCCCTAGTTTTCCACACTTTCCTTCACAGAATTCACTTTAAAAGCTGACAAAAACGCTGTAAACTTTTTTGATGCAGGACAAGGGCACACTCTTTGGCTTTACAGCTCCTTGGTAAACAGTTGGCATTTTTTTATACAGCAGCACAAGATTCACAGCACACAGCAACGCACTAGGGCAATTGCTTCAGCTTTTGGGCTACCCACTGCCAGATAGCCAAAATGCTAGCCACTTTGCCCAAGCACCTTCCTTTCGAACAAATCCAAAGCAGTGCCTCCATTTTGTAACCCCTCACCCTGCCTTTTACTAAAATGACAGGTGGCATGCTGTTAGCGTTGAGCAGCAATACCTGGTGGGGACCTGGGTTCAGGAGGATGAGGTTACTGGCACAAGGGGACCTAGGTTTGGCTACTCTTGCACGGGGCACCTAAGTAAATCTGACTACAGGAAGCAATAACTGTAATGTCCAGAACCAGGATTGGGATTTCAGCTTGACTTTTATTCATAACTAGCTGAACATAACAAAGCATAGATGGACCCCTCAAGGGCTACGCTTACTGTAAATGCAGATTAGAGACTACAAGGTGGTCCACTTAAAGAATGAACCCATTTCTACTGTTTTCTGGCTCGGACCCACCAGGCACTCAGCCCCGACTTGTACGCGCTGATACATTAGCCCGACTGGTCCGCCCCTGCCGCCTACTTGACTGATGGTCCATTTAAAGGATGAACCCATTTTACTTGTTGTGGCTCCCATCAAACAAGGAGAATTATTTTCAATGTCAGGCTCCCCACACCACTTAGAGTCTGCAACTCCTAGAGAGATTTGTTTTCTTACTTCCTTCTGACTCCCATCAAACAAGGGGAATTATTTTCCCAAGTTGTGGCTCCCCACACCACTTAGACTCTGCGACTCCTAGGGAGATTTTCCAGTTTGAGATCCACGTCTGGGTACCTACCTCATCACTGGCCAGGCGCATGAGGCAAGTAGCAATCACAGAAGAAATCCGTAGAGGTGGACCTGGTTACTAAAGATGGGGAGGTGTTCCCACCTCCAGCTCCCACAGCCCATACCCGGCCATTTCTCTGGACAAACAGAAACTAAAACTTCGAGATGTAGATTAAACGGTGGATGACCTGTAGCACCCCCTCTACAACATTACTTGAATCCATAAAGACTTTAAATTTTGAACCTACTCCATTTGTTTGTCCTAGTACAATAGGCCTCCCAAATAGTAGTTCACATCCCAGCTTTCTACATTTTCCAAACTGAAGAAACATATTGTTTGCCCTCTCAAATTAGAGCAAAACACTCACCCTTTCATTGCAGGTGCCCCACAGGCGAAGTACAACTTCTTTCACTGTTATCAGACCAAAACAGACACTGTAGAAAAAAGGCAGCTTTCTTCTTGTAGTAGACATTAGGGGATTGCCCCGGAATCCACAGAGGGATACTTTACTTCCTCCCCCCCCCCCCGGAGGGAGGGAGGCACTGAGACCTGGACAGCGGTCTCCACCACTTGAAACTGGACACTGACCTTCTCACTTCAAAACAAACAGGAGACACTTCCTTCCTGCTTGACAGTAAACAGGAGACTGACTTTGAAAACTCCCAAAGTTCTATCTCACCCCTGTGCTGCAGATTCTAATGTGGCTTATAGCACACAGTTCTATGGTGATGTCTCTCAGTCTCAGCTGTGACTGAGAACAGAGTGAGACAGTGTGAAACCCATTTAACTGGAGTTTCACAAGCTGCCTTCCTGCCTACCACTAGGTCTTACTGGGATTCTAGTAACCCCGGGTAACAAGGGGGTTACATAACAAATGGACTTCTAGGAGGAACAATGCATTATGAGTCATGAAAAGGGGTGGGGCTAGGAGCGGAGCGTAGGATCCGGTTTTTGCCTCATCCAAAGGTGGCAACCCTAGCTATCACTAAGTTCACAGTAAACACTGAGCAAAATGAAAGCCTGAGACAGCCCCAGTACCCTGGTGGGCAATTTTTTTTTGTTTGTTTTTTTGTCACCAGTTACAAAATGCAGCAGCAAAGCCTTGGAAATGACCACTAATGCTGGAGATTTGCTTTTGCACGGATTAGGCAGTTGAGCCATGAAGTGGAGTTTTAAAATCCAGTGCCAGCATGTGGTAAAAATCCCACTGAGGGGAACTTTTTTGAACACAATACCAGTGTCTGTACATTTAAATACCACAATCAAGTTCAACCAAATATTTATTTACATCTTGCATCTGGTTATCCGTGCATACCTGTTTTGCACTGCTGGGCACAATACCTGCATTTTAGCAATTTATTAAAGGTTCACTGAAGAATATTGGATTGGTTACAATCTGAGTGCTGATAGGCTAGCTCACTTTGCGTAGCTTGATTCCCCAGACTTTCCCTGCTATCGGTGTGCCAAAATATTTTCTGTGAATCACCAACTGATTTTTTTTTAACTCATGTATACGTTTATTGGTTCACAGGATGACAATTCCACTGATATATGCCACAATATTACAGAGCTTGGGGGAACAGATGTTGATAACTAATACAGCCATGTCACTAAAATCACTGGCTCAGATGCAAATAAACAGAAGAGTCCGATTAAGGAGACTATAGATAATACTCCTGAGTAAGCTCACTGAAGAAGGAGTAAGAATGTCCATACTAAAGAGAAATAAAAGTGACTGTTTGAAAGTGTCCTTGTTATATATAAAGTCCTCTTGTGGCTACCCAGACAGCCATAACCATGAAGCTGTGGAAGTGGAGCCAACCAAGATAGGAACTTGATAAGGAATAATTCACTTCTACTGTAAGCTCGAATCAACATACGAATAACAGAGAACCTAACAAATTAATACTCAGGTGGTGCACTTCTCCCTTCCCTCCCCAACTATCATTATATTGTATGAACAGAGAGGACACATTGATGCCCCTTAGGGGTACCAGTTTATTTTTGAGCACAACCATACACATACTCCCCTCCATGAATCAGAGGGAATGGAGGGAAGGCATAAATGAACTTCCCGCTCCAGGAGAGGAACAATGCATTTCACCAGAAAACTCCAGGCCCTGGATCTAATGAGCAGAAACTGGGCAGTTTTGCACTGAGTAGGGATGCAAAATGGTCCAACTCTGGATGACCCCATCTGTTGAACAGCTCTTCTGCGATGGATGAGTATAGTTCCCATCCTGGACTGAAACCTGCTGAGACCGTCCACCAGAGTGTTGAGCACTCCTGGGACATGGACTGCTGAGAGATCAAAGACATGGTCAGTGCCCAGCACCAGACTCTCATGGCCTCCCTGCACAGGGGGTATGAATGCATTTCTCATTGGTTGTTGATGTAGTAGACAAAACTGAGATTGCTTGACTGGATCAACAACTGACCTGGAAGGAGGTGGTTCTGGAAAGCCTGCATGGCATACAGGACCACCCACATCGTGAGAATGTTTATGTGGAGGGATGTCTTGACTTAGGACCACATCCCCTGAGTCTGGAAGGGACCCAGGTGAGCACCCCAGCCCAAGCCGGAGGCATCCGTGGTAAGAATCTGTTGGGGAGAGGAGATCAGAAATGGAATCCATCTTAATAGGTTTTGGGGAGCCGTCCAACACTGGAGCACCCTGCAGACTAGAGAGGAGACCAGCACCAACTGCTCCAGGTTGTCCATGCATTGGTCCCACTGCACTCAAAGGGTCCATTGGAGCACCTGAATGTGCAGTATGGTCAGGGGAACCATGGCAATGGCTGCAGCCATGAGACCTAGAAGCCTCAAGTACATCCTGATCAAAACATAATGGCTCTGGGCCACCTCCTGAGCCTGGGAAATGAGGCACTCTGCCCGGTCCTGAGGCAGGAAGGCTCTGCCCTGAGCTGAGTCCAGGACTACCCCTATATACTGCAGCCTCTGTGATGGAGTCAAAACGGACTTGGGCAGGTTGACAGTGATGCCCAGGGAGCGAAAGAGTTGGAGGGTCTTCTCCAGGATCCAGAGGAGCTTAGCTCAGGATGGGGCTTTGAGAAGTCAGTTGTCCAGATAGGGGAAGACATGCAGGCCTGCTCACTGAAGGGCAGCAGCTACTGCTGCTACGCATTTATAAAGACCTGTGGCACAGAGGATGAGCCAAAGGGCAAGACTCTGGATTAGTAATGTTCACCCTGAAAAAGAGACTGGAGAAACCGCCTGTGTGGAGGACAAACCAAAATATGCAGGTAAGTGTCCTGCATGTCTAGGGAGCACAGCTAGTCGCCCTGCCTGAGCAGGGGCAGTAGACCTGGAAGACTGACCATACAGAATATTTTGTACTAGATATAAAGGTTGAGGTCTTTAAGATCCAAAATAGGCCTCAGATCTCCATTTTTTTAAGGGACCTGGAAGAACCTGGAGTAGAATCCCCTGTTTTTTCTACTGCCTGGGCTCTGACTCAATGGTCCTCTTGCACAGAAGGGACTGTACCTCCTCCAGAAGAACCATGGCATGGGTCGGAGTGTAGATGGAGGGTATCGGAGGAGACTCTGGGGGCTGTTCCACAAGCTCCAGAGTGCAACCCCTTTCCATAATCTGAAGAATCCAAGCATCTGAAGTTCTGGCTCTCCACTGATTGAAATAGAGGGAGAACCGACCTCCGACCACCACCTCTTGGGTGGGACCAGAAGATGGGGGTCTGGCAAGGAGTAAGGCAGAGGTGGATCCGACTTCTGGGGTGGAGCCATTGCTTCTGAGCCATTTTGCGGCAGGATCCATAGAGGAGGGGCAGGCAAGGCAGAAGTGGCTTTTTGTTTTCCCTGGGGGCGGGAGCCAGTTTCAGACTTGTGGGACACCTTATGAAAGGATGGACATTGTCCACTCCTGGGCTGGGTATGGTAGAGTGAATGGACATACTTAATAGCTCTGCCAGAGGCCTGTAAGTCATTAATGATGTCTTAGACATCAGGTCCGAATAGCTTTGAGCCACTGAAGGGGGCATTCAGCACCTTTCTTTGGACATGTGCTGCAAAGCCCAATACCATACCCTCAGCTAGGCATGCCTACGAAGGCAAATACCTGGGGCCCTGGGGAGGTGTTTATTAATATCCTCGGCAACCTGTAAAGACTTGAGAACCTCCTGTTTCTGGAAGCATTCTGGGATGGCTCAAGCAGCTGCTTTGCCCTTCCTCCAGATGGTATTCTGATACTTGACCATATGGGATAAATAATTAGCAATCTGGAGTCCCAAGGTGGAGGAGGCATACACCCTCTTACCCCAAAGGTCAGGGGGAGGGAGCTAAGGTGCTTGGGCACCTTGGACTTGTCATGAGCTGCATTGATGACTACAGAATTGGTCTCAGGTTGGGCAGCATAATAAAGCAGGCCTTTAGGGGCATAATACAGTTTATCTGCCCTATGAGGCATGGCAGGAACCATGTCTGGGTAGTGCCAGGCCACAGTGGTGGAATTCCTCAGACTTGGTAGAACAGGAGGAATGACTTTAGGGGGAGATTCTGGGATCTCCAAGAAGTCCACCAAGTCTCTCCTGGTGGTATTCTCTTCCTCAATATGGAAGCCCATGGCTGTGGACAGCTGCTTCATGACATTGAAAAAGGTAGAGTCTTTAGGAGGGGATCTGGGAGTATATTTAACAGTCCTCACTCACTTGAAGAAGTAGATCTAGCTGAGGAAAGAGGTTCCTCCTCCTCCTCCTCTTCCTCAGGGAGGATGAGGTCAGGGTGATACTCCTCTTCAACATTGACCTGCTCTAATTTGAGGTACAATGATCAAGGGACTGATGGTGGCCTGCAGGGCACAGCCCTAGAAGGTCTGAGTGGCATCAACAATGACGGAGTGGTCGATGGAGCCGGGGACCCAGGCCTGTAAGAGCCCAACTGGTGCACCAGGGCTGTAGTTATCTTGATCAAAAGAGAATTGAGGTTGACAGCAGGAGACGGATATGCCGACGGTGGAGGAGTCGCTGGCACAGGGCACGATGCACCATCCATCAGGTCCAGACAACCTAAGGGCCCTGAAATCCAAGGGCCTGGAGAACTGTCAGGCCACGAAGGAGGGGCTAGCGTCGATGACCTGAGGGTCGACAACAGGGAGGCCGATGGCTGGCCTCCCTGTGAAATAGGAGGTACAATCGGTAGGGGCCTGGGAAAAGCGGAGGCCTGGACAGCATCGGTGCAGCCGCAGCTGACGAAGTACTCCTGGATGAGGAATAAGAAACCACTGGCGAACAGGAGCACTGCTGGGGATAGCGGTCCCATTCACAGTCTTTTTTGTGACTTTTCCCCGAGGACTTGTGTTGGGCCTTTGAGGCCTCTGAGCTTGATGAGCCCACCGGTGACTGGGAAGGATGGACCTCAGAGGACCCTTGCTCAGAATTGGCTACATGTTGTTTCATGAGAAATTTCTGCAAAGCCTTTCTGCACCGCCTAAGGGTTGTAAGGTTGAATTTGTGGCAGAGCTCTCAGTCAGAAACATCGTGGTCAGTCCCAAGACAGCAGACACAAAGGTTGTGGTCATTTGAAGAAGCAATCTTTTTTCTGCAGCAGCAGCAACAGAAGAGAGATGTTGTAGGAATAACTCTCAATATAAACAAGGTAAAGGAATTTCTTGTAAAAAAGAGATTCTAAAAACTGAGGCAAAAATGTTGTGAACTGTGATGGAGCTTCCACGGAGACCCATGCAAGAGGAGTTGTTGATGGGAAAGAACTGAGGAGGGAGCGGGGCCGCACATGCCTTTATAGGGTTGATGATGTCAGTAGGTGATGTTGGCATGGTCAGCCCCAGTTGTACTGCTAGAAAATCTTACACGTGGATCCTGGTTCACCAACGGAAGGTCCTATGGTTTGACCTGGTGACTAACATATCCCTTAATAAGATTTTATAATACAGAGAAACAAATATCAAAAGGTATGGGGGAGAGAGTCTGTCATTTCATTTTGTTATTTGTATAAATTTGGAAAAGTAAGAGATACACACAGAACAAATTGTTTTTTTATAATAGAATTTTTTATAATAAGAAGATTGAAAAATGCAGTTTATTTGGTGGTGGTTACAGGGGTATATATAAACATGATACAGATACATTAAATTTAGAAATGTCAGTTCTTATGAAACAGCTACTGTATGTTACATAGTATGCTCAGATCCAGGGGGTTACCCTTCCCCAGCATATATAATGAATATGAGAGAATGTGTCTCAAATATTTGAATTAGGATATAGAACATTTATATAGAATTGGTGCTAGGAGCACTATAAAATGTATTTGGTGGTGGTGGCACGAATTATAAGATGATGCATTTGAGAAGGTTGATCACACAGCCTGCGGTGACCATTTTGAATAAGGTTAAACATAGAATGTTTTGACTCATATATGCGCTGTAGGATTGCGTAGTATACTATATATCTGTGCATGAAGGTAACATAGCTTTGGAAATGGGTCTGATGAAGTAGTGTGGGCTACGAAACTTCACCCAGACATCCCATGTGCTCAGTGAGGAATTTATAAATTTAGAAAAAAGTTGAATGGAATGGAGTTCATCCAATCTTTTTTGGTTTATAAAAAAAATAAATAGGGCCTCCTCAACTGTAGTTGCAAGATTCAGGGGAGATCAATCTACAGCATGCAGAGCCTTGTGGAACTTGGGGACCTCGGGGATTTCAATGCCTGGGTCGACGATGAACTCTCGCAGTTTGGTCAAGACTTCCACCAGTTAATGATTTCACTGGGCTTCACACAGGTTATTTCCTCCTCGACCCATATTGGTGGTCATTCATTGGATTTGGTGTTCCTACTGGGGATGGAGATATCCGATTTGGTGGTGGAACCAGTCGGGTGGTCTGACCATCACTCCATTGGGTTCAGTTTTGAGGCCACCCCTAGTAGGCCAGCCCCTATGGAGATGGTCCAGTACCACCCTTTGAGGGGTGTTTCCCCAGATGGCCTGATGGCAGTGCTGGACCTATCGGGTTTACCGAGTGATTGCATGGACCCAGGGGACTTGGTACTTGCCTATAATAAGGCGGTAGCAGGGGTCCTGGATTCCATTGCTCCAGTTCGTGTTCATCCCCTCACTCTTTGCCCCAGGTCTCCTTGGTTTGATGAGACTCTGAGGGAGCTGAGGAGAGTCGGACGAAGATTAGAGAGGTGCTGGCGGAAATCAGGCCTGGATTGTGACAAACTTAGTTTGATGGACCATTACGTGGTCTATCAATCAGCAATCTCTCGTAAGAAGGCAGAATTCCTGTCCAGAAAGATTGCTGCAGCACAGAATAGACCAGCTCAGCTTTTCCGGACTGTGGACAGATTGTGCAATCCAATCTGTCTTCAGCCCAGAAGAGCCTTTTCTCAATAATGGTGTGAGGAGTTTGCTCAATTCTTTTCAGAAAAGGTTGCCACAATCAGGTCTGATATCCGCTTGACCCTCCCTAATGGGAGCTGTGATGGTCGGCAGGAGATGTCGGACACCTAATTTGTGTAGTCTGACTTCAGACTTCCCACAATCAGTGACATTGTGATGGTTATCCAATCATTGCGTCCGACCAACTGTGGTTTGGACCCAGGCCCCACACGTCTCCTAGTGGGCTGTGTGGATAAAATCGGCATGGTCCTTGCTGAGATAGTCTGGAGGTTTTTGAAGAGGGGGATTTTTCCAAATCCTCTGAAGGAGGCTGTGGTTCAGCCCCTTCTTAAGAAGCCCTCCTTGGACACAGATTGTCTGGCTAACTACAGGCCTGTCTCTAACCTGCCCTTTGAGGGTAAGGTTATTGAGAAGGTGGCCGCATCGCAGCTGGATGATCATTTGACCAACCACAATGTCTATGATTCTCTCCAGTCCGTATTTAGGAAGAGACATAGTACTGAGACAGCTCTTGCCCGGGTACTAAATGACCTTCTAATAGCGAGAGATTGAAGGACTCGTTCCATCTTGGCCCTTCTTGATCTCTCTCTGCAGCATTTGACACCGTGGACCAAGGTGTGCTATTGGAGCGCTTGTGGTTTATCTGTGGGCTGTCTGGTACAGTCCTCAGTTTGTTTCGATCTTTCTTCGAGGGTAGGACTCAGAGGGTGGTTTCTGGGATTTTTTCCTCGCCATCATTCCCCCTATCCTGTGGGGTGCCGCAGGGCTCCATTTTGGCGTCCATGTTGTTTGGTGTACATGCCATTAGGAGCGATTATTAGGCGTGCATGGTCTGAGTTTTCACTGCTTCACGATGATACTCAACTGTACACGTCCTTTGTGCCCGGCCAAGATGCTGCCTTTTCGGTCTTTAACAACTGTCTGGCCGAAATCCAGGACTGGATGAATGTGAGTTGGCTGCAGTTGAATCCAGAAAAAACTGAGGTGTTGGTTGTGGGCCCAGGTCACCAGGAGGTGGGTTTGTTGGCAGGATCTCCCTCGAGTTTATGGCTTGGGAGTGTTCTGCTAACTACCTCAGACAGGTGCGGAACCTGGGCGTTGTGTTTGATGACTGTTTGACACTTAAATCTCAGGTGTCGGCAGTTGTCAAAGCCTCTTTTTACCATCTGAGGAACATCGCCCGGGTGAAGCACCTGGTTCATCCTGACGATCTTCCTACTTTGGTCCATGTCTTCGTTACCTCCCATCTTGACTACTGTAATGCCCTTTATCTTGGGCTACCAGGGGTTGATATTCACCGCTTGCAGCTAGTGCAGAATACGGCAGCCAGGATATTGACTGGTTCCTCTAGGTCCAGTCATATAACGCCTGTGATCCGTGGACTGCATTGGCTGCCAATATGCTGGCAAATCACCTTCAAGGTCAGTTTGCTGACCTATAAGGCCCTATACAATCAGGGACCTGGCTACCTGAAACATCTCCTTTGTCCCTACTGTCCCTCCCGCTCTCTCCGATCCACTGACGAGATATTGCTAGAGATTCCCAGGGTTCGCTTAAAGACCTCTGGGGCCAGATCTTTTAGTTTTATGGCCCCAACCCTGTGGAATTCTCAGCCTCGTCAGGTACAAGATTGTCCGACTGTCCAAAGCTTTAAGGGTGCATTAAAAACACACCTTTTTAGACTTGCATATAATGATTTTTAAATGTTGCAGGATTGGATTAATTTTAATATTATCTTAATTATTTATTGATTTTATTATGTTATGTACAGGTGTCTTTTTTTTGGAAAGGCACCTTTTATAAATAAAGTTTGATTTGATTTGATTTGACCTGAAGGTTTCTGAGGTTCCACTGAGAAACAAGAACCAGGGAACCTTCTTTCTCTCTGCACTCCTGCAGCAATTGACTGGTCTATGGTCACAGTAGTCATTTGACCATTGGTACTTTCAGCACAGAATTCAATCCACTGGCAGGTAAGGCAGGAGACATTAAGATGCAGGACCCTCCCTGTCCTAACTGAATCCATAGTGAAGAAACCCTTCATCAGCTTTAAGAGAGGGACAAACCTTAGGGACCAACTGGTCTACAGCTGCTACTCTAAACAAGCAGTAGTGCCTTTGCACTGGACACCTCCCTCCCCACAGGGCTTTACAAGTGTGAATGGTGCAGCATTTGTAAGTTATTAGTGCCAGGCGTGTCTTTTGAACACACCACTACACAGAAACAGGTAGATATTAGTGAGTTCATCAATTGTGAAACTGATTTTGTACTATGTTGTTGTGTTCCTGTTCTAAAACCTATGTGGAATGTACCTTCAGACCCCTTAAAATCCAGATCCAAGAACATAAAAACATAGAATCTAACAGCAGATAAGGATCTCTTGGCCCACCTAGTCTGACCGTTTTCTTTCCCTGCCTATACTGTCACCACAGACCCTACTTGATCTCTGGCTCCCTTCCCTCCTTGCTTTCCACTAAGATTCCCTTATGCCTATGCTCTGCATTCTTGAATCCCAGCACTGTTTTCACCCCACCACCTCTGCTGGAAGACAGTTCCAGGCATCCACCACTCTTTCAGTGAAGAAATACTTCCACATGTCTTTCTTGAATTTACCCCTTCCAGCTTCACTGCATGTCCCCTTGTTCTCAAGCAATGTTTTCTCTAAATAATATTCCCCTTCGGTATCTTATTTACCCCTGTGAGGTATTTATAGGTCTCTATCATGCCCCCCTCTATTCCAGGGTGTACATATTGAGGTATTTCAGTCTCACTTCACAGGGCTTCTGATGTAGAAACATAGATACATAGAAATATAGAAGTTGACAGCAGATAAGGACCACAAGTCCCATCCATTCTGCCCATTTCTTTTTCCACCTTATGAATGTGCCTTCGGCTTTTGCTCTGCTAATCGCCTATCTATTCATACTTATCTGTATTGCTCCCTTATGCCTATCCCATGCCTGTTTGAAGCCCTGCACTGTATTCATATCTACCACTTCCTGAGGTAGGCTGTTTCATGCATCCACCACCCTTTCTGTGAAAAAGAACTTCCTCACATTACCCCTTAATCAGCCTCCCTCCAATCTCATGCTGTGTCTTGTCCTGCTATTTTTCTTATATTGAAACATGTTATACTCTTTCACCTTGTTAATGCCCTTAAGGGTTTTGAATGTTTCAATTGTATCACCTCTCTCCCTCCTTTGCTCTAGGGTATACATATTGCACTCCGTTAATCTGTCCTCATATGTTTTCTGATGCAGTCCCAGCACCATTTTGGTTGCCCTTCTCTGAACTGCCTCAATTTGGTTAATGTCCTTGTGAAGGTGTGGCCTCCAGTACTGCACGCAGTACTCCAGATGGGGTTTAACCAGTGTCTTGTAAAGAAGGATTATTACCTCCCTCTTATGACTTGTGAGACCCCTACTAATACACCCCCAACATCCCCCTAGCTTTACCTACTGCTTTAGTGGTCTGTTTGGATGATTTCAGGTCATCTGTGATGATGATGCCCGAGGTCTCTTTTTTCCCTTGTGATTGCCAGCAACTCCCCTCCCAACCTATAGGTGGCTGCAGGGTTTCACTTCCCTATGTGCAGAGTGCAGAGTATATGTAGACTCTAAACATTTTTAGTTGCTCTCCTCTGGACAGCTTCCATTCTGTCTATATCCTTCCTGAGATGTGGTCTCTAGAACTGGACACAGTACGCCAGGTGGGGTCTCACCAGTGATGTATACAGTGGTAACACCCCCTCCATCCATCTGCTGGTGATGTCCCTCCTTATACACCACAATATCCCGCTGGACCTACCAACTGTCTGGTCACACTGCCTTGCCACCTCGAAGCAATCAGATATGATTACTCCCAGGTCCCTCTCCTGTTTGGTGACTGTCAATACCTCTTCTCCCATTTTGCACTCTGCCTCTGGGTTTCTGTGCCCTAAGTGCATGACTCTGTACATTTTTGCATTGAAATCCAGCTGCCACGTCCTTGACCACTCCTCAAGTTTTCTCAGGTCTCTGCACATTTTCTCCATCTCCTCTAGAGTGTCAATCCTAATGCAGATGTTGGTGTCATTCACAAAAAGGCAGACCTTCCCTTCAACCTCATCTGCAATGTCACTTACAAAGACATTAAAGGGAACTGGTCCCACCACTGAGTGCTGAGGCACTCCGCTGGTCACCCTCCTTTCCTCAGACTGAACTCTGTTTACCACCACCCTCTGTTGCCTATCCCTTAACCAATGTCTTGCCTAGTTGACCACCTTTGGACCAACCTCTAAGCTTCCCAGTTTCCTTAGGAGTCTCCCATGTGAAACGGTGTTGAAAGCCTTATCAAAATCTAAGTAGACCAAGTCCACTGCCCCACCCTGCTCTATTTCCCTGGTCAACCAGTAAAGGAAATCAATCAGATTTGTCTGGCAAGACGTCTTCCCCTCCCTCATAAATCCATGCTGCCTCTGGTCTTGTAATCCACAGGATTCAAGATACACCTTAACCCTTTCCTTTAGTAGTGACTCCATTAACTTCTCTACCACTGATGTCAGGCTGACTGGTCTATAGTTGCTCGCATCCTTCCTGCTACTGCTTTTGTGAAGCAGGACTACATCTGCCCTCCTTCAGTCCTCCAGAACCACACCTGCTTCCAGTGAGCTGTTAAAAAGAACTGTCAGAGGTGCAGCTAGTACCTCTCTGAGTCCCTCAATACCCTTCAGTCAGTGTATCCATCTGGCCTTCTCTAGCTTTGTGCATTTTCAGATTTGTGAGTCCCTTCATGACCCCCTCCTTTGTAAAAGGACTTGTGTCTACCACCCTCTCTCCAGTGTTCCTTTTGGTTTTAGGTGAACCATCCTCTTCCTCTGCGAAAACTGAACAAAAGTATTTGTTCAGGATATCTATTTTTTCCTGATCCTCCTCTGTGCAGTCCTCCAGCCCTTCTTAAATTCATAACCCCTCGCTTCCTCTTTTCACTTATGTACCTAAAATGACCTGTCCTTTCACTCCCCTGGGCTATTCCTTTTTCAGTTTGCACCTTTGTGGTCTTCATCAGACCCCTGCCTTACGGCTTCTCCTGATACATCACCCTGTCTTCTTCCTCTAAGGCTCTCTATACCTCCTGAATGCTACCCTTTAGACTTTACCTTTTCAGCCACTTCCTAAGAGAACCATATAGTCTCTTTTTCCTCTTGTTTCTCTTAACCTCCTTTGCAGAGAGGTTTGTTGCCTGCACTATGCCTTCCCTTAGCCCACTGGTCCTCCACCCCACCCAGATCACCCTGCCCTTCCCCAGGTCATCTCTGAGGCATTCATCCATCTTTTTTTGTAAATCTGCCCTCCTGAAGTCCAGGACATTCGTCCTTGTGTGGTTTGCTTCCACTTCATCCTTACATTCAACCACACTGTTCTGTGATCACTGGTCCCTATGTAGTCTCACAACTTGACATTGGCAATACTGTTCCTATTACTAAGCACCAGGTCCAGAATTTTTGCATCATGAGTGGGCTCACTGACTAGTTGCCTGCGAAATGCCCCCTACAGGGAGTCCAGCATGTCCCTGTTTCTAGATGAAGCTGCAGCTGGGAGGCTCCACTCTACATTCAGCAGTTTCAAGTCCCACACCAGCAGCACCTCCCCCTTTTCTGCTAATATGCCAACAGTTTCCACCAGTACTTTATCTAATTTTTCCCCCTGAGTTGGAGGTCTGTAGAACACAACAGTGCAAATAGTAACTCTGTTTCCCATATCCAGGGTGACTCACACTACCTTCAAACACTCTATTCCCCTGTGGACTCCCCATGTCTCTGTCACCTTGATATTCTCCCTTACATACAGTACCACCCCTCCTCCCTTCCTGCCCACCCTATCTTTCCTTTTTTTATATAGATCATTTTTATTAGAGTTGTAGTGATAAAATACATCAAAATATCACAATAGATAGTCAGTGTCATATAGCCCAATAAAAAGCTATCTTAATTAAGTTAATTAAGATAATATAACAATTCATTAGAATAGTTAAGTGATTTAAAGCCAAATACTCATAGCAGTAGTTGACAAACTCATACAGTAGAAAAATGAATTTTAAGAAAAGAGCAGGGTAGACAAGGTTTCAACAGGACAGAGATAGGTAGTTCAGTATTCTGTATCTTGAGAGAAAAAGTCAGCTTCATGTAATGTAGTTAGGAAAATTTCCATTCATTATAAGGAAATGGAGTTATCTCATTGTCACTTTTCCAGTACTTTAAAATAAGCATTTTGACTACAATTTCATTAGCTTTAACTACAGTAATCTCTTTGGCAGATAATGTGTTTCTATTAAAGTTCTCTAAAATAACTGAGCCAGCATCCAGAGTAATATCTATATTGATAATATTAAAAATAATTTAGAATGCTTCAGACCACCACCATTTAATTAGCTCACAGGACCATAGTACATGTAAAAGCATTCTGCTTTTGATAATTTCAGCGTTTACAGTTTCTTTAAATTTGGTTTTAAATAATGCGGATGGGGTAAAATATGCTCTATTAATAGTTTCAAGTTTAAGTTTATTTGATTAGCATTTTTTGCTATTACAAACTTTAAAAACAGATTAGGGCCCCCATATTCAGAGGAGATGTGCAGCACATCCTGGCAGAAAACAGAGATGTGCTGCACATCCCAAATAATGTGCCACAGCACAATATTACAAGGGTGTTGATGCGCCGCCCAAAGGAGAATGGGCCATGGCCCAAACAAATGTATGTGGTGCATGTAGAGGGAGCGTTCCCATGAATGTGCCGCACGTGGACATATTCAGAGGGAATGAGCCCCGCAAGTGCCAGTAATGTGCCGTGCACAGATAGGCCAAAAAAAGCTGGCCTAAATCGGCCAGCCACCCACAGACAAGCTGTGGAAGTGCAGACAGGCGCATAGCAACCTGCCTGCACCAGTAGTCCTCTGAAAGCCCCCCTCCCATGCCCGATCCCCATTGTAGTACACACAACACCCATACTATACTGTGTTGTGGAACCCCTCTCTCAGCCTCCAAACTCAGTATGAACAGTAATCCCTGATGAACCATCCCATTTCATAGTGTAGAGCTCTCATCCCATGCCCAATCCACACCATGCCACATGCAGGAACAACCACCTATTCCACAGTATAGGTCCCCTTCCTCATCGTGCATCGCACTTTCTCAGCACTGCCCCCAGTGCAGCAGACGCATTTCTCCGGCACTCATCCTAGTTAGATGAACATCTGGCCCCAACACAGCCCCAGTCTCTGATCATGATAACATTGAACTCCTCCCAACCCCATCCCTGATGACTACCGCGTTATCTCATCCCCAGTAGTGCATGTAGTGGCCCCCACCCTGTTGATGGACTCAACCCGCCTCCTCCCCAACCCAGCCAGAGTTAGTACTCGCTTTAGCCTTCCACACACCACCATGGCCAGCCACCGACTAACAGCAGTGTACTGTAAATGGTTCATGCTCATTGGTTGAACGCGTACTATGTACAGTACACTGCTGTGACAGTTCAGTCAGTTGCTGGCTTTGGTGGTGTGTGGAGGGCTGAGCCAGTCACCAGCTCATGCTGTGTGTGTGTGGGGGGGAGCAGGGTTGGGGTCTGGTCCCGGTGGGTTGGGTGGCCACTACACTATGGCACTACTGGGGGATATGAATTGGCACTGCAGACGTTGGGGATCAGAGCTGGGAAGGGGTCCAGTGTTATTGCGATCGGGGACCAGGGATGTGTTGAGGCTGGGATTATTCATCAAACCTGGACTGGTGCCGGGCGGGTGGTGCGATGTTGCTTCACACTGGGAACGGTGCTGGAGGGGGTGTGATGTGCCACTGATTGGGGAAGGGGGGACCCTACACTACAGAATAGGGGGGTTGGTTCTTGTATGTGATACAGTGGAGTGCGGGCATGGGATCGGGTCCCACACTGTGAATGGGACAGTTTGGTGGGGCTTACAGTTCGTACTGGGTTGGGGCTGAGAAGGGGGTTCCATGACACTATACAGTATGGGGGTTGTGTGCAGTACAGTGGTGATCAGGCATGGGAAGGGGGTTCCACGAGACTACTGGGCCAGGCAGGGGTCTGGTCCTCTTGGCTACAACCAGGGCTGGGACGGGGCAGGCCTGGCACATATAGCCAGGCGTAGCTAAGTTAATGAGCCCATAATGGGCATGCATGAGGCCCCTTTGCACCATGCATGCCCAATGAGCTCATTACCATGATGTGGCTGAATATCGCCTTTGGTGGAATGGCGCATCCAGGTTTGCACCATGCATTCCCCCATTGGTGGTATGCAGCCCAGACCCTGGATGCGCTGCGCCCACCATGGCAGCTGCCTGCTTTGTGCCGAGCATCATGGGTCCCATATTCATACAGGATGCACGATCTGTACTGATCCACATCCGGTTTGAATATTGCACCAGTGCTGGATGGCGCATCTGTTTTGCACAATGCACTGTTTTGCGTGTGCACCTGGCTGGCACTGAATTTGTCCCTCTAAAACATTTTGACAGCAATATCAACATCAGTAATAATAATATATTCAAAACAGTTTTTTTTAATATATTATAAATATAGGGTAAGTCACGTTTGCTTAGTCATCATCACAAGGCATTTTCTATACATGTGTGTCTAAAATATGAGAGAGGAGCATTACAATTATGCAGCAATAGTACGAACATCAAGTTTTCCTTATTATTCCACAATAAAATTCTGTACCTGTCTTTCCCTTATTTTATTAATCTCTAATAAGAAGAGTGCTAGATTATTTAGAATTTCTAGATTTTCTGAATTAAATAATAGATCAAGAATATATCTCATGGGTAAATATAGGGAACCAATATATTTACCTAATAGTTTTGTTAGTACTTGCATATACCATGGACACCTTAAGACAACATGGTTTAAGTCTTCTGGTTCTTGTAGAGGACAATAATAATTCTTAGATGGATTTTCATCTTTATTATATCTTGTCTCTATAATATTACTTGAAAATTCCTCAGACCTATCTTACGTTATTACATTTCTGTGTTCTGGTATTTGTACCATGTTCAGATAATACTTTAGAGAATGTTCCTTTGTGCTGTTAACCAATCAGGTAGCAAGCCTGTAAGTTTTTGATATCCTCTAAATCAAATTCCTTTGATTTGTTCCATATTATTTTTGTAATATATTTTGTCTAAGCTAAATTCAAATGAATTTTTTGTTTAACCCAGATCCACAGATAGTCTAGATCATTTACCTCAAGTAGATTTTTTAATATATTTAACCAGCCATCATTTTTTTTTGGGGGCAGGCAAATATTATTTTTCCCTGAGACATTTACCTAGAATGGAGTTCCTTTTTTCTGTTCTTAATTTTACCCAATAATTTATCAACAGCAAGAGGAAGGAGGTGCTGTTAGAACTTTACTTCTCTACTGGGACTAAAGAACTAGAACTCTACTACTGGGATCTTCAATTTAGGGTAAAAAAAAAAGAGTTAGCATGTTTGTCTGAATTGGGTGAAGGGAATTGTTATCTGTGCAGTTAGCTAGATAAAGAAGGAAACTGTGAATTGGGGGAGTGGCTAAGGCAGAAGGAAACCAAGTGTTTTGGATTTAAAAACTGCCCTAGATAACTTTTGGCAGAGAACAGCAAGAGGAAGGTGTTAGAACTTCACTTCTCTACAGGGACTACATTGCCCTCCCTCCCTTCCACCCCCACAACGCTAAGCCAGTTCTAATTTTATAGGTACAGGATTTGACTGACAACAGAAACGTCCTGTTTGGGAGCAGGAAGGGACTGATCACAGAGGCACAAAAGACTCACCATCTTAGTAGGAAAAGTGTAGCTCTCCAACCCCCAACCCCAGCTGCTGGAGGTCTGACTCTGAGCAAGTGAGAGGGAGACTACTGAGGAATATAGGAACTTCCTGTCCCAGAACAGGAAGATCAGGAGCTTTAAGGGCACAGAGGCAATAGGAAAGTAGGGAGAAAAAAAAATAAATTATATAAATTAAAAAAAAAATGAATAAACAGTGAGAGGAAAGAGCAAGTATACAAAACAACAGTTAAGGGGCCACAAATAAGACATGATGAGAGTGGTGCAGTGCAGTGGCTGTGGAGCAGCAGTCTTCTGGGAGACGTTCTGGAGGATGTGGTGTTGTCCCATCTGCAGGCATCTCTCTGGGCTGAGGGAAGAGGTTGCTCATCTCCAGACTGAGTTGGCCAGGATTCAGGGGACCTCCTCTCCCACCCAGGGACCACCAGGGCCATCACTGCTGCCTCAGAGGTTGCCAAGAAGAAGGAGCGGTTGGCCCACAGTGGGCTCAGGGAGGGTGAGGGTGGTGGAACAGAGGCAGTCCCTCCAGTTGTACCTCTTCACAATTCATGTGCCATTCTGGCAGAGTGTGGTTCCTCTAAGGAGGCACCCACAGTGGAGACCAAGGAGGATGCTGGAAACCTCCACAAAGGAGACCCACAGGAAGGTGGCATGGGACCCCACAGAGGGAAGTAAACAACTCCTGGTGGGGGACCCCATTGTTAGGAGGGTAAAACTGGGGGAGGGAGGAGAGGGAGAGGTAAGGTGCCTGCCTAGCACCATGGCTTGGAGGGACAGGGAGCGAATCCTCAGGATTGTGGGAGCAACTGCACGGGGGAGGGAGCTGGATGTCATTGTCCACCTAGGGACAAATGACCTGGCTGGGAAAGGGATCACAGCAGTGCAGGATGAGTTTGTGGAGTTGGGGAGGGGCCTTAGACAAGTAGCATGCACGGTAACCTTCTCGGAGGTGCTGCCTGTCTATGGCATGGGTGAGGCTAGGGTGCTCCGCACCATGGGATTCAATCAGTGGTTGAAAAACTGGTGCAGAGCTCAGGGTTTTGGCTTCATTAGGGACTGGGGGTCCACCTGGAGGGATACAGGCCTATAGTGGCGCAATGGTCTGCATCTGTCCATGAGGGGAACCAGGATCCTAGTTGATAGGTTTACATGCTTCAATGGCAAGCATTTAAACTAGCCAAGGGGGGAGGCACTGAAAAGGAGCAAGGAAATCCTAGCCCCCCCCAAAAAAAATCAGGGTGGTTAGTAAGGTAAACACCAAAATAGTGAAGCCTATAGGGAGAAGGGCAGTGGTAAATGGAGAAAAAGGCAAAGGCAGTAAGGACAGGGATAGGGCTAAAAGGAGTAAGGCCATCAAAAAAATGGAGGGTAATGAGTACCAATGCCCATAGTCTAGGTAACAAGCTCCCTGAACTGGTGGCCTTGAAGGAAGAGGGATGCCTGGACATCGTGGCAGTCACAGAAACATGGTACATAGAGAACCATAATTGGGATGTCAACATACCAGGGTACACAATCTACAGGAGGGACAGAAAGGATAGAAGAGGAGGAGGAGGAGTAGCTCTCTATGTAAGGTAAGGGTTCAAAGAAACAGAACTAAAGGGTAAACGGGGAGGAGAGGAGGCACTGTGGGTCACCCTGGAGACTGGAAATGGCACCACAATCTGCACAGAGGTAGTATACAGACCCCCATCTCAGTGGGAGGAAATGGACAAGGAAATGATAGAAGGCATCCTTAGGATGGCAGAAAAAAGGGAGATATTGTTGATGGGGGACCCGAATATGCCATATGTTAACTGGAGCACCTTTGCTACAGCCACATCCAAGAGCAGGGCCATTCTCGATGCCTAACAGGGGGCATGCCTCAGACAGCTAGTGTTGGAACCCACTCGGGAAGGAGCAATCTTAGACCTGGTATTCTGAAATGGGGACGAAGAGAGGATCTTAGATCTAGAAGTGGGTAGCCATCTGGGAACAAGTGATCACCAAACAAGCCTTTGTGTGAAGCAAATAATTGAAAATGAAAGAAAAAAACACGGTGGTTCTCAAAAGAGGTGGCACGGAAGGTTAGGGAGAAAAAGATAGCATTCAGGAAGTATAAGGAAACACAGAAGGAGCAGGACAGTGAACTGTACCAGTTAAAGGAGAAGGAAATGGGGAAGGCAGTCAGAATAGCAAAGACCCAAACTGAGGAAAAGATAGCCAACTCAGTGAAGAAGGGGGATAAAACCTTTTATAGGTACATTAGAGAGTGGAGAAAGACAAAGGGAGGGATAGTGAGGCTGAATAAAGGGAGGGTGGGTGGGCAGAGAGGGACAGTGAAAAAGCAGGGATACTGAACAAATACTTCTGCTCAGTATTCACAAAAGAAGAGGAGGGGGAGGTACCTAATCCAATCAATAGAAGCACTCTGGATAGGGGGGTCGATACCAGTCCATTCACAGAAGAAAGGGTTCTGAAAGAACTCCTAAAACTGAAGGTGGACAAAGCAATGGGGCTTGATGGATTCACCCCAGAATTCTAAAAGAACTAAGGGGAGAACTAGTGACACCACTGACTACCCTTTTTAACAAATCATGGGAGGATCGTGTGGTACCTGAGGACTGGAGGAGGGTGATGTGATTCCCTCACAAAAGTGGGAGCAAGACAGAGGCAGGAAACTATAGACCTGTCAGTTTGACCTCAGTGGTAGGGAAAATGATGGAATCACTTATGAAAGAAAGAATTGTTGAGTACCTGGAGGCTAAAGGCACAGGACCCAAGGCAGCATGGATTCACAGTGGAAGGTCATGTCAGATGAATCTAATCAATTTCTTTGACTGGATGACCAAAGTAGTAGACCAGGGAGGGGCTGTGGACATGGCCTAACTAGATTTTAGCAAGGCATTTGACACAGTCCCACACAAAAGATTAATAAACAAATTAGCCAGCCTGGGAGTGGGTCCCAGGGTGGTAGCCTGGGTAAAACATTGGCTGGACAACAGGACACAGAAGGTAATATTAAACGGAGTCCACTCCGAAGAAAGGGGGGTTACTAGTGGGGTACCACAGGGGTCAGTAGTGGGTCCGATCCTTTTTAATGTCTTTATAAGTGACATTGCAGAGGGACTGGAAGGAAAAGTATGCCTCTTTGTAGACAAAACGACGATCTGCAACAGGGTTGATACACAAGGGGGGTGGAAAGGATGAGAAGGGACTTGGCAAGGTTGGAGGAATGGTCAGAAGTATGGCAACTTAGATTCAATACAAAGAAGTGCAAAGTAATGCACCTGGGAAACAAAAACCCAGGGGAAGTACACAATGGTGGGGGGGGAGGTAGTAACAACAACAGAAATGGAAAGGGGCCTGGGGTAGTGATATCAGATGACATAAAGGTTAGCAAGCAATGTGAGAAGGCAGTAGGGATGGCTGGGGATACTGAGATGTATAGGGAGAGGCATTTTTATTTTTGTATTTTTATTTTAGTCTTTGGTAACCAGGTAAGGCCCTCTAGGCACAAGTGCCTGTTTTCAGGAGCAACCTGGGAGCACTGGGCGGTTAAGTGACTTGCTCAGAGTCACACAGTATGCAAGTGGAGGTTGTGAGAATCAAACTCGGGTCTGGTCTGCTGGATGTACCAAGCCCGTTCATACCTCATTCAGACCTCGTTCCTCTAACCTCTAGGCTATACTGCCAGCCTCATCACCAGTAGAAAACAGGAAGTTGTTATCCGTCTGTACAGACAGTTGGTGAGACCCCATCTGGAGTACTGCATGCAGTTCTGGAAACCCCATCTCCACATTTCCATTTTTGTTGTTGTTTTTTTTTTTTTTTTTTTAAATGAGTATTTTAAACCAATGGGGATTTTTTTCTGTTTTTCTCTGCATTATCTAGCTGTTATAAGTATTGTATTTTCTAAACAACTGCCATGAGCTTCTGAAGAAGGACTGGTTGATCCGAAAGCTAGAGCACTTTGTTCTTGTTGTTACATCTATGTTGGTCCATTAAAAGGTATCAAATCATTTGCTTCTGGATCTATTCTTGCAAGGACCAATACGGCAACTACTAAATCTAGATTTCATCTCCACAAGGACATAGACAGGATGGAGGTAGTCCAGAGAAGGGCAACTAAAATGGTGCAGGGTCTGCAACAGAAGCCATACGAGGAGAGACTAAAGGAGCTTAATATGTATACCCTTGAGGAAAGGAGGGAGCAGGGGGACATGATAGAAATGTTTAAGTACCTCAAGGGAATCAACAAAGTCCAAGAGGGTAGCATCTTTCAGAAAAAGAGATGTGTAAGAATAAGGGGACACAATTTGAAGATAGAGGGGGGATGGTTCAGGGGCAATGTGAGGAAGTATTTTTTCACAGAGAGAGTGGTGGATGCATGGAACGGCCTTCCAGAGGAGGTCATGGGGTCAAAAACAGTGGAGGAATTCAAGAATGCATCAAATCAAATCAAATCATCTTTATTTTTATAGCGCCTTTCAAAACCAAGGCACTGTACGTAAAAACCATACATAAAGATAACATTTTAAAACAAACATTAAAACAAATCATCCGTAGCTAGGAAAAGCTAAACTAAATAAATATGTCTTTAACTCCATTTTAAATCTATCAACAGTTGGTCATTCTCTCAACCAACGAGGTAGGGAATTCCACAGGGTTGGCGCCGAAAAAGCGAAGGCACGAGATCCTGATGTCTTTAATCGAACCCTGGGAATCTCCAGCAATCCCTCATTGGCGGAATGGAGAGGACAGAATGCATGGGACAGACATAAGGCAATTCTTGTGGGGGGTAAGAAAAAATAGGCCATTGGTTAACTAGGATCTGCAGCTTGTCCAGTAGGTAGGGAAATGGGCAGACTAGGTGGGCCAAGCGGTCCTTATCTGCCATCAAAGTCTAGGTTTCTATGTTTCTATACTACATAATTAGAATTAGGTTGACCAAGTTGTGTTCTAACTAGAGTGCTAGGGAAGCTAATGGGAGTTTTTAATAGACATTTATGTTTTAATATATACATTTTTGTAGTATTCTCTATTCCCCATACTACTACAGCATACATTGCCAGATTTATTATCTTAGCTTTAATTGCTTTAATCATTGGGACAACTGTATTCCCCTATACAGAAGAATGAACCTTTTTAGGGCTTTAACATAATTTTGTAATTTTCTTTACTCATAAGTGTATGTGTTTGTTCCATTTTAAGTTACTAGGGAAGAAAACACCCAGATAGGGAAATTCATTAACACATTCCAGATTGGTATGAAGCAAGCTTAGTTTTCTGTATTGTTTCTTATTCCCCAAAACCATCATCTTTGCTTTTTTTGTGTTAGGTTTTAAATTATGCTGAAGACAAAGGGAATCCATTCTTTGCAGTGACCTCTGTAAGCCTAATCTACTTGTTGATATAATAGCCAAATCATCGGCATAAGCTAAGACAGATACACACAAGTTGCCAATTTTAGGTGAATGAAACAATGTATTGTCAAGAGAAATAATGATATAAGTAATATATATATATATATATATACACACACACACACACACTCACACATATATATATACTGTATACACACACACACATATATATACTGGGCAGATATTCAAAGGTTATTATGCATAACAAGAGATTCTTATGCTCAAGTCCTAAATTGCGCCATTCTGCGATATTCAGCAGGAGGCAGTTGCGCCCACTGAAAACAGGCTGAGCAACAGCGCAATGCAAATGAATGCATGCTCAACAGGAGGGGAGGAACTATAGATAAACTGCACAGCCCGATATTCAGCCGGGCTGCAGGAGTTGTGTGCAGGCGCAACCCCCAACCTGAGCCTGTAGGACCTTGAGCCAAAAAAAGGCTTAAGTCGAGGGCCACCCACAGGTGAGCTGCTGTATTGCAGGGCGAACACAGCAACCGCCACCTGTGGCTGGCCCTCAACTCAGTCCTGTGCCCCTCAGCCCGACATCAAGGGCATAGTGTACTTCCCCACCAGCCCGACCGCTGGCATCACTGTGGCCCTCTCCCGTTCACATCCCTGGTGGTCCAGTGGATCAAATGCCCGATCGCTGGCAGAAAGTAAATTGAACCCTCTTCAGCCCGATCACGGGCAAGTAGTGGTTGAAACTCCTCTTTGTGCGTCTTATCATCGGCAGTGTTTGAACTCCCCAAACATCTCCTGGCAGGCTAGGTCCCCCACCCCACCCACCACGAAGCTCCCCACCACCCCGCCCCCGGCAGCCGGGCGGCGGTAGCATCCCACTGCCGCTTGCCACTCGCCGCCGCGATTGCCCAGTAGGCTGCACGCTTGTTGCGCAGAAGAGTTACCGGGCGCAGTCATACCGCATATGACAGTCCAGAACATTCACAAATCTGGACTGTCACAGTATAGCTGCACGCCCATTGGCTCTTGCTCTGCACCATCGGGCAGCGCAGCCCTCACCGGCAGTCGTCGGGCGGGCGCGGGCGGCAGGCGGTGGATGCTGCCGCCCGCCGCTGCCGGGGAGCGGGGTGGGGCTTTGTGGGTGGGTGGGGTGGGGGACACTAGCCACCAGGGAGATGTTTGGGGGTTCAATTTACATTCTGCCCGCGATTCATTATGGTCCACTGACCACCAGGAGATGTTCGGGTGGGGGGTCACTTATCACTTACTGCCCGGCATCAGGCACAAGGGACATGTTCGGGGGTTCAATTTACTTCGCCCGCGATCGGGCACAAGGGAGGGGTTTCACTTTACTTAGTGCCCGCGATCGGGCATTTCGTCCACTGGACCACCAGGGATGTGGAACGGGAGGGGGAGTTTTAAACATACCGCCCATGATCGGGCATTTCGTCCACTGGACCACCAGGAAGATGTATGGGAGGAGGTGGGGAGCCACATTGTTGCCTCACTTATCGGTTGCAGGATGCGCCGGTCCTCGACGGCTGCCGCCTGGCAGGGTGCCAGGCGCAAGTCCTCGATCGGCGCACCTACATGCTAATGGCATGCAAAAATGATAATGAAATGCAAATGGCCCCCTGCACCTTGCATGAATTATGACCCCATTTGCACGCTACCTTTTGAATATCGTGATTTTGGCGCATGGGCAATGGTACTTGGCCACCGCAAGTTGAATGCTCCACTGACAACTTGTGGTGGCACAAGTTCCATCGTGCCATTACGCAGTGGTTGTGGTTGGGAAGATATTCACAGGAGCTGCTCAACAGCGCAACCTTTGAATATCGCCCGCCACACCCCCGCGCAACTATTTTGTGCAGCAGGCTCTGCGCCCAGAATGGCGCAGTTTGAATATCCAGCCCACTGTATATATATATATATATATATATATATAGAGGCAAAATTATTTAATGCATGTTAGTTGTTCCCATGACAAAGTGAGGAAATTCGATGTTAGGTTGAAAAACCCCACTCACTCCTCTCACCTGCCCCAGCTGGCATCGGGTGCGCTGGGGTCATTGGTCCCAACTCTCACCCTATCACATGTGTAAAGAAGCTGAGGTGGTGAAGTATAGGAGAATAGGGTGATACTTAGGACTGATGACCCCAATGCAGACCCCGATGCCGGCTGGGGACAGGGTGGGGAGCAAGGGGTTTCAACCCAACATCGAATTTCCTCACTTTGTCGCTGGAACAACCCTAACTGATGCATTAAATGAGTTTTTGCCTCTAATTTCCTTTTCTTTGAGAATGCAGTAGCAGTATGAATGGATGGTGGTGGGAGCGCAGGGCTCGCTTCCCACCATGTGATGTTTTCTGACATAGTAACGGTAAGTGAAGGGAAACACAAGTGCTAATGGTTGTGCACATGGTGACAGAAATGTAAAGGGTAAAGCAAACGTTAATAGAAATGCAAGCACAAAGTGACACCAAACCGAACAGTGACACAAAAGGGAGACGCAACCGCGTAAGGAAACGCAAACCATGATGTGCACAGTCAATTGGAAATGCAAATGGTAACATTAACAGCATAAATAACGCCAAAGGGAACCAAAACGGAAATGCGAACGCAAGCGCACACGGAAACACAAACTGTAATGCGCACGGCCATGGTACCGTAATTGTAAAGACAAATGGTAAAGTTAACATGAACAATAACACCAAAGGAAACAGAAATGAAATGAGAATGGAAGCACGTATGGAAACGCAAACTGTAACGAGCACGGTCACGTTACCACAGTTGTAAACGCAAATGGTAATGGTAACAGCAACAATAACGCCAAAGGAAAGAGAAATGCAAAAGGAAATGGAAGCGCATATGGAAACACAAACCATAATGCGCACGGGCACAGTAACACAATTGGAAACGCAAATGGCAACAGTAACAGCAACGAAGATGCAAACCGAAAGAGAAACGCAAACGCAAATGAAAGGGGTGCAGGAAATGCAAACTGAAACGCAAACAGAAACAGTAGTGGAAACACAAATGGTAACAGTAACGCAACTGCAAATGAGAACGCAGAGGATAACGCACGCGGAGGCATACACGGGAATGGTAATGCAAACGGGTGCAGAAATGCAAGTGGAAATGCTAACTGTTACAGTAACGGAAGCACACAACCTGTTTTTGCCCAACAGCTACATAGAGAAACACAGTGTGTACAAAGAATGTATGCATAATAATGGGCCTCGGAGCAGAAAATGAGCTGTTGGAATACTAAATTGATTATATCTCATGAACCGTGCGACGTAGAAAAAAAAATTTAATTTCACATGATTCATGAGTTTCCTAGCTAGGTTTTCATGGCAAAAATTCTGTATCTCACACCGTTTCCGAGATACGAGCCTCGAAATGCAAGGTGAATGCCACCATGTTAGTCTATGGGGAAAAAAAACGTCAATTTTGGAGTACTGTAACTTGGCATCCATACAATATTTTGTCACCAAACCACCAAAAGGCACATCTGAGAGATGTTGGCTGCCTTCCCTTCAAATTTCAGCTCAAAAGACCAAACCGCTCTTTTGCAGCAGGGTGGCAAAGAACTCCTGTCATTTTGGCCATAGTCTGAAAAGTAGTTGTCTTAATTAAAGCTGCAATATTTTAGGAAAGTGTCGCAAGTGCGACACTACTTTTCCAGAAATTTGAAAACATATTTCTGGGGTGTTTAACCCAAAATAAAGACATGGCTAACATCCTGAGGGTCCGACTAGGTGAACACAAAGAATTGTGTTCCTAGAGGGTCCCAATTTTAATATCAAGCATTTTCTGATCAGTAACTGAAAAAAAAAATGGTGGATTTGTGACACTACTAGGGCCATTTGAGACACTAAAAAGTGCATTTGCGAAAGTGTTGAACTTTCTGTTAACTTTTCCCATTGACTTATAATGGGAACTTGTTTCTTGAATAGCTTTTGAACTGTTCAATATTTTTTCACAAAATCTTCAAAAGGCACATCGGGGACCCTGGCCACACGTTCCCTGAAGTTTTTGGTCCGGACCTGTAGGCATGAGCAAAGAATGCGCAAAAAAGCATAATTGTGCATTTGGATGTCACCTAATAACTTTGCAGCCGTATATCCGACTGGTACGAAAGTTGGCAGATCACAAGATCTACCATGCCCAACTGTGCATGCCAAATTTCAGGCAAATCTGTTGAATGGTGGCAAAGTTATTAAGGTGCAAAGTTTCACCCTTTAACCTTAAAAGTGCTACTCTACCATAATATATTATATATATATATATATATATATATATATATATATATATATATATATATATATATATATAAAACATGGTTGGTTGGGGCTAACACAGAGCATCACTCCTAGATTGGATATCCAGAGGTAATGCTTGATAAAGGTATGGACTGTTTTCCAGGTGGCTGCTTGACACATTTCTAAGAGAGGGATATCCCTGGCAGCAGCCAGGGAAGCAGCTGTACCTTTTGTGGAATGAGCCCTCAGGCCTGAGGGTGGAGTTCTTCCCAGTTTTTCATAGCAGAATTGTATACAAGACACAATCCACCTGGCAACAGATCTCTTGGTGGCAGGTTTGCCCTTTCCCACTTCTCCATAAGTGAGGAACAACTGGAGGGAGTCAAACCTGTGACCCTTGGTATGCTCTATGTAGTAACTAAGGGCTCTTTTAACATCTAAACTGTGTAGCCTCCTCTCTCCTGATGAAGAATGATCAGTGAAGAAAACAGGAAGAGACATAGACTGGTTTAAATGGAAGTCTGAAACCACTTTGGGCAAGAACCTTCTATTGGTTCTAAGGACCACTTTATCCTGTAAAATGAGATACAATCAGGTTCCACTGACAGAGCTTGCAATTCACTGATACGCCTGGCAGAGGTAATGGCTACAAGAACACAGTTTTCAAGTCAAATACTTAAGCTCTGCTGAAGACATAGGCTGAAAAGTGGGTTGCATAAATTGAGCAATGCAAACATTCAAATCCCAGGCAGGGGCAGGGTCTCTAAAAGGAAGATTGGTGTGAAGCAATCCTTTAAAAAATTTACTGAACACAGGATGAGAAGATAGTGAGGAAGACTTCCCCACAGACAAAAAGCAGAAACAGCTGACAAGTGTACCTTGAGAGTAGCTGGTCTGAGGCCTAGGCCATTAAGATGGATCATATAATCCAGAACCGTAGGCAATCCAGCAGTGTCTGGAGAAATATGCTTCTTAAAACACCAAATGCTGAATCTCTTCCATTTGGAGTTATAAGTCTTTCTGGTGGAAGGCTTTTGAGAAGCCTTGAGGATATCCAGAACCCCTTGGGAAAGATGCAGATCTGCAAACTCTAACTCTTCATGCTTTGAGATTAAGAGACTGAAGATTGGGGTATCAAATCCTTCCCTGAGAGGGATGTTAACAGGTTGTAATTCCTGGGAAGAGACAGGGAAGATGGACTGCTAGGGACAGCAACAGTGGGTACCAGGGCTGTCTGGCCCAATCTGGAGCAATCAGAATCACCTTGCAAGGTTGAGACCTTATTTTGACTAAAACTTTGAACAGGAGTGGGAAGGGAAAGGCATGCAGAAACTTCCCTTCCCAATTCAGAATCAGAGGCGTCCAGGGACTGAGCCCAAGACTGGAGGTCTGCAACAAAGAGAGGTTGGTGATTGTCTGGGGCTGCAAGAGATCTATCTCTGGAGTGCCCCACCTTGAAAAAATCACTTTCAACACCTGAGGGTCCAGGGACCATTCGCGATGGCCCTGAGAGATCCTGCTCAGTGCATCTGCTAGCATCGTCCTTCCCTGGAAGGTGAACTGCTACAGAGAGGTATGCTGGGAATAAGCCAGAGACCACAACTTCATGGCTTCTGTGCACAGGCTGTGGACCGAGTGCCTCCCTGCTTGTTGATGTACCACATGGTGGTGGTGTTGTCCGTTCTGACTTGAACCACCTTGTTCTGTACTGACTGAGAAAAAGCTTTTAGGGCCAGAAAAACTGCCCTAAGCTCTAGGAGATTGATATGGAGAAGGGATTCTTGGGGACCACACAGCCCTGGGCAGTGGGGACACAGATGGGCTCCCAGCCCAGAAGAGCAGCGTCCGTGGTAAGGACCACTGAACAAGGCTGAATAACAAAAGAACACCTTGTCTTAAATTGTCCTGATCCTGCCACTACTGGAGGCTTGGATCAAGATCAGAGTCACTGGGATCAGTTTGGTAAGGAATCCTTCCTCTGAGACCAAAAAGCTCTTGGAACTGAATATCCCTCATCTGGAATCTTGCCTTTGGACCACTGCTGTTGAAGCTGCCATGTGGCCCAAGAGCTGGAGAAATGCCTTGCTGGTTGAGATACCGAAGGCTGAAAGAAGAGGCTAGTTCCATAAGAAGAGAAAAAACTCTGCCTCTAATGCTAGGGTTTCCAAGCGATTTGCAGGTGGAAAAGATCTGGCTCTCATCTTTGGAAATTTTCTGAAGCTGAGAACCAGTCCCTGGCTTACTACTTCCAGGACCCACTTGTCTGATGTAACAGAAATCCAGTCCTGAACAAAGTAAGCCAGCCTGCCCTCTACTGGAATAGGAGAGTCGAGCCGGGTAGGCTCATCAGAATGTCTGCTTGGCAGGGGCTTTAGGCTGAGGAGTGGATGCAGCCCTGCTCATCCCCCTTCTGCCTCTCCCTCTGAAGAACCCCCTCTGAGAAAAGGAAGAAGAGGCCTGTGCTTGGCAAAAAGGCCTTTGAAAAGACCTGCCCCTACCCCTAGATTGCTGCCTTTGAGGAGCTGCCTGCCTCTCCTTGGCCTGAGCACTCCTGTAAGTGATCCTGTACTCATACATTTTCTTCATGTAATTCTCTGTCTGCTCCCCAAACAGAGAATTACCCATTAAGGAAAATACATGGCCTTAGCCTCGTGTCCTCACGAGAGGCTAGTACATCTGAGCCAAGCCATCCTCCAAGAGCCACAGATGTAGCCATGACTCTTGATGACACATCATTAGATTCCACAGCAGCATGAAACTGAACCTTAGATGTCTCAATCCACCTGCAGCCACTGCCTCCAGCTCCTTGCCTAGCTGGGGGAGGCCTGTTTAGCCAGTGCCAGTACAGTGTCCCACCGGACTTCTGGTACCTGGCTGGATGAGCCATGTAATTCGCCTGCCTGAGTCCCAAAGAAGATGTCATGTACTGCCTCTTTGCCATGGCATCAATCTTCCTGGAGTCCTTGTCGGGGGTGTGAAGCCAAGGGAATATTTGCCTTGTCACAGGCAGCAGCCTGCACTACCCCCAACATGGCTGCATGCTGATATAAGAACTCCGTGTCTGAGCCTGAAAGTGTATACCTCTTGTCCATTCTTCTATCCACAGGAGGTATAGTCTTAGAAGACTTTAGGATTTTTGTGTCTGTTTCCAAAAGATTTGTGGAGGGGAATAGACAGTCTCCTGGACTCTGGGATGTCCATTATTTCTACATAATCAGGCTCCTCTTGATCTTCCACAGCCTCCTCCATAGGAAGCTGGAGGGTATCAGCCATGTTTCTGTAGAACATAAAGTGAGATGGGGACTCAGAAAGCCTAGGAGAGGAAACATCTGAAGGTCTGTCTAGGGAGATGTCCGGTTCCACAGGCACATTCAGACCGTCACTTTCACCATCATCATCCTCAAATTCCCCTTCCTCTTCAAATTCCGGTTCATAAAAATCTTTGAGGGTATAATCTTGAAGCAGGGGAACCAACCGAACCGAACCCCTGCCAGAAGGAGCCGGATCGGTAGGAACCGGATGGAGCGATTCTACAATCTGAATCGCTCTGGCTATCTCTTCGGTGGTCGGAACATGAACCTCTGGATCCGAACCGGTCGATTTGTCTTTGTGTTTTCTTTTTGTCGGAACCGATCCCTCGGAATCAGCTCTCCTTTTGCCCAAAGAAGTAGCGCCCTGGTCAGAGGGCACTCCTTCTGGTTCGGTCGAACTGAACCAGGCTGGCCATCCGGGTCAGCGGACTTCTTGGCCTCCTTTTCCCTCAGTCTACCTAATCTCTTCTCAAGGGTAGATTTGGGAACGTTTTTACATATTTGGCAGTCTGAATCGAGGTGGTCAAACCCCAGACAATAAACACAGGTGGTGTGGGGATCGGCCTTAGCAAAGACCTCCCCACACTCACTGCAGTGTTGAAACCCAGTGGGCCCATTTTTTCTTGGGTTTCTCAGACATCGCCAACCTAACTAGCATACCTTTTTATGGCAACTTCAGGCAAGACTCTTATCGGTTCCTTACCGTGTCACGGGTATTGGAAAAAAAAACACTAAAACACATTTTTTTTAGAACTGATAAGAACCGGTAACCACACACTAAGTAAAAACACAAAACACAAGATTTCACTATCAAATGGCCGGTTCAGCCGAACCGAGACGCACTTTTACAAGTTCCACACAGAAAAATAGAACAATTCCTATCTAGTACTCACGGCACCACAGACAGAGACTGAAATGAATATGCGAATAACTTTTTCGGTTTAAAAAACCAACAAAAACAAACTTTAACCGACTTTCGAACTGAGCTGAAGGAGAATCTCCAGAGCAACCGTTCAGTGAAGCGGAGTAAAGAATCTGACGGTTTAAGTTTGAAACACTCCAGACAGAGACTTCAACTGAGCTCAAGCTCGGCATTCTATGCCCTGCATAGAAAGTTAACTCTTTGTTTTCCGGGGCAGTTCAATGGTTGTGAATCACTGCAATATGTCAGAATACATCAAGACTTCATGTTGTTTGAAAAGTTAGAGCTGCTAAAAGCAAATACTGTAAGGACCTTCTACAAAGCTCAGCCTGTGACCAGAGGAAATTCTGGGCCCATGTCAAAACATTTCTGGGTACCTCGCAGTCGGTCACTCCTGATGAAATGATCATAAATGGGGCACATTATAATGACCCTAGGCCCATCTTAAACAGTTTTAACAATCTTTTCTCTGATCTGTCACACTATACCTTGGCTTTACAACCTAGTGGATCGCACTCTAATCTACCTACCACACTACCATCAGACAACCATACTGCCCTATCATATGATGCTCCTCCAGCGCCACCATTCTACTGCAAGGCTATATCAAGAGCGGAAGTTCTGAAATTACTGCGATCCATATCTGCCAATACCAGCTCTGGTTCTGACTCACTGGAACCTCGTCTTCTTAAAGCTGGCTGCTCCTCACTGCCTCTCCGACTGCCAGAATCTACACTTTATCCCTTATCCCTAGCACTGTGCGGACCTATGGAAATCTGGCAAGAGTAACGTGTCTTTAAAATGTGACCCAAAGGACATGGCCAATTACAGACCTATAGCAATTTCTCTGTCCTTAGCAAGATCCTAGAAAATAGTTGCATCACAGACCACTGACCACCTTACACTACAATCTCCTCTCAGACACTCAGCATGGTTTCAGAAAAGGTCATAGCACCACCACGGCTCTTCTTCAACTAACTACTGATATTCTGTCCAACATGGATTCTGGAAAACTCACAGGTGCCATCTTCATTGACCTCACTAAGGCTTCGACCTTGTAGACCATCCCTGCTTTTCTCCATTCTCCATAAATTTCATTTCTCTACCCGTTGTGGACTGGTTCTGTAGCTACCTGTCAAACAGGTGCATAGCTGTCAAATGTAACTCCTTCCTGTACAACACGTCTACTATCAACCTTGGGATCCCCCAGGGCTCTATCCTTGGGCCCCTTCTGTTCTCAATTTTTATCAACAATGCAGCTGAGGTCCTGGAATCCTGCTCAGCTATTCTCTACGCTGATGACCTGATCACCTATACTAGTTCTTCTAGTATTGCCTGCATAAACACATCACTTACTTCAAACTTCAATAAGGTCTTGGACTGGCTACTAGACCATAAGCTTGTACTAAATGAAAAGAAAATGAAAGCCATGCTCCTAGGTTCCTGCTTTTGAACATTAAGGCCTGTTCTAGTTTGCTAGAGGTTCTTCACCCAGGAGGATTTCACCCACCTCTATTAAATTAGCAATTGTCTGAGGTATTCTGCCCCCAATACTTGATTTTATGGTGCCTCTATTCTTACCTCTGCCCATAAAACCTCCCCTACTAAAATGGGATGTAACTTATAACAATATATGCCGATCTGCCTCTTCGTCGCCTTCAACTCAAACATCACTGCCTTCGTTATAAGGATCTGTGTCAGAGGAACCCCTCTTGCCTTCCTGAAGCTGGAATAACTGCAGCTGTATCCTTCTTTCTTCCTTTTTAAAATTTTAAGTCTGTTGCACAACAGCAACCCCCCATTTTGTATCTCTTCTTTAAAAACAATGATTCCCCCTTTTCAGCATATTGGCAGGCTGGCCACCTGCCTAAAATGTGTTTAAAATCTCGTAAGCTTTTGTATTTCTATTTTCAGTTTCCAGTAGTCTAGCTCCGGGCAAGCTAAAAATAAAGCGAGGGGTTTAGAATTCACAAGGCGCTATAATGTACTCACAAAAGGGTAAAGCTAGGGGTGTACATCTTAAAAAGCGCTATTCCGAGAAAGGGGCTGTTTGCTGCTTGGCAAGCTGTACTTCAAAAGCACTGAAGCGAGGGACCCGTATGTTTACTGCACTGCGCCTGAGTAAAGCAATCCCGGCTGGTTCTGTTAAGTAAAGCCGACTTACTCAGACACATGGTGCAATGTGGCGGTCTACACTTTGCCCTTTCTCTTTGCCACCCACTAGTCTACCTTTGCCGTTCCGGCTCATGTTTTAAGTCCAGCTTATTCAAGGAGCCGGCGGCTTTGTTCATTACATTGAGCGGCTGTCATTCGAGCAGCTAGAAATGCCGCAAGAGCAGAGCGGGAACATTAAAGCACTGTGAAATTGGTGTGCAAAACGTAAAGCACAGTAGAACTGGTGTAAATAAATTGATAAGTAAATGTATTTGGTACAAAAGTACTTGCCGTATTTCAGTACTTAATTCATGTTGTGGTTCTTTTCTTTTCCTTCTCTGCTTAGCTGGAGCGTCCTCTCCACATTAAGTTTGCCTCCTAAGAGCAGGCCGGCTTCTTTCTGTTGACATATATAGTAAAACTTAATGTGGGAAGAGTCAGGGTAAGCAGACATGGAAAGTTTTGCGTTAAATAAATACAAAATCTCTATCTTTGAGCTGCCAAAGTGTTATTATATGATATACAAGTGCATATAATTTTCAGTTGATTAAAAAGAAGTTGTATTAAAAAAATATAAGTTACATAATGGAAAGTGGTTGGAGTTTTTGGGTCATCTGATTCAGCTTCTAAATAAAGAGCTCTGCTTCTGGCTATTGAGTAGTGTGAGTTGGTCTGTCTAAGGATCAACAGCTCTATAGTCTATACTAGATATATTCTTAAATCCATGTTATTTTGCCTTTGGATGTTTATTTTGCTAATAAGTCCGCTCAGTTTTTCTTCCTTATTTTATTTGTTTACTAATAAATATTGGACAGAGAAGGTACAATTTTGCATCCTGAATTTGGTGTCCGAGTCATCAATCCACAGCCTTCACAGTTGGTGTCAACAATGGGATTGTGGTCTGTTGAAATCTACTTGGAGTATTTTCCAAGCAGCTGTTGGACCGGCCCAGGGATGGAGGAAGGAAAGATAGAAACTGAACCAGTGACAAGACCCAAAGGCATAGTGACCAGAACTATGGAGGATAAGTTGGGAGAACCGTTATTGTTTGGGCAGCCTGAACATAAAAAGGAAAGGCTTAAGGCAGAGCAAATCCTAAGGGAGGCAGATGAGGACCTCCAAGGGGCAGCAGCCGGGATCACGATTGAGGAAAAACCGTCGGAACGGTCACATGACCTGTTGAGATGGCTCTGTCTCAAGCAACTGGCCATGGATAAGGGCAGAAAGAAAAAGCAGGAAAGAAATCAGAGGAGATGGCAGGAGACCTTAAGGGCTATTCAGACAATAAGTACTCCCTGAAGTTCCCCAGCTCCCAATAAGACTCCGAAGGACATTAAACTAACTAAGCTAGGAGAACAGGATGACATAGAATCCTACCTGACCACCTCTAAAAGGGTAGCAGGAGTCTGTGGATGGCCACAGGAGCAATGGGTTATTCGCCTGGCACCCTATCTTACTGGAAAGATTCAGTTGGCCTATGGTAACATGGACAGTTGACAGGCAGAAAACTACGATGCTGTCAAAGGAGAGATATTAAGGAGGTATGACATTAATGTTGAGACATACCGACAACGGTTTCGTATACTCTGGTTTCAACCTGCTGACCATCCAAGAGAGATTTATGAGATTAAATGATTTGTGCCATAAATGGTTACAGCCGGAATAAGACATTGAACCAAATAATGGAGGCCATTGTGGTGGAGCAATATATTCGTGTTTTACCCCAGAATGCACAATTATGGGTGAAGGAACATCACCCAGAAACTTCCGAAAAGGCCATCTCCCTAGCAGAGGACTATCTAACAACTAGACCCTACAGAAAGAAGACTCAAGCTGGCCATCCCAGTACAACCAGCAAGGTAAGATCTCCTTCTACTTCTATTCCTGCTAATAATGTCGGACATTCGGTAAAACAAGGGACAGAGCGTACTGGGAATAGACCCTATAGATCATTCCTCCCGGATATAATATGTAGAGACTGTCATGAGAAAGGCCATATTGCCCGCTACTGCCCAAAGAAACAGTCTGGGAATGTACATTTTGCTTTGGCAAATTTGGGACATTACATCATTCCAGTACAGCTTGAAACACAGACGGTTATGGGCTTATTGATTCTGGAGCAAACAGACATTGGTTCGAGCAGAACTGGTGGAGGGAATGCCTAGAAAGTCTACTAAGACACGGGTAATCTGTATACATGGAGATGTACATTATTACCCAACAACCTCAGTGGAGCTACAGACAACATACTCCAAAAGAGAAATGAAAGTAGGAATAGTACCCTGTTACCAGTCCCTGTGTTGTTGGGACAGGATCATCCTGACTTTAAGACTTTTATCACAGTTTATCAACTATCTGCAGTAACCACGGGCACAAAGTGAAATGGGTGAACAGAGTCCCTCGTTCCAGTATGATGAGGATATTTTGGTATACCAGGCAAAGATAGAAAAACAAAGAAAGAGCGATGCCTGGATAAACTACACTGGACTCAGACTCATATCCCAGACATTAAAGTTGAGTGGACTGATATAACCAATAAATGTGAATTTTGGGAAAAAAACAAAGAATAGATGATACATTAACATCTGTTTATTCACAGGTATCCCAGGAAGAAGCAGGAATAAACTGTGCTATAAGATGAAAAACAACTTACTGTACAAAACTTGTATACATCCTAGAACAGGAAGCAGGTAAATCAGCTACTGGTGCCTGGGAATATAGGACACAAATATTACAAATGGCCCATGATAGTCCCATGGCTGGACATTTGGGGAGGGATGCACCCTAGCTAAAATCTGATATAGTTTCTTCTGGCCCGGATACATAAGGAGGTACAGGAGTATTGTTTGGGTTGCCCTGAATGCCAGAACACAGCCAAAGTAGGTAAAAAAGATACAGTCCCTCTACAGCCTTTACCCATTATAAACCACCCGTTTGAATGAGTGGCAATGGACTTTGTGGATCCCCTGCAGAAAACCAAGAAGGGAAATCGATTTATCTTAGTGTTATGCGATTATCATACTAAGTACCCAGAGGCTATTCCCTTACGGACCATAACTGCTAACAAGATTGCAGAAGAGCTTGTTAAAAATTTTATGCGGTTGGGAGTACCAAAGAAATCCTTACGGATAGAGGTACTAATTTTGTTCACAGGTCCTAAAACGTCTGTACAGGCCTTAAATGTACATGCAATTCATACTTCCTTACCACCCACAGACTGATGGGCTTGTGGGAGCAATTTAATCAGACCCTGAAACAGATGTTAAGGAAATATGTACAAGAGGAGGGAAAGGATTGGGACCAGTATCTCCCATTTTTAATGTTTGCATATAGAGAGTCCTCAGGCTTCAACAGGGTATTCCCCTTCGAATTATTATATGGGAGGAACTAGAGGACCTCTTGATATAATAAAAGAACAATGGGAGGAAGGGCAGGAGGTAGGCCCTACAACAACCCTGGAGTTTGTAACTAAAATAAGGCAAAACTAATGAGATATGTTGAACTGGCTCACAAAAAGGGATTACAATAGCAGATAAAACAGAAGGCCCTATATGACAGAGGGTAGGGCAGAAATAATTTCAAATGGGATAAAGTCCTTCTACTTTTGCCTTCTTCTGATAATAAACTGAATATGAAGTGGCAAGGACCTTATACTGTCAATAAACAATGTGGGCCAGTGACATATGAAATAGCGTTGTCGGACAAAAGGATAAAAGAAAAATTTATCACGTTAACCTTTTAAAACCTTGGCAAGAAAAGGATCCCCTGTTTGTTGTGTGTGTCCAGAGCTAACAGAAAAGTGAGCTGGAGATGGCATATAAAAGATTAGAAGGGGTAACTTCCTTAACAGACATACACAGAAATCGGGAATTAAATGTACAGAATCTTGAATTGGAGCAGATTTTGCAACATTACCAAGGGATGTTTACTAACACCCATGGGAAAACAGACCTGATTCAGCACCATATAGAGGTCCTACACACAAATCCTATTCGGGTAAAACCTTACAGACTCCCTGAGAAATTAAGAGAGGAAGTAATTAGAGAACTAGATAAGATGCTAAAATTGAAAGTAATAGAACCCTCTAAAAGCGACTGGTCTTTTCCTATGGTGATAGTAACTAAAAAGAAGGAGGAATTCGCCTTTGTCTAGACTTTCAAAAACTTAATGCGCTATCTAAATTTGACTGCTACCCTATGCCATTGAATCAACGATATTGTCAAATGTCTACAGAAGCACACTGTTTAACAATTTTGGATTTATCGAAGGGATACTGGCAAATACCCCTGGATGAGAACTCAAAAGAAAAGACGGCATTTAGTACATCAAAAGGACTTTTTAATTTTACCATGATGCCTTTTGGATTACATGGAGCTCTGGCCACATTTCAGAGGTTGATGGATCGAGTGTTACACTCCCACATGGACTATAGTGCAGCCTATTTAGACGATGTTATTATCTATAGTCCAACCTGGGATGACCATATGACACATATAAGAGCGGTTCTACTGAGCTCTGGAAAAAGCAGGCCTTACCATTAATCCAAAAGCGTGCATTGGCGATGCAAGAAACTAAATATCTAGGGTTTGTGATAGGTAAAGGGTGTATTAAACCAGGCCATGAGGAAAACAGGCGCTGTAGTCAAATGTCCGAGACCCATTACAAAGAAACATGCAAGATCCTTTCTTGGGTTAGCTGGATATTATAGGCTTTTTATATCTAATTTGCCTCCTAGCCAGCACTCTTACAGACCTTACTAAAAAGAACAATCCAACTAAGGTTGAATGGACCACTGAATGTGAAGAAGTCTTTTGTACTATTAAAGCATTATTGTGTTCTTCCCCAGTATTAATAAGCCCAGACTTTTCCAAACCTTTCTTAGTATAAACTGATGCTTCTGCTACAGGGATTGGTGCAGTATTATCACAAGTGATAGATGGGCAGGAACACCCCATCTTGTATATAAGTAGGAAGTTGCATGTGCAAGAGACAAAATATGCCACGACTGAAAAATAATGTCTGGCAGTTAACTGGACAATTGATACCCTTAAATTCTATTTATGGGGGCACAATTTGAATTAATTATGGACCACAGCCCCTTTGCTGGCTTATGGTAATGAAGGATGAGACTCTCGTATTGTAGGTGGTATCTCACCCTGCAACCCTACACATTCACGGTGAGACATAAACCTGGCTCAGCTCACAAAATGCTGATTCCTGACTCGATTTGGTGCAGGAGTAAACAGACAGGAATGAAGGAACAATCAGACCTCGGGGTAAAAGTGTAAGTTATAATATTTGACAGTTACTGTCAAAGTTTATAGATGTAGTGTTTGTAAATAGGGACCCCGAGGTGGAGTTTGGGAGAGGGTGTGGTTGAAGCTCCATCTCTTCCGTAAGAAGAGATCTGATTGATGTCCTTTGCTTGTGTACATGGAAATGTACAAAACATTTGTCCGAATGATTTTGTACAAAAAGGGAAGGTATGTCAGAGGGAACCCTCTTGCCTTCCTGGTGCTGGAACAACTGTACCTGTATCCTTCTTTCTTCCCCCTTTTTTTTTTTAAAGTCTGTTGCAACAACAGCAACCCCTTTGTATCTTATCTTTAAAAACAATGATTCCCCTTTTCAGCATATTGGTAGGTTGGCCACCTGCCTGAAATGTGTTTAAAATCTCATAAGCTTTTGTATTTCTGTTTTCAGTTTCCAGTTGTCTAGCTCCGGGCAAGCTAAAAATAAAGCGAGGGGTTTAGAATTCACAAGGTGCTATAATGTACTCACAAAAGGGTAAACAAGGGGTTTAGAATTCAAAAGGCACTATAATGTACTCACAAAAGGGTAAAGCGAGGGGTGTACAGGGCATGAAATTCGTAAAAAAAAGTACATGCCCACTGGGGCATGTAAGCAGCACAAGTACATGCCCAGGAAACTTTTTACATGCCACCCATTTTTTACCAATGAGACCAAGTTGTCTATTCAGTGCTTTGGTTGTACGTCAAGTAACTACCTGACTGTATTAACAAAATGCTTGCTGCTTAATAACAGGCAGGCTAGTAGAAAGTTGAATGGTTTGTCGGCTTGTAAATAATAAACAAATATTAAGAAATTAAATGGTCTCTGTGTGATTTTATTTCAGTGCCACTACCCATGCATGACCCAACAAGCACCGATTGCAACTGATAAGGGTTTTCTTTTTTTTTTTTATTTGAGGACAATTCAGTATGCAGTTTAGTGTAGACTAGTACAGCAGTCCCAAAGAAAGGGTTTTTATTTGTTTTCCCTTCTATCTAGCCACTCCCTGGCTAGTGCCCTCAGACCTCAATAGTCCTTAAGACGAGAGGACAGACCGTCCACAGCACACAAAGGTGACAAAGTGTAATTTATTTTTAAGAGGAGATGACAACACTCAGTCACCCCACAAATTCAACACACAAAGTGGCGGAGCTTTTTTCTCTCTCTCATGTGCTGCCTAGCCACTACCCTCTGTGGTGCCCTCCTTCAGTCCTCAAGAGGATAAATCAGTAGGCCCTTCACTAGTCCTTAAGAGGGCAGGAGGGCAATCAGTCAACCAAAAGCTCCACAACACACAATGGTGACAAATCCTGTTTAATTTTGATTTTAGGTAGTCCAAATTAAATGCTAAAGATCTGGACTCAGAGTTTACTTAGATTTAAGGTAGTACAGAACAGGCATAGACAGTACCTCTTTATGGCTTCAAAGAAAGAGCCTTTTTATATTTATAGTTTAGGTAGTGCAAAAGTTCCATAATAGAGTTGCTTTTTCAAAAGCAATAGGGTCACACACTCACAGGATCAGATTTTAGGTAGGCTACACAAATTTTCTTTTACATAAAACTTCTTACTGAGGTTTTTTTTTAGATATCTAAACCCCTATTCTTAACAGCCAAGCTGACTCCCTCAGCTCCATGTAGTTCTTAATTTAGATGTTCAAGGCAGGGCTTAATTTAGTTAGTTACTTCACACTTAAAAAACAGCTTTTTCGTTACACTGAATGTAAGGAAGGAGGATTTTTTTTTTTTTACTTCTGATTTTCTGTACACTGCTGCAACTGTAATTAGTACTACAGAAAAAAGACTGCTGCCTGCAGCACAGCCTATAGCCTCTCATTGAGAATGGCCCCTAGTAGTATGCTGTTATTTTATTTTATTCTGTATGGCAAGGTTTTTAATATTTATTATATAAACACAAGCAGCTGCAGCAGCAGTTTTTGTCACAGGCTTCTAATTTTCTCATCAAGTTGTGAAGAGATCTTCCCAAGTGGTCTTACTCTCCCTCCCCATCACTTGCAGCAGGGCAGGCACTTGTAAATTGTTTGATTTGAGCCCTGCTTGCATGATTAAAATTAAGAATAGCTGTTTTTTTAGCTCTTAAAAGAGCTTTTATTGTTTTTTAATTTACTTCAGTCCTTTGTGACTTGAGTCCATCCCTTCGTGCTCCCCTCAACCCCCCCCCCCATCACTTCGAACTTTTCAGTCTCTCACTGGATTTAGAATAGCTGTTTTTTTTTTTGTTATTCTCTTCTTTATTTGATTTTTTAAAATACACACAGTATATATCGATCGTGTCCATAGACAGACTACAAGCAGAAATCATGCCTACTTTAAGTATACAGAGTAGTTATCCTTGGAACTGAAGTAATTAGAGACCTGATATATCATTAAAGTTAATTCCAATGCTTACAGTAACTGTACTCAATACATTCAGTTGAGAGACATATGGGGTAAGAGGTTTTCATATATTTAAATCGGTTCCTAAAAGTTGGTGGAGTTGGCGCAGTATGCATACCCTTTGATTTAACAGTCTAGAATAGCTCTTAAGAGTTTTTTTTTAGAATAGGTACCTGGTTGATGATCGCCAAATGCGATCGCAAACAAATGGGGACGTCCATCCAAGCTGTAAGCGCGCCACTCACGACTTGCTTCACCAACAGAAAATTATAGAGTGGCGCGCTTTACAGGAATCGCTTGACACACTGTGCGAGGGGGGCGGGCGAACTCTGCAGACTGTCCCAGAATGGTGTCAGTTTCCTGCAGCCCGCCTCCACCAGCGATAGTCCGACCCCTCGCTTGAGCAGCTGGCTGATAGATGTGCCTGTCAAATTAGAGGAGGACCATCAGCCCATTCTTTCCCTCAACTCAGCTGATGTGTAACTTAAGGGCTTCTATTGTGACCGGCTCGCTCGGCGCTCCTCCACCCGCCCAAAGGAAAATGACGCTTCCACCTTGCGCCTCTCCAGCGACCCTCCCCTTCGTGACCGCTGCTGGTGATTAAAAAAAAGTCCACACGCCGAGGCATTGCTCAGCATGCAACAGGAAAAATACGGGACTCTGTCAGATACCTTAGGTGCCCCACAGGGCAGGCATTAAACTGCAGTAGGTGTCCTGTGACAAAAGTGCCTGCCCTGGGGCACCTAAGGTATAGGAATTTCGCACCCTGGGGGTGTACATCTTAAAAAGCGCTATTCTGAGTAAAGGGCTGTTCGGTGCTTGGCAAGCTGTACTTCAAAAGCGCTGAAACGAGGAGACCGTATGTTTACTGCACTGCGCCTGAGTAAGCAATCCCGGCTGGCTCTGTTCGTAAAGCCGGCTTACTCAAACGCATGGTGCAATGTGGCGGTCTACACTTTGCCCTTTCTCTTTGCCGCCCACTAGTCTACCTTTGCCATTCCGGCTCGTGTTTTAAGTCCAGCTCATTCAAGGAGCCGGCGGCTTTGTTCATTACATTGAGCGGCTGTCATTCGAGCAGCTAGAAATGCCGCAAGAGCGAGCGGCGAGGGGAACATTAACGCACTGTGAAACAGGTGTGCAAAACGTAAAGCACAGTAGAATTGGTGTAAATAAATTGATAAGTAAATGTATTTGGTACAAAAGTACTTGCCGTATTCAGTACTTAATTCATGTTGTGGTTCTTTTTCTTTTCCTTCTCTGCTTAGCTGGAACGTCCTCTCCACATTAAGTTTACCTCCCTAAGAGGCAGCCGGCTTCTTTCTGTTGTCATATATAGTAAAACTTAATGTGGGAGGAGTCAGGGTAAGCAGATATGGAAAGTTTTGTGTTAAATAAATACAAAATCTCTATCTTTGAGCTGCCAAAGTGTTATTATATGATATACAAGTGCATATAATTTTCAGTTGATTAAAAAGAAGTTGTATTAAAGAAATATAAGTTACATAATGAAAAGTGGTAGGAGTTTTTTGGGTCATCTGATTCAGCTCCTAAATAAAGAGCTCTGCTTCTGGCTATTGAGTAGTGTGAGTTGGTCTGTCTAAGGATCAACACCTCTATAGCCTACACTAGAGATATATTCTTAAATCCATGTTATTTTGCCTTTGGATGTTTATTTTGTCGCAATAAGTCAGTTCAGTTTTTCTTCCTTATTTTATTTGTTTACTAATAAATATTGAACAGAGAGGTCCAATTTTTGCATCCTGAATTTGGTGTCCGAGTCATCAATCCCACAGCCTTCACAATCTGAATTGGCTTGCACCCTCTGCCAGTAGACAATACTACCTTGGATCACTAATGGACTTGATCATCTGGGAAAAAAACTCATCCCAGCTGACGGTGTTGCTGGTCCCTCAACCATCCTCCCATGTCCTGCGATCAGCTGACAAATCCTTGTTCTATGTTCCGAGATGTCGGACGACTAAAGGCACAGGGGCCTTCCAATTCTCTGCTCCCAGGCTACAGAATGCTCTTCCACTCAACCTCTGGCTGTCTCAGTCTCACTTGGGATTTAAAAGTGAATATCGTCGTTATCTGTCCTTAGCTGATGCTTGTACATGCTTTGACCCAACCTGAAGCTCCTGAGACTTACCAGTAATGTCACCCCTGCTCTAATCCAGCTCCAAGACTGTCTCCTCTTCCCCTCCCCATATTTTTCCTTCTCTTTATAAATAACTTCTTGACTACTAGCTCTCTTCCTTCTCGAACCTTGTTGCTGACCATCCACTGTTGTTTTGCCAATTACCACCCCTGACCTTCCTTCTGTCAGTCTTTCTTGTTATGTCTGAACATTCCTCACATTTCTCTATATAACCTTACTATCTTATTAACCCTTTCATTCCACGAGTTGGGTCCATGGTTTCTACACTTATATATCTTACTGCCATTATCTGTATAATGCTTGCCATTATTTTTGTTGTTTCTACCCACTGTATTTTTGTAGCACTGCTGTACTGTTCCTCTGTTTGTATTATTGTACCCATGTTGCTGTTGTTCAACTATTCTCTTTTTGTTGTACTCTCCTGGGTCGTGCCTGAAAATAGTCATTTTATGGCTAGTGCACCTACCAGGTTAACAAAAACTAAATAAATAATGTACTGGATGAGTGGACGTTGAGTCACCAATGTCTCAACGAGTTTAGTGTTGTTGATTCTAGTGGCTCTGTCTCAGCCCATCCGCTCAACATTGAGCTAAGTAGTTAAAGGCTTTAGCCAGGGATGGGATGCAGCAGGGTTCCCACTCTCTGGGAATATAGGGTGGTGACGGTGGTGATCGGGGCAGGATGCATTATTCTGTGGACTCCTATATGCACTGTACATGTGCAGAAGTGGTTTTAATGAGGTACAGAGCACTGGTATCAAAAGGGTAGAATTACAATAAAGAATTGGCGGTAGCGGCCGGTGCGCTGAGGGTTGAGGCGTGGGATGCCACACCTCGCGCCAGCGGCGACGGGTTGGGGAACGGACTCGGGTTGCTGGGGTCGGAGGGGAGGAGGAGGATCGAAGGCCCCAACGGATGCTCTCCTCCTCAGGGTGGGTTCCTGGGTGCTGTACGCACCGACGCTCCGGGGCGGTGGACACGGGCACCAGGGGCACAGGCGGCCAAGAGCCGGGAGGGAGGACGTCTGGGGCACCTGACAATGGCGTGCGTCAGCACGCCGTCTGTCTGGACGTCAGTCCTGCGTGCGACGTCCTCAGTGGGTAGAGGGAGAAAAACAGAAATATCCCTCGGTGATCCTAGATGAAGAGGCTCCACCCAAGACCACCGAACTCAGGACAGACCCCAATGTGCAGAGAAGTAGGGCGGAGAGAGGCACTCTAGGGGCAGATCCTGGGGGAGTGGCGTAAAGGGGCATGAGCAGTCGGAAGGAGTGGACACCGAGGTAGGGAAAGGGTGATAAAAAGGATGGTTAAAAAAAAAAAAGAATGGCGGTAAAAAAACATTTTGGAGGATTTTATAAAAAATAATTATGGTAATGGTAAAAAATATAGGATGGTGGCAAAAAAATATAGACTGGTGGTAAAAAATATAACAGGGGTGGTAGAACATATAGGGTGATGGCCCACTACACTAAAACAATGAATGGGTAACACTGTACAGGAATAGGAATGGATATATTATGGAAGTTCTGTTGTGCTTACACTGCTAAAGTTCTTTACTTTATCCTATGTATTTATAGCTCTGTTCCACACAGGTAGCCATCTGGACTCTCACTCAGTCACTGTGTCCCTCCTCCCCTCTGTTTTGTCTGTCCATTTAACTCTTGTTTTTGTTGTTTTCATTAAATCACTTACTATTTGTTTGAATTGTCACTTATTACCAGTGGCACTCAATGTCTCAATCAACTCCGTTTGTAAAATCTTTTTATATAAGTAGTTTAAAACTTTAAAATGCAATCAATGAAGTGCTGTAGCCTGCACTGCCACTGAATCAGTAAAATAAATGCTGGAACAGTATTTGGAGTAGTAGTTAGATTGAGACTAGACTGCTTGAGATAGAATCCTAAACTCAAGACCTCAAATCTAGTGGTCTACCCCTTCTCTGAGCAGTGAGCACACTGAGTTCGGGGATCCTCGCCGCCCTGATCATGCACGGAACCCCCCCCACACCTCGAACCTCCAAACAAAGCATTTGGCAGCAGTTCCAGTCGTAACTTAAGGGATCTTCGCTGCTCTGATGAGGTACGGACACCCCCCCACCTCGAACCTCCCAACAAAGTCATTTGGCAACAGTTCCAGTCGCAACTTAGGGGATCCCCGTCGCCCTGATCAGGCACGGAACTCCCCCACCTCGAACCTCCAAACAAAGTCATTTGGCAGCAGTTCCAGTCACAACTTACAGGATCCTCGCCACCCTGATCAGGTACGGACCCCCCCCCCCCACCTCGAACCTCCAAACAAAGTCATTTGGCAGCAGTTCCAGTCGCAACTTAGGGGATCCTCACCGCCATGATCAGGCACGAATCCCACCCCCACCTCGAACCTCCAAAGTCATTTGGCAGCAGTTCCAGTCGCAACTTAGGGGATCCTTGCCGCCCTGCTCCAGCACAGAATCCCTCCCCACCTCGAACCTCCAAACAAAGTAATTTGGCAGCAGTTCCAGTCACAACTTAAGGGATTCTCGCCTCTCTGATCAGGCACAGAACCCCCCCCCCCACCTCGAACCTCCAAACAAAGTAATTTGGCAACAGTTCTAGTCACAACTTAGGTACGGGAAAAATACATAAGATTTGAATTTGGCGCCCAGCACTGAGGGCCTGCCACTTGCCTCCCAGACTGATTTTCAATTCTGCGCAGACTATCTAAATTGTACTGCTATAAATATCTATTTCTACTGTTACAGTTTATTTTAGCCTGCTTTAGCTGTTATTTATTTCTCTTATTCAACTAATCTGAATTAAGCGCCCCTTCTAATTTCTTGAATCCCGAGCCCTTGCTAATTAGTCCTTTGTCCTCACTCCGGCCCCTGTAGCAGCCAGCCAGCGGCTTGTCTCTTTGCTCCAACTCTAACTTCCCCATTTGCCTTAGCCCCTGCCCCCCTTTCTGTGTCCCCAAGCTGCTTTTTTTTTTCTGTCCAGCCCTCCCTTTCTCCCTCTGATAAAAAAACTTTGCTTTTTATTTTTTTGCAGGAGATCCTCGATGCCCTGATCAGGCACGGAACCCCACTCCCCACCTCGAACCTCCAAACAAAGTCATTTGGCAGCAGTTCCAGTTGCAACTTAGGTACAGGAAAATGACTTAAGATTTGAATTTGGTGCCCAGCACTGGCGCGCCACGCTGCCTCCCGGACTGATTTTCGGCCCTCCTGCCCAGCTCCCCCCTCCTTAATTAAATGCACCTTCTCCCTTCCCACTATCTGCCAGGTGCTCTCCTATTGGCTTCAAACGGACTGTTTTTATCTGATTGGTGCTCGAGCAAGGCCTGCCAGGAATCCGCTTTTGGCACAGTCTCCTGCCTAAATTCCTCAGTGACTTAATTTATGCTCTTTTAGGTCTGGTAGAACATTTTCTTGCTCATTATGAAGGGTGTTGGCTCTACCTCTTGCCACCAAATTGACCTGCTCATCCTATTCCTCATCTGCTGCACTATCCCTAGGCAAAGTAATGGCTCAAACAATAACTGGTGTCACAGTACTTTACCTTCTCACCTTAATATGGGGTGTAAGTTTACATATGGTACTGTACTCATCACAAACCAGTTCCTCCCACTTCAAACTGCATCTTTCATGCAGCAGCCCCTGCTCCTCCCTGTCCGGGTGCTTCTGTTTGCATCCATGGGGAGCATCAGACACCAGTTTACTGAACCCTCAACCCACCCCCAACCACACTCGTAGGAAGGGACAAATTAAGATTTTCAAACTGCTTCTGACTGCTATTAAAAGTGTTTTACTGATCCTCCTAATCTGCTCTGGCGACATCAGACTTAACCCTGGCCCACCCTCTTCTATCTCCTCCCCTTTGGAAATAGAAAACCTAAAGGGTTAAAAATTCTTCACGCAAAAATCCAAACCTGGATGAACCTCTCCACCCCTGATGTGTTGGTTCTCTCCAAGTCATGGCTTAAACCCTCAACCCAGGGCACTGAAATAAATCTACCTTCCTATAAAGTCTATAGAATGGACAGATGGACCAGAGGGCGGGTTGTTATTTATGTACATGATAAGTACTGTGCTTCTATCATCAACTCCACCTCAGAGCCTAAAGAATATGATAATCTTTCCATCAAATTACTACTGCCTCCGCTCAATCCATTCAAGTCATAGCATGTTATAGACCCCGTCGGCTAGCATAAAGATCATTCAGCATCTGAGCACCCTGCTCGACTCTACATCATCAGATGTCCTAGTTGGAGGTGACCTAAATCTTGATTGGTACTCTGCTTGTTCTAAACCTCTCAAGGATCTGAGTGACACCTTTGGTCTCCATCAACTCATTATGGAACCTACCCGACCAAGCGTTAAAAATTCAGCCAACAGCTCTCCACTTGATATTATACTAGTTAACAAACCTCATCTGTTCTCTCATGTGGGAGTGCTCTTTTGAGAGCTCAGTGACCACTGCATCACTGCATGCATAAGGTCCTTGCCAAAAAGAATCTCTTCTTCCAGATAATATGCAAAAAGGTGTCAAAGGAATTTTGACATTTCACATGATCATTACTGACTTACAACATTCTAACTGACAAGAGTTCTATCTTGCCCCATCTTTTCTTGAAGCGTATAATATTTTGCATAAGATCCTTACGGACTTAATCAACTGGCATGCTCCACTTGTAAAAATCCACACAAGAAAATCTCTTGCCCCTGGTTTTCTACCAACCTCAAGTCGACTCTTCTGCAAAGGGATGCCCTATGGAAAAGGAACGGAAAACTAAGCTCCCTGCTGACTGGGCCCTTCAGAGCTGCCAGAAATCAATGCACTAAGCTCGTAAGGGCTGCTAAGTCCAGTTACTATAACACCAAACTGAATGCATTTACTCACAGCCCATCCACCTTTTGAAAGACCCTCAAGGAGGTTTAGGGTCATAGGACATCCAACACCTGCCCATCCAAGATCTCCATCAACAATGCAATGCTCACAGATAAATAAAATATTCTGAATGGGTTAAAACAACCATTTCATCCACAGCTGGACTGGCCTTTAATTCCTCTCCTGCTAATGCCCTGAGACACTATCTCCATGGGCAAGACACAGACCCCAAAGGCTGTGCCTTCCTTCTCCTTCAGCCAGATACCTCTGAAACAGATTGAAAACACGTTAATCAATCTAGACACTAGAAAAAGTGCTAAGCGCAGACCTTATAGATCCATACTTTCTAAAATGATCTACCATTTCCTAGCCGTACCCATAACCCATCTTCATGTCCCTTACAGGAGCACCCTTCCCAACAGCTGGAAAACTGCCCATGTTGTCCCTTTGTTCAAATCTGGGATCCGGCTGACCTCAATAACTATCGGCCTATCTCTCTGCTTCCCACCTTATCCAAAATGCTGGAAAAGATTGTCACCCTACAGATTAAAGACCATCTAGAACTGCATGACCTACTCACCCCTATACAATCTGGCTTCAGACCTCAACATAGTACTGTATCTGCATTTGCAAAAGTTACTAATGACTGGCTGAATGCATTAGACAAACTCTTTATAGGTGCCTTATTCTTGGAACTAAGCAAGGCATGACACAGTGGACCACGCTCTCCTGCTGGATGCCCTCTGCAACTTCAGCCTGGATCGTATCTCTCTTAAATGGTTCAAATGCTACCTTGTTGGACAATTACAGCAGGTCAAAGTGGAAGGAGACTTATCTCCCATGAAAACCCTTCATAGAGGTGTACCACAAAGCTCTATACTGGGCCCCTCTTTGCCATCTGTGTAAATAACATTCATGCTGGCACCCATCTTGCTGACATTCACTTATTCATACGACGACACTGTCTTACATCTCCATGGGGATGGTGTTAAGGATTTTGCACAGGTGCTCCTTCCAAATAGGGAGCACAGAAACTCTAAATTGTACCCTAAAATATATGCTCCTTTAAACCTTGGCCGTGCTCCTACCCATCTTCTTTTTAATCTACTAGTTCATTAACAATTTCTTGCTTGTAATAAAGGTTCTGAGTAATTTATGTGCAATAATTACTTTGTTGCCCGTTTCCTATGTGTTATTTAAATGGAGATACTGAAGGATTAAGGCCAGTTGCGCAAGTAAACAAGAAAGGATTACGGGAAGAGGCTTGCATCTAAAGCAACGACACTCTGTCACGCCTCTTCCCGTCTATGCCCGAGTCACCGAACAGTTCATAGAATAGTCATATAATAGTTATATTAATGTACAGTACAGTGTGTGCAAAGTACCACATTGGACCCGGGGTGGGGGAGGGAGCACCCCACAGAAGATATAAGCAGTTCACTAAACAACTAAACTAACTAAACAACAAAAGAAAGAAAGATATTAGGGGTACATAGCAACAATAATTTAACTCATAGGACCGGGGGTGGGGGGCGGAGTGCCCCACAGAAGAAAGAAAAACAAATATTGTAGTGGTTATTTAAAAAAAATGTCTAAATATTGATTGCTTCTTTCTTCTGTGGACCCCAGGTCCACTAAAGATATCCACTAAAGATAAAAATTATTTCACTACACTTTGTGTCATGCCTGTTTTTTTAATGCTGTTTTATGCAGCTCACAGATTTATTGATTAAGCAGCTGTCTTCTGTGGGCGCGCAATGCCCCCCACACCCCCCAGGTCCGCAGAGGTTATTCTGTGCTGATTTATGATTTAAGATGATTTATGTCTCCCAGAGACACTTTACCAAGATAATATTTCTGATTTTTGAGATAAAAAAAATTACTCTCTCTCACCGGCTGGTATCACTCGCTCACGCAGCATCAAGATATACATTACTGTGTAGTCTCCGAGAGCTGCGCAGTGACGCGATCTGGTCTTAATCCTTCAGTATCGCCATTTAAGCAATGAGCCACGAGGGGGTGTGGGTTATCGGGGGATTTACCATGGCTGGGTGGTGCGCCTGGTGGTAAACCCGGCGCCAGCAGTAGTAATCCCCTGAGCAACCACAAGATCCCCCAAGTGGAATATTATGCATTGTTAAGTACTGCTTTTTTATTATTTAAAAAAAACAATACTTGGTATAATGCCTAAATAAGTGACTAAGTAGTATGGCAGTCAGTGTTTTTGTTTTTGTTTTGTTGCCCCTGATGTACGGAGCTGCTGTTTTACAGTCTCTGCTTAGCAGGAAAACAAGATGGCGGTCGGAGTTACGTGATTTCACCGTCTGATTGCTTTTTTTTTTTTTTTTACAAAATTCGGCTGGCTGGCACGTTTTGTGGTGATTATCAGAGGATTTACAATGGAAGTACGGTGCCAGCCTGCTGTTCTCATTGGTCGGTATCCCAGGTCCATGGTATAATGAGATCTAGCACACGGCAGTGTGACACCTTAGTGTGTGTTACTGATGCCATCAAATGTTAAATGCACCTACACAATCACTACTAGACATTGAATCTCAAGCACCATAGCCACCTGCAGACAGATAGCTAGACACACACACCACTGATTTCTTCACCTACCTCTGGCTCATATTCCACAGCCACCTGTCCAGACCACAACACCTGGGCTGCCATATCAGTTTAACATTTTCCTCCCTATAACTGTGGCATGATTTTTCCTGAATTGCTTTGTTTTCCCATGTAAACAATACAGATCTAGATCTGGAACAGTTTCCTGTAGACTGCTACTGCACATCTGCCTGTAAAATACAGGAATCTGTTTGAGACCTTGGAGCCCTGCACCACTTTATCCATGTGCTGACCACGGCATTCAGTAGAGACTTCAGCAAGACTACCAAGTCTACAAGTATTCTTGTGTTTTTAAGACCAACTGTTATCTTCAGGCTCGGGCAGGCAACTCATACTAAGTAGCTGCCTGCCGAGGGCTTTCTAGACCAAAGTGAACATTTTGGTTACATAATAAAATAATAACTTACATTTAGAAGCTTAGCTAGTAACTTTCAAGTATGAGCAGTCGTCCTAACGCTGCAGCAAAACAGCACTTTGATGACATAATACTTGTGAATAGGGCTGCATCGTGCTATATGTATAACATTGAGATCAGAGGAGGGGCGTCTAAATATACATACAGTACCTTTGTCTGAATTTTTACATGTATGGGGATAATATATAATATATACTATAGCCCTTACATATAAAACTGCAGACAAAGGTACTATATCTGACTAGACGTCCCAAATCTCAGTGTTATACATATAAACGTACCTGCAACCCATTCCTGAGTGTATGTCATCAAAGTGCTATTATAAATCAGAGCTGCAGCTTTGACAATGGCTACACTTGGAATTCTAGCAAAGCTTTCAAATAGAAGTTAATTACTTAACTAAAATTTTCTATTTTGGTCTAGAAAGATTCCTTGGGCAGGCAGCTACTTAGTACAAGCTGCCTACCCCAATCATGTCAGTTACTCTTTAAGGTAAACTGAGAAACAGGCTACAGGAAAATTGTGTCTATAGACTTGTGTTGAGTATACAGGCGTAAACAAAGCAATTCATCTTCGTATCTTGGACTAGTCCTTCACATTCAACCATTCACCATATAACATTTTCCAACAGAAGTATACAGTACATCAGTTATAAATCATTCAAACCTTCGGTGGCCTACAGTTCAAAGTATAAAACAAAAGACAGTAGTTTTTTTAATATTCCAAAGACCACCTGTTGAAATAAGGCAACTTTCTAAACAAACACATACACACAGGAATTACCTATCAGGCTTCCTTGGTACATGCAGGACACCCATGATTGTTGGTCTCGCTGTCTTGCTGCTTCTTTTGGCTTACCTGTCTCTGTGATTTGTCTTTAATTTTAATTTTTATCCCTCTGTGATCTTTGTTCTTTCCTTCCTGTTTTGCTTCTTACTCTGGTCTTTCTGCCTCACTTTTGCTCTCATTCTGTCATCTTCCTTAGGCCACAATACCTCTGTTCCTGTTTCAACTGTTTTTTTTTCCCTTTCTTTTGTCTACGGAATTTAAAATATATTATCTTTCCTTCTTTGCTTGTTCACCTACTTTTAATTGACCTGTGGTCGATACTCATTCCCTTCCTGTCATTCTTTCCCCCTTTTGTTTGCCAACCGCCCACAAACTTGCTCTAATCCACGCATGCTCAGTCCCTCCCTGCCTACTCATATGCACATTAGTCTGCTAGTTGCACTGATGCGTTTTCCCTACCTGCCTACCAACTCACCCACTAACTTGTGCCAGTATGCTTGCATGTCAAAGTGCACACTAACTTGCTGGCTACCCACACACTTGATCCTGTCGGCCCACCAATTAACATAGCAGCTGCCTGCTCGCCCAGTCGCTTACTGATCTAACTTTGAACTCCACCCAATTAATAAAAAAGCCTGATTTTTATCCCAGTGTCCCTGCTGGGCTCCCCACCAGCACCACCACCACCACCATTCCACTGCCAGGAACTTCTGCCTCTAACTGTGCTCCAGAAAGGCAGGAGGAGCACATGTAATTGAATATTTTACAAAAAAGTGTCCTGTAATCACTGGCTGTGCTCAGGGCATGAAGCACACTCTTAACACTATCCATGCATCACCTGGACCCACCCCTGACAAAACATGGGCAGACTTCCAACTTGAGTTTAACCACCTTCAGAACAACCTATTGCAACTTAAACTACTGCTCAACGCAAAAAAAAACAAAAAAAACAAAGGCTATGCTCTTTTCTCCTTTCTCGAGGTCTAGCCCTACCAATGTAGTGGCTGTGCAAACCTCAATTACCACTCTCCTAAATGAACCTCTTGAAATAGTACATAAATTCAAATACCTGGAGATGTGGATTGACTACAAGAAAAAATTACTCACCTTAGTAATGTTGTTTCTTCTAATGGAGTCTTGCTATATTATGACATACGCAGTGAGTCCCAACCTTCGAACTGCTCCGGAGGTGAAAGAGTTAACTTTCCATGCCAGGCACGGAACTTTGAGCACGAGCTTGGTTGAAAGCTCTGTCTGTTGTTCTTCAAACTCAAACTGTCAGATATTTACGAGCAAAACTCACTAAGGTTCTGTGTGGAAGCTGTAAATCTACACTAGCCAACTGGCTACTAAATATAAGAACACATTTTTTGGTCCCAAAACAAAGACTCAAGTCAGGGGATCCAAAAAATAAAAACACAACACCCAAACACCCCAAAAAGGAGGGGTGAGAAAAGCAAAGATGGGCATCTACTAAGTGCCAACACTGCACTGCTCACCCACATCCCAAAAGCAGAGGTTCTGAGAGGGGCAGGCAGGGGGGAGGTCATAATATAGCAAGACTCCATTAGAAGAAACAACATTACTAAGGTGAGTATTTTTTTCTTCAAACAACATGAAGTCTTGCTATATTATGACATATGCAGACTACACAGCAGTACCTCCATGGAGGAGGACAAAACCTACTTAGAAATAGGCTCTGAAGCACAGCTGTGCCAAACCGAGCATCACTCCTAGCCTGGATGTCCAGGAGTAATGCTTGCAAAAGTGTGAACTGTTTTCCAGGTAGCTGCTTGACATCTCTCTAAGATAGGGATGTCCCTGGCAGCAGCCAGAGACGCAGCTGTACCTCTGGTAGAGTGAGCCCTCAGGCCTGAAGGGGGAACCTTACCCAGTTTTTCATAGCAAAATTGGATACAAGAGACAATCCACCTGGCAATGGATCTTTTAGTGGCAGGTTTCCCTTTACCAACCTCACCATAAGTGAAGAACAGTTGGAGGGAGTCAAACCTGTGACCCTTGGTACGTTCTATGTAGTAACTAAGGGCTCTTTTGACATCTAAACTGTGCAGTCTCATCTCGCCAGAGGAGGAATGGTCAGTGAAGTACACAGGGAGAGACATAGATTGATTAAGGTGGAAGTCTGAAACCACCTTAGGCAAGAACTTTCTGCTAGTCCTGAGGACCACCTTATCTCTATGAAAGGAGATAAAATCAGGCTCCACTGACAATGCTTGTAATTCACTTATGCGCCTGGCAGAAGTGATAGCTACCAAAAACACAGTTTTCCAAGTCAAGTACTTAAGCTCTGCTGAGGACAAGGGCTCAAAAGGGGGTTGCATAAGCTGGGCAATGCAAATATTAAGATCCCAGGCAGGGGCAGGGTCCCTGAATGGCGGGTTGGTGTGAAGCAACCCCTTGAAAAACTTGGAGAATACAGGATGAGCTGAAAGAGAAGAGGGTTTACCTGCTGATAAGAAAGCAGACACGGCTGCCAGGTGCACCTTCAGGGTAGCTGGTCTCAGCCCCAAAGTATTCAAATGCACCATATAATCCAGGACTGTGGGTAAGTCAGCAGATTCTGGGGAAATGTGCTTGCCAGAACACCATATGGAAAACCTCTTCCATTTGGAATTATAAGTAGCCCTGGTGGAAGGCTTCCTAGAAGCCTTCAGAATATCCAATACACCTTGGGAAAGGTGTAGGTCAGCAAACTCTAACTCTTCAAGAACCAGGCCTTGAGATTGAGAGATTTGAGGTTCGGGTACCAAACTCTCCCTGAGCACAGGTTAACAGGTTGTGATTCCTGGGAAGACACAGGGGAAGGTGGACTGCTAAGGACATAAGGAGTGGGTACCAGGGCTGTCTGGCCCAATCTGGAGCAATCAGGATCATCTTGCAGGGTTGAGATCTGATTTTGACTAGCACCTTGAACAGAAGAGGGAAGGGGAAAAGCATAGAGAAACTTCCCAACTGAGAAGGAAGGCATCCAGAGGGACTGAGCCCAACACTGGGGGCCTGCAACAAAAAAGGGGAAGTTGGTGATTGTCTGGGGCTGCAAAAAGATCTATCTGCGGGATGCCCCATCTGGCAAATACTACCTCCAGTACTAGGGGATCCAGTGACCATTCGTGATGGCCCTGGGAAATCCTGCTGAGAGCATCTGCCAGGACATTGTCCTTGCCTGGGAGGTGAACTGTTGTAAGGGAGGTGTTCAGGGAATAAGCCAGAGACCACAACTTCATTGCTTCGGTGCACAAGGCCGTAGACCGAGTGCCTCCTTGCTTGTTGATGTACCACATTGTAGTGGTGTTGTCTGTTCTGACCTGTACAACTTTATTCTGGACAGATGTGGAAAAACTTGAAGTGCTAGAAAAACTGCTCTGAGTTCCAACAGGTTGATGTGGAGCAGAGATTCCTGAGGGGACCACAATCCCTAGGTAGTGAGGTCGCCCATGTGAGCTCCCCACCCCAAGAGGGATGCATCTGTAGTAAGGATTAAGGAGTGAGACTGAGGGGTGAAGGGACCCTGTCTCAGATTGCTCTGGTCCTGCCACCACTGAAGGGCTTGGATCAGGGTTCGAGTCACTGGGATCAATTTGGTTAGAGGGTCTCTCCATTGAGACCAAAAGGCTCTCAAATGGAACTGTATGTCCCTCATCTGAAATCTTGCTCCCTGCACCACTGCTGTATAAGCAGCCATGTGCCCCAGGAGCTGCAGAAAATGCCTTGCTGGTCGAGAGACCTGCAGGGTGAAGGAGGAGGCCAGAGAGACCAGGGTCCTTGCTCTTTCCAGAGGAAGGAAGGCTCTGGCCTCTTTTGTGTTCAGTTCTGCACCTATGAAGGTGAGAAGCTGAACAGGCTCTAGAACTGACTTTGGAAGACTGAGAAGGAAACCTAGAGATGTGAGCAGTTGCTGAGTTACCCGAAGATGTAGTTTGACTTGGTCTGGAGACTGGCCTACTATGAGCCAGTCGTCCAGGTAAGGAAAGATGGCAATCTTTTGCCTTCTTAAGTGGGCAACTACTACTGCCAGGCATTTTGTGAATACCCTCGGGGCAGAGGTGAGGCCGAAGGGATTGCTCTGAACTGGTAATGGCCTGAGGGCAGTTCGAATCTGAGGTACTTTCGATGGGAGCTTCTGATAAGAACATGAAAGTAGGCATCCTTGAGGTCCAGGTCCCCTGGCCTTAGAGAGGGTAAAATAATTCCCAGAGTCATCATTTTGAATTTTGGTTTTAAAAGGTGCTTGTTTAGGTATCTGAGATCCAGGATGGGCCGCCATTCTCCTGTCTTTTTTGTGGTAAGGAAGTACCTGGAGTACAACCCTTTGGCCTGGTGTAGGGGTGGAACCCTTTCCACAGCTCTGAGAGCCAGGAAGGTAGAAACTTCTGTTTCTAGGGCAAGCGCCTCTGATGGATTTGCAGGTGGGAAGGACCTGGTTCTCATCTTTGGAAATTTTTTGAAGCTGAGAACCAGTCCCTGGCTTACTACTTCCAGGACCCACTTGTCTGAAGTTAAAGACTTCCAGTCCTGGACAAAGTAAGCCAGCCTGCCCCCTACAGGTAGTGGAGAATCGGCCCTGGCCACCCCATCAGGGTGCCTGCTTGGCAGGGGCTTTAGGCTGAGGGGTGGAAGCAGGTCTTGTACCCCGTCTGTCTCTCCTCTAAAGAACCCCCTCTGGGCATAAGCTGAAGAGAGGCCTGGGCTTGGTAAAGGCCTATGAAAAGGTCTGCCCTGCCCTGGAAGGCTGCCTTTGAGGAGTGGCCTGCCTTTCCTTGGCCTGTGCACCCTCATAGGTGGTCCTATACTCATCCATTTTCTTCATGTAATTCTCTGTCTGCTCCCCAGAGAATTACCCACAACAGGAAAATCCATGGCCTTAGTCTGGGTATCCTGTGACAGGCTAGTACATCTGAGCCAAGCCATTCTAGGTGCCACAGATGTAGCCATGACTCTTGATGACACATCATTAGAGTCCACTGCAGCATGGAATTGCACCTTGGATGCCTCAATATCATCAGCAGCCACCAGCTCCAGCTCCTTGGCAAGCTGGCCAGGGACCTGTTTTGCTAGAGCCATAACAGTATCCCATCTGGATTCTGATATCTAGCAACATAAGCCATATAATTTGCCTGTCTGAGTCCCAAGGATGCTGCCATGTACTGTTTCTTTGCCATAGCATCACTCCTCCTGGAGTCCTTGTCAGGGGTGTGAAGCCAAGGGAATATTTGCCTTATCACAGGCTGCAGCCTGCACTACTCAACATGGCTGCATTGCTGTGTAAGGAACTCCGTATCAGAGCCTGACAATGTCTCCTCTTGTCCATTCTTTTATCCACAGGAGGTATAGTGTAGGAGTTTTAGAATTTTTACTGTCTGTTTCCCAAAGATTTATGCAAAGGAATAGACAGTCTCCTAGACTCTGGGATATCCATCATTTCTACATAGTCAGGCTCCTCTTGATCATCCACAGCTTCCTCCACAGGGAGCTAGGGGGTTTCAGCCACTTTTTTATAAAACATAAAATGAGAGGGAGACTCAGAAAGCCTAGGGGGAGACACTCCTGAAGGTCTGTCTGGGGAGACGTCCGGTTCAATGGGCATATCCAGACTTTCAAATCCACATTCACTCTCCTCATACTCCTCTTCCCCCTCCTCCGGTTCATAAAATTCCTCTAAATCATATTCTTGAACGGTGGAACGACGAACCATACGCTACCTTGATGGTGCGGTTCGGTCGGAACCGGGGAAAGTGACTGGACAATTTTAATCGCTTTGGCTATTTCTTCAGCGGTTGGAGATGGAAATTTTGACTCCACAACTGCTGATTTTCTAGTCCTTTTTGCTGGAACCGACTCCTCCGAGTCGGCTCTCCTTTTGCCCGAGGAAGTCTCGCCCTGGTCAGAGGGCACTCCCTCTGGTTCGGTTACAACCGAACCGGGCTGGCCATCTGGGTCAGCGGACTTCTTGGCCTCTCTTTCCCTGAGCCTACCAACTCTCTTATCCAGGGTAGCTGCAGGAAAATTTTTGCAAATCTGGCAGTCTGCATTGAGGTGGTCAAACCCCAGACAATAAACACAGGTGGTGTGGGGGTCAGCCTTGGCAAAGGCTTCCCCACAAACACTGCAGTGTTGAAACCCAGTGGGCCGGTTTTCTTTTGGGTTCTCATAGTGCCAGCCTAACCAAAACTGCCCGTTTATGGCAATCCACCAAGCAAGACCCTCTTATCGGTTCCCAACCGTGTCACGGGTCGTGGGAAAAAAACGGAATGAAATCCGTTTTTTTTAGAACCGATAAGAACCGGGAACCGCACTCTAAAAGACAGATTTAATGAATTTTACAACAACCTGATCGGTTCAAACCGAACCGATAATACCGTTTACAAGTTCCACACAGAAATAATGTAAAACCTATCTAGTACTTACGGTACAACAGACAGAGCTTGAACCAACTGGTTACGGTTTAAATTCGGTTAAAAAAACGAAAACTTAATACTTTAACCGACAAAATGAACCGAGCAGAAGGAGAAATCTCCGGAGCGACTGTTCAGTGAGGCAGAGTAAAGAATCTGACAGTTTGAGTTTGAAGAACAACAGACAGAGCTTCCAACCGAGCTCGTGCTCAAAGTTCCATGCCTGGCATGGAAAGTTAACTCTTTCACCTCCGGAGCAGTTCGAAGGTTGGGACTCACTGCATATGTCATAATATAGCAAGACTTCATGTTGTTTGAAACTGTCCTTTCTTGACCATACTGAAAAACTTTCCAAAAAACTCAAACAGAGGCTTGGCATATTCTTCTGTATAAAGCACTTGCTAATGTTGGAAGCGAACTAGGATTGCACAATCTACCTTCCTCCTCTTACTTGTCTATGGGGATATTCTTTACGGACAAGGGAACATCACAGCGCTAAAAAAGCTTGACATCGTATATCACCGGGCCCTAAGATTTATATCGGGTGCTCCCTACGCTACTTAACACTGTTCCTTATATGCCCTAGTCGGCTGGACCTCCCTCAGCATAAGACGATGCAAAAACACAGCAATATAGACTTATCGTGCTATCACCAAGAAACTTCCCCTTTATATCTTGGACTGCCTCCCCATTTGCTTCCCTGGTTCGTATGCACTAAGAAGATCCTCCTATATTACTTGTTATTCCTAAAGTCAAAAATTGGTTTGGCAAATTTTCCATTGGCTACTCCCGCCCTACCCTATGGAACACACTCCAAAAAGTACTACAAATTACCACCTCACTTCCTCTGGCCACCTTCAAAACCTTACTGGCCAGGACTGCTACAGAAAATTGTAACTGTGCATCATAAAACTCCCATGCAAACAATTCTTCCATCTATCCCTTACCCTAGGCCCATTTCACTATGAATTCCGATTACTCCTTATCTTCTCTAAAGGTGGTCTTGCTTACCTGCAGTATCTGGCCCACATGGCTGGCGGTGCCTCAGCTAGCTACTGCCAGGGTCTCCCCATATGATCTATATTTGCTTCTCAACTCTTAGAGGTGGCCTTGCCTCCCAGCAGACCTCTGCCATCCTGGCTATCAGTTTGTTACCTTGCCAGACAGTTTACCACTATCTATAATTGGCCGTACTTCTAGTTAATAGAAATGCTATGTATTTAATAGAAATGCTATTGTATTTTGTTTAAACCAATCTGTATATATCCTACCCAATCTGTATCCATAACCAATTATTATGTTGTGTCTGTTTGGAGTTTCTACTTTAAGAGGATGTCTTGATGTGTGCTCCAATATCATTCTGTCACATATGTAATTATTACCAGGGCCATCTTGTAAATGAGTTCTTCTCAATGATGTTTCGCCTGGCTAAATAAAGATTGATTGAGTTGACCACCACCGGTACTGCTGCCTGGCTGTGTTGTTCATCAACTTCAGGAATTTAACACTTTCTGGGTCTTTGCTCTACAGTAAAAATCAGTTTTCTGGTCCACAGTAGCTCACGATGAGTCACTCAGGAACATTAACCCTTGCTACAGTAAACATTTGCAGTCTCCTGCCAAAACTGGCAACTCGTAGATTGGGAGGACGAATCCTGCTTCTGATACTGCTATTATGCTTACATGGGGTATCAACTTCTGTTCCAATCAACAACCACTATGGAGAGAATACCTCACAACACAATGACTTTACTTTCTCCAACCAAATTGCCGAAACACAACATATGCGTGCCTACATCACCCTTATTCTTCTGAAGGGTTGTACCTACAACTCGTTTCGTATGCTCAGAAAATACAAAATGACACAACTGGTTCATCTCCCATTCCACACTATTAAACTGTGGTTTCTCCTACTCCTCATCATCCTATTGTCAGGGGACGTAGACCTTATCCCTGGCCCCTCTGTCCACCACTCTCCCACTGACCTATCGGCTGTCTCAGGAAAAGGGCTTCTTATTGCCCATATGAATATCAGGAGCATTACCAGGCACGTTGCTGATCTCGAGGCATGGACAAAAGTGTACAATCCTGACCTACTGTGCCTATCTGAAACATGGCTCAAGCCTCACATTCCGAACTCCTTATGTTCCTTGCCCAATTATTCCTTGATACGGAGAGACAGGCCTTCCCCAAAACGTGGAGGGTGGGGTCGCTATCCCCTATGAAAAACATCTTGATGTTACGGTCTGCCCATCCACTGGCTCACCTTCCGTTTTTGAGTCCCTACACACAGCCATTGCCCTTAGTGCAAAAAAACTCCAGATTATCTGCGCCCACAACCCACCCACTGGAGGTATCACAGGTCTTCAGGATTCACTTAATCAAACCGGCTACAAACGCCAAGCAAACAAGGTCATAATCTTAGGTGACTTTAACCTGGGACCAACTCACAGCACACTGCTGACACCAACGCAGAGCTATAACCTGCACCAGAGCTTAAATGAACCCACTAGAACCACCCCTTCTCTAACTACCTCCACCCTCATAGTCTGGGTACTGGTGAATCGCCTTGACCATGTGCAAACTGCAGGCATCTTGGCAGATGCTATCACAGACCCCTCCCCCACTTTCTGTGTATGGAGCCCGGAGACTGCTCCCCCAACCCCTCCATGCTACATCACAATTACCAACTTTGCCAAACTGGACGTGGAAGCTTTCCTCTATGATGTATCCTGTATCAACTGGTCTGACATCTATCACTCCCATGATGTTCAAATAGCCCTTGACATCTTCATTGATAATTTCACAGCACTTCAGGATAAACATACAAGGTCACCAGAAGGGTCAGGTAAACAAAACAAGATGGCTACACAAGGACCTGCTGGCTAACCTGCGCACATGGGACAAATTCTGGAAGAAGTATAAAGTGTCCAGACTACCGGAGGATTACAATACCTACAGGGCCTCTCAGAGCACCTGTAAAAAATAAATCAGAACAGCAAAGAGCATCTACTGCAAGGAACTGCTCACAAACTCTGCTGGTGACCCTAGAAAATTCTGGACACACATTTCTTGGGGCTACCCAGTCATCGACCCCAGAGGATATGATCCTAAATGGTGTACATTGCAACAACTCGAACACTATAGCAAATGCCTTTAACAGATTATTCACGGACCTGTCTCAGTACACCTCATCCTTCGCTTCACCTCCCACAGCATCTCAGCCCTACTGCACACCCCAGAGATCTGCATCTGGTTCTGACCACTGCCAACTAACTACTACCTCCCCTTTGCACTTTAAAGCTATATCTAGATCCGAGGGTCCAAAGGCTATTACAAAACATATCCGACAACACTAGCCCCAGCTCCAGATTCACTCGAGCCACGACTCCTGAAGTTAGCGGCACCATTGATTGCCTCGCCACTGGCCAAGATTTTCATCCTGTCTCTCTCTCTTGGTGTTGTCCCAGATCTCTGGAAGATTGCCCGAGTTATGCCTATCCTTAACAAAGGAGACCCAAAGGATATCAACAACTACAGGCCCATAGCAATCCTCTCTGTGCTAAGCAAGCTACTGGAGAAGCTTGTTGCAACCCAAACCATTGACTATCTCACAAAGAACAATCTTCTCTCAGACACTCAGAATGGTTTCAGAAAAGGGCACAGTACCTCAACCGCTCTTCTCAAATTCTCCACCGATGTACTCTGCAACATAGACAAAGGCCTACTCACTGGAGCAGTATTTATTGAGCTTACCAAAGCTTTCGATCTTGTTGGTCATCCCCTGCTTCACTCAACCCTGCATAGACTCAACTTCTCATTCTCAGTAGTTGACTGGTTCAACAACTACCTATGAAACAGATTGCAACTTTTTAAATTCAACTCCGCTCTCTCGGATGTGACCAGCACTGACATCGGAGTACCCCAGGGCTCCATCCTGGGACCCCTTCTTTTCTCGCTATACATCAACAACATAGATTATGCCATACTCTCCTGCTCAGCTATCTTATATGCTGATGATCTCGTCCTCTACTCCAGCGCAGACAAAGTTAACATCATTAACAAAAACCTCTACTCGGATTTCAGGAATGTGCAAACATGGCTAAGTGCTAATAAGCTCATCCTCAACACAAAAAAGACCCAAGCCATGCTATTTGGCATTGTCCCCAAACTCAGGGCCTGTAAGGAACCCCTCCTAGTCCATGACTCTGGGGGGGTCTCTCATCGACTGTGTCACATCCTTCAAATACCTGGGAGTCCTCCTTGATAAATCCCTTGATTTCAGTCTGCACATCCAGTCAACCTGTAAAGCAATAAATGCTAAACTTGGAATTGCCTGTAAGATTTGTCACCTACTAACACCATCTGCCAAATTGGCAACTGCCAAGGGTATTCTGCTTCCAGCGCTGACATATGGTGTCTCCACTTTTGCTAATGCCCATAAGACTGCTCTCCATAAATGGGACGTCTCGTATGACAACATATGTTGGTATGCCTCCTCTTCCCATCACCTCAAGCACCACTGCACACTGTATAGCGACCTAGGCTGGCTCTCCCCAACTGCCTACCGACTATACTCCCTTGGGACCCTCACAGACTCTGTAATCCATAACCAAACCCCCTCCTTCCTTGCAGCTCTACTTGTACCACAGACACCTACCCACGGACTACGCTTGGCAAACAAATTTCTACTCACCATTCCCAGGTGTCTTACTTCAAAAAGCGCTGGAGCATTTCACTGCACCACCCAGCCACCTGGAACTCCCTCCCCTAACTCCCACCCAATCTTCAAAAAATAACTATATCCACCTATCCTGGGACCCCTGCACATGCTTTGATCCCACTTAATGCCTCACAGCTAACCACCCTATTTCGCCCAAGACACTGCTGCACTTCTAAACAAGCTTTGCTATAAAATGTCTTTATAGCTACCACTTAGCTCAGTTTCAGTTATCTGCATGTACTAATATCACTTTTGTCATCTCTGCATAGCTCTATGTATTATCTCGAGTACTGTCTGACTTGATCTGTATTCTAATCTACCTGTACTAAATACTATGTACTTGTAATATATACTATGTATTCTATAATCTCATTTCATTTTATGTATGTATTCTCCTGGGTCGTGCCTGAAAATAGTCAACTTCGACTATCGCATCTAACCCGGTTAGCAAAAACTAAATAAAATAAATAAATGTAATATTAGCGAAGGATAAACATTGTGAGTGAAGTCCCAAGGTTGGTCAGTCAGAACTGATGTGGTGGGGGTCTACGGGAGAGGGAAAGGAGTTAGGAATTTTACAGTATGATTGTGTGTAGATGTGAAGGAGTGCAGTATAGAGTTGTGAAAAGAAGGCTGGAGAAAGCAGGAAGATAGACCAGTATCAAAGGGAGGACAGAGGCATCAAGGTGTTACATGAAAGCATGATGACAGACCAGGGTCAAGGAGGAGACAAGCACTAGAAGTAATTTGTTCATGGTTAAATGGTACAGGTTAGCATGATGGCAATTCATGGTCATGGGAAACAATTGCACTGATCATTTCTGAGACATGAATAAAAGAGCTTGAAAGATGAGATGCCGATGGGTGACCTCAGTTTCAGTTTTTTTTTGCAATGTATTCCACAAGGACAGTGTAAAGCTTATAGCAGCTCTGCCAAAGTGAGAGTTAACATGGGAACCATCAGTAGGAGAGATTTGCAACTTCTCAGGGCATAATTGCCTACTGTTTTTATAGGAAGACAGTCTGTAATGTATTGGGGCAGTTTTTTGGAGATGGCTCTCAGGGTCCATAAGGCTGCATTTTTATCACGCCTGAAATGAAAAGAACTCCACCCCACTGATTGATATACGGAGCAGTGGTGAGTGGAATAAGGCAGGCCTGTGATGAACCTATGGTCCAGCCATACTCCCAGCTATTTGAATTTAGGGACAAATTCCAACTTCTCGCCAAGAATTGTAGTAATCTGCGGCACAAGATCTGATAGGGTTGAATTTACCATTTGAGCAGAGGGAGAAAAGAGCATTGCTTTTGTTTTCTTGGCATTAAGTAATAGTTTTTTGTTTAGGAGTTGGTGCTGCAGCAGGTTGAACTCAGATTGAAGGTCATTACATGCAGATTGTAATGACGGGCGGTTTATGTAAAGAACTGTGTCATCCGAAAACAGATGAATGTTGACCTTAGCTATGCTTTCATCAATATTGTTGATGTATATTGCAAATAAGATCGGTCCTAAGATAGAACCCTGGGGAACACCTCTTAAGAGAGATCTGAGAGTTGAGAGATCTCCTTCTGCTTTCACCTGCTGGAAACAATCAGAGAGGTAGTTGTTCAACCACTGTAAATATAATGAGTCAGCACCTAGAGAGGTCAGGGAAGAGAGTAGCAGAGAATGGTCGACAGTGTCAAAGGCCTTGCTCAGGTCCAAGAATACGGCGCAGGTGTAATTCCTGTTGTCTAGCTCTCTTTGCCAGTCATTAGTCACTTTGGCAAGTGCTATGATGGTGCTATGTTTAAGTCTAAACCCTGACTGGACTGGACTGGATTAAGCAGGTTATTAGCTTCTAGACACTGCCTCAGCTGGTTACTTACGACTTTTTCCAGTAATATTGACAAGACCGGGAGAATCGAAATTGGTCTGTAATTATTTAGATCACAGGGATTTCCGGACTTGAACTGGGGTACGATGTGCACCGTTTTCTATACTGAAGGAATGGATCCTTGAGTTAATGATAGGTTAAATAAATGGGTTATGGGCATGGCTAACACATGAATGGCCACCTTCAAAAAATATGGGTCGAGGGCATCCGCACCAGCACTTTTTTTTTTACATCCAGTTTTAACAATAGGTCTTCAACTTCTTTCAGAGTAGTAGAACGCAAGGAGAAGACTGAATCAGTGATGCTAGGATCTGCACCTTGATTATCAACCTGAGAGCATATCAAATTCGCAGGGGAACTGTCGAAGGCTAAGCCTGCCACCGTAAAGTGATTATTGAAGGCATCCAGAACTTCCAGTCTGTCACTAATGTGTTATTGTTTAAGGAGATTTCATCAGGTAGTGAGCCACTGGATGTGTGACCAGACAAGTCCTTGACGGTTTTCCAAAATTTTGTAGGATTTTTGGAGGCAGGGAGAAATTCAGAATGATAGTATGCAGCTTTTGTATCTCTAACCATTCTAGTACATGAGTTATGTGCCCTTTTGAACTTGCACCAGTCCGCAGCAGACTGGGTTTTGCATGCTTTTTTCCATAGGTTATCTCTTTCAGTCAATGCAGATTTTAATAATGGTGTGAACCATCTACATGCATTTTTTGCTATTCGCACCTTAACTATAGGGGCATATTTATTTAGGGTGTCTAGGATAATTTTGATGAATATGTCGAATGCAGATTGCGTGTTTTTACCAAATAGAACTCTTGCCAATACTAGGAGTGTTTCAGTTCGTTTATGTAGGCAGTGAGATCAAAGTTCCGTCTAGATCTCTTGGCAGCAAACTTCGGCGAAGTAGTAGGTTTGTTGCTTGATCTTATGCAAGAAATAAATGAGTGATCACTGATATCACTGAAGAAGGTGCCGGTAAAGGAGAAGAGATGTGGTTTATTCACTAGGATAACATCTAGGAGGGAGCTGTTATCCACGTTCTTTTTATTTACTCATGTTGGTTCGACAATGAGTTGCGATAATCCATGGTGTCACAGAAAGCAACGAGAGGAGCGGTGGTTTTAGACAGCCAGTCTAAATTAAGATCCCCAAAAATAATTATTTCTGAGGATTGTTGTTCGATGATATTACTCAGATGAGGTAACAATTGTAGATCGGCAGAAGAAGGTATACAGCACCCTATGATACATAATGTTGAAGTGTGCGAGATGGTGACTTGAAGAGACAGACATTCATAAGCATTTGCAACAGATAAAGCACTCAGACAGGATGCCGTATATCTATCCTTGACATAGGAAGCAACCCCTCCACCCCTGGAGTATCTGTCTGCTCTAAATAGTAAATAGTTAGGGATATTGACTTCCCTGTCAGACGTGGCCAGTCTAAGCCAGGTTTCTGAAACCACTAGGATGTCTGATCGAGTCTGGAGGACCCAGGCCTGGATCATGGAGAACTTTTTTAACAGACTTCATACATTAATGTGGAGGAAACTCGTGCCTTTCAGTGTGGCAAGGTCAGAGGGCGATGTGATTGCAGCTGGTGGCCCCGGACTGAGCTCCACATTTCAGCACAGGAGAAGAAGGAGTAAAAGTTTTCTTAGAGTGGCAATAGTAAGCTTTGTACTGGTAACCCCTTTACGTCGTTCTGGGCCATCGTCCTGGGGGGGTGCGCCCCAACATTTTTTTCCCTTCCCACTAAGGGTGGCAGAGACGAGTACTCTGACTGCTATCTGTAGAGGTGATGCCTCTACGATGTTGGCTGAAGTCATAAGCTGAGGTGCTAATTCATTTCGTGTACCAGCTTTAAAGGTAATATGAAAATAGTGTTGAAGAATTGGGGAGTTGAAAAGGCATATATCCACGTAGGGACAAGAACTAGTTACAGAGCAGATCAGATTAGTATCCATCCACAGTAATAAAGGCTTGAGGTGGCATATATTTGGCATGCGATATGAGATAGAAGAAGGACCATACCATGTGCAGACTGGCCATCAGAGACCCCTTAGAATCATGACTGTTCTGTCCAAGGCCACTTGAGGAGAAGTCTTGATAGAAGCGGTATTGGAGGAAGGCAAACAGGAGGCCGAACTGATCCTGGTTTAGGGAGAAGGTGTCCTGAGCCACCGCTATTGGAGGAAGGCAAACAGGAGGCCAAACTGATCCTGGTTTAGGGAGAAGGCGTCCTGAGTCACTGCTGGTTTGTTCCCGGCTAGGGATCAGAATTGCTGTACCTTTGAATTCCGCCCTCAGGTGAAAGCTCTATCTGAGGATTACCCCCCTGTTCTGTTGGGGTGTTGTCCTCCAGCTCCCATTCCCCTAGAAGAACAACCTTGCGACTGAGCCAGACTGTTGTGACTGTTGTTTTCCTGTCCAGGAATATACCTCTTTCAGTAGTGCTCATCCCACTGAAAAGAAGAGGGGAAATTTTTAGCATTTTTGGGCTTCTTGTGCCGCCCTGGTGGTCGATGTATACCGACGTTGTCAGACTGTCGGTTGGAACCAGTCCATTCTCATTGAGAAATTGTTCTTTCTGAAGCCTCAGAGCAAGGCATACTGCTCTCATCTCGAGAACGATAATGCTGCACCTTGTCTCTAACCGGAGTACCTGCCTTGGGCTGATAGTTAATGCTTGTGAGCCCCCCAGGCTCCTGAGGCTTGCACTGGTCGTGATTCTTGCTTGGTGTGAAGGCCCAACTGGCGACCTTTCATGGCCTCTGTCCTCTGAGACCCTCGGGGGAAGGAGAGAACAATCTGTCCCCATTGGTTGCATGAAAAGAGAAATGCAGGCAGTGGAGGGACTATGTGAAAACTCCACGATGAGCTTTGGCAGAGCCCTAAAGATTTCGCTTCCAGGCAAAAACAGCCTTGCTTGGTTGGGACTGATGGGTCTCTGTGGGCTATGACCACCACTAGCACCTTTAGTAATTTTCTCGGGTGCGTCTGTGTATTTCCTGAATGTGTAAATAGGTATGGTGTAGGCAGACGGATGCCGGCAAATCTCCCTTTTGTGACCCCCTGATGATTGATGACAAGGTTTCCACCTTGAAGGATGTGCTGTGGACAAATCTATTCAGGAAGCTGAAGCCCAGGACTGGCCAGAATCTCTCTGTGCAGGATGGCACAATGGAGAATAGGTAGACACCTCCCTGCTTGGATTTCTGAGGAGTAAAAATAGCCACTGTTTGCTGAAGGTCTGTTTTGGCCTGTATCATCGCCTATCCTTTATACTGATTGCCACAAATAGGTGAGGGCACCACATGAGGAAGGGGGTCCTTGTATAGGCGACCCTGGCTGATAATGGGGGCTTGTATAGGCAATCCTTGCCGATAATGACTAGGACCTCCCTGACTGGCTTGGAGTGGACCCCCGGCTTGGAGCGGACCCTGTGTCATGATAGTGCATGTGCACCTTTGTCAGCTCCCCGGATTCCTTCACTGCTTCTTAAGCCGAATTGACTGGGGAATATCATCATAGGATGCGTTAACCAACTGGTTTGTCGCCGGGGTAAAAGGCAGTTTTTTTTTTGTTTAACCAGGAGTAGCCTTTTTACAGGAGCGACCTGGGAACACACGGAAGATAAATGACTTGCTCAGGGTCCCACAGTGTGCAAGTGGAAGCTGCAGGATTCAAACCCAGGTCTGGTCTGCTAAATGTCACCAGATTTGCAGCTTAGAGCCAGTAAGCCACTGCACTATACTGCCTCCCGCTTGTCAGGTCTGACACCAGAGGTGCTTGTACGGACTGAAGCCAGAGATTGCATCTAGTCAAGGTTTGATAAGACTTGATCGAGTGGCGCTCCTCGACGCCTTCTCCAATACAGCTACAGCGTAATCCTAAATCAAAACCATTAATTGCAGCCGGTGAAAATTAGGCATGTTCTTCTGAGTCCCGTGAACTGAGATGGTCAATCCAGGGGCCCCGGGCGAAATGGCTCTGGCCGAAAAGAGAGTGGTGGATACCACTTTGAGACATATCGGAGGTTTTTATAGCCTAGTTGAGATCGTGTCCACTTTCCTATGCCCCGGGCGAAGTGGCTCTGGCAGGAAAGAGAGTGGTGGATACCACCTTGAGACATATCTGAGGCTTTTACAACCTAGCTGAGATTGGTGTCCACTTTCCTACGCCCGTCTAACCCCTTTGCAGATTGCTTCTTGACCGCTTGAAAAGGATAGATAGCCACCAGCCCCTGGGTAGGTATGCTCTGGACCTTGCCATTCCTCCTATCGGAAGCCTTCTGGGCCTTACCATTTCTCCAATCGGCAGCCCTCTACGTCAGAAAAGGAGAGGGGGGCTGTGGCCAGGTTTGGCAGCAGCTGCTCCCAGTCCAGAAGGAGATAAACTGGAGTCAAAGACGCGCCCCCTGCAATGCTTGAGATTACCATCTATATCTTATCTTTCTGCTGAGGAATAGAGGGTCCTGTTTCTTATGCCCTCTAGGGAGGTCTCATATCTGGTAATGTCAAGTAATCTACTGGATTCAGAGTGAGGCTCTAATTAACTGATTTATGAGGTCTGTGTCAGAGGGGGCTGCGGACTGCTGGGTCCCTCTGGTGGCTGCCGCTTATTATGACCTGTGCGCTTTCGAAGGGGGCTGCGGACTGCTGGGTCCCTCTGGTGGCTGCTGCTTATTATGACCTGTGAGCTATCGGACTGGGCTGAAGAGGGTCTTCCTCCATTACGTCCACCCCATTCGCAGCAGTTGCCTTCTGGACATTATGGGCGCCATCTACCCAGCTACGGGAGGGACTAGCAGCGCTGGCTTTTCATGCCCCTGGAAGGTTTATGTGAGGCCTTAACATCACAAAAAAGGCCCTACTTCCTTTTAATCCAGTTTACCCCCCTTTGCTGATGTCATGTTGCTGAGGCGAAGATCAAAAGTGCTGGTCCTTTAAGAATTGTGTTAGTCCTGTAAGGGCCATGCTGAGCTGCCTTTACATGATCCAACATTTTATGTTACCTGTAGCAGACTATGCAGGAAGCGCTGGCCCCTTTGAGAATTGTGTTAGGCCTGTAAGGGCCATACTGTAATCCAAAAGATTTTTACTTTTCTGTCCGTAAAAGTAGTGGCGCCACTGTGCATCTGGGCAGCCTGCTGTGGCACCTCTAAATCCATAAGACGTCCTGTGCCCGTTAGTACCCATTTAATCACAATGAGCCCAAAAGATTGTTGGGCGTGCCTCCGGGCGGCCTGTAGTGGCGCCACTAATTCCATAAGGAGCCTTGCACGTTGGCGCCAAATTCATAAGCGATGAGCCATAGGGTTTGTCGGCCGCCTGGGAGCACTGCTATCCAATACACCTCTGTAAAGTACGTGACCTCCGTCGATTACACATCTATGAAGAACGCGACCTCCGTCGATGAGCTTACCAGCTGAAAAGCCCATCGACAGAAAACTGGTCGCTGAAGTGCTTGTGGGCACCTTGTAAATGTGGCCAGTGCTCCAGTGTGGCAAGCTCCCTCCTTCCGTCGAGCTGCTCAGAATGGTCTAGCTGGTGGAGGCACTTCGGCTCTATGTGGAGCTGGCAGTGGCGCTACCACAGGCAGGGCAGCAAATCCCGCCTTAGCGCTCATCTGCCGTGCCTGAATATTAAAAAAAAAAATAAAAAAAAGTATTTGCCCTCTTGCTCCTCGGAGCCGACTGGCGGCTCATCCCGACTTGACCGCTGGGCTTTCCGGTCTGTGAGCAGCCTTGAACGCCGAGGCTCTCCTGTGGGGAGGGCAGTGCCGAGGACCCGCTTAATGAAGGATAAGTAACTAGAGTCCAGCCTAAAAAGCATGAAGGCCTGATTGTGGTGAATGAGAGGTGCCAGTCTATCCAGCATGCAGGGCTGAGACTGGGATGCCCTGCTGACACAGAGAGAGGTTGTCGTTGGGTCCACCCATCCCTGCTCTCTAAGCAAATCCAAAAAGGAGAAGAAAATCCAACTTACAGTCTTGAAGTCTTCGGCCCTGTCACCACAGTGACAGAGCTCTGCTGCAGAGTACCTGCTCCTTGTAAGGCAGGAAGTGAACTGGAGACAACAGGATGTGGAGGGCTTCCTATCCCCCTGCGGCAGAGCTTTAGCCCTGCCTACCATCAGCATCAGGAGGTACAGCCCAGGAGTAAGGAAGCCCGGAGACTAGCTTAGGAGAGAGAACCCTTTACGTCTGTGGGCCATCGTCTGGGGGCACGCCCAACATTTTTCCCTTCCCACTAAGGGTGGCAGGACGAGTACTCTGACTGCTATCTGTAGAGGTGATGCCTCTATGATGTTGGCGGAAGTCATAAGCTAAGGTGCTAATTCATTTTGTGTACTAGCGTTAGAGGTAATATGAAAATAGTGTTGAAGAATTGGGGAGTTGAAAAGGCACATATCCACATAGGGACAGGAACCAGTTACAGAGCAGATCAGATTAGTATCCACAGTAATAAAAGCTTGAAGTGGCATATATTGGGCATGCGATAAGAGATAGAAGAAAGACTAGAACAGGATCCACGATTTGACACACATAGTGGAATAAGGATGGGGGGAGAGCTAGACAGGAGTGAGCTAGAAAGCCGGGGCGGGATTTATGTGTATTTAATCAGGACCGGGGGGGGGGAGAAAAAATTGGCAGCTAGGGCACCCTTCCTGGAGGTAATCAGTCCCTGAGGGCAAATCCCTACCTGCGTTTCTGTGAGGGGCTGGTGGCTTCAGACCTGGACTGCGGGTGGCAGTCTGGCAAATCGGGTTCATCAGAGAACCACGGCTGTAGCTCTCAGACTACCTGGAAGGAGAAGGCAGAGGAGAAGTAAATAAGAAAGTCAGAGGGTTGCAGACCAAAACGTTAGGCAAGGTGCCTCCAAGTCTGAGTGAGCAATAACAGGGCTATTTAAAACACAATACTAGCGTAAAAGGGTGAAGGGGAAGGGTTCAAAGGCCTGAGCTGAGATCGCTAATGGTCTTATGAGGAACACAATACAGGCATTTACATTAAATCAGAAAACTTCAACTATAAAATACAAACAAGACAGTTTTAACAGAAAACATAATCTAGCACAATATAATCAAACATTAACAGTGAAGAGCTATATGGAGCCAATCAGAGTGCTCCTGGGGCTGACTGCAGCCAGTGGGCCACAGCAGTAAAAGACTCTGGATTTAAACCCAGAGACAACTGTCCTCATGTAAAGAAAGCAAAAATTGGCAGCTAGGGCTCCCATCCTGGAGGTAATCAGTCCCTGAGGGCAAGTCCGTACCTGCATTTCTGTGAGGGGCTGGTGGCTTCAGACCTGGACTGCGGGTGGCAGTCTGGTAGGTCGGGTTCATCAGAGAATCACGGCTGTGGCTCTCAGACTACCTGGAACAAGAAGGCAGAGGAGAATTAAATAAGAAAGTCAGAGGGTGGGGCTGCTCGTGGAGCTAAAAAGAAATGCAGACTGGCTTAAATGGGGTGTTGCAGACCAAGACGTTAGGCAAGGTGCCTCCAAGTCTGAGTGAGTAATAACAAGGTCATTTAAAACACAATACTAGTGTAAAAAGGTGAAAGGGGGTTCAAAGGCCTGAGTTGAGATCGCCACTGGTCTTATGAGGAACACAATACAGGCATTTACATTAAACCAGAAAACTTCAGCTATAAAAGACAAACAAGACAGTTTTAACAGAAAACATAATCTAGCACAATATTATCAAACATTAATAGTGCAAAGCTACAGTATATGGAGCCAAATCAGAGGGCTCCTGGGGCTGACTGCAGCCAGTGGGTCACAGCAGTAAAAGACTCTGGATTTAAACCCAGAGACAACTGTCCTCATGTAAAGAAAGCAAAAATTGGCAGCTAGGGCTCCCTTCCTGGAGGTAATCAGTCCCTGAGGGCAAGTCTGCACCTGCGTTTCTGTGAGGGGCTGGTGGCTTCAGACCTGGACTGCGGGTGGCAGTCTGGCAGGTCGGGTTCATCAGAGAACCACAGCTGTGGCTCTCAGACTACCTGCGTTTCTGTGAGGGGCTGGTGGCTTCAGACCTGGACTGCGGGTGGCAGTCTGGCAGGTCAGGCTTGTCAGAGAACCACGGCTGTGGCTCTCAGACTACCTACGTTTCTGTGAGGGGCTAGTGGCTTCAGACCTAGACTGCAGGTGGCAGTCTGGCAGGTCGGGTTCTTCAGAGAGGGATCCCCTGAAAAAAAACAACATTACTATGGTTGGTAAGTGATTTAGTGTGCCTCTCCCAGTCACAAACTTTCAAACTTTCTTCAAGCCCCAGGAATCCCTCATTATGCTTAACATATGCAGACTACAAAGCAGTACCTTGGGAAGCTGGGTATAGAACCCATCTGAGGAAAAGGTTCTACAGTATAGCACTGCCAAACTTGGCATCTCTTCTGGATTGTACAACCAGGCCATGGTGACTTGTAAAGTTATGCAAAGTTATCCATGTAGCTGCTTTACAGTTTTCTGACAAGGGAACATTCCAAGCTGCTGCCACAGAGGCAGCAGTGCCATGAGAGAAGTGTGCCCTAAGACACTGAAGTGATTGTTTGCCATCTTTACAGTAACAGAACTGGATGCTGGCAACAATCCAGCAGGCAACAGTCCTCTTTGAAGATGGATTGCCTTTTCCCACTTCACCATATGTGAGAAAAATCTGAGAATGATAAGACTTATGGGAATTGATTCTCAAAAAGCCCTATGGCTGATGCAAGCTGCGGCAAAAGGCAGCTTGCTTCAAATCCCAGTGCACCAGGAACCCTGCACCTGATTCTCTATCGGGCAGGGTCCAGTGGCCAAGTCCCATGGCTTGCGGCAACTGTGGCCATACGCCACCCAGAAGGAGCAACCAGAGTCAGTCACAAGCCACGGGGAGGCCGTGCACCAGTATAAGCCAAGGCAGACTAGCGGTAACCCCCCCCATCCTGATGTGGTAGTACAGTGAATATATAAACTGAACCCCCCACGTAATCTAGCACCCCCTCCCAATGTGACCCGATTTCTCAGTAATGCACAGTACCCCATCCCATGCAGTCTAGTGCCCCCAATCCTCAAAGTGTCCCAGAATATAACTGATTAAAATAACCCTGTCCCTGGTGGCGGAGTGCCCCCCAACCCTCTAGGTAGTGACCACCACCCGCTCCCCTCCCAGAACAGAGCCGGCACAGCCCTCCTCAGACCTCTGTGGCCTAGCGATGAACTGTTACATAATATGTACTGTAACGTACATGCTCCAATGAGCACATACGCTGTATACAGTACATATCTGTGATGTTCAGCTGGCACCGCCACAGAGGTGAGGATAGGCGTCGGAAGACCATGAGCACTTTAGGGATGAAAAACCTGAACCGTTCTGAGTACCACCTGTTATTACACCAAATAAGGTATGGTTCCTTATGAGGAAAACTTGTAAAACAACATATCCAGCGATATGGAGGACAGTGGCTTGAAAAACTCCTTGCAGAGAGCATTCAGAACCCAATTCAGATCCCGCAGAAGAAATGGAGATCAGGACACCAGACAACTTCTACTAAACATGCACCTATTAGTTCCTAGATAAAAACCCATAGGTGCTCCAAGAGCAGAAACCGGACCTCTCAGCGTAGTCAATGCCAACCCCTTGCCTTGCCTTCCTGTTGAAATCCAAAATCTGTGGAATAGAGGCCGTTGAAGGCTTAAAATCTTTCCCTTCTGGCCCAAGATAAAAAGAGGTGGCCCCTACCAAAGCATAGGCTGCGGACATAAAGGTTTTTCTGGCACACATCATCAAGATGTCAACTAGTTTCTCAGAGAAATCGTTTTTATTTTTTTATATATGGTGGAGCTTTCTTCTCTCAGGAGCCAGGCCACAAGCTGCATCATTCCAGGATTTTGGTGGAGAATGGGACCCTGACAGCAGGTCTCTTCACACCAGAAGGCGGAAGGGTGCTTGCTGAGCTAGATTCACTAAGTCTGAGAACTACGGTCATCTCGGCCACTCTGCAACTAATAAGAGGCAGCTTCCTCTAGACTGTCTTCTATAATTATTTTTTTATTCTTTTTTTTTAATATGACTTTGGAAGAAAAAGAGTTAATGAAGGAAGCATACACTCTGCTGGAGGTCCACTCCTGAGACAGAGAAACCACCGCCTCCATCTATGGACTCTGAAAACGACTGAAGAACCTTTTCAGATCTGAGCACTGTGGCTGGATGTGAACAGAGCAATCTGAGGTCGACCAAACCAGCTGCACAGGTGTCTGAAAACCTCCACAGAGTGGACGTTTTCACTGCTTAGTCAGTTCACCTGATGGTTCAACTCCCCTGCCAGGTGTACTGCCGACAGTCCAGAGGCCTCTTGAAATATCTCCCTGCTTGTGGTGCCTTAATGTTTATGTATACCATGCTTACTATTGTTTTAAATGCGATTGGGAGTTAGGCGGACCACCTCCATCTCCAGAACATTGATGTGGAAATGCTGGTCCTAGGCATACCAAGTTCTCTGAGTAGGAAGTTGGCTCCAGCCTGCTTCCCATCCATGCAACTGACATCTGTTGTGAGAATTAACTGTGGGTAAGTTCCAGTTGAACCCTTGCTCAGATGCTGCACATCTACTCACCAACTCAGGGAGTGACGAAGCTGAGGGGTGAAGGGAAAACTGACTTGATAATCCTCCAATAAGGGATTCAAAGACATCAGCAAGACATTTGAATAGGCCACATATGGAAGCGAGCCCACAGGATTAAATATGTCGCTGCCTGTCATGAGGCCAAGAAACCACAGCAGACCAAGGGCAGATGCTCATGACTGCATCATGAGCCACTGGACTTCTGTCAATAAGGTTTCCTTCTGGGAAGGCGAGAAAAAACCTTCCCTGGTTTCATTTCAAACATTTTTTACCACCAGGTATTCCAAGGTCTGAGATGGCTTAAGAAAGCTCTTCTCCCGGTTCACCACCTAGTTGTGCAATTCTGGCATCTCTAGAGTCCTGCGTACTGACTTCCTGCCAGGGACAACATTGGTGCATGAATAAGCAGGTCGTTCAAGAAGACATGATGCCCTTCCTGATGAAACTGATTCACCAGGACTTTCAACACCTTCAAAGAACTTGGTCAGAGGGGAGGGGCTGATGCACATGCCAAAAGACGCGCCCTGTACTGGAAAGGTTGGCCTAATATCAAGAAGCTGAGATACTCCAGGTAGGACTAATGAATTGGAATGTGGAGGTAGGCACTGGTCAGCTGTACTGAAGCTTAAGGAGACCCCCTGGATGAAGAACCCGGGTGACTGACTTCAGGGACTCCATCTTCAAAGGTCTGGGGCGCACAAACTTGTTCAGGTGCTTTGAATTCAAAATGGCCTGAAACACCCTGCCAACTTCTTGTGAACTATGAAATAGATCCGATAGGACCCCTGATCTTGTTTGCCTAGTGGGACCTGTACGATGGCCCTAAATGAATGATGTGGTTAGGGTCTCTGAGAACGTCTGGGCTTTGCGACGTCCTTGGAAACTGGGATGGAAGAAAGCATCCCCTAATAAGGCATCTGACATTGCTTTTGTTTTTTTTGGCCCATCTTGAGAAAAACTCCTGTAGTCTTCCGCTAAATAAAGGAATCAGGGATAGGCCCGTGTGCCTTCCTGTGAGGCACCAGGCTTTTGGTGCTGGGCCTCCTGCATGGCACCTGGCCAGGACTCCTCTGATCCCGTAACCTTTTTTACCTGAGTAGGTTCCTCTATTCTCTGGAGCCAGAATTCCAAAGGAACAGAACCCCCCCCCGACCTGTCTGCGCCAGTCATTACCTTGACCCCTTTGGGTTACGGTAGTCTTGCGCTGTTGTTTGACACTGGAGATAGCCCTTCTTACCGCATATCCTTCAAAATAGCATCCGGATGGAATTAACCCATAAGCCTCTGTCAAGGGGAGGTTAAACAGCTTAGCTCATGAAGCTTGATCAGCAATGACCAAGCCATATGGCCCTCATGGCCGAAAACAATGAAGCAGGCTGAATGGGCTGATATGTGCAATTCTCTAGTGTATAACCACCTAGAAAGGTTGAGGCCATAGCATCAATTGCAAAAGGTTTGCACCTTCAGAGTCAAGTGGAGCAAAACTGGCCAGAGTAGTGACCTATATGTTTAAGGCTCTAGCAACAATAAAGGAAGTGGGCCGGCCCGGTGATGTAGACGTCTGAGGCACCAGCACCTTACCTCTTACCATGCTGGCAGTCGGGAGCGAGCTCAGGTTGCCAGGGTTGTGAGGAAGAGAGGATCGAGCATCCGATGGACTGCTCTCCTCTCTCGGGAGGGGTGGGTTGTGGACCCCTGGCAGCAGCGACACAACACGGAGGCATGCTGTGCAACAGCCCAGGCCACATAAGGCATTAGGGGAGGTGATGGCAGACGTCCTGCGAGGAGAAGGCGGAGTGCCTGCATTCGCCTCCTGGACATCACACACGCCCACGCCTCTAGGGCACAGGAACTCTGTAAACTAAGGAAAACACCTCTCTCTGGGAGGAAGATGTCATTCCCGCCACCACGCCCATGCTGGATCCTCCTCTATGGGACCTGATTGCCTCCCTCCTTCTCCTTCACCCGCGTTAGCACTGGATACAGATGGAAGTTCGTTGTGGAGCAGTAGGCGACCCTACCTCGGAGGGGGGAGGTAGATCGAGGGGTGCCAGGCAGGTGAGCCGCAGGTGGGTTAGAGGAACAGGATCTCCGGCAGAGGGGATCACAGCAGGGCTGGACAAGGTGGGGTGACCGATAGAGCCCCTGTGAGAAGCGACAGGAAGAAAAAAAAGTTGTAAAAAAAAAAAATAAGTAATAAAGGAAGCATAAGACGTAGAAATGTTTGTGCTGACAGAAGCGAACCCCTCCTGCATGCAGTGTCCACCCGCTTGACATGAGAGTCTGCTAGGGCCAGAGAGCCTTTGATGGGCAGAACTAACAGAACTGCAAACAGCCTTGTCTTTCAGCAGAGGAACTTCCCACCTGTGAGATCTTTTCCTTAAAAACAAATGGAAGATCCGTGACTTTGGATGGGAAGATACTTTTCTTTTTTTTTTTTAGTTACTATTTTTTCTCCCCCTCGGATCTCTGCTGCCCCTCTGACGCCTCCGCCACAGACACCAGGTATGAGACCCTCCCTGAACCCCACACTTACCCTTCGTGGCAGGGGGTGGGGAGCGACTCAACCCACCGGACCGATTAGTATTCGGGAGGTGCCTTCCCGGTCTGTTGCGGTGGGGACTATCGCATCCTGCAGAGGACTCCCATTTTCTGTTTTCTGGTTCTTCCCTGAGAGGCTGTGGCATGCAATGGTGCCAGTGGTGTTGGCACACACTCCTGTGTGCACCCTCCTGGCGCCTGCCTCAGTCCCCTCCCACATTCTTTAGAGTTGACGTGCCACCTCCAGCCTCGCTGGGCAGAGCATCGCCGGGCCCCTGTGCCCCCTCCCGGAGAAGGACAGCAGTCATGGGGCGTTCAGTCCTTCTCCTCCCTCCTAACCCCGCGACCCATGTCTGTTCCTCGAACACGGGTCGCCGGGTGCGACGCGTGAGTGTAAGGCGTCCAGCACCTCAGCCTTCAGCGCCACCGGGCCGGCTGGGAAGATACTTTTCTGATCCACACCTGCCAATTGTTGCTCAATAGTTTTGGTCATGTAGTAGCTGAAAAGGATGCAGACAGAGTCGGACTGACATTCACCGTCTCCACGGACTGTACCTCCTGAGCTGCACGGAACTACATGCCTCAGCTATCTAAAAAAGACAAGGACGCATTATCAACAGGGGAGGAAACGAATCCCTGACTTGGACTCTGTCCACTCCCTTCCCGCTTTCTCCTCCACAGAAGGAGGGGAACGTCCTCCTTATCTGAGAGCTATTTTTTTTTTTATTAATTTAAGGTCAGGAACTTCCCCAAGATCCCCGTAATCCTCATCCTGGCCTTCTAAGAAGGTAGGGTTGGGGTCTGGCTGCACATCTATTATAAGAACCTGAGCTTGCTGCGCCGCACCTGGACACGCTTCTGTGGGCCCCCCTCCTAGCTGAGGGGCCCAACTGGGGTTGGGTGTGTCTGCTTGGATGTCCTGCGGGACATCAGGGCCCAAGCTCACTCAGGAGCCACAAAGGTGAGTTTTGCAATTCTGCTTGCCACTGCCAACTGAATAATCGGGTACTCCCCCTTCTCAGGTCAGAGGACTGGTTGGGGGTGCTGAGCAACACAATGAGGGCAAATGGAACCCATGGGGGAGGGCTTCATCACCCTTTTGCACGTCTTACATTGTTTCATGATTAATGGTCTCCAATAAGTCATGGTGCCACAGAGAGATATAATTGTGTGCAACTAACAATTGTGAGGTAAAATATAATAATTATTCCAAATATCTGAATATAGCTTTGCTGGGTTAAACAAACTCTCCACTGAGTTGTAGGCAGTAATTAGCGTGCCAAATGATGCTAAATAGGTGTGTGCGTAGGCCATAAGCGCACTTGGGCGGGCATGCACGCATCAGCAGGCACGTAAGCGCAATAGTGCAATGCAATTAAAAGGCTACTGCACTGTGCTAACGTGCCATGCGCTGTGCAATGCATGCACCAAGGGCGTGTGCAAACACACAGGCAGGAAAATGTCCTGAAGGAGAAGCGCGTGTTCCAGGAAACAGGAAAGCAGAGGGCTGTGGAGAAAAAAAAATGCAAAAATTTCTGAGGAACACCAAAAATTCAAATTAACTGAGGAAACAAACAAGAAATACAAAACCAGAAGCTGGGGGGGAGGGAACTGATGACAAAGCTGAAGGACTCCCACAGAGACCCTATACTCCCAGAAATAAATGAAATTGTACCTACCAGTGGCACCTTTTTTTTTAAAATGGAGACCACTGAAAAACATCCTTACAATGCAGAATTGGCTCCCAATCCACACAGAGAAATGGGAAAAAGGCAGTTTATTCAATTTGAAAGCTGCAGCTTAACAGGCACAAATTTAGGGTTACTCCCTGAAAACACTCAGCTCCAACCTGCTATGCAGAACTATAGCCCCGAAGAAGTCTTAAAATCTTGAAAATCTTGAGAGAAGGTAAAAGTAGATATCCCCTTCAAATGGCACAGCTTAACTGGGGAGTTGCTGCTGCTTGGAATCCTCATGTGCCCAACATTCTTTTTTTTTTTTTTTTAGCCCCTCTCCTCTGCCGTGGTGGAACTTCTTCGGGGAATCCCTAGACTGTGCTCCTAGTCCCTCCCGGGTACCTACCATGGTGTCGCTCGGACCTACCTCCATGCTGCCTCGGCCTACCCCAGGCGAAGGAGAGACCCATTTACCCCTCCAGTCCATCAGTGTGTCAGGAGGTCCATCTGCAGCATCCAACGATAGCCGGTTATGGGTTATCTGGGGCAGTCAGGTCCGTCTCCGTCCTCCGACAGGTTTCCTTTTCCATTTTCTGTCCCTCCCAGGACGCTGAGCACGCTAGAAACCAAGGGCGGAGCACATCGAGACATGCAAGAGCTCCGGTCTCCGGCCCACGCCTTCCTCCTTCTGTATGCAGTCCACTGCACCTCCACCCGTGGTCACACAGGTAGCGGTAGAGCAGCGGGACAAGCATCCTCCCTCCCCAGAGGAGGAGGAGCAGCCGCAGGCTCAATCCTCCTCCCCGGCCGACCACTCCAACCGCCCGAGTCCGTTTCTCGAACCGGTCGCTAGCTAGCGGTAACCCTATCGTCGTTTCGGGACGGCCAATGTGCCCAACATTCTGAAGCTTGGGCTGTGCCATTTCTCATGGTTGGGGTCCACAATACTCAGTTGTTATGATTACCTACTGACAATGTGAAGTGCTACAGAAAAACTATTTGCTGTAGTACAAGCATAAACAGAAAATGTTCAAGCCTGTTCCTTAACAGACAAATGGCTCCTTATTGTGTCTCTATAAGAACCTGTGCTCTTCATGTTACTGCGATGCCCTGAAATCATCCCTTCCACAGCAGCTCTGTTGTACAGTGCTGGGAGAAGGAGGAGGGGTGTGACCATAGCATTCACATATTGAGAGAGGCTAGAGTGCAGACTGACGCTGGCTCCCTTGAAGCCGCGCATCCACCATATTAGGGGAAGACTGAGGTGCCAGCAGATAGCAGAAATCCTTCTTGAAACTTAGATAGTGGCACCAGCACGCTGTTCTGACAGCAATCGAGTAGCGCACTTCTTATAAAAGCAAAGCAAAAATGAGCATACCTCGTTTTTGTCACCACAGTGTGCATCTGCTTCATCATTCTCCTGCTGTCAATGGTGCTTCTTAGCCAACTGAATCAGCAGATTGATGTCAGAAAAGTGTACTGGCGCCGCTAAGTTTCAAAGATTCCTGCTTTTTGCCAGCACGTCAATCCTCCCGTAATATGGCAGACATGCGGCTTCAAATGAGCCACTGGAGTCCGCACTCTAGCCTCTCTCAAAACATAGTAAACTTTATGGGCGTGACGGAGCTCAACAGTGCGTGATTCAAACAGCTGAAACTGGAACCAATATTGAAAAGAACGGCCATGAAGTATGTAATTTGCATACTTCACGCCCCTTCTCTCCTGCTCTTGGCTCCAATTTCAGCTGCCTGAATCACTCTCTGTTGAGCTCCGTCATGCCTCTCCTCCCAGCACTGCACAAGAGAGCTGCTGGAACAGAGGATTTCAGGGTATTCTTTGTATTAAAGCAGCAGCCACAGGACTACTGGGCTCTGTAGTATGAGTTTCTCAGGGACTTGCTGCCGAAATATCAGAGTGTTCGAAGCCTCAAAATGTGCTTAAAGGACGCGGGGTACCTGCATTACCGAGAGCCCTGCTTCCCCCTCCAACACCCACTCCGGCATTAATCAGTTAGTGAGGTACTAAAATGTCTGTAGATTACGAGGAGGGTGGTGGAAGAAGCATACCAGTACGTTCCAGGCAAACTCACAGTTTTCAGATCGGGTGCTGGAAGCATGTATGTCTAGAACCTGCTTATGAATGTATTTTGTACACAACTAGAATCCTCAATCAGATGTACTGTGTGTATTTTCACTTTTTAAAAATGTTTTATTTACATAGTGTAACACAAATTTAAAACCTTATGCATGGAGTGCTGGCTGGATTTATTTTTTCACGTCCTTCAACGCAAACTCTCTGATTACCAGCAAAAACGTCACCTTCCATCCGACCCAGCAACCTCAGAGCCCACAGTTCTGCAGGAATTGGTCTTTCTCTCTTGCTCTCATTTTAAACGAATATTTTTCAACTGGGGATCAGACTCTCTGCCCAGGGTAGAATACATTTCCGAGATGTTCTTAAATCTATTTTTTTGGGTCACCACCCAGTAGAAAAAATCCTCAAGAACATTCTCATCACTAGTGACTTTCACCATATTACCATCCCTACTGAGGTGGCGGCTTATTTGGCTAAACCTAAACAGGTATTTGGGTCCAAGACCATACTTCTGTCTGATAGTGCTAAAATCAATCATTTTGCCTGCAGTAACACACTGCACGAAACTGGTTGGCCCCATTCCAGCCCCACCTTCGAAAGCCTGCATCTGTGCTGGGCAGGGCAAAATCAGAATGATGACGAATTTTGTTAAAGGGCCTAAGCCCCCTTGGTAAGCAAGGCCTTTCTGAGTTTCGAGAAAATCTATAATGTATCAGAAACTCAGGGTTTTTTAACATGCTTGTAGAAGTCTAGGGAATAGTACTCTGGGAAGAGCACCCACAAGGAAACCAGGAGCTTCTCCACTGCCTCCAACACCCCCTCCTTTTCAAGCATCCCAGCAGTAACATGCCAAGGTGCCAGATATGGCTGCATGCCCCCATTTTCCAGCATGTCAGCAAAGTCAAGTGCTAGATTAGGCTCCAACACCCATTCTCTTGTCACAAATCGACCTCAAGGATATAAACACTATATGCAGTATTTTTAATCCCAGTTGCAATTTAGTCAGACCAGATGGCCGCTGGCCAAGATGGTGACTGGAGTGTTTTTGCTGCCTGTTGGTGGGGGGGGGGGGTCCACTAGTTAACTCCATTTTGGGAGTATCTGATTTCCAAACATTGGATACAAACTTCCAGAAATAATGGCAAATATTTTACTTTCAAATGTGAAAAACGAAAATTAGCTGACTTCCAAGTTTTATGCATGAAACTCAAAAATGGTTGATTTTTCTGAACAAAAGCTTATTTTACCTGCAAGATTTTATGTGAAATTCCAAAACTCTCTCTTGACAATTTTGACATTCAGAATTTGAATCAAGAAAATGCTTTGACTTCCAGAAAGTGGAAATGACTTCCATGTTTGGAGCAATGGATGTTTTTTGACTTCCAGTGTAAATGCGAAATAACTTCGTGGGTTGTAGGCAAGGCAGATTTTATTTATAAATCACCCTATCCCTGGGGCTCAGGCACTACACAGTCAAAAGAACAATAAAGAATTTTCTTAGAAATACAGCAGTGATATGTTCAATTTAAATTAAATTTAAAAACTGAGAATGCTAATGCAAACAGGTTTTAGCATGGCTATGCAGGTTAAGCGCCCAGGTAACATACTGTATATCCTATTACTTCCTCGGTAAATTTATTTCCCCTATATCCACGGAAAGGCTCAGTTCCACAGAAATAAATTTACCACGGAAGTAAACTGACAAAAACACCGAAAGCCACGTGGCTTTAAAATGCCAATTTGGCTGATGGATCACGGCAAGCTGCGATCAAGCAGTTGTATTAAAGTTTTTTATGTCATATCCAGTTTCAGTGTCTTATTGTATTTTTGCGTTTTATGGGGAATAAATACAAGATAGTGTATGCATCCCATGCACAACAAGGCTATTCTTCGCAGATGTTTTCTATGACAGCTGGCGATCTCGGGAAGCGAAGCTCGAAAGTTCTACCATAGAAACACAAAGGAAGAGAAGCTGAGTTATTTGGACACCATACACTGTTCTATATAGAGTATGGTGCCCCAAAATGGTTAACTTATGATTTGTCAGTGTTTGCAGCTGTAGACCTGTAGTCCTTTCTCTCCAGCCTGCCAGCCAGCTCATGAACATGACTCACCAACCGCCCCCTAACCTATGAATGGTGTTAGTGAGGGCAGTTGCATTGTGATGTAGCTACTAGCACAGAACGAAAAGTCACTACTACAACAGAACAGCGATCTACAGTGTGTGGAAGTCCATACACAATGATGTTCCACCATACACAATATACACTTACAGAACTGTTGTTGCTGTCAGGTGAAGTGGAGCTGGCATACTGGACCAAATAAAACAGAGGTATCTGCTAAGATTTCTTTTATTGGGGAAGGTTACAGAATGAAGCATTTTTCTCCACAGCCTTTGTGTTAGTGATAGTCAACCATGCTCCAGCTTTAAATCTGAAGCCACACAAACTGTGCTGGTGCCAGGAGTTTAGGTGCGGCTAGCAGAGTCTCCTGTTGTTCTGGGATTCCACTGTTATACTGCCACTGAGCAGCAGTTAATTAAAGAAGAAATCACATAGCCAGTCAAGACAGCATGGAACTAGTGGCTAAGCACAGTAAGTGCTGTAGCAGTGGATATTCTGACAGCCTGCACTTTCAGTTCTGACAGTCATTCATGCCCCAGCTTTAAATCTGAAGTTTGGCTGGCAGTCAGTCAGAGCACTAAAATACATTTGCTCTAATACTGCCACCCACTCTGAATCTGTGGAAATAAGGGTGCTCTGAAATAAGGGGTTATACAATATTTCACAGCAGTGGATCTGCCATGCCAAATATTCTGTCCCCATACTGTTTCAAGCAAGAATTTAGGACAGCAAGCAAATCCTCATCGGAGGAGTAAAGGAGGCGAGTTGGGCAGTAAATGACCATGAGCTCTTTCAAGCAGTCTGGACCCACACCTCCTAAGGCCTTGAATGTCATCAAGCATAACTTAAAGGTGATGCGCCACCACACTGGCAGCCAGTGCAGAGTATGCAGGGCCGGCCTGATACGGTCCTCTAGGAAGTTCCCATAATCAGTAAGGCCACAGCATTCTGGACCAAAATGCAGACATGGCACCAAACCTCCAGATAATCTTGATTACACACATACCTCTCAACCTCCTGCCTCAAAAATCAGGGACAAGGCTTAAAAAAATCAGGGACAAAGTACCAAAATCAGGGACACATTGGTGATATCCATTCAGGAAGCTGGTAGAATTAATTTTCCAAGTCGTCGAGGTAACAAGCAGTGTACACTAGATATTTGTGAATTTTAATTTACTCACTTTCGGTGAAGGTTTGAGACCCGTCCATCGTCAGTAAAACCAAACAGACAAAATAATAACCGAAATTCATTTTTTTCGCAGCGAAGCCATGTCTCCTTACTGTGCCCCCTCTTCAGAGAAATGTAACCTCATAACCACAGAACTAGAAAAGTTTCACTCTAGTTTTTGTTGAAAACTGTCCCTGCCAAAAACGGTCGGTACTCCGTAACCAAAAGACGGCGCCACTCCAATTACGAAAATTTTTTGGTGAGACTATAAACCACGTAGCAGTAGCCGTACAATATTCGTTACGCCCTTCCACGCCATAGAACTGTAATTTTATGTTCGTCATAGATTTCAGTGACGTCATGAAGAGCGCATGAGGGCGCCATAGTTTAGAACCATCTGCTCGATATCAGAGTTACACGGTAAGATACGTTACTCAGTAAAAAAGATGTCAACGCAATTTAGCTGCTGTTCATAAAGTACTAGCCTTCATACAATGGGTTTTAATTAAAAAAAAAAGTAAAGACTCATCTGAACAACTTGCATCACTGCATAACTGTTTTACATCGAGGAGATAACGCCAACAGAAGAGTCAGTTGCAGTGTGAAACTAACAATGTCCGACAGAAACTTGATTTTAGGAGCCTCAGAACCCACGCTGACATATTGCTCAACTGTACCACATTACGAGGAACGTTCCTCATTTTACGCCAAAAAAAGCTCCCTGTTCCACATTGTGAAGACTTGTTCCACATTCAAAGTCAGTATTTTAAAGCAAAAATCCATAGTAAATGATGGAAAAAATAAATTATTCAATTAATAACAGACTTTCTAAACAATAAATGCAACATTTTAACAGTGTTTTGAGCTTCTTAGTTAAAAATTTGATTAAGTGTTCCACATTTTGCCCATTTGTTCCACATTTTGACAGGCAATGTTCCACATTTGGGGGACAAAAGGTTGAGAGGTATGCGTTGAGACACTATACTAGGCATACCTCTCAGCCCTTTTTTTTTTACTAGAATGAGAGACACCGTCTCAAAAAAGGCTATACAAGTGCAGAACACGGTGGAAATCGTCGTGTGTTTACATTTACAAAGTTTATTTTCGATTTAGCACCTTAGAATGTAATGATTTTCTGCTATCCATTTCAGAGGAAGGGATGATTTTTAATACTGACGTTTGGGCTTATTGCCCACCACTTGAAGCCAAATCATAGGTTTGTTTTAAAAAGACAGACGATGACAGCAGAAAAAGACTGATGGTCAATCCAGTATGCACATATTACCCTGTCATACCCCAGTATCTGTTCTCTCTGTAGGGTCTTCGCTTGACTATTCCCCTTTTGTTATTTTTGTTTTCCACTTCCCGCTGAGTAGCAAATATCCCCTTTAAGTCTACCCCAGACGTGTTTGCTGCCATTCAAGGTTTTGGCACCCACCACTTCTCCCAGAAGACCATTCCATAGCTCAACCGCTCTTTTGGTAAAATAATACTTCCTCTCATCCTTTCTAACCCCCCAACCTCCACTCATGACCCCTTGTCCTATCTTTTCTGTCCCGGTAAATAGCTTCTCACAGTCCACCTTGATAATTCCTTTCAGGAACTTGAAAGTCTCTATCATATCTCCCCATTCTCTTCCGATTGCAAGTAAATACGTGTTCATTGCCTTAGGCCAATCATCATAGAATTTGCCCTCCCAGCCCTGATCATCTTGGTCATCCTACGTTGTACCTTCCCTAGCTTGTCCCTATCCTTGTTTAGCTGGGAACTCCAGAACTTGGCATGGTACTCCAGGTGTGGCCTTGCCTCACCACTAACCTATACAGTTGTGAGAGTACATCCTGCATTCTACTGTCAAACTCTCTCCCAATGCACCACAGCACCCTCTTAGTCTTGCTGAAGGGTCTCGTTACATTGGCTAGTGTAACTCGGTCACCATGTATGTTGCGATTATTACCTCTGCCTTGTAGGCTTAACACGGTTAAGGGGCCTGGGGTCTGATTTTCCTGATTTAGGGGTTCATTTCCAGATCTGTTAAGTTTAGCATGGTGCCTACACCAAGACTAAAATTTAAGTGGAGTCCAAATAGAAGGCACACGCTTCTGTATTTCAGGCTGGTGCAACACGGGTGGCTACTACAAAGTTCCAAGCAAGAAATCCAAATGTTGCACTCAAGAACGGTATGACACCAAGCTGTGATTCAAGATGTCATTTAATTTCAGGCTTGTGCAAAACAGCCTAAATTCACTGGGCGGGCACAAGCCCTGCACTTCGCCTCTCCTCAGAGGCTTCAAAGGGGCTGACAAGGAGAAATTTGTTACAGACTTAAGTCCTCCTTACTTCATGGCGTCATATAGAAATCCAGCAATCTTATTGGCTGGTACATAAATACAAACTTAATCATAATACAATTGCTTAAATGACTTAATACAAAAATGAAAAATAAGGTAAATTAAAAACATTGTAAATAAAGTAAAACATTCACTTTGAGATTGAAGCTAAGGTGGTATTCCCCAATTAATTTCATGGAGTGCACATTAAGCTTACTGGAGAGATTATTTGTGGTTGATGGCCTAGTGTCAGAATGGTACAACTCCCTGGGATACAGTACCTTCCCACCTTCCCATAGTGCCCCCTTTCACATGCAAAATCACAGTACAACCTTAAATTCAGCAAAACTAATACGCTCATGGGACAAAATGTAAAAAATATTAAAACATTTTTTGGGGGATATTCACAAGGGATGGGAAATGCAAAGCAAAACTGTCTTTAAATGAATCTCGCGAACTGTTGTGGCAGGGACAAAATTAAGTGCCTGACTAGGCTCAGCCAGTAAAACTATTTTAAACAGTAACAGTGCCCATCCCCCAGAAGGCAAGACAATGCAGTAGCAGATAAAACCATAACCCTTTTGTATTACCAGCCTACCTGTACTGGGGGCATTATCTTCTAGTATCAGTTTTAAATCCTTAAATTTTAAAAGGAACTCCTGGAGCTTCACTGGGTACCAAGCTGTAGGAATGTTGCAGGCCCGGTGATTTTGCAGCTGGTTGGCCAGTGATGGTGCACTTCAGAACAAACAGAACAGTTAAACACAAAACCCCACAGGCCAGTTACTTAAATGACAGAACCTCCAAATGAGGTATTTATAACTCCTGGCCCATTGGCCAAATCTGTAGTTTTGGTGGCAACTTTATACAAACTTTCCAGTTGTAGGGCAAGCCGTGAGAGTACTTGTGGTTCTGCTGTACCACTTGCTTGTCAACTAGGCTCCTCCTCCTTCTTCTCAGCAGATGCAGTTCCTCTCAAGTTGACGGCTCAGATGTTGTGCTTTGCTGGGTGGGGGGCAGCTCGAAGATGCTTCAGGTCTCAGGTGCATCTGAATGGAAATCCATAGTCTTCTGGACCTCTTGGGCTCTTCCCTATTCATCCTCTGCAGCACAGACCAGTCTAAGGAGCGGGGCCATACACTTCACACCCATGTCCTGGTTTCAAAGCCCTAGTGTGGAATGTTAGCTAATACCTGACATTAGCACTAACTAGCCATCTCCTAGACTGTCAGCTGGATCGGTGTGGTTTCTCTCTATGCAGGCTTTCTCACAATTGTACTCAAGCAGTCTCTCTCTGGTGCCCAGAGGCTGGCAGCAATGGCATGCGATTGCCCCCTTTTTTTCAAGACAGATCACAGTCTTTCAGGAAAATGTCATCCTGCCAGTTTCAGTAGGCACACTGTTCAGTCTATATACACAGGTTTTAGAAACCTCTGGAGTCACTCCCTGATGGTCAACTGTGGAAGCCCAGGAGGCTTCCCTGGATGGCTCTGGCTGACAGCACTCCCCCACCTCTCTCTCAGAGAACTAACTGTTGACTTTCCTCTTCTGGAATTGCCCTCAAATGTTTCTTGAGGAAAAGCAGCTTGGGATTCACAGTGGAAGGGAAAGGTGAGAGACAGCAGAAAAGCACCCGGAGCTTTGGTGGGAGGGAAATGGACACTAGTGTTTTTTTGAGGAAAGAGTCCTGAAAGCACTCGCTAATCTGAAGATGGATAAAGCTAAGGGGTCAGATGAGGTGCATTCAAGGGTGTTGAGGGAGCTCAGAGAGGTACTAGCTGCACCTTTGCAAGGCATAAATTAATGTCGGAGACATGATTAGCGGCCTTCGCTGATCAAAATGGAAAACGATTAGCAACTGACCAAAGTTGATTAGCAGTTATCAAAAATTCATATTTTTGCTCAATACCCTATAAAATGTACGTATCTTGCTCTATATTGATATCTGAGACTGATATCTGTTTTATTTAGCCGTTTCCAGAATACAGCAATTCTTGTGCAGCAGCACATACATTTTAAGAGCCAAGATAGGATGTCTGCCAAAACAGACCATGAATTCGTGAGCATGAGCGTGAGTCATGACATATTAAACATAATGAACCCCTGCCCCAGCATAACTCCACCTGGAACTGTGATTGACCACACAGTAACCACCTGGGACTGTGACTGACCACACAGTTACCAAAAAGGATTGGATGCGATCTGTTTTGCTACTCTTCTCCACCAGGCATGTAGCCGGTAATTCTGGCCTGTTTTGTTGGGGGGAGGGACCTGGGGGTGGTCCACCTTCCTCAGCTGCCAAATCACCAGGACATCTTCGTTTAGCACTAAAATATATGTCTACAGCCCTGTCTGGGTTGAATTCTGCTGGAGGGGGCCCTGTGTTTTAATGCGAATCAATGTTTCTACAGTATCATCTGCCAGACTTGCTCTCCAGTCAGTTTTTACCTTGTTCATAGCTGAAAAACATATTTTTACAATTGCATTAGACACAGGAAATACTCTTGACACATTGACAAACTTCAACAGATTTTTAAATAAGAATTTTGGAAATCACATGCCAGCTGTGACCAGCTAGCAGAGGCAGAAAGATTGATGAAATTGGGTTGAACAAAAATCTTAAACTCTTGCCATTCTGCAAGTAGCAAAGTGCTGTCACACACAGGCTGCAAAAGTGCTGAAAAGTGGTCAGCCACTGCAGTAACATCACTATTACCGTACAGCTCCAGTTCTTTTCTGTCTGCAACTGCTGGCCAAAGTCTGGTAGCTAACACTTTTGCAGGGTTATAGATATTACTTTCATCAGTCAAACCGAACATTTGTTCACAACAGTTCTCAATGTTTGTAATGTATTTCTTAGTTTGCTGTTTAAGTTTTAACAACTTGGCCACTAAAATGTAATTTCACACTCTTGTATGTGTCTTGAGCACATGCTCCTGAAAGAACATCAGACCCATTTTGTAAGAGAATGTCAAGTTCACTGCACCTTTGGGACCACTCTGCTTAGCATGGTCAAGAGTTTCTCAAAGTTTCAACAGAGCTAAGTAGCTCCGGCATTTCAGCTACTTCTTTTTGAAGTGCTAGTGAGAACCTGGCAAGTGGCTGAAGCAGCTGTTCAACATACAAAAGGTATGCCACCATTTGGAATTCAGTCATAATTTACAACACTCTCTTGGCTTTGGCCTGGTCATAAGTTGGGTCTGCGGCCATAGATTCTAAATGGGCACAAATTACGGAGAATGATTTGGTTACAGCACGGGTGGCAAGAAGTTTATGCTGCACCCAACGTGTGCCATGGGCTTTCTTGGGCTTTTCAACTGACATCTGCATGGCCTAGGCAAGGGACCATAATTCTCGGAGTCTCTTAGGACTTTTCTGATACAGATAAAACAGTTGGGTCAGAAAGTTTGAAACATCGTTGAAACAGGTGTTATCCAAAGCATCTTTTATGTTCTAATCTGTGTGAGAAACAATGAACACCAACTTACCACTGTATATCTTCCCTTAAAAGAGCTGCAAGACCCCATCTTACACCCATGTTGACAGATGCCCCATTAGCCCCAAACCCAACCATGTTTTTTATATTAAGGCCACTCTCTGTAAAAATGTCTAAAAGGAGAATTTTCAGTCCTTCACTTGTGCCATCTGATACAGCTTTCATTCGTAAAAACTTAGTCTTCACTTGACCATTGATGGGATTTACATACATTACGTAAAGCAGTTATTTTTCAGTTACACCACTATAGTACTACTGTCCATAAGCACTGAAAAATAATTAGCATTTTTGACAGTTGCCAGCGGGTTTTCTTCTAGGTGCTTGCCAATACACATTGTGAGTTCTTTCTCACTAATAGCGTTAATGTATTTATTGCCCAAATGAACTCCATGGCGCTTTTCTTGTTCTGCTATCGCTTCGAACTTTTTAAAAAGGATGTTCTCTTTGGCCATCATGTACAGAATCTCCATCAGCCTGCCTAGAATCGTTCTATGCTGTTCCTCTTCATTACTGAAAGCTCTCCTTGCAAATAAATTAAATAAGTTTTAAGTCTCGGTCCAAATCCCTAACCCCCACCGCCACCCCTATTTTGAACTTACTAATTGTGGTATGGCGATATACTGTATATCAAGTGGTGACCTTGTTCTACCAAATTTGAAAATGTTAACAGGTTTCTTGTGCTGCTCTGTCAGAAGATGTTTCTGGATGGTGTCACCTTTTAGCTGGGGGCCTATAATCCCTGCAATTAATGCCTCACTGAAGTTCCTCAACCCACGTAGCTCATCTCTGTACTCACAGCACAATTTGCAACTAACACGCACTGCACAGTCTCCCTCTCTGCTAATCTGTAGCCAATTTTTTTCTGGATCATATTTTTGGCATCATCCTTCTGCAGTTGCTAATTTAACTCCAGCCATGTCTGACTGTAATTATGAAAAAGTTTGAAGTTGGCAAAACAAGGTGTCGGTTTGTGCAACTACTTTTATTAACACTTGATGAGGTTTTTCCTAAAAAAAGAAAATTGTAGCAAGCAGATGTTGACCCCCGGCCCCCCCCGGACCAGTTGCTGGCACTTCTCAGACCAAACCCTGTTCCTAACTGGGGCAGTCCCTCCCATTGTGACTCAGGGCTCAAGTCATTTTATTTCCCTCATGGATCTCTGCAAAGGGCAGGCACATAACCTATTCTGTGTGTTCCCAAGTTCACTGCAAAGAGCAGGGCACAACACTTAGCAGGGCACATTTTCTGGTCCCCTTGGATTCTCTGCAAAGCTGCAGGGCATAACTTAGTATTTTTCTGTTCCCAAATTGTTCACTGGAAGTGCAGGGCACACATCATTGACAACATAAGCACTGGCACATATTTTCTTAAGTGCCTGGTTCCACTCATCTCTGCAAAGCAAGTCTTTTTCCCAAATGTTCACTGCAGACACAGGGCACACAACATAAGCAGGACACAATAAATAAATGGGCAGAGTACAGATCTCTGCAAAGCAGGGCACATTAACTTAGTTTTTTCTGTTCCCAAATGTTTACTGCAGATGGAGTGCACACAAACAGGACACATTAAATAAGTTCTGGTTCCCCAATCTCTGCAAAGCAGGGCACATTTTACTTAGTCTCTTTTTCTGTTCCTAAATTGTTCACTGCATGTGGGCACACACTAGCAGCAGGGCACACCAATCTCTGCAAAGCAGGGCACATTAACTTAGTCTTATTCTGTTCCCAGATTCACTACAGATGAAGGGCACAGAAGTCAGGGCACATAAAATTTGTTCTGGTTCCCCCAATCTCTGCAAAGCAGGGCACATTTTACTTAGTCTCTTTTTCTGTTCCCAAATTCACTGCAAAGTCAAGAGCAGGGCACACAACTAGAAGGGCACATTACTTTTTGGTTACCAAGATCTCAAAGTAGGCAGGGCTGCTTACTTAGTCTTTATCTGTTCCCAAATGTTCACTGCAAAGATGCAGGGTACGCAACACAGTAGCAGAGCACATTAAGTGCTGGTTCCCACATAATCTTTGCAAAGCAGGGCACATAGTTTTTATTCTGTTCCCAAATGTTCACTGCAATTACGTTCACTGTTTGTTCCCAAATTCACTGCAAGCAGGGCACAAACTTAAAGTTCAAGGCAGGGCATCCTTTAATGCCCTTGTTCTCCCACCACCCACAGTCCAGCTCTAGGCCGTGCCCATTTGTTGCCATTACACCGCCCCTCCATCTGTGCCCTGAAGTCCATGTGCCCCTCTTCCCTCCTCCAGCTCCCCGACCAAATGAAAATGTTTTACTTGTTTTGCTGCTGAGCTCCCTAATTCTGCTGCGCTCCTGCTCTCCTCTGAATCTGCCCGTCCGACCATATTTCACCCCGTGATGCAGCTGCCTGCTCTCCGCTCCATCCAGGTTGCCCCCATGCCCTCTCGTGGTCTCGGCCAGGTCTTCTCCCTCCAGCTTCTCCTCGGTACAGCCACCACTCCTCCCTGCTCTGGCTTCTTTCCGACCACCTGCAAAACAAAAAGACACAATTTAGTTAACCGGACAACAGCGCAACAACGCTAAAACAAAAAGTGAAATAAAATAAAGAAAACTGACCTTTGGACTCCTGCTTGACCGCCCGATGCCAGATTCCTCTTCTGGGTGCGCTGCAAAAAGACTCAGTCACGTTTCTTCCGTGCGGAGACTGGGTGGGGGGGCAGAAACATCACTGGACCAATCAGGGAACAGCTCGGGGTTCATGGGTTGGGGCATGGAGGAGGAGGAGGAGGGCAAAAAATGGATACCAGGACAAAAAAAGAAAAAAAAATTAAAGTGACAGTGCCCAATAAGGTACTTTTACAGGACTCAGGACCAATTGGCAATGATTAGCAATGACTGCTAAACATTGCCAGATTTGACTCACTTTTTACCAATCTTGGGTCGCAAGTTGTTATGCAAACCTGCTTATTTTATGCCTTGCTCTGACAGACCTATTTAACAGATCACTGGAGACTGGAGTGTTCCCGGAGAACTGGAGAAGGGCACATATAGTCTCACTTTACAAAATGGTTTGCAGGGAAGAGGTGGGCAACTATAGGCCTGACAGCCTGAGATCAGTGGTGGGTAAATTAATGGAAACACTTTGGAATCACTGCTAAAGGAATGGATTGTGGAATATCTTGAGTCCAACAGATTACAGGATCCGAGGCATTCATAGGGAGAAGGTCAGTATGCCAAACAAATCTGATATATTTTTTGGACTGGGTGACCAAAGATTAGATCAGGGAGGGTAGGTGGATATGGCCTACCTGGATTTCAGTAAGGCTTTCAGCACCATTCCACATATGAGACTGGTAAGCAAACTGGGTAGCTTGGGGGTGAGCAACAAGGTGGTACCCTGGGTAAAAAACTGGTTAGGGTATAATAGACAGAGAACAGTGGTAAATGGAATTCACTCCAAAGAAAGGAAGGTGACCAGCGGGGTACCTCAGGGTTTAGTGCTGAGACTAGTCCTGTTTAATGTTTTTATAAGTAATACAGCGGAGGAGCTGGAAGGCAAGGTCTTCCTTTTTGCACGACACCAAGATCTGCAACAGGGTGGACACTCGGGGGGGGGGCAGATGAGTGGAGATCTGAAAAAAATTGGAGGAATGGTCAAGGGTATGGCAGCTTGGGTTTTAATGCAAAAAAGTGCAAAATAATGCACTTTGGGCATAGAAATGCAAGGCAGAGCGCAAAGTGTTACTGACAATAGCCAAATAGGAAATGGACCTGGGGGTAATAACATTGGATGACCTAAAAGTGGTCAAGCAATGTGAAAAGGCAGTATGCTGGGGTGCATGGGTAGGGGTATCACCAGCAGAAAGCAGGAGATGGTGTTGCCCCTTTATAAAACACCAGTAAGACCCCAACTTGAGTACTGTGTCCAGTTCTGGTGACCACATCTCAGGACAGACAGAGTGGAGGCGGTTCAGAGGAGGGCAATCAAAACAATGCAGGGTCTGCATCAACAGCCCTATGAGGAGAGACTAAAGGAACTCAATAAGTACACCCTGAAAGAGGGGGATATGATAGAGACCTTTAAATACCTCACAGGGTTAAATAAGTTACAGGAGGGGAGTATTTTTCAGGAAAAAAGGAGCTCTATGAAATGTGCGACTAAGGCCTCTGGTGTTGACTGAACTCTAATAGATCAGGTCAGGGCACAGATCCACCCAGCTACATTTGTAAGTTAGAAATGAAATTGGACTACGCCAATCACACTGAGGTGGATTTTTCAGGAGACACTCGACCAGCCGGCGTCAGGAATTTAGGTGAAGGGAACCCAAGCCAATCACTACTCACAGGATCCTGCAAGAGAGAGGCTTGAAGCTGACTAAAATGTAGCCAAAATATATTTATCGAAGGGAGGAAAGTACCAATTTTACAACAACAAGAAAATTAAACTACTAATAAATGTTATCATTATGAAAGGATCATTATGATTGAAGCTGAAAGATTCAGCTCCAATGCAATGCTCTAAATCAAACAATAAAGCACTCTAAGTAGTAAATAAACTCTAAGGATTCACTATACTTGCAATATATAGACTCTATGGATTTGCTATACTTTAGAACAACTATAACAGTTTTACAAAACACTGAACTCTATGGTTGTAATTGAATGGCACAGACTCTAATTCTCTAAGCATACATTATACTGTATGGCAGTTGCAAAACTCTGGACTCAGTTGCCATGGAATGCCAGACCAGTGAATGGTACAGTGAATGGCATGCACATACAAGGGGCTATTTCAGGGAAGGTACTAGAAGGGACAGGAAAGATCAGAAGAGCTTCGTCCCAGAAAATGAGGAGTATCAGGGGCACTCCTCCTCCCCTGACTTGAAGGACTTGGATGCCTGACAGAGGTCTTGCTGGACTGGCAGGCCAAAGATGCTTCAGGACTTCTGCATTGGTCCATAGGTCATATCGGACCAGTGATTAATGAAGAGCAACAGTTCCTTTCTCAGATCCTTTGGGCATCGGTAGGGAGTTCATGGTAGACCACCAACAACAAGGGTCACCTTGCATACTCAGGAAACTGCACTCTGGGGTTCTTGAGCTATTTTCCGGCCTTGTTGCTTCCGTCGCTCTGGGACTTGGTTACTTGACAAGTAGCAAATGACCAATGTGTTTCATGGTTCATTTAGTCTCTTGGCATTTCAGAACACTTGGCACAGTTCATTGGCAAACAGCACAACTCCTAGACAGTTACTAAAGTATTTTATTTTTATTTTATTCATTTCTTAACCGATTAAGGACACTGGACCACAGGCTCTTTTTCAGTTCCGACCTGGGAAAGCAACAACCAACAAAACAATACAGTACAAACACAATTTTTACAAATATTATATCGCAAAATAATTACATACAGATTTTAGCAATAAATATTGTTAACATTTTTCCTTGAAACTCGAAATAGAGGTATCTCGACGAACCGCTAAAGGTAAAGCATTCCAATAAAAAGGAGCAGCTATTGAAAAAGCACATGACCTAATCTTGAGTTTAGATAAGACAGTAACAAGCACAATACCATTGGAATGTAAGCTAGGGAGGACAGTGCGACGCTTAAATCATATAATTGAAACAAGGATTTAAATAAAATACTTTTAAAAATAACACAACCAAAGAAATACTCAGTTCTGGAATCAGGAGACAACCAGCCCAATTGTTGGTATAAGTCACAATGATGTGACCAAGCTGGGACAGATAAAACAAACCGACAAATATTGTTGTACATAACCCTTAAAGAATGTAATTCTTTAGTTCCCAATTTAAAGTAAAAACTAGAGACATAGTCAAAGTGTGGTAATAATGTACCCACTGCAGTAGATTTACGAACGTCTAAGGAAAAATGAAGTCTAAATTTACTATTTCCTTAGCTATTCACTGATCCTCTGTCTTCTTCAGCAGCCTTTGATGTGCTACTGAGTTGAATGCCTTGCTGAAATTGAAATAGAGTAAATCTACAGCATGACCCTTATCAATTACCGCTTGGTTACCCAGTCAAGGAATACTATCAGGTTGGTCTGACAAGATCTCCCTGTCATAGATCCATGCTGCTTACTCTTCTGAAGATTGTTTTTCTCCAGTTATTCCACTAGATTTTTTTTGATTAGTGTATCCAACAGTTTCCCTACCACAAAGGTAAGGCTGACAGGTCTGCAGTTTCCGGCTGCTGCTTGTGCCCTCCCTTATGAAACAGAACCATGTCCACCTTCCTTCAGTCCCTGGGAATCACCTTGCTGCACAGAGCTATTGAATAGCCCTGCCAGATATTTGGCTAGCACCAATGCTAGTTACCTTAGCGGCTTAGCACCACCATCATATGCATCTCATCTGGCCCCGGGGCCTTGTTTACCTTCAGGGCTGCTATCCCCTTTTTAACTCTTTTGCCAGTAAATTTCTGCAGTTTCAGTTTTGGGACCCATCTGTCAGCTGCCTCTATGTCACTCTTTGGTAAGGGCCCGCTATTCTGCCTAGTGCATACTGAGCTAAAGTAGTTGTTTAGCATAGTTGCTTTCTGCCCACCCTCCTCTATTATCCTGCCCCCTCCATTAGTCTGTCAGTTCCCCCTTCCATCTTTCTTTTCTCTCATACATGTCTAAAGAACTGTTTTTCCCCCCATTGACCCTCTCTGCAATACATCGCTGTGTGTCTGCCTTTGCAGTCCTGACTGCCCTCTTGGCCTGTCTAGTTTTCTCCTGGTACTCGTCCCATTCTTTATCCCCCTGCTTTTCTTTGTACTGTATAAAGGCCCTCTTTTTAGCCAACACTGGCTCCTTGGCCCTTACAGAAAACCAGATTGGTCTCTTATACTTGTTTCTCTTGATTACTGTTTTCATGCATGATTTGTTGCCTCAAAAATGGCCCCCTTATGATCCCCTTCTCACTTCCACTCCCCTAATTCTGTCTACTCTGTTAATCTGTCCAGCACAGTTTCCTTCACATGGCTGAGCTCTGCCCACCTGAAGTCTAGCACATTTTTATTTATTTATTGAAATCAAGGATTACAACCTTTGAGCTACAAGCTCATTTACAAAGGTTCCACGTCAGGCATACAGGAAAACAGTATACACAGCACAAGTTACAGATGTGAAATACAGAGAACGCTGAAGGGAAGTATTTACATAGTCTTGATCAATTGTTGCAGCTGCTTGTACTAAAACTGAAAATATGCAATAATTAATATTGGAGGATGGAAGGCTCATTAGGCAGCACAGTAGGCCTTGAATAGGAGGAAAGGGGAATAGGTGGAGGTAGTGGAGTGGGGTGGCAGCAACCTCAGGCTATGGGTCACTTTGTCGAATGGGGTTGGGGATGGGGAGATAAAGCAGAAGGTGTGAAGGAGTTTGTTGGGTGGGTTTGGGAACATGTGAAATGGAAAGGAGGGGCAGGCGTGGGAAGGGGAGCTGGGGGGATGGGTAGAGTGAGTGAGAAACAGGTAAGCGGTAGAGAAGTGCTGGGTTGGGTTAACTTTAGACAAGAGGTTACAGGTGCCCTGGCCTACCTCTAACCATGTAGTATTGGGGTCACTGGACTCCAGTGGTTCCCTAACCCATACTCCACCTTCTTTTTCTGAGTTGGTGAGTACCACATCTACAGTGGCTGACCGTCTAGTGAGATCCCTGATCTGTTGTACCAACATGCAGTACTACAAGACATCAAGCGGGGCCTGGCTTCTGGCATTCCAGGCCACTTGGGTGTACCAGTTGATGTCTTGCAAATTGAGATCTCCCAGTATTACAACCTCCTTTTGCCACCCCTCCCTACTTCAGCACCCAGTTCCTTGTCGCTCTCTTCTCCTTGCCCCGGATGCCTATAAACCACCCCTATGCGACTCTTCCTACCTGACAACTGTGTAAGCTGAGAGTTGAACCCACAGTGTTTTTACCTCCCCTTTCCCACCAGTGGTAGCACCCTTTACTGTCTAAGTCCCTTCTCTGATTTAGAAGACTACCCCTCCGCCTCCATCCATCCCTCTATCATGCCTATATAAGGTTTAGCCTGGGATCACTATGTCCCATATGTTCACACTGTCCCATTTTTCTGTAATGGTCACTAGATCCAGCCCAGAGTCTGCCACCAAAGCCTGGGATTCATTAATAATATTACCCAGATTCCTAGCATTGAGGCATACCACCCTCCAACATGCGCTCACACTTCTATTGGTTCTCACTTGCCCTCCCCAATCTCCCTTCTCTAATAACCATGTTGTCTTGTGTTTTCACTTGCTTTCATGGCTATTTTATCTACCCTACCATGTCTCCTGGACTCTTTCCTTCTGTTATTCCCTGAACACATTATCCCCATCACCAGGGGCCTTTATGTACCAAATTCTAAGGTCTTGGCATTGATTGACTGTGCAGTGTGAAAGTTCAAGTCACAAGGATCACAGCCAGGGCATGGTAAAAACAAGACCAAATCAGTCAAAATCTGGATTGGCTGAACCGGGCCCAACTTGTGCTAATATTGCTGGTCCAGCCATTCTAGGTGGATGGACTGGTCTGATTTATATCTATCTGATCCAGCCTGGTTCCAGTGGTCTAGTTTTCACCCAATCCTGGGCAAGAGTGAAACCCAGCTCACTAGAACTAGACCAGATAAGTAAAAGCCAGATGGGTCTGTCTAGCCAGGGCTGCTGGACCAGTAATATTAGCGCAACTTGCACCTGGTCTGGATGGACTGGCCAGTCTGGATTTTATGGATTGGGTCTGGCAGTCCGTTTTACCATACCCATCACAACCTCTGTTGGGGGGGTCATTTCAAGAAAGTTATGAAGACTTATTTCTTTATGTAATGCTGGTGCCTGACTTCCCTAGGTTTAATGGTATGGTGGTCACTGCAGCTATCTTGATGACTGCCTGAGGTCCGCATCTCCTCCTCTGACTATGAAGGGGCCAGTCTGAGTTCTTTCAATAACAGAACACAAACATGATGATAAAGCAGCTGTTCAGTGCATCCACCTGGTGTAGCAGTGAAACAGGGTACCATCTTGAACCCTTAACCAACCCCCAGGACAGTTCAGTGTAGACCTTCCACACTCTGGTAGATAATCCCCAAACAGTGACACATTACTAAATAGCAGTAATCAGCACAACAAGAGTAAAAATCATAAATGAACAGTTTATTTAAAAGAGAGAGGTAAGGAAAGAACAAGGGACATAAGAGAAAAATGGAATCAGTGGGGGAAATTCTTATACTTTATAAAAATATTAAACAGTTTCACAGACCCTGGGTTCCATGTCAAAAGGCGAACCAATAACGGCAACCTGTCTCGCGGCACCGAACCCACAGGGGAACACCTTTCAGAAACCCCTCTATTTAGATTCCTACTGGGAAGTGCAACTCGGGATGGAGCAAACCCAAGGTCGCTCTAATGTGTTGGCGCTATTGTTCCTTTGCTTTCGACAGTTCAACGTTCTTGGTTCACCCTTTTGACATGCTACCACCCCTGGCAGCCCAGTCCACAATTGCAGGTGCATCCAGCCTATTCTCCACAAAGGCCCATAGTGAGAGCTGTCTATGTGGTGGTGGTGGTTACTTTACCAAGTTACTGATAACGAACCAAGATGATGATGAGTTGGTGCACTTGAAGAAAATTAAAGAACAACTTTAAGATAAATTACAGAAAATGAACAAAGGGGCCCCTATTTGTAATCCACACAAGGGCTGGGCCACATGGTCAAACAAGGGGGGGATGGAGCGTGGTGATGCAACATGCTCAGCTATGAGTTAGGCAGCACAAGGAGGCTGCTCTCTCCACTTAAAATTTGCAATGGTGGTTTACCTCCACAAATGATTATTCAGGCTTTTGCCTTGTAGTTTACCTGTTTTTGGCACAGATCTTACTGCTGTTTTCGATGAAGAACATTTGTAGAGGAAGAAGCATTACGCAGCTGATTAAAGCAGCAAGTAGCCAAGCCGACTGTGGCATTCAGGGAAGCAGTTCAGGCCCTGGTGAACCAGTGAGACCAGTGGTGCATGGCATTTTTTAAGGTCCATGAAACCAGCCTAGTAACGGATTCAAGGATGCCATCTTAAGCCAGATATGGAGGAAGCACAGGGAAATGTTTGAATAGGTAAATTGCACCCACCGTATTACGGACACAGTTAAGTACAATTTTTCCTTTTCACTATCAGCAGTAAAGACTAACTTTTGCTACAAAAAAGCGAATAAGTATGAAAAGAGGGGGTCAAGGAACTCATACTGATATTTTTCTGCATGCATCTTTCTTCATTTTATTTTTCCTTGCTCAGGCCACCTGTATAACAAATGAACAGTTAACATAAGGAAATACTGTATAGCCCATGCAGGTACATTCAGACTCAGACTCATGGGTAAAACCCAGAACAAGAGGACAAGTAGTTCAAAACCAGTTTACTGCAAGCACTTATTCAGGCTGTGCTATACAACAAAAAAGGTTCAAGAATGCTGAACTAAAACAACAAGCTAAGGCAGCAGATAACTCTTTAACCAATTTGAGCAATTTGGAAAAACCTAAATTGGTACTAGCAGACACTGCTAAGAAAAATTAAGACAACTACAACTGCCTTTTAAAAACTGTTGCAATCCAGCCAGTCTTCACGCAACTAGAATGGGACCAAAAACTCAGAGACAGAAAAAGAAAAGGATATAAGGGGAAAACATTGACTGACTTCAATAAAAGTTCCCTGAATGTACAAGCAGGAGAACCAACTCCAGCTTTAACTAGTAATATTTTGTCCAATGATATGGCTTCTCAGTTAAACAACATGGGACAACCAGAAGGAGCTGCAATAGCAAATGCAGCAGAAGAACACAAATCAGGAATCTTATCTCAGCCAGTGGCAGGCACCAGCCAACAAGAACTAAAATCAGATTGCCCCCCCAACCCGGTGCAGCAACTGATAAATAACATTAATACCCTGCATTCTGCCATTGATGAGCTTCAGCAACTTTCGGAATCTTTGGCAAGTTTAAATGCAACAATGTCGAGCATGGATTCCAAGTTAGAGCAACAAATTAAAAGAATAAATGAACGTGAAACTCATCAATCCCAGCTGGAGGACACAGTGGCTTCCCTCTCACAAGAAGAAAAATCTCTTTAGAAACAGTATGATCATCTCAGGATTAAGACTGACGACCAAGAAAACTGTCCTCGCCAGAAAAACATACATATTTTTGGTTTACTTTCAGAATGGGAAAAAGACAGTTCATTACATGATTTGTTAACTGAACTTTTCTCAGAATCACTAGAAACAGACAAAGATTTACTGGTAATAGACCATGCTCATTAGTTGGTGCAGAAGAGAAGGAGGAAAGGGGTCTTGTCCAGTTATAGTTAAGATTTTAACTTCATAGGGGAAGGACAGAGTGATGAGAGCTTATTATAGAACAATGAATTTCAAATTTAAAGGACAATTAATTTATTTGAAACATATTTTTCTAAAAATCTTAGGGACCAAAGGAAGCAATTTGCAGGGGTACAACAAGTATTACGTAAGGGAAGCATTAAGGTGTGTGTCACATACCCTTCCAAGCTAACAATTATACTTAATAATCAAAATGTGTTCTATGGCAGTGTATTTGAGGCAGTACAAGATCTTAAAGTTCAATTACCAGAGCTCTTTGCTTCCCATGTCCATAGGTAAAGTTTGGCTTGCAGGAGGTACAAGATGATAGTTCAGCTAGTAGGAGGTTAACGAGATGTGAATTAAAAATGTTTTTGAAAATCAAGGGGGGACTAGCAATTGGCTGTGCAGTTGTTCCTAAGTGGTACAATGGAGATGCTAGAAAATGTCTTTGGCATACTGGGGATGGGGGGATGACATCTTAGTAGGGGTTCTAGCAGCGGGTTGGGAATACTTTTTAAACGAAATAGTCTAGACAATGGTTATACAGTCAGAGAGAAGTATATGGATTAGTTTGGAAGGAATTATCTTGGTTTTCTCTACATTATGGTTTTGACAAGTAATGGGGCAACATGGAATGTGAATGAAGTGAACTCACATGTTAAAAGATACGGAATCCTAACTCACCAGTTAAAAGATATGGAATCCTATCCAAGATTTAAAAAATTAAAACTTGATGTGGTGATGCTTCAAGAAACTTTTTTAAATGAAAAGGAGGTTCAAAAACTGAAAAGGGGGAGGCACTGTGAAGCCTGAGCAACGCGGACACAGAATTCGACAGCTCCACATCAACGATAAATAAATTAGCTATTATCAAAGTTTAAAGTAATACATTTTACTAACAAACAGCATAGATCGGTGGCTTAAGTCCTCTGCAACACGATGGATAATCTAAAGAAGGGAAATCAGGTGGGAGACAGATGGAGAGACCCTGGAAAGTCTGCAATGGTGGGGCCTGCTACCAGATCCTCACAACCGGGACCAACCGACAGCAGGAGACTTTGTAATCTCTCGGCAGGAAAATGCAAGCACTTCTGTTGTTGGTGACTAGCATCAACAATAAACTGGATGACCTTTCTGGATGACTGACCACTACTGAAATGGCAGTTGATAGTCTCAGAGGAGAGGTAGAAGATTTAAAGAGAAGAGCAGTCAAATGTACCGCTATGACTCTTGGCAGAGCCAAGGAAACGCAGCACACCAACTCAATGCTGGAACAGCTTGAGAACCAAATTAGAAGTGTAAACCTATGCATTATAGGGCTGCCAGAAGGAATGGAAGGAGATAACCCATGTATGTACATCCAGGACTGGCTACAAGAACAATTAGAGGGACAGGGTCTTAACATGGAATGGCAGGTGCTGAAGGCCTACAGAATCCAGCCGCATGGGCCAACAACCGAGGGGGTTCCAGGAGTGCTGATGGCAGTTACAGACAGTATGGGCTCCAGGGACTACATCATAAATTGAGCCAAAAGAAATGGCCCACTTATGGCCAAAGGGCATACAATTTATATATTCCCAGATGTATCGTTTGCTACTCGTCAAAGGTGCAAAAAATTTGATGGGATAGGATTGAAGCTTAGAGAGTTGAATATCCCACATGTAGTCTTGTTCCCTGCCAAACTACGCCTGATTCACGAAGACAAGGTCTTCATCTTCACTTACCCGGTGGATGCAGGCAAATGGGCTGCAAAATTTGAGGCTTCCTGCATAAGGAATAAAAACACACCAGAAGACCCAGACTCAGACACTTTAACATTTTTGAGGACTTACTCTCTGTAAGGATACCTTCCTGTTTGCAGGTAGAAGCGTGCATAGGGGGTTGCCGAGGCTGTCCCTGGCCCCCACTATTGTTTGCTTTGCATAACTTCAGAGTCCTGAGCTGCTACAATTAAGAAAACTTCGGTTCTGAACAGTGTTTTCATAACCTTCAAGCTGGAATTTCTTACTCTGGCAACAGAGAGCACATGTTACATTTTCCACATTGAAATATCCTTTCAGGATGCTTCAAGTTTGGTTTCAACATAATAGTTGTGAACTAGACTTGTTTGTTAGACACTCTGCTCTTGAAAATTTAATTCCATGGCTCTCTGTCAATTCTCTTGATAAAACTGAATCATTAAGAAGTATGGGTCAGTATCTGTTATCACCCTGTTCCTGATTCTGTGTTTCGAACGAGTCCCTTTCCATGTTTTTAACTCAAGGGCATTGTATGCTTGTACAGTTTCAGAGTTTGTTTTCCAAACTCATGTTCCCTACTAAAATTCCACTTGATATGTATGCATTTTTCTATATTCATGTTTTTTTATTTCTCAGGTTCTATTGTGTTGCATTTTGTCTATCATTGTTCAGATCCCACCACAGTCGCTTAAAGAGCTAGTGTACTGCCTAAAAGTAATATTAGATTTTAAAAGCAGCCAACCATTACCTTTTATATCTGAGATACTTTTTCTTTTCACTTTGTTTAATTACAAGATTGCTTACCTGATGTTAGTAGGTGTGATGTGTGGAACAGCTATTAGCTTGGCAGCTGACATATCTTGCTCTACTGCCCCACACTACATCATCAGCATTGTGACCTCTCTGACTGTGACATCTCAGCTACTAAGGAGCAGCAAGTGAGTGACTGCCAGGTCATTCACCTGTGATGTCACTATCAGTGAGATCAAAATGCTAATGATGTAGTGTGGGGCAGTAGAGTTAGACATGTCAGCTGTCAGGCTAAGAGCTGTTCCACACATCCAGCACAATTATAACATAGAAGACTTTTTGATAAACAAAAGGAAAAGAAAAATACATCAGAAATAAAAAGTTTAAACTGCCTACAACTTAAAATGTGCACTATTTTCCTGTCTGCCTGTTTTGACTTCACTAGCTCTTTAAATCTAAATCATGAATTAACATGTCTATATGTATTTAAAACTCTATATGTATTTAAAACAGCAGGTGGCAGAAGAGTATGTTGGTTCTGGAAACTGTATAAAAGGGATTATTTTGCCACAGTAAAACTGACCCCCTCAGGATGACATTTGTTGAAGCGCTGGGGTTTTGTTTTGGTGAGCCCACACCGAGTGTATCTGTTAATTACCTGCAAGAAAAGTGGAGAACTTTTTTAACATATTTACTGACGCCTGCATTTCTTATTGTGGAAGACTGGTGAGTGCTTTGCTACCTTGAACATTTTCTCTTTGGATTTACAGGGGCTAGCTACTAACCCCTGCAGAGCACCATGCTGCGTTCCAGTTGTGCTCACCTGTTCATGCTTTGGGCTGTAATGTATCTTGCCTAACTGTAAAATGCAGGAAAATGTACCATTTACAGTGTTTTTGTTTCAGACATTTCCTGGGGGAGCATGTCCCCAGACCCCCCCTAGCTTTCTTAGGATTTTGGGCCACCCTGGTTCATGACTTATACTCATGCCTCTGTTTGTAGGCCTACTGCCGACTGGTTCAATTGCTGTTTACAACAGCGAGCTAGTTATGATAGAGAGGGAGGGAGGGGGATAGAGCCCTGCTATTCTTAAGAATTATGGGAGTCTTTTTTGAAAAAGATAATGTTTCATTCTCTGCCTGCTATTCCCTCCGATTATATTTTAGTTCTTATTACTAGCTGTAAGACAAGTGGCTTATATTGGGGGGATGGGGGGTAAATGTTAACCACTACTCACTGAAGGTATTTACAGCAAACAATGATGAGACTGTTTCTTTTTCCTGTGTTAAAGCTTTGGAGGTTGATCCTCACAAGAGGAACTCTTTTTTTTTTATACTTCCTTTATTTAAAAAAGCTCTTTTTCAATACATCCATATTCAGTTTATCCAACAGAATATTGCTTTGTATATTTAACATATTTAAAAATAAACATTGATAACATCAACGATTATAAATCTGGCACATTACTGAGTAATTCATGAGTAACAGCTACAGGCATAATTACCCACATTTTCATATCTTGACTAATAGCTTCCAGGTCCTTTTCCCTTAGACCTTATTTCATAAGCTATAGTACTAGATCTTGGTGAAGCTCCCAAAGCGACCATCTATTGATATAAGTTTCCATCTTATCTTGGAGACCTAAAGAAATTTGCTCATTATGCTGGATGTTTAATATTAGGGTTTTCCATTCGGCTACCCAAGGGGGAATCACCAGAAGCCACTTCTTAGTAATAGATTTGTAGGCACAGCCTAAAAATATTGACCAAAGATATCATTTAGCCTTTTCCTTGGCTTCTAGAGGAGGGATCCCCAAGATTAAGTTAATTCCATTAAGCATGCCCTGAATGTCTAATATTAGTTTTATATAATGAGAAATGTTTAACCAAAAATCTGTTAATTTAGGGCAAGCCAGGAAAATGTGCTTGTGCAATGCTGTAGTCTCCCCACACTCCCTCCAGCATCGGGACGATGTACCTGGGTTTCTGAGGGCTACTATTGAGGGGACCAAGAAAAATCTTACTCTAACCTTCCATATGAATTCCCTCCAACTGAGCGAGGCAGTGGTAGTCCACGTGTTCCTCCATATCTTCTGCCAGTCCCTGCTAGATATAGATTGTGCTAGCTACCGTTCCCATTTGGATTGTAGAGGTATGATAGAATGAGAGGATTGATGTATGAGGGCTTTATATATTATTGAAATAGTTCTTCCCCCCGAGGGGGAGGACCATGTCTGCCTAAATGGAGTTTTGTATTCCTCAAATTGAGATCTCCTCTGGGTTCTTCTAATTTGTGCTTGTATATAATCTTTAATCTGATAGTAGTATAACCTATTTTTTTCTGTCCAGGCATACCTTCTCTGAGCCTCCACAAAGTCTATAATCTTATCCCCTATTAGCAATTGCCACGGTGCTTCTAGTTCCTTTTTAATTTGGTTTCTGTACCACTGGTTATGTATTGGTGATTCAAATGGGTGGGACAGTATAAACCAATTGTATTTCCAGAGATTCTGTTGGAAGTTTTGTTGTATTTTATTCCCATTAGCCATCCTTTCAGGATAGCAGCAGTTTCAGCAGGAATTTCTTGCATAATTTTCTTTATGTGGGGCGAAGAGAAAAGGCACGCCGGGAGTGGAACAGAGGTTGGTCTGGTTAAGTCTATTTGTTTCCAGCCTGCTTGGTATGATTTAGTTCCCCACAGTAACGGCAGACGCATTTGGGCTGATAGCCAGTAATTTTGGAGCGAGGGATAGGCAATTCCTCCTAGTTCCTTGGGTAGAATTAATTTAGAGATGCTAATGCGTGGTCTCTTTCGGTTCCATTGGTACATATTCAAAATTTTTGCCAAGATAATAGCTCCTTAGATGTTATGGCGCATGGGACACACTGAAATAAGTATAGGAAACATGGAAATGCATTAATCTTAAGGGAAAGCGTCCTTGTATAAAAGAAAGGTGGTAGGAGGTCCCATCTCCTCAAGTCGTGTTTAATATTTGTCACTAGTGGGATGTAATTATGTGTAAAGAGCAAGTCTGGGTTTTTAGTAATCTGTATCCCCAGGTATTTTATATTAGTATTGTCCCATCGAATTGGATAATATTTTTTGAAGGTGGGCGAGGGGTTAAATTTAAAAGTTAGGGCTTCTGATTTGGTAACATTGAGTGTGTATCCTGAAATCTCAGAGAATTCCTGTATTTTTTTAAAGAGGGCTGTCATAGACTTTTCAGGGTTAGTTAGATATAATAAAATATCGTCAGCATAAAGAGCCAACTTATGTTCAGCGTCCAATATCCTAGCACCTTCGACATCAGAGGCTTGTCGTATGTGTTGGGCCAGGGGTTCGATATAATAGGCAAACAATAGTGGGGGGGGGGCAACCCTGCCTGGTCACTCTATATAGAGGGAATTTCTCTGATAGATGGCCATTGGTTCTAATATAGGCTGTAGGGTTCATATAGAATTTAAAAATAGTGCCAACGAATTGAGATGGGATACCAAATTTTAATAAAGCCACCTTAAGGAGTTGCCATGATGTCTTATCAAAGGCTTTTTCAGCGTCAAGCCCTAGCAGAATAGAGGGAATTTTGATTTTTTAATGTGTTCGATGATGTATACCGTACGCCTGACATTATCTTGGGCCTGATGCCCGGGGATGAAGCCGCATTGGTCTATATTTATTGTAAATGGGGCGAATTGAGTTAGCCTTTTTGCAAATATTGAGGCAAAGATCTTATAGTCCGTGTTTAGTATCGATGTAGGTCGATAAGATGAACAATATGTAGGATCTTTCCCTGGTTTTAATATAATCGAAATTAACGCTTCACTCCAGGATGGAGGGATCTCGCCTTTCTCTGTACTCACAAAAGAATATACTCGACCCGGGATGGAAGCAATGGTCTCCCTAAAAGTTTTATAGAACTCCCCTGGTAGTCCATCGGATCCAGGGCATTGCCTGTTTTCAATTTGCCAATTGTTGATAATATCTTTTTTGTAGAGAGAGGGGCTATCAGCTGATTACCCTGTGCTGTAGTTAGCCTCGGCAAATTTAAAGGGGTCAAAAAATCCTGAATTTTTCCAACAGTGGGGTCAGTGTTTCCAGAATAAAGTAAGGTGTAATAGTGAAGGAAAGCGTCCGAGATAGTGGAGATATTGTTGTTGAATTCGTTAGTAACAGGGTGCCTTATTTTTAAAATAGTAGATTTAGCTCTGTGAGCGCACAGTCGACTGGCAATTAATCTTGAAAATCTAGGTCTCCAATCGTAGTACTTATGTCGTAAAAACATTAGTTTTTGTTCTATTGCATAGTCCAGAATGTTATTTAGCTCTTTTTTCAGGTTTGATAATTCCCTGGACGTGGATTTACAGTGTTTGTTACATTGCACATTTTCTAAAGCCTTATCTGCTTTTCCAAGGCCTGCCTACGTGCTTCCCTCTGTTTTTTCTGATGGGAAGAGATTCCTATTAAGTTCCCTCTGACTATTGCTTTACAGTGTCCCAAGTCATGGCTATTGTAGTTTCTTGCTTGTCATTGTCCTGCAGAGCCTGTGTTATTATGTCCTTAATCACCTCCTGAGTCTCTTTATCTCTAAGGAGTGAAAGATTCAGTCTCCAAAAGGTTTTTTACGCATATTTTGTAAGTTGATCTTACAAAAAATAGGGGCGTGGTCGGAGAGACAAAAGTTTCCATGCCAAATATGTTGAAAAGTGCTTAGGTACTCCCGTTGTGTGATCAAGAAATCAAGGCAGGAATAAGAGTCATGTGCTTGGTAGTAGAACGTGTGTCTATGTGCCGGACCTTGTAGAAAATGCCAGATATCTTCATAACCTAGCTCCTGCAATAGCGTCCGTACTTTTCTGGTAGTTTTATTTATACGACCCTGATTGGGGGGATACTCCCCTTTGAGATATCCAAATTGAGGTCCCCTCCACAAACTACTCTACCCTCTGCCCAGTCTGCTAGTAAAGTAAATAGATTTCTATAGGCTAGGAAATCTGTTGCTGGGGGCATGTATATAGATGCTAGAGTGGTCATCTGACCATTTAGTAGGCCTTTAAATAAAACATATCTTCCTTCTTTATCAACTACCTTGTCCTTGACTTCAAAGGGAATTCCCTGTTTTATCATTATGGTTGTCCCTCTACGTCTGCCATCTCGATACGAGGAGGCCACCACCCGAGCAAAGCCCAAACACTCAAATTTTCTGTGCTTGCTTGGTGATAAATGTGTTTCTTGCAAAAGTAAAATATTGGAACCTTCCCTTCTCATATATTGTAAGATTTTACTTCTCTTAATAGGGTTAGTAACGCCGTGCACGTTATACGTGCTTACTACATAAGATTGTGCCTTATTATAAGACATATTATATAATCCCTGATATTCACCTACTCGTTTATAAAGGTCTTTCTCCCGTAATGGTGGCCTCCACATCTCGCAGCACAATTCAGCATTTGCCTACAGATCAGCGCTCATGCATTTCAACTGTCTCTCAGTGCCAGATTCAAAACTAGTAATCAACATCTTTTTGCAACATATGTAAACCATTAACACATACATCAAAAACATTAACAACATTAACTTCCAAGGTTGGGGGCTAAATATGAATTTTAATAGCCCCTTTGTATTCTCCTTACAAGGAGGATGAGGAGGACTGTATGCATTCCCGCTGCCGAAGGACCTCCTCTAGAGCCTCCTTTTCGTTGGGCTCCTCTTTACTTGGCAGCTGTACGGGCTGATAAAAACATTGATTCGCCCCTTAGCCAGCCAGCTATATAGTTTATCTATTCTAGAGTAAATAGAACAGAGGTACTGCATTTACAAACAGCGTACTTTAATTCTGACTGGAGGAGATAGTGGTGGAATCATATTTGCCTGTCTTCCAAAGTTAAAGAGAGTGCTTATCTCTGGTCATATTTATTTATTTTAATGCTTTAATAGGTTTAATGGGGCCATTTTCCAATAGCCACTCATCTATTTTATTAGCAGAGCAATAGAGCAGCATCGATTTAAGGATACATTCTAGATAAGGAGGAGGAGATAAAGGGAGAATGGCAGTCGCCTGCATTTCAGAGATTCTTGCCATCTGCCCTCCCCATTATCAAACACTAATATCCAGAGACGCTTTTTCCTAGGAACGGAGACGTGCAGTATGCTTAAATTTGTCTTACTAACAACTTTAACATCTTGTTGAGCCCTAGTGATATAGAGAATACCGCCCTCCCTCTCCCAAGCATTAATAAAAGACCCCCGCAACCCTTCCCCAGCAGTCCCAAGTACTTTGCGGTAGGCTTTAACGGTATAAAAAATCTAACACAAAGAAAATGCCCTTGTACTCATCAGAAATGTCGCTATGAGAGCTGTAAGCTTTCTCAGGAACACAAATAATTTGTTTCTGTCATACATTCAGTTTGCAAATACAGTCTTTTTTGCTCTTCTGGTCAGCACCAACTGGAGCCTGCGCATAGGATTGGTGTGTGTGCCAGCTCTGTTTTCCCCAGTCTTCCTGTAGATGGTGTTCTGCTTCTGTTGTCCTCAGTTCCCCGCTTCTTGGTTTCTACCTTCGCCTACTCGGATGTTTTTTTCCTTTAATGCTGCCAGGGCCTCCTCGACTGTGTTGTATACCATCATGCCTTCCTCCCAGAACACTCTAAGTCTCGAAGGGTAGAGTATATGAAAGCGGATTGACTTCTCTCTCAGTGACCTTATGATAGGAAGATATCTTATTCTTTGGATCTGCACTTCCTGAGGATAATCATGATCCAAGAAGAGCCTATAGGTGAGATATTTCAGCTCTTTTTTGCTCCATGTGCACCTGAGTATTTCTTCTTTCATTCTGTAGGAGCTTATTTTGAAAACGATGGAGCAAGGTCGTGCAGCTGGGTCAGTGGGTTACTTCTGCAGCGACCTGTGTGCTCTCTCTACGTGACAGTTTAGTGTCGGGGGAGGTCTAGAATGTCTTTTGACAGATTCTCGATGAAGGATGCCATTGGAGTTGACTCAGAGTCCTCTGGGAGACCGTAAAGTTGCAAATTATTGCGTTTAGAGTGGTCCTCCAAATCCAGGCATTTAGCATGTAAGGATTTGGTTTGCTGCAGCAGGGACTGTATTATGTCAGTTAGCTGTGATGCTGTGTCCTCGGCCTTGGACACCCTCTCCTCGATTTTTCCAATCCGGTCCTCTAGATTTGCAAGCTGAGATTGTATAGCATGGAATTCTTGTTTAGTTTCCCTTCTGGATTCCTTTATTTCATGGAGAAGCATCTCAGATCGCAAGCGTGATAGCTGCTCACTCTCTCCGTCCATGTCATAGTGGGCCGTCATTGAGTTAGGTGGCGAGGAAGAATCACTCTGTAGGTCTGTTTTTAATCTAGGTGCATCCTTAGTAGTTCCCTTTAAATCTTGACGGTTTTTGCCTCTGTTAGTGCTCATCGGTGCTCCTCCTAGGTGGTTAAGCATAAATTTGACTGAAAAACGTAACATTTGGAGGATTGGTAGCCAGCTGGGTCGGGATCCTCACGAGTTAGGCTTGTATCAGCTCTGTGATGTCACCGGAAGTCCCACAAGAGGAACTCTTTAGATAGGAATGTGGTACCTTTATGCCTAAATGTGGGCTTGGCTATGTGTTTTATTAGACACATACAGGATTTCAATATTTAAGGTTCTATCACTTGCTCATGGGTTACAGTTCCACAGTTAGAAGATAGTGACTTAAAGGAGATTTGTAGTATTGCCCTCATATTTAGTAATGTTCCTGGAGATACAAACATCCTGATTATTTTAACCAATGTATGTACTATCTTGAAGATGCATGTTCTTTGATGTTTCTAGTATGAGAAATGTATAATGATGCACTGTGCTTATTGAGCAAAATAATAAAAGTTAAATGATTAAAAAAAAACTAAAAAAGATGGGTGGAGGAATTATACCATTCCCAAAGTAAAGACAGGAAAAGTACAGGAGAGGCATTGCTATTTAATAGGAGTTTTAAGGGAAATGTTTCTGACTCAATAACAGACCAATCAGGAAGAATTGTATTGGTAAAAACCAAAGTGGAAGGTTTAGAGATTATTTTAGGTTCAGTTTATGCCCCTTTTGGCAGTTATGGGAACTTTGGGGCTGAAATTAATAAAATGCTTAACAAATGGAATTGTAATCATATTATTTTGGGGGGGGTGACTTTAATTATACATTAAACTGTACTTTAGACAAATCCTCACAGTCCTCTAAATGGGACAAATATAAGTCATGGTTGTTCAGTAGTTTTCTAAACTCTTATAATCTGTCGGATGTATGGAGGGAGTTGCATAACAATAAGAAAGATTACACTCATTATTTGACCCAGCATAAGACGTACTCCAGTCTTGACTATATTTCTATTTCCAAAGAGTTATTAACAAGTGTCTTGGAATAGTCTCAAACATAGAACCCCTGATCTTGTATCACAATATTGTCAGTTACAGCATAAGTTTGGATACAGCTATTAGAAGATGTACAGTAATAACATGAGGCTCAATAACAATTTATCAGATGTACCCTTTGTACAAAAAATGAAAACAGCTATACAACACTTTGTGGCTGATAAAACAGTAAACCAAGACAAAACAGTTGATACATGGGATGCTTTGAAAAGCACAATTAGAGGAGTGATCATTTCCAAAGCATCCTAGAAAAATAAAAAGGCAAAATTAATGTTAAGGGAAGTTGAAGAAGAACTTAAACTGTCAGAATTGGCAGTGAAAAATGGATATACAACTAAGTCACGAGAATATTCAGAGTTGAAGAAACTAATTGATTCAACAGAAATTATTCCGGTTAAACAAGATTGGGCCAAAAGTAACCGTAATTGGAAAATTAATAGTGAATTGGCCAACATATTGTTAGCAAAATGAATCCAAGATTTTGAAAACATTTTTTGAGTAACTTTTATTAAAAATTATTCGAGACAAGTCTTGTCCAAACAAGATAAAATTACAGATGAATTTTTAATTTTTTTCCTCTAATTTATATACCTCTGAGTGTAATCCTTCCGACTTGGAGATTACTGTTAATTATTATAATAAATTTTGTCAGGTCAAAATTTCTAGTCAAGAAAGGGAGAACCTGATGAAACCAATTAATGCTTCATAAATAACAGAGACCTTGCAAACCATAACAAAGGGCAAATGCCCTGGTCTTGATGACTTTACATTAGAATTCTACCTTGCTCTAGGATCAGTATTAGTATCATTGATTGAAACTTTACGTACTCAAATACAAGCTACACATAAACTGCCAGATTCTTTAATCAAGCATATATTTCACTTTTACCAAAAAGTGGAAAAGAACAAAGTAGAGTAGAAAACTACAGACCAGTGGCTATATTAAATGTTGATTATAAAATCTATATTAAGATTATAAACAACAGGCTAGTACCAATCCTGAGCAATATTATACATATAGACCAAAAAGGTAATGCAAACAGGTCTCCACAGTATTCAATTTGTTATTGAATACCTTAAGAACAAAAGAGTACCAGCTGTATTTTTGTCTTTAGATGCCAGTAAGGCTTTTGACATGCCAGAATGGAAATACCTGCTTGGGGCCATGACGATATTTTGTTTTCCAGATGTTTTTGTAGATTATATAATGGACATTTGCAGAAAATCAGGGGCAAAAGTAAAACCTTTTCAGATTTTTTTGTGCTTCAGTGAGGAGTCAGACAAGGATGTTATCTCTCTCTCTCCTTCCTTGTTTGTTACTGGATTAGAACTTTTGCTTTGTGAAATTACAGCTAATAACAGAGTAAAAGGGATCAATGTGGCATCACATGAAGTAAAAATTAATGCGTATGTTGACAACCTGCTACTGTTGTTACAAGATTAAGAAGAGAGCTTGAAAGAGTAAAAAAATATAATTAACAGATTTTCATTAGTAGCGGGGTTTAAGGCGAATGAGGCAAAATCAGAAATGATCACCTTTGACTCTGTTCAGTCAGATAAAAAGTTTTCAATGCCACTATACAGAAGAATGGCTTGAAGCATCTGGGGACTGATATCGCAAAAAATCTGAAAGGAGTATAGGTTTTAAACCACTGTAAGCTGCTGAGTTCCTTAAAAGGCAAACTTTTGGGGAGAAGCAAAATTCCTCTGTCCTTGTGGGGAAAAATTCAAATGATCAAAATGCTGTCAATCCATTTTCTATCCTACAGACTAGAAACAATAATTACACCTGTCCCTTATAACTGGTTTAAATAAATTAACAACATGTTCCAGAATTTTATTAGGAACTATAAACAACCCAGGATATCCTAAAAAGACTTTGTATGACCAAATAGCAGGGTGGTATTGCATTCCCTGATATAGAAGCTCATTATATAGCCTATATGATTAAATTGGCAATTAGTTGGGCATACACTGATAAGGACAAAATCAGTTTGGCGGTAGAAAACTCAATACTGAGGGAGATGACGTCAGAGACAATAGATATTCAATGTCCTGCACAGCCAGTATAGTGGTATGCTTGTGCAACTGTGTTAGTTTGGTTTTGGCCGTTCGCGCACTCTATTCCAGAGGAATTACCACCCTGCAGGGGTATGAAAGGCAAGGAACCCTTGGTGAGGGTTCCACTCCTGAAGGTGCCACGGGATGATTCCCATGGCTAAAGGTACCTTAGGAATCCCTCTAAAGAGAGAGTGCTGCTGCTGGAGGAGGAGGGGAGGATGGTGGGGCAAAGAAAAAGTGCTTCACAATGAGGCCAAGGAGGAAATGCTTATTTGGTCATCGAACTCCAGGCAAAGCCTTACATTTCACTGACCTATGCAGCCAGTATAGTGTTATGCTTGTGCAACTGTGTTAGTTTGGTTTTGGCCGTTCGCACTCTCTGTTCCAGAGGAATTACCACCCTGTAGGGGTATGAAAGGCAAGGAACCCTCGGAGAGGGTTCCAGCCCTAGAGATGCCACGGGATGATTCCCGTGGCTAAAGGTACCTATAGGAATCCCCAAAAGAAATGTAGTACGATCATATCCCAAAGAAGGAGGTGACACGAAGCTTATGAGCAAGCAGTAATTGTGACGTAGGACCAGTAACTGTAACGTAGTAGTAGAGAAGCATAGGCAGTTTGATAATGTAATGAGATGCTCAGTTTAATAACATAATGAAATGCCCAGGCTTCCGTAGCAAGATACTGATGGTTTGTGCTGAGAATGAGGGGATCCTGTAAGGAGAGAGGGAACCGCAGGACATTCTCCACCTCCATCCAACAGCGGAACCTACCTAAAGAAACTATGGGACACTACTATGCTAGCTAACAATTATGACCTGAGGCAACGGAGGATAGAAAAAAAAACCCTATGAGGAGGAAATCTCTGGGGATCCAAGGCCTAGGTCGCCTTCCCTCCAAGCTTGGGATAGTTTGTTTAGTGATGGCTCTGCAGCTGCAATTTGGAAAACCCAATTAAAGGGGAGGTGGAAAATATTCCAATTTGGAGGAAGGCTCTTACTCAAACCCTCTCGCGGGAAAGCCGTGGAAGGTTGCGAGAAAACTCTGCAACAATACATGCAACCAAGGCAGAGGAGGAGAGCAATGACTGCTGAGGCACTCACCTAGCCTACCTGCCCTAAACTCAAACTAGGTGAACCAGAGGCAGTCATAGAGAGAGAATGCAGTGAAGGTGCCTTGCTAGGGAAACCACTAAAGTCAATGGCTAACTGTTATAGTGGAACACTAGAGCCAAAGGAGATCATCGTAACCGCCCTTCACTGCTAGTCTTAACTTCTACACCAGGAGCTGCTGTCGCGTAGCAGGCAGCTAAAGCCAAGCTCAGGGTGAGGACATTCCCAGCTATGGGCCAGGTGAGAAGGATCCTGCCCCAAGTTGGATACACTCAAGATGCGGACTAAATGCAGAGCGAGGCTGTTGGCTGCAGGAATCTTGCACCAGAATAGAAGGGCTGGCATGCCCCAGAAATTGATTGAGAGCTGAAAAGCTGGCGAGCTGAATGAGCATGGCGTGCTGAGATCGTAATGAGCATTGAGTGCTAAGACCTTGCAAGGTTGAATGCAGAATTGAGTGCAACAGAATCCCGGAGGCTGAAGCCAAGGGATGGCAGTAGGCATGAAGCAATGGTTTGCGTAAGCAATGAGCAACAATTGTGTAAGCAAGGGTGGACCTGCACATAGGTCAGTAACAGAGTAGTAATAAGTAGACCTGCACATAGGTCCGCATAACATAGTAGCAATGAAACAGCACTGAATAGTGGTGCAAGTCAGCTAGGCATTGCAAAGCCAAATCAAGGTGACAAACTCTGAGGATTTTCAGCAGCGAAGACAGGAGTTTAAACAGAAATAATTAGCCACATGGGCCACAACCCCCTAAACACCTCCCAGTCCCCGCCGTAGGACAAACAAGGAAGTGACAGAAGGGTTGAGAACCACATGCATATATTAAAGCTAGTTAATAGCCTCAGCAGGAGCTTTTGCTAACCTCAGAGTAGAACAGCAGTATATAAAGGGAATAACAGGATTGAACTGCATCGCAAGGTTCAGAGCTTGAAGCAGGTGTACAAACATAGAAGCAGCATCTGTACTGAGTACACTGAGTTGCAAACTGCAATAAACTTAAAATAAAGGAGGCACAATACTCTGAAAGCAGCTTTCATAGGCAGTGCAATGAACTGCAGCAATGAGGCAAGCTGAATGAGTTGAACATGATTTAGCTGTATAGCCAGGGTTCAGTGTGAGCCAGAATCAGGTGAAAGCAATTAAGTATGCAACATGGAAAGCAGTTATGGCTGAGCTGTACACACAGATATTGTTTGTAGTTGCATTGCAAGGAATTTGAGTGTTGTAACTGAAAGCAATTCAAGTTGTGAGTTACTGAAAGCAAGTAGTATGAGCACTGGAGTAGCAGTATGCTAGGAGCTTAGAAACAAAGCCCTCCAAAAAACAAAACCAAAAACACACAAACACAGAAAACAGGGAACAAAGACAGAAGGCACATGCGCAGCCGAAGGCAGAATATAAACCAGAAGCGGGGAAAAACAAAACAGAAATCCCGCAGACAAGCAGGAGCAGTGGGGGGCATAGGCCCAACCAGCTCAGAGGACAAACCGACAGAGTCTATGGCTGCAAAGAAAAAAGTACTTTACAATGAGGCTGAGAGGAACTGCTTTTATAGCTCAGGAAGTCAGAGTGGCTGGCTGCTTGGCCATCGAGCTCTAGGCATAGCCTTTCCAATTTAAAAAAAATCTTTTTCACTGCCAGTCAACTTAGTAAATCAAGAAAAATAGAACTATATGTCACATAATTGGTAACTTCACAAACAAAACTAATTGGGAAACTAATATATCACTGATGAATGATATCTAAAACAACCCCAACTTTAGATTAAATGGGAAGATGCTTAATAATAATAACTTCTGGAAGAAAAAGGTGATTAAAAAATGTAAAGATCTTTATGAAAAATGTACCTTGTTGAGTTGCAGGGGCTGGCAAATTTCAAAATTAAGTACTTGTCCATGGCCAAGTGGCTTGACTAAATTTAGTAGTCCTGGTGCTTGAGATGGTAGTCCAGTTAAAAATAGGCGAATTTGTAAAAAATGTAATAAAACTAAAGAAAAACACATTTTACATGAAATGTTTGTTTTGTTTTTAATTTTAAAGAGCAGATTCCTACTGTCAGCGTTGCTACTCTCCCCCAGCCCTTTTGATGCCTTATCAGTAGCGAGCTGCCGACGTTTGGCATAAATAGTCCATGTGTGCTAAAAGTTAGATCCCTCGTAATGTTGTAAATCAGTAGGCTGTCCATAAAAAGACCGACCTCCCGGTCTGAAAAACACGCCCCTATGTTGGCCCATGCAGTCCTGTTTTGTGATTTGTGATTTTATTATATCAAAGCACTTGATTGACTAATAGGGACCCAGTTAGTTGATCAATCACTTTGATATAATAAAATCCCAGCAGTAAAGGGTATAAATATCTTTGAAAATACCAGCCCCATAGAACTGAATGGGGCATGCTCACGCAGCCTTCGTTTTGTGGCATCACAAAACAGGGCTGTGTGGGCCAACATGGCGGTGTTTTTTTTGGACCAGGAAGTCTGTCTTTTTTTGGACAGTCTACAGATTTACAGCATTACGAGGGATATAACATTTAGTACACATGGACTATTTATGCCAAACTTCGGCAGCTCGCTACTGATAAAGTAAGGCATCAAACGGACTAGAGCAGGCAGCTACTAGGAAGCTGCTCTTTAAATGCTGTCCTTTTTCCATAGGCTGCCACTAGTTGCATTCCATGAGATCGGAGGAACCCTACAATCAGTCACCTCCCCCCACTGAGTGACTTGAGATAATACTTCCCTATTTATTGTTAATTTTATATGCCTTTCCTTTTTTTCTTTTTGTATAGACTGCCGCCAGTTGTGTTCCTCGAGATTCCCACAATCTGACCCCCCCATTGAGTGACTTCAGACAGTGTGCTTTCCTTTTTTTTTTAATTAAATGCTTTTCCTTTTGTTTTTTTCCTTTTTTTCTATAAATTGCCACCAATTGCCTTGTTGGTTCCCTGAGATCCCACCAATCGGACAGCAGTCACCCACTGAGTGAGTTCAGTTCAGACAGTATTTTCCCTTTCTGTTTTTAATTCTAAATGCTTTTCCTTTTTTCCCTTGTAGGTTGCCACCAGTTGTGTTTCCCCGAGATCCCCACTTTTTCACAGCAGTTACCCACTCCCCAACTGAGTGACTACTGACTTCAGTACTTTCTTTCCCCTTGCTGCTGCTACAATTCTTTCTTCCTAGTTAAGTCTCGTCCAGTATTAGAGCAGCCATGGACCAGGGGATACTCTCTGGATCAGTGTTCATTGACTTGTCCAAGGCCTTTGACCTTGTTGACCATGACCTGCTTTGTACCCAGATGAGGTCCCTTGGCTTATCCCTATCAGTTCTGAAATGGTTAACCGACTACCTGCATGGTAGAGTACAGTTGACCAAATTCAATAAAGTCCTCTCAGATCCCCTACCTGTGACCTCTGGCGTTCCTCAGGGCTCGGTTCTGGGACCCCTTCTCTTCTCTCTCTTTATTAACCATCTCCCTGCCGTAGTAACCAAATGTCGGGTCACCCTGTATGCGGACAACCTGGTTCTCCTGGCCCAGTCCCGGGATGCTGCCACCCTTAATCTCCATCTATCTGAGGACTTTAAAAACATTCAGGCCTGGCTAACCCAACAGAAGTTGGTCCTCAACCTGAAAAAAACACAGGCTATGCTATTTGGCTCAACAGCTAAGATACATGCCTCTCCAGTCCCTCTGCGAATCAATTGTGCAGATGGAACTCCCCTTCTCACTGTGACCTCTCTCAAATACCTTGGGGTGATGCTTGACCCTCAACTGGACCTAGGGAGCCATATCCTCAACGTCTGCAGAACTGTGAACTGTAAGCTGGGACTGGCCTACAGGGCCAAATACAACCTAACTCCTGCTGCTCATCTGGCACTTGCTAGGGGTGTACTACTTCCCTTCCCACAGCTATGGCCTCCACCTTTTTGCTCGTACCTCGAAAGCCCTCCTCACTCGGTGGCACACGACGTACAATAATATCTGTTGTTTCGCTCTGGCCGCCCCCCACCTTACCCATCATTGTGAACTCTATGACAAGCTTGGTTGGCTTTCTCCGACTAATCACTTAAACTTTGGACTAGGATGCCTTGTGAGCAAGGTGATTAGTACTGGCTCCCCCCCCAAGAGCTGGCTCAGCTCCTCTCTCCTGCTGACAGCTCCTCCTACCCTCTCAGGTCCCATGGTCCAGGGGTACTAAAAGTACCCCCAACCCACACCCTTATGGGGGACAGGGACTTCGCTGCATGGGCTCCTAGGCTCTGGAACACCTTTCCTGAGCTGGTTCGCACTGCCCCTTCCCATCAGTGTCTCCAGAAATCCCTGTGGGGGCATCTAAAGCTGGCCTCACATTGCAAGTGCCCTTAGCCACCCCAGCTCCATGTCCTAGGTACCGTAACTCCTCGGTACTCTCTTACTTGGAACACTTACTGAACCGACTTGGTTGTTGACTTCGGTCCATCTCTTCCTTATGCACTTGCCTATGCTACATGTGTGTTCAATGCTACTCAATGCTTGCTCATTATGTACTTCACCTTTGTCTGTCATACATAATGATCCCTATACTGCCTGTTTGTTCTGTTGACTCAGTGTACTAAGTTACAATATAGTACTTGTTTACCTGCTACGCTGTAATGATGCGGTCTGTAATACTCAGTGTACTAAGTTACAATATTGTACTTGTTTACCAGCTATGCTGTAACGATGTGGTCTGTAATACCTGTTATACTCTCCCGGGTCGTTCCTGAAAATAGGCATACAACTTGTCTAGTGTACTTACCCGGTAAACAAAAGCTAAATAAATAAATAAGCTTTTCATTTTTCTTTTGGGTTTGGCTATTGGGCAAGCTGTCACTAAGTTGTATTCCTTCTTCCAGCACACATGATCTCACTAACTTAAGTGCAGTAAGTCTTTTTTTTAGCCAATTCCCTTCGAACAGTTTATCCAAGTTCTTGTTTCTTTGCCCTGCTGACAAACCACCTGTCTCTCCCCGGCCACCTTTATGTTGTTCCACAACCCTCCTGTTTCCAGAATCTCTCACCCCCTTCCCCAGTTTTCCTTTAAAAACCCCACCCCCTTTCTTTCTTTTGGCTTTTATTTATTTATTTGCTGTGAGTGAGAGACTGGGCATGTATAACCGTCGGTGACTGCCCTTGGTTAGGTCTCAACAAAAACTGGAGTCGCGCAGCAGCCAAGCCAAGTACATCCACTACATCCATCCACTGACTGTCACACTGTGAAAGGGCACCTTTCAGTTTCCTTGGCACGACATGCCTGTGACTCTCTTCCACCCTCCATCTCTACCACTACCATCGTGCCCACTAGCCTGGACTGACTCTCAGGGTCTGTACACTATGGGCTGACTAACCTGTAAGTCCTTGGCTGCTGGCAGTCGCTGCTGCAGTGGAGGGAGGGAAGTTGCCTTCAGCTCAGCACGTCTCTCTGTGCTCACTCCTGCTGGCAATTGCCTTTGCTGCTACAGTGGATGGAGGGAGGTTGCTTTCAACTCAGCATGTCTCTATGCTCTCTCTCTCTCTTGCTAATCCCCAATGCACGCAGCTGCTCTCTCAAACGGAAGCGCTTGTACCATGTGAGGCTAAGAAAATCCGGCAGACTCAGACGAATATTAAAATAAGAGGCATCTAGCGGTCAAGGCCCAGTATTACAAGCTATTTCAGTGGGGGGGATAAAAGGCAACAAAAACTTCATTGTCCGTGGGACAGCCGAGAGAAGCAAAACTGCTTGTCCGGCTGTCAAGATTTGTAGCCCGGGACAGCGGGCTATGGGATTTGTCAAGCCCTGTTGAGTTGGGAACATTTAAAACCTAATTTAAAGAGCAAACTTTTCCCTCCCCCGAGAACCATGAAAAACCCTTACTGGGCTCCAAGTCCGCTGGTGCTAAAATTTGAATTTTTCTGTGCCTCCATTTAGGAAGGGAAGGGATCGTAATTTGGCTCCGTGGAGCCACGCTGATCCCTTCCACTTCTGTGTATCACTTCAGTCTGCAGTCTGCCCTGATCCACCCCCACGCTATGTTGTTTTCTGACATCACTATTTGTAGAGCGCATGGGCAAGCTCCACATACTTTAATGGGGCTTTTTTAAAAGTAAAATTTTGATACTTTACATTGCCAGTGGGAACTGATCATGGCCACCGCTTAACTAACAAGCCCTTACTGCCTTTGTCTATCTGGTGATACACTTAAACACCCACCTCCTAGGAAGAGTTTTTAGATGAAGTGCATTTCTTTCATTTACCAGACTCCTGAGAGTAATGCTGAGGCAGTCCCTGAGGAGGCTGTCAGCACCACAGCCCACCTTCTCAGTCTCTCTCTCCTCCAGGTCTGACTGAACTCGAGAGAATGACTCTACCTCTCTTTTAAGACTCAGACTCAACGTCTAATTGGCTGTTCAGAAAATACTGGCTTCTGGTGATTGGCTGTAACTGCTTAGCCAATCACAACTCCTGTAGTCTCTTCCCATCATGCCTGATGGTTCTGCAGTGCTGCTGGGGGTGCCATCTTTGTTAACAAATGTAAAAGTCTTCATTTTGGTCCTGCAGCTCCTGCTGATTGCTTTTTAATGCCATTGGGCTGCTGGGGATTGGTCCACAGTCTGTCAGTCCTGGGGCTGGGACAGCTCTGTGAGGGGCAATTGTACTCCCTGTTCACATGTGTTCCAGGTTCATTTTTTTTTGAAACTTTCTTTATTTAAAATGTTTTGTGTATACACACCGAACATATAAGGTACATACATATCTTTCACACATATCCATTATACTTAATTCCCCTTCTCTTTTGTTTCCATTGTCAATTCATCCAACAAGATACAACATAAATAAAAACAGTCAGTGGTTTATACAGAGGATAGCCAATAACATCCAGAGATCCTTAATGGTTACAAACTATAAAATTCAACTCAGTTGAAATCCAGGATGTACCTTTTAAAGTTGAACCCTTTAATATAAGGGAGGGGAATAGGAGGAGGAGTAGGGGCGGAGCCAAACTATCTATCCACTCCCTAATCAGAGCAAAAGGAAAGGACTTTATTAATAGATTATGGAGCTCTATGTTATGCAGTGCGTCCTTCCTATCGGACCTGAATATGGCAATTTCACCAAACCTCGGTTCAAGGCAAGAAGTCGGGTCTCGCCCCTGCCATGTATAGAACCCATCGCCTCCACAAGATCTCAAAACAAGGGACTTTTATTAATAGTGGCTGTTAGAGCCTCCATTCTATATATATTTATCATACGATCCTGCCACATACTTAGGGTGATAACCTTGGGAGAAAGCCAGTTACTTGTGACTGCCTTTTGGGCCGCCAAGAAAGAAATTTTTAGGAACTTAGTCGTCAGGGGATCCCGAAATTCCCTCGGTAGTTCCGAAAAGAAATAGCATGGTGAGATTTCCAATTTAGGATCTATAATTGCCTGTATGGCTTGTTGAAGATCTTGTTTGAAAGCCGTTAATATAGGACAGTCCCACATTAGATGTGCCAATGATGCAGGGGAATGTCCGCAGTTTCTCCAACAGGACGGAGACAGAGTCTCGATATTTCATCAGGATTGCTGGAGTTTGAAAGTAGCGGATAAAGATCTTCCACGAGAACTCCTGCCAGCTAACTGCTGCTATACTCCAATGGATCCTCGTTTGTGTCCACGCCCAAAATTCCTCGGAGATCCGGACTCCCAGATCTCGCTCCCAGGCTGTCTTTATATAAGAGGAGGTATCTCCTTTCCAGGACAGGAGCACCTGGTATAATTTAGAAATAATGTGAGATCTGATCGGGTCCCCTTCTATTGCTTTTTTAAGAATGTATGCGATCTGTGGGGGAGATGAGCCCTCAATCTTGCGATGACTCAAGAGATTACTAATATAATTTCTAATTTGAAAGTATTTAAATCTGTCCTGCCAAACAATTCCATACTTATGGACTAGTGTTTCAAACGGCAGAATCTCACTTCCTTCTAGGAAGTGCCAAATCAGATGTTGGCCCCTCTCCTCCCATCCCCTAAATCCAGCATCCCACCGATTAGGTGCAAACAAATCTAAGTATGGAACAGAAGTCAACAAGCTCCTCCAGCTCTTAGCCCTTTTGTCTCCCAAAATTCCACGCCAAACATTCAGAGTAGAGGCCGTATAAGGATTATCTTCCTGCCCCGTATTTAATCTTCCTCTTTGCCCAAGGAGCATAGCATTCAGATTTTTATGTGGGGTAGTCTTCCATAGTTGCAGGGTTTTCCACTTAGCCGAATAGGTCTGATCCAGCCAGTAAAAGGCTGTTCGTAACTGAGCTGCACGGTGATATAGTTTAAAATCTGGTAATGCCAGGCCCCCCTCTGCCTTCGGGATCTGAAGTGTCGAGAGGCGGATTCTGGATTTTTGTGGACCCCAGATTAAACGAGAAATCGTTCTATTTAGAGAATGGAAGTATGCATCCGGGACTAGAATAGGTATTGTCTGTACCAAGTATAAGAACTTAGGGAGCATTATCATTTTTCTCGCTTCCACCTTTTGTATCAACGGCATAGGGATAGGAGCCCACTGGTCCAACTCCAGCTTAATTCTTTCTAATACTGGGATAAAATTGAGAGAGAACAACCGGTCCGCCTGAAAGCACATCTGGATCCCGAGGTATTTAATCTGGGATGTATTCCATCGAAATGGGAATTTCCTTTGGATCTGTTCCGATGGTTCATAATGTGTTCTTAAGACCTCCGTCTTGCTCATGTTTATTTTGTAACCCGCCTAAAGGCTAAACTCAGACAGACGAGCCCACAAGGGATCCAGCGACTGCTCTGGGTTTCTGAGATAAATTAATAAATCATCCGCATATAGCGCCAACTTATGTAATTCCCCACCCAGATCACATCCCTGTATCAAGTCGTCCTGTCTTAATGCCTGAGCCAAAGGTTCCAGGTATAGGGCAAAAAGGAGGGGGGAGAGGGGGCAACCTTGCCTAGTGCCATGGTATAGGGCTATGGGGGGGAACTCTGCCATTGATCTTTATATATGCCTTGGGGTTGGTGTATATATTATTTATAATTTTAGTAAAGGATTCGGAGAATCCAAATACGACCATGGTAAGGTCCAAGAAACTCCATGCCACTCGGTCGAAGGCTTTCTCCGCATCCAGGCTTAATAGCATGCATGGCGCCCCCAGCCGAGTGGCCTGGTGTAGGATTTGCAGAGATCTTTTAATGTTATCCTGAGTCTGTCTACCAAGGATAAAGCCCATCTGATCATAATTGATCAAATCAGGCAGTACCACTTCCAGACGCCTCGGCAATATAGATGCATATAACTTATAATAAATGTTTAAAACTGATATAGGGTGAAAAGCACTACACTGTGTGACATCCTTACCAGGTTTAGGGACACTAGAGATGACCGCATAGTTCCAGGAGTCTGGGAGTTCCTCCCCCGATTGTGCTTGCCTATACGCCTCCAACAGAGGGCTCTTAATGTCCTGTATGAAGAACTTAAAGAATTCAGGGGTGTATCCATCAGGACCCGGGGACTTTTTTGTTTTCAGATTTTTGATCGCTGAGGCCAACTCTGTAGAGGAGATGGGAGAGTCAAGGGAGTCCTTGTCTCCTCCGTCAAATGCGGTAACTTTAATTTAGTCAAATATGATTTGATTTGTTCTTTATCCGGTGGCTGTTCAGACGCATATAAATTAGAGTAGAAATCCCGAAAGCTATTCAGGATTTTTTCTGGGGAATTCAATATCTGACCTGTCTTGGGGTCTCTGAGCCGAGTGATCGTAGACCTAGCGGTATGTTGTCTCAGACGGTGGGCCAGGAGACGAGAAGCTCCAGGGCCATTTTCATGGTATCTTTGTTGCAAACACTGTAGTGCGTGTTCCGTTTTTATATCTATTAGCTTTTGAATCCTTTGTTTAATGTCTTGTATGTCTAATATTACCGAACTGCCCCCTCCCCCCCCGCCTGTCTTCCCTGTAGGGCAAGTAATTGATTTTGAAGGTCTTCCATCTGCTGATTTTGTTGATTTTTAAAATAGACCGCAAACTTGATACAGTCCCCCTCTAAATACTGCTTTCATTGTATCCCAAAGTGTAGTACCCGGTACCTCAGGGTATTTATTATCTTGTTGGATTTGTGTTAGCCTCACAGTGGCCATGTCTGTAAACTCTTTTAAGTTCAGAAAGTAATTGTTGAACCTCCAAAGGGATTGACCTTTTGGGACTTTCCAATTTAGCCTCAGCAACAATTGGGAATAATCAGAGAGTACCGATGGGATATGTTTGCAATCCAATACTTGATCTTGATGCTCTCCCGAGATCAACAAGTAGTCAATCCTGGCAAAGGAGCCATGGGGGAATGAGAAGTGTATGTATTCTCGCTTATTCTTATTTTACCTTCTCCAGGCATCTACCCAGAAAGCCCCCTTTAGGTGGTTCTTAATGAATTTACTGGCTGGGCTCTGCCGAAATGACTTTGTTCTGGACGTGTCACTTTGTTCCCATACCTGATTTAAGTCCCCCCCTACTATTAATAATCCCCTTTGCTGCTCCGTTATTTTATGTAGTAAGGAACGAAAAACGTCCTTAGTAGAGCCCAGGGGTGCATACAGGGAGGCCAACGTGATAGGGGAACCCTCCAGGTTCCCTGTGATAATGACCAGACGGCCCTCAGGGTCTGCATAGCTGGTTAACCTCTGAAACTGCGTTCCTTTGGAGACCAGTACCGCAGAGCCTCTTCTCTTACCCTTCCCATAAGAGGCTGCGACCACCTGCTCATAGCCATACTTCTCCAATTTTTGGTGTTCGGATTTATTTAAATGAGTTTCTTGCAGTGGAACAAACATGGGCTTCTGTCTTTTTATAGCAGACATGACTTTGTGTCTTTTTACCGGGTTGTTCAGCCCATTAACATTGTGAGAGACAATTCTTATACAGGACTTTCCTCCATTTATGGGGCGGAAGTTATAATCCCATCAACATGGGGGGGATCCCCCTCTTCTCTCCCCTCCTCCCGTCTCCCCCATCTCCCTCCTCCGTCTCCCCAAGGTATTCTCTGGTGTTCTCCCTTCCCCGTCCTCAATTCCCCCACCAGAGTTGGATAAGTCTTTGCAATCCTCTGTATTGATCAGATGTATCACGCCATTGAAATCCTTCATAGAAATTTATAACTTGCAACACCACATGAACACAGACACAACATACAATCTCAAACCTCCCATGGGCAGGCGCCAACAGAGGGATCCTCCCTCAGGAAAAAAAAAAACTATTCACAAGATTACTCCCAAGGTAGGAGAATGGTAAATACCATTCTCTATTCGTTCGAGTTCGCAATACTCGAATGGGAGGCAAAGGAGCCATTAAAATGGTTCGTTCCTCCTGGACCTTAGGTTTATCAGGTCCTTGCCAGATGTCTTGGCACATCATCACCAACAGTGTACCCATAAAAACACAGGGTACACCTGGCAGCTGACTTCCCAGCATAGTTAATCTGGGATTACGTCCGAGAAATGTTCAGCCCTCTCCCCCCACTCTCCGCATTTTATTAAGGCTGTGTAATAAGATCCCGCGTTCCCTCTATTCCTGAGACTACACCTACGGTAGCTCGCTACTTCCATATAGGTAAAGAAGGGTATATGAAAGATTCCCACTTTCACAGTGGTGTCCCACCATGATTATATGTCGCCGCAGCCTGCATTCACCGGCAAGGGTTTCCCTAACTGATGACCATGACAAAATAGGGAGCGTAAATCCAGCACTCTACAAACAATTTCCTGAACTGAGGCAGGCCGCCGCCCAAAGGACGACTAAAAAGAAAAATGCGCCTCCGACTTTGTAGAGTATGTGTGTATTTCAGACCTGGGTCAAACTGACATCCTCCAATGCAGAATACGAACGCTCCCAAGAGGTCAAAGCCCCAATTGGATTTCCACTGATTTGGGCTGAATCTGCAGTTGCACAAGGTGATGCCACATCCCTTTTCATTATGAGCTCCCCACTCTTGCTATGTTAGTACCAACCCCTATTCATTTGTATTTAATTCAGTGTTACACCAACTGGGAATAGAGTCAGCATTGCGGTACTATAACTTCCGAAGCCTCTCCCCCGAGAGGAGTCACCCAGCGCGCAACCCAGCCCCAGCACAGAACCCTCTGCGTCCCTTCAAGGGGGAAAATCTTAAAAACTACTATATGTGTCTTATTAATGCATCTCTGCACAAGAGGGGGCCCCTCTAATCAATCCCCCCCCAGATCCTCTCAAGACCCCATGGTTCTTTGTGCTGTTGCCGGGTTTCAACCTCCCAATCCCTGCCACCTCTCCTCCCGGTTGGTTAAGGACATAACCTCAATAGTTTCAATTTCTAGAATACCTGACTCATTTGAACGATGGGGTCACCTGTTTAAAACACATTGGATTTTCAGCTTTCTTTATAACAGTAAAAATTATCAGGTGACTCATCACCCTCTCGAACCCCGTCCCCCCCGTGTCCCTTATCGTTTACCAGCTAGGCCTCACTTGTAGGCCTTGATATCAGTTTCCATGAGTCCCTTTCGCTTAGGTATAGAGTTCAATTACATCCACAAGGAAAGAGACACAGGGAGAAAGCTCTCCCCAACACAGCCACAGACTCGTTGCTTTGGAATCACCCCTCATGTGTCCTCCATCCTTTCCATTGATTACTCCTCAGGAGTTTGAGGGTGAGTGAGTTTGTGCAGCATTTCTCTGATATCTTGAAGTGTGTTAGCTGCCACCTTCTTTCCTGGACGCGAGGAGTGCTGGGGTCTGGTCAGTCGCCAGGGATGCCGCAAGCTCCTTACGATGGGGGGCCTCCACAATTTCATGCCCCTTGTTCCTCACTGCTTGAAGCGCCTCTTCATATGAATGGTGTAATTCAGTACCTGTTTCCCAAAAAACTCGTAAGCGGGAAGAGTAAGGCGTCTGAAATTTGACGTTTAGGGCTTTCAGTTTCCGCAGTATCGGGGAGTAGGCCATTCGCTGCTGCTGGATCACTGGGGGGTAATCTTGGTCAAACGACAATCGGGCACCATTGTATTCGACCCGCCCTTGTTTCCATGCTGTCCGTATTACTTGCTCTTTCTCCCGAAAGCTTGAAAATTTCGCTACTATCGACCGGGACCTGGCAGAAGCTGATGTCGGTTTAGGCACCAGCGCTCGGTACGCTCTTTCAATTTTGAACTGGAAGGCTGGCGGAAGATCTAGGACATGTCGCAGTAAATCTTCCAGAAATTCAGTCATCTCCCCGACCTCCGTCGCTTCAGGTAATCCATATATTCTTAAGTTGTCTCTACGGGAGCGTGCTTCCAGATCTAGGCATTTAGCAGCGGTGAGTTCTTGTTGATGCACTAGGTACTCCATGGCCCGAGAGATTTGTATTACGTCATCTTCTGCTGTTGATATGCGTTCCTCCGTGGAGGTCACCCTAGTCTCCAGACCCTTTAAGTCGGAATGTAGCTTATTGAATTCTTGTTTCGTTTCGGACTGAAACTGCTTAATTTCTGAAAGGAGGGTTTCAATTCTAGAGCGGGATAGAGTATCTAATTCAGTCTCAGTGTCTTCTCCCGCCATACTCGAAGGCAACTCCCTCCCGCTGTTCGCTGAACTTGCTGGGCTCAATCCTCCTTGATTCGCTTTCACTTTCCGATTTTTTGAAAGGGATCGTTTCGCAGCTGAGTTTCCACTTTTCAGTCTTTGCATCTTTACCCCAATTTACTTGCACTAAGTTGTGTGGAGACGTTTTGATTGTTGATGGGGGGGAGCTGTTCGCTTAAGCTGCCATGATGCTGGTGATGTCACCGGAACTCCTCTTCCAGGTTCATTTTTGAGGGCTCCTCCGCATGTGCAGAGCCCAGTGATGCAGCAGGGTGTTTTTTTAGCTATTTCTGCCTACCCTAGGTCCCAGTAGTAGTGTTTAATGATAGCTGCCACTGCCACTATTTATTTGATACTCTGGCTCTGCTTCTTCTCCCAGAGCTGGGACTGTGGCAGTTAGAGCAGGAATGCAGCCTGACTTCAAAAGTGGAGCTCTTTCTCTAATTTGCTCATGCACACAAAGGCTATCATGGCGCTCCTGTGCCATTGGCTTTGTGCCTGACCACTTTTCTCTCTCCACGTTCAGGGAGCACTGAAACAGTGCCTTATGGTGCTTGCTTCAGCTGTCCCTGCTTACAAGTTATGGGGCAGGAATCACTGGTCTCAAGTGCGGATTCAGCTGCAGTGCTCTGGTCAGGAGCCTAGACATGTCTTCTGTCAGAGCCATTGATGGATGGACACTTGCCCTGTTGGTCCCTTCTTCTACAGTCCTGGGGGGCCAGAGGGTGAAGATACTCAAGAGTTGGCTGGGGGAAAGCAGCTGGGGGCCAGGTAGGCCACCAGGTAAACCCCCAGAAATGGGAGGGCTTACATACTCCCCCTCCAGACTCTTGATGTCCTGCTCAAGATCCTGCCTTAATGTTTATATAGTCCAAGAGTCATTAGGCAGTTGAAAAAACATAATATATACTAAACATTTCTAATAAACACCCGATTCCTGTCTCTCCAGGCATTTCAAACATATTTACAAGGCATGCAGTCTAACTAAACAAATGCATCCTATCTAGTGTAATAAGCAGTATGAATACCTGCTGGAGAAGGTCCAGAGGAGGGCTACAAAGATGATAGCCGGTCAACAAGGTAAGGCATATGAGGAGAGGTTGAGGGCACTGAACATGTACTCCCTGGAAGACAGGGGAGAGAGAGGGCACATTATTGGGACTTTCAAGTACTTGAAAGGGATAAATAATGTCGATAAGGAGAGTCTCTTTAAGCTGAGTGGCAACCATAACACAAGGGGACACAGTCTTAAGCTGGCAGGTGAGAGGTTTAGAAAGCAGTCCAGGAAGCACTTCTTCACAGAGAGGGTGGTGGACACTTGGAATGCGCTGCCAGAAGAGGTAATCTCATTGAAGACAGTGGGCAGCTCTAAGAGAGGCTGGGACAGGCATGGGGAGGGTTAGGGTCATGGGTAGGGAGGATGGGAGGAGTGTGGGGGGGGGAGGGCAGGGACATTAGGTCAAGCTATGGACCCTGCAATACGAGCAGACTTGATAGACCAAATGGCCTTCTTCTGCTGGCTTCTTCGTATGTTCATATGAGTGCAAACACATTTACCAGCTAAAACCTGAGAACAGCATACTGGGGGAAACAGCACAGGAGCAAAGTGTTTGTTGACAACATGAATGGGGATAGTGGTGGAGGCACCTGGCAGATCATAAGTTAAAAACTTAAGTGGCTTGTGTTCCCATCCAAACCTTCTTGGTAACGCCGCTTCTTCCTCAGGAAGGGAGTGGGTATCTCTCTTTTTCATCTCTGTGTCTAGCACAGGGTCTTTACAATGAATAGCTGGCATAACTTCAGTCTCTGGTGCAAATTCCTCTAATGAAGCTTCCACATCCAAGTCCGCAAATGGTAAATCCCATTCCTCAGCTAGTACTGCAGCAGGCACAAAAGGAGTGTCTTCTGGATTCAACTGGTATATAGGCTCAGTCTGTGTGTGTTCTGGCAATGGTCATTCCAGAGTTGGGGCATCTGGCACTATAGCAGGTGATTGAAACCAGTACATTCCATCATCCTCTTCACCATCAGCACTTGCTTCCTTGGGTGAACGTGGTGAAGCAGTGGCATTTTCAGATGCAATTTCAGGGGGTGCATTTGCTGCATTTTTCTGGTGCTTTCTGTAGCTTCTGGTTCTGGGAGGTCTTGGCCCTGGTCTGGGTATAGTCTCAAGGATTGGCTCAAGTTTATCAATAGGCAGAAGATGATTGCAATGGATAGTCTTTACAATCTCCTTGCCTCGTTCTTGGCAGTTGTGGTTCACTGGGAGATCTGGCAGTTTCTCCATGACCACATAAGGCTCAGAAGACCAATGGTCAGCAACCTTATTTTCTCTTCGCAGTCCAAGATTTCTCAGGAGAACTCTATCTCCCACTGTAAAACTTGATTCCATGCCTTTTGATCATGCAGGAGTCTGTTGACAGCACTGACTGTCCCTGCGGCCTGTGTGACCACGCTGCATACATTTTATAACTGAAGTCTGAGGCACCTGATGTATTCAAGTTAAGTCTCTCTCTTGAGGTCCCGTCCTAGTACTCCAAATGCTAGGTCAACTGGCAGACAGACATCAGTTCAAACATTAACAAGTAAGGAGAGGCATCCGTAGCACTGTTTTGGGTGCAATTATAGGTATGGAGACACTTAGGAACTTGCTGACTCCCCTTACTTTTTTTGTATGGATGCATGGGGCTTAGCATGTTCAACACCGATTGTGTCACTCCAATTGTGGGTCCCCTTGGGGGAGGGAAGGGCAGGAGTGGGATTGCTGTATTCCATACAAAGCAAGGAACTCTTTGACTATGCGGCTTTGAATGCCTAGTCTTTGGTTGGTGTGTATGTGCTGGGAGATGCTATAATGGTGCACAAACTCCTCAAGCTTCTGGACATCAGTGTGAGACTTCTAACCTTCTGTAGCGTACGTCTGCGCATACCGGGAGTTGTGGCCTATAATGACCAGAATGTTGCCGAACCCTTTGCTGTCATGTTCAAGTGACAGGAAGTCCATACAGACAAACTGTAAAGGAACACTAGTTTTTCATGTTTACAAGAGGGTCTTCCCTCTGAGGAAAATTTTCTCTGTACTCAACTGGCACAGTTCTTGCAGCAGTGCAGTACCTAAGGGGTCCTTGGGCATTTTCCAAGTACAGTCCCCACCATTTACATCAACTACAGATATAGCAGACAGTCACCTATAATGGGCAAAACCATATTTCTATTTACCATTCCCATAGGAAACTATGGTAATAGGTACCTCCTATTACTTAAAAGCATGTTGTATTTCAGGCAGCCGGCTGTGATCAGCTGTGTGATGGGGGTGTGTGTCACAGTTTTGCTGACCTATGGTAGTGCTGAGACTGGCTCCATTTTATAAAAAGTAAAAATGAAATGTTTCTTGTTTGGGAGTGGGACTGTTTGGGACTATACTGCATTGTTTCTTGTTTGGAACTTGTTAAAATGGAACAAATGTTCACTCAGTGTAACCGTGATGAAAGTTGGACCCTCTTTATTCAAACATGGAACTTGGTTACAGCATCCAACTCGTATAATGGGCAGAATGTGCTTACACTGATGTGTTTGTTGTAAGTGGTGGGGACTGTTCCAGCATGGGACACTAGCATCCAGTTGGTACTATCCCCCTCCCCCGGGTGAAGATGTTGTGTAACATAAATTCTTCAGTTTCAGACTCAATTTTAAGCAAAGCCCTCACGCTTTTGTGGGTATGATCATGCTTTAGTCCATGTATTGTACTTTTACATTTCCTAAACACTCCAAAGAATTCAATTCTTCTACAGCCTACCAGTTCTTCAATGATCCCCGTGACCAGGATTGCCTTCTTCAGCTCCCAGAGCTCCCCTTGGCACCAGTCTTCCAATTCCTGATGCGCTATTGTACATTTGAAAAAAAGGTCTTGGGGGGTACTGTGTCCCCCAAAGTCACAGTTCCTGAACAATCTGTGTGGTGAGCTGGAGGATCACAGTGGAGCCTCCAAAATGTAACGCAGGTGTGTGTGACCCACCTTGGTTCAGTAGTTGGGTGGTTGCTGCAGTTGTCTTGATAGCCACCCGGGGCCATCAGTGTTCATCTCTCTTCCTTTTCACTCTGAGGGGCTGGCCTGGATTCTTTCAATACGAGAATAAAAACAGGATGATAAAGTGGTGGTTCATTGCCTCTCCCTGAGGTAGCAGTGAAACAGGGTACAAGCTTGAACCCTAAACTACCCCTAAAACAATTCAGTGTAAACCTCCCGTACACTGGTAGGTAACCCCCAGACAATGACACATTACTAAGTAGCAACACCCAGTACACCAAGAGTAAACCGCATAAATGAACAAGTTATTTAAAAGGAAGGGGTAAAGAAAGAACAAGGAGACGTGAGGGAAAAGTGGAAGCAATGTGGGAAATTCTTATACTCTATAGAATTATTTAACAATCCCATAATCCCCTGGCAGTCCCAGTCCAAAATCCAGGTGCATACGTCTTATCATCCCCAAAGGTCATAATGAGAATTCTCTACATGGCAGTGGTTACCTCATTGGGTTGCTGCTAGCTAACCATATTCGTGATGAGTTATGAACATATAAAAATGCCAGCAGATACAGGCTCTTAGGTCTGTCGAGTCTGCTTGAGTGTGCAGCTATCTGAATTTACTCTATAGCTGCCCCCTTCCTTTCCACTAGTTTCCCTTCCCATAATCCTGTCTCACCCCCTCTTAAAGCTGTTCATCGATTTAAGTGACACCACCTCTTCAGGAAGCATATTCCACCCTGCCACCACCCTCTCTGTGAAGTAGTGTCTTCTCAAATCCTTCTTGAACCTGTCCCCCTCCACTCTCAGAATGTGCCCCCAAGTGGCCCTCCCTCCTTTTAGTCTAAACATCCTCTCTGTGCTGACCATGTTAATGCCCTTCATATCTTTGAAGATCTCGATCATATCCCCTCTATCCCTCCTCTCGTGCAGGGAGTACATAGTGAGCTCTCTCGTCTTTCCTCATAGGGTTTATCCTCCATTCCTGTTATCATCCTGGTTGCTCTGTGTTGGACTCCCTCTAGCAGCCTAATATCCTTCTTTTTTTTTCTTTAACTCTTTTTCTCACCTCTCCTCCATTAGCCTCTCTCCAGTTTTGACTCACGGTGCTGTGACTTCTCCTGTCTGCCTGAAGCTCTAGCCGACTTTCTCTGGTGAGGGACACCCTCTATCCAGACTGCTAACCCGCCCCCCGGATCTGAGTCCCCTGGGGAGGGACCACCTCACTCTTCAGTCGCTCTGTCTATAGTGTTGTAGGCTGCAGTCATGGAGGGGACCGGATTGGGCGTCCAGATGCCCGGCGGTGATGTAGGGTCATGACCTCTGGCCCCATCATCGCCTACCGATGGCGAGAGGTTTTTTTCTTGATTTGTGCACCACCACCCTCTCCCTAGAGCTCAGACGTGCAGTAATGTCCTCTGACTTCCGTCGTGGCTCTGTACCCACTACTTTAGCCCTTATGTGGCACAGTACCTCAGGCTTCCACTGGGGGCCTCTGAAGTGCTGGGCTGTCCCTGGGTCCCTCTTAAAGAGAGGAAAACTGTCCTCCAGACACTCAATCCTCTCTCTCCCTTGCTGACCTCCGACGGCCTTGGCTTGTTCCCGAACCCGGGTCACCGGCATAACATGAGGTGTGGCGTCCAGCGCCTCAACCCGCAGCACCACCGGGCTGGCTTCTGATATTCTTATTTAGGAAGGGATGCCAGAACTGCATGCAGTACTCCAAGTTCGGTCTGACCAGCAACCTGTACAGTGGCAGGATAACCTCCTTCCTCCTTGAGGTGATTCCCCCTGGCAATACACCCCAGCATCTTGTTAGCTTAAGGTGCTGCCTTCCTGCTCTGTGCTAAATGGTTCATTTGCCCTGTTACGAGTACCCCAAGATCCTTTTCCTCCTCTGTACTGCCCAACTGTATCCCCCCCCCCTTCTGTAGTTAAACTTACGGTACCTGACACCCAAGTGTATAACTTTTCACTTCTTTTGTGTTGAAACCTAGCTACTACTTACTTGTCTGACAATTGTACGAGTTTATCCAGGTCTTCCTGTAGTCCATCTGATTTGTCAGCAATGAATATGCCAAACAGCACTGGCCCCAACACTGAGCCCTGCCGAACCTCACTCGTCACAGCCCTTGGGGATGAGAGCTGCCCCCATATGACAACTCTCTGCTGCCTATAACCCAACCAGTTTCTGACCCTTGCCACCTGTGATGCTTGTACAGCTGGTTCTGATTAATCTATGCTTTTTGTAATATAAAAATGTATTATTGAGTGTCTCTCATGAGACATGCTGTTTCAGCTAAATGATAAAAGCCAGGAGATAATTACAGGCTAAAAGAGACCTAAATTAAAAATCTCCTGTTTATCTAGCTTAATTGTAGTTGCCAGCTGCTAGGCTAGAAATCATAAACTGTTATGGCGTTTAGAGGAAGGATACAGGTTATGTCACTGTGGTGCGAAGTCATAAAAGGTCCTTTGATGTCCATGAGAGAGGATGCTGTTCATGGATGAAAGAAAGGACTTGGAAAATTACAGACTTAATTGGGAAGTCATATGGGGAAACAAGTTTTTTTGCTGATGTCACCTGTTAATTTACCTCCTGACACAATACATCCTGATTATATAATTTTTAATAAACGGGGGAGAGCTGGGTGACATCATGGAGAAGGCAGGCTCAAGATAGATTGTTAATTATGCTGTGAGTGACCTGTAGAGACACACATGTTTGGACTCTGAAAAAAGAAACATCTATAACACTTTGAGAAGATAAGAATACATTAGGTAGACAGGTCTAAGTGTATTATTGGTAGGAATTGTACTTTTTAAACCTTATTATTTTAAAAGATTGTATGTTTTGTGATATATGGTTCAGTGTTTACATTTTGTATTTTTTTATCTATTTTTAAGTAAACCTCTACTTTGGAGACTACTCGGTGTGCCTTTGAAATTCCTTTTCTTGACAAGTGAAGCATATATGTTTAAAGTTGACACTGTGCAAAAGCTTACTGGTTAACCAACTTGGGAAAAGGTAAGAAGTTTTCCTACAGGCTTTCATAGAGTTTTTAAGGGTTCATTTTGTATCTGGTTAGGTGCCCGTAGGTGAAAGATATCTGCCCCCCCCCCCGAAGAGCAGAATTATCTGAGCCTGTACATTGGGTACGCTTAGCAAGAGGTTCAAGTTTGAATCCTCCAAGACTTGACACCAAAGGTTGATTCAAGCCCACAAAACAGATGGGAGGGTTACCCTGTTCTGTTAACTGTTCACAATACTGCACTCGGAGGTTGGCACTGTGGGAGCAGTGGGCCTGACCTGCTGAGTTGGGTTGTGACAGATTGGTTGACAGCGGTGCAATAATTTTGGTATTATAAGCTTTTATTGTTCAGTGTGTCAGCTTGAGACCGTCAGCTCACTTGCAAAGAAAAAAAAAGGCAGCGATTTATTTTTAAAAAGGAGACAGAACTATATCACTTGATGTACAGTCAAGTTCCTGCCCGTTTTATTTTTTTTTCTAAAGTGCAAGTCAGAGTAGCCGTAGTTAGGGAAAAAGATGGTTTCCAACTATAGCAGGCACACTTTAGACTACTTAAAGCAGTTGTGTGGGGACAGAAGAGTCCTGTTCGAGGTGAAAGCCACCAAACTGAACCTTTTGGATGCCCTGATGGTAGCAGATACCCAGAGCATCGAGTCACAGACAGTGACTGAAAAGGAATGAACCTTGAGTGTGGTAGGGCTAGTGGCCAGTGCAGTGGCCAGATCTGATGAGGAGGACAACAGAGCCAGTGCCAGCAAAGGGCCACAGCAGCAGGGAAAGGTCACCAGTAACCTGGATCCAGAAGTACTCAGGTTGCAGATTGAGTTGCGCCGAATGGAGCTGGAGTTCCTGGAGAAGAGAGAACGAGAGAGACGAGAGGCAGAGCGGGAACTGCGGGAGGCTGAGCATGAGTGGCAGCGAGCTGCAGAGGAGAAGAGTGAACAAAAACAGAGGGAGGCAGCGCGAGAACGCCGAGAGGCAGAGCGTGAACAGTGAGACGCTGACCATGAGGAGTGTGATTGCCAGAGGCAACATGAACTGGAGAACCTACGACTCCAACCAGCGGCACCAGAGCAGGTAAGTGGCTTGGGTTTAACTGGGACTACAGGACTGGGTTACAAATGTAATTCCAAATTGATAGCCAAATTTAAAGAGGGGGAGGATATGGATGCCTTTTTAAATTCTTTTGAAAAAGTTTATATTCAGACTAAAATTCCTAGGGAGTCCTGGAGCTTCCAGCTATCCCTGCTACTTACTGGGAAAGCTCGGGATGCATTGGGTCAAATGGACAATGAGGACAGTGATGATTACAGCAAACTTAAAGTTGCACTGTTAAAGAAATTTGAATTAACTGCTGAATCATACAGAGCTAAATTCCGTATGCTCAGGAGAAGCCCTGACATGAGCTACAAGGAGCTAGCCATGAAACAACGTCAGTTTTTAAAACGTTGGTGGGAAGGAATGAAGCAAACTCTGTTGATAAAATTGAAAATGTGATTTGTTTTCTTTTGTAATTATTCTTTATCTCCTCCTGTTGCCTGCCACCTCCGACCCTTCAGGGGAGACAAGTGGACATCCCACTGCCTGAAACCCTACCCAGACAGACCCTCCAGCCCCATGGAGCCACAGTTTACCCCCCAGACGGGGACAAGGTGGGGGCCCTATCACCCTGATACTTACATTTCGTCGGTCGAGGGCTGCTGGACGGGTTCAGGCACATCGCGGGTGCGGCCTCGGTCTTCCCATCTTCCCAGCTGAGGCAAGCATTTTCACACTTTTCTTCCCTCCCTGAGCAGCAAGTGGCTCCCTGACGTCAAGGCGCTGATGCCGACATCCTTGCTGCTCATTGGCCACCCCTTTCTGCTCCTGAATTGGAGCTTTCATTTCCTCGAGCCTCCAATCGGGGTCATACAAGTGTCGGGCATTGGCCAGATCCCTCCCCGGAGACGGCGAGCTGTCATTGGACGCTCAAGCTGGTCTCCCCTCGGCCAACCCACCGACAACCCGAGTCCGCTCTCGAACCCGGGTTGCCAGTGTGGAGCAAGGTGTGGTGTCCATCGCCTCAACCCTCAGCGCCACCGGGCCGGCCCTGAAAATGTGATTTTGTTAGAACGGTTTTTCTGGACATGCCCAGCAGAGCTGAAAACCTGGCTGGAGGACCAAGATCCCAAAACAGTGCAAGAGGCTGCTGAACTCTTGGACCACTATGCCAAGAGCAGACCTGCTCTGAGAGTGAATGGGGTGGGTGTGGCAGTGCAGAAAGGGAAAAGTGTGCCTTCAGGGCAGCTAAAACCCCTCACTGCCTCCACCAAAACCAGTTAGCCTCAGGTTTCAGAAAAAAGATTTCTCTGAGAAAAGAAATGAATGTTGGTTGTGTAAAGAAACTGGGTATACTGCCAGACAGTGTCCCAGAAAGGTGGGCAATACACAACAGGGGGCTAGGAAGGAAATGTGCTGTTTATGTGTCCCTGGAAGCATGCCAGTGAACATGAGGGAAAACATGCACCCAGCAATGGTGAATGGTGTATAGATGCAAGGGTTAAGGGACACAGGTGCATCCTTGACCTTGGTAAAGGGGGATCTAGTAGAGCCGGGTCGGCTTATACCCAGTAAATACGTCACTGTACAGGACTTTACTGGTGAAGAGAAAACATTGCCCCTCGCTAGTGTTCTCCTAGACTGGGGTGAAACAGGGGAACTGTGCAACAAGTGGCTGTACCCCAAACGTTAGCAGTGGATATGATCCTGGGCAACAATCTCAAACAGAAGATGGTGTGTGCAGTTACCCGTAGCCAAGTGGCAAGGGAAAATTGTAGTTCTCTGAACCCCACAGAAGCCATTGTGGAAACCACTGAGAGGCTGGTTCCCCAGCCTGTGTCTCCAGATGTGGAGATAAATGAAAAGGGGGTAGAAATTTCCCCAGTAGCAGCTAACCACACAGCTACGGAGGGTTACTCCGAAGAGGGAGGAGTGACTCATTGTCAGAGGGTTGGGATTGACAATGATCCTGAGTGCCCTGACGCTAGTGCTAGGGACCCTAGTTTAGCAACTGAAGGGGACCTGTCTCATGCCTTGAGAATGTGTGAGGGGTTTGCAGCTGCTCAGAGAAGTGACCCTAGACTAGAGAAGCTGAGGGCTTGGGCAGACTCTGACGGGACACAGGGAGGTGACGGCAGACTTATGGTATATTGGGAAAATGGACTGATGTATACTCAGGCTGTGCAGACAGAGGGAGGGGCGCTAGGCAGGCAGCTTGTCGTTCCTCAGGGGTATCGTGAGCAGTTGCTTAAGATTGCACATGATATTCCCTTGTCTGGCCATCAGAGGATCGCTCGCACTATGCAGCGGTTGGCCCACAATTTCTGTTCGTCTAACTTTACCCAGCACTTGAAGTAGTATTGCAGGTCTCGTCACTGGTGCCAAGAAATAGGGAAGGCAGGCAACAAAACCCAAGCCACCCTGATTCCATTGCCTATAGTGGAGGAGCCATTCCAGAGGATGGGAATGGATATTGTGGGGCCTTTAAGGAGGACAGACAAAGTGGCATATGCCTTACTTGAGAGATTCTCCCGTGTTGGGTTTCTGCAGGAGGTTCTCACTGATCGAGGGGGTTCCTTCATGTCGGACCTGATGAAATGTTTATGGAAGAAGTATGGGGTGGTGCAGCGATGCACGACACTGTATCACCCAGTAGCCAACGGGCTTGTGGAAAGATTCAATGGTACCCTGAAGTCAATGCTCCAGGCGTTTGTTGAACAGCATGGGAGGGACTTGGAGAAATACCGTCCCCACCGGTTATTTACATACAGGGAGGTGCCCCAAGAGTTGACAGGATTTTCCCCCTTCGAACTATTATATGGACGCCGGGTACGTGGGGCCCTCGACTTGATCCGGGTGGACTAGGAAGACAAGCATGCCACCCAGGGAACTCCCATAGTGGATTACGTCCTTAAGTTTAGTGAAAGGCTGAAGGAGCTGATGGGGACAGCCTAGAGCAACCTGACAGCTGCCCAACAGAAACAAAAAATGTGGTATCACGGCAGCGCCAGAGCTCGCTCGTACATGGTGGGTCAGGAAGTCATGGTCCTTATTCCAGTCCAGAAAGACAAGCTGCAGGCTGAGTGGGCAGGACCGTACAAAGTGGTTAGGAAGGCAAATGACGTGAACTGTATTGTAGAGTTACCTGACTGAAGACAGACAGAAAGGATGTACCATGTCAACATGATGAAACCTTATGCAAATAGGGCTGACATGGTGTTTGCAGTGTGTAGTCCTGGGGAAGGGACGAACGAAGGAGACCACCTTCTTGACTTGCTGGAAGAAAGTAAGCAGAAGTCCTCTGTGGAGGCAGTTAAATTGTCTCCCCAGCTGACCCCGGGCAAGATCCAGGAAGTAAAGGAGGTTTTAGCAGACATTGCCCCATTGTTTAGCGCCAAGTCTGGACTAACCCCCTTAGTGACTCACTATGTGGAGACAGGGACACAGACGCCCATATTGCAGACAGCATATCGGGTGTCAGAGGCTGTCCAAAAGGACATTAGGAGGGAAGTGGAGGAGATGCTGGATTTAGGGGTAATCCAGAGATCCCACAGCCCCTGGGCCTCACTCGTAGTCCTTGTTCCCAAGCCAGATGGCTCTACTCATTTCTGTGTGGACTATCATGGACTGAATGCAGTCACGAAGTCAGACGCCCACCCGATGCCCCAGACGGACGAACTCCTGGACAAGTTGAGAGGGGCGACCTACCTTACGACCATTGACCTGACCAAGGGGTATTGGTAGGTAGAGTTGACGGACAGAGCTAGGGAAAGGTTGGCCTTCATCATTCTGATAGGCTTATTTGAATTTAAAGTAATGCCATTCAGAATGAAGAACGCCCCGGCCACTTTCCAAAGGTTGGTGAACCAGGTGTTAATGGTGCTGAGAAGTACGCCATGGCGTACCTGGATGACATTGCCATCTTTAGTACCAGCTGGGAGGAACACCTGTCCCACCTTAGGGAAGTGCTGGCAGGATACAGAGGTCCGGGCTCACTGTCAAACCGGGAAGTGCCAGGTGGCTACGGGAGAAGCGGCATACCTTGGGCATGTGGTAGGCCGGGGACAGCTCCGTCCTAACCAGATAAAAATAGAGGTAATCCAGGCATGACCCAGACCAGAAATGCAGAAGCAGGTCAGGAGTTTTCTTGGGACAGCAGGGTACTGTAGAAAATTTGTACCCAGTTACAGTACCCTGGCTGCTCCCCTATGTGACCTGGTAAAGAAAAGGATGCCAAAGAAAATTACCTGGGGACCAGCCTGTGAAGAAGCCTTTACCAGACTGAAGGAGGCACTGTGCAGTGCTCCTGTTTTGACAAGTTCTGACTATAGCTGACCCTTTATAGTTCAGACTGACACCTCAGACATGGGTATTGGGAGAGTACTGAGTCAGACATCCAGCCAAGGGAAAGATCACTCTGTAGCACATCTGAATAAAAAGTTACTTCCCAGGGAGCAGGCATACTCCACTGTGGAAAAGGAGTGTCTTGCCATAGTGTGGGTCCTAAAGAAGTTGGAGCCATACTTGTATGGGCAGCATTTTGTGGTACAGACTGACCACAGCCCTCTGGTTTGGCTAATGCAGATGGGAAAAAACAATGGTAGATTGCTAAGATGGAGTCTTGCTTTACAAGGGTATGACATGACAATTCTACATAGGGCTGGAGTGAAAAATCAGAACTCGGATGGGTTGTCTCACATCTATGAGAAGTGAACTGATTTGGGAAGCTTATCCCATGCAGAGGATAGAGCCCCCAAATTCAGTCTAGGTAGGGAGGATTGTGACACTTGTACAGCTGGTTTTGATTAATCTATGCTTTTGTAATATAAAAATGTGTTATTGAGTGTCTCTCATGAAACATGCTGTTTCAGCTAAAAGATAAAAGCCAAGAGATAATTTTAGGCTAAAAGAGACCAAAATTAAAGATCTCCTGTTTATCTAGCTTAATTGTAGTTGCCAGCTGCTAGGCTAGAAATCATAAACTTTTATGGCGTTTAGAGGAAGGATACAGGTTATGTCACTGTGGTGCGAAGTCATAAATGGTCCTTTGATGTCCTTGAGAGAGGATGATGCTCATGGATGAAAGAAAGGACTTGGGAAATTACAGACTTAATTGGGAAGTCATATGGGGAAACAAGTTTTTTTTTGCTGATGTCACCTCTTAATTTGCCTCCTGACACAATACATCCTGATTGTATAATTTTTAATAAACAGAGGAGGAGCTGGGTGACATCATGGAGAAGGCAGGCTCAAGACAGTTTGTTAATTATGCTGTGAGTGACCTGTAGAGACACACGTGTTCGGACTCTGAAAAAAGAAACATCTACAGCACTATAAGAAGATAAGAATATATTAGGTAGACAGGTCTAAGTGTATCATTGGTAGGAATTTGCACTTTTTAAACCTTATTGTTTTAAAAAATTGTATGTTTTGTGATATGTGGTTCTGTGTTTTACATTTTACAGTTTTTTATCTATTTTTAAGTAAACCTCTAGTTTAGAGACTACTTGGTGTGCCTTTGAAATTCTTTTTCTTGACAAGTGAGGCATATATGGTTAAAGTTGATACTGTGCAAAAGCTTACTGGTTAACCAACTTGGGAAAAGGTAAGAAGTTTTCCTACGGGCTTTCATAAAGTTTTTAAGGGTTCATTTTGTACCTGGTTAGGTGCCTGTAGGCAAAAGATATCTGCCCCCGAAGAGCAGAATTATCTGAGCCTGTAAATTGGGTACGCTAGCAAGAGGTTCACAGTTTGAATCCCTCTAAGACTTGAGACCAAAGGTTGATTCGAACCCACAAAACAGACAGGAGGGTTACCCTGTTCTGTTAACTGTTCACAATACTGCGCTCGGAGGTTGACACTGTGGGAGCAGAAGGCCTGACCTGCTGAGTGGGGTTGTGACACCACCAACCTCTCTGCTACCCCCCCAGGTTCCCCAACTTGCCTATCAACCTCCCATGTGGCACAGACTCAAATGCCTTGCTGAAGTCCAAGTACAGGACATCCACTGCCTGACTCTTGTCTAGTGCTCTTGTTACCCAGTTATAGAAGTTCACCATGTTTGTCTGACATGATCTACCAGAGACAAATCCATGCTGTCTGTTATCCTGAAGACCATTCTCCTCCAGGAATGCTACTAGCCTCTTCTTGATGAGGGACTCTATTAGCTTCCCTATGATGGAGGTTAGGCTGACTGTCCTATAATTCCTCGGCTCATCCTTAGGCCTACTTTTATGGATGGGCACCACATGTGCCATCCTCCAGTCCTGGGGTATGCATCCAGTCTCCAAGTAGGTGTTGAATAGGTCTGCCAGAGGCCCTGCCAGGACCTCTGCCATGTCCCTTAGCACTCTGGGGTGTATGCCGTCTGGACCTGATGCCTTCTTCATCCTCAGGGCTCTCAGACCTTCCAGTACCCTGCTCTCTTGGATTATCCTCTCTATGATCTCTGCCCCTCATATACCCACTGCTACCTTCCCCTGTGGGATTGGTCTCATTTTTAGGGCTGTGGGCGGAGCCTACAGCCCTATTGGGATTGGATCATAGCTCTAAAAATGGCCAATTGTGGAACCTTCTGTTGGACTTTTGGAAGTATCCTTCTGAAAGCCCAATGTAGCTTGAACCCCTCTGTTACAATCGGCTGCTACGGAATACCAGCCGAACTATTTTGGCTGTTACTTCCACATTCTGGTGCGTGATAGTGCTGTTATGTGAATGGCAAAATGCCATTCACCGCAACTGCACATGCGTGAGTGCCACACATGCACAATTGCGGCGCTGCTGCCAGCTCCACGGCATTCTGTGCCCCCACTCCCCACCAACTCAAGTGACACACTGGGAGCCTACCCCAGTGTGCTGAAAGATTTGCCGCTGCCAGCTCCTCGGCATTCTGTGCCCCTACCCCCACCAACTCAAGTGGCACACTGGGAGCCCACCTCAGTGTGTCTACCATTTTGTTTCTTCCCCCAACCCCCTGCCGACATTGGGGTGCCCAGTCCCCATGTCGGCATCCTGCATAACCCCCCCAACCAGTCATGTGGCACACTAGGAGAGCCCACCCCAGTGTGCCCAAATGTTTTCTGTTTGCTGTAAGCAAGAAAATGGTCCCTTGTCGTTGCGCCACTCATTTTTGGTTTTCCTGTAAAAAAGAAAATGGTCCTTCATCATTGCTCCAGTCCCCCTTCCCTATCCTCACCCTCCCACTGAGCACCCACCTCCCCACACCCGCTTACCCCATACTGACCTCTGGAGGTGAGCACCGTCTTTTTCTCTGGACCGGAACATGTCTTCACTCTCAAAGGCGAACCGCAAACTAAAGAATCTAAGGTAAGCATGCTATAATGCCATTCAATGGGGTTTTCAACTTATGCTGATAGATCAGCCATTGTTTGGAAGTTTTGACCCAAATTTTCAACATGGGGTTTTTGTGAACCCACCTCTTGAAAACTGGCACTGTCATTTTGTTACCTGGTCGCGAAAGGTGATTTTGGGGTCGCTGCGCAGAATCACCTTTTGAGACTGATTCATGAATTGACAGTGCCACTGTTCATGAGGTGGGGTCCCAAAAAGCCCATGTTGCAAATTTTGTGAAAAAGTTCCAAAAAATGACTGTGTTACGAGTGTGCGTTGCGCAGTTTCTATGCATGCTCCTAACTTCACCAATTTTTAGTATTTTCACTCCACATTTTCAACATTGCAATTTTTGCACACCTTCTTCAAAACAGTGCAGCTGTCATTTTCCACAATCTACCCAAAACATGTTTTTACACCTGTGGCACAGAATAGCACGTTCGCTCTGTGAAATCACCTTTTGGGACAAGTGAACAAAATGACACTGGCACTCTTCATGAGGAGGGGGTCCCAATAAGGCCATGTCGAAAATTTAGTGCAACACCTCCAAAAAATGGCCATGTTACACACAGGCGTTGAATAATTCCTACACACATGTGCAACTTTGGTCACTTGGTAAAAATGGCCACATTACACATGGGCGTTTAATAATTCCTACGCACATGTGTAACTTTGGTCACTTGGTAGCTCTTCACAGCCCTATCTGCTCTGGCTAGAGTTTGTTTCTCTGGTAAACACTGAACAGGAGTACTCATTAAGTGCTTTTTCCTCTTCCCCCCACTTTTCAGCCCTCCCCGTCCAACTTGGTTCGAACAATCTGATCCTTACATTTTCTTCTCTCCCTTATGTAATGGAAGAAATCTTTCTCCCCTTCTGCTATCCCCTGTGCCAGCCTAAGCTCTTTTGCTGCCTTGGCTGCCCTGACTTATCTGCTTACCTTCCTTGATTTCTTCACGTATTCCTTCATGTCCTTCTCCCATTTGATTCTCATGTATTTCTTGAAGGTGGCTCTTTTTTCCTTAATCTTCCCAAGCACCTCCCTGCTTAACGAACTTGTTCTCCTGTACCTCAACATTTTCACTTGGAGCTTTGAACAGGAGTGCGTGGCCTCAGTTACACCAACCTTGATAATCTCCCACTTCGGGTTGGTATCCATATGTGGTTGGATTCTGGCGAGGTGCTCTTCCAGTATGACCCTCATATTCCCGAAGTCTGCCTACCTGAAGTTAATCACCCCAGTCCCTGCACTGGCTGTCTCCTTAATCATACTAAGGGAGAACCACACTGTGTGGTGGTCGCTCCCTGCCAGGGGATCCTCCACCCTTACCTCCTTCACGCCCTCACCGTTTGACAGCACTAAGTCTAGTATGTTCCCCCTCTAGTAGGCTCCCCCACCAGTTGTGCTAGGAAGCTGTCTTGGAAGGCATCCAGAATGACCAGTTCCCTGACATACGTGGTAGCCGGGGCACTCCACTCCACCCCTGGCATGTTGAAGTCCCCAACTATCTCTGTGTGCCCTTTTGCACAGACATTTCTTACCTGCTCGCATAGCTTTCTGGCTGCCTCTTCACTTTGAGCTGGTGGCCTATACACCACTCCCAGCCTTGTCCTCCTTCCCTTTGGGTCTTGTATCTGTACCTATAAGGCCTCTGCCCTGCCTCTTCCCTACTACAGGGAATTCCCTCCCTTATGTGAATAGCCACCCATCCCCCCTTCCTCCTTACTCTGTCTTTCCAGAATAGTTTGTATCCCAGGACCACTAGGACCCAGTCCTGGTATTAGGTGGCCCATGTCTCAGAGATGGCAGTTATGTGCTCCTCCCCTTCTACCATCAGTGCCTGCAGGTCAGCAGTTTTGTTTCTCAAGCTCTTTGCATTTAAGAAGACCACCCTCCAGTTTGTCCCTCCCCTTTCTGTGCCTAACCCTAATCCCCTCCTGCTACTCTCTCTCTCTCTTTGAGCCTGGAGTCTCCCTCCTCCCATCCCTACTTGCCTTGGGGGGGGGGGGCCTGGCGGACTCCCTTTTCTGGTGACTTAGCTCATCATCCAGCCTACTGCCTCCACCCCATCTAGTTTAATGGTATTCTGGTTGCTATATACTCCCCCAGTTTCTGCTTCAAGACTGCTTTGCCTTCTGTACTCAAGTGGAGCCTGTCTGGGGCATAGAGATTCTTGTTCCGCCATGTATCACCACCACGCCCCCACCAACCCATACCCCATTGACTGACAGCATTTCCCCAACCAAATGTTGAAATCCTCTATCCTCTGTTTCCTGGTTGTGGTAGTCCTGGGTATTGGGAGTTCTGAAAAGGCAACTGAGCACCCTGCCATCTCGCATAGTCTACTCACCTCCCTAAACCTTTCTTGGACCTCTGTGACCGTGCCCCCTGCCAGGTCATTTGTACTAAGGTGCACTATAGTGTGAGGTTTGTCCTGTCCCTTCCCCACAACCTTAGGCAGAAATTGCCCCACTCTCCCTGCTGTCATGCCCTGCATGCACTCCACCCATATACATCCCCTCCTGGTATTCTTGCCTCTCCACTTTACACCTTTCAAAATTGAGTCCCCTAAGACTATGACTCTACCTTTTCCCTCTTGCCCCCCCCCCCGCCTGTTTCACTCTCTCCTGGTCACAGTCTCGCTTATTGTGATCATTGTCCTTGCCCTTTTACCCCCTGCCTCTCCTATACCCTCCTTTGGTCCCTCCTTGCTCCTCCCCACCCTCCTTCCCCATCCTCACCATTTGGCCTCTCACCATCCCTCCTCATCCCATTTTTCCCATGATCCCCCACATCCCTTCTCACACTGCTTGGAACAACCCCATCTATGAGAAGGGACTTGGCAAGACTAGAGGAATGGTCAAAAGTATGGCAGCTTAGAGTCAGTGCAAAGTAATGCACCTGGAAAACAGAAACCCAGGGGAAGAGTACACAGTGGGGGGTGGAGAGGGGAAGTACTAACAACAACAAAAATGGCTGTTGGTTAACTAGGATCTGCATCTTATCCAATAGGTATGGAAATGGGAAGACTGGGTGGGCCAAGCAGTCCTTATCTGCCATCAAAGTCTATGTTTCTATGTTTAGCGCCCCCTTCTCCCTTCCCCTGCTGCTTGTCCTCCTGATCCCCCACCGCCCCCTTCTCTCTGCCTGATATAGCCTCTTCATCCCCTTCTGCCCCAATTGTTCACCCTTACCCTTCTTTGCCCCCTCCTGTACTCCACGCATCTTAACTTTTGCGCCCCTGCAAGTCCCTCTCTCCTCCCATTTTTGTCCTTCCCCCTACCTAGAAGCCCCATTCTCTCCTTTACCCTGCTTCTCTCCTATCTCCCCCCGAGCTCCCCCAGCTCTCTAGGCTCCCCAACACTGAGAATCTATTAAAGCTGTCTGTGGTTCTACCTTGAACCTCCCCTGGTGTTCTGTCTGTCACCTTACTTTCCTGCCTCCCCCTAGGCTTCATATGCAATTTTGTCTCTTAGCTGCCCAAGCTGTCTACACACAAAGCACTCCCCCCCAGCTCTCCATGCAATCCTTAGGAATAGGACCGCTCCACGGGCATTGCATCCAACTATGCTCCCACTACCCCTTCTTGCTCCTCTTCCTTGTTCCTGTCTTCTGCCTCTTCCTGGTTCTTCCCTTTCCCTATTCTCCTCCCAGTAATATGTTCCAAATTAATTTAAAAATCATTTTACTCTCCTGTCCCGACATCTATCCATCTCCTGTGCGGCTCCCAGTTACTATGTACAGATGTGTGATTACCTGGGGCATGCCCTACATAGCATAAGGTTTGAGCAACTCATGGAGGGTGAAGTGGGGGTGGAAGGGATTAGGACCACTCCCTCACCTTCCCGAGAGACGATCAATCCTCAGCTCCTCCAACACACAGAAGAGCCCCCCCCCCCAGGCTGCAGGCAGCAGGACGAAGTGAAAATGGAACAGAACCTGATGAAAAAAAGAAAAATCAGGTAGCGCAGTTTTATCAAAGCACAGGAATAGTTGTACCTCTGACTGGGTCTTCCGCACACCCCCACTCTTCCCTTCCTTTGGTGTGTTTCCTCTCAGGAGCCACTCTCCTTATCGGCGGTTACTCCTCTCCTGTCACCAGAAGCAATGCAGTCTGTACGGAACCAGGATCCCAGCACATGTTCCCCCGCCGAGGATTCGCCCCGCTGGATGCTGCTCCCTTCACCCTCTCTCCGCGCTCTGCTCCACTGTGGTGTGCTTGAAGAAAATTAAACAAAACCTTTATGACAAGTTGCAGAAAGTGGACAAAAGAACACCCCCCCCCATTCATAATCCACACAAGAGCTGGGCCAGATGGCCATAGGTCTTCTCCATGGGCCTCTCGAGAAGATGAAACAGTCCCAACCAGGGCTTCAACACCTTTTCCCAACTGTCACAGTTCAAATGTATTCTTACGGATTATTGTCTTTCCTTTCTGCACTTTGGTGCTGGACTGGATCTTGGTGACACCTCAAGTTTTGTAGGCACAGATGTGAGCAGTGACTTCACACTTGCAAGGGCCTCGAGCTGGATTTCCTGTGGTCACTTTCACCTCTAAATTCTTTCATCAGCTTTGCCCCTAGAGTCTTTTTATGACTTCACCCCTAGGACTTTTCAACAGCTTCGCACCTTGGGCCAAGGTGTGTAAACTTTAAATTAGGAAAGCAGAAAGGGAGAATGAGGAGGATATTACCAGAAATGCAAAAAGTAACCCAAAATTGTTCTGGGCATATGTTAGCAAAAGGAGAGGATGGTGTAGGATGGTGGGACCCTTAATAGAAGGCAATAACAGGATAGATAACATCATAGAAGTAGCAAACATACTAAATACGTTTTTGGGGTCAGTATATTAGCTGTCAGAGTTAAATATGGTGGAAATTGCTGTCCGCTGGTGCAGCAATAGAGCTTCCACTTGTGACGCCAACATTCCAGGTTTGGAAGCAAGTCTGGGATGTCGGGGGCTGGGGGAGGATCAAGTATCCCAAGGACTGCTTTCCTCCTCCAGGAAAAGGGTAGGAAACACCTGGCATTTGACTGACCCTGGTGGAGATGGGGATCTTAGAGCTGGTGCTGGAGAACTTCAGGAGGCATGCTAGATATCCAGTGCTTAGCATGCTACTGTGTTATTGCATGCCACAACTCCCTGTGGTACAGCATATACAAAAAATTATCGGCCGAGCAGGAGGACATCTGCCCTCCACCAGACCTCACGCAGCCCACTGAGGCACTCAGCCCAGATCACAAACCATTTTCCATTCAGGGAGTATGGGCCTATTCCCAATGGCCCACCCTGGAGGGAAAGCCATTGTGCATTCCGGTAGGGTAGGTAAGTCCCAGGAGATGAGGGCTGGGTGGCAGGGACGGACAGATGGTGGCTGGCCGATGCAAAAAAAAAAAAAATGGTAGAAATTGAAAATCAGGACAGAGCACCATTGATTACAGAAGCAAAGGTGTATAAAGCTTAGAATAATTTAGATACAAACAAATCTCAGGGATCTGATGGGATACACCCAATATTATTAAAATAGTTAGCTGATATAGTGAAAGGCCCAGTTACTTGGCTTTTTAATAAATCACTGGAAACAGGTGAAACACCAGATGTGTGGAGATCAGCTGCTGTTGTCCTGATCCATAAGAAGGGGAGCAGGGCTGGTAAAGGAAATTATAGGCCAGTAAGCCTTACGTCCGTCTTGGGGAAAATTGTGGGAACTATTGTAAGAGGAATAATGGAAGAATATTTGATAGGTCATGATCTACAGTAGTGGATGAAATTCTCCACATGGATTCAGAAAGGGAGGTCTTGCCTAACAAATTTCATTAGCTTTTTTGAAAGGGTGAGTCAGCTTTGGATGAGGGAAAAGCAGTGGATGTGGTCTATCTGGATTTCAGGAAGTCATTTGACACCATGCCGCACACAGAACTAATTAAATGCCTGGGAAACACAGAAGTTAATAGCAGGATTATAGCATGGGCAAGATCTTGGCTGAGTGAAAGATCACAGAGGGTGAGAGTAAATGGGCAAGATTCTGGGAGAGTAGAGGTGACTAGCAGAGTCCCACAAGGGTTGGTGTTGGGACCAACCCTGTTCAAATATTTATGTATCTAATATGAATGATACAGAGGAAGCTGTCTATCAAAATTTGCTGATGACACAAAGCTAGGACACATAGTGGATATGGAGGAACATGTTAGGCTACTGCAGTGTGACTTGGATGAACTATGACTGGACAATTAAATACAAAATGGGTTCTAATCTAAATAAATGTGTGGTAACGCCATAGAAATATTAAGGCAGAATATACATCAGGGAATACAGTCCTCAATGTCACTGAACGTGAAAGGCATCTGGGTATAATTATAGCAGACAGGTTACAATTTACTGAACATTGTAATGAAACTGTTGCTAAAACTAACACGATAATGGGATGCATTAGGAAGAATGTGTAGAGTAGGAGTAGAGATATGGTGTTATCAATGTATCCGGCTTTGGTGTGGCCACAGTTGGAATACTGTGGACGGTTCTGGCCACCACAAAACATAGGGGACATCCATTAACTGGAAAGGGTCCGAAGGAGGGCTACAAATATGGTGAAAGGTTTAGAAAATCAGTCATATGAGCAGAGATTAGGTAGCCAGGTTTGTATTCACTGGAGAACAGAAGACTTGGGGGGTCTTATTACAGTGTATCAATTCTAAAAAAGAAACCAAGATATAAGAAATTGTTTGTATTTGTAGCTAAGGACATTCAGCAAAGAAACCAGATGGCATAAATTCCAGCTACAGGCTAAACATTTTAAGACTGTAAGGAGAGGACTTGACTCACTCAGAGTGGTCCATCTTTGGAACAGTTTGCCTGAGGCAGTAGTTAGTAGTGAGACTCTAAATATATTTAAATACAGATTGGACAGCTTCTTAAAAGAGAGAGGGTTGGGCTGGCCTAGTGGCGTAGAGGGCTGGGGCATCTTGCCTTACCTCCTGCCACGCCGACAGCCCATGTTTGTGGTGTAAGTAGGTCAGCTGGGGAAGGAGAGGATTGAGTATCCAGGGGACAGCTCTCCTCTCCCGGGGAGGGTGGGAACTATAGACCAGCATTTCCCTGACACCTAGCAGAGGCTGGGTGTTGGCATGCAGAGTCCCACATGTTGGGGCGCAGAGAAGGGGCAGTCAACTGGTGTGCAGCATGCGAATGCATGCGCTGCATGCCATTGTCAGCATTACACACTCTCCCTCCGCAACAAAAAAGTGGAAAAATTGGACCCTGGCCGAGCAGCATGACACCATTCCCCGCAGACGCTGCACCAAAATGGCACCTCCCTGGAGCTGGATCCGTTCGAGTGGGTTGAGTCGCTCCCCACCACCCTACCATGAAGGGTAATTCATGGAGGCCTGAGGGGAGGAGGTCTGATGCACGGGTGATGGCGCTGGGAGGACGGCAGAAAAAGAGAGAGAGAGAGAAGAGAAGACAACAGGCCGGATCCATGGGGAGAAAAAAGGATAGCAAAAAAAAAAAAAGAGGGAGGGTTTGCAGGACTTTGTAGCTCAATAATTGCCGGACAGGCCAGATGGGCGTTAAGCTCCCTCGGATCTGTATTACCTATGTTCCTATATTTCTTTCATCACACCCTTCGGTGGGTGGCTGCTGCAACACACAGTAATGGTGCTCCAGAACCCTTTGTTTGGAAGGATCAGACACCCCCACCATGACGATGGATGAGGGATAGTAACCACTATCATGCATTTCTCCACTGCAGGGTTTCACTTAAGGCTGGAGTTCCCCTTGAACAATAGTAGGTGTGGGTCCTGGTGAGACCAATGCCTGAAGTGCTGGATCTGATCCTAGCTGGAAATGCTGTGAGGGCAGATTTCCACCTTCAAACATAAACTACCATTCTCCATCTGATGAAATGCACTTCTTTCATTTACCAAACTCCTTTCATTTACCAGACTCCTATGAGCCTGGCCAAGGCAGTCTCTGATGCCACTGGCATTTCCACAGCCCATCTCCTCAGTCTCTCATGGTGCTATCCGTGGGCTCTGCCGCGTCATTTGAGAGTGTTGCCATGTTGGGGGGGTTCCTGTCGCAGGCTACAGGATCCTTCTAATTTGCCGACCACCAGGCCAGGAGAGGGAATTCCTGCAGGAGGTTGGGGACTTCATCACCGGTCTGGTATTGGAGTCCCTCAAATGGTTAGTTCTGGGGGATTTTGATGCATGGGCCAATGATGGACTCTCATCGTTTGGTTGTGACATCCTGCAGAGTATGGAAGCTCTGGGCTTGGCGCAGGTGGTTACTTCAGCGACCGAGTTGCATGGCCACATAGTGGGCCTGGTATTCACATTGAGTCTTTGGACTGATGACCTCATGATTGATTCGGTCATATGGTCAGACCATAGCACCATGAAGTTCATGTTTGGGGCCCCCCCGAGGGTCCATCCTCTGTGGAGATGGTACAGTACCACCCTTTGTGTGGAGTGTCCCCAACAGGACAACAGGCAGTGCTGGACCTATCAAGTGTGGAAACTGCATGTGTAAGGGATGTGGAAGAGGCAGTGATGGCCTACAATAGCAGACTGAAAAAAAAGGATTGCTCCCAAGGGTCCTTGACAAAGAGCCCAGTCACAGGCTTGAAACATTGGTTGGTGGTAGCCTCCCTGGGCTACACCATCTCCACTGTTGCTGTATTGCTCACAATAAATGATGATTTTTTGCTTAAGGACTTGAGAATCTGCTGCATTATTAGGTATTCAGTGCTGGGTCCTTGCTGTTACTGGCCTATAATAGGGCTGCCACTGCAGCCTTTGACTATCATTATATGTTCAGCCCTTATCTACTCATCAGAGGCCCCCCTGGTTTGATGGGGAAATCAGGGAGTTAAAGATTAAGGGCCTAGCCAGACCAGTGGCACTGAGGCACTGGACGCCTTGCCTCGTGCTACACTGACGACCCAGATTTGGGAATGAGCCCGGGCCGTTGGGGATTGGCAGGGGTGAGAAAGGATCGAGCATCCGGAGGACTGCTCTCCTCTCTCAGGGAGGGAAGGATTGTCGTTCTGCCTGTTGATCGCCCTTTGGTGGGGCTGGAGGATGGTGCAGGCAGGGAGGCAGTCAGCCAGTGGGTGTGGCAGGTGTATGTGCCCACACACCCATGCCTACGCCTTGCACTGTGAGGGAGGGACACCAGAAAAATGGAAAACCGTGGCCAGGGGGGGCTTCATGATGTCCCAACCCCATTCTGCTGTCCACTGTTGTGGCCTCCCCAGACTTGGACTTTGCTCTGGGGAGGGAGGTAGTTCCATTCCTGGCCCCATCATGGAGGGTAATCCATTGGGGGTCTTGGCGATGGTCAGGCTGGTGGACTGGTGATGTGGGGCTGAGTTTCTGCGCTAGCATGCCCATGAGGATAAAAACTTGAATGAAAAAAAAAAGATTAAGGGCCGGAGGTTGGATCGACACTTGAGGGAGTCTGAACTGATGGAGGCCAAATTTGCTTTGAGGTTCCATTATGGTGACTATCAAAGGACAATCTCCTGGAAGAAGGCCGATTTTATGTCAAGGGAGATTGCTGCAGCAAAGAAGAGACCGGCTCAGCTCTTCCCAATGGTGGATGGGTTTCTGCATCCAGCCTGTGTCCATGTGGGAGGAGCAAGTTCAAGCACGAGATGTGAAGAGTTTGCTCTGTTCTTTGCTAACAAAGTGTCCTCTATTAGGGCTGCAATCTCCTCCAGTGCTGCCCAAAGGACTTGCAGGATCAGACTGGGGACATGCTAGGGCATCCCTCTTGTGTGGAGTGAGTTTGATCCAGTTGGAGTGGATGAGGTAGTCGAGATAGTCTTGAGGCTGCAACCAGCATATTGTGATCTAGACCCAGGCCCAATCTGACTCTTGGTTGTGTTGGCCTGATTGGACCAGTGGTTGCTGAGATAATCTGTTGTTTATTGGGGAGGGGAGCCTTTCCTATGGCCTTGAAAGAGGCCTTGGTTAGACCCCTTTTGAAGAAACCCTCAATGGACCCAGAGTCTCACCCCAACTACAGACCATTCTCAAACTTCCCACTTTTAGGGAAAGTTTTAGAAAAAGTGGTGGCAATCCTGGCAATCCAGCTCGAGACTCGTCTCGCCTCCTCCGACACGTTTGAGTATTTCCAGTCTGGATTTGGACCTGGATACAGCATGGAGACTGCCCTGGTAAATGCGCTGAACGATCTCCTGATAGAGAGAGAGATAGGGGAGAGTGTACCATCTTTGTTCTTCTGGATCGTTCTGCAACTTTTGACACTGTGGACCATGAAGTGTTACTGGACTGACTGCGTAACTGGTGTGAACTGATTGGCAATGTCATCAGCTGGTTTAGGTCCTACCTCATAGGTACAGTGCAAAGGGTGATGATGGGGTTATCTTAACTACCTTGATCCCCCTACCCTGTGGAGTTCTGCAAGATCGATTCTGTCGCCTCAGTTGTTTACGGTGTATATGCTACCGTTAGAAGATGTCATCAGGTAGTATGGGCTGGGTTTTCATTATTACATCAATGGTACCCAACTATACTTGTCCTGTGCACCTGGAAACCACATGGTGGCCTCCAAGTTTAACACTTGCCCAGACAAGATCCTGAACTGGATGGCTCAAAACTGTCTATCACTCAACCCAGACAAGACGGAGGTACTGGTAGTGGATCCTGGTTGTCGACGAGATGGGAAGAGGGTTGGGCAATGGCCATGGTTTTATACTGGGAGGTGTTCCCTTGACCCCATCTACTAGGGTCAGGGATCTGGGCATGGTCCTTGGTGACTGTCTGACACATGATGCTCAGGTGTCTGACATCGTCCAAAATGCTTTTTATTATCTTAGGAACATTGCCCAGATCCGGGCCCTGATATCAGCTGATGACCTGGCCACTCTAGTACATGCCTTCATTGCATGTGGGTTAGATTACTGCAATGCTCTGTACCTTGGGCTGTCTGGAGGCAATCTCTGCCATCTGCAGCTAGTGCAGAATGTGGCAGCCAGTCTGCTGACTGGGATTTCGAGATTTGACTATGTCGTGCTGGTTCTCTGTGGACTGCACTGGCTGCGGATTAGGTGAAGGATTGCATTCAGGGTTGGTTAACTGACCTACAGAGCCCTGAATGGCAGGGACCAGACTATCTGCAAGACCTCCCGGTTCCTCACTGCCTGGTTTGTGCTCTCAGTTCCACCAAGGGTTGCCTCCTGCTGGTTCCCAGGGCTAGATTGCAGCAATCTGGTGACCGCGCTTTTTCTGTGGCTGCACCAGTCCTGTGCAACTCATTACTAGTTTATTTAAGGGAGGCACCCTCTGTAGATACCTTCAAAAGAAAGAGGTTAAAAACTGTTTCTATTTAACCAAGTCTATAGTGTATAATTGCTAGAAGCATTGTATTATACCGACTGTCATGTTTTTAAGTTTAATACCATAGACAGTTAGATAGATTTTTAAATATTGTTTATACTTTACAAGGTGGGGTTATACATTTTTGATTGTGTAATTTGTTGATGATGTTTGCTTTTGAATCTTGTACAGTGCTCCAAGCTTCCGGGAAGGGTCATGATATAAATATTCTATCTATGTATCTAATCTATCTAGCTCTCTCTCTCTCTCTCTTTATATATATCTGTCTCTCTCCCCCTCCCAGTTCTGACTGAAATTAAGAGAACAAATGTAAAAATATTTTTTGGGCCTGCTTTTTAGCCCCACTGGGCTGTTGAGGGCTGGTTTCTATCTTGATGCCAGTCCTAAGGCTGGGATAGCTCTGTGGGGGCAGACACACTCCTTGTTTCATATGTGGATGGCTCCTTTTCTGAGGGCAGCCACGCATGCACTGTGCCTCGTGATGCAGCAGGTTGTTTAGTTATTTCCCAGTCCTGCTGTCTACCCTGGGCCCTGGGAAGTAGTGTTTGATGCCAGCCACCACTGTCACAGTTTGCGTGGTGTCCCAGCTCCACTTCCTCTCCTTTCGAAAATGGAGCGCCTGCTCTGATTTGCAAATGGGCGCAATGGTTATCATGGTGCCCTGGCTCCACTAGCTCTGCTCCCTACCCCTCTTCTCTCTTTCTCCAGGGCTGGGGAACATTTAAATGTCACCCAGTAATCTCGGCCCCTACCCCACTTGCAGGTTCTGAGGCCGAGATCAAGGGACTCAAGGACAGATGCAGCCGCAGTGCTCTGGCAGGAAGCCTAGACACAACTGGCACCGGAGCCATTGATGGATGGACACCCATTCTGCTGTTTCATGCTTCTATGGTCCTGGAGGGCTGGAGGGTGAAGACGCTCAAGAGCAGGCTGGGAAGGAGCGGTTCCATGTGATAACGGTGATTGCGGAAGCCGGAAAGACGATCGTCATTAGGGCGACTATACATCGCTGAAAATCAGTTTGTGATGTACACTCCAGTGCACAGCAAAGGGCACCAGAGACTTGGATTTTTTTATGTGGGGCTGCTCGCCCCGCACCACCTACCCCCACTAAAGATTCTCAAATCCAGAGAGCTGCATGTCGGGTGGGGGGTGTGCAAAGACAAAAACAAAAATAATTCTTGGACTGGCGCCAAAAACGAGGCACACCCAGAACCGAACACAGCACCTCAAACCCTAGCCTGCCACCAACCCACCACCACATGGCCAGCTCAGTAGCCCACCGCTACACTACACCCCACAAACCCTCCCTCTCCTTCCGCCCGTCACACAGCATGATCGATCCTCCCTCCCCCGCGTACGTGTGTGTGCACATAAGCGGCATCCTGTCGCTATATTGCTGACCTCCCCTATCTGGTCGCCCTCCCTGCTTGGTAGCCCTATGCATAGGCACCGTGATTGAGTCACTCTTTTTGAGAGCGCTCAATTGCGGTCACCATCATCACAGGCTACTGAAGGAGCAGCAGAGGACCAGGCAGACTATCAAGTAAGCCCCCAGAAGTGGTGGTGGTGGGGTCTTACATTTACATAGAGGGTTGTGGATAAATTGAACAAGCTGCCTAAAGAACAGTTGATGCTAGAAAAATAGAAACTGGAGTGTGATGGCAGATAAGGGCCACTAAGTCTACCTAGTCTGCCCATTTTTATTAACCTTCACATTTGCTGCTGCAGACCCAACTTGATCTATGGTGCAGTGTCTCCTACCCCCTTCCTGTTCCTTACTCCTATGATTCCCTTGTGCCTGTCTGAGGCACCTTTGAATCCCACCACTGTTTTCACCCCCCACTACCTCCACTGGAAGCCTGTTCCAGGCATCCACCGTCCTGTCCGTGAAGAAATACTTCCTCACATCCCTCCTGAATTTATCCCCCTCCAGCTTCATATTATGTTCCCTTGTTCTAGTGCACCCTTTTCTCTAACCCCCCCCAAATATCTTATTTACTCTCATGAGGTATTTAAAGGTCTCTATCATATCCTCCCTCTCCCTCCTCCCCTCCAGGGTATACATATGTAGCTCCTTTAGCCTCTCTTTGTAGGGCTTATGATGCGGACCCTGCACCATTTTAGTAGCCCTCCTCTGGACCACCTCCACTCTGTCTTTAACCTTCCTGAGATATGATCTCCAGAACTGGACACAGTACTGAAGGTTGTATCTTACCAGCGATCTATATAGGGGCAGCACCACCTTCCGCTTCTTGCCGACAATACCTATTCTTATGCACCCCAGCATCTCACTAGCCCTTCTGACTGCCATGTCGCACTGCCTGGCCATCTTGAGGTCATCCAATATGATTACCCCAGATCTCTTTCCTGCTTGGTCGTTGCCAGTATCACTCCGCCCATTTTGTACTCAATTCCTGGGTTTCTATAGGCCAAGTATATGAGGACAGATTAACAGAGCTCAGTATAGAGCAAAGGAGGGAGAGAGGTGATATGATCGAAACATTCAAACACCTTAAGGGCATTAACAAGGTGAAAGAGTCTAACATGTTTCAATCTATGTTTCTATAAGAAAAATAGCAGGACAAGAGGACACAGCATGAGATTAGAGGGAGGCTGATTAAGGGGTAATGTGAGGAAGTTGGACTCACCTTCAGGGTGCCTTCCTCAAGCAACTGGTCATGGAACCAACTCGGCAGAAGGCAATACTGGACCTTGTGCTCACAAACAGGGACAGTGTGATGGGGGTAACAGTGGGGGAGCACCTGGGAAACAGTGACCACCAGTCATTGTGGTTTGAAATCACAGAAAGAGCAGAACCAAACCACACAAAAACACGTATCCTGGATTTTAGGGGGGCAGACTTTGGGAAAATGGGGAGATACTTGAAAGAGGCATTAAGGGAATGGGACAGGAATCAGGGCTTGAGGAACAGTGGGCAGTATTTAAAATGGGGATTACAAGAACAACAGAATTATGCATTAAGCAGGTTAGCAAGAGGAAAAGGAAGAGGAGACCATTATGGTTTTCCAAAGAGGTATCAAAGAAAGTGAAAGCCAAAAAGATTGCATTCAGGCAATACAAAAAGACACAGGCAGAAGGGGATAGGGAGAAGTACCAGGAGAAGCAAAGGGAGGCGAAGAGGTCAGTAAGGGAAGCCAAAGCTCAGACAGAAGAACACATTGCAAAATCAGTGGGTAGAGGGGACAAAACCTTTTACAGGTACATAAGTGAAAAAAGAAAGACAAAGGGAGGGATAGTGAGACTGAAGGGGGAGGATGGGAGCCGCGTGGAGGATGACAACAGTAAAGCTAACATATTGAACAGGTATTTCTGCTCAGTCTTTACTGAGGAAGAGGAGGGTAATGGGTCTGAAGGGAGTACAAGGGTGAGAATGGTGCAGAAATGGACACAAGTCCCTTTACACGAGAAAGGGTCCTGAAGGAACTGGAAGCAATAAGAGTTGATAAAGCAATGGGGCCAGACGGGTCCTTAAAGAACTAAGAGAGGTGGTGGCTGAACCTCTGGCTATCCTGTTTAGCCGATCACTGAAACAGGGAGGTACCCAAAGACTGGAGGACAGCAGATGTAGTCCCCTTATACAAAAGTGGGAACAAAGAGGAAGCAGGGAACTACAGACCAGTCAGCCTCACCTCGGTAGTGGGGAAGATCATGGAAGCACTACTGAAGGAGATTGGTGGAACATCTGGTTATCAATGGACTACAGGACCCAAGGCAGCATGGTTTCACCAGGGGGAGGTCATGTCAGACCAACCTCGTTGAATTTTTTGACTGGGTGACTAGGGAGGTGGATCAGGGGAGGGCAGTGGATATGGCCTATCTGGACTTCAGCAAGGCCTTTGACACTGTACCACATAGAAGACTATTACACAAACTGGGGAATATGGGTGTGGGCAGGACAGTAGTGTGGTGGGTAGGTAACTGGCTGGGTGGCAGGACACAGAGGGTGGTGGTAAATGGCTGTCACTCCACAGAGGGAAGAGTGACCAGTGAGGTACCACAAGGATCAGTGCTGGGACTGATCCTATTCAACATTTTCATCAGTGACATTGCTAGGATCTAGAAGGCAGAATTTCACTGTTCACTGATGACACAAAGCTCTGTAACAGAGTAGACACACCAGAGGGTGTAGACAGAATGAGAAGCGACCTGCAGAAACTTGAAGAATGGTCAGGGGTTTGGCAGTTGAAATTCAATGCAAAGAGTGCAAGATAATGCATATGGGGCACAAAACCCTGGCACAATATATCAGTTGGAGGGTGAGGATATAGCATGCACTAAGCAGGAAAGGGATCTGGGGCTGTCATCTCTGATGACCTCAAGGTAGGGAAACAGTGTGACAATGCAGCAGGTAAAGCAAATAGGATGCTGGGATGTATAGGCAGGGGCATCACCAGCAGGAAAAGGGAGGTCATAATTCCGCTATACAAGACACTAGTGAGGCCCCACCTGGAGTACAGTATACAGTTCTGGAGACCATACCTACGTAAGGACATAGACAGGGTAGAGAAGGTTCAGAGGAGGGCAACAATGATGGTGCATGGATTGCATCACAAGTCCTATGAAGACAGGTTGAAGGAACTGAACATGTACTCCCTGGAGGAGAGGAGGGAGAGAGGGGATATGATAGAGACATACAAGTATCTTACAGGGAGGAACAGGGTGCAGGAAAACACTATTTTTAAGCGAAAAAAGATGTTCCAGGACTAGAGGGCATGGGATGAAGTTGGAGGAGGACGATTCAGAGGAAACATGAGAAGAATTTCTTCAAGAATGCATGGTGGACAAGTGGAACACCCTGCCAGAGGAAGTGGTGGGGGCTGAAACAGTCATGGGATTTAAGAATGCATGGGATAGACATAAAGGAATTCTAGAGGTCAGGGGTAAGGGGCAGCAGACTTCTAGGAAGACAAACTGAACTTACAAGCTCAAATGGGCAGACTGGGTGGTCCATAGGCCCTTATCTGCCGACACTGTCTATGTATCTATGTATCTAGTTCTTTTTCACAGAAAGTGTGGATGCATGGAACAGGTTACCTCAGGAAGTGGTGGCTATGAATACAGTGCGGGGCTTCAAACAGTCATGGAGTAGGCATAAGGGAGCAATACAGATGAGTATGAATAGATAGGCCATTGACAGAGCAAAGGCCGATGGCACATTATGAGGTAGAAAAAGAAATGGGCAGACTGGATGGGCCTTGCGGTCCTTATCTGGAATCAACTTCTATGTTTCTACATTTCTAAGTGCATTATTTTCCACTTGTTTTGCATTAAAACCCAGCTGCCATACCCTTGACCACTCATCCAGTCTTTTTAGATCCCAGGCATCCTCTCCACACCCCCACGGAGTGTCCATTTTATTGCAGATCTTGGTGTCATCTGCAAAGAGACAGACTTTCCCTTCCAATTCCTCCTCTATGGCACTTACAAAGACATTGAAGAAGACTGGTCCCAGCAGACCCATTGTCGCAGCTGTTGGATTTCTGCTTGCGACGCCAGTGACCCAGGTTCGGGAACGAGCTCAGGGAGCTGGAGGGCCAGCCGGGGAGAGGAGTCTTGAGCATCCCAGGGACAGCTCGTCTTCTCCGGGGGGGGGGACCAGGGCTTGGTGCTTGTCTGACCCTGGGTGGAGACCTGAGGTACAACAAGCCCAGCCACTAGCAAGGGGATGGCATGATGGACGATCAGCGCTGGGCATGAAGTCAGGGTGCACATCACACCCAGAATACCAGAAAATCATTCGCAGCACTCCCGGGTAGATGGAGCACCAGGCCCCAATCCCCTATGCCCCTACCTGTCCTGATGAATCGTCATTCTGACAAAACCAAAAGAATTCAGAGTGTAACTGCCCCCACCTCATACTCGCCTGGAGGGCAAGCCATTGCTACTGGGAGATGGACCACTCCGGGCTCTAGGTAAGAGGGTGGGGACTAGAAGGCAACAGGTGTCTCCTGAAGAGAGTAGAGTGCTGCATGTAGGAGGAGCTTAAATAGAAAGTTAAAAAAAGAAGACTGGTCCCAGCACTGATCCCGGAGGGACACTGCTGGTCACCCTCCTTTCTTTGGAGCGAACTCTGTTTACCACTACCCTCTGTGTCTTATTCACTAACCAGTTTCTTACCCAGGTTACTTATTTTATTTATTGAGTTTTGGTAACCAGGTAAGTCCACTGAGACGATTACAGTACCTTTTTCAGGGTCGACCCGGAGCATACAGCCAAAGGATTACAATACAAACTGGTCAGTGTCAGTGGCTCAGTGGGTAGCACACTCGCCTCTGAGGCTGTGAGATCAGAGGGCTGTGGGTTCAGTTCCCACATCTGGCACTTGGGTTAATATCCCAGTACTGACATTGTAATTCAGCATGAGAAGGATGCTGCACTTCTGAGATGCCGTCTTTCGGATGAGACATTAAACCGAGGTCCCATCTGCCTGGATTGGTGGTAGTTCAGGTGGATGCTAAAGATCCCATGGCACTTATCAAAAAAGAGTAGGGGAATTTCCACGGTGTCCTGGCCAAATTTCTTCTAATCACTAAAAATACCACCAACAGCTTAATCTGGTTCAGTTTCAGTTGTTTACTATCTGAATCCTCCCCCCCCCCCGGTCTCCCTGAAAAAGGGACTTCTAGGCCCAGTTGGCTTATCAGGTCAACAAAATTCAATAAATAAATACAAGCTAGATATGTAATATATATATATATATATATATATACACACACACACCTGAGGTAAAAAAAAATAGCAATGGTAGGAGGACATTCATCACAACAAGGCTGACATAAAATAAATTACAGGTATGATACAATATTTACAGCAGGTAAGTTACAATATTCACATATTAGCAGAAACATGGTAAGATGGTGAGCCAGGAAAGTGTATAATAATCCAGGAAAAGAGTGACATGAGAGAGAGGGGGAAAGTGGTAGGGGGATTAAGGAAAGGCAGTGGAAGAGGATAAGGTGGAGGACAGGAAAAATATGGAAGATGATAGGGGAGCTGGAGAGCAACACAGAAGTGAGGAGCAGCAAAGAGGAATTACAGGCCTGTCAGCCTGACATCGGTGGTGGGCAAGGTGATGGAGGGCATTGTCAAGGAGAGGCTAGGGGGGACCTGGATAAGTCAGGATGCCTGGACGATAGACAGCATGGATTCATCCTGGGGAAATAGTGTCAGACAAACCTGGTGGAGTTCTATGACTGGGTGACTAGTGCCTTGGACCTGAGTAGACCAGTGGACGTCCTCTTTCTAGACTTCAGCAAGGCATTTGACTCTGTTCCTCACGTGGGCCTGTTGGATAAGCTGGGAGAAATGGGGTGGGGAACCAGATGATCAGATGGATAGGCATTGGCTCCAGGACCGACCCAGAGGGTCGAGTTGGCGGATAGTCTCATCCCAAGGAGGGTCATTAGTGGGTCCCACAGGATCAGTCCTTGGGCCCCTTCTGTTCAACGCCCACGTCTCTGACATAAGGACAGGAATCAGGAGGAGATGAGTCTCTTTATGGATGACCGAAACTGGGGGCGGTGGTGGATGGGAGGAGGGGAGGGTGGCCCCACAGGGGGACCTGGAGGCTCTGGAAAGATGGTCTAGAAAGTGGCTGAGGTTCAATGCAGGGAAATGCAAGGTACTCCACCTGGGGGCCAGAAACCCAGGCCAAGTGTACACCGGGGAATGCTATAAGTCTCGATGGCTGAGAGGGACCTGGGGGTGGTGGTGGATGTCAAGATGAACAACTCTGAGACTTGTAGGAGGGCAGCAGCCAAGGCCAACAGGGTGTGGGATGCATCGCTAGGGGATCACCTCCAGAAGGAGAAGTGATACTCCCTCTGTATAACTGCTTGGTGAGGCCGCACCTTGAGTACTGCATGCAGTTTTGGAGCCACACTAAGAGGGACATTAACCTCCTGGAGAGGGTCCAGAGGAGGGCAACCAAAATGATTTGGGGCTTGGGGGATAGGACCTATGAGGAGAGGCTCGAAGAGCTAAATATGTACACATTGGAAGAGCGAAGGGACCGGGGGGACATGATAGAGGTCTTCAGGTACATGAAGAGGATAAATAGGGGAGGAACAGTCAGGGTGCTTCGAAGGAAGGAGGAGGGGCCACTAGAGGGCATGGGTGGAAGATGGAGGGGGGAAGATTCAGGGGAGAAAGGAGGAGGTGCTACTTCACTGAGAGGGTGGTGGAGCCTTGGAATGCACTGCCTAGGGGGCTGGTGGAGGCAGAGACAGTGGAGGGGTTCAAGAGGGGGTGGGACAGGTACAGGGGAAGGGTTCTGGAAGCAAAACCCAATGCAGCAAGAATATCCGGAACTGGGAAGGGAGAAGCCAGAGAAGGCGAGGGGGACAGCAAGGTCAGCACCCAGGGTGGGGGCTGACCAAACGAGCAGACACGAAAGACCGTTAGGCCTATTCTGCTGGCATTTTAGTATGTTAGTATGTAATAGAAGCAGGAGCAGGTCACAGAGACAGCGAGAGAGGTAAGTAGTTCTGCTTGGAACTGTGGCAGGGTAGAACAGGACAGGACAGAATGGGGCAGAGAGTTCCAATCAGATGCTGCCGCAAAAAAAAAAGGACTTGCGAGCAACTGCAAGATGTAAATTAGGCTTAAAGAGGAGGGGGAAGGAGGCCGATCTAAGGGCACGAGCAGTTTGTCTAAGACGGATTGCTTCTTTAAGGCATGGAGGGGGGTAAATATATGGACAAGCTTATGCAAGAAGCTTAGAGTGAAGAATCTTAGTTTAGAATCACAGGAAAGCCAACCCAGCGAGGAGAGTACATTGCAGTGATGGTGGCATGCAGGTACTCCCAAGGGAAAACTTCCCACCCTGTGGTATGCCTGAGAAAGGAGAGACAGGTTGGTAGCACTGGTAGAGAGCAGTAGCATAGCACTGTAGATAAGGCGTGGAAGAAGAGATGAGGAAGCTATCTTCATGCAAGTGGCAGAAGTAAGGAAGGGGTAGAACCGATATAGGAGACCTGTTTTACAGTTGAGAGTTTTTATTAAAATGGCGACATGGACATTAAGGGAGAGAGAAGTATCAAGGGTGATGTTAGATGACTTGGAAGGTATTGATAGATTCGAGGGTATCTCCATTAGGGAGATAACACTAAAGGGGGGGGTAGGTGGGAAGCAGACTATAGGTGGGAGAAGAGCATACTTTTTTTTTCATGTTAAGGACTAGTTGCATAAGTCTAAACCATTTTCAAAGTCAGAAAAGTCAGATGCCAGGTCACTGTTAATCCTATCAAAGTTAGAGGAGGAACAGTAGATAATTGCATTGTCTGCATACAGGTACACAAAGGCCCCACCACAATTTTTGGGTATATCATTGATAAATAGGGAGAACAACAAAGGCCCCAATATAGAGCCCTGTGGTACCCCATGTGTTAAAGGATGAATATCAGAAAGAGAGCTGGCCCATTTGACTCTTTGGGAATGACAGGAGAGACAGCTTTGGACCCACTGGAGGGCACTGGTATCAAGACCAAGGACCCCAAGCTGCTGAAGTAGTAGATCATAGTTCACAACAACAGACTTCTAGGAAAACAAACTGAACTTACAAGCTCAAATGGCAGACTGGGTGGGCCATAGGCCCTTATCTGCTGACACTGTCTATGTATCTATGTATGTATCTATGTACCAGATCAAACGCTTTTGTAAGGGCAACAAAAATGGCTCCAATGGCAGAGCCTTAGTCCATGGCCTGATAAATGTCAGATGTAACCGTTATTAATGCAGTGAGAGTGCTTTGGTTCTTTCTGAACCCATGTTGAAAAGGAGAAAGCAGATTATGGAGTTCATGATAGTCATGGAGGTGGTTGTACGCTATACGCTCCTGACTCTTAGCCAAATGGCATAGAATAGAGATAGGCCTAAAGTTTTCAGTAACAGTGTTGCCCTCCCCCCCCCATGCACAGGTACAACTCCGACAACTTTCCATAAGTCAGGCACAGTGCAAGAGAGAAAAGACCAATTAAGTAAGTCATGAACAGGACGTGCAAGGGCTGAGGCACCCAGTTTAAGAAATTTAGGCTCAAGGGTGTTGTGTCCTGCAGAACTCTTTGCTTTCAAGGTAACAAGGAGTCTCTGGACCTCTTTAAGGGTGACCAGCTTCAAATGGAATGATGGCCGAGCCCCAGAGTCACAAGTGGCAGTAGGAGCAGAAGGGGGAACAGAAGTATAGTGGAAAAGTGATATGTGTATTTGTCAAGGTCAGTGAAAAAGGTGTTAAATCCAGCAGCAGTGGACGAAAGTTCAGTAAGGTAGCTGCCTTAGGCCGTGATGGAGTTGGGTAGTGAGTTTGCCTGTCTCCAGAACTCTTTGGGGTTGCAGAGGTGTTCAGTTTGTAGCACTTTGAAGTGATGACATTTAGCTTTAAGGAGGGAGTTTTTGCATTTTTCCTAAGTTGTCAATAGTACTGCCAGTCTAAGGGCAGCCCACTTTTTTGTAAGTACGCCATGCCCCGTTGCTGGAGGACCTAAGCAGACTTAGGTCTTTCTTCATTAATCTATGGAGCCTTTACACCCTTGGATCTACATTTTTTCTGTGGAGCATGTGGCTATCAACAATTTTGGAACAAGTGGAGATAAAGAAATCCAGGGCCTGATTGATATCAGGAGGAGTTCTGATGGGGCTCCAGTCCATGTTGTGAATAGAGGAAATGAAGCTTTTATGGTCAAACCTCAACATATTCCGGACAAGGGAGATCTTAGGAGGGCGTTGGGGTTGTTATTCCTCCAAACACAGTATGTGGAAGAATGGTCACTTGTACAATCAGATAACACACCCACTGCTTTGATCTTAAGCGGGCAGTTGGCAACCATCTAATCCAGCAGAGCATGAGTATCAGACGTGTTATTAATCCGCGTAGGCTGCAGGATGAGCTGAGTTAGGTTGGAGTCGGCTAAAGATGAACGTGCTTTGTCAGCCACTGAGGTAAGCCAATTAGTGTTAAAGTCTCCACAGAGTTGGCATAGTTTCAGAAGGTGATGAAACACGTTTTTACTGGGGGGCAGCAGACCCCCAGATGCAAAAAATATGGGAGTGGTCAGCAATGGCATCAGCAAGAGTGCTGACAGAGTGGATATGCTCAGTCCGGTATGTTAGCACCCAGTCGATGAGGGTGCTAGAATTAGAGCAAGAAGCAATCCCAGTGGGTTCGGTGACTAGCTGATGAAGGTTTTGACTCTGTATTACATACGAACATACGAAGAAGCCAGCAGAAGAAGGTCATTTTGTCTATCAAGTCTGCTTGTATTGCGGGGTCCACAGCTTGAGCTAATGTCCTGCCCTCCCTCCCCACTCCTCCCATCCTCTCTACCCATGATCCTTACTTTCCCCCTATGCCTATCCCAGCCTCTCTTAAAGCTGCCCACTGTCTTCAGTGAGATGACCTCTTCTGGCAGTGCATTCCAAGTGTCCACCACCCTCTCTGTGAAGAAGTGCTTCCTGAACTCCCTTCTAAATCTTCCACCCTCCATCTTAAGACTGTGCCCACTAGTGTTATGGCTGCCACTCAGCTTAAAGAGACTCTTCTTATCAACCTTATTTATCCCTTTCAAGTACTTGAAGATCCCAATTATTCATTCTTCCTCTCTCTCTCTCTCTCTCTCTCTCTCTCTCTCTCTATATCTCTCCTGTCTTTCAGGGAGTACATGTTCAGTGCCCTTAACCTCTCCTTATATGCCTTACCCTGCTGACCCACTATCATCTTTGTAACCCTCCTCTGGACCTTCTCCAGCAGGTTAATGTCCTTCTTGGGGTGTGGGCATCAGTACTGAACTCCATATTCTAGATGCGGCCTTACCAGTGATCTGTACAAGGGCAGTATAACCTCCTCTCTCCTACTACTGATCCCCCAAGATATGGATCCCAGCATCTTGTTTGCATTTGCTGCTGCTTTCTTGCACTGCGTGGAGTGCTTCAGGTCACCAGTGATCATCACTCCCAGGTCCTTCTCCTCCTCTGATGTAGATACTCGGACTCCTCCCAGGTAGTACTCTGTCCTGAGATTCTTGGCTCCAATATGCATACCTTTGCCTTTCTTGGCATTGAAGCCAGGCTGCCAGATCCTGAATCACCTCCCCAGCTTTTCCAGATCTTCCTGTAGGTTCTGTATTCCTTCAGCTGTGTCCACTCTCTCACAGAGCTTGGTGCCATCCACAGATAGGCACATTTTGCCCCTAATGCCATCCCCAATGTCATTGATGAAGACACTGAACAACACCGGTCCCAGCACAGAGCCCTGTGGGACTCCACTGGTTACCTCTCTGGTACCAGATAACTCTCCCCCTACAACCACCCTCTGGGTTCTGTCCCTCAGTCAGTTTTTCACCCATCTGGCCATCTTTTCCCCAACCCCAAGATCCACCAACTTCCTGATCAACCTTTTGTGGGGCACAGAGTCAAAGGCCTTGCTGAAATCAAGATGGGGGATGTCTACCACTTCATTTTTTTTCTTTATTTTTGAGAGTGATGTGGCTGGCTATTCACTAGCTAGTTAATGTTTATATCACCTAAAATGAGCACTTCATTTTTGTCAGAATGTAGGGATGTCTGATTTAATAGCTCACCTAGACCACTGTAACCAGTGTTTGGGGGGTTGTAGGCACATACGATGTGCAATTGTTTTGCCTCAAGAGTAAGGAGGGCATACAATGATTCACAGCTTGTCAGGGGATCAGTGTTTAGGACAGTGATGTGCAGGTGATCCTTGAAGTAGATGGTCATGCCACCACCTCTTTTGGTGGATGGTCTGTCCTTCCGGAGGAGGTTGTAGGAGGGAATCGAGCATCACGAGTTGGTAATAAGGATTTTAGCCATGTTTCAGACAGGGGCAGTATGTCCAGTTTGTAGAGGTAGATCCAGGCCTCGAGTTTGTGCTCAAGGCTTCTTATATTGTGATGGGCAAAAGGAGACTGTTGGCGCTGCTTAGTAGTGAATGAGAGTGAGAGAGAGATAACAGGCAGGACCTGGGTTGCTTTCAGTATCACCAGATAGCAGGATAGCCAGGAGCAGCAAGTACCAGAGCTTCTAGTGGTAAAAGGGGAGAGAATTAAGTGGTGAAAGAAGCATTTTTTGTATTGTATGCAGTTAGGTAGATTATGCCCTTTTTATTAAAAGTGGAGTTGTGTGTGTATAGGGAGTCAGAGGAGATTGGAGAAGTGGAAGACATCTAGAGATGGCATGGAGGCATAGTGACCCGAGCTTACATTATTGATTCTGTTTGTGGCTAAATAAAGCAGTAGAGACACCATGGCCAGGAGGTATAGGTGCTTTAGGTTAGCCATGATGTAGGATGCACTCCAAGTCAAAATTAGTGAACCCGGGAATGAGGACTGGCAGAGAGGCACAATTAGGGACTGCAGCCGAAATGGTAGCTCAGGAAAGTGGAGCTCAGGGTAGATGGGATCAGATCTTAACTATTTTAGTGTTATGAGCCCCTAGTGGTTAGAGATTATAAGAGGCCAATGGGAAATTGGGTACCTGGTCATCTTACTGTACGATATCTATAGAAGAAAAGGTCCACCCAGGGTGGGTGAGGAGGGGGGAGGATGAGGAGCCGGCGCAAAGCGATGGCGGGATCAACAGTCTCAGAGCTGAACCAGCTTCAGAGGAAGGCGGTGTCCCAAGTCCCAAGAAATTTTTGAGGCGGTGGCACTCCAAGAGAGTCTGGCCTTGATCCCCCTGCGTGGTTCTGGGCAGGCAGGTGTCCGAGCTTGCGGCTTTTGGCTTTCCTGAATGAGTGCAGTCCGACCCAAAAATCAGGTGTGACCCATGGTTCTCATCCTGGGGAAGGTCTTCAGAGGAAGGCAGTGTCCCACGTCCACAGGAGCGGACGAGGCGGCGGTAGTCCAGCAGCCCAAGCAGGCTCTGAGATCAGAGGATCTGGGAGCTATGGTCTAAGAGCTGAACCAGCGGTGTGGCTCAAGGCTGTTCTCTGGCCATGCAGGCAAGCGAGTCTGGCCCTGATCCACCGGCGTGGTTCTGGGCAGGCAGGTGTCTGAGCTTGCGGCTTTCGGCTTTCCTGAATGAGCATGGTCCAACCTAAATATTAGGCATGGCCCGCGGTTCTCATCCCAGTGAAGGTCTTCAGAGGAAGGTGGTGTCCCAAGTCCACAGGAACGGACGAGGCAGCAGCAGTAGTCCAGCAGCCCAAGTAGGCTCTGCGATCAGAGGATCTGGGAGCTATAGTCTAAGAGCCAAACCAGCGGTGTGGTTCAAGGCTGTTCTCTGGCTATGCAGGCTTTGTCTGGTGGCACACCAAGTGATTCTGGCCCTGATCCACCAACGTGGTTCTAGGCAGGCAGGTGTCCGAGCTTGCGGCTTTCAGCTTTCCTGAATGGGCACGGTCTGACCTGAAAATCAGGCATGACCAACAGTTCTCATCCCGGGGAAGGTCTTCAGAGGAAGATGATGTCCCAAGTCCACAGGAGTGGAAGAGGCAGTGGCAGTCCAGCAGACCAGGTGGGCAATGAGGTGAGAGGGTCTGGGAGCTACAGTCTAAGAGCTGAACCAGCAGTGTGGCTCAAGGCTGTTGTCCGGCTATGCAGGCTTTGTCCGGTGGCACTCCAAGCAAGTCTGGCCCTGATCCACCAGTGTGGATCTGGGCAGGCTGGTGCCCGAGCTTGCGGCCTTTAGCTTTCCTGCATGAGTGTGGTCCGACCTGAAAATCAGGCGTGACCCACGGTTCTCATACCAGGTGTCTAATGCGCAGCCCCAGAGTGTTTTGTTGTGCCTATAAAATGAGGCAGTGTGTTTTACATTCATGTATAAATGAAAATTATCTTTACATTGAAAAAAGTTAAATCTTTAATGTGTTTTTTTTAAACTGAGATGTTTACCGAGTTTTTACTGTACATGGTGCAAGTAAGTTTACATCTACAGTACCTCATGCTAGAACAGCATCTGTAGATATCGATATCAGACAGTTACAATATACATAATATAAACCGTAGTTTAAGTAAAGCTTGGGGAGTCCATATATAGTGCAAATCGTCACACTCATTAATCTATAAAAATGCAAATAAATAAACAAATGGGGGAGGCCGGAGGGAAGCACCAGAGCAAAATGAAACCCAAAAGTCATCTATCCTAAGAATATGTTTATAGGGGCTGACCAGGCCTTGACCAAACTGCCATGCCTCTGTCTCTCGCTACAGTATCTGGTCTGGTCTGCGCATGACAATGTATGTGAACCAAACAGTCCATCGATTCATGAGAACCTGTGTTTTATTTGTTTTTTTTTTGTTAATCCTTTTTGCCTGGCACTCGATTTGCTTCACGCCCTGGCATCTGTCCCATCCAGGCACCATCCAGTCTGCCACATCCCCGGAGAGCCCCCACTGCTAATTACCCCTGCGGCGGGGGTGGCGGAGAGTCCTGCTCCCCAACGAACCAGCATTCCAGTAGCCACAGTGGTGTCCCCCAGGCATCACGTCATGAGTGGCCTTCAAGCCGCCCGCAGCTGTCGCGCCATATTTTCCCCATTTTCTTGTGCAAGAGGGCGGCAATGATACCAAAGGGAGCATCACATGCGTCCGCATGCTCCCTCTCAGCACTGTGCCCCAACTCACCCACCCCAGTGAGGTACCAGTGCACCAACCCCCAGCCTCTGCCAGAGGTTGCCAGAGTGCCGACACCTAGGAACCCCCCTTCCCAGAGAGGGAGAGCAGTCCTACAGATGCTCAATCCCTCCCCACCCCTGCTGACACCCAGAAACCTGAGTCCGTCCCCGAACCCGGGTCGCCGGCGTGAAGCGAGGTGTGGCGTCCAGTACCTCAACACTCAGCGCCACCGGGCCAGCCAGAGAAGCTGTGATTTATCCTGTAATCTGGCTGTCATGCTTTCCATCTTATAAATGTCATATACTGCATCTTCCCACTGCTGGATAGTAGTGGGCGGGTCAGTTTGTAACCACTTTCAGGTTATGACCCTTTTGGCTGCTTCCAGGAGAACACTCACTAGGTATGTTTGGTGCTTCTGTTTAAATTGTTTGGGGAAGTGCATTATTATAGCGATTTCAGGTGTTAGATGGCCTTAGTATGGGAAAAATTCTGTGAGTACTGTACCTATCTCCCCCAAAAGTGGGACAACTCCAGGGAAAACCAGAAGACATGGGCATGTGTAGAGGCCTCAAAGCCACAATGTCTCCAGCATGATGAGTTTCCTGTGGGGAGAAACTTGGCTGTGATCTGTGGAGTATGAAAAAAACTGACTACTGTCTTCCAGCCGAATTCTCGCCAGGTATATGAGCCTGTGGTTTGGTGCTGTCTACGCCAGATTTTTTTTTTTTAGTAGAAATTGGTATTGCAAACCTTTGAGTCAGGGACTCATTTACAAAGACTCCTCATCAGAAAACAGATAGTATATACAAATACAGACATAGTTACATAGAGTACAGATCGACGTAGGGAACACTATACATGTATGTACATAAATACAAGGGATAAAATTCATACGACAGCAAAAACTCTATACAGGAAAACACTATACATGTATGTACATAAATACCAGGAATACAATTCATAAGAGAGTGAAACGCTATGCAGGTCCTATACAGTGATGTAGCTAAACCATCTAGTACACCAGAGACAGTCCTCCGGTGAGAGTTCCAACATTAATTCAGCTTCCCAAGTAGTATGTATCCCATCCCAGAGCATCATGGGGGAGTTTACCAGAGCCTTGTAAAAATGGGAGACCAAATGTTTCAGGGAGGATTCCTTTTGGACTTGAAGGAGTAGTGCAAGTACTGAAGGGAGTGTCAAAGTAGAAGCATCCAGACCTGAAGTCGAGCCCAAGAAGTGACGCATCTGTAACTATCTATAAAAGTCCCATTGAGGGAGGCAGAACTCTAATTGCAGTTGTTGGAATGATTTAAAGGTACCATTGTAATGAATTTGGAAAGCATGGGCCAAGCCTCTTCTAAGCCAGTTTTGAAATCCATGATCCAAGCTGGCAGGGGCAAAAGAGTTGTCTAAGGCTCGCAGTCCTATCCACCTTGTCCCCTGTAAATTTTCAATCCTCTTTAAATAAGCAGCCTAGTTATCTAAAAGGGCAGTTGTATAGAGATTTCTCCTGTAAGAGGTTTCCACTACTAGGCTGAAATATGTGGTATAATCCAGTGGTAGTGAGGAAAGGGCTCACTCCACCTGAACCACTGTGGGGTCTGTAAGGATGGGGGGGAGTAGAACCAATATATCATATGAGTGAGTTGGGCTGCTAGTGCATAGCCATGAATGTTCGGAAGGGCCCAGCCACACCTTTCTTTAGGTAGCTGTAATTTTCTGAGGGCTACTCTCGGCCTCTTCTCTTGCTAGAGATAAAGAGATTGTCCTGTTCCATCTGACCATTTCCATCCAAGGCAAGGGAGAGGGAATGTTCTGCATTAAGTAAAGTATTCGTGGTAGAATATTCATTTGAATAGACTGAATTATATTGAGAAGTGATATTGGCAAATGGGTCCAAGTTCACAAATCAGGACGGACATGATAAAATAAGTTATAGTTAAGTTTAAATACCTCTTGTGGGTCTGAGGGAAGGTTGATGCCCAGATATTTAGTAGAAGTCCTGTCCCATCTATAAGGGTATTTTTGCATTAGGGATGGAGAGGGAGAGTCCTGTATTAAAAATACCTCTATTTTGCCCAAATTTATTTTATACCCAGAAACCCTCACCACCACGGCCAGGCTCCACTCCAAGGCCTCTAAAGGTGATTCTGGTTTGGTAATATATAATAGGAGATCATCAGCATAGTATGCCACTTTGTGTTCATGGCCATTCACTTGATAGCCCTGGATTTGAATTGGTGTAAGTGCTGAGCGACTGGCTCTGCATAGAGGTTGAAAAGATAGGGGGAGAGGGGACACCCCTGCCTCGTACCTCGGGACAGAGGAAAGCGGGTAGAATGGGAACCATTGACATTCACTGAGGCCTCACGCCTGGAATATATGCCTTAATATTATTTAAAAGTCCTCAAGGGAAGCCAAATTTCAAGAGGGTACTCTGTAAAAAGGGCCAGGAGACCCTATTGAAAGCTTTCTGTGCATCAAGGCTTAGTATCATTAGTGGGTTTTAGAAGAGCAGGCATGGTTGATTAAATAAAGGGTCTGCTTAATATTGTCAGTCTTAATTTTAATAAAACTGCACTGGTCTGGGTGGACCAGGAGGGGAAGAATCTCATTGAGACGGTGTGCTAGAATACTGGTGTAAATTTTATCGTCCAGGTTTAATACTGAGATAGGACAATAAGATTCACATAAGTGGGATGGTTTATTCAGTTTCAGTATTGCCGAAACTGTGACTTGTCTCCATGAAATAAGACATTTCGCTGTTGAGTGGCTCTTCTGAAGAGCCGTAAGTAGTGGGTATTTTATTAAATCCAATGTGCCCTTATAAAACTCAGCCCCATAGCCATCTGAGCCTGGGCTCTTTCCATTTTTAAGAATTTTGATTTTAGTACTGTATGTATTTCTTGGGCGGTAATTGGATGTGTTAATTTCATAACATGTTGTGGGCCTAAGGATGGAAGTTTCAGACCTGCTAAAAAGTTTTCTATATCCTGTAGATCAGGGAGAGAGGTCTCTGTGTAAAGATCTGTATAACATTGTCTAAAAGTCTGTAGTATCTGAGAAGTAGTTGAGGTCATTCTACCAGTTTAGGGAACTTTTAGATATAGAAACCATCTTCGTTTGTTTGCAAAGGCAATAAGCCAGTACTCGGGATGCCCATGCCCCCAATAATATTTTGGCAGAGTCATTGAAGAGCCTGTTTTGTCTTAGCAGTGAGTATCTTCTGTATCTCCTGTTGAGTGTGTGTGCAACTTGTCCTGCTAAGGAGTGGTCTCCTTGCATATGTGCATCCTGTAGGAATCTCAGCTTATCTTGAAGTTCCCTAAGCCTAACCTCTGACTGACGTTTTTTTTTTTTAGTGGCATATGCAATAATAACCCCTTCTACTCGACACTTCAATACCTGTTGTTCCCTCAGCAATATATGATATCCTGTTTGTCTTTTTTCTTTTGAGTCATTGAAGACTACTGAATGTTAATACTGAATGTTATTGTACCACTTCCATTTTTTGTCAATTGCACCATATCTGTATAATTCATAGTTCTATTGTATTGTATACCAGGACCTCCTTGTAAATGAGTTTGCTTAATGGAGCTTCCCTGTCAATAAACTTGAACTTGAATATGACCACATAAGACAGTTTTCAGTGTGTCCCATAGGAGCTGGGGTGATGTCAGCGAGGAGGAATGATCTTGTAAGATCTCTGGGATCTTTTCTTTTAACAAATCTCTAAAAATGGGGTCTTTTAATAAAGAGTTGTTAAAGCGCCAGATTGTGTTTTTCCTTTCCTGTGTTATAGCTAATTCTAAGGTAATAGGAGCATGATCAGAGAAGTAAATATTCTTAATGTCTGCAGTACGAATTTGATCAAAATGCTCAGTGCTTATACAGAAATAATCTAGACAAGAGTAATGTTTATGTGCATATGAGTAAAGTGAGAACTGTCTGAGAGATGGATGTAGATGCCGACAGGCATCCACCAGGCCCGCTTCTTTAAGTAGCTTTCTCAGGTGCTTCTTCCCCATGGAAAGTGATGGAGATCGTAATGCTGAGGTGTCCAGTGATGGATTTACCAGACAATTCAGGTCTCCTCCTAAGACTAATATACCTTGTTTATATGTGATAATTGTATCTGTTAGGTGTTGGCTAGATGATGTGTCACTGCCAGGGGGGAACGTAAATGCTGCACACTCAAGCTGTTGACCCTGGACAGTGCCCACCACTACAGTTAAGTGGCCCCACTTGTCTATATAGTGATGTGAGATTATAGGTCTTAGGTATAAGAACCACCTCCCCCAGCACCTACCATGTCGGTAGGCTAAGTTCACTAATTGAGAGAAACCACATTTTTGTAACTTTTGTTGAAAGATGCATCTTCTGCAGCAGCAACGGGTCAGGCTTTAGCATTTTAGGGCTGCGTGGTTATAGCCCTGCAGTCCTCTTGGGAGGATTTGGGAAAAAAGCAGCTTACAAACACACAACCTCATGAGGTGACAAAAGTCCCTCCGCCTCTGTTCACCATGGACCACTGCAATGGCACTACATTTCCATTTACCTGGCTATCGGGCAGGTGATTAGACAAGCAACTCATACACAGAGCTGCCTACCCATGGAGCTTTTCCATCTGGAAAATCTGACAATTGGGAAGGCAACTCGTACACAGAGATGCCTGCCTGTAGAGCTTTTCCAGCCCCAAAATATTATCTCCATCCTTGTTTTTGTCCTAGTCACATCCCCCTCCAGTACCATGCATATCATGAAATTCCCCGGCCCTCCACTACCACAGTCACAGAACTCTCATCCCTCCATTACCGCCCATGTGTGGTTCTATGGTTTTTTTTTGGCTGTTCACCACAGCACCTCCAACAAGAAGCGTCAACCTCTAAGAGGTATTGTGCAGTTATCACTGGAGTGCAGAAGTATCTGGCAAGCTGTTTCCAGGGACATTCTCTCCATTGATATGGGTTTCTTACCTTTGAGAAATATTAACATGCCGTATCCCACATTTCCTCATTAATGTGACAGTTCAACTCCATTTCTCATTTCTGGGTTACGGCCATAGAGGTGATGTTTAGAGTGGATTGCAATGTTTGGTAGAGCTGTGAAATCTTGTGTGGTGGTACCCCTGTGCGTAAGAAGGTTATGAAGTAAGAAATTAATGTGGGTTGGGCAGCTGGGTCACGGGTTACCCATGGAAGGGAGGAGGTGTGATGTCTTAACTGAAGATATCAGTAAAAGTCTGTTCGTTGTAGATAAAAATCCTGCAATTCGGAGAAAATAAGCATAATTGTTCCCCTAAAACATTTATGTGTATATTTTAATGATTATCTTTACCAAAGAAGACATCTATTATCTAATATGGAAGGGGTAAAACTCTCCAGCAAGGCAATAGGGCATAGAAGTGATAGGAATGGGGTGAGGTGTGTATCTTTCCTGATTGACTGCCATACCACAGTCTAATATTTCAACCAGGGGTTGCTGGATAGATCATACCCTGAGGGGGCGCCACTGTGATACATCATCTGTACAAACTGTTGAATGGGGAAGAACCAAGCTTCTCTCTGACCTTCCAAGTGCCTATATAGAATGAACCGTATGTGTGATGCCAAGTGATATAATTTAAGTGAGGTTAGAGCTAAACTGAAGCTCTGACAAAACCCAGGGAGCTGGGTGAAATGTAAGAACAGGGATAGTGCATCTGCACTGTCCTAGTCGACTGTTTTGTGTTTTCACTGACTATGAATAAACTGTTGAGAAACTGAACCTATAACTAGTTTGGAGTCTGCTTTCCTGTGAATGGTGAGCGCTTCCATGCTTCCTGTGGTAGAGCTAAACCTCCTTTATCCCTCGGTAAACTAAGTTGCTGTAGTTTGATTCTGGGTTACCTGCCAGCCCAGATAAAGCAGGAGATTTCTTTGCGCCACTGCCTCCTGGTATCAGCTCAGAGTACCATTTGCACGTTCTGGAATAGAGCCTTTTCCATTTGTTATGCAGGGAGAGTTAAAAGCAAGGATCCATTTTTCTCCTCTGCTATTCTGCCACTTATATCTTCCCAGTCTCATTGTGCAGTCTAATTTTCCTTGTTGCTCCTAGGAATTGGTCACTCCAGTGATCCCACAAGTGTCCCGTTATCTTCCTTCCTTCAGTTGTTGTTTCAATTTCTTTCTTTCTCTCCTTGCTTCTCTGTGGATGAATACATATATAGATGAATACATATATAGATGTAGATATATTAATCTTTATTTAAAGTTGGGATCCCTTGGTTTGCAAGTGTATATAATTATATTGTTGAAATTATTCCAGAAAGTTTTTTGGGTTTATCTGGAACACAGAGGTTAAGCTTGACATTTATTTGACCTTTACAAGCTTGTTAACAGAATTGTCAGCAGGACATTAGCTCTGGGACAGAATGTTTTAATTGGCTGCACCTGTTGAGAAGACTAGGTATGCTCTTCAGGCTGGTCACAAGAAGGGAATGATAAATGTGTGTTACACTGTGTGAAAACAGGACACATTGCCTAATGAGATCAGGATGCAGAATTTAACTACTAGGAAAAGATATCTTATTTAAAGCAGAACAATGCTTTCAGATGGAGAGAGAGAGAGTGTGTGTGCGTGTGTGTGTGTGTGTGTGTGTGTGTGTGTGTGTGTGTGTTTGGACTGCCTGTATGAAGAGCTATCCTGTACGATTTTAGTTTTTCTATTTAATTGTTGCTAATAATAATAAAACGCAACTTGTGAATTTTATAACTTCTCCTGGTCTTCCTGACCTATGTCTCTACAACAGTTGGTATAAGAAGTGGGATTTACGCCATGCATGCTCTAAGCTACAAGTTTTGTGCATGGGTACTAGACCTAGTACCAGGTAAACACAGAAGAAAGGTATGGATCCTGCAACAGCAAGCCCAGGAGTGATTACCAGAAGAATGGCAGCCAGACTAGAAGTAGAAACAAAAGTCCCGCAGATTACTGACATATTTGTAATAGAGCAATTTTTCAACATCCTTCCTACAGATGTGCAGCTTTAGGTAAAAGAACACCAACCAGAAAGTGGGGAAAGGCTGTTTCTTTGGCCGAGGATTATCAGATGGCCAGCCAGACACTGCAGCTATGAAGTAACAGCCACAGGATAGCAAGACTCTCTTTTTCCCCAATTTACCTCCAGATCAGATAAGAACTCTGATGAGGTAACAAATATGCACCCTGTTTGCTATAACTAATAAGCCAGGTGATATTGCAAGACACTGTCATAAAAAAAGAGGGTAACACGGGAGCAAATTTGGCCCTAGCAAATTGGGGCAAATATTTAACAGATGTTAGGGTGGGGGATAAGACTGTGAAGGGATTTACAGATTCAGGAAGCTGATATACCCTGGTGCATGCTGAAGTTCTGAGAAAAGATTGTGCAAAAGGACCAAGTACTGGGGTTATCTGCATCCATGGGGATACTTGATACTATCCAACTACCCAAGTGACTCTGAACATTAATGGTCTGTCACACCAAATGAAAGCGGGGGTGGTTCCACAGCTGTTTGTACCTGTGATTATTGGAAATAACGTTCAATAATTTGCAAAGGTAAATCAAAAAGCAAGTACCCTGCTGTTTCAGCAGCTGTGATAACACGCGCACAGGCAAAGAACATCTCAAATGTTGGGGACTCTTCCTTTTGGTGACTTTGATTTGGACTTGTTTGATCCCAGCTCCAAGATCCAAAAGTCTAGGAAAGAAAGAAGACACCTGAAAAACAATGGCAACAGAAGACTGATGGGAATAAATGGTGTGTATATGAAAATGCTGAAACTAAACTGATAACTGATTATGATTTTGTTTCTGAGCAAACTAACAGTGTATCTCTCCAAGAATATTTTAAAAGGCCAGGGGTGGAAAAAAAGAAAAACAGGGCAAACTAATGTCTACAAAATTATTGGGCTACTGTATAGACTTTGGGTTATTCCTCAGATGCAGGAACAGATACAACAATTGGTCATACCAAAGAAGTATAGAACTGAGTTGTTACAGATGGCACATGATAGCCCATTCGCTGGTTACTCTGGGAGGGACCAGACCCTTGCCAGATTGTTTTACCTAATACACTGGCCTGGGATTCATAAGGATTTTGCTACCTATTGCAGTTCTTGTGCTGAATGTCAGAAAGCCCCAGTGACTAAAAAAGGCAGATCACCCCTGGTGCCCCTACCCTTGATAGATGTGCCTTTTGAGAAAATTACAATGGATGTGGTAGGCCCCTTAGAGAAAAGTAAAAAGGGTAATCAATGCATTGTGGTAGTATGTGACTATGCTGCTGGATACCCAGAGGCAGTTCCTACTCGTATTGTCACAACCCCAAAAGTGGCAGCAGAGCTTGCCAAATTTTTCAGGAGGGGCATACCTAAAGAGATTATTACTGATCAGGATAGTAATTTTGGTATTGCCTTGCTGAAAGAGCTGTATCAGCCACTAGGTATCTCTGCCATAAGAACCTGCCCTTATCACCTTCAGACAGACAGTCTTTGTTGAGCATTTTAATCAAGCCCTAAAAAGGTTTGTGAAAGGAAAAGGGCATGACTGAGACCAGTACTTACCTTACCTGCTTTTTGCTTGCAGAGAAGTGCCACAAGCATCAACAGGGTTTTCACCCTTTCAATTGTTGTATAGTAGACAACCTAGAAGGCCACTAGATGTAATAAAAGAAACATGAGAAGATAGCCCCACTCATAAAGAATCAATGACATATTCTATGTGTGCACTGAGAAAGGAACTTGCAAAGTATGTTGAAATTGCCCACCGCAATAAGGAAGAAGCCAAAAACCAGCAGAAGGTGTGTTATGATGACACAGAGTTAAAGAAAAAGGTTTTGAGCCACGTGAAAAGGTCTTGTTACTATTACCCACTGCAGAAAACAATCTGTTAATGACGTGGCAAGGGCCTTATAAAGTGGTTAGACATACTGGTACAGTTAAGTACAAGACTGAAACCCCTGATAAGAAAAATCCTACCAAGATATACAGTGCTAACCTTCTGAAGAAATAAACTGAAAAAACACCAACGGCTACTTTGTAAATATTACCAGAAACAGGTAAAGAAGATATTGCTATAGCTTATGACAGACTGGAACAAACTGTAATTTCTGATGCAGTAAAGGTGAGTGTCTCCTTACCCATAGAACAAGCCACAGAAATTCATAACTTGGTAAAGACATGTAAAAGTTCTTTTACCACAGTATCAGGCCGAGCATGTAATAGTGGCAGATATTGCTTGCCATGTCTGACAAAAGACATACAGCTTACCAGAGCGGTTATGAGCAGATGTGGCTAAAAAATACAAAAAATTAAAGAGTTGGTTATCATAGAAGAATCACAAAGTGCTTTGTCATTACCAAGTGGTAATTGTAAATAAAAAAGAAAGAGGTGTAAGAATCTGCCTTGATTTTAGGAAACAAATTAGGCATCTGTATTTGACAGCTATCTTATGGCCAGGTTCTTCACCACCCGACTGCTACGTCACCTTTCAGGCAGAAGTTGCATAATAAGAGTCATATTGTTCATGAGGTGGGGTCTCCAAAAGGCTATGTTGAAAATATGGGATCAAAACGTAACCTGACGTGGAGCCTTTGAAAAAGAGTCCCTGACTCAAAGGGTTATAATTACTAGACTTCAATAAATAAATAAATAAAATTAAAAATATAAAAAATATCCAAAGTTACAAGAGTGCGTAGCAAAACTGTAATGAATGCTCATAACTTTGCCATTTATTATACTTCCTTTTATTGAAATCAAAAGGGTTGTACAAGTCCACTTATACAGATTCCGTTAAAGTCATGCCTTACAGAAGAATTTAAGCCCTTATGTGATACTTTTAAATTTCCCAAAACTTAACAGCATCTGTACAGCTTCCATGCATACTCCATAAAGCCTTATATTTAATATTGTATATAAAAGGAATTTTATTGTTCTCACATTTTCTTAACAATGATAAAAATAATGTCATTTATTTAAACAACTAAAACCTGAAGAGTTTACAAGCTGTTGTCTCCTCCCCCAAGTCACCCCTTTTTAAATAGTACACAATTCATTACTCCCATGAACTTTTTATTATTGTAGCTTTTTCATTTTAACAGTAAGTGAACTTGAAGTATTGCTGTATTTGTTGGCATTAAACACAGAACATCCAGGAGCTGTTGCCACCTTCCCTCTCATTAGTGTATGCTACTTTTTATGCAGATGTTACTTTATATTTAACTGAAAACAAAAGTGGGTTAAGGTATACAAAATAATTCATAAGTCACTAATTTATGCAGGCTCAGACGTATTTTATGCTTCATTAAATGAATAAGCCATGTAAATGAAAAACACAAAGGTCTCTTGTCCCCTATTTCACTGAAGAGATAAATGGATTTGTAATTAACTTGTGTGATTATGTTACGTAAGTTGTCATTTGCATACATTTCCCACTGGGTCCACTTATTAATGTATGCTTTTTGTCTGTGGTGTAGAGCATATGTAATCCGCTCAATTTCCTGTATCCGAAGGACTGTTGTGACCCAGTCCTTTTCCTCAGGTGGTATGGGCTGTAACCAGAGCCTGGTTAGTGCTTTTAGAGCAGCAGCTATTGGTATATGCCATAAATATTTTGCTTCTTTTCCTTTCAACCTTAATTGGTTCAAACAACATGAAGTCTTGCTATATTACAGACATTAGCAGTTTGTTCCGGCTCTAGAACTGCCCCGGAGTGAAATGGTTAAAACCATTCCAAAATAGAATTTTGGCACAAGAGCAGCTCTATCTGTGTCATTTCAAACTTGAACTGTCAGATTCTTTACTCCGTCTCAGTGAACAGTCGCTCCGGAGATTTCTCCTTCTGCTCGGTTCATTTCTCGGTTTAAAAGTGTTTTCTCGGTTGGATTTAACCGAGAATAGTTTTATTTTAACCGCAAAACCGTTCGTTCAAGCTCTATCTGTGGTAACCGTAAGTAAATGAAGGTTTTGTCTGTGTGAACTTTGTAGTTATCGGTTCGGTTTTGAACCGATCAGTGGGTTTAAACTCATTTAAAACTAAAAGTTACTATTTTAGAGTGCGGTTCCGGTTCTTATCGGTTCTAAAACCTTATTTATTACGGTTTTCCAATACCGGTATTGCGGTTAGGAACCGATAAGGGTGTCTTTGCCTGGCACTGCCGTTAAAAGGGCAAGTTTTTTGGTTAGGCTAAGATTATGTCTGAGAAACCCAAAAAGAAAACCGCCCACTGGTTTCAACACTGTGATGTTTGTGGGGAAAGCTTTGCCAAGGCTGACCCACACACCACATGTGTTTATTGTCTGGGGTTTGACCACCTCCAGTCAGACTGCCAGGTATAAGAATTTCCTGCAGCCACCCTGGAAAAAGATTGGGCAGGCTCAGGGAACGAGAGGCCAAAAGTCCGCTGACCCGATGGCCAGCCCGGTTCGGTGCCAACCGAACCAGAGGGAGTGCCCTCTGACCAGGGCCAGACTTCTCAGGCAAAGAAAAGCTGGTTCTGAGGAACCAATTCCAGTAAAGAAAACAAGAAATTCAGCAGGTCTGGAGTCCAAAATTCCTCTCCAACTGCTGCAGAGATAGCAAAGCCATACAAATTGTCCAGTTACTGTCTCAGGGTCCGTCCAACCACCACTATCTGGTAGAAGGTCGGTTCGTCTGGTCCCAGTGGTTCAGGATTATGATATTGAGGAATTTTATGAACCAGAGGAGGGGAGAAGGATTATGAACAGTATGAATGTGGCTGGAAGGTCTGGTGTGCCCATTGAACCGGACATCTCCCCAGACAGACCTTTAGAATCTCCCTATGCTGTCTGAGTCCCCATCTCATTTTATGTTTTATAAAAAGTTGCTGAAACCCTCCAGCTTCCTTTAGAAGAGGCTGTGGATGAGCAAGAGGAGCCTGATTTTGTAGAAATGATGGATATTCCAGAGTCTAGGAGATTGTCTATTCCTTTACATAAGTCTTTTAGGAAACAAACAATTAAATTTTAAAAGCTCCTAATTCTGTGCCTCCTGTAGATAAAAAGATGGACAGAAGGTATACATTGTCAGGCCCTGATACAGAATTCCTTTCTCAGCAATGCAGTCATGTTAGCAGTTCAGGCTGCTGCCTGTGATAAAGCTAATATTCCTTGGCTTCACATCCTCCTGACAAGGATTCCAGGAAGACTGATGCCATGGCAAAAACAGTATATGGCAGCCTCTCTGGGACTCAGGCAAGCAAATTATATAGCTTATGTAGCTAGGTATCAGAAATCTAGATGGGATACTGTTATGCACTGGCTAAGCAGGCCCATGGCCAGCTGGCTAGTGAACTAGAACAGGTGGCTGCTGATGGCATTAAAGCCTCTAAGGTTCAGTTTCATGCTGCTGTGGATGTTAATGATGTTTCCTCTAGGGTCATGGCCACATCTGTAGCTTTTCGTAGGTTGGCCTGGCTCAGGTGTACTAGTTTGTCACAGGATACCCAGACTAAGGCTATGGATTTTCCTGTGGTGGGAAATTCTCTGTTTGGAGAGCAGACAGAGAATTACATGAAGAAGATGGATGAATATAGGACTACTTACAAGAGTGCCCAGGCTAAGGAGCGGCAAGTCACTCCTCAAAGGCATGCCCCCAGGGGTAGGGGTAGGCCTTTTCACAGGCCTTTCTACCAGAATCAGGCCTCCTGCCTATGCTCAGAGGGGCTTCTTCAGAGGCAGGGCAGACGAGGGTGGGCAGACCTGCTCCCACCCCCAGCCTAAAGCTCCTCAGAAACAGGCACCCTGATGGGGTGCCCAGGGCCGATTCTCCGTACCAGTGGGGGCAGGCTGGCTTACTCAGTCAGAATTGGGCTTCTTTAACCTCAGACAAGTGGGTTCTGGAAGTAGTAAGCCAGGGTCTGGTTCTCAGCTTCAAAAAGTTTCCCAAGTTGAGAAGCAGACTTTTTCTACCTGCAAGTGCTTCAGAGACCCTCGCTCTGGAAACAGAGGTCTCATCCCTGTTAGCTCTCAGAGCAGTAGAAAGGGTTCCTCCCCTGCATCAGGGCAGGGGTCTGTATTCCAGATACTTCTTACCCCAAAAAGACAGGAGAATGGCGCCCATTTTAGATCTCAGATATCTGAACAAGCATCTTTTGAAACCAAAGTTCAAAATGGTAACTCTGGCAATGATTTTACCTTCCCTAAGGCCAGGGACTGGCTAGCCTCCCTGGACCTCAAGGATGCCTATTTCCATGTCCTAATCAGAAGATCCCATCGAAAGTACCTCAGATTCGAACTGCCCTCAGGTCATTACCAGTTCAGAGCAATGCCCTTCGGCCTTACCTCTGCTCCAAGGGTATTCACAAAGTGTCTAGCAGTGGCAGTGGCCCACTTAAGGAGGCAGAGGATTGCTGTTTTCCTATCTAGACGACTGGCTCATTGTAGGCCAGTCCCCAGAACAGGTAAAATCTCACCTGCAGGTCACCCAGCAGCTTCTCACCTCCCTGGTTTTCTAGCAAACCTACCAAAGTCGGTTCTGGAACCAGTCCAGGTACTCACCTTAGGGGCAGAATTGAACACAAAGCTAGCCAGAGCCTTTCTTCCCCAGAAAGGGTAAGGAATTTAGTGGCTCTGGCCTCTTCCTTCACTCTGCAGGTCTCTCGACCAGCAAGACACTTTCTGCAGCTCCTGGGGCACATGGCTGCATCCACAGCTGTTGTGCAGGGAGCCAGATTTCAGATGAGAGACATTCAGTTTCACTTGAGAACCTTTTGGTCTCAGAGAAGAGACCCCTTTCCAAGTTGGTCCCAGTGACTCAACCTTGATCCTAGCTCTCCAGTGGTGGCAGGATCAGAGCAATTTAGAGCGGGGTCCCCTCATTTCCCTTCTCACGACTTGACTCTCACTATAGATGCTTCCTTCTGGGTTGGGGAGCCCACATGGGCGACCTTTCCACTCAGGGAGTTTGGTCCCCAGGAATCTCTTGCTCCACATCAATTTGCTGGAACTCAGAGCTGTCTTTTAGCTCTTCAAGCTTTTTCTGCATCTGTCCACAACAAGGTGATACAAGTCAGAACAGACAACACCACAACAATGTGGTACATCAACAAACAGGGGGGCACTGGTCTTGACCCTGTGCACCAAGGCAATGAAGTTGTGGTCTCCGCCTATTCCTGAACACTTCCCTCATAGCAGTTCATCTTCCAGGGAAGGACAATGTCCTAGCGGATGCCCTCAGCAGGATTTCCCAGGGCCATCACGAATGGTCCCTGGATCCTCAAGTGCTGGGGATAGTTTTTGCCAGGTGGGGCATCCCTCAGATAGATCTTTTTGCAGCCCCAGACAATCACAAACTTCCTCTGTTCTGTTGCAGGCCTCCAGTGCTGGGCTCAGTTCCCCTGGATGCCCTTCTTCTGGATTGGGAGGGGAAGTTCCTCTATGCTTCCCCTTTCTCTCCTATTCAAAGTACTAGTCAAAATCAGATCTCAGCCTTGCAGGGTGATTCTGATTGCCCCGGATTGGGCCAGGCAGCCCTGGTACCCACTCCTTCTGTCTCTGACAGTCCATCTTCCCCTGTGCCTCCCCAGGAATCACAATCTGTTGACTTGTGCCCAGGGAAGAGTTTGGTATCCGGACCTCAAATCCCTCAACCTCAAGGCCTGGCTCTTGAGGAGTTAGAGTTTGCTGATTTACACCTCTCTCAGGGTGTTCTTGAGATCCTAAAGGCTTCCAGAAAGCCTTCCACTAGGGCTACTTATAGTTCTAAATGGAAAAGTTTTTCCATTTGGTGTGCTGGGAAAAATATTTCCCCAGAATCTGCTGAATTGCCCATTTTGTTAGATTACATGGTACATCTTAATTCCTTGGGTTTCAGACCAGCTACCCTGAGAGTTCATTTGGCAGCTGTGTCTGCTTTTGTGTCACAGAAAAGTCATCCCTCTTTCCTCTCATCCTGTGTTTTCCAAGTTTTTAAGGATTACTCCATACTAATCCTCCCTTTCGGGAACCGGCCCCTGCTTGGGACCTTAATGTTTGCATTGCCCAGTTAATGCAACCCCCTTTTGAACCTCTGTCTTCTGCAGAGCTTAAGTACCTAACTTGGAAAACTGTTTTTCTAGTGGCTATCACTTCTGCCAGACGCATAAGTGAATTGCAAGCCTTGTCAGTGGAGACTGACTTTATTTCTTTCCACAGGGATAAGGTAGTCCTTAGGACTAATAGGAAGTTTTTGCCTAAGGTGGTTTCAGATTTCCATCTTAATCAGTCTATCTCCCTTCCAGTATTTTTCACTGATCACTCCTCTTCGGGTGAGAGGAGGTTGCACAGCCTGGATGTTAAGAGAGCTCTTAGTTATTATATAGAGCGTACCAAAGGTCACAGGTTCGAATCCCTCCAACTTTTCCTTACCTATGGTGAAGTTGGGAAAGGCAACCTGCCACTAAGAGATCAATAGCCAAGTGGATTGTCTCTTGTATCCAATTTTGTTATCAGAAAGTGGGCAGAGCCCCCCGGTTTGAGGGCTCATTCTACCAGGGGTACAGCTGCATCTCTAGCTGCTGCCTGAGATATCCCTTATTAGAGATTTGCCAGGCTGCTACTTGCAAAACGGTACACACTTTTTACCAAGCATTACTCCCTGGATGTCTAGGCCAGGAGAGATGCTCGCTGGCACAGCTGTTCTTCAGAGCCTATTCCCTAAGTAGGTTCTGCCCTCCTCCATGGAGGTACTGCTGTGATTCTGTTAATGTCTATAATATAGCAAGACTTATGTTGTTTGAAGAAAAATTACTCACCTTAGTAATGTTGTTTCTTCTAATGGAGTCTTGCTATATTATAGACCTCCAACCTGCCCCTCTCAGAACCTCTACTTGGTGGGGTGCGGGCAACTTAGTGTGGGCACTACTTATGTCCTGTTAGCATTTTGTCCCCTTTGGGACTTTGGGGGTGTGTATGTGTATGCGCGTGTGTGTTTTATTATACTTATGTTCCATTTTCATATTATTAGAATGGTGTTAGTATTTCTGGTCCCCTGACTTGAGTCTTGGGTGTTGGGACCATCAATGGTTGTTATTATTTAGGTAGCCATTTGGCTAGTGTAGGTTACAGCTTCCACACAAACCTTAGTGAGTTTGGCCTAAAGATCTGACAGTTCAAGTTTGAAATGACACAGATAGAGCTGCTCTCGTGCCAAAATTCTATTTTGGAATGGTTTTAACCATTTCACTCCAGGGCAGTTCTAGAGCTGGAACAAACTGCTAATGTCTATAATATAGCAAGACTCCATTAGAAGAAACAACATTACTAAGGTGAGTAATTTTTTCTTCTATACCAAGTATTATGTGTTCATGGCCTACTATGTCCCCCTCTATTGAGACAATATTTTTAATGTGCGCCATCACTGCCTTCCAGTAAATCATTAATTGTGAACATGTCCAAAAGATGTGTGTGTGCGTGGCACATTGCTTACCACATTGCCTCCGACAGACTGTGGATTTAGATCCGTCAATTTTGGGCTAGAATGTAGGGACTAAAAAATACCTAATCTGCACCCTCCACAGAAATTCTCTCCAGTCAGGGGATGAGGAGGTTGTCCAAACAGCTGGCCATATTTTTTCCCATGAATCTTGTGGGAGCTGTATGTCCAACTCCCCCTCCCATTTTAATTTGATATGCTCAGTTGTGATTTCCTGGTCGGCTGTATAATTTGCATATGGTAGGGTGATAGCCCCTTTGGGTGAAAGGTATGACCACACAGTCTCAAAGGGTGGCAGAGAGGCATCTTTTCCTCTTATTGTTGCTGGGTTATTGAGAAGGGCTGTGACATAGTTCCTAAGTTGGTAATAATGAAATCTATCAGCCTCGGCTAAATTATATCTCTGGGCCACAGTATCAAATGCAAGGACTGTAGATCCCTGCATGAGCTGCCATGGTGAGTGAAAACCCCCATTTGCTTGACGCTTGAACCAAGAATCCAGCATGGTTGGTGGGAAATGTACATCCCATGCCCACCATTTATATCTCTAGAGGGAAAGTACTGTGTGTCCTCTCTTGATACCCCTTTTCCAACCTTCCAAGGATGCCTGAACCCCTGTCAACTGAAATTCTCCTCCTTTGTTTAACAAATCTACATGGAGGGTCACGTGATGCTTCTGAGGAAGTGAGCAGCATGCGGGAGCAGCTCCGCCAAATCAGGAAAATAAAACACCTTTTTTGGTTTTACCCACAATTTAACAAGAAATAGCTCTAAGTGCCCCGGCTCTAATTTGAAATACATGCAATCAACATTAAGGAATCAGACACTCAAGAAAACCCACAGGAATTGGGATTCCTGCACCTGGAGGATTCCAATGGAGAACAAGATGTCTCGATGGGGCTTGTAGCCAAAAGGCCCCGCAGAAGCACATCGCCAATGGAGTTAGCTCAGCACCAGCTTCCAGGTTCTACACAGGAGCAAATGCACGAAAATATTCAAATGATCAAGACAGCGTTCTTCTCTTTAATTCCAGAGTTCCGTGATTGGAAGACCACTTTGTCAGACCTGGCGGTTCGGGTCACAGACTCCAATACTCGGAGCTCATCGACGGAAGACAGAATTCGTAAACTGGAGCCAGACAACATTAGCATAAAGCGGGCAATAAAAAAGTTGGAGAATAAAGTAGACGACTTGGAGGGTCGCTCCAGGAGAAATAATTTAATTCTCCTAGGGCTTCCTGAGGGAGAAGAAAGAACCAATACGGTCTTATTTCTACAGAAATTATGTGTACACATCACTGGTCCATCGCCCAACAAACCTGAACACATTATCGAGAGGGCCCACCGCTCAGTCAGGCCCAAACCTGCTTTGGATCTTCCTCCCTGTCCCATCATATTCAAAGTACTAAACTACTTAGACAGGGACTATATATTAAAGGCTGCAGGAAACAAGGAAAAAGTTGAATGGGAGGAGAAAAAGCTGCACCTGGTCTCAGACCTAACTTTAAACGTTTGCCATGAAAGAGCTACATTCAGGCCAATCCAATCCAGGCTTTGGGGCTCTAAAATTAAACATAGGACGCTTTATCCCTCTCGTCTGGAAGTCTCCTTACCTTCAGGTATCCGGCGATACGAAACAGCTACCCAAGCAGTGACGGATCTTGCAATGAAATGACCGGACCTCTTTGGGAAAGGTGGCTCAGCTCGATGAGAGACTGCTTCGATCTAATCAGTGATATTGTGTGGCTCATCAGATACCTTAGTAGCAACAGACATGGTGATAATAGTCTTTGGTTATAAGTCTCCGCCGAGGATTATGGGGCACAAAAGCATTGGCTAAGTTTGTTAGACTCGGAGATGTTTCGTTCTTTTTATTTTTTATTTCAAGGGGTTACAGCCTCACTCACTCTGTGGATGGTTACCTTAATGTGTGTTTATAAAAAATTGTAAGGATACATCTTAATCATAACTTTTCTCCATTTTTAATTTTTTTTTATTTTCATCTTGGGAAAAGTGGAGCTGACACGCCCTCTGATGGACTAGATATTATGCATGCTAACTGATTGAATTTTGTTCTATGGGGGCAGATCTCCTCCATTAGCTCCATGGAAGGCCTGAGCTTAAAAAGACACAATGTGGCAATAGTTTGGAATGGTGGGATTTCTAAGGACTGGATTTAATCCTCACTTTATTTGGTTAAATTTAATGAGAATATTCAAGAGCACTTGGCCACAACCTCCATAACCAGATATTTACTTTTAATCAGTCCCAAAACAGACATGATTTTCTGGTCGGAGAGTGAAATATTGGTTATAGAGGGTCTATTCACAATGTTCAAGCTGATTTTAGTGTTAAAGGTTAAGTTAATAATTCGATTTCCTTGACTAGACGGTTTTGGAATTTTACAATCTAATTACTCAAAGGTTTCATGGGAGATGCTGCCTTTCTAAATGTGGTGGGGAAACAATACAAAGGGGAAATTGTGCCCCATTGATCTTTTTTGTTTCTTTTTTAATTCTCTTTTAGGTACAATTCAAGATCTAGGGATTAAGCTAAAATAGACCCCCTTGATTTTATTTTGTAGACAGGCTCAGAAATAATGAGCTTACAGAAGCATCTGATTTCAAGATGAATAGATACAATGGGGGTGAAATAAAGACTAGTGTTTAAGTATTAAAGTTAATTTCGACTCCATAAATAACTGCTCTGCCCATGGAAATAAATGGGATAGAATAAATAATCTAGAGCCTTTTGTACAGGCAGTATCTCCCTCTTGATAGAGTCACAATGCAGTTTCTTTTTCAGTTTTTTACTTGGTAAAGAACTTGGGCATTCTAGTAGTTGGATAGGTATGTGGGTATATAAGGCTGGGGGCCCCTGCAGTCTCCATTAAATTCAGGTGGAGGCTGCTCCTCCTCGGGCATCATGGCCTTAACTTTCAGGAATAGGCTTGTGGCCCATGCAGCAAGTAGGGGAAGGGGGCTGGAGTTTCAGGGGGCTGATTTTAGGGAGTTGATAGGGAAGAGATGTCCGATGTTCTGGGAGGGGGGGGTTGTGGGTAGAGAAGGTACTTAATAGGTTACTAAATATTCAGTGAGCTATTATTCAGGACACACCTTATAAGACAGCTATTAAAATACTGTAATGTGGGGAGCTGGAATATATTTTCTTGGAATATCAAAGAAGGGAAAGACAACTCAAAAAAATATGCTATTCTAAGGCACCTGAACTGCTGTCACCCACACATTGTGATGCTTCAGGAGACACATATTTGAATAGAGCAATTAGATAAGCTATGGAAACTCTGCGTAGGACAGGTCCATGGTGCTGGGTCAAGCAACAGGCGCGGGGGTGTAGCGATATTATTTCATAAATCTGTCCCCTTTAGGGAAATCAAGGTTTGGAATGACCCAGAATGCTACTATGTGTTGCTGCACGGCCAACTAGCTGGTGTTGAGGTAGTCCTCGGCTCAATATATGGCCCTAATGTTGATACTCCCACATTCTTTCCCCCTCTAGCAACTCTAATAGCTTAATTTAGTAATGTTCCATGCCTGTTAGGAGGGGATTGGAACTTAGTTTTTTTGAACGGCGTAGATACAATGTTTCGTAGAAGGGTGGGACTATCCCCAGCACAACGTGCTTTAAGGGAGTTTATGTTTGATTTAGGTCTGTCCGATCCCTGGAAAACTCTTCACCCCAATGAGAGAGATTACACTTTTTATTCCCCACCCTATGGGGTTTACTCAAGAATTGACTACTTTCTCCTCAGCTCCTCTTCTCTGAATGTAGTTGGTGCTGTTGGTATATATCCCAGGGTACTTTCCGATCATTCACCTATTTGGATTAAACTAATAATATTGCCCCACCCTCGAGGATCAGGCTCTTGATCCCTTAACATGCAGCTATTAACAGATGGGAAGATTGTGGAGCATATGAGAACATTTATCAGGGATACTTGGGAGGTCAATTACCAGTCTGTTGAAGCTCTAGATGTTTTATGGGGCTCTTTAAAGGCAACTTGGTGGGGAAAATTGATTAGATTAGCCACTACATGGAAATGTATAATAGCAAAGCAAACTGAAGAATGGTTGTCCCGCATTAGACTTCTTGAAGCACAATTGACCAAGTCCTCGGGGGAACATTTATGGTCAGAACTGCATTCTTTGAGGGCAAAATATTCTGCTTATATCTTAGACCGTTCCCTACATTTAGCCTCTAACTGGAAGGCTACATACATTAGCCAGGGTGAGAAGGCAAGAAAGTTACCGGCTAACAGATTAAAACAACAGAAGGAGGCCAGATGGTTTTCCACTTTAAGTGATCCAGCCTCTGGAGCAGTAGCCTCGTATTTCAGTTATTGTGAGTATTTTTAAAGATTTCTATCAGTTACTTTATACTGCACCTCCTCCAGACAAAGAGTATGCTGACAGACTTAAAGAGTTTCTGAGGGGTGCAGATCTTCCTCAGCTTGCATCAACTCAGTAAGATACATTAATTGGTGAAATTACCACTTGGGAAGTATCAGAGGCCATTGACTGGCTTCCCGCTGATAAAGCCCCAGGACCTGATGGCTGTCCTCCTTCTTTCTATAAATGTTTTAAACCAGAAGTGGCCCTTTAAGTACATTATTTAATCATCGTTACCTTGCTCCCATAAAGGAACCAGCCTTGTTTGAAGGCTTCATTGTGGTCTTGCCTAAACCCAGGAGGGATCACACTGTTCCAGACAACTACAGGCCCATTTCATTATTAAATACAGAGGTCAAGTTACTTGCCAGCATCCTAGCACACCGACTAAAGAAGGTATGGGAGACCCTGATAGGGCTAGAACAGGTCGGTTTGTATCCGGAAGGCAATTCAGTGATCATTTCAGAAAGATATTCCATCTCCTGCCTGCATCTGGGGAGGTGGGGCACTGATGAGGTGCTCGTCTCCTTAGATGCAGAAAAGGCATTCGACAGGGTAGATTGGACTTTACTATTTGACATCCTCCCACGATACAGATTGCCAGCAGAATTCATTAAATGGATTTCAATATTATATAGTAGCCCATCTGCTAGGGTTATGTGTAACAGGGCTCTGTCCTCAGTTTTCCCTTTGACTAGGGGTACACGTCAGGGCTGCCCCCTATTACCTATGTTATTCAGTCTTTATATTCAACCACTGGCTAGGAAAATTAATAACTCATTGGAGGTAAGGGGATTGGGATGGGACCATTTGAATACAAGTTGTTAATGTTTGCAGATTACATTCTTTTACATCTCTCTCATTGGAAATAATCTCTGCAAGCAGCTTTAAACATAATAATTGAATTTAGTGCTCTGGCCAGTTATAAATTAACCCAGCACAAAACAGCTGTCCTATCCTTAATCTCCTCCTGTTCAAGAGCAGACATAGAAGAAATGGGCCTTAAGTGGGCCTCGCATACAATCACCTTTTTAGGGATAGAGATTTCACAAGATGTTAAAAAAATAAAAACACTCAACTTGGACCTGGTGGTTTCTTAGATGCAGTAGGACTTAAAGAGGTGGCAACGTCTGCCTCTCTCACTTTGGGGGAGAGTAAATATCTTGAAAATGGTTATTTTTCCAAGACTAATATATCCATTGCCAATGTTAAACCTTGCCCTTCTGAAAGCTTGGTTCAAAAAAATAAATTCCAACTGGTCTACATTCCTATGATTAGGAAAATGCCCTAGGAGGTCCTTAGTTAAACTCTTCAGAAAGAGAGTGAGAGATGAGGTCTTAATGTCCCTCATCTACTATTATACTATTTTGTCTTCCAGGGATGCAAATATTTACACTGGTTAGATGTTCAGGAAAAGGCACCCTCTGTTACACCATGATTAAATATTGAATGATACATAGCTGACAGTTTGAATCTCTCTCTCTCCCTTCTTTACTGTATATACCCTACTACCTATCCCCCTTAGGTTCTCTCCTATTGGCTGGGCGGTGAAGGCCCATATGCAATTGTGTCAATTTTACAAAATCTGCAGTAAGCAAGACTTGGTGCAACCATTGTTCAGAAACTTAAATGTGTTAATTGGCAATGCGGTGACTACCCCGGAATCTTGGAAAAAGCTTAATATTACAACCTTGTCAGATCTGGTTAAGGAGGGTAAGGTTCTAACTGTAGCTGATTTCAAATAATCCTTTCACCTCCCAGAATTCCCGGTCTTTAAATATATGCAGATTAAGCATTGCATGTCTTCAGTCCTCGGAGTCTCTCATTGGTCCTCAGAGGCATTTCGGTTTTTCTTAGATTTAGCAAATTCATGCAACACAGCCCAGACCATCTTCACAGTTATACCAGATGTTGGTCACTAGAGCTGGACTAGGCCAGTCACCGATGGCCTTTTATTAGCAACAAGTGGAACACCCTGCCAGAGGAAGTGGTGGGGGCTGAAACAATCACGGGTTTTAAGAATGCATGGGATAGACATAAAGGAATTCTGGAGGTCAGGGGTAAGGGGCAACAGGCTTCCTGGAAAACATAAACTGAACTTACAAACTTAAATGGGCAGACTGGGTGGGCCATAGGCCCTTATCTGCCGACACTGTCTATGTATCTATGTAACACGCAGCTAACCTTTCATACGAATGAAATACATGGAAATCAATATGGTCAGATATTTATAGATATATAAAGCAAGACAGATTACGTTTTATTAGATTTAACATTCTCCATAATCTGTACTCTTCCTCGCTTAGGCTTTATTGTATGGGTAAACAGCAAGACCCTAAATTCCATAGGTGTCAACAGGGGGAGGGTTCATTACTTCACTTGATTTGGACTTGTCCTAAGGTCCGATTATTCTGGCAGCAAGTTAAGCATTCTCTTAGTCCAATTTTTGGAGGTCTTAACTATTTTACCTTAGACGTATGTGTGGTTGGTAAATTCTCAGCTATTAAATCCACGACTCACAAGATATACATGGCATTAATTTCAGCCATTTTCTTGCTTATTATTATGAGACACTGGCTTACAGACTCTCTTCCAATGATGAGAGAATGGCTCCAAGAAATTTTGAGTGCCTAAGGAATGCACTAGCAAATGGGCAGGAAGGAGGGGTGGAAGAACAATGGGGAATAATAAAAGCTGTCATCACAGAGGTAACAAGCCTTTGTGTGAAGCAAATAAACAAAACGAAATGATGTAAGAAACCACTATGGTTCTCAAAGGAAGTGGCAGTGAAGGTTAGAGAAAAAGAAAGCATTCAGGAAGTACAAGGAATCACAGAAGGAGCAGGACAGAGAACTGTATCAGTTAAAGCAAAAGGAAGCTGGGAAGGCAGTCAGAACAGCAAAGGCCCAAACCGAGGAAAAGATAGCCAACTCAGTTAAGAAGGGGGATAAAACCTTTATAGGTACATCAGGGAGCAAAGGAAGACCAAGGGAGGGATAGTGAGGCTTAATAAAGGGAGGGAGGGTGGGCAGAGGGTGACTGTGAAAAGGCAGAGATACTAAACAAATATTTTTGCTCAGTATTTACAAATGAAGAGGGGGAGGTACCTAAAACAAACAGTAGAAACACTCTGGATACAGAAGTTGATACCAGCCCATTTACAGAAGAAAGGGTTCTGAAAGAACTCTTAAAACTGAAGGTGGACAAAGCAATGGGGCCTGATGGGATTCATCAAAGAATTCTAAAAGAACTAAGGGTAGAACTAGTGACGCCACTGACTACCCTCTTTAACAAATCATGGGAGGATGGGGTGGTACCCAAGGACTGGAGGAGGGCAGATGTGATTCCCTTCACAAAAGTGGAGCAAGGCAGAAGCAGGAAACTACAGACCTGTTAGTTTGACCTCAGTGATAGGGAAAATGATGGAATCACTTTGAAGGAAAGAATTGTCGGTATCTAGAGGCCAGAGGGCACAGGACCCAAGGCAGCATGGATTCACAGCAGGAAGGTCATGCCAGACAGAACTGATAGATTTCTTTGACTGGGTGACCAAAGTAGTAGATCAGGGAGGGGCTGTGGACATGGCCTACCTAGACTTTAGCAAGGCATTTGACACAGTTCCACACAAAGATTAATATACAAGTTAGCCAGCCTGGGAGTGGGTCCCAAGATGACAGCCTGGGTAAAGAATTGGCTGGAGAATAGGACACAGAGAGTAATAGTAAATGGAGTCCACTCTGAAGAAAGGGGGGTTGGTGAGAACCCATCTGGAGTACTGCGTGCAGTTCTGGAGACCCAATCTCCGCAAAGACATAGACAGGATGGAAGCTGTCCAGAGGAGGGCAACTAAAATGGTGCAGGGTCTGCACCGGAAGACATATGAAGAGAGACTTAAGGAGCTTAATATGTATAGCCTCGAGGAAAGGAGGGAGAGGGGGACATGATAGAAACTTTCAAGTACCTCAAGGGAATCAACAAAGTCCAAGAGGGTAGCATCTTTCAAAAAAAGAGGTGTGCAAGAACAAGGGGGCACAATTTGAAGATAGAAGGAGGGCGGCTCAGAGGTAATGTAAGGAAGTATTTTTTCACAGAGAGGATTGTGGATGCATGGAACGGCCTTCCGGAGGAGGTTGTGGAGTCAAAAACAGTGGTGGAATTCAAGCATGCATGGGACAGTCATAAGGCAATTCTAGGGGGTAGGGGTAGGAAGAAGTAGGCTGCTGGTTAACTAGGATCTGCAGCTTATCCATTAGGTAGGGAAAGGGGCAGACTGGGTGGGCCAAGCGGTCCTTATCTGCCATCAAATTCTATGTTTCTAATACCATACTTTTTCATAATTTAAAGATAGATGGGAGCCATTCTTGCAGTTTTTAGCTCGGAAGTGAAAGGATCCTTTTTTTTGATCAAAGATACATATGGTCTTTCTCTTATGTGTTCCCGATCAGTAATAAACATGATCAAATTTGTGATAGTTATGATTACTATTCATGAGTGTCCTGATTGTATATAAACAGCTCTAATAAAATGCCCATTTAGTATTGGAGGGGTGGGTAAGGAAGGGGAAGGGAGGGAGGATCGGTTAGAAGGGGGGTAAGGGGGGTAATAAAAAGTGGTTATCCTGAGGAATGCACTAGATGGTCATGTTAATGGGGAGTGGAGGGTGGGTTGTTATTATATTCAAGCTGACAGTTTCTTTGCGACCTGTTATGGCTTTTATTTTGTATAGCTGTTTCCCTTTTTTTGTATGTGTGGTTTGTAAAATCTTTTAATAAAGTTTATTAAATTGCAGAAAAAAACCCACAAATCTACATGGAAAGGCATGGCCTGTAGGGACGGGCCCTGGGCCATAGCTAGCTCCATGGATTTCCAATGTGACTGATATTATATATTCTGCCACAGAAGCACTGTCTTCATCTGGGCGGCTATCCAGCACCCGGTTAGGCATGGCAGGGCCAAGCCTCCCTGTTTTTTTGACAGATATAAAATTGATTGTCTGATCCTCGGTCATTTAGAGTTCCACACATAATTTAATAACTGTCTCTGAAGTTGGCCTGGTGGTGCTGAGGGTTGAGGCACTGGATGCCACACCTTGTGCCATGCCAGCGACCTGGGTTCAGGAACGGACTTGGGTTGCTGGGGGCTGGCAAGGGAGAGGAAGAATTGAGCATCCCACGACTGTTCTACTCCTCTGGCGTGGGGAGGGAGTGTGCATCACTCTGCAGCAGCACCTAGTGGAGGCCAGGGGCACTGCAGATAGTGGCACAGCATGGAAATGGAGCGCGGCAGGCATCGGCACATAGGTGCAGCACGCCATTGCGTGACCGGCTCCAAGGAGAGAAAAAGATGGCGGAAAATTGCAGGGAGATTGTGGCGGTGGATGTTTGTGCCCTGTGCCCCGAATTCATAAGATGCGCCCCCACCAGGTCAGGACCCAGGCCCCTGAAGAGGGGGAAGACTCTGAATGTGCTGGCCTGTGTGGAGAGAGCGTGTCGTTGGGCAGACCTGGTGTGGGTGCTGGTGGCCAGACGATTTGTCACCCGCTCCACAGCAGGAGAGGATAAACAGTGATATGTTAAAAAAATAAATAACTGTCTCTGCCATGATACTACTTCCTGTTGGGAGAGGACACAAGGTGCACTTTAAAGAAATATAAAAATCTCAGTAGTGCATTCATTTTTATTGTCTGAACCCGAGCTTGAAATGATAGTGGGAGAAGTGACCATCTCTTATAGTCATTCTGTATGTTTTTAACTAGTGTTGGATAATTGTCCTTAAATAGATTGATGGTGGCCTGTCCTAAGTAGATTGCCAAGTATTTCATCTTAGTGAGATCCTAATGCATTGGGTATTTGTCTCTTAATTGGGGAGTGGCCGAACAGAAGAAGGGTAATACCTCTGTTTTAGTGGTACTGAGTAGGTATCCTGAAATCCAGAGAATTCCTGAATTTGCTTCATCACCTCTGGGAGGGATATATCAGGATTTCCTAGAAAGAGTGAGACATCATCTGCATTTAATCCTAACTTGTGTTCTTTTTACCTGCCCCTCTTTCCCTTAATGTTTTGGTTTAACCAAATGGCTTGGGCTAAGGGCTCAATATATAGGGCAAAGAGCAAGGGGGAAAGGGGGGCACCCCTGCCTAGTCCCTCTCCCTAACTTAAACGGTTTAGCAATATGTCCATTTAATCACACGTATCCCACTGGGGATTGGTAAAGTCGGGAAATGAAGTGACAAAATTGAGTGGGTGTTCTGAACCCCTTTAAGGTTGCCTGTAGATAGGGCCACTGCACCCTGTCAAAGGCCTTTTCTACATCAAGGCTGATCAGTAGGGCGGGTTGTTTAGTTCGGTTCAAATGATCTATGAAATTCGCTGCTCTGCTAATGTTATCTTGAGTCTGACATCCCGGGACAAAACCTGTTTGGTCAAAATGAATAAGCTGCTGTATAAGTTTTTTCCAATTGTCTAGTTATTATGCCTGTTAGGATTTTATAGTCTGTATTTAGGATCGAAATCGGATGATAAGAAGTACAATTTGTAGGATCCTTAGCAGGTTTTGGCAGTACTGCAACTATTGCCTGTGTCCATGAAGGGGCCATCTTAATTGACATCTTTTTACTGTCCTGTGTTAAAAGAGCATTGTAAGCCCTATTTAATATTGGAACTGAGTCCCGAAAGCGTTTATAAAATTCCCCAGGAAACCCATCAGTTCTCGGGCATTTTCCTGTTTTCAACCATGCAATTTCTGCAGCTATTTCTAGAGTATGAATGGGGAAATTAGCTTCTGAGCTTCCCCTTGTGAAACCTGGGGGAGATGTAAAGTGTTCAGAAAGTCCATTAGGTTCTCCGTGTCCGGGGAGACATCTGTGGCATATAATGTTTGGCAATATTGAATAATGCAGATGCCATGTCCAAGGTGGCATATTGGGGGGCTTTTGTGTGAGGGTGATGGATCTTTGTAATCATCGCCTTCACCGTTCTCTGATGAAGTCTATTAGCCAATAACCTACAGTAAGTGCACGAGGACTGCCATCATAATAACGTTGTTTTAAGTAGAGCAGATTTTGCACCACCTGGTAATCCAGCATGATATTCAGCTCTTTCTTAATGTTAATAAATTATTTTTCCAGCTTTATTTATTTATTTTTTGTTTACTGGGTAAATGCAGTAGCCATAAACATGACTATTTTCAGGCATGACCCCGGGAGGTTACAAGAGAAGCATTACAGGTAAAACAGCATGCAGCAGACATCAGGATACAAAATGGTGTATAGTACATAAAGCGCAGCAATAAAACTACTCAAATCAGGTCGGAGCATAACAGCAATCAAAGGCAATCAAGAAAGGCACAATTCATTTTTATGCAGTGTTTCTAATGTGGCTATTTGGGACTGCAGTAGAAGCTTTCACTCCCCCTTGCATTTCTTGTTACAGGCCGAGATAGATATTAGCTTTCCCCTTACAATGGCTTTTATGGTGTCCCAAAGATTAGTAGGGGAGGTTTCTGGAGAATCATTCATTTCTAATTCTACCTTAATAACATCTTTTATTTTGGTTTTGGTCTCTTTAGATTGTATGAGAGACAGGTTTAGACACCAAAAAGGTTTTTGGGTTTGTCCCAATGTCATTATTAAAGAGACAGGAGCATGGTCTGACAATAATATGTCCCCAATCATCACCTCTTCAAGCTGAGAAACTGTCTCTTTAGGAACCAAGAGGTAGTCCAGCCTAGTATATGTGTTATGAACTGTGGAGTAAAATGTAAAATCCTTTTTCTGCCCTTGTTTATATCTCCATGCATCAGTGTATCCCAGTTCCATAAGTAATTTTCCAACTTTATGAGCCACCCTATGATCCGTGCGTCTAACCTGGGACATAGTATCCAAATGTTCATTCAGGACCAAATTTAAGTCCCCTTCCATTATCAAGGTGCCCTCATTCCATTCAGTAATTTTCATGAACATCCCCCTATAAAAGGGGTAGTCCGAACCCAGCGGAGCATAGAATGAGGCAAGTGTCAACATCTGCCCATCATATGTTCCTTTAATAAGGGCATAAAAACCTTCTAGGTCCACTAATGAGTCCTTTAACTCAAACGGGACTCATGTAGAGATCATTACCACTGTGCCCCTCCTACGTCCCCTCTTGTAAGATGAGGCAACCACCTGTGCAAATCCAATCTTTGCCAACTTATCGTGCTCCGCCTTTGATAGGTGCATTTCTTGCAAAAAAAAATCTGGGGGGTGTGGTTAGCTGTCAGCTGCTGTGGATGCACTTTTGGTGAGCTCCCTAGAAAACACCCTGAAAATTGCAAAAAATTACAAATGTATGTGTTTAATCCACCATATTTTGAATATAGCAGCAGCCTGGATCTAATTTCTGTCTTTCTTCGGAGATGGGGAAGAAAAACAACAACCAGAAAGCCAGTTTCCTGACCCCGCGAGGCGTGATATCTAAGATGCCATCTCATTCTGCAGGCCAGACCCAGGAGGATCCGAAAGGAGACGTTTCTCAACCAGCCACTCTAGAATCTCTACAATCAGTCATCTTAAATCTAACAAAGATGGTACAACAGTTAGATAAGAAAATGGATTCCTACCATGAGAGGATGCTGCAAGTAGAAAGAAGATGGATGGGCTGGTTGAGACTGCTCAGACGGCTGAGAAAACTTCTGAACAGGACCAGGCCACGGCCGCTACATGTGTAAAAGAACAGGTTTGTTGAAAGCACGCCTGGAGCACTTAGAGAATCAATCATGGGCTGCAAATGGGCGTATTCTGGGCCTTTCAGAGGGGATAGAAGGAGAAGACCTTATGGCGTTTTGTACATCCTGGCTGGAGAAAACATTTGATTTGTCTTTAAAAGACTTTCTTGTGCGAGCCTACCGTATCAACCTTCGCAGAGCCACAGGCCAGCCAGGAGGAACCAGAACGGTAATGCTGCAAGCTGCTTCATCTGTAGTTCGGGACAGAATCCTTCTGACAGCTCGTAACAGAAAAGGAGTTGAAGTTGATGGCACCAGAGTATTGATTTTTCCAGACCTCTCATATGCCACCTGCATGAAGCGGAAAACTTTTGACCCAGTTTGTCACAGACTGAGGGACTAGGAAATCCCCACCAGCATGCTTATGCCTGCCCGCCTACAAGTTGTAGTGAGCCGGAGAGTATACGGATATACTGATCCCAAGGAATCAGTAAAGTTGACGGAGAAGCTGAAGGCCGAACGGGCGGCAAGAGATGGGAATTCCTCTAATGAATCGGAGGATGAAGATACTTGAGCTGGGACTGTGGGTTATATTGTATCTGCTCCATTTCATCTCGCTAAGCAATAGATCAAGGCAGCTGCTTATGCAGTCTTTTGCTCGCTATGTGGAGACATTTTTTTGTTATTAAAACTTGAATCTTCATAACATATATATGGGGGTTACATAGGTACTGATTTTGGTGATTCTGGCTTCTCAAAGTGGGGATTATCTTTATTGGATAGGAAGCTCTTGCTGACTTATCCTCAAGCTGGACTGTTTATGGACTTTTAGTTTTAATTTGAGAGGTTTTCAGGGTGTGTAATGGGGAGTTTACTGAAAGGGAGAGCCTGAGTTCTTACCAAAAGAGTTACATAACAAAGGCATGTTTGCCAGTTCAGATATCTGGGGTAATTAATACTACTGATTATTTTTTTTACTGGGCATAGACTGCACTGGTCAAAGTATTTCTCACAATGTGTAAGGGATCTAATACTTGTTAATCTCCCTAATCTTGTATCAACAGTAGTCATGTCTTTCCGCATATCAACTGTACTAGATATCTATATGTTGTATGGCATGACTCATGGATTGTCTATGCATTGCATTGTAATGTCATAAAATATATAAATAAAAAGTATAAAAAAAAAATCTGACCCTGTTTTTTAAACTACAGAGAGCACCTTGCTTCTTTTTACTGGGTTGGTGAGACCATGTACATTATATGATAAAAAGGTTGTGCTAACTTGTGCCATTTTGTGAACCCAGACTTTTCACATATGTATTCCTAGTCCCCCAAGCCCAAACCTTTCCTCATAGGGTGACTCATAAACCTGGTGAGAGACGACAGCCCGAATCCCAACTGTAACTATGAAATTTGGAAACTCTTCAACTGGTAATAACCTTAAAACAATAATACAAGTTAAAACTGCACTTCCAAGGTTGGAGGTCTGTAAATTCAGACCTCTATTCTCCGCCCCCTCAACCAGCTTAAATGACTATGCCGAGCGGGATGAGGGATTAGGCAAGAGAGGTTTGTGCATCTCAGTTCATGGGACCCTCTTGCCGAGCCCCTCATTATATAAACAGGCTCTTGTTCTACTTTAAGAAAAAGTAGGAATTATGACGTCCGGAACCTGCACAGCATATGCAGGGGGTGGAAAACTCCAACCCCGTGCATTTAAAGATGAAACAGTATCTAACAATTAAACTCACGCTTCACGCCCTGGTATCTTATAATACATCTTATATAGGCACCTGAATCAGGGTTGCATTTAACCATCTCCTACATTTACCTCTTTCTTTTCTCATAAATCTCTTCCCTAGTTCCTGTATAGCCCCCCCCCAATCTATATTGTATACCAGCCTCTCTCACGTCAGCTATACTAATATGCAGTGAAGGAGGTACAGCGCTCTTCTTAAATAGCCCAATTCTCCTATCATCATGTGTTCACACCCTCATACCTTTATAGATAATCTTACTTTAATTCCCTTATGGTAACAGCATCCCCACCCTTCATGTTGCCCTCCCTGTCGCCTACTGTTTTCTCCTTGTACATCCTAATTATTTCCAGCAGGGGTTCTTGTGTAAAAAGGCCTACCCTCACCTATCTAATGTGTAGGCTCTCAACAAAAAGATCATGGTTAGTTTTTTCTAGGGTACCTCCCCTTCAGTTAAGTTATTATCTAAGCACATAAAGTTAAACTTGTTTGCTTTTCTATAAACTTTTTGACTCAAACTGAGCTAGATGTATATAACTTAAATGGAAAGGCTTTCTTACCTATAAGCATGTACATCAGAATCTAATATCTGTCCCTTTTAGCAAATGTCCATATCGGTTTTTTTTGGTCTATTATTTTATCACACCTACCTCCTTGGCTGGGATGGTCCCCCAATCCGGTCCACTGGTGGCTTCTGCACTGGGTGCCAAGCCCAAGCATGCAACCTTCTTCCATATCCCTCTCTAAGGCCACATCATGATGGTGTGGAAGGCCAAGGGGTCAGGGACAGCGGGAGCTCCTGGAGCGTCCGGTGTGGCACCACAGTGGACCTTCACGAGCGCTGGAGGATTCAGTGTTTTTTTTTTTTCACTTAGTCCCCCCCCCCCATGGTGCAGGCATGCAGGGACACCAAGGATGTTGTGGCACGCATTCCCTTGCATCACTCATCCAACATCCACCCATGCTGCCTCTTCCACTGATCTATGGGGAGCACTACCCCATAGCCAGCACCCCTGCAGAAATCCCTCCCTACCCTCCCTGGTGGAGGAGAACAGTCCCTAGGATGCTCAGTCCTCCCCCTTCCCCAGCCAACTGCTGATGACCCAACTCCAGGTCTGAACCCAGGTCACCAGCATGATGCAAGGTGTGGCATCCAGCATCTCAACCCTCAGCACCACCGGGCCAATGTCCATGTCATTTAAAGAAAAAGAGAAGAACAGAAAAACATACTGTTATTCGTTACAGCATCCCACTGTTCAATATATGATTTTAGTCCAGGAAAGTTTTCGAGTGGTGAAGTTTAAAAGTTTTGCTCAAGTGAAGCAGCAGGGAGAGTTGACCCACTCCCCCTCTCACTCATATCACCTAAGCTGATCGGCCCTCAGGCTCATCAAATTATGACCAACTCCCCTTAAAGGCTGGAGCCAGGAACTAAAAGTCCTCATTATCTTTCATTCTCCCTCTTGTTCTTGTTCATCCTGTGGCACCCCTGGGAGCCTTTTCATTATGTCCTGAATGACCTTCAAGGTGGCTGACGTCACCTGTGGGCCTAGCAAACCAGCTCTGTACTTTGAAACCTCCTGCCAGTCATTTACAAAGTCCTTCCATTTTTGTGTGAGTTGCTTGCCACTCAGTGGAACCTCGAGTCCCCTTCTGGTCAAGGCATCACGGGCCTCCCGTGGAGTGAGATAAAGTTCTGGTCCTTCCTTCCAGAAGACTCTCAGTTTTGCTGGGAATGGTGTTCATATGCGAATCTGTTTTGCTCGTAGAGTTTTGATTATTGTCAAGTAAGCCACACATTGTTTTTATATGTCTGGCAGATAATCCTGGTCTAAGAACAAGTGACTATCCGGGTATAGAACTTCTTTTTCCTGCCAGGCTTTTCTAAGTATGTCCTCTTTGGTTCTATAACTATTACACTTTAGCACCACAGAGCATGGTCTGGCTTGCAGGTCTTTTGGTATTGGTTGTAGGGCTCTGTGAGCATGCTCTATGCACCGCTCATATCCCGGTGGAAGGTTTAACACATCTTTCAGCATATCTGTTAGGGAGTCTGCCATGTTCTCCATTTCTGCACCCTCTTTCAACCCATAGATCCGTAGATTATCGTGGCGGGCTCTGCTTTCTAAATCCAGGCATTTATTTTCTATGTTTATGGCATGTGTACATAAGGCATGGACCACTTCTCCTAGACGTAGAGTATTGTCCTCGGTTGTCCAGATACAGTCCTCCATCTCCTGGACTCATATTCTAGCTGGGACAGTTTTTGATTAATTTGCTTAAATTCTGTTTGATTCTTCACTCTCATCTCTCTAAGTTCTGACAGAATTGTATCAAATCGCCACCATGAAAAATGTTCAGTCTCCTCCTCGGTATCGTAATTAAGGCCAGAGTCTCGTTAGGATGGACTGTGGCTGCATGGGGATGTTACTGGCAGCAATCCCCCGTCATCTGGATCCATTTTTCAAGATGTTGCTTTGGATCTGGTGCCCTGATCTCTCTGCGTACCTCCTCCAGACATTTGAGTGAGTTTCTCTTTGATTTTTAAGTATTTGAGGAGGCTTTTTTTCCCAGAACAAGAGTTGAACTCAAAGGTCTAGCTGCCTAGCCGGTCTGTGTCATCACCGTAAGTCCCATAACTTTGCCATTTTTTTTAAATTCTGGCCCCAAATTTTCCACATAGCATTCTTATGACCCCATCTCATGAACAATATGACTGTAGTTACACAGATTCAACCCAAAAGGTGACTTCGCCAACTGACCACAAAATTACCTTTCGGGCAGGAGTTGTGTACAGAAAGTCATAATGTCCATGAGGTGGGGTCCTCAAAAGGCTATGCTGAAAATTTGAAGTCAATATCTCAAAAAATGGCAACGTTATGCATAAGAGTTGAACTCCCCATTGAAATACATTGAACCACATTTACCTTAATTTCTCATATTGCAGTTGCCAGTTCCAGCAATAAGATGAGTCTTTGATCGGGAGAGTGGATCTCGAACCTGGGCCCTCTTCAGGTGAGCGAAGGTGTGTAGGGGGGTGTCAAAGGGTATATGAGGAGGTGGGTGCACAGTGGGAGGTCAGATGGGGGTGCAGGTTTGATTGGTGATGGACTTTTTTTTCAGGTTAAAAAAAAACATTGAGGGGCCATTTTCTTTGTTTTAGGTACATCCTGCAATGGGAGGGTGGAGGAATGCCACGAGACACCAGGGAATACATATTTTAAAGGGGGACAGAGATCTGAGGGGTGGGGTGCAACTAGACACCAGGCAATCATTTTTCAAAGGGGACAGCGATCGACAGGGTAGGGGGAGCCACTAGATACCAGGGAATAATGTTTTAATTGGGGTCAGCAATCAGAATTGTGGGGGGTGCCACTAGACACCAGGGCAACATATGGGTCAAGTGGGGGTGCCACTAGAAACCAGGGCAGAGAAATAATAAAACATAATAATAAATAGTAACAAAATTGATAAGGGAGGGGATTAGAGAACAGGGGAAGGGGGAGGTACAACTAGACTACCAGGGAGATACAACAGTGAAGTCAACCACTCACACTTGGATCCGCTTCTGGGAGTCTGGTTGAGTCAGGTGACGGGACAGGTTTGGGTGGGTCAGGATCGGGATTCAGGCTCAGTCAGGGTGGGACTACAAAAAACAAGCCACACTATCAGACAGACTGCTGCCCACTGCTTGTTATAAACAAACAGACCAGTGATCGATGAAGTGTGTGGGGAGGTGGGTGGGTCTGGGACATGGATGGGGGAGCAAGAGCAGATATCACAGATCACACAGCTATTATCATGATCTGCTCATCTTTACTACTGTCTACTCGTTTAACTAGTATAACATGTTATATCTGCCCCCTGTCCTGGCAAGCCCAGCACCTCCGAACAAGTTACACACCAAACATTTTCGGAGAGAGAGAGAGCAGCAGCCTAGACTAAACCACCAACCAACCTGGCACTGATTAGTTGAATCTTGATCACTGACAGTCACATAGAACAGAAGATTACAGTACAGAAGATGAGCAGACAAGACTGCAGTGTCTGTGTCAGTAACTTCTAACGGGTGCCACCCGCCTAACACACTTGTGACCTGTATGCCCAGGCCGGATGGCTACCACTCCTCAGTAGAATACAATACCAGACCTGCTTGTTAACCAAAAAAGTTCTCCTCGGGCTCATACCATCAGGAGTGGCAAAGCTCATTACTGCCAACAGCAGTACCCAGCTTACATGCAGTGCTCTATATCAAACCTTCCTGGTTCCCAGATGCTGGACCACAATGGGTCAGAGGTCGTTCATGCACAGGACTCCTCAGTGGTATAACACCCTTAACAAAGAAGCACTTACAACTGTGATGCTTGGTCCCTTTAAAAGGCAACTCTGACTTTTCACCGCCTCTACCACTCAATGTGACTGCCTCTCCTAAGTAACTGCCTCCTCATTTTATCCTAGTTGAAGGTGACCTGTAACCTTCCTTAGAGCTCCACTTTTTTGGCACCAGTTTCCCCCACTCTCACCCCTTACCCCTCCCCACACCACACTGCCTCACCCACCCCCTTCCCTCTCTAATGGCACTTTCAGATATGTGGCCCTCCAGCCCATCCACCTCGCACATTTGCCACCCACCTCTACCTGCCGACAATGGCCCTTAAGCCTGCCTACTTCTTCCTGACTCCCTCCTACCCTATACTGACTATATACTGTTCACCCTGAAACTTGTCTGAAGCTGGCCTATGTTGTTTCTCTCCATTTTTGGCTGTATAATAAATGCTTAGATATCTTTGTGTTTTTAAGACTGTAACCATTGTTGACCTTTGTATGCATGTTACCCTACATCCTTTGACGTGGAACCTTTGTAAATGAGCAGTTCCTGCTCAAAGGCATTTGTAATCCTAGAGTGTAATAAAATAACAAAAATAAAAAATTAAAAAGCTTCATTTGCCCTTGTGACTTGTCAGATTTGCTTACACTTGTCAGTATGTCACTCTGGTGGCACTGTGTTCCGACCTTCTCTGCTCTCTGCAGTCACTAATCCTCTCGCAGTCTGACCTGGACGGACCACTTACTCAGGCTGGCTCTGGCAGCACAGACATACAGACCACTCTCAGGTTGGTAGCACAAACAACAGAACACTTACTTTGGCTTTGCAAGGTTGATCTTTCACCACATAACCTCATTACCCACCTAAAGGAGTCCCAGTGAACAAGACACATGTGTTGGTGTCTCTAGAAACCTTTATTTTGGGTGCTTTTAAATTTCTTTTTTTTTTGGAAAAACTGAAAACATAATGGCAGCTCACAAAAAAGGATTTTTTATCTCACGAAAAAGTAAAAGGTCTCGTGTGAGTGAACCTATTTCATGAGAACAAATCCTTAGTCAATTTTTCTCCTGTCCTGAAAAGTGATCTTCCCATTAAAAACAATGGGAAATGAAAAAGGAAGTAACTTTGCAACATATTAATATTTTTACACAAAACAAAGCATGCCTGTTCTGTTACCCAAGCTGTTTCTACCATTAAAAATCACACTTAAATTACACACGGTCAGGACACAAGGCGATGAGGAAAACTACAAAATATGGCGACTTTACGACTTTTTGCACTGTCCGGATCTCAGAATCTGCACAGCCGATCAGAAGAAAACTTGCCAAATCAAGAGATCTACCCCACGGATCAGTACATACAAACTTTTGAGCAAATCTATTTATTGGTTGCAAAGTTATCAAAGTGCACAATTTTAGGTTTAACATTAAGCATGCTACTCAACCCTAACTACTGCACCCCTATAATGTGTGTGTCTATCTATCTATCTAGAGAGATATATACAGTAACACAGCATTTCTTTTTATTTCAGACTCTTTGAGGATGTCTCTAAAGTTTTCTGTCAAGCGGAAATGTAGAGAGGAAAATCCTAGGACTCTGCAGCGTGTAGTGCATTAACCTGCCCTGACAACAATTGTACTGCAGCATGAGAGGGGTGCTGCACTTCTGAGGTGCTGTCTTTCGGATGAGACATTAAACCGAGGTCCCATCTGCCTGGATTGGTGGTAGTTCAGGTGGATGTTAAAGATCCCATGGCACTTATTGAAAAGAGTAGGGGAATTTCTCCGGTATACTGGCCAAATTTCCCTCATTCACTAAAAAAAATACCACCAACAGCTTAATCTGGTTCAAGGTCAGTTGGCATTCATCTGTATCCCCCTCCCCCAGGTCGTGCCTGAAAATAGGCAGTATTTGTCTAGTGCACTTACCCGGTCAACAAAAACTAAATAAATAAATATACAAGAAACTCTGAAGTAATTTCTCAGAATGACAAAAGCTACTGCACACTTGTATAGAGAGCAAAGATATTCAAACCCAGTTAGGTGGTGAAAATCGTCATGATGTTCTGGTAACATCATCAGCTCTATGGCGAGGGCTCTCTCTTCCCTACAGCAAGAATTCGGCTCCACTCAGCTCAGACTGAGAAAATCGAGCTTATTATGTAGAGAAAACATAGTGGAGCATTAGCTGTTAAAAGATCCCGAAGTAAAAACCTTAAAACCAGAAGCAATCAGCCTGGATTAAGCCCTACAAGCTCTGGCACCAGTGGGAGAATCTCTCCAGCGAGTATGGTGGGAGAAGATAGAAACATAGAAACATATACTTTGATGGCAGATAAGGACCACTTGGCCCACCCAGTCTGCCCATTTCCCTACCTAATGGATAAGCTGCAGGTTCTAGTTAATCAACAGCCTACTTCCTGCAACCCCCCCACTATAATTGCCTTATGTTTGTCCCATGCATGTTTGAATTCCCTCACTGTTTTAGACCTCACAACCTCCCCAGAAAGGCGGTTCCATGCATCCACCACTCTCTCTGTGAAAAAGAATTTCCTCACATTACCCGAGTCGTCCCCTCTATCTTTAAACTGTGCCTCCTTGTTCTTACACATCTCTTTTTCTGAAAGATGCTACCCTCTTGGACTTTGTTGATTCCCCTGAGGTACTTAAAAGTTTCCATCATGTCCCCCCATTCCTCCTTTCATCAAGGGTATACATATTAAGCTCTCTCAGTCTCTCTTTATATGGTTTCTGATGCAGACCCTGCACCGTTTTAGTTGCCCTCCTCTGGACTGCTTCCATCCTGTCGATGTCCTTGCATAGGTACCGTAGCGGAGATGGAGGTCTTATCGAGAACGAGATTTGAAACCCTTCTAACAGAAATTAAACAGTTCCGGACTGAGTCTAAACTTGAATTCAACAAATTACATGCAGACCTGAATAAGCTAGATGCCAGAGTAATGACCACAGAGGAACGGATTTCTACTGCAGAGGATGATCTGGCTCACATTTCTAGGGCAGTGGAGTCCCTTATCCATCAGCAAGAATCTACCACAGCTAAGTGCTTAGACCTGGAGGCGCGTTCACGAAGAGACAATTTGAGAATATATGGCCTTCCCGAATTAACGGAAGTTGGTGAAATTACCAATTTTATAGAAGACCTTTTATACCATATACTTGACTTGCCTCAGGGATTCACATTTACAACCAAAAGGGCACATCGAGCTCTAGTTCCCCGGCCCACTTCCAAATCCGCCAGGCCCCGATCAATTGTGGCTAAATTTAGGAGCTTCCAAGAAAAAGAAACAATCCTTGAAACAGCCTGGAAACAAGGTCGGATAGAGTACAGGGTATTCTTCGACCAGGACTATCCTCCTCTTATTCAGCAGCAGCGGTCAGTCTATGCCCCTTTTCTTAGAAAATTAAAATCACTGGGGATTAAGTTTCAAACCCCATACCCATCTCACTTACGAGTCTGCTGGGAATCTGGCTTAGAGCTTTACTGCACTCTTGAAGAAGCAATGCAAGCGATGAAAGCTAAGGGGCATATACTTGAGGAATTACCACGAGGGATGACTCGGCCTGCTAACCTGCAAAACGTGTAGAGAGATACAGGATCTTCAGATACCAGTAAAGCTAAAACTACAGTGCAGTCAACCTTACAGGACATCAAAAATATGTTACACAGACTCACCCACACTTCAGACACAGAGAATGAGATGTCAGGGAGGGGAACAGACACATGAAACACTCCGGAACAGATGGGGCTGGATTAATCCTCTTCGTGGGCCCTTTGTCAGGTGACTGAATACGAGGCATTCGTGCAGGATCTGTCGGCCGATGCGAATCTGCTTTTCACTGCACCTGCTCTCCTGCTGTCTCACTTCTCCCCCTTTCTTGTTTCTTTTATTGTTTGGGGGATTTCTGTGCTGAGAGGGGGTCCAGGAGGGTGGGGGCAGAGTCTCACCAGGTCTGTTGGGACATTGAGAAGCTTCGCTGTTTGTACACCCGAGATGCCGGACCTGCTTTCCTGACTAGATAAGCAGGCCAACACAGGACTTATTTGGACTGAGCACCCTTTAGGGCTTTGATTTGGAATTACTGCCTTAGATGATAGAATTGTATCAGGTCAGCTCACTCGAGATGGGTTTTTTTTTCTTACTCCTTTCAAGACTTATTCCCAGACTTCTTTTTTAAAGGGAGGGAAAAAGAAAACAAAAAGAAGGGAGATTGCAAACGTATGATATAGGGCATGTTTAATTGTTAAGTACAACTTTGTGCATTTTTTTTTGGTTTGGGACCACAACGATAATTTCAACATGCTGTTTGAGGGGGGTGAAGGATATCTAGCCTGATTACATGTTACAAGCAAGCAAGCAGCCTGCTGGTGCCTAGGGTTATATTACAGCAGATCTTGGGGGGGGCTGTTCTATTGGATAGCTCTCCTCCCACTTTGGGCACCACTGACGACGATTTCCCCTTGTTGGGGGCAGGTTCCTGCTGATAGCGGGTTCTAGGAGGAACTAGCCACACCAAGGACTTCTTTTCCTCTTTCTCGTGTCCACGTGATGCGAGTTCATAGGGAACTTCTTCTATTGTTCCACTACCTTGGGAGTCGATGTGTAACTAGTTGGGATTCCCGGGTGAGGCATGCTCAGTTGGCTCCTCCCCAAAGGGGATCTAAGGTTATTTGTTATAACTTGTTTTTCTGTATGTTTGTAATGTTTTGTGTTAATATAACAGATAAGTCAGTTCACAGACCAATGAAATTTAAGTTTCAAAGATGGGGCTACAAAATACAGGATGGAGGGATCTTGATTAACAACAGACAGAGGAATTGAGGGGGAACCTGGAGGACCTTGGGGAGACTGCCGAAGGTAATATACCAGCGACAAGAAAAGGATTGGGGTGCTACTTTTTCATGTTCCAATGGGGCATAAGAATAATAATAGTATAAATGTTGTTTCCCATAACGTGAATGGGCTTAACAGTCCAGTGAAACGTTACAAGATTATGTCTGCTATTAAGCGACAGAGTCCTTCCTTTGTTCTGTTACAAGAAACTCACCTCAGCAGAATTGAGCATCAAAAGTTGGAGAAATTTGGCTATGATCATGTGATAGCAGCCTCACTCAGGAAAGGGAAAAGGAGAGGCACTGCCATGCTGGCCGCTAAGAGGGTTATATTTCATAAGACGTCCAGTTATGCAGACCTGGACGGTTGTCTGGCTATACTAACTGGTACTCTAGAAGGCTCCCATATAACACTAACGTCCTTGTACGCCCCCCCCCCACCGGGGTCCTCTAAAGAAACCCTTTGTCTTTTGTTGAATAAAATCTTAGAGCAACAAAAGGGGACTTTAATTGTGGGAGGGGACTTTAACCAGATATGGGAGCAAATTGACACCTCAAATACTAAAGCATTCAGACAAAATCCTACTAGTCGAGCCATCAGAGACCATTTGAAGGGGGCCTTTTGGATAGATGCCTGGAGGTTACTAAATAAAAAAACAAAAGAATATACCCATTACTTGTACTCACATGGATCTTATGCCAGCATAGATTACTTTGTGATCTCAGGGGAACATCATAGTCAGGTCGAGGAGTATGTCCACATCCCTTAAGTCCTCTCTGATCATGCACAATTACTTTTAAAGCTGAGATGGAAAGTACGCAAGGGACTAACCCTATGGAAATTGAATAATTGTATGTTAAATTTAAAGGATTTCACAGAAAAGACTAAAGAAAGACTAAAACAAATTCGACAGGAAAATGACTCCCCTGAGACATCAAAGGCAATACTTTGGGATAAAGTGAAAGCAGTTTTCAGGGGAGATTACATCAAGTTTGCATCCAACTTGAAACAGCGACAAAATCATCATATGGAAGAGTTGCAAAAACAAATGGCTGAATTGCAACAGAGACATGCCAGGGGAGATGGGGATGCACTAAAGGCACTTCTTGAGATTAAGCAACAGATCCAGAAACTGACTGACATTAAAACAGAGCAAGCATTACAGAGACTGTGTCAGAGGTATCATGAGTCTGGCCCTAGGGCCACCTGCCCTCTGGGGCACTGACTTAGGCAACAAACGGCTAGATCCATGATCACTCGGATACTTGATCCAAGGTCTGGACTCCTACTTAAAACACAGGAAGAAATCATGTCTGGTTTTAAAAAGTTTTACCTCTATAAAGCAGAACCGGCCCCTGATACCCTACAGGTGGAATCTTATCTAGGCAAGTTACATCTACCAAAACTGGCTCAGGAATCCGGAGACTTTCTAGAAGCCCCAATCATAATTTCAGAATTGAATCTAGCTTTTAAAAACCTGAAAGTTAAAAAATCCCCAGGCCCAGATGGATTTACCCTGGAATATTTTAAGTTTTTTTATAAACGAACTTAGAGAACCCCACTAGAGGCTTGTACTGAGGCCCACTCGGGGAATCGCTCCCTGAATCTTGGAACTATGCAATCATTTTGAGTATTCCTAAGCCAGGAAAGGACAGAATGCAGGGTGGCTCTTACCGACCCATATCTGTATTGAATATTGACTACAAAATGTACAGTATGCTTCTATACTAGCAAAACGATTAGAGGTAGTGTTCCCGGGCCTGAATAATTATGACCAAACTGACTTTATTTTGGGGAGGTAGGCCCGGGATAATATTAAGAGAACTCTGCATGTGTTGCACCATGCTGCCCGGTCGAGGGCCCCTTGTATAGTGCTCAGTTTAGATGCTGAGAAGGCCTTCGACCGGGTAGAGCGGGGTTTCATGAGATTAACCCTAAAAAGATTTGGAATCCCGGATTCCTTTATTAAAAATGTAAATAACATTTACTCACACCCAAAAGCATATGTGAAAATCAATGGTAGAGTGGCTTCCCCAATCCGTCTATCCCGAGGCACCAGGCAGGGATGCCCACTTTTCCCCTCTCTTATTCGCATTATATTTGGAACCCCTGGGCCAAATGATTCGGCAAGATAAGCTAATTCAGGGATGGAAATTGGTGGGGGGGGGGGACACAAAAACTTGCCCTTTACGCAGATGATCTGTTGATTTATTTACAAAATCCATAGCAGTCCTTAGCACCGCTATGGGCACATCTGACAGAATTCAGTCGATTAGTTGGATATAAGGTGAATTTAACCAAAACTGAAATGTTAAAATTATAGTATGAGCCCTCGGAAAAGATTTTGAGGGGGTTTCCCTTTAAATGGAATTTCTCACACATTAAATACCTGGGAGTTCATTTAAGCCCTGATCCAGATCAACTGTTCACTCTTAATTTCAGTCCAATTCTAAAGGATATTAAAATAGAATTAGAAAGATGGGCCCCAGTCCCTATTCCTTTGACACAAAGGGTAGAGGCTATAAATATGATAATTCTTCCCAAATTTTTGTATTTATCACAATCAAGACCCATATTTCTCCTGGAATCGTACTTTAGCGCAATGAACAGAGGGATATCCCATTTTATATGGGAATCGAAGAGACCTAGAATCCTTCTCTCGGTGTTACAGATCCCAAAAACGGAAGGGGCTTTATCCCTCCCAAATTTTAAACTTTACCATCATGCAGCCCAACTGAGAGCAGTACTTTATTGGCTGAGCCAGACTTACTTAGCCAAGTGGAAAACCTTGGAACTAAAAGAGGGATCTCTTGGAAATCTGAGGCTCATCCTTCTTGGCCAGAGGGAGGGACTTCCTCCTTGCCATGAGGAGAACCCACACTCCATTTCATCTTTGAATGCCTGGTTCACTATACTGAAGGATGGGAGGGCCAGAGAGTGGAGGTATCTTCTGCTTTCAGTGCCTTACGTGGATGACTTTCTCCCTGCCAGGTGGGATGCAGGATTCAAGAGATGAGAGGCAGGGAACCTGCATCTTATATGGCATTTCTTGGAGGCAGGGGAGATTAGATCACTTCCAAACCTGGTTCAACATTATGGTATTCCCTGGCAGGACAGATTCGGATATTTCCAAGTCAGAGATTCTATTAAAAAACTTCAAACACACTTGACTAGGGAGACTCCCCCCCACCCCAGATTGCTCATATACTGAAGAAAGCAGTGGAAGGGGATCCTCCCACAACACACTTTATTTCTTGCTTATGTTGGGCCTTGCTCTCTTGGAAGGGTGACACAGCCCCCTTGGTCAGGAAGGCCTGGTAGTGGGACTGGGGGATACAGATATCAGATGAGAGTTGGATATGGACTCAAAGGAAGATACATTGGGGCTTAACAGCAATTAGCTAGTGGGAGTTTTCCTGGAAGATTTTTATTAGATATTTTTGAACTCCAGCAGTTCAGGGGAAGTACCAGGGAGAGATGTTGGAGAGGATGTGGACACTCTCCGGCAACCAACGGGCCTTACAGGCAATATTAGACCTGGGACTACAGATCACCTCTAGGTTTTATTTCCTCCTGGATTTGCCAAAGGAATTTAGAAATGTTAACATGAGTAAATTTTTTAAAATATCTTTCTTGGTGGCCCAGAAGGTGATAACAAAGCATTGGCTATTCCCCATATCAGTTGTAATCCAAATGTGGCAAGATCTTATGATAGCTGTATACAGAACAGAGGCCCTAACGGCAGCTATAGATGAAAAGATCCCAAAATTTGAAATATTTTGGAGAAGATGGGTCCTCTGTATGTCTGTGGAGAGACCGGAATTTGTACCTTAATGTAAAAAGCTATAAGGCAGTAGCCTCAGAATGGAATTTGGGGGGATAGGGTTTCCTCAAGCCAGGGCATTTTGTTGGGTCTTTTGACTAAGGAGAACTGGTGTGAATATGTATGTAAGATTTACATCAAGTCCTTTTTCTAATAATTGAAAGATACTATATAATTTATATTTGGGGCATCTGTGAACTTAAGTAATTAATTTGTTTTAGTATTGAGAATGGTATGTCTGTTTGTTTGTATTGTATACATATAAAATTCCTAAATAAAGTAAAAAAAAAAGAAAATTGTCATGATGAGCAGTGTGCATCAATTCCAATGCCTAATTATGAACCTGCCAAGCATGGCTATTATAGACAACACTATCAGAAGTTCACAAAAGTCAAGCGTATCAGAAAATCTGGAAAACATGTAGATGCTGGTGAATGTACTATAGCCCACATCGTCATCTCAGGGGTGGTGTTCCTTGTGCCTCATCATCTAGAGTGTTATTTCCTGATACATGTGGAATCTGTAGCAAATATGCAATCAAAGTGAAGGGGAAGAAGCAATACTATTACAAAAACAGCTGAAGCCACAATGAAAAGCATAGCAGATCTACGTGATGACCAAGATATGCTCACAAAAATTAAGATAGAGGTCCTCATTTCAAGGGAGTTTCGTAAACATGACAAGTGTTACCTAAATTATACAGTAATCACAAGAGACAGGACCCCAGAGGATCAGAATAGAAGTGATGATGTGGATGACAATGAGCAGTCAGATGGAACTGGGTTTGAGGCCATTTGTCATGTCATTGAAGATAATATGCTTCAAAGACACCAAACCTCGGGCACTGGAGTAGGAGATTGATGATACCATTATAAACTTAGAAACCAGCTGAAAAAGAAATATGGGGATTCACTTTTATTTTTAACAGTTGATCCTCAAAAAATACTGGTTGTAATCAGTGCTGAATCATTAACTGGCAGTGCATCAGTCAGACAGCTTCTGAGAACAGATGACAATCAAGTCATCAAGCATGCTGCTTCCTTGTTGCGTGAACATATCTTAAGATTTGTAGAGACAGCCTCTTCACTACCATGGCCACCAACAGTGAATGCTGTCCTATGTAAAGAACGACAGCCCCCAGAGACAGTTTTCATTCTTCTCGCATGAACTAAAGTTTCCCAGTTGTCAAAGTCCTACTCAAAAGACCTAATTCATGGTATGACACACGGCAGGCTTCTCACTACAAAACATGGAGTTGTTGGAGTTGTGTTGTGCTATATGACTGGACAGAAAATGCCTGTGAACATCCTGTTTCATTTAGGAAATAGTTGCAGTTATGACCAAGTGTGTGAAATTGAAACTACTTTAGCGGAACTTTCTCAGCATTTTCAAAAGGTTGGTCTGTTACTGCCACTTCAGCTAGAGTCAGCCTTCTGTTGTCTTAACAGTTTTCTGGATGGACAACTTTAATCAGAAAAATGAAACAGTAACTGGACATGGAACAATACACACACATATGGTGTTGCATATCAGGAAGAATCTGAAGGCTCAATTCTCTGAGAAGATTTTATTGAAATTCCTCACTCAAAAAGAAGGACAGTTGGATCTAACAAAAAGGGATTAGAACATTGACAGGTGAACTCAAGGAAGGAGCCAACCACATCTGGCAATATACCCCAGTCTACTGTGCCAACATCAGTGGTAAATATTGACGAAGCAATGCTAATGCTATGGAAACCTAGTCGGGAAGCACACAAGAAGGATCAGCTTGTCCAAAGTTTACTGGTTGGTTGATGCTAGTTTGAAACAATCATTCAAGTTTACAAAAGAAGACGGTTATCACATATCTTCCACCCATCCACAAACCCATCACTGATTATGCCACTGTAGTTGAATACCTCACACAAAGACAAGAAATAGCTCAGCAAGTAAATATGCCCTATGTTCACCTGACACTTGATGCTGGAGCAGCAGCAAAGGCATATCATGTTGTGTGGAATTTCCCTGATCAGTTCCACAATGTCTTAATTCATTTGGGAGATTGCCACCTATTCCTGGAAAACTTTGGCATTACAGGACAGTTTATTTATTTATATAAACTTTGGTAACCGGGATAGGTACAGTGTTCCAGGGCTTGTTTACAGGGTGTGACCCGGGGAAGTGGAAAAACAGTGGGGAACAACAATAAAAATTGAAAGTTACGTAATAAATGGAAAACTTGTTTAACCAGGAGAGGCACACTAAGCCGAAGCTTGTTTCTAGGTGCAAAATGGGGGCACAAGGGAGTTAAGTGACTTGCTCAGGGTCACACAGTATGCAAGTGGAGGCTGTAAACCCAGGTCAGGTAAAGAACACCTAAACAGACAGAGTGCATATACAGGAGTGCAATTCATAGGTACGAAGTTGGTGGCAGTGGCTTTGAGGACGTCATATTTCAGGCTGGTCTTTGTGCCTCTGGTGGGTGATCTGCATATGCCAGATGTTAATTGGAGTGCAGTTGCAGCAGCCACTTCTAAGAGTGGGGTTATTCTAGATGCACTACAGGGGGCATGCCTTAGACAACTAGTATTGGAACCCACTCAAGAGGGAGCAATCTTAGACCTGGTCCTCTCAAATGGAGATGGAGAGAGGATCACAGATGTAGAAGTGGGTAGCCATCTGGGAACTAGCGACCATCGAACAGTATGGTTCACAATAAACACAGCAATAGAGTCAAGCCATACAAAGGCAAAAGTACTGGACTTCAGGAGGGCTGACTGCCAAAATGGGTGAGTGCCCAAGGAATGTACTAGCAAATGGGCAGGAAGAAGGGGTGGAAGAACAATGGGGATTAATAAAAACTGCCATCACAGAGGTAACAAGCCTTTGTGTGAAGCAAATAAACTAAACAAAATGATGTAAGAAGCCACTGTGGTTCTCAAAGGAGGTGGCAGTTAAGGTTCAAGAGAAATAAAAAGCATTCAGAAAGTACAAGGAATCACAGAAAGAGCAGGACAGAGAATTGTATCAGTTAAAGCAAAAGGAAGCTGGGAAGGCAGTCAGAACAGCAAAGGCCCGAACTGAGGAAAAGATGGCCAACTCAGTTAAAAAGAGAGATAAAGCCTTTTTTAGGTACATCAGGGAGTGAAGGAAGACTAAGGGAGGGATAGTGAGGCTTAATAAAGGGTAAGAGGGTGGGCAGAGGGTGACTGTGAAAAGGCAGAGATACTAAACATATATTTTTGCTCAGTATTTACAAATGAAGAGGGGAGGTACCTAAAACAAACAATAGAAACACTCTAGATACAGAAGTTGATACCAGCCCATTTAAGGAAGAAAGAGTTCTGAAAGAACTCTTAAAACTGAAGGTGGACAAAGCAATTGGGCCGGATGGGATTCATCCCAGAATTCTAAAAGAACTAAGGGTAGAACTAGTGACACCACTAACTACCCTACTACCCTCTTTAACAAATTATGGGCAGATGGGGTGGTACCTGAGGACTAGAGGAGGGCAGATGTGATTCCCCTTCACAAAAGTGGGAGCTGGACAGAAGCAGGAAACTATAGACCTGTTAGTTTAACCTCAGTGATAGGGAAAATGATGGAATCACTTCTGAAGGAAAGAATTGTTGAGTACCTAGAGGCCAGAGGGGCACAGGACCCAAGGCAGCATGGATTCACAGCGGGAAGGTCATGCCAGATGAATCTAATAGATTTCTTTGACTGGGTGACCAAAGTAGTAGATCAGGGAGGGGCTGTGGACATGGCCTACCTAGACTTTTAGCAAGGCATTTGACTCAGTCCCACACAAAGATTAATATAAAGTTAGCCAGCCTGGGAGTGGGTCCCAAGATGATAGCCTGGGTAAAGAATTGGCTGGAGAATAGGACACAGAGGGTAATAGTAAATGGAGTCCTCTCTGAAGAAAGCGGGGTTACTAGTGGGATGCCGCAGGGTTCAGTATTAGGATCTGTCCTCTTCAGTGTCTTTATAAGCGACATTGCGGAGGGACTAGAAGGAAAAGTATGTCTCTTTGCAGATGACACAAAGATCTGCAACAAAGTTGATGCACAAGGTGGGGTGGAAAGGATGAGAAGGGACTTGCAAGGTTGGAGGAATGGTCAAATGTATGGCAGCTTAGATTTAATGCTAAGAAGTGCAAGTAATGCACCTGGGAAACAAAGACCCAGGGAAGAGTACACAATGGGGGTGAGATACTAACAACAACAAAATGGAAAGGGACCTGGGGTAGTCATATCAGATGACTTAAAGGTGGGCAAGCAATGTGAGAGGGCAGTTAGGAGGGTTGGGGCATACTGGGATGCATAGGAGAGGCATCACCAGTAGAAAACAGAAGTTATTATCCTCTGTACAGACAGCTGGTGAGACCCCATCTGAGTACTGTGTGCAGTTCTGGAGACCCAATCTCCGCAAGGACATAGACAAGATGGAAGCTGTCCAGAGGAGGGCACCAAATGGTGCAGGGTCTGCACCGGAAGACATATGAGAGAGACTAAAGGAGCTTAATATGTATAGCTTCGAGGAAAGGAGGGAGAAGGGGACAAGATAGAAACTTTCAAGTACCTCAAGGGAATAAACAAAGTCCAAGAGGGTAGCATCTTTCAAAAAAGAGGTGTGCAAGAACAAGGGCACAATCGGAGATGGGGGGTGGCTCAGAGGTAATGTAAGGAAGTATTTTTTACAGAGAGGGTTGTGATGCATGGAATGCGTTCTGAGGAGGTTGTGGAGTCAAAAACAATGGTTGAATTCAAGCATACATGGGACAGACATAAGGCAATTCTAGGGGGTGGGGGTAAAAAGAAGTAGGCTGCTGGTTAACTAGGATCTGCAGCTTATCCATTAGGTAGGGAAATGGGCAGACTGGGCGGGCCAAGTGGTCCTTATCTGCCATCAAATTCTATGTTTCTATTGCAGCATAAGGGGAGCTTTGTGTGGGAAGCCAGTATACGCTCAAGAGCTTTCGAGAGTGAGGACAGGATAGAGATAGATCTGTAGTTCCCTGTAATTGTGCGATCTCCAGGCTTATGAACTGGTGTCACAATGGCAGATTTCCATTTCTGAGGGAATTGAGAGTAACTAAGTGGCAAGAGGCAGGACACTACAGACCTGTCAGTTTGACCTCTGTGGTAGGGAAAGTGATGGAATCACTTCTGAAGGAAAGAACTGTTGAGTACCTAGAGGCCAGTGGGACACAGGACCCAAGGCAGCATGAGTTCACAGCGGGAAGGTTATGTCAGATGAATCTAATTCATTTCTTTGACTGGGTGACCAAAGTAGTAGACCAGGGAGGGGCTGTGGACATGGCCTACCCAGCCCTCCCTACTGCCTTCTCACATTGCTTTCTAACCTTAAGGGCATCCGATATGATTTACCCCCAGGTACCTTTCCATTTTTGTTGTTGTTACTACTTCCTCCCACTGTGTAATCTTCCCCCTGGTTTTTGTTTCCCAGGTGCATTATTTTGCACTTCTTTGCATTGAATCCAAGCTGGCATACTTCTGACCATTCCTCCAACCTTGCCAAGTCCCTTCTCATCCTTTCCATGCCTCCTTGTGCATCAACTCTGTTGCAGATCTTTGTTGTCATCTGCAAAGAGGCATACTTATCTTTCCAGTCCCTCTGCAATGTCACTTATAAAGACATTAAAAAGGACCAGACCCAGTACTGAACCCTGCGGTACCCCACTGTTAACCCCTCTTTCTTCAGAGTGGACTCCATTTACAATTACCTTCTGTGTCCTGTTGTTCAGCCAATGTTTTACCCAGGCTACCACTCTGGGACCCACTCCCAGGCTGGTTAATTTGATTATTAATCTTTTGTGTGGAACTGTGTCAAATGCCTTGCTAAAGTCTTGGGATGTATAGGGAGCAGCATCATCAGCAGAAACAGAAAACAGAAAGCTGTTATCCCTCTGTACAGACAGTTGGTGAGACCCCATCTGGAGTACTGCATGCAGTTATGGAGACCCCACCTGTACAAGGACATAGGATGGAGACAGTCCAGATGAGGGCAACTAAAATGGTGCAGAGTCTGCAAGAGAAGCCATATGAGGAGAGACTAAATGAACTTAATATGTATACCCTTGACGAAAGTGGAGGGGGCATGATAGAAACTTTTACGTACCTCAGTGGATTCAACAAAGTCCAAGAGGGTAGCATCTTTCAGAAAAAGAGATGTGCAAGAACAAGGGGACACAATTTGAAGATAGAGGGGGGATGGGCTCAAGGGCAATGTAAGGAAGTATTTTTTCACAGAGAGGGTGGTGGATGTATGGAACAGCCTTCCTGAGGAGGTTGTGGGCTCTAAAACTGTGGGGGAATTCAAGAATGCATGAGACAGCCATAAGGCCATTCTTGTGGGGGTAGAAAGAAATAGGGTGTTGGTTAACTAGGATCTGCAGCATATCCTGTAGGTAGGGAAATGGGCAGACTTGGTGGGCCAAGCAGTCCTTATCTGCTGTTAAAGTCTATGTTTCTGTGTTAATAATATGTGTTAAAGGTGACAGAATTTCATCCAGTGTAAGGGCTATAAACTTATGATCCAGAGTGTCACCACTAAATCTTGATTTCCCTTATACCCTTGTCGGTAATTCCTGGCTTCATGGGCTGAGAGGGTTTTGAAGTAGAAAGGATGAGAAGGGGAGTCTCTTTCTCAGAGTAGTCACTTCTGAGGGGGTGAGAGAAGTAGCCAGGTGGCAGGACACCACTTAGGTCTGTGAAGGCATTATTAAAAGTGTTAGCAATAAGTTTGGGGTCGAGTGAGGGTACACCATCAATGTTAAGCATGGTAGGGGCAGATCTGAGGTCTCTCCCAGTGACCTCTTTAAGGTTAGTCCAAAATTTTCTGCCATCATTCCAGGTCCAAAAGAACACTTCCTTATAATATTGATTTTTAGCTGCACGAATAGCCCTCGTGCAGTTGTTTCTAGCCGATTTGTACCTCTGGATGTCAGCCTGCTTACACAAGGACCTAGAACTGTGCCATAGATGGTCCCTGGCATTCAGAAGCTCAGGGAGATCCAGAGAAAATCAGGGATTACAGTGGCCTTTGATTTTATGCTTTTTATTGGGGGGGTGCCTATCACATATAGCATTGAACTGAAGAATAAATTGGTCGAGGGCAGTGTCAACATTGTTAGTAGTGTAAACCATTGACCAGTCCTGATGATGCAGCTCAGCTTTTAGTGATTCAAGATGCCCATGGATGAGTACCCTGGTGGTGATTGTTCTAGCTGGTGGTTTAAAGAATTTGTTCGACCAATGAAACAAGTCTGGGGAGTGGTCACTGAAGGCATCTGGGAGTACGGTTGTGACCAATATATGATCAAGGTGATTAGAGAGCACCCAGTCCAGTAAGGTACCTGTCCCAGTTTTATATTTGATTCTAGGTGGGGACTCGACTACCTGGGTGAGGTGAACTGCTGAAATTGCATCTTTGAAAGGGCTTGTGTCAGGAGAGAACCAATTGATATTGAAATCTCCTAACATGATAATTTCCGAATTAAGACTCAGAGAGCCAAAACACTCCAGGAGTGAATCAAAGCAGGAGGCCGTCTGTCTGGGAGGAATATAAATTGAAAACAATGTAAGGGTTTCATTGTGTGCACCTAGAAGCACTGTTATGGTAAGGGCTTGCATATGGTCATCAGTTTTGGGCAGAGTTAGGACGAGACCTTGAAGGTTGTTTCGGAGGTAGATCGCACAACTGCCCCCACACTTGGAGAGACAATTCTGTCTAAAGACTGTGTAGCCTGGGATGGAAATGGAAGCATCCGCTACTTTTGGAGAAAGCCATGTTTCTACAATTGAGAGGATGTCTGGGTTATGTTGTAAGATCCATGCATTCAGTACGTCCATTTTGGGGAGGAGGCTGCATATATTAAGTGAGGCAATTGTAAGTAATCCAGTAGATGACTGTGGGTATGCTGTAAGTTGTGGGGACAGGTTGGGGTGAATATTGCCAGAGAGCAGCAGCAAAAGTAAGGCTAGTCTACAGATATTCCTTTTAACTGCTTGTTGCTGAGTTTGTGAAGGCCCTCTGAGTTGGAGCATGCTTTACAGTTGGCTTGTAAGTTGAAGATCCCAGGGAGGAGTGCCAAAGGGGGTAGCCAGCTAAGGCAATGAAATGACAACCCCCAGTCACCAGGGGAATGCAGGTTCCATGGCACAGTAAGAGAGTCACAGCATTGAGCTAAGGTGATAGTACTATAAACATGTAAATGATTACTATCCAATGTTGGCGAGGTAGATGTTAGAAACTTATCACAGTCAAGGTCAGATAAGGTCAATAGATAGAGCCAAAACATTCCAGGACTGAGTCAAAGCAGGAAACAGTCTATCTGGGAGGAATATAGATTGAAAGCACGGCAAGGGTTTTATTGTGTGCACCTAGAAGCACTGTTATGGCAAAGGCTTGCATATGGTCATCAGTTTTGGGAAGAGTTAGGACTAGACCTTGAAGGTTGTTTTGGAGGTAGACTGCACAACTGCCCCCATGGTAGGAGAGAGAATTCTGTCTAAAGACTGTGTAGCCTGGGATGGAAATGGAAGCATCCACTACTTTTGGAGAAAGCCATGCTTCTACGACTGAGAGGATGTCTGGGTTATGTTGAAAGATCCATGCATTCAGTACGTCCATTTTGGGGAGGAGGCTGCATATATTAAGTGAGGCAATTGTAAGTAATCCAGTAGATGACTGTGGGTATGCCATAAGTTGTGGAGGGCCAGGGTTGGGGTGAATATTGCCAGAGAGCAGCAGCAACAGTAAGGCCAGTCCACACAGATATTCCTTTAACTGCTTGTTGCTGAGTTTGTGAAGCGTCCTCTGAGTTGAGTATGCTTTACAGTTGGCTTGTAAGTTGAAGATCCCAGGGAGGAGTGCCAAAGGGGGTAGCCAGCTAAGGCAATGAAATGACAACCCCCAGTCACCAGGGGAATGCAGGTTCCATGGCACAGTAAGAGAGTCACAGCATTGAGCTAAGGTGATAGTACTATAAACATGTAAATGATTACTATCCAATGTTGGCGAGGTAGATGTTAGAAACTTATCACAGTCAAGGTCAGATAAGGTCAATAGATAGAGCCAAAACATTCCAGGACTGAGTCAAAGCAGGAAACAGTCTATCTGGGAGGAATATAGATTGAAAGCACGGCAAGGGTTTTATTGTGTGCACCTAGAAGCACTGTTATGGCAAAGGCTTGCATATGGTCATCAGTTTTGGGAAGAGTTAGGACTAGACCTTGAAGGTTGTTTGAGGTAGACTGCACAACTGCCCCCATGGTAGGAGAGAGAATTCTGTCTAAAGACTGTGTAGCCTGGGATGGAAATTGAAGCATCCACTACTTTTGGAGAAAGCCATGCTTCTACGACTGAGAGGATGTCTGGGTTATGTTGAAAGATCCATGCATTCAGTACGTCCATTTTGGGGAGGAGGCTGCATATATTAAGTGAGGCAATTGTAAGTAATCCAGTAGATGACTGTGGGTATGCCATAAGTTGTGGAGGGCCAGGGTTGGGGTGAATATTGCCAGAGAGCAGCAGCAACAGTAAGGCCAGTCCACACAGATATTCCTTTAACTGCTTGTTGCTGAGTTTGTGAAGCTTTCTCTGAGTTGAGCGTGCTTTACAGTTGGCTTGTAAGTTGAAGATCCCAGGGAGGAGTGCCAAAGGGGGCAGCCAGCTAGAGCAAAGAAATGGCAACCCCCAGTTACCAGGGGAATGCAGGTTCCATGGCACAGTAAGAGAGTCACAGCATTGGGATAAGATGATAGTACTATAAACATATAAATGATTACTATCCAATGTTGGTGAGGTAGATGTTAGAAACTTATCACAGGCAAGGTCAGATAGGGTCAATAGAGAGAGCAATATAATACCTCTAGGAAATAGACCCGTTATAAGAGACATTATGATACCAAGGAGTGCAGCAGTAAAGGCACATGCAAGGTCCCAAGCACAGTGCAAGGTTAATTATACTGGTGTATTTTTTTTCCAAAGTAAATTGTGCAAAAAGTGAGAAACAAGGAGAGGGATAACGGTGATTAGAATAGGAAAAAGGCAGAGGCAAATTGGACAAGTGGTTTGGAGGATTAATAGGAAAAATAAGATGCCTCTAATGGCAGATCAGTATAAACTGCAAATGGGAAACTAGACACTTAAAAACAAAAAAAATCTCTACATCAGACTAAACATTACTTAAGGTGAGAAATCAAAACATTCCAAGCAGAGATCAGTCCTAGCATTAATTTTGTGGCAGCAGTTCCTAGACGACTTCTGGATTGCTGCACATAATGTGAGGAAAACTGTCAGACAAGATCAAGTGAGATTCCTGCAGGGGTAGATACCAAAATTCGGAGTTCCAACCCGTATCTTGCTTAGAGGGTGAGCTTTGAGCAGCTGTGCCTTAGGCAGGTTATCAAACTGCCGAATGCAGTTTGCTTGAGAGGAAACAGCCCAAAAGGGTACAGTAGTCCCCTTGCTTGGAGGGCGAGCTTTGGGCAGCTGTGCCTTAGGCAGGTTATCAAACTGCAGAATGCAGTTTGCTTGAGAGGAAACAGCCCAGCAGGGCACAGTAGTCCCCTTGCTTGGAGGATGAGCTTCGGGCAGCTGTGCCTTAGGCAGGTTATCAAACTGCAGAATGCAGTTTGCTTGAGAGGAAACAGCCCGAAAGGGCACAGTAGTCCCCTTGTTTGGGCTTACATGTACTGTGAAGGAGGGGGTGCATCACCACTTCGAGCCTCGCCAGGGCAGCAGTGCCTTCCATGGTGCAAGAGGGACAGTCCGGCTTCTTCAGTGGCCCTGGCTGGGGGCACCATTCTGGCTGTCACCTCTTCAGAGGTGTAGGCTCCCCCAGTGTTGCGGCCTATGCCTGCTAGGTCTGGCCCGGTGGTTTCCTCGGTGCCAACCACTGATGCCGCTGCTGATCCCCAAGCCATTCATGGCTTCAGTGAGCAGGGTGGTGCCATGGCCAGTGCCAGTCTTCACCATGCACCGCTCACGACGCCGAGGAAGGGTATCGGGGGTAGAAACTCTGGTGATCTCCCTGATCTTTTCTTCAGAGGAGGATGATCGGGATGCAGACCCAGACTGGCTACCTGATTCTCTGGGGTCCCAAGGCTCTCCTTCACCTGGTACTAAGGCATTCCCCCAATCTTCTACTCTTTCTTCAGGAGTGGTGATCAATATCTACGCAGGCCCTAGCACCAGGAGCCCTTCTGGAGATGCTTGTAGCACCGAGGGGGAGCCTCATATCAAGAGCGGCACCATTCCTATAGAAATTGAGTTAACCGGTGCCGAGACCAGAGCTGGCACAGATTCCAGTGGTGCTCTGCCCTCCAATGCTGGAGAGGGTACTGTCACATCTGCCGTTTCTCCAGTGTGTGTGGCGAATGTTATAGTAACCTTAAGATTGGTGGTGAGGACCAGGTCCCTGTCGAATGGGTCAAGGGGCTGGGGTGATGTGCCGCGGCCTTTCCCTGGAGCCCTATCAGGCTTGGGGTGGAGCCACAGTGCTCAGCCTTATTTCTCTTCTTCCTCTCCTTCAGATGGGACCCCTGTGGGTGGGGCTAGCAGTCACCCTTCTAGACCAACGCAGCTCCAGTCACCCTACATGGAGGGGGTTTACCTACTGGGCTCAGTCCTGGCCACTTCAGTTTGGTTGAGTGGCTATTGATGGAGGAGACTAGCGGATCCCTCCCTAAGGTTGGATCATTTGCAAGGTCTTGCAGCCCTAGCAGAGGGCCTTCTCACCCAGTGAGTATGCATTCCTCCCTCCCTCTGCCTCCGCCACCCTCTTTCTCAGGCAATGTGGGTCCTTTGGGGCCCTTGACTTGGGAGTATTTTAGAGCCATTGACGCTGCCTTTCCCAGGTATGTTAGGGCCATTGATGAACAGGTCTTCCACGTGTCCTTCCAGGAGCAACCAGACTCTAGTTCCTCAAATTTGTTGGCCTCCTCATCTTCCTCCCTTGAGGAAGAGGATCCTTCTGTCCATCTTTCCTCTGATGCTGATCAGACCTCGTATCTGCGTTTCCTGTCAAGGGTTGGTCAACGAGCTCCATATCTCCTGTATGGCAAGATGCAATCCTGAGCAGGCAATGTGTGCCATCTTGGGTGAATATAGTGCAGTCCACCTGGTGGTGTCTGCCTGGCCAGTTCCCTTCCAGGAAGTGTCATACCATTACCTGGCAGTGTCCCTAAGCCCCTTCTCCAGCCCCAAGGGACTGCCAGAGTAGGTACTGCACACCCCAGAGGTCTCCTGGGGATTTGCCTCATCCTATTTCTGGAGTGAGGCTCCTGGATACCCCTACTGGGCATAGAAGCCCAAAGCATGTCTGACCTCCAGAAGCTGACTCTACGGAGTTCAACCACTAGGGGATGAGAGTTTTCTCCTCAGCACACCTCATGCTGTCTGTTGCATCACATCAGGCCCATCATGCTGCCTACAAGAGGCACTTATGGTTGATGCTAGCATCAGTGCCTAATTCAGGGGCAACCAAGCAAGCCATCGCCCCTCTCTGTGCGTGACCTGTAGCTTGCGAGGCACCAAGCAAGGACATCGTAAGATGCCAGTGAGGTGGTATCCAGGCTGGCGGGGACAGTAATCTGCATCCGGTGGATGGCATGGCTTTGCTGTTCCCGGTTGTCACCCCTGGCCCTGCATAGGTTAATTGCCTCCACTTTCCAGAGGACCCACCTTTTCTCCCACAGGGTGAGGCGGGAGCTTCAGGGGAGACTTCCTTCTCCCAGGTGATGGGAGACTCCGCTTCACCCTGACCAGTCACAGGCCTTGCCTGGCCAGTGAGGAGTCCCCTCTCCTTGTGTATCCCCCACAGGGGGCTGAGGGAAACTCTTCTCTCGGGGGGGGGGTGCCAGGTCCCCTTTCAGGGGGCTTGGTACACACCCACCAGTGATTAATGATGAAGACTGATACACAAAAGATATGAAAATTATGTTACTACCATAGTGATTGTTCTGTATATCTTCATTCATCACTGCTTCCCACCCACCATCCCCTCTTGGGCCTTAACTTCTTGGCTCCCTGTTTACCTTCCCCCCATTTGAGGCCAGTTGTGGACACAGTCTATCACTGGCACCTACGGGATCCCACCTTTGAGGGGAGGGCAAGCAAAACATCTTGCCTTCTAGGGGCTGGAGTCTCCGGAACCCTCTCTCACCTGCACATTTCCTGTGTTCCACTCTGCTATTGTGGAACATCCTCAGGTACCCCTCAGTTCAGGGGGGGGGGGACACAAAGACTGTTTCGCTTTCTCATTTTCCACAATCCAGGTGTAGATATTCTCCTAGTGTCTCTCCTGCCTTGTGCAGAACTTCTGTTTCCACAGACACTGGAGTGTCTGCTATCTATGTCCAAGTGTTTCAGATTTCTATCACCAGGACCTTCAAAAAAAAAAAAGAAAAAGGGAAAAAGTCAGAGAGGGGCTAATCTTTTGGTGTGGGGTGCCTTTCCCACTTCCCTATTGTGAGATATTGCATCTCTCCCTCAACCCGGTGTGTGGAGAGGGGGCCTTTTTAGGGAGAATGGACGCATCCCCTCTACCTCTTCTCTTCTATTCTATTCAGCTCTCTCTTCCCCTTCTTACCGTCTGTTTTTGTCCTCCTCTTTCTAAGAAAATGAGCACTTTTCAGAAAGAGACAACAGGTAGAACATTCCTTCAGGGGGAAGGGAATGAGAGTACTCCTGTGAGTGCCTCAGATTCTAGCCAGAGGTATGTAGCTGCTTGGAAGGGTGCTTTGCTCTCCCCTACATCTCTGTCCTCCTTTCTCCCTCTGTGTCTGTCTCCTGCTGATAGTGGCTTTTGCCTCCTCCCTGCGCACCAGTTCTCTTTTTGCTTTTCTACTTTCCTTTCTTCTTTCTCATTCTTTCTTCTCTTGCCTAGTGGTTGGGGCCCTTCTCCCTACCCGTTAGGTCCAGACTCTACCTCTGTCCTCTCTGTCAGCCTTATTCCTTTTTCAGTTCATTTCCTTTCCTATGTCTATCTCTTGGGCTCCCTTGCCCACCCCCCTTTTCTCTATTTCTTATTCTCACTCTCCGGCGAGCAGAACCGAGGTATGGTAGGAGTCGACGGCAGTTACTGGCCAACCCGTGAGCGCCACATAGTACGTCGGCTTCATGGGCAGCACTGTCCCCAATGTCAGCACCTCCACCAGGTTTTTCAGAACCTTTCTTAGAGGTTCCCATGGGGTCCCAGTGCCTCTGGCATAGACCCACCAGTGATGAATGGTGAGATATACAGAAAGATTAGCAGGATGGTGACTAAAGCAAAGAGGGACTACTATAATGGTAAGTTTGATGAGGGGTTATCTGATTCCAGGTCTTTCTGGAATACTGCAAATTCACTTTTGTCCCCCAAGGATAAAACCTCTGTTAAGTTGTTAAAGATGGATGATCAGGATGTTACTGATCCAACAACAGTTGCTAACTTATTGAACACTACATTTTCTGATTTATCATCCTATAACTGTGGTTTTAGTACTTCTTTTGGTAATAATTTTGTTGCAGCTGATCCCTCTTTGGGCATACTACCTTTCTATTTTCGCAGGGCTACTAGATCTGAGGTTTTGAAATTGGTTGGTGCCTTTCCTAATAAGGTTAGTGGTTGTGGGGGTGGGCTTGATGGTCGTTTTGTCAAACTGGCGTCTCCATATGTTGTGTGTCCCCGCACCACTATATTTAATCTTTGTTTAATTTCTGTTGTGTTTCCTACTACTTGGAAAAAATGTGAGGGTCATGTAAATCCCAAAGAAACCCAGAGCTATCCTTCTTGAGGATTTCAGACCAATTTTTATTCTTAATCCTCTGAGCAAGGTTTTGGAGAAATTGATGGCAAATCAGGTTACGCATTACTTGGATAGTTTTTTTTTTTTTTTTTTAACCAGGTATAGCACACTAAGCTGAAAGCTTTTTTACAGGAGCGGATAGTTACAACTTAATGTGTCCTCAACAGCACAGGTTTTGGAAGAATCATGGGACTGGTTAGGTTCACGAAGTATGTGCTTCGTGAATTTGATAAGGGTGCTATGACTGGTGCGGTGTTTGTGGATCTGACCTTTTGATCTCATTGATCATCCTCTTTTATGCGTGAAGTTGCGGCAGTTGGGTTTTTCTTTACAGGTAGTCGAATGGTTTATGAACTACTTAGCTGACCTCTCATAAATAGTTTATGTTGAGTCCTCTCTGTTGCATGTTTGTGCTGTAAGGTGCGGAGTTCCACAGGGGTCCATATTGGGACCCCTGATGTTTTCCCTTTTCATCAACCAACTTCCTTCTTTGTGCAGCTCTTGTGAAACGTGGTTGTATGTAGAGGATTTGATACTTTTTCACCAAGTCAAATCTATTTTGCAGTTATCTTCTTGTTTACAAGCTGATTTTTCCAAAATCTGCAATTAGTTCAAGGTTAGCTCTTTGGTTCTGAATGTAAGGAAAACAAAAGCTATACTTTTTGGCACCTCATTTATGCTAAAAGATTATGTGAGTCTGCAAATTTGGGATATAGGTGGGACTGCAGTTGAACAGATAACTGAGTTTAAGTACTTAGGAGTGCTACTTGATTCTGCTTTGTCTTTTTTTTGCCAAGTAAAGGCAGTTAGCAAAGCTATTAACTAAAAGTTAGGCATTCTCTATAAATTTAGGAAATGTTTCTCTTTTGCAGCTCGTAGATCTATTGCTACTGGTTCCTTGTTGCCACACAGATTAGAATTGCAGTCTTTATTATGGTTTGGGTGTTAAGGAAAGTCATGTTTTGACTGTTGCATATAACATTTGTCATTTTGTTTTGGATTTACCATCATATAAACATCATTGTTTATTGTATTCGTACTTGAATTGGCTCTCACCAAGTTATAAATCAGCTTATATTTTTGGATGTCAAATTTTTCAGGCAGTTCCTGGAAAGTCTTATTTTCTTGCTCTTGGATTTGATTTCTTTTTTTTATTAAGTTTGTCATGCCTTCTGCCACCATTCCTCAGCCTTGGTCACAGCCCCCTCCACTCCCATTCCCACATTAGCCGCGACTCTTTGATACCCCCTGGCTTGGCCCCCAGGATGGGGTTGCGGCACCGGCTCAAATGCTTCAAAGTCAGGATCGGTCAGGGAGCCAGCCTGGGAGCTCATTGGAGCAGAGGGACAAGCTTCATCCGGGTGGCAGGCAGCTGAATTTTCTCCCCTGTATGCGAGGGGTGGGGACGTGTGATGACAGTCAGTGTCCACCCCGCCCCTCAAACTGTGTTCTGGTGCTGGCTGCTGCGGTGCCCCAGGCCTCTGCCAGAGATCCATCAAGCACTGGTCACACTCCCCTCTCTCCCCCCAGAGGAGAGCAGTCCTTGGGATGCTCAATCCTTCTCCCCCGTTTCCGAACCCGGGTCGCCGGCATTGCAAGCAGAAATCTAACCACTGCACCAACGGACCGGCCCGTAGATTTGATTTCTAATTGACCTTGTTTGGCAAACTTGAGATCTTCCTCTGGTGTTATGTTAAATCTTCCCCTGCATAAGTCTAAATTGTGTGGCCGTTCCTTTTCAATTGCAGTCCCACTTTTTTGAAATGTTCTTCCCTCCTGGCTACGTAAAAGTATGTCTTTGAGAGCATTTAAGTCAAATTTTTAAGATTATTTAAAGTCTGTGGATGTTTGTAAATGTTATTCGTCATTGTGATGTATATTGATACCTTGTGTAGTGTTTATATTGTCTTGTTGGGTTGGGCATGAAGAGGGACCTTTTGGTCCAGTGCTCTTACCTGGTTAACAAACTTTAAATAAAAAAAAAAAAAAAATAGGCCGGCCCAGTGGTGCTAGATGACCTGGGTTCAGGAATGAGCTCAGGCCACCAGGGGTTGGCAGGGAGAGAGAGTATTGAACATCCGGAGGACTGCTCTACTCTCTTGTGAGGAGGAAGACTAGTCGTCCCACTCACTGACTGCCTCGGCTTCAGAGGGTAGGGGGACGAGCAAGAAATGGAGGAAAATTGAGCCTGGCAGGCTTAATGATGGTCCGCTGCTCCCAGAAGTGGTCTTGGATTCTGGATTGGGTCTCCGGGGGAGGGAGAAGCCGGCAACCTCCTCCTGGCCCTGCCGTGGGGGGCAATCCATGGGGGAGCTACCGAGCTGCCTAGTACAGGAGCCGTGAGACCTGAGAGAGAGTCCCTCCATCTGCAGGGCCATAGCTGCCTGCTTGGGCTCGGGGTGGAAAAATGTGCCTGGAAAAAACAAATAAAAGATCAACAATTATGGAAGGTATGTAATTGTCCTTTACTTGAGATGCTAGCCAAATACCATCCAGTGTTAGACACTTTGGAGCTTCCCCCCAGGAAAAGTGTCTCAGCATACATAGTTGATCTAATTGCACCAGTGCGGTTATGACAGGAGTTCCTGAAACCTTCGGTGATCTGGCAGTGAAACTCCTGAATAGTCTTCCAAAAGGAATTTGCCAGAGTGGATGTTGTTGCAGATAGATATAGAGAGCAGTCCATCAAAGAGGCTGAGATTTCAAAGAGAATTTAGTGAGAAGCATATTATTAAAGGTCCCAACACCAAAGTGCTAAAGAATTTCAGTTACTTCCTTTCTAATGGATCTAACAAGGTGTGGCTGGTTGATTTGATCATGCAGGTCTGGAGAGAAAATTGCACAAGTTTGCCAGATGGCCAAATAATCCATTTTTCGAAGAGAGACAAATGCTACATGATCACCAAATAAGGGACTGTAGTTGTGGATATTCTCTGTTCTGACCAGGAAGAAACTGACAAAAAAATTGCCCTTAATGTGCAGCATGCCATTACAATATGTCCAGGCCCTGTCATCATCTGTTCACCATCTGGGGATACTGATATACCAGTAATTTTACTGTCTCTATTTCAGAATGTGAGCATAGTATATACCTAAACAATGGCTATGGTAACAGTAGGAACATCTTCAATATTAGCAAGTGTGAAATGACCACTGCAACAAAGAAAGCCTTAGCCTATTCCACTCAAGAACTCATATGCCACACTGGCAAATGAGGACAACCAAATAGAGGTACCCAGAGAAGTGGAAGGAAAGGATGTGGAGGTTAGCCAAGGAGGTGACCTCAGCGGGGAAAGCAGTGGACCCCAGAGGAGGAGGAAGATTCTGGTGGGGACTCCATCATAAGAGGGATCCAGCTAGGAACACAGGAGGGGAGGACAGGGAGGTGAGGTGCCTACCAGGTGCCACGGCTGGAGGGATGAAGGAGATCCTGGAGATCACTGGGAAGGCAAGACGGAGGGTGAGCTGGATGTCATATCCACCTAGGTACTAATGACCTGGCAAATGGGGAGCCAAAGGAAGTTCAGAAAGAGTTTAGAAACTGGGAGGGTCTCAAGCAAGTAGCTACTTTCCCTTCTCTCAGAAGTACTACCTGTGAGAGGCAAGGAGAGCATAGGAGTGCATGCACCAGGAACTTTAACTCATGGTTGAAGAACTGGTGCTGTGAGGAAGGGTTTGGATTCATTGGTGACTGGGGACCCACCTGGAGGGATGGAGGTTTGTTCAAGCCTGACGGCCTGCATCCATCCTGGAGGGGAATCCAAGCACTCAATGATAAGTTTAAATGCTACATTGACAAGTGTTTAAACTAGCAAAGGGGGGTGGCAGGCCTGCAAGGAGGGTACCTACTTGCTCATCCCCCACAGCTAGCAGTGGAACCAGTGAACCAGAGGAGGGCTATTCCTGCAAAGCAGTGTGCAAAAGATGGAGATTAGTGCCCAAGAGGTGGATAAGCAGAAAAGGGCAAAATTCAGCAGAAGGCAGACAGCAAGGAGAACTAGGGATAAATGACAACCAAGGAAGGGGCTGGAGAGAACAGTGAAACAGTCTAGGAGGTCAAATCATGGAAGCCATGTGCAAATGCCAGGAGCCTTAGCAACAAGATGGAAGATCTGGAGGCTGTCATGGTACAGTCAGACTTGGACATTGTGGCCATCACTGAAACCTGGTGTAATGATAACCACGACTGGGAGATGGCCATACCTGGCTACAACATATTCAGAAGAGACAGAGCAGGCAGGAAGGAGGAGGAGTGGCACTCTATGAAAAATTACATAAGGGCCACAGAGATCCAGGAGGAACAAAATGGGGAGAGATACTGTGGGTTAAGCTGGAAAGGAAAATGGGACAGTCATCCGCACAGGTGTGGTCTATAGACCACCAGCCCAGGAGGAAGAAACAGATAGGAGTTGATGCTAGCCATCCAAAGGATGGCAGACAAGGGTGAGGTAGTACTGGTTGGAGACTTCAATATTCCAGACGTGGACTGGAGCATCCAGCAGCAGCATCAACTAGAGCAGATTTATCCTGGACTCCTTCAGGGTGCCTTCCTCAAGCAACTGGTCATGGAACCAACTCTGCAGAAGGCAATACTGGACCTTGTGCTCACAAACAGGGACAGTGTGATGGGGGTAACAGTGGGGAGCACCTGGGAAACAGTGACCACCAGTCATTGTGGTTTGAAATCACAGAGCAGAACCAAACCACACAAAACACTTATCCTGGATTTTAGGGGGGCTGACTTTGGGAAAATGGGGAGATACTTGAAAGAGGCATTAAGGGGAATGGGACAGGAATCAGTGCTTGAGGAACAGTGGGCAGTATTTAAAATGGGGATTACAAGAACAACAGAATTATGCATTAAGCAGGTTAGCAAGAGGAAAAGGAAGAGGAGACCATTATGGTTTTCCAAAGAGGTAGCAAAGAAAGTGAAAGCCAAAAAGATTGCATTCAGGCACTACAAAAAGACACAGGCAGAAGGGGATAGGGAGAAGTACCAGGAGAAGCAAAGGAGGCAGGAGGTCTGCAAGGAAGTCAAAGCTCAGACAGAAGAACACATTGCAAAAATCAGTGGGTAGAGGGGACAAACCTTTACAGGTACATAAGGAAAAAGAAAGACAAAGGAGGGATAGTGAGACTGAAGGGGAGGATGGGGCCATGTGGAGGATGACAACAGTAAAGCTGACATATTGAACAGGTATTTCTGCTCAGTCTTTACTGAGGAAGAGGAGGGTAATGGGTCTGAAGGGAGTACAAGGTGAGAATGGTGCAGAAATGGACACAAGTCCCTTTACACGAAAGGGTCCTGAAGGAACTGGAAGTAATAAGAGTTGATAAAGCAATGGGGCCAGATGGGGTGCACCCCAGAGTACTTAAAGAACTAAGAGATGTGGTGGCTGAACCTCTGGCTATCCTGTTTAGCCAATCACTGGAAACAGGGAGGTACCCAAAGACTGAGGACAGCAGATGTAGTCCCTTTATACAAAAGTGGGAACAAAGAGGAAGCAGGGAACTACAGACCAGTCAGCCTCACCTCGGTAGTGGGGAAGATCATGGAAGCACTACTGAAGGAGAGATTGGTGGAACATCTGGTTGTCAATGGACTACAGGACCAAGGCAGCATGGTTTCACCAGGGGGAGGTCATGTCAGACCAACCTCATTGAATTTGTTGACTGGGTGACTAGAAAGGTGGATCAGGGGAGGGCAGTGGACATGGCCTATCTGGACTTCAGCAAGGCCTTTGACACTGTGCCACATAGAAGACTATTACACAAACTGGGGAATATGGGTGTGGGCAGGACAGTAGTGTGCTGGGTAGGTAACTGGCTGGGTGGCAGGACACAGAGGGTGGTGGTAAATGGCTGTCACTCCACAGAGGGAAGAGTGACCAGTGGGTACCACAGGGATCAGTGCTGGGACCGGTCCTATTCAACATCTTCATCAGTGACATTGCGCAGGACCTAGAAGGCAAAATTTCACTGTTCGCTGATGACACAAAGCTCTGTAACAGAGTAGACACACCAGAGGGTGTAGACAGAATGAGAAGCAACCTGCAGAAACTTGAAGAATGGTTAGGGGTTTGGCAGTTGAAATTCAATGCAAAGAAGTGCGAGATAATGCATATGGGGCACAAAAACCCTGGCACAATATATCAGTTGGGGGGGTGAGGATATAGCATGCGCCAAGCAGGAAAGGGATCTTGGGGTTGTCATCTCTGATGACCTCAAGGTAGGGAAACAGTGTGACAAGGCAGCAGGTAAAGCAAATAGGATGCTGGGATGTATAGGCAGGGGCATCACCAGCAGGAAAAGGGAGGTCATAATTCCGCTATACAAGGCACTAGTGAGGCCCCACCTGGAGTACAGTGTACAGTTCTGGGAGACCATACCTACGTAAGGACATAGACAGGGTAGAGAAGGTTCAGAGGAGGGCAACAAAGATGGTGCATGGATTGCATCACAAGTCCTATGAAGACAGGTTGAAGGAACTGAACATGTACTCCCTGGAGGAGAGGAGGGAGAGAGGGATATGATAGAGACATACAAGTATCTGACAGGGAGGAACAGGGTGCAGGAAAACACTATTTTGCTTAAAAGATGTTCCAGGACTAGAGGCATGGGATGAAGTTGAGGGAGGACGATTCAGAGGAAACATGAGAAAGAATTTCTTCACAGAACGGGTGGTGGACAAGTGGAGCACCCTGCCAGAGGAAGTGGTGGGGGCTGAAACAATCACGGGATTTAAGAATGCATGGGATAGACATAAAGGAATTCTGGAGGTCAGGGGTAAGGGGCAACAGACTTCTAGGAAAACAAACTGAACTTACAAGCTCAAATGGGCAGACTGGGTGGGCCATAGGCCCTTATCTGCCGACACTGTCTATGTATCTATGTATCTATGGTTTCCATGCATTCATATGCAATGACTATGTTTCTGTGTTCTTCAGAAAGGGGAAAAATATTTTCTGGAACCTCCTTTAAAAGTAGCCCAAATTCCTGGATGCCTTTCAGAAACTTGGGAGTGACTGGCAAGTGGATAAGGGTGGTGTTGCTCTGTTGGAGGAGTATGTCTCTAAATTGTATAGAAGGAAGCAACTTACTAGTGTAAATATAGCGAGGCATCAGATCTTCTGGAAGAAATATAAAAAAGACAACAGAATAACTGATCTGTCTCTGCTACCACCCTGCCAGAAAACCCTGAAGTCACGTATTCCATGAGCCAATTACTTCTGCCGATTGCGGAGGCTTTCGTCTGTTGCAGTTATCAAGCCCCAAATGCAGCGTTGCACGCTTGGATTAATGATCACAGTGTAAAGTGGACGGACACACCATTTCCAGATGATTTTATGTCTCTGCTCTATAATGCAAATGATGAAGACTCAGATGAGGACCAAGATGTATGTGATTATCAAGATGATACTGGCGTATCTGACGATGATGAAGATTTTTCTTAGATGGACAAGACTAAGTTCCACTACTTTACCTCCAGTCATATTTTAACTTTTACATTTTTTGGAATAAAAATGTTTCGTGTAAACAAAGATTTTTTTTTTTTTTCTTCTAGATAAATTTATTTTTTTATTTAGATCTATATTTTGCTCCTTGGAGCTGTGGCGGAACATGACCCCTTTCTGCCCTGGCTCACTGATTCCTTAAGTTCCCCCAGACCTGGCTTCCCCCTCGGTGAGGGAACAGGGAGGACCATGACTTGCCCCTCACAGAGTGCGAGAATGGGGGGAGAGCCCAAGATCACCCTTGAGCCCCTGCCCACTGCCGGGCTTTGTTCGGGCCGGGAGATAATAGGTCAATTGGGGGCATCATGCTGCATGCTCAGAGGGGTTTTCCTTTATAGTACCTCTGAGGAGGAGGACATGCAATGAAGTAAGCACGTGAAGTCACATGCTCCTGTGTGACCTACATAGACCTCCACCTGTTCCTGTACTCTGTCCCGAGTGGTCCTTGCTGTAGAGGCACACAGTCACCACTGGGTGCCGCTGAGGTTCCTGGATCCACAAAACCCTCCCCGAGAGAGGAAAGCTTGCCTGGCAGCTTCTCAGTCCTGATCCATCTCTCCTCCCTCCCCCCCCGGCTGACCCCCGACGACCTGAGCTCGCTCCTGAACCCAGGTCACCGGTGTGGCATCCAGTGCCTCAACCCTCAGTGCACCCAGGCCAGCTGACAAATTTCCTTCTTTAAAAAGCTTTTTTAAATTAACCTTTGGGTCAACTTATGGGTATGTATTTTAAACCACATATGCATTTCAAAGCAGAATCCCTACCCTTTTAGACAACATAAAATTATATTGTAAAGTGCAATAAATCATGATGTTTAAATATAAGAATATTTTGAAATTTCACAAGAAATGAAGGGGTGGTGGCTGACATTTAACCTGGTAAGTTTTAACATTAATCTTTTCAGGTAACATATGGGTATGCATTTTAAAGCTCTAACTCCCACCCATTCATTGAAACCACACTTGAATGTATATTTCACTTACTCTCGAAGTAATGGCTCAAGAATCTGCATTAAGCACATGGAGCTGAAATTCGCAAAATTTGTCAAGGTGTCAGTACAAAACTGATGCAAACTACCATTTTGCCCCAGCGTTCATGCGATCAACAGACAAATCATGAATTCTGGGTATATCTGCTACATTAAACAACTACTGGCATTTATTTAGCTCTTAGGTGATACCCCACCTCTGTCTATACCTTGTCTAAAAAGCCAAGGCCCTTGTGGCTAGGTTGATTTGATTACCTCCAGCACCTTCCCCAGAACAGCATTTTACTGGACTGCACTGGTTCAGCAAAGGTGGTGGCATCACCATGAGTATGGCCCAGGCGTGCCTTGCCACAGGGTTTGTCACAATACAAATGCACCAGTCTCTAGAGGATCTTTACTTGATTGGCATTCTTACGGTTTCTCAGTGGATTCATTTTTTTGAAAGAGACCATATAAATCTATGGACTGTGAACATTTTACTGAGGTGGATTCCATCAACGAACTATTGGACTAATACTGCATTGGTGTTAAGCCAATATGCAGGTATATAATGTAAGGATAGATTAGTAATTTTGTTTTCTATCACGCCTTAGATACACACCAACCTCTATGTTAGAGATTTTATAAACTCAGATCAGATGTTTGCCAGTTACACTTAGTGTAGCCTTCTGTGAATGTACTTAGGCCTGGGAGGACAGTGGGCCCAGAAAATAAAAGATTAAGAGTTTATAAAAACTCAAATGTGCACTGCAGGTTATTGAATCTCACACTGCTGCAGCCCTCCTCTAATGTCAACTGCAGGAGATTCTGGGATTTGTAGTTAAAATCAGCCTGATGCAATCTATTACACCGAGGTAAACAGTAAGTTAAAAAAAATGTTTTTGCAAACAATGTGCAAATGGGACCAGCCCCCCACACTTGGGAGTAGAGCTGTTAGTACTGACTGTTCCCCTTTTAGGCTGCAAAAAGACCTTGAGGAAATGGGAATATAGGGTTCTGTTGACTGAGTTAAAGAATTGGGGGTTGGGGGTGGGTGAAGGATGGACTAAGTTTTCTTTCTTTTCGGAGTTCATACACATTGGCACACATAAAGATTAGGGGGGAGCAAATACATAAATTGTGTGTTTGTTGAAGGTTCAATGAATACACCCAGGGTATTCGACTGTATTCAGATATTTGACTATGCTGGTATCCAACCATAATGTAGAACATTTATGAAAAATGCTGTAGACATGAAAAAACACCCCAAAAAAGAGAAATAAGATGTTCTCTGCTCAGCAGGCTATATTGTTGTTGATAAACCTTTTGTGGGCTAAAAGCTTTAGCTTTAGCTATTTTTAGCCCACAACAGGTTTATCAACAGCAATGCAACCTCCAGCTGATAATTACTGACATAGCCAGATGTCTGATTAATTGCAGTTTCAGCCCTACCTGATATTGATTGGGTTGCGGTTGGGGAGTGGGGGCCACGTGGGCTATTTACAAGCTCTTTGTAATTTCCTCTAATACAATCATTCATTCAGCTCAAGACACTTTCTTTAAAGGATCATCGTTGTGATCTCTGCTTTCTATCATAGTCTATGGGGCTGATTAACAGTGAGGGCTGTTGGCCACTTTTGGGCTGCATGTAGCAACATAGTCTATTATTACAGCTGTGTGGGCGGAGCTCCGCAGATGTTATGCCATCAATCCCTATCTCAGAGCAGTGCTGTGGAAGCACATGACCAGACCATTGTCCAGTGTGCTTCCACAGTGCTGCTGCGGCGTACTGTCAGCTGGTTGTTTTTATGTGGTGCTTCCCCTCTGCTGGCCGCATAAACACACCCACTTCGTAGCGCACTTCTTTTTCTTCTGCAAATGCAGAATTGATGAGCGCTGTGCATAAGATGGCCACTGGCTCGTACTGCGCATGCACAGTTCTAAGCTTGCCGGCATCTTCTGTATGGCATACACCAGCACCGCTCCAAATGACATAATCCTGTGGCACACAGAAAGTACAGTTGCATACTTACCATAGCAGATCTTCGAGAGATGCTCTTTGCAGCAGGTAATACTCTTGAGTCCTTACCAGAGGGTGCTCCTGTACACGACAGGTTCTCATCAGCATTGTTTGCCTAGGGGCCACTCACACAAGTGACCTCATCAGTTGAGTGACTATAAAGGTGTGGGCGGCCCCAGGCATCCTCAGTTCCCCATCGGCTTCAGCTCATGGAGTGAGAACTGAGGGAAACCGAGGTGCAACTAGGTACCCCCCTGTTTTTTTTTTTGTTGAAATAAGGTTGCTCTTCTAGAGAAGGAGGGGGATGGAGGGAGGGCTCATACCTACTGCAAGAGATCCTCTTGAAGATCTACTGTTATGGTAAGTACGCAACTGTACTATCTTCTTTGAGGGTATCTCTTGCCGAAGATAATACTCTTGGGACGATTCCCAAGCGGTAAGGAAATAAAGGGTGGAAAACCTTAGGACAGGATACTCTGCAAGACAGCACGGTGGAACACGGTCCGGTGTCTGGAGGCCATGTTCAGGTTATAGTGCTTTGTGAAGGTATGTATTGTGGACCATGTAGCAGCACTGCAGATGTCAGAGATAGACACCCCTTTAAAACAAATTGCTGTAGCAGCCATAGCACTGGTGGAGTGTGTATGGACAGCTCCAGGTAGAGGTTTATTGTATTTGTTATAACAGAATGTTATACAGTGAGCTAGCCAGTTAAAGAGGGTCTGTTTAGTAACAGGGAGGTCCTCTCTGGATCAGGCAAAGGACACAAAAAATTGAGATGTCTGTCTGAAAGACTTGGTGCGTGACGTGTAGAATCGGAGAATGCGATGGACATCCAGGATGTGCAGCAGGGACTCCCCTGGATTGTTGTACTCAGGAAAGAAGTTGGGTAATTCGACTGACTGGTTCAGAGTATACTCTGAGACCACCGTGGGCAAGAAGGATGGGTTGGTGTAATAGGGTGGGATAAACAGACACACAGACAAGAGGATAAAGTGCATAAAATAAACGCAGCTTGCATTCATAATTTTTATTTTTCAACAGGATCAAAACTTATTTACAGAAATCAAAAGAAATTCGGTGTTAAAAGCACACCTAAAATAACAAACAAATCTCTAGATTGCAGTTTCACTTTCTTTCTAGTGAAAAATAACCTACACACCTCCTCTCTCACCTTCTACCAGCATACTACTGGCCTATCTGCTAACTGAGGAGTCTTTGGGCTTTTATCCCCCCACAGCATGACATCAGAGACATGTGACTCTAATTAGCAAATTTATAACAATTTTATTCTTTCTAAATACCCATACACAGATTCATGGGTAGCTAGCAAAATATACACTTAATGGTATAAGTTCTAGCCAATTACAACTTATATAACGTTTAAAACAATTTTAAACCTTAATTTAAAGAAGAGGGCAGGGTTTGATGTCTAAGCCCCTCCTCCTTCCGTGACACCATACCCTGATTCTCTATAAAGGCAGCCATTTCATGGGCTGCCAGCCCTATAGTAGGAGCTTCCATCTTTTTGTGACATACAGATTCCATAGCTTATTTTATCTTTATACAGAGAACATAACTAACTTTTGTCAGCAACAATTATAATTCAATTCACATAAGTAAAACTGTTGAGGCACTGTTATACAGCTTGTCTAAATATATTTATAACAACCCTGTAAAGTGTATGCTTTGTTTTGTGAGGTACATCGTCTTTGATACTGTTTCAGGCACTTTCTATGTCCAAAATACTTTTCCCGGCGGCTGCAATTTCAGCCTACAGCTCTGTGCACTACAATCTTCTACTTAACAGTGGGCTTCATGAAACATGAACACAGCTCCTTTCTATTAGTTCTGTGGCTCCCCAGAGCTGTATATTTATGCCCTTTGTTTATTTTAAAGCCCCTATTATTTTATGACTCAGAGGAGCATATAGCACCACAACACATCAGAGCTCAAGGGTGCAGCAACTCTACCTATGCCCTAAATGTCCTTATTTTAACTTAGCCCCTTTTGCTTCAGACCCTTTTTCCTTTTTTAGACTGCTGCAGTAATTCGGGCTTGAAAATCCATATCAAAAAGGGCATCAGTCACTCGCTAGCAACTAATTTCAGTTGCAGGCTCTGCATCCTTACTTTTAGCCTGCTTGTACATTCTCCTGCTAAATTGCAACAAGCATTTGTGATTACTATATTGCACTACTCCAATTCGGAAGGTTTTTCCTTCACGAACGTGCGCACGTTTCTCCACGATGGTGCAAGCATGCCATGGTGCGATCGTGAGCACACATTGCTGCTGCTACCACTCGCTGAATCCTGGCATCTTTGGGATTTCTTTTACGTTTAGGAGATATTCTGGTTATTTTACAGGGCACCAGCATAATTTTTTGGGGACAAGATAAACAGGAGTGTATTTTAAGGGCTGGATATTCACCCCAGCTAAACAATATGTGTTTCAAAAAGGACTTGTGAGTTTTTAAAGAACAAGGGATAGTAAAGATAAAGAGAAATATTTTGTCAGGTTGGCCACCCCGACAAGAGAAGAATAAAGGATAGAAACAGAATAAGTGATAGGGTATAGGACAGAGTGAAAGGAATATTTTTTTCAACACCTAGTCCAAAATTATTCAGGGAAGGGAAATAACTATTATTTAACAGGGCACCTGTTACAGTTGGTGCATAGGGAGACCCTGTCCTTTTGGAAAACCAAGTATGGTTCTCTGCACAGTAGCACTTGCAGCTCTGAAATATGCTGAGCTGAAGTAACGGCTACTAAAAAGAGTGTCTTCCAAATTAGGAAATGGAGGTCACAGGAAGCCACTGGCGCAAAGGCAGGGAGTGTCTATATCTCTTGTGTAAAGTTCAGGTCCCATGGAGGAACGAGTCTCTTGCTAGGGGGTTTGAGGTGTAACATACCCCTTAAAAACATTTTTGCTAGATGGTGTTGAGAGATTAGTTTACCTTCCAAAGGTTCATGGAAGGCAGATATGGAAGCAAGGTTGACTTTAATAGAGGAGTAGCTCAAGCCTGTAGAGGCGAGAGAGGATAGCTAGTCGAGGACATCCATTAAAGGGCACAAGAAAGGGTCCAAGGATTTGGAGTGTGCCTAAAAGGCAAATCGTGTTCATTTAGAGTTATAATTCTGTCTGGTGGACAGTTTGCGGGATGCCAGCAGTATATCTGCCACTGAGGAGGAGACATTAAAGCGAGCTATGAAAGCTTTCTCAGAAGCCAAGCGTGAAGATGCAGAGATCTCAGATTGGGGTGGAGCTGGGTCCCTTGGTGCTGGGTCAGCAGGTTCGGGTGGAGGGGCAGTGGAATTGGGATGGCCACTGCCAGTTGTTGTGGTGGGGGAAACTAAATTTGACAAGGCCAGAGTGGGGGCAATGAGGATCATTGTGGCTGATTTTAGCTGTAATTTTAGCAATGTCCTTTGAATGAGGGGTATGGGGGAAGCATATAAAAATAGTCCCATCCAGTTTTGGGACAGGGCAGCTGTAGACCATTCCTTTTTGTTCAGGATAATGGAATAGTGTATGGTGAGGGGATGGTTCTCTGGGGAGGCAAAGAGATCTATCCTCGGGGTACCCCAGGTCTGAAAGATGGTGTGCAGGACATCGGAATGCAGAGTCCACTCATGATTCCAAGAATGGTGACTGAGGGAGTCCACCAAAGTATTGTGATGGCCTGGTAGATGGATGGCTGTCTGTGTGAGATTCAGTTGTAGGGCCATTTCCCATACTCAAGTGGTCTCTTTGCAGAGACTTAGGGATCTGGTCCCCCTTTGTTTGTTGAGGTAGTACACCACACAGGTGTTGTCTGTCTGGATCAGGATGGGGCTGGCATGAGGTAAGGGTGAAAAGCCCGGAGTGTGAGTCAAACAGACCTTATCTCCAGAATAGTGGTATGAGAGAGGCTGTGACAGAATCCAATTGACCTTGGGTCCGATAGGGGCCAAGATGGGCTCCCCACCCATGATTGGAAGCATCTGTAGTTAGGATTTGTGTTGGGGGAGGCGATTGGAAGGGGACCAGAGACAGCGCTAGATAGGGCAAAAAGGGAAAAAGTTGCAGCTTGCCCAGAAATGACCCACTTTCCACAGGACAGTGGGTCCAAAGTGGTGCACCTGTCTCTAACAATAGCTGAAAGATGGAAAACTAAACAACAGAAAAGTATTTTCATTCAACAAATTTAAGCTTCTGTACTAATGAAATTTCTACTTACGATTAGGTTTGGACCCAGTTGTTTCTCATTTTGACCCACATTTTTTACACCTATGGGTCTAATTTGACCCATGTTTTAAAACCCCTAGCGCTGTCACTGAAGGGGACCCCTGGATTGAGGTGATGACAGAGAGTCCACCACTGTAGGGCATCATGAAGGGCGGGAGTGACTTCTATAAGGGTGTTAAAAGTCCCCATTTTCTGTTGCCACTGTTTGTACAGGGCCCATTGCACGGGTCTCATGTGAAGTCTTGCCTGAGGATCTGTGGGAATGGCTGCTGCCATGTGTCCCAAGAGGCAAAGTAGTTGTCTGGCTGATAGCTGTCATGCCTCCTAAAACTGGGAGGCGAGGGACAGAATTCTAGTTCATCTGTTGTCCGTGAAGAAGGCTTTGCCTAGGCCTGTGTCCAATACAGCTCCTATGCATTGAATTTCTGGGATAGGAATTGGAATTTTGTCAATTCATGGTTATCCCTAGAGATTGGAATAGCTAAAGGGTGTCCCACAGGGATGATAGGAGGGCATCTCTGGAGGGAGCTTTGATAAGCCAGTCATCTAGATATGGGAAGATGAAGTGCCCTCATCATCGTAGTGCAGCTGACACTACTGCTAGACATTTGGTAAAGACTCTTGGGGTGGACGACAGCCCGAAGGGGAGAGCCTGAAACTGGTAATGTCCTAATAGGTGAAATCGGAGGAACCTATGGCGAGCAGGATGGATGGGGATATGCAAGTAAGTGTCGGGCGCAGAGCCAGTCCCCTTGTTTCAGGATGGGAAGGATGGAGGCCAGTGTGACCATCCAGAACATCTTGTACGTTATGAATATATTTAGATGTCTCAAGTCTAGAATGGAATGCAGGTCCCCTGTACACTTGAGCACTAGAAAAAAATTGGAGTAGAACCCCTTTTGTTATTCTGATAGGGGAACAGGTGTAATGGCCTGTTTTTTAATCAGGGCATTTATTTCCTCCCTGAGAATGGGTAGATGTTCTTCTGGATACAAGACTGAATTCGGGGTGGGAGTGAGGGGGCAGTATGAGTATGGATATAAATTCCATAGTGTGCCCCTTCTGGATTATCTGGAGAACCCATTCATCTGCAGTGATGTTTCACCAGGCCTCTAGGTGGAGGGCAGAGTGACCGCTCACAGCTTCTAAGGCTGGCAAGAGGAAGCTGAGGCAAAGCGTTGTCAAGTCAGAGAGTAGGAGGCTTACCGGACTCTCTGGGAGGGATGGATCAGGAGTCTTTAGAGGTGGGGGTAGTAGTTCTGGATGTGGGTTGAGATTGGTGTTGTCCACGAGCAGACTGTTTGTAGTCGTCCTTCTGTCTACCTGGGTGTTGAAATTGAAAGGATGACTGGGAATGATATTGTCCTGTTGGGAGGAATGGTACATGCCATGGACAGTCGTAATATCCTACCTGAGGCTTGGCGGTCATCCAGAAAAGTCTGGGTTTCCGAGACAAAGAGTTTTGTGCCATTGAAAGGGACATTTAGAATTTAATGTTGCACATCTGGAGTGAATCCCTAAACCCTAAGCCAGGTGTGTCTGAGGGTGATTCCCATGGCTGAAGATTGGGCTGAGGTGTCCACAGCATCATAGCCGGAACTTAACAGATGTCAGAGATGGAATTGCCAGTAGAGATGGTGGCAAAAAGTTGTTTTTTTTCCTGGGAAGAAGGAAGCTTGTTGACCAAATCAATAACAAAGGACCATAGTGTGCGCTGGTACTTGACCACGTGTCCCATATAGTTAAGGATTCTTAAAGCGCTACTGACGCCTCAAAGAAAACTTTAAAAAACACAATAATTAGGTACAATTCTGCCTGTATTCCATTTATATTTGTATATTTCTCCTCCCAATTATTTATTACTAAGGAAATGTGAATGAATATATGATCTTTATCCTTTAGAATTCCTTTAGAGTCCATCTGCATCTATAGTTTACTCCCTACTTCAAGTCACAATCCTCTGTCCAAGCATCAGCTCATATGTCTGGTCACCTGGTCAGATCACGAGCTGCGTTAATGACCACTGAATCCACTTCAGGTGCCACCGAAAAGAAAGGGTGGTCAACTGGGGATTGGTACAAATGGTCAGCCTTCCTAGGTACAGCAGAGGGTTGATGCCATGCTGTCAAAACAGCATTCTGGTACATCTGAATTAGGGGTGGGACAATGACCACTGGCTCCTCCAGGAGCTCCAAGTAGTCCATGTCCCTTCTTTGCTTGTCCTGTTTGGTAGTTGTAAATCCCATTGCCTTTTGTATTTGGGCCATAATGTCATGGAAGGAAGGGTCATCCGGAGGAGAGACTACGGTTTAACGGGCAGCATCCTCATCCAGAGAGGAAACTGCTGAGGCCATAGGAGGAGGGTGAGAATAATCTTCTGTGTCAAAGTAATCTTGCAAGTCCTCCTCATACTCAGGATAGTAATCCTCTTCCAAGGACTTGGGGGGATGTTCCCAGAGAAGGGTATTTGTCCTCATGAAAATGCTTGGGGGGGTGTGGGAGGGTGAGATGTCTGAGACCTTTCCCTAGGTGGAGGTGGTTGGATGCCCTGCATTATTTGTAATACTGTTTGAACAACGGTAGCCATGTCGACGGATGAGGTCGTCGAAGCAGGTGAGATTTGCTGCCTCTGGGAAGTTAAGGGAATTATCAGTGGAGTAGGGCAGGGTAGAGTTAGTGGTCTAGAGCCTGGGGTATAAATATCAAGTCCTCTAGAGAGAGCTGCTTGACCCCTATGGGTAGCCACCTGGGAAAAAGGATTTTTTGGAATAATCATTATGGAGAATTCCTTCTCTTTTATGACATTGCCTGAAATCATCGTCGACGGTGACTAGAATGGTGATAAAGGAGAGTGTCTAAACATAGGTCTCATCAATGTAGTGGAGAGAGCCCATGGAAGGACAGGTCACCATCGACAGAGTTCAAGGATGCTGTGTATTACATCGTTGATACCACAGGGCGTCAGAAAGCATCGTCGATGACAGGGTTGCTAAAGTCGTCAACGAAGATGACAGTCTAGTGGGTCATCGACGGTTGGTCACTATAAAGTGGCCGTCGATGAGTGCCTACTTGACAAAGAGGATTTCTCTTTGTCTTTTGATTTATACATTGATGAATGCTTGTGAGGATTCGTCAACGAAGGGTCCTTAGGGTGAGCACCCTTCTCCAGAAGATCAAGCCTCTGCTCCATAAGGTAACACTTGATTTGTTGTAGTCGTTGATGTCTGGTTGAAAGCCTAGCAATGACTGCAGGTGAGGATGTTGTGTGAGGGCCCCCAGACACCTAACACAAGCCGAATAGTTGTCATAATGGTATATCTTCCTACTTCAATGACACTTCCGAAATAAAGCTGGAAATTCGGCTCTGTCTTCTGGCATCCATATCATCGATGATGAAGGGACCGGTGAAATGCCAATCCCAGTTCGATTTCTTGTCGATGAAGCATCAGTTACACGGAGAGACGAATCCACTGTGTGCAGTGAGTTGAAGGTGACAGGAAAAAGAACTGAGGATGCCTGGGGCTGCCCACACCTTTATAGTTGCTCAATTGATGATGTCACCTGTGTGGGTGACGCCTAGGCAAACACTGCTGATGAGAAGCTGCCATGCACAGGAGCACCCTCTGGTGAGGACCCAAGAGTATTACCTGCTGCAAGAGATACCCTCGAAGATCATCTCGCTTTTGTTTGAGCACTAGAGTCCATAGACCGTAACTGTGTGCATGTATTACTGATGGTTACTGATATAAATATATTATAATACTGATGCTAAGTATTCAGTACCTGGGCAACCTCCTAGCTATAATCAGTTAGTAAAGCTTTACAAACAAATTTATGTGCTGAGCTCCCCTCTGGTGCAGATGACAACTACATGAAGGCATATAAGTATTGTGCTGAGATCGCAAGACCAACCCATTTGAGGTGGCTGAATAGATACACTCCAGATTGTTGATGATCTTTTATATCTGGTACAGTATAGCAACACTTTTGAAGCATTAACATGTAAAATGAAGCAGGTATTTTTCCTAGGAAGAATGATCTGTTGAGAAGGCAACTGTTTAATCATGTACTCCTGGGCAATGGTATAGTAATAATACATATTTTAAGGGGAGACGTTTTATGCTGAAAAGACCTTGATAGCCCATGGCTGTACCATGTGTGATGACTATGAAGAGGCCAAATGGAGATTGTCTCGTGCCTCAGTTGCCGGATGTTTGCTGTTGATGCAGCAGGGTGCTCCTGGCCACTGGCTCCATCCGCACCATGATTTGTTAATGAACTGATTTGTTTGTGATGCTTAGCAATTTATGAGGGAGCTGTGTAATGGCAACCTGCTACCTGTGGTAGATCCTTGTGTTGACATTTTGTAAATATTACAATGGCATTCAGCTGTTAGCCTTCGGATCATGGCCCTGCAAACTCTATATGCATGCTTTGGAATGAGCTCAGTTTTTATAGAGATCAGAATGTGATTAAACAGAATTCCAAAGTCTGATTAGCACTGTAAGCTAATGGAGAGTCTTTTTGGCTACAGGGTTTTTGTCTTGCATGACAGGAGACATTTACAGCGCCCCGCCAAGTATGACTATATCAAGGTCTTCACTATATTCCTGTCAATAGAGGATATGTGCCTGCAGGGATAATTAATGTAGTCATTGTAAGACAATGAGGCTAGAAAAATAATTAGCACTAAGTATGCCATACAGAAAAAAAAATTCTATGTATAGTGAAGTTTTTCAGCTTCTGCAATCCATTCCTGATAAAGGAAGTGACTGGGGGAGGGCTTGAAGGACGTTTTATAAAGCTGGCCATTCCATTTCTTGTTGAACCCTTATGTTATATATTTAATTTGTCGTTGACTTCCGGTGTATTTCCCTTAGTATGGAAGAAAGCTAAGGTGGTCCCGATACCGAAAAAAAAAAATGCTGCCTCTTTGGATGATTATAGACCAATATCAATCTTAAAGGAGTAGTCCACCCAAAACTTGCAAAAAGTCTATGTTGTGCAGAGTGTTTTAATTTGTATGTGAAGTTCTAGTGTTTCCTTCCCTCTGACTGCTATTAGACGGTTTTCCTAAATTAGCCTGATAGCTGTATGCTAGTTTTACAACCCCTGGGATCTTCATCCGAGACAGCTTAATTGTATTTCTTGTTCCGACAGTGCATCTTGTCTTATGTGACAGTGATATAGCAGAGACCTAACATTCAGCACACACATACCAAACAAACTAAATATCTTGGAAGCTTTACAAGCTGCACAAAAATCACCAGCAGCAAAGCTCTTCAGGACAGTAAGACCTTTATGATGAGGGTAGTCACTAAGCTGAATTCTGTAGATTTAAAATATAGCCATCTCTACTGTTGTGAACTGATTGTAAAGCAGTGCTTTCTGCTGGATTTATGGTCTCTGCTACATCACTGTCACATGAAACAAGGTGCATTGTAGGACAAAGGAATACAATTAAACTGCTCATACGGAAATCTCCAGGGGTCGTAAAACTACCCTAAAGCTAGCAGGCTAATTTAGGAAAAACTCAACAGCAGACAGAGGGAAGGACACATGACAACTTAACATACAAATGAAAACACTCTGCACAACATGGGTGGAATATTCAGACTGCGCCCAGCTGTGGTGCAAGCCTGGGCGCAGCGCAACTGGGCTGCGCCAGGGCATGGACCAGGTGATAGTTAACAGTGCTGTGCCATGGCTCAGCACCGTTGAATATGGCACTGAGGGCACACGCACTGTGCACGGCACAGTGCCGGGCGAAGGTGGCAGAAGGGGGATGTGCCAGCACAAGTGCAGTTGCGCTAGGAGCATCAACCGCGATATTCAGCACTGGGTATGCAAATGAGGCCATTATGCATGCAAGGTGCAAATGGGTCTATTTGCATGTCATTATGGCACCATTTGCATGCGGTGCACCAAACCCTGGCAACTTGCGCCTGGCATCCTGCCAGGCTGCAGCCGACGGGGACCGACTCTCTGCAGTTCCTTGGCAGACCCCACACCCATACACTCGATCACGAGCATATGTTAATATTATCCCTGGTGGTCCAGTGGACTGCAATGTATTGCCCGATTGCGGGCATAAGTAAACAATATCCCTGGTGGTTCAGTGGACTGCTCCCTATCGCCCGATTGCAGGCAGATGTAAACCCACTCCCTGGTGGTCCAGTGGAATGTCCCCCGTCGCCTGATCACGGGCATCCACCTAAGCAACAGCCCTGGTGGTCCACAAGATGTTTGTTCTTGGTTAACCTTTAATGCTATGATTTTAAACTCTACCAAGACAAAAGTCATGCTCTTTGGTACATCATCTATGTTAGAAGATTCTCCTAAGTTGGAAATATCTGATCCCCAGGGCTGTCTGTTGGAACAAGTGTCATATTTTAGATATCTCAAAGTACTTCTGGATTCCGGTTTGACCTATTCACTACAGGTTCAAGCAATTGTAAAAAAAAGTTAATCAAAAAATAGGGTTGTTTTAAAAATTTAAATCATATTTTACACAAGAGACTAGATTAACGATTGCCACTGGATCTCTTCTTCCCCATTTTGAATATATTTCTAGCATTTATTATTATATTGGGGTTAAGGAAATGCATGCTTTATCTGTTATGTATAATAATATATGTAGATTTGTTTTAGGTGTTTCCAGTAGAATGCATCATTGTAATCTCTGTTCTTGGCTGGGATGTCTTTCTTCCAGCTGTCGGATAGAATATACTGTAGGATGTATGATGTTTAAATGCTTCCATATTGGTTCCACCTGTCCCCTCTGTAGCCTTGTTATTAGAAGATAACTGCTTCCTTGTCTGAGGTCAGCTGATGATCCTCAGTATAAGGTTCCAATGCAAAGACTTAAGTCAAGCTCCAGAGCTTTTCTATAGCAGCCCCTAACAACTGGAATGAACTCCCAAGTAATGTTTGGCTTGCTCCTTCTGTTTCAACTTTTAAATTTAGGTTAAAACATTATTTAATGCAGAGATATGTATGTAATTGTAATTTGTGAATTGCTTGAGTTATTATGTATTATCTGTTCATTTGTCTATCTGTTTGCTCGGGTCGGACCTGAAAAGGGACCTTCGGTCCAGTGTCTTTACCCAGTTAGCAAAGAATAAACAACAAATAAAAAATGTATATATATTTCAAAGGAGCAGTTCATGTTACAGAAGTAATGCATAAAATGACTCTTTTGTGATGGTGGATAAGATTTCATCCCCAAATCTCTTTTCGGTTATCTAGTCCATTTAGAGACTCGAGGGGCTTTGCCCCTGCACCCATATCTGCTTGTGTTCTGCAGTACTTCATCAGCCCAGAGAAAACCAAATACAGCAGTTTTTTCTAATAATTAGTATTTTATCTCCTTTTTCATCTGAACTGCTCCCTTCTGGACTGGCTCCCCCATCATCTGACTTTTTGAGCATGTGCAATTCCTGCGCTCTGCCACCTTGTGTATGGCATACACCAATGCCGCTCCAGGAAATACTCCAGTGGTACACAGAACTCACTTCCGTGCGGCGGCATACTGTACATCCCAAAAAAGCTCCTAAAAGCTCTGCACAGCCATATTAGCTCTGACCAGAATTTGTTTATTTCAGGATCATTATATGATCTTAGCAACTCATTATATGGGACAGATTGGCTCCCAATATTACAGATGCAGATATGGCAAATAGAGGGGGCATTCTCTTTCTTTAACATTTAGTCTGCTAACTCTAGTGCCCCTTTTTATGGAGCACTGCCCCCCCCCCCACACCCATTGTAACCAAAAGACCTTTAGAAACAGTTGCTTTCCATTTTTGTGATTTCTCACCAGTGGGAGTAGAAACTCATTGCTGGATATGCCATCTGGTGCCCCAGACAGACACTCCTTGCTTTGGGGGCCAAACGCCCTCCCCCTCCCCAACTTCAGCCTGCAGCAGCCTACTAAGACATGACAGGCTCCAGGATCATCCCCAGACAAACATTAATCGATTCGGGGGCCAGATGCCCTCCCCAACTTCAGCCTGTAGCAGCCTGCTAAGAAACGACAGACTCCAGGATCATCCCCAGATGGACATTTCTCGCTTCGGGGGCCAGAGGCCCTCCCCCTTCCCAACTTCAGCCTGCAGCAGTCTGCTAAGTCATGACAGGTTCCAGGATCATCCCCAGACAGACATTCTTCGCTTTGGAGGCCAGACACCCTCCCCAACTTCAGCTTGCAGCAGCCTGCTAAGACATGGCAGATTCCAAGATCAACCCCAGACAGACATTCCTCACTTCGAGGGCCAGACACCGTCCCCACTTCCAGCCCTGCAATACCCTGCTAAAACATGGCAGGCTCCATGATCATCCCCAGATGGACATTCCTCACTTCAGGGAGCAGATGCCCTCCCCAACTTCAGCCTGCAAAGACATGGCAGGCTCCAGGATCATCCCCAGATGGACATTCCTCACTTCAGGGGCCAGACACCCACCCCAACTTCAGACTGCAGCAGCCTGCTAAGACACAGCAGGTATGGATGGGCCAGGAATCTCTATGTGTGTGTTGCTTGGGCATTGTCCCACTGCCACTATCATGGCGGCTGCCCCACTCACCCCCTACCCTGGGCAGGCATTTGATTTACAGGGGAGGTTAATGACATGACCATCACATGATGCATTATGCTATCTCCCCAGTTATCCTTTTGCATCTTATACAAGTTGTCCACTAGGGGACACTATTGTACCTGGCACAGTTGGTAACAATTAAGCACCCATAATTTCAGGTTATAATATTGGTGCATCACATGTCCCAGTCCCTGTGTGCTCTGTGGCATACCACTGTGCTCCTATCGGACCCCTAACAGTGCATTGAGTGGGACTCAAACCCATTATTCTGGGCATTTTGTCTCTCAAGGGTGATGCTCTATCCATTGAATTATCTAGCCTGTTATATATTCCACTTTGCTTAGTGGCCAAGACCTAGTAGAGTCACTGCGTCTATGCACATGGTTCACAGGACATTATTGGTGTGCTGGAGACTATCTCCTTAGTTTGCCATAGGCTTGTTACAGGAATCTGCCACTGGGTCATCAGTTCAAATGTATAGTCTCTTAGACCCAAGGGTCTCAAGCTCATCTGTACTATGAATGTGGGATATTTTGTAGAATCAAGATAAGTCCCCATATCCCACTCCCATGCCCTTTTATAAAATGTACCGGTAGCTTTTGACCCTCTCACATCCCACTATTCCTCCCAGTCCCTGTCCCCTTTATCCAATCTTGTATATTTGTTCTAATACTCCGTGAATTATTGAGCAGTAAATATCATGGGGACAAATATGTCCTGCCTCGTACTTCTAGGCATGTTCATCTCAGTGATGTTCCTACTGTCTCCCGGGTCTATTCTCTTAATAATATCAATACCCCAACTGAAACAGAGTATAAGGTAAGCTGGACTTATATCTGGCATTATTTTGTGTTATTATATTACACTCCTGAACCAACAAACCATACTGCCCGAGTGGCAGCCTATGCGTCTACCCTTTTCCACGAGAGTGCCATGCCCCACAAACCCCCTCCTACCTCCTTGACACCTAAGCTGGGCTGGACAACACCCCTCAAAGTATCAATCTACAGACTCAAAAAATTTCTCCTGTTACTATTTTGTTCTGAGACTTTGGAGTTAAATACTGCTCCTCCCATTCACATTAACTCTCCTTCTGAAGTACCGCAACTAAAAGGCCTCAGAATCTTACATGTTAATGTATGTAATCTACTCAAAAAGCTTGACTTAATAAAGGCATGGACCTGACACTCAAAACCGGATGTTTTAGTAATCTCAGAAACTTGGTTAAGAAGCTCCACACCAAACCATGAAATAAACATACCCTCATACAATGTATTCATATCAGACAGGCCTACCGGGGGGGGGGAAGGGTTTTAATATATGTCCTTGATAAATTTATGGCAGCTATAACTGACTCAACTACTACACCCAGAGTTTTTGAATGCCTTACTCTGAAGGTTTCCATATCTACTGATGAGTCTATATTCATTATAGGGTGTTACAGACCCCCGTCGGGGGACTCAAACTGTTACCCCACCTCCGTACATTGCTGGGTGCCCAAAGTATCAAAACTATCATTGTGGGTGATTTTAACTCTCTAAGCTCTAAACCCATGAAAGAACTATGAGACGCCTTTGGCCTTAGTACCTTGTCCATGAGCACACACGTCCACATAGTACAAAATACGGCACATAGTACCCACCTTGACTTAATTCTTGTAAATAAATCCTACAAAATATCACATACTGGGGTGTTTCACAATGATATCAGCAATCACAGATCAGCATATATGAGGACTATAACAAAGCTCACTTCAACTTCTAGCTTCGCATATAAAAGGAGTCTCTGCAACTTCAGTTGCACTGACTTCCTGACTGGGTTGAGCTAGATAGGATGGCAAGAATTCTGTCTTGCACCTACAGTCACAGAGGCCTGTACCGTCTTCCAGAACCTTGTTCTGAATGTGATCAATAAACACACCCTTTTAGTAAAAATTAGAACAAGGAAAAGGACCTACCCCAGTTCACTAGTGCACAAAAATCTTCATTATAGACCAGAAATGTATTGTGGAAGAGGGCCCGTAAAGCCGACTGGTCAGCATTTAGGACTGCCAGGAATCAGTGCCCAAAAATCATAAGGTCTGCTAAAGCAGAGTATTTTCAAAAAGCTCTGGATTCCTCCAAAAACAATGCTGCTAAATTTTGGCAAATCTTAATATAAATTGAAGGGCACAGTTCATCTCCATTCCTACCCACCAAGATCGTCTCTTGTGGTAACACTTTTGAAAACAAACACCACATATTAAAACAGCTAAATAACCACTTTGCCACTGCTGAACTTGCCTTTTATACTTCTCCTGTTAGCAGTCTTCATATTCAGCCCCTTCCCTATAACTCCCCCTCCAGCCATCCCCCCCCCCCTTGGGCATCCAACAGCCATCAAAGTTTAGCTTCAGCTCTGTCTCATTTAAACAGGCTGAGGACCTTTTAATAGCACTGGACACCAAAAAAGTGCCAGAGCTGACCAGCTTGAACCCCTATTCCTTAAATTGGGATATCACTTCCTAACAGCACCCATCACTCACATATTCAACCTGTCTCTCACACAAGAGGTCCTTCCCTCCTCTTGGAAAATAGCACATATTAAGTCTGGGGACCTTTGCGACCTCAATAATTATCGGCCTATATCATTGCTACCCATTTTATCTAAATTACTCTAAAGGTTACCACACAGCTAAGAGAACATTTGGAAACCTCTAACATTCTCAGTCCCTTAACATCCAGTTTTAGATCAAAACATGGAACGGTATCAGCTTTTGGCTAAAGTGACTAATGACTGGAAAACAACGCTTGACGCTAAAAATCATATCAGAAGTCTTCTTGGACCTGAGCAAGGCATTTGACACTGTGGATCTCTAAATACTACTACAGAAGTTAAAAGACATCGGTCTCAACGCCATCGCCATGCAATTGTTTTTGTGCTACCTTACAGGTAGACAGCAACAAGTTAAAGCACACGGTGAACTCTCCCCCCTTAAGGACGGCAACCGTCTACCTCTTTGCCGATGACACAGTATTACATATCACCAGACCTACCCTTGAGCTTGCCTGTTCGGATCTGCAACAGGATTTTAACTTGCTCCAACAAAACCTTTCTCTTCTGAAACTGTTGCTTAGTGCAAAAAAAATGAAAGTCATGTTTCTTTCCTGTCAAGCCCAAGCTACAAATTTGATTACCCCAGTCCCAAATACCAGATAATGAGCCTTATTGGTGAGTCGCTCGAGGTAGTGGATAGATTTAAATATCTGGGTTTCTGGCTCGATTGTCAGCTATCATTTGTTACTCATATTGAGGAATTGTCCAAAAAACTAGGCTAGGCCCATTCTTTAGAATAAAGCAGTTGCTTAATCATGAAGCAAAAATAAAGCTGGTCCAGACCAGAATTCTCCTCCCTTGTTGATTATGCTGACTTTCTTTTACTCTCACTGTTCCAAAGCAGCCCTTGCCAGTCTGGACACACTATACCACACAGTTCTAAAATTTATCGCCAATGCCCCCTTTAGAACTCACCATTGTTCGCTTTATGACCAACTTGGCTGGTCTTCACTGCAAAGCAGGAGGCTAAAAAATGACTATGGGCCTGCAGAACCATCACAAACAAACTCCCTCCCTATGTCACAGAACTTCTTAAGTGTACACCAGGCGCTTATTCTCTGAGGAGATATTCCTATATACTGTTTGACATACCTATAGTAAGATCTCGTCATGGTGAATTAGCAGTCAGTCACGCTCTCCCAACTGTATGGAATACCCTCCAAAGATCCTTAAAACTTACTAAAATTATAGGTTTGCAGACTTTCAGATCCCTGCTGGACCACTCTTTGCAGGGAAATTGTAATTGTTACATGTAAATTATACCCAATTCCCCCATGAAGGGTGCCTGCTCTGTGCTGCACTTCCTATATAGCACTTGTACCCAGTCTGTTGTAATATGCTAGGTATTTTGTTTTTTTTCTCTATTCTCTCTCACCTGCTCCTACCAGTTATATCAAATAGAATGTTATGGCATATATCTGACTGTATTCCCGTCGTCATCATGTACCTAGATCTTCCTTGTTAGAAATGTTTGCCGTAATGCACCCATTCAATGTATCTACTGAAATGCCTTCTCCTCTGTTGTGTATACCAAGGATCACCTTGTAAATATCGAAATGTCTACTGTATCACACTTAATGTATGTATTGTCATATCCTTTCCTCTGCTGTGTCCATCCAGGACCACCTTGTAAATGAGATTGCTCAATGATATTATTCCTGGTAAAATAAAAATTGATTGATTTGGAACTTTTTCACTTACCTGAGCACAATTTCCATGAAAGCACTTTAAACTTTACAGAGCAAGGCATAAAATAAGCGGGTTCACATTGCAATTTACGATCCAAGATCAGGAAAAAGTGAGTCAAATCTGGCAATGATTAGCAGTCATTGCTAATCATTGCCATTTGGTCCTGGGCCCTGTAAAAGTGCCTTATTGGGCACTGTCACTTTCAATTTTTTTTTTGTCTTGGTATCCCTTTTTTGCCCTCCTCCTCCTCCGCGCCCCACCCCATGAACCCCAAGCTGTTACGTGATTGGTCCAGTGATGCTCCTGCGCCTCTGCCCACCTGGTCTCCATGCGGGAGAAACATGAGTCCTTTTGCAGTGCACCCAGAAGAAGCAGCAGCTGTCCAAAGGTGAGTATTCTTTATTTTATTATTTTATTTTATTCAGTCGTCGTGCCGTCATCCGGTAACTTAAATTGTGTCTTATGTTTTGCACATGGGCAGAGACAAGCTGGAGCTTGGAGGAGTGACACATGGTCGCACCCAGGAGGAGCCAGAGGGAGAAGACTGAGACCGCGAGAGGGCACAGGAGCGATCTGGATGGAGCAGAGAGCAGGCGGCTGCATTGCTGGGCAAGGAACAGTCAGATGGGTGGGCAGATTTTGGCAACCACAGACTGATAACAAGAGCGCAGCAGAATCTGGGAGCAGCAAGAAACAAGCACAAAATCTTTATTTGGTCGGGGAGCCTGGAGGAGGGAAGAGGGGCACACAGACTTCAGGGCACAGATGGGGGGGGCTTAATGGCAATGAATGGGCAACACCTGGAGCTGGACTGTGGGTGGTAGGAGAACAAGGGCACGATCACTGGGCAAGTAGAGGGTGCCCTGCTTGAACTTTAAGTTTGTGCCCTACTTTCTTGCAGTGAATTTGGGAACAAACAGTGAACATAATTGCAGTGAACATTTGGGAACAGAATAAAGACTGTGTGCCCTGCTTTGCAGAGATTAGGGGGGAACCAGAAGTTAATATGCCCTGCTATTATGTTGTGTGCCCTGCATCTTTGCAGTGAACACTAGGGAACAAATAAAGACTAAATAATGTGCCCTTCTTTGCAGAGATCCGAAGGTGTATTGTGCCCTGCTAGTTGTGTGCCCACATGCAGTGAACAATTTGGGAACAGAAAATAGACCAAGTAATGTGCCCTGCTTTGCAGAGATGAAGGGAACCAGGCACTTAAAGAATTATGTGCCCTGCTTATGTTGTCAATGTGTGCCCTGCTTTTGCAGTGAACATTTGGGAATAAGACTCAGTTATGTGTCCTGCTAATTGCAGTGATCCATGAGGCAACCAAAAAGACGTAATGTGCCCTGCTAACTTGTTGTGTCTTGCAATTGAACTTGGGAACAGAATAAGACAAAGTAAGGTGCCCTGCTCTGCAGAGATCTATGGGGGAGGAACCAACCCTGCCATTGTGTGCCCTGCTCATTGCAGTGAACATTTTGGGAACAGAAAAAAGACTTGCCCTGCAGCTTTGTAGACATCCATGAGGGGAACCAGAAAATGTGCCCTGCTCTTTGCAGTGAACTTGGGAACACAGAATAAGACGAATGTGCCCTGCTTTGCAGAGATCCGTGAGGGGAACTTAGACTTGTACCCTGCTTTGGCAGTGTTGGAAAAAACAACTATACTGTCTGCCCTTTTTCTGGGCAGAAAATGAAATTTTTAAGTGGTTGTCACATGCCCTGCAACTGCAGAGATTTTAACTTAAACGTACTGTGTTGCCCCTGCTTTTTAGACGAAGGAACTAACTACTGTGCCCTTGCACTTTGATTTGGACACACTACTTATCTTATTGTGGCAGCAAGCCCACAAAAACTTGGGTAATGTGCCCTGCTGTGCAGTGACTGCTGCCTGCAGCACAGTCACAATGGGAAGGACTGCCCTGCTTAGACAGGAACAGGGTTTGGTCTGAGAAGTGCAAGCGACTGGGCTGGGGGGTGTGGGGGGCCAGGGGGTCACAAATCTGCTGCCATTTTCTTTTTTCAGTACAGGAAAAGCCTCATGTGTTAATTTTAGTAGTTGCACACCCGGACACCTTGTTTTGCTAACTTCAAACTTTTTAATAACTATAGTCTGACATGGCTGGAGTTAAATTAGTAACTGCAGAGGGATAGTGCCAAAAATATGATCCAGAAAAAAATTGGCTACAAAGACTGTGCAGTGCACGTTAGTTGCAAATTGTGCTGTGAGTACAGAGATGAGCTACGTGGGTTGAGGAACTTCAGTGAGGCATTAACTGCAGGGATTACAGGCCCCCAGCTAAAAGTTGACACTGTCCGGAAACATCTTCTGACAAAGTAGCACAAGAAAGCTGTTAACATTTTGAAATTTGGTACAATAAGGTCACCACTTGATATATATCATCATACCACAATTGGTAAGTTTAAAATAGTGAGGAGGTGAGGTTAGGGGTTTGGACCCAGGTCTAAAACAATTTCATTTGCAGGGAAATCTTTTGGTAATGCAGAGGAACAGCATAGAATGATTATTATAGGCAGGCTGATGGAGATCCTGTATATGTTGGCCAAAGAGGACATCCCTATTAAAAAGTCTGAAGCGATGGCAAAACAAGAGAATTCATTTGGACAATAAATACATTAACGCTGTTAGTGGGAAAGAACTCACAATGTGTATTGGCAAGCACCTAGAAGAAAACCTGCTGGAAACTGTCAAAAATGCAAATTACTTTTCAGTGCTTATGGACAGTAGTACTGACAGTGGTGTCATTGAAAAGGAACTGGTTTAAATAATTTATATAAATCCCATTAATGGTCAAGTGGAAACTAACTTTTTATGAATAAAAGCTGTATCAGATGGCACAAGTAAGGGATTGAAAAATCTCCTTTTAGACATTTTTACAGTGTGTGGCCTTAATATAAAAAACATGGTTGGGTTTGGGGCTGATGGGGCATCTGTCAACATGGGTGTAAGACGGGGGCTTGCTGCTCTTTTAAGGGAAGACATTCAGTGGTTAGTTTGTGTTTATTGTTTCTCACACAGATTAGAACTGGCCATAAAAGATGCTTTGGATAACACATATTTCAATGATGTTTCAAACTTTCTGACCCAACTGTATTATCTCTATCAGAAAAGTCCTAAGAGACTCAGAGAGTTGCGGTCCCTTTCCCAGGCCATGGAGGTGTCAGTTGAAAAGCCCAAGAAGGCCATGGCACATGTTGGGTGCAGCTTAAACTTCTTGCCACCCATGCTATTACCAAAACATTCCCCATAATTTGTGCCCATTTAGAATCTTTGGCCGAAGACCTAACTCATGACCAGGCCAAAGCCAATGGAGTGTTGCAAATTATGACTAAATTCCAAATGGTGGCATACCTTTTGTATTTTGAACAGCTGCTTCGGCCACTTGCCAGGTTCTCACTAGCACTTCAAAAAGAAGTTGTTGAAATGCCAGAGCTACTTAGCTCTGTTGAAACTCGAGAAACACTCTTGACCATGCTAAGCAGAGTGGTCTCCCATAGATGGTAGTGAACTTGACATTCTCTTAAAAAAAGGTGTCTGATGTTCTTTCGCGAGCAGGTGCTGAAGTCGCTTACAAGGGTATGAAATTAACACATTTTAGTGGCCAAGTTGTTAAAACTTTTAAACAGCAAACTAAGAAATACATTACAAATGTTGTGAACAAAGTTTCAGTTTGACTGATGAAAGTAGTATCTATAACCATGCAAAAGTGTTAGATACCAGACTTTGGCCAACAGACAGAAAGGAACTGGAGCTGTATGGTAACAGTGATATTACTGCAGTAGCTGACCACTTTTCAGCACTTTTGCAGTCTGACTATGACAGCACTTTGCTACTTGCAGAATGGTAAGAGTTTAAGATTTTTGCTCAAACCAATTTCATCAATCTTTCTGCCTCTGCTATCTGGTCAAAGCTGGCATGTGATTCCCAAAATTCTTATCCAAATCTGTTGAAGCTTGTCAATGTGTTGAGAGTGTTCCCTGTGTTTAATGCAATAGTAGAAAGGTGTTTTTCAAATATGAACAAGGTGAAAACTGACTGGAGAGCAAGTCTGGCAGAGGATACTGTAAAAACATTGATTCACATGAAAAAGCAGGGCCACCCCCACCCCCAAGCTGAATTCAACCAGACAGGGCTGTAGACATATTTTATAGTGCTAAACCAAGATGTCGTGGTGATTTGGCAGCTGAGGATGGTGGACCACCCCGAGTCCCCTCAAAACAGGCCAGAATTACCAGCTACATGCCTGGTGGAGAAGAGTAGCATAGATCAACCCAGTCCTTGTTGGTAGTGTATGGTCCATCACAGTGCCAGGTGGAGTATTTTTATGCTGGGGTGGGGGGTCATTTTAAATTTATATTTGTCATGACTCATGATCACGCTCTCGAATTCACAGTCTGCTTTGGCAGACATCTTTCTCGGCTCTTAAAACGTATGTACTGCTGCACAGTCGCTGTAATTCTCTGAAAATGGCTAAATAAAACAGATATCAGTCTCAGAAACTTGTGTAAATGTGTATTTTATAAATATAGAGCAAGATAAATAGATTTTATGGGGTTTTGAGCAAAAATATCAATTTTGGGTAATTGCTAATCAACTTAGGTCAATTGCTAATCATTTTTTACTTTGATTAGCGAAGGCTGCTAATCAAGTCTCTGACACAAATTTATGCCTTACAGAATAATCATACATTGATGCTGAAGGACTTACAAGAATAATGAGCTAATTTTTAGTAAGAACGTTTCAGGTTCTGATTTTATGATTTAAGCTGCTTTGCTGCAGAAAGATTTTTCCAAGGTGACATTCTAGTTATGACAGTATGCTATGAATCAAGTGTTAGAGCAACCTTTGGCAATATTCGAATGAAAGCATTTTCTGAAGCACATTTCATGTTATTCAGCTGGCAGTTTCATATAAAGCAAGCTCACTGTAGGCATTACTTTACACAATAGGATTTTAAAACTCCGTTATAAGTTATTATGCTGAAAAATGTGATTAAATAGTAAAACTTTATGACAGTTTGTCAGGAATTAAATGTGAACTCTTTCTGAAGTGTTCATTTGCTCTAAAGTTCTGAATTAAGTGGATTTTATTGTACAGATCGTTGAAGCCTATAGGTGATTTTATTCAAAAGAATGTGTTCTATGGTGAGCAATCTCATATGCTGCTTTTATGAGTCTGGAATGTCAGTTATTTGAATTTGTACATAAAGGCCTGGATATTCAAACTGCACTCAGAAAGGGCGCAAGTGGTTGCTCCGCACAACTGAGTTTTGCCGGAGCGCACAAGGGCTATATTCAAACAAGATCTGAATATGGTCAAAAATGCTTGTGGTGCAAATGGGCGCTGCCAGTAGTGCTCCAGCGCATCCCCCTGCCTGGTCTGAATACCTGAATTGGGGATGTGCCGAGCGCAACTTCCAGATATTCCGACTGAAACATGCAGATGGTGCCATTAGCCATGCAAGGTGTAATTGGGGCTATTTGCATGTCATTATGGCCCCATTTGCATGTCTGGGGCAGGGATGCATCCAGCAGAATGCGCTGGGTGCCCTGCAAAGTCCATGCGAGAAACAAGAAACACCACAGCCCCCTGGTAGTATGTTCCTCCCCAGCCCTGATCGTAAAATACACAAATGTACCCTGCACATCCCTGGCAGTCTAGTGACACCCCTCCCATCCCGCACCCCGATGATGTACATAACACGGACCCATCATCCCTGGTGTTTGCGGCCCCTCCCATCCTCGACCCCATCCATAATATAATCCTGATCAACTACCCTGTAGTTCAGCCCCTGCCCTGATGAACATTGGGGTCTCGTCTTCTCGGTAGTCAGTGATTATGGCCGAGGTCTTCATCTTTTTCAGCATGGTTGGTGAGTATACTACCGCGTTCGCCGGCGTTGTGTTGCAGAATGACAGCTACTGTATGACTACAATATCATTAGCCAACACTGTTGACCAATGGGCTTGCAGTGTGTACTGTAAGCTGTCATTCACAACTTAGTGAATGGTATTGTAGTCCATACTGTAAGCTGTCATTCTGTGACAGCTCAGTCAGCGGGCAGCTGTGGAGGTGTGCGGGTGGGTTTTGCTGCTCACCAGCTACATAGGCCATGCTGGGAAAGAGGGAGTGGGGAGGGATTGCCTCAGTGCATGGGGGGGGGGTCCACTGGACTACCAGGGAAGTTTTGGGAGGTATTATTTGTGTTACGATCAGGCTGGGAGGGGGTACCACTAGACTATCAGGGAGTATCGGGCTGGATACCTTTGTATTACATCGGGGTTGGGGATGGGAGGGGGTACCACTGGACTACCAGGGTGGTGTTTTGGGATATACTACCCGCATGATCGGACTTAGGGGTGGGAAGGGGGCACAAGACTGCCAGGGACAATCAGGGATCGATGTTATTTACATCATTGGGGTACTGGGAAGGAGGGGCCACTAGATTACCAGGGATGTGTTGGGAATGGCTGTGTGCTTTACGATCAGGGCTGGAGGGGTAGCCACCCAGGGGCTGCCGGATGCGGTGTTGCGTTATGCAGTACAGCAGCCCACCTGTGGATGGCTACAACTTACGCCTGGTTCTTCCATGCATGACTTTGTGCAGCACATCTCTGAGATGTGTGGGTAGCTGCACTGCACATCTCGGCTGAATAATGTGATGTGCTGCATATGCAGGGGAACACCCCCTCCAGATGCGCTGCATACGTTATCTTTGCGCTGTGGCGCATCCGGAATAGCGTGGCGCATCCACACCTTTTGAATATGGCCCAGGGGCGCTGCTTGGAGGTGCGCCAGTGCAGCTCAGTTGAGTTGGGCACATCTCCTTTTAATATCTTGGCCAAAGGCTACACATCTAGGTGCTAGATTCCACTAGGAGTGGGTGACTGTTTATGACAGTTTGAATTTTGATATTCTGCTTGGGGATCTGTGCACTAGCCCTGTGTCTCTGAGAGCTGCGATTTCTTGGTTTACATCTCATCAGTCAGCATATGCATCTGCTTTATAACTTGATTTTGTAAGTTTAAATGTAATTTTAGCTGTATGACAAATGTATTGTACATGCTATATTTAAATTGTACCTGTGTAATCTACCGTGCTTTGCATCTGGGTTGTTTCTGAAAATGGGCACTTTGTGCTCAGTGGACCTACCAGTTTAACAAAAATAAACAAACAATTAGGCAATCTGTATACAATAAAATTACATAAACAAAATACCCTCCCCCTTTGCAGACAATTCTCAGATTAACCAGCCGCTTTAACCAATAGTCACAACTTCAGCGACATCACACGGCTTCATATTACTACTAAACAGTATGTATTATTTATCAATGACTGTATAAATGGTGCACTCCAAAAAGAAAAATCTCTACTGTTAGGACATATTAATGAAAAATGTTGAGGTCATCCCAGCAGGGTCATCTGGCTCATCTGAATCTGCCTTTTGTGCCCTAGGAAGTGCCTCCAAGAATCTGTGTACCACCTCAACTTCTATAAAACTATAAAGGGTAAGGTGAATATAGCAGCAGTTACAGAAATCTGAGCCATAGCACAACACGACAGAGATCTCTCAATCCCAGGCTGCAAACTGTGCAGAAAAGACAGAGAGATGGGCAAGAGGGGGTAGCAGCATACATCAGAGAGGAAATAATCTGCATGAGGTAGGAAGAAAAGGAAAAGGGGACCATTGAAACACTGTGGCTTCAGCTACAGAACAGAGGAAGAAAGACCAGGATTGGAGTTATATATAGACCACCAAACCAGGGTGAGGATAAGGACAGAGAGCTGTGCTCACAGTTGAGGAATGCAGCAACGGTGGAGGTGGTAGTGATGGGGATTTCAACCTACATAAAGTGGACTGGCCACCCCCACCACATCCTGCACCAGAAGCCAGGAAATCCTAAATGCAATCCAGGATGGCTTCACAACGCAGTATGTAACTGGTCCTACCAGGGAGGGTGCAATCGTGCTCTCCAATGGGGAGCACGTACAGGAGATAGATATTAGGCAACCCCTGTATAGGAGTGACCACAGCACAATGTGGTTCAGTTTAGACATGGGTAGGGAGGACATCCCCACCAAGACCAGAGCTTTAGATTTCAGGAGAGCAAACTTTAAAAAGATGAGGGACTTGATTAGGGAAGACCTAGGGAGCATAGAAGAGGAAATGGGGGTGGACGGAATATGGGATACCATCGGGGGGGGCCATTCAGAGGGCCACAAGCAGCTACATCAAACTGAGGGGCAAGAAATCAGGAGCTGGACCACCAAGCTGGTTTAACAGAGAGGTCACCAGAGTAGTAAGGGGAAAAGAGGGCAACCTACAGGAAATTCCAGAGAACAGCAAGGGATGAGGATAAGGAAGAATACCGTAGGCTAGCTAAGGTGGTAAGAAGGGAAGTGTGGCAGGCAAAGGCACAGAAGGAGCTCCAAATAGCAGAGGGAATAAAGAAAGGGGAAAAGGCATTTTTTCGCTACATAAGCAAAAGGAGGGACAAGAAAGAGGGCATTGTCAGGCTGAGGAAGGAGGATGGCTGGGTCAATGAAGAAATCTAAGCAAAGCAGAGGTATTAAATGAATACCTCTGCTCCATCTTCATAAAGGAAAAGGTGGGGCCAGTACCATGTGGATGGAATGGGAGGGGGGAAATGGGGGGGATGCAGTAGGGGTAATTAATATTGAAGGGGTGAGAGAGGGGCTGATGGCACTAAGGGTGGACAAATCCCCAGGGTCAGATGCATTACACCCCGGGGTGTTGAAGGAGTTAGCAAAGGAGCTGGCAGAGCCTCTGACTGTTCTCTTTAATACATCTCTGGAGTCAGGAGTAGTACCACTAGAATGGAGAACAGCGCATGTGGTGCCACTCCACAAGAGTGGACCCAAGGAAGACCCAGGCAACTATAGGCCAGTCAACCAGACCTCGATAGTATGTAAACTCATGGAGACCATACTAAAGGAAAGGCTGGTGATGTTCATGGAGGAGAATGGCCTGCAGGACAATAGATAGCATGGGACCGTGGCAGGCAGATCATGTCAAATGAACCTGATTGAGTTATTTAACTGGGTCACTAAGGTGGTGGACAAGGGCCAGACAGTGGACATCATATACCTGGACTTTAGCAAGGCCTTAGATTCTGTGCCACACAGACAATTAATAATGAAACTGAGGGACCTAGGGGTGGGGGAGAGGGTGGTAAGGTGGGTTGTGGTGGGGGGGTGGGAGTTCTCAAGCTCCAAGGAGGTGACCAGTGGGGTCCCACAAGGGTCTGTCTTAAGGCGGGTGTTGTTTAATGTCTTCATAGGAGATATTGGGGAAGGCATCCAGGGCAAAATGTGCCTGTTTGCGGATGACACCAAACTTTGTAGGAGGGTGGACACCCAGGAAGGGATACAGGACCTGAGGGAGGACCTAGCCAGACTGGAGAGGTGGTCAGGAATCTATCAGCTTGGTGTCAATGCTAAAAAGTGCAAAGTGATAAACATAAGGGCCAAGGACAGAGTACTACATAGGAAAGGTTCCGGTAACTGCTTCCAAAGAGGAAAAGGATCTGGGGTGGTAATTACTAGTGACCTGAAACATTCCTCTCAATGCAAGAAGGCTGTGGTGTGGTGAAGGCGAACAGAATGCTAGGGTGTATTGCAAGGAGCTTCAGTAGTAGGTGGAGCGAGGTTATTCTACCATTGTACAGGTCATCAGTGAGACCGCATTTAGAATGTGGAGTGAGGTACTGGCATCCATACCTTAGGAAAGACAGTAAGATGCTGGAGAGGGTCAAGATGAGGGCAACTAGAATGATCAAGGGATAACAGGCTAGGTCGTATAAAGAGAGGCTGGGAGGTCTAACATGTACTCCCTGGAAAAGTGGAGGCAGAAGGGTGATATGATAGAGACCTTCAAGTACATGAAGGGAGTCAACAGAGTGCAAAAGGAGGGTCTCTTTAAAAGAAGCAACAATATTACCACTAGAGGACACAGCCTAAAACTGATGCGAGAAGATTCAGAAGGGCTGTCAGGAAGCCTTTTTTTTTTTACAGAGAGGGTGGTGTTGACATGGAATGATCTGCCTATGGAGGTTGTGGCAACAAAGACATTGGGAACATTCAAGAGAGCCTGGGACAAACACAGAGGGGAAACCTTGGGACCAAGAAAAGGGAGGGGGCATGTGGGGGGGGGGGTTATTGGCACAAGTTGTAAGGCCAGGATCCTGCATCATATTTCAAGCAGACTCGACAGGCCAGGTCTTATTCTGCTGGCTATGTTTGTAGAAGATTTAACTTTAAAAGAAAACCTCAGTCTAGCAGGGGAAAACAGGTTACTCACCTGTAAGAATAGTTCTAGGAGTGGCATATGATGTACATCCACACTTCTGGCAGTGTTTCTTTCCCCTTTAAATCGTGACAGAACATCTTCAAGCTGGCTCCCACCCACCCTGGTAGTAACTCCCTTGGCACCACCCTGTGACATCAGAACTTACCTGCTGGAAGCAAGACTGAGTGCCACTTGCCAGGGGAGGTCGGGTGGGTCAGTATGGATGTACATCATATACCACTCCTAGAAAGTACAGTTGTATACCTACCGACGGTAGATCTTTGAGAAGATCTTGCAGCAGGTAATACTCTTGGGTCCTCACCACGGGGCGATCTTCTGCACGGTAGCTTCTTCCAACAGTCTTTGCCTAGGGGCCATGCACACAAATGACATCATCATCATCCTGTGACTATAAAGGTGTGGGCGGCCCCAGACATCCTCAGTTTCCTGCCTGCTTCAGCTCGCTAAGCGAGGACCGAGGGAGAACCGAAGTACCCTAGATGCTCCCAGCCTCTCTCTCCTTCTTTTTTTTGGAACAAAGAATAGATCTGTTAGAGAAGGAGGGGGAAGGAGGGAGGGTTTGTACCTCTGCTACAAGAGATCCTCTCAAAGATCTACCGTTATGGTAGGTACGCAACTGTACTATCTTCCTCGAGGGTATCTCTTGCAGCAGGTAATACTCTTGGGATGATTCCCAAGCAGTAAGCCCCGTGAAGAGTAGAAAGAAAATTATGAGAGGAGACCTTGTAGGACTGCCTGTCCAAAGGCCGTCATATGGCATGAAGCAACATCTAGATTGTAGTGCTTCTTGAAGGTATGTATTGTAGACCAGATGGCTGCAGTGCAGATATCCGTAATGGACTCACCTTTGAAGCAAGCTGCAGTAGTGGCCATGGCTCTTGTAGAGTGCGCATGGACAGGACCTGGTACTGGTTTGTTACACTTTTGTAACAGAACATTATACAGTGTGCAAACCAGTTAGAAAGGGCCTGCTTAGTGACTGGGCAAAGGAAACAAACAGTTGAGGTGTTTTCCTGAATGGTTTGGTGCGATATGTAGAATCCAAGACTGTGGTACACATCTAATGTATGTAGAAGGGATTCCCCCGGGTTTGTGTATTCAGAGGAAAACACTGGTAGGACTATAGACTGGTTTAAAGAATGTTCTGAGACCACCTTTGGTGAGAAGGAGGGATTGGTACGTAATGATACTTTGTCCTTATGGAAGATCATAAAAGGTTCCTTGCACATTAAGGCTTGTAGTTCAGAAATATGATGAGCTGAAGTCACAGCTACTAGAAATAACATTTTCCAGGCTAGGAAGCAGTGATTGCAGGTAGCTGCAGGTTCAAAGGGTTCGAGAGTCAGTTTTTCCAGTAGGAAATTTAAGTCCCACTGAGGAGCTGGTCTCTGAATAGGAGGTTTGAGATGCAGCATACCTTTAAGAAACTTATTTGCAAGATGGTGTTGGTAAATTAGTCTTCCTTCCAAGAGTTCATGAAAGGCCAAAATAGAGGCCAGATGTACTTTGATAGAGGAATAGCTCAAGCCTGATGAGGTGAGCGACGATAGGTAGTCTAAGACCGCAGTCAAAGGACACGAAAAGGAGTCCAAAGACTTGAAAGAGGCCCGGATGGAGAAATGCTTCTATTTGGCATTGTATGTTTGTCTGGTGGATGTTTTACGGGAAACCAGTAGAATATTAGCCACTGGAGAGGAAACCTGGAGCCGGGCTATGAAAGCATCTTCAGGAGCCAGGCGTGAAGGTATAGGAATTACAAATTGGGGTGGAGTAGAGTGCCCTGATCCTGTGTCAAAAGGTCCATTCTGATGGGCAGCAGGAGGGGTTCTGCAACAGACAATTGTTGTAGGAGCGGGTACCAGACTTGACGGGGCTACAAGAATCATGGTGGCTGGTTCCAGATGTAGCTTCAGTAGAGTTCGTAGTAGGAGAGGAACGGGGGGAAGCATAAAAGAAGAGTCCTGTCCATGGTTGGGACAGGGCATCGATAGACCATCCCTTTGTGTTCAGGATAATGGAATAATATCTGGGGAGACGGTGATTGTCTGGGGATGCAAACAGGTCTAATTTGCTGGGTCTCCCACATCTGAAAAATGTTCCGCAGAACTTCGTGATGGAGAGTCCACTCGTGAGGGGAAGAGTGGTGACTGAGAAGGTCCGCCAGGGTGTTGTGATGACCGGGTAGATGTAAGACTGTCAACGTCAATTGTTGTTGCAGAGTTTCTTCCCAGACTTTCAGTGTCTCCTTACAGAGGCTGAAGGAATTTGGTTCCTCTTTGTTTGTTCAGGTAATATACAGCTGAGGTATTGTCCAACTGAATTAGGAGAGGTCCCAGAGTCAGATAAGGGCAGAATGCCTGGAGGGTGAGGTGTACTGCTCTCATTTCCAGTAAGTTGATGTGGAGATGGACAGAATACGGGGTCCACTGGCCTTGAGTTTTGTAAGGGCTGAGGTGCGCACCCCAACCTTCTGGGGAGGTGTCAGTGGTCGTCTGTTGGGGTCACAGGGACTGGAAAGGCATAAACCTTGAGAGAGGTGGGCGCAATGGGTCCACCAGTTGAGGGGAACACAGAAGGCGGGGTGACCCGAATGCAGTCCTCAAAATCCCCTGATTTTTAATTCCATTGTTTTTGTAGAATCCATTGGACCGGCCTCATGTGTAGGCATGCCTGGGCCACCGTAGAATGGCTGTGGCCATGTGCCCTAAAAGGCATAATACTTGCCTGGCTGGGCAAACCGACTGCTACAGGAGCAGCTAGAAAGAGTCAGAGGCTTGAAAAGCAAACAAAACTGGAAGAACAGATAAAACAACTGGAGGAAATGCAACAAATTAGACTAAATAAACCGAGGGGAAAAGAGTTACTGAAATTAAAAAAGGAATTGAACTCGATACTGGAATATAAAATTGAAAGAACCTACAATTCTTAAACCAGAAATATTATGAAGGAGGCCCAAGAGCTACCAGGCTACTAGCCTGCCGCCTTAACGCTAGGAAAGCAAGGGCACTAATCTCAAAAATGCAGCCAGAAACAGGAGACAAAACCCATAAAATAGACAAAATCTTAGAGGCATTTACAATATATTATAAAAAATTATATACGCAGAAAGCAGAGACTCCAAAAGAGCAGATTAGGGAATTTCCCCAAAATCTTAAACTACCAAAACTAAAGGAGTAGCAGCACAATGAAATATTGAATAGGCCAATAACAGTAATGGAAAGTAAGACGGCCATAGGAAACAGTAAGACAGGAAAGTGTCCAGGAACAGACGGATTCCCAAGCGAGTTCTATAAAAAATTCATAGAAAAAGTGACACTTCTGCTACAAAATACATATCCGGAGGTGAGTAAAGAAGGAGACACTGCCCCACCATCTTGGACACAAGCGGTGATTTCTGTGATCCTAAAGCCTGGCAAAGACCAGATGATATGTGCTTTATATCACCCTATATCCCTTCTCAATGTTGACTATAAGCTATTAACCAACATACTGGCAAAGAGATTAGACAAGTTAATACCTAGACTGGTGGGGATAGACCAAACCAGTTTTGTAACAGGGAGACAGGCAGCTGACGATGCCAGATGCACGTTGCATCTGGTGGACCATTTGGGAGAACAGAAAACCACTGCAGTACTGATGAGCCTAGATGCTAAAAAAAAAAAATCAGGTAGACTGGTCATTCCCTATTTGAGACTATTGACACCTTTGGCTTTGACAAAGCCTTTATAAATATCATTCAGACATTATACAGTCACTCCCATGCCTACCTAAAGGCTAACAGGCATCTGTCACAGTGGTTTGACCTAAGAAGGGGCATGAAGCAGGGGTGTCCCTTATCCCCATTACTATTCGCATTATATATTGAACCTGTGACCCAATGGATTAGGCAGGATCCGGATGTGAGGGGAATACAGGTGGGAGACACAGAACTCAAATTAGCCCTGTATGCGGATGACATCCTTATGTATATAGCGGACCTTGAAACATCTATTCCAAGACTATTCCAAATGATACATGAATTTTCCGGATTGGCAGGATATACACTAAATACAAGTAAAACTTTAACATTGAGGTGCCAGTATAACACATCACTGGGTATTACAAAACAATACCCAATGAAATGGGACCTACAGTATCTAAAATATCTGGGAATTACTCTGAGAAATTATAATAGGTCACTGCTAAAAGATAACTCAGACCCATTGGTGAAACAAAGTTATAAGTACATAGAGAAGTGGTCCCACCTGCCACTGCCTGCCAGAATCCAAACTACTAAGATGAACCTCCTGACTAGGTTTTTATATATTTTCAGTGCATTCCTATAAAGCCACAAAAACAGTGGCTGGCAGATATACAGAAAATGTTATATAAATTCATTTGGGGAGATGAAAGACCCAGGATTCAGAGCCAGGAATTGGTGATCCCCCCAAAAAAGGGAGGATGGGCAGTACCCAAATTAGGGGAATATTGACTGGCTGCACAAGTTAGATGGGTCATCCTCTGGAATCACCTGCAGGTGAGAGCATGTTGGCGAGACCTAGAAGAGAGACGGGTAGGTAAACCTCTGGAGGCAAGGTTATTCAGCATACAGGGGGGAGCTCAGGGCGATGGAGGGGGAAAGACAGATGATTAGAGACATGGAAGCAGCCTGGGCTAAATTCTTAAAAATTCCCTCAAGCCCAGAAAAGATAGATGGAAACAAAGCTACTCGTGCTTTGTCATGTTTTCGTGGAGCAAAGATTCAGGACATCACTAGGATGTCTAGTCAAATTTTGAAAAACAGTGGGGATACACCCCTGGTAATTGTACATGCTGGAACAAACAATATTCGTAATCAAAGTGTACAGCAGATCAAGGAAGCTTATGTGGGATTGACTAATAAATTATCAGACATTGGTGTCCACATCGTTCTATCCAAAATACTCCCAGTACCTAGATCTGACCAATATACAAAAATCAAAATCAAACAAGTAAATGATTGACTACGGGGATGGTGTCTGAAACAAAAAAAGTGTTTGATGCACTGGGAACACTTTGATAATAACTGGCAGTATTATTCTAGAGATGGTTTACACTTAAATAAAAGGGGCTCTGACTTATTAGGCAAAAGCATCAATGCTCAGACTCTTTTTTAAACTAATGATTGAGGGGGGCCCGAATAGTAATGATTTCACACATCTCTACTCAGCTGCCGATGAGAGCATAACGCCCAAGGAGTGCATTGTGCCTACCAATCATTATAAACAACATTTAAGGACAAATAATTTAAAACTTAAATTACTGCTACTAAATGCCAGAAACCTTTCCAATAAAATAAATGAACTCCAAATTGTGTTGAATACTAAGAATATTGATATATGTGGGGTAACAAAAACATGGTTTACCGATGAACAATGGAGTCAAGACATTCAGGGCTACACTCTATTTACAAGGAATCGCACGAACTCTAGAGGAGGTAGAGTAGCAGTATACATTAAGAATGTCATTGAGTGTGTAGAAGTGAATGATGATACCCCAGCACCAGATGGTATTGAAATTATATGGCTCAATGTAAATTATGAATCCAGCCCTATGATGCTAGGTCTTTGTTATCGTCCACCATCTTTAGAGTCAAATAAGAATGCTTCCTTTTTGGATTATCTCCAAAATATTAATCATTTCGACAATATTATACTAATGGGAGATTTTAACTATCCAGGTATTAAATGGGATATTTTGGAAGGTTCTAATCAACAGGAAACAATATTTCTGGAGACTATATTTGGGTTTGGATCAGTTAGTTCATGAGCCTGCAAGAAAGGATAATATCCTAGATTTAATTCTTACCAACATAAGTGATCAGGGTGAATCCCCAATTATATCAGAACCTTTAGGTTACAGCGATCATTGCATGGTGCACTGGTCTATTAATTATTATAAACAGGATATTAAGGGGGTTACTAAAATGCGTAATTTTGATAAAGCAGATTATAGGGCAATAAAAGCTTATTTGCAGGATTGGAATTGGAGAAATGCTTTACAAAATCTCACAGTAGACAAAATATGGGTTCAAATTAAAAATAGAATTGATTTCTGTTTAAATGCATGGGCTCCGGAGAGAATAAAATATAAAAATCAAAGGAAACTGCCATTATTGTATTCTACAACTATTGGCAGACTTATATAGAGCTAAGAAAAAGGCTTTTAATAAATATAAAAAGCACAGGACAGTGTTTTACTGGAGACAATTTAAACAAAAAGCCAATAAAACTAAATCTGCAATTAGGAAGGCTAAGAAAGACTTGGAATATAATCTGGTGACTGTACGTAAGGATAATAAAAAGCATTTCTTTAATTATATTGGTTCATTGAAGAACAATACTTGTAAGGTTGGTCCACTTCAAATAAATAACAACTTGGTATCTGATGAGCAACTAAAGGCACATGAATTTAACCAGTATTTTTCTAGCATCTTTAAAGCTAAAGAACAAGCAGGTAATATATTTGGTGGCTTAGTGGACTCACTTGTGGAATTTACTGAAGCAGAAACATACTCGGCTATTAATTCCTTTAAATTACAAAGTATGAAATAAATTTGTGTAATGCCAATTTCAGCTACTTGTACTCTGTAACCTAAATTTGTTATGTCTGTCCTCAATGTGATGAGGTACCTTTGGAAACGAACCTCTGGCTCAAAGGTTGTAAACTGATTTACAAATAACTAAAATAAAATAAATCCTCCCCATCATCAGGTTTTGACAATATCCCATATATTTTTTTGAAAGAAAGTTTGTATGATTTAGCTGGAGTACTCACCTTATTATTTAATAAATCACTTTCAATGGGGTAGTTTTGAAGGAATGGAAAGAAGCATTGGTAATCCCTATTCATAAGGGAGGGACAAAACAAAATGTGAAACACTACACACCAATCAGTTTGACATCTTGTATAGGCAAAGTAATGGAGAAACTCTTATCACATAAAATAAGTTTACATATAATGAGTTATGGATTATCAGATATAACTCAGTATGGATTCTCTTCTGGTAGATCATGCCATAACAATTTAATTTTTTTGAGCCAGTCAGCGAAGCACTGGATGCTGGTCTTTCTGTAGACGGCATTTTTCTTGATTATAAAAAAGCTTTCGATTCTGTGTCACATAACATTTTGATTGAATATCTATTGAATATGAAGATCCCTAACAATATTATATTGTGGATTTCATCCTGGCTGACAGGTAGCAACAAGTCAGTATCAGGGGTTCAGTGTTGGGCCCTGTACTTTTCAATATTCTGATCTCAAGTATGACTGCATCACAAGGAGTTTGGCTTAATAAATATGCTGACGATGCTAAATTAGGTGGTATTGTTAATAACCTTAGCTCTGTACAAAACTTACAGGATAATTTGAATAGAATATCCATCTGGGCTAAGGTCAATAAATTAACCTTTAATCTTCCTAAATGTAAAGTGATACACTTCGGTAAAAATAACACTTTAGCAGACTACTTTATGAATAATACTATATTAAGCAAGGTAACCTCAGAGAAGGACTTGGGAGTTTATATTACTAATAATTTGAAATTCTCAGAACATATAAATAAAACAGCTAGAAAATGCCATAGATTAACCAATTGTATTTTGAAAAATGTGAAGTGTAGGGAGCCTGAAGTATTAATACCATTATACAGCAGTATTGTTAGATCACATTTTGACTACTGCTCATCCTTCTGTGCTCCAACCTTAGTTCAGGATAAGGTGTCCACTGAAAAAGTTCAATGGAGATTTACAAAAAATATTACAAATCTAAATTCTTGTTCTTATGAAGATAGACTAAAAAACTGGGTCTTTACTCACTACAATACCGTTCACTAAAAGGTGACATGTCTAATACTGTATATAAAGCAACAAAAGACGTGGCATTATTCGATACTTTATGCATCAACTGGCATCCTTCTGTAAGTAATACCCGCTCTCACAATTTGAAGTTGAAAGCAAATACTAACAAGACTAATAAAATAAATTGTTTCTTTACACAGAGAATAGTTCCAATATGTTATTCCCTGCCTCAGGAAGTGGTGTATAGTGACAATATGCTGAAATTTAAACAAAATCTAGATCTATACATGGGAGACTTTAAAAAGAAATTCCACCCAGGTTAGGGGTGACGAGTTCATAATGGGCTAGTCCGTCGAATTCGTAATCACCTATGAACCTATGAAACAGATGGTGGATGGAAAACCAGGATTTCCAGCTAGGGGAAAAAGGGGAAAACAGATGCCTGGTATACAATACAAACTCAGAAAGGAATAACCAGCCCAGATAAAATAATGAGAGGGGACAACATACTAACATTTGAAGAGTGTTGTGGGCAATTCCAATGGCAGGAGATGGATATACTAATATTTTTTCAACTAAGAAACCATATTCAGACAAACCAAAAAACAGGCCACAACCCCTAACACACCTGAGGTAACACCCACATTATAGGAACTGCTAAACATGACCTCCCCCAAAGGGGCAAGCTCCCGTATATATCGATTTCTAAACACCCACAGAGAGGAAGGGGCGAACTATATTAAGACAAAATGGGAAGAAGGGGGAGATTTCAGACTCACCACAAAGGAATGGGATAAGATCAGAGGGGGAACATTTAAAACCACATCAGCGCCGAGATGGCAGGAGTTCTCATGGAAAGCCAAAACTAGGTATTTTATCAATCCCGGATACAAAAACTAAATGGGAACATGGGGGGGGGGGGTGTCAAGCTAGATGCTGGAGAAAGCGTGGCAAACAGAGGACCTGAGCACATATTTTGTAACTGCCCAGCTATAAACAAGTTTATAACAGAAGATAAAAAGAAAATAGCAGAACTGTTCCAACTCATTACCCCCCTGCAGCTACACCATATGATACTGGGCTTCCCGCCATTGAAAATTAAGGGAGGGAATGCAAAATATCTGTGGAACATAATAGTGGTGGCAACAGGAAAAGTTATTACTAGAAAATGGTTAAGTCAAGAGCTGCCCACAATACAAGAGTGGGAAGCGTAAATAAATGAGATTCAGGAAATGGAGAGGCTGACATACCATATGTAGGACAGAACAGAAACATTTATGGAAAGGTGGACTAAGTGGATAATGGAAGTACCCAGTGGATGGTCAGGGAGAGAGGGTTAAGAGAAATTATACCATGGACATGAGTGAACAGCCAATGAAATCGTCAGACTGGCAGTTTATCACTGTTGTAAATCCTTTGATAACCAATGACTGTTGGTGAGAATATCATCTATAACATCTGCAGCATAGGAATAGATACAATAAAAATAATTAAAAAAGCAACCTCTAATATTTGTATTTTATTTTAGTAAAAAAAATGAACCTTGGTATAATCGCAATAAGCCACTCAGAGGATGTGGGTTATCGGGGGATTTACCATGGCTGGTGAGGATTTACCCACTCTGCTGTGCCTTGTGGGCAAACCACTCCAACCGTGGTCAATCCCCTGATAACCCACACCCTCTCGTGGCTTACTGCTTAAGTATCAGGGTTGGACAGACAGGTACAGATAGATAATACAAGATGACACATCTCAATCAAGGTGACATTTAAATTAACCTCTGGTAAAGACACACTAGAGAAGAAATGAGCAAAGGCTTTATCCCGCAAAGACAACTAAGATATAAACCACTGTGGAAGGATGGGAGGCGCAGTCACATGACAAACATAGGAGATAAAAGGAGACAATAAGATGCTCACACAGCTTCTTTTGGTTAAAGGAAAACTACACCCAAAACTTGAAAAAATATATGTTGTGCAGAGTGTTTTAATTTGTATGTGAAGTTCTAGTGTTTCCTTCCCTCTAACTGGTATTAGGAGTTTTTCCCAAATTAGCCTGCTAGCTTTATGCTAGTTTTACGACCCCTTGGGATCTTCATGCCTGATAGTGTAATTGTATTTCTTGTTCCCACAGTGCATCTTGTCTCATGTGACTGTGATGTAAGAGAGACCCGACATTCAGCACACACATGCCAAACAAACTAAATATCTTGGAAGCTTTACAAGCTGCACAAAAATTACCAGCAGCAAAGTTTTCAGGACAGTAAACCTTTAGGATGAGGGTGGTCACCAAGCTCAATTCTTACAGATTTTAAAATATAGCCATCTCTATTGTTGTGAACTGATTGTAATGCAATGCTTTCTGCTGGATTTATGGGCTCTGCTGCATCACCATCACATGAAACAAGGTGCATTGTAGGACAAAGAAATGCAATAAAGCTATTTGATAAGGAGATCTCCAGGGGTCGTAAAACTACCCTAAAGCTAGCAGGCTAATTTAGGAAAAACTCCTAATACCAGTCAGAGGGAAGGAAACACTAGAACTTCACATACAAATTAAAACACTCTGCACAGCATATATTTTTTCAAGTTTTGGGTGTAGTTTTCCTTTAAACAGTTTAAATGTTTTTATTGTATTAATAACACAAAAGGTTTACTGCTGTTTTCTCTTTCAAGTACAAGACATAATTAGTAAGACAGGACACTTAACATGACAATGTTTTAAGGTATAAAAGAATGGAGATGTACTAAACTGTAACAACACAAGTGAAGAATGTAAGTTGTGATGATATATGTGGTAAAAACCTGTAAAATGAAAATGGAAAAAGCAAAAATAAAGTATAAAAAAAAAATACTTGCCTGGCTGATATGTACTGTTCCCTTTGGAAATGGGAAGCGACAGAGTGGATTTTTTCTTGTCTGTCCATTGGAAGATTTGCTCTTTTGAGGTCATGGCCAGGATGGCTCCGATATATTGGAGTCTCAGAGTCAGTTGTGGGTGAGACTTGGGCCAACTGAACGTAATTCCCAGAGTTTGAAATAGGGTGAGGGTCGCATGCAAGGAAGAAAGTAGGGAAGACTTGGAGGCTGCTTTGATGAGCCAGTCATCTAAATAAGGGAAGACGAAGTGTCCCTCCCTTCGTAATGCCTCTGCCACTACCGCTAGGCATTTGGTGAAGACCCTTGGGGCGGATGAGAGTCCGAATGGGAGGGCCCGAAATTGGTAATGATTTTCTAGTAAATGGAAATGGAGAAAGCGGTGGTGGGTGGAGTAGATTGGAATATGTAAGTAGGCATCTCATGTCCAGTGCACATAGCCAATCTACTTTCTTTAATATGGGCAAGATGGATGTCAGAGTGACCATCCAAAACCTTTTGTATTGAATGTATAGGTTCAGTCGTCTGAGGTGTAGGATAGGTCTCAGATCCCCTGTGTGTTTGGGCACTAGAAAAATATTAGAGTAAAATCCCTGATATTGTTCTAGGGGGGAAACAGGGTAGACGGCGTTCTTTTGAAGGAGCACCAAAGTTCCTCCTGAAGGATGGGGATATGGTCATTGGGGTAAGAGACCAATGTGGGGAGGATGAGAGAGTACCATGGAGGTGATCTCCAAGGTCTTCCCTACCCTGATCACCTGAAGCACCCACTCATCTGACGTGATCACTTGCCAGGCCTCCAAATAATGGGCAAAGTGATGGCCCACAGCTTCAGAGGCTGGGAAGGAAGCTGGGGCAAAGCCCTGGATGGTCAGATAGCAGCGGACTGGCCGGCCCCACCTGGAGGGTTGGGCCAGGAGCCTGCGGGAGTAGGGCTAGTTGTTCTGGAGGGTGAGTGGGAACATCCTTGCGAGCCGCCCCTATAAGTTCCTCGGTGCTTCCCACCTCTTTTGTATTGGAAAGATTGTTGGGAGCGAAAATGGGTGGATGGTTGGGTAGAGTGGTACATACCTTGCACTGTACACAAGGTTCTCCCCGATGCCTGGATGTTATCTAGGAGGGTTTGGGTTCCAGGGCCAAATAGTTTTGAGCCATTGAAAGGTGCATTCACAATTTTTTGTTGGACATCAGGGGTGAATCCTGAAACCTGGAGCCATGCAAGCCTTCTGAGAGTTATGCCCATGGCTGAAGTGGGGCAGAGGTGTGTACGGCATTATAGCCTGAGCGGAGGAGATGGAATTTCTGGTTGAAATAGTGTTTAACAGTTGCTCCTGTTCAGGTGAGCAGGGAAGCTTGTTGACAAGGTCCATGGCAGAGGACCAGAGCGTGCGTTGGTACTCAACCATATGACCCATGTAGTTCTGAATTCTCAGATTCATAATATCCACTTGATGCACCTTTTTTCCCAGGTAATCAATATGGTGGGAGTCTTGGCCAGGAAGTAGAGAGCTCGTGTGTTTTGGGCACTTAGTGCGATCATGAACAGCATTATAGCTTCATAGAAGATACCTCAAGTCGAATGGCCATGTCAGACTTGTATTTAATGAGTAAAGTTTCTCTTAGCTTGGACTATGAAAGCATCCAGTCTGTTCTTAAAGTAATCAGATCAGGAGCTTCAACCATGTCTTTGGGCAAGGCATTCCAAGAATCCATGACCCGCTGAGAAAACCAGTTCTTTCTTTCTAGTCCTATACAGTTCACCCCTTAATTGCATAACATGTGCCCTTGATACTCGACCCATAGTTTGTTTTCTAACTAGAGCCATAGATTCCCAAAGAAGCTCATCTTGAAAGGCTTTGTAAACAAAACAAAGAGCACCTCTGATACTCATATAGGACATAGAGTAAAGACCCAGTGACTCTAGTCTTTGTGTATAATTCTAATTCCTGACTGATCCGACTCTCTCTTTGTAAACCTTTGAACACTCTCCACAAGCTTCTCACTTCCTTTACTCATTGGAGCTGGCACAGGATTGCCATATTCTAAAATTGTTCTCACCAGTGATCTATATAGAGGGACCAAAACCTCACCAGTCTTGCTCGTTATATTCCTGAGGATGTTTCCAACTACTCTATTAGGTTTCTTAACAGCTTCCTTATTGTGGGGTACAAAACTGAAACTATCAGTTCTTAGTACACCCAAATCCTTCTCAGTGTTAGAAATTCCAAGGACATTATTTTTAATTTTATATGTGGCCATTTGGATTGTTTCGCCCAAGACGAACAACCTTACACTTCTGTTCATTAATTAAAACTTAGCTTATGCTGTTTTCCCAGGAGTTCCAATTTACTGAGCTGTTTCTTCAAATTTTTGACTGATCTACTATTATTAACAATAGCTCCAATTTTTGCATCATCCGCATACTTTCATAGCCAGACTCCATTCTGTGTCTGCCTACTGGCAACAAAAATAACAAATAGCAAGTGTCCCAAAATTGAGGCCTGTGGGACATCGCTAGAGACTCTACCGCAGTCTGACTGATGACCCCTGATGAGTACACGCTGGGCCCTATCCGTCCAGCAGGAACCTACCCAATTTATAAGATGGGGATCAACACCATACACCTCCTTAATTTCTAATAAAAGATGGTGGGATACAGAATCAAAAGCCTTCGAAAAAATCAAGATAAATAATCAACTGGAAGACCCTAATCCAAGGCCTGACTAACGGGCTCAAAGAAATCTAATAAATTTGTAACGCAAGAATGGCCCTGTGCGAACCCTTGCTGTGAAACATCAAATACTCCTATGCCACTAAGATTTTTTTCTAAGGAGTTCTTAATTATTCCTTCTATAACTTTTCCAACGGCAGATGTAATGCTTACAGGTCGGTAGTTCTTTACTCTAGTTTTATCCCCTTTTTTATGAATCTGGGTGATGTTAGCTAACTTCCAATCCATAACAACCTCACTATTTACCAGGGATAAATTAAACAAAAAGGTCAGGGGACTACATAATTCATCTGCCATAGTTTGCAATAACCAAGGGGGGATATCATTGGGTCCACCAGATTTGTGCTTATTAATTCTTTTGAGTCTTTCCAACACTTCCATTTCAGTTATGACATGGTCATGGATAGTACTTGATTCAACAGTTGTTTTGCGAGCCCCAGGATTATTTTTGTCCTGATGGACACTCATGAAGTAATTATTAAAACTTGTAGCCACATTAGCTTCTTTTGTAATAATCATGTCACCCTTTTTAATACAGGGAATTGAATTTGGGACATTCTGCAGGCTCCCTATATAGCTGAAAAACTTTTCATAATTATTAATCACAACAGAGTCTGCTTCTGGCATGGCAGAAAAAAAGGGGTGGTCTATGGGTGCCTGATAGAGGCAATCAGCCTTCCTTGGAATGGCAAGCACTGCTGAAGGTTGATTCCAAGCCGAAAGGACAGCATTTTGGTATGTCCGTATTAGGGGATGGACGACCACTACTGGCTCCTCAGGGAGTACCAGGTAATCTGTCATGTCTCTCCTGTTTATCTTGTTCTGTCATTGAGAAACCCAAAACCTTCTGGATCTGGGCCATCATATTGTGGAAGGAAGGGTCATCTGATGGAGAGGCAGCCACCTGGCGAGCAGCGTTCTCATGAAGGGACGACAAAGTAGAGTCCTCAAAAGGTGGGAGAGAATCATTCTTCTGTGGAAGGAATTCCTCAAATTCTTCAAGTTCCTTGTTCTCTGGGCAATACTCCTCATACTCTGGGTAATACTCCTTACAGAATTCGGGGAGAAGCCTTTAAAGAGGAATCCCTATCCCCTTGGAAGCATTTTGTGGGAGGAGAAGGAGAACGGGAAGGACGTCTCCTGTCCCTAGGTATAGGGGGTTGAGAGTCCCTCATCACTTGTAAGACTGTCTGAACGACAGTGGCCATGTCCACCAAAGAGGAAGTGGAGGCAGGAGGATGTTGCCTCTGTGACACCAGAGGAATAAGAGAAGTGGTAGGATGTGGTAAGTGTAATGGCTGGGACCATGGAGTGTAGGTGCCATGATCCTTGGATCTGTCAGCCTGGCCTCTATAAGAAGTAGGCTGTGACAAAGGTATTTTAGGAATCACCATCAATGAAAAACCTTCATAGCCTGGGCCCATCGTCAACGGGGTAGTAAAGGGAGAGGAAGGAAAATGCCAAAAACCCGCAGTCATTGATGATCCCAGTGGAAATTGAGGGGTCGTCAACGAGACATCCCTTGTATAGGGTTCAACAAAAACCGCTGAAAGGGCACTGGAAAGCACCGTCAATGATAAAGTAGGGAGCATAGTTGACGAAGAAGCAGTTGTGGTAGGCATCATCGATGAAGGATCACCAGTCACGGTGGTCGTCAACGAGCGTCTGTCAGACGAGGAGGAAGAGGATTTCTCCTTGTCTTTTTTATGTTTTTTATGAGATGTCGTCGACGTGGGGATCCTTGGGACAGGCCCCTTTCTCTGGGAGAGCTATTTTTTGTTCCATTAAATGGATGTCAGTCTCCTGTAAGCATCAATGCCTGGTTGCCTTATTGAACTCCCGGCAGTGCTGGCAGAAGATGTCATGTGTGGCACCTAACGTAGAGAGTGTGGTTATCGTAGCTGAAGAGCTTTCTACCGCAACCACACTTGTGAAAAAGTGAATTGCTTAAACAGTCTTCTGACATTCATTGAAGGTGGTGGAAACAGAAGAAATAAAAGTTCCCAGTTCAATTCCTTGTTGATGGACTGCTACATGGAGAGGAAAAGAGCTGCGTGCGAGCAGAAGGCAGCGGGAAAAAGAACTGAGGATGCCTGGGGCCACCCACACCTTTATAGTCACAGGATGGTGATGTCATTTGTGTGGGCGGCCCCTAGGCAAAGAATGCTGGAAGAAGCTGCTGTGCAGAAGAGCGCCCGCTGGCGAGGACCCAAGAGTATTACCTGCTGCAACAGATACCCTTGAGAAAGATCTACTGTTACAGACGAGTAACCTGTTTTTCTAGGGACATGGATATGATGTACTATCCACACTTCTGGAAGACTCCTAGCAGTTTTCTGGGAGGAGAGGGGCAAGGCACACAACCGCTAATTAAGGAATAAGGATTGGCAAACTGAGGCCCCAAAACCTGCATCTCAGCATGACTCAAGGTCGATGTATTAGTGGGAAATGAAGGTGTGTGCCGACTTTCAGGTAGCAACCCTGCAGATTTCCTGGATAGGGACATCCCTGGATGCAGCCACTGAGGCAGCAGTATGACAGGTGGAATAAGCCCTTAACTTTACGTGAGGCTCCTTACCCACTAACTTATAGTAGAAGTCGATGCAGGACACAATCCACCTGCCAATCATCCACCTGCCAGTCATTTGCTTAGCTGCCAGTCTGCCAGGTGTGGCTTCAGTGTAGGTGAGAAACAGCTGGTGAACCTCTCCCCCAAACTCTAGTCATGTGCTCCTTGTAATAGGCGAGTGATCACCGCAGGTCCAAAGTTTGGAGCCTGTGCTCGGCCTCCAAGGTATGGTTGGTGAAGTACACTAGGAGATGGATCACCTGGTTAAGAAACTCAGACACAACCTTTGGGAGGAACTTCGGGTTGAGGTGAAGGACAACCTTGTCCTTGTAGAAGACCAGGTAAGCAGACTCCACTGAGAGCGCCTGGAGCTCACTGATCCTTCTGGCTGACATGATAGCCACCAGGAAGGCGATCTTCCACTACAGGTGAGACAGGTCACACCTGTGCTTTGGCTCAAATGGCTTGCATGAGCTTTGCCAACACTGGCAACAAGTCCCAAGGTGGTGGTGGTGGTTCACGCACCAGAGAGGAAATGTGGTCAAGGCCTTTGGAAAACCACTAGACCACCTTCTTCTGCACCACCTATGGCATACCAGCCCATGCCTGGTATGCAGAGATGGCTGACTGGTGCACCTTAAAGGTAGTCGGCCAAAGGCTTGATTGAGAGCAGGACCAAAGGTAGTAGAGAATGCTAGCCACCGGACAAGATAATGGGGCAAGCCCCTTGCCCTGGCACCAAATGGAGAACCTCTTCCATTTGAAGGCATAGCATTTTTGGGTCGATTCCTTCTGAGAAGCCTTGACCACAGTGAGGACATCTTCGGAGAGACCCAAAGCCTGGAACTCTAGCCAGTCAGGAACCAGGCTGTTAGGTGCAGGGACTGAAGGTTCAGATGGAGTACCTTTCCCCTGACTGCAAGAGAGCAGGTCCAGGCGGAGAGGAAGATATCACAGGAGTCTGCTGCTGAGGCTGAAGAGATCGGGATACCAGAACTGGTGGGATCAGTCTAGGACCACTAGAATCATCCATGCCTGCTCCCTCCTGGCTTTGATCAGCAATTTATGGATCAGGAAATGGAGGGAAGGCATAAAGGAGGCCCTAGGCCTTGAGAAGTCCTCCCCCTGCAGCGTTCCCTGCTGAGGGGGATGGGCACAATACAGCCTCAGCTTAGCATTCTCCCCAGGTTGAACAGATCCACCAGAGGGGTGCCCCATCAGAACAAGCTATGAACTACCACTGGATAGAGAAACGACTTGTGAGATACCTCACCCACATGATGAGGGCATCTGTCAGGAGACACTGGCCACATGGATGGCCAGGAGACTGGCATCCAGGCTGAGCAAGAGGGTCCAGATATGGAGAGCTTCCCTGCACAGAGGAAGGGAGTGTGTTCCACCCTGTTTGTTAAGGTAGTACATGGTCATGGTGTTGTCCATCTGGACCTGAATGACCTGACCCTGAATGTGTGGAGCAAAGGCCATCAGTGCCAGCAGAACTGCCTGAAGCTCCAGCAGGTTGATATGGCATTGAGACTCCTTGGGGGTCCAGAGTCTGTGGACTCTGTTGTGTTCCCCCAGGTGGGCTCCCCAGCCCATCAGGGAGGCATCGGTTGTGATAGTGACAGTTGACTCTGGGTGGACAAATGAGACTCCTTCCTGCAGATGTTCCGGGACTAACCAACACTAGAAAGCATCCCACATCAGCGGGGTCACCATGACCGGCTGGACAAAGTGACCCTGGTGCTGAAACCATTGATGGGCAAGCTCTTATTGCATAGAGCACATTCTCAGTCTGGCCCAATGGACCACACTGGTGCATGCCACCATGTATCCCAGGAGGTGAAGGAAATCCTGAGCAGGGAACAACTGCCAAACCTGAAATGATTAGGCAAAGGAGGAGAGAGCCTATGCCCAGACCACCAGAAGCAGAGTCCTGGCTCTGCAAGAGCCAAGCTCCACATCAATAAAGTGCATCACCTGCAAATGTACAAGCTCTGACTTGGCCTTGTTTACCAGGAAGTCAAGGGACAAGCAGGTCTAGAGGGCCAGATCCCTGGACTGCTCCACCTCCTCCCTGGAATGGTTGTCTATAAGCCAGTCATCCCGGTATGGGTACAACCAGACCCCTCAATGCCTCAGGTAGGCTGCCACCACTACAGTGCACTTGAAGACCTTGGGAGACATGGAGAGCCCAGAGGGCATGTCCTGGAACTCATAGAAAAACCTCTCTTCATGGAACTGCAGGAACCAGCAGGGGGTGGACAGATGAGGACGTGGAAAAATACATCCTGAAGATCCAGGGAGCAGAACCACATGTTCTTCTCCAGAGATGGAATGATCTAGCTCAGAGTCACCATCGTGAAAGTGCACGACTGAAGAAATTTGTTCAGGTCATGCAGATCTAAGATGGGGTGGCAGCTCCCCATCCGCTTTGGCACCAGGTACCTCGAGACAAACCCTGGGCTCACTGGAGGGTCCGGGACTGGAGCCACTACCTCCTTCTGGAGGAGCTGGGTGATGTTTTACCAAAAGGCTGACAGCATGTTGATGGACACCATATCCTCCCATGGGGCATGGGCTCGGCAAGGTGGGTAAGCCTCGAACTCTAGAGGCAGACCCCCGACAGACTACCTCGAGGACCTACCTGTCTGTGATGACAGTGGACCAGGCAAAAAGGAAGTGGTAGAGCCGGCCCCCATGGGAGGACCCGGGGGAGTCAGGACGGACTTCTTGGCCATATGATCCAACTTTTTGGATTCCTTCTCAAGAAGTTTGTCCATGTCCCAGACATTGCCGATATGCTGAAAGACCAAGTCAGCTACCAGACCCTCAGCCAAGGGGTGCTCAGTGAAACCCAACAGGGAACCCGTGTGGACCGCATACTTGTAGGCCATACTGGCTGACAACGCAGAGCAAGTGGTAGGGTGCTGCCAAAGCTCCAGAGCGGGGCCAAGAATGGCCTCAGCAGCCAGGAAGCCACCCCAGGGGAGTCACCCCAGTCAAGAATCTTAGTCAAAGGGTACTTGGCCCATTTTTGGATGGGCGCCATCTGGAGTCCTGTAGATTCCGAAATTAAATGGAGCAGGCCCCTGAAAGAGGTGGGACCATCCTCCATGGACAGATCCTCTCCAGACTCTGCTTGAAATGGATGGGAGTGTAGGGATGAGCCCATGGACTCTGAGGATTTGTCGAAAAGCGGTCAACCACCAGATTCCCTGCTAACCCTACGGGGTCTGTCAGGAGTCATGGTGACTGACAGCGGATGAGGAAGCCCAGGAGTGGTACAGGCATCCTTAGGAGGGGGTCCCTGCTTAGGTGGCAGCTCCACCTGGATGGGTGGAGAGGCTGGAATAGGCCAAGCTGAAACTGGCTGAGCCGGGGTAGGCTGAGGCCTTGGTGGCAGAAGCCAGATAAGAGCTGGTGGGGGCTGGGATCGGCTTAACCCCGGTAAACACGAGCTGATGCCACATGAGTTCTTCATACCACCGGTGCATTGTGCAGTGGAGGCTCTCCTCACCTGAGGAGAAAGACAAAGAAGAATAGTGGTGCTGCCGCTTACTAGAATGCAGAGAGTTGGAACACCAATGTTAGCGTAAGCTGCTCTACTCTGGACTTCAGGATTGTGACATCGACCACTGGGGAAGCCAACGGCGAGCATTGGAGGGAACTGGTGGAAGCCAAGGATCCTCCGGGATCACAGGATCCCAAGGGTTATTGACCGGATCAGCATGCTGGTCTGACCCACCCTAAGATGTAACAGGTAGGACCGGAGTCCCAGAAAGTGAGGTACCCACTTTGACGCTTGGCCCGCTGGTTATGATTGCTGTATGATATTTGTAATATAAAAATATAGTAAGTGATTGTGTCACATAAGACAGCCTGTGCTTATGGGTGTGCACCCCGAGTTTCAGTGAAGTTACATTGACAAGTGACTTGAAACCAGGAGGTAATTAAAAGAGCAGAGAGACTTAATTAAGGGTCTCCTGTTTTTCTGTCTGAATTAGAACCGACACAGCTGCCAGGATATACGTCTCGTAAACTTCTATGATTCCTATAGGAAGAACATTTTATACCACCATGGTGCTAAACGTTGTAAAACCCTTTGATATGCCTTGTGAATAGGAACTGCTCAAGATTAAAGAGAACATGTTTAATTAAGGAATCATATTTAGCAAGTGGAATTTTTGCTGATGTCACCTTATTTAATATACCTCCTGATAGGACATCATGTTTGTATTTTTTTAATTCTAAAAAGGAGGCGCTAGGTGACTCACCAAGGGGTGGAGAGATGGAGTTGAAATGTATCCTTGTAACTGGGGAATATATCTTTTTGGGCTCTTAAGAAACACAGTTCTCTAACTTTCAAGGCACTTATAGAGGTAATACAATAGATAGAAAAGTCTACATTTATTGTGGTAGGAGTTTTTGTTTTGTACTTTTCCCTTGTTCTTTTAAGTGATTGTGAGCTCGTTGATATATATGGTTCTGTTTTTACATTTTTCATATTTTTATCATCTTGTGGTAAAGTATCTTTTTTTCTTCAAAAGACTGTCTGGTGCATCTTCCAGTTCTTTTTTGCATGTGACGTATGGAGGGTTATGATTGACAAAAACTGTTCAAAATCTTGATGGTGTTACTAAACTGGGAAAAGGTAAGAATATACCCAAGGTCTTTTATAGAGTTTTAAGGGTTCATTTTGGAAGTCTGGCTTGGTGCCCCTGGTAAAAAATTGTACCGCAATCCCCCGAAGAGGGTACATATCTGAGCCTTTACATTGGGTACGCAAGCATAAGGTTCACAGTTTGAATCCCCCCAGAACTTGAGACTAAAGGTGATTTGGACCCAAAAGCAGACAGGAGGGTTACCCTGTCTGTTACCTGTTCACATTACTGTGCTCGGAGGTTGGCACTGTGGGAGCAGAGGGCCTGACCTGCTGAGTGTGTTTGTGACATCCACCTCATCCTGCAACAGTGCATCAACTGGCTGTAGAAAATCTCGACAGGTTGGCCAATGGGCATCTCAACCAACTAGCCCAACTGGGAGATTGTGGAGCCAGCGGCCTGGACCAAAGGATCAGTCATAGTCAAAACCTCCTGAGAAGTGGGGGAATCTGAGGCTCAAGAGCACTCATGATCAACAACAAGACTTGTTTTTAGTCTCCTTTTTTGAAAATTTATAAGATTCCGTGCCCTTAGAGGGGCCCTGTCCAAAAACAGGAAGGGACTGGCACAAATCCTTAAATGTTTCCGTGAAAGTGGTGCCAAAGGAAAGTGGCACAAAGGCTGAAGCTGAAGAGGCATGCTCTGCACCTGAGCCGCCACCTGTAAATGTTGCAAGTTGTTCTGCGGAGCCCACAGCCGTGAAGCCCACCCGACGGGCGTCTTTTGATCTAAAGGGAAGGTCCTGTTCATCTGGACATCCTAAAAAGTAGTCTGGCATGCCAGTCTTCCAGAGTACCGAGATGCAAGGTGCAACACAGGCCACATGCCTGGGGATTGTGTTCATGGCCTAGGCAGTAGATGCATGAGGTATGCAGGTCTGTCAGGGAGATTCTCTGCCCACACTCGCACCACTTGAAACCTGACGCTGACTTGAGAATTGTCCATGTTCAGAATTTTAAGAATTCAAAGTCGCTTGAAAACAAAGTCATTTTTTAAACGTTTTGAAGCAAAGGGCCTAACTCAGCAGGGTGAGCAGTAAGGAGGGAACCTTCTTCTTCCAGCAGAAAGGGAGATCTGACATCATGGGGTGGAGCCAAGGGAGTTACCACCTGGGTGGGTGGGAGAAGCCAGCTTGAAGATGTTCTTTAGTTTAGTTTATTAGTCTAGGAATTAATACCTTTGAGCCAGGGCTTTTTTACAAAGGTTCCACGTCACAAAGAACATTTAACAAAGCACGATACACATTACAGGTAAAACCAGACAGGAAAGTTGCATCATAAATTTTCTATTAACAGTTTAAGGCAGTAACATTTTTAAGTTTCATAGAAAAACAAGCTATAACAGGTTCAAGCGAGTAGACAATTTCGAGTTAAGAAACTTCCAGAGAGAGGGTGATCATTAGGTGCCAAAAGGAGGCTAGAGAGGAGGGAAAGGTGGTGAGCGGGAGAGTAAGTGAGAGGGGACAGGAAAAAGGGGAGTGAGTTTGGGTGGGAGACAGGAAGTAGTAGAGGTACCAGAGGGTTCATTAGTCAGGGAGGAAGAGGCCTCAGATGTGAGGATGGACATGAGGAGTAGTAGTCTTTATCTAGCGCAATCACAGTTGCTAGTGGTGGTGAGGTGGGCACAGAGCATGGATTTGAAAGCTTCAAGAGAGGTTGAGGATAGAGTAGGTGGACTAGCGCATTGAACCATGTCGGGCCCTGTATCACGAAAGATCTTTTCCCTGTGCAGTCTGGCATCCCGGAACCAGGAAAGGTTGGCGTTCAGATCTGGTGGAGGGTCGTGAGCCAGGATTCAGTTGGAGTAGGTTTGAATACATAATGGAGTCAGTCCCAAGATAGATTTTTTGCCATTGTGCAGGTGAGATAAATAAAGGCGATTTGATAGGTTCAACCAGCCTGACTCATAGTACAGATCACACGCAGAGTCAGTCTTGGAGCCCGTGAGGAGCCGGGCAGGCCTTATTTAGAGTGATTGAGATACGCCTAGAGCGTGTGAGGTAGCTGAGCCATAAATAATAAGGCCATAGTCAGTGATTGAGATTATGGAACTCTGTATGGCGCTTATTCTCAATGCCGCTTGATTTAGAAATTAATGATTCTGAATAGTATTCCAAAGGCGTTGTTCACTGTTTTCGCAGTGTTGTCAATGTGGGTTGCAAAGGTGAGCCCTTGGTTAAAAGTGATGCCAAGGTATTTGAAAGTATTTACTTGGTCCAGTGTAATTCCTGCAGAGGTTTGTATGGTGAGTGGAGTATGCCTATTTTGTTTTGGTGATTGGAGAAGAGCATGGCTTTTGTTTTACTGTGGTTTAGCACAAGTTTACTATCCAGGAACCACCTTTCAACACTAAGAAAGCAAGTTGCAGGCTTTTTCGTGGGAGTTTGGATCCTTGTGGGAAGAGAAATTACAGCATCATCAGCGTATAGGATTATTTTCTCCTGGCAGATATCTGGGAGGGAGTTAAGGAACAGGCTAAAGAGGAGTGGTCAAGAATTGATCCTGTGTTACACCGAGAGAACTGGTTTGAAGTCGGAGAGTTCATTAGAGATTTTACAGCCTGTGACCCGATTGGACAGGTAACTTTTACCCAAGCACAAGGACCTTAGGCCAGGCCTAGGCTAGAAAGTAGGGAGGTAAGTAGGCCATGATGGACTGTTGAAAGCTTTGTAAGATCGATAAAGACTGCACCTGTTTGGCACCCTTTGTCCAGGGCTGAGTGGACTTCTCCAGAGAAATCAAGTAAGGCTGTTGTTGTACTATGTCCTTTCCTAAAGCCGTGCTGTTGATTACAGAGTAGATTGTATTTGTCCAGGTAATCAGAGAGTTGGACTGCCACTATTCGTTCAAGTGCTTTGAGAGGGAGGGAGTATTGATATTGGTCGATAGTTTCCTGTTGAGGTTTGTCCCCTTTGTGCACTGGCGTAACTATGGCAGATTTCCATTTGTTGGGAAATTGACTTTGGCAAAGTGACAGATTAAGAATTTTGCAAGGGTGAATTACTTCATCCAGGTGAGAGACAGGATTTTTAGATCTAGCGTGTCACTACTTGTTCTGGATTTGAGCAGGCCTTTCTTATGTACTTGTGTGCTTCGTGCACTTTGATTTTCTTGAAGTAAAATTGTGGTTTGTCACGAGGGTGTTTTGTGATACTAGGCTAGGCACAGGTAAGTCCGAGAAGAAATCTGGGGGGAGGACCCCACTAAGGTCTGTGAATGTCTTATTAAGCGCATCAGCAATAGACTTTGGGTCAAGAGTGGTGGATCCATTAACTTTCATAATGGTAGGTGACGATTTTGATTGTTTACCCATTATTTTTCGGATGTTGTCCCAAAAAGCTCTTCCATCACCCAGGTGGATTCAAGGGCATTTTGAAATAGGCACTCTTCATTTGCCTAATTTGTGAGGTACATCTATTTCGTGCCTGCTTGTATTTTAGGGTATCATGAGGTGAGCTTGTGTCTCTGGCAACTGCCCAGAGGTGGTCCCGAACCTTGAGCTCGCAAGTAGTTTGGCAGTAATCCATGGATTTGATAGCGCTTTGATTTTACGTTTTTACTGGGGCGATAAGTCGATGCAGAGTTGAAAGATTTAATGAAGTATTCTAGTGCGGTATTAATATCAGTTGATTCAAGAATTGGGTCCAGTCCTGTTGTAGGAGATGGGTTTTCAACTTAATAAGATTCCCATAAGGCAATACTCTGCTTGTTATAACTTTGGGGGTGGCTTGAGAAATTTATTAGACCAGGTACAGGACACTGGGGAGTGGTCACTGAGGGAGTCAGGAGGACTTTAATGTTTTTATCCGTCAGGGTGATTTGTGAGAACCCAGTCAATAAGGGTGCTTGTACCAGTTTGTAATTTTCCTGGTGGGGAGGTTACCATCTGAGTCAGGTTTGCTGCTAGGATGTCATCTTTGTAAGAGCCAGTGTCAGAGGCGAGCCAGTTTATGTTGAAATCCCGAGGAGGAGGAGCTCATTTCAGAGGGCTGCAGACTAACAAAATCAAGTACAGACTTAATACTGTCACGGTGGTCTTTTGGAGGATATAGACTGCGGCCACTGTGAGAACTTTGTTTTGTGCACCAAGAAGCAGTTTGATAGGGAGGAGTTGCATCTGCGTATTTGTGGGGGTGAAGCTGCCGCGGTGACAGGAGAGGTTGTCCTTTATGTAGATGGCACAGCCCCCACCTTTCTTGCTTGCCCGGTCGAGTCTGAAAAGATTGTAGCCTTCAAGCGAGACCTTCTGGCAGGATTTAAAGGGAAAAGGAGCACTGCCAGAAGTGTGGCTAGTATGTCATATCCACATCCCTAGAAGAATGGGTTTACAGAAATATCCTGCTCTGAGAGTCTCTATAGGCACCACAAAAGTTTGTTTCTCCTGGATTGTGTATGGGAAGCCAGAAAATTAGATTTTATCTTTCTGACATTGTGTATCCTTTTTTCCTCTTGATGCAGCAAAACTTGAAGCCGCTCTACCACCAGTACCATTGAGATTTGTGGCACTCCCTACTGCTATCTCCTATGTGGGAGTCTACAGATTATTTTAATATGTAGTTTCTCCTCACCAAGGTTCAGGGAATCAAGTAGAATGCGCTCAACAGTTTTTAGATCGACTGGGCAGTCACAGTCGGCATTCCCACAACTTGCATATTAGTAGCCTGAAGCCAGTTCTCAAGGGTTTACAACTTATTAGCTAGGAAATTCAAGTCTTTGGCTTGCACCCCTGCACTGTGTTCCTGACAATCTGCCATTTTTTCCAGAGCCTTTGATCTCTCCTCCACTGCTGCTTCCAGTTTCGACACACACTGATCCATAGCAATAAACAAATCATTCATCTGGTTAACTTTTAATCAATTTTTTTAAGAATCATAAAGATCTTCTTCATCAAAGGATCATTCACCAGTCTTTGTGGTAACAAAAAGTCTTCCACCGACTATTTGTGAACTGGAAGCATTATCCATTTTCTTTGGAGCCATTTTAATCTTCTGCAGCAGGCACTCAAAAAGACTGTAAATTTAGATAAGTAACTTCACAGAGTAAAAACTGCTGAAATAAGATAACATTCACTGGAGCTAGATACACACACATCTGCCTAGGTTGCTGGCTGCCTCCCCAAAAAAAAAAAAATTTGTGTGTCTTTTGTTAGGCTCAAAGAGTAGCTAGATGCCTTTAACCACCCAAAATGTGCATAATGCCATGTGACTGCACATCCTGAAGTGTTACCCAATTAGAAAATGGGCACTGGTGCAACCCCCCCCCCCCTTTAGGTAGTCTGCACACTGTCCTGCAGTACTGCCTTGGAATGGGGGTGGCATGGCTTAAGGAACCGCCTGTGTCATGGTCATAAAATATGGGATTAAATAAGTTTTTAAAGCCATGGAAAGTGAGAAGGGGACCAACTTCTTATTACTAAGAATGCTGCCAGAAATTTTTTTTCAGACATTTCTGAGAGGCTTTGCTACCAGTGCACTGGGTCCTGAAACTTGTATAAAAACAACTAAAGTCACAGCAGCATTCAGTTTATAAAACCATGGTAGCGTTACCATTCAACATGCCTTAAAGCAGCAGAGCAGCCATGTTGGCTGTGACCAGAGTTTGTCTAAAATGCTGCGTGCAGTGGCTTGAAGAGATAATGGCAACAGGGGCTTTATGCTAGTTAGCCACTTCAGGATAATTTTTCAAAAGATGGTTCCAAAGACATGTTGTGCTCAGTTTATCAACATTTTTACCATGGCTGAGGCTCTGCCCACAGTGTGAACACACAGCTCTCCTTTTATCATGCTCTTGCTGAGTAAAATATGTCCAGATATCACTGGAAAATGAACCTGTACCTAACCTCAGCTGTCTTGTTCACTGCTTGCACCCATGACCACCAGATTCAATTTGGCAAGTGCTAGAACTGGTTGTATTAGCAACTGGTCTGCTTGGCTTGAAGGTGACAGTAGGATGGCAAATGTGTGTTAAACATCGACCCCTGTCTGAATCGCTTTTGGAACAGCTGGTCCGCAGACATTTTTTGACTGTACTTGACTGCTTGTGTGACATTTTCAATCATCAGTTAAAATACCAAAAAAGTGGAATAATGTTTTTTGATATTGTAGTTTGTAACTTTTGTACTGTTTTAAGAGTCATAATCTCAGACAGCTAATACTGGGCAGTGGGCACTTGGGCAGCAAGGGTGCCCCCTGGCTCCTGTCTACCTTGGGGCACAAAATCTCATGAGATACAGAGAGCCTTACACAATTTTTTATATAGGTGTTTTATGGAATAACAGCTCAGCTAGGTACTACAGGATGGCAGTGGTCACTTGCTCAGCAAGTGTGCCTCCCCAGCTCCTGCCTACATTGGGGCACAGACAAAGTCTACTGTGAGACAAAAGGATATGTATACCTTTTTTTTTATATACAGTAGGTGTTTTTTACGAAATAACAGCTCAACTAAATACTACGAGACAATACCAGGTACAGTCAGGATCAGCACGTGTAAGCCCAAAGCCGCAAGTTCCGCAAAGCACAGAAGGTGTTGCTCCTCCCTCCTTGCTTTCAGTACTCTGACAGCAGTGGTGGCAGGCAGGCAGCAAATGTACACTACCAAAACAAAGACTGCAGCATCCCAGGAGAAAAAAGAAAATGGATTTTGTTAATCAGTTTAAATAATTAAACTACAGAAACTGGCAGAATCCAGAATCAGAACACAGCAATAAGTTGAACAATAGCAGTAAGCACACACGCTACAGTTTTGCCTCCCCCCCACAGATATTTTTACTTTCTGCAAAAAAAAAAAAAAAAAGAAAGAAAACAGTCTCAGTCTCCACACAGCACTATAAATAGAACTAAGAACAAGTCACAGCAGCAACTGGCCCTTTTCAAGTCAGACAGAGAGCAAGAGCAATGCCTGCAGCTGCAGACACACACCCTCACCCCTCCTCCCTCTGCCCTGCCTAGCCTGAAGATTTCAACATGATTTTTTGTGTTGAAAAAGTAATTTTGGCAATCAATCTGTCATTGAAGTGGCACAACATAGTCTCAGAATGAAACACAGGAGTCCAAAAAAAGTCTGTATAAAAACCTATCTTTTTTCCCCACTTGCTTCAGAAAAATATCTTTTCAGAGAGAGAAATGGCTTCTTCCCAGCTCGAGTGTCTCTGTGCACCAGGCAAGGTCACGTGGTTAAGTTCTGGAAAGCTCTCTGTGCAGCCTGGGTATTGACTGAGGAGATCTCACAAGAACTCAAAAGTCTCGTCAAGTACAGGACTGTCAAATACATCCCGGTTCAGGTATTCATCGAATATGGCTGGTCTTCGAGGTATTCAATGGGTGGTTCGAATTCAGCACACACCCCTAATAAAGATGCAATTTAACATTTAGAAAACTGTAATCTTCATACTAACACTTCTCAGGACTGCAGTGAATAGATTCCACCAATTGAGACAGTCTCAGCCAATTTTTTTTCACTTGTGTTTTATTACTACCTTTGCTTGTCCACAATATTTTGTACATTAAAAATATCTGCATACTCCATTATAATGGATCTGCATCCAACAGTTTATTAGACTAATTTGACACAGTATAAGGAAGTTTTCCTTTGCAATTCTTCACTTGGTCATCTGGGTAGCATAGGCCCCAACGAGAAACTGGTATGAAGTTTGTGAACTAAGCAATATATAAAATCTTAGATCTTTGACACAGTTGAATAGTTTAACATTTCCAAAAAGGCTTAACTCCATAAAAAAATATATTGTGCACACTGTAGGAAAAAAAACTGAAGGCTTATTTCTGAGAGCTTCAGCTACAAGTACAGTACAGTTTATATACTTAACAGTTCTTTATTTTAAATAAAGGTATCACATACTTAACAGACTAGTAACCATTCATAGTTGTCAAGTCTCTATTATAAAATAGTCTGCTATAACCAATTGTACCATGTATTTCCAGTAAAGGAAGTAACACCAATAATTTTGGTTAGATGACGGCACCTAGGCATACAAACTGTACCAATAAAAGTTTACTATTTCCAGCAATGAATAGTGTTTTCTAAACTTGGAAGCGCACAGTGTTGATGTCCCTTGCACTATCAACTATATAATCAGTAACTTTAGTTTACAGTCAATAACAGAGCTATAGTCCCTGACCACTTGTGTTTTGACTTTGGGGTACAGAACCTGTGTTTGGAATTTGGGGCACAGAAGTACAAAATCATACAGACTGATCAAACAGTTTCATAAAAAAATGTGAAGTAGTGCAAAAATGAAGGCTCTAAATTACTGCAACAGGCAGAGTGCTACAGTGGAAAGGTGCATTGATCCCCAAGAAGGACAAAGGTGGAGGTCAAACAGTAGCCCACCAATAATAGAGGCCAAATGCACAAAGGTGCTGCACAGCTTGAATTGTTCGGCCTCTATTTGCAGTCTGTCAGTTACTCAGTTCATCTACAAAAGGATGGGAAATGAGAATACAAAAATATCTGCAATTAAATGCATTATACTAGCATCACATGGCATGTATTTTAATTATGCGGTTTTTGGTCTTCCTTCTAAGATTCACTGCCAAAATTAAATATATTATCATACCTACACAATTACAACATACAGAAAAGTGGCTTATATTAGATGTGAACCAACAAGGAGGACAGATTTTCATTCTCATGTAATTCTGTGTATATCACTCTTCATTGTTATATCACTGGACACCATGGATTTGTTGGCCCCTCTAGTAATGAAAACAGTCAATAATAAGCAGCTGTGAAAAAAAGACATAGGTCGCCACATGTTCACTTATTGAATATTATTTTACCCTTAAAATCCTGAGAAAAAAAATAAAGTTATAAAATCCACAGTTCTCCCCTTTCTGTGCAATGTTTCAGGTAAAAAGTTTGTAAGGGGATAAAAAGACTTCAACTTCTTCCGTCAGTCTGTGTGATTTCTGCAGCTGTAATTCTTGCTCGTGGTGGAGCTGTTTTTTTGCGTATGCTGCGCCCTGAAGCAATGAGATCAGCATACCCGGGCTGGTGTGAGAAGGCATATGTTGAACGACGATGGGATAAGCCACGCACAAGACCTGGTTGCCTTGGTTTTTTAACCTCAGATTCACTCTCATATTTCTTGCGGTCCTTTTGGATCTGTTTTAAAAATGTAATATAGTTTAGCGTGCAAAGTAATTTTCTCCATATTACTTTTTCTGTCCTGTACACCCCCTCCCGGTGTGAACCTACGTGTGTGGAAGCACACGCACATCACGTAACTGTACTTCTATGTCACCCAATCTCCGGTGCTGCCCACTGGCCTCCACTAGAGGGCAGCCAAGGAGCAGGACAACCCTTCCCTCCCCAGGAGAGGAAAGCAGTCCTTTGGACGCTCTATCCTCTTCCTTCCCTGCTGACCACCAGCAACCCCAGGTCGCCGTTGTGGTGCAAGGTGTGGCATCCAGTGCCTCAACCCTTAGCACCACTGGGCTGGCTGTGTGAATTAATTTTAAATTCACATGCAAAATCCTTATGGATCATTAAACTTACTCGCTTGACCATTTATTTTATTTGGATTAGATATGTACTATATTTGATGTAGACATGCTGTATCATGAGGACAACATTAATTCTAAAAGCTATATATTCCTGTAACAGTTAAACAGGCTGGAAAAAATAAACATTTTCTAATGGTCTTCCTTCTTTGGCATTTTTTAATGTTCAAAGAAATATCTGAAGAGCTGAGCACTAGCCACAAAATAATTGCATTCGGTATAAAAAGCCACTTCCTCTAAAGACTCGTTTCAGTCAGAAAGTGCCATTATCTCTAGGAAACGTGTTGGAATTATATATTTACCTTTTCACTTTCAGTAGGTGAAATGATCGTGAACAAGAATCGAACTGCAATAACAGGAAGTAGACACATTCCAACTGTTAAAATGATTGTCAACCAAAGGTATGGCTGTCGAAGGGCATTCGGAGCAGCCCCTGGCAAAAACAAAAATGGAAATCACAAAAATTTAAATCCAGAGTCCAAAAACAACTTTTCAGGTTAACATTGAAAGATGAGAATATCCTCTTCCTAAGAGTATGATAGTAACACAAGAATGTTCTAGGAGCAAGAACATAATAATGGATTAGATTTTCCAGGACAAATGTGATACAAGTTTCATGGCCAAAAAAGAAAAATGCCAGCACTCCTGGAGTTGTTGCTGTGAAATCTTAAGTGAAGTTTATTTCAAACGAGAACACAGAGTAAATGCCCCTAGCGCATCAACCGCAAGGTCTTCCAAGGGGGCAGGACTTGTTACACATCAAACTCTCCTTTTAAAGCCCAGCATTAAAGTTACAGTACATTAATAAACTGACAAAGCTCATAATATAACATCATTTTCAAAATGTGCGAAATATAAAAAAAAGTAAATTGGAAAAAAGTTCAGAGCAAACAATGAAGCTGTAACTAGTTAGTTACAATTTATTTTTACTAGTTTACATGATTTGTTTATCCTCTCCATGCTCCTGGTGACCCCCACTCCTTCAGGCCCCTTACCAAGTCCTCTCCAACCCCACTGGCCTTCTCCAAGCTCCCTCACCTCACAACGCAGCCAGTCCCTGGGCTATCCCAGACGTAACCCTTCGCCGGGCGGGTCCCCCTCCTCTGAGTGGGGAAGGCACCAGGGTGGAGTCCAGCGCACTCCTCTTCAGTAGGGCCCAAGGATGCTGCTGAGGGAGGGAAGCCCATTGAAGGCACCAGAGGGATCAGGGGAATGAGAGCCATCATCCGGCGGCCACCAGCGAGTGGTAGTTCTGGTTTTCTGGTTCCCTCATCGCGCCGCTCCTGCAGTGCCCCCAGTCTCAACTGGGAGCCACTGCTTGAGCAAGGCAGTCCCCAATCCCACCCCGGGATAGGAGAGCAGTCCTACGGACACTCAATACTATCCTCCCTCTGCTGACCCCCGGGGTCCCGAGTCCGTTCCCAAACCCAGGCTGCCGGCATGGTTCAAGGTAAGGCGCCAACGCCTCAGCCCTCTGTGCCACCAGACCATTTTTGCTAGTTTAAATGCAGTGTATATTTAAACAAGCACAGCTTCTAATATGAGGGCTGAAAAACCTCCACATGTCCCCTCATATGACCTCGGTCCAATTATGACAAGTAAAATTTTATGTAAGGCATAAAGAGTCTGATATACATATATCCATTAGTGGGAGGTCAAGGGAGGATGCTCAAGATCATTTGGGGGAGGGGGGAGGAGAGTGGAAAACCTGGTTTCTCATGAAATTTGGAGGCAACAAGATTTTTAGGAATCTTATGGATATGCCACAAAAGTTTCAATATATAAAGACAAGCAAAGTCCAAGTTCATACATAAATCACTTAAGAATATCTCAATTAATTTTTATATTCAAAGCAATAAAGCTCAGTTTGTATCAAATCACAAGTGCCAGGAAAAAAATGGGTTAAGTTTAAATACTATTTAGATAATAGTTAAAGTGAAACTCGATTCCTGATTGGCTGAAGCAGCCTACCACCCGGGCCGTTATTTCTTAACAACGGCCCGCTGTAAAACAAGTTTGAATTCTAGAACTTGCCACCGCCATTTTTTTTCCTCGCTAAGCGAGCGGCTCGCCGACATAGCCCACTTCAAGTTCATTTCACTCATCTCACTCAACTTCAACACAAACCACAGCACAAAACAGTAAATAATAATATTTTTTTACTAAAATACTTTCCTGCCTCACAACTCTGCTCTGCTTCTAACCTGTGAACACCATTTCAGGCAGTCTGCAGACTCAGCTTACCACGCAGTCCATTCTGAAGTTGCGCTCATTGTGACAACGCTCTCCCACAAAACAAACAGCAGAAACACCAAACTCAGTTTCTGTTTTCTGTAGTAAATAAAAAAATTGCTTTAGCGCCACACGTATTTCCTCCTACCTGCGCTCCTTTTCTCATTTGCCAGTAGCATTTTACTCAGTCTAGCAAGCACACTCACAGTCACTTCCTACCTATAAGAAACAGCAGCAGCACCCTCTAGTGGCAAGGGACTATTTTACAAACTCACATTTCTGTTCATTTGTAATAATATTTGACACTTTTTTTTTTTAATAAAAACATTATAAAAATAAACTAATGTAACCCCATTATCTAAGTGTAATAATACCCTCCAGGTTGGGCATTATGGGATATAACGGACCTTCCAGGGGTTATAAGGCCCTCCGCCCGTTATATCCCAATAATGCCTACCCTGTCGGGTATTATTACTTACTTAGAGAAAAGGGAGTAAAACTGTATAATGTCTGTTCAGAGATGGGAGAAAGGGAAGGACAGTGGGAGGAAAAGACCAAACAGAAAAAATAGAAAACATTTTCTATAAAAATCCAAATTTAAATCTGAGATTGCCATCCACAAAGAGGATAAAAGGAGACCAGAATGTTCCAATAGTTTCCATCTATAATGGGCCCAGTCTGGGGAAAGAAGACTGTCACAAGCCAAGATCTCTAAACAAAAACAATATATGAATAGTAATAAATTAATATTAATAATGATAACCAGACACAGATGCCTTCTACTGGACACCTTGGATACGTAATTCTGGGGAGAGAATATTTTAGACCAGATCGAACTGGAGGACCTGCTTGCTAATCCTGATGGGGAACTGGAACCTACCCAGTACAGACACATTGCCTTTAAACCCAGATACATTTTTACTCCTACTGTTCCTACCAATCCAGCCATCCTGGCATTTGAGAGGGTGGTGGAAAATAAGATCTTTAAAAGAATTGACGGTAAATAGTTTCTGTACCACACTGTTTATTTTATTTATAAAGTTATGGTGACCGAGTAGGCCCTCTGAATCCCGAAGGTCCCTTTTCAGGGGTGACCTGGGATAACAATACATGTTGCTAGGCAAGAGGAAGACTTGGGTTACAGAAATTTTTAGGTTTGCATGCAGTATACAGTCATGGTTATCAACATGATACAGTTCTTACTAGGGTACAATTGTGGTCATCAATATGCAGTATTCGGAGGAAAGCTATAAGTAGGATGGTGAGAAGAGCAAACAAATGAAGGGGTACATGGATAGGGTCACCTCAGGTGAGTTGAGGTAAGGGGGGGCTCATTAGCCATGACAATGGCAAGTGCTTCCGTCAGTCATATGGGCCTTGAGTCTGGTGCGGACGTTCAACAGTGAGGAGGCTTCCTGCACTGGAGGTGGAAATTTGTTCCACAGGTAGGGGGCCGAGTAGGAGAAAGATCTGCCACCAGCATTGGTGCCGACTCTAGGGACTTCCAGCAGTGTTCGTCCAGATGTCCACAGGCTCAGAGGGTTATGTTTAACTGCTATAGTTCCTACTATGCAGGATGGAGCAGACTGCCAGAGTAGCTTGAATGCCAGGCAAAGCAGGGAGTACTGTAGAAGTGCGGTCTAGTGTGTCACAATGGTGATTTTGTGAGTGGTCCTCGGCAGCGAACTGGGCTACCTTGATGTACAATATTTGCATCCTAGAGACCTCTTGCGTGGCCATGCCCTGCATAATCGGTTCAGCATAGGTCAGGGTGAGAAGCAGGACACTTGCGGTGATTGAGATCCTGGCCTCAGGGATGAGCTGGTCCTTAAGTCGGTACAGAGTACTGAGTTTATGGTGTATGGTCTTGGTAACCAGAGCCACGCGGTTCTTGAAGGTAAGATATTGGTCCAGTGTTAGTCCTAAGTATTTAAAGGAGGGCACTATCAATACCGCTTCCAGAGTGTGTGGTGAGTTGCAAGGATTTAGACCTGTCAAGACCAAGGGATCTGTGCCCAAATAGCATTGCCGTAGTTTTGCCTGAGTTTAGGACCATTCTGTTTGCTCTCAGCCAGGTCTCAAGTGATGTAAGATCAGCTTGGAGGAGGGGACCAAGAGCTGTCATGTCGCCCAGGGCTCGGTAGATGACTGTGTCATCCGCGTATTGAATGACCAAGCTACCCCCATAATGGAGATTTAGGTAATTAGTAAACAGGGAGAAAAGGAGGGGGCCGAACATTGAGCCCTGCGGTACTCCCTCTTTTAGGGATAGGGGACCTGATGTGGCACCCTTTCAGATGACCCTCTGTGTACGGCCAGATAAGTAACTCCCAAACCACTTGAGGGCAAGGGGGTCTAACCCAATTTTATCCAGCTTTTGTAGCAGGAGTTTGTGGTCAACAAGGTCGAATGCCTTGGACAGATCTATAAAGACGGATTCTGTGGGTGTCCCATTAGCCATAGCTCTGAGTACATCATTCGAAAAGTCGATTAGGGCTGTATCAGTCCCAGTCTAAAACCATGCTGGGAAAGGGCTAGAAGCTGATGAGACTCCAGGTAGTCACAGAGTTGGCCATAGACTATCCTTTCTTGTAGCTTTACGAGTATACAGAGCAAGGAGATGGGCCTGTAATTGCTTACGTTTTCCCTGGAGCCACCCTTGTGGATAGGGACCACGTTGGCCTGTTTCCACTGGTCAGGAATGATTCCTTCTAGTAGGGATCTGTTAAAGAGCCAGGTCAAGGATCTGGAGAGGGCTGACACTCCAGCCTTTAGCAGTCGAGGGTTTATCCTATCTGGTCCTCCTGAGCCTTTGACTTTCAGGGCCCTTAGGAGGGTTTGGACGTCTTTTCTCTTTACCAGTCTTAGATGGAAAGAGGGTCGGTCTAGGTGTGTGGGCTCACCTACATTAAGAGCTGTGGTCAGAGAGGACAGGCTGGCCTTCTAGGCCTCGAGGTTTGTGAAGTGATTAAGGGCAGTGGCTGTTTGGGGGGGTTGCTAACTAGCTGATCACTGACCTCAATGGGACCAGGTTCTGTCTTGTTGTTGCCATGATCAGATCATTGACATGATTCCAGAATAGCTTAGGGTTGCCTAAGTTGGCTTTTTGTAGGTGAGTGACATACTCCCTTTTCGCAAGTTTGATGGCTCTCTTGCTTTTGTTTCTTAAGGCTTTGTATGACGCAAGGTCTGCTGGAAGAGAGGAGAGCTTGAACTTCTTCCAGGCCTTGTCGCGACTGATCATGAGGGTTTTTAGGGATGAGAGATCCACTTGTAGCAACTACCTTTTGTTCTCTGTTTTTTCAGAGGGGAAAATAGGTCAGCTGCAGTACATAATGATTTCTGGAAGTATTCCAGGGCCTCAGCCAGGGTGGGAAGGAGCATAACTGTACTCCAGTCCAGGCTGCATAGGTAGTCATTGAATTGCACTTCAGAGAAGTTTGTGTTGTCACGAGCAGTAAGTATTCTAGATTGTGCCTTGGGTGCTCTGTTCTTCTAGATGCAAAATATGGGAGAGTGGTCAATCAAGGTGTCCGCCATTATGCTGGCTTTCTGGATCTTGGCAGGGTTGGACACCAGAGCCCAATCGAGGGTGGTCTGGTTCCCCGGTTTGTAATTAAATCTAGTTGGTTCAGAAATGACCTGTACCAAATTTGCCTCTTGGGTCAGTGCCATTAAGGCGTTGTTTGGGTCCTGGGCCCAGTTCAGGTTGAAGTCTCTCAAAATAAGGAGCTCCAAAGAGACGTCATGGGTCATGATTTTTGTGATGGCCTCAAGGGATTGCAGACTTGGGAGGGTTGTAGACACAGCCTATATTGAGCTGTTTAGAGTGCCCTAGGGTAACCCGGATGAAGATAGATTCTCCGTCTGGGCAGGTGCTTTGCTGCAGGCTTAGGTGCGACATGATCCTGGCTTCCTTAGCATAGATGAGTACACCGCCCTCTTTTGATCACCCTGTCTTTACAGTAGGTACTATATCCCTGGGTCTGTATCTCAATTGAAAATGTGGGCCTTAAGTCAGGTCTCGGAGATGGCAAGGATATCAGGCTTGTAGAGGTCAAGCCAGACTTGTACCTCTTGCATTTTTGGTCTGAGGCTGCATACGTTCATATGCGCCATCTTCAGCCCCTTTGTGGATGCCCAGTGAGGGTCCTGCAGGGACGTAATTGAGATATTGGTGGTGTTAGGGCCAGGGTTGGGTTGAATATCACCTGCCAGGAGTAGTAGCACTGCTAGCAGGCAAAGTAACTTAGGGCTGGCCGATGAGACTAGGTAACTTTGGTGCATCCTGCTCACAAAGTGGAACATATCATAGCACACCCTCTTTCTTACGAGCTCATGAGCTGTGGAAAGGACAAGTATACCAGAGTGGGGCATTCTATTATAGAAGTTATGGGGAAGGGTTTCACTGTGCAGATGTGCCCTAATTTCTGGTTCTTCTAAGCCTATGAGCCTGTCCACCCAGAGAAGGGACAATGCATAGACTATCGTCAGGAGTACCCCCCATTGGGGAGAGGGGCACGTGGGTTACGTGTGCCTTGAGGCGAGTGGTCTGGGGCCCATTTCTGGTGGGGCATGCTTAATTACTCTCTGTAGAGTTAGCTGTAGTAAGGTAGAACCCTGTCCGGTTGGGATAGGGTATTGCAGAAATCGGTTCCCCCTTGTTAACTTGCTCTTACAGTCAGTACAATTCCGGTCCCTTGGTAAGATTTCAGCAGAGATTGTAGTCATTTCCTCCTGAGCAGAGCCATGACATAATGTTTATGGATTGATATCACTGGCTATTCTTAGATGAAACACAGGGGGAAATGAACTTTTGCTACTTCTGCCCTAAGCACGCTCTATGTCTTAAGGTTAAAAGGGTAAATTAGCAATAGACATGCAAGGTATAGAGGATTGTGCAGTAATCATGTGTTCTCGTAGCACACGTACCCTTTACATTTTTTTCAGCTTTAGCATTAACATCTCCAAGCACAGAATGCAGTAACTGACTTGTGTCAGCAGTATTGTCCAGTCGTTATACAGATTAAATAGCTTTAACTCAGTATATAGGATTTAACACATTCAGAGGAGGAAAGAATTGTTAAAGTTTATGCCCACTTTGAGTAGTGTTGTCAGGACACTTGAGAGACCCTACATACACTTTAGAGATGCAGGTACACGGAGGCAAAATGTTGTGAGCCTAAACACTGGGTGATTGGCCCAGCAATACATATGGGCGTGGCAGCGCCGCATTTTAAGGGAGGAGGAAATGGGGTGGGTGGGCGGGAAAAAATGCTCCAGGTACAGTAAAAGTCCCAATCTTCAATGTCCCCTACTCTACTGCAGGGGAAGAAACTCTACTGCTTGTGGGGGCAGTCTGCCCGGCCTGGCTTCAGAGATTCGGTGCCTCTACCCCGCACGCTGGTTGCAGTTTAAGGATTGGGGGGACCCACTTGCAGCAAGGTCTCCCTCGCCACCTCAGAGTGGATTCAGTGGCACAGTCCAGGATTGTGAGCAGCGGGGCTTAGTCTAGGCTTTTTTAAAATGGCCTAAGGAGGGGCGTCACTGCATGAGCAGAGTCCAATCAGGCTCTGTGGTCCTGTATTCAAAATTGGCGCCCAAAACTTAGTTTGTTCCTGTGTCGCAGCTGCTGATTCCCTGGAGATCTGATTGTAAGCCCGGACACTGCTGACTTGTTCACCCCCGCAATCGCTGTGCCAGGCTGTCTGCTCCGAAGGTTGAGCTGCACCACCAGTAAATGCCCCAGGCACAGTAAAAGTCCCAATCTTCAATGTCCCCTGCTCTACTGCAGGGGAAGAAAATCTACTGCCTGTGGAGGAGGTCCGCCCGGCCCGGCTTCAGAGAGTCGGCACCTCTACCCCACACACTGGTTGCAGTTTAAGGATGGGAGGGACCCACCTGCAGCAAGGTCTCCCTCGCCACCCCAGAACAGACCCAGCAGTACAGTTCAGGATCATGAGCTGTGGGGCTCAGTCCAGGCCCCTTCCAAATGGCCTGAGGAGGTACGTCACTGCAAGAGCAGAGTCCAAATAGGCCCCAAGGTCCTGGATTCAAAATTGGAGCCCAAAACTCTATTTGTTCCTGTGGCACAGTCACTGATTCCCTGGAGATCTAACTGTAAGCTTGGATACAGCCGACTTGTTCAACCCCACAATCGCTGCACCAGGCTGTCTGCTCCTAAGGTCAAGATCCACTGCCAGTAAATGCACCAGGCACAGCAAAAGTCCCAGTCTTCAATGTCCCCTGCTCTACTGCAGGGGAAGAAACCCTACTGCCTAACCCTATACTAACTTGACATTACCCGAACGTGAGGCCCTTAGGGAACTTAGGGACCTCAAAGACATTGTTATCAAACCCTCCAATAAGTGTGTGTGTGGGGGGTTAATATAGTAATTATGTCTGAGACCTTTTATGTCAACAAGGTATATAAACTCAAATGTAAATGATGATTATGGTGTTTTGGCCTCTAATCCTACCACTGTGTTCTTAAATGAACTTAACCAGCTGGTCACAAGAGCTCTAACAAATGGGTGGGTTACCCCAGAGGAGGCTGGATTTATCCAACCCAAAACCCCTGTCATTCGAACATTTTACATTCTCCCTAAAACACACAAAAGTGTCACAGATCCTCCTGTACACCCAATAGTTTCAGGTCTGGGTTCAGTGACTGAGAATTTAGGTATTTACTTTGATCATGTGTTACAACTCTTGTTTTTTTCACTTCAATCCCATATCAGGGATTCCATAAGCTTGTTACCTAATAGAAACATAAACATAGAAACATAGAATTTGATGGCAGATAAGGACCGCTTTTCCCACCCAGTCTGCCCATTTTCCTACCTACTGGACAAGCTGCAGATCCTAGTTAACCAGCAGCCTACTTCTTCTTACCCCCACACCCTAGAATTGCCTTATGACTGTCCCATGCATGTTTGAATTCCACCACTAATTTTGACTCCACAACCTCTTCCGGAAGGCCGTTCCATGCATCCACAACCCTCTCTGTGAAAAAATACTTCCTTAAATTACCTCTGAGCCGCCCCCCATCTTCAAATTGTGCCCTCTTGTTCTTGCACACCTCTTTCTTTGAAAGATGCTACCCTCTTGGACTTTGTTGATTCCCTTGAGGTACTTGAAAGTTTCTATCTTGTCCCCCCTCTCCCTCCTTTCCTCGAGGCTATACATATTAAGCTCCTTAAGTCTCTCTTCATATGTCTTCCGGTGCAGACCCTGCACCATTTTAGTTGCCCCTCTCTGGACAGCTTCCATCCTGTCTATGTCTTTGCGGAGATTGGGTCTCCAGAACTGCACACAGTACTCCAGATGGGGTCTCACCAGCTGTCTGTACAGAGGATAATAACTTCCTGTTTTCTACTGGTGATGCCTCTCCTGTGCATCCCAGTAACCCCCAGCCCTCCTTGCTGCCCTCTCACATTGCTTGCCCACCTTAGGTCATCTGATATGACTACCCCAGGTCCCTTTCCATTTTTGTTGTTGTTAGTATCTCACCCCCCATTGTGTACTCTTTCCTGGGTTTTCGTTTCCCAGGTGCATTACCTTGCATTTCTTAGCATTGAATCTAAGCTGCCATACATTTGACTATTCCTCTAACCTTGCCAGGTCCCTTCTCATCCTTTCCACCCACCCATTGCATCAACTCTGTTGCAGATCTTAGTGTCATCTGCAAAGAGACATACTTTCCTTCCAGTCCTTCCGCAATGTACGCTATAAAGACATTGAAGAGGACCTGTCCTAATACTGAACCCTGCGGTACCCCATCACAGTAACCCTCCTTTCTTCTGAGTGACTCATTTACTATTACTCTGTGACCTATTCTCCAGCCAATTCTTTACCCAGGCTGTCATCTTGGGACCCACTCCCAGGCTGGCTAACTTGTATATTAATCTTTGTGTGGGACTGTGTCAAATGCCTTGCTAAAGTCTAGGTAGGCCATGTCCACAGCCCTCCCTGATCTACTACTTTGGTCACCCAGTCAAATAAATCTATCAGATTTGTCTGGCATGACCTTCGCTGCTGAATCCATGCTGCCTAGGGTCCTGTGCCCTCTGGCCTCTAGATACTCGACAATTCTTTCCTTCAGAAGTGATTCCATCATTTTCCTATCACTGAGGTTAAACTAACAGGTCTGTAGTTTCCTGCTTCTGCCTTGCACCCACTTTTGTGAAGGGGAATCACATCTGCCCTCCTCCAGTCCTCGGGTACCACCCCATCCTCCCATGATTTGTTAAAAGGGTAGTCAGTGGTGTCACTAGTTTCTACCCTTAGCTCTTTTAGAATTCTGGGATGAATCCCATCAGGCCCCATTGCTCTGTCCACCTTCAGTTTTAAGAGTTCTTTCAGAACCCTTTCTTCTGTAAATGGGCTGGTATCAACTTCTGTATCCAGAGTGTTACTACTGTTTGTTTATGTACCTCCCCTCTTCATTTGTAAATACTGAGCAAAATATTTGTTTAGTATCTCTGCCTTTTCACAGTCTCCTCTGCCCACCTCCATCCCCTTTATTAAGCCTCACTATCCTCCCTTGGTCTTCCTTTGCTCTTGATGTACCTATAAAAGTTTTATCCCCTTCTTAACTGAGTTGACTATCTTTTCCTAGGTTTGGGCCTTTGCTGTTCTGACTGCCTTCCCAGCCTCCTTTTCTTTAACTGATACAGTTCTCTGTCCTGCTCCTTCTGCGATTCCTTGTACTTCCTGAATGCTTTCTTTTCTTGAACCTTCTGCCACTTCCTTTGAGAACCATAGTGGTATCTTACATGATCTTGTTTTGTTTATTTGCTTCACACAAAGGCTCGTTACCTCTGTGTTGGCAGTTTTATTGTTCCCCATTGTTCTTCCACCCCTCCTTCCTGCCCATTTGCTAGTGCATTCCTTAGGCACTCACCCATTTTGGCAAAGTCAGCCCTCCTAAAGTCCAGTACTTTTGTCTTTGTATGGCTTGACTCTATTGCTGTGTTTATTGGAATCATACTGTTCGATGGTCGCTAGTTCCCAGATGGCTACCCACTTCTACATCTGTGATCCTCTTCCATCTCCATTTGAGAGAATCAAGTCTAATATTGCTCCCTCTCGAGTGGGCTCTAGTACTAGTTGTCTAAGGCATGCCCCTGTAGGGCATCTAGAATAACTGCACTCTTGAGTGGCAGCTGCAACTGCTCCAGTTAACATCTGGCATATTCAGATCACCCATCAGCAATATCTCCCTTTTCTGCCATTCTAAGTATACTTTCTATCATTTCCTGTCCATTTCCTCCCCTGAGAAGGTTCGATAAACCCCTGTGCTATTGTGGTGCCATTGCCTGTCTCCAAATTTACCCACAGTGTCTTCTTCTCCTTCCTGTTTACCCTTTTGTTCTGTTGCTTTTATTCCTTCGTTATGTAAAGAACCCTCCTCCTCTTTTACTCTCCCTGTCCCTCCTGTAGACAGTGTTTCCTGGTATGTTTATGTCCCAGTCATGGTTTTGTGTGTACCATGTTTCTGTGACTGCCACGATATCCAGATGTTCCTCCTCCATCAAGGCCACTAATTCAGGAAGCTTGTTACCCAGACTACGGGCATTAGTACTCATTGCTCTCCATTTTTTGATGGCTTTACCTTCTGTTGCAGCATCCCCCACTGACCTCAGTCTTTTTCTCATTTAGTACCCTGTTTTGTAGGGAGAGGCTGGGATTTTCCTGCTGCTTATCAGTGCCTCACCTTTGACTAGTTTAAAAGCTTGCCAATGAAGCATTTAAACCGATTGCTCAAAAGACTTGTTCCTTCCTGGATAGATGCAGACCATCCTGCCAGTATAGGCTGGTGTCCTCCAGGTGGAACCCCAGTCCCCAATGAAGTAAACCCCTGTGCTCTGCACCATTTTTTCAACCATTCATTAAACTGCATGGTGCCAATTACCCTCGTCTCCCCCATGCTTTTGACAGGCAGCACCTCTGAGAAGGATACTGTGTGTGCTACTTGTTTTAGGTCCCTCCCCAACTCTGCAATGTCCTCCTGCACTGCTCTAATCTCATGATGAGCCAAGTCATTTGTCCCTAGGTGGACAATTACGTCCAGCTTGGAATCTCAAGGGGTTTATTTGGTGTGCTGGTTACAGATGACTGACAGTTGATGTCAGCAGCCTGTATACCAGCATCTCACATGACAGGAGCTTGAAAGCGTTGGACCACTTTCTCAGGAAATATGCGGACTACTCCCAGACCCCCGCAGAATTTATTTTGCAAGGTTTGGAACTAGGAATTATTTAGTCTTTAACAGTTTTTTCTTAAAAATGGGCGACTGTAAAGGGGCCATCTTTTTTCCCATCTTATGCAAACCTCTATATGAGGTTCTGGGAGGAAATCTATACCTATAGTGACAATAATCGTTTCTGTGAGAAAATGGTCCACTGGTGGTACTTTATAGACTATGTTATTTGTATCTGGGATGGATACGAGAGAGATTGGAAAATATATGGAATATATTAACAACAACAACTATAACTTTAAGCTCTGAAGGCCTGGCAGTGGTACTTGATCTATCGATCCTCTTAGTGGCAGTGACCCAGATGCCCTCATGGTAGCCTATAATACGGCTACGTCGGCTGCCCTGGATGTCATTGTTCCTGTCCGTGTTTGCCCTCTCTCCCTTCACCCTCGGTCCCCATGGTTTGATGGGACCTTGAGGGAGATGCGGCGACTAGGACGAAGGTTAGAGCGTTGCTGGCGGAGATCCTCTCGATGCTGATCACCTTAGATTGATGGAGCATTATCAAGCCTATCAATCTGCAATCACCCGTAAGAAGGAAGAATTCCTGTCTGGGGAGATTGTGGCTGCTCAGAATCGACCAGCTCAGCTGTTACGCACTGTGGACAGACTGTGCAACCCAGCCTGTCTACAAGTCTGAAAGGCCTTTTCGCAAATAGAGTGCGATGAACTTGCTCGATTCTTTGCAACTAAGATGGCTGACATTAGGTCAGCACTCCAACCAGCACACTCTATGGGTGTTGCTTTGGATCAGTGCATTGAGGCTGCTCCTCTGCTTTCCTGGAGTACCTGCGACCAACTGGAGTTCATGCGGATTGTCCGGGGTGCGTGCCCTACATGCCGTAGTTTGGATCCTGGATCAACTTTCCTGATTTGGGGTTGTATTGATTCCATCGGTCCGGTCCTAGCACAGATAGTCTGGTGTTCCTTGGAAACAAGTGAGTTTCCGTGCTCCCTGAAGAAGGTAGTGGTAACACCCCTCTTGAAGAAAGCTTCTTTGGACCCTGACTGCTATACAAACTACAGATCAATCCCTAACCTTTCCTTTTTAGGGAAGGTGAATGAGAAGGTAGTGGCCGTACATCTGGAGAACCATTTGACCATCCATGATATCTATGAACCCCTCAAGTCCGGTTTTCATAAGAGGCACAGTACTGAGACAGCACTGGTTCGGTGCTCAATGATCTCTTGATGGCCAGGGACCAGAAGAACCGTTCCAACTAGGTTCTTCTAGATCTCTCATCATCTTCTGACAATGTGGACCATGGAGTTCTGCTAGAGCACCTGAGGTTCATCTGTGGACTATCGGTTGTAGTCCTCAGGTGGTTTACATCTGACCTCACCGGAAGAATGCAGAGAGTGGTTTCCGGGGTTTAGTCCTTGGGCCCAGTTTCTCTGCCTTGTGGGGTTCCTCAGGGCTCTGTGTTGTCCCCCATGTTGTTCGCAGTGTACGTGCTGCCCCTCGGAGACATTGTAAGAAGGTATGGGCTGAGGTTTCACTGTTATGCTGATGATACCCAGCTCTACCTTTCTTTTGCACCCTGCCAGGATGGAGCTCTCTCGGTCTTTAATAACTGTCTCAAAGAAATTCAGGAGTGGATGGACTTGAGTTGGCTGAAGCTGAACTTGGAAAAGACAGAGGTGCTGGTTATGGACCTGGCACACCGGACAGGGGGGCCGAGGGTTGGTTCATCCTCTGGTATTTACCTTGGGGGTGTTTCACTCCCGACCTCTGAACAGGTACATAACCTGGGGTAATTTTTGACAAAGGGCTGACTCTGCATTTGCAGGTGTCTGTCATCATCAAGTCCTCATTTTACCACCTGAGGAATATCTCCAGGATTAGGCACCTTGTTCTGTCAGACGATCTTCCTACACTGGTCCATACCTTTGTGTCTTCGTGCTTGGACTACTGCAATTCCCTTTACCTAGGGCTTCCTGGGGTGGAAATCCACCACCTGCAGCTGGTGCAGAACGCAGGGGCCTGGCTTTTGACTGGTACCTCCCGGTTCAGTCATCATTTGCCGGTGCTGTATGGACTGCACTGGCTGCCAGTACAGTGGCAGATCACCTTTAAAGTCAGTCTTCTGACTTTTAAAGCCCTACATGGACTGGGCCCGGACTACCTGAAAGAGCTCCTGGTCCCTTACTGCCCTGGGCGATCGCTTCACTCAGTTGACGAGGGTTGCTAGAGATTCCAGTGGTGTGTTTGAAATCCTCTGGGGCCCATACATTTATGCATGCAGCCCCTATCCTCTGGAATTCTCTACCCCGTCATTTACAGGAGTGCGAAACCATGGAGGGATTTAAAAAGACCCTGAAAACATGTTTATGGATTAAAGCATTTGGTGATTGATTTTATTCGCCCAGTTGTGTCAGCTGTTTTATATATTTTAAGAGTTGAACTGTTTGATGCATTTTAAAATTTTGTAAGGCACCTTGGTTTTTGTAAGGCGCCATAGAAATGAAGCTTATTATTATTAAGTTTACACATTGTACTGACAATGTTTCTATTAACTTCCTGGATATCACCCTTAGGGGTATCCCTGGTCAAGCTGTGTCCTCTAGTTGCTATTGCAAGCTAACTTCTGCAAATACCATTTTGCATTATAAGAGTGCCCACCCCAGAAGGCTCATTAAATCAGTTCCTTACTCACAATACGTCAGAATCAGATGTAACTGTACACACAATGAAATGTTTAAGTTCTAAGCAACAGAATTAACTGAACATCTACTTAAGAGGGTTTATGATAATAGTGTCCTTGTTGAAGCATTGGACAGGGCCAAGTTGCTAGATAGACAAACACTTTTGACACCAATGTGTAGGTCGACTGACATCAAGGACCCAGTCACCATGGTTTTGGATTTTAATCTGATTTCTGGACATTACCCCCAGGTCTTATTTATAAATACTGGCCTGTTTTTATGGCAGACTCTACCCTAAAAGCATGTGTGGGTGACCAACATCGGGTCACATTTAGAAAGGGTAAATTTTTGGGGGATTTTTTGACCACAAGTCGCTTTACATCCCAGACCACGAATGCCACTTGGCTACCTACTAGGCCGAGAGACTTTCATAAATGTGTTTTTTGTAACATCTGCAGTCATGCTTGTGAGGGTGATGTTTATCTACATCCCCTTGAATACAACCAAACAGTACATATTAATCAGTTTTCGAACTGCAGGAGCACATATGTGGTCTATAATGTATGGTGTCCATGCAGCCTACAGTATGTGGGGATGACCAAATGCCTTTTGAAAACACGAATACAAGAACATATGCGTGCTATTTATAATAAAAACTTTTAAAATGCGATAGGAGCCCATTTTGCCTTAGCATATCAGTCCACTCCGAGGGGTTTCAAATTTATGGCACTTGAACAAGTCCCCCCTCTACCTAGAGGAGGTGATGGGCTCACTGTTTTGCAACAAAAGGAGAGCAGATCTACTTTTATAGGCAAAGGATTTGACTGACAACAGGAACTTCCTGTTTGGGAGCAGGAAATGAGTGATCACAGAGCCACCAAAGACTCACCATCCTAGAAGGAAAAGAGTAGCTCCCGTTCCCCCCTAGCTGCTGGAGGTCTGCCTCTGAGCAAGTAAGAAAACTACTGAGAAATACAGGATCTTCTTGTCTCAGAGCAGGAAGATCATGAGCTTAAAGGGCACAGAGGCAGTAAGTAAGTAGGGAGAAAAAATAAATAAAAAGAGGAAACAGAAAGTATTCCAAACTACAGTGTAGGGGCCAGAAATAAGACATGATGGGAGTGGTGCAGTGCAGTGGCTGTGGAGCAGCAGTCTTTTTGTGAGATGTTCTGGAGGATGCGGTGTTGTCCCATCTGCAGGCACCTCAGTGGGCTCAGGGAGGAGGTTACTCATCTCCAGGCTGAGTTGGCCAGGATTTGTGGGACCTCCTCTCCCATCCAGGAACCACCAGGGCCACTGCCGTTGCCTCAGAGGTTGCCAAGAAAGAGAAGCGGTTGGACCACAGTGGGCTCAGGGAGGGTGAGGGTGGTGGAACAGAGGCGCATCCCTCCAGTTGTACCTCTCCACAATTCATATGCTGTTCTGGCAAAGTGTGGTTTTTCTATGGAGGCACCCACAGTGGAGACCAAGGAGATCCACAGAAGGGTGGCATGGGACCCCACAGGGGAAGGAAACAACTCTTGGTGGGGGACTCCATTGTTTGGAAGGTAGAACTGGGGGGAGGATGGGGAGAGGGAGGTAAGGTGCCTGCATGACGCCATGGCTTGGAGGGACAGGGAGCCAATCCTCATGATCACCAGAACAGCTACACAGGGGAAGGAGCTGGATGTCATTGTCCACCTAGGGACAAATGACCTGGCTAAGAAAGGGATCAGAGCAGTGCAGGAAGAGTTTGTGGAGTTGGGGAGGGGCCTTAGACAAGTAGCACGCGTGGTAACCTTCTCGGAGGTGCTGCCTGTCTATGGCGTCGGTGAGACTAGGGTGCTCCACACCATGGGATTCAATCAGTGGTTGAAAAGCTAGTGTAGAGCTCAGGGATTTGGCTTCACTGGGGACTGGGGGTCCACCTGAAGTGATGCAGGCCTATATTGGCGTGATGGTCTGCATCTGTCCAAGAAGGTAACCAGAATCCTAGGTGATGGGTTTAAATGCTTCATTGGCAAGCATTTAAACTAGCCAAGGGGGGAAGCACTGGAAAGGAGCAGGGAAATACATAGATACATAGATAGATACATAGATACATAGACAATATCGGCAGATAAGGGCCTATGGCCCACCCAGTCTGCCCGTTTGAGCTTGTAAGTTCAGTTTGTTTTCCTAGAAGTCTGTTTCCCCTTACCCCTGACCTCTAGAACTCCTTTATGTCTATCCCATGCATTCTTAAATCCTGATTGTTTCAGCCCCACCACTTCCTCTGGCAGGGTGTTCCACTTGTCCACCACCGTTCTGTGAAGAAATTCTTTCTCATGTTTCCTCTGAATCGTCCTCCCTCCAACTTCATCCCATGCCTCTAGTTCTGGAACATCTTTTCACTTAAAATAGTGTTTTCCTGCACCCTGTTCCTCCCTGTAAGATACTTATGTCTCTATCATATCCCTTTCTCCTCCTCTCCTCCAGGGAGTACATGTTCAGTTCCTTCAACCTGTCTTCATAGGACTTGTGATGCAATCCATGCACCATCTTTGTTGCCCTCCTCTGAACCTTCTCTACCCTGTGTCTATGTCCTTACGTGGTATGGTCTCCCAGAACTGTACACTGTACTCCAGGTGGGGCCTCACTAGTGTCTTGTATAGCAGAATTATGACCTCCCTTTTCCTGCTGGTGATGCCTGCCTATACATCCCAGCATCCTATTTGCTTTACCTGCTGCCTTGTCACACTGTTTCCTTATCTTGAGGTCATCAGAGATGACAACCCCAAGATCCCTTTCCTGCTTGGTGCATGCTATATCCTCACCTCCCAACTGATATATTGTGCCAGGGTTTTGTGCCTCATATGCATTATCTTGCACTTCTTTGCATTGAATTTCAACTGCCAAACCCTGACCATTCTTCAAGTTTCTGCAGGTCACTTCTCATTCTGTCTACACCCTCTGGTGTGTCTACTCTGTTACAGAGCTTTGTGTCATCAGCAACAGTGAAATTTTGCCTTCTAGATCCTGCGAATGTCACTGATGAAGATGTTGAATAGGACCGTCCCAGCACTGATCCCTGTGGTACCCACTGGTCACTCTTCCCTCTGTGGAGTGACAGCCATTTACCACCACCTCTGTGTCCTGCCACCCAGCCAGTTACCTACCCACCACACTACTGTCCTGTCCACACTCATATTCCCCAGTTTGTGTCTAGTCTTCTATGTGGCACAGTGTCAAGGCCTTGCTGAAGTCCAGATAGGCCATGTCCACTGCCCTCCCTGATCCACTTCCTTAGTCACCCAGTCAAAAATTCAACGAGGTTGGTCTGACATGACCTCCCCTGGTGAAACCATGCTGCCTTGGGTCCTGTAGTCCATTGACAACCAGATGTTCCACCAATCTCTCCTTCAGTAGTGCTTCCATGATCTTCCCACTACCGGGAGGCTGACTGGTCTGTAGTTCCCTGCTTCCTCTTTGTTCCCACTTTTGTATAAGGGACTACATCTGCTGTCCTCCAGTCTTTGGGTACCTTCCCTGTTTCCAGTGATTGGCTAAACAGGATAGCCAGAGGTTCAGCCACCACCTCTCTTAGTTCTTTAAGGACCCTGGGTGCACCCTGTCTGGCCCCATTGCTTTATCAACTCTTATTACTTCCAGTTCCTTCAGGACCTTTTCGTGTAAGGGACTTGTGTCCATTTCTGCACCATTCTCACCCCTTGTACTCCTTCAGACCCATTACCCCCTCTTCCTCAGTAAAGACTGAGCAGAAATACCTGTTCAATATGTCAGCTTTACTGTTGTCATCCTCCACGCGGCTCCCATCCTCCCCCTTCAGTCTCACTATCCCTCCCTTTGTCTTTCTTTTTTCACTTATGTACCTGTAAAAGGTTTTGTCCCCTTTACCCACTGATTTTGCAATGTGTTCTTCTGTCTGAGCTTTGGCTTCCCTTACTGACTTCCCTGCCTCCCTTTGCTTCTCCTGGTACTTCTCCCTATCCCCTTCTGCCTGTGTCTTTTTGTATTGCCTGAATGCAATCTTTTTGGCTTTCACTTTCTTTGCTACCTCTTTGGAAAACCATAATGGTCTCCTCTTCCTTTTCCTCTTGCTAACCTGCTTAATGCATAATTCTGTTGTTCTTATAATCCCCATTTTAAATACCCCACTGTTCTCAACCCCTGATTCCTGTCCATTTCCTTAATGCCTCTTTCAAGTATCTCCCCATTTTCCCAAAGTCTTCCTAAAATCCAGGATACGTGTTTTTGTGTGGTTTGGTTCCTGCTTTTTCTGTGATTTCAAACCACAATGACTGGTGGTCACTGTTGCCCAGGTGCTCCCCACTGTTACCCCATCACACTGTCCCTGTTTGTGAGCACAAGGTCCAGTATTGCCTTCTGTTGAGTTGGTTCCATGACCAGTTGCTTGAGGAAGGCTCCCTGAAGGAGTCCAGGATAAATCTGCTCTAGTTGATGCTGCTGCTGGGATGCTGCAGTCCCGTCTGGAATATTGAAGTCTCCAACCAGTACTACCTCAACCTTGTCTGCCATCCTTTGGATGGCTAGCATCACTCCTCATCTGTTTCTTCCTCCTGGCTGGTGGCTATAAACCACACCTGTGCGGATGGCTGTCCTCATTTTCCTTTCCAGCTTAACCACAGTATCTCCCCCATTTTGTTCCTCCTGGATCTCTGTGGCCCTTATGCCATTTTTCACATACAGTGCCACTCCTCCTCCCTTTCTGCCTGCTCTGTCTCTTCTGAATATTAGCAGCCAGGTATGGCCATCTCCAGTCATGGTTATCATTACACCAGGTTTCAGTGATGGCCACAATGTCCAGGTCTGACTGTACCATGACAGCCTCCAGATCTTCCATCTTGTTGCTAAGGCTCCTGGCATTTGCACACATGGCTTCCATGATTTGACCTCCTAGACTGCTTCACTGTTCTACCCAGCCCCTTCCTTGGTTGTCATTTATCCCTGGTTCTCCTTGCTGTCTGCCCTTCTGCTGAATTTTGCCCCTTTTCTGCTTATCCACCTCTTGGGCACTAATCTCCATCTTTGCACACTGCTTTGCAGAGATAGCCACTCCTCTGGTTCACTGGTTCCACTCTGGCTGTGGGGGTGAGACAAGTAGGTACCTCCTTGCTGGCCTGCCACCCCTTTGCTAGTTTAAATGCTTGTCAATGTAACATTTAAACTTATCATTGGGCGCTTGGATTCCCTCCAGGATGGATGCAGGCCGTCAGGCTTGAACAAACCTCCATCCCTCCAGGTGGGTCCCCAGTCACAATGAATCCAAACCCTTCCTCACAGCACCAGTTCTTCAACCATGAGTTAAAGTTCCTGGTGCATGCACTCCTATGCTCTCCCTGCCTCTCACAGGTAGTACTTGAGAAAGTGACAGAAGTAGCTACTTGCTTGAGACCCCTCCCAGTTTCCTAAACTCTTCCTGAACTTCCTTGACTCCCCATTTGCCAAGTCATTAGTACCTAGGTGGATAATGACATCCAGCTCACCCCCGTCTTGCCTTCCCAGTGATCCCCAGTATCTTCCTTCCATCCCTCCATGCCGTGGCACCTGATGGCACCTCACCTCCCTGTCCTCCCCTCCTGTGTTCCTAGCTGGAGCCCTCTTACTGATGGAGTCCCCACCAGGATTCGCTTCCTCCTCCTCTGGGGTCCCTGCTTTCCCCGCTGAGGTCACCTCCTTGGCTAACCTCCACATCCTTTCCTTCCACTTCTCTGGGTACCTCTATTTGGTTGTCCTCGTTTGCCAGTGTGGCATAGGAGTTCTTAGTGGAATAGGATCTGGGATGTGCCTCTGCCTGACTGCTCTAACCCTCCCTGCGCCCACTGTCATCCAAGTGCTCCTCATTCTCGGCATCCTTTGAGGCAGCTGCATTGGACTGGGTGGTCCCTGGATAGGGTGATGGTACTCTGACCCAGTTTACTTCCGCTCTGAGTCTGGCTACCTCATCCCTGCAGTCCAGAGAGATGCATGCAGATAGGGCAGCAGCTCAGTGTCCAGAAGGTCTGCCTGAATATGGCTGCCCCACAGCCACTGCATTGCACCACTCCCCACATTATACTGCAATTCCACTACTTGTCTGCTGCTGAAGCTCTCCTAGTTCTCCCCCAAAAGAAAATCAGGGTAGAAAGTGAGGTAAACACCAAGATAGAGATGTCGATAGGGAAAAGGGCAGGGGTAAATGGAGAAAGTGACAAAGGCAATAAGGACAAGGTTGGGGCAAAAAGAGGCAAGGCCATCAGGAAATGGAGGGTAATGAGTACCAATGCCTGTAGTCTGGGCAACAAGCTCCTGGAACTGGTGGCCTTGATGGAAGATGGGTGCCTGGCCATTGTAGCAGTCACAGAAACTTGGTACACAGAGAACCATGACTGGGATGTTAACATACCAGGGTACACAACCTACAGGAGAGACAGGGAGGGGAGAAGAGGGAGAGGGGTAGTGCTCTCTATGTAATGGAAGGGATAAAAGCAACTGAACAAAAGAGTAAACAGGGAGGAGAGGAAGTACTGTGGGTCACCTTAGACACTGGAAAATGGCACCACAATCTGCACAGGGATTGTATACAGACACTCATGTCAGGGGGAAGAGAATGGACAAGGATATGATGGAAGGCATCCTTAGGTTGACAGAGAAAGGGGAGATACTACTAATGGGAGACCTGAATATGCCAGATGTTAACTGGAGCAGCTTTGCCGCAGCCACATCCAAGAGCAGAGCCATTCTCGATGCCGTACAGGTGGCATGCCTCAGACAGCTAATTTTGGAACCCACTCATGAGGGAGCAATCTTTGACCTCATACTCTCAAATGGGGACAGTGACAGGATCTCAGATCTAGAAGTGGGTAGCCATATGCGAACAAGTGACCACCAAACAGTGTGGTTCACGATAAACTCAGCTACAGAGTCAAACCATACAAAAGTGAGGGTACTGGACTTCTGGAGGGCTTACTTTGGCAAGATGGGCGAGTGACTTAGAAAAGCACTAGCAAACAGGCTAGGAGGAGGGGTGGAGCAACAATGGAGAAACATCAAAACTGCCATCACAGAGGCAACAAGCTTTTGTGTGAAGCAAATAAACAAATCAAAATGAAAGAAAAAGCCACTATGGTTTTCAAAAGAGGTGGTGGGGAAGGTCAGGGAGAAAAAGGCAGCATTCAGGAAGTATAAGGAAACACAGAAGGAGCAGGACAGAGAGCTGTACCAGTTAAGGCAGAAGGAAGCAGGTAGGAAAGTCAGAATAGCAAAGGCCCAAACTGAGGAAAAGATAGCCAACTCAGTTAAGAAGGAGGATAAAACCTTTTGTAGGTACATCAGGGAGCGTAGAAAGACAAAGGGAGGGATAGTGAGGCTGAATAAAAAGGTCGGTGGGTGGGCAGAGAGGGACAGTGAAAAAGCAGGGAAACAATGAATACTCTGCTCAGTATTCACAAAAGAGGAAGGGGGGAGGTGCCTAATCCAATTAATAGAAGCACTCTGGAATGGGGGGGTCGATCCCAGTCCTTTCACAGAAGAAAGGGTTCTGAAAGAACTCCTAAAACTGAAGGTGCACAAAGCAATGGGGCCTGATGGAATTCACCCCAGAATTCTAAAAGAATTACAGGGAGAACTAGTGAAACCACTGACTACCATTTTTAACAAATTATGGGAGGATGGTGTGGTACCGGAGGACTGGAGGAAGGCGAATGCGATTCCCCTTCACAAAAGTGGGACCAAGACAGAGGCAGGAAACTACAGACCTGTCAGTTTGACCTCTGTGGTAGGGAAAGTGATGGAATCACTTCTGAAGGAAAGAACTGTTGAGTACCTGGAGGCCAGTGGGGCATAGGACCCAAGGCAGCATGGGTTCACAGCGGGAAGGTCATGTCAGACGAATCTAATTGATTCCTTTGACTGGGTGACCAAAGTAGTAGACCAGGGAGGGGCTGTGGACATGGCCTACCTACACTTTAGCAAGGCATTTTACACAGTCCCACCCAAAAGATTAATAGTCAAATTAACCAGCCTGGGAGTGGGTCCCAGGGTGGTAGCCTGGGTAAAACACTGGCTGGACAACAGGACACAGAAGGTAATTGTAAATTGAGTCCATTCTGAAGAAAGAGGGCTCACTAGTGACATTGCAGAGGGACTGGAAAGAAAAGTATACCTCTTTGCAGATGACACAGATCTGCAACAGGGTTGATACACAAGGAGGCGTGGAAAGGATAAGAAGGGACTTGGCAAGGTTAGAGGAATGGTCAGAAGATGGCAGCTTGATTCAATGCAAAGAAGTGCAAATAATGCACCTGGGAAACAAAACCCAGGGGAAGATTACACAATGGGGGGGTGTAATAATAAAATGGAAAGGGACCTGAGGTAATCATATCAGATGACCTTAAGGTTAGCCAGCAATGTGAGAAGGCAGTAGAGAGGGCTTTGGGGGATACTGGGATGTATAGGGAGAGGCATCACCCGCAGAAAACAGGAAGTTGTTATCCCTCTGTACAGACAGTTGGTGAGGCCCCATCTGGAGTAATGCATCCAGTTCTGGAGATTCCATCTCTGCAAGGACAGACAGGATAGAGGAGGGCAACTAAAATGGTGCAGGGTCTGCAAGAGAAGCCATACGAGGAGAGACTTAATATGTATACCCTTGAGGAAAGGAGGGAGAGGGGGGACATGACAGAAACTTTTAAGTACCTCAGTGGAATCAACAAAGTCCAAGAGGGTAGCATCTTTCAGAAAAAGATGTGCTGCCCGGTGGCACTGAGGTTGAGGTGCTGGGCGCCACCTCGCGTCACGCCGGCGACCGGGTTCAGAACGACCTCGGGCCGCGTCGGGGGTCGGTGGGGAAGGAGGATCGAGCATCCTTAACGGATGCTCTCTCCTTCTGGGAGGGACCAGGGTGTTTAATACACCGACGCTTGAGACAGCCGGTGGAAGCACAGACTCTCGGGGCAGCGGCGGTCCTAGGGCAGGAGCTGGGAGGGGAGGACGCCTGGCACTGGCAGGTGTATGTGAAGCATCGCCACACAGCCAAGGCCCCGGGGGGTGAGAGGGAGGGACAGAAAACCAGAAACAACCTCGCACTGATGACGGCAGCTCCGGCCACCCAGATGACACAACACAGGCAGACCCCGCTGTGTAAGGTGCTAAGGAGGCAGGTAGCAGCATCTGAGAAAAAAAAAAAGAGACACTCTTGGGGCAGACTCAGTGGGGGAGTTGAGGCATTGAGACAGCCTGAAGGAGGGGAGTGCAGGGGGCGTCCAGGAGGGGATAAAAAGAATAAAAAAAAAAAAAAAAAAAGGAAAAGAGATGTGCAAGAACAAGAGGACACAATTTGAAGATGGGGGGGTGGTTCAGGGGCAATATGAGGAAGTATTTTTTCCACAGAGAGGGTGGTTGACGTATGGAACAGCCTTCCTGAGGAGGTTGTGGGGTCTAAAACTGAGAGAATTCAAGAATGCATGAGACAGACATAAGGCAATGTTTGTGTGGGGGTAGGAAGAAATAGGCTGTTGGTTAACTAGGATCTGTAGCTTATCCTGTAGGTTGGGAAATGGGCAGACTAGGTGGGCCAAGCGTTCCTTATCTGCCATCAAAGTCTATGTTTCTAGATGGATTTTTTGATTAAAGGCTCTCAGTTCCTATGGTATGAACAAAGATTTTGATTTAGCCCCCTATCTGAAAAAACTTGAAAAAATGTACAACAAACCTGTTAAGAGCAAAATCTGAATATGAAATTTTAAAACACTAAAATCTAGTTCCTAATAGAAATTGTTTCCCCTGCTCCCATGTTTAACTAGCCTTTATTATACTGATATTTTCCCTCTTCCTTTAACTCTTGACTAGGGCTTTTTTAGTTTTATTTTATTTGATAATTATAGGGTCCCCCCTTCCATATATATATATATATATATATATATGTATTTTTTCTATCAAACCCCCTCACCCCCTTTCCGTCCCTTTCCTTTGTTTTAATTTGGACACTATTTGGGGTGTCACTTATATAGCTAGTGTATCTGGTCTCCGTTATTAATATTAATTCATTACTATTCATATATTGTTTTTGTTTAGAGATCTTGGATTGACAGTTTTCTTTCCCCAGACTGGGCCCATTGTGGATGGAAACTATTGGAACATTTTGGTCCCTTTTCTATCTTCTTTGTGGATGGCAATCTTAGATTTAAATGTGGATTTTTATGGAACATTTTTTCTATATTTTTTCTAATTGCCCTTTCCCTCCCATTCTCCTTCCCTTTCTCTCATCTCTAAATAGACATTGTACTACTCCCTTTTCTCTAAATAGTATGTAAACTTAACCCCTTTTCTGGCTCTTGTGATTGGATACAAACTGAGCTTTATTGCTATCAATATAAAAATTAATGAAGACATTTTTAGGTGATTTATGTATGAACTTGGAATTGCTTGTCTTTATAAACTGGAACCTTTGTGGCATATCCATAAGATTCCTAAAAATCTTATCACCTCCAAATTTCATGAGAAACCGGGTTTTCCATTCCCCCCCCCATGACCTTGAGCATCCTGTCTTGACATCCCACTAATGTGTATATGTATACCAGATTCTTTATGCTTTAAATTTTACTTGTCATAATTGAACCAAGGTCCTGGGGGAAGGGAAGCAGGAGTATATACAATACAATAAACAGCAGGGATACAGTACAGTAAAACAAATACACAGGGCAGCTACAGTACATAGGCTGCAGAGCTGATCCCAAAATGGTTATAAAGAAGATGGGAGATCGGAGTAATAAGTAGGGCGAGTTAGCACCACAACTCTTAATAGAGACCAAGGTGCCTAGCATACTTTTACAATTAAATACCTATTGAGGTGCTGACTGGAGGCCCCAAGCTAACAGCTGGATGGGCACGGCAAGGTGGGAACGAGCTAGGTGCATGAGCAGGTGGGGGAGAAATGCGCCTTGAGGAGATGGTTTAAATGCTGAGTGCTGACTACGTGCTGAATGTTGACCGGCAGGCAGTTCCACAGTTCGGGCATCCGGAAGCTGAATGCAGCTTGAGATACTGATGTGGTAATGCATGGAACATAAAGGAGCCTGGAGTCTGTGTTCCTGAGTGCCTATGCAGAGGGGGGGGGGGGCTGGAAAGAGAGGGCAGACTCGAGGTATGAGGAAAGGGACTGTGCCCAGAATTTAGCTGTAACCCTGGCACAGTGGACCTGTCTCCAGTTCGGTAGTGATGACAGGTCAAGTGACTTGTACAGGATGCAGTAGTGTGTCATGAGTGGGAAGTCAAGGGCAAAATGGCAGAAGGAATGGAAGAGGGGATCTAGTCTGGTTAAGATTGACTCAGGGGCCGTGCTATAGACTACGTCCCCATAGTCAATAATTTGGAGGATAATTTTCTGCATGATTGCTTTGCAGGCGGGCAAAGGTAGACAGGCCCTATTGCGGTAGACAGCGCCCAGTTTGGGATGATGTTTTTTGTGCATTGAGTCGATATGAACAGAAAAGCCAAGGTGTTGGTCAAGCCAACCCCCGAGGTATCTGAAGAAGGTGCAATCCTCCAAGGGGATCCCATCAATGGTGTGGAAAGTGGGGGTTCAGGAGAGATGGTAGAGCAGTTATTGCATCCCGAGGGTTAGTGAGACAGTTTTCTTTGGATTAAGAAAAAGCTGGTTTGAGCGAAACCAAAGCTGAACAGCACTGACGTCCTCCTGGAGTCTAGTGGCTGCATCAGAGGTGGAGAGACCTGATGCAAACATTACAGTGTCATCAGCATACATGTGGATGAATGTGTGTGTGCAAGCTGAGGGCAAGTCATATAGAAAAATGGAAAACAGTAATGGGCCAAGGACTGAGCCCTGTGGGACCCCGGTGGTGACAGGGAGTGGGATAGAAGTGCAGGAGCCTATTTTTACCACTTGTGACCTGCCTGCCAGCCAGATAGGATTGGAACCAGCTGGTGGCTACTCCTGAAAGACCAGCGTGGGAGAGTTTGGACAGCAAAAGGGCATGGGAGATGGTATCAAAGGCTTTGGCAAGGTCAATAAAGATGGCTGAGGTGGTGTGTCCATGTTCCATTCCAGTGAGGATGGCATCTGTGAGCCTCAGGAGCGAGGTGATGGTGGAGTGCGACTTCCTAAATCCAGCCTGGTATGGTGTGAAGAAAGAGGAGGAGTTGAGAAAGAGGGCAAGTTGGGAGAGAACGAGGTGCTCATGTAGTTTAGCTAGGATGGGGAGTTGGGATATGGGGCGGTAGTTTCTTGGCGAGGAGGGGTCATCACCTTTGGGGAGGGGGATGACGGTGGCACACTTCCAGTCAGATGGGATTTCAGCAAGCGAGAAGAAGCGATTGAAGAGAGCGGCCAGTGGGGCGGCGATGGCAGGGGCAAATAGGTGGAGCATTTTGGAGTCCAGACCTGAGGGGCATTTGCCTTTGGAAGAGTTGAGAGCCTGCAGAGCTTTGAGCACTTCGGTCGGAGCAAACGGGTGAAAGGTGATGCTAGAGGCTGGGGAGGTGGGTGGGCTTGAGGGGTGGGGAGGGAGGAAGGATAGGAGAGAGGAGACACAGCTGGAGAAAAAGGTGTTGAAAACTGAGGCCACTGCACCTGGGTCAATGTAGATGGAGCCTTCTACATTTAGGGCTGGGGTGGGGGGCTGGCTAGGGGGTGAGAAGAGTGAGTTTATTGTTTTCCAGAAATTTTCTGGGCAGTTTATATTTGTGTTGAAAGAGGCCTTGAAGTAGTTGGCTTTGGCCTGCCGTAGGAGCGAAGTGCAGGAGTTATGGAGTGAGCAGTAAAGTTGGAGAGCCGCCAGGGTGCCAGTAGACTTGTATGTTTTCCATGCCTGATACCTGGCATGAAGCTGGTCTATAATATTTGCTGTGACCCAGAGTAGGCAGGCATCTTTTACTCTTGTCCTTCTAAGTGGGGCATAGTAGTCCCAGTTGGCTAGAAATCTGGCCTTGAACAGTTTTAGGGCAGTGTTGATGTTGGGTGCACATGGGATGCAGGACCAATCAGTGCGTGATAGGTAATTTAAGAGTGCCCCAAAGTCGAGTGATTTGAAAGATCTAGTGAGCAGCATTTGAGGGGGCGGTGCTTTGGGCCAGAATATTATCCTTACCATATAGATCATGTGATGGTCACTTAAAGAGTCAGGAGGGAGGCCAGTTTCAAGTATTCGATGGAAGTGGGAGGTAAGGGCCCAATCTAAAAGGGAGTGATTCAGCGATTTATGATTTAAGCATGTGGGCACAGATTTTTGTTATGCCATGTTTAGAGCATTTACCTGGCTACGTAACTTAGAGTTAGCAGAGGAGAGCCAGTAAAAATTGAAATCCCCAAGGATGTGTAGCTCACCCCCTGATGTGAGTGATTTTAGGGCGTCCAGGTGGTCCAGTATGGCGGGCATAGGGGTGTTCAGGGTGCAGTATGAGCCCGCTATATGTACCGGAATTGTGTGCGGTAGTGAGATTTTGATTAGAAGAGAGTCTAAGGAAGGCATGGGCAAGAGGAGCTGGACGGGGTGAACTGGTGGTTAGAGGAGATGAACATGGTGATGCCTCCCCACCTTTTTCACCGTGGCGGTAATGCCGAATGATAGCATAGCCTGGGATAGCAATTTCTGCATCCAGGTTGTGGGGCTTAAGCCAGGTTTCGGTAATTATCAGGATATCTGGGCGCAGTGTTAGTACAATTGGCTGTAGATCGGTGAGCTTGTTCAGGATGCTGCATATATTCAGGTGGATTATTTTTAAGCCCCTTGGTAAACAGAGGTGGGGAGGGGTGGTCCAGGGTTTAGCTCGACATCTCCTGCTAGTAGGAGCAGTAGGGTTGATATAAGGGGACATCTGGAGGTTTTCAACCCTCATATTAGAAACTGTGTGTGTGTAAATTTACACTGCATTTAAACTAGTAAAAATGAATTGTAACTAGTTACAGCTTCATTATGTTTGCTCTGCACTTTCTACTTTCAATTTCCTTTTTTTATATTTTGCACGTTTTTAAAATACTGTTATATTATGAGCTTTTTGAGTTTATTAATGTACTGTAACTTTAATGCTGTGCTTTAACAGGAGAGTTTGATGTGTAACATGTCACGCCCCCTTGGAAGACCTTGCTGTCGAGGCGCTAGGGGCATTTGCTCAGTTTTCTCTTTTGAAATAAACTCTACTTAAGATTTTACAGCAACAACTCTAGGAGTGCTGGCACTTCTCTTTTTGTAACTGAATCAAGTGGCATCCTTGCCTAGCACCCCCATCCTTGGCTGAGTGCAACAGTTCTTTTCTGCTTCAGAAATTTCATGACCAATTAGTGCTGTAGTTTTCAGACTTTGTGGCCTGACATCACATAAATACCGAAGCACCAGTTTTCAACCACTCGTAAATATTTAAGTGCCTTACCCAAGGAGGCTGCAAAGATGGCAGACACAACGGTTCATAGTTATAAAAAAGTGAAGATCTTAAAATATCTAAAAAATGGAGAATCAAAGGGACTAATAGGTTGTTTAAAGGAAAGGAAGAATGTAGGCAGTTGGTGCATTTAAAATCACATTTACTGCTCTAGGTCCCATCTTCCAACACTTTTACAGTGCTGTAGTTGGGAACTACTATAACAAAAACTTTCAAGTACTGTATTAAGAGGCTTAAAATATAGAATTTCAAAATACAGTAGTTTAAGGCCTAGGGAGTTTAGATAATTTGTAAAAATGTGCAGTTACTTACTGTAACAGTAGATCTTCGGGAGAATCTTATCTATTGAGCCACGCCTGTAGGACAGACACGGTCAACATCAGGGCTGCTCAAAAACCTCTGTCTAGCTGGCTCCCCCCCACCCCATTGATGTGCATCATTGGCACCTATTTAGCTGGAGTAGCCTCATACTCCTCAGTTTTTTCCATGCACTGGAGACACATGCAACATTGAGCAAAACTAATGGAAAGAATGGCAACTCCCTGCCCCATTGATGATCGATCAACAAGAACAGTGGCAGTGCTGGACAGTACTATGGAAAGCTCAGTAAAGTGAATAAAACAAAGGACAAATTCGTAAAACAGAACTGTCTATACCAAACTATGCTGCTCGCAAGAAAGGGGGAATATGGTAGCGTGAACTGTGGCTCAATGGAGGAGATATCTTGAAGATCTATGGTTATGGTAATGGTACTATTTTCTTTGAGGCCATCTCCCTCCACTGAGCCACATCTGTAGAATAATTCCCAAGCAGTACTGCAAAAATATGCAAGAGGAGGCCCAAGACCAGCGATAGGTAAGACCCCAACAGGGCAGGTCATCAGGCCAGAAGCCATGTCAGTAAGAAGCAGGATCGCTGATTGGGAAAGAGGGTGACATCCATGCCAGTCAAAACCTATGATGGGAGATGCCCTGCAGCCAGTGGCACTGGAAACCGTGACAAATAACTACCAGCCAAAAGGCTAGAAACACTGCAACACAAAGAACCAGGGCGGAAGGCTAAGTACAGGAGTGTCGATGACAAAATCAGAGGGTGACCCCAAGGACAAAGACATCTGTACTAAAGAACAATGGCAACATTGAGGAGAAAAGCAACAGGAAGCTGTCTGAAAAAGGAGCTCGAGGAGACATCAGACATCAATGAACACAGAACAGTTGCTGCACGCCACATAAGGCAACGTAACACCAAAGACTGACTCTGATAAGATAACAGCAGTGGGGCAGCCAGAAAGTCAACAAAGCAAAACCAGGTGACAGGCAAGGCAGACATTGACAGTGAATACCACAACAAAGATAATACACCCACTGAAAAGACAGAAGGTAGTTCCAAAAAAAGGAACACTGATGGCACATACCACTTTGGCCAACACAGATGATGCTGGAAACGGCAATGATGAATGGGAATAGGCTGCATATAAGCAGCAGAGACCTAGTCGGTTCAGAGAAGGATGACAAAAATGGTACAGGGCTAGCACCATAAAACATATGAGGAGAAACTGAGGGACCTCAATATGTACTCACTGGAGGAGACGAGGGATAGGGTGACATGACAAAAACATTCAAGTATCTTATTTATTTTTATTTATTTGTGAAATCAGTTTACAACCTTTGAGCCAGAGGCTCGTTTCCAAAGGTACCTCACCACATTAAAGACATACATAGAGTTTTAGGTTACATAGCATAGAAGGGACTTAAAGAGGGACTCTGGTCAAAAGTGCTACACTGCAGAATTAGAATAAGCATACCCCCAATAAATCTCATACCAAACATTAGGTTTCTGTGTGACTTCATTTTAAACTTATGGACTATTTTGTAACCCTGATTTGACTGCCTGTTCAAAAAAGTCAGTTTCAGTGAAGAGGTGCTGATGATGTAATCTCCTGAACTCACAGTCTAGCCATCCCTGTCAGCAAGCTTATAGGACCCGTTTCTCCAAAGTTAAAAGATCATTCTGCAGTGGTTTTCACAAGTAAAACAATCAGCACCATTCTAAAACAGTGCTATAGAATCTATAGGTTTCAGGTTTTGTAACAAAGTTGAAAAATTTGTATTTTAATGCTTTTGTGTGGTTCGTTTCTCCAGAGCTGCAGGATGCTCAGTCAACATGCCTCCAGGCTGCTGACACATTTGTGGTGTTACTCTACAGTGCTTGTTAGGAAGTTGTATTGTATACATTTTAATAGGGGGTCTTATATGTATTAATTCCTACTAGGGGTAAAAGCGATAGCCCTGGTAAAACAATAATTGTAATGTGAAGCCTCAACGCAGATGCAGAGCTCAAGTAACAGCCTGTCAATGAGAAAACAGAAAATGAGCTCTGCTCAACTGAGCATCCCATTCATTCATACTTTGATGATGAATAAAACATTGATTGATTCATTGACTGAGTGATTAAGCATTGAGCTGGCTACTGCATAGAAACTCTTAGTAGGGTTTCAAAACAGCACAACCTCTCCCACCCCCATGTACAGGGTGATGGAATAATTGATTTAAAGGGGCACTGTCAGCTTTGCCCCTTGGTTTTGCCTCAGTTTGCAACGATTCCACAAGCACATACCTGTACCAGTAGTAGAGTAGAATGCACCTACATAAGCAAAAAACTCAACTGGTTACCTGTTTTTGTTAAAAAAAAAAAAAAAAAAGGCATTATTTCGGCTTACTTGCCAACTGAATGCAAACTCGGCCAACCGGAAGGAGATCCCACACGGTGAGCATGTAGTGAAGCGGTGCGAAGTGCACTTTTATGGTCCCCATTACAACAAATACATCATTTAATAGAACTCCGTAATAAAAGTGCTGCTGGTATTTAAAATTGAATCCTGAGCACGGTTCAGCTCACAAAACACTTTCAAACTGTGGCACTGAAATCCCGCGCTCGCGCCAATAACGGCGGAAGGAAAAGATCGTGCATGTAAACGTGCGTATGCAGCATGCGTGGGGTTTCAACTACCCTGAACTGAAAATGCTTTGCAGCTGAACTGTGCTTGGGATTAAATTTTAAATACCAGCAGACTTTTCAATATGGAGTTGTACTAAAATGATGTATTTGTTGTAATGGGACCATAAAACGACTTCGGCACCACACGCCTGACTACTCGCGCATTCTCTGCGTGGAATCTTCTTCCGTGGGCCAGGTTTGCATTCGGTCCGAAAGTTAACTGAAGTAATGTTTTTTGTTTTTTTTTAAACAAAAACAGGTAACCAGTTCAGTTTTTTGCTTATGAAGGTGCATTCTACTCTAATATTGGAACAGGTATGTACCTGTGGAATCACTGTTGAAAACTGAAGCAAAACCGAGGGGCAAAGCTGAGAGTATCCCTCTAAAGTGCCATCCTGAGAAATCACCTCAGTTGAATGATAGGTGTGAATGATCACAGTCTTTCACCAAATCAGACACATCCGGTCTGCAAATCTCACATTAGTGTACTGTGACTTAGCATCCAGCAACCCAGGAGAAAAGGACTACAACAAAAAAGTCACCAAAAACAAAAAAATAAGAATTTGTCAACTTTGTTACAAAACCTGAAACACATCAGTTTTAAAGCAATGCTTATTGAATGGTGTTGCCTGTTTTACTGGAAAAAACATTTGCACATAGTTTTTAAACTTTGGAGAAGCAGATCCTGTAAGCTTACTGACAGGGAGGGCTAGACTGCGAGTTCAGGAGATGACATCATCGGCACCTCTTCATTGAAACTGGCTTTTTTGAACAGGCAGAGAGTTTGGAGTTGTAAAATTATTTGTAACTTTTAAACAAAGTAACTTAGGAATCTCAGTTTTAACATGAGAGTGATTGGGGCTGTGTTGATCCATATTCTGAATTTAATTGTGCCAGTAATTTGTGACCATAGTCCCTATTTAAGGGCACAAACAAGGTGCAGCGGGGTGGATCCATGATAGTCGGTCGACAGATTAGGAGGCAGTATAGCACAGTGGTTTAAGGCTATCAGCTGCAAACCTGGAGACCTGGGTTTGAATCCCACAGCCCCCACTTGCATACTGTGTGACCCTGAGAAAGTCACTTAACTTCCTTGTGCTCCCAGGTTGCACCTATAAACAAGCTTTCAGCTTAGTGCGTCTCTCCTCGTTAAATGAAAAAAAAAATTTTGTTGTTGACCGATGTTGCAGCATCACCTTTATGTTGACCGCAATTGCGGTCAGCATAAAACTAGTCACTTGAGACTGTGTTTTCTTTGGGTGGGGTGGCTTTGCCCCAAACCCCCATGCAGGGAGCTCTGCCTCCTGCACCCTGTGACCAAAATAATCAACTCTGAGACGGAGTTCATTTGGAGAGGGTGCAAGACCCCAGCAGTGCGGGGTCCCTAGCCAATACTACAGCGACCTGTCACTGTACTGTGGTCACGATAAAATTGTCACCATAGCAATGGCATGCCGGGGCAACATGTCGTCCAGTATAGGAGGAGTACAGAACAAGGAGGGATGATATGAAATTGGAAGGAGGCAGGTTAAGGGATAATGTGAGGAAGTTTTTCTTCATGGAGAAGGTGGTAGACGCATGGAATAGACTGCCACAGGACGTGGTGGGAGCAAGCACAGTGGAGGGATTTAAACACTAATGGGACAGACTTAAGGGAACCCAAGAAGTGTTAAGAAGAGGATAAAGCCATTGACCCAGTAGGGTCAAAGGGCACAAAACAAGGGTAGGGCTTATGGGCAGACTAGATGAGCCTAGTGGTCCTCATCAGCTGATAATTTCTATGTTTCTATACTCATGGTATAATTGTTTCAGACCACGCAATGTCGTCTATTCAAATGGTTCTTACGTTAGATAGAGCATATACTCCCTTATGGAGATTTGATAATATCTTACTACAAGATCATAAGTTTATTCATATAATAAAGAAGACTATAGAGGAATACTGGTTATTTAACAACATTCCTGAGTTGTCTATGGCAATTAAATGTGATGCTTTAAATCTCACCTAAGAGGGGTTATCATTTCATACCAAATTAAAAGGAATAAACTTACAAACCTTGAAAAGGAAATAAAAAGATTAGAGAATAAATTATTAGAACAGAGAAAGAAAGAGCAATTATTATCACTAGTGTAGTTGAGAAAGATCTTCTAAAAATTAAAAATAAACTATACTTTTATGGTGACAAAGCAGGCAGAATTTTGTCCAACTAGATAAACTAATTTCAGCTGAATTCATAACGTACTTCCATAAAATCTACAACAAAAACTATAGATGTCCTGAAGAAACAATAGTGGATTATTTACAAAAAGCCAACATACCTAAAATAGGAAAAAATAAGGAACCCTTTTTCTCTATTGAAATTATTTTAGCAATCACTGGACAGAAAAAAAGGTTCTACACCCAGCCCAGAAGACTTTACTAGTGAATTCGATGTAACCTTTAAAGGCCAGTTTATATCTTGGGTAAAACTAATGATGGACAAGATACCCTATTCCACAACTGACTATTATTTTATTATTGATGGAAAATTAAAGATAAAAAGAAACCAGAAAATTACTGCCTGAAATCCCTTTTAAATATCAATTATAAAATTATTACAAAAATGATTGTAAATGGTATTCAGGAACAAATATCTATACATAGAGATATCTATACGCAGAGGAGACTAAGGAGGTTGCAGACAACTGTCACAAGGGAGGCCCTCAGGAAGGAGGCAGAGGGCACCACAGGGAAAGGAAGAAGCACCTGGTGGGGGACTCAATTATTAGGGGGATAGAACTGGGGGGAGCAGTGAAAACTGAAGTAAGGTGCCTGCCTGGTGCCATGGCTTGGAGGGACAGGAAGCGCATCCTTAGGATCACGAGAACAGTTGCATGGGAGTCTGAGCTGGACGTCATTGTCCACCTAGGGACAAATGACTTGGCTCATCATGAGATTAGAGCAGTGTAGAAGGACTGTAGAGTTGGGGAGGGGCCTAAGACAAGTACTTTACACACAGTATCCTTCTCAGAGGTGCTGCCTGTCAATGGCGGGTGAGGGGAGGCACTTTGCACCATGCAGTTTGACGAATGGTTGAAAAAGGTGTGGAGCACAGGGCTTCAGCTTCATTGGGGACTGGGGTTCCACCTGAGGAACACCAGCCTATACTAACAGGATGGTCTGCATCTGTCCAGGAAGGAACAAGTCTTTTGGGCAATCGGTTTAAATGCTTCATTGGCAAGTTTTTTAAACTAGTCCGGGGTAACTGATAAGCAGCAGGAAAATCCCAGCCTCCCTACAAAACAGAGGGTACTAAATGAGAAAAAGACCAAGGTAGAAAGGTCAGTGGGGGAATGCTACTACAGAAGGTAAAGCCATCAAAAAATGGAGAGCAATGAGTACCAATGCCCGTAGTCTGGGTAACAAGCTTCCTGAATTAGCGGCCTTGATGGAGGAGGAACATCTGGATATCGTGGCAGTCAGAGAAACATGGTACACACAGAACCATGACTGGGACGTAAACATATCAGGATACACTATCTACAGGAGGGACAGGGAGGGTAAAGAGGAGGAGGAGTAGCTCTCACATAGGGAAGGAATCAAAGCAACAGAACAAAGGGTAAACAGGGGAGAAGCAGCACGTGTGGGTCAATTTAGAGAGCAACGGCACCACAATCCGACAGGGTTAGATACAGACCCCCTCCAGGGGGAGGAAAGACAAGAAATGATAGAAAGTATACCTAGAATGCAGATAAAGGGGAGAGATTGCTGATGGTGATCTGAATATGCCAGATGTTAACTGGAGTGCAGTTGCAGCAGCCACTTCTAAGAGTGGGGTTATTCTAGATACCCTACGGGGGGCATGCAGTAGACAACTAGTATTGGAACCCACTTGAAACGGAGCAATCTTAGACCTGGTTCTCTCAAATGGAGATGGAGAGAGGATCACAGATGTAGAAGTGGGTAGCCATCTGGGAACTAGCGACCATCGAACAGTATGGTTCACAATAAACATAGCAACAGAGTCAAGCCATACAAAGGCAAAAGTACTGGACTTCAGGAGGGCTGACTTTGCCTAAATGGGTGAGTGCCTAAGGAATGCACTAGCAAATGGGCAGGAAGGAGGGTGGAAGAACAATGGGGAATAATAAAACTGCCATCACAGAGGTAACAAGCCTTTGTGTAAAGCAAATAAACAAAACAAAATGATGTAAGAAACCACTATGGTTCTCAAAGAGGTGGCAGTGAAGGTTCAAGAGAAAAAAGAAATACAAGGAATCACAGAAGGAGCAGGACAGAGAATGCACTAAGGTTAAAGCAAAGGAAGCTGGAAGGCAGTCAGAACAGCAAAGGCCTGAACCTGAGAAAAGCTAGCCAACTCAGTTAAGAAGGGGATAAAACCTTTTAGGTACATCAGGGAGCGAAGGAAGACTAAGAGGGACAGTGAGGCTTAATAAAGGGAAGGGGGCAGAGGGTAACTGTGAAAGGCAGAGATACTAAACAAATATTTTACTCAGTATTTACAAATGAAGAGGGGAGTACCTAAAACAAACAATAGAAACACTTGGATACAGAAGTTGGATACCAGCCCATTTACAGAAGAAGAGCTTCTGAAAGAACTTTAAAACTGAAGGTGGACAAAGCAATAGGGCCTGATGGGATTCATCCCAGAATTCTAAAAGAACTAAGGGTAGAACTAGTGACACCACTGACTACACTCTTTAATAAATCATGGGAGGATGGGGTGGTACCTGAGGACTGGAGGGCAGATGTGATTCCCCTTCACAAAAGTGGGAGCAGGGCAGAAGCAGGAAACTGCAGACCTGTTAGTTTAAACTCAATGATAGGGAAAATGATGGAATCACTTCTGAAGGAAAGAACTGTCGAGTACCTAGAGGCCAGAGGGACACAGGACCCAAGGCAGCATGGATTCACAGCGGGAAGGTCATGCCAGATGAATCTAATAGTTTCTTTGACTGAGTGACCAAAGTAGTAGATCAGGGAGGGCTGTGGACATGGCCTACCTAGACTTTAGCAAGGCATTTGACCCAGTCCCACACAAAAATTAATATACAGTTAGTCAGCCTGGGAGGGTCCCAAAATGATAGTCGGGTAAAGATTGGCTGGAGAATAGGACACATAGGGTAATAGTAAATGGAGTCCACTCTGAAGAAAGGGGCTACTACTGGGTGCAGAGGTTCAGTATTGGACGGTCCTCTTCAATGTCTTTATAGCTTACATTGCAGAGGGACTGGTAGGAAAAGTATGTCTCTTTGCAGATGACACAAAGATCTGCAACAGAGTTGATGCACAAGGTGGGGTGGAAAGGATGAGAAGGGACTTGGCAAGGTTAGAGGAATGGTCAAATGTATGGCAGCTTAGATTCAATGCTAAGAAGTGCAAGGTAAAGCACCTGGGAAAAAAAAGCCCAGGGGAAGAGTACACAATGGGGGGTGAGATACTAACAAAAATGGAAAGGGACCTGGGGGTAGTCATATCATATTACTTAAAGGTGGGCAAGCTATGTGAGAGGGCAGTGAGGAGGGCTGGGGGGATACTGGGATGCATAGGGAGAGGCATCACCAGTAGAAAACAGGAAGTTGTTATTCCTCTGTACAGACAGCTGATGAGACCCCATCTGGAGTACTGTGTGCAGTTCTGCAGACCCAGTCTCCGCAAGGACATAGACTAAACTAAAATGGTGCAGGGTATGCACCAGAAGACATATGAAGAGAGACTAAAGGAGCTTATTATGTATAGCCTCGAGGAAATGAGGGAGAGGGGGGACATGATAGAAACTTTCAAGTACCTCAAGGGAATCAACAAAGTCCAAGAGGGTAGCATCTTTCAAAAAGAGGTGTGCAAGAACAAGGGGCACAATTTGAAGATGGGGGTGGCTTGGAGGTAATGTGAAGTATTTATTCACATAGAGGTTGTGGATGCATGGAGCAGCCTTCCGGAGGAGGCTATGGAGTCAAAAACAGTGGTTGAATTCAAGCATGCATGGGACAGTCATAAGGCAATTCTAGGGGGTGGTGGTAGAAAGAAGTAGGCTGCTGGTTAACTAGGATCTGCAGCCTATCCATTAGGTAGGGAAATGGGCAGACTGGGTGGGCCAAGCGGTCCTTATCTGCCGTCAAATTCTATGTTTCTATATTCAAGCTTAGCAAAAAGGTTTTATTAAAGGGAATATAAACAGCACTTTCTGAGAAACAAAACCAAAACCACAGACTGTTAGTGGCTTACCTACATGATGATGCACTCAGTTTGCCTCACAAATATGTTTTAATCCAATTTCACCACTGTTTAGTGTCCCAACAAATGTAAATAAAACCCTGCTTCTTATTCAAAGATCACATTTTGGTATAAGCCTAAAACTGCCACGATTTCCTTAACATGATGATGTAAGTTGAGTGAAACCTGCCCTATGAACATCATCTATGCAGTGAGAAATGAAACATTTTATGTAGCAATAATCATCATCTGTCATAAAAGTATCCAAAAACCTTCATTTGAATAACAATTATGTGTGCACTACATGGAAAACCTGCTGTCCTGTCTCAGTTTGTCTTGCTGTGCACTGTATCGAGACTACAATGTGAACAAAAAAATGTAAAACAAATAATTTGCCGTCTGCATACTTTATTCAAATGAGTGCGTGCAGTGTTAAATGATAGTTCACTGGCACTGTAGACAAAATTCTTTTCCCATGAAATGAAAAAGAAAGCAATCATCATCTGTTCTTTTCAGGGGCAGTTGTTTTTTTAACCATAAAGTAAACGAACTGAGCAGATGTTATGCACAGTAACAGTTGAGCGAGAGACCTCTGAAGTGATTATACAGTCTGCGCTGGGACCTTATAAACTGGTAAAAAAAAATCCTAACAAAGCACTACTCCTCCAAATCCCTTACTCTGCATGTGTGACAGTCTTTTCCCGCATGCACAGTAAAGCATTTGGAGGAGGAGGGCTTTGTTAGGATTATTTTACCAGTTTATGAATGAGGCCCCTATGCAGACTAAGGTGGCTCTGGAGCACTGTCGCTCAACTATGTTACTGTGCATTACATTTGCTCAGTTCCAGTTTACTTTAGGGTTAAAGAAAGGACTGTCCCTCAAAAGAACAGATGCCATTTTTCCTTTTCATTTCATATGCAATTAATTTTGTCTAAAAAGCTAGTGAACTACTATTTAACACTGCAAGCCCCCATTTGAGTAAAGTATGCCAACAGCAGGTCATTTTTTTTACATTTGTTCTTTTAGGAAAGGCAAATTTTATTTATATAGTGCTCTAGCCTAAGGCTCAGAGTGCTTTACAATAGAAATACAGAAATACAAAAACTCCAGGAATTAGTCCAGTTCTGGAGACCCCATCTCCGTAAGGACATAGACAGGATAGAGGCAGTCCAGAGGAGGACAACTAACATGGTGCAGGGTCTGCAAGAGAAGCCGTATGAGGAGAGACTAAAGGAGCTTAATATGTATACCCTTGAGGAAAGAAGGGAGAGAGGGGACATGATAGAAACTTTTAAATACCTCAGTGGAATCAACAAAGTCCAAGAGGGTAGCATCTTTCAGAAAAGAGACTTGCAAGAACAAGGGGACACAATTTAAAGATAGAAGGAGGGCGGTTCAGGGGCAATGTGAGGAAGTATTTCACAGAGAGGGTAGTGGATGCATGGAACAGCCTTCCTGAGAAGGTTGTGGGGTCTAAAACTGTGGGAGAATTCAAGGATGCATGGGACAGACATAAGGCAATTCTTGTGGGGGGGGTAGGAAGAAATAGGCTGTTGGTTAACTAGGATCTGCGGCCTATCCTGTAGGTAGGGAAATGGGCAGACTAGATGGGCCTAGCGGTCCTTATCTGCCGTCAAAGTCTATGTTTCGATGTAAACACATCAATTAAATAAAGCTAAAAGCTTTGTCAAACAGAAATGTTTTTAAAGAGGCTTTAAAAGTCTCCACCGAGCTGGCTGCATGAATATGGTGTGGCAAAGAATTCCAGAGCACTGGTGCAGTGTCACCAAATGCCTTGTAACCCAATCTCCTAAGGCATGAGATAGGCACCACAAGCAGCTCAGCCTCAGTGGAGCGTAGAGGGCAGAAAGGCCAATAGGGAACCAGGAGCTCTTTAAGGTAGTCAGATTCCAAACCACGTAGGGTATTGTATGTCAACAAGCAGATCTTGAAGGTGATATGCAAACTCACAGGCAGCCAATGCAGAGCACGAGGAACAGGAGTGACATGATCCATCAAAGAGGCACCTGTCAAAATCCTAGCCACAACATTCTGCAGTAGCTGCAGTTGATGCATCAAACCTCTAGACAACCGTAGGTGTAAAGTGTTGCAGTAATCAAGTCTGTTGGTGACAAAAGCATGGATGATCATAGCCAGGTTGCCAGGCATCATGAACGGCTGGATCCAGGTGATATTCCGGAGATAAAAAAAAAATGGACCGAACAATCAACACCACCTGTTGTTCGAGGTTTAGTCAGTCATTCAGAAAAATGCCAAGATCTTTAACCGCACTCATCACTGAAGGGGCTGCCCACCAACAATTGAGGCAAGCAACCTTCCCATCCATGGAAGCCTTCCCATGGCCAGGCTCAATCACCATAACCTCTGTCTTGCCAGGACTGACACAAAGCCAGTTGGCAGGCATCCAGTCGTTTATCACAGCCAGACACTGGCTCAGCATAGCTGAGGTGGAAAGGTTATCTGGGCACAGAACAGGCACAACTGGGTTTCATTTGCATAGCAGTGAGACCCCACATTGTATCACCTAATGATCTCCCCAAGTGGCAGCATGTACACAGAGAAATAGAATCCAGTGGAACACCACAAGGCAGCGTGAAAAGCCAGAGGGAAAAATTCCCCAAGGACTATGCACTGCAATCTTCTGGTTAAATAGGAGTTAAACCAATGCAAAACTGCATCAGTAGCACCCACATATGATCACAGGTGATCCAACAGCACCCCACGATCTACCGTGTCAAAAGCTAAAGATAGATCCAAGAGCACCAAGATGGTACATTGCCCTCAGTCCATCGCCATGAAGAGATCATGTGCCACCCTGACCAAAGCTGTTTCAGTGCTGTGGTGGGGATGAAAGCCCAACTGGAGAGGTTCAAAGATAGATGAACTCTCCAAGCATTCAACCAGCTGGTCAACCACCACCTTCTCAATAACCTTCCCCAAAAAAGGGAAGATTAGTGATAGGCCTGTAGTTGTGAGAGAACATTAGGATCTAAAGATGGCTTTTTTTTTTTTTTAGAGGGAGTCTCGCCACAGCCTCCTTAAAGGCTGTGGGAAAAGTACCCTCTCCTAAGGACCCATTGACGATCTTAATGAACACTGGGTCCAAGAAATCCATGCAGCAGATAAACCAGATGGGATCTGGTTCCACAGCACAGTTGGTGGGAAGCAAGCTGGTGACCACATGGAGGACCTCAACTGCCAAAACTGCCCAAAACTCACACCATCTCTACCAAGGATCTCCACCAACAGACCAATCCCCTCCCACAAAAGCTGGACCAGAGGAGGCAATGCTCACCCTGATAGAGGACACCTCGTCAGCAAAGAAGCGCTTGAACTCCTTGCACTGTTTAGCAGAAAAAGCTGTCCTGGACTGCAGACGGGAGGGATTCAGCCCACTGTCTACAGTGTGGAAGAGCACAGCCAGATGATTTCCTGCTGCAGTAATCAACCAGAACAGAAACTCAGTCTTCTTCAGATTGATTCCGCTGATACTCCAAATAATGGCACCTAAGTGCCACCATGTCCTCCTCAGAGCGAGACTTCTTCCAGGCACACTCCAACCTATGCCCCTTAGTCTTCAGCTGACAACTCAGCACAATACCATAGTGAGTGATGACAGGAGGTCAAGGGGCAAACGTGGAAGTGTGCAATCAGGTCCAGGGTGTCAGTCAGGGCCATGTTATAGGCTTCCACATCAGCCTCTGAACCCTGATCACAAGCTAGAAGCAAGCTCGAGGCATCTAGTGACTCCTGCAGCTGGCGGGGCTCCAATTTATTTCTTGGATGACAGCGGATTGTCTCTGTAGTGGGGGTTATTTGACAGGGGGGCCCCCACACAGGAACTCAATTGCATGATGATCCAGCCGATAGACCGGATCAACCTTGACCGCTGTAATGTCAAGTCTGAGTGAGAAGACTACAGTACAAGTCGTATTAAACTGATTCACCAATGAGTTGGTTTAGCATTGTTTTTTTTTACAGTTGTGAATTCACTGGCAGCTCATACAGCACTGTTTGTCAATGCTTAACCAGCTCAAGAGCAATGATTGTAAAAGGTTTTTGCAGTGCAGTTGGAATGTATCAGTAGTCCAATCACAATGCAATGGAAAAGTGAGTTTTAACTCTAACAGTTTGTGCAGGGCTTTGTGCTAAATCCAGCAACACTTATGCAACTCAGTCAGAAATCCTAAAACAGCTCATTGTAGGAACAGCTTAATGTGATTTGTACTGTAGGTCAAGAGTGTGGCCATTTATGTGCGTCTTGGAGACAACCACCTTAGACAATCCCAGCAAATTCATTAGCTGGAGGAGCTCTTGCCCAAAATGACAGGAATCATTGTTGATCCAAGCAATAAAATCACCCAGGACCAGAATCCTAGAGGACTCCAACACCTGGTCAGTAATGTATTCTGCCAGCTCCTGCAGAAAAAAAGACTCCCACCCCCTGGAGGCCGGTAGATGAGGACTATCGTGCCATTGATTCCTAAGGTACACTTGGCATCCACACATTCAAAAGACTTGTGTTCTCACTGAGAATGCAGTGAGCCCCAGGGCCTATCTAAAGCAGATGGCCACCCCACCCTCTCTACGGTCCCTAAGGCAGTGCAATGCTGAGTAACCAGGGGGGACAAACGCCACCAGCACTGGGACAGCATCATTGCCCACTCAAGTCTCAGTAATGCAAACAAGGTCAGCTGAAGAATTGGCAATGAAAGACTTCAGCACCGCAGTTTTATTCCTCAGTGACCTTGCATTACTAAGAATGGCACGAAGGGGATGAGCCGCGCAGGTCAGACAGACTACATGCTGCCCAGAGACATTTGGTAGAGCCCTAGAGAGGGGAACCATTTAGGACGGTCCTCTGTCCTGGGACCTTCTCCTCCCTGGGAGTCTCCTGGGCCCTATCACACCAATCCTACCCCTCCGTCACCAAACTGAGGACCCTCACTGTGGCAGATGCTCCCCCTTCCCCTCAGAACTCCCAGCTCCCGATGGCAGCTGAGCACCCCTACCAGCAGAAACAAATGAAGCCCTGGAAAAGGGCAACACAACCACAGGACATCCACCAAGTAGGTGAGTCTTAGGGTCTCAACACCTTTACACAGGATACAAGAAATACGAAACAATAAACCAGTTAAAATAATTGAAAAACAGAAAACTCACACACTAATCTCACACACACACACACACCAATACAACTAATGTAAAATAAAAAAAAAAAACCTAGCCCAACACAACAGTGTTATAAATTAGAAGATGGTGACATAAGAATCTAGACAAATACCTAAACACCCGTAATACAATTAGAATAGTCCCACAAAACAGAAATCCATGAGTTTAGGACAATTTTTAAATTCATGCAAAGAACAGGCTCACACCTCCAAGCTGAAAAGTCTGTAGGGCCACAGAGAGCTTTCACCTCCCTGGGCTTAACCAGTGTCCAAGAACTCTAGACCCATGGCTCCCTCACCACACACAGGAACTAGAGTAATTATAATTTATGTAGAATGCAACAATCAAGTCAGCTTCGGTACTCAATATCTGAGCTTATGGCACTCTCACTGCCAATAGTCATTGAAAAATTGTTCAAAAGTAGCAGCCAGCCTCAGAAGCCAGCACAAAATCTAGCTTCAGTAATGGAAAAGTTCAAGACTGCTACCAAAGTTTCAAAGATGTAAATCATACCAGGTAACAATATCCAAACAGAGAGACAGCTCTTGAAGGAAACAAGCCAGCAAAATAAAAAAAACAGTCTGGCTAGGCATGTTAGTACAGTTCGATGGATCCCTCAAATCAGGAACTGCAGATGCTGGAAAGGCTCAGTGCCGAAAAGATGGAAAAATCAACCTGCAGGTTCGTAGAGTCATCTCCGTGGAAAGGTAAGAATCCATAGCAGCAGTCCAGACAACAGTCAAAAACAACAGCAGCAACAACGGATGAGAGAGGTTAGCCAAAGCAACTGGCATGAAACAGATGCAGAAAAAACAAACTTGACTAAAAAGAAGAAAACTAGCTCCTACACCTCTAGCTCACAGTTTCCTCTCACTAGTACTACCCAGCCCTGCACCTAAAATTTGCTAATAAAATGATTTAAAACTACTAAAATATACGATTCTCCTCCTCTCCAACAGATGGTCATCCCAGCATGGCCACCATCTTATTCCAGCAAAATGTCCAGCAATTAATTCATTGTAGTCTTGATAAAGTGCACAGCAAGAAAAACTGAGACAGGACAGTAGGTTTCACATGCCGTGCACACATAATTGTTATTCAGATGAAGGACTTTGAATACTTTTATGACAGATGGTGTCTACTGCTACATAAAATTTCTCGCTACATGGATGATGTTCATAGGGAAGGTCTCGCTCAACTGACATCTTAACATTAATTCAAATTGGCTCAGCTCCTCATCAGATAATCTGAAAAATGACCTTGCAGCCCTTGACCTGTCCCAACTGGTCACTCAGCCCACTAGACTAAACAAAGTAACAGGAACAAGCTCCCTCCTGGACGTCATCCTCTCTAATAGACCTCATAAAGTCATCTCCGTTGATGTCCTTGCGGACTCACTCAGTGACCACTCCCCAGTCATCTGTTTCTGGTCCTCCCCACCCTCAGCCCTGGTTTCAGCAGGACCCCGCCGTCGGTTTCTCCCGGAGGTCTCAACAACCTCAAGCCACCTCGCCCAAATCGACTGGTCCCACTAGCCAGGCTCCTGACGTGAAATTCTGCCCTTACCTATCTTCCACGGCCTCAACCACGCCTGTGACATGTATGCACCCCTAAACACTCACAGGATAAAAACAGACTGCTGCATGGATCACTCCAGCGCTGATCCAACAACTAAAAGAGAGATAACCTCTGGCACCTAGCTACGACTCCGGCAGGGTTGCTGACAGGCAAGCCTACCGGGCTGCCATAATCAATGCTCCTGGACAATCAAGCAGGCTAAAGCCAAATTTTACAGGCCACGTTGACATCCACCTGGGGCTCGTCCAGAGCTTTCTGGGACAACATTAAAGATCTAAATGGTAAGACCCTCCCCCCTCCATCCCAGATTGACCAAAATGGGACTGTCTCATTGACCCCACCGTATTGCTAACTGCCTCAATCAAACTTTCGCTGACTTAAGTGCCATCCTCCCAGCCTATTTTTCTGATCCAGTTGCCAAACCCTCCCATCGCACTCCATTTCCAGGCCTTAATTCCACTTCCGGTGATCTCACCCCCGATGCAAACCTTTCTTAATAAAGGCCCTCGCATCCTCAGAACCCTACCAGCCGGCCCCCTCGACTCCAGGATTCTTAGCCGCCGTGCTGGATGTCATGTTTCACCCCGCTTGACGCTGGATCATTAACAAATCCCTATGCCTCGGCCAATTCCCTAAGGCCTGGAAGGCATGCAGAAGTAACCCCATCCATAAGTCGGGGGACCGCACTCTGCCTAACAACTACAGGCCCATCTCCATCCTTCCCCCCCTATCCAAAGCCCTCGAAAAAATAGTAAACACTCAGCTCTCGGAATACCTTACTAACTACAACCTTCTGTGTCCGGAGCAACACGGGTTTCACCCTGGTCATAGCACAACCACTGCCCTTCTGGAATTCTCCCACCACATTCACTCAGCACTTGACAAAGGTCATCTTGCAGGGGTGGTCTTCATAGACCTGTCCAAGGCCTTCGACACGGTGTGCCACCCCCTACTACTTAACTCCTCAGCACACTAGGTCTGCATAACCGGCCCCTGAAGTGGTTCAAGCTACCACACAACAGGTCCCAAAGAGTCAAACTAAATGGGACCCTCTCCTCCTATCTTCCAGTATTCTCGGGTGTCCCCCAAGGCTCCATCCTTGGCCCAACCCTTTTCAGCCTATTCCTGAACACCCTCCCCAGCTCCTGCTCCAGTAAAATATTACTCTATGCAGATGACGCCGTTATCCTTGCATCACACCCTGACCCACTCTCACTCCAAAGCATGCTGCAAAGCGCCTTCCTCCAAACGAAAAGTGGTTCGATAATCACCGCCTAGTCCTGAACCTAAAGAAAACAAAGTCCATGCTCTTTCCATCGGCAAAACAATGCCAGAAACTTCCCCCCACATCACCACAACCACGCCCCTCCTCCTGGAGCAAGTTGCATCTATAAGTACCTGCATCACCTTCGACTCCGCCTTACTTTCCATGCCCACCTCAACGCACTGTCATCTGCTATAAACTCCAGGATCGGTCTTTCTATCGCATAAAGACCGCCTCCCTGAACTGCCTTTAAATCCAGCTATCACTCATCGGTATTATCGCTGGCTGACTATGGGCTCCTGTCTATGCTGCTGCTGATGCCTCTGCCTTATCCAAAGTTCAGACCTCTATTAATAGAGCATGTAGGCTTCTTACCGGTGCCTACAGCAGAACCCACACCTGTTTACTATACTCTGCTGCTAAAATACTCACTCTTGAGAAAGACTGAATTATCAAACCTGCCTACTGGCCAAAAATCCTTGTCAGGACTCTGCCCTCCTGGGGTCTCTGGACCTTGCAGCGCTGCTAGGTCACTGCCAACCCGTATGCCGCCACGGCCACTTTCATAGTTCCCAGAGCAAGGACCTCTCGCTGCCAAAGATCCTTCCATCACCAAGCCCGGCCCTGTTTCAACTCCTTCCGAAACTATCTCCAAGATCCTGGTATTGGCGCTTCAAAATTGCCCTTCGCTAGCATATTATTGACAGCATGCAGAATGCCTGTAGCTCTCTCTGCCTGTCCCCTATGCCCTATGCGCCGGTCCATGCTAATCCTGCTTTCAACCCCCTCGCCCACCGTCTTTTATACCAAGCATATTAGCCGGACATGCTCACTTATGAATAACTGTAACTATTATTGTTTCACCAATGTTACTTACCTACTTAACTTGTAACTTGCTGTTGATTTGAATCTCTTGTTGCTTTTACCTATGTTTAGTACCTTCCAAGTTTAATCCAGCGCCTACTAGCTGCTGCTCTCTCCAAGTGTATATTTATTTTTATGTATCTAAGCTGTTTGTCATTCCACTGTCCTAACCTCACTTTTTATTGTTGTCTCCCCATTGGACGAGGTACCTTTGTAAACGAGTCTGTGACTCAAAGGTTGTAAAACTGATTCTCTACAATAAATAAATAAATAAATAAAGAAGTTGCAGCCATTTTAGGCTCCTACTGAAGCACAATCTTTGAATAAGAAGCAGGGTTCTGTTTACATTTGTCAGGACAATAAACAGTGGCGAAAATTATTTAAACATATCTGTGAGGCAAACAAAGTGTATCATTATGTAGGTAAGCCTCTAGCCTACTGTGCTGTGGTTTTGTTTCGAAGAAAGCCCAGTTTATAGTCCCTTTACGGGCTGTAATATTTTTGAAGGTTTGGAGCACATTCAAGAGATTTTTACATTATATTTATCCAAATCATGTGTGTCAACAGAAGAGGAAAAAATATTGGTAGCTTTAGATGCTACCAAAGCTTTTGATTTACTTTAATGAGAATACATGTTTCTGTGCTTGAAAACGTGGGGATTTCCACCTATAACAATGTCCATATTGCAAAATTATATCACGCTCCACTGGCCAGGTTTAGAATAAACACCTATTTATCAGATCCCTTAAGGTTAGTAAATGGGGTGAGACAAGGATGCCCCTTGTCTCATTTGATATTCATATTATGTTCGGAACCTTTGTTGAATTGAATTTCAGATAATGAATGTATTAATGGTGTTCTGACTGGTGTTGGATATACTAGAGTAAATGTATATGCTGTAGATATGATGTTGACACTAAAAAAATCCTCAAGTGTCATAGCTAGCAAGCTTAGCAGAAATTGAAGTCTTTTCTTCCGTTTCAGGTTTTGAACTGAATTAATCTAAATCACTCATCTTGCTTATTATACCTTTAAGTATGGGAACGATTTTGATCCTTTTTCCTGCCAAGGGGTTTTAGCATTATGCAAAATATGAAATATCTCCGTATAAAAGGGACCTTCGGGGCCCAGTGGGCTTACCCGGTTATCAAAATTTAATAAATAAATAATTCTTACTAGTGATGTGCAGAAAACTATCAAATACAAACGAGATTTAAATGAGAATTAAGTTAATGGAGGGATGGGAAAACCTATCCTTTATGTATAAAATGTTCAAGATTGTGGGAAGTAAACAGAATCTTCACATGATATCCATAGAAAATGAATTTATTAATCAACAAAATGTCTTATTCAAATGTTGCCCTGACATTTCGCAACTTTTAGCAGTGCTGCTGAAAGGTGCGAAATGTCAGAGCAACATTTGAATGACATTTTTTATGGCCATCGTGTGAAGATCCCATTTACTTCCCACAATCTTGAACATTTTATGCATACTCGGACACCTCAGGAATGTTGGACTTAAATTCCAAGCAAGCAACCATTACCTTGGATCCCTATAAAAACTTTTTATAGGAATCGTTTTAGAAAACCTATCCTTTTCCTTATGGGGAAGAAGAGAAACTTTGAAAATGTCTATTATGCCTCTCTTAATGCATCTGTACCAGGTTGTGCAGGGGGACTTCCCCGAAAAATAATTTTCTCAGGTTAAATGCACATTTGTAAACTTTTTGCGGTGAGGTGTCCCCCCCACATAACATGGTGTAAATTGATAATTTCTAGAAATCAAGGAGGTATGGCTTGTCCAGATCCTTTTACTTATCCTGTGAATAAAATGAAGACTGCATTCAGATGGTCTCATCAGTGTAACTATTTCATAGACTCTCAGGGCAACTATAATTCTCTGGGTGCAATGGCTTCTGTATAAACAGGATCCAAATTTAATGGTTCAGGAGAGTATACCATCACATAAAATATGCAAACTTCCACTAATTCCATCATCACATAAAAAACTCTTGCAAACTTCCACTGATTCCATAATTAAAGGTGTAGCAAAAACTTGTTAAAATTGGACTAATAGAGTAAGGTCCAAAAACGTTATACTACATTTGAATGTCTGACCTAGTCTGCATCAATATTTATTTATGCATTTGTTTACTGGGTAAGTGCACTGGTCCAAAAGATCATTTTCAGGCACGACCCGGGTCATTAAGATGGCAGAATGATAAGGTGCAGGTCCATAATACATAACAGTAATGTCATTAGAAACAAGTACGATGAAGGAGTGGGGAGGGCTCCCTGCTTCCTGTTTTGATGTAGTAATATGCTTGATCCCCAAGCCCAGCAAGGACCCAGGGGGACTGTGCATCGTACCGCCCCATCTCTTTGTTGAATTGTGATCTTAAGGTGTTGGCGAAGGTTTTGGCAAATAACCTGGATAAGTCCTGCCTGAAATAATTCACCCAGACCAGACAGGTTTTATTAGGGGAAATACTCTTATCATAATGTCCACAGGCTATTGAATGTGGTATGGGGCACCAATAAGACCCAGGGAGATACATGTGTCTTTTCTATGGATGCTGAGAAGGCATTTGATCATATCGAATGGAAACATTTATTTGAATGCCTGGGCCGGTTTGGTCTGGCTGAAAGCTTTGTGGGGATGGTCCAGGCGATGTACAGGTCTCCTCGGGCACAGGTATTGGTTAATGGCTCTCTTTCAGATAGATTTGATTTATCCAAGGGCACTAGGCAGGGCTGCCCTCTCCATCCCTTGTTATTTGCCTTGGCATTAGAGCCTCTTGCGGTGGCTGTATGGCAGAACCCAGAGATTGAGGGCGTACGGGGAGTATCGGTGCGACCTCAAAAAATCGCCTTGTATGCAGATGATATGCTTTGTGTTAGACAACCCATGACATCAGTTCCTATAGTGTTACAGCTTAGAGAGTCATTTGCATGCTTCTTGGGATATAAAATCAACATTCAGAGTTAGAATTGCTTTACGGGGGATCAGATGGGAGTGCAGAAAGGCCTATGGGGATTTCAGGTAGTTTCAGGAAGCTTTACTTATTTGGGCATACAGGTTAGGAGAAGCTTGGGGTCCCTGTACAAACTTAATTACACGCCTATCATCAAAAAGGTAGAGGCTGACCTCCGAAGATGGGCCACTCTCCCTGTGTCCTGGTTGCATAGAATTAATTTGATAAAGATGAATATTCTACCTAGACTTCTGTACCCTATGCAGATGTTGCCCACTGGGTACTTGCAAAGATGTCCGGAGGTTGGAAACTGCCTTCTTGGCTTTCATATGGCAGGGAAGGAGGCCTAGAGCATGCCTTTTATGCCTCAAAGCTAGTGTAGATAAGGGGGGGGCCTTAACTTTCTGGACTTATGCAGTTACTTCCTAGTGGCCCAGTGCTGTTATGTAAAGGACTGGGTCAGTTTACTACCTGCAGCTAGTTGGGTGGACTTCGAACAGTGGGCATGGCCAGGGTGGGTATTATCTTACCTGGCCAAACATGGTCAGAGGGCATAAGCAACTCCTCAAGGGGCAAATCTGATGGTACTGGCTGTATTGGACAATTGGCGTTATAATTGGCACAAAGGAGGAGAGGGAGGGAGGAAGAGAAACACTGCTTTTACCAGTGGCTGAGAACCATTTCTTCCTGCCCAGGTTAGAGGACCTTGGATTTTGAGAGTGGGAGGCTAAGGGAATACGTAGTTTGGGGGACCTCTGTTCTCAGGATGGACTCTGCTCCTTTGGAGATATGCAGCAGGCCCTGGGACTGGGCAGAACCCACTTGTTAATCTGCAGATGAGAGCCTATGCCCTGGAGGTGCATGAGGGGGGATGGAGTCCCACAGTTAGACCCATTAGAACAGTTGATATACACCACACAGAAGGACCCGAGGGGTATTATGCACAGGGTGACCAGATTGGGCAAACAGAAATTCCCAGACCTCATGCAGAAAACAAGGCGGCTGTGGGAGAGAGACACAGGCACACAGATTGGGGAAGACAATTGGAATCTTTTACTAATACTGCATCAAGGCATTTTGATCTGTAACAAATATAAAGAATCGTACTTTAAGTTTGTTCATAGGCTTTATTGCCCACCCCAGATAGTTAAATATGATCCTGCAGTATCTCCATTTTGTGGTAGGAGCAATGGGCTCGTATTATCATTGCTTTTGGGAGTGCCTGAGCCTACAGAATTTTTGAAGTGTAGTGCTAGCAGAGGTGGGGAAGTTGGCAGGTAGGATTCTGCTGGAATCCCCTCTTATGGGCCTGTTTGGTGTTGAGGATGATGGTGGGGGGAATGGACCCCTCTTCTTAGATGGATTAGGGTATTACTCGTCCTGGCATGCCACTGCATCCAAAATACCTGGGGTCTCTAATAGTGTGCCCTTGCTGAATCAGTGGTGTAGTCTAGTGCTTCAAGTGCTGGCTTTGGACAAGCTTGCACTAACAGTGAAAGGCAAGAGGGATCAATCTTTTAAAATATGGGAGCCTTTCTTGGTGTCCCTAACTGTGGAGGAAGCTCAGCTCTTAAGAGTGGGTCTGGAGGAGGGGTAATGCCCTAGGTAGATGAAAATATAGACCTGATGTATTCTTAATGCTTTGCATGCATGTACCAATTCATGTTATCCATGTAATCTATGTGCATGAAGTGGCTATGTAATATGTAATCATAAGATGTTCTCGAGTGTGGTATGAAGATGTTTTTTGTAACGTGCATCTGAAACTGTTTCTTTTTCTTTCTAAATAAAAAGATTATACAAAAAAAGGAAATGTACTATGGTCTAAGAGTGCATTGCAGTATATAAGGTGAAGGTACATAATACAGACAGTAATGCCATTGGAACAAGTACAACAGTCTAGGAGAATACAGTACAGTAGGTACAATAGTGTGCATAGAAAAATGCAGTATAGTGTAAAAAAACATTACATTGTTAAACATTATATGCAAAACAATGCAGGATAGTGTAACGACAATACATAGCTTGAACAATGTATGCATGGAAGTGCACAGGACACAGTGCATTTGTGTGGCAATGCCTAATTACATTGGGGGATTGGAGGTAAGAGTGCAGTCAAATTGGGGGTGAGCTATATTTTTGGTGAAATATAAATTTGTAACTCTGTACAAACAGTGGAGAAAAAGCCCCTCTTGATATCAATGCCATTAATTTGGAGGACCTTATTTCTGAATGAAATTTCATACCTTAACATAAATGTAAAGACTATCCTTCCATGGCTAACTTGGGTGATGATAGCTGGTATTTATATTCAATACTAAGCTTCAAGTTTACTGTACTAAAAAAAAGAAGAAATTAACCTCTTTCTTACCATAATTTCCTTTTCTGTTTGCTCCAACACTGTCAATGGGTAATCATAACAACTAGGTATAGTGCACCCCTACCAGGCGAATGGTACAGCCCCAGCTTTAGAATGTTGGGCGCATGAGGATTCCGTGCACTAGTAGCAACTCCCCAGTTACTATTTACCTTGCAGTGCCATGAGAGCTACACATATACAATAAAAACAATCACATACTTGCAATAAAAAAAAATTCTGTCTTACCTTCCTATCTGACATTCGGGAAAGGGATGCATTTCATGGACCCAAAATGGAGGCCTGAAGTATTCAGTTCTTCTTGTAGAGAAGCCGTGCAACCACGGCATGTCTCATAGGAATCACCCATCTGAAATGGAAGCCTGAATATGCCTCACAGGATCTGTGAATTGAAGCTAATACACAATAAGACATGTCCTGTCTTTGACGCAGAGAACTAAACTGCAACAGAAAAATACACCATTAACCAATGAAACATTTTAACCTGCAGTCGCAGAAAATCAACATATAAATATACATATCAGAGTACAGTGCAGCAGAATAGAGAGGTCCACGTAGGGGATTTTTTTATTAAAAATAGACCTCTCTCCTAGCATGCAGGATAAGATCCACTCTCAGGAGCAAAGCTCCATGGTGGGTCCCATTGACAATGTTGGAGCCAACAGAAAAGGAAATTATAGTAAATATGAAGTTAATTTATTCTTTCTGTAGTGCTCCACATTGTCAATGGGTATTCAAAACAAGGGTCTGGGTTCTAAGAAGCAGTACCCAGACAAAAACCGGGAAGGGGGAGAAGATTATCACATACGCCAGATGTTTTAGAATTACTTGAGAACTGCTGCCTGCAACACTCTTTTGCCAATTATATACAATTATATTAAATGATACACAATCCCGAACTAAAAATATCTTGTGACGTTCAAAGTCATACTCGATCATTGAATTTGCATTGCCACAAACTCCAACTAAAAGTACCAAAGACCAACTCCACTAAAAAGGACAACATTTTTACAATAAGGGACGTAAAGGCTTGGAATAATCTGCCACAATATGTGGTTGATGCTTTAACATTTGACACATTTAAAGTGAGATTCGATTCATTTTTAGGATGGAATACTAACGGTCAGTCAATTAAATAAACTCAATGTCGTGGGAGACATTTGCGATGGGCACAAGGCTACTTATGTCTTAACAAACCATGTAAAGTTCAAAACACCATTGACAGCTATTATAAAGCACTTACCTTGAATCTTCAGTGTGTGGTTCGGCTTTGAAGAGTGCAGACATGTCCTGGTCCAGAGAAGATGACAGCCGACGATCTCTGGTGGTAAGTATAGGACAAGGGTGTGTGTGTGTGTGGGGTGGTGGGTTGCTCAATGGGAGGGTTGGGGTGGGAGGAGACAGGGAGATGACAAGGGACGTTTTTTTTTTATGGGGAAAAAAGTCGGGGGACTGTTTTCTTTTTTGTCATGAACATCTTTAGGAGTAATTTGGGACAGAGGGGGTTGGCTGCCCTGTGTGCCACAGTATGGGAGGGATATAACTGGGGACACTGGGAGTGGGCTCTCCAGTGTCCCACACAGTTGTGGGGGGGTTGTTTCGCTGGCATGGGTATTGGACACCCCAATGTCAGCAAAATAATTTTACTAATTATATAAAAAATTAATTAATATTTTGGGACACTGGGGGTGGGCTCCCCAGTGTCCCATGGTACGGGGGGAGGACATAACTGGGTACACTTGGAGTGGGCTCCCCAGTGTCCCGCACTGGCGGGGGGTGTTGCTAGTGCAGACAAGGAAATTGGACACCCCATGTTGGCAAAACCTTTTTTTTTTTTTAAACAAATATTTGGGGACACTGGGAGTAGGCTCCCCAGTCTCCCACTCGGGGGGGGGGGCATGTACTGCTGACACAGGGATTTAGCACACTGATATTGGCAGCAATGTATTTTTTAATGAAAACATGCCTCAGCCCACTTGGAGGCAATACAAAGATAAAATAACCTTTATTAGGTAAACACCAATACGTGTTTACCTGAACGGGGGCTGAGGAATCTGGTTCTAGCATTTCTTTTTTTTTTTTTTTTTAAATGGCCAGAACTGTTATTGGCTTTTGTAGGGGCCATTTAAAAAAATTTTTAGTAGTGCCGCAAATTTGCGGCAGTTTACAAAAAGAAGTGCCGCAAATTTGCAGCACTTCCTGTGGCCAAATGCAAAAAAACATATTTCCAACCACTTTAAATAAATAAATAAATAAATAATGCCAGGATTGTGTTCCTCAGACCCAAATTAGGTAAACGCAACTGTTGGTGTTTACAAAGGGGCATTATGTTTTGAACTACAGTGTTTTCTACCCATCGCAAACTGAAAACAAGATGGCTGCAGCACGACACTACTGAACACATTTGCAGCAGTAAAAAGTGCTTTCACGAAAGCAGAACTTTAAAGTTGAATAACTTTTGACTGGATTAATGTTTTTTCAACAAATCTTCAAAATGCACATCAGTGACCCAGACCCCATATACCCTAACAATTTGAGACCAGACCCCCAAACCATTTCGGACTTGCAGATGGGCAAAGACTTTGCACCTAAATGGTAAATGTCACATTTTTTGGCAATCCACAATTCTGCAACCACACCACCAACCGGAACAAAACTTGCCAGATCCAGTGATTTGTGCTACTAGACAGGGCATGAAAACATTTGGGCACATCAGTCTTACGGTTGCGAAGTTATTAAAGTGCCAAATTTTGGGTTTGACATAGAAGTGACTGGGCAACCCAGTGCCAGTATAATATATATATATTTTTTTTGATGGCCTCCTCCTCTCAGGAGCCAAGGCATTATCATTCTTGAATTTTTTGGGTGGAGAGAGAGACACCTGAGCAAGTCTCTGCACACCAGAAGGTGTAAGAGTGTTTGCTGAACAAGATCCTCCAAGTCAGAGAAATACAGTCTACTCGGTCACTCAACAGGTAACAAGGAGCAGCTCCCTCCAGAGCGTCCTCATCTCAATTCAATTATCCTTGTATCATACTAACATACTAAAACGCCAGCAGAACAGGCCTAACGGTCTTTCGAGTCTGCTCGATTGGTCAGCCCCCACCCTGGGTGCTGACCTTGCTGCCCCCCTCGCCTTCTCTGGCTTCTCCCTTCCCAGTTCCAGATATTCTTGCTGCATTGGATTTTGCTTCCAGAACCCTTCCCCTGTACCTGTTCCAGCCCCTCTTGAACCCCTCCACCGTCTCTGCCTCCACCAGCCCCCTAGGCAGTGCATTCCATGGCTCCACAACCCTCTCAGTGAAGTAGCACCTCCTCCTTTCTCCCCTGAATCTTCCCCCCTCCAGCTTCCACCCATGCCCTCTAGTGGCCCCCTCCTCCTTCCTTCGAAGCACCCTGACTGTTCCTCCCCTATTTACCCTCTTCATGTACTTGAAGACCTCTATCATGTCCCCCCAGTCCCTTCTCTCTTCCAATGTGTACATATGTAGCTCTTTGAGCCTCTCCTCATAGGTCCTGTCCCCCAAGCCCCAAATCATTTTGGTTGCCCTCCTCTGGACCCTCTCCAGGAGTTTAATGTCCCTCTTCAAGTGTGGCCTCCAAAACTGCACGCAGTACTCAAGGTGTGGCCTCACCAAGCAGTTATACAAAGGGAGCATCACTTCCCTCCTTCTGGAGGTGATCCCCCTAGCGATGCATCCCAGCATCCTGTTGGCCTTGGCTGCTGCCCTCCTATAAGTCTCTGAGTTGTTCATTTTGACATCCACCACCACCCCCAGGTCCCTCTCAGCCATCGAGACTTGTAGCATTCCCCCAGGGTGTACACTTGGCCAGGGTTTCTGGCCCCCAGGTGGAGTACCTTGCATTTCCCTGCATTGAACCTCAGCTTCCACTTTCTAGACCATATTTCCAGAGCCTCCAGGTCCCCCTGTAGGGCCACCCTCCCCATCCACCACCGCCCCCAGTTTTGAGTCATCCGCAAAAAAGACTCATCTCACTCCTGATTCCTGTCCTTATGTCAGAGACGTAGGTGTTGAACAGGAGGGGCCCAAGGACTGATCCCTGTGGGACCCCGCTAATGACCCTCTTTGGGGATGAGACTATCCCAACTACGACCCTCTGGGTCCGGTCCTGGAGCCAATTGCCTATCCATCTGATCATCTGGTTCCCCAACCCCATTTCTCCCAGCTTATCCAACAGGCCCATGTGAGGAACAGAGTTAAATGCCTTGCTGAAGTCTAGAAAGAGGACGTCCACTGGTCTACCAAGGTCCAAGGCACTCGTCACCCAGTCATAGAACTCCACAAGGTTTGTCTGACAGGAATTCCCCGAGATGAATCCATGCTGTCTACTCGTCCAGGCACCCTGACTTTTCCAGGTCCCCCCAGCCTCTCCTTGACAATGCCCTCCATCACCTTGCCACCACCGATGTCAGGCTGACAGGCCTGTAGTTCTCTGCCACACTCCTTGATCCCCTTGTGGATAGGCACCATATGTACGTATCTTCCAGTTCTGGGCACGCACTGTCCTCAGAGAGATGGTGAAAGCTCTCCAGGGGTTTCGCCAGGACATCCGCAAAGTTCCTTCAGCACTCTGGGATGTAATTTATCCAGCCCCAGGTGCTTTCTCCGTCTAAGGGAGCTGAGGGGCTTCCCTTACTCTCTGCTGTGATTTCCACTTCCAGTACCTCTTCTCCCGCTTAGCCCTCCCCCTCCTGCCAGTGATGCCTCCCCTCTCCCCAGACCCGCTGATCGGTAGAGTCCCCCCTCTTCAGTATCTCTGTCTCCTCCCATGTGTGATGCAGCACCCCCATTTTCCTTGGTGAAAACTGAGGTGAAGTACTCATTTAGTACCTCAGCCTGCTCCCCCAGGTCTTGTGCCCATCTCTCCCCTGATTTAATCCTGCTAAGAAAAAATAATAAAAGGAAAATACGCTCTGCTGAAGGCCCATTCTTGAGGCAGAGCAACCACTGCCCTCGTCTGTGGTCACCTTCAAGACTGAAGAACCTTCTTGATCCATGCCCTGCAGCTGAAGGTGAACAGATTTATCTGAGGTAGACCTAACTGGTTGTATATGGGTTTGAAAACACCTCCAGTCCAACTTCCACTGCACAGGATGAACAGACTGACTTAAGCAGTCTGCCTGAAGGTTCAACACCTCTGCCAGGGAACTGTCAACAGTTTGGTGACTTTTCAAAACATCCCATGTGCCTGAATGGCTATGTACAAGTGCCTGCCATGTGTAGCATCATGAATGCACACTAAGGGGAGCTAGACAGGCCGTCTTCGCCTCCTGAACACGAATGTGGAGATGTTCTTATAGGCTGGTCAGGTTCCCCGAGTGGGAAAATGGCTCCGACCTATCCCCCATCCAGCTAGGCTGACATTATATTGTGAGATTTAAATGCAGAAGTTCTGGTGGGACTTGCTCAGATCTTACACATTCATTCACTATCTCAGGGAGTGAGGAAGCTGGGTAAAAAGGAAAGACTGGCTAATAATCCATCCAGAGATCCCAAGCATACAATAAACCTATTAAATAGGCTGCATCTAGAAATCGGCCCACAGGATTAAAACGATCTATGCCTATCCTGAAGTCTGACATCAGTGAGACATCGGGCCACTTACAAGTTGCCACCGGGGGGAAAAAAGGCTGCAAAACCTTTCCTGATCTTGTGCCGAAAAAATTACCACCAAGCATCCAAGGTCTGAGATGGCTCGGAAGAGCTCTGCTTCTGGGTCACCCTTAGCTGTGTGACTCTGGCATCCAGAGTGCTGAGTACTGGCCTACTGTATAAATAAGCAGGTCATTCAATCAGGATGTAAGCCACCAAGACTACCAACACCCTCAAGGGACTCTGAGAAGCTGATGCTTGGGCGAAGACACGCCCTATGCTGGAGGGTTGATTCAGTATCAAAACCTGAAGTACTTTGAGTAGGACTAACGTAGGGAGAGTGACTTCAGGCATCAGTCAGATGCACAGAGAGCATAAGAATTTGATGGCAGATGGGGACAGGATTGGCCCATCTAGTCTGCCCATGAACCTAATCTCCTCCTCTACATTTTGCTATTTTTGTTTATACCACAGTGACAGTCCCATGCATGTTTAAATGCATTCACCATCTTTGCTGCAACCAACTCTGGGTGCAGGCTGTTCCCTATGTCTATTATCCTCTCCATAAAAAAGTACGGTATTTCCTGATATTGCCTCTGAGCCTTCCCCCTCTCAGGCATAGGTTGAGCCGTCTTGTACACACCTCTACGTTTGCATGGAAGAGTTTGTGTACCTGAACAGTGTTTATACCCTTGATGAATTTAAACGTTTCGGTAATCCCCCCCCTCTCTGTTCCAGGGAGTACAAGTTTAGGTCTTGGAGTGTAGACTCATATGGTTTGTGATAGAGGCCCTGCACCATCTTTGTGGTCCTTCTCTGAATTGATTCCAAGTGCTCTATGTCCTTCTTCAGGTGGGGCCTCCAGAACTGGACACAGTACTCCAGGAGTGGCCTCACCAGGGATCTATACAGTGGAATGATAACTTCTTATTTCCTGCTAGTTATTCCCCTGCCTATGTATCCAATGATGCTGCTTGCTTTTCATGCCACTTTTTCGCATTGATTCCCTGCTTTAAGGTATTTCAATATAATTATGCCTAAGTCCTGGTCTCTTCAAGTTGATGCCCATCTGGTAAGTGCTGAGTTCTTGAGTTCTGTTTTCCCAGGTGCATCACTTTGCATTTTTTTGCATTAAATCTAAGTTGCCAGTCGTTGGACCACTGTTCAAGTCTCTTGAGATCCTCCTTCTTACTGGAGGTTCCCTGCTGATTGTCCACCCTATTACATAGTTTTGTATTGTCTGAACGGGCTGACTTTACCCTCAAGACCATCAGCAATGTTGCTGATGAATATGTTGAAGATGACTGGACCAGCACCGATCTCCGAGGGACTCTGCTGGTCGCAAAACCCTCTTTGAACACAGTGCCGTTTCCTGTGACTTTCTGAGTTCTACCCTGCAGCCAGTGCACTACCCAGCTTAATATCATATAACTAACAACTGTGTGTTCAAGACTCAAGTCCAGGTACACCACATCCACTGTCCCCTCCCAGTCCACTGGTTTGGTCACCCGATCGAAGAATTCGATCAGGTTAGTCTGACATGATCTACCTGCAGTAAATCCATGTTGTTTGGGGTAGAGTTTTCCTGCCTCTTTTAGTAAGTCTATTATCCTTTTTTTAAGGAATGTCTCCATGATTTTACCCACCACCGCAGTCAAGCTGACCAGGCTGTAATTTTCTGCCTCCTCCCTGCTACCACTTTTATGCAAGGATACCATGGTAGCCCTTTCAGTCAAGTGGCAACTTGCTGCTTTCCAGAGATTCCTTATAGAGCTGAACTAATGGTGCAGCTATTTCTCCTCAAAGCTCTGTCAGTATTCTTGGGTGAATTCTATCCAGTCCCATGACTTTGCCTATCCTCAATTTTTCTAGTTCTTTCAGCACCCTTTCCCATGTGAAGTTGCTTGTGTCTGCCTCCCGTGCAGGGTGCTCTGTTCTGTTTAGTGCCAGACTGCTACTGTTCTGCTTATTTGCAAAGACCGAGCAAAAGAATGCACTGGGGCTTAAGAAAGAACCCCCTTTTCCAGAGCAGTCTGGTGAATGATCTCCAGGGCTCCATCCAAAAGATTGTGGAGCATAAAAAAGGTACAGGCTCTTGAATTAAGAAATCGGACAACTCCCAAACTTCTGGGGCCCATAAAATAAAACTAGCAGTCTGGCAACAGAGGGAGGTGAACCTTACAATTGTCTTTGGTTTGTAGCAGATATTCTGCAGGTGGAGGCTACTTCTAACTGAAAGGTGAAACAAGGAACTTAGAATTATCAGGAAAAGACAGTCTATCAAGCAACAGAGGGAGGTGGATCTAGCTTTACGTTTGTTACAATTCTTAAGATTTTCAGTGCAGGAAGAGTTTAAAGCACATATGACTTATTTTGGGTCTGACTGCTTTCGGAGCACAAACCACCAGGCTGTGGTGGGGCTGGGGAGGTTTACCTGTGTCTGACTTGGATGTCTGGATTTTTCTCTGTTTGATTAGCAGGGTATTTTCTCTGTCAAATTGTTGTGGTGGGCATCTTGCTGACAGGAGGGCACTCATCGGAGCGGTGGGTCAGAGCGCTTAGCTGATTGTTTTGTGAGGGCACAGTTTAGGCCCAACCCTTCCCACCCTCACCCCACCCACCCCTGGAAAGAGTTCCTTTATACCTGGGGTTCTGACATCATTTCCTCAAGAGTGCACAGTGCATATAACTGTCATATCCTCTCTAGCGCACTGCACTGACAATATAAGCATACACATTGTATAATATATATATTTCTATAACACAAACCAATCTCATACACACAAAAAAAAAAGTAGATAAACATGTGGCTGTGGGGCAGCAGTCTTCTGAGAGTCTTTCTGGAGGCTGAGATGCAGCCCTATTTGCAGACAACTCTCTGCCCTGAGGGAGGAAGTTGCCCGTCTTCAGGCCACACTGGACAGTAGTAAGGGAACCTTCCCCCAGGCCACACTGGATGGTAGGAAGGGAACCTCCCCCATCCAGGGAGCACCAGAGCCACCACCACTACCTCAGAGGTTGCGAAGAAAGCACAGCAGATGAACCACAGTGGGCTCAGGGAAGGTGAGGATGGTGGAACAAAGGAACACCCAGTCAGTTGTTCCACTCAACAATCCATACACCATTCTGGGGGAGCATAGCTCCCCTATGGATGCACCCACAGAGGAGACTAAGGAGGCTAAGGACAACTGTCACAAGGGAGGCCCACAGGAAGGAGGCAGAGGACACCACAAGGAAAGGAAGCAGCTCCTGGTGGGGGACTCAATTATTAGGGGGATAGAATTGGGGGGAGCAGGGAAAACTGAAGTAAGGTGCCTGCCTGGTGCCATGGCTTGGAAGGACAGGAAGCGCATCGTCAGGATCACGAGAACAGCTGCACGGGAGTCTGAGCTGGATGTCATTGTCCACCTAGGGACAAATGACTTGGCTCAACATGAGATCAGAGCAGTGCAGAAGGACTTTGTAGAATTGGGGAGGGGCCTAAGACAAGTAGCACACACAGTATCCTTCTCAGAGCTGCTGCCTGTCAAAGGCATGAGTGAGGTAAGGGTACTTTGCACCATGCAGTTTAATGAATGGTTGAAAAAATGGTGTGGAGCACAGGGGTTTGGCTTCATTGGAGACTGGGGTTCCACCTGGAGGGACACCAGCCTATACTGGCAGGATGGTCTGCATCTGTCCAGGAAGGAACAAGTCTTTGAGTAATCGGTTTAAATGCTTCATTGGCAAGCTTTTAAACTAGTCAAGGGGAGGCACTGATAAGCAGCAGGAAAATCCCAGCCTCCTGCAAAACAGGGTACTAAATGAGAAAGACCTAGATAGAAAGGTCAGTGGGGATGCTGCAACAGAAGGTAAAGCCATCAAAAAATGGAGAGCAATGAGTACCAATGCCGTAGTCTGAGTAACAAGCTTCCTGAATTAGTGGCCTTGATGGAGGAGGAACATCTGGATATCATGGCAGTCACAGAAACATGGTACACACAAAACCATGACTGGGACATAAACATACCAGGATACACTATCTACAGGAGGGACAGGGAGGGTAAAAGAGGATGAGGAGTAGCTCTTTACATAAGGGAAGGAATTAAAGCCACAGAACAAAAGGGTAAACAGGGAGGAGAAGAAGCACTGTGGGTAAATTTGGAGACTGGCAATGGCACCACAGTCTGCACAGGGGTTGTATACAGACCCCCTTCTCAGGGGGAGGAAATGATATAAAGTATACTTAGAATGGCAGATATTGCTGATGGGTGATCTGAATATGCCAGATGTTAACTGGAGTGCAGTTGCAGCAGCCACTTCGAAGAGTGGGTTATTCTAGATACCCTATAGGGGGCATGCCTTAGACAACTAGTATTGGAGCCCACTCGAGAGGGAGCAATCTTAGACCTGGTTCTCTCAAATGGAGATGAAGAGAGGATCACAGATGTAGAAGTGGGTAGCCATCTGGGAACCAGCGACCATTGAATAGTATGGTTCACAATAAACACAGCAATAGAGTCAAGCCATACAAAGGCAAAAGTACTGGACTTCAGGAGGGCTGACTTTGCCAAAGTGGGTGAGTGCCTAAAGAATGCACTAGCAAATGGGCAGGAAGGAGGGGTGGAAGAACAATGGGGAATAATAAAAACTGCCATCACAGAGGTAACAAGCCTTTGTGTGAAGCAAATAAACAAAACGAAATGATGTAAGAAACCACTGTGGTTCTCAAAGGAAGTGGCAGTGAAGGTTCAAGAAAAAAAGAAAGCATTCAGGAAGTACAACAAATCACAGAAGGAGCAGGACAGAGAACTGTATCAGTTAAAGCAAAAGGAAGCTGGGAAGGCAGTCAGAACAGCAAAGGCCCAAACCAGAAAAGATAGCCAACTCAGTTAAGAAGGGGGGATAAAACCTTTTATAGGTATATCAGGGAGCGAAGGAAGACCAAGGGAGGGATAGTGAGGCTTAATAAAGGGGAGGGAGGGTGGGCAGAGGGTGACTCAGAAAGGCAGATATACTAAACAAATATTTTGCTCAGTATTTACAAAGGAAGAGGGGAGGTACCTAAAACAAATAGTAGAAACACACTGGATACAGAAGTTGATACCAGACCATTTACAAAAGAAAGGGTTCTGAAAGAACCTCTAAAACTGAAGGTGGACAAAGCAATGGGGCCTGATGGGATTCATCCCAGAATTCTAAAAGAACTAAGGGTAGAACTAGTGACACCACTGACTACCCTCTTTAAAAAATCATGGGAGGATGGGTGGTACCCGAGGACTGGAGGAGGGCAGATGTGATTCCCCTTCACAAAAGTGGGAGCAAGGCAGAAGCAGGAAACTACAGACCTGTTAGTTTAACCTCAGTGGTAGGGAAAATGATGGAATCACTTCTGAAGGAAAGAATTGTTGAGTATCTAGAGGCCAGAGGGGCACAGGACCCAAGGCAGCATGGATTCACACTGGGAAGGTCATGCCAGACAAATATGATAGATTTCTTTGACTGGGTGACCAAAGTAGTAGATCAGGGAGGGGCTGTGGACATGGCCTACCTAGACTTTAGCAAGGCATTTGTCACAGTCCCATACAAAAAGATTAATATACAAGTTAGCCAGCCTGGGAGTGGGTCCCAAGATGACAGCCTGGGTAAAGAATTGGCTGGAGAATAGGACATAGGAATAGAATAGGAGGTAATAGTAAATGGAGTCCACTCTGAAGAAAGGGGGGTTACTAGTGGGGTACCACAGGGTTCAGTATTAGGAGCAGTCCTCTTCAATCTCTTTATAAGCGACATTGCAGAGGGACTGGAAGGAAAAAGTATGTCTCTTTGCAGATGACACAAAGATCTGCAACAGAGCTGATGCACAAGGTGGGGTGGAAAGGATGAGAAGGGACTTGGCAAGGTTAGAGGAATGGTCAAATGTATGGCAGCTTAGATTCAGTGCTAAGAAGTGCAACGTAATGCACCTGGGAAACAAAAACCCAGGGGAAGAGTACACAATGGGGGGTGAGATACTAACAACAACAAAAATGGAAAAGGACCTGGGGGTAGTCATATCAGATGACCTAAAGGTGGGCAAGCAATGTGAGAGGGCAGCAAGGAGGGCTAGGGGGATACTGGGATACACAGGGAGTGGCATCACCAGTAGAAAACGGAAGTTATTATCCTCTGTACAGACAGCTGGTGAGACCCCATCTGAGTACTGCTTGCAGTTCTGGAGACCCAATCTCCACAAAGACATAGACAGAATGGAAGCTGTCCAGAGGAGGGCAACTGAAATGGTGCAGGGTCTGCACTGGAAGACATATGAAGAGAGAGAGACTTAAGGAGCTTAATATGCATAGCCTCGAGGAAAGGAGGGAGAGGGGGGACATGATAGAAACTTTCAAGTACCTCAAGGTAATCAACAAAGTCCAAGAGGGTAGCATCTTTCAAAAAAAGATGTGTGCAAGAACAAGGCACAATTTGAAGCTGGGGGTGAGGGGCGGCTCAGAAGTAATTTAAGGAAGTATTTTTTCACAGAGAGGGTTGTGGATGCATGGAACGGCCTTCCGTAGGAGGTTGTGGAGTCAAAAACAGTGGTGGAATTCAAGCATGCATGGGACAGTCATAAGGCAATTCTAGGGGGTGGGGGTAGGAAGAAGTAGGCTGCTGGTTAACTAGGATCTGCAGCTTATCCCTTAGGTAGGGAAATAGGCAGACTGGGTGGGCCAAGCGATCCTTATCTTCCGTCAAATTCTATGTTTCTATGTAACAGGACCCGTGAGCTAATTGAATAGCGAGACCTGTACTCTGGCCTGAAGAGAGCCAGGAATTCTGATGATAGCTGGCCTTTCCACCACCCTTGAAAACGAAGGCGGAGAAGTGACCCCTAATAAGGCATCTGACATTATTCTGGCCCATCTGGCACCATGCTTTTGGTGCTGGGCCTCCTGCACAGCGTCTGGCCAGTACTCCTCCGATATTGTAACCTGATTAACTGAGCAGGTTCCTCCATTTCCAGGAGCCAGTTTCCAAAGGAACGGAACTCCCCTTGGAACCATTTGTGCTGGCTGTTACCATGAACCCACTGGGTTATGGTATTCTGCTCTCTTTAGCCTCCAGGGCAGAATTAGATCATAGGCCTCCCCAAGGGATGATCAACAGGTTAGCTATGAAGCTGAACCAGACCCAATGACAAGAGACATGGCCCTCATGGTTGTCTCAGGGAGTGAGATCTGGCCTGAAAATCTCCAGTAAATAACCACCTGGAAGGTAGAACCATAGACACGAATTGCTAAAAAGGCTCACTCTTTGGGAAAAAGGTGAAACAAAACTGGCCAGGGTAGTGACTCATATGTTGAAGGCTCTGGCCAATAAAATACACACAATGCACACCACTGTTGTGTGCTAATAGAGGTGAAACCCCTTCTATACATGGGGCTCATCCACTTAATCATGCAAAAACAGATAGGTCCAGAGCCATCTATAGGCAGGGTGGTGTCTTTTCAGAAATACAAATGGCCTTGTCTTCCAGTAGAGGAGCTTCCCACCCATGAGACATATTCCCTAAAAGGAAAAACCATAGCGAGATGGGAAGACACTTTTTTGATCCACACCTGCCCACTGTTACGCAAGAATTTTGATCACATAGTAGCCAGAGAAGATTTTTTTTTTTATTTTAGTTGTTTAACCAGGAGTAGCAGTCTAAGCTGAAAGCTTTTCTACAGGTGTGATCTGGGAGCACAGGGAAGTTAAGTGACTTGCTCAGAGTCACACAGTATGCAAGTGGAAGCTGTGGGATTCAAACCCAGGTCTGGTCTGCTGGATGTCACCAGATTTGCAGCTCAGAGCCTTAAACCACTGCGCTATACTGCCTCCCTTGATGCAGGCAGAGATGCAGAAGCAGAGAGGGACTAACCTCTGCCATTTCCGCAGACTGATCCTCCTGAGCTGAAAAGGACTACATGCCTCAGCTATTCAAAAAAGACAAGGGCTTATTGTAACTCATGGGAGAAAAATAATCTCTGATTGTTTTTTTTTTTGGTTTTGTTTTTTTTTTTAAACTTAATTTTAACAGGTCAGGAACTTCCCCAAGATCCCTTTAATCATCATCCTGACCTTCTGAAAAGCAGGGTCGGGGTCGGCCTGCACATCAGTTATCGCAGCCTAAGCTCACTGCACCGCACCTGGACTTGCCTGGATGGGCCCCCCCCCCCTTGACCTGAGGGGCCCTATTGGAGTTGGGAGCATCTGCAGGGATGTCCTGCAGGACATCTGGGCTCAAGCTCACTCTGGATCTACAAAGGTAATATCTTGCAATTCTGCTGCCACTGCCTTGAAGAACCAGGTGCTCCCCCTCCCCAGACTGGAGAACCAACTGGGGAGTGTTGAGCAACATAATAAGGGCATAAGAACCCATGGGTGAGGGCTGCATCACCCTTGTTGCAGGACTTCCATTATTTTGTAAAAATGGTCCCCGATAAGTCACTGTGCCAAATAACAATTGTGAGTTAAAATAATACTTAACCAAAATAACTTTTCTGGGCTAAAGAATTCTTGTCCGCAGCGTTGTCTTAAAACACCTTGCTCAGTGTCACACATAACGCAAGTGGAGGACGTGAGAATCAAACCCAGATCCGTTGAATGTATAAACCATAATTATGTGCTGGCAGTATAGCCTAGAGGTTAGAGGAACGAGGTGTGTGAACAAGCTTGGTACATCCAGCAGACCAGAGTTTGATTCTCTCAGCCTCCACTTGCATACTGTGAGATTCTGAGCAGGTCACAACCACCCAGTGCTCCCAGGTCGCCCCTGAAAACAGGCACTTGTGCCTAGTGGGTCTTACCCGGTTACCAAAGACTAAAAAAAAAAAAAAAAAAAAAAAAAAAAATGTAATAATTATTATCCCTATTACTTGTTGGACTATGAGAGAGCAAGAGACTTGTGGAAAGTAAACCCAGGAGTGCTGGATTTATGTAAGTAATAATATCATTATTAGCCCCATTGCTAGTTGAATTAAAACCAGCAAGGCAAGCATAATCCTGTAATAAAGCGCTAAAATACCTCAGTTTTAAATGCATTAGTGCTTGTGATGGGAAAAAAAAAAAAATCAGATTTTTACTAATTAAACTTTTTTTTTAAACTACCAAGCCAACTGCCAAATGGCATCCACGTGCTCAAAAACGCTCAGTGTGCACATGTGACCCCTGTGCTCGAAGCAGAAGTGCGCATGTGCAAGCATGCATGCACCTGTTCTATGCATGCATGCATGCATGCATGCACTTGTGCAGTACAAGCCAGTGGCACTTAACGCGGCACAATGCCATTAGAGCTCCGCATGTGCACACACCACGGGCATGTGCTTGGGACACTGGTGGAAGGCTGAAGGGATGAAGCAGCACGCGACCACCCTTAATGGCAGCTGAGCAAATGGGGGAAAAAAAAAAAACCTGGTGGAGTGAAAATTCACCAACAAAACTCCCAAACTGTCCCAAAATCACCAGTTTGCCCTGAAACAGTAAAAAACACAGAAATACCTCAAGCTGGAAAGGGGGGGGGGGGTGGCGAGGAACTGACGATAAAGATGAGTGAGACCCTGATCTCCCACCAATTTAAATCTGTACCTACCTTCAGAAAAGTAGCTCTGTCCCCTTTAATGGCACAGCTTAACTGGGGAATTGCCGCTAGTGCATGGAATCCTCATGTACCCAACATTCTAAAACTTGGGCTGTGCTATTCCCCTGGTAGGGGTGCACTATTTCCAGCTGTTACGATTACCCATTGACAATGTGGAGCGCTACAGAAAACGGGGGAAGTTTACTTTATTGTGACTGTGATATTTACCTGAACAGCAACTTGAATAAAAATGCTAGTATCATAGCTCAAATATATCAACAATTATTAAACTTGGAGAATACACAACTCATACATAGAATGTGGTATACCGAAGGAAAACAGGAGATGGAGATAGGAGAAAAATACATCGACACAACTGGGAAAAAATAAGGATTAATGCCAACAAATTATATATGTATGTCAAAAATAAAAGCAGAGTAGAAGATTTTAGATAGAGCATGTATTACACCTGCCACCACCTCATTTTCAGTCTGATAAAGGGAAAAAAAGTTAACATCAATGTGGGCAGATTGGTGATTTTTTGCATATGTTTTGGAAATGTGAAATGATTAATTCCTGGTGAACAACAACTCATACTGAGCTTTTAAAATAGAAACTTACTTTCAAAATGAACTTTTACATTTTGAATAACTTTGAAAATATGGGTCTAATCCAAACGGAAAAAATGTATGTGTGCCCTTGCCTTCTTGGTACTAAATGCCTTATTTTACAAAAAATGGAACTGGTCTAATTTATGTGATTTTGATTATAGTAAATGGATATTTGTGTTCTGCGAAACTCTGAATTTAGAGAAATTGATGGATTATGTGGACTTGAATGATAAGCCTGCACTTTTGGAATATACTGATTGGAGAGCCATTATGGCCATCTTGTCTCCTTTTTTGAAACTAGACTAATTGTATATAATGTACAGATTATGGTTTCTCCATATGGGGATTGAGACGTAAATTACTTATGTTAGCATGACTTTTCCATTTTAGTGAACATCTGGCCAGAAGTATGTATAGTAACTCTGTCACAGAGTGTATTTAATTGGTTGGTTATATGAGAGAACCCTTATTATAGGAGGATAACTTTTTAACATCAGTTCTATCTATACAGACTCATACCTGTAAATTTCAATACAAATGTAATATATATTATATATATATATATATACACACACAGTATAATATCACCCTTTTTGTAGACAGCAGTAGAATCCAGAGGGAGGACCCCAGAAGACCATCATCACAGGCAGTACAGACAGAATGGCAGACACTGGAAGCCCAAAGGGTGGGAAACCAACAGCAACCACTAGAGGGAGACCTACAGACAGCACAGAACAGAGGCCAATGATAGCCATGAACAGTAGACAGGGCCCCTGGTGTTCTGCGGCAGAATTTTCTGATTTCTACGGCAGGGCTCCTTGACTTCTGCTGCAGCATTTTCTGATTTCTGTGGCATGATTTATTCATTTCTCTGGCAGAATGCAGTCCTGTCATTGGCTAAATATGATAGGACGTCATCGATGACATCATATGCTGAGCATAGAGGAGGGGCTTCAGGATAAATGAGGTGGGAAAGAAAGCCTGACACTATGGAAAAACAGTGTATTTATATGAAAATTCACCAAAAACAATGAATTCTGTGGCACTATATATATTCTGCAGCATGATGCAAATTCTGTGGCAAATTCCGCAACCGCAGAACCGCAGAATTCCAGGGGCCTTGACAGTAGACAAACAGCTACCATAGGATACGAGTGCAATAACCAATGGATGGGAGAACAGCCGTGGGAGCATTGGCACTTTCTGGATGAGAGATGGCAACAGCACAGGGAGGAAGGTTGGAGCCCCAGCGTACAAAGGGGAACCAAAAACACAGGCCCTAACATTGTTGAAAGTAAAGCAGGCAACGAAACATAAAACAACACAGCAATGCGGGTCCAAGTTCCAGGATCCAAAGAATGTTCCACTGGTCAGACAAGTCAACAGCAGAAGAAAAACTGAGGAGTATGGGGCCACACATACTATGTAGGTACTGACCATGTGTGTCATTGTGGGTGACATCAGATAAGAGAAAAGTTTCCAAACAGTCCTGACACTGACAGCATATCTGTTCTACATACGTGGCTCAATGAAGGGAGATATCCTCAAAGAAGATTGTAAGCTTTAACTATCAAAATCATACTTCTAATTATACTTTGCACTACTTGGGCTATAAAAAAATCTGTCCAATTTATTTACAATATGTTGGCTGAAAAGGCACACTGAGCTAAAGTTCATTTTTAGCTGTGATGCAACCTCTATGCACAGAGCTCCTGTTTAGGGAAACAGGCACCCCTAGTGTAGTTAAGAATATTAAGTCACAGAGTTCCACTCCAACTGTTAAAAAATGGTTGAAGCAAAAATTTGCTATTTATGCAAATGACTTGTGATCATTTTTTATGTTTTTTCTATCACAACTAGATGATTGAATATTTACCTTTTAAAATGAAACTTATGTACATGATCCAATGCTGTCAAAACTAATGTCCTTAGGAAGTTGTGTAGATGCATTTTTGTTTTTAGTGGTCCCCCCAAATTATTCAGAAATGTTACATGTGCAAAATAACAGCACTCCATTCTCTGGGTCTCACCAGACCCTGTTTCTACAGTTGTAGAAATGGAAATTGCTGAGGCACTGACAATCATGGAAAGCAACCAATCCTTCTCTAAAAATGGCACTACCCAGACAGAGAATGAAGTGCTGCTCTTTTATAAAATACACCAATATGCGCATGCAGCATAACACTTGCAGCACCGCAGACAACTCCCCCAACAAAATGGATAAGAAGATGCTGGCTCACCATAATGTCTAAAAATATTTTTATGCTGCATTTTTCTATTCTTCGCATGTAATATTTATTAATTGTTAATTCTGGGAATCTCAAGGATTTAAATCCAAATACAATGTATTAAGGAGCAAATATCGAACTTACATCTGAACAGTGATAGAACTGGTATTGTGTAAACTTCTGTATTGATTGTTCAATAAATTCTCCATTGTCACTTGAAGGCTAGCAGTATAAATTGGGAGGCAATGGCAGGAAAATTCCACACCCTGAGAAAGCCACAGTTGGTTGGCAAAACATTAGGGGAGCTGCCAGCTGTGCCCAGAGAGTTGTGCTATATAAACATGTTGTACATTATGTAAATAAACTTCACTTTTGTAAACCCCTGCAGTGTGCACTGCTCTTTTTTGGTCAAGTCGGTCCTTGTCACTGTTGTGTAGGTGCACCTACACAATTAATTGAGAGGCACTGTCAGGTAAACTCCACCCCCTGAGAATCTACAATCGGTTGGCAAAACACTAGGGGAGTTGCTGGCCATGTGCTCAGAGAGTTGTGCTATATACACACATTGCACATTTTTATTTATTTATAAAATTTGGTGACCAGGTAGGCCCACTGAGCCCCGAGGGTCCCTTTTTTCAGAGGCGACCCGGGATAACAATACATATTTCCATACAGAGAAAGACTTGGGTTACAGAGTAGATTCGGGTGAGTATGCAGGTTACAGCCATGGTTATCAACATGCTACAGCCCCTACAAGTAGGTTGGCAAATAGATTTAACAATTGGTGCGGAAGAAAGGTAATTTAACATAATGAGCTCATTGTTTTCAGCTGGCTTAGTTCAGTGGAAAGTTAGCTGAAGGATGATATCTAGAGAGAAGCACCTTGGAACCTGATGTGATGCATGGAGGAATCAGATTATTAGGAGGATAGGAACAAGTGAGGGGGAAGGGAGTGCTTATGAGCCATGGCAATGGCAAGTGCTAGCATCAGTCATACTTTGAGTCTGGTGCGGAAATTAATCAGTGAGGAGGCTTCTTGCACTGGGGGAGGGAGTTTGTTCCATAGGTAGGGGGCTGAGTAGGAGAACGACCTGCCACCAGCGTTAGTCCTGACTCTGGGAACTTCAAGCAGTGTTCGGCCTGATATCCGTCGACTCCTAGGGTTATGTTTGACTGTGATAGTACCAACTAAGCTGGGAGGAGCTAAGGGACTGAGTAGCTTGAAGGTCAAGCAGGGGGTAATTAAGATGAGCTGTAAGAGAGCCAGCGTAACTGGGCAAGTGTGTCACAATGGTGACTTCGCGAGTGGTCCTGGGTAGCAAACCGGGCAACCTTGTTATACAGGATTTGCATCCTGGTGACCTCTTGCGTGGCCATGCCCTGATTGATCGGGGCAGCGTAAGTCAGGGTGGGGAGGAGGACACTTGTGGCGATTGAGGTCCTGGCCTCGGGGATAAGCTGGTCCTTTAGTCGGTACAGGATACCAAGTTTACAGTGTATGGTCTAGGTAACCTGACCCATGTGGAACTTTAAGGTAAGACAATGGTCCAATGTTAGTGCTAAGTATTTTAAGGAGGGCACAACCTCGATGACACTTCCCGAGAGAGCGGTGAGATGCAAAGCTTTCGACCTGTCATGTCTAAGGGCTTTGTGTCCGAATAGCATCGCCTTAGTTTTGCTTGCATTTAGGATCATTCTATTTGCTCTCAGCCAGGCCTCGAGAGATGCGAGGTCAGCTTGGAGAAGGAGATCGAGAGCTGCTGTGTCGTCCAGGGGTCGGTAGATGACGTTGAACGACCGAGCTACCCCCACAGTGGAGGTTTAGGTCGTTAGTAAATATGGAGAAAAGGAGGGGGCCGAGAATCGAACCCTGTGGTACTTCCTCTGTTAGGGGTAGGGAACCCGATGTGGCTCCCTTCCAGATGACACTCTGGGATTGGTCCGATAGGTAACTCCCAAACCACTTCAGGGCGAGGGGGGGTCTAGGCCAATTTTAACCAGTTTTAGTAGAAGGAGTTTGTGATCTACAAGGTCAAATGCCTTGGACAGGTCTATAAAGACGGCGCCAGTGGATGTACCATTATCCATTGCTCTGAGCACGTCATTCGAGAAATGGATTAGAGCTGTGTCAGTCCCATGGTTAGTTCTAAAACCATGCTGTGAAGGGGCTAGTAGCTGATGAGACTCCAAGTAGTTGTGGAGTTGGCCATAGACTAACCTTTCTTGTAGCTTTGCGAGTGTCCTAAGCAGGGGAAATAGGCCTGTAATTGCTTATGTTTGCTCTGGAGCCACCCTTGTGAATTGGAATCACATTGGCCTGTTTCCAATGGTCCGGAACAGTCCCTTCAAGTAGGGATCTGTTTATGAGCCAGGTCAGGGGTTTGGGGAGGGATGGGGCTCCATTAAATAAACTTCACTTGAGTATATCCTTGCAGTATGACTGCTGTTTTAGTTTTTGGTCAGTTCAGTACTTGTCATTGTTGTGTAGGTGCACCTTTGTGGACTGGAGTGCATGCCCCTCTGATTTTATGGCTTGCCTTTCATAAAACAAAAGTGCATCTGCATGGCCTGATAAGGTAGCTGATGCAATATGTTTAGGACTGCATGTGGAATTCTCATTTTGAAGGAACGGTACACATCCATAGTATTACAGTTACTAAATGAACGTGACTTAGCTGAGCTATGCTCTTTTTATGCAGATTACTGATGAGATAAAAAAACTCTGCCATTTTGCACCTGCTTAATCAAGCATGCCATTTTCTTTGAGTCCACCATCAATCTGCCACTGAGTATGTATGGTTACAGTTGACAAAATTATCCTATATATAGGAGTACACTGTAGTTTGTACAGTGCTGTCAACAACAACTTTGATTATCACAGCACAGCTACATTCTTTATTATATAAAAAATGCAGGTGATTTTTTTTAAACAAATGGCAACATGAAAGTGTTTTTAACAAATGGTTCCAAGGTTGAAGCACAATACTGCTGCACATCATCTCTGCAATTGACTAGATACACTCCAGGCCTCTAATACCTTTTCAAAAATGTACTTTGAGTACTTTAAGGACTTTTTTTTTTAGCTCAATCTTTGCTCAACTGGCCACCTTCAGCAGTGTCCGCCCCAGCCCTATTACCTGCCGTCCCTGGGGCTTACTCTTACCTGCCCATACAGCGCCCTTCATATTTCCCCATACGGAGGAGCTCCCTACAGTTCCCCAAGCCTCAGGGAAAGTTTAGCCAGATGTGTTGACAGGGAAGCCCAGTGGGTGGTGAAGGGCCTGAGGGAGGATGCTGCATCACACTGTCTCATTTGGCAGTCTTTTCCAATGTTCTTATGAGGTCTCCCATCCCCCCAGGTGCTTCGGGAGCATGGGCTGCAGTGATGCAAGCATGCAGGTGTGCTTATGTTGCAGCAAGGAAGCGCCTTCCCGCCCGTCAAGGCTCCGCTTGCACCTCCACCTGTGGTCACCCAGGTAGCAGTAGCACAGCTGAGGACATGTCTCTCCCTCCCTGGAGAAGAATGTCCTGTGGGATGCTCAGTCCTCCTCCCCGCTAGCTGGCCCGACAACCCAAGATCGCTCCCAGTCCTGAGTTGCTGGTGTTGTGAGCGGTAGCACTACCGCTGCAGTAATGGGCTGGCAAGGAACGTCTTTTTTAGAATTCTTTTCTACCTATAGCCTCCTTGCTCTTATCGTTCATGATTGCACTTATACCAATGTTAAAATTCCACTTTTCAAGGAACATGAAAGGTAAAAATGGGATCAAGTGACTTAATATATGCCAGTATGTATTTAGGGCCAGTTTATGTTATCATCATAGAATTTCTATTTGTGAGCTATCAAAGCATGCAAAGCAGTTTACGCTGTAATTCCAAAGATGGCCGTTTATGCAGTTTGTGAGCAGTACTTCTCATCTATGGCAGAAAGAATGTGCAGTTTGTTCAGAGTGATGATGTTTCAGTATGTATCAAATCAAATTTATTTAAAAAGACGCCCAATCCCGAAGGCTCTGGGTGCCACACAAAAACTGTACAGTGTATCATACTGTATACATTTCAATTACAATATCATACAAATATAAAATATATAAAAACTCAGTCACAAATGTAAGTCTGCAGGTTGGTGTCCTCCTGCTGCTGCTGCTGTCGTCCCCCCCACCCCCAACACACACACACTGGTTCAATTGGAAATGCTTATTTGGGGGAACTTTGACTCTAGGTCAGGATGACTCAAGTCACAAAGCGTGGTCAAAAACTGAGCCAACAATAACAGTGCCCATGAAAAAACACCATATTAAATAATGCCAATGGTAGTGGTCCAGAAACATACAGAGGACCACCACCATGGCAAAGTAAAACATGAAATTTGTGTTTTTGCAGGGTGCTCCACCCCACACACCTTTCGACGTGGGAGGCTTCGCCCCCACACCTCCCATCTTTATATAATTAACTCCAGGGGGGATCTTGGGGATGAAGAGAACCACGCGGGGGTGGGGTCAAGTACAACCAACAGTCGGGGAAAATATAGCACTTGAGGGGGCAAACAAAATTTACAAATATCGAGTAGAACAGAAAATTACAAACTCACAACCTGGAAGACCGTGAACAGAGCCCAGGTCTCCAGGTCTTCCCTGCTTTGGATGGATGTGCCCTAGCCTCTCCACCACAGGAGCAGCTTGACCAGGAACCTCGCTTCCAGCTATCCGACTCTCCCGTATGCTTTCACAGCTACAAGGGTAGTGGTAACTGACGTGCGCTATCATATCCCTATCGCTGTAAAGGCATATGCGTTATTTGACGTTCTGTTTTAGACAGCACTATTCTGGAAACACTATTCTAACCGGTTACCAGGAACTTTCAACTCTAGATCTGTAAATGTGGAAGAAATAGTTACTTACCGTAACAGTAGATCGTCGAGAGAATATTATCCATTGAGCCACATAGTGAAGCTGTAAGCTGTCGGCATCTCAGGACCACCCAGAAATGTTTGCTGGCTGGGGCTGCTCATGTTGATGCACCTCAAAGTAGCCTTTACAGTGTGGGCATCCCCAGCATGCCTCAGTTCCCTACAGGACACAAGCTCAGAGGATCATCAGACCAGCAGGGACTGAAGCAACCAAGACCAAATCAGGCCCACAACAGAGTATATGGAAACCTGTGTACAGATATCAGAGGAGGCTTCAGAAGAGAATCAGCTTGTGAGAGCAGGCAGGATATTCAACCATCACCTGAAAAGGGGGCAAGGTGGGAGGGAGAGCTGTGGCTCAATGGAGGCTAGTCTCTCATCAATCTACTGTTACAGTAAGTATTGTGTCTTTATTGAGCAATTACCAAGCACAGAGAGAGAGGACAGCAGGAGCTAATTATCCTGAGTAAGGAGCCATTGCGGGGCAGTGAGGTCAGATCCGGTATATCTGTGAGAGACTGGGTACAAACTAGTGTTTAATAAATGTATGAACGGTACTCCAGGCAGCAGCACATGTCAGCAGTGGACACACTGTGGAAACAAGCCACTGAGGTAGCCATCCCATGAGTAGAATGAACACAAATGGGACACGAAGCTGCTTACTACACTTCTGGTAACAAAATGTAATATAACTGGCCAACCATTTGGACAGGCCCTGTTTAGGTATCAGGGAGTCCACCATTCAGAGGGCAAAAGCCACAAAGACTTCTGAGGATTTTCTACAGTCCTTGGTAAGGTCCAAGTGCTAAAGCAGCATTCTGTGGCTATCCAGTGTATGCAAATGATGTTCCCCACTGTCTGTGGCAGCTAAAAAAAAAAAAGAAAGGTCGAATTGCCTTTTCAGACACTACTTTCAGAATGTGATGAGCATTAGTACATAATGTAACCCTATCCTTGTTGAAAATAATAAAAGGAGGGTCTGCAACCAGAGCCTGCAGCTCTGAAATGCATCTAGATGATGTCACAGCTACTAGGAATAGTGTCTGCTGGGAAAAGAAGCAGAGCTGACAAGCAGCAGCAGGCTTAAAGGGAGGTGAAGTCAGGGTCTCTAGGATCAAATTAAAGTCCCACACCAGAACCGGACTGGGGACCAGGCAAGCAAGCAAGATTTAATTTCTAAAGATCCCTATCCCAGAGTCTCAGGGTGCTGCACGTAACACAGGCAGATGAGGAACCGATTCGCTAGCTTAAAAAACATTAACAATAATTTAAGTAATAAAACAATTAATGAAGCCCCAAAGCTTCTCTAAAAAGGTGCACCTTCAGACCCCCTTTTTTTTTTGAAGTTTGAAAGCTTCCACTAAGGGGGCCTCCCTCAGGATCTAGGAAGCGAGTTCCACAGTACCAGTGCTGCCACTTCAAAAGCATGATCTCCAGCTGTTTTTAACCAGACCCTGGGAATCACTAGGAGGCCCTCCTCGGCAGACCAAAGGGAGTGCAGGGGGCAGATAGGAGTCAAGAGGTCACACAGCTAGCCTGGACCCAAACCATATAGGGCATTGTAGGTGAGAAGACCCTTCTCGAAGATGTTCTTCCACATAACCAGCAGCCAATTCAGACCGCTCAGAACAGGGGTCACATGACAGGACCTAGGAAGGCCCTTCAGTAACCTTGCTGCCATGTTCTGCAACAACTGCAGGTGGTGCAGGACCCTTCCATCCCCACTGACCCCGAGATAGAGAGCACTGCAGTAGTTGAGTTAAGACATCAAAGCATGTACCAGCGATGGTAGATCATCTGGAGGGATTAAGGTTCTAATCCAGGCAATGTCCCTAAAATGGTAAAAACCCATCTGTACAACGGATGACACCTGAGACTCAAGTGTCAATCTGCTGTCAAGGATCATGTCCAGATTCTTCACCTTCACAGTTGCAAAGAGAGGGACCGTCCCAAATATCAAGCCTGTTTCAGTCCCCATGGCATCCGCCTCCCTCTTGAAGCCTGGCTCAGTCACCAGCATCTCCGTCTTACATGGATTGAGCCTCAGCCAGTTAGAGGACATCCAGTTCTGGATATCAGCCAGACATTCGTTTAGTTGTTTTTTGAAACTTTAGTATTCATTGCAGTTTGGATGGTACATGTAAACATACATCCAGACATAACGGATTTGGACACCTGTATTGCTTATATAATAGATCCAGACAATTATGCAGTAGATTGGTATGAATACTGTGTACAGGATCCTACGGGGGGGAGGGACATGAAGAATATAACTAGGAGGTGAACCAGGTAAAGGGAGAAACTATTTCCTGTTTTTAAAATGAATCTTCGAGCATTTTAAATTGGGCTAACTGGACACTGCCTCCCCCTAACTGACGACCACCACTAAGGCACCAACTCTGGCCTATACTCAGCTATATATGTAAACCAGGTGGTCCATCGATTCATGAGTATAGTTGTTTTATCATGTAGTCTCACGGTCAGACTCTCAATCTTGTAAATATCATAGATAGTGTTTTCCCAATTCTTAAGCGTCAGTGAAGTGGGCTATAGCCATAATCTGGTAACCTTCTTAGCCGCAGCCTTAAGTATATTGAGAAGATAGATTTGGTGTTACTGTTTAAAATGTGTGAGAAAGTGTAATAGAATAACTATTTCAGGGGTTAAGTATCCCAGATCCGGAATGATTTCTCCCAAGACCCCTCCCACCCAATACCAAAATGCTGTAAGTACAGGACAGGACTAAAAAATATGTGTGGGTCGAAACCTCACATCCACATCCCCTCCAGCATGAGGAGTCCCTCATGGATAATAACTTGGCAGTGATTTGCAAAGTACAGAAAAACCGAACCACTGCCTTCCATCCAAACTTCCTCTTACTGTATGATCAATGCTTTATAAAAATGGGAGATCAAATGTTTCGGTGAGGCCTCTAATTGGACTTGTATTAGCAGTGGGAATAGTGGTGGAAATATTAGGGAGGTGACATAAAGGCCCAAAGTAGTGCCTAGAAAATGACGCATCTGCAGATATTTAAAAAAAAAAAAATCCAGTTGAGTAAAAGAATGTTCAGTTTGCAATTCTGTAAAAGATTTAAAAATAGGCAAGGCAATTTTTATTTAAAAAGATGCCCAATCCTGGAGGCTCTGGGCACCATACAAAATAAAATAAACAGATAAGTAGACACAGTTAAACTCAAAAATAAGTATTTTAACATTGAGATCCATAAACAATAAGATAAATTTATCTAAGAAATAAAACAGGTTGGCCGGGAACCGAGATCGGTTCAAGGTTCAAATTCTTGAACCCTGAACTGAGATCGAGGCCATGGCATAATGATCTCACTAGAAAGCTATGTTGGAAAAAGCCTGGGTGAACAGCAGGGCCTTGAATACCTCCAACGATAGGGCCCTTCCTAACCCCTGGGGGGTAGCGAATTCCACAGGACGGGGCCGGCGATGCTAAAAGCCCTGTCACCGGCCATTTTTAGCCTCATCCTGGGAATCACCAGGAGGCCTCTATAGGAGGAGCAGAGGGGACGGACCAAGACAACCAGTGTAAGGTCAGTCAGGTAACCAGTGCCCATGACAGAATGATAAGTATGCATGAGACCACCCCCGTGTCCAGCTCCAAAACCTGTGATCCAGTCTCGCTGGAGTAAAAGCCAGGCTAAAAACTGGGATTCCTATCCATTGGGTGCCCATCACATTTTCAGATCTTTTCAGGTATGCTGTCCAGCCTCTTAAAAGATCTGCTGTAAATAGGGAGTGTTCATGATGAAGGTCACCACTGTTTGGTTGAAATACCATAGTGTAATCCAGCGGAAGTGAGGAAAGAGCTTGCTGTATCTGTACCCATAATTTTAGTTGTGTGTGGGCACCCAAACGATATGTCATGTGGTTAAGCGTTGCCGCTAAGGCATAATTTTGGAGGCTGGGAAGTGCCAACCCGCCCCTGATTTTGGGGAGGTGTAGCTTACCCAAACGCCACTCTTGGTTTCTTCCCCTGCCATAAATAAGAAATAATTCTATTCCATCTAGTCAATTCTTTCTTAGGTGTGGTGTATGGGTTATTCTGCATTAAATACAGAATTTGTGGCAGTATGTTCATCTGGATGGACTGAACCCTGTTAAGAAGGGATATTGGAAGGTGCATCCAGATCTGAAGGTCCACTTTGACCTGCGTATATAAATGGTTATAATTTTGTGCGAATATGCTATGGGGATCCGAAGTAAACTGGATACTTAATGGTGGTCTGATTTGGGTATTTTTGCATGAAGAACACCACAGGGAAACTGAACATCAGTAATACTTTCGTTTTACTTGAGTTTATTTTATAGCTGGAGACTCACTCTATAAGGGATAGACTTTCTTCCAAAGCCACCAAAAACATCTCTGCTGTAAGTAGTATATAACAAGAGGTCATCTGCATAATAAGCTAATTTATGCAAATGTTCATCAGTCTGGTAGCCTTGGATCTGTTGTGTTTGGTGCAAGAATTGGGCTATAGGCTCCACAGACAGAGCGAAAAGGTAGGGAGAGAGCAGGCATCCCTGCCTAGTGTCACGAGATAAAGGAAATCGGGAAGAGGGATCCATTAACTTAGATGGAGACTTTAGGGTTGGTGTATATGCCTGTAATATTATTAAGAAATTCCTGGGGGAAGCCAAATTTCAAAAGGGTATGTTAAAGAAATAACCAAGAACCCCTATCAAAAGCTTTCTGGGCATCTAAACTAAGAATCATTAGGGGGAACTGGAGGAACGGGCATGACTAAATACAGTGTCCGCTTAATATTATCGGTTTGTCTGGATTTTATGAAACCAGATTGGTCGGGGTGTACCAAGAGGAGGAAGAATATCATCAAGGCGATGTGCAGTAATGCTGGTGTAGATTTTGTAATCCTGATTCAAAACCGAAATTGGATGAAATGAATCACAACAGGGGTGGTTTGTTAGGTTTCAAAATTGCTGAGCTCGTACACTGTCTCGAGGATATGGGGTATTGTGCAGTGTCATGACTCTCTCTAATGGCTACAAGTAAGGGATCTTTTATCAGTTCAAGAAGCACTGTGTAAAACTCGGCACTGAAACGATCGGGGCCAGGACTCTTCCCTTTCTTTAGATTTTTAATTGTGGTGAGAAGCTCCTGTTCAGTGAGAGGGCATATTAATGAAGCGGTATGCTGAGGGCCTAAGGAGGGGAGCTTAAGTCCCTTCAGGAATGTGTCTATGGCTTCCTACCCTGGAGAGGATGTCTCTGAATAAAGATCCAAGTAAAATTGCCTAAAGATCTTCAAAATCTGGGATGTGAAAGTGGTTAGGCTACCTGTTTGTGGGTCTTTAATTTTAAAAACAGTAGTTATTTGTGTTTGTTTGCGGAGACGGTATGCTAGCACCCTAGATACCTGGGCTTCCCCCTCAAAGTATTTCTGTTGTAGCCAAATCAAAGCCTGTTCCATCCTATCCATTAAGATTTTTTGTATCTGGTGTTGGGTTTGAAAAACCTGCTGTTATAATGAATGAGCTCTCTGCATGTGGGCACTTTGTACAAACTTTTAATTTCTCCTGCAATTTATGATTCTAGGTATATTTAAATGAAGGAATAACTATAGAGAGGTGGTATAGGAAATATAACAATTGATTGCTTGAATATTGTCATGTACTGTAAGTGTAAGTATATACTGTACTTGTTACTGTTACAGTTGTATGTTCTATGCACAGTTAGAAGTTATTGGAACCAGACAGTACTGGGCTCTGTTAAATGTTATATGTTTAATGTAAGTCTGAATGAATGAAATAATAGGATGTTTGAGTGGTAGTAAGGGATTAATGTAATGATTGGTTGTAAATGTATTGTTAATGTATTTTATTTTGTTTTTATCTAATTTCTTATTCTATTTTATTTTTATATATTTTGTATAACTTATAGGATGTTTGTATGGGTAACACGTTGTAAACAGGACTTTCTTGTAAAATGGGCCTTTGGCTTAAAGATTTGTTTCCTGTATAAAAATAAATTTTACTACTTCCCTAAGTTGAGCTTCACTATGTTTTTTCTTCCTCGCAGCAAATGCAATAATATGGCTGTGCAAAACTGCCTTTAAGGTATCCCATAACAGCTGGAGGGAGGTCTGGAGGAAAGTATTATTATGGAATATTTCAGGAATAATATCTTTTACAAAATCCCGAAAGGCTGGATCCCTTAAAGAGGAACCATCATCTTCATGATTTCTTAATGTCTAAAAGCCCATAAAAAGCTAATTTGAGTAAGCCATTGTGTTTATCTGTGAGTGTTTGCAGTCCAGAGTTATTCATATGTAAATCAGCCTGTAAGTAAGGGCTGGGGGCAGCCAGGTGTTTTAGATCCTGACAGGAAATGATATCACCGAGGGTCTGGACCCTGCTTTTTCAGTAGATATCCAACAAGTTAAATAGGAAATTGTCCGTTTTATTAAGTGTGTTTTAAGCTGCTATTACAACACTTTCTACATTTATAATAATTGTTTTGTATGTGCATAGAAACTAGTGACTTATCACCTTTACATTTCAAACTGTTAGTAAAAATAATCCATCTTCAAGATTGCTTTTACCCATATGCTATACTGCCAGCTGATCATAAAAAAAAAACTATACATCTCAAGGCTGGCTCTGTGTTGCCAACAGGTACTGGGGACGTATATCAGGATTTCTAAAACCCAGCTGTGTTCATGTCAGTACAGATTTCTGGGGCTGCCATAGCACCAACTTCTGTCTTTTCTGTTCCTTCTCCTACAGCCTTTCCTCTTACAATTTCGGGTATGAACTCGGGTGTACAAGATGGCTCCATACCTACTGGCCTGGCATCATGGGGCAGCTTTGAAATGTGTAGTTTTTGATTATCAGCTGGCAGTACAGTCTAGAGGTTAAAGCAAAGAGCTGTGAATAAGCTTTGTTCATCCAGCAGAATGGGTTTTGATTCCAGCATGCTCAGCTTGTATATTGTGTGACCGGAGCAAGTCACTTAACCTCCTTGTTCTCCCAAAACATACCTGGGAACAAGCTATAGCTCAGCGTGCCTTTCCTGGACAAAGATAGTAAAAACAATCTAAGCATGTGTTATGATTCTGAGAATATTATTCTTGTAATGTACAAACTCTACAGGAGAAGGGCTTATTGGGGGGGGGGGGGCCCAAATGAGAATCGCACTGTGCAGTGATTTGACCAAACAACCGGATCAAATCTTGAGATCACCAATCTCAAGCCCCAGTGAGAATACTAGATCCAAGGCGTGACCATGGGTGTGGGTCACAGAAGCAACTGCTTGTGCAAAGCCCAGCAATGTCATAAGCTGGACAAAGTCATGCCCAAACTGCAATGATTCGTCGATCCAAGCACTGAAGTCCCCCAGGACCAGCCACCTGGGCGACTCTTGGTGACTAATTCTGTGACTTCCTGCAAAAACTTCTTCTTGCATCCTGGAGTCCGATATACAAGAAGGATTCTGCAACCTACACCTGGAACCCCACACATAGCGATGCATTCAAATGAAGAAGTAGAGCCCACTGGGTGTGCAGAAAAATTCAGGCCAGATCTAAAATAGATGGCCGCACCCCTGCCCCAGCATTCTGTCCTCGGGCAATGTACCACAGAGAATCTAGCTGGGACAGACGCCTCCAAAACTGGACCAGCATCATCTCCCAGCAAGGTCTCTGTGATGCAAGCCAGATCACCCAAGGAAATCAAGTCCATGTTTACTGAGATCTTGTTCCTGATTGATCTCGTATTGCACAACACTGCCCAAAGAGGACTGGAAGAGGCTGCCAGCTCAATGGCTACCTGTCCATTCAGTCTGGTGGTAGACCTGGGAATGGGTACCAAACATGTCAGTCTTTCTCAAGGTTTCATTTCACCCCAGGGTGCCTCCTGGTCTTGACCACCACAATGTGATTCCCTCCTACTACACACCTGTGACCCCACCACTGACCCCTCTGCCCTCTCGCACAATCCCTTCCTTCCTACAGCACCTAACAGCTGCGGGTGGTGGTGGGGATTTAGCAAAAGGACAGAGGGGGTGTAAGAGAAGAATATCTCTTAGAAACCTATGGGAAACCTCCATTTGGGCTACTGTTTTGTCTTTTGTAAGGGCAATAAATGCTGGCACTGCAGCCATTAAACCTTAATAAAGCAATAGCACAGTCCTGAGTCCTTAAGGGATAAGAGGTAGTCCAGCACTTTAGAAATTGGACACATAACAGGGCTAGCTCTATTTTTTTGTGCCAATATCTTCACCAAAATACATTTTTGTGTGCCATATAGTAGGTAAGAGCTAGTATCAACTAATTGTACCACACTGTTTTAAAAAGTGCCATTTAAAAATAAAAATCTTTTTGGGCTCCAATGGCAAGTGGCAGTGCAAGCCCTGGTAAATCCAGGGCACGTGCAGTACACTAAACTAAAAAATTTCAATTTTTGTGAGTAAATGTACAATGTAGACAGCTTTCTAACCACTAGTAGAGCACCAGCAACCAGCAGAGAGACCCTGAAGCAGGACAGCTCCATATCCTCACAGCAGCCAGGCACGTAGGTGCAGGGACCACAGATCTGGTACACCAGAGCACCCTAATCATGTGTCACATGCCCTGCCTGCAAGGGCAGCAGGACTGAGGGTTCCACAGCCAATTGCTGGAGCAGAGGGAACCAGATTTGCCTGGGGCAGTAAGGGCCACCAGAATCAAGGAGGCAATCTTGACCTTTAGCTTGACCAGAACCCTCTGTATTATTTTATTTATTTTTATTTAGTTTTTGTTGGCCAGGTAAGTGCACTAGGCAAATCCTGCCTATTTTCAGGCACGACCCGGGGGGAAGGGACTTCAGATGAATGCCCATTGACCTTGAACCAGATTAAGCTGTTGGTGGTATACTTTTTAAGTGAATGAGGGAAATTTGGCCAGGACACCGGGGAAATTCCCCTACTCTGATGGGTGGGGGACCCTTCCCATGAGGCATCTGACTCCACCTCAGTATGTCTCAGCCGTTGGAGAGGACGGAGGTGTGGAGTGCTGGACTGCAGGACCAGAGCAAGATTGCAGAGATATCCCTACCAGTCGCTAGCATTTCAGAATGTACTGAAAATGACATACCTGTGAAGGAGATGTCTTCAGTGGAGAACACCGACGCCCAGGAAGAACCAGATGGTGACCAAATTCTTATACCAGAAGAGGAGAAAAAAAGGAAACGACCAGAGAATGGTCAAACAGCTTCTAAGAGTACAGTAAAAAGGAGCAGCGTTCATGCAATTACAGCCCCTATGGAAACAGATGCGACGACCAGTACACCGGTAGAGGACCTATTTCCTTTTTCGGCTCATCTTTCCACATGGTCCCCTGAGCAAGCGCTAGAGAAAGCAGGCTGGATTAGGACTCCGACTGCATGGATACCAGATCCTAATTTTCCCTTGCCTGGGAATGGATTGGTGAACCAGATGGACCGTTTGGATGCAGTGAGTGCAGCAGAGAACACTTTTCAGTGACGGACCAAACTGCTGCATCACTTCGCTGTTAGTTCCTGATTCTCAGCATGGAGATTTGCCTAAACCGACGGAGGAATCAAATTCTACATTTCAAACCCCTGCAGACATGGATATCGTTTCATCGCTGAAACAGAACATTGAGCTACCACCACAGTCGAAGGTCAGTACTTTCAAGCAGACATGAACGTTGTTACTGCTTTGCAGAACTCAGTTGTTGCTCCTTCTGCTGTTAAGCCTGCTAGTAAACCAGCCAGCTACGCTTCTTTTAAACAGTCAGAGGTCCCACTGAGGAAAAGATTTGTAGCCGATACATTACAAGGGGATATGGACCTTCCTCCAGACCGCGACTTTGTAGGAAAGACTTTAATAATACAATCTTTAAAGATTAAACCCTCAGATGTGTATGCTCTAATACACTCTTCAGGAGACTCTAATTTTGATGTTTCTTTCCGTACTGCTGCATTGCTAGATAAATTCTGGTCTGCTTACTATAATGCTCGTGCAGACCCTGTCTGGAAGCATTTTGTGATTATTCCATTACTAGGCCTACCGCAAAAGTCATTACTGTCCTTTTAGGAATGAAGGAGTAAATGTTTTAGATATATTGTATTGGTTGGAACAGCGTTGCTACAGTTACTGGCACACCACATGCTTTAATTGATGTAAATGGTTTTTGGACGGAGGGTGGAAATTTACTGTGCAGCTTAAAATTAATGAGTTTGGTATTCAGCATCTGCCTAATTGTTTTTTCTAGGTCGAGACCGTGGGTATATTGTTTTACCCAGGGCAACCGAGATCATGCTATAGATGTGGCTCATTGTCCCATCTGAGCTCTGATTGTGATAAACTGAAATGTACTTCATGCGGTATGATAGGTCATACTGTGTTGGCTTGTACAGTTCCTCCCACTTGTAATTATGCAGTGATACTTCATGTATTTTCAGCCTGCCATGGGTGGCACATAACACTGCAGGCTATGCAGAACATGATGCTTATATTGCTAAATCCTCTGTTATAGGGACTTCAGGATTTACTTCCACCTGTTACAACTAATGGAAAAATTCCTTCTTTCACTACCTCCATTGTAAATGCCCCTGTTTTGCCTGAACCTCCTGCAACTTCTGAATCTCCTAACCTTCCTGAACCCTCTGCATCCCTTATTTCCCATGACCCCACTGATATTTCGGGAATTATAGACCAATCCTCTGTAGAAGAATTAGCGGGTGTTTCTAGTACTCCAAAAGATGATGAAGAGCATGGAGAAACTTCTCCCCCCACCAGTGGCTCGGAGACTTCGCTCTGCCAAACAGGTAGACGCTGTATCCATCCCACTATCTAACCTGTATGAACCCTACAAAGTTGGGGTGAGGCAATGGAGGAAGAAGATGGAGACGTTGAGAATTTATCTCTTCCTATTCTTTCCATGTCGGCCTCCCATCATTACCTTTGACTGAAAGTTCTGGGGCTATTTCAAAAAGAAGTCTGCTAGAGTGAGAAAAAGAAATGAGAGGGTTATTTCTACAGAGCTTTCTTCCTTTTTTCGTGGTTTTTTCATGTCAGCCATCACGTCTTGCAAGTTTGAATGTAAATAGTATTCGTTCCAACTATAAACGAATGGCAACTTTTTCGCACTAATGAGTCTGGCCTATGATGTTTATTTTTACAAGATATTCGGTTGTATACCACAGAAGACATCACAATAGCTTCCAGGGAATGGGGTTTAGGACCGTCATATTGGTCATTAGGACAAGACCTCTGTTCTGGTGTTGGTTTTTGTTTTACTACTTCTACCTTCATTTTACAAAAGAGTGTGGATTTAGTACCGGGCAGAGTTTTTTACTAGATCTTATATGGCAGGGTTTCCTATAGGCTCATAAATATTTATGCACCACAGCAGAAAGCAGTTAAGATTCAGCTTTTGCTCAAATTAAACCTTTTCTGTGCACAAATCGCATAATTCTATGGGTGGAGATTTTAATACTAGTTTAGAAATCCCTTCCAGTAGGAAAACTTATTGTGACACCCATGCTTTACATAATCTTATTACAGAATTAAAATTAGTGGATGTCTTCGCCCAGTCCCTGAGGCCTACCTTTAGGAAAGGGACCTTGCACTCCACGGATTGATTATTGGTTAGTTTCAAACCACTGGCATAGTCAAAGGTTTTACAATACCTATGGCAACTTCTGACCATCTTTTGAAAGGAATACAAATCCAATTGGAAGATGCGTTATCACAGGGCCCTGGGGTGTGGAGAGTTAACTCATCTTTATTGTTACTTCCTGTTTTTATTCAAGGTCTTACGGAGTTAATCACGGACCGTACTACAGTAATTTCTATCTATGATTCCATTATTGATTGGTGGACTGATACTAAATTATATGTGATCTCATATTTTAAATCATATGCCCGGTCCTTAGCTGATGAAAGACATCATACCTCCAAACGCCTACGAGCGGAATTATTGACATTATTTACTGACTCTCATTTATATGGTTTGGATCATTCTGCCCGTATACAAGAAGTCAAAACCGCATTGGCTAAAGTGCAGTATGATAGGCAAAAATCCATACTTTTCGAACAAAAATTCAAAACGACTGGAACTCAGAGTCAATTTAACCCCCTTGGGGTCGATGCTGGGAAAGCTGGTGGTAAACAAATACATCAATTATTGGATGAACAAGGCCAAGTTGTCAAAGGGCAAGAAGAACTTATGGCATATGTCACAAAATTTATACAGCGTACATTTGACACCCCAGAGGTTGTTACCACAGATATGACAATGATATTACAAATATTAAATATGCCTACATTAACAACATCACAACAAGAAGGACTTATAAAGCCTTTCTCTTGTGAAGAAGTGAAAGATGTTATTTTAGGTCTTGGGATAAAGTAGCCCCTGGTTCTGATGGTTTGTCAGCAGAGATTTATAAGTTTTTATGGAGACTCATACCATGTCAGTTGGTAGCTGTCTTTAATGGTTTTTTACAGGAGGATCGACTGACAGATCAGATGTACGAAGGTTTAATGCTTTTTTTATATAAAAAAGGAGATAGACAGGATTTGAGGAATTGGAGGCCTATTACATTGTTAAATACAGACTACAAAATTTTCGCCAAGTTGTTAGGGAATAGGATTTCTAAATATTTGCCTTCTCTGCTTTCCCATTTCAGTATTGTTCAATCTCTGGTAGATCCATTCATGATGCCTTAATACTGATCAGAGAACTATTTTCTCAGGGTTGTCATGGTTCCTTAAAAGGATATTTATTTAATTTTGATCTGTCAAAAGCTTTTGATAGCATTTTTCAGGAATTTATTTGGTTAACCCTTAAATGTTTTGGTTTTCTGCTAATTTTATAAATTGGATTGTTTTATGTTATTCTTTGGCCTATGTTAAGCCGATATATTAATGGGAGACTAGGACCCCCATGTTATATCATGAAGGGAGTCTGACAAGGATGCCCTCTGAGTCCTTTATTATTTGTGATAGCTTTGGACCCTATTATTCGACTACTTCATCAATCTCCAAGATTTTCAGGTCTTTCAGGCATTCATTCTAAAATAATTTGTTATGCAGATGATCTTTGTGTTTTAGTACCTAACATTGCAGAAGGTCATTTGTTAACTGATGTATTACCAGTTTTTATCAGTTATTGGGTCCAGTTTGAATTTGCAGAAAAGTGTGTGTTTGACCTAACCCTTTCTACTGATACTGTGGTTTCTATTCAAGGAATCAAGGTAGTAGATTCCCCACATAAGTTATTAGAGTGTATTTTGGAGTTCCAGATGCAGCTAAATATAATTGGGAAATTGCTCTGAATACCGGGTAGAGAAAAAGTTAGTAAATGGTATAGATGGTCTTTGGGGAAAAGAAACGTATTTTTTTGATTAAAACTTGTTTATTACCCCTATTTTTGCATATAGCGCATATTTTTCCAATACCTAAATGTCATTTTGTACCTCTTTTGGCTCTCTTTTTTTCATGCTTCTGGGGAAGCCGCCTTAATCCTATTCAACGGAATGTTCTATTACAACCCTATCGAAAAGGAGGGGTCTCTATGATTCATCCGGTTGTATTTTTTTATACAATTTTTTTCACAACCAACTTAAAACCATTGGTCCAAGACTCTATTCAAACTTGGCTTCCTTTCGTATATATGTCTATTAAAGATATTTTTCCTGAATGGAACAGTGGGAAATTTTTACACAAAAATAAAAGGAAATATGTCCTGTCGATAGACTGGGGAATGGTATTGATATGCTAAAAATATGGAACATTTCGACCTTTATGATTAAAAATTGTCTGAAACAACTGTATTTAGAGATAGTAGAATCCCATTTTAATGTGAATATATTTCCCAGCTTTACACCTGTAGAGCAACTACAGATTGGTAAACGCCTTATGGATCCCGCTATCCCAGTATCAATGTGGGATATTACATGGTTAAGTGACATGGTAAAATCAATGCACGAGGAACCAAAACATAAACAGCATAGTGGATAGAAATTGTTTCCGGAATCATGTGTGGAACTCACGGAAACAATGACTCATTTATATTTTTCTTGCCCTTTTATTTTGCATTTTTGGTTTTTATGGAAACGCCATTTCTGGGATAAGGTCTGGTGTCAATGGGATCAAAGAGCCTTATTCTTTGGTTTATTTCCAGAATCCTGGTCCAGATGTAATTCCAGTACCTTGAATATTATAGCAGTTGTGATTCTATATTGGGTATGGCAGGTCAGATGTGGTTTTTTGTTTCAGCAGCGACGTTTCACTTCTGAAGACTTATTCAAAGGATTCTACTGTATCTGGGCAGCTTGAAAGAAGGAGAAAGGAAAATATTGAAGAGGAATATATGGAACGATATTGGGACTTTTTTGATTCACCTCTATAGTATTTAGTTTTTTTTCAGACCTGCTTATGTTTTCAGTTTTTATGATGTATGCATCTATGTAATTTTTTTTCCTTGATTATTGTATATTTGATTTTGCTTTTAATAAACATACCCCTACTCTTTTTCAATAAGTGCCATGGGATCTTTAACATCCACCTGAACTACCACCAATCCAGGCAGATGGGACCTCAGTTTAACATCTCATCCAAAAGACGGCACCTCAGAAATGCAGCACCCCTCTCATGCTGCACTACAGTGTCAATATTGGGATATTAACCCAAGTGCCAGATGTGGGAACTGAACCCACAGACCTCTGATCTCCCGGCCTCAGAGGCGAGTGTGCTACCTACTGAACCACTGACACCATTAGATGGAATGGGGAAAGTGCACAGAAACTTCCCTCTCCAGGAGAGGGAAAATGTGTCTTGTATGAAGACACAAATAGGTGTATGTCTGTTCAAGCCCATTTTTTGCAGAGGTCATCCACCACTGGGTGCGACAGTTCTCAATTGTAGCAGAGTGCCAGAGGTCAACTGAGTTTATCTGCCAGGGCATTCTGGGTTGCATTCCATTGCCCAATATCGAGCTTTCATCGCCTCTCTGCAGAGAGGATACAAATGTACATCATGGAGGATAGAAATGTACATCACCAAAAAATTGTATGGATCAGCTGCTGGTTCCCTGGAAGGAGTGCAGCAAAGGCCTGTGGGCCATGCGGAACATACCTCATATCAGGTGTTGCTGTGCAGAACCATGTCCAGAGGGGTCCACTGGCTCTGAGTTCTAAAAGGACCCAAATTGGTACACCAACCTGGGCTGGAGGGTTCATGATCATCACCAGAAGAAAGGATGGCTGCAGGAAAGGGGACCCTGTTTCTAGGTTGGAGTGGTCCAACCATAAGAGTAGGGAGTGACCAAGAGGAGGAGTCACTTGTATGAGGCACTTCAGCTTGCCTGAATACTGCACCCACTGTGCACTGAGGGATCCTTATGTCGAGATGTGTCAGAGAGATGGTTAGTATGGCAGCTTCTAAAGGCCAACTAACCTTACAAGGCATTTGGCCGAGACACTGTCGCTGGAGGAGACCAGCTGTGCCTGGACTACCAGTGCTGTAACACAGCTGGAGGGCAGAAATGATAACCCAGTGCCATGTCCAGGAAGCCCCTATGTATTGGAGCCACTGGCAGGGTGTATGGACCGACTTTGGTTTGTGCCTAGGATACCCATGGGGCTTTCAGCAGCCAATTGTGTATGTGAGGGAAGACATAGAGGCCCTCTCTGTGGATGGCAGCTGCCACCATGGCAACTTTAGTAAATACACACAGTGCAAAGCACAAACCCAATGTCAAAATTGGTAGTGTGAGCACCACAGCATGAAGTGCAGGTATTTTCTGTGCGACTTGCAGACCTTGACTTAAAGGCATGCATTCTTTATAGCCACAGCAACCATCCAATCCCCTCTAAGTAAGAAAGGGAGGAGGGACTGTAGAGAGACCATTTTAAATGTTTTATATTCGATGACTAGATTCAGTGCTTTTTTTTTTTTTTTTTTAATACTTTTTGACTGGTTTTATGTCAATCCAGCAACTTACATCCTACAGAAGTGTCAGAATGATATGCCATTATACAAATCTTGTAGGAGCAACATCTTAAGGATAAAAAGTATTCATTCTATCATTGCTCTAGTATTCATATAGATGAAATTGATCCATAAGGTCTCTCAGTCTAGACACTCCTTTGAACTCTCAGTTTTCAAGAATTTTGCATAGCTACTGTAGCCCTTAAAACAACTTATATCTCCCGTTGGGATAACTTACAGGTTTACAATAAAAAAAAAGGAAGCAAATTAAACTTTAAACTGTAAGAGTAATGCAAAATAAAATCTAATCAGAATCTCAATGTCCTGTTATTTGTACTAATCATGAGACCTCAGTCTACTGAAATTATACAGTTGTTTTAAGAAAAAAATTATTTCCTTGGCTAAGAGGTATAAAGTCTGCACACTGATTATGACTGTGTCATTTTCATTCTTAAAATTGCAGAGCACACCCAGAGAACCCTCCAAAGTCCAGCTCTTAGCATTGCCAAACTCGGGGGGTGGGCGTACCACATCCCATTTTTATTATTATATAGTTTTGTTTAATTTTACCTAGTTTTATTTAGTGGGGGCTGACGTCAAGGGCGGTCACCCGGGGAAAAGAGAGGGAGAGAGCATGTGAGGGGGGGCCACAACACCATCCCAACAGATGCTATCAGTCCTTTTGTCCCAACTAGATTCAGTCCTTGAAAGTTTAATACGGGCCTTAGATCCCCAATCCATTTTGGTACCAGGAAGTACCAACAATAACAACCTAGTTCTATTCTGAAACCAGGACGATTCCACACCCTCCTGCAGTGGAGTATTTGAACCTCCTCCAGCAGGAGGGTAAGGTGTCCTGGGGGTCACTAGAGGAACAGTAAGGAGGCCCTAGGGTATGTCCGTACTGAACTACCTCCAGGACCCAAGCACTGTTTGTAGTCTCCCTTCATTTTTGTAGAAAGAGGGATATTTTTTGTTAATTTGCAAACCATAGGTCTAGGGAAGCCAAAGCAAAAGTCCTCTTCCTCATCACATAGAAACATAGACTTTGACGGCAGATAAGGACCGCTAGGCCCATCTAGTCTGTCCATTTCCCTACCTACAGGATAGGCCGCAGATCCTAGTTAACCAACAGCCTATTTCTTCCTGCCCCCCACAAGAATTGCCTTATGTCTGTCCCATGCATTCTTGAATTCTCCCACAGTTTTAGACCCCACAACTTCCTCAGGAAGGCTGTTCCATGCACCACTACCCTCTCTGTGAAATAATACTTCCTCACATTGCCCCTGAACCGCCCTCCTTCTATCTTTAAATTGTGTCCCTTGTTCTTTGCCTCTTTTCTGAAAGATGCTACCCTCTTGGACTTTGTTGATTCCCTTGAGGTACTTGAAAGTTTCTATCATGTCCCCTCTCCTTCTTTCCTCAAGGGTATACATATTAAGCTCCTTTAGTCTCTCCTCATACGGCTTCTCTTGCAGACCCTGCACCATTTTAGTTGCCCTCCTCTGACTGCCTCTATCCTGTCTATGTCCTTGGAGATAGGGTCTCCAGAACTGGACACAGTATTCCAGATGGGGTCTCACCAACTGTCTGTACAGAGGGATAACAACTTCCTGTTTTCTGCTGCTGATGCCTCTCCCTATACATCCCAGTATACCCCCGGCCCTCCCTACTGCCTTCTCACATTGCTTGCTAACCTTAAGGTCATCTGATATGATTACCCCCAGGTCCCTTTCCTGTTTTGTTGTTGTTACTACCTCCCCACCCATTGTGTATTCTTCCCCTGGGTTCTTGTTTCCCAGGTGCATTATTTTGCACTTTTTTTGCATTGAATCCTAGCTGCCATACGTCTGACCATTCCTCCAACCTTGCCAAGTCCCTTTTCATCCTTTCCACGCCTCCTTGTGTATCAACCCTGTTGCAGATCTTTGTGTCATCTGCAAAAAGGCATACTTTTCCTTCCAGTCCCTCTGCAATGCCACTGATGAAGACATTAAAAAGGACTGGACCCAATACTGAACCCTGCGGTACCCCACTAGTAACCGCCCTTTCTTCTACAATTACCTTCTGTGTCCTGTTGTCCAGCCAATGTTTTACCCAGGCTACCACCCTGGGACCCACTCCCAGGCTGGTTAATTTGACTAATAATCTTTTGTGTGGGACTGTGTCAAATGCCTTGCTAAAGTCTAGGCAGACCATGTCCACAGCCCCTCCCTGGTCTACTACTTTGGTCACCCAGTCAAAGAAATCTAATAGAGTCGTCTGACATGACCTTCCCGCTGTGAACCCATGCTGCCTTGGATCCTGTGCTCCACTGACCTCTAGGTACTCAACTATTCTTTCCTTCAGAAGTGACTCCATCACTTTCCCTACCACAGAGGTCAGACTGACAGGTCTGTAGTTTCCTGCCTCTGTTTTGGTCCCACTTTTGTGAAGGGGAATCACATCCGCCTTCCTCCAGTCCTCGGTACCACAATCCTCCCATGATTTATTAAAAGAATAGCCAGTGGTTTCACTAGTTCCTTCCTTAATTCTTTTTAGAATTCTGGGGTGAATTCCATCAGGACCCATTGCTTTGTCCACCTTCAGTTTTAGGAGTTCTTGCAGAACCCTTTCTTCTGTGAAAGGACTGGGATCAACCCCTATCAAAGAGTGCTTCTGTTAATTGGATTAGGCACTTCCTCCTTTAGAATACTGAGCAGAAATATTCATTCAGTATTCCTGCTTTTCACTGTCCCTCTGCCCACCCACTCGCTCATTCTATTCAGCCTCACTGTCCCTCCTTTGTCTTTCTCACGCCGCTGATGTACCTATAAAAGGTTTTATCCCCTTCTTAACTGAGTTGGCTATCTTTTCCTCAGTTTGGGCCTTGCTGTTCTGACTTCCTCCCTGCTTCTTTCTGCCTTAACTGGTACAGCTCTCTGTCCTGCTCCTTCTGTGTTTCCTTATACTCCGAATGCTATCTTTTTCTTCCTGACTTTCACAGCCACCTCTCTTGAGAACCATAATGGCTTTTTCTTTCATTTTGATTTGTTTATTTGCTTCACACAAAGGCTTGCTGCCTCTGTGATGGCAGTTTTGATAATTCCCCATTGTTGCTCCACCCCTCCTTCTAGCCTGTTTGCTAGTGCTTTTCTGAGGCACTCTCCCATCTTGCCAAAGTCAGCCCTCCTAAAGTCCAGTACCCTCACTTTTGTATGGCTTGACTCTGTAGCTGAGTTTAACGTGAACCACGCTGTTTGATGGTCACTTGTCCCCAGATGGCACATCTAGTTTCTTCGACTCCTTCTCTTGAAGAAGAAAGCTAATGTGCTTGGGTGCCTTTGCTCTATCAAGAGGAGCCACAATTACCCCTAAATCTGTTTCAGATTTATTTTATTCAGTTTGTAAAGTATACCGGCATTTTGAAACCCCTTGGCATAGAGTACATGCATACCGAGAAACATCATGATAGGAGAACAAACTCTACCCCTTTCGGTACAACATACAGTACAGTGTAGTCAATCTATTTCAGGCTGAGACAATAATAAGGCCAAGGATTTTGTATTCTGATTGTGATGGAGGAGGTAAGGAGTTCCAAATTTTTGAGGCACTAAAAACCAAAAACTTTAGTCCCATGGTTGTCATCTTCAAACCCCAGGAATTTCTCACTTATGCTTAACAACTGCACTCATTCCCCTGGAATGAGCTGCCCTGGAGCATTAGAATTGTATGCTAATTAGAGAACTTAGAATGAAATTCAAACTCTGCAGTATGGTCATGCTCACCCCTGCATACAAATATCAGATTTATTATTTCTCTGCCTGAAGAAAGCAGTCACCCCAAAGTTTTCTCTACATTTAAGGTCAATTACAGTTTATTTTTTATAACAACTATCACTCGTTGGGGCCAGCCCACTGGTGCAGCGGTAGTGTTAACGCTTGAAGCACAAATGACCCAGGTTCTGAAACAGACTGAAAAGTCAGAGGGTTAGCCAGGGAAGGGGGGGTATTTAGCATCCCAGGGACTGATCTCCTTCTCCAGGAAAGGGGCAAGTTCAGTGCCCGGTGTCAGCCTGGCCCCTTAGCAGTGGCTGGGGGTCAGCACAACAGGGACCGCATAAGAAGAGGAGTGGAGGCAGGGCAGATGCTGAGAGTGCTGCACACAGGAACATGTGCGGTCTGGCCAGTGGCATCATTGCACACCATTTCCTCCACACCGGGAACAACAAGGAAAAACTGGGCTGACTGGCACGATGTCACCAATCTCTTGCAGACCCCACACCTCATTATTTGGGCATGCCAGAGCCACCTGGATCATGTCTCAGTAGGGCTACAGGGGGACCCCACTGACCCTGCCGGGGTGGGGGGCAAGCCCTGAGGGAAAGAGCTTAACAGGTAAGTCCTGGAGGACACTGGGGTGATGGGTCTGGAGAAATTGGGATGGGGGCTAGCTGGCTGAGAGAGGGAAGATAGAAAAACAAAAAAAAGATCACTTGCTAGTTATTTTATTGATAACTCTGCATTAGTTAAGGTATATTTGTGTGTTTATGTGATCTTTCTCTGGTTCCACATTGGTTCCCAGCAACTGGAGAAGGCCATTTTATGGCAAGATTCCTGTCATTAGGGAACGACGTCTATTTACTGTAACTTTAAAACTTAGTTTAACAGCTTAAATTGTACTGCTTTGCAGTATTTTGATTAATATTATTCTTAGTTCTTTTTCTGGGAACTGAGGCAATAATTGGCTTCAAATTACAGTTTAAACACTATTTGGTGGTCCAATTCTTTATGGTTCTGTTTTTAAAATGGAACTGAACTGCAGTTGTGTAATTTCTACCTTTTTGAGTAACATTGTATTTTTTGGGAACTAGAACATCTTCCCAGGATTTTCAGTGTTTGGCGTGACTGACAGGTCCAAAAAGAAGGGACCAATGGGCTTTGAAATTTACTAAATTTGTTTTCAACTCCTGGCTAAGGCAGACTGCCATGAGTTGTATTTGAGGTGACTGGGTCCAGATCACAATTTTGTCAATTGTGAGCTTTGTATTAAGTTTTCCCCTAAAATGCAAAAGAAAAGGGTTAAAAAATTAGAAGACATTAAGGCTTCTCAGTCTGCCTCCATATCACCTAGTGGCTTGGATGAGGGTACAGCCTCTCGAAATAAGCAGCAGTCCCTGTCAGAGGGGACAGATAAAGAAAAGGCAAGAAAAGATGGTTCAGAACTCAGGGTGTCTGAACAGGGAACCCTGAATCCAGTATAAATAAAAGAGCCTCTGAGCAGACACAAGAGACTGTGCCTGCAAAGAAAAAAGGAAATGGAAAACATGTCACTCTCCCTGCTGAAGAAGGAAAGGAGTCACCAGTAGACAAAATGGCATCAATAGAGGACATGACAAAGGCATGACAGTTCCTCCAAGCATTACAGGTAATGGGAACTTTTAGGAGTATGCCTCCCCAGCTCCCAAGGCTCCAGTTTTATTCCCAGTGGCTGGGAAGGAGGAGGCTGAATTCTGTTAAGAGGAGGATAAAGGAGAGCCATAGAACCAGATGGTTCTAGTAAGCAAGAGTTTGGCTTCCCTCCTCGACCCTCGGATGACTATACCTCACACTATAATTTTGTGAGGCAAGGTAAACACTCCAATATCGCTTTACAGGAAACTGAGGAAGATGAGGACAAGGTGCAATTTAAGGATATGATGGGCTTCACTCCCACAAAAAGGGTTGCTGTTTCCCATCCACAAATCCCTCAAGTTGTCCACCTATAAAAGCACATCATCACCACTTACCTTGGCTGCAGGCATGGGTATGAAAACTGAGAAAAGTATCAGGCAGACAAACAGGGTTCTGAATGCCTGCATTCTCACCCTGATCATGAGGGAGTAATCCAGATTGCCACCAGGCCAAGATGCCCCTTTCTTCCCAGCCTTCTGAGAAAGATTCCAGCAAGATGGATAGCATGGGTAAAAAAGTTTATACTTCAGCTTCTATGCTATTAAGGCGGGCAGTATACTTGGCTGACACAGTTCAGTACCAAAAAGCCCTTTGGAATGCTATATTGGCAATGAGCAAGAAGGCTACTGGTGACTTGCCACATGATTTGACTGACACAGCAAATGTAGCCATGGAAGCCACTAAGTACCGGTTCCACATAGCAGTGGACACTAATGACATTGCATCCAGGGTCATGGCACATGCAGTGTCCTTAAGAAGGTTTCCGTGACTTAGAACCACAAACCTATCTCAGGACACTCAAACAAAAGCAATGGATTTTCTCTTTGAGGGAAATTCTCTGTTCAGTGACAAGGCAGAGGCTTATATGAAAAAGGTGGACGAATACAACACACCTACAAGAGCAACACTGAAAAGGCAGAGGATACATTCCGCATGGTTACGTTACCTACAGGTACCCTCCACAGAGTGTTTTCTTCAGGGATAAGGGTGGAAGGGGCACCAGGTGTGCAGCTGCAATGCCAGATCCCAAAACCCAAGCAAAGCAAAACCCCTGACAGGTCTGCACAGGTTGCCCATCCATAGCCAGTTGGGGGAAGCTAACTCACTATTTTCAGGAATGGCTGTTCCCCGACAGCGTTTTGGAAGACTGTCCATTCCCTGCTTGGCACTTCTCTGCACACCCCTCCCCCGGTCCATCCAACGTGCTGGTAGTAATGATGCCAGATCGGCAGCCTCTTCCATAAACCACTCCTTCACCACCTGCACTATTCCCCTGGGTCAGCCCCCCTCCCCAAACTAACCAAGTCCCTTTGGCCCCTTCAGTCCTGTCACACTTTTCCTCCCCATTACCCCTACAGAGGTATTCCATGCTCTCAAATCCTTAAACCCCACTAAGCAAAGTCCTGACTGACTCAATCACAATCTACTGAAAATCTCTGCCCCTGCCATAGTCCCGTCCATAACCTATTTGTGCAACCTTTTGCTCTGTAGCAGCATCCTACCCAAGGCCTGGAAATTAGTCAAAGTGATCCTTCTTCACAAAGTGGGTGATCCCTCCATTCTAGGCAGTTATAGGCCTATTTCCCTCCTCCCCACCCTCTAAGATTCTTGAATCCCTAATGGCTAAAAGATTGGACTCCTTTTCTTACCTCCAACAACATCTTGACTCCATATCAATCCGGCTTCTGGAGCCTTCACTCCACTTCCTCTTCCATGCTCCGTTTGACTAACCATATTCACATCACAATGGACAAAGGCCACCTGACTGACAATTTTTGTTGACCTAGCCAAGGCCTTTGATTCCATTGCCCATAAATTCCTCTTGGATGACCTCTCCTCCATCAGTCTTTTGCCCTCTACCACCAGTGGTTCAAGGCCTAACTCTCGGATAGATTCCAGTATGTGTAGCTGGGTGACACCAAATCCTCCCCCCCATCCTAGCTGGGGTACCACAAGGGTCGATCCTTGGACCCATACTCTTCTCCATATTTGTAAACAACCTCCCATCTGTTACCTCTACATCTCATGTCCAAATGTACGCCGATGATATGGTGATTTTTGCATCTGATCCCTCTTTAGCTCAAATCGAGCCCACCTTCCAAGCTGACTTCAAGAGGATGGTTCGATGCTAAATCTGTCAAATGTAACACCAAGAAAACAGTCACTATGGCATTTGGCTCAGTCCAGAAACTGGCCAATTTGCCTTCCCCCTCCTTCTTTGCCCTAAACTCAAAACCGTTGACTCTTACAAATATCTGGATGTATGGCTGGGCCCCAAGTTGGATTTCTCCCTCCACTTTGATGCAATTCACAAGTACCATCCTAAATTAGGCATGCTGCATAGGCACAAGGATAGCCTCTCAGTCCGTATAAGGAAGGAAATTGTCTCCAAGCTCATCCTCCCGTCTTTCGACTATGCCAACGTGGTTTATAGTTCAGCACCTCAATCATACCCTGCCAAGCTAGATCCCCCATTTCATGCCTTCTGCCACTTCGCCACTAACCTTCCTTACCACACACATTACTGCCTCATCCATCAAACCTCATCACTCCCCTCACTTGCAAACCGACACCTTGTGCACTGTACCTCTTTCATCACCAAGTACTGGTTCAGCACCCTTCCTTCTTACCTCTCATATCTGATATCCCCTGCCCCCAGTTCCAGTTATTCACTGCGCACTCGTGATCACCGCACCTTTGCACTACCCCGGCCTCTCTCTCTCACTCCCTTGGAAACTGGCCTTTACTTATTGGATCTCTGCCCTCTGGAACAGCCTACTGCTCTCAGTACATTGTCTACCTATCGCAGCATCCCTCAAAAAATACTTCAGATGTCTCCCCCTACCCCCTGTTTATGCTCCACCTCCCACTTCACCTAAATTCCTCAGGTCTCTAGTATTTACTCATTCTGCTTGGTACCATGTGCTATGCTGTTTGTCCCATGTACGTTCCCAATTACTGTATATATTATTTATCACTGCGCTTCTTCTCTATGTTTTATACTCAGAGCGTCTCATCTCCAACATATGTACTTATTTAATACTGTTTTATCTTTACTATGTTCTGATGCTGTATACAATGTAAATGTTTTATTACTTCCTGCTGGTGATTTTTCCTTTGTATAAATGCTTACCATGTCCTTATCCCCTGCCCCAGGTTGCACCTGGAAACAAGCCTAGGCTTTGTGTGTCTTTCCCGGTTATCAAATTTTAAATAAAATAAAATAAGTGGGTCCTGGAAATAGTGAGTCAGGGTCTGTTCCTGCAGTTCAGAAAATTTCCAAGACTGCAGAGAAACAAAATCTTCCACCCTCCTCAAACTCCAACAGAAAGAATCTTGTTGGAGATGGGGGTAGAAAAGTTACTGCAAGCTAATGCAGTGGAAAAGGTGCCCCCTTCCCCATGGAGGAAAATGGACTTTACTCAAGATACTTTCTGACCCACAAGAAAAACTGGTGAGTGGCAGCCTATTTTTAAGACCCGAGATATCTGAATACACATTTAAAAAAGGAAAACTTCCAAGATGCTAACACTGGGCTCAGTGATTCCATCATTGCAAAAAGGAGACTGGCCGTGGTCACTGGATTGGAAAGATGCCTACTTTCACATTCCAGTCAGATCCAGTAACAGAAAAGTATCTCAGATTCAGAATAGGAAAGTCTCATTACCAGTGGGAACAGCCTCAAGTGCTGTTCACTGGTTCACAAATTACCTATCCAACAGATCACAAAGAGTTAAAGTAGACCCAGCTTTTTCCAACTCCAAAACAAGCTACCTTAGGAATACCCCAAGGTTCAATACTTGGGCCACTGGTATTTAGCCTGTTCCTTAACGAGCTCCCAGAGGCCTGCAACAGCAAGCTTATCCTGTACGCGGATGATGCTCTCATCCTCAGCAGCAACTTCCATATCAAGCCACTGGAAGATGAGCTGCAATCTACGTTTCACCAACTGGAAGGTTGGTTCACTTCACAAAAACTCTTACTCAACTACAAAAAACTAAAGTCATGCTCGTCTCCAGCCCACAACTTAAGAACACTCCTCTCTTACTGTCACCAACGACCAGCTTATCCCACTGGAGCAGGTGAATTCCTTCAAGTACCTAGGGGTCACAATAAATGATACCCTCTCTCATGCTCAGCATATAGACTCGGTGGCGAAGGCAGTTAACACCAAGCTCTGGGTCCTATACAGACACAGGTACAGCCTCACACCTACCGCACTCCGGCTCTCTGTCTCCAGCTCAGTACTATCCGGTATAGATTAAGGGTTGGTTATTTACAATGCAGCCACCGACGCTGCCTTTAAAAGGGTAGTCATAGCCCTCAATAAGCCTTGTAGGCTTACCCTCGGTGCCAATCACCTTGCTCACACCTGCGCTCTGTAGGAGCGAACCAACTAGCTCACCCTTGGAAACAGAATAAAGTTCCAAATTTGCCTTCTAGGTAAGAAGGCCCTTTTGGGACACACATATGTTATCTCTATCCAAAAACAAGTACAGCAGCAGAGGCAACACTCAGAGCTTGCTCAGAGTCCCATTTCGGAGAACAGCACTTGGACAACGTTCTTTCTCCTATAGAGACCCCTTATGGCTTAATGAGGTCCCTGAGGCCTCACCCAACTCTTTGAACCTGCTGGCATTCAAATCAGAATTGAAACAGTTCCTAGTTAGCAAAAGCACTTGGGTCAGCAAAGATCCCGTGTCCAGAGCTGACCCCAAGCCCCCTCTTACTGTGACTCTTGCCTGACACCATGTGTTAGGCTCATCTAAGGACTGCAATAATAAATTGAACCCAGAAGGATCACCCAGCCCCCTTTCTTCTTCTTCTCCTTCACTCAGTCTGCTTCCCCTACTTCCTACCACCAGACTCAGACTTTGGTCGGTACCTTATTTCCCCCCTCCCACTGCTCCATAGTTGCACCAACCCTTGGGATACAAACTCCCTAGGTCATGGCTAGTTTTGCACCTTGCTGCCCCGGCTTGCAAGCCCTCCCATCTATGGTGCCCTGTCCACTTACTATTCTGTCCCCCTTTTTGACAAGACCATTCACTTGACTGCTACCTGTTACACCAATCACCGTTGACTAGTTCATGCTAATTTACTGTTCAATTGATATTGGATTAGCTCCATTGTTTTGTACAAAGAGTTATGTACCTTACTTGTTTCAAATTTCTGTAATGTCTATAATGTGTTTCTTGACGTGGAACCTTTGTAAATGAGTTTTTGCTCAAAGGTATTTTTCCGAACAATAAACAATGCAATACAATACAATTTACTGCCCCTCCCTTTGGACGATCCTCAGTGACGAAAGTGTTCACAAAGTGCTTAGCCATGATGGCAGCACATTTGAGGAGGTGGGGGTGATGGTTTTCCCCTATCTTATTGCTCTATCTATTCAGGATTTTTAAGTTATCCTGGTGGGTGTTTCTGATTTACATGCTGCTGGGAAGAACCATTTCAGAACTTTATGATGTACTTCATGTCCCTGTTTCACTCTTCTACTGTTGGCACAGTGCATCCATATTCTATAATAGAACCCTGTGGCTGAGAGGGACATAAACTACATCACACAATTGTAAAATGTCACTTACCGCCAGGCTGTAAAGCAGAAACATCCACAGCAGTTTCTAAAAGGCATTTATGGATGGAACAAAAACAAAATTTTAACCAGCACTTGAAGAGCAGCTCTCGACTAGCGCCCCCCCCCCCCCTGACACATGCAACACAACTAATCATACCAGGATTCATTTTCCAGCAATCTTGCCTTTGGGGACTTTCATTTAAAAAAAGTTATATCCTTTGTAAATGTATTCCCTGACCTGCCAACTGAAAACCGCATCCACACCTCCAAGCCGGCATACGTAGCCCTGTTTTGTGATGTCACTAAACGAAGGCTGCGTGTGCACGCCCTATTGACTTGAATGGGGTGATTTTTCCAAAGGTTTTATACATATTTAATGTCAGGATTTTAAGAAATCAAAGTAATCGCTCAACTAACAGGGACCTTTTTAGTTGAGCGGTCACTTTGATTTCTTAAAATCCTGACATTAAATATGTATAAAACCTTTGGAAAAATTGCCCCCATTCAAGTCAATGGGGCACGCACACGCAGCCTTCATTTAGTGACATCACAAAACAGGGCTGCGTGTGCTGGCGGGGGGGGGCATGGCAGGACTGGCACCGTTTTCAGCCGGCGGGTCAAGGAATATATTTACGAAGGACATAACTTTTTTAAATGAAAGTTCCCGAAGGAAAGATTGCTGGAAAATGAATCCCGGCAAGGTTAGTTGTATTTATATGCATCAGTGGGGAGCTAGTCATACACATACTGTAGAAGCTGCTCTTTCAAAAAATATCGCTTCTTTTGGGGGAAAATGATTTACAGGTCCAGCGCAGTTCTCCTTGAAAGTGGCGTCTGAATTTCCGTCTGAATCAGTTACTTACACTTCCAGTATTCTTTACAGCAAAATTAAGCTCAGGAGAACAGAAGCTTCACATTCTGGATGTTAACAGAGTTCTAAGCTATTACCTGGACCACAGAATGGATATAAGGTCCATTAACACTCAGTTATTTGCAACCTATGCGGAAGTGGGAAAAGGGAAACCAGCATTCAAGAGAACCATTTCTCATTGGATAGTTTCCTGCATACAGTTGTGTTATGACAAAGCTGGCAAGCTGACACCTGAAGGCCTTTGGGCTCACTCCATAAGGGGCCCCTCTGCCTCTGTGGCAGCATCAAGGGGTGTTTCCCTACAGGAAATCTGTAAAGTCGCTACCTGGAAAATAGTACATACTTTCACAAAGTACTACTGCCTGGACATATGGTCAGAAGGGATGCCAGTTTTGGCACTAGTGTCTTGCAGAACCTTTTCCCTAAATAGGTTCTGTACCCAGCCTCCTAAGGTACTGCTGTGGAGTCTGCATTTAAACATAAGTAAGAGATTCTTGGGGTTTGAAGAAAAAAAATTCTCATTCTAGTAATGTTATTTCTATCAAAGAGATGCCTCACTATGCTTAATCCCTACCTCCCCTTCCAGAACCTGGAAAAAGGTTCAAACAAGAATAAGATCTTCCCTTGTCAATCTTCACCATTCATTACTGCTGGGTGTAAGCTGGAGGCGTGCACCTGCCACAGGAGTCCCCCCCCCCCCAGAGGAGTCAGTGCCGATGGTGCTGCACCCCACCCCCGAGAGTGAAGCATTACGTGATGCGCGAGGGGCCGCCGTTGGGCACCACATACTCCTCCTCCATCCCAGTTCTGTTTCTCCTGCCATCAAGGCTGCATCTCCTGTGCGGAGTCGCTGAATTGTTTCTGCATCTTAGGCCGCATAGTGTTTTTCGACGCCGCTCCTTCATCCCGGTCCGTTCCCGACGTAGTCGACTGGTAAGATCGTTCCTTTATTTCATATTTCAACGACGCCGGGAGCTTTGCTGTTTGTTGTATTAATTTTGCATCATGTCAGGTTCGGGGGCAAAACGCAAGACTAAGGCAGGCCGTGCTCCTATGTGTCAGTGCCCCTGTGGCCGGCAGTTTTCCGTCACGGACCGTCATGATGTTTGTCTTCGGTGCCTGGGACCCTACCATGATATGGATCATTGCGACACCTGTTTCTCCATGAGATTGCTGCATGTTAGAAATATGCACATTTAAGGTCGGAAGAGCTCTGCCGACTTTCGGGAGACTGCGTCGCCTAAGGGCCTCCCAGGCCAGATCTCTTGACCCTTCCTCCGGGTCCCCTCCCGGGTCTATACGGCCCGGCGAGGAGGAAACCTCCTCCACTTCTAGTCTTGCCAAGGAGGAGGTTTCTTCTTCGGCACTGGAGGAATGGGGGTGATTCCTTCTGGGGTCACTCCATTGGCGCCATCCTGGCAGTCACCTCCATGGAGGTGCAGGCTACCCCAGTGTCACGGCCCCGGGTGGCGGGGCCTGGCGCTGGTGGATCCTCGATCTTGCTGTAGAGTCTGGTGCCATCTGTGGCACTGGGGACTCTGGCGGTGTCGCCGTGGGTCTCTGTGCCATTTCTGGCATCAACTCAGGTGGCGCCGCTTGCGGTGCTGCTTTCGGTTATGGCACCATTCGCGGCGCTGGGTACTTGGTGCCGCTTGCAGTGCCGCTTTGGGTTCCGGCACTGTTTGCAGTCGCGGAACGCACCAGGGACTCTGGTGTCGCCATGGGTCTCGGGACCGTTCACTGTATCGATGACTCTGGCAGCGCTGCTCGTGGTGCCACTTTGGGTTATGGCGCCATTTGCGGTGCCGGGGACTCTGGCAGCGCTGTTGGTGGTGCAGTTTTGGTTCTCTGCACAGTCTGTGGCGCCGGTGACTCAGGCGGCGCCGTTCATGGTGTGGCCCAGGTTTCTGGTACCGACGGAGGTGCGGCTGACTCCTTTGGCAGGCACTTGCGGCGTTGCGGCCTTCAACGATGCCGGGGCTGATGCCATTTTGACAGAGGTTCCTTTGGTTGCTCCGACGGAGTCTGCTCTGGTTGACCCTTCTTCAGAGGAGGATGACTCAGGGGAGGGCCCTGTCTGACTACGTGAGTCTTCTGACTCGGAACCTCCGGTGGGCCGAGCGCTAGGCGATCCAGTATTCCTCTCCCTGACTCCCCGGAGCTGGTTAGCCCGGATGATTCCATGGTTCGGGGTGGCCTGGAGTCTTCTGTGGTGGCCCCTTTAGGAGGCCCAGAGAGGATGCCCTCTTCCTGGAAGTCCCAGGCAGCTGCCATCTCTGGTGCTGCTGGGGGATTCTTCAGGGGAGGGTGGAAGATCCTGCCACAGTAAGTTCCCTTCAGCGACTCGCTCAACAGGGACCTCCCACACTGGTATCGAGGAAGAGGGCTGCTTCGGAGTCTGAGGGATTGAGAGGTCAGGGTGAAGAGCAGCGGCGAGCCCCCACCGCCCTGTGGGGCGCGGGGAGGAGTCGCAGCGCTGATCCCCGCCTTTCTGTTAAGGTCTCTAGAGCGCCTTCTGGTGGCGGTTCTGAGGGTTGCCCGTCTGGACTCATGCAATCCCATGCGCATTACAGGGGAGATCCCCCTTCAGGGTTGTTTACAGAGTTGCCTCCTCCTCTTGTCTCTTCGCAACCCGGTATGATCTCAGGATCCCCAAGTCTGGCGGCATCGCTACCTGGATCTCAGAGCCCTTGCAGAGGCCAGGCACATGTTATTACATACTCTTCACCCATCCCTCTGCAACCACCATCCTCTCTCCCAGGCCATGTGGGCCCCACGGGACCGTTAACTTGGAAGACTTTCAGAACTAATGTGCGGCCTTCCCAGCTTACGTCAGGGCCATGGACGAACAGGTTTTTCGCCTGTCCCCTCTGCCACAGGAGTCCTTTGAGCATTTGAGCTCCATTTCCTCCTTGATTTCCTCATCTGAGGAAGAAGAATTTTCCATCCACCTTTCCTCAGATTCTGATTTCACTGAATATCAGCGGTTCCTTTCGAGATTGGTTTTGGAGCTTCGCATCTCCTACAGTCATAAGGACAATACTGAGTGGCAGACATGTGCATTCCTTAGCGAATTCAGCGCTCACCACCTAGTGGTGCCTTCCTGGCCAATCCCTTTCGAGGAAGCATCTATCTGCACCTGTCAGTCTCCAGTCACTTCTTCTCCAGCCCCGGCAGACTGCAGGAGATGGTATTGTGCCCCCCATGAGTCTCTAGGTCCTCTGCCTCACCCACCTTCGGGCTTGATGTCCCTGGACACTCCTTCCAGGCCTCAGTGCCTGGCACATGACAGACCCTCAGATCCGGACTCTGCTGAATTCGACCGATGGGGACGAAGGGTTTTCTCTTCAAGTCAAGTGTTGATATATATCAGTTCTCATCAGACACACCACGCTGCTTACAACAGACATCTGTGGTTGATGCTATCACAGGCCCTGGCATCTTTGCCTGACTCAGAGCAGTCTAGACCAGCCATTGCCCTCTCTGCACAAGGTGTGGAGCTTGCACGGCACCAAGCAAGGGCATCTTACAATGCCAAAGAGGTAGCGTCCAGACTAGCAGGGACAGTGATGTGCATCAGGCAGACAGCATGGCTTCATCTCTCCAGACTATCACCCATTGCACGGCGTAGGGTGACTAGCTCAGTCTTCCGGGGGAACCGCCTGTTCTCCCGCAGGGTGAGGAGGCTTCTACAGGGGCAGCCTCCCTCCCCCAGCCAACCGGCGACACCTCCTCATCAACCTTAGACTCTTCCAGTCTGTGGGTTAGGGTCTCCCCTTCCAGCTTTCCACCAGTAGGAGGCTGAGGGTCCTGTTCCCTCAGGGTCTATTCAGGCCCCCTTCAGGGGGGCTCGGTACTCACCCAGCAGTAATGAATGGTGAAGACTGACAAGGGAAGATATGAAAATTATGTCTTCTCTTGTATCTTCACCATTCATTACCGATTCCCGCCCACCATCCCCTCATGGGCCTCCTCCTTTGGCGTCTCCCCCTCCCTACTCGTTCCTCCCCCTTCTCCCTTGGCCTTTAAGCCAAAAAAAAAAACAACATATTTTAGTTGTTCTTCTGAACCGATCCCTTCCCTCTGGGAAAAGGAGGAACGAGCGAAATTTATCTGTCCTGAGGGAACTCTTTCTGATTGCCCTTAGGAGTAACCTCTTGGCTCATTCTTAGCCATGTTATTCAATTCACAGTTAAAGAGACCGTCCCTTAAATAGCTTGGTCCCCTTTTTCCAGGTCTCCTCTGGCAGGTCTTAATCTCCTATTGTGTCAGCTTCTGCTGGTTTGGCACTGTCCTGGCACTACAATTACCTTGAATTGATGTTCTTTGCCTCGCCTTCAAGGAGTCCGATTGAGTTCCCACTCTATCCATTACATAAAGGGGTGCCCTCTGTAGGGCCCCCCCCCCACATACTTCCGTGTTAGCGCTTAAGGTGCTAGTGGGCTTCTTTTCCCTTCCTAGTTGGTCGCTCTCCTTTCGGAACAGAATTTCTGCCTTGGCAGTCTGTGAGCTCTCAGCCAGAGTTTAAAGGTTTAAGGATAGTGGGAGATGTAGAGAATCTGCCTTTTGTGTCCAAGCTGTGCACATGGTTCAGCTGAACCTGCTCTCCAATTTTACTGTGCGGGATCCTTGCTTCCTTGTTTTTGGTTCCGAGCTTATAAACCTTGAACCAGTCTCTCAATGGGCAGAGTTCTCTCCTCCCAACATCCCTTTTTTCTCTTCCCTCTTTTCCATTTTCCTTCTTCTTCTCTCCTCTATCTGTTCCTCCCTTGGAACCGCCCCAGAAGTGAGGCCCTGCAGTCCCTTAGGGTACACATTTCCTTCTTTTTTCTGTCCTCTGCCGGCTAATTCCTTTTTCAGTTTATATCCTTTCCTTTCTTCTATCCCTCGGCTCTCTTGCCTCGCTTTGTTTTCCTTATTTTGCCTCTCCGGCTAACAGAACTGGGATGGAGGAGGAGTCTGCGGCACCCAACAGCTGCCCCTTGTGCATCACACAATGTGTCACTCTCGGGGGTGCCGACTCCTCTGGGGGGAAAAAAAAAAACACACTCCCATGGTGGGTGCGTGCCTCCAGCTTACACCCAGCAGTAATGAATGGTGAAGATACAAGAGAAGATCAAGAATTACGGTAGGTAAGTAATTTTTATTCCTTTCTGTTTCAGCATTTCTTGTTATAGGGCCTTTGCAATTGAAAATCATTGATCTCAGCTTTTTTTAATGATTCATAGTATTTTTAAATTGCCCTGCCTTGTAAAACAGTTTTCAAACTTTTAACAATACTTTTTTGATATATCTTTTGGTAGTCATTTAACTAGTTTAGCGGTCTCTGCTCACCTTAGCATTAGAAATAAATCTGACAGACTGCAGGGGTGAGCAGGACCACACAGCAGGGGCTGAATTTCATTCCAAATTCTCTAATTAGCATAAAATTGTAAAGCTCCGAGGAGGCAGCTCATTCCAGGGAATGACTGCAGCTGTTTAGCACAGTGAGGGATCCCTTTGGAAGAAACAACATTACTACAGCAAATATTTTTTTCTTCTGGCACATTAAGTAGACAAGTGTCCATGGAATGAAGAGTTCAGATTTAAGCAGGGGTTGTTGACTAGGAGGCAAAGTGGACTGGGTACCCAAACGACATCACCATGGGAGCAAGAGAGCAGATGCTGAGAGCGTTGTTATAGTTCAGAGATGGCCAGTTGAGTCTGGAGTTTAGGAGGCAATGGTGCATTTGTAGGTCTGCCACCCATGCAAGTTATACAGCATGGTTGTGGAGCACTACCTACTTACCTACAGATCTCAGAGGATGGGGGCAGATCCCAAACTAGTGACTCATTCAATTAATTGAAGCAGTTGTGTCCTACAAATAGTAAAAGCAAACCTAAAAATGGGGGACTTGGGATTCATTATCCCAGTTCCTGTCATATGCAACTTACCTGATAAAAGGTAGAAAAAGGCAGCTAGGTAACGTGAATATTACTAACCTGTAAACTTAAAGGTGGATGGGAAAAGGACATGTATCCCAGCACTATGAATGTCAAACATGACTCCAAAATAAATTGCAATACTGCCCAAGACAGAAAATGCATTGACAAAAGTCCAGTAGGAGGTGTCAAGGGCAATCTGAGAAGAAAGGGAAAAAATATTAACCAGACATCTGCAACATGTTATGTACAACTGTGTTTTAATTTCAGCATATTTTTGGAGAATTAGAACAGACTGGAATCAACATTATATTCACCATTCTGTTTAAAGTTCCTTAATTATGTCAAAACACACAGTAAAAGTTGAGCACTTGCCAACCTCAAAAATAATCAAGGGTACAGGTCTTCAGCAGAAAAAAAATGTTTACTTTATTTAAAGCATAATTAGAAGCATGAAATGCCTGATGCGTTTCGGATGTGTCTGCATCCTTTCTCAAAGGCTAAAATGACTTTAAAAACACAGCTGTTAAATACCCGGATTCAAAACTACATCATTATGACATCACAGAAAATCCAGGTATGTGATTGGACAGAATTTTAAAGACAAAAACCCGATGCTGACAGGGTTCTATGGTGGGGTCTAAAGCCAGATTGAACTTCACTAATGTAGTTAGAGTTTAAAAATATAGAAATTTGTTTTTCCACAAGTGTCTCCAAGACTTTTGACACAACTGGAAGAAGGGATATAGGCTAATAATTAGAGAAGAGAATATTATTTCCAGACTTGAAAACTGGGATAACTTTAGCCAGTTTCCAATAGTTTGGAAATGTATGGACAGGTTAAACAAATAAGCTAGGGGATAACAAATGATGGGGGCAGTGTATTTGAAAAACTTTGGGATGATACTGTCAGAACCATCTAACTTTCTACAGTCCAGTTTCAAGAACAGGATATGTGCTTCTGCTGTAAAAGGAATTGACTTATAATAAGAAGAATTATTTACTACAGGTGTAGAGGGTACATTACAAACTCCTGAGTTGGGGGTCATTGGTTTCAGAGCAGAAGCAACATAATAATTATTAAATTCACTAGAGCTTAATCTCAGGCTGGTTAGCTTCAATCCATTAGTTTCAAAAAACTTTGGGAAACAGGAATTTACAGAGTGGTTCAAGCGAACAGTTCTCCAAAAAGCACTTAAATCACAGCCCTTGATTTTTTTTAGCTCATCAAGAAAATGCTTTTGTTTGGCCTAATTTATTTCATGTATTGATTTCCTATAGCCCTCTATGTTTTGCAGTGAGAAAGAAGATTAGTCTGATTTGGCTGCGTTTCCAGGCCAAACAAAAAGGCTGAATATCGAGAAGAGTTAATAGCAAGAACCAATCTTTTCCTGACCGAAATGTGCCTGTCACATACTTCAACAAACTGGCCGGCGCAGCGGTTGGATTTCCGCTTGCGACGCCGGTGACCCGGGTTCGAAACGGACCTGGTCGTCAGAGGCCGGGCTGGGAGTAGGATTGAGCGCTCCCATGGGCAGCTTCCCACCTGGGGAGGTGTGGGTAGTGTTTGGCGCTGGGGACCCTGGTGGAGACCAGGAGTTCCACGAGCCGACACTCTAGTGTGATTGAGGCAGGGCGACGCTGGCTATTGCACATCACCCCCGCCTCCCTCCAGGGAGAAAAACTGAAAAATGAGGAGGAGCCGCCACACACGGATGAAGGCTCGCTGCCACGGCTTCAATGTGCTTCCCAGGCCGGGTCCCTGACCTAATTACAGTGCCCGGCGGTATATATAGGGGAGCAGGTGTTGCGGGCCCCACCGTGGGGGGTAAGCCACGGGGTATCAGGGGGCAGCGGCCGATTTGGAAGCAGAAGCCGGCGGCCCGTGACCAGGCAGATGGATAAGGCAGCGGGCTGCTCCAGGAAGGAGGAAAAAATGTAAATGAAAAAAAAAAAATACTTCAACAAACTCTGCTGTGAAGTTGGAACAGGCACGGTTTACATTAGGGATTAGTTGCAAATGACCCCAGTCAGCATTTTCCATATCATACAGTACTTAAACTGGGTGTAACCAAAAAAAAAAAAGATCCACAGTACTTAAAGTTGGGCACACCTTTTCTTTTTTGTCGTTTACTAATACAATACACTACTTGATGGTCTGCGAGAGAATGGAGGACAGCAGCCTCCCTGTACCTCTCAAGATGGTGAGAAAAAAATTATATCAAGCATTGTAGAAGATTTAATGTTTCCGTTAAGTCTTGTGGGGTTCAGTTATCAATTGTACTGAGCCCAAATTAGAAGGCAATATCTTCTAAACTGTGAATGTTCGAATACCTACCCCAGGTAACATTTAGTCACCCAACATTAGGATTTTGTGACTGTCCTTATTTATGTAGATGGATTTTTCCAGGATTTCAAAATGTTGGGATGGTGTCTTTGGGTGGCAATAACATCAATTAAGCAGATTGGAGTGGTGTTTTAATGCAAATCTCCCAAAAAATAACATCTCCACACCATTTACTTTTGGTGCTTGTTAGTAAACTGATGTCATAATTACTAGTTGCATAATAACTCCCACATCCAACCAAAATACACCCTTCTGAGTCCAGAACTTTTGTCTGTAACTGCTTCCCATCTGCCTCTTAATTTGACGTTAGACCGTATGGTCTGGTGATCACTGGTTCACAGTGGGTCCTGAACGGTGGCTTTCCCGATATTGTCTTTTCTTGTATGGACCAAGCCAAGTGTGGCTCCTTCCCTTACAGGTTCCTCAACTCTCTGTAACAGAAATGCTTCTTAAAATGCCTCTACCACCAACTACTACTTTGTACTTGCTGTCACTGATATGCTCCAGTCCACATCCGGCACCTTGAAGCCTCCAATTAGCAGCACCAACCCCCTCGTTTCACTATCCTAATCTTCTGCCCCACTTCCCTATCAGTCACCTGTTTCTGAGACAGAGATCTACATACCACTCTAATCCTGATGTCCCTACTTTCCCACTTCTGACTACCTGCACACCGTCAGTTTCCTTGCGTCCCACAAGTTCCTTCAACTTTGTGGCTTTGATACCCTCCCTCATATACAATGCAACCTCCCTTTTTCTTTATCCTGCCTAAACATTGCATATAATAGACTTTGAAACATAGAAACAGACTTTGATGGCAGATAAGGACTGCTTGGCCCACCTAGTCTGCCCATTTGTCTACCTAGAGGATAAGCTGCAGATCCTATTTAACCAACAGCCTATTTCTTCCTACCATAATGGTGAAGTCCCAGTCACGGTACTGTAATGCTCACATCTCTGTGACTGCTGCCTAGTCCAGCTGGGCTTCTGCCACCATTGCTTGCAGCTTTTGTTTGCCAAGCTCCCAGCATTAGCACACAGAGCCATCTCGGCCACTTGCTTCCTCCTTCCCTGAGACTCTCCCATACCCACCTGACCCCATCCTTATCTCTGTCCCTCCACATCCAGGACTATCATCACCTTCCCAGTAGCTTTTTTCCTTTTACACATTCTTTATTGTCTTCTGCATTACTCTGCAAAAATGCTGTATTTTTCTTTAAAACATGCATGGACGTTCATGCACTTATAGCACTCAAGCTGTTGGAGGGGGTCCAGCATAGGGTGACGAAGATGATTCTGGGAATGGGGGAACAAGGCATATGAGGAGAGATTGAGGGAGCTCAACATGTCACCCTGGAAGATAGAAGGGAGAGGGGGAATATGATTGAGACATTCAAGTACCTAAAAGGCATAAACAGAGTTAAGTCAGAGGGCTTGTTTAAGTTAAAAGGGGGGAGGGACACCAGGGGATACAGTATGAGATTGGAGGGAGGAAGGTTCAAGAGAGAGACATGAGGAGGCACTATTTTATGGGGAGGGTGGTGACTGGTTGGAATGCGCTGCCAGAAGAAGTGGTAGCACTGCAGACTGTGGGCAGCTACAAGAGAGGGTGGGATAGGGCCAAAGGCAGGGTCAAAACTGTGGGGATGGTAGGGGAGGAGAAGTCAGAAGTGGGGGGCACAGAGTTTAAAGGTGGAGCAAGGGGAGGGCGCAGCTGCAGTCTTATAGACTGTGTACTGCACACACTAGCAGATTAGATACACCGAATTGCCTATATCTGCTGGCAATTTCATGTGTTCATACTTTTCAGAATGGTAATGCTTCCTGAGACAAATGGGTGCAATATAGGGCAGATTTTACAGTCTGCATGGTCTTCTTCAACTGACAAACTTCTAAGTTTCTATAAGGTCATATACTACTGCTGTCATGTTTCACAAAAGCATATAGGCACACACAAACAACTCAATAAAATTGTGTCATAGCTCTTGCCAAATCACATGTAATGCTATCCATAAACATGCTTTTAAGTCACACCACCATATCTGCAATTAACAGCTTTCAAAACAAAAAGGTGTGACATCATACACAGCTGTCCTTTGCAAAACCAGTGTTTTATTTTTTTTTTTTTTGACTGATCTATTTTTACCCCCTATCATGCTCAGGAGCTGCCTCTCCTTCGGGCAGCCATGACCTCTCAGACATTCCTCCTACTATCTCCCACGCAAGCCACCTTACCTCAAATCTGCAGCCAACCTTGTGATAGCCCGGCGTAACCCTGTACCGGGTGGGTCCCTCTCCTCCACGGGGGAAGGCGGGAGGAAACAGGCACACTGTTTCTTTCCTTCGGTCCCGGGCACTGCCGAGACTTTGCATGGCCTCCTTGGAGTCTTCAGAGGTGTCCTGGGCTGGCAGCCGTCATCCGGCCAGTCCCCAGAGTGGTATTTCCATTTTTTTCTGGTGTTCCCCTTATGGCGATCCCACAGCAATGCTCCCGGTCTCCACCAGGTGCCACTGCAGAGCAACCATGCATCCCCAACCCACCCCAGGGGAGGAGAGCAGTCCCACGGATGCTGGATCCTTCCCCTGCCAACCCCCCGGCGCCCGAGTCCATTCACAAATCCGGGTCACCGGCTTGGTGAGAGATAAGGCACCCGCGCCTCAACCCTCTACACCACCGGGCCAGGAACCAGTGTTTTAAATATGTAACCATTCCTGTGTATGCTTGAAAGCATTATGTATTTAACCCCATTTTTATAAAAAAAATTATCAAACAAACTGTTCTTGTTCAAAAGCAACTGCCTTTCATGGATATCTACCAAATCACACACATTTCAAGTTTGACTTTAACTTACATTGTAATCAGTCAGCAAAATGTTTGTGTAGAACTAGTAACACCACACAGTTTAATGATTCATGACACATATATAACCACATAATCAAATCACAAAACCATTGTTGTAAGCATTATGCCATAAATACTTCATACACTGGCATATAAATTGGGGGTTAAGAGTTTTTTTTTCCCCCCCCCACGATGTACCTGCGTAAAATTTCATAACTTTTCAGAGTAATTACTCTGAAGCAATATCTGACAACACTGAAAGCTGCAGTTTTCAAAATTCCGCCATTTTTAATTATTGGTGAGGAAAAATAAAAAATCTTACAAAAAATTGAATTTTGCATTTTCCTCCCACCTTATAACTTAACTATAAAAAAATGTTTTAAGATGTGGCAGACTAAGAGACCCCTGTACAAATGACACACATGCCAACTTTCAAGTCCCTAGGTTTAAAGATAACTGAAAATTGAGTTTTAATATACAAGTCTTTAACAGCCCTAACGATCGTGGCACTGATGTATCACAATCATAATCATAAGCGCCATAGTTCATTCTGTTCTAAACAGTGAGGTCTGAGCCAGCACTAAGGCATGCAAACTTTATAGATCAGCAATGCCTCACAAAATTCCTGACCTACCTGGAAGTTGACAGTTATTATGAGAGCAGAGGCTGTAGTGACAGCAAAGGACTGATAATCTGATGGAGCCTCTCCGTCCTGCCCCATGGTTTGAAGAAATGCACCATAGGGTATAAAGAAGATAATCAACGATGTGATAATGCCATGACACAAGCTCAGAAAAAACTGTGGGTAGTTAAACAGCTCGTCTTTCTGTCCAGGGAGGTAAAGCTTCGGGAACCGGATACTCAACTTGTCAGAGACATCCTTGATGAACAAAAAACAAAATCTAGAATTAAAACTGCCATACAGATACGTTAAGATACATTAATAGCAGCCTTTTATTTATTTGGAATTTTTGACCAGAAAATACCCACTGAGTTGTAACAGCTTGTTTCAAGGTACATCTGGGGGTGGGTGGGGATGGGGGTTAAACAGACCTGTTTTGTTAATAGGAAGAAACTAGGCAAGACACCAGGGAAGCTACCCTATTCTTATCTATGAGGAGATTTTAGGATGACATTTTTCCAGAAGTCTCATATAGGTGGTGATGGATCATTCCACATTCGAGCTATACACCTATGGCCATTATCGGGTACATTTACAAAAATATCAGTTGTGGACACACTGTCAGTATCTGAGCTGAAGAGGAACCCAAAAGTGATAGTTCCATATCTACAGTGAGATTAATATTTAAAATAACATTGATGGATTTTAATATTTTGTCCCAAAATAATTTCAATAATTTATGTGAAATTGCATATGTAGGTAAGTAAACTGTTTATATGGCGCCCAAGCCCAGGGGCTCTGGGTGCCTTACGAAAGTCAAAAACATGCAGGGTAACAGCAGCATATAAATCAAAGCAGTAAGAGTTATACAAATGAAAGTTAAAATTCAAGCATAAATAACTAATTTTAAAAATGGCTGCAATTAATGTAGAAATGCCCATTTAAAAATATAGGTTTTTAGACCCCTCTTGAATGCCTCCACCGATGGGGCCTCCCTTACAGAGCTGGGAAGTGAGTTCCAAAGGGCTGGGACGACCACCTTGAATTCTCCGTCACCTGAGGTTTTCAGCCTGACCCTCAGAAACACAAAGAGACCCTTGGTGGAGGAGTGGAGGGAGCAGACCGGATTGGCAGGTGTAAGGAGATCAGCCAGGTAGCCAGGGCCCGAGCTGTATAGGGCCCTAAAGGTGAGCAAGTCCACCTGGAAGATTATCCTCCACCTGACATGCAGCCAGTGCAGATCTCGCCAGACTGGGGTCGCATGTCATGACCTAGGCAGGCCAGTCAGTAACCTGGCTGCTGCATTCTGCATCAGTTGCAGCCGGCAGAAGTTCCCTCCATTGACCCCAAAGTACAGAGCATTACAGTAGTCTAACCTGGATGTGACAAAGGCATGCACTAGTGATGGCAGCTTCTCAGGCAGAACTAGGGGTTTAATCCAGGCAACATTCCTTAAGTGGTAAAAACCACTTTGGACAAGAGATGACACCTGAGCATTAAGCGTTAACCTGTCATCCAGGAAGATGGCCATACTATTCACCCTAGAGGAAGCCAATCAATGGGGTGGTGTTGCCACCCTGGAGGCACTTCTATCACACCCATGACTAGGCTCAATCACCAGGACATCTATCTTGTCAGGATTCAACCTCAGCCAGTTGGAGGACATCAAGTCCTGGATTTCAGCCAGGCAGATATTTAGCATTTCTACAGTGTTATTTGTTCCAGGTGCAAAGGACATATACAGCTGGGTATCATCTGCATAGCAATGAAAACCCAGACTAACATCTGGTGAGCTCTTCCAGGGGTAGGATGTATACTACGGACAACATCGGCGATAGGATCCGATAAGTGAGGGGTTATATCAGGAAGCCTTTCGTCACTCCAATAATACTTTCTTGCTCAGTCTCGTGGACATGGCTTTCACTGAGACCTTTGGAGAATGGCACTTTTTTCAAGTTGTCAACTAATTGGGCTAGGTTAGGAATGACAACACAGATGGTTGGAAGAGTGACCTCTGTGTTATGGTCTATACTACCTGCCACAATCATCTCATGTGACACTTGACTGACCAAGACTATGTGATCTCAGTCTAAGAAAGTGCTGTGTTCATTAAAATCTAAAGTTTTAACCGGCCCGGTGGTGTAGAGGGTTGAGGCGCTGGCGCCTTACCTCAACCCACACCGGCGACCCAGGTTCGGGAACGGACTCGAGTCTTTGGGGGTCGGCAGGGGAAGGGCAGGATCGAGCGTCCGACGGACTGCTCTCCTGTCCTGGGTGGGTTAGGGAACGTCTTCGCTCATGCAGCGGCCCCCAGTGGAGACTGGAGGCACTGCAGGTAGCGATGCAACAAGGGGGAACAAGAAAAACGAGAAAATCCGCTCCGGAAGTTAACCGGATGATGGCCGCCAGCCCCGGGCATCCCCAAAGACTCCCTGAGAGCCACAATTGCCTCAGCAGCTCCGAGGGCCCGAGAGAGTAGTGTGCTGGTTCCGCCCGCTGGTGCTTCCCTCGGAGAAGGGGACCATCCGGTGCAGGGTTACACCGGACTATCCCGAGGAAGGCTGCAGATATGAGGTAGGTGGCTGAGGGGAGCTAGTAGGGGAATATCTGGGCCCATGGCAGCCTGAAGGAGAGGTAACTCTGGGGCACGTAGGAGGGATAAACAAATAATGCAAAAAAAAAAAATCTAAAGTTTTCCTATGGGCATATTTATTTGTTAGTGAGCAATAAGTCCTTCCTAGTTCTTCTAACATTATTATATATTTTTTTTAAAACCAACTGTCTGTGCCTGGGACAGTCATATATCTTACACCAGTGTCTTTTGCTAGAATCATTGATACACCAACTCAGATATTTATATAGTAATTTGGGGCATTAGAAATTATCACATTTAATTATATGAATATAACCTACAACTGTTATCTTATGGGTATTGACTTACTTCTTAGGTTATTTTCTAAACTAAATACTCTTAAGTTTTATAATAAATTGGGAAGCATTAAGGATTCATGATTAAAAGTATTTACTTTAGATTTTGATGGTTCTGAGATGTTTACAAGGTAATCTTAACAAAATGAATGAACAGTTACAAGTTTAACATTTCTGTCATAGTTCTGAACTATTTCACTGTTATAACATATATAAGGCAACTTTTTTTGGCATTGCATATATAGGCAAACAGTTTTTAAATTTCAACACTTTTTAAATGCAATTACAATTATTCTGAACAGCAGTACAAACAGAAAATAATAATATTTCCTATGTTGAATAAGGTAGTCATGGATAGGAATAAAACAGAAGCCAGATTTGTCAGTCCTAGTTCCGATGCCTAGGATTCAGGTAACTAGACTCACCAGACCAGCAACGGATGTTCCTGTGAAGTCCTAAGAGTAGAGGAGATCCTTGCTTCTCCCTCTAGTGCTCTTACCTTGGCTAGGGTTGTTGAGGACTTTAATACTTTTTACCAAGGCAAAAAATAGGAGGCCTGTTATTTGGGCTGTAACCTTGGCCTTAACGTCATGGCACTCAAGTGGCCAGGGGACTTTCCCCAGCATTGAAAAGAAGACCGTGAGATGGCCGACACCTTTGTCAGAGGTGTGAACAGCTGATCACTCATTGTAGTTAGTTCTTTACTTGGTAGGACATGGCTGGCCTGCTCATATGGCTAATTACTCATCTAATGGGACAGGATTGACTAGTCGTGGTTGCCCACGCGGTTACTAGTGCGAAGTCCCCAGCAAATGTCAGAAGTTCAAGAGGTTATGCTCAGTGCACATGAGATTGCAGCATGTCTGGAAAATTATAAGCCTTTCTTTCACACTTAAATCTGCCTGAAGTTACAAGAAGAAAAGAAAAATAAGAATAACAAATAAAAACTATACCTGGATTTCTAACGTATATAGAAATAATCTATCAGGTTATAGGTTTCTAATCAATTGGTATAGGATCAATACATGCTAAGACTATTAGTAAACAGATTATAAATGTCAATTAACTACTGCAATCTATTATCAATTATAAAAACAATTAGCAAGCTAATACCCCAGCCTTACTGACTTGACATATTTTTAGTCTTAACTTTAATGTCTGTTGGAAATGTCTGCAGTAACCCATCTGGTCACTATCCTTTCAAGCTCCATGTCCATTTCTTCAATTATGGGAGGTAAAGGGGCAGGTAGAGCCCGTGAAGTGAGTAATCTTAAGTAACTTCCCAGCCATGGGGCGGGATGGGTTGGCGGCATGGGTAAGCAGGGTGGAACAGATAAGTTTAGTGGGCCAGGCAGTTCCTACCAAGGACCAGGAAAGTTAAAAGACATAGGCAAATTTGGTGGAGCAGGTGCATGAAAAGGTCCAGGCTGGGGCTGCCATGGTGATTGGCAGACAGAGCCAGACCCAGTAATGGAGAAAGTTGGGGTGTTAGCAGCAGGGCTGGCCTAGTCAAGTTCAGTGGTGGAGTAGACCTGGCTGGAGGGGGAGATGAACCTGAAGGCTGGGAAGGCTATGGTGTTATAGGTCTGCTTGATGGATTTGGCAATAAGGGCAGACCTGCTAGGGTCTGCAAGACAGGATTACATGCAGAGCAGATCGAACCTTGAGGAACTCAACATGGCAGGAACTTCAGAGAGGATAAGAAATTTCCCATCACCACCTGTTACTTCCTGCCAGACAGAGATAGGACTCAAATCAGTTGATGACAATACCAGTGAGTCCACAGTACTCTCTTAGGTGATCCAAAAGCACAATGTAGTCCATGGTGTCAAATGCTGAAGAAAGATCGAGGAGTACGAGAATTGACCACTATCTTTTGCCCTGAGGAGGTCATTTTGGTGCTATGCCTAGCCCTGAAACCGGACTGGAATGTCTCATAGATGTCAAAGGTCGTGAGGTGTGCCTCAAGCTGCAGCGCCACTATTTCCTCAACAACCTTCCTTAGAAATGCGAGATTGGAGATGGGTCAATAATTCACCAGGGCATCAGGATTGAGTGACAGTTTCTTTTGGAGGGGCCTTACTAATGCCTCCTTCAAGGATTCAGGAAAGATCTCCTCTGAGAGTGAACATCAGATTATCCTGATGAACAACAAACCAGTGGTCTTGGTGCACCCCACTAGGAGATGGGTCGGGGCCAGGTCCAGTTCACAAAAGGTGGGTCCCAGCTTCGAGATCACCCCAACAATCTCAGCAAACTTCACTGGCCTAAACTTCTTCCAGAGAACAGGAGTGCCCATGTTCCTACCAGATCAACCACCGCGCGGCTGACCTTGCTCCACTGGGGAGATCCCAGACTGGACAGAGGACACTTTCAGAGAAGAACTGAGCAAACTCATCACATAGTGTGATGGAAAATGCTTTTTTTTGGCTGCAGACAGACCAGGTGAAGTAGTCTGTCCACAGTACGAAAAAGCTTACTGAAGAAAAATCGAGGAGTATGAGAGAAAGTTTTCCTGCTGTTGGTTAACTAGGATCTGTAGCTTATCAAATAGGTAGAGAAATAGGCAGGGAAATGGTCAGACTAGGTTGGCCAAGCGGCCCTTATCTGCTGTCAAAGTCTATGTTTCTATGTAGGGACATGTGATACTACTTCCTGTTTGCAACTATTACATACATTAGAAATTTCTGTATTGAATTTAATAGATAAGATGTATACTACATTTTGTGAAAATGAAAAACTACTTGACTGAATTTATTGTTTATTAATAACTTTAATTATCAGCATAATTGTGCCCATTTGGCTTGAGGAATTTCAATTGAAAGTTCTTTGACAATTCTTATGACTTTGGAACAGATTTGAGGCATTATACTGGATATAATTGTTATAAAGCTTGTAAATCATTTTCTGTCTATCCAGAGCTTTTATTAGAATGTCAAGAATCTCATGTCCCTGCTCAAGTTTGGTGTCCCTAGGCCGTGTATTTTTGAGCATTTCCCTTAATTGTGAAAATTGGAAGAACTGATTCTTATGCAATCCATATTGTGCCTGGAACTGTGTAAATGACTTAAGGACATTACCCACATACAGTTGACCTATGGTAATAATAATATTGTCAACAAGAGATTTTAATGCCCCAGATTGAAAAAAAGGGATGAAACCAGTTATTTATCAGAGTTATTTCAGCATTTACTCTTCCAGAGTAATTGCAAAGCGTAATAATGAACGTCCAAACCACTAATAGATTATTCATAAATCTATTAGTAGTAGTTATAGCCTTGTGATTATTAAACTTCCTCAATAATATACCCTCTCTTTGGGCTAGTGATGGTAATGGGAAACCTAACTCAAAATAAAGCCATAGAGCTGGCTTACATACAGTTCACTCTTGTACAGGACCATTCATGGCTACATAGTGATCAAGAGTCAAATCTGGCATTTTTAAACCCACTTGGTTATATTGTGCAGTTAATTTCTTTTTAAATCTTGTCCTACATTTTTTTCATACAAATTCTTGCAATTCTTTTGTCTAGTAATTTAAAACATTTGGCTGGAATTTATTACCAGTAAAGCCTGAAAAATACAGAAGAGCCTTGGAAGGAGGTTCATTTTTATTGTCTGTATACAACCAATGAAAGATAAAGGAAGGTTTTGCCACCTAGTTAAATCCTGTGTTATGACCTCCATTAATGGGTTCAAATTTGCTTGGATTAATTTGTCCAAATCATTGTTCAGCTGGATACCTAAACAGTTTTTTGTTTATACAGCCGTAGCTCTCTGTTGCTGTGTAACAGAGCACTATTGGAAGTACTTCTAATTTGGTCCAGTTGACCTTATATCCAGATCATGCTCCAAATTTCCCAACTAATTCAGATTTTGTATCAACTTCTTTTTTAGACACATAAAATTAGTTATGTTGCCGTACTGGTCCTTGTAACAAAAGATCCAGAAAAAAAGAGATGATTTCTTAAAGTCCAGATCACACATAAAAAAACAAAAAAAAAAAACAAATGATATATTGTTAAAAATTCCATTGGCTTTAACTACTTTTTTAAAAATCAGCACGGAACCAGATAAATACAACAGAGTTCTATCACAAGAAAGGTATGTCAAGGTCAAATGTGACAGAATAGATAAGCTTCTTTCCCGAGAACAGCCATAAAACATACAGATGAAATAAGACGAAGAAATACGTAGTATATAATGTTAAAAGTCTTCTAAATAAGAAAATATTTTTGTGTTAGGCAAAAATGTGGGCTTAAAGGCAACCTGCCCTAGTGTAAATTAAGCATTAATCTGCTGTTTCCCACATTTATACCGTGTAAGTACTATTCAGATATATGTCTTAAAACCAGTGTACAATAAGTCAATATTATTCATGACTATTCAGACTTATACTGTTTCAACATAATGTATCTGCAACTCTGTGACTAGTGTTTCTGCACATTCAGCACCCAAACCTAATAGACCCCCTTGCAAATGATATGCTGTTATCCTTATATGTCCATGTATCAACATGCGTCTGTACATACCTAATATTCTGTACTACTGAATGATAGTTCTATCAATATAAATCAAAAACTAAGGAAATCAACACTCCGCCACCATGCCCGACCCCCCTCCAAGTATTAATGTATCATTAAAAATCAAACAAAGACCCCCTAGCAACTGAGATCCTAGGGGGTCTTTGGTAAGTTTGATTTTAAATCATACAGGGGTCTGGTTGGATTTTTAATGATACAGGAGAAAGGATCTCAGGGAGGATCTGGCTAGGCTTGAAAAGTGGTCCGGTATCTGGCAGTGAGCCTTTAACGCCAAGAAGTGTAAGGTCATGCACCTGAGAGCCAAGAACCCAGGGTCAGAGTACTGAATAGCTGGGGTACAGGTGACTAAGACTGAGGAGAAGAAGAGAGCTCTTGGGGTGGTCATCACCAAAAACCTGAAGCATTCTGCCCAGTGCAGTAAATCTACGGGCAAAGTCACCAAGATGCTGGGGTACATTGCTAGAGGGATCACCTTAAGGAGGTTCTTCTGCCACTGTATAGGTTTGCTGGTGAGACCGCAGCTTGAGTACTGTGTACAGTTCTGGTGACCACACCTGAAGAAGAACATTAACTTATTGGAAGGGGTGCGGCAAAGAACAACAAACATGATACAGGGCCTACAAGACAACCATATCAGGGGAGTCTAAAGGAACTAAACACATACTCCCTGGAGAAGAGAGTGGAGTGTTTAATCTCACAGCCACCACTTGCTCACTGTGCGACCCTGAGTAAGTTACGGAACATCCCTATGCTTACTTAGAGCTCTAGGTTCACAGTTCTTTGCTCTAACCATGGGACAAAACTGTGTCCCATAAATTATTTGTGAAGACAACATAAAATGTCTTTCTTGCTCTCTGAGAAACAGTTAGACTGTTTTTTAATATCATGGAAGCTTTGTATCTTCCAGAAGTCATCCTTAACATTTTATTTTTTTCTTGGTCCTATAAATGTCAATTTCTGGGGGGGTTGGAATGCCACTGCAAATCCACTGAGATATTACATATGTAATTACATATTATTGTGGAGCATATTCAAATCAACAGGGAAGGAATTTGATTGGTTTCCACTGGCTCCTTGTGATTTCCTCCTATGCTAAAGGCTACACATTCTAAACCACAGAGGTGTGGGGACAGAGTATGGAACTATAAATTGTGCCCCAGGAAAGAAATACAACACCTGTACTGCAGAGCTAGAACTGCTATATGAGCATCAGCATTTTCCCGAACTGCTGTTTTATACTCCAATTTAGTCAATAAAGATTTCTTCCAAGCCTCTTATCTTCAGACACATCAACAGCTCTTTCCTCTTCATGCTGACTAAACCAAGTTAGTGCGAACCAAGAAAATAGCGTGGGTTGGAGGCAGAGACAAATGAACAGCACTGCGGTCTACTTAATGGAGACAACAGAGTGCTTCAACTAGCGGAGTGATTGTGCTTCAACTCCAAAATTTTGTGTGCTTCGTTCAGAATGTGATGTGCCTTCTTCCTCTCTGTGATAGCAAGACGGCATGCAGCCATAAAAACAAACACCTGGACCTAGTTAAATGGGACCTGTTTAGCTAGATTCTGGTGTTTGCTTTTTTTTTCAAAAGTTGCCAGAAATACCTTTCCTGGGTACACAAAATCCAGGGTGCCCAGCTTAGCGAGAAGAGCCCTTCACCTTCATTCTCTGTATGAGAACAGTGGGACTTTCTTGACTTCTGCAGCCGCAGCTGGAACTTGTGCTGCGGGCTGCAGTGAGAGCGGTTAGCCACCATTTCCCTGGTGTCTAGTGGCATGCCCCACCATTGCCATCTCTTTATGTATGTGATGTTGCCCTGGTGTCTAGTGGCCTCCCCCTTTCAACTGCCATCCCCATATTTATATAAAGATCATATGCAAAACTTGAATTTCTTTCTTTCAAGCAGCATTTAATAAAAATACTAGTTTAAACTGTGCCTCTGTGTTCCTTTATTAAACTGGAGCTTTGAAACGTTATTCAAACAACATGAAGTCTTGCTATATTATGACAATTGCAGTATGACCGCAGGTTAGAACTGCTCCGGAGGTGAAATAGTTAACTTCCATGCAAGGCATGGAATCTTGAGCGCGAGCTCGGTTAAGGAAGCTCTGTCTGCTTGCTTTCAAACCAAAACCGTCAGATTCTTTACTCCGCCTCACTGAACAGTCGCTCCAGAGATTTTTCCTTTTGCTCGGTTCATTTTCGCGGTTTAAAACAGTTTAAAAACAGTAAATTTAACCGCAACCGTTTGGTTCAAGTTCTGTCTGTGGTAACGCAAGTAATAGATAGGGTTTACATACGATTTCTGTGTGGAACTTGTAAAACATTTATCGGTTCGGTTTGAACTGATTAGGTTGCATTTTTCAATTGCTACTCCTTTTTTAGAGTGCAGTTCCCGGTTCCTATCGGTTCTAAAAAAAACGGATTTCTTTACGTTCTTTTCCACGGCCTGTGACACGGTTGGGAACCGATAGGAGAGTCTTGCTTGGCAGATTGCCATAAACGGGCAAGTTTTTGGTTAGACTGGCATAATGTCTGAGAAACCCAAAAGAAAACCGGCCCACTGGGTTTCAGCACTGCGATGGCTGTGGGAAGCCTTTGCCAAGGCTGACCTCACGCCACCTGCGCGCTTATTGCCTGGGGTTTGACCACCTTGATTCAGACTGCCAGATTTGCAAGAATTTCCCTGCTGCCACCGTTGAGAAGAGAGTTGGTAGGCTCAGGGAAAGAGAGGCCAAAAAGTCCGCTGACCCGGATGGCCGGCCTGGTTCGGTGCCAACCGAACCTGAAGGAGTGCCCTCTGACCAGGGCCATAATTCCTTGGGCAAACGAAGAGCTGGCTCCGAGGAGCCAGTTCCTGCAAAAAGGTCTAGAAAGTCTGCTGCTATGGAAAAAGTCCTTTCCCAACAGCTGAAGAGATAGCCAAAGCAATCCAAATTGTCCAGTCTCTTTCCCCAGTTCCTGAACCGTCCCCATCTGGGATACGTTCCGTTCACCAAGTCCCATCGGTTCAAGATTATGATTTTGAGGAATTTTATGAACCGTGGGGAGAGACTATGAAGAGAGTAATTATGGTCTGAAGATCTGGACGCTCTATTGAGCCAGATACCTCTCCAGACAGACCTTTAGGGGTTTCCCCCCCTAGGCTTTCTGAGTCCCCTGCTCATTTCATTTTTTACAAGAAGGTTGTTGAAACTCTTCAGCTTCCTGTTGAGGAAGCTATGGATGATCAGGAAGAGCCTGATTATGTGGAAATGATGGATATTCCAGAATCTAAGAGACTGTCTATTCCCCTTCATTAATCTTTCAGGAAACAGACATTAAAAGTTTTAAAAACTCCTCATTCTATACCTCCTGTGGATAAAAGGATGGACAGAAGGTATACTTTATCAGGTTCTGACATAGAATTTCTCTCACAGCAATGCAGCCATGTGGGTGTAGTGCAGGCTGCAGCCTGTGACAAGGCAAACATCCCCCTAGCTTCACATCCTCCTGAAAAGGACTCCAGGAAGATTGATGCTATGGCAAAGAAACAATACATGGCAGCATCCTTGGGGCTCAGACAAGCAAATTACATGGCTTATGCTGTCAGATACCAGAAATCCAGATGGGATACTGTGCTGGCTCTAGTCAAACAACTCCCTGACAAGTTTGCCAGGGATCTGGAACAGGTAGCTTTAGATGGTATAGAGGCATCAAAAATGCAATTTCATGCTGCGGTGGACTCTAATGATGTATCTTCTAGAGTTATGGCTACTTCTGTGGCTCTTCGCAGAATGGCCTGGCTCAGATGCACCACATTGTCACAGGATACCCAGTCAAAAGCCACTGATTTTCCTGTGATTGGCAATTCTTTGTTTGGGGAGCAAGCAGAGAATTACATGAAGAAAATGGATGAATACAGGACCACCTATCGGAGTGCACAGGCCAAGGAAAGGCAGACCACTCCTCAGAAGCAGCCCTCCAGGGGCAGAGGCAGGCCTTTTCATAGGCCTTTTTATCAGGCTCAAGCCTCCTCTTCCTCCTATACCCAGAGGGGATTCTTTAGAGGAAGGGGCAGGAGGGGTTCAAGCAGGCCTGCTTCCACTCCTCAGCCCAAAGCCCCTGCCAGGCAGGCACCCTGATGGGGTAGCCAGGGCCGCTTCTCCTCTACCGGTAGGGGGCAGGCTGGCTTACTTTGTCCAGGACTGGAAGTCTCTCACATCAGACAAGTGGGTCCTGAAGTAGTAGTTAGGATCGTCCTCAGCTTCAAAAATTTCCGCTGAGGACCAGATCTTTCCTCGTGCATCTCCATCGGAGGCACTTGCCTTAGAGTCAGAGGTCTCCACCCTCCTCGCTCTCAGAGCTGTGGAAAGGGTTCCACCCCTACACCAGGGCAAAGGGTTGTACTCTAGGTACTTCCTTACCCGAAAAAAAGACAGGAGAATGGCGGCCCATCCTGGATCTCAGATACCTAAACAAGCACCTTTTAAAACCAAAGTTCAAAATGGTGACTCTGGCAATCATTTTACCTTCCCTAAGGCCAGGGGACTGGCTAGCATCCCTGGACCTCAAGGATGCCTACTTCCATATTCTCATCAGAAGCTCCCACCGAAAGTACCTCAGGTTCCAGTTGCCTTCAGGTCATTACCAGTTCAGGGCAATGCCCTTCAGACTCACTTCGGCTCCAAGGGTATTTACCAAGTGCCTGGCAGTAGCAGTAGCTTGCATAAGAAGACAAAAGATTTCCATCTTTCCTTATTTGGACGATTGGCTCATAGTAGGACAATCCCCAGATCAGGTCAACCTACATCTTCAGATAACCCAGCAACTGCTTACGTCACTAGGTTTCCTTCTGAATTTCTCAAAGTCAGTACTGGAGCCTGTTCAGCTCCTAACCTTCATAGGCGCCGAGCTGAACACCCAGGAAGCCAGGGCCTTCCTCCCTCTAGACAGGGCAAACGCCTTGTCTCCCTGGCCTCTTCATTCACTCTGCAGGTCTCGACCAGCAAGGCATTTTCTGCAGCTCCTAGGGCACATGGCTGCTTCCACAGCAGTAGTGCAAGGAGCAAGGTTTCAAATGAGAGACATTCAGTTCCATCTGAGGGCCTTTTGGTCACAAAGAAAGGATCCTCTTACCAAACTGATCCCAGTTACTCGAACCCTGATCCAAGCCCTTCAGTGGTGGCAGGATCAGAGGAATCTGAGACAAGGAGTTCCCTTTGTCACTCAGCCTCACTCATTAATCCTTACTACAGATACATCCTTCTTGGGGTTGGGGGCCCACATGGGCGACCTCACTACCCAGGGGCTGTGGTCCCCACAGGAATCTCTACTCCACATCAACCTGTTGGAGTTCAGAGCAGTTTTTCTAGCACTTCAAGCTTTCTCAGAATCTGTTCAGAACAAGACTGTGCAGGTCAGAACAGACAACACCACTACAATGTGGTACATCAACAAGCAGGGGGGCACTCGGTCTACGGCCTTGTGCACCGAAGCCATGAAATTGTGGTCTCTGGTGTACTCCCTGAACACCTCCCTTTCGGCAGTTCACCTCCCAGGCAAAGACAATGTCCTGGCAGATGCTCTCAGCAGGATATCTCAGGGCCATCACGAGTGGTCCCTGGATCCCCTGGTTCTGGGAGTGGTATTTGCCAAATGGGGTACCCCGCAAATAGATCTCTTTGCAGCTCCAGACAATCATCAACTTCCTCTCTTTTGCTGCAGGCCCCAGTCTTGGGCTCAGTCCTCTTGACGCCTTAGCCTCAGCTGGGAAGGAAGTTCCTCTATGCCTTCCCTCCGTTCCCTCTCCTGCTCAAAGTGCTAGTCAAAATCAGAGCCCAATCCTGCAGGGTCATTCTGATTGCCCCGGATCGGGCCAGGCAACCCTGGTATCCTCTCCTCCTGTCCTTAGCAGTCCATCCTCCCCTGTGCCTTCCCAAGAATCACAATCTGTTAACATGTACCCAGGGAAGGGTTTGGTACCCAAATCTCAAGCCTCTAAATCTCAAGGCCTGGTTCTTGAAGAGCTAGAGTTTGCTGGCCTACACCTCTCTCAAGGTGTAATGGATATACTCAGGGCTTCTAGGAAGCCTTCTACCAGGGTTACTTATAACTCCAAATGGAAAAGATTTTCCATATGGTGCTCGGAAAAGAATATTCCCCCAGACACTGCTGAATTACCCACAGTCCTAGATTATATGGTCCATCTAAACACTTTAGGGCTGAGACCAGCTACCCTGAAGGTACATTTGGCAGCTGTCTCTGCTTTTCTTTCAGCAGGTAAACCCTCTCCTCTTTCATCTCACCCTGTATTTACCAGGTTTTTTAAGGGTTTACTTCACACTAACCCTCCATTCAGAGACCCTGCTCCTGCCTGGGACCGCAATGTTTGCATTGCTCAGCTCATGCGACCTCCTTTCGAGCCCTTGTCTTCAGCTGAGCTTAAGTTCCTGACTTGGAAAACTGTGTTTTTGGTAGCTATCACCTCTGCCAGATGCATAAGTGAATTACAAGCATTGTCAGTGGAGCCAGACTTTATCTCCTTTCACAGAGATAAGGTAGTCCTTCGGACTAATAGAAAGTTCCTGCCTAAGGTGGTTTCGGATTTCCACCTTAATCAATCTATTTCTCTCCCTGTTTACTTCACTGATCATTCTTCCTCTGGTGAGAGGAGGCTGCACAGCTTAGATGTGAAGAGGGCCCTTAGCTACTACACAGAGCGTACCAAGGGTCTCAGGTTTGACTCCCTCCAACTGTTCCTCACTTATGGTGAGGTTGGAAAGGGGAAACCTGCTACTAAAAGATCCACTGCCAGGTGGATCGCCTCTTGTATCCAATTCTGTTATGAAAAATTGTGTAAGTCTTCCCCCTCAGGCCTGAGGGCTCACTCTACCAGAGGTACAGCTGCTTCTCTGGCTAGTGCCAGACACATCCCCATTCTAGAAATATGTCAAGCAGCTACCTGGAAAACGGTTCACACTTTTACCAAGCATTATTCCTTGGACATTCAAGCTAGGAGTGATGCTCGGTTTGGCACAGCTGTCCTTCAGAGCCTATTTCCTAAGTAGGTTCTGTCCCTCCTCCATGGGGGTACTGCTGTGTAGTCTGCAATTGTCATAATATAGCAAGACTTCATGTTGTTTGTAGAAAAAATTACTCACCTTAGTAATGTTGTTTCTTCTAATGGAGTCTTGCTATATATTATGACCTCCCTCCCTGTCTGCCCCTCTCAGAACCTCGTATTTGCGCTGTGGGTGGGCATCACAGGGTTGGCACTCTGTTTTTCTTGCCACTTTGTTGTTTTGTCTCACCCTCCCTAGGGTGAGTGTGTTTTTATTTCATTATTGGGTCTCTTGACTTGAGTCTTTTTTCGAGACCAACAAGTGTGTTTGTTAGGGTAGTAGCCAATTGGCTAGTGTAGGTTTACAGCTTCCACACAGAACATTAGTGAGTTTTAGCTCATAAAGATCTGACGGTTTTGGTTTGAAGGCAAGCAGACAGAGCTTCCTTAACCGAGCTCGCGCGCTCAAGATTCCATGCCTTGCATGGAAGTTAACTATTTCACCTCCGGAGCAGTTCTAACCTGCGGTCATACTGCAATTGTCATAATATAGCAAGACTCCATTAGAAGAAACAACATTACTAAGGTGAGTAATTTTTTCTTTTCTTACCTTGTATTTTATCTGTTGCAGCACGTCTTTTTTTTCAAATTCTATTCATCTCCAGCTACTCCGAGGCGCCTTCTCGATCCTACCCCCTGCTACTCCCCACTGTGACAGAACACACCGGTTCACCCTTCCCTTGAGGGACTTCCCAGCACTCTGGATCACCCCCTGGGGCAGGGCCTGCCCTCCCTCGATGGCATCTTTCTGAGATTAGAGGGTCCGCTCCTCTCGGGAAGTCAGCCGTGGATCCCTGGTGTGGCTCTGTCCGGTAGGGGGAATGTGAGTGAGATCTCTGAGGCCCTTGTTGCCTCCTTGGCAAGCCAGGGTTTTTCCTGCTTGGTCCCCCAGATGCAGGATGTGCAATGCTGCCCTTTCTGAGGCATGGTTGCTCCCACCCACGTCCGGAAGGCAGCTGCCTGACATCTTCCCCTGTGTGCAGTCCCAAGGTGTTGCAGTGCCTCCGGTCTCCACTGGGAGCCGCTGTGATGTTGGGCTGTCCCTGGATCCCTCCCTGAGAGAGGAGAGGAGAGCAGTCCTCTGGATGCTCAATACTCTCTCTTCCCTGCTGACCCGGTCTCGTTCCTGAACCCGGGGCACCTGTGTGGCACGAGGTGTGGCGTCCAGCGCCACTGGGCCAGCAGCCTGTTGCAGCATGTGGATTCCCTCGATCTGCTCAGACGCTATGCACTGCGTGATCTAATCTGCATGCTACGTGATTACATCAGTTGGTGCATGTGCGGTTTGACAGCTCTGAGAGGTGGTTTTCCGCGTCACAAGTAGTGTGATCAGCTTGTAGTTTCCTTCTGTGTTACAGCTACATTTTGAAATTGTATTTGTTCCCACCAAAGTTTTTTCCTTTTTTTGTTTTTTATACAAGTACTGATGGTGTTTTTGTCCTGTATGCCCTGATATGAGAGATCACGATCACACTGTGTCAATTCTTGACAGTCTGTTGTCCTATTTTGACTGTACTGAAAGCTTTCATATTAATTTGCTGTTTATAGTTTCTTTTTTGAATAACAGTTCATTTGGCATTGTTTCACTCCCAACAAAATGCTTCTGTCAAGATTTTCTTAATCTAGGCTCAGATATCCATTTTATGTTCTTTTACAGTCATGTTCCTTAGGCAGATTTGATTAATTTAGCAGGTTCGCATGTCCTTCTTCCAGATTTCTGAATATTTAGCACACTATATTCACCCCCCAGCTACACAGTTCAGAGATTGGGATGCTCAAACCTGCCACTAGTAAGCATTACTAATCTCCTCCAACCTCCCCCACCACACACAGAAAGTAATTCTTAGTATCCCAAAATGCTTCAAGAGAATCCAACTTTTTCATACTCTGAGCACTCTACCACCCATCTCATCTCACCCAGTAGAGCCCTCCTCTGTCCCTCGTAATGAGTCTTCATGCCCATTGTAGTGGAATCCTCACTGTCCATTGAAGCCCTGCTACATGTACTTTTACAGCTGACCACACTGAAATGAAGAGAGCCCATTCATATCAATGGGTCTATTCCTTTCAAAGGGTTTTTTTCTTTAAGTCATCACTTTTTTGGTTTTTTGAGAGTCATGCTTTTTTTTTTTTTTTTTTTTTTTTTTTTTAATTAAAGTCTTTATTGTGCCCAACCTAATGAACCAAATGGGTGTTGTTATGCCTGGGTTATATACCACCAACTGACCCACATGTAACCGTAACCTTATAATGGTACAAGTATTAGTTCCTTACACAGTCTTGTAATGTTTTATTACTTATATTAGTGTTCTTTATTATATTTGTTATGCTTATAGCTGTCTGAAATATATTTACCTATATGCTATGCTTCTGCCATATAGTCTGCTATACTCATAATCACTCATATCCTGTAGTTTTCCACTATTGTGACACGTAGTGTGCTTTTCTGATTATGTTGCATATATTCCCAGACAGTATGGAAATAACAATAGAAAACACTTATTGTAGCTGAGCAATCATTTTCTAAGATATATGCCAACCATGTACTCTTGCTTCCTGGGGTCCACCCTGATATTACACTCTGTATACTATATCCAATTGTATTTGTCTGCCTTATCCAAATGTTGCATTCTTATTAGCAAAGTATATATGTAACTACCAGCCAGCCCCTCTCCAGTCTCTGAGATCTTAGTGTTCTTTCTGTACGTTTGCTCATTTCATGTTTAGATTTATTTAGTACGTGTAACCCTGGGGCGGACTGCTGGAAATCATCCTTTTTGTAACTCATTGTTACATGCTTTAGCGTGAGTACTGTATGTAATAAATATTTCCTTTATCACTTGTTTGCCCTATGTTTTCCTTACTCAGTACATGGATACAAGAGCCTGAATTATAAGCAGGACTTACAATTAACAGTGTCAACTTTGAAATCTCACTCTAAATGAGTGGTTGCAAGGACACAGGTGTGTGCCGTATACAACTATTTCGGTGTGGAATTGAACTGTGACAGTCATAGTGTTCATCATGGTTTGCATAATGAAGATATCTAGTGAAAAATAAAAAAAAAACATGATGATGTAAAGAAAAAAAACATTGAAAGGAATGGGTAGTGTGTGCCCATTCATTTCAATGGGGTGGGTTTGCAGGTTTCTGTAAGTCATATTTTGTCTTGTTTTTTTATATTTGACAAACAGTATAAGCTTCGTCAGTGCAGTATGACAAGCTGCTATTTACTGTCGGAAAATATAAGATGTATGTGAAAGTTTATAAGCTGTCAAAAAAGTCATATAAATGAAAACATATACTGCATTACTAATCAGACAGTTCCATGCAGTTTTCATGGCTGCTGCTGCCGACTTCACTGACAGCTGAGGGAATGGATAAAGGAGTATCTGAATGCACTGCCAGAGGCTTTAAAATTATAAGGGAGAATGACCAGAGCAGTATGGCAGTGCAATTATCTTGTTCTCCTCATCTGAAAACATCATTGCTGCTGTGGCATTGCTCCTGCTCTCAGTGCCCACCGACCACCAAATGAGTCATAGCGTTAGACGTCTGAGTACAGGCAGTGCTCAAAGAAACTGGAAAGCTGGAATGCAGCTCTGCATCTGATCAACATTTCAGAAACTCAGTCATTGATTTGAGACTTTAAAAGAACTATACAGGACACATCAGACTTAAGTTACCAAATAAGAGCAACATTTGTAAAAGATTAATCTCATTTGGCACATGACCTTGTGTCTCTCTGGTATCCAGTGGCACCCCCTTTCCGATTGCCACCCCCATAATGTCTGTCTTTCCCTGGTGTCTAGTGGTGCCCTCCACCCTCCAATCACATCCCTGTGTAAAATAAAGAAACAATCCCATGATGCTTTTTTCCTATTAAACCTAAAAAGATAAAGAGAATGTTTCCTCTCCGATCTGATCCCCCCACCCTGACCTCCCACTGAGCCCCCCCCACCACACACTCACGTGAACAGGTCCCTGGACAAAGATCCACTCTCCATTTGAAGACATGTCTTGCTGCTGCAACCATCAACTGCAATATGAGAAACTAATTTTTGCATTTTATGAGCCTAAACAACGTGGCCTTTTTGGAACCCCACCTCATGAGCAATGGTGGTGGAATTACACAAATCCTGCCTGAAAGGTGATTTTGTGGTCACTTGGAAAAATCACCTTTTGGGTGGGATCTGAACATTTTCCCTGCCCTTATTCATGAGATAGGGTTATGAGAAGGCTATGTTGAAAATTTGGGCTCAAAATATGTAAAAATGGCAAGGTTATGCGCATTAGTTGAAATTTTGGTACGCTCGCTTGTGATTTTGGTAATTTTTAAATATTTTGACTTCAAATTTTCAAAATAGCGATTTTTTTTTTTTTTTTTTTTTTTTTTTTTAAACACCACCTCATGAACATCACAGGTGTTATTTTTCAAATCCTGGCCAAACTGTGTTTTCACACTTGTGGCACGGAATAATGATGTGGGTGCATGGAATAAAGTTTTGGTAGGGATTTGAACATTTTCAGTACTGGGTTCATGAACTAGGGAAATAAGAAGGCTATGGTGACAATTTGGTTGTAGTTGTACTACAAATGCAAGCGTAGGGCCCAGAGAGCCCTGCGCTTCCACAGCAACATACATATATGCATCTGTGGAGGTAGGTATGGGAGCACAGGGCCCTACGCTCCCACAGGCAAATAAGGATATGATTATACTATGTCTAAAAGTATGGATGGATGGGCGAACATGACAGCTGTCATCTTTAAAATCCTGGCCAAACTGTGTTTTCACACTTGTGGCGCAGAATGATGACGTGGTTACGTGGAATAATATTTTGGCAGGGATTTGAGAATTTTCAGTACCAGGTTCACGAGTGGAACGGGGTCATAATGTCGCAAGACATTATGCCGCAGCAATATACTGTGCTGCCAATATAGTGCAATATATATTGCCAGCGGCATAAGTCTTTGTTTTGCAGGGGGATTTGCCCCTGAACCCCCCAACTAAAATAACACGCGGGAGTTTACAGTTAATATCGCACAAAGTGCAAAAAATAAAAAAATCCAATGCGTCTGGGACCGGGAATCGAAACACTGTCCCAAATGCACTGCCTACCTCCCTTGCTGCCAGTGGCTCATCCCATCGAGCCACAGCAACTGATTGGCAGACCCTTGTCCCAGCAGGATTCTTAACCTGTACTGGGAAGAGTGAGAGGGTGCACTACTGCACGTACATCCTTTCACAGTTTTGCACCCTCTCGCTCTTCCCTACCACACTGTTCCTGCTACGTGGTCGTCATGTACTGTAGAGCGTATGACATATTGACCAGGTAGGTTCATGAGTTGGGGAAATAGGAATGCTATGGTGACAGTTTGGTTGTGGTTATGCTACAAATGCAATCCAGAGGGCCCTGCACCTCTGCAGCAACACACATACATGCATCTATGGAGGGATGGGAGCACAAGGCCCTGTGCTCCCACAGGCAACTAAGGATACAATTATACTATCTCAGAAAGTAAGGTAATTCTTTGCAAAAAACAGAATTAATGCAACATTTAGGGTTCAGGCTAAAATGAAAAGAGAATGTTCATTCATTTCTAAAACAAATCAGGCTTGTGAGTTTGATGAGTTGTCAACCCTAAAGCTCACCCCATTCAATACACTCCAGAAACATACACACCCAATGGTGAGCTTGGGCTGACAACCCCAAGGAAGATTGCACCCCTGATTTGTTTTAGGGGTAGGGATGGGGTTTTAGGGTTGAAAACCCTAAAACCACATTTCCCTACTTTTTGCTTTAGCCCGATCCCCTAAATGTTGCATCAACACACACACGCACATATACATACACATATTTTATATATATATATATATAGGATATACAATGGTGAGCTGTCAGATAAATGATTTATCTACACAAGAACTGTTTGACCTCGGGTATCCTCACGAGTGGCGAAGCCATGAGTGAGGTGTCCGAGGTCAAACAGCACAAGTGTAGATAAATCATTTATCTGACAGTTCACTGTTGTATATTTCATTTATGCAATAGGGATGCTTTATATCAGTGCAGGAACATTTGGTTTTGACTGTTTATCTTTTTTTGAAATGATAATTCTCCTGCGTAGAGAAATGGTTCAGTGACCACAAATTAATTATGAACTACAAAAAGACCAAAACTATGCTGTTTTCCAGCCCTCACAGCAAGCACCGAAAGTACCCTCTTTCCATAAACAATAGCTTTGAGACATCCCTGGAACTAGTCCAACATTTCAAATACCTTGGCATTACAATCAACAGTATGCTCACATACACCCTCCACATTGACAATACTACCAAAGCTATTAACTCGCATATCGGTCTACTGTACAGACATAACCACAGTCTGACACCCGAAGCCCTAAGCATGGCTGTCCACAGCTCTGTCGTCTCCCTAGTGGATTACGGCCTGGCCTTCTATGGATCCTCCACAGACACTGCCCTCTGTCACCTGAAAACCACACTCAACCAAGCTTGCCATCTTATCACAGGCGTGCCTTAGCTGACACATACCTGTGACCTCTACACCAAAATACCAAACTGCCTTCTTGCCAACAAAACCTACCTTGGTCAAATGCCTTCTGGGGTTAAACAACTCTGTTCCGTGCATTAACCCCCATCCCACTTGAAATTCTGAACAACAAATCTTCATAACCTCCAAATGCAGAACATCCCAAGGACAAAGGTCCTTTGCTTACCGAGCACCACTCTGGTTCAACCGCCTTCATGATAACATTGCTAACCTGCCCACGTTGGGTGCCTTTTAAGTGAGCCTCAAGCAGCAGAAGGTACTGAACTCCCGTTGTGACTGCATACAGTAATCTTACGTCCAGATTTGCATGGTCTGCCTCCGCTCATCCCACCCCCCCCACTCTCCTGCTCTCTCTCACTCTCCCTTCCCATCTCGACGCTTTCCGCCATCTTGGCCTCTGGTGCCCACTTCCACCTCCTCCTGTATGACAATCGGGGCCCTGTTACCCTGAGCACTTAACTCTCAAGTGTCATGCTTATTACTACTCCCCATGCACACGATCCGCCTTTGTATATTGTAGCCCCTCTTTACCATGTTTATATTTTGTTAGATGTTGCTATTTCTTATCCTGTTAATTCCTGTGTTAACCTTATCCCTCTGTGTAACTGTTCTCATTATTCAATTTGTTTTGTGTATTGTTCATGATGTGGAACCTATGTAACGAGCTTCTAGCTCAGTAGGTGTTATCTGAGATTTTAATAAATAACATTTCTGGGAGTTTTGGTTAACTTTCCTAGAGTATGTCCACCTAGCATAGTGGTTCCTATTAAATGAAATACCGCTCATTTTGTAGAAAACTTCTCGCTGAACAAATGTCTGTCACAGTACCATGCTACCATTTTCATTTATTTATTTTTTTATCATTGCTGCTGCTATTTATTCCTCTGCAGCGTAACTGGCTTGGGGCATCCAGCCGCCGGCTCTGCCCACCCGGAGAGCTGAGTGGCTCATACTGCACCCAGGAGGGTCCGGGACGGCCGTCATGCTACCCTGCTGGAGGGCCCCCCTCTGCCACTCCCAGCCGGGATAGCCCCTGACCCTTCCCGATGGGACTCCTCGCAAGTCCTCCGTGCAGCGCAGAGGATGGCCATCAAGCTGCACGGTTGTGCCCAGCCTTTTTTCCTCCGATTTTCCCCCCACGGGAATGCGGAAGTGCAGTGATGTCATGCACTGCATACCGACGTCCACTGCACCTCCCTCCCCCAACTGCCACCACGCTTGGTAGTACCTCCGGGCATCCCCAGAGGTCGCTGCTGTGTGATGGTTGTTCCCTGAACCACCCCAAGACTAGGAGAGCAGTCAACAGACGCTCGAGCCTAGTCCTTCCCTGCCAGACCCCGATGACCAGGGCTTGTTTCCGAACCCAGGTCGCCGGGGTGGCGTCCAGCGCCTCAAACCTCAGCGCCATCAGGCCGGCTCACCTTTTTCATTTTAAAAGGACACTGTCAACCCCCTTAGGCCTCAGTGTCCCAAGTTTAAAAAACACTTTATTATGATTGTAGACATTCTGTAAAGATTGCTGAAGTAGCTTATAGTTTGATTCATATTCTTTTTTTCTTTAAAAAAAATGGAAAACAGACTTCCCACCCTACTGGTGTTACCGCACCAAAACATGTTTGTTTACATTCCTTGATCAGTTCCCACTGCATCTTTCCTGTACTTGGGAACATCCCCAACACAGTCTAGCCACTCATACTGCAGTGGGATTTTAGGTGGCTACTACCTCATGAGTGACTGCACTGTTTGGGTGTGTTTCTGATGCTTAGGAAGTATGCAGTAAAAACATATCCAGGATTGTAAACAAAACAAAGTTGTTTAAAAATACAGGTTACTCACCTGTAACAGGAGTTCTAGGAATGGTATATGTTGTTCATCCACACTAACCGGCAGGTTCCTTGCTGCTTTAAATCTTGCCAGAAGGTCTTCAAGCTGGCTCCTCCCACCCACCCGGGTGATAAAACTCTCGGCTCCGCCCCATGACGCCAGATCTAGCCCGCTGGAAGCCAGGTTGTGCGAAGCCGGGGAGGTCGGGTGGATTGTGTGGATGAATAACATATACCATTCCTAGAACTCCTGTTACAGGTGAGTAACCTGTATTTCTAGGGACATGGATATGTTGTTCAATCCACACTTACTGGCAGACTCCTAGCAGTTCTCCGGGAGGAGGGAGGCAAGGCACACACCCCCTACTTGGGAAATAAGGACTGGAGAACCGAGGTCCCAAAACCAGCATCCCGGCATGACTCAAGGTCGACGTGGTAATGGGTAATGAAGGTGTGTGCTGACTTCCAGGTAGCAGCCCTGCAGATTTCCTGGACAGAGACGTCCCTGGAAGCAGCCACTGAAGCAGCGGTATGGCGGGTAGAATGACCTCTTATCCCTTTGGGAGGCTCCATGCCCGCCAACCTATAGCAGAAATCTATGCAGGAGGTGACCCACCTGCCTGTCGTCTGCTTGGCTGCAGGTCTGCCAATTGCGGCTTCAGCGTAGGTGACAAACAGCTGGCGAACCTCTCCCCGAACTTCTGCTGTCCGCTCCTTATAATAAGAGAGCGCTCTTCTGGGGTCCAGAGTATAGAGCCTATATTCGGCTTCCGAGGTGCGATTGGGGTAGAACACCGGCAGAGTCAACACCTGGTTAAGGTAAAACTCCGACACCACCTTCAGAAGGAATTTCGGGTGGGGGCGCAGGACAACCTTGTTCCTGTGGAAGACCAGATAAGGATACTCGATGGAAAGTGCCTGGAGCTCTCCCATCCTTCCGGCTGACGTGCTAGCCACCAAGAAGGCGGTCTTCCACGACAGGTGAGAGATGTCACACCTGTGCATCGGTTCGAATGGTTTGCCCATAAGCTTAGCCAATACCAGCAGTAGATCCCACGGAGGTGGAGGTTCTCGCACCGGAGGGGATATGTGATCAAGGCCTTTGAAAAAGTGCCCGACCACCTTCTCCTGTGCCATCGACTGCTTGCCGGCCCACGCCAGGTAAGCAGAGATGGCTGCCAGGTGCACCTTGAGGGTCGTCGACTGAAGCCCTAGCTGAGAAAGGGACCACAGGTAGTCCAAGATGCTAGCCAAAGAACAGAAAGAAGGGTACAACCCCTTGTCCTGACACCAAACGGAGAATCTTTTCCATTTGAAGGCATAGCATTTTCTGGTTGACTCCTTACGAGATGCCTCAATGATGTTGAGGACCTCGTCGGAAAGACCCAAGGCCTGGAACTCTATCTGCTCAGGAACCAGGCCGTCAGGTGCAGGGATTAAAGGTCCGGGTGGAGAACCTTCCCCTGGTTGGCTGAGATCAGGTCTGGGTGGGCTGGAAACCACCTCGGGAGCTTGGAGCTGAGGAGATCTGGATACCAGAACTGGTGGGGCCAGTCTGGGGCTACCAGAATCACCTGCACCTTGTCCCTCCTCACCTTGATAAGCACCTTGTGGATCAAGGGAAATGGGGGAAAGGCGCAGAAGAGGCCAGGAGTCCACAGCCTCGAGTAGGCATCCCCCTGCAGCGAGCCCTGCTGAGGGGGGCCGGCATGAAACAGCCTCAGCTTCACATTCTTCCTGGAGGCAAACAGGTCCACCTGAGGTGTGCCCCAGAGGGAGAACAGATCGTGTACTACCTCCAGCAGGAGAGACCGCTTGTGAGATGCAGCACCTATCCGGCTTAGGGCATCGGCCAGAGTGTTGGAGGCTCCTGCCACATGGATGGCTAGGAGATTCCGCCTCCAGTCTGCTCACGAGAGACCAAGTACAGAGAGCTTCCTTGCACAGAGGCAAGGAGCGCGTCCTGCCCTGGCGGTTTAGGTAGTACATGGTCGTGGTGTTGTCCGTCTGGACTTGGACCACTTGATCCCGAACAAACAGAGCGAAGGCGGTGAGGGCTGGTTGGACCACATGAAGCTCCAGCAGGTTGCTGTGGCATGGAGACTCCTAGGGGGACCAGAGGCCATGCGCTCTGAGCTCCCCCAGATGGGCACCCCAACCCTTCAGAGAGGCGTCGGTCGTTAGAGTGACCATCTGCTCTGGACAGACAAACGGGATACCCTCCTGCAGATGAGCCGGAACGATCCACCACTGCAGAGCGTTCCCCATCTCCTGGGTCACTATCACTGGCTGGTCCAGAGGACCGGAATGCGCTGTGACCATTGGTGGGCCAGCCCCCATTGAAGGGGACGCATGTGCCAGAGGGCCCAGCGGGCCATGCTGGTGCAGGCCACCATAAGGCCCAGGAGGCACAGGAAGTCCCGGGCAGGGCGCAGTGGCCCAACCAGAAATGACTGGGCAAAGGAGGAAAGGACCTCGGCCCTGTCTGCCGGGAGCCGTGCTCTGGCTCGAAGAAAGTCAAGCTCTGCCCCAATGAACTGAATCACCTGCGTTGGCACGCGTTCCGATTTGGCCTCGTTGATGAGGAGGCCAATCTGAGAGCAGACCTGGAGGGCCAGATCCCTGGACCGCTCCACCTCCGGTCTGGAGGGGGCTGCAATCAGCCAGTCGTACAGGTAAGGGTACACCTGGACCCTTCAGCGCCGCAGGAATGCTGTCACCACTGCCATGCACTTGGTGAAGACCCTGGGAGCTGGAGAGAGGCCGAAGGGCATGGCCCGGAACTCGTAAAGGGGCCCCTCCACCCTGAAGTGGAGGAATCACTGGTGGGACGGACGGATTGGGACGTGAAAGAACGCGTCCTGGAGGTCCAGAAAACAGAACCACATGCCTCATTCCAAGGATGGAATGATCTGAGCCAGAGTGACCAGCCTGAAGGTTTGAGACCTTAGGAACTTGTTCAGGTCTTGTAGGTCTAGAATGGGGCGCCAGCCCCCCATCCGTTTTGGGACCAGGAAATACCTGGACACAAACCTTGGGTCTGGTGGAGGATCCGCCACCTCCCTGATCACCTCCTTCTGGAGGAGCAGGGCAATGTCGGCTCGATGAGCCGACAGAGAGGCTGTGGACCCTGTAGCCCCCCATGGGGCGACGGCTCGATAGGGTGGGGCATGCTCTAATTCCAGAGGCAGACCCTTTCCTACCACTTCCAGCACCCAGCAGTCCGTGGTGATATCGGACCAGGTGGAAAGGAAGTGACGGAGCCATCCCCCACCACGAACCAGGCAGAAAGGAAGTGACTGAGCCATCCCCCCATGGGGGGAACCCAGGGAGCAGTGACGAGGTTGGGGGTGACACCCCTCAACCTGTCACTGGGCAGGCTTGGAGGAAGAACCGGCAGAGGGGCCTCCTGGGCCTTTCCCTCCTGGCTTCCTGCTGGAGGAAGCTGCAGGCTTGGCTTTGGGGTTCCAAGTGCGAGCCTGCCAGCCCTGATGCTGGTGTTGCTGGGCTGGACATGCCGCAGGGGCAGAAGGCTGAAAGGACTTACACTGCTGCTGGCGGCCTTTGTCCTTCTGGGCAGATGTGACCAAGTCCAAGGTGGCATTGGACTTCTCGATCCTCTGCAGATGACCCTCCACCCAAGTCGGTACCCAGGAAGGTAACGTCTGCCAGCTTGTGCTGGGTATCCGCTGTGAGAGTGGAGATCCACAGCCAAGCTCTGTGGTGCATGGCCACTGCAGCCACTACTGACCGGGCACAAGAGTCTCCAATGTCTAAGGCAGTTTGGAGCTGTTGCTTAGCCACCGCCCTTCCCTGATCCCACACCTGCTTGACCGGAGTCTGGAGGTCAGCCGGGAGATGAGGAATCACCTCATCCAGGGAGCCCAAAAGGGCATGGGAAAAATGTGCCATCAGAATGGCCAAACTGGCCTGATGAAAGCCTAAGGAGGATGCAGCATAGACTTTACGCCTAGAGTAGTCCAGTTTCTTGGACTTTATCGGGTGGCTTGTCCAAGTCCCAAGCGTTTCTAGAGCGCCTGAAAACACTGTCAGTCACAAGCCCCTCCGTGGAAGGGTGCTCTGAGAATCCGGAGAGTAAACCAGTGGGAACAGCATACTTTCGGGCCATCCTGGCCGAAGGTGCTAGACAAGAAGCTGGCTGCTGCCATAGCTCCAGAGCCGGGCCAACAGTGGCTTCGGCCACCGGAAAGGCCTCCGGGGGGTAATTCCCTCAGTCCAGTATCTCCATGAGGGGATACTTGGCCTGCTTTGAAATGGGTTTGCGCTTCATCCCAGTAGATTCTGAGATGAGCCGAAGCATTCCCAGGAACGAGGATGGGCTCTCGTCCACTGATTGACCCCCAGTGGACTCCAGGTCGAGGGGCCTGGAGAACAGCGAGGAATAATCATCATCAGACTCCGAGGAGTCTACAAACAGCTGCCATGGGCCTGAGCCACCCTCCACTTGCCGAGGCCGATCGGGAGTGAGGGTGACAGACAACCGATGAGGCAAACCCTGACCCGACCGAGAATCCTTGGTCGGTGCCCCAGATTTAGGTTGTGGAGGCGGGGGTTCCACCACAATGGGTGGCACAGCTGGTTTTGGCCAAAGAACCGGTGACGAAGGGGTTGTTTCAGCCGCTCTGGTGACAGCCACTTAATGGCTGGGGAAGGCGATGGAGTTGGCTTGTTCCCAGTCAAAAGGAGCTGCTGCCACATTAGATCCTTGTAGCGCCGACGCAATTTGCACTGGAGCCTATCCTCAGAAGAGGACGAGGATGAGCAGCGCCGCCGCTTCCCTCGGTGCCAAGACCGAGACTGCCGATGTCGGCGGGATCGGCTGGACCGAGAAGAGGTCTGAGACGGTCGGTGTTTCCGAGGGTGGGTCTGAGAGAGAGCAGGGGAAACCTGCTCCTCCCTCGGTTCGGGGACCATAACCGGGGACTCCGGCCCAGGAGGCACAGGCGAGTCCTCGGTTTCCACCGGGGGAACCAGTGAAAAAGGGTTGTCAGCTTCTCCAGTCGACAGCCCGTCCAACGAGTTGAGAAAAATCTCGACTGTGTCGACGGGTGTCTCGGCCGGCTGACCTAACGGGGACATCGTGAAGCTAGCGACCTTAGACACAACCTCGACCGAAGTAGAGTGTCGACTATCCGGGGAAGGGGACCTCTCCCTCTCCCACGAACGTTGACGGTGGGACTTTCCCTTGGAGTCCTTCTTCTTGGACGGAGAGGAATGTCCCGAAGGGCCCTCTGCCTTGGTGGAGAGGGATTGACAAAGCTCCTTGAATGAAGCCGTGTAGGAGGAGCCTAAAGAGAGCGGGATAAATGCCACGACCGACGAAGTAGAAGCGGCCTGGGCCACCTCCTCCACAAGGGTGATCATTTGTTTGAGCTGTTCAGCTGAGCCCGCAGCCACAGACACCGCCCAACGGGCCTCCTTCAACTTTAGCAGAGGACAACGTTTCTCGGGGCGCCCAAGCTGTAATCTGGCAGCGAGATCCTCAAGAACCATGGCCGAGAAGGACTTGCACAATTCGCAGGCCTGCGAATCGTGATCAAGCCCAAAGCAGTAAACGCACGTGGAGTGTGGATCGGTCCGTGATATCTTCTGACCACAGGGGCACTGCCAAAATCCTGGAGTCGACTTGTCCATCGCAGCCGAGAAGGAAGAAAAAGACCAAAGTCTAGTAAACTTTAATATAAGTTTTGGTTTAACCGAAGAGTTAGGATCCAGGCCAAAAATGCAGAGCGCAAAGGAGGGAACCTGAGCTTCCAAGCGGTAAGGAAGATCTGGTGTCATGGGGCGGAGCTGAGAGTTTTATCACCCGGGTGGGTGGGAGGAGCCAGCTTGAAAACCTTCCGGCAAGATTTAAAGCGGCAAGGAACCTGCCCGTAAGTGTGGATTGAACAACATATCCATGTCCCTAGAAATATACATTACCATGCAATTCAGGTCTACTAAACAAGGAGACAGACAAAACAAACAGCAACATCAATGCATTTTGGAGAAGGTAAGCAATTATAAAATGTGGGGTTTTAACTAGAAATAATATGATGCAAAACAGGTTGACAGTGTCCCTTTAAAGTTATTCACATTTGTTTGTGAAAAAGGGAAAAAAAACAGAATTTTATGTTTTTTTGCTAATTATAAAACAAAACTAAAAGGTATCTATAAATGAACCACCACTCATTTTGTAGATATTTTTGTGCTGAACATTTTTTGTGCTCACAGTACCATGCTATCATTTTTTGTAGTAAAGTTATTCATATTTGTTTGCCAAAAAAGTGAACAAAAAATGTTAATTTCTTCTGTTTCTTTGCTAATTATTAAAAATCTATAAGGTATCTGAAAATGAAACACCACTCATTTTGTAGATAATTTTGTGCTGAACAATTTTCATGCTTACAGTACCATGCTATCTTTTTTCATTTTAAAGTTAGTCCCATTTGAATATGTTTAGTACTGCTTCTATAAACATACAAAATTGCCAGCAGATACAGGCCATATGGTCTATCTAGTCTGCAGCATTTCAGCCAATTAGACTGCAGCTGCCCCCTTCCCATTAACTCTTCCCTCCCCCAACTGCCCCCCCGGTATGTACTTTCCCCTTGAACTTGTCCCATCCCTTCTTGAAGCACCCCACAGTCTGCACTGATACCAGTTGCTCAGGCTGTGCATTCCACCCTGTTACCACTCTTTCAGTGAAGTAGTGCCTCCTCCTTTCCTTCCTGAATCTGCACCCCCTTTAACTTCAGGGAGTGCCCTCTGGTATCTCTTCCATTCTGGAGAGTGAACCCACCCTGGAAGCCTACTTTGTTCATGCCCTTCAGGTACTTGAAGGTCTCGATCATGTGTCCTCTCTCTCTCTCTTCTATCCTCCAGGGTATACATGTTGAGCTCTTCTTGTCTTTCCTCGTTAGTTCTATCCCCTAACCCCTAGATCATCTTCTGAGGCCTAACAGTCTAAATGAATTCCAAAGAGATTTGTGCTATAGTAACTGAGTATAAACACATTTATGCAATAGGAGTGGGCTCAAAATTCAATGAATAAATCCTTTTATCTTCACAGCCGTTAAATAAATAAAATGTATCTATATAGTAGCTATGTCACAATCACTCCGGAACTCTTTTAGAGGTTTGACCTCAGTAGCAGTACTAACCATATTCAAATGCAAATAAATTTAAAATAAAAAAAAGATAGCATGGTACTGTGAGCATGAAAGTTGTTTAGAACAAAATTATCTACAAAATGAGTGGTGTTTCATTTATAGATACTGTACCTTTTTTTTTTTTATAATTGTCAAACATATGCAAAAAATGATAAGCAAGCAAATGTTCCTGCACTGACATAAAGCATCCCTATTGCATAAATGAAATATACAATGGTGAGTTGTCAGATAAATGATTTATCTACACTTGTGCTGTTTGACCTTGGACACCTCACTTATGGCATACGCCACTCGTGAGGTTACCCGAGGTCAAACAGCACTTGTGTAGATAAATCATTTATCTAACATCTCTCCATTGTATATCCCTTATTTTATACAAACAGTGACTCTGATAAATGGATTTATCACACTCCGTTTATCTCCACACCTATTGCATAGATATATACATACGAACATATGAAGAAGCCAGCAGAAGGAGGCCAGTTGGTCTATCAAGTCTGCTCGTGTTGCAGGGTCCACAGCTTGAGCTACTGTCCCTGCCCCCACTCCTGCCATCCTCCCTACCCATGACCCTTACCCTCCCCATACCTGTTCCAGCCTCTCTTAAAGCTGCCCACTGTCTTCAATGAGATTACCTCTTCTGGCAGCACATTCCAAGTGTCCACCACCACCTCTGTGAAGAAGTGCTTCCTGATCTCCCTCCTAACCCTACCACCCTCCAGCTTAAGACTTTGCCCCCTTGTGTTATGTTTGCCACTCAGCTTAAAGAGACTCTCCTTATCAACCTTATTTATCCCTTTCAAGTACTTGAAGGTCCCAATCATGTCCCCTCTTTCCTGTCTTCCAGGGAGTACATGTTCAGTGCCCTCAGCCTCTCCTCATATGCCTTACCCTGCTGACCAGCTATCATAGTTGTAGCCCTCCCCTAGATCTTCTCCAGCAGGTGACTGTCCTTTTTGAGGTGTGGGCACCAGTTCTGAACTCCATACTCCAGATGCAGCCTTACCAGTGACCCGAACAAGGGCAGTATAGCCTCCTCTGTCCTACTACTGATCCCCCTAGATATGCATCCCAGCATCTTGTTTGCCTTTGCTGCTGCTTTCTTGCACTTGTACTTAGAGGCCTTTCGACACCATGCATTTCAGCTTAAAGTTGAACGAGCATAATATTCTGTGGTGATTTGCATATACAGTCCATGATGCTTTGCATTATGGGGGTATGTGTGATTTTGTATTTCTTTGAAACTTGGCTTCCTGGCCAATGCCCTTTGGGGTAACTCTTGCCGCAGTGCTTGCACACTAAGGGTCTTTGTTCTTCAGTTTTTTTTTTGTTTTTATTGGGCTCACCACAACATAACCCAGATAGACCAACTTAGGGTAGCTGGTTCATTCCACTGGAGTGTCATACAGATGGGGCACACTGATGAATCCTGGCAGGATGAAACACATGTAGGTCTCTTCTGTTGGCACCTTCTGCAGACTGTGTGAGAGGCCTTTCGGCACCATGCATTTCTGCTTAAAGCTGAATCAGCATAATATTCTGTGGTGATTTGCATATACAGATCATGATGCTTTGCATTATGGGAGTATGTGTGATTTTGTATTTCATATATATATATATTTTTTTTTTTTTTCACACACACACACACACAACACACACACACACACACACACACAAATAAAATTACTGGTGAGTATTTTTAATGCTTAGGTAATGAGTTTTTAAAAATTAATTACAACTGCCAGGGTTTAATTGTGTGTTACAACTGGCTGGTGGTAATCACTCCATGTCCATTAAGGTCATGCTATTTGCAACCTCACCACTCATTAGTTGAGAGAATCGAAACCCTATTTACTAAAAATGATGATCAGTAATTATAAAAACAGACGACATGGGTAGTGGTCTGTAAACCAGAATTTTACATTCACCCTTGGTGTGGGATTCTTTTATAAACCCCTCAAGCTTTGCTCTCTGAGTTTATGTAGCATTTTGAGTTTATGTAGCATCCCACACTTCCAGTGTGTGGGAAATTCTGTTTACATATACCCACCCATGTATTATGCTGTCTATATATATTTATAGAACAGGTGCAGGTCTGTATTATCCGAGATAACAGTACTGTCTTATGGCCAACTTGCAAGATAGCACTATCATCTCACATGTGAGCAAGATAATATTACTATCTTGCAAAGTTCGGTATGTCACAATGGAATACTGAACCAATTAAAGAGCACCTTTAACAATGCTGATGATATCACAATAGCCATGTGCAACTCTGAAGCCAGTGGTTGTGAAATGCTTTCTAGTTCACATCTGTATTGTCTTGATTTGTACTTAATGTCCGTTGATTTGTATGTCCATTGCATTAATTTCTACTGCACTGATTTGGTTTTCTTATTCTGAGCCAATGATCAGAGGGGCACAGTTTACATTTTGTACTTTTCTCCTTTTATAACTTTTTATAGTGTGTGGGAGAGCGTGATTAATGATGGAATTCAATGAATTCCTAATGTTGTTATACCATTGTAATGACATCAGAAGGTTGTTGTACCCTCTTGAGTACGTCACTATGATGGTACAACAAATTTGAATGTCTGCATGCGCTGATTCCGCCGCTTCCGATCATAACGCCACTGTACGAACTTGTCTTTTGCTGTTTTTTTTTTTTTGGTTTAACTCTGGCAGTTATTCAACCTTCATGACGGACTCTTGGTACAGGCAGTTTAGGGTACTGGAAAGATGGGAGTAAGCAGGTGCACTGTCTCACTGAAGAAGCACAGTAGGAGTGGAGTGGGACTTGTTGGGGGGGGGGGGAGTTGGAAACAGCCATGCAGTTATGTTTTAAATATATTTCTCTCCACTTGATTCTACCTCCTCTCTGCTCCATTTTATGCACCCAGGGAAACCAACATAAAACAGCAAAATGAATGAGTACGATGGCATTGACCTGGGGACCAGTCTGACAGTGAGCGCCATAGATATGGAAGGGCCTCGGGACAGTTAGAACTGGGGAATATCTGGGGAATGTGGATTAGATGGGGAATGCTGTTCATTGTTGCCCATACACTATAAAAGACAATGGATGGGCAACAGTAAACAACAATGTTGTACTCACTTCTTGAGGTTGTCAAGACAACCATAGACCTCTCAAGCTTCACTGTCAAGGTCAACTTGGTTGTCATAACTACCTCTCAAAGTGAACATAGTACAATGGCAGCATGACATCACAATGACCAACTTGTCTTTCTGCTGATTTCAGTGTATAATAACCCGCTCCCATATATTATATTATGTGTTAATACATCCCCCGGAGCCACTCGTTGCTGTATAAAAGTGGTTTCATGAGCCTTCGGCTGCAGCAAGAACAGCGAAGCTGAGCGGTTTAAGTTGAAGGCAAATGAAACCACTCTAATACAGCAACGAGTGGCGATGGGGGGTGTATTAATATATTATTGAGAGAGTGATCAATAATATATTTAAAAAACTGTTCCTGGAATGTGCCCTTTTCCAGGGCATCTGTGCATGAGACGCTCTTCACAGAATAAGAGTGTCTCACGTGCAGGGGAAAGGAGCGCTCCAATTGGCTGGGAGTGCTCCCTCGATCTATAATGTTGTTATTGTTGTTTCAGTGGATACTTTTAAGGTTACCCTCATCACAATCAATACTGAACCAATCAGTCAGCAGCTTGCAAAATACTGATGACATCACAATGCCTAGTGTAGCATTTAAGCCAGTTATTAAAACCAACGAACAAAAAATGTTAAAACAAACTGCAGATTTAAAAACTATAACTTGTAAACTGCTGTTGTATATATTGAATATATAATAAACTACCTATTGTGAGTCAGGCTATCATCCCCTGTGAGTGGGCAGGACTTTCATAACTCACATGTGGCTCTGCCACTTCTATGTTATGGTCCTGCCCCCTTAACACTTGAAGATAAATTGCATACTGAGTCAGCTCGTTGTATATCCCCTATCTCTCTGTCTCTCTCTCTTTGTATATGTGTATATGGTATAGTATAGTGGCGCGGTAGTACCACTTTAGTTAGGGTTGATCAGGGATTTCTATGTTAAACCTCAAACTTTGCACTTTAATATCTTCACAACCATTCAACAGATTTGCACGAACGTTTGCATGCATGGTCTCGGGGATATATCTCTTGACATGCTAAGTTTCATACCAGTCAGATGTGTGGATTCAGAGATGCAGATGGCAAATAACGTTTTTTTTTTAAATTGCTGTTTTTTGCAGTTCTTTTTTGTCAGCGCCTAGCGTCCAGATGGTTTGAAATTTTGGTCTGACTTTTTCAGGGCAGAAAGGGTTTGGCCCACAGATGTGCCTTTCACTAGTTTCGTGAAGAAATATAAATCCGTTCCAAAGTTATTACATTTTAAAATTTCAGCTCTGCGCATGCTCAGTGCAGTCTTTTGGACAGCTGCTTGGAATGAAAAAATAATTTAGTCCATACAAAAAAGGATCCTTTTACATATGGGGTCATCCTTTTTCGTGAGAAAAACAGATCCTTTTTCATATGGCTGCCATCTTGTTTCAGTTTTTTTGAGAAAAAACAAAGGTGAAATCCCACAAAAATGACATCCTAGATAGACACCAACACATGTATCTTGGTCACTGGGACCTGGTTAGGTAGAATCTGCACTTAACTGTTGGAAAACTGACCCCCAAATGTGTTTTTTTTTTTAATTTTAAAACCTTGTTTGTGACTCACTTCCGTTTTTTCATATGGCCATACAAAAAAATAATGTGGCCATACGAAAAAGTCCAAATTCTTTTTCCTATGAGGGCATCCTTTTTTGTATCAATGAAACAAAGCTCACAAAAAAGGATCCCTCCAAGGCCTGGCTACCCTGCTGGTATGTTACACATCCCACTGGCACTGTTGTGATGGTGGCTCCAGTCAGAACCACTACATATGTCAAACCACTGATGTTACTGGATTTCGGTATTAGCATGTTCCCCACCTCCCTCTGACCGCCAACCCTATATTAAGAATAAAATTCCCTGGTGCCAGTGGTCACGTGCCCCCCACCAAATCACCAGCCCGTATTGCAAATAAACATTCCTAATGGTAGTGGTTCCCCTCTGATTACCAAACCTATACTGAAAATAAGCATACCTGGTGCCAGTGGTTCCCCCTCCTCCGACTGCCAGTCCCGTATTACAAATAAACATCCCTGGTGCTAGTGGTTCCCTCCTCCCTCCAATCGCAGGTCCCATATGAAATATAAAATTCCCTGGTGCCATTGGTCCCCCTTGCACAGATCACCAGGCCCGTATTACAAATAAACATCCGTGGTGGTAGTGGTCCCCTCCTCTGATTGCCAATCCTGTATTAAAAATTAAGATTCCTGGTGCCAGTGGTTCCCCCTCCTGCCAGTTGTGAGCCCGGAAGTACAAAAAAAATCTCCTGGCATCCAGTAGTCCCCCAAGCACTAGGCATAGCTCCCACCCCCAATCACTGCAGCATTACCTGTGGTACTGCGGGAGCATACTGTGACCAGCACAGCTCTCCTTACACCTCCCTCAGCTGGCCAATGTATTTACAGGCAGGGAGCATGCCTCTTATTTATTGGACAGGATGACATGCCCTGTCCTATAAACAACAGGTGCACTCCCTGCCTCTGCTGGCTTAAGGTAAGCAGACGGCCGGGGGCACCAGAGAAAGAGTGTGCTTTTATATTTTTTTTTTCAGATGGATGGTTGAACTGCTTGTATAGCTCTTTGATATTAAAAAAAAAAAAAAAATTTATGTCCCCCCCATCTCCTTGCAGCATCCTGCTCCCACCCTCTACCCCATAGCACCCAACTCTTAATAGGAGAAGGCGACTGGCACAAACCCACCCTCCAAGGCTGGCCACCTCTCATGTATGACAGCACTCACCGTCTCTCTGTATCATAAAACAGACTGGTTTTACTATACAGAAAGAGCGCGAGTGCTTTCATTCATGAGGCGCGGTGGGCCATGGATGAGGGTGGGTTTGTGACAGTCACCTTCTCCCATCAAGAATTGGGTGCTGGGGGGTTAAAGGTAGGAGGAGGGTGCTGCCAGGGTTGGGGGACAAATCCTCTTGTGCTGTGCAAATCTGCTGAATACCGGCTTGTGCCAATATTCGTGTCCCCACCTCACTATTTGCATATGCTCCTGTTTGGTTTGCATGGGTACTACCCCAGTTTGCTGGCGCAACAGAGCCCTTTCAATATTGGGCTCCAGCATAAAGCCTAGTTTGTATGGGCAAACACTGGTTAGCGCCTGCGCAAACTTCTAAATATTGGACCCCAGATATTTGTAAGTGTTTGTGATCTTTATGGTTAACACTGATTCACTGACACTGGCATTTAGCTTGCTAGGGTATATTGGTTGTAACCAAAACTTTTGTTTTTCAGCTGGGTAATAAGGCTCTGACTATACCGGCATATAGGTTTGCAAGTATTGTTGCTCAGCACTGACCAGATTTCTGAGTGAAATCTGAAGAGTTAAATGTAGCAAACTAAATACATGTTTAAAGAGCTAGTGTAGTGCTTAAAACTAGTATCAGTTTCTAAAAGCAGTCAGTCATTACCTTTTATTTCTGAGGTACTTTTTCTATTCCCTTTGGTTATTTAGAAGATTGTTTGCCCGATGTTTGTACGTCAGATGTGTGGGACAGCACTCTGCCCATCAGCTGACATATCTATCTCTTTTCTCCCACACTACATCATCAGCAGTGTGATCTCACTGACTGACACCACTGCTGTTCAGGAATGGCCACTTAGTAGCTGCCAGGTCAGTTACCTGTGAGGTCACTGTCAGAGAGATCACAATGCTGATGATGTAGTGGGAGGACTAGAGCTAGACATGTCAGCTGCCAGACAGAGCTCTTCCACATATCTAATACAACAGTATTGCATAAAAATCCTTAAAAGGAAAAAGGAAAATACTTAATAAATAGAAAGTTACAACTGTCTACTACTTAACATTTGTATCATTTTCCTGTCTGTTTTGGTTCCACTAGCTCTTTAAATAAGGTAGATGACAATAAAGGGCAGCGTGTTGTATTGGAGAGTCACTAACTGCTGGGATTGAGCCATGTAGAAGACCTACGATTTTCCTGCTCACTAGACTTGACTACTCTTCCTGTCCTGCCCTTGAACTAACAAGTCAGGGTGAGGAACATATAGCAGCGGCAGCCTGACTGAGGGACTGGTATATGTATACACACACACACACACACACACACACACACACACACACACAACACACTTGCAGTTTCAGGAATATAAATCAAAAGGCAGCCAGGGACATGCAGCGGCTCTAAATGAATACACACCAGGGTTTTATTTAACTCTAAAAATTGATTAGCGTTTTGCTCATAAAAGTGCTAAATCTTTGTGAAAATGCATAGCTCTTGCCTCACTGTGTTTAACAAACACAGCACTTCTAGAAAATCTATATGGATACTTTCTGTACAGTTAGTATCATCCCAAGAAAAAAACCGCTAATCGATTATTTAAAACCCTGCACACACATACACAGATAGACTTAATTTCCTGTGCTCCTGTAATCAGTTTTATTTGCCTTAGTGGTACATGGAAAGCCATATCTGAAAACGAATACACAAATAAAAAAGACAGCGAGTGTCTCAGGTCTGCATATGTACCTGAGACGATGGAGATGCATAGGCATTTTTATGAGCAGGCTATTCAGATTGTCCTTATGGACCCAAACCTAGTAATACAGGCCTATCTCTCTATCTAGATATGCATAGATATATATGTACGTGTGTGTATATATATATATATATATATATATATATATATATACACATTTTCAAACACCATGAAGTCTTGCTATATTAGGACTTATTGCAGTTAGCCACTGCACCAGAACTGCCCGGAGAAAAGAGTTAACTCGAGAATCTGGAGTTCTAAAGCCTGACGCTATACCAAAGCTCTATCTGGGCAGTTTCAAATGAAACTGTCAGATTCTTTACTCCGCTTCACTGAACAGTCGCTCCGGAGATCAGCTCCTTCAGCTCGGTTCATTTCTCGGTCAGCGGTATTTGCGGTTCATTTGAACCGCAAAAGTAATTATTTTACCGCATTCGAGTTAAAGCTCTATCTGGTAAACCGTAAGTACAAAATGTAAAGTCTGTGTGGAAATTTAGTTATCGGTTCGGTTTTGAACCGATCGGTTTGCTTATTTTAACGTTTTAAAGTTTTGGGCTTTTAGAGTGCGGTACCCGGTTCTTATCGGTTCTAAAAAAACCTTGATTTTAAATAGGGTTTTTTCAAATACCCGTGAAACGGTTAGGAACCGATCAGGGTGTCTTGCCTGGCACGGCCATAAAAAGGGCAAGTTTTTGGTTAGGCTGGCATTATGTCTGGGAAACCCAAAAGAAAAACCCGGCCCACTGGGTTTCAACACTGTGATGCTGTGGGAAAGCCTTTGCCAAGGCTGTCCCACACACCACTTGTGTTTATTGTCTGGGGGCTGACCACCTCCTGTCAGACTGCCAGGTGTTTAAAATTTCTCTGCAGCCACCCTGAAAAGAGATAGGGCCGGCTCAGGGAACTATTGGCCAAAAAGTCCGCTGACCCGGATGGCCAGCCCGGTCCAGTACCCACTGGACCAGAGGGAGTGCCCTCTGACCAGGGCTAGACTTCCTCGGGCAAAAGGATGGTTCAGAGGAACCAGTTTAAAAAAAAAAAAGAAAAAAAGAAATAAGAATATGACAGAGAAATCAGTAGGTTTGGAGTCCAAGATTGTCTCTCCAACTGCTGCAGAAGTAGATGCTATACAGATTGTCCAGTCACTGTTTCTAGGTCCTGTCGAACCATCTACAGTTGGTAAAGGTGGCTCGTTCAGTTCCAGTGGTTCAGGTTTATGATGTTGAGGAATTGTTATGAACCACAGGAGTGGGAGGAGAAAATTGATCAATACATGTGTGGCTGGTAGGGTCTGGACGTGCCCACTTAAGCGGACATTTCTCCAGACAGACTTTTAGAATCTCTCCTATTCTGTCGGAGTCCTTTCTCAGTTTATGTTTTACAAAAGCTTGCAGAATCCCCAGCTTCCTTTAGAGGAGGCTATGGATGAGTAAAGGGAGCCTGATTATGTAGGAATGATGGGCTAGGAGGTTGTCTTTCCTTTGCATAAGTCATTTAGGAAGTAAACAACTAAGATTTTATAAGATTCTTCTTTCTGTCCCTCCTGTAAGATAAAAAATGGACAGAAGGTGTATTTCGTCAGGCTCTGTTACAGACTTCCTCACTGAGCAGTGTAGTCATGTAGGTGTGGTACAAGCTGCAGCCTGTGTCAAGGCTAGTTCCCTGGCCTCACATCCTCCTGAATAGGATTCCAGGAGGATTGATGCCATAGCAGAAAAACAGTATATGGCAGCTTCTGTGGGACTCAGACAGGCAAGTTGTATGGCTTATGTGGCTAGATTTGGAAATCTAGGTGGGACGCAGTATTACAGTTAGCCAAGCAGGCCCATGTCCAGCTGGCTAGCAGGTTGGAACAGGTGGCTGCTAATGGCACTGAAGCCTCTAAGTTCAAGTTCATACTGCTGTTGGTGTTAATCTTGTTTTCTCTAGGGTCATGACCACTTCTGTAGCTTTCGTGGGTTGGCATGGCTCAGATGCACTAATCTGTCCCAAGATACTCTGTCAAAGTCTATGGATTTGTTTCTTGTTGTGGGTAATTCTCTGTTTGAGGAACAAACAGAAAGCTATATGAAAAACATGGATGATTACCTACAAAAGTGCCCAGGTAGAGGCTCAGGCCTCCTCTGCTTTCGCCAGAGGGTCTCTTCAGAGGCAGAGATAGCCAGGGCACAAGTAAACAGTCCCCCTCCCTTAGCCTAAGACTATTGCAAGCAGGCACCCTGATGGGGTGCCCAGGGCCGGTCTCCTATACCAGTGGGCAGGTTGGTTTTTATTCGCCAGAACTGTGTCCCTAACTCGGACAAGTGGGTTCTGGAAGTAATAGGTCTGGTTCTCAGCTTCAAACAGTTTCCAAAGATGAGAGCCAGACAGGTCCCCTACAAATCCTTCGGAATCCCTTGCTTTGGGAGCAGAGGTTCTTCTCCTCTGAACTGCAAAGCAGTAGAAAGGGTCCTCCTTGCCACGGGCAAGGGGCTGTGCTCATGATACTTTCTTAACCTATAGAAGGCAGGAGATTGGCGGCCCATTCTCAGATTTAAGGTACCTGAACAAGCATCTTTGAAAACAAAGTTAAAAATGTTAACTCTGGCTGAGGCCAGGGGACTGGCTAGCTTTCCTGGACCTCAAGGATGCCTATTTTTCATGTCTTGATCAGGCCTTCTCACCGAAGCACCTCAGGTTACCCTCAGGCCACTACCAGTTCAGGGCAATGCTCTTCGGCCTTACCTCTGCGACAAGGGTATTCAAGAAATTCTAGCTGTGGTAGTGGCTCTTAAGAAGGCAAGGGGTTGCTTTGTTTCCTTTCCTGGATGACTGGCTCTTAGTGGGTCAGTCTCCAGATCAAGTAAAATCCCACTTGCAAGTCACCCAGCAGCTTCTCACCTTTCTGAGATTCCTGCTGAATTTACAAAGTCAGTCTCGAACCAGTTCAGGTACTAACTTTCATAGGTGCAGAGTTGAACACAAAGTTAGCCAGGCATTTCTCCCTCTAAAGGGTAGGCAGTCTCTTGCCCTGGCATCTTCCATTACTCTGCGAGTCTCTTGACCAGCAAAGCATTTGCTACAACTACTAGGGCACATGGCTGCTTCCACAGCTGTAGTGCAGGGAGCAAGATTCCAGATGAGGGACATTCAGTTCCATCTGAGGGCCTATTGGTCCCAAAGGAGGGATTCCTTTCAAATTGGTTCTAGTGACCTAATCCCTGATCCTGGCCTTACACTGTGGCAGGATCAAAGCAATCTAAAACTAGGGGTCCTCTTCATTCCCTCACCAGGATGCTCCTGTGTTAGGGTGAGGAGCTCGCTAGGCGACCTGTCCACTAGGGAGTGTGGTCTCCTAGAATCTCTGCTCCACATCAATTTTTGGAACTCAGAGCTGTCTTCTAGCTCTCAGGAGTTTTCAGCTTCTGTCCAGAACAAGGTAGTTCAAGTCAGGACAGACAACACCACAATAATGTGGTACATCAACAGGCAGGGGCACTCGGTCATCAGCCTTGTGCACTGAAGCAATGAAGTGGTGGTCTCAGCTTACTCCCTGAACACCTCCCTGATAGCAGTTCACCTCCCAGGGAAGGACAATGCCCTGGCAGATGCCCTCAACAGGATTCTCAGGGCCATCACGATTGGGCTCTGAATCCTCAGGTGCTGGGTTCAGTCCTTGCCAGATGGGGCTCATTTTCAGATAGATCTTTCGCAGCCCCAGATAACCACTAACTTCTCTGTTTTGTTGAGGCCTCCAGTGCTGGAATCAGCCCCTGGACGCTTTCACTTGGATTGGAAAGAAGTTTCTGTTCACCTTTCCTCCCTTTTCCCTTTCTTTCAGGGTACTAGTAAAATCAGATCTCAGCCCTGCAAAGCGATTCTGATTGTTCCAAGCTGAGCCAGACAGCCCTGGTACCATTGTCTCTGTCCTTGACAGTCCACCCCTACCCTGAGCTTGCCCAGAGTCCACGACACCTGGCCTTTGCACAAGGGAGGTGTGGTATCCGAACCTCAAATTCCCTCCTTCTCAAGGCAGCTCTTGAGGAGTTAGAATGCTGATTTACACCTTTTTCAAGGTGTCGTGGATATTTTAAAGGCTTCAAGGAAGCTTTTTCACTGGCGCCACTTACAATTCTAAGTGGAACAGGTTTTCAGTCTGGTGTGCTGAGAAGCAGATTATACCACAGTCTGCTTATCTGCCCATTTTCTGGACTTTTTGGTCCATTTTAAATTCTTTAGGTCTTAGGCCAGCTACCTTAAGGGTTCCTTTGGCAGCTGTCTCTGTTTTTTTCTGCAAGCAGGGAAGCCTGCTTCCTTTTCTTCTCAACCTGTGTTTTCCAAGTTTTAAGGGTTGCTTCACACCAACCCTCCTTTTGAGGAACCAGCTCCTGCATGGAGCCGAATGTTTGCATTCTCAGTTAATGCAAACCCCTTTGAACCTCTGTCCCCAGCAGAGCTCAAGCTTCTCACTTGGAAAATGTTTTTTTCTGGTGGTTTCACTTCTGCCAGGCGCATAAGTGAACTACAGGCCCTGGCAGTGGAAGAAGATTTTTCTCTCCCCACAGGGATAAGACAGTCCAGTCCCTAGGACTAACACAGGGTTTTGTCCCTAAGTGGTTCAGGTTTCCACCTGAACCAATCCATCTCTCTCCCAGGAATTTTTCACTGAGCATTCTTCCTCAGGTGAGAGGAGACTGCACAGCTTGGACGTCAAAAGAGCCTTATGCTACTATTTGTAACGCACCAAGGGTCACGGGTTTGAATCCCTCCAACTCTTCCTTACCTAGAGCGAGGTTGGCAAAGGGAACCTGCCACTAAGAGGACAATTGCAAGGTGGATTGTCTTGTATCCATTTTTGTTATCAAAGACTAGGTAGGAGAGCCCCCCTCAGGACTGAGGGCTCACTCCACCAGGTGTACAGCTGCATCTCTAGCGGCTGCTAGAGATATTCCCATTCTGGAAATCTGTCGAGCTGTTACTTGGAAGACAGCTCACACTTTTACCAAGCATTATTCCCTGGATTTCAGTCCAGGAGAGATGCTCGTTTTTGGCACAGCTGTGCTTCAGAGCCTATTTCCTAAGTAGGTTCTGACCTTCCTCCATGGAGGTACTGCTGTGTAATCTGCAATAAGTCCTAATATAGCAAGACTTCATGGTGTTTGAAGAAAAAATTACTCACCTTAGTAATTGCTTTTCTTCTCATGGAGTCTTGCTATATTAGGACCACCCCCCCAACCTGCCCCTCTCAGAACTTCTACTGGGGTGGGGGTGGCAAATTAGTGCAAGCACTGTGTCATGCCATTGTAGTTCTTCCCTTCACCCTCTTTTATTTAGGGTTAGGGAACTAGGGTTTTCTGGTTGAGTGATTTGTTGGCCCCCTTCCTGGACTTGAGTCTTTGGGGGAAGGGGGGGTTCCTAATAGTGCTTGTCAGGGGGGAAAACTAATGATACCATTATTCATTCTTATTATTGTTATTGTTGTTTCTATTGTTGTTATTACTACTAGTAGGTAGCCATTTGCCTAGTGTAGAGCTTTCCACACAGACCTGTTGCTTAGTGTTTGCAGCCGTAAAGATCTGACAGTTTCATTTGAAACTGCCCAGATAGAGCTTTGGTATAGAGCCCTCGCGCTTTAGAACTCCAGATTCTCTGGAGTTAACTCTTTCCTCTCCGCGGCAGTTCAAGTGCAGTGGCTAACTGCAATAAGTCCTAATATAGCAAGACTCCATGAGAAGAAAAGCAATTACTAAGGTGAGTAATTTTTTCCTTTTTTACATGGATGGGACTTTCCCCCCATTGAAGTGGTTATCAGTTATTTCCCGGTTTACCTTTTCCTTGTTTACACAATTGTGATTAAAACTAACTGTAACCATCTCCACATATATTATATAAAATAAATGTTGGGTAGGTGTGGCAGACAAGGACGTAAACCCATCGAGGGGGCTAACCAGATCATAATACCATTCACCCTTCAGGCTCGTGGCTTTGTGATCTGGCTAGCTCCCTCGATGGGTTTATTTCCTTGTATACCACACTTACCCATCATCTATTCTATATATATATTATAGGGGTTTGGTTGCACCCCCTGTAGTTAGGGTTAAGTAGGGTGTTCAAAGTTAAACCCCAAACTTTGCACCTTAATAGCTTTGGCAGCATTTGGAGGTGGGGTGTTAGGGTTTCAACCCTAGCATTACATTTCCCTACTTTTGTTGGTTTAACCCCAACTACTTAACTAGTGCATTAACAAGGTTTTTCACTTTCTAAGATATAAAATTACATTACTACAAATTTCATTATGGATTTCAATTATACAATACTTAGAATTTATCAATCAATTGGGTGGACTCACAGTAAAGTTTTCACTTCAAAAATCACAGCTGAATTTCCTATTCTCAGCTCTGGCTCTCACCAAAAGGATTTGCACAGCATCCTGTGTAAAGATTAGGGTTGTCAGAACAGGTTCGGTAAAGATTCGACGTGGACCCTCCTCGAACCCTGGTGTTCGAGTTCTAACTTAGAACTCGAACACTAAACGGTTCGCAAAAGGGTTCGAATCACCGTGAGACGACGGGGGTCGAGGCCACGCGAAAAGGGATCTGTGGGGGTATTTAAGGAGATGCGCTATGAGGAGGAGCACCATTTGCTGAGGATCATCGGAGCAGAGGCAGCAGCAGCAGGCAGCAGCCCACTAAACTGTAGCAATTAGCGTTAGCGCGTATACCGCTATTTGTCCAGTGGCCACTTCTTCTTCTCCTGTGAGACCGAGAACAAGAGAAAGGCTCAAAAAAGTTGAAAATCGAGGGGAGAGACTGGGAGTGGGACTAGGGGGAGGTTCAGGACAGAAGGAGGGATTAATCAAGATTGGGAAGGGACTGGGGAATAGGGAGGGATTGAGACCAATATCAGGACTGGAGGAGGACTCGGAGAGAGAATAAAAAAAAAATAAGAAGAAGACTGAAGATTAAGAACCTTTGTGAAATGTGATTATTTGAAACCGCAGCACACTGCACACTCAGCAGCTGCCAGCAACAAGCATACAAGGGGGGCACAAAAAGGCAAATAAATCTTTCTGAACCCTAGTGTGTGTGTCACAGAGAGAAGCCCAGTGTGTGCCCCTTGACTGCACTGTACCCTACCCAGTGTGTGTTACAGAGAGAAGCCCAGTGGCCAGTTGTGTGGTGGCATTAACCTTACATGACAGAAACGTAGAAATATAATTCTCATTCCCTGGGTTGCATATGTGACTCCATCTCCTGTGGTCAGCCCATCACCCTGTTGCTGTGTGCCCTTTGACTGCACTGTACCTACCCAGTGTGTGTGTTACAGAGAGAAGCCCAGTGGCCAGTTGTGTGGTGGCATTAACCTTACATGACAGAAATGTAGAAATATCATTCTCATTCCCTGGGTTGTGTTTGTGACTCCGTCTCCTGTGGTCAGCCCATCACCCTGCTGCTGTGTGCCCCTTGACTGCACTGTACCCTACCCATTGTGTGTGTTACAGAGAGAAGCCCAGTGGCCAGTTGTGTGGTGGCATTAACCTTACATGACAGAAACGTAGAAATATAATTCTCATTCCCTGGGTTGCGTATGTGACTCCGTCTCCTGTGGTCAGCCCATCACCCTGCTGCTGTGTGCCCTTTGACTGCACTGTACCCAGTGTGTGTGTTACAGAGAGAAGCCCAGTGGCCAGTTGTGTGGTGGCATTAACCTTACATGACAGAAACATAGAAATATAATTCTTATTCCCTGGGTTGCGTATGTGACTCTGTCTCCTGTGGTCAGCCCATCACCCTGCTGCTGTGTGCCCCTTGACTGCACTGTACCCTACCCAGTGTGTGTTACAGAGAGAAGCCCAGTGGCCAGTTGTGTGGTGGCATTAACCTTACATGACAGAAACGTAGAAATATAATTCTCATTCCCTGGGTTGCGTATGTGACTCCGTCTCCTGTGGTCAGCCCATCACCCTGCTGCTGTGTGCCCTTGACTGCACTGTACCCTACCCAGTGTGTGTTACAGAGAGAAGCCCAGTGGCCAGTTGTGTGGTGGCATTAACCTTACATGACAGAAACATAGAAATATAATTCTCATTCCCTGGTTTGCGTATGTGACTCCGTCTCCTGTGGTCAGCCCATCACCCTGCTGCTGTGTGCCTTTGACTGCACTGTACCCTACCCAGTGTGTGTTACAGAGAGAAGCCCAGTGGCCAGTTGTGTGGTGGCATTAACCTTACATGACAGAAACGTAGAAATATAATTCTCATTCCTGGGTTGGGAGTGTGACTCCGTCTCCTGTGGTCAGCCCATCACCCTGCTGCTGTGTGCCCCTGACTGCACTGTACCCTACCCATTGTGTGTGTTACAGAGAAGCCCAGTGGCCAGTTGTGTGGTGGCATTAACCTTACATGACAGAAACGTAGAAATATAATTCTCATTCCCTGGGTTCGTATGTGACTCCATCTCCTGTGGTCAGCCCATCACCCTGCTGCTGTGTGCCTTTGACTGCACTGTACCCTACCCAGTGTGTGTTACAGAAGCCCAGTGGCCAGTTGTGTGGTGGCATTAACCTTACATGACAGAAACGTAGAAATATAATTCCATTCCCTGGGTTGCATATGTGACTCCGTCTCCTGTGGTCAGCCCATCACCCTGCTGCTGTGCACCTTTTGATTGCTATGTGTATGCCTATACCTGCAGCCCAATCATTCTGTAAGCCTTGAATCTGGGATCCTTTAGTTGCAAACTGTCATATTCTTCAATTACTTTCAGTCCACGTATCACAGTGTCACACAACCAAAATAAAATTTTGGAGTTGTAGCCAGCGATTACAGATCACATTGCTTTGTTACACAGGAATTGTTTGGGTGTTGGTGTGTTCACTGCAGTATACTGGACTGGTAGTACTGGTACTTACTGTCTGTTATGGCTGACACCAACATAGATGAAGCATTTAGTGCTGGTGTTGGAGCAGGTGTTGGTGGTAGTGGTAATCCTGGTGCTAACAGAAATAACCAAAATGTTTCATGTGATAAAATTCAACAAACAGCAAAGAGCAACAGTGAAGTGTGGTAAGGGGGACCTTTTAAGAAAACCTGTACAGCTGCTGGGGTCACACGGAGGCACCATAAGGTATGCCATTCATGCCGTTAAGATCCTGTGACTAGCAGCAATAATGCAAGTGACAGTGAGTCCTCTCTGACTCAGACAGTAGCTCTTTGTCTCAGTCCCACACTGTTGTGTCTCATGACAAATCATTACTTCCTCAACAAAGTGAAATGAGCAAGTCTGCTGACAATGAATCAGGTAGTGCACTTGCAAATACATCCAGCACTGGTGGCAATGAAAAGGACATATCCATTGAATCCACCACTTCTGTGTTGGCCAACAATGAAAATCCATCAGAGTCTTCTGTCCACTCTTCTAGCACCAAGGAGCATGTCCCAGGTTCTGTTAGGACAGGTGAAAAGACACAAACAGTCTTTAGCTATCTTCCTAGCACTCGAACAAAATCTGTCACATCTGAGGTGTGGAATTATTTCTCAGTCAGTAAAACTGATCCATGCAGAGCAATTTGTTCCTGTGTAAACAGAGTGTAAGCCGTGGTAAAGTTGTGTCATGCCTTGCACCACAGCTCTTAACGCCATCTGAAAAAGCATTCGGTTTTGCTTGATCATCCAAAACCCATGTCCTCCATCTTCCAGACCGCACGTGAGAAGGGTCAGGAATCTGAAATGGATACTGAATTGTCTGAACTTGATGCGGGCAGAACCACTGCCAGCCCTAGGATCACTGTTACCACCAATGCCAGCACATTAGTACCAGTTGCACATCCAGTGATGGCACTGAATGTATAAGTCCTAGTCCACCATCTCTGCGTCCATCTGCCCATCGAAGCACGGTGTATAATAAACCAGCAGGGACATGTTGCAAACAGCTAACACTGTCTCAGGCATTTGAAAGGAAGAATACCTTTACTAGAAATCATCCAAAACCTTCATCTTAATCACCGAATTGGTGAACTGTTAGCCGGAGCCCTTCTCCCATACTCTTTGGTAGATCATGAGGATTTTAGGGAGCTCATGACATTAGCAGAGCCTCGTTACAATGTTCCTCATCAAAGGTACTTTTCCTATGTTGAAATACCAAACATTTATCAGGCTTTAAAAGCGACAGTGATGCTTGCACTTAAAACTGCAGAGGGTGGGGTTATTCATGTCACAACAGATATGTGGACCAGCACTCAAAACATAGATTACATGTCCTTTACCACTCATTGGGTCACGTTTTCTTGTGCTTCTTCAAAAACAAAGACACCCCAAAGATGGTGCTGCTGCATATAAAGAAGTTTGGGCAAAGTCATACTGCTGCAAACATCTTGCAGGAACTAAATGACCTCCTTGACTGAATGGGTTTATTCTCACCGGTCTAAAATGTGGCTTCATAGTAAGTGACAATGGAGCCAACATCTTAAAAGTAGTACAGGATGGAGGATTTCTGCATGCTTCTTGCTTTGCACATTGCTTACACTTAATTGTCATGGATTTCTCAGCAACGAAACACAAGTGGATGGTATGATTGCTGTTTGCAAAAAAATTGTGACTCACTTTTCACATTCAACCAAGGCTATACGGACATTGTCCGAACTGAAAAAAAAACACAAGCTGCCCCAGCAAAAGCTGATTCAAAATGTTTCCACTCGTTGGAACTCAGCGCTTTATATGCTGCAGCGCCTCTTGGAGCAAAAGCAAGCTGTACATGAGTACTGCTCCAGTTACATTATTGGAGATGGCATTATGCTGTCTGTGCTGCAGTGGAAATTAATGGAGACAGTATGCTGTATCCTAGCTCCTTTTGAGACAGCTACAAGGGACATGTCTTCTGAAGGTGCATCTGTGAATCAGGTTATCCCACTCATAATGCTCATTTCACATCATCTTAGTGTTCTAAATCTACAAATAGAAAAAGACAGATCTGAAGCCAGACAACATGCCTGTATCATGGGAATCTAGTAAAGAGAATGAGCGACGCTTCAAAACCAATGACAAATTAGTTGCAATAGCGAAATCAAGACACTACATCCTTGCAACTCTCTTAGATCCCAGGTTCAAGGCTATACATCTTCCAAAAACAGATGATATAGAGCAGTACAAATGTATGTTGCTAGATGAGCTGCAGCACTCACAGGAGTCAAACACAGACACGCACAGTACCCTCAGGTTGTCATCACCACAACATGCAGGTTCGTCTTCACAAAGGGATACAGAACTGGAAAAGTCACCAAACATTAACAGTAGTTGTTCCACAACTGCCACTTCTTCAGCCCTTAGTAGCAAGCTAAATCTGTGGCAAAACCTTTCCCAAATTGCTGCCATACCAGCTGCTTCTGCTGATTCCTCTTCTGAGCGGTCTCTGTCCAACATGGTAGACAGTTACCTGCAAGAACTGCCTATTCCTATTGATGTACTTTTGAATACTGGAGATCAAAAAAGTCAATTTGGACAGAGCTGTATGATGAAGCCTTTAAATATCTTGGTTGTCCTGCAACAAGTGTCTCTTCAGAGCGCATGTTTAGTACAGCTGGCAATATTGTGACAGACACCAGAAATAGGTTGCTGCCAGAAAATGTACACACGTTAACTTTTATTAAAGTTAATAAGTCAAGATTTTCGTATCCTACAAGAGTATACAAACTGATCCTGAAGTGATTGATGTTGTGGATGTTGATGGTGATGACAACTCAGATGGTGGTGGCTGGTAAATACTGTATGGGACGGAGTCTCTCTGCACCAAAAGGAAACTTTACAGACTGTGATGACTTTGGTTGTCGTCTCTCTCCTTTCTCGATCTATACCTTGGACTATATACCCCCAAAACTTTCACCATTTCATGGCAAACTGCTTTGTAGCTAGGGTCTAAACTAAAGTCAACAAGTTTTATATACAGGGCAATTTTAACATCAGTGAGAACAGGCCCAAATTTGGCATAAAGGGACACTGTCCGTCAATCCTTTCTGTATCACATTATTTATAGTTAAAGTGCAAACATATATTTTTGGATTTACCTTCTGTGACTTTGTGGTGCATCAGTATGGGCTGGGACAGGAGGCAGTCTATTTTCAATTTTAAAGAGGACAAAACAATGAGTTCTAATTGTAGCTGTTTATTATTTTTTAATTACAGAAATGTTAGCCATAACGAAAAATGGATGCTAGTACATGGGTGAGGGTTGTGGGTTGGTTTTAACATGGGTGTAAGAAGGTGGCATGGGTGCTACTGCACAGATGAAGGTGGTGGAAGAAAAGTGGAATGGGTGATGGGGTGAAAGGTGGGTGTTGTTTTAGTTCTTTCATTTACAGATTAGTGATCAGCTGGGGATGGTGAGGACAAAAATGACAGACCGAACCTACTGTACACATAATATATATTCTTATTAAATACATTGCAAACTGCTGCCACCTAGCACAATTGTCCTGTCCCCTTTAAAAAAGAATAAGGAATCAGAAATAAAAGAAAATCTGCATCAGCAGTTTTCACAGAATATGACGATATCATAGTGTTTTTGCTTCATAAGTAGTGATAATTTGATACATAATGGGGTTGACAGACGCTGTCCCTGAAACATCACATGCCAACTGCTGCAGCTACATTAAATGTTCCTTAGTATGTGGTGAGGAAACCACTTTTTTTATTTATGTGACTGAAATACAGATTTTATTGAAGTATCAGCTGCAAAAATGCATCATCTTAGAATTTTTTGTATGTATTACTTCAATTTGCCAACAAAAATGTTGGTATATGTATGCATTTTGCCAGCAACAATGACTGGCATATTTTTTTTATTCCAATGTCTTGACTGAATATGTTATGACATAATATGTTTTGTAACAGTTCCACATGTTGCTGCTGTAGTACTTGGCTTGACTTTGTTATAAAAGCTTTCTTTTAAACATAGCAACTTTTGATTCACTCATTTAAAAGCAAGCAGCAAATAGCTGAAATTAGGTAATATCAGTTATTTTTTCTCTAATTCATGACAATGAGTATATATAGCTAGTACATAAATGGCTAATGTGCCTCTTTCTTTCACTAAGGAACTATGATGCAGCTGCAGCAGGAAAACTTTTAACATATGGGTGGGTGGGTGGGCCTGTTACGTATTAAGTTGCTGACTTTAGCAAACAGAAGAAACCATAGATAAACCTAGTTGTATTCCTATCAATGTCACACAAGATAATTTCTCTCCCCTTATATTGAACAGTTTTTCCTTTACATGTATTTTATTACTATCTTCATTACTGGCAGCACAATAAAAATATAGGGTTCGAGTTCTAAAAAGTTCTAAAAAAGATTAGAACCCTAGAACTTTTTCAAAAGTTCTAGACTAGAACTAGAACCCAGAACTTCAGAGGGTTCTGACAACCCTAGTAAAGATGCCATTTCAAGCAAGCTGTTGGGGCAGCATGCTCCCTCGTTATATCCCCTGCATTGTGGCAGTGACTGTGTATGTCAGAGAGGCGCACCAAGGTGATGAGGTCATCAGTGGTCACGTGTTAAACATCAAGTTGAACAGTGAGGATAGTGACTACGCACCCCACATGTAGTGGGTGGTTCATTTGGACAATGGGCCATGCCACAATGGATCCCAGTAGGCCATGACACCTCCCAAGCAGGAACACTGAGTAAACAAAAGTATATAAGTAAACATTTTTATCAGTAATAATTTGTGCCACTAGTAGCCAGTTTATATTTTTGGTAGCCAATGTAACAAATGCAGACCAAATCTAACAGTGATGTAAAGCTGTTAAGTTTATACTCAAACTAAGTTCGCCTACAGTATGTGTGCCGATAGTGGAGATTACTATGGTGACGTGTTCTGGCCTATTGGGACTTAGTGTGGCACTGCACATTCTACAAATGCACCACCCACTTCATGTGGACTGAGTGTTCATTTTTGTTTCGGTCTTTTTAATGCCAGTAATAGACTGGGAACTGGTTATGAGGTGAGCAGCTCAATTGGTGGCTGTGATCAGTGAGATTGGGGACTGTTCCTGCAGCTCAGTTGCTCTGATTGACTGCTTGATTCAATGTAATACTGTGGTTCAGCAGCTCTGATAGGTGACTGCATTCAGTGAGACAAGGAACTGCTACTGTGGTTCTGCAGCTCTAACTGGTACTAGTAAGTGGAAGGCTCCGGGGCTGCTCACCGTTTACTCTGGCTCAGTCGCTACAATTGCTTGCTCTGGTCAGACCAGGAACTATTTGTGCAGCTCTGCTGCTCCCATTGAAAGAAATGGATTGGCAGCTTTTTAAAATATATGGTGGTTTACTGTAGCCCTTGTTTTGTCTCATGAATTGTTGTAGTTGGCTGTTCAGTGGTTTTGCTACCAAGCACACAAGCTGTGCTTGTGTAGGGATCTGTGATGAGGCTAAATATCAGGATGACTATGCATTGTGCTGCATTAATGCACAGTCATGGGACTGATTTTAGCAAATAAAAATAATGCCCATTTTATAAGTAAGCTTCTCAGTCTAAATATCAGGTCAGCGTAAGTGGGTGACATCCCAGCAACCTTCTTAAACTAAATAAAATGTTTATTTGCAGACATGTCAGCACAAGAATCAACTAACATGCTTCTATGCAGTTATAGTTTTGCACTACACAAGTATATATTATCACTGAACTGACTAGTTCTGACTGCCACTTAACACTGAATGGCAAAGACAGAAAAGTCTTTAAAACACAGAAAATAAAGACCTTATTAAAACAAAGCAGTCCAAAATTAGAGGGATTGATTTTCAAATGATGAACTATGAAACAAAGTGCCTGTGCCAAAGGTGTATGATGCAAGTGGCACCTTACATCATAGTTGGAGGCATTCCTGATTTTCAAACACCAGCTGTGGTGAAATCAGGAGGCTGTGTGGCATAGTCCCCATGCAGCAAAAGCACCAGTGTGCCAGGTCACAAGGGTGGGTGCACTACGGTGGGACTGCACTATTCCTTTATTTGGGATTCTATAAGTCCCACTCTGTCTGCAACAGGGGGCTCACATTAAACCAGCCAGGAGGAGATCCAAGGGCCCTGTGCCACTGCTTGGCAGAGCAGCAAGTGAGCTGTGGGTCCTGGAAGGTGAGGAACATGGGCTGCTGGGGCAGTGAGGATGCCTTAGGATATGAAGGGGGGGCATGGCAGCAGTTGCAGGGAATGAATAAGGCACCTGGCAGAGGTGCCATATGGCATATTTGACAGCCAAGGGACCAGGTAGGGGAGGTTGGCATGGTGATACTTATATGACATGGCCCAAGGTGGAAGCAGCCCTTGCATCTGCCCCACAAAACCCACAGTCCCGTGGGGCAGGTGCCATGGCGGCTTCCACCGGGGGCCATGTCATAATAGTATCGCCATGCCAACCCTCCCACCCAGTCACCTCGGCTGTCAGATATGCTGCATCACACCTCTGCCAGGTGCCTCCTCCACTCCTTGTAACTAATGCTGTGCGCCCCTCATATCTTACAGCACCCTCACTACCCCAACAGCCCCCATTTTCCACCTTCCAGCCTGAGACTCCCTCACCTCCACAGCTGATGTAGGGTTGCGTGCTGGGGCATGGGGGTGTGTGATAGATCCCTCCCATCAAACCCTGCAGCTGTGCCCATTGTTTGGTACAGCCCTGTGGCTGTGGCAACTCCTGGGTCTTCAGTGCAGGAATCCCTGGTTTTACAAAATTGGGTGCAGGGTCCCCAGTGCACCTCAAGTTTGCTGCAGCCTTAGATCAGTACATATTGGGGCACTCTTAGGGGGCTCTGAAAATTGAGCCCAGAGTTTCCATCACTGTCAGTTTCAGGCAGTACATAACTAAGGTTAAGAAGTGCAGCATCGAACTCTGTGGTGCTGTATTATTGCCTGTTCTATCATTTTCAGTGGCATTAACACTGCACCAGCACAGATCCACCAAATGCTGTAGCAGACCCACTCTCTACACTCCTAAATCTATCCTTTTACCTTAGTTCTGTTCCCCAGGCCTGGTAGCTCCTCTGCCCCAGGGAACTACTGAACTATCTCTCTCCTCCCAACTTTACTTAAGCCACAGGAGAAGTTGGTCCTCTCACACCTCTCTGGATTCCTCATTTCTTTCCCCTTTCCAGTCTGGTTTCCCAAAATCCAACTCTACAGTCTCCTTTCTCATTGGTGTCATGGATACCATCCTGAAGGGAATGGATCAAGGCCAGATCACAGACATTTTCTTCATTTACCTTGCCAAGGTCTTTGATACCATGGCTCACTCCATCCTCCTGAATTAGCTATGTGGAGATGGAGTGTCCAACACCGAGTTTGAGTTGTTCCACTCCTACCCCACTGGCCACCAACAGTCAGTTGGAGTAATTTCAAATAATAAATGAATCAAACAAACATCTTAAACAGACCAACTTTTCTGTTGCGTCCTAAGGACTTTGATTACCAAGACAATATCCAGTGCAGTTATACTGGGTGCATGCATGCCTTTTTTGTGGAATATGAACTACTGTGGGTCTTAAGTAGTTGTAACTCTGCTACAGCTTTACAAAATTGATCCTCTTGGCATAGGGGGCCAAGTTAAAATGGTAGGTTTCCCAAGTATTTGTGTAAAGGGTATGTACCCGATTTTGCTGTTCAACTTTCAAAGCTTGCAGAACAGATGGAAAGTTAGAAAATGTTTGCCATGAATGAATAATGTATCAGTTTTGGAACCTGCTGGAGAATGCTTCTTTCCCTGTAAGACTATTATGCCTGCCATACTTTATTATTAGAATATGCAGTGAATATTTCATGCTCACAGAATAGTTTCTGAGATGCAATCTATCACAAATGTGTGAAAATTTAAAGGCTCTATTCAAGGTTCGAACATTTTCATTTTGAGGAGGCAGAAATTCAAAAATTATTCTGTTTATAGAGCAAAAAGTAGGAGGACTTGCATAGATGCGTGCAAATGATCAAGATTAAAAAAAAAAAAAAAACGATAATCTGAATAGGAGCCACATGCTTGGTGGACACAGAATTACCTTACCTTCATAGAAATGGCTGAAGATGTTCAGCTTTGTATGTGTGAAGGAGGCTCGGACAACAGTATGCTGTTTTTTGCTAGGAAGAGTGAACACTTCCAGAATACAGCCAAGTCTTCTATTTGACTCTCTTACCTCCTTATCTGTATTCTGGAAATATTTGCTCTTACCATGTCATAACAAGATGCACAAAATAGGTTATTTAATACCTTTTGTTGGACCAATGGAGATTTACAGAAGATCCCTTAGCTTTTGAACCTAACTTAGGGATTTTCTATAAATCTCTGTTAGTCCAATACAAGGTCTCAAATCACCTATTTTGTGCATCTTGTTGTACAAGGACCAATATGGGAAAAGACAATTTTTGACAAGTAAAAACAATCACCTATATGGGACTTACTAATGGTTTTCCTATATTTCTTATATGTTTGCCATCGTATTTGGTATATTGTATGGTAATGACATTTTTCTACTGCTGCTGTTGATTCATAAGCAGAAAGACAAAACGTAACCATTCTTAGATCTGAGCATTACCTGATCAAGCAATCCAACAAGTAGCACCGGAAGGCTAGTGTATAAAACATTGTAAACTGTAATAAACCAGTCTTCATACGCAGTCTGTTAGAAGAAAAAAGGCAGATATTACATTAATACAATCAACCAGCTTGCAGTTATGGCTGAAGTGTTGGGTGGGTTCACAGTTACACTACTGTTCTAGGTGGGATTGACAGCCCAGTTAATGGAGTACTAGATCAATGTTCTAGGGGCCTAGGTGTAATTCCTGCTTAGTCACACTATTTTTTTTTCTTATTACAATCTGTGTTTCAGAAATGCTTAAGCAGTGGCTAGTACTGCACCAATACCGAATTACCACAACAATGCTCTGGAAGAATTTTCCTAGACATATCAGTAGGTCAGGCCACCAGAATATACAGAATAGTTAATGAAGCTAGCATGTAAGATGCAGCAAAAATAATAAATAGTAAGCAAGTAAAGTTTATTTAGCCCCGAGGCTCAGGGGCACCTTACAATAATAGAAGGAGTAGATCAACAACATAAATGAATAGCTACACAGATTTACATAATTTAGTGCGATTAAACTGAATCACAGCTGGGCTGATCACCAGTCTGGGAGACATATCACTCCCCAAACCCTTGGTAGAAAAGATGCATCTATAATGGGGCAGTTACTTTGTGTACAATACAGTACTTATAATACAGCTAGTCTGGAAAGAAAACAAGCATTTCAGTAGATATATATTTAAAAGATTATAGCATAGTCTATATTTGGATTTTTTTGGCAAGATTTAATTATTTCTAAAAGTTGTAGTCCATTTTACAAATACTGGATCGCTTAACATAGGCTAGCACTTTGCCACAAAACAGTTGAACCTTGTATTCTCTAGTACAGCCATCGGGCATTTTCCAAAAAAGTGGAGAACATGTTGCAGACTGTGATAGTACATTGTAATGCATACTGTACATTTTCTTCGTAAGTTCATATGGGCAGTGTGAGGTGTCTTTTTTGTTTCTTTCATATACATTTTCTCTCCTCCAGGGGTGCACTGTAGGGAGCTAGTTCCACCCTGCCCTGCCACCTATGTCTGTCCACCACTCTCACCCTGGTATCGCCGAGCCCCACTTACCCCATGGATTCCCCCCCGTGATGGACTCGGGAAGGGGAGGGCCATCCTCCCCCCACCCAGGATTCACGATCCAGATCAGGGTTCCAGTGATCCAGCGGTGAAGCGGGATGCCGATTGGCAGGCAGGGTTTCACGAAGCCTATTGTCACCTTTTTTCTTAGTTTTCGGCCCTCCCCTTCCACGGCCACGAGCGCGCATGCCACATAGGCATGCTCCTGCCTCCCTAAATTCAGTGGTGACACCCAACCTCCTCCAGGAGGCAGTCAAGGAGCAGGACAACATTCCCTCCCTCCCTCCCCGGGAGAAAAGAACTGTCCATCAGATGCTTGATCCTCTCCCTCCCCAGCCGACCCCTGGCAACCTGAGCTTGCTCCTGAGCCCGGGTCGTCTGTGTAGCATCAAATGCTTTAACCCTCGGTGCCACTGGGCTGACTGTATGAGGTGTCTATTATAGTTTGAGTGTCATCTCATGCAGTTTGGACAGGAGAACTCCAAAGCAAAATTGAGCAGTTGTGTGTGTCAAACTGTGTGAGATGATGTTATTATACTATAAAAGAAGTCTTGTGCAGCACATATTACCTTATTATAAATAATTTGTATTGGCTACTGGGATTTTTAATAAGTTTTCCATTTAATTTATTTTATAAATTTAAAGAATGCAAATGGAGTGTTAGTACTCCTCCCCCCCCCCACAGGACACCAACGACATGCTGGGTTAGAGACCCTGTTGTTCTGATTGCTGTGTATTTATAGTAACTAACTGGCAGTATTAAAATGCTTTTAATGGACACTACTGACTTTTCTGGTTCAGGTTTTTTCAGTGCCCAAATTTAATCTCAGTGCACTGACTGCACAAACCATGAGAATTATTTGGCAGTCAAATGAGGAAAAAATGGATCTGTATCAATTTTGCAAAGGATTAGGAAACAGCCTATCTGCACGTCAATAGGAATACCACTAGTGACCCAGGTGTGGGAATGAGCTCAGATCACTAGAAGGCTGGGGATAACTGAGCATTCAGGAGGATGCGCTTCTCTTCTGGGGTGAGATGGTCGTTGCCTTTGCTGTAGTGCTGCCACTTAGGTGGCCACGAGTGGTAGCACAGTATTAGGTAGAGCGGGAGACAGAATGTCATCGGGGTGTAGGGACTGCAGGCCACTGCGTACACCCCCATACAGTGCCTTTAATGCACTGGCATCCTACAGGACTGGGAGAAACATGGCAAATGTCCCCAACACCCATGCAAATGGACCCTGGTACATCTGGGGCCACACCACTCCATGCGGTGCTCCCTGACAAAACTATAGACTCGGGAGTAAATCCCACTACCCTGTCTCTGCCTGGCAGTACTGACATGGCTCAGTGGAGGATGGTAACAGCAGGTAGGAGTACAGGGTGGTCGGGTGTGCTTTGGGTGCTCCTGAGTGATGCTGGTGCTGAAGACAGGAAGGGGGCATTGAGAGTAAAAAAAAAAAAAAGCCATGGGGACAGATTCTCAAAAGCTTATGCCTGGCATAACTTGACTTATGCCAAAACATATGGCGCAAGTAGCAAGTTACGCCAGCAGTTGCGACGATTGGTATTCTGCAAAGCAGCCTGTGACATGCCGCAGGCTGCTTGTGACAAAGTGGACTTTCGCCACCAGTTATGCCTTAAACCCCCTGCAACATGGCACTAGGGAGTTTATGGCAGCAGTTGCACCCTATTCTGGAAGACAGCAACCAAGACCCCAGGTTTGCGATTCTCAAACAACCCCTGGAGGACATCTGCCAAAGTACACTTACACCAGCTTTTAGCTGGTGTAAGTTTGCTTATGCTCTCCGGGGGTTGTGAAGATCTGCCACCAGGCCAGCTCCCTAGACTTGTGCCCCCCTCCATGCCCCGATCCACAAATTGGTAGCGGTAAAGCTCCACAGGGCTAATCATGCCCCCCCCAACGCCCCATTCCCCATAGACACAAATGCCCAGCAGGCCAAGCAGACCCCCCATGCCCCATCCCCAAATACATAGTGAATGCCCCCACAGGGCTAGCACATCCCCTCCATGCCCAATCCCCAAATCAACTGTAAAAAGCCCTGCAGATAGCACACCCCCTCCATGCCCGATCCGGCATTAATTGTAAAAAGCCCCACAGGGCTAATGTCCCACTCCCAATCCTGGAATTGCGTTATGCAAAAGAAAAAATAGCCCCGATCTCCCTGGTAGTCTAGTGGCCCCACCCAACAGTGGCAGTCCACCCTGCACCCCCACCCATACTCAGTCAGTGACTGGCACAGCCACCTCTCACCACCTCGGCCAGCCACTGACTGGGCTCCATGGATGCGTACTACTGTAAATAGTACACTGAATAAATGAACTGCCATTCATTCATTGGCGCATACTATTCTACAGTAGTAATACTCATATGAGCTCAGTGATGGCTGGCCTTGGTGGTGAATGAGCTACGCAATACTAACTGAGTATGGGTTGAGGTGCAAGTGGACTGGCACTGATGGGGGGGGGCCACTAGACTACCAGAGATCAGGGGCTATATTGTTTCTTTTGCATAACACAATCCTGGGGCTTGGGGAGAGGCGTAACCTGTGGGGCTTTACAGTGTGGACATCAGGCATGGTGAAGTGATAACCCTGCTGGACTTGGACATATGCTTGGGGAATCAGGCATGGAGGGTGGTGCCCTGCAGGGTTAGGGTTTTTGTTTGGGGATCGGGGCATTGGTGGAGGTTGAGTCCACTAGCCCTGTGGGGCTGTACAGTGTGTGTGTGTGGGGGGGGTTGACACTTGCGCCCTTCACTTGGAAGCCACAGGCTTGTGGCCAACCTTTCCGGTATGTCCTCCATTTGGCATACCGGTACGGTTGGCGCAAGTCACGGGACTTAGCCACAGGGACCCTGCCTGACAGAGAATTGGGTGCAGGGTCCCTGGCGCAACAATGTTTGGCGCAAGTCGCCTTTGCGGCGACTTGCGCCATCATTCTAGAATCGGGCCCATGATATATTGAATGCATGCTAAGATACGCCCTTTTTATAAACTAGAAGGAATCTGCAGGGATTTTGGTTTCACTATCAGTACTAGCGTATAGTTAAGCAATAATGCACAACAGGATGTGTGTTGTGCTGGGATAACGTCATGCCTGGGGTGATTAGGCATGAGACCGCAGGCCGAATGCAACTAATCACCCCAGAAGTGACGTTATCCCAGCACAACAAACACCCGGGAGTGCATTATTGCTATTATACAATGGCTCATTTCTAGTAGTAAAAGAAACATTTTAAAAAAGTACTTTTAAAAGTTTATTTTTATTAGATTTGTATGTGGGTAGGCATACTGAATGAAAAAAATAGTGCCTGCTGTAATGTTTTTCTTCCGTAGGTGGTGCTGTTTTACTGTGAAGACTGCAGTCTTTCGCTGCAACCCCACCCCCACCAACGGTGGTACTTCTATGGTTGTGCAAGAAGTGTTTTATTCACCCAGCCCCACTGCCTGCCCTGAGACTGGATGAAGTTCTTTTCTATTCATCTGTTTTGTCAGCTTAGAAAGTGGATCAGAAACAGTTTTGGGACCGCAATCCTTAGCGATCCTACTTCCAGGATTTTGGCTGTCACTTCAGAAGTGATAAGAGGTACTAGTAAAAATATATCATGATTGTAGTGTGGCACTTTGTTTATGACTTTGGTTTTATTGCTTTTATTTATTTTTTGTTTGGTTAAGATGGCCGTAAACAGTATGGCTGTTTCTTTGAGGAACCGAGTGGTGTGTCCACTGAGCGACAAGTGTGGCTGTTTGAGAGCTCTCGCACTACAGCACAGGGGGATCAAATTGTGGTTTCAGATAACAGCTTTTTTTTTTTTTTTTGGTTCATTTCAAATATTTTTTTGTTTGGGGGAATCCTGTGGGGAGAAGGAGGATGTTGCCATTGTTTGTGGTTCTCGCTAGCGGCAGCTACTGAGTCACGAGCGGGAAATCTGTGAAGTGGGCTGTCCAACAGGAATCACTGAAGCAGACTGCATGCAGTGATTTCCTTAAGTGTTGATTTGGTCATCTCTGTGCTGGGACTAGACCTGTGATGGTGTACTGGGATAACATCACGGATCCAGTCCCAGACTGACCAATCAGAGGGCAACATTCTTTCTTGCCATCGTATAATACATCATTCATTCAGTGACTGTCATTAGCCAAGGATATGTGGTTGCAGTAATCCGTGTTCAAGCAAAGCTGTAGATTGAGTTGCAAACTTTGTTTAAATCAAGAGTTTTAAAGGAACTTTATAACAGCTTTCTCATTACACCAGTTGTGCTTTAGAGACCAAGTACTTAGTCACATTTGTTTATTGCTGAACATAACAGAGACCTGTGCTGTAGAGTTTTCCTTGCAAGATATCTTTCAGGTTGGTAAATGGTAAATTCAGTGGGTCAGAGTAACCAAACTAAAGATGCAGATTAGTGGTTTTAGTTTTCATTTGGAAAACTGGGAACTTGTGTAGACAGGACCCATGTGTTTTAAAGCCAGCATTCTGGCCGGGTGCACCACTGGCAAAAATGGGGCTACTTACCATAACTAGAATTCCTATTTGTATTTCCAAACACTGCTCATTCAGTATAAGTTGACAGATCCTGGACCATCAAGAGATTTGTAAATACTGGCCTCCACATTTAATCTTATATGTTCTCTTTGAATTCTGTCTAAAAACATACTGCTGGGTACAGTGATCATTTGGGAAATCACTCATAAATAGGATCATTCATGGTTTCACATTAAACCTGTGACATCGCTTCTTCCATATGGATATTTTTTGGGGGGCAGAACCCACTGGTGTACCGTCTCCTAAGGTTTACATAGAGGAGAAACTACAGTAAGTAGAAACATGACTAAAGAATGGTGGGAAGTGTAAGTGCTGAAGGAGAGGCATTCAAAAGAGGAACACAGGTACACCAGTAAGAAATCCCATTTTCTCTTCAGCTTCCACTCAGCAGAACTACAGAAGTAGTACCATGTGTAGGTGGGCCGTAGCTTGTAAACAGTGGTTAAACTGGAAATGTTCAGGTGGGGGAACTCACACTTAGATTTCTAAGTGGCGGAACTCTCCTACAGTAGTCAATGGAGGAAGATGACAGAGGTGGTGGAACTGCCACATTTTTTTTCAAAAGGTGGTGGAGCTGGGGGCCGCTAATGTGCAGTTAGGTGAAAAGACAGTTTCCTTGAGCTCCATCTCTCCTGCCAGAACTTCTGTTTTAAATAAAAGTTTTAGAACTACAATCTTGACACCAATGCTAACACTTCAGCATGCTTCTCAAAGCAGAATGGATGAATATTTGTTGACTCCAGGAGCTAAGCTGCAAAAGGAGGAAAGTGAAGAAAAGACAGCAGCAAGCAGGCCCCAACACAGTGATGCCGGCAGCTATAGAGATGACCATCTTAGACTGCAGAGTCACAGAGCAAGTGCTCAAAGCCCTCTCCATGAAATTGGATATGCTAATGGAGAAACTTACAGAGCTTACCAGCCAGGCTGCAGGGTAAGCAAAACGCCTTGGTGAGGTGGAACAAAGGGTATCACAGTTAGAAGATGCACACAGAGATTTACCAGAAAAAGTAGCATGTCTTGAGGGGGAGCTACTCATTGTTATCGAACAGTTGGAATATGAAGAAAACTAATCGTTGGACAAGTCTCCACATAAAAGACTTGCCAGAGGAAAAAGAAGGAAAAAGTGCCCTGAAATTTTGTGTGGAGACCTTACTCAAGCTCCTGAGCATGCAACTGAAGGGCACTGGGCTCAATGTGGAGAGAGCTCATCAGGCATTAGTACTGCCCCACCAAATAATTTCCCGCCTCCGACACTTCAGAGACTGGTAGGTGATGATGGCTACCTACCAGACTAAAAAGGAGCTGGTATATGAATCGAGCTATCAAACGTCTCTCCTAGGCTCCAGAGGAAGAGGACAGCCTTTGCCCCAATTTTGGATGCCCTCAGGGAGAGACAGTTGGCCTATCTTTGCATACCTGGCGGTGATCCGGTTGAAAATACAGGGGGTGAGCTATTTCTTTCAAGAACCACACAAGGCTCAGCTATTTCCTGATGTCTGGGTCAAGAAGTGGGGCTGAAGGAGGCAATGACAAATGGACCTGTTGGTAACTGCATTTGGATTTAGGCCATCATCTGAATCTTGGACTGACTGGACTAATACAATCTCTCTCTATGTCAAACTGGGGGCACAGTTTTAAGGGACACTCCGTGTATTACAGCTGGACCTATGGGCTTTCTGTTGACTTTTTGGCACTTTAGTACCTGCCCAGAGGCTTTTTCCCCCCTCAGGATAGTGAACATTGTAAGGGTGGTTGGTGCTGTTACTGAGCTGAGCGCTGAACATGCAGAACTTTGAACTAAGATGGCAGCAGGCACAAGGCATCTTGGCTCAGTGATAGTGGAATCACTGTCCTGGGTTGTTCTGCTTCCTGTTAATAGCGAAGTTACACTAGGAAAACGAGCAATATTTTCTCCAAAGTTTATGATAATGTGAGAGTGTGGTACAGCAGGAGGTTCAAAATTAAATCTTACATTATTTTCTTTATTGGCAGTGTAATAATCAGACTCTTCCTATGGTGAGCTGCATGCCCTTCATGGACACAGAGATGGTTGCCCAGGCAGGTGGGCTCGGTTGGGTACTCTCTAATTATCGATGAGCCACTCAATTTTTAAACCAAGGGTTATCAGAGGTGGTCTGTAAATTGGAGAGGGGGGACTGGTGTAATAATCAGGTCCCCCTGGCCTGCACATGGGCCTTCTCCCACTGCGGGTCTTGCTGCCCAGAAGGGGGATTGATGGTGCTGGCCATTCCTGCGGTCTTGAATGGCTCTTGAGAGCATGTGCGGCAGGACTGAGGGGGAAGGTCCATGGACTGGGGTCTGGCTTCTGAGCAGTAGCTTATTCCTTTGAGAAGAGGAAGTTTGTTTTTGCCTCAGAGGGTTGATGTGCAGCCCAGCATACCAAGTAGCCTTGTAGCATTCAGCAGATGAGCAACTTCTCAAGAACAGTGGTCTACAATTGGGGGGCAGGAAGTATGGTGGAACACTAACTTGTGGGATATCTGATGAGGCAGTCCAGATGGTGTGGGGGGGGAGGTCCGTGCAGGCATACGCAGGAGGAATGGGTGGGGGGTGCCCACGGCCTGAGGGCTTCTGGATGAGAGGGAGCTCAGCGATAGACGGCTTCTTGTATGGGTGAAACTGAGGTTTTTCATATTTCCATTTTCTCAATGCTTAAAGTTGCCAGTTGTGGCACATTCACTGCACTGATTTTTTTTATATGTTGGGATACACGGGGATGCCCTGTGTTCGTGAATTATATTGAGGAAGTGGCAGAGTACTGCTTCAAATGATGAGGTGGGGGTGGAGGGAGAGAGAGGAAATACATGTGGTAGAATAAGTGGGCAGCTCATTGTTGCTGTGGAGTAGTGCATTCTGGGTGGATAAAAGCACAGCTCATATTACAACAGTTTCAAATGAGCAGGTGGGATTTATATAACCATTTTGTAAGTGTTCTTGCCATTTTCTGTTGTTGGTTCTTTTATTTGAATGTATGCAAATGTTATTTCATGTTCATACAACACACAATGAATGCATATCTTATTGTACAACATAGCATGACAGACGGTCAGTGTATGGGGAAAGGATGACAGGGTGGTCACGGGTCTAGGTCAGCTCGGAGAGCTCTTACCCCCAGTGACTGGTTGGATCACAGATAAGCTAGCTGTTTGCACCTGGAATGTCTGGTGCATCTCTTCTCCTATTAAAAAGGAAAAGATTACAGTATTGCAAAGACATGATGGGAGAGTTGCAGTGCTCCAGGAGACCCATCTGCTTCAGTAGAGCATGGCAAATTGGTAAGAGTGGGTACGGCAATGCTATGCAGCATCCTTCAGTGGGCACAGATGAGGAGTGGCGATCTGTTTACATGAAGGACTACCATTTGTTAAGAAGCTGGTGGTGGCTGACGCAGTAAATGGTAGATATGCATTTGTGTGTGGGAGGCTGGGTGGGGAGGCTATTACCTTCAGTAATATATATACACCCCAGCAGAAAGAAACCTTGTGTTTTATAATCAGATGTTAGACCCTCTGTAGAAAGAGCAATTTCCAGGCCTTTGGTGGTGGTGGTGGGAGTGGGAGTAATTTGTGGATTTGACTTACTCATATAGGGCAGCAGCCAGTTACAAGCTGGACCCAGCCATAGAAAGGTAGAGGGCTGGGTCAAACTGAACTTGATTTAGTGGATGTCTGGAGGAAGACAAAGCTAGGTGCCAAGGAGTTTACATTTCTTTCTTATTCCCATCATTCATGGTCATGTATTAATTATATATTGGTGCAGTTGGGCCATACAGCTATTAGTCCTGTCATGATCTCTGATCATACTAGAGTCCTGGTCACAGTAAATCTTGGGTAAAAGGAAACGAGGACTAAAGCTTGGAGCTTTCTAACCTATATTTTGACTAATACGAAGTTTAGGGAGCATCTGGCTAATAGCTAGAAGTTTTATCTGGACACCAGTGCCTCCACTGCTCCCTCAAAGGTGACCCTTTGGGAAACAGGGAAGGCTTATGATTAAAAAAAAAAAAAAAAAAGGGAGTAGTGCCTGACTATGGAGTGAACAATGAATCTCACATTACAGTATTACCAGCATAATAACCGGCTATACTGTGTGTTGGGCAGGGGCATGCCAAATGACAATATTTCTGGCATCCTATTGGTGTACTGTCTGCTATTTAATTGTTACTGTGATCAACTCATCAACAGCAACTAGACCCAGTACTTTCTTCTCTGGATTTACTTAATATCTGTCATGTTGTTTGCTGGAGTAATGGGAAAGTTGACTCGGACTCTTCTCCTTACTTAAGCAACACAATGGCATAGTGGTACGACTTGTATTCCATCCAATCTTTAATACTGCTGCATGGTGGTCATTTTTAACATCTTCTTCTGTTCAATGTATCAAGGTGTGGTAATGATGATATTGTTGTGCAGGAACACAAGCATTATTTTATCTTCTGTGCTTTTATGATCAAATCCCATGCAGTGTTCTGTTCCTTTCATAGCTCAGAGCAAGTTCTCTTAACTTTTATGTGTAGTGTACCATTCTTTCACGTGCACTGTGAGGTACTGGCAATTAGCATGTGCATTGCACATGCTTTCAAGTGCAGATGAGAAGTTAGAACCACAAAGAGTTCCCATCATCTGGAGGTCACTGAGCCTAATGTTGAATTCCTCCTTCATGTGTTTTTTTTTTTTCTACAGTAATGTAATTATATCACTCTGCCCACCCATCTGCTGTCATGTCTGTGCTACAAAGACCAATGGCTTGAATTCCTTTCTTCCAAGCTTTTCTTGTGGTCATCAGCGTCAGTCTTGATTTTGATGTGAACCTAGTTAGTACACACCCGCTGAACTTTGTTATCCCAAACTCATATTGAGTAATGTTGATATGTTTGGTCAGTGTCATTATTACTGAATGGCCTTCTTGACTCAAGTCACTCAAGTCAGCACATTATTCACACAAACACTCTCCATTTGGGATTCTGGAGATGTAATAATGGCTCACACCTGAACGTACGAGTTCCCCCCAGAGTGCACATGACTGATGTTCTCATGTACACATTGTGATTTGAATGTACATTGGACATCTTCAGGGTGATTAATATGAGATGGATTGGGTGAGTGAGGACTGGAGTGGGGTGGGGGCAGACTATCAGTGACTTGGATGAGTGAAGTTGTTCCCAGTTCCATGATACAGAAAGAAATCCACAAATGTGCACTCCTCTCTTTTCAGTATGCCATCAGCAGTACATAACAGTGGTACTGTATATCGCATTAGTCATACATTGCAAGTGCTCACAGATGCACATCAAAAGTTTAGTCTTCAGTGGAAGTAAGTCTATACTGTGCAGTGTGCACACATATAATATACTGTATGTGGCCATTGTGTGATACTGTTAATGCAATTATGCAGATTTCTTTCCATTATTTTGGTAGCTGCTGGTGGATTTAACAAGGGCAGACAATAACATGGCCAACATTTGTTATGACACTGCATTGAAATCAGTGTCAACTCAGTTAGGTGCAATAACAAGCTGTTCCATGTGTGCTTCTGTTGATGATGTTCAGTGCAGTATGCATATGCATGATATACCCCTGGCATTTTTGGAGAATACTCATTCTTTTTACTGAACATGAATCAAAATGCATATTACCTGATGCAAACAGCAGCATATTAACATTGAGCAAGGTGTGTGTGTGTGTGTGTGTGCGTGCACGCGCGCGTGTGCAGTTGTACACTGCTTTAATGGAAAAATCCAACACTCTTAATTACATCTACAATCATGTAATAGTGAAGACACACTACCTTGTGTTACTAGGCAGCTATCACTCCATGTCACAAGTTTGCAAGACTTTTTGTCTGCCATGCTACCCTGTTGGTAATATTAAACAAATAACGGGCAGATATCATGAATACATTAAATACATACATACAGTAATTCTACCTTTCCACACATCACATTGCTTTTACATTGTTCTTTAAATCTATTCACTCTCGGTTGCAGTGAAAACATTCTGCACCATAAAACTACAAACTACAGTACCCCTCTAAGTGCACAGGCACACCATCCAAAGCTGCAACAACAAATTTTCAGCCTTCAGGCAATATTCTTGCTGCAAAACAAGGACAGTCTGCCAGTTTCAATTCAGCCCACAGCCTGGACTGTTGTGGCAGCATGCTAGCATCCCCTGACAATCATGTCCAATGTAGAGAACAAAGCCTCCCTTGCCAACATCAAGGGAAGGTGCTTCATTCATCAACAAGTCACCTCCACCAAAAATATGACTCCTCATGGAGCACCAGTCATCCTTCTCTAGCACAAAGGGTTGTAGATTCTACTACTGCAAAGCCTCCAATGACATCACCAAAGAGTACAACTGCAGCACAGAAAGAAGCATCCTGATGCTGATACTAAGAGCCTCCTCTTAAAGCACCAAGCCTCCTCACCCATCACCATCCAGCACAGAACAAATCATCATCCATCAATAAAGCAGCAAACATCAACTTGAAATCCACCTAGTGCAGCAACAAGCATCATCCCACAGCACAATGCCTCCTACTGTGCCACCAAGGTACAAACTGCCTTCTACAGCAACAAGACAAGACTCGTACAGCACCAAAGAAGCATGTTCAACCAATGATGACTATTGCCTGTCTAATCCACAACAAAAGCATTTGTCAAATCACCACCACTCCACCACCAAAGTCACATCAGTCAGCAGCCCAGCCACCACCAGACTAAACTAAGCATACAACACATTCATGACCATCACTATGACCAAACTACCCCTACTCCTAAAGCATAACTGTGACCAGGCACCAACTTCACCATAGATACATAGATGTTGATGGGAGATAAGGGCCTATGGCCCACTTAGTCTGTCCATTTGTGCACTTAACTTTGCTTGTTCAAGCTTTCGAAGGACTCAGTTGTCCCCTTTCCCTGACCACCAGGATCCCCTGATGCCTATCCTATGCATTCTTAAATCCTGTAATTGTTTCTTCCTCCACCACCACTTCCAGCAGGGTGTTCCATTTGTCCACCACCTTCTCCATGAAGAAGTACTACTTCCTCACATTCCTCCTGAAACCCCCCCCCAGTTTCATCCCATGTCCCCTAGTCCTAGATAATCTTTTTCTATGAAACCAGCACAGAACCAGAACAGAAAAAAACCCTCAGTCACCAAGATCTTACCAATGCCAACAATGGAAAAGCCTGTTAAGTATGGCTGCAGTGTCCAGCACCACTGAACAAATATCAACACAACAAGCTTCTCTCTAGAGTCATTTAAAGTAAAGCAGTGTGGAAACACTGCTACAATGAATGAGACATATTTAAGGACAGATCATTAACTTATCAAGATAAGACAACACTGTGTGAGGAGTTACTGATGGCTACCATAGTGACTGGAATGGATGGCACTGCCTGGCTACAATATCATCACATCAAAGAAGCTTCAACAACATAACGCAGCACATTGGTGCCCTTGGCTGCTGCCAGGGTTTACTTAATGATACTGTTCATGGATGTTGTATAAGTTCTATGCATTATCGAAAGATAACCCCTGCTGCAGGTTCTTTGTCGCATCAGAAAAGCAATGAACACTGCCCTGGACAGTGACAATCAGGTAGGTCTCACATGTACTACAAAATAAGGTAAGTACAGTTTAATTCTAGTAACAAATAATCATGCATACTACTGTGATACGTGCTACCACAACATCGCTTACTTCATAATAATTGTTATGCTTTTATTGCCTTGTTTTGTGATAATTTATTATACAATGTTACATAGATTTAGGATTCCGATTTTAGGATTTCAGATTCTGTATTTCTGATACTGATAGTATTTTTATAGTCAAATCAGAACAGGATTCAGTATCGGATTATATGGAGATCCTAACAATCCAAATCAGATCTGGTTTGGGTGAAATCTGAGCATCCATACCCAACATCCAATTTACCCTTCCCACTGCTAAATTATATTTCACTATCATCTTCAGACTCTCTGAAATTATTTAACCCAAGCCTTGCTTTTGAACTGTGCCTTCCAATAATACCTCCTCCATTCAGTTTTCAGATTTTTTACCCTTATGTCCATCACCTTGTTCTTGGCATAAAATTTTAACTGCCATACTCCTAATTTCTCTAATCTTCCCAGGTCCTCTTTCATAATTGGTATAATCTGCAAAGAGGCATATCTTTCCCGGTATCCCTACACCAATGTCACAGATGAAGATGTTGAAAAGGACCCATCCCAAGAGACTCCGTGTGGCACATCACTAGTGACTCCCTGACCCCCAAAAATTCACCATTTATTACCACCCTCTCAGTTATCCACTCAACCAGTTTCCCAAACATATTGTGACTTCTGTTCCTCACCCCTATGGTGGTAATCTTCTTTACCAACTGTATCTGTGGGATGGAGTCAAGGACCATACTGAGGTCATTGTACAGTATGTCTACTGCCTGCCTCTTGTCCATTCCCTTTGTCACCCAGTCTTAGAAACTGATCAGGTTTGTCTGACATGACCACTTCCCCCACATTAACCCATGTTGTCTTTTGTCCTGAAGTCAATTAGCCTCAAAAAACTTACCAGTGTCTTCTATATTATCTTTTATAGCAGTTTACCTACTTGTATCACACCGCAGCTAGCTACTAGCTCACCAGGTTACTCCGAGAAAATCACTTACCCTTCTTGTTTTCTAATCCTAACTATATATTCTGGATTTAATTATGACATCAGTGAAAAACAAATGCTTCATCAAAGTTGTGCTCTACTACTGTAAGTTATCAGCAGACAAAAAATTGTCTTACCTGTGCAGAGTACCCATTGAAAAATGAGTACCAGAAGTGAACCAAAGTAAATGAAAAATTTTTGTAGAAGAAATATCGCAAGAACTTGCACATCCTGATATAGGACCACCGACCATGGACTAGTATTAGCCTCTGTAGGAATCTGAATTGCGCAAAGGAGTAATCACTGGACATGACTGCTTGCATTCCTTCCTGTCCACTGATACCAACACCAATGTCAGCAGCTGAAAAAAACAAGGCAGTGAAATTGATTTTAAATTTATGCACTACAAATTAACATTCTGTACCATGGTCATTTAGGGGTTGCATCTCTGCAGTGTGCCATATGAAATATCCAATTTTTGTTAGGAGAAACATAGCCTTTAAAGAGGCCTATGGAGCTGTGAGGCTTGTGGGAACCATGCTAAGATCTAGTACTAGAAATATTAGTGGCAAATCCAAGGTGGGGGGGATTGGGGGTTGGTAAATCTTTTTCCATTACCATTTTTACAAATTTAGCAGGTTCATCATTCTTGACCCCATTACAAATGTATAGAATTCACTTCCCTTACAATGTGTATAGATATGGATACCATTTGCACTGGTGTGTTATACAGACCTCCATCACAGTGGAAGAAGTTAGACAGGGAACCTGTGGAAGCCACTGACAAAATGGCTGAAAAGGGGGAAACACTGTTAGTGGAGGACTTCAATATGCCAAATGTAGACTGGAGTCTCCCTGCTGCAGTTTCAGTTAGAAGCAGGGACATCCTGGACTCTCTACAGTTGGCATTCCTCAGACAACTAGTCAGCAAACCAACTCAGCATGTGGCTATACTGTATCTGGTACTTACAAATAGAGACAGTGTGGTAAACGTCAGGGTGGGAAGTCACCTGTGGATTAGTTATCACTGTACTGTGTGGTTCAATATAAGGACAAAGGAAGATTCCAACTACTGCATCTAGGGTGAGAGTCTTGGACTTTAGGAGGGTAGCTTTTGTAAAGGTGGATTAATGGCAAAAGGGTGAACTAGAAAGGGGAAGATGACCAAGGTGGAGTAGAGGAACAGTATAGCAGGACAACAGGACACAGCATGAGATTAGAGGGAGGCTGATTAAGGGGTAACATGAGGAAGTTCTTTTTCACAGAAAGGGTGGTGGATGCATGGAACGGCCTACCCCAGGAAGTGGCGGATATGAATACAGTGCAGGGCTTCAAACAGGCATGGGATAGGCATAAGGGAGCAATACAGATGAGTATGAATAGATAGGCCATTGACAGAGTAAAGGCAGATGGCACATTCATAAGGTAGAAAAAGGAATGGGCAGACTGGATGGGCCTTATGGTCCTTATCTGCCATCAACTTCTATGTTTCTAACAGTGGGAGAAATTAAAAAGTGCCACACAGAAAGCTACAAACCTAAGTGTCAGGCAAGTTAGTAGAAGTAAGAGGGAAAAACCTGACCAGTTTGGTTCTCAAGAGAGGTGGCTAGAAAGGTTACAGCTAAACGGGTGACATTCAGAAGATATAAGGAAACACACAGGGAGGAAGATAGAGAAGTGTATCTGCAGAAACAGAGAGAAGCAGGGAAGTCAGTAAGGAGTGAAAAGGCAAAAATTGAATAAGAGGATAGGCCAAGAAGTAACGAAAGGAACAAGACTTTTTTTTCAGGTATACAAGTGAAAAAGACAAGTGGGGGGGAATTGTAAGGTTAAAAAGAGATGGGGGGGACTGCACAGAGGGATACCAGGAAAAAATAATAAACAAATACTTTTGTTCAGTGTTTAAGGTGGAGGAAGATAGGGAGGGGTGACAAAGAAGCAATATGTGCTCTGTAATGAGGGAAATGGATACTAGTCCTTTCTCAGAGGAGGGGATGGTAGAGGTACTTGCCAATCTGAAAATAAAGCAATGGGGCCAGATGATGTACATCCTAGGGTTTTGAAACAACTCGAGAGGAACTGGCTGCACCTCTGAAAGTCCTTTTCAACAGTTCACCAGAAATATGTATAGTTTCAGATGATTGGAAGAGGACAAATGAAGTCCCTTTTCATAAAAGTGGTAGCAGAGAAGAGGTTGGAAATCATAGGCCAGTCTGTCAGACCTCAGTTGTGGGAAAGCTAATTGAATCATTGTTGAAGGAGAGGTTAGTGGATTATCTTGAATGAAATAGGTTACAGAATCACAGACAGCATGGGTTTACAGAAGGGAGGGTCTTGTCAAATGAATCTGATTTCTTTGCTTGGGTGATGAAGGAACTAGACCAGGGTGGAGCAGTGGATGCAGTATACCTAGATTTCAGTAAGGCGTTTGACACCATCCAACATAGGAGACTGTTAAACAAGCTGGGGAGATTAGGAGTGGGACCAAAGGTGTTAAATTGGGTAGGAAATTGGTAAGGAGATAGGAGACAGAGGGTGGTGGTAAACAAAGTTCACTCAAAGGAGGGCATAGTGACCACTGGGGTGCCACAAGGATCAGAGCTGGAACCAGTCCTTTAATGTATTTATAAATGTCATTACAAATGAGCTGGAGGGGGAAGATCAGCCTCTTTGCAGTTGATACCAAAATCTGTAGCAGGGTGGAATACTGGGGGTGGTGATGGAAAGGATGAGCAAGGACCTGGGGAAAAAAACTCGAGGAGTGGTCTAGGGTGTGGCAACTGGGGTTCAATGTAAAAAAGTGAAAAATAATGCATTTGGGATAGAGGAACCAAGAGGCTGAATACAAAAATGGGAGGCGTGATATTGACAACAGCCAAGCATGAGAAAGACCTGTGTGTAATTATATCAAATGACCCAACGGTAGCCAGGCAGTGTAACAAGGCAGTTGGGAAAGCTAGTGAGATGCTGGGTTGTATAGGGAGAGGTATAACCAGCAGATGTAGGGAGGTTGCATTACCTCTGTATAGGTCACTTGTGAGATCTCATCTGGAGTGCTGTGTATAGATCTGGAGACCAGATATGTGAAAGGACACAGAGTGGAGCTGGTCGAGAGGAGGGCAACTAAAATGGTGCACGATTTTCAAAAGAAGACCTATGAAGAGAAACTGAGGATTCTTAGTATGTACACACTAGAAGAAAGAAGAGAGGGGGGATTTGATAAAGACATTTAAATACATAAAGGGGATAAATAAGGTACAGGTTGGGAGCATTTTTCAGAAAAAAATTTTCTCAGAAACAAGGGGACATGTTATGAAGCTGGCTGGGGTCAAATTCAAGAGAGGTATAAGAAAGTTCTTCTTCATAGAAAGAGTGGTGAATTCCTGGAACAGGTTGCCAGCTGAGGTAGTTGGAGCAAAAACAATGGATGAGTTCAAGAAAGCTTGGGATAGACGCAAAGGAATCTTTATGGAAAGGAACAAGGGATGGGTGAAAGAATCGGAGATCAAATAGGCTCTGCGAGGATACTCTAGCTAGGGATAATTGGGCAGACTGGGTGGATCCAGTGGTCCTTTACTATACATAGATACATAGATACATAGACAGTGTCGGCAGATAAGGGCCTATGGCCCACCCAGTCCGCCCATTTAAGTTTGTAAGTTCAGTTTATGTTTTCCAGGAAGTCTGTTGCCCCTTACCCCTGACCTCCAGAATTCCTTTATGTCTATCCCATGCATTCTTAAATCCCGTGATTGTTTCAGTCCCCACCACTTCCTCTGGCAGGGTGTTCCACTTGTCCACCACCCGTTCTGTGAAGAAATTCTTCCTCACGTTTCCTCTGAATCGTCCTCCCTCCAACTTCATCCCATGCCCTCTAGTCCTGGAACATCTTTTTCGCTTAAAAATAGTGTTTTCCTGCACCCTGTTCCTCCCTGTAAGATACTTGTATGTCTCTATCATATCCCCTCTCCTCCCTCTCCTCCAGGGAGTACATGTTCAGTGCCTTCAACCTGTCCTCATAGGACTTGTGATGCAATCCATGCACCATCTTTGTTGCCCTCCTCTGAACCTTCTCTACCCTGTCTATGTCCTTACGTAGGTATGGTCTCCAGAACTGCACACTGTACTCCAGGTGGGGCCTCACTAGTGTCTTGTATAGTGGAATTATGACCTCCCTTTTCCTGCTGGTGATGCCCCTGCCTATGCATCCCAGCATCCTATTTGCTTTACCTGCTGCCTTGTCACACTGTTTCCCTGCCTTGAGGTTATCAGAGATGATAACTCCAAGATCCCTTTCCTGCTTGGTGCATGCTATATCCTCACCCCCCAACTGATATATTGTGCCAGGGTTTTTGTGCCCCATATGCATTATCTTGCACTTCCTTGCATTGAATTTCAACTGCCAAACCCCTGACCATTCTTCAAGTTTCTGCAGGTCCCTTCTCATTCTGTCTACACCCTCTGGTGTGTCTACTCTGTTACAGAGCTTTGTGTCATCAGCGAACAGTGAAATTCTGCCTTCTAGGTCCTGTGCAATGTCACTGATGAAGATATTGAATAGTACCGGTCCCAGCACTGATCCCTGTGGTACCCCACTGGTCACTCTTCCCTCTGTGGAGTGACAGCCATTTACCACCACCCTCTGTGTCCTGCTGTCCAGCCAGTTACCTACCCACTGCACTACTATCCTGCCCACACCCATATTCCCCAGTTTGTGCAATAGTCTTCTATGTGGCACAGTGTCAAAGGCCTTGCTGAAGTCCAGATAGGCCATGTCCACTGCCCTCCCCTGATCCACCTCCCTAGTCACCCAGTCAAAAATTCAATGAGGTTGGTCTGACATGACCTTCCCCTGGTGAAACCATGCTGCCTTGGGTCCTGTAGTCCATTGACAACCAGATGTTCCACCAATCTCTCCTTCAGTAGTGCTTCCATGATCTTCCCCACTACTGAGGTGAGGCTGCTGGTCTGTAGTTCCCCGCTTCCTCTTTGTTCCCACTTTTGTATGAGGGGACTACATCTGCTATCCTCCAGTCTTTGGGTACCTCCCATACTATGTATCTGTAATATGCCCCGGATCATTCTAGCAGCTTGGCCTGATAAAACAGTGACTGCAACATGTACCTATTCAGTTAATACTGTTTTACTATTACATTACCTACTCAGTTGATACTTTATTACAATAAAAAAAATTATGTTCCTGGTGCAGAGAGAGAGAGAGGGACAATTCTCAGTTCACATCCAGTTATGTTAGATTCAGATCAGGCTGCATTTCTGTGATGTATCTTGAGATCCAACTGCTGGTGCTGAGAATCGAGCATGGCCTGTTATAATGGCATGCCAGCTAACCAAGGCACTGAACCATTACACTAGTCAATATCTGTCTAATATTTTGCACTATACAGGGAATTCATTTTACTCCCAAGTCTTAAGCAATGAACAGCATACACCAGAGAACCCTTTGAATGGTAGGGTAGCTTAACATAGAATTTGCAGGGCAGCAACAACATGGTAGATTGAGTCTCTATATGTAAAATATTTTCCATGGGAATATACTGCATCTCTGACTTGGGGAAGGAATAAAACTTAAAAGATTTTCCAGTTTTCTGTAAAACATACTTAGGCATCAGCAAAACTCAGTCTGATGACATGCTCCCCAAAATTTGAATTTTAGGTAATTCCATAAATTGTTATAAAGGAAATGCGTACAAAAACAGAATATTTCGCTGTAGTCTTCATCTGTTCCTACTTGTACCTGCCCTGAAGTCAACATAATCCTTTGCTTGTGACTAAGACATACCTTTTTTTTTTTTATTTAAATGTGTTAACTGGGTAAACCCTAAGGGTATCAATTTGCATTTTCATGGGGGACCCGGAAAACATAGCAAGTACATAAAAAAAAAAAATACAGACGTGATCACAATACAGTAATGAATTAAACTTTTATGCAAAAGGAACATAGAAAACAATTGTTTTCATAAAAAGGTATTCATTAATATGGTCTCTCTGCCTCCCTTGACCCTTTCTATACTCTCCAAGGCCTATCATAGGGTGGGTAGGTTCGCACTGGGGGTTAGCTCCCGTCAGCACCACTGTACCATCCTCTCTGCACTAGGATGGTTACTATATGCATCAAAGTTAAGGTACCACTCCCTTAGCCTCCTGTTTAAACTGGTGCACAAATTTACTCCTCCCTGCCTCAGTAAGTTTGTATGTCTGAGACAAGCTCCTCGTTCCCTCAGATCTGCCTCACTCCCCCCTGCTAACTAAGCCTAATATGCGTCTTGCCACTGCACACAACTCTTTCTCCTTTGCTGTGATATCCGATTGGAACTCCTTTCCACCCTCTGTTCTATCCTGCTCCTCTCTCCCAGCGTTCCAATCCACCTTGTATGCCTCACTCTCAGCCTCGATAACCTGTTCCTGTCTCACCTAATATCTCTTTCCGTACACCAGCCTCCTTTTCATTGGGTTGCAGCTTCAAATGTGAGACTGTCCTGCATGGATACTATGTCTGCTAGGCATAATATGTATATATGTTAATACCAGCCTGCACTTTGTATAAAATGTTTTGTGTTCATAAAGTATAACTTTCCTGCTAACTAGCCTCAGCACACTGATGCTTTCACTCTGTACCATACAGTCTGTAAGGTTTTGTGTCTGTTGTATATAATGCTTATATTTGATATTGCCTTGCCTGTGCTTTGTATTATATGTTCTGTACCTTATTCCACATATTTAACAGAAACCTTGCTTCTGTACTTAACATAACTTCTTTCTATTTTTGTACTGCTTTGTTTTTCTATCTCTCCCGGTCGACCCTGAAAGAGGGACTGCAATTGTCTTAGTGGACTTACCCGGTCACCAAAATTCAAATAAATAAATAAAAATAGAATGTTCTGAAATACAACTTGTTTTGGAACTGTTGTACAACCGAGTTATTCTCATTCCCACTGACTTTTCAGCTGGAAACTAGAAAAGGTCTAACATTTGCATAGAAACACTCCTTTTTAACTAACGGTCAATGAAGAATGTTTAGCTCACTTAAAGCCACTGTTTTACTTACTTTTAATCATGTTTACATCATTGGCACCATCTCCAATAGACAGAGTAACTGCTTTCTTGTATTTCTTCACCAGATTCACCACCATTGCCTTCTGCTTAGGGGTGACACGACAGCAAATCACAGCATTGCACTCACATGCCAAGTCCACAAAATCTTTCTGACGCTGCTCTTTTATTGCATCCTCTCTACGTTTGCTTTCGTCTAGTTTTTCTTTATCTTCCTTTGTTCCTAGACGTTTAAGTCTTAGTTTCTTTTTCTTCTTCTTCTTTTTTTCATGTAGGATTTCATTCTGTAGTACAGAACATATATAAGTAATTGTTACTCTTTAAGCTAAGATGTATACTACATCTGGCATAGGTGTGGAAACAAGCATGGTACTATAGGAATGTGAAGCACCATGGAACAGCCTGCCTGCTAAGGTGGTGGGAGCTAAGAGAGTGGCAGCATTCAAGCATGGGTGGGACAGAGCAAGGGAAAGAATGGAACTGGAAGGGACAAAAGTCACAAAGGGGGCTAGGTCCCAAGACCTGTAGAAGGTCTTGGAAATCCATGGGCAGACTAGATGGACCCTTGGTCTCCTTCTGCCATCATCTTCTAGGTTTCTAAGTAAGGTAGCGTGTTATGAGTTAAAGAACTAGTGTCAAAATTTGCAAAAACATTTGTTGCGCAGTGTTTTGATTTGTGTGTGTACTCCTATTGTGTCCTTTCTTTGGTTTGCTGGTAGGATTTCTTTTTAAATTTATTTACTAGTTTTATGGACCCTGGGGATCTCCATGTTTGTATCATTTACTGCCTTTTCTTTTCCCATGTCTTGTGCCCATGTGACAGTGAAGCTTTTGTTTCATTAAACTACACACAGCAATAAAAAAATGCACACAAATCACCCTGGGTCATCAGTGCTATCATTAGTGACTCTAGCCGTTTCCATACAGAATAATCCACTCAATTATCCTTCAGGTGTTTGCCAACCTGTAAATGCAGTCTTTATTAGTGTTTACTGGATAAGGAGAGGCACTTAAAATCACAGCTTGACTGCTGAAACTTGGCAATCAACCAGCACTCGTTCAATGGTCACTGATGCATCATGGTCACATGGGACAGAAGGCATTGTAGGAAAAGAAAAATAATAAAACAGTCAAACATGGAGATCCTTAGTGTCCATAAAACTAGTAGGCAAATTTAGAAAAATGCTCCTAACAGCAAACAAGTAAGAAAGATTTTATTTGTAATGCACTTTATCCATGAGGCTCAGAGCACTGTACAATGTACAAACAGTGGCAATAAATTAAAATACACATCCACAAAACATAAGTAATCAAATTAAAAGCAGCATATTCAGAGGAAATGAGACAGCAGCTAGGTGATCCAAGCAAAGATCAATATTAAAACTAAGACCCAAAGACTTCCCTTAAAAGATATACTTTCAGTCCCTGCCTAAAGGCCTCCAGCAAGGGGGCCTCCCTCAGGGACCTTGAAAGCAAATTCCACAGGTCTGGTGCAGCCACCACAAATGCACAATCACCAGATGTTTTTAAGCAGACCCTGGGAATTGCAAGACCACCTTCCTCAGAGGATTGAAGAGAGCACTGGGAGTGGTGGGGAGTCAGGAGGTCACACAGATACCTAGGACCCAGACCATATGGGGCGTTGTAGGTGAGAAAGCCCACCTTGGAAGGTGATTCTTCACCTCACTGGTAGCTAGTGCAGATCATACCAGACTGGAGTCACATGACATGACCTCGGGAGACCCATCATCAACCTGGTTGCTGCATTCTGCACTAGCTGCAGGTGATGCAGTACCTCCCCACTAACCCCGAGAAAGACAGCATTACCGTAGTCAAGTCTGGACATCATAAATGCATGCACCAGTGAGGGCAGGTCATCCGACGGGAAAAAGACCTTTATCCAGGTGATATTCTTTAAATGATAAAAAAAAAAACACTCTGGACAACAGATGACACCTGGGCCTCAAGGGTCAATCTGTCATCGAGGATAACACCCAAGTTTTTCACTTTGGCTAAGGCCCCCAACAGGTTAGGACCCAGCATCAAGCTGGAACTTACCCCAGCAGTCCCAGCCTCACACCCATAACCAGGCTCTATCACTAGTACCTCCATTTTGTCTGGATTAAGCCTCAGCCAGTTAAAGGACATCCAGTCTTCAGTCTCAGCCAGGCACACATTTAGTACCTCCATGGTGCTACAGGTCACAGACACAAAAGACATATACAGCTGGGCATCATCTGCATAGCAGGGAGAACCCACACTGTAGCATCTGATCTCACCCAGGGCAGCATGTACACTGTGAAAAACATAGGCAAGAGGATCAAACCCTGGGGAACTTCACATGATAGGGGTTCAGGACAGGGAGGAGAAACTCCCCATTATTACCCTCTTTGTCCCTCTCAGTAAGACATGATGCTACCACTGAGTCCACAGAGCTGCCTCAGGTAATTCAGTAGCACATCATGGTCCACAGTGTCAAAAGCTGAAGAGATTGGGGAGGATGAGAACTGACCATTCTCCTCTATCTCTAGTCCTAAGGAGATCATTATGCACCCTGACTAGTGTAGTTTTAGTACTGTGCCTAGACTTAAACCCTGACTGAAGGGGTTTAAAGATATCAAAAGCAATGAGTTGGGCTTTAAGCTGCAGAGCAACAATTTACTTGATATCTTACCCAAAAAGGGAAGGTTAGAGATAGGTCTATAATTCGCCAAGATGTCAGGGTCGAGAGATTGTTTATTCAGGAGGGCTTCACCACCGCCTCTTTCAAAGCACTGGGGAACAGCCCCTCTGAAAATTGGCACCACACAATCTCGGCAAACACCGGACCAGCAGACTCCACACATCTCACAAGGAGATGGGTCAGGTCAAGGTCCAGTTCAGAGTTTGTGGGCCACAGTAGAGATTACCTCACAAACGTCCTCCACCTCCACTGGCCCAAACTCACTCCAGACAATCGGAGTGTAATCTGCGACATCGGATTGACCACCAAGGGGCTGTAGAATGCCAATTGGACAGATACTGGACCTGATGGAGGACAGTCTGTGAGAGAAGAACGGAGGGAACTCTTCACACTTAGATACTGAAACTGCAACTCTCGGCTGAAGGCTGGTTGGATGAAGCAGCCTGTATACAGTCCTAAAGAGCTGAGCTAGTCTGTTTTACCCTGCAGCAATGTCTCTGGACAGGAATGCTGCCTTCTTATGGGAGACTGCTCTTTGATACTCACCATAGTGAATTTTCAAAGCCAGGCTATCTTCCACTGATCCACCCTTCTGCCAGCGACGCTCCAACCTCCGACCACTGGACTTCATGTCCTTGAGAGCCCCATCAAACCATGGGGAACTCAAGCGAGAAGACCTGGGTCATATACAGACCAGTGCAACAGAGTCAAGTGCTGAGATCACAGCCCTATTACAGGCTGCTTCCACCTCACTTGCATCTGCCACACCTCAGGACAACCCTCTTAAAGGGTGGTAGCGGACCTTCTCCACAGGGGAAGGACCACAGAAGGGGCCCCGAATGAGAACCACAGTGTGTAGTGATCTGTCCAAATGAATTGATCAAGTACCAATGAGAATACTAGGTCAAAGACGTGCCCTGACTGAGTCACGGTAGTAAATGCTTGTGCGAGGCCCAGCGAGTTCATCATCTGGAGGAAGTCTTGTCAAAACTGTGGTAGTTCGTTGTCGATCCAGGCACTGAAATCACTCAGGATCAACATCTAGGTGACTCCAACTTGATTTCAGTGATTAAATCTGTGACTTCCTGCAGAAATTCTCTCTTATGCTCTGGAGGTTGGTACAGCAGAAGGATTTGTGTAACCTACACCCTCCCCAAATATGTGGCCACGCATTCAAATGACTAAGTATAGACCACTGGGTGCACAGTAATGTTCCGATTGGCTCTAAAACCAATTTCTACAGCCCCACTCCTGCATCCCCTCCTTGGGCAGTGCACTGTGGAGAAACCAGCTGGGATGAATGCATCCAGAATTCGGCCGGTGTAATCTCCCAGCCAGGTCTCCGTGATGCAAGTGAGATCAACCAAGTCCACTATAACTGCTGTCTTGTTCTCGATTGATCTCGTATTGCACAGCACCACCCGAAAGGGACTAGAGGTGGCTGCTGGCTCAATGGCTACCTGTCCACTCAGTCTGGTGGAAATCCTGTGTATGGGGACTAAACATGTGTGGCCTCTCCCAAACCCCATTTTGCCCTGGGTGTCTCCCGGTCCTCATCACTTTAATATGACTCTCCCTGTCAACCACCCTAGTGCCCCACTGTTCAACATCCCGCTTCCTTCCAATGCTGGTCTCCCAACAGCACATGAATACTGTATATGACAGAGGGGGGGTCAACAAAAGGGTGGCAGTCCAACAGCTGGGATGAGGAGTAGCTGAGCCTGAGGGGCCTGATACCCAAGCATATCTTTGCAGCCCTCTGTCTAAGCAATGTCTTAACATGACAGCAATAAAATAAATTAAGATAAATGCTCAAAACCAAGACTAACCCAATAATAAATTAGGCCCAACACTCTACACCCAATTTAAACCACACACACACACCCCTTTGATAAAGCCAGCAATTGGTGAAATGTAGAGATGATGTGAAATTTAATTTTGCCAGCAAAATGCCACTGAAATCATGAATTTCACCTTGTGAAATATTTCATGTAATTATGTACCTACGGTGAAATTCCACAGTTCAGTTTCACCTTGCATTACTATTAGGCGAAATTAAGGAAAAAAAAGGCTGTATCACATGATTTACTCTGCAGGTCACATTGGTGTCTGCAGTCAGGCTGGAAGTGACTGATTCTGCTTCCTTTTGCTTGTAATTCTGACAAAGGTGGTCAGAGAGGGTATGCCATCACTATGATGACAACTTTACCGCGACCAACACTATAGTGACAAGAGCGCCAGGTCACTGTAGTGTTGGCGCAGGACACCAGCACTTCTTTCAGGGGGTATTGCACCCCTCCCCGAAGCAACTCTGGCTTGGAGTTGATTAATTTAGTAGCGGGGGATGTGGGGGCAAGAAAACAGTCTGAAGTGACTCCCTTTATGCCAACCGCAAATGCGGTCAACATAAAGGAGTCGCTGTAACATCGGTTGACAACGAAATTGTCGACCGACTGTCATAGATGTGTAAGAGAGCTAGGCAGCAGGAGAACCACTGATCTTAGATTGTGTTTTTACACATTCTGTTTAAAAATAGTTAATTTCTCAATCTTTGTTAGGACTTCTTGTGTGTGTTTATATTTTTCTTTCTGTAAGTTTATTTTTTTTATTTATTTAGTATTTGTTGACCGGGTAAGTGCACTAGACAAATCCTGCCTATTTTCAGGCACAATCCGGGGGAAGGGGATACAGATGAATGCCAACTGACCTTGAACCAGATTAAGCTGTTAGTGGTATTTTTAGTGAACGAGGGAAAGTTTGCCAGGACACCGGGGAAATTCCCCTACTCTCCCGTGGGGGGGGGGGGACCAAGTCCAAGATGGAGGAGACAGACAGCGATCTGGCTGTGGAGGAGACGGCTGGTGTGCTTCCCACGAAGGATAGCCAGCGATGCGTTCCTGAGGCAGAGACCTCGATAGTGTCAAGAAGCCGGTCTGCAAATGTGCAACCAAAAGAAATGAGTGCGGCTGTTTGCTCTGAACATTCTAAATCGATCGATGGTGTGGAGAATCCACAAACGGAAGACCTAGTTTCACAATTACAATGTTTGGAAAGGGAATATATTCTTACCAAGGAGAAGCTTCTGCGAGGTACAACTGTACACTTTTTGAAAAAGCCCTTAGCCCCGAAGATATGTGAAGCTGCGTCAGCAGCTGACTGTGTTCTTGGGTTTAGTGCCAATACCTTGCAGATTGAAGGTGGCAGTAGTGTACCCGGACTTACACTGAATGTTAAGGGAGGGAAGTGGAATGCTAGGCCTGCTTTGGAGAGAGCTGGATGGGTTCATAATTCAGTCGGGACTTGGCTTCCCGACCCTTTGATTCCACTTCCGGGATAACCCCTGGGTGAGTTACATCCCAGATCTATGAACGTTGCGGTTGAGGGAGTAGGAATTGGCCGTAGGAAAGATGGGAGCTGGTGTGGTTTACCGGATGATATTCAGATACTTTCCCAAACAGCTGATATGCGGTCAGCATGGAAGGAGGCTGTATCTGGTGCTGCGACAAGTGCTGCAGGGTCGCCAGGAGACTATCCGTTAATGGAGGCCCAGGGCTATCAAGGTATCTCATACTCCCCGGTACTGTCTTCTAATGAAGTGTTCTTTGAGGCTTTGTCGGAAATAGAGCCACCCACCACAGACATTGTTACAGATGTTGTTACAAATGACTTAATGAAGGAAGGGGATACAGTTATTGAAGGGCAGGAGCTGGGACCTAATAGGGTTATATATGCCAGTCTGTTAAAAAAAAAACAAAAAAAAAAACACTAGAACAGGCCAAAAGGTGATTTGCTGTTTGATTGAGATATGTGGGAGGTTTAGAACTACCTCCAGACAGAGCTTACGTAGGGAAGCATTTGATAAAACTGGATATGGGTTTTACACCTTCAAAGGTGTATGCTTTGATACATCCCCCAGAGGTAGTATCCTTTGATTTAAGCTTTCGATCTTCTTCCTTGTTGGATAGATTTTGGCTTTTATTTAATGCTCATAAATGTATTCCTACATGGGCCCCTTTTCAAGCTATCCCACTTACAAACCTACCTTTAAGATAATTACAATCCTTTTTAGAAACAAAGGAGTAAATATCACCGCCATTCTGTACTGGTTAGGGACTAAGTGTGATGTGAAAGATACGCCAGAACCTATAGTGGATGAGATGGGGCTGGAAGGTTAAAATTCAACTCTGTCAGGATGATTTTGGGATCAAGCATTTGCCAAATTGCTTTTATTTGGAGAAAGACAAAGGGATTCTGTTTTACCAGGGACAACCCAGACAATGTTACAAATGTGGCTCCTCAAGACACCTCAGCACTACTTGTGAGGTTCAGAGATGTTTGCACTGTGGTAGTCAGGGGCAAACCAGTGCAGGGTGCACGGTTCCCCCTGTTTGCCATTCATGTGACGAGGAAGGTCATTCTATTTTCTCTCGTCAATGGGCTTCCCATAATAATGGGAATGGAAATTTTGCAGAACAAGACTTTTATATTAATCGTGCGACTAGACAGGAAGGTGCGGCACCCCTCCCAGACGAGAAGGTACAGCTCCCCCCCAACCTGGACAGGTCAGGTCAGCAACCCCCCCACCTAGAAAAGATGGTGTAGAGCCTCCCCCATTTAAACAAATGAGGGAGACACCCTTGTTACCAAGTCATATGGAGATAGCTGTTCAGTCATCTTCTATAGCACAGGTGAACAAACAAGAAGTGGTGACGAGTTGAAGGGGAACAGGTTTTAGACCTCTCAAGTCAGTCACTGCAGACGGTAGATCCAGCCCCAGACATGCCACCGCCCCTAGCTCCATCCTCTTTGAACACTCCTTTCACTATGGTGGTCTCCAAAACCCATATTGTGCAAGACCAACCTGTCGTGGAGATTCCTTTACAAAACAAGGTTGAGGTTCTACAGTGGGGAGACACAGAGATGGGAGATGATTATGATGGAGGGTCTGACACCTCATCCTGTGTAGGGGATACCTCAGATTACGAAGGACAGGACTCACAATTGGCAGGAAAGGTTAAGAAAAAACGCTGTTTGGGGACACAATATAATTTAAGAAAGAAAAAAGCTACTGATGTGGGTAATTCCTGAAGGGGTTATACTTTACAGTTGGCATCGCTTAATGCAAACAGCTTGAAGTCTGATAAGAGACGTAAATCCACTTTTCAATATTTTCATTCCCAGACTTTTGACATAATTCTATTTCGAGATACATGACTCTTTACGAGTTTTGAGATCCAAAAGGCAAAAGATGACTGGATAGGGGGTCTGTCCTGTTGGTCAGTGGGAGATGATACATGTAGTGGGGTTGAGATTTGCCTTACAAATGCCAGGCTGGAGGTTACTAGAACTCAAGACATCATCCCTGGTAGAGCCATGTTAATGGATTTTGTGACTGAACAGCAGGCCTTTCATTTAATAAATGTTTATGTTCCACAGGAAAAGGCTAACGGACTAGGATTTTTACCCTTTTACAACCCGTTACTGACATGCACGAGCAGTCTTATGGGGTGGAAATTTTAATTGCAGCAGACTTAAAAGGATTGTGGCATCAAAACTGGGAAAATATTTTGTGACGCTGCATTGTTAAATAGTATCATTTCTCAGACTCATTTGATAGACGTATTTCACACCACTCACCCTACTACACAGTATACATATTTCAGAGGTCGCCTTAAAACTAGGATAGATTACTGGTTTATTTCACCGTACCTACCTATTCAAATTTCTAGGATGCATCCAATGGCAACATCAGACCATCTACTGTTAGACGCCACTTTGTCCTGTTCCCCAGAAACAACATTAGGGAAAGGTTATTGGAGATGTAACACTTCATTATTGGAAATACCAGATATAAAAAGAGGATTTCTTGATAAGATTCAAGCAAGACTTTCGGTTAAATGTCTAAATGACAATATGGTGGATTGGTGGGAACAAACTAAGGTAGATCTGACCAAGTACTGTCGATGTACGAGCCAATTGATGGGGGTATTTAGGAATACTAGGTATAGTTAATTACAAGGACAACTCTATCAGCTGTTTTCTTTACAATTAGAAGGTAAATATGATTTTTCGGGTTAAATACAACACATAAAACGAGAAATGAATGACCTACAGTATGAGAGGAATAAGTCTATAGAATTTGAACAACAGTTTGGGACCAAGGGTAAACAAGAACAAGTTAACCCTTATGAAAACTGCATCTCACATAGTAATAAGAAATATATTTCATTGTTAAAATCAGGGGACCAGGTTATTACTGGTAATATGAACATTATGACGGAAGTAGAGACTTATGTACAGGAGTTATTTGGGAAGGCCCATGACATGCCAGAGAATGCTGTAGATTGGTTGGGTTGCATGAGTATAATTTGCCCAAAGTATCTCAAATTGATAGAAGGATGCTTACTAGAGAGATTACGATACAGGAACTCAGGACAGTTTTATGTCAGTTACAGGTAGGGAAGGCGCCAGGACCCAATGGTTTATCTAACGCCTTTTATAAGGTAGTAATGGAATACATAGGACCCGAGATAACGGAGGTTTTTAATACAATTTTGCATCGTACAGAGATGCCAAACTCGATGTACCAAGGTTTTCTTCTATTGATTCACAAAAAGGGATCTAAAGACAGCTTAGATAATTGGAGACCCCTTTCCCTATTAAATTCTGATTTTAAAATACTGACAAAATTGCTAAGTAACTGACTGTCTAACATTAGCTTCCACAATACATTACTCACAGATATGTTCTCTTCCAGGCAGAAAGATTTCTGACCTTTTAATCCTGATAAGGGAATTGATGGAGAAAGGAGAGAATGGAGAGTTGTCAGGATATATAGTTAACCTTGCCCAATCCAAGGCCTTTGATCGGGTTTTGCATCAGTATTTATGGACTTGCCTGGAACAATATGGATTCCCAGTAGAATTCATTAGATGGATTAAGTTGTGTTATGCCCATGCCCAGGTTAGGCCCTATGTTAACAAGAGGATGGGGAAGGCATGCCGTGTTAAAATAGGAGTGCGTCAAGGGTGTCCTTTGAGCCCGCTCCTGTATATTCTGACTTTGGATCCATAGATTAAGAAGATTCATTTACACCCAAGGATACAGGGATTATCTGTATCAAGCCAAGATACAGAAATAAAGACCCTGGGATATATGCTGATGATCTCTGTATTGTTCTAGCAGATATGTATTCATCAGTATCAATGGGACATTTGTTGGAAGAATTCTCTGCAATTTCTGGATCAATAGTTAATTTTCGGAAAAGTACCTGCATTGTTATAGGTAGAGATTTGTCACAAGACACTCACGTATATAACATACCGAAAAGTAGTACAGGGCACAAACTTTTGGGGATCTTCTTTGGGGTTCCTGATGTTGCATTATATAATTGGGAGTATTTATTGAATACAGCTTTAGATAGAGTAGCTCAGTGGAACAGATGGAGGATGAGTAAAAAAAAAAAAAGTGTACATGATTCACACATTTTTGTTGCCGATGTTCCTTTACTTGAGTTATATACTTCCACCACCAAAACAAGTTGAAACAAGGTTATATAGTTGTTTCTTTCAAGGGATCTGGGGGTAGTAGGTTGAACCCCATAAAACGTGGGATTCTATATTTAGAAATCAAGGCAGGAGGATTAAAATTGATTAACCCTATTACATTCTATCATAGCATATTTTTATATGCAAATGCTATGCCATTAATACATGGACGGCTACATATATGGGGCACATGGGTTAGAGATAGCATGCAGCCGGTTTTCAATGCATGGGCGAGGCATGGAGTGCTCCCTAGACAAGGTCAATACATTGGGATTCCAATATACTTTAAAGAATGTATAAGTAAATTAAAATTATGGAAGGTGAGTTTGGGAATGATGAAATTAATGAATAGAAAGCAGTTTTATTCTGACATACAAAATAACTTTTTCATACAAGTACCAGACTATATGAAAAGATCTGAGAGATTCAGTACATTACGGCTTTGTTATTGGAAGATAGGATAGCTCCTCAGATGTGGGATACCACCTGGTTGTGTATACACGGAAAACTTCCTGTAAAGAATAATCAAAAACATAAAGAGATGTCGGAGAGGGGATGCCCAAGATTAAGATGTATAGATTTGCCGGAGACACTGGATCATCTTTTCTTTCAATGCCAGTTTATCCAATCTTTTTGGACTTTAGTTTATCAAACATGAATATGGTTCCCACGATGGTTAAGCACTCCTGAGGCTTTGTATTATGGCATATTTCCAGAACATGATACCCAATTTGAGGTGGGCACCTTAAGAATTATTATTACATGTATCAAATATTGGATTTGGCAGGCTAGATGCAAACTCAATTTGCAACAGATAGAGTGGTCAACAGTACAATTGATTAATGCGATTCGAGAAAATATTAGCACCATTAAATATCAGGAGTGTAAAAAAGAATAATATGAATAAAAGAAAATGGGCACATGTTGAGATTTTCTAAGTAAGAGGAGGAACGAAAGGCTGGCATTAAAAGACTATGGATGGTTTGGCTTAAGGTTCTGTTATTTCCCAATGTTATATGTCTGTATATTTATTAATGTTGTGAGTGGTACATCTGTTAAGTTATTGATTAGGGATGAACTAGGGGGTTTTAGTGTTTATTTAGCATTATGAATTATTCTTTGGACTATTAAAAGGAGCTTCTTCCATAGTAATTTGATTTGATGTTCAAGATCATCCTCATGTTTTTTTTTTTTTTTTTTTGATTGCCTATCGGAATAGGTATTATTACATTAATTCATTCATTATCTAAGCAGTTTATTATAGAGGGGGATGTTATGCTGTACCTAGTCCTTTCTGTGGTCAGGAAAACTTGCTTCCTTAGAGTAGAAATGGCATATTTCTGTGCTGTATTTTGTATGTTTGTATCTTCCCTTTTATTTGTTGTCTGTCAGATCTTGAATAAAATAATTCCCCTACTCTTTTTGATGAGTGTCATGGGATCTTTAACATCCACCAGAACTACCACCAATCCAAGCAGATGGGACCTCGGTTTAACGTCTCATCCGAAAGACGAGTGTGAGTGTGTGTGTGTGTGTGTTACTCCCTCACTTTCTCTCTTCCAGATTTTTTTTTTTTTTTTAGTTTTATGTTCAGAAAACGTTTTTTTTTTTTAAAATGGAAGAGAAAGGAAGGGCACGTGGCACTGGTGGCCAGAAAGCTGCTCGAAGAGTTCACCTTAACAGCTGAGCATTTAGAGTAGAGAAAAGTCAGGCACCCACCCCCTCAGCAGCAGCAGCCAGAGTCAGTGCCCCACCCAGCAGCAGAAGCCTGTTCATCCCGCCTCCCAGCAGCAGGAGCCCATTGCCTCCCCCTAGCAGCAGCAGGACACTGTGCCCCCCTCCAACCCAGCATCAGCAGGATGTTGTGGACCTCAGAACATCAGCTGACACCCTCCCCACCAACCAAGGGAGTCTACAGTGCGGTCCTTTTTCACCACAAATGCTGCAGGTGACAGTGTCGTTATCTGCAACATCTGTGGAAGGAATGTTCAGCGGGGGAAGAAAGTGGGCACACCTTGAGCACCACCACCTGGCAGAGTGGTTGGCGAAGCAAAAAGAGGTGAAGGTAGCAGGAGGCAGCAGTGCCGGGGGGGCATACAAAAGGGGAAGGGGGACAGCAGAAGGAAGGCAACCCTTCTGTGTCTGGTGGGAGTTGGCATCAGTGCAGAGGGCGCCGTACTCAGACATAGCAACAGGAGGCAGCAGCACCATCACCCTGCAGCCACTGGCACCACCATCATGAGGATGCTTAGCCCGCACTGGCCTTAGCTGGTCAGGTCACCAGAGAAGACCTGGTGGCTGTGCGGGATGGAATAAAGTCCGATCTCCGAGGCAGGACTTTGAGCAGTTCCACCAGGAGTTCAGAGAGGCCAGAGGGGACATAAATAAAATAATGGAGGATGAGCAGCAAGTTCTGAGCCTCCTGGTGGAGTTGTGTCATGGTGGTGGTGGTGGTGGCAGTTCTGGCACGGTGCAAGTGGTGTCTGTCAGCACTCAGCTGTTAATTTGCTTTTTTTTTTTCCTACCCTGTCTGTGTACTGTGTTAGTGATATTCTTCTCTTATCTCCACCCTCAAAAAATAAGGAAAAAAGTAACAATTTAAAAATTAAAAAAAAAACACCAAAAAACATCTTTTCTGTTCTCTAGTCTTCATCTATATCCTCTTGATGTCTTGTGTTATAAAGAAATGCCTTTGTCCAGTGGTTGTGTATTATGTTATTCTCCCCATAGTATTCAATCCTTTTCCTTGTTCACCGATTTAGTTTTTCCCATCATATATTACCCTTGCCCTGACCCTGCCTGTCCCCCTGTTGTGTGTTATAGTCAGTGTACCCATAAACACCTTGCCTTTGTTTTTGTTTTGTATTACTTCTTAATATATTTCCTCCTTCTATCCACCAATGTTAAGTATTGTTCCTATGATCAAAAATATTTCCCCAACACTGTGATGTTGTGGTTGTGTGCAGCATCAGTCTGAAGACATACACAACAATCACAGAAACATAAGCAATTTTGTTGCGAAGTTAAACATATATAGGGTTTAGTGCTTAACACATGTCTTACGCTTGCCACAAATGTTACGCTGGGTCCCTCCCCTCCAGTCCCCACTGTATTGTGCAGAACAGACCTTATAAGTCCAGAAATATCACATGTGAAATGTTACAGCAAATTGAGACATAAATGTGGTCTCAGTCCAGAAGTTTTAAGCCCCATCATCACTTGGACTAAAATGTGCACTTTTGTCCACAGTTTAATATTGCTTTCAGGATGAATCTTGTTGCCTCTTGCTGCTCTGCAGAACAGGCTGTATAAGTCCAGAAAAACCACATGACAAAATTATGAGAGAAGGGAGACAATTATTGTATCAACCATGAAATAGCCAAAAATGTGGGGTACCACGCTGAGAAAATTAATTCTTCCTGCAAAATGCTGCTGCTAGTTGCACTTGCTGCCTCCTGCTGTTGGTTTCACAACTGATTGAGAAATCTAGAATTATCATTTGCCAATGCTGTCCTGTTTCGCTATGTTGACACTGTGGTTGTAACTTGTGCGATGTGGAGGGAATGAGATTTTGGGGTGCTGTAGCTTGCTGCCTGCGGCTCTCACTAATTGCCAACTTGCCATGAGAAGTAATAGTTTGGCTGTTGTTGATGGATCATAGAAACATAGAAAGTGACAGCAGATGGGGATCAAAGCTCCATCTAATCTGCCCTGAGTGATACCCCCCACTTAATATTTCTTAGAGACAATCCCCTTATGCCTATCCCAAGCAGATTTGAATTGCCCTACCATTTTGGAGTCGATGACTTCTGCAGGTAGGCTATTCCATGGAGCCACCACCCTTTCTATAAAGAAGAATTTACGCATGTTACCCCGGAACCTCCCTCCCCTTAATTTCATGACCCCTTGTCCTTGTGGGGCTACTGACCAGAAAGAGTTCCCTACAGGAACTTGAATGTCTGTCATCATAGACATACTGCTGCTGCTGCTGCACACATACGTATTTCTATGTATTTTTTTTCTGTGCAAGACAAGGGTGGGGGTTAGTTGGTATTGTGGCCTCTTGAGGTATAATATATTTGTACTACTTTTCCATTATTTTCCATTTGGCTGAGGATTACATCATCATGATGCCAAGCCTGGACCCTGCCCTGTGGCGCTGAGGGTTGAGGTGCTGGACACTACACCTTGCGCCATGCCAGCAGCCCAGGATCGGGAACAGACTCTGGTTGTTAGGGGGTCAGCCGGGGAGATAAGGATTGAGTATCCGGAGGACTGCTCTCCTTCTTCGGGGTGGTGGGTTTGTGCTGCATGTGTCAGCACAGCAAAGGAGTTCAGCCCACACCCAGGGTGCTTGGCTGCCTCCGAGGTGATGGAGACAGCTGCTGTGCCCATTGTATGGGCGAGGGGGCAGGGGAGAAAACAGAGGAAAAATACTGGGACCCGGCAGGACCCATGATGTCCCCGATGGGCCAGAGGACATACCCCTCCTGGGGGAAGGGGATCGTGGTCCCTGCCAGGTCCGTGGAGGTGGTATAAACAATGATGTGATAAAAAAAAATGATGCCAAGCAAGCTTCATCAGGCCAGGATTCGGATGTTGGAATGCACCACATTTCCCAATGCTGAAGGTAAGTATTTAATTTTCATTGCTGGAGTTACTACAGTCAAGATGTCAGAGTTTGACAGTTACTGTATTGTGTTCTGTTTGCTTTTGTCAACAGTCAGGAATTCCGATGCATAGATTACCTCCCGTTCCTGCTGATCAAGACGTGGGCACTTCATTTAGAGGTAGAACGATTCCAGTTTCAAAGCCAGTCGATGAGGAAAGTATTTCTTCATTTTTAATAGGGTTTTGGGGTGGGGATTGTAACACTACTCAAAATGTGTTCTTTTTATCTTATTTCCAGGTACCCAATACTTTTAGGGGAATGAGGATGCCTGCTGCTGTGCTTCATGTGCCCCGCATGTTCCTTCTGGGGGCAGTTTCTGTAGTTTACATTCACTGGGTAGGGCAAGTATATATTTTTTCGCTGCTTGTAATTTGCTTGCTGATACCAGGTATGTAGATGGACTAGTATTCATCATGTTTCCTGTCATCGTTTCTGTTTAGGTCATTTTCCTCTGGTGAGTTTTCATCACATGTCTGTGCGATAACTACATCCAGGCCCTGCAGGAGCTGGTGTGTGGAAGACAGAGCAGGTTGCTAGAACCGCGATGTAGGCCACCAGTTTCATTAACGATTAAACAATACATCCAGGGAAGAGGTATATGTGGAAATGGTTGGTGACGATGGTGTTCAGTAATTACAGGTGAAGGGGGCCAGTGTTTATTGACAGGCGAGGTAGCAGAACTGGAGTAATTAGGAATACAGTACTCCCTCACTATAAAGAACCCTTCTATAACAAACTCCCTCAAAATGAACACCTTTGATGGCTCCTGTTTACTACATAGGCATATTAACATCTCACTATAGTGAAAACCTCAGTTGGCTCCAGAGGTGTTCACTACTGAGAGGGAGCACTGTACTAAAAGTCAGACGGCAGGCAGCAAGAACATCCCTCGTAGGGATCAGCACTGTATCTGTACAAGTACTAGGTAGTACTTAATGTAATTACCTGTTTTGAGGGAATTTAAACATTGTTAAGCCTTTCTTTTATGATTATTTTTGAAATTAATGTCTCATGTCATTAAAGAAGGCTGCCATTCACCATTTTGCAAAATATCAGCTGGTGTTACCTGTTGAATGAACATGCTACATTCATACTCTAGTTGTACTAGGAGGGTTCTTCAACATGTCGTGGGTAGTAAGCGGCAGAAAATATTTAGTGTCCGCATGGTGTGCATGGGCGTGGCAGGTGTCAGGGCCGGGTGTGGCATGTGTGAGTGTGGGCACTTTTAAAGACTCCAAGACAACATATCTTGCTTCAGGATGGGGTTAGTCTAAATGAAAAGTAAAATGTGTGTGTTGATATTTTTGGCAGAGGAACCTTATTACTGTAATAATGCAAAAGGGTTATGGTAACTTGACTGCTTGAATAGGGCGGTGACTAAACAATGGTTTAGGACAAGGGTAATCAAATTAAACTGATTAACAGTAGATAACGCAACCATCACAAATACAATGATAAATGTATAAAAATAATTTATAACACTATACTGAGCTGTGAAAGTGTTTTTTTTTTTGGGGGGGGGATTTCCTTCCTACACTAACTTCAGCCTTGTTCCACTTCCACTGTCATATCCTCCAAGAAGCAGCCCACATAGTCTTCAAGACTGGAGTGATCACCAGGTGGAAATTCTCTCAGCATTGCTGCTTCATCCACCTCGCTGCTGGTGGAAGCCTTAGCAGAGCGGACATCTTCATTGTCGTCATCATCACCGAGACACAGTTCATGTGGCAACAACATTGACATCACTGTGTTATGCAGAATGTGTCCTTCGTTCATTTTGATGAATGTTAGCATGGACACATTCTTGGGTGACAAATTGGTCCTCCGGTCACGCACAATGGCCCCAGCCGAATTAAACACTCATTCCACACCGACACAGGATGGTGGCAGCTCAGGTATTTAACAGCAACTGATGCTAGTGCTGGCCAGTTGGTCACTTTGCTGCTCCAGTACTCCAGTGGCTCATCAGTAATGGCAAGGTGCTTTGTGTCCCCCGTGTAGACCTCCACCATCAATTCTGCTGCCCAGAGTCCGACTGTCTCATCAATCTTCTCCTCCTTTTCTTCCATATCTTCCACTCCCATCTAATAGAGAACATTCCAAATTGGATTACTTGCCGTTTTCTGCTGTAACTTACCCATTTTGTCAGATTGAGTTGCCTGTGAGCTGCTGGTGGTGGTAGCAACACCCATTTTCTATACACTGTGCGTCTTATGTGCCTTTGTCATCTGTGCATCAGATACCCATCTGATGAGGTTCTCGGTCAACTTTTGCAGTCACTGACGACCTCCTTCAATTATAGGAGGCAGGCCATGTTTGTAGCGTGTATCAAGCATGGTAGCGATTGCAAATTCATCCAAATGTAGAATGCAGGAAATATGGGTATCGCTGTCCAGCACATGGAGCATGTGATCCATTAGATTACAACTTCTGTGATCCCCACTTGCCTCCACCTGCTGTCAGACATTAACTAGTGTCCAACTCAGCACACGTATAAGGGGTATGGATTGACTTATATAGGCAGTGTCCCCACTCACTGCCTGTGTTGCATGCTTTAATGGATGGAGAATGCGTATTAGCCCATCCATTTGTCGCCACCGCTCTGTTAGAGCAATGGACGCTCCAGCACTGTCCTGGGTGGTGTGCACCAGCAGGTATTCTGAAACAGACTTATACGTTCATACAGCTGGTCAATCATGTACAGCGTGGAGTTCCACCTTGTCACAACATCAAGCTTCGTACGGCGCTGAGGCAGATGGTTATTGTGCTGTAGCTCACGCAGATGGTCATGGGCCTTTGCAAAATGGGTGAAATGCACTCAGATGTGATGGGCGACAGTCACAGTTCCTTAATGTCTGCATAATTTTGAAACTGCTGCACAACAAGATTAAGGCAGTGTGACAGGCAGGGCACCCTGAAAAAAAAACACCATCATTAATACACTTCACTACATTGGAGCCAGTGTCACTTGCAATAAATCCTGCCATGAGTGTGTAGCCACTCATCAGTCTCATCCAGCAGAACATTAAGCATTTTCTCATCCATGTGAGAACAGGAACACTTCACATACTCAGGGTTGCATGCTGCTGAATTCCAAGGGTGTTGTTACCACAATTTTGCTTCAGGTAGGTTTTACCAGGCCCAAAATCAACTACCACCCCATGTACCTGTGCACTGTGTAATGATAACCACGACTGGGAGATGGCCATACCCGGCTACAACATATTCAGAAGAGACAGGGCAGGCAGGAAGGGAGGAGGAGTGGCACTTTATGTGAAAGATGGCATAAAGGTCACAGAGATCCAGGAGGAACAAAATGGAGCGATACTGTGGGTTAAGCTGGAAAGGAAAATGGGGTCAGCCATCCGCACAGGGGTGGTCTACAGACCACCAGCCCAGGAAGAAGAAACAGACAGGGAGCTGATGCTAGCCATCCAAAGGATGGCAGACAAGGGTGAGGTGGTTCTGGTTGGAAACTTCAATATTTCAGATGTGGACTGGAGCCTCCCAGCAGCAGCAGCATCAACCAGAAGTAGATTTATCGTGGACTCCCTTCAAGGTGCCTTCTTCAAGCAACTGGTCATGGAACCAACTTGGCAGAAGGTAATACTGGACCTCGTGCTAACAAATGGGGACAGTGTGATGGGGAGCACCTGGGAAACAGTGACCACCGGTCACTGTGGTTTGAAATCACAGAAGGAGCAGAACCAAACTGCACAAAAACATGTATCCTGGATTTTAGGTGGGCAGACTTTGGGAAAATGAGGAGATGCTTGAAAGAGGCATTAATGGGAATGGGGAGAGAATCAGGGGTTAAGGAACACTGTGCAATATTTAAAACAGGGATTACAAGAGCAACAGAATTATGCATTAAGAAGGTTAGCAAGGGGAAAAGGAAGAGGAGGCCATTATGGTTTTCCAAGAAGGTAGCGGAGAAAGTGAAAGCCAAAAAGAGCGCATTCAGGCAATACAAAAAGACACAGGCAGAAGGGGATAGGGAGAAGTACCAGGAGAAGCAAAGGGAGGCAGGGAGGTCAGTAAGGGAAGCCAAAGCTCAGACAGAAGAGCACATTGCAAAATCAGTGGGTAGAGGGGACAAAACCTTTTACAGGTACATAAGTGAAAAAAGAAGGGAAAAGGGAAGGATAGTGAGACTGAAGAGGGCCATGTGGAGGATGACAACAGTAAAGCTGACATACTGAACAGATACTTCTGCTCAGTCCCTACTGAGGAAGAGAAGGGTAATGAGCCTGAAGAGAGTACAAGTGGTGGGAATGGCACAGAAATGGATACAAGTCCCTTTACACTGGAAAGGGTCCCAAAGGAACTGGAAGGAATAAGAGTCAATAAAGCAATGGGGCCAGATGGGGTGCACCCCAGGGTCCTAAATGAACTAAGAGAGGTGGTGGCTGAACCTCTGGCAATCCAGTTTAGCCAATCACTGGAAACAGGGGGAGGTATCCAAGACTGGAAGACAACAGGTGTAGTCCCCTTACACAAAAGCGGGAACAAAGAGGAAGCAGGAACTACAGACCAGTCAGCCTGACTTCGGTAGTGGGGAAGATCATGAAAGCACTACTGAAGGAGAGATTGGTGGAACATCTGGTTGCCAATGGACTACAGGACCCAAGGGAGCATGGTTTCGCTGAGGGGAGGTCATGCCAGACCAACCTCATTCAATTTTTCGACTGGGTGATAAGGAAGGTGGATCGGGGAGAGCAGTGGATGTGGCCTATCTGGACTTCAGCAAGGCCTTTGACACTGTTCCACACAGAAGCCTATTAAACAAACTGGGGAATATGGGAGTGGGCAGGACAGTAGTGCCGTGGGTAGGTAATTGGCTGGGCAGCAGGACACAGAGGGTGGTGATAAATGGCTGTCACTCCGCAGAGGAAAGAGTGACCAGTGGGGTACCACAGGGATCAGTGCTGGGACCAGTCCTATTCAACGTCTTCATCAGCGACATCGCACAGGACCTAGAAGGCAGAATTTCCCTGTTCACTGATGACATGAAACTCTAACAGAGTGGACACGCCAGAGGGTGTAGACAGAATGAGGAGGGACCTGTGGAAGCTTGAAGAACAGTCAAGGGTTTGGTAATTGAAATTCAATGCAAAGAAGTGCAAGATAATGCATTTTGGGCACAAAAACCCAGGAACAACATATCAGTTGGGAGGCGAGGATATAGCATGCACAAAGCAGGAAAGGGACCTTGGGATTATCATCTCTGATGACCTCAAGGTAGGGAAACAGTGCAACAGGTAAAGCAAATAGGATGCTGGGATGCCTAGGCAGGGGCATCACCAGCAGGAAAATGGAGGTCATAATTCCACTATAGAAGACACTAGTGAAGCCCCGCCTGTAGTACAGTGTACAGTTCTGAAGACCTTACCTACATAAGGACATAGACAGGATAGAGAAGGTTCAGAGGAGGGCAACAAAGATGGTACAGGATTGCATCACAAGTCACATGAGGACAGGCTGATGGACTTGAATATGTACTCCCTGGAGGAGAGGAGGGAGAGAGGGGATATGATAAAGACATAGAAGTACCTTACAGCGAGGAACAGGGTGCAGGAATACACTATTTTCCAGGGAAAAAGACGTTCCAGGACTAGAGGGCATGGGTTGAAGTTGGAAGGAGGGCGATTCAGAGGAAACATGAGGAAGAATTTCTTCACAGAAAGGGTGGTGGACAAGTGGAACACCCTGCCAGAGGAAGTGGTGGGGGTGAAACAATCATGGGATTTAATAATGCATGGGATAGACATAAGGGAATTCTGGAGGTCAGGGGTAAGGGGCAACAGATTTCTAGAAAAAGCGTTAACTTACAAGCTTAAATGGGCAGACTGGGTGGGCCATTGGCCCTTATCTGCTGACAGTATCCATGTATTTTTTTTTTTTTTTTTACACAATTCTTTTTTTCTCACCTCCACCGACCTCTCTCCAGCGTGGTCACACAGCATACCGCTCTGCCCGCCTGCCTGAAGCCCTATCTGTGCTCTTCAGTCATCAGACTCCCCACCTGATCCAATGCCGCCCTAACCCCCCTGGGTCTATGTCCTCCAGGAAAGGACAGCCACACCTCGGACGCCCTTTCTAGAGTATTGGTGGGTGATGCTGGCAAGAAGGAGGACCCGAGGAGTACTTCCTAGAGGCCCGGCATTGGGCGTGGGGTCATAGCTGCAGGACCTGCCTTCGCCTGTCGGTGGGAGTTTTTTTTTCCCCTTGTTACGCCTTGTCCCCCCGCCCCCCCAACAGAGCCGGAGTGTGCAATGGCACCAGGCATGCCTGTCCCGGCTCTGCATCTCCCCCCCCACCCCAATTCCAGCCCTCACGCGTTACAGTACCTCAGGTCTCCACCGGGGGCCACTGCGATGCTGGGCAGTAGCCTGGATCCACCCCAAGAGAGGAGAGCAGTCCTCCGGACACTCGATCCTCTCTCTCTCCCCTGCCGATCCCCGGTGGCTCGAGCTCGTTCCCAAACCCGGGTCACCGGCGTGGCACAAAGTGTGGTGTCCAGTGCCACCGGGGCCAGTATCTATGTATCAATATGTGCTGTTATGCATAGATACAAACTTACCACTGTTTGTCCACTGGTCCATATAGCCATGCTAAGATAGATATATTTTAATGCAGAATGCTTCATTTCATGTCTTATGGAATAAAGAACTCTACCGTACAGCTCTGGGATGGCACACTTAGAGAAATAGGTTCACGATGGCACCTGCCGTTTAGGACAGGCACGGGCTATCAACCTGCAGAATCAAACATTCTCCAGGAATGAGAACGGCAACAAATCGATGGCTAGCAATTCAGCGGTGGCAGCATTTTACCTTGCGTGCAGCAGCATGATTGGAGGGGGTACTTCATGCCGCTCTAGGATGGTCTTCAGTGTGAGCTGCATCTTTGGGGCTGTTCGACCAGAACACACTACTTGTGGCACCAATGTTGTTCTTTTAGTGGTTACAGTTGACTCTTGTGGATGTGCAGACCACACGAAACCAATTATTTTGGTTGATTTTGGGTGTCGTGATGTACTTTTCCAATTCGAGAGTGGCACCTCCACTGCTATGCCCACTACTCGAGAGAGGAAAGGATTGCTCATCCTCCTCCTCCACGTACCCACTCTGCCCTCCCTCCCTCTGCTGTACTGAACTGCTCTCAGCTACATTTAACTTGCTGAGGGAGATCCCATAAACAGCTCTGGTGTCCTTCCGGTGTTGCTGTCAGCGCAGCGGGTGCTTGTTTTTCAGGTGGGCGTGTTGGCCACTAGTGCCTATGTGGCTTTCCTCCCCCCCCCAGACCAACACGTGCTAGACACAGTTGACCTCATTAACTGGATCAAGCACATAAAAGTCCCAAACTAGGTACCTCTGACCTGTGGACTCAACATACTGCTGGGACTGGGAGAGCCAATAAACAGGTGTTATGCCGGCCTGGTGGTGCTGAGGGTTGAGGTGCTAGATGAATTACCTCATACTACACCAGCGACCCAGTTCAGGAATGACCTCGGATTGTCAGGGTGCCAGCACGTGGGGAGGAGGGAGGAGCAGGATTGAGCAAGCTGGTAGGCAGCTCTTCTCTCCTCTCCCAGGGGCGGTGGGGGTGGGTTGTCACCCCCCCAATAGTTCTGCTCCCATTGGGTGGAGGCCCAGTGGGTAGCTTAGGCAGGAGGGGGCAGCATTGTTTCGGTGGGTGGAAGGGGCTAAGCTGGCGCCATGGTGTGCGTGCCTCCACAAGCACGCATGGCCATGTGCTGGGGCCTCGGGCCAGGGATGGGAGAAAACCTACAAAAATACCACAAAAAACTGTATAGAAAAAGAAAAACTGGTGTTGAAGTTTGTGCTTATTCATCTGCTTTCATCATTTCCATAAGGCTACTTTTGCGAGTGGGGGGCGACTTGACTGCTTGGAGGATTGCTGATAGCCTTGGTGACCACCTGATCCACAAGCTATGCAAGTAAATGGCTTATATCACCCTTGACCCTTTTAAACTCAGGTTCCCATGGTGGATCATCCCACTCGTAGTCATCATTAGCACCAATGCTGCTGATGTCCTTGTCCTCCTCCCCCCCATCACTGTCTTCTTGCATGGTACCTTATTCTTTCTCTACAACATCTCCTCCTCAGGAGGCTGACTATCTGTATCTCCAGTATTATCAGACTCCAGCTGAACACGATCACCAGCACCACCTCCAGCAGGAACAGGGACAGTCACACTGACAGACTTATAACCCTACTGCTGGAACACTTTTCCTGTACTGGTGTCAGTGTCTCCCTTCTTCTCACTATCATCCCCCACTAGCATGGATGCAGCAGTTCTGGCTGTAAAAACAAGACACATTTATGCCAGTACTTCGAACAACACTTTGCTGGTGCCTACCACACCACCAAAGCCCACAGAAGACACCGATGCAGACATATGTGTACTTTGGTGAAGTGGAACTGAAGTTGTACTCTCCTCAACAGACTTCTTAGCTGCCTCGTCCCCCTTGACATGTTTCCCTGTACTGGACCATCTCTTAACAAGCATTTTTATATGCTTTTTCAAAGCTTTGCCTTTCTCTGGGTATATATCAAGAAAGGATGTATTGCTAAGTAACTGTGTGAATAACACCTCACACCTGCAGTACTGGCTTCCAAGCCAAACACAATCAGGACAGGTAGCAGCACTCTATACAACTAATGCCGACTGTGACACGTGGACAGCCAGGTCTGAGTACACTATGATTTTTTGTAATATAAAAATGTGTTATGGACTGTCTCTCATGAGAGATGCTGAGACAGCATGTGAGTTGACACACACACACACACACACACACACAGGTTTTAGATACAAGGTGTTACCTGGAAGGCCAGAAGCTAATTACAGACTAGAACAAGAGCAAGAATCTCCTGTTTTTCTAAGTTAAATATAGCTTTAACTGCTAAGAGGGAAAACAATATCCATTTTATGACGTTAGAGGAGGAAACCAGGTTACGGCATACTGGTGCGAAATCCTAAATGCTTTGATGTCTGTGTGAGAGAGGATGCTGCTTGTAGATGAAAGGAAATTTACAGACTTGATTGGGGAAGTCACATAGGGAAAGGAGTTTCTTTCTGCTGATGTAACCTTAATTATCTTACCTTCTAATATGATAAAATATCTTGGGTGTATGATTTTTCATAAACAGAGGAGGAGCTAGGTGACCTCACACAAAGGGGTTGGCAGAGAGAGTTTTTTAAAACAGATTCTGTTTTCCTTCAGGGACACTTATCTACACTCTGACAAAGAAACATCTTGGAGCACTTTAAGCAAGTATACAGGTAGAGAGAGAAAGAGACTTAAGTACTGTAGTATGAATTGCACTTTTAAAACCTTGTTATTTTAAAAGACTGTATGGTTCTTGTGATATAATGGTTCTGTATTTTATGTTTTACATACTTTTATCTATTTTAGTAAAACTACTTTTAGAGCCTACTTGGTCTGTCTTTTATTTTATTTTCTTTAACAAGTTAAGTATATATGGTTAAAGCAGACACTGTGCATAAGCTTGAATGGTGATACCAAATTGGAAAGGTAAGAGTAATCTGAGGTCTTTATTAGTTTTTAAGGGTTTATTTTGTACACCTGGTTAGGTGTCCGTAGGCAAAAATATCTGGCCCCCTGAAGACAGAATTATCTGAGCCTGTGCATTGGGTATGCTAACAAGAGGTTCACAGTTTGAATCCCTCCAGAACTGAGACCAAAGGTTGATTCAAACCCACAAAACAGATGTAACCCCCCTGCAAATGGGGGTTCCCAAAAGACTTCCAGGAGCTTGCTTGAATGCTCCAAGCCTGAATGGTGTTTGGCGTTTAAGCCATTTATCAGTGAGTGTTTTTAGAACCTCTGGTACTGTCTCTTTAAGAGCTGTCTGCTTGCAGACATAATTAGTTTGTATGGGGACTGTGTGCTTCTCTGAGTACCACTCGAGCTGCTGCCAATTCACTTCATTTTTGCAGTCACTAGGAGTGCAAAGGGAACTTATCTGAAAGATGTAACTGTTTGCCAGAAACCATTTAGAGTAATAATGAAATTACAGTTTGTCTAACCTGCTTTCTTTGCAGTCAGAACAGTGTCTGTCTAGTTCCCCATTCTGGTTTTGAACTGCTGAACTGGACCAATCAGTGTGGGGTAAGCTAGCTCTAAAATGGTGCCTTGGACGAATCAGAACTTGGACTCATAATCTGAGCCAGCCACAAGAGGATTGTATGGGCAGTGACTCTGGGAGATGTAGTTTAGACTTCAGCGCCTTTTTGGACCAACAGGAGCAGTCTATTGTGAGTGACAGCCAATCCAGTCAAGAACTGGGAGGAACTCAAAGGAAGTGCCCGGTTTTCTCTGTTGGAGTTTCAGTTGAGCTTTGGCAGTGAAGAAGGAAGGAGCCCTGTGCTTTTTCAGTGTGCAGTTTTAGTCAAAAAACGTGTGTAAGGCCCAGAGTTCCGGTCTGCAGCTTGTGTAACAGCTTGTTAGGACCGAATCCGTCCTGTGAAAAGAATCAAAGGATCTCTGAAGAGTAGAAACCAGGCTCACCCTGTAGAAGACTGGAGGAATTGCTGAAAATTGCACTCGGTCTGTCAGGAACTGAATCTGCTGTGTGTTCTCCGGTATTGTGCAGTAATTGCGATCGGGATACAGATGCAGCCTGCCTGGTATAGTGCTTCTTTTATATGGATGTGTGAAGAGGTTTGTGTACCTCAAGTGAGCCCTGCTGACATTGAAGGACCCTATCTTATTTGGAGGTCGTGAGTACTAATTCAGGGTCGCTCCCTGTTGAATTGCCACATTAAATCCAAATGGAATTACTGTACTGCTGACTGTTTAATTCTCCTTTTCTCTGTGTGAAAGGGCCCCTACCAGCTGCCACGGTTAGGACTAGCCACTAGGGCTTGGGTACCCAGGGACAGTAACTGATAGGGATAGGCCTGTGCACAGAGCCATAGGTAGATTATTAGAGTGATAAGCTAATTAACCTGATTTCCCCCTGTCCTTGTTATATCCCCCTAAATAAATCAGAGCTGCTTGTTTCAGCAAAGTTATACTGCCTGAGGTATTTGTCTATGTTAAAGTACTGTACTGTGATTGTTGCACTGTATCTCATTTCACAGGAGGTCCCAGTGCCGGAACCACACCTGGGGGTAAGTGTATACTGTGAAGGTAATTCTGATATATTGTGTGGGCCACTAGTGGGAAGAAAGGGGGGGTTGCAGTGTCCCAGAGGGCTGTGACCAAGTTAGTTTAACTATTGCAAACCCTGACCTCTGGGTGGAGGCACCCGCCATTGGATCCAGGCCCCTCAACCTGTTAGTGGCAAATCAGGCAGGGGTAGTAGCCCCTGGGATAGCGCCATCTAGGGGTTACACAGACAAGAGGGTTACCCTGTTTCTGTTAACTGTTCACAAGACAGGAGGTTGGCACTTTGGGAGCAGAGGGCTGACCTGCTATGTGGGTTTGTGACACCGACTGTATATGGTAGCCTTTTCTAGTAAAAACAAAAGGGTAACTTTTTTCTTTTCCCAAACAGTAATTAAGTAACAGTGGGGAAAAAAAGGCACAGGTAACCTACTTGAAATACAAATCAGCTGTGTCTGGACAACTGAAGAACTGTAATGTGTTATTACTTACTACTGCAATTGTGTGTTATATAAGAGGGCAGAGGCACCTATATAACATTGATAAATAAAGGCACCTACAACAATCTGGACAGGCTCAGCAATCTCTTGACAACTACTATATGAATATGTACTTTTTTATACTGCACAGGTCAGGTATTAAACAATGCTGTAACAGGGAAAGGGTAAGCAAATTCAACTGAAAGAGGAACACCACAATGCTGAGGCAAGCTCTAACAAAATACAAGGGAGCAATTCACCAAAGCAGTGAAGCTTTATATGGATAAGCTGAAGTGGTCAAATAAAAGTGCTTTCAATAGAAAAAATACAGAACTGGTGCTTTTCACAGTTTAAGTGACACAAGTTAACAGCAAACAGAACTGACCACAAACCAAAACAAGCATTTGTCAATGCCGAACGTTGATTGCTTATATGTGCTGCCTAGGTATTTGGAAGTGAAAGTACCATGCCTAAGAACTGTCATGTGCTCCCCCCCCACAAGACATCTACTGTGTCTTTCTGTTCAGTATTCACAGGAGAGGGGGAGGGGCAAGGACCACAGCAGTACAGAAGTTGCAAGGGCGTGAAGAGGTGGACAATAGTCCATGCACAGGCAGAAGAATCCTGCAGAAGATGAGTAAATTGAAGGTGGACAAAGTGATGGGACCAGATGGCATACACCCAAGAATATTAAAAGAACTGTGAAGGGAAATAGCAGTACCTGTGGCAGCCATGTTCACTGAGTCATTCAACAGAGGGGTGGTACCAGAGAATTGGAGGAGGGCACATGTGGTCCCTCTACAGAAATCCAGCAGTAGGGAGGAGGTGGGGAACTATAGGCCAGTCAGCATCACTTCAGTAGTGGGGAAGATCATGGAGACATTGGTTAAAGAAAGGATAGTGGGGCATCTAGAAGCCATCGGAGCCCAGGACCTTAGGCAACATGGATTCACATTGGGGCGGTCATGTCAGAGAAATCTGGTTGATCTCTTTGACTGGGTGACAAAGGAAGTAAATCAGGGTGGGGGCAATGGACTACGCTTACCTTGATGTATGCAAAGCGTTTGACACCATCCCACATAGGAGGCTGATAAAGTAGCTGAGTAGGGTGGGCATGGGAGAAAAGGCTGGTAAAGTGGGTTAGAAACTGGGTAAGAGACAGGAGGCAGAGTGTGGTGGTAAATGGGGGCGCAGTCTGGGGAGAGGGGTGTGACCAGTGGGGTATCGCAGGGATTGGTCCCGGGGCCAGTCCTGTTCAATGTCTTCATTAGTGACATTGCAGAAGGGGTGTAGGGAAAGGTCTGCCTGTTTGCAGATGACACCAAGATCTGTAACAGAGTGGATACCCCAGAGGGGGTGGAGAAAATGAGGAGGGACCTGGGGAAGCTTGAGAAATGGTCTGAAGACTGGCAACTGAACTTTAATTCAAAAAAAGTGCAAAATTATTGACCTGGGACACAGACACCCAGGGGAAAGGTACAGGATGGGGAGGGAGTTGCTGACAGTCACAAAGAAGGGAATGGACCTGGGTTTCTTATTTCAGATGACCTTAAAATGTCAAAGTGGCAAGGCAGCTAAGAGGGCCAGTGACATGCTGGGGTGCATAGGCAGGGGTATCACCAGCATAAGGAGGGAGGTAGTGATGCCATTATATAAAACCATGGTCAGGCTTCACATGGAGTACTGTGTGCAGTTCTGGAGGTTGCACCTTCATAAGGATATTAACAGGCTGGAGATGGTACAGAGCTTGCAACACAAGACTTATGAGTAGAAATTAAAGAACCTTAATATGTACTCACTGGAAGAGAAGAGGGAAAGAGAGGATACGATAGAAACATTCAAGTACCTCAAGGGTATAAATATAACTACTGAGAAGCAGGAGACAGCTGCTATAGGCATACAGTGCCTTCAGAAAGTATTCACCCCCCCTTGGATTTTGTCACATTTTATTGTGTTACTACCAGAATTTTTAATGCATTGAAATGATTCTTTCTCCCCCTTGAGTCACACAGCATACTCAACAATTTAAAGGGGCAAAAATATTTGTATTGTGTAACAAAAATTTATGAAACATTAAAAACTGAAATATCTTGTTTACTGAAGTATTCACCCCCTGAGTCATTTCTTTGTAGAAGCACTTTTGTCAACAGTTACAGCTTTGTGTCTTCTTGGGTATGTCTGTATCAGCTTTGCACATCTGGATTTAGGGATTTTTTCGCCCATTCTTCCTTGCAGATTTGCTCAAGCTCTGTCAAGTTGGATGGGGAGTGTCGGTGAACTGCAATCTTTAAGTCTTTCCACAGATTCTCAATGGGATTCAAGTCTGAGCTTTGGCTGGGCCATTCAAGGACATTCACCTTCTTGTTCTGAAGCCACTCCAGTGTTGCTTTGGCTGTATGCTTGGGGTCGTTGTCCTGTTGGAACGTAAATCTTCACCCCAGTCCAAGGTCTATTGCAGACTGATGCAGGTTCTCCTCAAGGATGTGCCTGTATTTGGCTCAATTCATTGTTCCCTCTATCCTGACAAGTGCCCCAGTCCCTGCCACTGAAAAGCATCCCCATAACAAGATGCTGCCACCACCATGCTTCATGGTAGGGATGGTGTTACACAGGTGATGAGCTATGTTCGGTTTGCGCCAGGAATAGCGCTTTGTATTCAGGCCAAAGAGTTCAAGTTTTGTTTCATCAGACCAGAGAATCTTTTGCCACATGGTCTCAGAGTCTGCCACGTGCCTTCTTGCAAACTCCAGGCATGCTATTATGTGGCATTTTCTCAGGAGTGGCTTCCGTCTAGCCACTCTCCCACAGAGGCTACATCTGTGAAGTGCTGCAGAGATTGGGGTTCTCCCATCTCAGCCATGGAACTCTGTTGTTCTGTCAGGGTGGCTATTGGGTTCTTGATCACTTCCCTGACCAAGGTCCTTCTTGCCCGGTTGCGCAGTTTGGGAGGACGGCCTGCTCTAGGAAGAGTCTGGGTGGTTCCGTAATCTTTCCATTTCCTAATGATGGACTTGACTGTGCTCCTGGGAACTTTCAACACCCTAGAAATGTCTTTATACCCCTCCCAGATCTATGCCTCCTCACAATTCTATCATGGAGTTCTACGGACAGCTCCTTGGTCTTCATGGTAGAGTTTCTGCTCTGACATGAACTGTCAACAGTGGGACCTTATATAGACAGGTGTATTTCCTCTGAAATCATGTCAACCATTTGAACTGACAACAGGTGGACTCCATTCAAGTTTTAGAGTGATCTCACAAGGAAATTGGATGCACCTGAGCTCAGTTTGGAGTGTCATAACAAAGGGGGTGAATACTTATCAACTCAAGACATTTCAGGTTTTTATTTTAAATTACATGTACAAAAAATTCCAGAAGTTTCATTCCACTTTGACATTATAGAGTAATTTGTGTAGATATGTGACAAAAAAATCCCATATAAATGTATTTTAGTTTGAGTTTGCAACATCACAAAATGTGACAAAATCCAAGGGGGGGGTGAATACTTTCTGAAGGCACTGCATGTGCCAGCTTGTGTGTGATATTCTTTTGTTCTTATAAATCTGTAATCTCCAGTATTTCAGTAACCACATGACCACACTGCCTTCTTTAGGCAATTTTATGCTGGTTGATGCCTGATGTCAAATGGCAGACAGAGGGTTCACCAGATTGTGTTGCCATTTGAAAAACTTCATAGAGTGTTCTTTTACTGGTAAGCGTTTTGGAAAGCTGGTGAAGGTCTCAATTTTTAGTATGATTTTATCTCCTTATGTCTGTCCCCTTTGGCCCCCCCATCCCCACACCCCAGCAGTCATCAGTGGCCACAGCTTCAGCCTTCTTCTTACCAAGATGGTGGGTGAGAAAAATAGAAACATAGAATTTGACGGCAGATAAGGACCGCTTGGCCTACCTAGTCTGCCCATTTTCCTGTCTGATGGATAAGCTGCAGATTCTAGTTAATCAACAGCTTACTTCCTCCTAACCCCAGTAGAATTGCCTTATGTCTGTCCGTGAGCAGCTGCCTTCACAGTCTGTGAAGTCTGATGTCTTTCAGTGCCGCTTATTGGTCATCTTCCAACACAGGCGAGGTGCTGCCAGCCCAAAAGTAACTCAGTACAAGCAGGTTTCAAAGTGGGGAAGAAATGGAGTGAGCAAGAATCAAGTACTCTTTCAAATGCGGTGTCGATTTTAAGATCAGCATACTGGTGTGGACACTGCAAATAGAACCCCAGCTCTTTAAGCAGCCTTATGAAGAGTAAAGGCTTCTCAAAGCACTGGGGTTCTGTTTATTGCACTGTAAGTGGGCTGCATCTAATTCAGTAATTTACTGTACCTTACATCTGGATGTATGGTAGGCCCAACTTTACATAAACACTGCACCTGAATTAACACATGATGTGATAGAAACATAGAATTTGTCAGCAGAAAAGGACCGCTCAGCCCACTCAGTCTGGCCAAGTGTTCTCTACCTACTTGTAACTCCTGCCTGTATATGTTACTGCATGTCTTATTCTGCCTGTGTCCATCAGGACCTCCTTGTGAATGAGCTTGCTTAATGGATTTTTCCTGCAATGAACTTGAACCTACTCCACTTCCATGGTCCTATTGATCTCCGTTGACCCCCTCTTTCCCCTTTCTGTAATATAGCCCTATGTTTATCCCATGCATGCTTCAGACCCCCTACCATTTTAGCTTCCACCACTTCTGGCAGTCTGTTCAAGGCGTCTACCACCCTTTCAGTAAATAAATATTTCTTCACATCTATCCTGAATGTCCCTTGGTTTGGGTGCTCATCCTCATTTGAAGGAAACTCTCCAACTGTACCCTCTTTACCCCTGTGAGGCACTTTGTAGGTCTTGATCATGTCACCTCTCGCTCTCCTCTCTTCCAGAGTGTACATGTTGAGATTCTTCAGCCTTTCCTTGTAGGGATTCCTGTGAAAATCCTGAACCATTTTAGTTGCCCTCCTCTGGAAAACCTCCATCTTATGTCCTTTCTGAAGTGTGGACTCAAAAACTGGACACAGTACTCCAGCTGGGGGTATACCAGGGAGTGATACAATGGCAACACAACATCCCTCCTCCTCCTACTGGAGATGCCAGTCCTTATGCACCCCAGAATCCAATTTGCCCTGCCCATAGCCTTGTCACACTGTACTGCCATCTTGAGGTCCTCTGATATAATAACCTCAAGGACCCCTTCATGTCTAGTGAGTATCAGTACCTCCCCCCATCCTATACCCAGCATCGGGGTTCCTATGCCCTAGGTACATGATTTTACACTTGTTGGCGTTGAACCCCAAGTAAGAAAGAAAATGGAATTGATTTGAATGAATTGCAGGCTTTTAAGCAGCTTTTTGGGGAGTGTGTATGTGTGTGTGGGGGGGCTCTGGTACAGTACCTCCAAGAATGCCACAGACTTCCCCACCCCCTCACACTGCCTGCCCAAGTACTCAAACCTCCCCCTCACTACTTCCACAGTGTCCCCGCCAAGTTGTTTGTACCCACATGCAACAGTAAATGAGGTTTCTTCCTGCCCCTCGCTGCAGGCTTGAGCAGTGCCTGCCCTGCCCCTCCTCCACTCAACCTGGGGACAGCTTCAATCCAAATATGGATGTGCCTTTCCCCCTTTCCACCCCATCTCACCCGTTTCAGTATAGAATCCCCCAGGATGAGTACCCCCCCGGCCCTTCCACCACCCCAGTATTCATTCTTCCCTGTCCCTTACCCCGTCAATTGCACCATCTGTGACTTCTATATCTATACCCCCTACTTCTGCCTCACCCCCCTTCTCTGCCTTATTCCTCCTGTCCCCTTGAACCCCTTCCCAGCCTTACTACTTCCTACTGGGCTTCCCATGCCAACCTCCACTCCTTCCCTGCTGATTTCCAACCCCTCTCCTATGCCCGCTGTTGTCGATTTAGATCCCCCATTCCCTTCTAGCCCGATAGTGATGCCCCTCCCATCCTTCCTCCTTCTGGTAGCCTTCTCATCTTCAGTCACCACCCCCTCCTTCCTTACTAGCTCCTTCTACCCTTTTGTCCTCGCTATGTCTTCCCCTGCCTGTTTCCATCCCTCTCATGCCCTGCTTGTCCTTCCCCCTTCAGTATGTTCCTGCTCCCCCTGTCCCATAGCAGAGGTTCAAATCTATTCATAGTCGATACCTGTGCTACATCTCTTTCCCCTATCAGTTCCCCCCTCCTACTTGTTCCCCTCCATGCTACCCCTGGTGCCTCCCTACCCGCAGCCATCTGCTCTCTCCCCTGGTACTCCTCGTGGTCTCTTCCCCATCAGGAGGCAGCCCCGCCCTCGCCTCGGGTACCCCCTCCCTTCTCCTCGCTTTCCTGCTAGTGCCTCTGATACGGGGGTCGGTTTCAGTTCGTAGTTATTCTTCCTCCATCCCCCTTTGCCATCCCCTATTCCCCCCCTCAGGATGCCTACCATACTCATCTGCCCTGCCACTTACACTCCTCCCTAACCTCCACAGTTCCTCCTCAAACTAGCCAGTCATCTACAGACCATACACTCCCCATCCTCCAAGCCCAGTCCAGGATCATGGCACACCCACACCCTGTACACCCTCCACCCTTCCAAAGATGCCCGCTCTATTGACATGTGGCACCTACCCATTTTGGCCCCATCTTATGTTAGGGCTCTTTACTCCCAGGTTCTGTACCCTCACGACAACTGTTAGGCCGCTATTTACTCAAATTCCTGTCCCCCCCAACACTAGTCCCCATTGACCCTTTGTCGACAGGGGTAATTCAGGCTCAAATGTCATCCGTTGGATACTGTATCACTGTAGCAATTCTAAAGCCTCCTTGTCAGTTTTTCACCCCTCAGCTACCCTACTTTTCGTTCTCAGCTCTCGTATAGTTTTAATTAGCCCAGTTAGAAATCCTATTGCACTCCAAGTATTACTCAGCTCAGTTAGAGAAATAAACAGAACAAATAAATATGTATTATTACAGCAATCATAACAGTATAGCTCAGTTAGAGAAAGAAACAGAAGTAAATTTGTAATAATATATGGGAGAACGTTATTGTGCGCGGAAATCCATCAAAAGCTAATGCTGTTATACCATCGATGTAACGTCAGCTGGCTGTTGTGCTATCTTGAGTACATTACATCGATGGTACAACACAGAGTGTATTTATATGTTTTAACTGAAACGTCAGCATTTCGAAAGTAACGGCCCGTGATGAGACCCTGAACCTGATTGTGAGCACAAAGTAAGGGGATGTTCTATTTTACTAAACAGCAGGACTGAGCACATTTGAAAAAAAAACCAACAGTTTATGAGTGAGATCGGGGAACCGGGGAAGGAGAGCGAGTCTTTGGGGGGTGGGGGGGGGGTGCGGTGCACACAAAGTCTGAAATTGCGTTGCAAACCTCACAAAATGATACATTATTGATTTACTGATGCCCATATACTATACAAGATAATCGATGGGCATCAGTAAACAACAACCCTGAGTTAACTTCTTGAGGTTGTCTGCCAACCGTAAACCTCTCTAGCTTCACTCTCGAGGTTTACTTGGTTGTCATGACAACCTCTCGAAGTTAACAACAGGTTTGTTGTTAACTGTTGCCCATACATTATCCTCGGTTTATTACAGCAATCCTAAAATATCCAATCATTACTTTGTCTCCACTCCAGAGACCTTGCTGTAACAGAGGACCACTGAGGAAACTGGGCGGGGTGGGCAATTGTAAAGTCCCGCAGAGCTCCATTGAGTTTGCTCAGTCCCCTCTCTCACTCGCTCATTCCATTTCTCCCAACACTGCAGGCTGCCCTTTTGTACTGGGCTCCTGCTTGCATTGTGCATTTTCTGCCCACAAAGAAATTTGCAGCAGTCCCACACAGCTCCACTGAGCTCGCCACTCCCCGCCTCTCACTCGCTCATTCTGTTTCTTTGACGCTGCAGGCTGCCCTTTGTACTGGGCTTCTGCCTGCGTTGCACCTTTTCTGCCCACAAAGAAATCTCAGCAGTCCACAGAGCTCTGTTGAGGTTGCTGACTCCCACTCTCACTCGCTCGCCTCGCTTCTCCTGGCGCTGCAGGCTGCCGCTTTGTACTGGGCTCCTACCTGCATTGGCGCCTTTTTCTGCCCACAAAGAGATCCGCAGCAGTCCTGATAGAGCTCCGTTGAGCTCGCTCAGTCTCCCCCCCCCACTCACTCATACTGTTTCTCCCACTGCTGCAGGCTGCCCTTTTGTACTGGGCTCCTGCCTGCATTGACGCCTTTTTCTGCCCAAAAAGAAATCCGCAGCAGTCCCGACAGAGCTCCATTGAATTTGCTCACTCCCCCTCCCTCACTTGCTGTCTCATTCTGTTTCTCCAGGCGCTGCAGGCTGCCCTTTTGTACTGGGCTCCTGCCTGCATTGGGGCCTCTTTCTGCCCACAAAGAAATCCGCAGCAGTCCCGACAAAGCTCAGTTGAGCTCGGTCACTCCCCCCTCTCACTCGCTCGATCTTAATCTGTCCCAAACACTGATTTCCCACAGCGACCGTGCTATTCTGTGCCAGAAGTGCAAAAACATATTTTGGCCAGGATGTGAAAAATGACAGCTGTACTGTTCATAAGAAGGTGTGAAAAATGCCAGTGTTGAAAATGTGGCTTGAAAATATTACAAATTTGTGAAGTTACAAGGGTGCGTAGAAACAGTTCAATGCACGCTTGTAACACAGTCATTTTATGGACTTTCGTCACCAAATTTTCAACATGGGGATTTTAGGACCTCTGCTCACGAACACTGTCACTGTCATTTTCTTAACCTGTCCCAAAGACTGATTTCCCGCAGTGACCGCGCTATTCTGTCCCAGAAGTACAAAAACACATTTCGGTCAGGATGTGAAAAATGACGGCTATGCTGTCCATAAGGAGGTGTGAAAAAATGCCAATGTTGAAAATCTGGCGTGAAAATATTGCAAATTCGCAAAGTTACTAGGGTGTGTAGCAACTGCGCAATGCACACTCGTAAAACAGTCATTTTTTGGATTTTTTCCACCAAATTTGCAACATAAGCTTTTTGAGAGCCCACCTCATGAACACTGGCACTGTCATTTCGTTAATCGGTCCCGAAAGGTGATTCCACTCAGTGACTGCCAAATCACCTTTCGGGACTGAATAACGCCATGACATTGGCTGAATTCATGAGGAGGGGTCCCAATAACCCCTTGTTGAAAATTTGGTGCCAAAATTCCCCAAAATGCCCGAGATATGTAGCAAAGTTTAAAAAACCCTATTTATGCCATTATACAACTTACCGGCATTTCTTCAGTTTGCGGTCAGCTTTGAAGAGTGCAGACGTGTCCCTGGTCCACCAAAGATCATTGCGCTGAGCTCCGGAGGTAAGTATGGGATGAGGAGGGTGTGGGATGCAGTGGTGGGCGTGGTTGGGGAGGGGATGAGGCGAGGGACCGTTTTTTTTACAGGGATGGAAAAAGAAATAGACATTGCGGACAGTTTTTCATTTTAGCAGGTACTTTTGCACCCTGAGGTGGGTTCCCAGCATGCCACCTGCATGTTTTTTTTTGGGGACTTGAACCGACGGGATTGGGCACCCCATCAGCACATACTGGTGGGGGTCTCATGAGCCGAGGGGATTGGGCATCCTTCGGCACAGAAGAAATTGGTGGGGGAGGGGACATGATGCCGAGGGGATTGGGCACCCCCTTGGAAGACAACACAAACCGATAGGGACTGGGCTCCCTGTTGCCAGACTGGGTCGGGGGAATGCAAGGGACCACCCTGCAATGACGGGTCGCTCCCTCATTGCAGCGCAATGGCTGACGCTGCAATGACGAGGTGGCCCCTGATTGCAGCGGCTAAAACATTTCAAGGTGGTGGCACGCTGGCTGAACTAGTGTCAGCAGCAGCATGCCACCCCATTGGGGAAAGCGGGTCAAGCCTCAAAAGGCAGTGGGGGCACTGGCCACAACAGTGCCACGCCTCCACAACCTGTTTCTGCAGCAAGCTGCCTCAACATGTTTCTTGCGCATGCGTGCAATCAACATAAAAAAAGGGATCAGCACTGTGTGTTCAAAACTTTAGAATTCACAACTAAAAGAAGAAGAATGGTATATAACATGGTAACAGGAGCAGTAACTCTCAGAGGGGGTAACTTTTCAGAGAAAGTGAAAAAATACTTGCCAAGATATAAGAAAAATAATACAAATAAGTAGAACACCAACAAACTTATAAAGGCTTAAAAGAAATAGTAAATCACTCACAATTTGAGAGAAATATATTTGTGAAAGGTTACAAACTATCCTGCACTGCTTTTACATACCTACCCCCCACTCAACTCCTTTACAGACACAGACAAAACTCAAAACTACTTAAACTATGTATTATGCAAAAATCCACAAAATCAGATGTACCCTAGCAGCACTAGGAACAAACTGTATATTGGGAGTAATTACCTCAAATAGTTTATTGGCTGTGATGCACCACAGCCTGCTCTCTGTCTCAACAGGCTGTGCTGGAAACAGCCTACATGTGATATTTGACCTGTATACCCATAATGCATTGCAGATTTTGCCTTTGGAGCATAATTTCACTGGTGAAAAAGTACAGTTAGGTAAGAACTTACCGTAACAGTAGATCTTCGAGAGGCGCTCTTGTAGTAGGTAATTACTTGTAGGACTGTGCCCCCTGGCATCAGGACCACATGGAAACTTTTGCTAACAGTGTTTTAAGAAGGTTTTCAAAACCTCTAACTGAGCCATAGTCTTGCCCCCCTACTAAAACATGGTAGGCAGAAATGGCCACTAGATGCACCTTCAGTGATGAATATCCCAAGCCCAGGTCAGATAGGTGCAGAAGGTACTCCATGACCCGAGGAGCGGGACACAAAAAAGGATCCCAACTCTTTGAGGTGGCCCAGATGGAAAAACACCTCCACTTCATGGCATAGGTAGTTCTGGTAGAGGGCTTTCTGGCCTCTACCAAAATCTGAGCTATCTGAGGGGAAACCCCAAACCTGGAAGTGACTATGCCTTGAGGAGCCACGCATGAAGATGAAGGGACTTCAGACCTGGATGTACCAGCGTGCCTCCCTCCTGGGTCAGATCATCGTAGAAAACAGGTAGAAGAATCGGAGGTTCCACTGCCAGCTGCTGAAGCAGCGGGAACCAAATTTGTTATGGCCCAAAAGGAGCTATCAGAATCATTTGTGCTCCTTCTGTTTGGAGCTTGATCAGCACTCTCTGAAAAATTGTTAAGGGAGGGAATGCGTGCAGATATCTCCCTGTCCAACAAAGTGACAGTGCATCTTGCCAAAAAGCACCATGCCCGGGATCAAGCGAGCAAAACTTGGGATGTTTTGCATTTGATGGGGCTGCAAACAGATCCACTTCCAGATGACCCCAGAGGTCAGAGATGTGGTCTATTACCTCCTGCTTTAGCTCCCACTCATGTGCTCTTACCCTGGTGTGGCTGAGACTGCCTGTGAGAACGTTCTGCATGCCTGGGATGTGGGCCGCCAAGAGGCAAACCTTGTGCAGAACCGCCCAATTCCAGACCTGCATCGCTTCCCTGCAGAGAGGATATGAGCAGGTGCCCCACTGTTTTTTGATGTACCACACTACACACATGTCTGATTTGATCAACAGTGTGTCTTGCTGAAGCATGTTCTGAAGAGCATATAGGACTGTCCTAATTTCTAGCACATTTATGTGCAAGTGTAGTTCCACAAGTGACCACAGGCCCTGGGTCCTGTGATGTCCCAGATAGGCAACCCATCCCATTCCTGACGCTTCTGTGGTCAGTATTTGGGAGTAAGGAGGGGCCTGGAAAGGAACTCATCGAAAGAGGACGTCTGAGTTCTGTCACCAGTGTAGATCTTTCTGCATCGGATCGGAGATTAGGACATGGCTGTCCAAATTGTCCACCCATTGAGCCCTGAGAGGCCACTGCGATATACGCATGTGGAGTCTGGCCATTGGAACCATGGGGATAGCTGCTGCCATAAGGCCAAGAAAGTCAAAATGTGTCAGTTGGAGGAAACCAGCTTGGCCTGTCTCTCAAGGGTTTCTACCCTGTCCAGGGGAAGAAAGGCCATACCCTGTACAGTGTCCAGAACCACCCCAATAAATTGCACGTGCTGGAAAGGAGCGAGCTGGGATTTGGGATAATTGTCAGTAATACCCAGTGACTCGAAGAGGTGCAGGGTGGTTGATAGGAAAGTGTCAAACCCCTCCCTCGACGGGGTTGCAAGAAGTCAATCGTCTAGGTATAGGAAGACATAGTGCCCCTGACTCCTCAAGGCTCCTGCCACAACCGCTAGGCACTTGGTAAATACCTGTGGTGCTGAAGATAGGCCAAAGGGAGAGCTTTGAACTGGTAATGCTCCCCTTGGAAAGAAAACCTGAGGAATCAGCAGTGAGGATGGAATATTGGAATGTGCAGGTATGCATCCTGCATGTCTAGGGTACAAAGCCATTGTTCTTTGGAAAGGAGAAACAGCAGGCTTTGTACCATCAGCATCCGAAACCTCTTGTGTTCTATGAAGTGGTTTAGGGTATAGAGGTCTAGAATCGGGCATAGATCCCCCATCTCTTTGGGTACCAGAAAGAAGTAGTAGTAGTAGTAGTAGAATCCCTTCCCAATCTGGTTTGCTGGCACTGGCTCTACTGCTTCTTTTCAAAGAAGAGCCGTGATCTCCTCCCTGAACTGGGGAATGTGTAACCTTGGAAAGTGGGAAAAACCTCGAGGATTGTTTGTATTTTTTTCTTGAAATTCTAGAGTGTGATCAAGCCTGATCAACTGAAGCACCCAGGCGTCAGACTTGGACTTCCAGTTTCCCAGATGCCTTGCAAACCTTTCACCCACCTGTTCCTCTGAGGGACGTGGAGGAGGGTGGGCGGTCAGCGAGTCAGGAATGGGGGGGTTGGGAGGATCACTCCTGAAGTTCTCAGAGTCTTGACTGGAGTGGCGATGGCTGTATTGGGAGCCCTGCGTTTGAATTGGTGCTTAGATGTCTGTTGTGCTTTCGTCTGGTGTCTGTTTTGCTGATGAAAGGGTCATTTACAGGAGTATCTCTTCCTCAGAGGAATAGGGAGCCCAGGGTGGAGGAATGGCAAGTGGTGAGGGAAGGGTGGGAATGGGAGAGTAGCATCTGGGGTGGGAAATTCTAAAGGGGTGCCTTTATTGAATAGATTTGCACCACTGTCTGGAAAGTAGGAGGGGGCAGCAGGAAGTGAGGTAGGAGGTCAGGTTGAGCCAGAGTTGAGAGTAGGAGTACAGGGAAGGGGGGGAGGGAACTAATCAGGGTGGGCAGGGTAGAGAAGGCAGGCAAAATGGAGTGGAGGAAGGGGGCAGGATAAAATAGGAAAGGAAGAGGGGAGGGAAAACAAAGTAGATACAGATAGTCAAAAGGCAAGGGGCAGATTGGGAGATGGAAAAACAGTTAAGGGGATAAATTGTGGATGTGGAGATAAGTTTACCAGGGTGCAGAGGGAGCAGTTAGGTGGGGAAGCAGCTAGTATCCAAGGTAAGAAAGGAAGGACGGGGAGCACGGATGCAGGGGATGGAAGGGTGGCAATCATGGGGACTCCATAATTAGGCTTATTCACTGGGGAAGGAAAGGGGACCCAAATGCAAGCAGGAGGGTGGTTTGTATGCCAGGGATGACAGCGGGGAAAATGGGCCCAAGAATAAGAGAAATAGTAAGGAAGATTGGAGGAAAACATAATTTAGTTATACATTTGGGAACTAACGACTTAGCTGGGGTGGAGGTAGTGCAAAGTGGTTCAGGGAGTTAGGGAAGATCTGCAGGGAGGAAGGAAGTTCACTGGCCTTCTCAGAGGTGATACCAGTACCAAGGGCCAGCATAGCCAGGAAAAGAAGAATAGTGGATTTCAATGACTGGCTGAGGAAATGGGGCAGGGAGGAGATGTTCATCAGTATTGGGGACTGGGCGGAGACCAGGTCAAACAAAGCACTCTTTTCACCAGACAGGCTACACCTCAGTAGGGAGGGTTTGAGGGTACTCTGGAACACATTTGGGGAATACATAACCACTACACTTAATTTAAACTACTGAATTGGGGGGGGGCAGTAGGTGTGCAGGCACACAGACTCCAAGAAGAGGAGGTCAGTGAACCTCCTCCCCCCACAGTGATGGAAGAGGTCTGAAGGAAGGAGGTGGAAGACACAAGAACACAGTTAGCAAAGAGTGGAGGGGGTGAGGAACAGATAATAAGGGTACGTGGAGGGGTGCACACAGAGGGGATGAATGTGTATAGAAGAATAGAGGGAAGAGAAGGAAAGTCGGATTCTAGGTGGAGGGTGGTATCTCTGAATGCATGGAGTCTTGGAAACCAGATGGAAGACATGCGGGCACTATTAGCGGACAGGAGGGTGGACATAGCTGCAGTAACTGAGACTTGGGCAACATCACACCATGACTGGGACCTTGTGATCCCTGGATATAAACTATAAATGAGGGACAGGGTAGTTGGGAAGGGGGAGGGGTGGCAGTTTACATTAGGGAGGGAATAACTTGCATGAAGGAGTCGGAGGAAGTGGAGGTGGAGGCATTATGTATTCAGTTAAGGTCCAATAGAGGGAGAAAGGTGAAGTTTGGGGTGGTTTATAGAACACCCAGTAAGAATGAGGAGAGGGACAGGGAACTGAGCTCACAAATATCGAAAGCTGCAGGGAAAGGAGATGTGGTAATTGTGGGGGACTTCAACCTGCCAAAGGTGGACTGGAGCATACCATCCATGACGTGCTAGGATTCAGGTGATCCTGGAAGGACTTCAGAGTGGATTTCTGACTCAGGGCGTCACAACCAACAAGAGCTGAGGAAATTCTTGGTCTGGTGCTCACAAATGTGGAGCACGTACAGCAAATAATGGTCAGGGAGCCACTGGGAGGAAGTGACCATTGCACAGCGTGGTTCCAGTGGGATATGGCAAAGCATCCTGACTAAGACCAAAATCTTGGATTTCAGGAGGGCGTACTTCAGGAAAATGGGCAAAGTGCTAAGGAGCCATCTGGTGGGCATCAGAGCAGATATGGGGGTGGACCAAAGGTGGTCCATCATTAAAAAGAAATACTGGTTGCCACAGACACGTGCACTAGGCTCAGGGGTAAGAACACAAGGGCCAAAGCGCCCAGCTGGTTCAGTTCTGGGGTTGCCCAAGCAGTAAGGAAAAAGAGGCTGGCCTATAGAAAATTTAGAAGACCAAGAGAGAGGTGGATAGGGAAAATTACCTAAGGATGGCTAGTGAGGCAGGTAAGAAAGTCAAGTGAGCAAAGGCACAGAAGGAGCTGCAGATAGCCAGAGGAATTAAGAAGGGGGAGAAGGCTTTCTTTTGCTATATAAGTGAGAAAAGGGACAAGAAGAAAGGAATTGTTAGGCTTAAGAAAGGGGTAGAGTGGGTGGAGGATAATGGGGGAAAGGCAGATACTAAATGAATACTTCCTGTTCCATCTTCACCAGGGAAAAGGACAGACCACTGCCTTCAGGAGGGAAAAGAGGAGTGGGAGGGGAACACAGATGTAGTGATAGAGGACGATAGAGTGAGGGAGGGGCTGCTGGCATTGAAGGTGGACATATCCCCAGGCCCAGACAAGAGTACATCCAAGGGTGCTAAAGGAACTGACTGAGGAGCTGGCTGGGCCACTCACTGGCAGGCCTATTTAATAGTTCACCAGAGACAGGCGTAGTACCGCAGGACTGGAGAACAGCACATGTAGTGCCATTTCACAAAAGCAGTCCCAAGGATGACCCAGGGAATTACAGACCAGTCAGTCTGACCTGCACTGTGGGCAAGCTCATGGAGACCATACTAAATGAAAGGTTGGTGGAATATCTAGAGGTACATGGTCTCCAGCATGTGAGGCAGCATGGATTCATGGGGGTGGGGGAGATCATGTCAAACAAATCTGATTGACTTCTTTGTGTCACTAAGACAGCAGACAGGGGCCAAGCAGTAGACATCCTCTATCTTGATTTCAGCAAGGCCTTTGACTCTGTGCCCCACAAAAGGTTAATCAGGAAGTTGGTGGATCTCAGGGTTGGGGAAAAGATGGCCAGATGGGTGGAAAACTAGCTGAAGGACAGAACCCAGAAGGTGGTTGTGGGGGGAGAGTTATCTGGCACAAGACAGATAACCAGTGGGGTCCCGCAGGGCTCGGTGCTGGGGATGGTGTTCTTCAATGTCTTCATCATTGACATTGGAGATGGCATTAAGGGCAAAATGTGCCTATTCATGGATGACACCAAGCTCTGTGGGAGAGTGGACACAGCTGAAGGGATACAGGACCTACAGAAAGATCTGGAAAAGTTAGGGAAGTGGTCCAGGATCTGGCAGCTTGGCTTCAATGCCAAAAAATGCAAAGTTATGCATATTGGAGCCAAGAATCCTAAGACAGAGTACTACCTGGGTGGAGTCCAAGTATCTGCATCAGAGGAGGAGAAGGACCTGGGAGTGATGATCACTAGTGACCTGAAGCACTCCACACAGTGCAAAAAAGCAGCAGCAAAGGCAAACAAAATGCTGGGATGCATATCTAGGGGGATCAGTAGTAGGAGAGGAGGTTATAGTGCCCTTGTACAGGTCACTGGTAAGGCCGCATTTAGAGTATGGAGCTCAGTACTGGTGCCCACACCTCAAAAAGGACATTAGCCTGCTAGAGAAGGTCCAGAGGAGGGCTACAAAGATGATAGCTGGTCAGAAGGGTAAGGCATATGAAGAGAGGTTGAGGGCACTGAACATATACTACTTGGAAGACAGGAGAGGGAGAGGGGACACGATTGGGACCTTCAAGTACTTGAAAGGGATAAATAAGGTTGATAAGGAGAAGCTCTTTAAGCTGAGTGGCAACCATAACACGAAGGGGCACAGTTTTAAGCTGGAGGGTGGGAGGTTTAGGAGGGAGGTCAGGAAGCTCTTCTTCACAGAGAGGGTGGTGGACATTTGGAATGCGCTGCCAGAAGAGGTAATCTTGTTGAAGACACTGGGCAGCTTTAACAGAGGCTGGGGCAGGTATAGGGGGAGGGTGACTTGGGTAGGGAGGATGGGAGGAGAGGTGGCAGGGACAGTAGCTCAAGCTGTGGACCATGACGGCGGCCCTGATGGAGGGTAACTGATAGTGGCTCTAAAGATGGATAGCCTGAAGAAAGGCCTGCTGGGAAGAAACCTGGTAAAGGGCCCGAAGGTGGAAATCCTGAAGGTGGCCCCGAAGGTGGGAAACCTGATGGGGGCCCTGATGGAATGAGCAAAGGACCATGCGGGCACTGAGGTGGAGGAGTAATAGGGTCTGGCACCCCTGCCCGGGGGAAGGGGCAGAGCTACTGTTGGGCCATTGGCAGCTCCGTGGACAGGTCTTCTTCCGTCGGGACCTGCGGGTCTGATGACAATTGAGAAATCTCCGACGGAGGAAGAGACGGGGGTTCTCCATGAATGGAATTCCATGGCAACCCTGGCCCTCCAGCTGGGATGGAGCTGACGTCTGACTGCGCATCATCAGAACCTGACAGCCGTGAAATGGTTGTGCCATCATTGGAAGGTCCAATGATCGGCTCATCGACCTGGGTCATGTAGGAGTCGGAGACACCGAACCCCAACTTACCAACCCTGGCTAGGCACTCGTCTGAGAGTTCGATGGGCGGCTTATCGACTGCACTTGCAGACTTAGAGCCCAGAGTTGTGATAGGCCTAAGTGTGGCGGCGGCCTCAGATGGATCAGAGGAACCCACCGTCACCATAACCAGTGGCAGCGGGGTGGCCAAAATCTGCTCTTTTGGTGGTACATGTCTTCCCGGAGGAAGAGGGCTGTGCCTCCACCGAAGAGCCTGTGAGTAGCTTCGGAGGAGGGGGGACTGCTCCTGGTCCAGATGTTTTTCCTTGTCCCTCTTTTTCTTCTTATGTGGGTCAATTGGAGAGGAGGAGCTTTTTAATTTCCTCAGCTCCTTTTCCATCAAAGCCATTTTTAGTTTCAGGAGATGGGCTTCAAGTGACTGTTGGCACCTTCTCTGTGTGGCCTGGTTGAACTGTGCTCAGGCCTTACACTCCTCGACTTTGTGATCTGGTCCCAAGCAGAAGAGGCAGAGGGTATGCTGGTCCTTATACGGTAGTTGGACGGGGCAAGAACTGCACTTATTCTGATGAGATTCTGTGGAAGAGGAGGTCAACATGCACGATTATTAGGAGAATAAGGTAAGAGAAAAAAACAGATACTCATCCGAATTAGGGAAAGGGGAAACTGTTTAACCAGGAAAGGCACACTAAGCTGGAGCTTGCATCCAGGTGCCACCTGGGAGCACAAGGAAGTTAAGTGACTTGCTCAGGGTCACACAGTATGCAAGTGGGGGCTGATGGGATTCAAACCCAGGTCTCCAGATTTGCAGCTCAGTGCCCTTAACCACTACACTATACTCCCTCATTAGGCATTCGAACTGTGTTCGAACTGCTGCGACGAGCACAGGTCGATGGTGGGAAAGAACTGAAGGGCGGACGTGGGGACTGCCCACTATATAGTGTCACACTGACGTCTGTCACATGGCGTCGGGTGGGTGGTGCCCCATCAGACACTGCTAGCAAAAGTTTCCATGTGGTCCTGACGTCAGGGGGCATAGTCCTACAAGTAATTACCTACTGCAAGAGCCCTCTCGAAGTAAGATCAAAAGTTACACTGGTGAAATTTTCGTCACAAGGTGAAATTTAAACATGAATGGGTGAAATTGCTGTCTGAAACCATATTATGCTAAATTTTGCAATTACGCGAAATCAAAAACCCAGATGAAATAAAAATTTTGCCAGGGCAAAAAATTTCGTGAAATTGAGAAATTATGATAAATATTTTGTGGAACAAAATTTTCACACTTCGTAAAACACTAGTGAAACATCAGGTGATATGCTGCTCCCACATCTGTGACAGTTTGTTTTTGCATATTGCACTCTGAAACAAAGAAAGATATAAATTGTCAGCAGATGAGGACTGCCAGGCCCATCCAGTCTGTCCATAGACCCTACACATTGTATGTGGCCACTGACCTTATGTGATCAATGGCTTTTTATCATTCAGTCACCTCTCAAGGTTCCCTTGTGCCTGTCCCAGGCATGCTTAAACCCCTCCACTGTGCTTGCCCCCACTACCTCCTGTGGCAGATTATTACAAGTGTCAACTACCCTTTCTGTGTAGAAAAACTTCCTCACATTACGTCTTAATCTACCCTCTTTCAATTTCACATTGTGCCCCCTTGTTATAGTACTTTTTCTACATTGGAAAAGGCCCCCCACCTGCACCTTGTTTATGCTCTTGAGGTACTTCAAAGTTTCAATCATGTCTGCCCACTCTCTCCTCTCCTCCAGTGAGTAAATATTGAGGTCCCCTAGTCTCTCCTCATATGTTTTGTGGTGCAATCCCTGCACCATCTTTGTCGCCCTTCTCTGGATAGTCTCCACCCTGGTTATGTCACTGCACATGTGTGGACTCCAGAACTGCACCCAGTACTCCAGGTGAGGCCTTACCAATGTTTTATACAATGGCATCACTGCCTCCTGCTAGTAATACCCCTGCCTATGCACCCCAGCATGCCATTGGCCCTCCCCACCACCTTTGCACACTGCTTTGGTACCTTAAGGTCATCACAGATGATAACCTCTAGGTCCCTTTCCTCCTTGGTGACAGTCAGCTGCCCTCCCCCCCAATCTGTAGCTCTCACCAGGGTTTTCTCTACCCATGTGCATTATTTTGCACTTTTTTGGCATTGCACCTTAGTTGCCACATCTCTGACCATCTTTCAAGCTTCTCCACGTCTCTCCATTTTCTGACCCCCTTCTAGAGTATCCACCCTATTGCAGGTCTTAGTGTCATCTGCAAACAAGCAGACCTTTCCTTCCAGACCCTCTGCAATGTCACTAGTGAAGACTTTGAACAGGACTGGTCCTAGTACTGATCCCTGCGATACCCCGCTGGTCACCCCCCTCTCCCCAGACTGTAACCCCATTAATCACCACCCTCTGTATCCTGTCTGTTAACCAGTTCCTATCCCAGTTCACCACCTTGTCCCCCATGCCCAGACTGCCCATCTTGTTAACTAGCCTTCTATGTGGGCTGGTGTCAAAGGCTTTGCTTAAATTTAGGTAGGCAATGTCTACTGCCCCTCCCTGATTTACTTCCCTAGTCACCCAATCAAAAAAAAATCTATCAGATTCTTTAAACATGACCTTCCCACTGTGAATCTGTGTTGCCGCTGATCCTGTGCACCCCTGTCCTTTCTTTCAGCAGTGTCTCCATGATCATTCCCACCACTGAAGTGAGGCTGCCCGGCCTGTAGTTCCCCACTTCCTTTCTATTGCTGCTTTTGTGCAGTGGGACCACATGTGCCCTCCTCCAGTCCTCTGGAACCACACCCGTGTTGAGTGACCCCGTGAATAGGACTGCCAGAGGCATTGCCAGTTCCCTTCACAGCTCCCTTAATATCCTCGGGTGGACACCATCTGGCCCCATGGCCTTATCCACCTTCAGTGTTGGGAGTTCTTCCAGAACTCTCACCACTGTGAATGGAATGGTGTCCACTCCCCCTCCCCAACTGCCTCTGCTACCCATCTGTGATCCTTGACCCTCGCCTTCCCTAGTAAATAGTGAGCAGAAGTATTTGTTCAGTATTTCCACCTTGTCTAGATCCCCCTCCTTCCACTCTTTACACTCTCCCTCCTCCCCTACGAGTCTCACAGTCCCCCCCCCAGGTTTTCTTCTTTCGCTGATGCACCTGTAAAATACCTTGTCACCTTTTTTCACAGACCTTGCTAAACTCTCCTTTGTCTGCAACTTATCTCTCCCAACAGCCTTCCCTGCTTCCTGTAGACATTCAAGGTACACCTCCCTGTCCTTCTCCCTTTGGATCCCCTTATATTTCCTGAAACTCATTCTTTTAGCCCAGACTTTGTCCCCCACCTCCTTAGAGAACCATAGTGGTTTCCTTCTTATTTTCCCTTTGGCCACTATCCTAACGCATTGGTTTGCTATCTCCACTATGGCTCCTTTCAGTTTCTCCCATTGTTCCTCTACCTCCTCTATTACCTCTCCCTTCCCCACGACAGCTTGTATACATCTACAAATTTCAGTGAAATCTGCCCTCCTAAAATCTAATACTCTGCACTTTGGACTTTGCATTCTGAATAAAATGCTTTGGTTTTGGAACATAATTCCTGCTTGGACAGTGTTCTTTCCTAGGAAGGGTGAGTGCCATGACTTATATTTTCTCTACACACACCCCCCACTCAACTCTAGAAATAAGTAACTATAAAACTCATGCAATGTCAGTCACTAACCTAACAGTCACATGTATACAGCCACAACCCATCCAATAAATACCAGAATTAAAGTTAAAACATAAAAAGACCAGATCCAAGTTATGTGCCAGCCAGTGGGCGAACTATAAAGCAGCTTTGTCACAATTTTGAAATAAAATCCACATGAAATGTCCAGTAATTACACACAAATTCCTTTGTGTTCCATGTGTCCTGGCTCCCTACTCTACCCACTGACTGGCTGCGACGTTTTATCAAAATTACTCAAACTTTTCATAGCTCCAATAAATGTTCAGTGATGGACACAGTTCTCCTCTCACCTACTTGGCTAGTAAATGGAAAAGCAGTTTGCAACTGTCAGTCCATGACCAGCCGAGGAGGCAAGGAGGACTGGGTTTGTCGACACTGAACATTTATTAGAGACAGAACAAGTGCCACTGATTATAGCTGAGGTGCTCCTACAGCACCAGAGATTATTGTTGCTTGTGTGACCCCCGGCCCAGCTGGTTGACTGTTTTTTTGGGTTGGAACAGGAGCAAGTCACCTGCTGCATGGCACCGAGATATAGTTAACTGCTCCTCCTGTGTGCTCTTTGGCTCACTGTTATCTTGTTTATGTTGCATTTCCTGTCCCACTGCTGCAGTGTTCCTAGGGGATCAGGAGAGTCAAAGTACTGGCGACTTGCTGGCTAAGCAGGCGCACAGAGTGCCACGAAATGTTACTGTACTTCTCCTGGTGACAGTCAAGGGGCCGGGACTGGCAAGGAAAGAAGAAGGCTGATGCTGACGGCAGGTTTCTGAGTAAATTTAATAAAATGTTGAGTCAGTAAGTGGGTAAGGGACACAAGGGAATAAATTACATTTTAAGATATTTCATTAGATAAACTGCTTGTGACACATAGAGGATTGTACTAGTGCTGTAAGGCAACTGGCATCGGAGTAAGGAAGAGTGCTGAACAGTTATCCAAAGGATGAGTGATTGCTTCAGACTGGAGTATATACCTGAATGACAAGGTGGCATCAAAAGTGTGACAAACAGCCACACGTTTCATGCTGAATCGTAGTCATGACGTGGGCATTACAAAGCTTGACGCGCACGGACTCCCGATTCAAAATAAAGACTATCAAGCAGAGACTCTTCTAAAAAAATTGAAAGTAGCATACAAAATAGCATTATAAGTTATTACTCCATAACAAAACACACACAGAGGCCATTGTTTAATGTTTAGGATTTATTTAACCAGCAATAATTTTAGAAAATATTTTCATATTTCTTTTAAGAGAAGATACACACAATCAATAGATCAGTCAGTTAAGACTTTCACAGTGAGGTTGTGCTGGGAGAACATCACTGTTGAAGGTGGCCACTGACCAATCAGGATACAAAATGTTTTCTTGCCATTGCATAATAAGGCTTTGCTGTAGAGGCTGGGTCTTGTTTATCAACCTTCCAAGAAACTGCGGTCAAAGATCTATCTTCAAGTGCAGAATGCACAGGAGGAATAAGGACAGTAGGAAAGGCAGAAACCTCCACGAACTCAGATTTCTCTTGAGAAATCTTGCTTGAAAACCCAGTTTAGCCTGAACTTGTTTACGGAAGGCTTGGAATAAGGTATCCTCACATGGAGTCCTTGTTGCACTTTTCACACTATCCTGTTAACAGGAGGACAGAGCGAAGCTTGATCCCACCACGTCTATTGCCACTTCTTAATCCATGACCTTCTGCTCCTCTGTATAGTCTGGATTATATTCCAGATCATCATCAACATCGACTGCCATTGACGGAGGCTCAACGGGACCAGGAGACAAAGGAGGAGGAGCCATCAACAAGTGTCCCATCATTATAGGTTGTTCAGGGACTGGTACTGTGGCATGGACAGAAAACTGAAGTGTTGACGGTAATGTCAGTAATGGACCATCTGAGGGAGTCCAAGTGGGTGAAGACAGCAGCAGCAACAGACATTGAATTAGTTCTGACATTGTTTGATATAACATCTGTTTTGCTGTATAACATCTTTTGCCTGACCATGATATTTTGTTCCTGACTTTTTATTTTTAGTTAGTTGTAATTCTAATTTATTATTTTTTATATTTTTTGCTGTATTATTGTTGATGTTGTGTTCTTTGTATGGCGCCCAGAGCCTCTGGGATTGGGAGTCTTTTAAATAAAATTTGCCTTGCCTTGTTGATGGGCCCTGAAGGGGTTGAATATGGCTGAGTCATTGGAAGAGGCTGCAGTTCCCCCAGGAGATAAGCTGATGCGAGACCCCAATCTTGGTGTCAGAGATGGTCAATGAGGGGGGCAGCAGGACCCACAGCTGGAGCTGGAGACCCATCTTTTTCAGTAGATTTTCCCTAATAGGTGAACAGGAATAGTCTGGAAAAGTGGCCTTGTCCTTTTGTCACTTATCCTTCTCTGAGTGGTGGTGTTTCTGCATTGATTTTTGAGGACGTATCCTTTTCTTCAATGAGTCATTGATGGCCACCGTCTACCTTGAGGATCGATGGACCGACGCAGTTGATGACATTGAAGTTGCTGTTGCCGCAACCCATTTCTCCATTTCTTGAAGCTTTAGAAAAACCTCTAGCGCCTCCCTGCAATGTCTCCTCATTGTCTGGTTAAAGCTCTGGCAGACCGTGCAGGTTTTATCATTGTGGTTTGTACCAAGCAACTGATACAAACAGAGTGGTCATCGTGTTAACAATGGAACAGTGGATCCCTGCTTTTCGGTGGTGGCATAAAAGAAAGTTCTGGAAATAAACTTGTGAGATGTAGCAGCATTAGTGAATAGTTACAAAAGTTCTATGGCATTCTTCAGCAGTGGTGGACCAATGAGTGGTTGACAGCGGGAGAAAGAACTGATGCATGCTGGGGACACCCACATCATATAGGTGATGATGAGGTGCATTGAGTTAAGTGAACCCAGCCAGCAAAAATTTTCAGGTGCACCTGATTCAGACAGCTTACAGTGCTACAATGTGGTTCAGTAGCGGGCGCCATCTTTGAAGATCATCTTTTGTTGCCTAGTTGGTACTTGAAACCTCTGGACAGTTGATTATCTTGTAGAATTATATGCTGTTCAACTGTACATCTTCATCTGATACTTTATTTGTGAGCCATATTTGTACATGTGTCTAGCATTTGTGATGCCGTTACTCCTTTTTGCTTTTTATCTCACTGAGGTTTAATTTGGTTCCTCTGTTAACTCAGTTTTCATGATATTCTGTAGGTGTACATTTGGGTGGTGTTTGTCTCACTTTCTCAACTTTGTAATCTCCTAAAATGTATCTGCAAATAGGCATGTGTAGGCCTAGTGTGCTTTTCTGCTCAATAAAATCCAAATAAATAGTTACGTTTCATTTATTCCTTATGTTATTCTAAATGAATTGCAGATCCATCGAGTCATAGCTAACTTACAGTAGCATCCAAGTAACACGTGGAAAGTACAGGTTACAAACATACCAATACAATCGCCCCAAATAAATCTCGATATTATGACAATACAAAACACTCAGCAGAACAAAACTTTAAAAGATACAAATAATTTAAAACAGCAAAAGAACAAGATTCATGGCCCCCCGTATAATAGTAATAAGGTAGAAGGAAATATGCCATTGATGGTGTGTAATCTGACTGGCAAGGCATTCCAGGCAGATGGTATAATAAAGGAAAAGCCTTGCCAACTAACATCATATTTTACTTCTTAAGTTACAAGCTCATGGCCAACTGCAGACCTCAGACTAAAGTGAAGAATCTTAGGTTGAAGCGGATTACAGAGACAGATTGTTGCAGCATTGTTCACACATCTACAGGCAAGAAACAAGTGCAAAGGTCTCCAAATGGCCAATGGACTCCAATCAAGTGCTCGATAAAGATCACAGTGATGTGTATCATGAAGAGAGATCAGGATAAAATATGCCAAATTATCAACTGCCTGCCCATAAAGGAGATGCCTCCATGATTAAATAATGGAAAACTCTTTGAATTAACTATTCTCACTCTGGTATCACTGTTATTGTTAAATATTTTATTTAGATTTGTATTACTTTAGGCCACAAAAAGTACACAGAGCCAGATTTTACTTCTAGGTGTGACCTGGTTAGGGGACGGGAGCGTGTGATATAACAGACACAAATCAAAGAAAGAACTTACATATCCCTTTGGCACAACATTTATGTGGAGCCATTTGTACAAAAATATAGTAATATTACAATAAATGATTTGGGTTGCAGTGCAGAAACCTGCCAGAACTACTGTAAGATCAACATACACAATAAGAGGGGTAGCCTGTGACATGGGCGCCTGAATCAGGGTGCCATCTGAAATGGTGATGCGATGTGGGTGAAAACCCAAAAGGCGAGGGGGCAGGGAGGGCGACCGGATGTGGTGGGGTGGGTGACCCTAGCAACAGGATGTCGCTGTATGTACACGTGCGGGGTGGGAGCGAGCATGGCCTGGGAGAGAGTGGAGGGGATGTAGGGGGTGGTACTGCCGTCATCTGCCAAGCTGCGCCGTGGTGTCGGAGGTTGGCCTCCGCTTGCGGTGTGTGGGGTTCCAGGTTCGGGTCTGGGTCCGGGCGCTACTGTGTTTTTGTTGCGCCCAGCCCAAAACTTGTGGGGTTTTTTTGGGCTTTCTCCCCCCTCCCCCGGCCCGACATGCACCTCCCCTGGAGTTAAGAATCCTTAAGAAGGAGGGTGCGGGGGGAGAAGCCCCCCACCCACAGAAAGCAAATCTATTGAGTTTCCGGCACTGTTCCTCCGTGAGCCGAAGTTGTCAGGGTGGCAAAATTGTTTTTGCTGCTCTGACTTCATGATAATGCGGGTCACGTTTGGCGCCCATCATTATCACATAGAACCATAAGATGCAGGGACAGTCAGGAGGAGATCTGCTGGCAAGTGTCGAGATAGTGGAAGAAGGGACACAGGATGGGAGGCCATGATAGGGAAGAAGGAACTAGGTACAGGAGCAGGAGTGAACTGTGAGCTTCCAGAGCAGGGCCTCCAGAGAGAAGAAAGATGAGAAAAAGTTAATGGTGGGAGGTGGGGATTATTCCCAAGATTGGGGAGTCTGTATAAAATGTGACCAGTCAAGCATAGGATTTAATAAGAGGAGTTATGAAGGAGTAGGAGACCAAGTGCATGAGCAGGTGGGGGTGGGGAGAGAAGAGGCAGTATAGCACAGTTGTTTAAGGCTCTGAGCTGCAAATCTGGAGACCTGGGTTTGAATCCCACAGCCCCCACTTGCATACTGTGTGACCCTGAGCAAGTCACTTAACTTCCCTGTGCTCCCAGGTCACACCTGTAAACAAGCTTTCAGCTTAGTGTCTCTCTCCTGGTTAAACAATTGGAATAAAAAAAAAAGAGCAATGTAGCAGAGAAGGGCAGAGAACACGCATTTAGATAGGATGGAAGAGAGAAAGATGTGACTGCCTCCAAGTGAGAGAAAGGAAGGATCAGAGCAGAGGCTCAATGCATAGCGGCAGAAAGAGTAACAGAGGGGATTCAGTCGGGCAAGGTGAGTTGGGGGCTGCACTGTAAACAGAATTCTCATGGGCAGAAAAAGGGGTTACATGACTGGTTTCTTCTACGCAGTGCACCCAGTTTGTAGAGGAGTTGGAGACATTAAGGTGTTGATCTAACCAGATGCCAGTGTATATGAAGGAGGACACTACCTCCAATGGAGACATTCAGGGTTTTGAAGACCGAAGAACTGCTAATATTGACCAGAGTCCTGTCTGATAAAAAGAAAGGAAAGGGAAAGGGGAAATTATTTAACCAGGAAAGGCACACTAAGCTGGAGCTCGTTTCCAGGTGCGGCCTGACAGCACAAGGAAGTAAGTGACTTGCTCAGGGTTACACAGTACGCAAGTGGGGGCTGATGGGATTCAAACCCAGATCTCCAGGTTTCTAGCACAGTGTCCCTAACCACTACGCTACACCATCTCCTAGAAAGGTAGCAATAATGACATAACAATGCTACTGTACATCTGGCGTGGGTAAACATGACATTATACAATTACGCTGCAAAAGTAGAGAACCCAAACCAGATCCAAACCTCTCGGTGGGAGGTTTGGGCTTGCAACTCTTCACAGGGACTAAATGGCAATAGTTCTTCATGTGATCACTGGTGGAAGATCTCTACACAACATTTTACCTGCCAGTCAGATTTCAGCCAGTACAGTATTTCAGTTGAGTAAGAATGTAGAAATCTGTGCATGAAAAAGTAATTAAAAAAAAAAAAAAAAACACCAACTGTTGCCAGGAAACATTTCCTCAGTTCACCCCTGAGCATGCCCATGCACAGGAAAGCATGTGTGTGTGTTCCTGTTCCCTGCATAGGGATACCAAAGATGCAACTCTTATGGCCAAAATAATGTTTCAGCTATTACTAATACATTAAATTACAATTCTCTCTCAATATTTTGTTTTAATGAAATTATCTTTAGCAAAACGTTTATAGCAAATTTGTATTTAAACTACATTAATGCATCTACTAGGGTCGAAACACAGAGTATACAAGAAAGTGAACTGAAAACGTGGGATAAAAAGTCCCTGGAACCTCTGCAAATCTGTGGTGTTCCTCGGGGTTTGTATGATCATGCAACCTGGTGTTGGCGTTACGCTCATAGTTGCACTCTCTACGCAAGCACTGATGTGTCACAATTTTACTTTGTCTAACAAGACAGTGCCAATATTGAATTTAGTTTGTAAATTAAAATGTCTTAAGCAAGAACATCTGTAACTTCTTGTACCTAATGTTTCCCACAAAGACAAGACACAACATTTTGCATAGCTGCCCAGCAATCCATTTGGTTGAAAACTTAAAAAAAAAAAGAAAAATTCTTTAAAGTCCTCTACCTTAGAGATCCAAAGGACAAGGAAATTTTGGAACCAGTATAGATGGGGGAATTTGATTGTCCAAGAGGGTCAGACTCAAACCAGTAGCCTGATGCTTCTGTGGGTCCAAAGCCACTATTACCAACGGTAGTAGCACTGGTTCCTAGGGGCAGACAGTATGATCTAATGGTTTTATCACTGAATCATGCCACAGGAGTTCAAAGGAACAAATCCTACCACAACTGCTGACTTACTATCCAACTGTAAGTCAGTCACACCACCTGTCAGTGTTCCAGTCCTTCCTGCTGTGAAACTCGATAGAAGCAGGACCTCAAATAAAATGAGATGATGCATCTGTAGGGCTGTGTGATACACAGTAAAAATTAAAATAGACTGTCACAGTAGCTGTGTTGTTGCCTGTGCCTTTTATGCCAGAGACCACCAGGGAAGATGGTGTGGCCTAATGTTTAAAGAACTAAACATTCATGAACATACTAGGAACTGCACTTACCAGCCAGGAACCTGTGATTATCAAAGCACGTTTTCCTTCAAATGCTGGGGGTTGAGTCCCATTTGATGTGGTTCCTTTTGAAGTAACAGTCTGGTTCTTCCTGTTTTCTGATCTGACTTGAAGTTCTTGGCTAAAAGAATTTTGGTTTACAGCCATCAGATTGTGCATAAAGTTTTCACTCAAATGTATCACACACATCTTAAATTATCAAGTCTTGCTGGTAACACTTACTGCACACTTGAAAGATAAAACTGAAAATAAATCCGTCTGAACATGGCATTGTTGACTCAGTTTACATGTAGGGGTGTGTGTGTGTGTGTTGGTCTTTCTATTTCATTTATTTGTATAATCTTCAAATCTGACCAGGACTAAGTAAGTTTTACAATCCTTTAAAGGATTAATGCTTACCTTTTTTGCACTGGTCCAGCTGAGAAGGTGAAACCCATTTGCACTGCCGCCCCCTTCCCCCCCAAAAAAATTACACTGACCCTAAGCTATAATGAAGATTATTTTGGGGGGAGAAGGGGACTCTATCACCAACCTTTTAAAATTACTTCCTGGTTTTCAGTGGCATCTTCTCTCCCCAATTCCCTTAATTTCAACTTGGTGTCCAGTGGCTCTCCTTCTCTCTCATCTTCTCTATAAATTACCCTGGTGGCACTCCTCCCTCTCCTCATCCCCCATACATTCATCCTGGAGTCCAGTGGCACCACCTCCCTCTTCCCATCACCATACATTCACCCTATTGTCCAGAGTCATCCCCTCTCTCCCTCTCTCTATCCCCATAAATTCTCCTTGGTGTTCAGTGGCACCCCTGCCTCTCCCCTTACCCATAAATTTTCCACGGTGTTCAGTGGTACCCCCTTCCCTCCCTGTCCCCCCTGTACATCATTCACTTGGTATCCTGTGGCACTCTTCCCTCTCTCTATGCATTTTCTGTGGTGTCCAGTGGCATCCCATCACCATACATTCACTCTTGTGTCCTGGGGCCCCCCTTCCTCTCCCCACAAGTCCTCCCAGGTGATCAGTGGTACCACCGCCCTTTTCTCAGATTAGTAGAAGTTTTCCTTGGTATCCACTGGACCCCTATCCCCAGAGCTTCCGAAGCCACCACCCTGGTCCCCAACAGCAGCCAGCATAACCTCTTTGCTTACCTCATCAGCCAGCTACCATCTAACTCTCGCAACTAGTATTGCACAGAAAGTCCAATCTCCGAAAGTAAAAAAAAAAAAAAAAAAAGCAAAACTACAGTAGTTATTAGCTTTCTCCCAACATCTCAGCCCCACCACTCTCCCCACCCATGTCCCCTTAGTCAGCAACTCACCCACAAGTTCTCAAGTGCTCAAACAAAAGTCCTTGATACAGCGTGTCACTACTTTCTTAATCTGACTGCTAGGGTTGTCAATATGCCAGTAATCTCTCCCATTAGTACTTTGCATTATTGAGACGGAGAGAGAGATTGCTGGCATTTGGGCCTGGCAATCAGACTGTAAAGTATTAGTGGCACACTACACTAAGGACTTTTATTGAATACTTCAGAACTTGTTGGTGAGTTGCTGACTAAGAGGACATGGGAAAGGGTGGTGGTGGTGGTGGCGTGAAGATAGGTAGGGGGATTTTTTTTTCTGCATTAGCTAATGGCTGATTTCACTATGCCAGAGACAGTAAATTAACATTAAGATCGACTCCTGTTTTCTCTCCACCTATGGCTGTACCTCTTTGAATCCTGATCCCATCACAACTCAGAAGCTAAGCAGGGGTGGGTCTGACCTGTAGTGGATGGAAGACTTCCACTGCATATCTGTTGCTGCAGGAAGTGGTGTTGGTAGCTCTGCAGGGGCACTGTCCGCTAGGTTATAAGTAACCATTGTAATGCTCCAACGTAGTGTTCAGGAGATACCGTGGTATCATGAGGTGCCTTCTGGTGGATGCTCAGGTGTATTTTAAAAAGTTTGATGGCATGTCTTGAAAGGCGTATGAGAATATCCCCAGTATCATGGCCAAATTTCCCCATTCACTAATCCAACAACAGATTAATAACCTGGTTTAATATTATTACTATGAAGTGTCCACATACATACCAAGGCTGAAACAGGAAATATTTCCTAGTTCTCCCTTTTGCTCAGTAATAATAAAATATATCTCCCTATTCTACTGCTTGTGTTTTCTTTGAAATCTTATTGATCTCCTTTTTAGGGTTCCCTTGTAAATGCTTACTTTCCACCACTAGAGCTTTGTTTTTGTTTTTTTAATTACTAAGCAGTTCAGCAGCCCATAGTTGAGTGGATGTCAGCAATGAGTGCTTCACTCTAAATTTCCACTCAACCGATACAATTAGATAATTGCAGAACTTACAGTTAATAAAATATAGAATAATACATGGGGTGGTGTGTTTAATAAGATTTTAACCCTCTCCCAAGGTATCGGATGCTATATAAACCCCAAGAGCAAGGCTTGAGGAGTTTATTTTAAGCATCCGACACTGAGGGGCGTGTGTAAAATCTCGAGTTACACACACCACCCCATATTTTATTTTATATAACTGCTGGGGAGCCTTTTCTCACCAAAGCAATTATATAAAATGAAACAGTCGTCACGGTCCAGTAGTCAGAATGAAGCGCTGTCTATAGCCCATATCACCGTTGCTGAGTGGCTGCTGAATCCCTTTTTTAAAAATGTAAGTTCTACCAGTCCATGGTTCTCTACAATCCCTGTTTTACCATGGACTGGTGAACTGAACTGCTAATGCTTTTTTTTTTTTTAAACCCTTGCCTTACCGAGTCGAGCAAGGGAGTCAAGAGAGGCACCCAGCTTTCCTGTGCTGTGTAGGGGGCGAGCAGTGGCAGGCACATGCGTGGAGTGAGGGAAACCCAACATGTGTTCGCCGTTATAACCCGCGGGTTATAACGGCGAGTTATAACCTGGTTTCCCTATGGGAAAAAAGGCTCCCCCAGTTATTATAAATGCAATATAAGGCATTAACTGGGGGCCCTAAAAAGGGGGAAAAGATTATTTCAAAGCAAACACAGGAAACCATACAGTGGAGAAATTAAGGAGACTACAAACATGCTCATATTTCCAATTATATTAAAAAGGGAAAAGACAGGATTATCTTCCATTACAAATGCATTCTCAAACTATAAGAGTTGTTCTGTGACAAAAGTACAAATTCTAATGCTACAAAACAGCAGAATTCCACAAGTTTTGAATACAGGCCTTTTGTTTTTAAAACAGAAGTTTCCAATATATTTTAGGAAAGATAAGGTGATACTGCCATGGAAGCTATGATTTTCATATCTTCACTGTGCACCCACGCACAACGATCATTTTGTTAGGAGATTGGCTTTTGAGGGGTGTAACACTGTCAGTCCAATGCAAAGTGGTCTGCAAGAGGCTCGTCAGACCAATCATCAGCCAGGCTGATCATGACATTGTTCTGCCTTGCTGGGCTGAAACTTGTGTAGTTCAAAGGAGAGTGTCGACCCAATCATAGGTCATCTCTTTCCTTTGATGTACACTGCCCAGTAAGCACAGCTGATCTGTCATGATCAGCCTGCTGAGGTTGAGTTACACTCTAACAAAGAAAACAGTCCACTAATGTCTGTTGCTGCCACCACCATTACTGTTCCACTCACCAGCCACCACCCCCCCACAAACACAACACTGACACTGGGGGTGCCCAATCCTTAGTGTCGCCACCTGAAATAAATGCAACAGTCTCTCGTAGTTTTTTTAACATACCCTTTAACAAAGAAAACTGTCCATTGATGTGTGCTGCTGCCGCCGTTAGACTCCCCTCCAAACCTTCCCTCTCAGCACCCAGCACCCCCTCAGAAACACAACACTGACACTGAGGGTACCCAATTCCCAGTGTTGCCACCTGAAATAAAGGAAACATTCTCTCGTAGTTTTTTTTAATATACCCTTTAACAAAGAAAACTGTCCATTGATGTGTGCTGCTGCCGCTGTTAGACTCCCCACCCAACCTTCCCTCTCAGCACCCAGCACCCCCTCAGAAACACAACACCAACACTGGGGTACCCAATCCCCCAGTGTCACCACATGAAAAAGAAAACTGTCCATTGATGTCAGTTGCTGCCATGGCAGTTAGTCCCCCTACTTGACCCTCCCACTCAGCACCCCCCCAAACATAACACTGGCACTGGGGGTGCCCAATCCCCCAGTGTCACCACCTGAAATATAGAAAACCATCCCTAGTAATGTTTTTAGCACTCCCAGTAAAAAAGAAAATGGTCCATCAATGTCTGCTGCTGCCACTGTTAGTCCCCCCCATCCAACTCTCCTACTTCTCACCCTCTACCCCCACCAAGCCCTTACTTACCCACTGGGGGTCCAATGCTGTAATCCTGTCTGGACTGCAGACACGTCTTCACTCTTCAATGTCAGACCATGAACTGAGGAAATCAGGTATGCGGTTCAATGTATTTCAATGGAGTTTTTAAACTTAGTGGCATAACTTGGTCATTTTTCCCCCACATTTTCAGGATGCCCTTCTTGGGACCCCACCTCATGAACAATGGAAGACTATCCAGAAAGGTGATTTTGCAGTCACTGCACAAAATCACTGTTCAGGCAGGAGTTGAAAATTTTCTCCACCCTTATTCATGAGGTGGGGTCATAAGAAGGTACTACAAAACTGAACTAAAAACGTATCTTTTTAATTTAGCCTTCCCAGATGAATTTTAATTCATTGATGTATTTATTGTTTAGTTTAAATTTTATAATTGTATGTTGTATTTTAATTGTAAAGTGCATTGGTTTTGGAAAGATGAGTAATAAATAATTACTTTACTTACAATATGTTGAATGTTTGGGGTAAAAATATTAAAAAAACAACAACGTTTTTTATTTATTTTACTTATTTAGTTTTTGTTAACCGGGTGGGTGTGCTAGCCATGGAGATGACTATTTTCAGGCACGACCCAGGAGGTTACACAGCAATTACAGAGCTACAACAGCAGGTAACACAATAAGGTACAAACAAGGTATTATACATCAGGATTTACAGCATGAATAAAGTATGGTGTTTAGTATAGGGTACAGAACATAGTTTCAGTCAGTGGCATTGGTACAAGGCTAATTACAACTAGGACAACAGTAAAATCATAATCTTGTAAGGAAATCATAGACATCTAGCAAAAAGCTAAGATTATAAAATGGGTAAGACCAAACTTGCAACCTGATTGCCTAACAGTTACCAGTAGCCGTGTCCTTATCAGCTGATATACATGGCAGCTGGTACTTCTTATGCCAAGCAGGACACACTGCATCCACAGATCAATGCATGTCACTTTACAAAAAACATTTTCTGCTGTTGTGCTCTAGTCCCGTTCCATCTCCCGCCCGCTCGCCCGCCCTGTCACAACACTGAACTCATTGCCAAAAATAACTGTATCTGCCTCCTCATCATTTTAAATACAGCATTTATGATGACTAACACTGACCTCCACTTCACTAACATCATTTCTGTCACGTCTCTTCAAACAACTTGCTTCCAATCCAGCCAGCATCCCGCGTGCTGTCACTATGCAACGTTACATTTAAATCACTTGAAAATCGCCTGTACTATAAAACATTTAAATAATTAAGAGCTTTCTTTCTTTTTTAAAAAAACGAAACATACTCTTTTCAAATGGCACGATTAGTTCGGCAAAGCGCTAGTAAAGAAAACCGCTGTCTACAGCAGCCGACCTGCGACATGCTCGCTCCCACTTGGTCTCATTCAAATTAACCGTGTAGTCTATCATATAGCAAGAAAAAGAAAGAAGACTGACAGCACGCGGGACGCTGGCCAGATTGGAAGCAAGTTCTTTGAAGAGACGTGACAGAAATGATGTTAGTGAAGTGGAGGTCAGTGTTATTTATCATAAATGCTGTATTTAAAATGATGAGGAGGCAGATACAGTCATTTTCGGCAATGAGTTCAGTGTTGTGACAGGCGGGTGGGCGAGTGAGCGGGCGGGAGATGCAACAGGACTAGAGCACAACAACAGAAAAGGCAAGAAATACTCACAAAGTAAAACAAAAAAAATAAAGTAAACTAAACGTACTTTGCTTGATTTTTTGTGTGGGGGGGGGGAGCAGACACTCGTGCCTACTAAACTTGTCCACATCAGTCAGCACAAACTGCTGGCTTGCTCTTACATCCCTTACAATGAAACCACCCTCTCCCTCTGTGTGAAATGGATCCTATGTTCCTCAAGCACTATATGACCTGTTATTTAAAACAAGTAGTTAACACTTTTAATCCAGTGTCATTTAACTGTTCAGTGATTGCTAATGAATCAACTTAGGAACTATTTTATCTTATTTTTAAGACTGCTGTCAAATAAATATGTTCAACTTAAAAACCACACAACTCTGTTTCTACTTTTATTTACAAAAATAGAGTGCCCATTTTATAAGTGGAATAAGACACTCCAAGGTGTGGTTTATGGCTTGATAAGAGCACTTCCCAGGTGCTAAAGGCACTCGGCGCAAACGCCTCGTTCCTCATTACACACCTAGGGCGTGCTCTTATCAAGCCATAAACCACACCTTGTCATGTCTTATTCCTTACATAAAACAGTCAGCAAGTAAAACCCAGGGGGAGACTGACAACAACAGATAAATGCAAGGGGGAAGGCAGCAGGGGACTGGAAGTTGAGATAGGTTGAGATTGGAACAGTGTCATGCTTAGAGAGAGGATTAGCACAGACATGGAGAGGACGGTAATAGGTAGGGAAGGGACAGGGTGGGGGGATAGTATCCTGAAATGTATATTGGCAGTAGGCAGGTTAGGAGCATAACAGGAGGAGAACAAAGTACTAAGGAGGCTTAAAGCAGGAGCACTGACTAGATGAGATGAGGTGGTGGCAGAGCACTTTTTTTAAAGGCGTAGTGTGAGGATGCTAGGCAGACATCAAGCGGGAAGGAGTTCCACTGCTGGGGGGCATGGAGGGCAAAAGCACTAGCACCTTTGGTTGTTTTGTATTTTGGCACACATAGGAGAGATCTGTCAGTCGAGTGCAGGCCATAGTTGGAGGACTGGGGAGTGAGCAGCTCCACCAGTGTTAAGGGGGTCTGAGTCCTCATAATGCCATCAACTGTGGAGCAGAGGGAGTGAAGTCTGGTTGCACTGGAAGATCGCCAATTCAGATCAGAGTATAGGACGCAATGGTGTTTCAGCCTTTGGGAAGAGGAGGTGTAACTACATATATTGTTGTAGGTAACGTCCCATCTATGAAGGTTAGATTTAGGTGTGGCAGCATAAGTAGCTACCCCATTGGTCATGGTAGGCAGAAGTATACCTTGGGCAATAACCAGTCTTGCCGAGGGGGCTAGTGCATAGCTGGTCTGGTTCGCAATGCCTAGTTTAGAGTTTACAGATTTGCACATGTTCTGTATGTACAGTTCAAAGTTTAAGGATTGGTCTAAGGTTACCCCATGGTACTTAAACAAGGTCACAAAGCCAATGGGTGAGCTATCAAGGCAGGAGACCCTAAAGTTATGTTGGCATGTTTTGGGCCTTGAAAGGGTTCCAAATACCATATACTGGGTCTTGGTCTCATTAAGAACAAGTTTGTTGTCAGATAGCCAGGTTTGTGTGCATTGGAAGTCTGAGGAGAGCCATAGATTGATATCATATATGTTTTTCGCACTGGTGTACAAGACTATATCATCGGCCTAGAGACGGGAGAAGGTGGAGGAGAGATTGGAGGAGAGTTTATTAATAAATATCGAGAACAGAAGTGTCACCAGAATGGAGCCTTGGGGTACTCCAATATTCCCTGTTGCCTGATCAGAGTAGGTTGAATTGAACTTAACGACTTGGATCCTGGGACAGGTAACTACAGAACCAGCTGACTACATTTGATGCAAAGCCCATAATTTTTAAGGTGGTGAGGAGAAGGGAGTGGTCCACCAGGTGAGAATCCTTTGTCATATCCATGAAAACAGCCCCAGTTAGAAGACCCGAGTCCATAGCGGTGAGAGTGTTAGTAGTAAATCTGAGCAAGGCAGTAGTGGTGCTATGCCCTTTGTGAAAGCTGTGCTAGGCTTTAGATAGGAGGTCATTTCTAAGAAGGAAATCTGTGGTTTGTGTGGCTACTAGTTTTTCTAAGATTTTGCTTAGTACCGACAGGATGGCTATGGGCCTGTAGTTGGATGGGTCTTTGTGGTCACCTTTCTTAAAAACAGGTGCGACTCAAGCTGTCTTCCAGATGTCAGGAACACAACTGTGACACAAGGAGAGAGTAAAAATTCTGGCCAGAGGGGCAGCAATGGGTGGGGCTGCTAGTTTTAGTAGCTTGGGTACGATGCAATCGGAATCTGTGGCAGTAGTGTCCAAGATCAATTATAAGTTAAGAGCCTATGTTGAAATTTATGAACACAGGCTCATAACTTTGGCAATTTTCAATATTTTGACCCCAAATTTTGAACACAGCTATTGTTTTTACAGCACCTCACAAATACAACAGCTGTAATTTTTCAGATCCTGGCCAAAATGCATTTTCACACTTGTGTTGAGAAATCAGCTTTTTGGCAGGATTTGAAAATGTTCTTGGCCTTGTTAATGAGGTGGGCTCATAAAAAGGCTATGTGGGATCATAAGAAGGCTATGTTGAAAATTTGGGGTAAAAATATGAGAAAAAGTTGTGAGAGTGCATTGTAATTTTTCAATGCACACTCATAACTGCGGTAATTTTCAATATTTTGATACCAACTTTTCAACATAACCATTTTTTCATACCACCTCATGAATGTGATAACTGTCATTTCTCAAATCCTACCCAAAATGTGTTTTAGTGCTTTTGGCACAAAATAACATTTCACCCATTGTTTTATAAATGACACCTGTCATGCTCAGAAGTAGTGGTCATAAAAAGATGGGTAAAAAAAATGTGAAAAACCAACTAAGTTATGAGGAAACAAATTGTTCCAACATTTACTCATAACATATTTTTGCAGATGTGGGCCCCTAATGTTCAACATTATCCCTTGTGTTACCCCACCTCCTGAACATCGCAGGAGTCATTTTTCAAATCCTTAAAGCGTGTTTCCACAGTCGCATAGCGAAAATACATTCCAGATGAGATTTTAAAAATTCCACCTGTCTTGATCATAATATCAGGTCATAAAAAGACTGTTGGACATTTGGGGTCAAAATGTGGAGCCCACTTAAAAAAAAGAATTTGCCTGTCAGCTGCCCTATCCTGGGTAATTACAGTTTAACAATGTCTCAAAGCAGGACATCACTGAAAATGAGATATTGCATCTCATCTGCTCTATCCTGGGTAAATATATAATAAAAATGTGTACAAGCAAGACCTGTTACAACAGCAATACAAGTTGCGTACATTCAGCATTGACAAATGCTCATTTTTTTTTTTTGCAGTTTCTCCTGGTATTAATTGAGCATCCCTGCTGCTGAGGTGATCTGCTTGGACCAAATTCTAACAGGTAGATATCCAGCCATGCTCTTCTGATACCACCCCTCCAACTCCTTATTTCTTCCACTGTTGCATGGAATGGAGGAATAATTTTGTAAATGCAATCTTAAAGGGACAATGTCAACCTGTTTTGTATAATATTTTTTCTAGTTAAAAATCCACATTTTATGGTTGCTTACCTTCTCTAAAATTCATTAATGTTGCTATTTCTTTTGTCTGCCTCCTTGTTTAGTAGAACTGAAATGCATGATAGTGCATATTTATAAACAACTTTGTTTTGTTTCAAATCCTGAATTAATCCTTCTTAAATACTTCCTAAACATTAGAAGCACCTTCAAACAGTGCATTCACTCATGAGGCAGTAGCCACCTAAACTCCCACTGCATCATGGGTGGCCAGACTGTGTTGGAGGTGTTCTCAAGTACAGGAAAGATGCAGTGAGAGCTGATCACGGAATGTAAAAAAACCTGTTTTGGTGTGGTAAATCCAGCATGATGGGCAGTCTGTTTTTCACTTTTTAAAAGAAGAAAAAGGATCAAAATCAAACTACTAGCTACATCAGCAGTCTTTACAGAACGTTAGCAATCATAAAATGTGTTTTTTAAACAAGGGACACCGAGTCCTAAGGTGGTTGACAGTGCCCCTTTAAAAGAAGAAAGGTAGGCGGGGAAGTATATTAGCAGCTTATTTCACACTGGCTGTGAAACTTTGTAAGTAGGACTATAGGTAACTAAACATGTGCAAAATGTTCCTGTAATTGGTTTCTTTTATTATCTTCTGATGCTTTTGCAGGCAAAATCTGCTCAAGCATGATGATGATTATAGAGTGGGTTGAAACTGCACCACTTTAAAAAGGTACAGACCACTGGAAAACTATGAAATTCTCATCTGTGTATGCCGAATATGAACCCAAAATAAAAAAAATAAATTTTTTTAATCCACCATGGTCATCATCATCAATTTATTGGATTACAAATTTAGAGGAAAAAACTCATTTACAATTGCGTCTAGATACAATAAAAAAAAAAATGATCAGACAAACAAACACATATACAATAATAAGTTACATGATTTACAAATAGTTAATAAGTTTGTTCTTAAAGATTAAAATAGATGAAACTCAGCCAAAACAGTCACAGTGGCTAAATACAAATTTAGCAATAGAATCCTTTAAACGAGAAAAGGGCAGTAAGGTGTTTAAATTACATTGTTTTCTGATTGTTTCCCATGTACGGGGAACAAAAACAGCCAAGATATGGTGAAAAGTAATTTGATATACATTAATCTATGATCGGTGCTGCGGCCTCGAGACCAGCCACCTGAGGTGTGACGTTATCCCAGCATGACACACGCCCTATCGGGCATTAACGCTTAATCGATACATGGAAGCTGTACTGACCTAACTCTAGTACAATGCACTAAATCTTCCCCACAAAAACTAATGTTCCTGGCCTCAATGATTCTAAAGTTACCCTTCACAAAGAAATCACTTTTATTAAATGATAATTTTGGGGGGGGCCGGTACTGTGGAGCTTGATCTGAGAGGAAGCAACTTTTGTAGCTCTTGCATCAATCCTTCTATTTTCAGCTGTTTTGTTTATTGCTATTTTATTTTACATACCTCAGTGGTATTATATTTAACATTTTCCAACATGGAAGTCATGCACGTGGCACAAGGTGGTGCAAATACAGGAGCAGCCAGCCCTCTAAAAATGCCAAGCCAAAGCAAAGTTAAACGCAGTCTCACTGTCACCCCAAAAGTCTGGCACTTCACTTGTAAAGAGCTTCTTCTGGGGGCCATACTGTGGGTGGTATAAGAGGTCACTGGTTAGGCACACTGTTTTTCTTTTGCACTTAAGCACTTTTGTAGGCCTTTGCACTTTTGATTTTGCTACCACTGTATGCGGCAGTAATAATGTATTTGGTCAATGAAATACATTTAAGTTTGCTTTGATACATAATCAATGCCTGCAGCTCAGAAACCCACCAAGCTAAGGTGCTTGCCACCAAAAAAAATGCTTTCTGTGAGAAAAAAAAAAAACAAACCTCACAGGTGGCAGTGGGGATGGGGAAAAAAAAAAAAAAAAAAGACAGTAAGGAACTCCAGAACCAGATTAAGGTCCTAAATTGAAAACAGGTAACAGACCAGGAGAAAGGCGCAGAAGACTTTTCAGGAATCTGTGGGAAACCTCCAACTATGCCACAGTGTTGTCCTCAGAGTGCATGAAAAGTAGGAATGACTTAACATGTACCTTCACCAAAGAGTACAGGAGGCCAGAGTTTGACTTGTACAGGAGCCAACCAACTGGACTGGATAAGAAAAGGGGAACCAGGGACCAAGAAGCATGTCAAGTTCCATTTCAGAAAATATGTGTGCAGAAACGACAGCTTCACAGCTGCCAAAAGAACTTTCAAGGCAGCGAGTGAAACTGGTAACTGGGACAGTTCTACGTCTTCAGGAGCCTGGAATGAAGGGGCAGTGCCAGATGGCCCAGGTGAAATAGGCTGCTGTGGTTCTGAGAAAGGAAGACGGAGCCCTGCCTGTGGTATAGCATTGGAATCCAAATTTGTTTGGGCCAAAATGGAGCCACCAGAACAAGAGTGGCTAGTTCTGCCCTGAGCTTCTCCAATACTCTCTGGATTAAAGGAATTGGAGGGCATATATAGTGGAACCTCCCCTGCCAGGAGAGAGACAACATACCTTGCCAAAAAACTCTAGGCCCATATCAAGCAAGCAAAAATGCATGTTTTCATCTGTGCGGAGATATAAATTGTGGGTTAACCCTAGTGAGTGAAGAGCTTGGCAACCGTGTCATTTAGGAGATCCCACTTGTGGGATAAAGCAACTGGGCTGAGAGTGTATGCTAGAACATTCAGAGAGCCAGGCAGACAAGTAGTCACTATATGTACACAGAGTGCCAGAACCCACTTCAAAACCTGCATCATTTCTCTGCAGATGTTGGTGTTGAGGTAGTGCATGGCACAATGTCCATCCACACCAGAAGGGGAAAGCCCTGAATGTGTGGGGTGAAATCCTGGAGGCCAAGAACAACAGCCCTCATCTCATAAATGTTGATGTGGAGAGACCAGTCAACAAGGGATCAAACACCCTGGGTCCAGAAGGAACCCAGGTAAGCACCACCCCACCCCACTCTGGACATGTCCATGGATCTACTGGGTGGAAGAAGTGTGGAACAGAGTCCCCTGCAAGATATGGAAGTGATCTTGCCAGCAACAAAGACTGCCCTGTAACAATTATGTGACACAAACCAGGTAATCCAGGAATTGAACAGCCTGGGTTCACTGGACATGCAGCATTAACTAGGGCATTTCAATCTGCAGATAAGCCAGTGGGACTTTCACGGTGAGGTTTACCAGTCTGAGAATGTACCTGGCAGTGATCCAATCACTGGAGGCAACCATGTGAGCCTGAGTGATCAGAGTAATGGCACAGTTCTCTGGATGGAATGCAGTAGCCTGTGTAGCATCCAAAACTGCATCTATTAGAGGCTAATAAGAGGCAGGAAATTTCAAGCCTCCCCCCACAAAACATGACGGGTAGTAAGGTAAACACTGAGGTACAGTGCTCAACAGAGGGCAGGACAGGGGTAAATGGAAAAATAGACAAGGGCAAAAAGAGCAGGCATGGGGGAAGATAAAGCCAACATTAAATGAAGGGCAATGAGTACCAATGCCCGTAGTCTGGGAAACAAGCTCCTGAGCTAGTAGCCTTGATGGAAGATGAACACTTGGATATTGTGGCAGTCACAGAAACATGGTACACGGGAACCATGACTGGGATGTCAACATACAGGTACACAGTCTACAGAAGGGACAGGGAGGGGAAAAGAGAGGTGGACTAGCTCTATACATAAGGAAGGGATCAAAGCTACAGAACTAAAAAGTAAAGGGGAGGACAAGAGGTACTCTGGGTCACCTTGGAGACAGGGAATAGCATCACAATCCGCACAGGGGTTGTATACAGACCCCCATCTCAAGGGGAGGAAATGGACAAGAAAATGATAGAGGACATTCTCAAAATGGCTGAAAAAGAGGAGATACTGTTAATGGGGGACCCGAGTATGCCAGATGTTAACTGGATGACATGTACTGGAGCCACATCCAAGAGCAGGGTCATTCTCGATGCCCTGCAGGGGGCAGGCCTTAGACAGCTAGTGTTGGAACCCACTCGGGAGGAAGCAATACTAGACCTGGTACTCTCAAATGGAGAGATGATCACAAATTTAGAAGTCGGTAGACATCTGGGAACAAGCGACCACTGCACAGTGTGCTTCACAATAAGCACAACCATGGAGACAAGCCATACAAGAACAAGGATACTGGACTTTAGAAGGGCTGACTTTGGCAAAATGGGTGAATACCTGAGGAATACACTAGCAAATGGGCAAAAAGGAGGGGTGGAAGAACGATGGAGAAAAATCAAAACTGCCATCATAGAGGCAACAAGCCTTTGTGTGAAACAGAAAAAGAAAACAAAGCGGAGTAAAAAAACACTATGGTTCTCAAAAGAGGTGGCTGGGAAGGTTAAGGAGAAAAAGGCTGCATTCAAAAAGTATAAGGCATCACAGAAGGAGCATGACAGGGAACTGTATCAATTAAAGCAGAAAGAAGTGGGGAAGGCAGGCAGAATAGCAAAAGCCCAAACTGAGGAAAAAATAGCCAAGTCAGTTAAGAAGGGGATAAAACCTTTATAGGTACATTAGGGAGCATAAAAAAGGTTAAGGGAGGAATAGTGAAGATTAATAAGGAGAGGGAGGTGGACAGAGGAGACAGTGAAAAGGCAGAGATACTGAATGAATACTTTTGCTCAGTAGTCACAAAAGAAGATGAGGAGGAGTTACCTAAATCAGACAATAGAAGCACTCTGGGTAGGGGGTGACACCAGTCCATTTACAGAAGAAAGAGTCCTGAAAGAACTCCTAAAACTCAAGGTGGACAAAGCAATGGGGCCTGATGGGATTCACCCCAGAATCCTAAAAGAACTAAGGGAGGACCTAGTGACAACACTGACCACACTTTTTAACAAATCATGGGAGGATGGGATGGTACCTGAGGACTGGAGGAGGGCAGAAGTGATTCCCCTTCACAAAAGTGGGAGCAAGGCAGAAGCAGGAAACTACAGACCTGTAAGTTTGACCTCAGCGTAGGGAAAATGATGGAATCACTTCTGAAAGAAAGAATTGTTGAGTGCGTAGAGGCCAGCGGGGCACAGGACCCAAAGCAGCATGGATTTACAGCAGGAAGGTCATGTCAGACAAATCTAATAGATGTCTTTGACTGGGTGACCAAAGTAATAGACCAGGGAGGGGCTGTGGATATGGCCTACCTAAACTTTAGCAAGGCATTTGACACAGTCCCGCACAAAAGATTAATAATCAAGTTAGCCAGCTTGGAAGTGGGTCCTAGGGTGGTAGCCTGGGTTGCAAACTGGCTGCACAACAGGACACAGAAGGTAATAATGAGTGGCACACATTCTGAAGAAAGGGGGGTTACTAGTGGAGTACCTCAGTGCTCAGTACTGGGCCCAGTCCTCTTTAACATCTTTATAGGTGACATTGCAGAGGGTCTGGAGGGAAAGGTATGCCTCTTTGCAGATAATACAAAGATCTGTAACAGAGTTGATACACAAGGGGGGGGTAGAAAGGATGAGAAGGGACTTGGCAAGGTTGGAGGAATGGTCAGACATATGGCAACTTAGATTCAATGCAAAGAAGTGCAAAGTAATGCACCTGGGAAACAAAAACCCAGGAGAAGAGTACACAATAGCAGGGGCGGTACTAACAACAACAAAAATGTAACGGGACTTAGGGGTAGTTATATCGGATGATCTAAAGGTGGGTAAGCAATGTGAGAAGTCAGTGAGGAGAGCCAGGGGGATACCGGGATGCATAGGAAGGGGCATCACAAGTAGAAAAAGGGAAGTGGTTATCCCTCTGTACAGACATCACAAACAATTATGAATAAAACCGTAAAAAATAGTGGGGAAGATCAGTGGCTACCAAATAAGTATAAAGAATGCACCTGATATTGGGGGGGGGGGGTTATAAAAGATATGCAAGTTGTGTAAGTTTTTTGCATCCCTCTTATGGATTTTGTGTGCCAGAGACCTTGTGGTTATATTTCTTTGGTCCAATGAAAGTGGGCAATGGCATGAGAAAAGAAACTGAGGAGGTACGGGGCTGCCAACGTCATATTAGCGCGGACGACGTAGGTCATCATGGATGGCCCCAGCTATGCAGATGTTTCTGTATGGTCCTGATGTCTATACTTAGTTCTGTACTTGGTTGTTGAGGCTATTGCCCATACCGTCTGCCACCCCCATTAGCGGGGCCATCTGAAATAGTTGCTTTTCAATAGATGCCTGTCCAGCCTATGTTTAAAGGTAAGAAATGAATCAACGTTCATTACCTCCCCTAGGCAATCCATTCCATATTGATGTGACCCTCTGTGTGTATAAGTACCTTCTAGCATTCCTCCTCGGGAATGTTAGTTTTGTTTTGCATGGCTTCTCAAATTAATATTTCTATCGCTAAACGGCAGGCCCAGGCTATCCATAAGTTGTCCATCTGCTGTAATTTTGTACATTTCCAATAAGTCTCCTCTTATACGTCTCAACTCCAAGGGATACAAGTCCAGTTGGTGCATTCTAAACTCATAGGGCTCTTCTCCCAAACCATGTATAATCGTTGTCATTCTCCTCTGCATCTTCTCCAGGTTGTCTATGTTGATGGCTAAATGTGTGTTACACTATGGAGGGAGCTGTCCTCAAAGAAGCCTGGTGCAGGAAAAGAGTGTTGATCCAGAGGGTCCTTCCTTGAGCTACAGCAAGCAGTTTCGTTTGTTTTAATTTTATTAGTTTGGTCTGTTCATCAGGTGCTGCTCAAGGGTACAGTTAACTCCATTTTGGGAGTATTTGATGTAAAAAAATAAAACAAAAAATTCCAAAATAAAGGGGAAGGAAGACATCGACTTCCAAATGTAAAACAAAACAAAGTAGATGACTTCCAAAATTCCAGTCATGGAAGTCGAGAAATGATCAATTTTACAGAAAGACATTGTATTTTACCACTAATATTTATGTTAACATCTATTATTTGTTTCTTTCTAGAACACTGACTTCAAAAATGTTGGTTCTGGGAAGTAATTTGACTTCCAAAAACTTGGAATGACTTCTGGATTTCAACTCATGGAAGTTTTAGACTTCCACTAAAAATAAATGAACTGAACCCTTGCTGCTTATGTTCCGGATGGCTTCTCCATAATGTATGCGGTGGGTTAATACTTATAATCTCACATAAGGACTTAATGGAGTACGTTTTAAAGACCAAAGATGCTTATGGTTGCTTTTGGTGCTAATGAATGATATTTGGACTTGGTTTTGGATATTTTCTGTTTATATCCAGGGTTTGTCTGCGCCTTCCTGTTTTATTTCTTTGCATGACCCTTGTACAATTATTACTTACTTGCAGCTAGGGCATAGCATCAGTTTTTTTGTAAAGTGCTCCTTTTTTAATATTTGTTGTAAATTATATGTTAAAACGCAGGATTGCGTTGCATAATTGATTTTGTTTTATTTGCTACTGGTTTGTATTTGCCATTTCCTTTCTTAAGGGATATACATGGTACCTGTTTCCCCACTTTGGGATACTGTTTTTCTTTTGAAGAAGAACTAATGTCTTCATTGTCACCCAACGTGCTTATGGTCTCTTTTACAGCATACATACACATTATGTTGGAATTTCTTTTGTATCCACAGATAAATCAGTCTCTGAAGGACTTTATTATATTTGGTATTTTGAAATCTGTTGTTTTAACTTATGTATAATACTTATTTTGTATGAATATTTTCAAATAAGATTTGTTTGTTACATGAATGCAATAAACTAAGTTTTAAAAAGAGAACTGTGGAACCACTGGGGTATGAACTTAAAATTGTTTCTCAATAAAGTAAATGGTCAGACTGACAGTCAACACATGTGTAGACATTTGATAAATCATTGCAGGCTGAACTGTATCATAATACAATTTAGAAAATGTTACAGTTAAATGTATATCGATGTATTTCAACTGGTATCAATGCATGGGAATTGTATCGATGTGACTTGATCATGTCGTGCTAACTCCTAGGTATCATTTTAAAAGACTGAAACTTAAGTCTGTTTGCCAACACTTGAAATGCTCACACCACAAGCCCAACACTGAAAATCCCAACAGTGGCATTTCGCCCCCGCAGAGTTTGTTATAATAATTAAGGGGGGTGCAAGGGCAAAGCCCCGCAAAATATGCAAAAACAAAATCCCACTGTCGGCAAAACAACTTTTGGTCTTCCCTCATTTATCTGTCTCCTAGCTTTCAGTGTAATAGGTTTCCTAGTCTATATGGTTCCAAAGTTAGTCCTTCTCAAAAAAAAAAACAACAATCATAGCTAGGGTACTTTGAAGCTAAGATTTTAATTTTTTAATTTTTTTTTAATTAAAGCTTAGGATCAGTGCAACATATCCGAGATGTGCAGATATGCTTTTTTCCAATTTCTACTTTTTCTCATTTTCCCTGGCCTGCCCCCTTCCAGACCAGTATCCCTAGCCTTGTTGCCATGCTTCTCTGGTACTTACCTGCACTCCAGTGTCCTCTGCCACAGGACATTAGTTGGAGGTGCCCAGTCGCAAGTGCAGGGCCGGGGTGAGGAAGGGGGTGGGGTGGCTGGCATTTCTTTTCACCATTTTCTCCCTTGGGCCCACATGCTTGCAATGACATGTTGTGTGTGCTCAGTATATCTGCAGATATGCCCCCCACCAGAATCTGCATGGGGAGTCCCTTACCCTTGTAGTCCCACTGCACTGCCATTCAGTTACCTCAAGGTGGCAGCTGACCAGCGGGAGACATGTTCACCCTCAATCCTCCCTTCCTGGCCAGCAGCTAAGCAACTCAATTCCATTCCTGAACCTTGATCACTGTCATAGCTTGTGGTAACTACTACCATGCTACCAGGCCAGACTCTAATACACTTTAGATGCACTAATACATGTAAAAATGCATCAATTTGTCTTCAATTTAAAAACAACATTATTGCTTTAATCTGCAAAATATATATATATATTTTACATTTTTTGTTTATTGGTTCATGTATAGCAAAACCAATAAGTTTTATTTTTCAGTGGTTTGTACATTTATAATTATTTTCATAGAGAGAGACGGCATATGACAATACTGGCTGCTTCATCGTAAGATGCTAGTGGTATTCCAACAAGGAGGGCTATATCCTTTTTTCTAGTTCATCGTGATAAGTCATTGTTTTTCTAAGTAGTTCTAAAATATGAACATTCATAAACTGGACACTTTTTGCATTAGATACAGGACTGTGTAGCAGACCCTCTGCAAAAGCTGATGGTGCATGTAATGTATGCCACTTACCTAATATTCTCTCCATACCAGATATCCATATCTTCTGTTAAAAGCTGGCAGCTGTACCCAATGTTTTCAGCAGTTTCTGTAAAAAAAGAGTTTTTCTATGGTTACTTGCATGCTTTAAGAGCCACTGATGCCTTGGGTGAACATTCTTATAGTCCTGTCAGCTTGTTTATATCCTACAGTTTGTTTTCGAGGACTTCTTTTTCTTCATAAGAATGTACATTATGATGAAAATAAGATCAGCAACCCTTAAAGCAGTAGTGCAACAAAGCTTGGTGAAAAAATGATGTGTGCTGTCTGTATGCAGTGCAGTAAGTAAATGTTCTGGTTTCTGCCTATGTATTTTTTGTGTGCTTTTACTGCCATTTTTTAAAAATATGCTTGTTTGAAAGAATTTAATTTGCGCTAAAAAACTACCCATCGCTGGGCGTGTTTGCAGTCTTCACTGTACTCCCACAATGCTTTTGGGAGCGTACATTAAGCATTGCATGCATACTCATCCCCAAGCTGCAAGTGGGGAATCAAGCGTTATGTCTCTGTAAATAAAAGTCAGTGCTCGACACCGCCAACGGCGCAGAGATCTGGCACGGCACCGCTGACAGTGATGCCCGAGTCCCCAGCGACGTGAACGGCGCCAAGGTCCAGAGCAGCACCGGCAATGGCGCCGCCTGAATCCCCGGTGCTGCGAATAGCACCGAGGCCCAGAGCGGCACCGGCCATGGTGCCACCTGAAACCACAGCTCCAGCGACACTGCTGGCCAGCACTGCCGAGTCCCTGGTGCCGTGAAGCGGCACAAGGCCAAACAGGCGCCACCTGAATCAAAGGCGCCAAACGGCGCCTTAGGCCCAGAGCAGCCCCTTGCTGATGGCACCACCCGAATCTCCGGCGCAGTGAATGGCGCCGAGGCCCAGAGCGGCACCAGCCATGGCACCGCCCGAAACCACGGCACCACAAATGGCGCCACAATCCAGAGCGACACTGCTGATGGCACCGCCCGAGTCCCCGGCGCTGCAAACGGCGCCAAGGCCCAGAATGACACCGCTGACGGCCTCTGCCGAGTAGCCTGTGCCGCGAGCAGCGGCAGACTCCACGGCGAGGATAGACGGGAACGAGGGCCCACCAGCGCCGGGCCCCGCAACCAGAGACCGTAACACTAGGGGAGCCTGCACCTCCAAGGAGGTGACTGCCAGGACGATGCCAACGGCGCAACCCCGGGAGGGATCACACCGCTCCTCCAGCACCGAAGAAGAAACCTCCTCCTTGGCAAGGCTGGAAGTGGTGGAGGCTTCCTTCTCGCCGGGCCGTATAGACCCGGGAGGGGAACCGGAGGAAGGGTCGAGAGATCTGGCCTGGGAAGCCCTAGGGCGACATCGTCCTCCGAAAGTTGGTGAAGCTCGTCCGACTCGCAACGCGTGGACTTCTAAAACATGGCGATCCATGGAGAAGCAGGCATCGCAATGGTCCATATCATGGTAGGGTCCCAGGCACTGGAGACAAACATTATGATGGCCCTGTGACGGAAAACTGCCGGCCACAGGGGCACCGATGCATGGGGCACAGCCCGCCTTAGATTTACGCTTTGCCCCCGAACCAGACATGATGCCAAATAATTAGGGAAAACACAGAAAAGGCTCGGCGTCGTCGAAAAATATATAATGGGAATAGTTCTTACCAGTCGACGTATGTCGAATCACGGGATGAAGGAGCGTCGAAAAACTTCGACAATGCGGCCTATGACGCAGTAGTACTGGGAACTCCGCGTAGCAGGTGCAGCCTCGATGGTGGGAGAAACAGAACTGGGATGGAGGAGGAGTCTGCGGCGCCTAACGGCTGCCCCTCGCGCTCTACGCAGAGCGTCACTCCAGGGGGCAGCGCAGTCGACGCCAACTCTTCAAAAAAAAAAAAAACCTCCCGTGGCGGGTGCGCGCCTCCAGCCGTCACCCAACAGTAATGAATGGTGAAGATTGACAAGGGAAGATCATTACATTTCACCTTATGGCTTTCTCAAAGAAACAAGTTGTGAATGCTATGATTTTTGTTTCTGTAAGGTTTATTGTCACTGGCATCCAGTCCTTTAGAGCAGCTCTTAATGTAAAGCATGCAATGTAAGAGTCTGATATTTTTTTTTAATGATATTTTATTGCTTTCTCAAAGTCTCCTTATCAAAGGGACTACTGTTTGATAACAGTGTGGGCACAGGAGCATGGTCAGTGTAATTGCACTGTCTTATAGTACTAAAGTATGCTGTTTTACTTTCGTAATTGTGTAAACATTAGCAGGGTCCTGATCAGCGGCCTGCATCATCTCGATGCTAAATCTGTTATTGTGTTTGGGACATTCAGTGGCATGTCTCTGGCCGGGACAGAGGAGTTTCAGACTGCGAGCAGCAGGTGTAATCAACTGAGTGCTGCATGTCTGGTATCTGACAAGTGATGCGTCCATGAGGGTCGTCAATCAGTGGAGCAGCAGGGGTCAACAAAACCCTCCATGACCAAATCAAAATTTTGTGCCATTTGTACTCTGAATGTTTTCTTCCACGGTCTGCCTAAGTTATGTAAATACAAGCGGATGGGGTGGGGGCATAGACAGGGATGTGATACTAGCTGCCATCCTCTAGCTGTTATTGTGTAGCTTGAAATGTTATGTGCTTACTGAATCCTGCTGCTTATTGGCAGCTGTAACAAGGCCCGTTAAGTTCTCTGAGGGGACACAGCCACCTTCTTGCTTCAGGCTGCTTGGTTCTGCTGACAGCCAACCTGACAAAGTACAAGAAGGCTTTTTATTTTGAGTTGGAGGGGTCCTACCTGCAGTTCACAAGCATGCCGTTGTTGACTCCCCGCTGCAAGTTCTGACTAGATGAGCCAGGTCTTAGCTAAGAACACAACAGTGTAAAACATTTAATGATACCCCCCCCCCCCCAACAGCAGTAATCCTCTCACACAATGTCTGTAAATAAAATAAAACACATTCTTCATTCAATAGCCTGTTTGAACCGCATGGTAACTCGCACCCCCTCACACCACAGACACTAGAAAAAAACTGATGGACCACAGCTCTTTCAATATGTTGTCTCACTCAGAATGAAATACAGTGACAGACACAGCATAAAGCTACATTGTATGTGAGGGACTGTGAGAGAAATAAACACACACAATGATTCCAATGTTAAAATACATTTATTATGATCGTTCACAGCCTCTGCGTACTTTGTGGACTCAGCTGCTACTTGAGGAGCCTAAATTTGTAAAACTACTCCTTCGCCCATCTTGAAGTCTAACTTCTTGTAAACACGCAAAGCCATTGAGCTACCTCATGGCAATCTCAAGTTGCATCATGGTAAACACTGCGTCTGACAGAAAAACACCCATGATGCATTTCATTTCAATATGGTGATCCTAGCGAGGGTCTGTGTAAACTGGGAGTAAACAAAAACATAAAAAAATTAAATACAGTTGCTTCCCAGTACTAAAACTGTTACATGTAAAAAACAAGCAATACCTGCATAATACATTAGTATACACAACATTCCACTTTGTTGCACTGCTGCTTTAAACAGCAACAGTCTGTCCGTAACCAACAGCAGACTCATCTGGTTATGACTTCATAATTGTTACTGAAACCATCATGAGCTCACACATAGGGGCCTATAGCCAGCACTAATGAAGTAATGTACTGTGATTCTGTTTTCATGGTAATTTGCAGAGTTACAATGAAAACTGGGAAACCATTTACAGAAAATACATAAAATGTAAGCTAGACTGTTTATTTAGAATTTATTGCATACTGTGACATCTACATGTATGTGAAACAGTTTTTAAGACAGTGAGCAGAGGAGCAGTTATGGTTACAGCAACAAGGAGCTACTACCAATTAAACTTTAAACAATACTAGTGCATATACATACAGTCAGCAATACAGACTATCTTAGTTATGCATTGTACACATTTATAGTAGTATTTATAGTAGTTGTCACCATTGTCGCAATGTATGACGGGACAAAATGGTGAGTTCTAGACAGAACAACTGAGTGGTGTAATATATGCTGTTGTCTCTAAGACTCCATCAGTATGGGTCACGCACTCAGGAAATAGTGCATGTGTAACCAGTTTGAGCCAGTGTGGCCAAGACTCCACTGTGTCTGCTGAGCCTACTGAGTTGTGTTATGCAGTTGGAAAATAAATATAAGATAGCTGTTATACTTAAATGAGTCTTGGAATCTGTTCTGTGATCCTGCTCCTGTTTGGTATAGCGGTCTCCAGTGCAGAAACTCATGAAAAGAAACAAAGGTATCAGAAAGGTATACAACAAGTGGACTGGTATAGTGACAGGCGGGATGGGAAGAGAGTGTAGAGAAGGTTGCAGGTTTGTGTGTGGTTTAGTATCATACTGAAACCCAATACTCAAATTCAAGGACAATGGTCCTGGATCTCAGAAGGGCAGATTTACATAGATAGATATTGTAAGCAGATAAGGACCTCCTGGCCCATCCAGTCTGCTCATTTGTCCTACATTTACTTACACTATTGGTTTAGCTGATCTGCTTTCTCTCCTTCCCTGTTACAAGTATTCCCATGTGAATGTCCAATGGATTTTTGAATCCTGTCACTGTTTTTGCTCCCATCACCCCTGTACAGAGGTTGTTCCATTCATCCACTATTCTCTCTGTAAAGTACTTTCTCACATTGCCCCTGACTCTACATTCCAACTTCAAGTCATGCCCCCTTGTTCTAGTGCATCACCTTTTCCAAAAGAGGCCTTCTTCTTTTACTTTATTTATCCCTTTGAGGTATTTAAACATCTCCATCATGTATTCCGTTTCTCCTCACTTCCAGAGACTATATATTGCAGTCTTTCAGCCTTCATATGTCTTCTATTGTAGCCCCTGCACCATTTTTGTAGCCCTTCTCTGTACCGCCTCCACCTTATCTATGTCATTTTTGAGAGGAGGCCTCCAAAACTGGCCACTGTACTCCAGATGAGGCCTCACCAATAATCTGTACAGTGGCATCACCATCTCCCTATTTCTGCTGGTGATGCCTCTCCCAATGCACCCCAACATCTTGTTTGCCCTATTAACTGCCTTCTCGCATTGTCCTGTCATTTTTAGATCCTCTGATATAAATCACTCCTAGATCCCTCTCCTGCTTTGTGACAGACAGTACCTCCCCTCCTATTGAATATACTTCATTTGGGTTCCTGTACCCCAAGTGCATGATTTTGCACTTTTTTGCATTAAATCTTAGCTGCCATGTATTAGACCATTCTTCCAGCTTGCCAAGGTCCCTTCTCATTTTTTCCACCACCCCTCGGCGTGTCTACCCTATTGCAGGTCTTTGTGTCGTCTGCAAAGAGGCACACTTGCCCCTCCAAAATGTCATTTATGAAGACATTAAAGAAGACTGGGCACAACACCAAACCTTGAGGCACCCCGCTGGTCATCTCCCTCTCAGCAGACTGAACTCTGTTCACTACCACTCTCTTGTGTCCTGGCACATAACCAATTTCTTTTTTTCCATAGAGCTTTTTCCTCCCCGTTGCCGCCTCCATAGGCAACGGGGAGACATAACATTTTCTGGTGTTTTCTCCCCTATTCCTAGGGCCCCAGAACATGGTCGTGCATCCCCATGGAGGCAAGCATGCACCCCATGGATCCGGTAATGGCCCCTTCCCCCCACACAGCCTAGCACCAAGTCTCCCGCTGGGCTTGGTGCTACCACCCAGCCTCCACTCAGTGGCAGCCAAGAGCCCAGAAGACTCCAGATCCCTCCCTGGGAGAGGAGACAGTCCAGCTCCACACACCCCCAGCTGACCCATGACAACCTGAGCTTGCTCCCAAACCCGGATCACTGACAAGGTGCATCATCCAGCACCCCAACCCTCAGGGCCAGCTTACTTAACCAATTTCTAACCCAGTTTATCATTCCTGATCCAACTCCAAAGTTGTTTAATTTGCATATTAGTCTTATGTGGGATGGTATAGAAGGCTTTACTAAAACCAGGTAAGCCACATCTACGCCCCCAATGTAACTACCTCGTAATCCAACTGAAGAACTCAGGTTTGTTTGCCAAGACCTGCCCTTCATGAAGCCATGCTGTCTCATATCCTAAAGCCCACTAAATTCAAGATATGCCACAATCTTCTCCTTGAGCAAGGATTCCATCAGTTTCCCTACTACTGAGGTTAAGTTGACTGGTCTATAGTTACCAGCCTCCTCCCTACTCCCACTCTTATGTAGAGGGATAACATTTGCCCTCTTTCAGTCTGCTGGCACCACCTGTTTCTAAGGATTTGTTGAACATGGTTGTCAGTGGTTCTGCTAGTTCCTTTCTAAGTTCTTTTAGAATTCTAGGATGAATTCCATCCAGACCCATTGCCTTGTCTACTTTCACATTTCCTAGATTCTTTAGGACTCCCTCCACTGTGAATGAACTAGTGTCTATACCTCCCTCCTTGGTGCATCTTCCCCCTAGCTGTGACCTCTCCCCTTCCTTTTCTATCATGAATACTAAGCAGAAATACCAGTTTAAGATTTCTGCTTTTTCCCGGTCCCCTTCTGCCGATTTCCCCCCTCCTTCTTTTCTCAGTCTTACAATCCCATCTCTGTTTTTTTCTCTTTTCTCTAATGTATCTAAAAAAGTTCAGGTCTTCCTTCTTTATTGCCTTAGCTATTTTTTCCTCAGTCTGTGCTTTGGAATCTTCTGACTGCCTTCCCTGCCTCCTTCAGCTTTTCCTGATACTCCCCCCTGTCCTCCTCTCTTTGCATGTCTTTGTATTTTCTGAAAGCTAATCTCCCCCCCTCACCTTTCCTGCCACCTCCCTTGAGAGCCAGATTGGTTTTCTTTTGCTGTTTGCCTTACTCACTTGCCTAACACATAGGTCCGTGGCTTTCGTCATGGCACGCTTAATAGTCTCCTGTTGTGCTTCTACATCTCCTTTTCCCTTGTTAACCCCCAGCGCCTCCTTCAGACATGCCTTCATTTTTGTAAAATCTGCCCTTTTCAAATTCAAGATCCTTACCCTTGTGTAGCTGGATTCCTTTGCTGTCTTCACACTAAACTATACTGTCTGGTGATTGCTGGATCCCAGGTGACTTCCTGTCTTTATGTCCCCTACTCTATCCTTATTTGTGAGGGCCAGATCCAATATCACCTCCTCACAGGTGTGTTCCTTCACTAACTGTTTAAGCTATGCCCCATAAAGGGTTTCCATGATGTTTCTGCTCCTTGCTGTGCTTGCAGTATCCGTGCTCCAACTGACATTAGGCAAACTGAAGTCCACCATCAGCAGTATTTCCCCTTTTAATGCCAATTTGTGGATGCTTTCCACTAGTTCGCTATCTAACTCCTCCCTCTAAGTTGGTGGCCTTTAGTTCACAGCTAGTTGAATGGCAGTACCGTTTCCAGTGTGACCGACAGTGTCTCCCCTTTTTTCCTTATGCCCTGAACTTGTGTAGCTTTTAAATTTTCCCTACCATAGATAGCCACTCCACACCCCTTTTTTCCCCTCCCTGTATTTATGAAATAGGGCATACCCTGGCACTGTTATGTTGCAGTCATGGTTTCCTGTGTACCATGTTTATTTTTTATTTATTTTTTTTTTTAATGGATTTTTCTATTCCTCGGTTGGGGGGGATTGTACCTATGGTCCCCCAATCCAGCTATCTCCCTGGCCCTACCCTAGCCTCAGCCAGAGCTCTGAGACCCCCTATGTCCTGCCCCCCCAGCCACATCACAGTGGGTACTTACCCCACTCACCACGGGTGTCGCAGCACCGCCAAATCTTGCCATCACTGTGCACGTATGAATTTTTTATCATGACCCTGCTCCCTCGGCATGGGCGTGCAGTGATGCCAAGGATACTGTCGTACACGTGTCCACACATGGCACGTCCGACGTCACCCCAAACCACCCTGTGAACCGCGACATGCACAGACCTCCAGCCACCGCCAGGAGCCAGTGCATCCACGGTAGTTCCCTCCCCACCCATCCCAGAGGAGGAGAGCAGTCCCTGGGATGCTCAGTCTTCTTCCCCCTGGCTGACCCTTCAGCACCCAAGGTCGCTCCTGACCTCAGATCACTGGCATGGCGCGAGATGTGGCATCTAGCGCCTCAACCCTAAGCACCACCGGGCCGGCCCTACCATGTTTCTATTATGGCGACAATGTCCAGGTCTGCCTCCAACATCAGGGCCACTAGGTCTGGGAGTTTGTTTGCCAGACTGCGAGCATTCGTACTCATGACCTTCCACGTTCTGGTACTCCCTCTTCCCTGGCACCCATCTTTGTCATCTAGCCCCTTATTAATTGGCATGCGACTGCGCTACATTTGATTGACTCTGGTTACCCCATTTGTGTTTTTTCTGGCCCCTCCTTGCATTCCATGGTCCTGTCTTTTTTCTGGGGGAGTCACGGCTAAGTGCTTATCTTTGATAGGGTCGTTTGCCACCTGCTTCCCCTTTCCTAGTTTAAATGTCTGATGCTGACATCGAATTTCTGGCCCAATGCACTTACTCCTTTCTTTGTGGGATGCAGTCCACCGTATCTGAAGAGTTCTTCCTCCCAGAAGTCTCCCCATGTTCCAACGAAATGGTAATCTCTTTCCTGGCACTATTTCCTTAACCTTTCATTGAAGTCTTGAATTTCCTTGCTTCTGATCTTCTCCTTGCTGTTGTCTTTGCCCCACACAGGAAGGACTTCTAAGAAGGCTAGGGAGGTTATAAGAGTGACCAATCGGTCACCTAGTTTGATTAGGTTTTTCTTGGCTTCCTCTACCGACTGCCCTGCCAAGTCATCTGTCCCTAGGTGCACCAAGATCCTCAGGCCATCCCCTTCCTTACAGTATTATCTTTTGCTCAAAGGGATCATCAGGCTCCCTTCCCCCACTCCCATACTTTAACAGCCTTTTTCAAATAAAGATTTCACACAGCTTCAACTCACAGAGAAATTTTGCCCCAATGTCAAACTCAGCAGATGTACAGCAGGGGTGCAGATGTCCGATTTACTCATTTTCTGAAATTGTTTACCCACGTTTGTACATTAGGAACCACTCTCACTCATGCATTATAGAACGCTGATTCTGCATCTTGTTACCAACTAGTGTGTCTGCTTTAAATTGTATGAACTGTATCATCATAGTTATTATTAAAGTAAAGATTTGGCAACTTGATGGGCTGCATCTTTTTCTTGTCACATTTTGTGATTATGTTAAATACTGTGGGTGGGATATTCAAAAGGGATGTGCCTTGCGCAACCCACCAATGCGCCCTGGCCCGATATTCAAATGGGAAAGTTGCGCGCCGCAACTCCCAATGTGCTGGGACGCATCAGTAATGTATATGGCGCAAGTGTGAGGGGCGTGTATATGCGGCACATCCAGATATTCAGCCCAGGATGCGCGGTGCATATGCTGGCACAACTCTGCCTTGTGCCAATCAGGGGGGCGCAAAGTTGAGCCTGGTTTTAGTGTTATGCAGATGATACCCAGCTGTACTTGTCTATTGCCCACGGAACATCAGGAGTGGTTAATGTGCTTAACAACTGTCTGCCTAAAATCAGCGACTGGATGGCTTCCAGCTGGCTGAGACTTAACCTTGCCAAGACGGAGGTACTGGTGACCGAACCTGGTCGTGGACATGATGGGCTGACACCTGGGGCTGACTCAGGGCTTTTCCTGGGTTCTGCTCCATTGGTGGCTGCCCAGAGAGTGTGAAATCTGGGCATGATCCTTGATAACAGATTGACTTTGAAGATCAGATGTCATCTGTTGTCAGTAGTGGTTTCTATCATCTGTGGAACATTGCCCCAATTAAGCCCCTCGTTCCGGCCGAGGACCTGCTGACACTAGTGCAGGATTTTGTGACCTTCAGACTGGACTACTGCAACTGTCTATACTTCGGGGTCATGGGAGGGACCCTCTGCAAACTTCAGCTAGTGCAGAACGTGGTGGGCCGGTTGCGAACAGGCCTTTCGAGGTCCAGTCACATGACTCCGGACCTACGGGCTGTGCACCGACTGCTGGTCAGGTGGAGCATCCTTTTCAAGGTGGGTCTTCTTACCTTCAAGGCCCTATATGGATTGGGTCCTGGCTACCTGTCAGAACTCCTCACACCGGTGACCTCTGCTCGCTCCCTCCGCTCTTCTTCGAGAGGCCTCCTGGACATTCCCAGGGTTTGGCTCAAGACCTCAGGAGATCATGCATTTAGTGTCTCTGGGCCAACCCTATGGAACTCGTTACCACCTTCTGTCCAGGAGGCTCCCTCAGTTGAGGTGTTCAAGCAGAGGCTGAAGGCCCACCTCTTTGCCCTGGCTTTTCCAGTTTTTTGAGCACATCCTGTGCTAGTCCCTGCTGTGATAGTCTGAACCCCTTTTTAATCTATTTTAAATTGCTATATTTATACTTAAGCATTGTTATTGTATTTATTTATGCTGTTTTTATTATGTCTTGTTTTAACTATTGTTAGGTGCCCAGAGCCTCCAGGATTGGGTGCCCTACAAATAAAATTGCTTTTCCTTGCCTGTCCTCAATTTGAGTACTCTGGGTAGTAGACAGGTAGATGAATGTCCTGGAGTAAACTAAGACACCACCTTTGGAAGAAATTTAGGATTAGTACGCAGGGACACCCTGTCCCTGTGGAAAACTAAATAGGCCTCTTTACACATCAGTGCCTGAAGCTCGGAAATCCTCCGGGCTGAGGTAATGGCAACTAAAAATAACACTTTCCAAGACAGGAAGCATAGTCCGCAACTGGCAGCTGGTTCAAAGGGTGGATGTTTCCCTAACATAAATAAAAGATCCCATGAGGGAATAGGGTCCCATATGGGTGACTTGATATGCATCATACCTCTAAGGAAAGCATGAGAGAGATCCAACTGCGCCAGGGTTCTGCCATCCACTGGCACATGATAAGCTGATACTGCAGAAAGGTGTACCTTTCAAACAACATGAAGTCTTGCTATATTATGACATATGCAGTTTGTCCCAGCCTTAGAACTGCTCCAGAGGTGAAAGAGTTAACTTCCATGCCAGGCATGGAATCTTGAGCGCGAGCTCGGTTGAAAAAACTCTGTCTGTTGATCTTCAAACTGAAACTGTCAGATTCTTTACTCCGCCTCACTGAACAGTCGCTCCGGAGATTCCTCCTACTGCTCGGTTCATTTGTCGGTTAAAAAAGTGTTATTTCTCGGTTTTCTAAACTGCATTTGTATATTTTAACCGCAACCGGTCAGTTCAAGCTCTGTCTGTGGTATCGTAAGTAATAGATAGGTTTTACATTTCTCTGTGTGGAACTTGCAAACGTTGTTATCGGTTCGGTTTGAACCGATCAGGTTGTTGTTAAAACTTGTTAAATTACATTTAGAGTCGGTTCGTTCTTAGCGGTTCTAAAAAAAACAGATTTCATTACGTTTTTTCCACGACCCGTGACACGGTTGGGAACCGACAATGGGTGTCTTGCTTAGCGATTTGCCGTAAAAGGGCAAGTTTTTGGTTAGCTGGCATTATGTCTGAGAAACCCAAAAGAAAACCGGCCCACTGGGTTTCAACACTGTAGTGTTCGTGGGGAAGCCTTTGCCAAGGCTGACCCACACACCACATGTGTTTATTGTCTGGGGTTTGACCACCTCAATGCAGACTGCCAGATTTGCAAGAATTTCCCTGCAGCTACCCTGGATAAGAGAGTTGGTAGGCTCAGGGAACGAGAGGCCAAAAAGTCCGCTGACCCGGATGGCCAGCCCGGTTCGGTGCCAACCGAACCAGAGGGAGTGCCCTCTGACCAGGGCAATACTTCCTCGGGCAAACGAAGAGCTGACTCGGAGAAGCCAGTTCCAGCAAAGAGGACTAGAAAATCAGCAGGTGTGGAGCCAAAAGTTCCTTCTCCAACCGCTGCAGAGATAGCCAAAGCGATCCAAATTGTCCAGTCGCTTTCCCCGGTTCCGTCCGAACCGGCACCATCAGGTAAACTGTCAGTTCGGTCGGTTCCACCAGTTCAAGAATATGATATAGAAGAATTTTATGAACCGGAGGAGGGGGAGGAGGATTATGAAGAGAGTGAATGTGATTTTGAAAGTCTGGATGTGCCCATTGAACCGGACATCTCCCCAGACAGACCTTCAGGAGTGTCTCCCCCTAGGCTTTCTGAGTCCCCTTCTCATTTTCTGTTTTATAAAAAAGTTGCTGAAACCCTCCAGCTCCCTTTGGAAGAAGCTGTGGATGAACAGGAGGAGCCTGACTATGTGGAAATGATGGATATCCCAGAGTTCAGGAGATTGTCTGTTCCTTTACATAAATCTTTTAGGAAACAGACAATAAAGATTTTAAAGCTCTAATTCTTTACCTCCTGTGGATAAAAGATGGACAGGAGGTACACATTGTCAGGCTCTGATACAGAGTTCCTTTCACAACAATGCAGCCATGTTGGAGTAGTGCAGGCTGCAGCCTGTGATAAGGCAAATATTCCTTGGCTTCATACCCCCTGACAAGGACTCCAGGAGGATTGATGCATGGCAAAAAAACAATACATGGCAGCATCCTTGGGACTCAGACAGGCAAATTATATGGCCTATGTTGCAAGATACCAGAAACCAGATGGGATACTGTTATGGCTTTAGCGAAACAGGTCCCTGGCCAGCTTGCTGCAGAGCTGGAACAGGTGGCTGCTGATGGTATTGAGGCATCCAAGGTGCAATTCCATGCTGCAGTGGACTCTAATGATGTATCTTCAAGAGTCATGGCTACATCTGTGGCTTTTCGTAGAATGGCTTGGCTCAGGTGTTCAGCCTGTCACAGGATACCCAGGCTAAGGCCATGGATTTTCCTGTTGTGGGTAATTCTCTGTTTGGGGAGCAGACAGAGAATTACATGAAGAAAAATGGATGAGTATAGGACCACTTATAGGAGTGCACAGGCCAAGGAGGCAAGCCACTCCTCAGAGGCAGCTTTCAGGGGCAGGGCAGGCCTTTTCACAGGCCTTTTACCAAGCCCAGGCCTCCTCTTCAGCTTATGCCCAGAGGGAGTTCTTCAGAGGGAGAGGCAGACAGGGTACGAGCAGGCCTGCTCCCACCCCTCAGCCTAAAGCCCCTGCCAAACAGGCACCCTGATGGGATGCCCAGGGCCGATTCTCCATTACTGTAGGGGCAGGCTGGCTTCTCCGTCCAGGACTGGGAGTCTTTAACATCAGACAAGTGGGTCCTGGAAGTAGTAAGCCAGGGACTGATTCTCAGCTTCAAAATTTCCAAAGATGAGAACCAGATCCTTTCCACCTGCAAATCCATCAGAGGCTCTTGCTTTGGAAACAGAAGTCTCAACCCTCCTGGCTCTCAGAGCTGTAGAAAGGTTCCTCCCTACACCAGGGCAAAGGACTGTACTCCAGGTACTTCCTTACCCCAAAAAGACAGGAGAATGGCGGCCCATCCTGGATCTAAGATACCTAAACAAGCACCTTTAAACCAAAATTCAAAATGGTGACTCTGGGAATTATTTTACCCTCCCTAAGGCCAGGGGACTGGCTAGTGTCCCTGGACCTCAAGGATGCCTACTTCCATGTTCTCATCAGAAGCTCCCACTGGAAGTACCTCAGATTCGAACTGCCCTCAGGCCATTACCAGTTCAGAGCAATGCCCTTCGGCCTCACCTCTGCCCCAAGGGTATTCACCAAATGCCTGGCAGTAGCAGTTGCTCACTTAAGAAGGCAAAAGATTGCCATCTTTCCTTACCTGGACGACTGGCTCATAGTGGGTCAGTCCCCAGACCAAGTCAAATCACACCTTCAGGTTACCCAGCAGCTGCTTACATCTCTAGGTTTTCTTCTCAATCTTCCAAAGTCAGTTCTAGAGCCTGTTCAGCTACTCACCTTCATAGCGCAGAACTGGACACAAAAGCAGGCCAGAGCTTTCCTTCCTCTAGAAAGAGTAAAGACCCTGGTGGCTCTGGCCTCCTCCTTCACTCTGCAGGTCTCTCGACCAGCAAGGCACTTTCTACAGCTCCTTGGCCACATGGCTGCTTCCACAGCTGTTGTGCAAGGAGCAAGATTTCAGATGAGGGACATCCAGTTCCATTTGAGAGCCTTCTGGTCTCAAAGGAGAGATCCTTTAACCAAATTGATCCCAGTAACTCGAACCCTGATCCAGGCCCTGCAGTGGTGGCAGGATCAGAGCAATCTGAGACGGGGGGTTCCTTTCATCCCTCAATCTCACTCCTTGACCCTTACTACAGATGCATCCCTCTTGGGGTGGGGAGCTCACATGGGCGACCTCACCACCCAGGGATTGTGGTCCCCTCAGGAATCTCTGCTCCACATCAATCTGTTGGAACTCAGAGCTGTTTTTCTATCACTTAAGGTTTTTTCTGCATCTGTTCAGAACAAAGTGGTACAGGTCAGAACAGACAACACCACTACAATGTGGTACATCAACAAGCAAGGGGGCACTCGGTCTTCGGCCTTGTGCACCGAGGCAATGAAGTTGTGGTCTCTGGCTTATTCCCTGAACACCTCCCTCATGGCAGTTCACCTCCCAGGCAAGGACAATGTCCTGGCAACTGCTCTCAGCAGGATTTCCCAGGGCCATCACGAATGGTCACTGGATCCCCTAGTACTGGGGTTAGTATTTGTCAGGTGGGGCACCCCTCAGATAGATCTTTCTGCAGCCCCAGACAATCACCAACTTCAGCTTTTTTGTTGCAGGCCCCCAGTGTTGGGCTCAGTCCCTCTGGATGCCTTCCTTGTCGATTGGGAAGGGAAGTTCCTTTATGCCTTTCCCCCTTTCCTCTCTTGTTCAAGGTGCTAGTCAAAATCAGATCTCAACCTTGCAAGATGATTCTGATTGCTCCAGATTGGGCCAGACAGCCCTGGTATCCACTCCTTCTGTCCTTAGCAGTCCACCTTCCCCTGTGTCTCCCCAGGAATCACAATCTGTTAACCTATGCCCAGGGGAGAGTTTGGTACCCGAATCTCAAATCCCTCAACCTCAAGGCCTGGCTCTTGAGGAGTTAGAGTTTGCTGACCTACACCTTTCTCAAGGTGTACTCTATAATCTTGAAAGCTTCTAGGAAGCCTTCCACCAGGGCTACTTATAATTCTAAATGGAAAAGGTTTTCCATATGGTGCTCTGAAAAGCATATTTCCCCAGAATCTGCTGATTTGCCCACAGTCCTGGACTATATGGTCCATCTAAATACTTTGGGGCTCAGGCCAGCTACCCTGAAAGTGCATTTGGCAGCTGTCTCTGCTTTTATTTCAGCAGGAAAACCCTCTTCTCTTTCTGCTCACCCTGTATTCTCCAAGTTTTTCAAGGGATTGCTTCACACCAACCCTCCATTCAGGGACCCTGCTCCTGCCTGGGATCTTAATGTTTGCATTGCTCAGCTAATGCAACCCCCCTTTGAGCCTTTGTCTTCAGCAGAGCTTAAGTACTTGACTTGGAAACTGTGTTTCTAGTAGCCATGACTTCTGCCAGGCGCATAAGTGAATTACAAGCTTTGTCAGTGGAGCCTGATTTTATCTCCTTTCACAGAGATAAGGTAGTCCTCAGGACTAACAGGAAGTTCTTGCCTAAGGTGGTTTCAGATTTCCACCTTAATCAATCTATATCTCTTCCAGTGTACTTCACTGACCATTCCTCCTCTGGTGAGAGGAGGCTGCACAGTTTAGATGTAAAGAGAGCCCTTAGTTACTACATAGAGCATACCAAGGGTCACAGGTTTGACTCCCTCCAACTATTCCTCACTTATGGTGAGGTTGGTAAAGGGAAACCTGCCACTAAAAGATCCATTGCCAGGTGGATTGTCTCTTGTATCCAATTTTGCTGTCAAAAACTGGGTTAGGTTCCCCCTTCAGGCCTGAGGGCTCACTCTACCAGAGGTACAGCTGTGTCCCTAGCTGCGGCTAGGGACATCCTTATCTTGGAGATATGTCAAGCAGCTACCTGGAAAACAGTACACACTTTCACCAAGCATTACTCCCTGGACATCCAGGCTAGGAGTGATGCTTGGTTTGGCACAGCTGTGCTTCAGAGCCTATTTCCTAAGTAGGTTCTGTCCCTCCTCCATGGAGGTACTGCTGTGTAGTCTGCATATGTCATAATATAGCAAGACTTCATGTTGTTTGAAGAAAAAATTACTCACCTTAGTAATGTTGTTTCTTCTAATGGAGTCTTGCTATATTATGACCTCCCCCGCCTGCCCCTCTCAGAACCTTTGCTCTTGGGATGTGGGTGGGCAGTGCAGTGTTGGCACTTAATGATGCCCACCTTGTGTTTTCACCCCTCTTTTTGGGGTGTTTGGGTGTTGTATTTTATTTTATTTTATTTTTTGGATCCCCTGACTTGAGTCTTGGTTTTGGGATCAGAAAAATGTGTTAATATTAGTAGCCAGTTGGCTAGTGTAGGTTTACAGCTTCCACACAGAACCTTAGTGAGTTTTGCTCGTAAAGATCTGACAGTTTCAGTTTGAAGATCAACAGACAGAGTTTTTTCAACCGAGCTCGCGCTCAAGATTCCATGCCTGGCACGGAAGTTAACTCTTTCACCTCTGGAGCAGTTCTAAGGCTGGGACAAACTGCATATGTCATAATATAGCAAGACTCCTTTAGAAGAAACAACATTACTAAGGTGAGTAATTTTTTCTTATTGAAGAGTAGCCTAGACCTGAGTCAGACAGGGAAAGAAGGTACTCCAGGATCATACTCATCTGATAGGTGAAAGGTCCCAATGACGAGTGGACTGTCATAGGCAGAAACATTTCCATTTCATGGTGTACGTGGCTCTGGTTGAAGGTTTCCTGTCCGACACGAGAATGTCTGCTATCCTTGAAGAAAATGTACCAGCTCCTTACTAAGTCTGCAGGAGCAACGCATGCAGGTGCATGGATTTGAGATCTGGGTGCATCAGCGTCCCCTGCTCCTGGGAGAGCAAGTGTGAGGACAGGAGCAGAGGAACTGGAGGCTATCACCAGCTGTTGGAGCAATGGAAACCAAATTTGATGATACCAGAATGGGGCTATCAGAATCATGTCTGCTCATTCTGCTTGTAGCTTGAGCAGCACCCTCTGAAGTAGTGGGAATGGAGGGAAGGCATAGAGAAACTTCCATGTCCAACAGAGGGACAACGTGTCTTGCCAGAAAATACCAGGCCCTGGTTCTAGCGAGCAGAAATTGGGCAGTTTGGCACTGAGCAGGGACGCAAAGAGGTCAAGCTCCGGGAGTCCCCATCTTGTGAAAAGGTCATCTGCTACTGTCTGTAGCAGTTCCCACTCGTGAGCCTGAAACCAACAGTAGCTTAGGCTTCCAGCAAAGGTGTTTTGGACTCCTGGAACATGGACCGCTGTGAGCTCCTGATGGGTGTTCCACTACCCAGAGCCAGACTCTCATGGCCTCTCTGCAAAGGGGATAGGAGTGTGTCCACCCCTTGTTTGTTGATATAAAATACCACTGACATGGTGTCTGTCTGGATCAGTAAGGGACCCAGAAAGAGGACTGTTTAAATTGCCTGTAAGGTGTAAAGGATGGCTCTCATCTCCAACAGGTTTTTTGTGAAGGTTTTGTTCCGAAGAGGTCCATGTCCCTCTTGTCTGGTCGTCTTTGAAATGTGCACCCCACCCCAGCCGTGAGGCATCTGTTGTCAGTACCTGTTGAGGACTGGGCCTTCTAAAGGGGGCCCCATTCTCCAGATGGGAGGGAGTCAGCCACCTCTCCAAGGTCTGGTGCACTGTGTTGGAGATCCGAACGTACTGTTCTAGATCATCCATACACTGGTCCCACTGCACCCTGAGGTTCCACTGAAGAACCCTCATGTGGAGCCGAGCTGAGGGGACAGTCACAATGGCAGCTGCCATGTGGTCGAGCAGTTGTAGGACCATATGGGTCTGAACCTGGCCAGATGAGGCAATCCTCTAAACCAGCGACTGGAGATAATCTGTCCTGTCTGAGGGGAGAAAGGCTCTCGCCTGGACTGTGTCAAAGATGGCCCCTATGTTTTGTATTCTCTGGGCCAAGGGAAGGATTTTGGAAGATTTAAAGTAATCCCCAGGTCTTGAAAAAGTTGGAAAGTCCTTTCCAGTGTGTGAAGCAGCTGGTCCCTTGTGGGAGCTGTCAGGAGCCAGTCATCGAGGTAGGGGTAGGTAGTGCCCTTGCCTCCGGAGAGCCGTGGCCACCACCGCCATGCACTTGGCAAACACCTGAGGTGCTGAAGACAGGCCAAATGGCAGGGCTTGAAACTGGTAATGCTCTCGTTGGAAGGTGAAGTGGAGGTATTTCCTGTGTGATGGCAGGATCTTGATGTGCGTGTATGTGTTCTGCATGTCTAGGGAGCATAGCCATTCTCCCTGATGGAGCATGGGTAGCTAGCAAGCCCGGAAGGGTCACCATCTTGAACCTTTTGTACTCTATGAAATTGTTCAGGTGACTGAGATCCAGGATGGGACGGAGGTCCCCTGTCTTTTTGGTACTAAGAAGAAGTGGGAGTAGTAGCCCCTTCCTCTTTGAGGAAGAGGAACTACCTGGCTCACCTTTTTTGACAGGAGGGCTTGGATTTCTGCCCGGATGAGACCTGCGTGGGAAGTGGAGCAATGGGTGGGAATCGATGGGTCTGGAGGCATTTGGGTAAATTCCAGGGCATACCCTCTTTTTATGATTTGGCATACCCACTGATCTAACATGATGCTGGACCAGCCTGTGAGGTAGAGGGAGAAACATCCTCCTATTGCCTCCCCCCCCAAGCTCCACCAGAGGAGGGTGGGGCAGGCAGAGAATCATGCAGTGGCTGTTGGGGTGGGCAAGGGAGTTCTGGCATTCTTGGTACCTGCGCCCCTGCTGATTGAGGGGGGGGCCTTTCTTTTGTAGTCCCCTCATTGTTGCTGCCTTCTTGCTTGCTGACCTTGCGGTCCGCGAAAGGGTTTGACGCCTGGATGGGAACAGCTCTGACATGTACATTTTGCAGACATCGGAAACCGCTCCCCCCCTCGAATCCTGCAACCCAGTGATCATCTTTTCTGTCTCTTGGCCGAAAAGAACCGCACCTTGAAAGGAGGTACCCAGGATAGCATCCTGTAAATCCTATCAGACGTCCAATACTTTCATAGACACATAGAAGTTGATGGCAGATAAGGACCACAAGGCCCATCCAGTCTGCCCAGTTCTTTTTCTACCTTATGAATGTGCCATCAGCCTTTGCTCTGTCAATGGCCTATCTATTCATACTCATCTGTATTGCTCTCTTATGCCTATTTGAAGCCCTGCACTGTATTCATATCCACCACTTCCTGAGGTAGGCCGTTCCATGCATCTACCACCCATTCTGTAAAAAAGAATTTCCTCACATTACCCCTTAATCGGCCCATGCTGTGTCCTCTTGTCCTGCTATTTTTCTTATATTGAAACATGTTAGACTCACCTTGTTAATGCCCTTAAGGTGTTCGAATAATGCTGGAGGCAGATCCCCGTGGCAGCTGCCCTGGCTGCAGTGTTTGCTGAATCATATGAACACCAGAGGACACATTTCCCTACATCAGCACTGCACTGGAAGACAGCTAAGAGCTCCACCTAAGATGGGGAGTCAGGCTGGGACCTGGCCTGGTCCATAGCTTTGTGCCATAGGGACTTCTGTTACATGACCATGTATGCCATGAAGTTGAGTGACTTTACGGTGCAAGTGGCCGAGGAGTAGACCCTGCGGCCGAACTGATCTATCTTTTTTCTTTATCTGGAGGTTGAGAGCTCATGTGTTTTGTTTGTTGGGTCCATCCATGTGCTCTAGTGAGGACCATGGAGTTGGCCTTCGGCTGTTCGCTCAAATGTGGTTCCTCTCTAGGTGTGCGATACAGGTGGTCAGCTTTCTTAGGTATCACTGAGGTCATCGAGGGGTGCTTCCAGGCTAGTTTTGTAACATCCTGGAAGGGCTCCACTAATGGCAGAATGACCAAAGGCTTTGCGTCACTTGCCCCCAAGAACATCAACAGGCGGCGCCTCTCGGGGTCTAGATCCTCTGTCTCCCACTGATTTTGAAATTGGATGTGCCGCATCGCATCACATCTAAAAAGATGGGATCATCAGGAGGAGACCTTGGCGAATCCTTCCTGGGATCCGGAGATGGCAGTGACAATCCTTCATCCAAAGAGTCATGGGGGGGCTAACTCCTGCTGGACTCCTCTGAAGATGTATCAGAATGTCTGTGCCAGCATCCGCTAGAGTGGCACCAGTGTCTGGATGAGGATCGGGATGACAGATGAAGTTTTTATCTTCGTTGTCCAGGGAATTCTTGGTCTGAGCCACTTGGAGAAGATGATTTATGTGGAGGTGGGAAGGGCTGCTTAGGTGGAGCTGGTATCGGGTTCTGCTCCGGTAGTCTGGACAGAAGATCCCCTTTTATGGTGTTCCACCAACTTGTAAACAGAGCTCCCACCTCTGCAGGGGGTCTGGCATTGGGGTAGGAACATTCCTAGGCCCTGGCATCGGAGCTGTAGGCTTAGTTCCCCCTGTCAGACTGGATGGTGCCACTGCATCGGTCGTCAGGCCTGATGGTGTCTCCTCCTCTGGCGTTGGGTGCACTAGCATCTGGTCATCTGGCGCCCGAGGGGGGGGTGACGGAGTATGTGGTGCCATGTCCTTGAACTCTATAGAGCCTGGCATCAGGTCCTTTTGTCTTCTGCCCCGAGGACAGAGACTTCTTAGAGCTTTGCAGGTCAGGTGACGGTTTGGAGGGTGTTGTCTGCTCTGGCTCCGTGGAGTTAGAGTCTGTGGCTGAAGTGGCCAGACATCGGTCCAGAGCCCCAGTTGACACCAGCTTAGCAGGTGAGCAAGGTCTCTTCTGGTGCTTGTGCTCGCCTCTTGGTGTTGTCAGGCCCGGTCATCTTGACAGACGACCCAGAGGTTACAGCCTTGCAGGTAGCAGGCTCTGACCTGCCAGCCAACTCAAAGTGGGTCAACCTGCCTGAGGCCCAAGCAAGAATTTGTGGGGCTGGACAGTCAGGAGGATGGAAGCCTTGAAAGATCCTTGCCTGGAAGACCCCCCGTCTGACGTCTGGGTAGAGGTGGGAGGCTTCCTTGATAGTAACCCAGGAAGAGCAAGGGAAACTGGAAGGGCGGAGTCTGACCTCACGCTGGAGGTGATACTGTTGGAAAATTTATGTGGGGGCCTGGAGTGGGATTCTGACCTGGACCTGTTCTTGTCTCAGCGATGGTGCTTCCTGCTAGATTTCTTCTCTCTGGGGGAGGTCCCTCTGGCCGAGGAAGAAAATGAACTGTGTCCTGATTGGGTGTTCTGCATGGCAGCCACTTGTTCCAGAAGATAGGCTTTCAGGGTCTTCAGGCAGCAGATGCGGATGCGACGATTAAAGCTAAGGCAATATGGGCAGTTGTCTGGCTTGTGATCAGGGTCCAGGCACAGAAGACAGGCCAAATTGCCATCTTTTGCTGGGATCTACTTGCCACACGCCCACTTAAGATTTCCACCGCTCTGTTGATGAAGTAACAGAGGAGACATACACTACTAGGTCGTGTTAATTAGACAAAAAAGGATAACTGCACGAAGCATGAAAAATGGTGGTCGACTGGAAGCAGGAGTTGTCCGTGGAGCCAAAATGCATGGGCCAATGGCAGAAAAAAAAAAAAAACTGAGGTGGTGCCGGGGGACCACCCCTTTATGCCATAGGTGATGTCGGGGCAAGGCTGATGTCAAGGGGCGGTCCCCAGCCATAGACTGCTAGTTAGATTTTTCCATGGGGTCCTAGTGCCTCGCGGGATAGTCCTGATGGTTATTGCCTGCTGCAGGAGCTCTCTCTCAAAGTGAGATGTTAGCATTCAGGAGGCATAAGATGACACAGAAAGAGAAGGATAGGGAGCTGTATCTGGAGAAACAGAGGGAAGTAGGGAAGTCTGCTAGGAGCACAGAGACGCAAACAGAGGAGAAAATAGCCCAGGAAGTAAAGAAAGATGAAAAAAATTTTTTTAGGTATGTAAGTGAAAAGAGAAAGACCAGGGGAGGGATTGTAAAACTAACAAGGGAAGGGGGGTGGGACTGTGTGGAGGGGAACTAAGAAAAACAGACATCTTGAACAAACCCTTTTGTTTAGTGTTCACAGAAGAAAGGGAAGGAGAAGAGCCACAGCAAAGTGACAGGAACATCGAAGGGAGGGAGGTGGACACTAGTCCATTTACAAAGGAGAGAGTCCTGAAGGAACCCACAAATCTGAAAGGGGACAAGGCAATGGGGCCGGACAGGATATATCCAAGGATATTGAAGGAGCTCAGAGAAGTGCTGGTTGCATCTCTGACAGTCCTGTACAACCACTTTCTGGAGACGGGAGTGATCCTGGAGGACTGGAGGAGAGCAGATGTGATCCCACTTCACAAAAGTGGTAGCAAAAAGGAAGTTGGCAATTACAGGCCAGTCAGCCTGGCTTCAGTGGTGGGAAAATTATTGGAATCACTATTGAAGGAAAGGATAGTGGAATATTTTGAATCCAGTGGCTTACAGGATATGAGACAGCTTGGATTCACGGTGGGGGGGTCATCTCAATCGAATCAGATTTCTTTGACTGACTGACCAGGGAATTGGATCTGGGAGGAGCTGTGGATGTGGCCTACCTGTATTTCATGGCATTTCAGCAATCGGCCCAACATAGGGAGATTAGTAGGCAAGCTGGCAAGCCCAAGAGTGGGGACCAAAGGTGGTAAACTAGGTAAAAATGTATTTAGGGATAGGAGACAGAGGGTGGTGGTAAATGGGGTTCACTCCGAGTAAGGGAGGTTGACCAGTGGGGTACCACAAGGGTCTGTTCTGGGACTGGTCATCTTTAATGTTTTTATTAGTGAAATTGAAGAGGGGCTGGAAGGAAAGGTCTGCCTGTTCATGGATGACACTAAAATCTGCAACAGGGTAGACATTCGGGGGAATGAGAGGATCTGAAAGGTTAGAGGAGTGGTCAAGGATATGGCAACTAGGCTTCAATGCAAAAAAGTGCAAAATCATGCACTTGCGGCACAGAAACCTAGGGGAGGAGTACAGAATAGGAAGAGAGGTAGTGACGCCCTCCAAACAGGAAAGAGACCTGGTAGTTATCATATCTGATGACCTAAAGGTGGCTAGGTAGGGAGACAAGGCAGTCTGGAGAGCTAGTGGGATGCTGGGGTGCATAGGGATAGGGGAAATCACCAGTAGAAAGAGTGAGCTGGTGTTATCCCTGTATATATTACTGCTGAGACCTCACCTGGAGTATTGTGTCCAGTTTTGGAGACCTCATCTCCAGAAGGACATAGAAAGAGTGGAGGTAGTCCAGTGGAGGGCAACCAAAGTGGTGCAGGGTCTGCATCAAAAGCCCTGTGAGGAAAGATTGAAGGACCTTAATATGTATACACTGGAGGAATGGAGGGAGAGTGGGGATATGATAGAAACTTTCAAATACCTCACAGGTAAAAATAAGGTTCAAGTAGGAAACATCTTTCAGAAAAAGGTTGCTCAAGGACAAGGGGTCATACTATGAAGCTGGAAGGGGGTAGACTTAGGGGAGATGTGAGGAAGTATTTCTTCATGGAGAGGGTGGTGGATGCCTGGAACAGCCTCCCAGCAGACATGGTGGGGGCCAAAACTGTAATGAGGTTCAAGAAACCCTGGGATAGGAATAAGGGAATCTTAGTGATGAGACGGGAAGGGGAGAGAGAGAGGCCAGAGAAAAAGTAGGGTCTGTGGTGATACAGTAGGAAGGGAAAAATGGGCAGATGAGGTGGGCAAAGCAGTCCTCATCTGCTTTCAAATTCTATGTTTCTGTGTTACCATGCCTAGTGCCAGAAGGCAGCAGGGAAATCAAATGGAATATTACTGCGCATAGTGAGAGGTTTTCTGGCAGAAGGAAGAAGGTGCATCTGCCCTTGTACAGATCCTTTGTGTGACCTCACCTGGAATAACTGCACACAGTTCTGAAGCCCACACCTGAAGAGCAGGATCTCTGAAGTGGTTCAGAGCAGAGCTAGGAAGATGATTTATAAGCAGCAGGGTAGCTCATACAAAAGAAAAACAAAAAGAGGTCGCCCAACAGCTGCGCAAGGCTAGAGTCAAATGTTAAATACAACAAAAAAGCCCCACAACCCTCCCCCAGGGCTTAAAAAAAAAAAAAAAAAGGAATCTATTGGACATGGAAGTGCTTCAGATATATGCTCTGTCCCCTGTGGGCTGTTTTTTTGGTTCTGTGCATCTATTTTCACTACTTTTGGAAGTGAGCATATATGTAAAACAAATAAATCCTGATGTTTTGCTTTGCACTTCCATGTCTAATAGCTTCCTTTGTTTTTAGGGCTGCAGTAGGCGGAACCTGCAGCCCTCTTGCATTAGCTCTAAAAACGACTTATCGTGGAACTTCCTTTTTGGACTTTTGGAAATATCCATCCACAACTGCAAAATAGTGCGCTCCCCCTCTGATTTTTTCTGTTTACTGCTCTGTGTAGCCCCTCAATTTAACCCTTGCAGGGCTGCAGACTGAGCATATGTCTAGCTCAATCAAATAGATTCATTCTAGTTCTTTCAGCAGCCTTGGGGTTGACTCATTATCTTGAAGCATACTGGAATTTCCTTATTGAAGCACTGAAGCAGTCAGGCAGACTACAGTGTCAAATTACACAGTCCAGCTCATACCTCTCAACCTCCCTGATCACAAATCAGGGACATGGCTTAAAATAAAATGATCAGTAACAAATGACCAAAATCAGGGACACGTCTGAAAAAATAGTAACTTTAGTTCCAAAAGCTGTGTACAACATGCTTCATAGTACGAATAGCATTTTCTTAATGAGAACTAGACTAACACCAATAGCTGGCATTATTTTGTGATTCAAATCCCTACTCTTCAGTGACAGAAATTACAAATTTAGGAGGGACAGAAGACATTTCTGAGGCAAAATCAGGGATATCCCTGAAAAGCAGGGACAGTTGAGAGGTATGGATTGGGATTTGAGACCATTTTCTTCTGTTTTTTATATTTTTTCTATTCAACCTTTGTATATTTGCTATCCAGTGCTAGTGAAAAGTGGGGCTTACAACAACTCTGTTTATCCACAGAATTGGCTTCACTGCTGACTTTTCCACTACAGCTCAGACAGCACTGGACAGTAAACTAAAGCTCTTTGTTTATCCACAGGAACAGGTACAGTGCAGGCTCCCCACCCACTCACCCACTGTGATGAACTTACTTCTGCTCCTCTCAATGACTCACATCCCCATTAAACCATCCTCTTCCTGAGCCTGCTTCTCAGCACGCTTTCCTCTCCCATCACCGCTTAACCCCTCACTCCTACCCCTAACAGTCTTCCATTATCAACTTGCCCCTGCTTAGTTTTGACCTCTGGCAGGGTTCTCAGCATCCTGAAGGGGTCTAGCACTGGACAAGCCTCCTCCTTCTCCTCCCCCTTCCTCCTTTCTACCCAACCCATCTTTGCCTAAATCTGCTCTCTATTGGGATTCTTAGCACCTTGGTGATGTCTACTCTCAAGTAAGTTTCTTCCCTCTCTCCTTTTTTTTCCCCTTTCCTCTTCTGTTCCCCATATTTCCCTTTGCCCAACGTGTCCTCCTAATTGTATCCCCGGCAGGGTTTTCTGCATCCTAGAGGGGTCCAGCACTGGGCAATTACTCTTCCTTCACTCCCCATCCTTTCCACCCAACTGGTCCTCGCCTGATTCTGCACTCTGGCAGGGCTCTCCGCTTCCTGGAGTGGTCTAGTCTTGAGCAAGCTTCCTCCCTCCTTTCCCTTCATCTTTTTTTTTTTTCTCTCTTCCCAACATGTCCTCATCTAGTTCTGCCTCCTGGCAGGGTTCTCAGTATCCTGGAGGGGTTCCAGTTCTGGGAAATGACTCTTCCTTCCCTCCCCCTTCCCCTCCATCCTTTCTAACCAACTTGTCCTCACCAGACTTTGCTCTCTGGCAGGGGTCTCAGCATCCTGAAGAGGCCTAGTCTTAGGCAAGTTTCTCCCACCTCTCCTCCTCCTCCTCCTTCTTCCCTTTACCATCCCCTCTATTATCTCTACCCAACTTGTGCTTGCCTACTCCTGCCCCTTACTCTAAGTCCTCACCTCATTCCATCACTGGCAGCGATCTCTGAACTCTGAAGGGGCCAGTTATAGGCATGACTCGTCCTTCCCTACCCTATCCCTTACCCCACCTCCCTCCCTCCTGCCCCCCTCTCTACTCTCCAGCACTTAAACAAAGGAATTAGTTCACCTGAGCTAATAACTTGCGCTTTTTGTTCGGTCTGAGGTGCTCCCAGATTGCACTAGCCCAGTGTTAACTTGCCTTCCACAACTGATTTTTTTGCTCACTTTGCTCTGGTAATGTTCCCCCCATCGTTATCCTCTCCTTCCCCCAGCTGATTTCCCCTGTCTATCCCTCTACCTTCCTTGATGTCCCCTCACTGCACCTCATTCATTCAATAATTGGTAAATAATCACTATGTTCCTCAGATGTGCCACTTGTATTTAAATGCATATTCCACAGACATGATATATTTAACTGTATGTTATGTCACAAATGCGACTGTATGATTTATATTTTTTTAAACTGTATGTCTTGTTACAAATGTAATTGAATGTTTAATTTCCTGGATATGTTAAATGGTAAACCGATGTCTAATTCTTCATCCAATTGTATCTTCTTCGAGGTCGTACGGGTAGATGAGCAACTTGTTGTTCAGCATGCCTTCCTGGTGAAACATTTCAATAAATAAATGAATTTAGTGCTGGTAAAAGTGGATAAAGCCCTCAGTTTATCCACAGGTACCATGTGGGGCAGGCTCAGTGCAAACTTACCCACACTGTGATGGATTTAGTGCTGGTAAGAGGTGAGGGACTGTCTAATCCACAGAGACAACTACAGTGTGGGGGAAAGAACAGTGCTTGGTTTCCACACTGTCTGCATTTAGTCCTGGTGAATGGTGAGGGACTGCCAGAACTGGGACTAAAGCCTTTTGTTTAACTACAGTGACAGGTACAGTGTGTGACTGGTGAACAGTAAGGGACTGGCACCACTGGAGGCGGAAACTCTCTAAGTCCACAGGGGCAGATGCAGTGTAGAACAAACAGTCCAGGGTTTCTGTACTGCGATAGATATAGTGCTGGTGAAAGGTGGCAGACTGACAGCACTAGAGGCTAAATCCCTAAGTTTATCCACATGTGTAGGTACAGCATGGGCAGGGACAGTGCAGGGTTCTCACACTGATGGTTTCAGTGCTAGCAAAAGCTAAGGGATGAGCAACACTGGGGACTGCTCTACTGTCTTCATGTCCAGAGTCTCTATTGGCAGGTTATTTTAGAAGGCCACCACCTTCTGGGACAAAATATGCTTCCTAATGTTACCACTAAACTTGCCGTTTGTGACCTTCGGAGCATGTCCCTGTGTCCTGCTGGAGAACATATCCATATGTTCAATCCTGTCAGTACCCCTGAGAATGGGATGACTGAGATCATGTCCCATCTCAGTCTGCTGTTCTACAGGGAGAAGACAGTAACAACTACTAGTAAACATAAATGTGGGTATTATCTGTTAGATCCTTCCAGGTATTCCTGTTTTGAAAATGCAGCTTCTCTTTAACAAGGATATCTAAACAGAAAGCCCACCATCAAATTTGTTTTTGTTTTTAGTACTTAACACATTCTCTTTACTGCTGCAGTAAATGTAAACACTGGAGGAAATATGAAGAAACTGATAGAGGGAAGCTTACAAAGGATGTCAGTAGGCATTTTATGCAACTGCAACGATATACAGAATTAAAAAATGCTACATAAATTCACTACCACTAAGCAAATATGGGGGGGGGGGGGTATTTGTCAATAGAAAAAAGGGGGCTTGGTCTGCACTCAGACAGGAGTGAGAAAGTCAGTTTTTCTATATGGGACAGTGACCCACAGGGTATAAAAAGTTGAGTTTATTGAAAATATGATGGATCATAATGATCTACAGAGCCCATTTTCTTAAAGCAGCAGTTTTGTCATCAAGGAAGAAAAAAAGATTTGTCGGAATTAGATATGAAGAAGCCAGCAGAAGGTGGCCATTTGGTCTATCATGTCTGCTCGTATTGCAGGGTCCACAGCTTCAGCTACTGTCCCTGCCCTTCCTTCCCTCCCCACTCCTCCCATCCTCCCTACCCATAATCCTCACCTTCCCCCTCTGCCTATCCTAGTCTGTCTTAAAGCTGCCCACTGTCTTCAACAAGATGAACTCTTCTGGCAGCACATTCCATATGTTCATCACCCTCTCTGTGAAGAAGTGCCTCCTGACCTCCCTCCTAAAGCTCCCACCCTCCAGCTTAAGACTGTGTCCCCTTGTTTTATGGTTTCCACTCAGCTTAAAGAGACTCTCCTTATCAACCTTATTATCCCTTTCAAGTACTTGAAGGTCCCAATCATGTCCCCTCTCTCGCCGTCTCTCTCCTGTATTCTAGGGAGTACATGTTCAGTGCCCTCAACCTCTCCTTGTATGCCTTACCCTGCTGATCTGCTATCATCTTTGTAGCCCTCCTCTGGACCTTTTCCAGCAGGTTAATGTTCTTTTTGAGGTGTGGGCACCAGTACTGAACTCCATACTCTAGATGCGGCCTTACCAGTGACCTGTACAAGGGCAGTATAACCTCTTCTCTCCAACTACTGATCCCCCTAGATATGCATCCCAGCATCTTGTTTGCCTTTGCTGCTGCTTTCTTACACTGTGTAGAGTGCTTCAGATCACTAGTGATCATCACTCCCAGGTCCTTCTTCTCTCATGCAGATACTCTACTCCACCCAGGTAGTACTCTGTCCTGGGATTCTTGGCTCCAATATGCATAATTTTGCATTTCTTGGCATTGAAGTCAAGCTGCCAGATCCTGGACCACCTCCCCAGCTTTTCCAGAGCCTCCTGTAGGTCCTGTATCCCTTCAGCTATGTCAACTCTCCCACAGAGCTTGGTGTCATCCGCGAATAGGCACATTTTGCTCTTAATGCCATCCCCAATGTCACTGACAATAAACACTGGCCCCAGCACAGAGTCCTGTGGGACACCACTGGAATTGATAACCATCTGACATTTTTCACAACACCCCACTCAGAAATGAAAACTGACGATTTATCTTGCTGCAGTATAAGACCGCACCAAAGAATTCAGCATCTATGCCAAGCTAATGTTTCTCAGCTTGACATATGTGTTGCAATTCTTTCGGCAGGGTCCTTAAAGAGCACAGTACCACAATACATTTTCTTGACCTTATCCTCGCTTCCATCCGAGGGCACCCTAACCACCTTTCTGCCCTGATAGCATGATATTTAGGGCTTGATTAAATGAAGCCGTTCCCAAATTTCCTCCATGTGGACCAAGTGAAACTTTTTCAATGCCAAAAAAAAAGACCATCAATGCATTCTCTGGCCTTGAATAAATTTAATATGGGGTGGTATTATACTTTGCACGTTCTTGTGTTCTATGATTCTAATATGTTCACCTATTAAGTTATGAGGCTGTGTTGAATTTTGCCAACGTAGGCTCATAACTTTGATAATATTCAACATTTTTACCACAAATTTTCAACACAGCCAACATAGCCATTTTGGTACAGCATCTCATGAATGTGCCAGCTGTCATTTTTCAACTCCTGCCCAAAACGTGTGTTTGCAGCCCAAAAGTAGATTTTGTAGTCCCTGCATGACATTACCTTTAGGCCAGGAGTTGAACATTTTCTCTGCCCTTCTTTATGAGGCAGGGTGATCACAAGGCTGTGTTGAAGATTTGGTGTAAAAATATTTAAAAAGAAATTATAATTTTCTATATTTTTAACCCAGATTCCTCTCCTGCAGCCCTGTCAGCTCTGGCCAGATTTTGTTTAAGTCCTGGGGGAGAGTTGCGTAACTCATACAAGAAAAGCAAGAGTGTCCCAATATGTGCACTCTAGAGACTGAGAAGTGGGTGGTGGCGAAAGAAATCTTTAAGTACTTAAGGGGTATTAATGAAGTGGACAGCAGTACTCTGTTTACAAGAGGCCATAGATGGAAACAGGTGGGGGAAGCTTTAGGAGTGATGTATGGAAGTTCTTCACAGAAAGTGTGGTGGATAAGGATAATGTGTTGCAGAGTTCACCTCCGGCTTCAAGCACAGGTGGATAGGAACAGGGCAGTGGCCCAAATCAGAGGAGAGAGAGTTAGGGTGGGCAGTCAAGGGAAAACGATGAGTGGACTAGGGAGGAGGGGGTGTCAAAATACAGTCAGCGCCATTAGTAGACAAGCTCCTGTCCAGCATTAGGCTGGGTGCAGATGCAGGTAGATACTGGGCAGACTCATTGGGTCTTTTTCTGATATCACCATCTATGTTTCTGTAGACCTCGATGCTGGCATGAAGGGAGTTCCAGGAGACGACAGGGGCAGTTACAGCAAAGGCATTCAGTCTGGTAGCTTTGCACACTTTGGGTACTTGATAAGAGTTTTTTTTTTTTATTCTAACCTCAGCAGATAGGACAATATGGGTTTAATTAGTAAGTGCAGAAGTATATGTAAGCTAGGTAGTGTCCCTCTGCGCATAATCACATTTGTATACTATAGTGGACTGTACAGGATCTCGCCTCCCTTCAGGTGAAGGGAGACCTAGGCTGTTTTGTAGTGTGCAGGGGTGAGTGTTTTTGTTGCAGCTGAGGAAAAATGTACATTTGCTGTTATATGCAACAGAGACCCTCAGAAGTGATGTGACTGAAACCAATCTTTCAACTTCACTTTAATATTCTAGTACTGGTCTAAAGATACAGCAGCAGTGTCATCTACTTTTGTTTACAATTAGGCAGTTTCTGATGTGGTACAGAGCACTGAGTTTTTGGTGCACTCCCGTGAAATCCCTGGTGATATGGTCTGTGAAGTTTAACTTTGGATCTAGTCACAGTAAAAGGTATTTCAAGTGCTATACATTTTCCAAGGGTGAGTTGGAGAATGGTAAAATACACAGAGTGCAAAGAATGGCTGCTTTCCCAAGTTCCACTTAAGATCAAGCCTTTTGTTTCTGTGTTGTTCATTACCAGGTTGAATGTATTTATCCAGTCTAGTGTTTTATGGCTGACTGACAGGAGTACTTCATTCAGTTCTCTGGTAGTTTTGGACTTGGCCAGTTTAAAGGTGTGAGCTAGCCTTTGAGTTCATGCATACGGATGGTAGGTCATGGAGAAAGATGGCACCTTGTGAAGTGCCTAAGTGGAGTGCTTTAGGGGATGAATTTTTGCTGTTTATTTTATTTTGACCATATGTGATCTGTCAGTTAGACTTCAACACAGTCCCCTGCTTCAAGGAAGAGTCCCATCTGATGTAGCTTCTGAAGGAGTTTTATGGCTAATGGTGCAAAATGCCCTGGTCACATCTATGTAGTTAAATTATTTTGTTAATTGTTTTATCTTGTATTGTTTATAACCTAATGTTACTATGTTATTTGCCCTATTTTCACATTTGTAACATCTTGTTGGCAACTATTTGTTATATTGTATCACTATATACTGCTTGGTAACTTAGGCCCCGTCCACACTACACCTGATAAGTCCATAACGGTCTAAAAACGGTACAGACTGAAAACGTTACAGTGTGTCCACACTATATGTGAAAACATTACCAAAATGTTACAGCCTGTCCATACAGCTACTGGATCTGAAGCCATTTCCAACCTGTGTAGAGCTGGGGACATCCCATGATGCAGCACTGTGCAGAGTACCATTCCCATCCGCAGTATGTCCTTCCCAGCACAGTGTTACTACCGAGATCCAAACATGTGAATGCCACAGTGCAATGCTGAGGTACTGGGTGCAGCAGCTGCAGTGAAATGCCCCAGCAGCAGAACAGCCAGCACGTCTGCTCAGTGGGCTGCTTGGGGCACTGCTCCCCCATGTCAAGCGCCTCTACATGCTGCCACCGGACATCTTGCAGACAGGCTATAATCTGTAAGTGCAGGCAATAAACAGTATGATGCCCTTATGTGGTGTGGGGCAAATCCGCACGTTTCTGCAGTGGCTCCTCTGCCACAGGCCCCGACACTAGTCATGTTCCACACTGCTCCACACGTCCATGAGCCTGTGGCAGTAGAGCAGCAGCAGAAATGTGTAGAAGTGCCCCCACACCACATAAGGGCACCAGACTGTGTATTGCCTGCACCTTCAAATACAGACTTATCTGCAAGACGTCCCGTGGCAGCATTGGGTCCATGACGCTTTGCATGTGTCTAGGCACTCCCCAAGAATCCACACCTAACAATTCGCTCAAGTGCTACCTCACTCCAGTACTGTACACGCTGGTCAATATGCTCCTGCAGAATATGTGGTGCAGAGACATACAGATCATATTGGGCTTGGCGTCCAGGGAATCACCGTGTGGGCTGTGTGTCCAGTTCCCGTTCCACCCCCGCTGGCCCCTGCCTACTCTTGCTCTGCCCCCAACCAACCCTGTCCTTGGCCACAGCTGCTGCATACCCTGCCTGCCCCCCTTCCTTGCAACTGTGTCATCCATCCCAGGCCGTGGTTGCTGGAAATGAGCATGAATGCTCAGTATGTCCTTCCGTGTGCGACCATGTACAGTTGCCTACTGGAGTAAGAGCAGTGACACAGGGGTGAGGATCATAGCTGTGTAGTTATTCTCATTTCCTGATCACTCAAGATCTGCGCCTGTGTCACAGTATTGAACTGCACCTGTAAGGGACATATGCACGGTGGCGGATAGTCACAGCTCCCCATCTGTGGGGTTTTGGGGGCATCACTTTGTCGTTTGTATACATGGATGTTATGAGTGCTACTACCAGTAGACACAGACTGGCATAGTGTAATGAATGAAGGGCATTACAGCCTGGGAGAGCGAGGGGTGTTAGGGAGCAGCAGATGGCTGTCTTTCCTATGTAGCACGGATGTTATATTTTATATACAGTATATTTGTCACTGGGGCTGCAGTAGTACATGTTCGGGGATGAATGCATGGGGTGTGTTGATGGGCAGCGGATGGTCTGAGGAGTGTAATGCTGTGGGCGTGCATTGTTAGGAGCGGATTGCCGTGCTCCCTTCTGTATTTGCCTCCCGTGCTGGGTGCTGGCATCATGGAGCTGCTGCAAGGCATTACGGTATAATGGTGGACAGGAGGGGACTGGAGGCTACATGGTTGTCCATTTACATGGTGCTGTGTAATGTTACAGCACTGCAAACATTACAGAAACTGTTGCTGAAACCACCTACCAACAGGTTTCAACAACGGTTAGGGAAACGCCTTCTGCAACATTACCAGTGTAAACGCTAGCCGTTACGGTACTGTTATAGGCACTCTGTAACATTACAGAGGGTGTTTTCCGGTGTAGTGTGGACAGGGCCCCTAGTTGTACCTGAAAATGTGCCTCTGTTTGCCTAATGCACATGCCAGGTAAAAGAAAAAAAGTAAAATAATGTTGAAAATGGTAGCCTACTTAGATTAAATTCATTGTCTCCTGGAGCGTATATTCCAGTTGAAACATTCGATGTTCAACCTTCTTCAAAATGGCTGCCTCAAACTAAATGAGTAACATCTCACTGTATGAGCCAGTGGCTGGACAGCAGGCAGGGTGATATGCAGGAGACCTGTGTTTGAGAGTGAACTCAGACCTGCTACTCACTGGGTTGGTGGAGGGTAGGCATAGAAACATAGAAGTTGACGGCAGATAAGACGACAAGGCCCATCTAGTCTGACCATTTTTTCTACCTTATGAATGTGCCATAGGTTTTTACTCAGTCAATGACCTATGTATTCATACTTGTATCGATATGCATGTTGCTGAAGTGGTGGAATCTCCCTAGCAGGAAAGGGTTGGCTGGAGCACACCTCTCCACAGTACCCATCTGTGGTCAAAACCCAAGCAGGACTTGGCATGATTGGGTGCCGTGGACCAGCAGCATCGATTTCACATCATTTGCTAAAGCATACAGAAACCTTGTTCTTCACATGTTTTTAATATGAATGAAAGTTTTGGCATGTCTGAAGTATGTTTAATACCCCCCAGAGCATAGTTTTGTGTGTTTGTTTTTAAATAATCTTCTCATTCAGAATCCCTTGTTACTGCTGCTTTTTTTTCTGTCAAATATTATTTTCTTTTTACTAGTTACTTATGACCACCAGAACCTAATGATGTCAGTTGAGCGGAAGACAAGAGTTAAGCTTTTCATGCAGGGCTTCTGCTCAACTGATGTCATCCAGTATATTTAAACAAATACTGGATGGGAAAAAATGCAGCATTAACATGGGATCCTAAATAAGGGGAAAAATAGGAGTTTTGCAAAACAAACACACAAACAATGTACTGGGACATTAAACAGACTACACATATGCCCAAACTTCCAATATTTAAAAAAATATAAAAAAAACAATTTATGTTTCCTTTAATAAATATCGAAGACTTGCTGGTGCAGTGACTCATTTCACTAGAGTCCTAGTGAAGCAGGCCTTCTGCAAATGATCCAGGCTCCATATCATGGATTCCAACACTGCAAGCAAGCCAGGTTTGAAGAACAACTAAACTGTAGATTCCTGAACCCTCCATGTATAGAATCTATAGGTCTTTCCTGACATTGTCAGGAAGAAGCTGTGCATGTTGATTAAATTCTAATTGCTCCATTCAGGGACCACAATTTTTTGATTGGACTTTTTGATCAGAAACTGAAAAGTGGCTGTTGCTGGAAAAATCTAAGGATGCCCACAGAAAAGTGACCAAATAAAACTTTCATATGTGGTGTCTGTAGAAAGTGGTAATGGGGAACAAAACTATATTACTAGTTTAATACCTTTCTTGTCTCCTGTTAGGACCCAAATTTTGATGTCAGCTTCAGCAAGTTTGGAAATTGTTTCTGGAACACCGTCTTGGAGCTTGTCTTCTATAGCTGTTGCTCCAAGAAGCTTAACAAAACAAACAAAAAAAGATCAACATCAGTACTTGAGAACCTGTGGCAACAAGCACACTAGGCTTCCATGCAGACATTTTAAAATAGTCCACAAGTTGTATCACAAGTGTTATCCATTTCTAAAAGCTTGAGATACAGTGTAAAAACAAGAAATAACTAAGAATCACAGTGTTCATAAAGCTACAATACTGTGGTTTTCAAGTTTCTGTATGATCCATGGGCACTTCCTTAACCACCACAGGGAAATGACAGTTAGCAGCATGGATCTGAATTCACAGTAGAAGAGTACACAGACAAGTGTTCATGAAGTACAGTGTAATTTTGCGTTGGACAATATTTATAAAGCTAAAGTATGCCACAAAGCCAGTTGAAAGATTTCTCATATAAGGTTAAGTTAAATGTAGCAGATGCCCCCAAAAAAAAACATAACGGGATAAACAACTGAGAATTTGCCTTTGGAAAGAAGACAAAAGGTTCTGATGAATGTAACTACTCCAGACGGAGGCCAGTGACCAGTGAGGTGCCCTATAGGGTTCTGTCCTTTGGCCTACCCTATTCAATATTTTTATTCTTAATTTCAACCTGGGTAACAAGTAACCTGCTGTCAAGCCGGCCTGCTGGCACAGTGGTAATGCTAAGTCTTGCGATGCCTATCACCTGGGTTTGAAAGCAAACTTGAGGGGGGTCTGAAGGTTGGCAGGAGGAGGAGGAGGAGGATCGAGCATCTGAGGAACTGTTCTCCTCAGGGGTGGGGGATGCAGAATCCGGTGTGTACCTGACCCCTAGTGAAGGCAAGGGGGTCCACAGTCCGAGGCTGCCAGACATACACGGACATGCGGCGGCCATCAGTACACAGAGGGGGAACGTGAGATGTGCATCATGATAGCATTGCACATCCATACCTCCTCCCATAGAACAGGGAAAAATGTCTAACTGGCAGAATAACACCAGTCTCTCACAGGCCCTGCACCCGACTATCCAGACTCTGTCCAGCAGAAGTAGATGCAGATTGATGACAGGGGTTGTGGAACCACACCGACCATGCCTGGGGAAGAGGCAAGACAAGGTAAGCCCTGGAGGACACCAGGATGACGGGACTGGGGGGACCAGTAGGAGGAGGCCAGTCAGACAGGGGAGAAAAAAAAACTGGTGCCAAAATCTGCAGAGGACAGCAAAAGAGGGACCAAGAGACTGGGACAGGTAGAAGGAGCACTATCAAGGACAAAATTGGGCTTCAAGAGGATCTGAAAAAGCTGGACACATGAGTTGAACAAAGGCTCATGAGATTCAAGGTTTTAAATTAATGGAATATGTGCATAAATTACTTATTTTACTATTGGCTGTACATAGCCAGATTAGCCCAGATGAGCAGCATAAACTAATTTCCAGTGGGATCCTGATCTGAGAGGTACCTGGCTGACAGTATTATCCCTGCCTTATGGGCTCAAATAAGTTTGAGGGACCTGGATCAATGCTCACATTGGAATTTGTAATACTAATCTAAAATTAAGGTGTTTAGTGCCTCTACCCAGGGAAAGTTAAAGTGGGCTTGATGACGAGGGTTGCATCCTCCTCCTCCTCCTTCTTCCAGGAAACAACGCTGTCCCACTATGGCCCCCACAAGTTCAACCCACCCATAGCTCACAGAGTGTAATACCAGGTAACAAATGCTGTTCTTGTATCCGACATTTGTGGGGGCAGACCGTTTTTCCCAGGCATAGTTTGTTATACTGGCACCATGTAACATAGATGACAAATAAGGTTTCACAATCTGATTTTATAGCAGTTGAAACCATATTGTTATTCACTGTGATCCACTGCAACACATGTACAAATGGCTCAACATCAGCACCTGTAAAAACCCATTCCTGAATGTGAGTATCTGATCATTGGGCTCGTCAAGTGAGAAGTGGCTGTTAAAGGTCCCTCAAGTTTTTTCATGCCCTGAATGGGCCATCAGTGTCTGTCTGTTGCCAAGTTCTGTGTATCTAAATGAGACAATATGTTCTGCTTCTAATGAGGCCATCTAATTGCTGCGTGTGAGAACAGCTCAGTGTTTCCTAACAACATTTTTTACAGCAAATGCGCAATCAGTATAGGTTGTCCTTTAATGAGAAAGCACGAATAAGGTTACCACAGCAAGTTTAACATCAAAGATGACCAATTTTTGCAACAAGGGTGTTGGCTTCTGCTCACAGTTTCTGTGACATGCATGGCCTTAGATTGCAGGGGTACATTTGTACCACGTGAAACCATCCTGTAAACTGCATAAATTGCCGTGCTCAGGGTTGCAGGCACCACAGCTTAATGCATCCTTTTTGGTGATACACGGGGGCTGTTCTGTTTGTTGTGCATTGATGTGTGACATTACAGTGGTGCTTGAAATAAATTAACTTTCCTCCAACAAGTGCTGTGTGTGTGGCATCGTTCCAGACTTGTTCTAGTGCTCGGTCTGGACTTCTGAGTGCGATGGCAGCACCTTAATCATCTGAGAGTGAGCAGCTTCACTCTTCTTCTCTAGCTTCTAACAATTAAGAACAGCCTGGACATGTTCAATACGGTGTACAAACTCTGTATTCTTGCAGAGTTGGCAAGGGCATGAACTCAAGGGGTCACATGGCTCTCAGTTGTCCCTAACATTTTAAGTTTGTGTGATTAATTTAGAGTAATCAGTGAAACAGTCTATCACAGCAAGGTTGTTCTGAAAAAAAAAATAACTGCTGATTTGAGCTCGTCTCCATGCTTTAATCTGAGTGACACAGTCTCTTGTAGTTAACCTGTACCATTTTACAGTCTCCCTTTCACTAGCCAGATTTTGTTCCTGAGCTCCATAAACAAGGGCCACAGGTTAGGCACTAATGAAATAATTTCTGAAATCTAGATAAAGTGCAGAAATGCTCCTAAATCCAGTAACAGGAGTACTTCAATAGCCTTGGCCAACAAAGCCCCATTATACCTAAGCAAGGACTTTCTTAGACAGTGTTGCTTCTTAACTGTATTGGTGGTTCTCATTAACATATTCATCAATTTGTTCTTCTCTGCCAGCTGCACATCTGTCTCAGTTACATGGGTACGCACAATCCCACCATTTAAATTTTACCTCTCTGTTTAATTCTTCCTAGGAAGGGGTCACTTCATTTTCAAAAAGTACTAAAATGTTCCATCTCTGGTGTGACCCTTTACAGTCTAATCTATTGCCACTGCCTCAGTAAAGTAACCCAGCCCCCCTGAGACAACGTCCATTTCCTGGCAAAGCAGTTTCACAAGCATGAGCCATGTTGGACCCCAGAAAATATTTAATATGCCACTACATAGAACAGCTTTTTTACATTCTTGTGTTCATATTCAAAGGTATTCTTAGTGTCTTAGAACATAAACTCCAACTTGCCTCAATTCCTAATTGGCAAATTTCTACAGAACTGTAAGGAAAATATTTTTGACAATTTCTTTCCCTTGTATAGCCCATATAATAGGCATGTATAATAAGTGTATGTATCTTTATTGGCTCCATCCTATTTAGCAGATTTAAATTTTCGGTGGGTATAGCAAGAAGGAAGCATAACAGCAGTTAGGTACTTGGTTAGCTGGAGCATAAATTCAACATACTTACAATGAATTATTAACACTGCACAGTTGTGAGCAGCAATCTTGCAAAAGCGAGTTTGGTTTGGTCCCAGACATGTGATGTGATCGGCATTAGAACACTGATCACCACATGGTGGGCATATCAGCCCATGTACTTAAGGGTCACAGAGCTGCAATCAGGAAACTTGGCTTCTGGGGGGGTTCCCTAGTGGGGCAAGCGAGACCCATATTATCTGGGCTGGAGTTCTAGTAGCTTGAGAGCTGGATGCTGGTGGATGCTGCCTCTCTCTAATTCAGGTCTTCTGGAGGCAGCATGCTAGCCACATATTACACACTCCCCACTGGATCATCCCTCAGTCTGAGGAAAGACAGCCAGGATTGCTTGCATTTGCATTCAGTGTGTGCAGTATGGCTTTTATTTAGGTCTTGGCCAAGGTTTCGGTGCAAGGAACAGACTTGCCAGGTGGGGGACGGCATGCTTCCTTTGTTGGTTTTGCAGACTTTCTCAGATGCTGTGGGGCAGTTTACTTACTGCCCATTGTGCTTTTTTGTAAAAAGGGAGAGTGTCTGTGTTGCTGCCAGCAGTCAAGCAGTGTGGAATGCCTACAGTTTTAACAAGTAGCAGCATTTTGACTTCACTGTAATTTTTAAAGGCTTCCCCGGTGTTGGTGACAATTTAGAGAACACGCAAACTTTCTGACCTTCTAGAGGACGTCATCAGCTGCGGGATGAATATTTTCATAGTATAAAGACATTTCAAGTAATGAAAGTTCTTTGCTGAGTGCATTCCAAGCAGGTGGGCTTGCACTGATAGTTTGTGCCATCAGTACAGCACCAAAAAAAAAATCAAAAGGGTTTCTAGCAGTTTTAGCATACAAGAGGTTTCCGAGAATCACCAAGAGCAATGGTATTGTGGCACATGCAACAAGATATTTCAAATGGAAGTATTCAATTGTGATTGCTGCATTTGAAAAGTACATAATACATGCTTTTAAAGATATCCCCTTGTCCCAGTCTCTGCAAGAAAAGTAATTAATCAATTTGATGTGCCAGAACTGTTTCAAATATCAAAAGGAGATCAGAGAAATCTTTCTGAACTAAATACCCAAGTACCGATGCAAATGTGGTCAGAAAATGCCGACTGTAGGGTGCAGTGTAGCAAAACTGATAGGGTTAAGGGGTTTACCAAGAGATTAAACACAGCTACTCCTGGATCTGAGGCACTCATTCCCACTACAAGGAAGCCATCTAAAATTAAAAAAGGGTGTCACACAAGGCACAAACAGCAGCTGAAGTTTAAAACTTTTTATTTTGGTTTTCATAAGGAAAAAGTCTTCCGTAGCTGAACATGATGTAGAAAATATTATCAAAAGCCGGTCTGGTGGTTTACTGAATTAGATACCGCGAGTCCTGCTGTCGGACAGCCACCCCAACCCCACCCCCACACACAGCTCCTCTCATTCTGTGCAGTTTGTGATTTGGTTTGGTATCAGGGTGCAGTCTCAGGCCAGGGACCTTTTTTGGAGGGTCTCCTTGTGGTTTCAACCCATAGAGATAGCTATGGGATGATGCAGATATGTCACAGACCACAGAGCTGCCTGGTCCCCCCCATGCACAGATTGCTTGCAGTTAGCAAGTGGTTCCTCATGGGTGCTGGGCCTCGAGGGCCCTGGTATCTAATATGTGCTGTGGGCGTACGAAGTCAAGTCAGCATTGGTAGATGGGAAAGGATGCTTTCAACAGTAGAATACCAACTGCCACGTGGCTGGGCCCCACCGCAGTATCAGTTCAGCAGCAGATTTGACTGCCTGGTGCTAAAAAGGCACTGTCATGCACTCTCAATAGCATCTTTCAACATTTGTAGTCTACTCCCCAAGCTGGATGCCCTACAAATCTTTGCCAATCAGCACAGCCCAGCTATCCTGGCAGTTGTAGAAACCTGGCTTACACCCAAAATCCCTGACCTGACTATTGCTCTTCCAATGTTTTCAGGCTGGACCAGAAGTCCAAAAGAGGTGGTGTATGTGCAATTTTCCTTAAAGATTCACTACTGGGACACCTCATCACTACCCCCAGCCACTGTTGAGCAGATTCTCCCTATCAGAATCTTGTTAGGGGCCCATAACAAATCCCTCACAGTTGCCTCGGTGTATATCCCCCCGAAAGAACAAGGGAATGGCCTTAACGCTGTCTTGGAGTTCACCAGGTCCCAACCTCCTGACTCTGAAATGATTCTGCTTGGAGATTTTAATATAAACTGGCTCACGTCTGATGCAGGGGTCCATAAAGATACTGTCTGATCGGCCAATCTCACCCAGATGGTAGTCTCTCTGACCAGGAAAAACTACAAATCCAGCACTAGCACCCTCATGGATTGGAGTCTTACCAGCCACCCCACTCGTATCACGAACATCTCTGTCCTCCCTGACTCACTTAGTGACCATTCCCCTGTCATCTGTGAATGGTCAAACAAATTCTGCAAGCCCACTCCTAAAATCACTAGTAGAGTCCTACCACATGGGCAGTTGTCACACTTCAAATCATGCCTCAACCTCCAAGACTGGTCCCCTATTTACGAAGCAACAGATGTAAATACTGCGCTGGATTACTTCATCAACACTTTCAATGCAGCCTGTGACTCCTACGCTCCTTTTAAAAAGCACAAAGTCAAAGCCCTTTGCAATCCCTGGCTCTCAGGCCAATCTCTTATGTCAACTAAAATCTAGAGATCACCTCTGGGATCTGGCCAGAACCACCGGTAAAGAAACTGACATCCAAAATTATAAACGTGCATGGAATGACTGTACCAAATCTATTCAGCAAAAGAAATATACCTACTACAAGAATTCTCTCATGGATACCTGGGGTAACGGGAGGGCATTTTGGAACAATATGAAAGAGGTCACTGGGACGCAACCAAAAACCTCCCCAACCTTGCTCAACATAAATGGTACTACTACGCTTGACCCTAAAATCATAGTAAATACCTTCAACACTGCATTCACTGATCTCAGCAGTGTTCTCCCTACAGATGTTTTCAAGGACTATGACTCTCCCACTCTTCCCCCAACACCTCCTCTTCCTCTAGCCACCCGCATTTTTACTTCAAAGCAGTCAAGATGCATGAAGCCCACAAATACATTACCAAAGCCATCACCAAATCCAGATCCAGCAGTGATACACTTGACCTTAAACTGCTGTCCCTCACCCTTGATGAGGTGTTACAGCCACTGACAAATATTTTCAACCTCTCACTTAGGCTCAGCCAGTTCCCTGACAAATGGTAATCTACAATGGTTACCCCTGTCCATAAGAGTGGTGACAGGGCCACTCATGGAAACTACCGTCTGATCTCTATATTGCCACCCCTGTCCAAGGCCCTTGAACGTATTGCAGCAGATCAGCTCATGGATTTCCTGGACAAATACAATGTCCTGTGCTCACAACAACATGGCTTCAGGAAAGGACATAGCACCTCATCTGCCCTACTGGAATTCTCTGGCGTTCTTCACAGTGCACTGGACAATGGTCAGTTAATTGGGTCCGTCTTTATTGATCTGACTAAGGCGTTCGACAATGTCCATCACCGCCTACTGCTTGTGCAAATTCTCAAAGCTGGGCTCTCTCCCAACTCCACTGCCTGGTTCGAAAGGTATTTGGAGAACCAGTCTCAGAGTAAAAACTGCAGATGTCCTCTCTGATACTCGCCCTGTTTGCTCAGGTGCTCCCCAGGGATCCATTCTGGGCCCCCTTCTATTCAGCTTGTTCCTGAACTCCCTTCCAAATTCTTGCTCCAAAAAAATCATCCTCTATGCAGATGCTGTAATTCTTGCCTCCCACAAGGATCCTAAGCCTCTACAAGACAGCCTTCAGCTTGGCTTCACATCTGTTGAAAATTGGTTCTCAAATCACAATCTGGTCCTCAATAATAAGAAAACAAAGTATATGATGTTCATCAGCTCTCATAACAAGAATAAGCTACACCCCCTATCCATCAAAACCAGCCATGGAGTCACCCTGGAACAGGTTCAAGCCTTTAAGTACCTTGGGATCACTCCAGACCCTCATCTAACTTACAGTGCCCACATTGGCTCTGTAGCCAAAGCAGCAAATACTCGCCTTGGCCTTCTCTTTCAGCACAGACAGCATCTTACCCCAGAAGCCCTGAATGTCGCTGTTCAGAGCTCTGATGTCTCCATTATTGACTATGGGCTCATCTTCTATGGCTGTGCCTCCACTACCGCTCTTAGACGCATATCCACCTCCCTCAATTAGGCCTGCTGACTACTCACTGGATCCCACCGTCTCACACATACGTGCAACCTCCATGCACAAACTGGATGGCTGCAACTCACCAATAATATAAAGTACCTAACCTGCACCATGGAGAAGAAAATAACTATGGGCCTTGCGCCCCATGGAGTGTGTGCACTCCTGCACCCTAGCAATAAACCCCACTCAACCAGGGTGTCTGAATCACAGCTCCTGCAGGTTCCACGTTGTTGTACCTCACAAGGTCAAAGGTCTTTTGCCTACAGGGTGCCCAGCTGGCTAAATGGTCTAAACAGTTACATCTCCTCCACTCCTACTCTTGGTGCATTTAAATCAAGGCTCCGCCTCTCTCTCGCTGCCTCAACTAGCTGACCCCGTGAATATTTCTCTAACCTTATGCAGTTCTCTCTCCTATTAGCACTTGGTTGCCACCCCTTAGCATGCACTTCCCCATGTTATGTCTATGACAATGCCTCTGACTGCACTCCTCTATAGCTGTCTGCCCCCCTCTACTCTTTCTCTCTCTCTCTCTCTTGTCCTCCATCCTCTCTGCACCTCATCCGCTATCTCCTTGTAACCTAGCCTACAAAACTTGCATTGTTTCTCAGATGCTTTGTAACTCTGTTTAGCTTACACTGTTGTAACCTTGTCCTATGTATTGAATTTGTAATCTTACATGTCTTATGTTTTGAAATTAACCTGATGTGGAACCTTGGTAAAAGAGCCCTGGCTCAAAGGTATTATAATCCTAGACCTAATAAATAAAAATAAATTAAAAAAGAAAATGTAGGGAAATTACTCATCACAGTGGAAAGCATCACTGCAGCTCAACAAAGATAAGGTATTAGAGCCTCACAGCAGCTGTCGGGAGGTGCACTACCTCGGGATGCCACACATGTGAGAGGTTTCAGGACACACGCCTGGAGCACGGTCACCATCTTGGCTGTGTAGCAGGGCAGAAGAAATTTTAGTTTGGTAAAATGCTGCAAGCTTGTTGAACAGTTTTGGCTTCCACATAATCATGGGGTGGGGACCAGGTCTGCATAAATGGCAAAATCAGCTGGATACAGCATGGAAGTTGCTGTGGCCTGGGACGGTGAGCTGACTCACATATTTCGACTGCCAAGGGGAGTGGCATTTTCTATTAGTGAACAGAACAGTTCACCAGTCCTCCCCTATAACCCACGATTTTACACAGCATGTCAAATTGTGTGAAAATTCCTCCTCAGCTAATCTGAAGTGGCTTTTTGCAGCACAGCTACAGTTTACAAAAGGATGCAGCCCCTGGCCTAATTTAGTTAGGTTGATGGGGAGAAGGAAAGGAGACAGAGAGACAGCAATCGAGAGAGTGATAGACAGTGGTATAGATACAAAACAGATAGAGGGACAGCAGAAAATACTTTGTCTTTCAGAGTTAACACAGCAACTATATACATGGCTCAACACTATTGTGGGTATCACAACTGAAAGATGCTGTGATCTCTATTTTTAGTGATGAGGGAATGAATGTATACATGCTGACATTTCTAATCAGATAAATTATTAAACTTATGCAAATACAGCAATGGCAACACATTTTCATTACACACCTCCTAGCTTGTAATGGCAAAGATGTATATCGTTGGTGTAGCTGGCAAAATCTTAAGGGGGCACAAGGGGACAGAGCATTACATTCTCTAGTTACACAAGCAGCAGACAAAAGAGACCAGGAGGGATAGATAAAATGTATGGAGAATACTGGATGGGCAACTATGCACAGCCAGTGTGTTCTGCCACAGAGGGGTTCTGATTCCCTCTGACCTTGAGAGCGAAGCTCAAGAGGTTCATGGGAATCAGAAACCCCAAGGTGGCAGAACATACTGGTTTTGCATAAAGGTGCTCATCTTGTATTTTCTATAGTGTACATAGTATTATGTGACATGTGCATGCAGTGGTTCTTTTACTTTCAGAATTAAACAAACTTGTGCAGTCTCTAGAGGTTTCGGAATGCTGTTGTACCACAAAAGGGTACAGTCACATTCCATAACATTTGAACTGTGGTACAACAGCATTTTGAAAGGGATGGAATTCTACACATAACAATCAGCATTGTAAATTTTCCAGATATATCTATCTGGGTGTGGCTGTGCGTGGGTGGCCTGGCATCTCTCTCGTCATCTTGCAAGTTTACGAAACTGTGTAGGTGATGCAGTTAGGCAGTCTGACTGTTTCAGATGGTTATGGCTCATTTGTAATTATCCAACATTGCACATGTTTTACCCAATTCAACTTCAGAGACCAATCTGTTAACCACAGCTCTGGGGTTTTTTGATCAAACTAGGAGTTTTACTTCTTTATTGTTGACTTGCTGTGTTTTTTATAACAGAGGCTAGCCCCTTGAGTAATTTGGCTTCACATAGGTATCATGGGTAAGTACCCAGCACGGGCTACTGATTTGCTACTGGTTTTGCTAATCCACACAACCCTTAGGTGATGGTGTAAAACTTCATTCATTGGGAAGATGAGATGAGGAGCATTTTAAATCCTGCATAGTTTCTTGTCAAGAAAGAAAAGATGTTAACTAGCTGATATCTACTGTACTTAAGTTGCTGTCACACAGCATAAAACAGAATCACAAACAAGGCAGGGCAGAAGACTAGTAATGAAGTCCCCAGTTTAGGGGTTGTAACCACTAGGGAGAAACAAGCATAAAGGGATAGGTAGGATATCAAGCACTTTTTAACATCATGTCCTGTATTTCCAAGACTAACAAAAAAACAAAAACACAAAACAAAACAGTGTTCATCTTGCATTCACCACTGGCTTGATTACTGTCAAACAGTTTGCTCTATAGTGGCTGCGAACCAAAGCAAACTACCCAGTCACAAAGGCGAGGCATGCCGCCTTTAATTATATTTTCTGTGTCAACTACTAAGCCAGAAGTTTAGTTTTGTTCCCGTATTGGTCCTTGTGACAAAAGTTCCAGAAAAAAAGAGATGATTTGATACCTTTTATCGGTCCAACATATAGATGATGGTACAAAAGAAAACAGGTGCTGCTCTAGCTTTTGGACTACATTGAGTCCTTCATCAGAAACTAATGCCAGTTGTTTTGGAAGAATACATTCTATTAACACCCAGATCACACACAAAAAACAGATTAAAAAAGTTGTACAAATTCCATTGGCTAAAAATCCAATGAAAGATCAACTGAGAACTAAAAGGAAGCACACAGTCTGTTATCCAAGAAAGCATTTTAAGGTCAAATGTCAACAGACCAGATAACACCATTCCTAAAAAACTCCATAAATCATCACTGAGTGGCCTGAGCCACACACAAAAAATCTGTAATGTACAGTCAGGCGCTTCAATGTCACCGTATCTGTTCAAGTGAGGAGGACAGAGGTACACATTTGGCCACACTGAAAAAAACCTTTATTAGGCAGGGATACTCTTCTAGAGAATCTGACAGAGTGGCAGAATTTGCAAAGTAGGTACCAAGGGAACAACTACTTCAGTATAAAAAAAGGACTACCACCAACAGAATACCCCTAGTAGTCACATATCATCCTGACCTTGAACTTCTACGTAAAATTATTAAGGATCTGCAGCCAATATTCAGTGAGGATAGGACCCTAAAATGCATTTTTCAAGAACTACCACTACTGTCTTTTAAGCAACCACCTAATTTAACCAACTTGATTGTTCGGAGTAAACTTGCACAAGAACAAAACATCAGAACACTGAATGACACAAGACCATGCGGTCTCACCAAATGTAAGACTTGTGAGCACATTTCTACTTCAGATTGCATCAATACTCCACAAAACAGACGATATAGGGGAATTATACATGTGCATCTCGGAATGTTGTTTATTTCATTCAATGCAAGAGATGTCCACAAACGGGGTATGTGGGAGAGACAGGACAACCTCTCCACACTCAAATGACCTCACACGAACATACTATTAAAATGAAGATGACTGAAAAACCAATGGGACACCACTTCTCTTAGTCTGATCACTCCATCTCAGATATGTCAGTTTTGGTTTTGAAAGGACATTTCAAAAAATACACAACACAGATGGGCTTTCTAGATCAAGCTCATTTTACTTCTCAGTACAGTAGGAGATGGTATGAACATTGATATTGGTTTTATGTCACATTACACTACTTAAATTTTCACCAACTTCAGGAACAATGAATGGACATGTAATGGGAGTACATTGTATTTTTGTTCTATGTTTTAATGCTAAAATGGATATAGAATCCCTTTTAACTGGTTATCATTATGTCGTTTTCACTCCCAATAATTACGGTGGGGGGTGGGTTGGTGGTATGGGGTAAAGCTTATATACAGATACATGTTCGTACATGAACATTTTAGGTACAGTATCTCTTCACTAGGTAGTCCGTGTTGTGCCTGTTCCTTTTATGTGCACAAACTCTTGGCATCTAGTACATGACACAATGGGGTTCCGTTGTGTGATAACTATTTGTTCACATACAAAATGGATATATGATTCCGTCTGACTAGTTATCAATACATTGGTGTTCGGGGGGGGGGCCCCGAGAAAGAGTCCCTTAGGTTTTGTTTCATACTGTATATTGCCACATTATAAAACAGTGAACATACTAAGATATGGGATCTCAATTACTAGGGAGTCTGTTAGGTTTCATTTTTAATGGTACATTAAGACTTGGCATTTGAAACAATATTGTTGAAAGGTCATGCTATAGCAGTGTGGATTTTAACATTAATGGATAATATTGACTTATTTACCATATGGTAGACATACATCTCTTGACAGGACTAACACTGTATGAATGTGTGATTCAGTTTGTTTGTGTTTATTTTTCACTAGGGCAGCTTATCTTTAAACCCATTCACTGCCATAGACTAAGGAATTTTTGTTTCAGACGACTTTTTACCATGATATACTTAGAAGCCCTTAGCATATTATTGATTTGCCTTTTTAATCACAAGTCTTAGTTTTAATTAAGAGTGTGCTGACTTTCTTCTCTCAAGATAAAGGGTGATTCATTCCGTAACTTTGACCTTGTAATACCTTCCTTTTGAATAAGTTTTTTTAGGTTAACTTTTGAATGCCAGTTTTAGGCTAATAACATTTAGTTTCTTCATGTATGGGAAAGGGGAAATTGTTTAACCAGGAAAGGCACACTAAGTTGAAGCTTGTTTGCAGGTGCGACCTGGGAGCACAAGGAAGTTAAGTGACTTGCTCAGGGTCACACAGTATGCAAGTGGGGGCTGTGGGATTCAAATCCCGGTCTGGTCTGCTGGATGTCACCAGATTTGCAGCTCAGAGCCTTAAACCACTGTGCTATACTGCCTCCAACATGTATACATGTATGTATACACCAACATACTCACTCATGCATAGTTCAAAATGACTCTCAATATTTTATGGACTTTTTATGTTACTTGCACGCATGTGCAAGAAACATAGTGCCATCATCAGAGTTTTCGGAGGTGTGGCAGCCCTCTTCCAATTCAGTCAGCATGTTTGCAGGCATGGCCGCAGTTCTCCGATGGCTGCTGGAGCTGTCTATGGCAGCAGTCGAAAATGCAGTGGAGTACAGTTTAAAGTGGGAGCTACGCTTCAGTGAGCAGTGATAAGATATCGCCTGCTCATGCGCGTTCCCCACACACACACACACACACACAGTGTGCCTCTGCCCCACCTAACACACACTGTATAGCCGATGGGGTGCCCAATCCCCTATCAGCTGTGCTGCGCCTCCCCAAACAAAGTTCCACATGCCACACTGGGTGCCCACCCCAGCGTGGCTACACATCAGAGCCGACGGGGTGCCCAATCCCGCCAGCTCCACTGTCTCCCCCCCGAGAGTACAGGGTGCCACGCTGGGAGCCTACCCAGTGTGGCAACAGATGCTATCACCAACGGGGTGCTCAATCCCCTGTCGGCTCCATGCCACCCCAAACAGCCTGCTTTGTGCCACACTGGGAGCCCACCCCAGCATAGCAAACGCCCCAGCGTGCCGTCCTTTTTAAAAATAAAAACCCTGAAACACAAAAACGGTCTCATCGCTGTCTCTGCCCCCACCCGCGCCCACCCACTGCACACCCTGCCTCCCCACACCCCTCACCCCATACTTACCTCCAGACTCGCACGATGACTTCGTGGACTGGGAACACGCTGCACTTTTCAAAGCCGACCGCGAACTGAGGAAATGCTGGTAAACTGTCTAATGTAATAAATAGGATTTTTTCAACTTTGCTGCATATCTCAGGCATTTTTTGGAATTTTTGCACCAAATTTTCAACATGGGGTTTTTGGGACCCCTTCTCATGAATGCTCTCACTGTCATGGTGTTAATTGGGCCCGAAGGGTGATTTCGCAGTCACTGCGCGCAATCACCTTTCCGCACTGATTAATGAAACGACACTGCCAGTGTTCATAAGGTGGCTCTCAAAAAGCCTATTTTGAAAATTTGGTGAAAATTCCTAAAATTACTGTTTATGAAAGTGTCGTTGCAGTTCCTATGCAGCTCATAAGTTTGCAAATTTTCAATATTTTCTCCAGATTTTCAACATTGTCATTTTACCACACCTCCTTATGAGCAGTAGAGCTGTCATTTTCACATCTCACCCAAAACGTGTTTCCACCCATGTAGCGCACAATGGCGCAGTCGGTGTGCGAAATCACTGTATGGGACACATTAAGAAAATCACAGTGACACTGTTCATGAGCAGAGGTCTTAAAATGGCTATGTTGAAAATCTGGTGAAAAAAGTCATAAAAATTACTGTTTTACGAGCATGTGTTGCGCAGTTCCTATGCACGCTCGTTAAGTTTACAAATTTTCAATATTTGCACTCCACTGACTTCCAAATACCTACACAGCACATACAAGCAAGCAACATTCGGCATTGACAAATGCTTGTTTAGGAATGGTGTTATCTGGTCTGTTGATAGTTGACCTTGAAATGTCTTCTTGGATAACAGACTGTGTGCTTCCTTTTAGTTCTTAGTTGATCTTTGAATGGATTTTTGGCCAATAGAATTTTTACAGCTTTTTTTAATCTGTTTTTTATGTGTGATCTGGGTGTTCGTGCAGTCCAAAAGCTAGAGCAGCACCTGTTTTCTTTTGTAATAGCTATATTGGTCCAATAAAAGATATCAAATCACCTCTTTTTTCTGGGCTTAGAAGTTGGAAATGGTTGCCTGGCAGTGGTGACCGATCAGTGCGGTGGCAGTAAGCAGAGACACAGAAATTCAGTCAGAGGGTTGTGAATGTCTGGAATGGTCTCCCGGAAGTGGTGGGAGTTGGTAGTTTGGAAGCATTTAAGTACCAGTTAGACAGGCATATGGGGGATAAAAAAATGGTGTTATGCCAACTAATATCTAGAAACAGGTCCTTATATGGCTTTACAACTTATGGATCTGAACCTTTCCTATGAAAATATGAACCTATGAATCACAAGAAAAGAAAGAAAGGCAGACACATCACACACACAAAAAACAAACAAAAAAAAAAACACACATACCTAAAACAGACACTGTGGCAGGAATCAACTTGTTACCAATTGGTAGTAGTGATAATCCAGATAGCACATGGGTCCTTTTGAGGGGAAAGGAACTGTTGGGCGACTGCTAAAATGGACACACACACACACACACACACACACACACAAGTAAGTATTACATAAGCAATGACTATGGCTGTTTTGGCAGCGGCAGCACCTATGATGAATATAAGCCAAACAGCCCTTAACCATCTGGCAGAAAGTAAGAAACTACCTTGAAACACAAGAGACATAAGGGGGAGATGGAGATGCTTCTTAAGTCACTAAAAGGCTTGGTTAGGCATCACTACACACAGCCGTAAGCCAAGGTTACTATTTATCTGGGTTACCTTGCATAGCGTTAAGCCAAGGATGCCACTTATCTGGGTTTTCGTATCTGACACTAAAACATGGTGGGGGGGTACAGCATCTTGGGTCAGTTAGGGAGTCAGGGCCTAAGGGAAAGTTTAAGGATGGAGCATTGAGGAGACTGCTTCAGGAAAAAAAAAAAAAGACAGTGGAGCTAAGCATATACCTACCTTTAATAAAAATATTTGCTCATGACCTTTCTTGTTTGCAAAGGGAGAGATTCTGGGATATGGCAACAGAAGCAGAGAAGTCCAGGACATTCCCTGCTGCCTCGGGGATTGGTAAACCCCCTGTTTTAGGGTCATCCAGCAGATGACACTCAAAAGGGCTGCTCTCTGTTGCACTGCATGCTAATCCAGTCTGGGGTTTGTGACAAGAGGTAATGGGGCTCACAATACTCCAGAGCAGTCCGAGTCCCAGAGTTCCAAAGTTATGCAATTTACTCATCAGAAGGGTGCGTATGTTTATACCCCATCTTCTGTAGGAGAGCAGGGTGTAGGTTGACAACATGGAATCGAGACTAGAGCTTAAGACTGTTCATGGGGATATCCCATGCCAGTTTATATTACATGGGGGACAAAGTGTTAATGATAGTAGACTACCCCTGGTGGGCCTAACTAAATACCTGTGGGTCTCGTAGTCAGTTACTTGAAATGGGTGCACAGTTGGAACGTCTATTCTGTAACATATTACTTGATACAGAAAGGGAATAATTCAAGCCAGGCATCATCCCAGTATACCAGACATTGCAGAAAAAACACAAAACACAGAGACAACTTATTAAATGGGAAAACAGTGGCCATCCTGTTGTAACAGTGTCTTTGCACATATGTGGCCGCATACAGTAGCTACAGGGATGAACCAAGGGCTAATTATTATTTCAGGTCGTTACTGCATATTAGCCATAGGGTTGGTGCACCATGGTTAGAAGGGACAGGGGATTGTCATCAACATATATTGGCTGTTTTAACAAGAGCAGAAGGCAGGCAATACATTTAATATTTTCTGCATGTGTGCAGACTTAACTGGCACCACAGAGCAGGTAGTGTGCTCAGAGGCAGCAGCTATAGGCCAATAAACACAACGTCATAGGCAACAGGGTGCAGGTAGACTGAATTTTGGTGCAAGGGCATGTGACATACAAATTAACAATACAGAAGCCCAGGCATATAAGCAGGGTTGAGAGTGAGACCAGCTGGCAAACAGCCTCAAGGATCATAAGGTGCCCTCCCAGCAAGAGCACTTTAACCTTCTTGCCAAACATGGGGGGGGGGTGATGACATTGGTACACCCAACACCCAGTGATGGGGGAGGCAACTTAGGGAGGAGCACTGAAAAGAAGCTACAGCCCCTGGGATTGGGGAAGTCTCAGGCTTTTGGAAGTCCCAGGCAACTGCAATTTCTTTAACCTCTCTGTTCTGTTTTTAGCAGGTCAGGACTCCCTGGAAGAAAATTATTTGAAGTGATGAAATGGCTCGCCCTACAGAAATCCCTTGACCTGCAGAACTTGATGGGAGTTGACAAAATGACCGACCAAGGATGCAAGTCATATGGGGCACACGTTACAAACGTGGTGGTGACGCCAATCTCAAAATCCCAGTGCAACCAAGAAGGCACATGAGGTTAAAGTCACGGCCGTGAGGCATGTTACGGACTTCATGGGTAGATTTGTGTTGCAGCATGATAGGATCATGGCAAAAGTTCCACAGATATGTAAGATGGAATACATTTAGCAGTGTTAGGGTGACAGGTTTAGCAGATAAAGAAAAAAGTATTGGATGAACTCCACTGAATTTCCATATAATATGTCTTGATTATTTCATTCTACACATTATAAGGGGCAACAAGAATACAGAATCATATTACAGAGCGTGGCATAAAACAAAACTACATTCTGTAATAGGTGAGAAATCAGATTGAATACAGGAGAGGTTGTTAACAGTGGCAAGATGTAGATTGAGTACTCAGTATGTGACAAGCTAAAAACTGTTATGTTTCAATGTTAGAAACAGTGTTGAAAAGAGATTCAAGGAGGAAATATGATACTTTAGGAAGATAAGAAACAAGGTAATGGGCCACGATCACATCGGTACACTTTGGATTTGGGATTAGTCACTAAAAGAAAAATGCATAAAACAGGAAGATATGGTATAAACAAGTGGGCAGAATGATATTTTCTGTGGTTCCATGTATACTGTTATTATTTGAACATCTGTTAGTGGCATTTTTTGACCATGGTGGTGAATGATTAAAGTAGCAATAAGAACAACTTTTTATCTAGGTGGAGGGGAGCACTATGTAATCATACTGAAATTTATTTGAATATTGGACAACTAATAAAATGCTCATATATGTGTGTATATATATATATATATATTTTTTTTTTTTTAGAAAATATGACAGTGGGGCCTGAGGAAGTGGCAAAGCCATGAAACAGTTGCCCCCTATGTATGGAATGAAATAATGAAGTATTATATGGCAATTCAGTGGAGTTCAGCCAATCATGTTCTTTTTATCTGAACTGGTCTTTTTTTGGATGACCCAATTATTAAAAACACAGCAGGCACAGGGGTAACGAACTTTTCCTGAGACAATAGGTTTAGCAGACCCATTATGTGTTTTGGAGTAAGTGATCGATGATGTTCTTTGCGGGGGGCATCCAGGTTCAGCCAGCAACTGAGTAACAGTGGAATGCTCATCGTGTAGCCACATAATGGTTTGCAGGACTGTACAGAGGGTTTCACAGGGTTTCTCACACCTTTTCATGCAGTTTTCCCTGAGGCTGGGGGAGGCGAGGGCTTAGCGTCTGCTACCAGAGGGTGCCAGCATTGGAAGCGAGGATAACTCTTGGAAGCTGGCCCATAGTCGTCAGTGCCCTCTGACAGGGGAGGGCACAGTTGAGATTGACCCACTAAGAGCCATCCCTAATGCTGTGGGAGCAAGAGTCTCTCACAAGGTTGTACATAGTATGTCAGCCACCTCCAAAAGGGTAGCAATTAACAAATGATCTGCTGCAACTACCTTGCTGTGCATGTCATGCCAGATACTACATCAGTTTACAAATCTGAATTCTAACTGGCTGTTAATAAATATATGGCTGTGGCCATTTCTTCCAAGAATGCTGTCTGTCTCGTTTGTGTGGGTGAATGGAGGGGGTTATGCCCTACATGAAAATGTACATTTTCTGTAGCGGAGTTTGAACCTGCGATCTCCATGTTCCCAAGTCAGTGCTCCAGCCACTAGACCACACTGCCTGTAAAATCACTGGCACCAACTCGGCTTTGTCATGCTTGTAACTTTCCTTATTCTGATGCTAGCACGTCTTACTGCCTTGTATGCAAAACTAGTACAACAGAATGCTTTTGAGTTGAGATAGTTTTGCATGACTGCTGTCATAAAAATCTTAAACAGTTCAATTTTATCTCGGTTGCCTTGCCTCATTATGCTTTTTTTTTTTTTTTTTTAATTTTTCTCACCCCCCGTCCCAGCCAGCACCTCCTTCCCACCTATCCCCCCAGCCCCATCACCCCAATGTCCCCCAGGACTTACCTTCTCCCATTATCCCCCACAGCTTGCTCTCTGTGGCAGGGGTGGGGAGTCCCCTCAACCAGCTAGACCCAGTCCAGATATGGGAGGTGCCTGAGTCGCCAGGGTGCGGAGTCTGCGAGGGCCAATGATCATCGTGCATGGCCAGGATGTTTTTCCCATTTTCTCCCCCAGCTCAGAGGAAAGGCTTGCAGTGATGCCAATAGACATGCTACATGGCACGCCAGGTGTCTGCCCCACCTCTGCCCCCATTCTACAGCGGTGTGACAACCCCCATCCTCCTCTAGGGGCCAGGCTAACACCAAAAGCTGATCCCCTCCCTGAAGGAGAACTGTCCTTGGGACGATCAATCCTCCCCCTTCCTGGCCAACCCCTGTTGCCCCGCTTACGGCGAACACGTGGTCACCAACATGGCTGGAAGTAAGTACGATGCCTCAGCCCTCCATGCCACTGGGCTGGCAGGCCTCCTTACACTTTTAATCTTGTGTCTTCCATATGCAGTTTTTTGTTGGGTTTTTTTTTGCATTTTCCTGATCACTGCTCTCGCTAATAAATTGCTATTGAATGTAAAATATTAATACATAATAATTTAAGGTCAGAAGGGACTCTAGATTCATCATGTCCAGTCCCCACACTTATGCACGTTTGAATAAGTATGTTGTATAAACATATACTAACAATGTTATTACATTTTTTTTTATACTTACAAGTAAATTGGTTTCAATTTCTTCATACACCTGGCTCTGGGCTTTTTCCCTATCATGTGTAGCAACATTAGCAGCCTTGTACTTCTCATACCACTTAGCAAATTCAAGTTCACTAAGGTCTTTGTAACAAAGGCACAAGGTCCTTAGAGTCTCTGTTGCGAAGATCTGCAAAGAAATAAACTGCTATGAATCTCTCATCATAATGTACGCAAGAATTGAGAGTGCTGTTACACATTTCTTGACTGTGAAAAGTAAAAAAACAAACAAAAAAAAAACAACTAACCTATAAGTATTGCAGCAATTCTCTAGGTACGGAGAATAAAAGTAATATGTTATATTTTTAACATGAATGTGGAGGTTTGTCTAAAAGTATTGTTTACTTTAGTTTCCTTTCATTTTTACATACTGCAGCCAGCCATTTTTGGACTTCTAGTGGAACCATTAGAAGTAATGAGACTTATTAAGCTGGGCAACAAACCTCACCTCTGCTTACAGTGTTCGACACTTCGCAGTGCATTTTCTGCTGTTTCTGTTTACTCCCCTTATCTCAAAACATTTAGACTGAACAATCTCTTGCCAGCTGGTACACATACAACATATGTATATCTGAGTGTTTTCACTCCATCAACACAGTAGCAAGGAAACAATATGTGTAAGCATAACTCTGAACACAGTAGCAGAAAGGCATGCATGATCTATATATCCATATCTAGAGCTATAGCCAGGGCTATATATATATATTTATACAATAGGGGTGTTGTGTATTCATCGAGAATAAAAGCATGTATTCTCACCCCAGTGAGAATATCGGGTGATGACATAGCTGAAGTAAAAATAAATCCATTTATTCCTGTAGTAGGTATGTCATCACCCGATATTCTCACTGCAGCATCAGTTAAGCACTACAAGTTGGAACTTCTTTTAAAACTGAAAATGAAATCAGCAATCTACCTAATTACACACAACCTGCATAGTGTGAAACTTTTACTTGCAGTTTCTAAAAAGCCTGAAGCTGAAAGCAGTACACTTGGAGCAGTACTTAGCACAGAAAACAAATTATAAAAACTTGACTAAAAACAGTATTTCTGTACAATGAGCTTTTCAAAATTAATTCCTAAACATTGAGAAGCACCACAGATGAAAACTAAAATTACATCATCCACTGAAAACAATGAACCTGGAACAAGAGATTTTCTTGAGCTGTTCTCAGTTCAAGTAGGATAAAGAGCCACTGCTAGACCCATCAGAAAGAAACAAATAATAAATATTCTACCTTCTTTTGCATGCACTGACACTACAAATCTCCTCCCAGAAAGCATTCAAAGCAGCTCACCAGTGACACAGACTCTGAATAAGCAGTGAAGCTCCTCTGTCCCACATCTACCTGTTTTTCTCTGTAAGCCTTGGATATTTCTGCCACATCTCCACCTCCATCGATATCTCAACGTTGATATCACCTCTCAGAAGCTGTGATGCAGAGAGGGCTAAAGAACTAAATTACTGTTGCACTAAGCACTACCAACACAATATAAAATAAAATCTCATAAATAAATAAATGTTATTCACACTGCACCAAAACAATAAGCAGTGCCATTTCACTAATGGTCATGGAAGCACTCTGGAAGTAAACATACCACACACATCCCGCCCACAAACACCAGCAAACCAATGAAATCACTCATTCCCCAACACTCACCTAATAGCACCAATGAAAAAATAAACTCCAAATCCACTACCAGCACAACCAAGACACCACTACACACCATATCAACCAATCACAACAGAGGATTCCAAAGCATCACTAATCCCCATCACACAGTTGAGCAGACTAACCCACAGGCAAATCACTGGGTAATAAAACCAGTTTAAAAAAGTAACAACAAAACAGACCTCAGACACAATATTTAAATAGCAAAACCTTACAGAAACAGTTGTTGCCTATTGTATAAATCGAACACATGATGGGCAAGAGTGGAATATGGAAAATATTCTCACTCCTGCATCGTGAGGCATGGCTATTCCACTCATGCCTTCGGCACTCGTGGGATATCCATGCCTCACTCAGGGCTAGGTACACCTTAGAGGTGGTTAACACCTAAACACTCAAAAACAAAGAACAAATAGGTGCAGAGACCAGACTGGAGAAGTTACAGCTGGGTTCCAGAAAGGCACATACAAACTCAGTTGAAAATTAATAAAGCTGAGTAACAGCTGACAGAATATACTTGTTGATTTTATTTGCAGAAAATTAGCACATATGCTGAAACTACAAAAGAAGGCAGCATGATAATATACATTGCAAGTGACCTCCACTGGACTCGCTGGATGAGTGAAAAAGTACAAATTAAATCAATTAGTATGTTGCATCAGCTGGCGTCTGGCTTTATTTTTGGCCGATATGTATGTACCTTTCGGGCAACTGCTTCTTACTTCCCCAGTCTGGTTGGTACACTTATTTGTGACTTGTAATGAAAAGCTGCACAGGTTCTGTCTGTCTATCTGTCTAATCTATTTAATCTATCTTTATTCATTGAAATCTTCAGAGATTACCTTTGTGCACAAGTGCTCATTTACAAAGGTTCCCCTCATCAGATACACAGTCACAAAAAACATTACAAGTACAATAAGCAGTTCGAGAGGAAATGCAGTTGAATCAGGCTCCAAGCACTTGAGACAGAACAATTACATACAGTTTTGGGAAAAAAAAAAATCCATACAAATCATTATACAAAAAAAAAAAAAAATCACAAGAGAGAAATTGAATAAAAAGAGAAAAATTGATAGTTTACAGTGTATTAGCGGTCAGTACTACCATCAAGAGGTTCAGGACATACAAGAACCTCGAGAGCGAAGCTCGAGAGATTCCTACATGTCCTGAACCTCGAGATGGTATTCTGACCGGTAACAGCCTATAAACTATAGATTTTTAATATATGGATCAAGCTTTAGGTTTTTAGTATTTTTTGTAGTGGGCGGTCGCTGCTGTCATGTAGGATTCTGTCACTTCTGGCGACTGCTGCACTTTGCTGCACTACCTCGCTCCATGCGTTTCTTGCCTGCCCACTCACATGCATGGAGCAGTTAAAAATAAATTGTTGTCATACCTTTTCTTCTTTGGGGGTCACAGGATCAGCCAGATAAGTCAATTTCTAAAACAAAAAAACAGAAACTGCCGGGGACACTGTGCACTCTCGCTAAGCGCGTGATGACCGCCATCTTTTCAAAACCATTTCAGCCACCCACAGGCAGAGAGCAGCCAATGATTAGACATGTTGTGAGCGTGAATGGATGATTGCCCTGTGGGAGGTTTCCTGATGTCCGGAGTTGTGGGCTTACACTGTTCAGCTTGTCTGGTAATACTGTCATTCAGGTCCCGAATTATACTATTACCGGACATGAATGATAGTATCATCACTCTTGAAGTGTGGTAGTATCACTTCGGGAGTGATATTACCAAAATGTTTTTGTATGCTTTAGTGTGGCATTAAGTTCATTATCTATATATTAAAACAGTTTAATGGTTACAATCTCTTTTTGACTGCAAGGACAGATTGCAAAGATCTCCAAAACTAATTAATCTTGGGGAGATTTAGCAGTGCATCAGGTAGTTAGTTTAACCAGTTAGTGGCCCCTAACAGCAAATGACCACTTACCCAGCTGAGTATGCTGGAAAAGAAGCATAAGGGCATTCCCTGGCCATGTTCCTCATCATCATTATTTACTTAGCACACTTTACTGATTGTGACTCAAGGTGTTTTACAGTAACATCATAAAAACAGTAAGTATAGCATAAACATAACTAAAATGATTTACTATCAGGCTAGCTAACTAATTGGATAAAAAGGCTTGATTAAACAAAGAAGTGTTTAGCTCCCATTTAAAGATATCAAAGGAATGAGATTCTCTGATATAACAAGGTATGGAGTTCCACAGGGTTGGTGCACTGAACGAGAATGCCCAGGCACCAGATGTCTTAAGGCAAACCCAGGGAATCTCTAGGAAACCCTCATTAGTGGAGTGGAGGGGACAAACAGAGCAGTGGAGACATAGGTCATATTTGTTTTTCATAACTGGGTAGATGCGCTGGACATAGTAAATGCCTATTTTCAGGCATGACCCGGGTTACTACAACACAGGCACAGTTAAGTACAGAGAAAGCAGTACAATAAAATAAATGAATAAAACAGCAACACTGTGGACAGTAAAATACATTAGTAAGGTACATAGAAACATAGAAACATAGAAGTTGACGGCAGATAAGGACCGCAAGGCCCATCCAGTCTGCCCATTTCTTTTTCTACCTTATAAATGTGCCATCGGCCTTTGCTATGTCAGTGACCTATCTATTCATAGTCATTTGTATTGCTCCCTTATGCCTATCCCATGCCTGTTTGAAGCCCTGCACTGTATTCACAGCCACTACTTCTTGTGGTAAGCCATTCCATGCATCTACCACCCTTTCTGTGAAAAAGATTTCCTCACATTCCCCTTAATCGGCCTCCCTCTAATCTCATGCTGTGTCCTCTTGTCCTCTATTTTCTTATATTTAAACATGTTAGACTCTTTCACCTTGTTTATGCCTTTAAGGTGTTTAAATGTCTCGATCATATCACCTCTCTCCCTCCTTTGCTCAAGGGTATACATATTGAGCTCCGTTAATCTGTCCTCATATGTCTTCTGATGCAGTCCCTGCACCATTTTGGTTGCCCTTCTCTGGACTGCCTCAATTTGGTTAATGTCCTTGTGAAGGTGTGGCCTCCAATACTGCACGCAGTACTCCAGATGGGGCCTAACCAATGTCTTGTACAGAGGGATTATTACCTCCCTCTTACGACTTGTGATACCCCTACTAATACACCCTAACACCCCCCTAGCCTTACCTACTGCTTTAGAGGTCTGCTTGGATGATTTCAGGTCATCAGTGATGATGATGCCCAAGTCTCTTTCTTCCTTTGTGACTGCTAGCAACTCCTCCCAGCCTATAAGTGGCTTCAGGGTTTCTCTCTCCTATGTGCATGATTTTGCACTTCTTTGCATTAAATCCCAGTTGCCACTCTTCTGACCATTCTGCTAGTTTATCCAGATCTCTTCTCATTCTGCCCACCCCATCTGGATCATCTACTCTGTTGCAGATCTTGGTGTCATCTGCAAACAGACAAGCCTTACCCTCTAGTCCATCTGCTAGGTCACTAATGAAGATGTTGAATAGGACTGGCCCCAGGACTGATCCCTGAGGTACCCCACTTGTGACTTGCATCTCTTCTGACTGTATACCATTTACCACCAGTATATTACATTGGGATAAGTATTAAACAGCAGTAACATGCAGTATACAACATTAACAATGTATTGGGACTGACTACAGTATAACAAAATCGGAGGCAGTATAGCACAGTAGTCTAAGGCTCTGAGCTGCAAATCTGGAGACCTGGGTTTGAATCCCACAGCCCCCACTTGAATACTGTGTGACCCTAAGCAAGTCAATTAGCTTCTCTGTGCTCCCAGGTTACACCTGTAAACAAGCTTTCAGCTTAGTGTGCCTCACCTGGTTAAACAATTGGAAAAAAATACGAGGGAGCTTATAAGATATACTTGGGAGAGTAAAGTGCTAATCTGTAGTCAGATAATGCCCCATGGGGGGGAGTAGGTTAGGAAATAGTGGGTGGGAGAGTGGTAAATAGAAAGGCAGGGAGATGAGAGGTGAAGAAGTAGGCTAGAGCAAGATATGGGCTATGGCAGCAAGCAGTAAGTGCTGGTGGAAAGGATATGACCACAAAACAGAGAAGTTATTGCTTAAGGGGAGTTCAGGGGGGAATTAAGCAGGAGCAGGGTCAGATTGGAGGAGGTGACTTAGTTGATGATTAAAGCTGGTGTGGGTAGGAGCAAGTCAGATAATAGTAGGCAAGGAGTTACCAGGCCCCTGACCATGCCGAGCCTTATAGGTCAGCAAACAAACCTTGAAGGTGATCTGCCACCTAATCAGCAGCCAGCATAGAAAGCACAGCACAGGTGTAATATGACACAGTCTTGGTCCTTGTGTTGTACCGGTTGGAGACGGTGCAGAAGCAATTTGTTAGAGCAGGGATCATTAGTCCCAGGAGCACCTTTTTGGCTAGCAAACAGGTCTGTAGCTTTATTCTGCAGGGTAAAGGTAGCCAGTTAGTGAGCGCATAAAGGGTGCAACTATGAGTGCAGGTGTCTGCATAATGTATAAAGATGCATGCCTTAATACATATCAGCCTTACTCTGTTTAGCACCATGTCACATGGAGCTGTATACAGAAGGAGGCCATAATCTGTAAGTGACAGAATGGAGCTAGCCACAGTAAGGCATTTAGCATCCCTAGGGAGACTGTTCCTGTTCTGGTACAGGGCACTCCGAAGGTACAGAGCACTTAAGTCTTCAGTTAACTATGGCCACCAGATTGTCAACTTGGGAGTCAAAGATAAGGTGTCATCCAGAGTTTATTTTATTAGATTCTCGGAGCTGCACCTTTGAGCAACAAGTGCTCTTTTCCAAAGGTTCCATGTTAGTTACAGTAAATGTTTAAGGCGTAATACATTCATGACACATGCTAACATTTAAGGCATAATACATTTAATGCACAAAATCTAGCTCATGTGGAGCTTGGTCTACCATACATTCAATGGACTAGGACTGATTCAGTGGTAGCCAAGATAGAGCCTAGTCTGGTGGTGCTGCTAGTTAACCCCCTGACAACTGGAACATTCTGAGGATATAGTGTTAGCCTAGGTGGGGCTTGGTCTGTGAGGCACTGGTGAAATAAGGCTTTACTGTTTTTTGTTTTTTTTTTTGGGGGGGGGGGTAGGTGGTTGACACCAGTGGTGGCAGCATGAAGCATAAGCAGCATGCAACTAGCAGTCACCATTTTATCATGCATAGCAACAGCATGCGGCCATCTTTGCAAGTTCCTTTCTCAGGGCTGGCTTAAACTGCGACTCCAATGTATTTGAATGTCTCCACCTGTTTAAGGTTTTGTCCCTGGCCATTTTGGATGACAAAGGGTGGAATGTTCCTCTTCTGTGTGTGGCTTGAAGAAGACCATGATCTTTGTTGTTTGTACAGTTTGTTGTTGTTGAACTAGCTTTCTAGTGACCTGAAGTTATTTTACAGAGCACTGATGAGGCTGTAGAGGTCAGGGTTTTTGGAACAGATGACAGCATCATTGGCATAGAGGAGTACATTGGCTGTGTTTCAGGCATCAAGCAGCTGATTTATGAAGAGGCCAAATAGAAGTGGGCCCATGGCTGAGTCCGGGGAGACACCAATAGATACTCCCATAGAGTCAAACTATACAAAAGCAAGAGTATTGGACTTTAGGGGGCCGACTTTGGGAAAATGAGAAAGTGCCTCAGAAAAGTACTAGCAAACAGGCAAGATGAGGGGTGGAAGAACAATGGGGAAAAATGGCTCCTATATCCAGGGAGACAATGAGCCCTCTGCAGCCACGTTGTCTGGTGAATTAAGTCAAGTCCCGAGATAGGGGAGACAGCAAGTTTCTATGAGTAAAACTGGGAGATGAAAAGAAAGATGGAATAAACCTACAAGATGTGAGATGAAGGAATATAGTTTTAGTAGACAGATCAACACTGTTGTATGGGCCTGAAAAGTGGTGAAAGCCACGAAACTGTTGTCCCATTTATAAGTGTGTTTAATACTATAAAAGCAGCTATTGTTTGCTAATTATCGTGTGACTTGCAGTGGGGTTCATCCTTGTTTCGGTTATCTGAGAAAAATCAAAACAGCCATCACAGAGGCAACAAGCCTTTGTGTGAAGCAAATCAACAAAGCAAAATGAAGGAAAAAAACACTGTGGTTCTCAAAAGAGTTGGCAGGGAAGGTTAAGGAGAAAAAGGTAGCATTCAGGAAGTACAAGGAAACACAGAAGGAGCAGGACAGAGAACTGTACCAGTTAAAGCAGATGGAACTGGGAAAAGCAGTCAGAATAGCAAAGGCCCAAACTGAGGAAAAGATAGCCAGCTCAGTTAAGAAGGGGGATAAAACCTCTTAGATACATTAGGGAGCGAAGAAAGAGTGGTGGCCACCCAACTCACGGAATATCTAGCAAAATATAACATCCTGTGTCCAGAACAGCATGGCTTCCGCGCTGGTCACAGTACAGGCACAGCTTTAATGGAATTCTCCAACTTCCTACACGCCTCCCTGGACCACAGCTCCCTAGTTGGGGCAGTGTACATTGATCTCTCTAAGGCCTTTGACACTGTCTTCCTCCCACTCCTACTAAATGCCCTCAACCATACAGGTCTCTCTGCTAGTCCCCTCTCCTGGTGTGCGAGCTACCTATCAGCTCGCTCCCAGCGTGTCAAAAACAATGGGGTGCTCTCAGAAACCTGTTCCATCTGCTCAGGAGTTCCCCAGGGCTGTATCCTGGGCCCACTACTTTTTAGCCTGTACCTAAATACCCTGCCTAGTGCCTGTTCTGCAATATTCCACTATATGCTGATGATGCCGTGATTTATGCAGCTCACAAAAATCTCACCTCCCTCCAAGACTCCCTCCAGCACTCTTTCAATGATGCTGACAATTGGTTTAAGAAGAGCAGACTAGTAATTAACCTCAAAGAAAAACTAAAACAATGCTCTTTGCCCACCCCCAGAACAAAGCCAGCAAAAGTCCCCTCCAAATCTTCCCGAGCACTTGGCAACCACTCGAACAAGTTTACTCATACAAATACCTTGGAATCACATTTGACTTGGCCCTCACCTTTCATGCCCACATGACTGCCCTTGCTGCCACTGCAAACGCGCGCCTTGGCATCCTCTACCGGCACAAGGACTGCCTCCCACCAGATGCCCTCAGGCTCGCCATCACGTCCGCAGCAATGTCCCTTATTGATTACGGCCTTCCAGTATATGGTGCTGCTGACTCCACTGCCCTCAGCAAGATTAGAATCATGCTAAATAAGGCTTGCAGGCCACTGACCAGTACCCCCAGACTCACCAACACCTGTCAACTCCATGACATGGCCAAACTCCTAAACCTCGACGAACGCATCCGCTACCAAACCGCCCTGCTATCTAAAAAGAAGATCCTACTTGGCCCCCCCGGGGTGTATGCCTCCATCCAGTTTGCACACGCCCAGAGCCACCACCCGAACTTCGGACAAGGTCACTTTACTAGTGCCCAGAACTAGGACCACCCAGGCTCAGAGGTCATTCAGCTACAGAGCCCCTACCTGGTTCAACTCACTCCCTGCAGCCATTTCCAACACTGTCAAAATTTCCCCCTTCAAAGTTGCCTTATGAGACCTGCTGTTCAACACCCGCTGCTGCACCTGTCACTAAAAGAAACTCTGCTGTTCTTCTGGCACTATTGACATGGCCCACTGGGCTGAACACCCACCACCCCCACCCCCAATCCCCCTGGGCCCTCTCTCCTCTGCCAGTACCTGCTGGTACTATTTGAAATGTTTATTTAACTACACATGTGTTCAAGCAATTGTATGTAATACTGTGTATCTCTGTTCATGCAACCTATGTAAAACTATGTTGATTCTGTATGTCTGTATTCTGTAAACATGTAAAAAATCTGTTACTCTGTTTTAACTGTACTCTGTAAATAATGTTAACCATGTGTGTCCTCTCTGTGACAAGATACCTTTGTAAACGAGCCGCTGGCTCAAAGGTTGTAAATCCGATTATACAATAAATGAAAAAAAAAAAAAAGACCAAGGGAGGGATAGTGAGGCTTAATAAGGAAGGGAAGGGAGGGTGGGCAGAGGGGACAGTGAAAAGTAGGGATACTGAACAAATACTTCTGCTCAGTATTTACAAAAGAGGAGGAGGGGCAGTACCTAAATCCCAGAATAGAAGCACTCTGGATAGGGAAATCGATACCAGTCCATTCACAGAAGAAAGGGTTCTAAAAGAACTCTTAAAACTGAAGGTGGACAAAGCAATGGGGCCTGACGGGATTCACCCAAGAATTCTAAAAGAACTAAGGGTAGAACTAGTGACACCACAGACTACCCTTTTTAACAAATCATGGGAGGATGGTGTGGTACCTGAGGACTGGAGGAGGGCGGATGTGATTCCCCTTCACAAAAGTGGGCACAAGACAGAGGCAGGAAACTACAGACCTGTTAGTTTGACCTCAGTGGTAGGGAAATCATGGAATCAGTTCTGAAAGAAAGAATTGTTAAATTCCTAGAGGCCAGTGGGGCACAGGACCCAAGACAGCATGGATTCATAGCAGGAAGGTCATGTCAGACAAATCTAATAGATTTCTTTGATTGAATGACCAAAGTAGTAGACCAGGGAGGGGCTGTGGATATGGTCTGCCTAGACTTTAGCAAGGCATTTGACACAGTCCCACACAAAAGATTAATATACAAGTTAGCTAGCCTTGGAGTGGGTCCCAGAGTAGTAGCCTGGGTAAACAACTGGCTGGACAACAGGACGCAAAGGGTAATAGTAAACGGAGTTCACTCTGAAGAAAGGGGGTTTACTAGCAGGGTACCACAGGGTTCAGTAATGGGACTGGTCCTCTTTAATGTCTTTATAAGTGACATTGCAGAGGGACTGGAAGGAAAAGTACTGTATGTCTCTTTGCAGACGACACAAAGATTTGCAACAGGGTTGATACAGAAGGTGGGGTGAAAAGAATGCAAAAGGACTTGGCAAAGTAGGAGGAATGGTCAAATGTATGGCAGCTTAGATTCAATGCAAAGAAGTGCAAAGTAATGCACCTGGGACACAAAAACCCAGGGGAAGAGTACACAATGTGGGATGAGATACTAACAGCAACAAAAATGTAAAGGGACCTGGGGCAGTCATATCAGATGACCTTAAGGTGGACAGGCAATGTGAGAAGGCAGTAAGGTGGGCTGGCGGGATACTGGGACGCTTAGGGAGAGGCATCACCAGTAGAAAACAGGAAGTTGTTATCCCTCAGTACAGACAGTTGGCGATACCCCATCTGGAGTACTGCGTGCAGTTCTGGAGATCCCAATTCTGCAAGGACATACATAGAACAGAGGGTGTCCAGAGGAAGGCAACTAAAATGGTGCAGGGTCTGCACCAGAAGACATATGAAGGGAGATTAAAGGAGCTTAATATGTATACCCCCGAGGAGAGGGGGGGGGGGAAATGATAGAAGCTTTCAAGTACCTCAAAGGAATCAACAAAGTCCAAGAGGGTAGCATCTTTCAGAAGAGATGTACAAGAACAAGGGGGCACAATTTGAAGATAGAGTGGGGATGGCTCAGAGGCAATGTGAGGAAGTATTTTTTTTCACGGAGAGGGTTGTGGATACATGGAACCGCCTTCCTGAGGAGGTAGTGGAGTCAAGGACAGTGGGGGAATTTAAGAATGCATGGGACAGACATAAGGCAGTTCTAGTGGGGGTAGGAGGAAGTAGGCCATCTGTTAACTAGGATCTGCAGCTTATCCATTAGGTAGGGAAATAGGCAGACTAGGTGGGCCAAGTGGTCCTGGTCTGCTGTCAAATTCTATGTTTATATGTAGTGTTGGACAAAAATGTATTGATCTTCACATGCTGGGAGTGATTGGTGAGATAGCTGTGGAACCACACCTGCGTTCTGTGTGAAACCCAGGCCAAGGAGTTTGATAAGTAGGAGCTGCTGGTTGACCAGGTTGGAGGCCTTAGTAAGTCTGATATAGATTATATATATCTCTGACAAGGTCACCACTGTAAGGGCCTCACGAACATAGTTGATGTATTCCAACAGCACCATGCTGGTGCTGTGGATCTTCTGGAATCCATGCTGCTGGACACTGTATTTTTTGAGGTATGTGACAAGTTGATCAGAGACTTGTCTCTTGATGACCTTGGATAGGGAGCAGAGAATAGAAATAGGTCTGTAACTGGCAAGACTAGTGCGGTCTCGGCTTATGAAAACTGGTGTAACCAGTGAAGATTTCCAGTTCTCTGGGAACCGCGAGTAGCACAGGGAAAAGTTAAAAATTCTAGAGAAAGGTGGGATAGTTCCTCTACTGCCCAGGGCCAGCCTTAAGGATAGAAGCGAACTAAGCGGGGTAGCCCTAGGGTGCCATATGTGACAGGGCACTAAATATGAATAACATTTTTTTTTAATTATTTCCCATTTTTCCCCACTGTCCAAACAATGGTGCTTTTAAGCGTTAGCAAAATTTATGCTTTTTTTGGGGGGCTGCACTGTCAGTGATTCTTAACTACGGCATCTGAGTCCAAATTCTGCAGGTTGCAGCTCCGCTTGCAGCTTAATCCGCTCCTGATGCTTGCCATCAATCAAGGAGGACCCACCCAGCACAGCAGCCAATTAAGAAGGAGGTAGTATTGTGTGCCCACCCATGGTGCTAGTGCCCAGCCCCACGTCTGCACCAGTCCCATCATCTGTTCGTTGACGACCCTGCCATAGCCCATCCTCCTACCCCTAGAGTGTGCCAGCCACGAGCCACTCAATTGTTGTGCGTGCTGCACTGTCTATTGCATATTGCGAATTTGCCACCTTTGAGTGAGAGAGAGACGACTCGAGTTCTCTAGACTGAGAAAGTAGAAAAAGTTGTCTCTTGTCTCATCGACAACACAGCAGACTGAGGAATCATTCAGCTGGGGGACCTGGGATCCATCATCCACTACCGTGTGTGTGTCGTGTCGGAGTCGGCGGCAGTCGGTGTGAACAGTGAGACTAGGTCAGTCAGACGATGAATAAAAATTAAATATGGGCCATGTGGTGACTGGAGAGCAGATTGAATAAGTTGACCTTGAGCAGCTTCTTACAGAAAAGGCACTGTTTATTGTGTGGGGCCCCACTATGATGTTTACTGTATGTCTTGTGCTAAGCAAAAAGGCAGATTTGCTGTTGCAGGTAGCCTCAAATGCATAGTCATTGCCTGGTTAAGTGTACCAGCTTCAGAACTTGATTTCTGATTTTGGCCCATTTCTTAATCAAGGAAGGGGATAAAAGAAGACTGTCTCTTATGACTAGCATGATGATGTGTACGAAAGGACTGGTTCGGGGGGGGGTACATCTTTTACATAGATACACAGACAGTGTCGGCAGATAAGGGCCTATGGCCCACCCAGTCTGCCCATTTGAGCTTGTAACTTCAGTTTGTTTTCCTAGAAGTCTGTTGCCCCTTACCCCTGACCTCCAGAATTCCTTTATGTATATCCCATGCATTCTTAAATCCCGTGATTGTTTCAGCCCCCCCACTTCCTCTGGCAGGTGTTCCACTTGTCTACCACCCGGTCTGTGAAGAAATTCTTCCTCATGTTTCCTCTGAATCGTCCTCCCTCCAACTTCATCCCATGCCCTCTAGTCCTGGAACATCTTTTTCACTTAAAAATAGTGTATTCCTGCACCCTGTTCCTCCCTGTAAGATACTTGTATGTCTCTATCATATCCCCTCTCTCCCTCCTCTCCTCCAGGGAGTACATGTTCAGTTCCGTCAACCTGTCTTTATAGGACTTGATGTGCAATCCATGCACCATCTTTGTTGCCCTCCTCTGAACCTTCTGTACCCTGTCTATGTCCTTACGTAGGTATGGTCTCCAGAACTGTACACTGTACTCCAGGTGGGGCCTCGCTAGTGTCTTGTATAGTGGAATTATGACCTCCCTTTTCCTGCTGGTGATGCCCCTGCCTATACACCCCAGCATCATATTTGCTTTACCTGCTGCCTTGTCACACTGTTTCCCTACCTTGAGGTCATCAGAGATGATAACCCCAAGATCCCTTTCCTGCTTGGTGCATTCTATATCCTCACCCCCCAACTGATATATTGTGCCAGGGTTTTTGTGCCCCATATGCATTATCTTGCACTTCCTTGCATTGAATTTCAACTGCTAAACCCCTGACCATTCTTCAAGTTTCTGCGGTCCCTTCTCATTCTGTCTACACCCTCTGGTGTGTCTACTCTATTACAGAGCTTTGTGTCATCAGCGAACAGTGAAATTCTGCCTTCTAGGTCCCGCGCAATGTCACTGATGAAGATGTTGAATAGGACCAGTCCCAGCACTGATTCCTGTGGTACCCCACTGGTCACTCTTCCTCTGTGGAGTGACAGCCATTTACCACCACCCTCTGTGTCCTGCCACCAAGCCAGTTACCTACCCACCACACTACTATCCTGCCCACACCACATTCCCCAGTTTGTGTAATAAGTCTTCTATGTGGCACAGTGTCAAAGGCCTTGCTGAAGTCCAGATAGGTCATGTCCACTGCCCTCCCCTGATCCACCTCCCTAGTCACCCAGTCAAAAAATTCAACGAGGTTGGTCTGACATGACCTCCCCCTGGTGAAACCATGCTGCCTTGGGTCTTGTAGTCCATTGACAACCAGATGTTCCACCAATCTCTCCTTCAGTAGTGCTTCCATGATCTTCCCCACTACCGAGGTGAGGCTGACTGGTCTATAGTTCCCTGCTTCCTCATTGTTCCCACTTTTGTATAAGAGGACTACATCTGCTGTCCTCCAGTCTTTGGGTACCTCCCCTGTTTCCAGTGATCGGCTAAACAGGATAGCCAGAGGTTCAGCCACCACCTCTCTTAGTTCTTTAAGGACCCTGGGGTGCACCCCATCTGGCTCCATTGCTTTATCAACTCTCATTACTTCCAGTTCGTTCAGTACCCTTTCTCGTGTAAAGGGACTTGTGTCCATTTCTGCACCATTCTCACCCCTTGTACTCCCTTCAGACCCATTACCCTCCTCTTCCTCAGTAAAGACTGAGCAGAAATACCTGTTCAATATGTCAGCTTTACTGTTGTCATCCTCCACACGGCCCCCAACCTCCCCCTTCAGTCTCACTATCCCTCCCTTTGTCTTTCTTTTATCACTTATGTACCTGTAAAAGGTTTTGTCCCCTCTACCCACTGATTTTGCAATGTGTTCTTCTGTCTGAGCTTTGGCTTCCCTTATTGACCTCCCTGCCTCCCTTTGCTTCTGCTGGTACTTCTCCTTATCCCCTTCTGCCTGTGTCTTTTTGTATTGCCTGAATGCAGTCTTTTGGCTTTCACTTTCTCTCTACCTCTTTGGAAAACCATAATGGTCTCCTCTTCCTTTTCCTCTTGCTACCTGCTTATGCATAATTCTGTTGTTCTTGTAATCCCCATTTTGAATACTGCCCACTGTTCCTCAACTCCTGATTCCTGTCCCATTCCCTTAATGCCTCTTTCAAGTATCTCCCATTTTCCCAAAGTCTGCCCCCAAAATCCAGGATACGTGTTTTTGTGTGGTTTGGTTCTGCTCTTTCTGTGATTTCAAACCACAATGACTGGTGGTCACTGTTCCCCAGGTGCTCCCTCACTGTTACCCCCATCACAATGTCCCTGTTTGTGAGCACAAGGTCTAGTATTGCCTTCTGCCGAGTTGGTTCCATGACCAGTTGCTTGAGGAAGGCACCCTGAAGGAGTCCAGGATAAATCTGCTCCTAGTTGATGCTGCTGCTGGGATGCTCCAGTCCACGTCTGGAATATTGAAGTCTCCAGGTACTACCTCACCCTTGTCTGCCATCCTTTGGAGGCTAGCATCAACTCCCTATCTGTTTCTTCCTCCTGAGCTGGTGGTCTATAGACCACACCTGTCTGATGGCTGTCCCCATTTTCCTTTCCAGCTTAACCCACAGTATCTCTCCCCCATTTTGTTCCTCCTGGATCTCTGTGGCCCTTATGTCATTTTTCATATACAGTGCCACTCCTCCTCCCTTCCTGCCTGCTCTGTCTCTTCTGAATATGTTGTAGCCAGGTATGGCCATCTCCCAGTCGTGGTTATCATTACACCAGGTTTCAGTGATGGCCACAATGTCCAGGTCTGATTGTAGCATGACAGCCTCTAGATCTTCCATCTTGTTGCTATGGCTCCTGGCATTTGCACACATGGCTTTCCATCATTTGACCGCCCTAGACTTTCGCTGTTCTATTCCAGCCCCTTCCTTGGTTGTCCTTTATCCCTGGTTCTTCTTGCTGTCTGCCCTTCTGCTGAATTTTGCCCCTTTTCTGCCTATCCACCTCCTGGGCACTAATCTCCATCTTTTGCACACTGCTTTGCAGAGATAGCCACTCCTCTGGTTCACTGGTTCCACTGCTAGCTGTGGGGGTTGAGCAAGTAGGTACCCTCCTTGCTGGCCTGCCACCTCCCCTTGCTAGTTTAAATGCTTGTCAATGTAGCATTTAAACTTATCATTGAGTGCTTGGATTCCCCTCCAGGAAGGATGCAGGCCGTCAGGCTTGAACAAGCCTCCATCCCTCCAGGTGGGTCCCCAGTCACCAATGAATCCAAACCCTTCCTCACAGCACCAGTTCTTCAACCATGAGTTAAACTTCCTGAGCGTGCACTCCATGTCTCCCTTGCCTCTTGCAGGAAATACTTCTGAGAAAGTGACAGAAGTAGCTACTTGCTTGAGACCCTCCCCATTTCCTAAACTCTTCCTGAACTTCCTTTGGCTCCCCATTTGCCAGGTCATTAGTACCTAGGTGGATAATGACATCCAGCTCACCCTCCGTCTTGCCTTCCCAGTGATCCCCAGGATCTTCCTTCCATCCCTCCATGCCGTGGCACCTGGTGACACCTCACCTCCCTGTCCTCCCCTCCTGTGTTCCTAGCTGGATCCCTCTTATGATGGAGTCCCGCACCAGGATTCGCTTCCTCCTCCTCTGGGGTCCACTGCTTTCCCTGCTGAGGTCACCTCCTTGGCTAACCTCCACATCCTTTCCTTCCACTTCTCTGGGTACCTCTACTTGGTTGTCCTCGTTTGCCAGTGTGGCATATGAGTTCTTGAGTGGAATAGGATCTGGGATGTGCCTCTGCCTGACCACTCTAACCCTCCCTGAGCCCACTGTCATCCAAGTGCTCCCTGGTTCCTCGGCATCCTTTGAGGGCAGTTGCATTGGACTGGGCGGTCTCTGGATAGGGGTGATGGTACTCTGACCCAGTTTACTTCCGTTCTCCTGAGTCTGGCTATCTCATCCCGCAGTCCAGAGATGCATGCAGATAGGGCAGCACCTCAGTGTCCAGAAGGTCTGCCTGAATATGGCTGCCCACAGCCACTGCATTGCACCACTCCCCACATTATACTGCTATTCCACTACTTGTCTGCTACTGAAGCTCTCCTAGTTCCCTTTTTATTAATTTACTGTCCTAAAAATCCTGCCACTGATCCTCAGATAATTTTCTTAAAAAAAAAAAAAGAAACCAATAAATAAATAAATGAGTCAAAACATTTGTCGTGCTGAGGGTGGGCTTCTTCCCCCTTATGCCCCTCCTACGTCACACCCCTTACTATACCCTGTGTTTTAGCTCCTGTCAATCAGATTTAACAGGGCATATAATTAAGAGTTGGGGGAAGGGGGGGCGAAAATTTGCAGCAATTAAAGACAGCACAGAATTACACCACCACTACGTTTTAAATTTTCAACAGCCCAAAAACAATTCTAAGTAAAGACAACAAAGAAAGTACAGTGTCACTACAAGCCCACAATCTAAGTTTAAAAGAAAAATAGCAATTACCAGTTACTCTAAAGCACTGAATTGAATATGTCTCCCAAGAGTACAGAAGTCAGATATTATTTGGCACATAAAGATATCAGATATCAACTGGTCAAGAGGACACCGAGCTGAAATTTCACCCTCTGTGTGTGTGCAGTTTAAAGTCATCTGAGAGGGTAAGGTACTTTTGGTCTTAATGTGAGAGTAAATGTTTCCATTCTGTAAACTTTTTACACTGTTTTTATTTGAGGTCCCTAGTGTGTGTTTATTCTTTCTGTGTTTATTATATATTCTGTAATTTAGCGGTGCACATATTAAATATTCTCTGTGACCACGTAGCGCTTTTGGTACAGATAAAATCCATTTCTAATGAGCAGCCTGATGTTCCACTACCTAAGAGCACAGCTACCACATTTAAAAGTAGTTAATTCCAGCAATCGTAGCTGCAACTGGTATAACAGAGCACTGAATAGCTCGCACACCTGTTATACTCCAGTTATCACCTTGAAAAAGTGCACATTCAGTGAGAAAAACTGACTTGTGGTTGCTGCTGCAGCCACCTCCATGAGTTTTCTCTGCACTATTTCTTTATTCTGTATGCAAATAATAACAGTTTAAATTGAAACACTGTCCTGGGGAGATTTTTACCTTTGGTAATCAGTGGTGGTAAAATCAATTGTTTGTGGTATATCCAAGTGTAAGAGTAACCTGTGTCAAATACAGGAGGGTGAAAAGTTCCTGGAAGTGACTAAAGGGTTGGTTCTGTTGTCTAAAATTAAGGTCTTGCATTAAATGAGCAGTGGCTAGTGGTTGGGCAAGAACCAGATAGAGATTCCCTATTAGTCAGCCAGGTGGTGACAGTGTTGGAACTAAAAGTAAATGTCCAGGCATCTGGTGGCTCTTGTGTGTGAGGTTATGCCAGCACTGGTTGCTCTTGAAGGTACATTATTTAAAGCAATTGTCCGGTTTTCCTCCAGCCTGTATAGGGAAATTAATAGCAACAATTTATTTTGTGTTGCTGCTCTGGACCTGCAAGTGAGCAAATGTGCTCTAAACTAAGGAGTATAAATGGGGTCATCATATTTCCCCATGTTCAATAGCATTTTGCTCATAGCAGAATATAACCCTCCTCATTTAGGGATTAATGGTACAGCCTCAAATTTTCACTATAGTGGAGCTGTTCCCTACTTAGTACAGCCTTTGGGTACTTAATGGGAGCCAGAGAAAAATGGAAATGTGTTCTGCAGTTCCAGTTGGTGCTGGAGAAGGATTAGGGGGTGTTCTTGGGTGACCAAAGGCTGGCAGATTCCTTTGGTCTGTGTTGGTGGAGCCTGCCCTGAGGCCTGGCTGAGAGCCCTCCACTGATACTGGTCCCTGGGAGCCTCTATCTCAATAGATGTAGATAGCAGAACTGAGCGAGTAGCTATCATGTTGCTGGGAGAGTATTCTGGCCAGGGGTAGAGTAAGGCCCAAGATTCAGTGGCACTTCATACCTTGTGCTCTCACTGATCTCCACAGAGACCCTGGCAGGCACATTAGTGGTTTCCACGTCCAGCCCAGTGGTCATATGATTTACATGTTGAGGCTGAATATAGTGCACAGGGGTCTTGACACTGTCAATTCTGGGCAGTGCTGCTATTCCCTGTGGGCTATATACATAGAAACATAGAATTTGATGGCAGATAAGGACCACTTGGCCCACCTAGTCTGCCCATTTTTCTACCTAACAGATAAGCTGCAAATCCTAGTTAACCAGCAGCTTACTTCCTCCTACCTCCCCACTAGGACTGCCTTATGTCTGTCCCATGCATTCTTGAATTCCCCTACTGTTCTTGATTCCACGAGCTCCTCGGGGAGGCTGTTCCATGCATCCATAACCCTCTCCATGAAAAAATACTTCCTCACATTACCTCTGAGCCGTACCCCCTCTATCTTTAAACTGTGCCCCCTTGTTCTTGCACATCTCCTTTTCTGAAAGATGCTACCCTCTTGGACTTTGTTGATTCTCTTGAGGTACTTGAAAGTTTCTGTCATGTCCCCTCTCTCCCTTCTTTCCTCAAGGATATACATATTATGCTCCTTTAGTCTTTCTTCATACATCTTCTGGTGCAGACCCTGCACCATTTTGGTTGCCCTTCTCTGGACAGCCTCCACTCTGCTGAAGTCTTTGCGGAGATGGGGTCTCCAGAACTACACACAGTACTCCGGATGGGGTCTCACCAACTGTCTGTACAGAGAGATAACAACTTCCTGTTTCTACTATTGATGCCTCTCCCTATGCATCCCAGTATTCCCCCAGTCTTCCTTACTGCCTTCTCACATTGCCTGCCCACCTTTAGGTCATCTGTTATAATTACCCTCAGGTCCCTTTACATTTTTACTGTTATCAGTATCTCACTCCCCCATTATGTACTCTTCCCCTGGATTTTTGTTTCCCAGGTGCATTACCTTGCACTTCTTTGCATTGAATCAGAGCTGCCATACATTTGACCATTCCTTCAACCTTGCCAAGTCCCTTTTCATCCTTTCCACCCCACCTTGTGTATCAACCCTGTTGCAGATCTTTGTCATCTGCAAAGAGACATACTTTCCCTTCCAGTCCCTCTGCAATGTCACTTTTAGAGACATTAAAAAGGACCGGCCCCAGTACTGAACCCTGTGTTACCCCACTAGTAACCCTCCTTTCTTCACTGTGGACTCCATTTACTATTACCTGCTGTGTCCTGTTGTCCAACCAGTGTTTTACCCAGGCTACCATACTGAGACCCACTCCCAGGCTGGCTAATTTGTTTATTAATCTTTTGCGTAGGACTGTGTCAAATGCCTTGCTAAATTCTAGGTAGGCCATGTCCACAGCCCCTCCCTCATCTACTGCTTTGGTCACCCAGTCAAAGAAATCAATTAGATTTGTCTGACATGAGCTTCCCTTTGTAAATCCATGCTGCCTTGGGTCCTGTGCCCCACTGGCCTCTAGGTACTCAACAGTTCTTTCCTTCAGAAGTGATTCCATCATTTTCCCTACCACTGAGGTCAAACTGACAGGTCTGTAGTTTTCTGCCTCTGTCTTGCTCCCACTTTTGTGAAGGGGAATCACATCCACCCTCCTCCAGTCCTCAGGTACCACACCATCCTCCCATGATTTATTAAAAAGGGTAGTCAGTGGTGTTACTAATTCTTTCCTTAGTTCTTTTAGAATTCTGGGGTGAATCCCACCAGGCCTCATTGCTTTATCCACCTTCAGTTTTAAGAGTTCTTTCAGAACCCTTTCTTCTGTGAAAGGACTAATATCAACCCCCTATCCAGAGTGCTTCTTTTGACTGGATTAGGTATTTCCCCCTGCTTTTCCATTGTGAATACTGAGCAGAGGTATTCGTTCACTATCTCTGCTTTTTCACTGTCGCTCTCTGCCCAACCACCTTCCTCTTTGTTCAGCCTCTTTTTTTAACCCTAAATAAGACCCCTTCTACTTCTAATAAAGTATCTGTCTGCTTAATCTCAACAGACACTGACTCCTGCTGAGACAGAAGTGTTAAATTACTAAGAAAATGGTAACTTCTTTTAGTTAGCTGCTTTTTGCTCTACAAGCAAGATTTCTGTCTTCCAGAGGCTAGCAACAGTCCAGGTCATGGGGCCCCTGTGACTCCCCTGAAGAGAGAAAGACCCTCATGTCTTTATACCCTCCTGGTGTCTACATATTCCCACAATTAATGGCAATATAAAATGCTTGCCCACAAATTCCTTATCTGGGATCTCCACCACCATTGGGATTGTCCCTGGAGGCTGCTAGGTGACTGGGTGTCAGAGTGATTTGGTCTAGGTCTGTACCCACTGATGGGTGCATGGTTCTTGCCTGTCAGGTGAACTTTCTGACAATTTAACTGAAAGTCACTCTGACATCTTTCTGTTTGCCACCAAGCTCCACCTCCACCCACTGCACTAAGACCATTAGAGAGTAGACTCTGGGTCTAGCAGTCTGATAAAATACACCTCATCCTGTAGAGTAGTTGTAGGAGGGGGTTGTTACAAGTCAACACAAAGAATTGCCCAACACAAATCAGAAATTCACATACTGTAAAAAAAGGTAAATCATTGGTCATAATTATTTTTAATGAAGTGATCTGTCATTAAGAATGTCATGGTTCATACTGGGGTGAGAATGAAGACTGTAAAAGAAAAATGGGGGGGCGCTGCTGGCAAGTTTGCCTAGGGGTGCCATATACCCTAAGGTCGGCCCTGCTACTGCCACAGCAGTAAGTTTCATTATCAACAAAATCACTCTCACACCTAGTTTTGCAAAGAACCCTTCCGATATGTTTCAAGGTGTGTATGACAAACAGCTTTAAAGTACATTTTAGGATACCATGGTTCAGAGCACACCAACTGGGAGGCTTCAGCACTGGGTTCCATGCACGGGGTCTGGGTAGGCTCAGTGAGGATAACAGAACTGAGGTCAGCAACGGCTGTGTTGAAGTAATTACCAGTTTTGGTGGGTACAAGAACCTCTCCACCCTCCACCATGAGCATTTGAGGAGTGGTTTTAACTCCCTTGCCAAGGGGTTCTGAGATGTTGTCCCAGAATCTTTTGCCATTGCTCCAGTTCTGAGTCTATTGGTCCTTACAGAAATCAGATGCGGCTTTTCTAATCATACTGATGCACTTATTGCAGGCTTCCTTATACCTTAACAGGTGGACAGGGGGCCCTTTTTCCCCTAGCCAGTGCCCACAGATTGTCCCTGTCCTTCATGCAGGCAAGGAGTTCAGGGGTGATCCATCCGGATGGCGTTTCTCTTGCCTTTCATGTTTTAAAGAGTGCAAATTTATCACAGGCATGTGTGAACGCACAAAGAATTCTAGGGTCAAGTCAATGCTGGGAATGGCATCTAAGTAGCTCTAGTCAATTTGGACAAAATAAAAGTTGAATTCAGGCACCTTCATTTTGTTTAGGACTCGGTTGACTGTGATCGGGGGTGGGGAGAAGGGGGTAGGCCTTGTCTGTTTAACTGCCCATTGACACTGCACCAAGGAATGGTCACTTAGGGTATCTGGCAGAACTTTGATAACTGTAGCCCTGTCAGGGTGTGTAACTAGTACCACAGAAACATAGAAATTGTTGGCAGATAAGGGCCGCCTGGCCCATCTAATCTGCCTGTAAGCCCTTGTACTGGATTACTGCTTTCGACCCACCCGCTGCTATACTTCTATGGTTCCCCTAAGCCTGTCCTAGGAATGCTTAAATCCATCCACAGTGCTCACTCCCACCACCTCCTGAGGCAGGCTATTCCATGCATCCACCACCCTCTCTGTGAAGAACTCCCTCACATTCCCGCTTAACCTCCCACCATGTCATGCCCCCTTGTTCTTGTGGTCCTCCTGTATTGGAAAATGTCTCCTCCCTGCACCTTGTTTATACCCTTGAGGTACTTGAATGTTTCTATCATGTCTCCTCTTTCCTGCATCTCTTCCATCGAGTACATATTGAGGTCCCTTAATCTCTCCTCATAAGTCTTGTGTTGCAAAGCCCTGTACCATCTTCATCGTCCTTCTCTGAACTGTCTCCAGCCTGTTAATGTCCTTCGAAGGTGTGGCCTCCAGAACTGCACACAGTACTCCATGTAAGGCCTGACCATGGTTTTATATAATGGCATCACTACCTTCCTCCTTCTGCTGGTGATGCCCCTGCCTGTGCATCCCAGCATGCCACTGGCCCTCCCAGCTGCCTTAGCACTCTGCTTTGACATTTTCAGGTAATCTAAAATAAGAACTCCCAGGTCCCTTTCCTTCGTTCTGACTGTCAGCAACTCCACCCCCAATCCTGTAGCTTTCCCCAGGGTTTCTGTGTCCCAGGTGCATAGTTTTGCACTTTATTTGAATTAAACTTCTGTTGCCAGTCCTCAGACTATTTTTCCAGCTTCCCCAGGTCCCTCCTCATTTTCTCCACCCACTCTGGGGTATTCATTCTGTTACAGATCTTGTTGTCATCTGCAAACAGGCAGTCCTTTCCCTCCAGCCCTTCTGTAATGTCACTAACGAAGACATTGAACAGGACTGGCACCAAGGCCGATCCGTGAGGCACCCCACTGGTCATCCCCCCCAGACTGCACCCCATTTACCACCACCCTCTGCCTGCTGTCTGTTAGTCGGTTTCTAACCCAGTGTACCACCCTGTCCCCCATGCCCAGCCTACCCAGTTTGTTTATCAACCTCCTATGTGGGACAGTATCAAAGGCTGTGCTGAAATCAAGGTAATCTATGTCCACTGCCCCACAGTGATTTACTTCTTTTGTCACCAAGTCAAAGAAATCAACCAGATTTGTCTGACATGACCAGGTTTGCCTATGGTCCTGGCTTCTAGTTACCCTACTATCCTTTCTTTAAGCAAAGTCTCCATGATCTTCCCCACCACTGAGGTGAGGCTGACTGGCCTCTAGTTCCCCACCTCCTCCCTGCTGCCAGATTTGTGTACAGGCACCACACGTGCCCTCCTTCAATCCTCTGGTACCACCCCTGTATTGAATGACTTGGTGAACATGGCTGCCAGAGGTTCTGCTATCTCCCTTTGCAGTTCTCTTAATATCCTTGGGCATATGGCATCTGGTCCCATCGCATCGTCCACCTTCAATTTCGTGAGCTCCTGCAGGACACTTTCCCCTGTGAATGGACTATTGTTCATCTCTTCATCTCCTTGGCAACTGCTGTTCTGCTGTGGCCCCTGCCCTTCCTCCTCTTCTGTGAATACTAAACAGAAATATTTTTCAGTATTTCTGCCTCTTCCATGTCACCTCCCTTGCATTCCCCTCCCTCCCCCTTGAGCCTTGCAATCCCCCCCTTGTTTTTCCTCCTTTCACTGATGTACCTGAACAATGTCTTGTCCTCTTTCTTAATTGACTGTGCTAAACCTTCCTGAGTCCATGTCTTTGCTCTCCTCACTGCCTTACCCACTTCTCTAGACACTCTAGGTGTTCCTTCCTTTGGGTCTCATATTTCCTGAACCCTTTCATTTTTGCCTGACCTTTACCGCCACCTCTCTCGAGAACCACAGTGGCTTTCTCCTTGTCTTGCCTTTGGATACCAGTCTGATGCATTGGTTTGTTACTTCCAGTAAGGCTTCCTTTAGATGCTTCCACTGTTCTTCCACTCCCCGTTCTGCCCACATTCTTTTCAAGGCTCTTTTGATACCCTCCCCATTTCAGCGAAATCAGCATTTTTGAAATCCTAAACATTTTTCCTAGTAAGATTTGAGTGAGTCTCTGTCCCTGTGCTCAACCACACAATGTTATGATCACTGTATCCCAGTTGCCCTTCTACCTGGACATATGATTCAATCCGCATTGGTCATTACTAGATCTAGAACTGCCCTGGTTCTGGTGGGATCAAGTACCATCTGCCTGAGCCCAGCCTCCTAGAATGAATCAAGGATGCCTCTGGCTGAAGTAGCTACACTGGTGTTCCAGTCCACATCTGGCATATTAAAATCCCCATCAGTAGAATTTCACCTTTCATTGCCATCTCATATATATTTCCTCCAATAACTCCCTGTTGGGTTCCTCTCTTTGTCCTGGGGTCCTGTATATCACCCCTGTGTGTATTGCTGTGCCATTTCCAGGTTGAAAGGTGACCCACAGTGCCTCGGCTTCCCCCTACCCATTTATTTATTTATTGAAAAGTTTCACCAGGAATGGCGCACTCAACAAGAAGCTGCTCGTCTCACGGTGCATCCTGGAGGGGATGGGGGGTGGGGAGTCATAAGGTTGAACACATAATAAAGTACATACACAGAGTAGCATAACAGTTGATAGATTAAGTGAACAGATTAGTGGTGTAGACATACAACATACTGCACAATATATACATCAGCCACAATAAGATCAAGGACATTATCACATTGTACTTTGATATAGAGTGCAGAGTATACATGACTGTACATTGAAGTGCTGTGTAGGAAACAATTATACATAGTGTTAAGAAGACCAGTTAAGCTTAGTAATGACAGAGAAGTGCATCCTGTATAAGAACAGCTAGCAGAGTAGGAGACAGAAAGCAGTGAGTCAGCTTGAACAGGAGAAAATAAGGACTAGCTACAGGTACAGTTTACCGCTAGAAAGTTTTGTTGGGCTAGCGAAATGGAGTGTGAGGAGGATTGACAAATCTATGGTGGAAGGTAAGTCCATAACTTAGGGAGGCGAAGCGAGAAGGCCATCTGTCCAACAGTGCTGGACCTACCCTCTACCTGTGTTGCCGTTATACCCTCTCTGACATACAGGGCTACTCCCCCTCCCTTTTTGTCTTCCCAGTCCCTCCTGAATAGAACATATCCTGGCACATTTGTTTCCCACTCATTATTAGCCATGTACCAGGTTTCAGTTATTGCTACTATGTCCAGGTCTTCTTCAGTTATTAAGGCCTCCATGTATGGCACTTTATTTCCCAAGCTGCATGTTATTTGTCACCATGACCTCCCAAGTTTTACTGCCTGACCTCTCTATCCCTGTTTTTACCCCGTTGAGTTGTGTCATGGTGCCAGTTTTATAATTGGTCCTGGTGTGCTCAGTGACCATGTGTGTGAGAAATAGGCTGGACATCTTATTTCTATGACCCGTGTTGGACTTAGCATTCCAGTTGATGTTAAAGTCACCAGTAACAATATATACCCAGTTCCGACTGAGTTGCATGAAACCGTGAATAAGTGACTTATGCTCAGATTCTGTTTTCCCCATGGGATATATACAGACAGAAAGACAAGAGATTTATGCCCTTGCTCTATCAAAACCTTTACTGCTAGGCATTCACAGTCCCTGGTTAGGTCTTTGATTGCAATATTAGAGGCTTGCAGATCTGATATGAGGTAGATAAGGCAGCCCCCAACTTGCTTGGCTACTCTATCCTCTCTGCAGATATTGAAACCTGGCAATGGGACAGTGGCATCAGGTATGTGTGGACGTAGCCAAGTTTCAATTGGGCAAATAACATCTGAAGGTAGTAACACAACCCAGGCTTTGATTAAGGCAAATTTAGGTAGGCGACTACTGCTGTTTAGGAAGACTATGTTCAGTAGTCCTTGGTTGTGGATGCCAGACCCAGAACTACCAGCAAGGCCTGGGATGGGGTGGAGTTTGATGGATAGTAGGAGTGACATTATTTTAAGGCCTCTAGTGGTTCTGAGGTAGTGCTTCAGTCTTCAGGTTTTACTCCTAGTAAGGAGGGGCAGGTGTGTGGTTCTGGAGACATGGCCATGGTGGACAAACCTGTAGCACTCCCAAGGTGCCACTATGATTAGGTGTCCAATGTGGGGAGCATATGGCTGGGTGCTTGTTTGGGGGGGGGGGGGTCAGTAGGCCTTAGTATCAGCATGGGACTAAGGGAGATAGCTTTTTTTTTTATCTCTGAGGGTTGTATAGGTTCAGGTAGCAATGCTGTAGATAAGCAGGTCAGCAGCATTAATATTGCAAGGAACATGTTTGCAGCAAGGTAGTGTAACAGCAGTTTGCAAGTAAAACAGGTAGGTTGCCAACCCATAGCCTGGGACACATTCCACCATGATGGGTGTTACTTTACTAAATCAACTGCAGCAGTGTGGGGGATCACACCAGTAATAAACAATTTAAACACTGTTATCATTCAGGAGCAGGTACTAGCAGCAACCAAATTCTGATAGGTCCTTGGCCAGCTAACCACAGGACACCAGTGTTAGCAGTGCTAGTGTACAAATAAGGGTGGCAGCAACCAGAATTGTACAGAAAAAAAATCATTAGTAAACAGAACTGTAGCCCATACTTATATGTGGTACCCAAATACTCAGGTCACTCAGATGAGGTGTTTAGTCGATACAGGAATGCAAAGCAAACCTGATCTTGGCAAAAACCTTGTTCACTCTTGCTGCAGGATTGAAATTAAGTGCCTTAGTAGGCTGAGCCAGTAAAATGCTTTAAAACAGAAGTTACGGTGCCCACCCCTCCACCAGGAAAGACAAGGCAGTAGCAAATAATGTAAATCTTTTAGTAGACTTGGAGGCAGGTAGTGGACAGCTTGCAAACAATGGTCCTAATGTGTGTCCTGTAGGTCAGAGTCTAATTGGTGAAACACACTAGTTCAAATCACTTGACTAATAGTGTAGTCTAGTTTTAGTACATGATGTGAAAATGAAGAGTATTAAAATGATACAGCAAAACTTGTAATGATCTCACTTTGCTACTGTTATGTGTACCTGTGATTGTAAAGTGCCACACTTCTGGTTTATTATATTTTTGTGTGTGTATTAGGTACTATGTTATGGGCTGTATGATTGTGTTTAAGATGAAGTAAGCAATAAAATGCAACAGGGCGTGTAATTATGGACGAATAATGGCATACTTTGTGTGTGATGCTAGTGCAGAGTACCTTTCAACACACCTGAGAAGTGTGATCACTGCCCGTAATTACACATCCCTGTGGTATCTTATTCCACTTTATTTTATTTGTTTGGATAATCACCTTTGAGCAAGATAGCTTGTTTACAAAGGTTCCACATCAACAGTACAACAGTAATGTACAAATCAGACAAGTGCTTATACACATTTATACAATGACTTTAGGAAATAAAAGTAGAGAAATGCATTAAAAAGGTTTTGTTTTTTTTGGTATAAACAAAAATGATTGTAATTGGCAGGGAGTCCCACCCCCTGGAACCATGGTGAGATAATTACATAGGTCAGAATATTCACTAGTTAATCAAATGCTTCTGCTTGAATTATTCATTTTACAAGCAACATTTCAATTAGAACAAACACATGGCTGTGCAGAGTTACAAGACAGCAAGGGTTCTAGTCCCATTTTGATCTGTAGCAAGTGTCGGGTAATAATGCAATGAAAACCACATTTTCTATGGATAGGATTATGGTTTTCGCTCCTCCAGTTCACTGATACCATTCTTATGTCTGTCTTCTGTTCTGCCAATCCTATTAGCAGCAGAAAACTAATTTTGCAAAACTGAATGATGGACTGTGAACAATATGCAGAACACAACTTACATCCAGTGATTTTTGGGTGATCTCTTTGTTTTTACTTGCATGATGGAGACGTTCATAGATAATAGTATCAGCACCCTTACAGTACAGCTTGAGCTTCCCGTCGGGGTCCCTCACTGAAAGAAGAGAATACAGTTCAGGCTGTATGCTGAATTAGTAAATACAAATATTAGCAAAACAATGGTGTGAGGATATCTTAATTTTATCCTGCTTTCACATGTGTCAAATCTTGATGAATGCAACACTTTTCAAGCAAAAAAATATTTTCATAAAACATTTGCTTCTATAAACTTAGCCTAAAAAGTAACAAAGTTAAGACTAAAGTATTCAGTAATTGTGAAAAAGTACACATTTCAGAGCCAAAACTAAACAAAGAAGGAACATGTCTAAATGATATAGAAATCATCCAAATTTAAAAAGTTACAGGGTTAAACAGGAGTTACTATTGATTGGTGACTATCGTCTATTGGCAAGATAAAATAAAGTCAAAGTTCAACTTGAGGGAATAGATCTTTACCAGGTTATAACTATTCCTACATGCACGGAGTATAAATCGGGCACTAGCAACTTGCAGGGCCTCAATGAGACATGGCATCTTCGAAGGGTTTTCTAGAGTACATACTCACTGAAAACGAGACAAGACATCTCAGCTGGATTATCCTGGGTAAACACACATTAAAAATGGGAAAAAAAACAGAACCACCCTGGGAATGAGATATTGCATCAAGGCTGGGAAGAAACTGTTAACAGTGGGACAAACCACAGTATGGCATGCCTCCTTGTTCTGGTATTCCTCCTCCACTTAAGGTACAAGAGGGAGTCTTTCAGGAAGGAGGAGTATCAGAACACAGGGCATGCTATGAAGCTTGGGGGGTGGGGGTGGGGGAAGAGTTTAAAAGATGTGAGAAAATACTTCTTCACAGATGGGGTGGTGGACACCTGTAACAGCCTGCCAGAAGAGGTGGTGGGAGCAAACAGTGGGGAGCTTCAAGCACGCGTGGAATAGGCACATGGGCATAATAGGTGGAGGGAGGGACACCTGTGACCAAATAGGGTCCATGGTGTAGAAATAGGCTGACAAATTGTGTTTCAGAACATTAAACAATACAACACATGTGAGGCCACAAAATTAAAAAATCAAATCATTGCCGTATAAACAAATATTAACATCACACGATCAGCTTTCTTGGCACATGCCAGATCCTGTTTTAGTGGATAGCTGATTTATATCTGAGTATCTGTGGACTGCTAAAATCTGCAAGTAAGCATACCACCTTATTTGAAAGGGTTTTTCATGGGTGTTTAGACTTTGAGAGTTAACTTCCCCTTTAAAGACATAAAAAATATGCTTATTTCATCACTAAAGCATAACTTTTTTTCATTAAAACAATATAAAAGCATATTCTACTTACAGATAACAGACATTCGTTTCCTGTCACTGTTAAAGTCCAGCATGGCCAGGGCTTCATATGTCCTTTCTACTCCCATCTCACTTATTGTTATAGTGTTCTGTGTGCGTGAAATAAAAGCGTAACCCAAATTTCTGGCTGCTGAAACTAGGGCTTCTTCATCTGGAGATGCAGCTTGGTAGACTAATTGACCTGTTTTTGAAAAGAATGTTACATTTTATTGCTTTTAGAAGAAAAACAGTAGCACATATATTACATCTGTAAAACATTTGTCAGATATACAGATACGTAAAAAGAAAACCTAATCGCTTAAAGGTTAGGAAGTCTCAAAATATTGTGGCAGAGTACTAATGGTATTTCTTATGTAATGATATACAATATCTACATTTACTAACCCCTTCTACAAATGTGGAATAAGTCTGCATTGTTCCGATCTGATTTTACAGCAAACAAGGATGTGTATATCTATAAGTACTGTAAATAATTTTAAATGGTACTGGAACATTAAGAGGGGTATACTGACAGCCACTACATAAAGTGTAAATTTAATAGTTACCAGCAGATCAACTCCGTCTTTCTGAGGTGGTCATTTTGTATCATGATTAAGTAAATGTGTGTTTGGAAAAGCCCTACTGGAAGATTATTAACTAGGTATGTAGCACTAAACAGTATCCTATACTAGAGAGAGAAACAGAATTTGTTGGCAGATAAGGACTGCTTTGCCCACCTAGTCTGCTCCGCTCTCTTTTCCCTGCCTGTTCTGCTACCACAGACCCTACCTGGTCTCTGGCCACCTCCCCCCTTGCTTGGATACCAGTTTTCCTTTATACCTATTCCATGCATGCTTGAAGTCCACCACGGTTTTTGCCCCCACCACCCCCACTGGAAGATTGCTCCAGGCATCCACCAGCCTCTCAGTGAAGAAATATTTCCTCACATCCCTCATATACTCCCCCCCCCAGCTTCATTGCATGCCCCCAGTCCTTGTGCACCTTATTTTCAGAAAAATGCTCCCTTCCTCTACCTTATTCACCCTGTGAGGTATTTAAAGGTCTCTATCATGTCCTTCCCCTCCACCCTTCCAGGTTGTACATGTTTACATCCTGCAGTCTCTCCTCATAGAATATTTGGTGCAGCCCCTGCACCATTTTTGTTGCCCTTCTTTGGGTGGACTCTCCTCTATTCCCTTTCTGAGGTGTGGTCTCAAGAACTGGACACATTACTCCAGGTGTGGTCACACCAATGACTAATAAACTGGGAACACCACCTCCAACTTTCTGCTGGTGATACCCCTCCCTATGCATCCCAGCATCCAACTGGCTTTCCATAGTGTTTTGTCATATTGATTTGCCACCTTAAGGTCATCCATTATGATTATCTTAGGTCCCTTTCCTATTTCGTGACCAACAATACTTTTGGCAATGGTGCATAATTTTGCACTTTTTTGTATTGAAATCTAGTTGCCATACTTATGACCATTCCACTAGCTTTTTCAGGTCTCTATTCATTCTCTCCACCCCCTCAGGAGTGGCCCACCCTATTGCAGGTCTTGGTGTCATCTGCAGAGAGTCACACCTCCCCTTCCATTTCTTCTGCACTGTCACTTATAAAGACATTAAAGAATACTGGACTCAGTACTGAGCCATGAGGAATCATGCTGGGCACTCTTCTTTCCACTGGGTGATTGCCATTAACCACCACTCTGTCACCTGCTCGTCAGCCAGTTACGCACCCAGTGTACCACCTTGGTTCCCACTCCCACTCTCAAGCTTTCCAGTTTTTCATGAACCTCCTATGTATGTATTTCAAATTTTGTTATTTATATATTTTGGTGGGGTTTTGTATTAGTTGTGTTATTATGTGTTGGAATGAAAATAGGACAGTTGGTTATTATTCCCCCTCCAGGCTCAGGGATCTCCGTCCCTTCTCCTGTCCCCCCCTGTCACCGGGAGTCTATAGAAGGTGTAGGGCTCTGGGGATTGTGAGGGGGAGGTGGAGGGATGGAAAGGAGCGGGCGGATAGGGATTGTGAGGTCAAGGAGACGCCCTGGGGCAAAATGGGCTCAGGAGAGGGGTTATCCCTGTCTTGTGCCCATACTTAAGGGTTCTGGTTACCAGCAGGTAACTCGGTCATCGTCGGAGGCCCATCCTGCACGAGCGGTGTGCAATGCTAGGTCTATTAAAAACAAGACGGCTATTATAGCCGATCTTGTTGGGTCAGCTGACCTGGCATGCATCACCGAGACCTGGCTGGATGAAAATGCTGGGCCAGTATTAGAAGCAGCAGTTCCGGCCAGGTATTTGGTGATACACCGCTCGAGGCAGGATCGTAGGGGCAGGGGTGTTGCCATTTGTTTTAAATCAGAATTGGGCCTGGTGGAGGTACCAGTGGGAGTCACCAGATCCTTTGAGTGTGTCTTAGGCGAGGGTGTGGGGTGCAGGATATCTGTCGATACCGTCCACCAGGTGACGGGAATGCTTTCCTGCAGGAAGTCCAAGACTTCATTGTCGACCTGACATTGGGGTCCCCCAGATGGTTGGTTCTGGGGGACTTCAATGCCTGGGTCGACGATGAACTCTCATGTTTTGGTCAAGACTTCCTCCAGTTGATGTTATCACTGGGCTTCACACAGGTAGTTTCCTCCTCGACCCATATTGGTGGGCACTCATTGGATCTGGTGTTCTTTCTGGGGATGGGAATATCTGATTTGGTGGTGGAACCACTCGGATGGTCTGACCATCACTCCATTAGGTTCAGTTTTGAGGCCACCCCTATTAGGTCAGCCCCTTCGGAGATGGTCCGGTACTGCCCATTAAGGGGTGTGTCCCCAGATGACCTGATGGCGGTGCTGGACCTATCAGACCTTCCGATAGATTGCTTGGATCCAGGTGACCTAGTACAGGCCTATAATAGGGCAGTTACGGGGGCCCTGGATTCTATTGCACCTGTTCGTGTTTGTCCGCTCACTCTTCGCCCCAGGTCTCCATGGTTTGATGAGACCATGAGGGAGTTGAGGAGGGTAGGACAAAGGCTGGAGAGGCGTTGGCGGAAGTCCGGTCTGGATGATGACAGACTTAGTTTGATGGACCATTATATGCCTATCAATCCGCAACTCTGAAGAAGGCAGAGTTCCTGTCCAGGGAGATAGCGGCTGCACAGAATAGACCAGCCCAGCTCTTTGACTGTGGACAGACTGTGCAATCCAGTCTGTCTTCAGCTCCGGAGGGCCTTTTCCACAGAACGTGTGAGGAGTTTGCTCTTTTCTTTGCAGATAAGGTTGCAAAATCAGATCGGACATCCGCCTTCCTCTCCAATGGGGCAGTGATGGTCGGCCGGAGATGTCAAACACCCAGTTTGCATGGTCTGACTTCAGCCTCCCCAAAATCGAGGATATTGTGATGGTCATCGGAGCGCTACGACCAACCAGCTGTGATTTGGACCCTGGCCCCACACGCCTCTTAGTGGATTGTGTGGATAAAATCAGCCTAGTCCTGGCTTTGATAGTCTGGAAGTCTTTGGAGAGGGGGATCTTTCCAGATCCCATTAAAGAGGCTATAGTTAGGCCTCTTTTAAAGAAGTCCTCCTTAGACCCAGATTGTCTAGCAAATTACAGACCAGTCTCTAACCTACCCTTTGTGGGTAAGGTTATTGAGAAGGTGGTCGCACTGCAATTGGAGGATCATCTGACCAGCAACAATATCTACGATGTTCTCCAATCTGGATTTAGGAAAAGGCTTAGTACCGAGACAGCACTTGTTCGTGTACTAAATGACCTCCTCATAGCGAGAGATCATAGGACCCGTTCTATCTTGGTACTTCTTGATCTCTCTGCAGCATTTGACACCGTTGATCATGGGGTGCTGTTGGAGCATCTGCGGTCCATCTGTGGATTATCTGGTATGGTCCTCAGGTGGTTTAGATCTTACCTCAAAGGTAGGACTCAGAAGGTGGTGTCGGGAATTTTTTCCTCGGCATCAGTCTCCCTGCTTTGTGGGGTACTGCAGGGCTCTATTCTAGCGCCTATGTTATTCGAGGTGTATATGCTGCCATTGGGAGCGATTATAAGATGATACGGTCTGGGCTTTCATTGCTATGCCGATGATACCCAGCTGTATATGTCTTTTGTGCCCGGCCAGGATGCTGCCTTGTCGGTATTTAATAACTGCCTTGCAGAAATCCAAGATTGGATGAATGGGAGTTGGTTGAGGTTAAACCCAGAGAAAACTGAGGTGTTGGTTGTGGATAAAGGTCGCTGTGAGGCGGGTCTGCCAGCTGGATCGCACTCTGGCTTATGGCTTGCAGGCGTTCCACTGACAACCTCAGATCAGGTGCGGAATCTTGATGTAATAATTGACGACCACTTGACGCTTAAAGCTCAGGTGTCAGCGGTGGTCAAAATTTCCTTTTTCCATCTGAGGAATATCGCCAGGGTGAAGCACCTGGTTCCTCCAGAAGATCTTCCAACATTGATCCACGCCTTGTTACCTCCCTGCCTTGACTATTGCAACTCCCTGTACCTAGCGCTATCAGGGGTTGAGCTTCGCCGTATGCAGCTAGTGAAGAATGTGACGGCCAGGTTGTTGACTGGTTCTTCTAGATCCATTCATATAATGCCTGTGCTCCACGGACTGCACTGGCTGCCAGTATTTTGGTGAATCACCTTCAAGGTCAGTTTGCTGACCTATAAAGCTCTACATGACCAGGGACCAACTTACCTGAAAGAGCTCCTTTGCCCCTATTGTCCCTCCCGCCCCCTCCGATCCACTGACTAGGGATTGCTGGAGATTCCCAGGGTCCATTTGAAATCTTCAGGGGCTAGGTCATTTAGCTTTATGGCCCCGACCCTGTGGAATTCTCTACCTCGTCAGGTGTGAAATAGTCCGACTGTCCTGAGCTTTAAAGGAGCCTTGAAGACCCACCTTTTTAGTATAGCTTTTAATGATTTATAATAGTTTCAAACTCTGTCTATTTATTGTTTTATGATATTGTGCAGGCGCTTTGGATTTGAGAAAAGCGCCTTTTTATAAATAAAAGTTGATTGATTGACTATGTGGCATGTTGTAGAAGGCCCTGCAGAAGTCTTAGACCATGTCTACTGCTCACCCCTGTTCTAGTTCTCTGGTCACTCGGTCAAAGAAATCTGTCAGGTTTGTCTGACGTGATCTCCCTCCCATGAATCTGTGCTGCCCTGGGTCCTATAACCCCAAGGCAATCTACCAGTCTCATTTAGAAGTGACTCCAGTAGTTTCCTCACTACTGATATCTGACTGATTAGCCTGTACTTGCCAGCTCCTTCCCTCCTGCTGCTCTTGTAGAGCAAGACTACATCTGCCCTTCTCCAGTCCTCTGGGACCACCCCTGTATCTTGTGAATTATTGACTGGGGCTGTCAGAGGTGCAGCCAGTATCTCACTGAGATCCTTCAGTACCCTTGGATGTACCACATCTGGCCCCATAGCCTTGTCTGCCCTCAGATTCACAAGTCCCTTCTGGTCTCTTTCCTCTTAAAAATGGACGTGTGCTTACTTCCCTCCCTCCCTCGAGTGGCTCTGTAACCTATATGTAGCCCATCCCCTTCCTCTTCCATTGTAAAGGCAGAGAAGTATTTGTTCAGGATATCTGCTTTTTCCTGATCATCCTCTGCAAAGTCCCTCTCTGCACTGGCTTCCTTGCAGCATAAATAATGAAAACATATTTAAAATACCACCAGAATTTACCCTTGAGCTATTTAATACAGGGCTTTTTTATTTTTATTTTCTTCTTTTTGCCCCACTACTCCCATCAGGGTCTGCTCTGGTCATGGACCCCCTACACCTCCACCTTCAGTTATGCCTGCATCCCCCAGTTATCCCTGGCTTTCCCTCCAGAGAGCGGGGCCATGGTACCGACCCCCTATAATCGGGGCCACAGTACATGTATCTGGTCAGGGGATCAGCTCCGGAGGCTAATGGAGGCACTTGGGGGCAGAGTGTCATGGAGACGGTGAGGTTTGGGAGTTTTCCCCCCCTTTAAGCAGAATGGGGATGTGCAAGGACGACCTGCATCCGCCCTGTTCTGATGTTCTGTTGAGTGTCGATGTGGTGCAGCTACCCAGCCTCCACTATGTGCCGCTTATGCGCCGAATGCTGCCCTGCCCTCACCCCCGGAGAAGGAGAGCTGTCCTAGGGATGCTTAATCCTTCTCCCTCTGGTGACCCGGGCCCGGTCCCGAACCCAAGTCGCCGGTGTCGCAAGCAGAAATCCAGTTTAATACAGGACTTGATTAAAACTGGCTAAAACAAACATCACCAGTCATAAATAAATCATTGTGTAAAACTGCATTGTTTGTATCCCCTTCCTAAACCATGCTGGATATTCATTGATCAGTTAAAAGATTTTTCCCCCCCTTGCCAGGTCTACCATGGCACATAAACTGGCTGTGCATTGCACAGCTACTGTGACATCTGAACATGAGCCATCACCAACTAGCAATGTCAAACAGGTTTTCTTTGTGGAAATTGATGTTGTACCCAAGAACGACAATGGTACAACAGCTGTAAGTCCACAGAACAGGGCACATATATATTTGTGATGAAAATAAAACTACAGAGTTTGAGTAACTAAATGCTGATAGAAATAAATGATCAAATATTGGGAAATGACTTCAGTTTATTAAAGGAGGCCAGATTTTATCAAGATGGTGCTGCTTGAAAATGTTAGAACAACACATAACTACTTGGTGTCAGATTAACAATTATAGTGATTAGCAGGGAAAGATAAATCTGAATGAAGCACTATAAATGCAGAAATTAGCAGTTTAAAGGCTAGCCAAGCATTGTAAATTGAAAAATGCTACAATAAGTTCTTACCAAACCTTATTATCCTATGAAAATCCAGAAAAGAAACAGTTTACTTACTTACCAGTAACTGAAGATCTTTGAGAGAATCTCCTGCATTGAGCATACACATTAAACTGTAAACCATCGGCATCAGGACCACTCGGAACCTGTTGCCTACTTGGAGCCGACCACAATGGGATACATCATTGGCACCTATTTAAAGTGGGTGGCCCAATACCTCCTTGGTTTCCACCCAGAGACAAAGTTGTACAATTCTGACAGAAATAAGAGACAAGACACCAACAAGGTCTCTAGGAAAAGTGGAAGTAGAGATAGACCCCACTGAGGGATATTGAAAGGAGAAGACCACATTTGCAGCAGCCAGGAGTTCTACAATAGTAGTCCACCAGAAATGCAGAAAAAGCCAGGAAAAGCTATATATGAAAAAAGTGACTTTTTCATTCGTGATAGTCTTCCAAGTCAATCAAGAATGAATGAAAAAAAGGTGTTTACCACCACCAGTACAAAAACATGAAAAAAATGTGTTTTCTGATGCCCCAGTGCTACAGATGCCTGCAGCCAGTGCAGTAACCAAGAGGTGCAAGAGCTACAGTTGCAGTAGGGCCCACGCAGTCTGGGGTCCACTGCCTCAGAGGGCCACTAAAACATTTTTTTTTTTTTTTTTTTTTTTTTTAAATCACAGACAAACTGGCAGTTTTTGCTTTCTCAACTGGTTATCTATTTCATGTTGCATATGTCAGCAGTGGTGTCAGAAGATTGTTACTCCAGTTTCAGGTGGTGGTGGGTACAGACCACAGAAGCAGTATGGCCCATTACTCAAAACATCTAATCTTGGTGTTTGTGTCACCAGGAGGAGGGGCAAATTAAATTGTTTAGTGCCTTGACTGTGGCACCAGCAAGGGACTGGGGGTGGGGAGAGACAGCATGGACAAAATATGGATGCTTAGCAGGGGTGATATAAAAAACTACTGACAGTACAAAAATGTTAAATGCACTGATGGTTATTGCCATTTATTGGTGGGGGCAGTAGGGCCCAACATATTTTGCAGGGGGGGGCCCATACTGTTGCCACATCCCTGTCTGCAGCTGGGTCCCCAACCCCACCACCTGTCCTCCTCACCCACTGATCACTACAATTATTGATGGTCATGTGCACCTACTGTCTAAAAAGTCCACCACACCCACTCCATAGAAGCAAAATAACCTCCCCACCCATACCATCCTCCTCTCCCACTATGGCCACTCTGCTACATACATCACATTTGCAGTCCCGTGGTGGGTAACAAGAACAGCTCTCTCTCTCTCTCTCTCTCTCCATCTTGTCCAGTTGCTGTCTTCTGCTTCAGTCCCACACCACTGATCACAAACCTAAAAGAAACAAAATGGCCCAAAAAAAAAGTCCAAAAACCCTTACTGCACATGCACAGGAACTTAGTCATCCCCTCCCCCAAAAAAAATGGGTTGCATTTGATATTCCTAATAATATATTTAGGGGCCAAGTTCAAACTCAAAATAATGTTGCCATGGGAATGGGGTGCTAAGCAACTTGACCTCAAACCTGATTTTTTGTTTTACAGAATGAAAAATTGTTAGGTGACTGAAAAAAAAAACTCACCTAAAAAAAATAAGTCCCAAAAACCTGAACTGCACAAGTGCTGGGACTTACATTTTTGTCACTGTTTATTTCTACCACTCATAACTTTACCACTGTTTTACAATTTAAGCCCATTTCGGGGGGTTGGTCTACTTACCACCCATCCCCCTCATGACCATAGAAGTGGCAACTTTCACACCTGCTTGATGGGTCTTTCACTTTATGTAGGGCCCACAGGGCCCTGTGCAAAGCAAGCTACATATCCAGTGCCATTCCCTACGGGTCTGCTGCTTTGCACTGGGCCCACAAGGTCTTGTGCAAAGCCACTCATATGTCTAGGACAGTGCTCAATAGGTAAGCTGTTGGAAATCAGCCCCATTGGGCCCTGTACAAATATATAACTTTAATATAGTTACTGACAATTAGTGATGAAAGCTAGGTGGAAGAAAAGTAGCCAGGGTTTAGATTAAATCATGGGCCTCTCAAGCTTTGCTCTTGAGGTCCATACGACATCTCAACATCAACCTCTTGAAGGAAACAACCTCACTGGGCAGACCTGCCCATGCATTCATTATTCTCTACATTATATATATTTTTTGTAATATATATTATACTGATGCGGTAGTACCAGTATAGTTAGGGTTGAGCAACAGGTTCTATATGTTAAACCCCTAACTTTGCATCTTAATAGCTTTGACAGTGTTTGATGTGATTAGCTGAAATTTTCCATGCATTGTCTAGTTGGCGACGTCTAAACAAGTGTGAAGTTTCATGATGGCAGCTTGTGAGGTTTCTGAGATCCGCATAGGTCATTCTCCTGCAGACGTCCAATTTTTTTTTCTATACTTGACATAGGTTTTTGGTTTTGTTCTCACATACAGCCTACATGGAATGGAATTGTTTTCCGAAACTTTCAGAGCAGAAGCGTGATGTGCCAAAGTAGTGCCTTTGGAAGGTTTCATGAAAAAAATATTAAACAGTTCCAAAGTTATAAGGATTTTTTTTCTGTTCTGAGCACACTAAGTAGGGTTTTTTTGAATAATGTTCTGACACGACATCAAAAATTCCATGTCACAGACCATTTTTGTTCTCACTACTTGCTTCTCATATCACCCAAAAAAAATTTCCTTTCATGATGGCTTCCATCTTGTTCAACCCTCCCAAAGTAAAAAAAAAACATGGAAAATACGTAAACATTCTGTAATTTAAAAAAACAAACACTTGAACCTAGCTAAACAGGACCCATTTAGTTGGATTCTGGTATTTACTTTTCAAAAGAATGGCCCATCTTAATGAGAGGAGTCGACCTGCGTTCTGTGTATGAGAACAGTGGAACTTTCTTGAATGCTGAAGCCACAGCTGGACTTGTGCTACTGGCTTCAGCGGAAACGGTGAGCCTGCAATCCTCTGTTCTATCTATCTGTCTATCGCTCGCTCTCTCTCTCTCTCATTTAAACTTTTCTTAATGAGGACAGGAAATAACAAATAACAGTTCCTACACACACGCATGCACGCACAGACTGATTTAAGTAGGATTCTCTGTCGCATAAAAAGGCCAAAATGAATAAACTATTTTATTTTTTATTTTTAAATGGGGAGATAAAACATGGTGGTTGCTGTGTCCATAGAGCAGCAGTTTCATGTGCACTTCTTATAGTTGTGTCCTAGCCTTGGAATGTTCTGACGTGCTTACTTGTGCAAAGACACCTTTTCCTTTTGAGCTCATGTTGTAATCAAGTAAGATGTTCGCCTCTCACCAGCATCCATTTCTTTACCTAGGAGGGTTTTTCCTTTATTGTTTTGTGCATTTATCCTTTATCTTCGCCCTTAATCTATTCATTATGTGTGATATTTCACAAATGTAGCAGCTACCAACACCCTCAGATGGTTGTCAATTCATTGCATCCCCCCCAAAAAAGGGAATTTTGGCTATCGAATGTGATGTGAATTACATTTTCTTGTGTACCATCACTTGTAATATTTACAGTTTTTCAACTGCATTTTTTCCACCCATCTGGCTTGTTTTGTCTATTTGTCATGTAATTTGATGAACTTCATCTCATCAGTGACAGGATTTCTTTTTTTTTTTTAACCTGTAAAAAGAAAATGTCTCCTCATGAATCTGACCCCCCAACCTCCCCACCCTTAGCTCTGGCTCAGCACCCACCACCCCACACACACCCTCACTCACTTGAATGTGCCCCATGACACAGATACACTCTGCAATTGAAGACACGTCTTGCTGCTGGAACCTGTTGCTGCAATATGAAGGGGACTTCAAAGGAAGGGAGGTGGACACTAGTCCATTTACAGAGGAGAGAGTCCTGAAGCCACTAACAAATCTTAACATGGACAAGGCAATGGTGCCTGATGGGATACACCCAAGGATACTGAGGGAGCTCAGAGAGGTGCTGGCTGCACCTCTGACAGTTCTATTCAACCACTCAGTGGAGATAGGAGTAGTCCTGGAAGACTGGAGGAGGGCAAATGTAGTCATGCTTCACAAAAGAGGGAACAGGGAGGAGGCTGGCAATTACAGACCAGTCAGCCTGACTTTGGTGGTGGGGAAATTAATGGAATCACTACTGAAGGAAAGGATTGTGGACTGTCTTGAATCCAGTGGAGTACAAGATCCAAGGCAGCATGGACTTATTGGGGGGAGGTCATGTCAAACAAATCTGATAGAATACTTTGACTGGGTGACCAGGGAATTAGATCAGGGTGGAGCAGTGGATGTGGCCTACCTAGACTTCAGTAAGGCCTTTGACTCCGTTCTACATAAGGCTCATAAACAAGCTGGGCAGGCTGGGAGTGGGTCCAAAGGTGGTATACTGGGTAAGCAATTGATTGGGGAATAGGTGACAGAGGGTGGTGACAAACTGAGTTTATCCAAGGAATTAGGACCGGCCCCCTTTAATGTCTTTATTCACAACATTGCAGAGGGGCTAGAAGGGAAGATATACCTTTCTGCAGGTGACATTAAGATCTGCAATAGGGTGGACACTCTGGTGTGTGTGGAAAAAATGAACAGGGGTTTAAGAAAGCTTGAGGAATGGTCCAAAGTGTGGCAACTAAGTTTCAGTGCGAAGAAGTGCAAGATCATGCACTTGGAGGTGGGCGCAGAAACCCAGGGTCAGAGTACAAAATGGGGGAGTGTTGCTGGCAACCACCAAACAGGAAAGGGACCTGGCGTAATTATATCTGTTGACCTAAAGGTGGCCAAACAGTGTGATAAGGCAGTGGGGAGAGCCAGTGGGATGCTAGGGTGCATAGGGAGTGGTATCACCAGCAAGAAGAGGGAAGAAGTGATACTGCTGTATAAATCATTGGTGAGACTGCACCTAGAGCACTGTGTCCAGTTCTGGAGATGACATCTCCAGAAGGACATAGCTAGAGTAGAGACGATCCAGAGGAGGGCAACTAAAATTGTGCAGGCAGGGTCTGCATCAAAGGCCCTATGAAGAGAAACTGAGGGACCTCAGTATGTACACCATGGAGGAAAGAAATGATATGATAGAGACATTCAGATACCATGGGTAAAAATAAGGTGCTGGGGGGGAAGCCTTTTTCAGAGAAAAAGATGCTCAAGAACCAGTGGTCATGCTACGAGGATGAGGGGTTAGGCTCAGGGAGATGTAAGGAAGTACTTCTTCACAAAAAGGGTGGTGGGTGCCTGGAACAGCCTCCCAGTGGAGGTTTTGGGAGCATCATAACTTTGTCATTTTTTAATATTTTTACACCAAATTTTCAACATGGCCTTTTTGGGACCCCTCCTAATGGGCAGTGGAAATATGCAAATCTGGCCCAAAAGGCACTTTTGTGGTTGCTTAGCAAAATCACAGTTTGGGTGCAATTTGAAAATTTTCACCACCCTTGCTCATGAAAGCTTTTTTTTTTTTTTTTTTTAAACCAGGAGAAACACACTAAGCTGAAAGCTTATTTACAGGTGCGACCTGGGAGCACAAGGAAGTTAAGTGACTTGCTCAGGGTCACACAGTATGCAAGTGGGAGCTGTGGGATTCAAACCCAGGTCTCCAGGTTTGCAGCGCAGAACCTTAAACCGCTGCGCTATATTGCCTCCTTCATGAGGTGGGGTTATAAGGTTATGTTGAAGGTTTGGGGGCAAAATATATAAAAATGAAAAAGTTGTGAGGGTACATTTAAATTTTGCTATGCTCACTCATAACTTTAGTAATTTTCAATATTTTGACCCCAAATTTTCAACACAGCCATTTTTTCAAGTCACCTCATGAATGTGACACCCATTGTTTTTCAAGTCCTTGCCAAAACGTGTTTTTGCATCTGTGGCATCGAATGACATTTTGGCAGGGATTTGAAAATTTTCACCTACTGGGTTCATGAGGTGGAGTGTGGGGTAATAAGAAGGCTATGCTGAAAATGTGGTGTACAGATACAGTAACATGACCAAGTTATGGGAGAACACTAATATTACAACATTCACTCATAACTTACCTATTTTTTAATATTTTAACTCCAAACTTTCAACATGGCCATTTTTCCACACCACCACATACGTGTGATGGGTGTGATGGATTATTTATTTATTTACAGCTTGGATTAAACCTTTGAGCAAAAGCTCTTTACATAGGTTCGGCGTCAGAACAAATTAAACAGACAGCTTAATTTACATGTACAGAACAAAGGGCAGATAATTGAATCCAGGCAAAGTAGAACATTAGTTTCTTGATTAAGTAAACTACTGGAACAGGCAGACGACATATGAGAAAAACTGGGAACACATAAGGCACATAGAAGAGACATAGCGAGCAGTAGAATACCCTTGTCAGGAAGCAATGGGAGACATTAAAAGCATGCAGGAGGGTAGAAGAGGAGGGGAAGAGGGGAAGGAGTGAGGGGGTATGGGAAGTTAGGGAGGGATTGGTAAGTGCTAGAAGTGGTCAACAGGTCAGGTGTTGGCAGAGGTTCCTGGCTAAGTGCAGCGTGGTTATGTGACAGGGAGGCCTAATGGTGGCAAACACAGGTGGCACTTGTAAGAAGTGGATAATGCAGATTGTGTTTGAAAGAGCCTACTGAGGAGGTAGCCCTGAGATCCAGAGGGAGTAAACTGAACCAAAGCGGCGCTCGATAAGCAAAGGCTCACTGTGATAAAGCCATGTGGCACCTAGGGAAGCTGAAAACTTGAGTGACTGAGCATCTGGTGTTACGAGTGGGCTGATGAGGACTGAGCAAATTCCTGGTACCAGGGGGCAGCAATCTAAGACATTTCTTCTTGGCTAACAGGCAGGTTTGGAAGCTGATTCTGTCATGTAGTTGAAGCCAGTTGGCTTGAGTATAAAGATCACAGGTGTGTGTTAGGCGCTCAGTGCCTGTGAGAATATGACTTGCCTTGTTCATGGCTATTGTGATACAATGTAGCACCATATCTGTGGCTCACCCATAGATGGCCAGGCCATAATCAACAAGTGCAAATATTAAGCTGTGAATTGCCATGCTGAAGGCATCCAGTGTGAGGCAGTGTTTATGCCAGTAGAGAATGCCAATTCTCATGCTTATTGCTTTTGCAGTATTGGCAATGTGTGAGAGGTAGGACAGGTTGGAATCTAAAGTAATGCCCAGATATTTGAACTCATGCACTAGGTCAAGGGAGGCACCCTTGTTGTTCTTTATGGAGAGCGGGTATGTTTTATGCCTACATTGTGAACTGGTGAACAGGATAGACTTGTTTTTTTTGTAGTTCTTCACCAACTTCTGTTCCTCAAACCATTTTTCCACAGATGTAAAACCAAGCTGAAGCATCTTCTCCAGACGATCAGGCTGGGAGTCGCTGGTGAAGATAACCACATCATCTGCGTAAAGAGGTATGTGGCCTTGGCAGTAATCAGGAAGATTGTTTATGAATATACTGAGAAGTAGTGGGCTGAGGATGGACCCCTGTGGAACACCTGAATGGACTGGTTGGGGGTTTGAGAGGATGTCTCTGACCTTAACTTGTTGCAACCTGTTGCTTAGGTGGCTCCCAAACCAGTTTGTAGCATCAGTGGAGAGCCCAATGTGAGAGAGTTGATTGATGAGAAGGGAATGAGGCACAGTGTCAAATGCCTTAGATAAGTCTATTAAGGTGGCCCCGACCAGATGTCCTTGATCAAGAGCATGGTGGATAAAACCAGTAAACTCCAAGAGGGCAAAGATGGTACTGTGCACTTTTTAAAACCATGCTGTTGGTCAAAGAGGAGGTTGTAGTGGTCCAGGTACTTGGTGAGCTGATCCACCACTATTCTTTCAACTGCCTTGGAAAGCAGAGGGAGGATGGAAATGGGACTATAATTGCTGAGTAGGGTCCGGTCACCATTTTTGTGCACAGGTATTACTGTGGTAGTCTTTCACTTTTGGGGAAAATTGGAGCGACATAGGGATAGATTGATTATCTTGGTTAAGCATTCGAGAACGTTGTCTAGGGTTAGGTGTAGGAATTTTAGGTCCAGAGAGTCCCCACTTTGCCTTGATATCCCTAAGACTTGTTTCACATTTAGAAACCGACCTGAAGTAAAAAGGAGGATGCCCAGGGGTATGTTCGAGTGTTGTTGTGTGGCTTGTTGAGGTGTGGGGGCCGAAGAAATCTAATGGGAGAACACTGCTCAGGTCCATAAATCTATTGTTGAATGCATTAGCAATAAGTGTAGGGTTGAGTGTAGGGGTGCCATCAAGGTTGAGCATTGCAGGGGTGGTCTTTTGGGCTTTTCCGGGTGACGTCTTGTATGCTAGACCAGAAGGATTTTTTAAAATTCTGGGCAAAATGCATTTTTGCACTTGTGGTGTGAAATGACATTTCAGATAATATACTATAAGTGCCACATATCAGGTTTATAAGGGGAGTCAAAATGACTTCAGTAGAAGCCACTTAAAGGGGACATCCACTTAACTGGCACGATCCCCTCCTGGGCACTGATTTTTTGCCAGTGTTATTCAATGGGACCAGCTTCTGTTTAACTGGGACGATTATCTAGTCACAGGTGTAGGAAAAGGTGCTGAAAATGTAATCATGCCTCATTAAGTGCCCTGCATTTAAACTGTTTCACGTTCCCACCTACTTAGCATCTCTCTGGAGTGTGTTTGGTTTGCAGGATGGCATCTACAAGCAACTAAAGAGTCGACCTCTCACTGAGTGAGAAAATAAAAGTTATCAAGGCTTTACAGCTGCCCAACTCCTCTCTCTCAAAAGTTGCTAAGTGAAACTAAGTGATTTTAATTAAAGTTCCGTGTTGCTTTCACCAATTAAAGATTAAATCAAGAACCAAACATACTTTCACAAAAAGGAGCTGTAATCATAAACAGTATCGGTATCCAGTACTTCTTGATGTTTTGTTTGTTTTCTCAATTTTGTTTGTTACTGTAACGTGTGTGTCTCATGAGCAAAGTCTTTTCTGGTTGCGATGGAAAAAAGACTGCTTCTGTTAAACAGGACAGTCGCTTAAAGGGGACGATAGGGCATCCACGGAAGTGTCCCCTTTCAGAAGCTTCTATTGCATCTTGAACATTTGGGGTCAAAATAAAAGAAAATGTGTGTGTAGTGCCAGTCTTCATCCCAGTTAGTATGCTTTGTGTTCTCGTGCCGGTGAGCTGAGTTCAGGGGTGAGCTCAGTGACACAGCGACATGTGGTGAGGGTGCTGGGATGACACTTATGTGACACCCCCCCCAGCCTGGGAATGAAAGCTGCAGGGCTGCCCGCAAGGGCCCAGGTACCATAAAGACAGCTCTTTCTTGGCACGGTGCCCTGCACCTCTGCACCAGTGGGTGGCAGAGGGCCGTGTACATTGGATGGCAGATGGACTTTTGTCCTACAAGTCTGTATTTTTGGTCACATGCAAGCAGAGGGACCAGAGGGCCCTGTGCTTCTGCAGTCCACCAGACAGACCCATGAATTCTTGACATCTGTCGCTGCATGGAACTGCAGGGCCTGCAATGGCCCTGTAGTTCCGTGGGTGGACAGAGTCTTCCCCCTTGGTGCAGGGCACAAAGGGCCCTGTGTGTCTGCATCTGTTCTGAATGGGGATACAATACCACAATCTCAAAAATAAAGGAAATTCTTTGCAAAAAACTTTGTTAATACACCAGTTAGGGTTCAAGTTAATGCTACAAGAGTAGGGAAATGTGGCTTTGGCGTTTCCAATCCTAAGTCCCCACTCCCACCCCCAAGCAGCAAAAGGAAAAATCATTATGGTTTTGGGTCTCTGGAGTCTTTACAAATCAGTGGTGGGGTCTTCCTTGGTGTTGTCAGCGCTAATGCCCACCCCGTTCTCTAAACAGTGTCAGATGTGATCTCCTTTGTAAGAAGAGAGCTACAACAGATTATGCTGGCAACATGTGGTGAGACATGCTTCTCTACCTTTGAAGAATGTATCACTATGAGGCACTGGCTTGCAGCTGTACCTTCTGCTTCAGACAGGAGGCTACAGGCTGGAGGAAGGGGTGAGCATTATGGTTGACAACACCAAAGAAGATTGCCCTACTGATTTGCCAAGAGTCTGGAAACCTAAAACCCTAATGTATTTTTTCCTTTAGCTGCTTGGGGGTGGGTGGGAGTTTGGGTTGAAACTTAACATTTCCCTACTTTTGTGGTATTAACTTGAACCCTAAGAGGTGCATTAACTAAGTTTTGCAAAGAATAAATATATGTATGTCTATATGTATATGATATAAAAACTCCATTTAATGCATTAGTTAGGGTTATTCCACAGCGACAAAGCAAGGAATTGATTGTAGGGTTGAAGCCCCTTTGACCCTCCGCACACTCCAACCGGCATTGGGGTGCGCGTTAGGTTGCTGCCCAATTCTCACCCCATCAGATGTGAAGAAGCAGAGGTATAGGAGAATGGGGTGAGAGTTAGGACCGACAACCCCAACACATACCCCGATGCCGGTCGGTGTGGGCGGGTTGCAAGGGGGGGCTCTCAACCCTAACATCGAATTTCCTCACTTTTGTCACTGTGAATCCACCCTAACTAATGCATTAAATGGAGTTTTTTTGCCTCTAATTTCCCTTCTTTTTGAAAATGATAATGAGAAATAGTGAATGTAATGCGGCGGCGGGAGTGCGGGGCCCATTTGTCACATAGTAACATGGTGCCCGCAAACGCAAATGGTAATGCTCATGGTGACGCAAAGTGAAACAGAAAGAGAAACAATACTGTAGACACAAATGGTAAAAATAACGTCAAATGCAAGCGCAAATGAAAATGCAAAGGTAACGCATATGGTGTGAGACGGGAATGGTAAGTGAACTAACTTAGGACCGCAAGCGGAAGCAGTAACGGTAACACAATGTAAGCACACAGACTGGTTTTCCCAAAAGCTGCACAGAGAAAGACAGTGAGTAGAAAGAATGTATGCATAATAATGGGTCTCGGAGCAGAAAATGAGGAGTTGGAATACTAAATTGCTTATATCTCAGGAACCGTATGACGTAGAAAAAAATTTAAAAGTCATATGATTTATGACCTTCCTGGCTAGTTTTGTACTAGGGCCCCTTTGGGGGCTAAGCACTTTTCCGACGAAAAGTCCGTATCTCGCACCGTTTCTGAGATATGGGCCCTGAAAGGCACGGTGAACGCCGTAATGTTATCCTGTGGGAAAAAAAGAGAAGCTCAGAGTGCCATAACTTTGGCTCCCTGAAATATTTTTTCACCAAACCACTGAAAGGCACATCTGTGAATGTTGGCTTTCTTTCCTCCAAATTTCAGCCCAAAAGACCAAACCGTTATTTTGCAGCAGGGCGGCAAAGGATTCCTGTAATGCGGCGGATGCTGTAATGTTATCCTATGGGAAAAAGCATCATCTTTGGAGTGCCATAACTTTGCTACCCTGTAATATTTTTTCACTGAAATACTGAAAGGCACATCTGTGAGATGTTCGCTGCGTTCCCTCCAAATTTCAGCCCAAAAGACCGAACGTTCTTTTGCAGCAGGGGTAGCAAAGAATTGCTGTCATTTTCCCACAGCCTGGAAAAGTATTAATCCTTGGAAGCCAGAAATTACGCGACACTGTCGCAAATGCAGAAGTACTTTGCGAAAGTACTTTTCCCAGAAATCTGAAAAAATATTTCTGGGGTGTTTTACCCCAAAATAAAAACACGCACCTAGCATCCTCAGTGTCCGACTAGGTGAATACAAAAAGAATTAGGTTGCTAGAGGGTCCCAAATTTAAATGCCAAGCATTTTTCTGATGATCAACTGAAAACAAAATGGCGGATTTGCGACAGTAAAAGGGCCATTTGCGAAAGTAAAAACTGCATTTGCGAAAGTGTTGAACTTTTTGTTAACTTTTCCCATTGACTTTTAGTGGGAACTTGTTTTTGAATAACTTTGAACCGTTTAATATTTTTCATGAAATCTTCAAAAGGCACATCAGGGACCCTGGCCACATGTTCCCTGAAGATTTCGGACCGAGCGCTGCAAACACAGGCGACCTGTAGAGATGACCAAAGAATTGCAAAAAAGCGTAAACACGCGTTCAGATCACGCTCAATAACTCCGCAGCCATATATCCGAAGAGTACACAAGTTGGCACATCCCAAGATGTATGGTTCTTGATCATGTATGCCAAATTTCAGGCAAATCTGTTGAATGGTTGCAAAGTTATTAAGGTGCAAAATTTTAGGTTTAACATGTAAATGGCTCCTCAACCCTAACTTTGGTAGCACTACCGTGCTACCACAACATATATATATCTCCATATATCCTATAGTTAGGGTTGTGTTGGGTGTTTTTTTTTTTTTGTACTTTCTATTTATTCACCTTCCACTGCCCCCTGCACTCCGCCTCATCGGGAGCACCTGGCATCTGCCTTGGTTCCTTCCTGCTTGCAGTCCCACGATGGTCCCCCCCATGTAGCCTTGGATTCCCCCCCAGGGCGGGCATGATGTGGGGCCATGACACCCTGAACTAATGTACTTCGTCGGGGCAGCCACATGGGACAGGCAGGGAACCACTGAGGTGTTTGCTGGCGCTCAGTCTTCCCAGACCGCAGGAGGCAGTTTTCCCTTTTTCTTCTGGGCATGCCATGTGCTTTGACATCAAGGCGGAGATCCACCAATGTCTGGCATGCCTATCCCCTCTCTTGCATGGCCAGGTGCTCGCTATACCCCAGGCCTCCACCTAGGGTCAGTCGAGCACTGGACCTCGTCCCCCCTCCCTCTCTGGAGAAGGTGAGCAGTCCACGGGGACACAGCCGTCTCCCCCTGGCCGGCCTTCCAGCTTCCCTGGGCTCATTCTCAAACCTGGGTCACCAACGTCACAAGCAGTAGTGCTACTGCTATGCTGATGGGCCGGCTCCACTGCACTGATGGGCCGGCTATGGGGGTATTTAATATTAAACCCCTTAACTTTGCACCTTAATTACTTTACCCCCATTCAACAGAATAGCATGAAATTTCACATGAGTAATCTTGAAGACAAGGTCTCTTGGTCGGACAAGTGTTATGATGGTCCGATATTGAAATTCTGAGATCCGGATAGTACAAAAAAAAATAAAATATCAGGAGGGTTGGCTGATTTTTTTTTTGGCCTCACCTACATCCCAGTTGGTTTTGAATTTTGTTTTCAGGCTAGAAGAGGCTTGCCCTAGAAAGCGGCCTTATTTTTGGTTTGGTGAAAAAAATATTAATTCATTCCAGAGTTATCAGGATTTAAATTTTTGGCTCTGAGCATGCTCGGTAGTTTTTTTTTATTTATATGTCTGATTCAAAAGAATTATTTCTGGCTCACGAAAGAAAAATCTTCTTTCATTAGTGAAAATTCTGCTTTTGTGATTTTTTTTTGGGAAAACCCACATAAATGATTCCCTGAAGACAAGTGAACACCAGAATCTAGCTAAATGGGTGTCATTTAGCTTGATTGTGGAATATGTTTTTTGGAAAAAGAGCAAAAAATATGGTTTGGGACATCTAAATCCTAGGTGGAATGCTTAGAGAGGACTGAGCAAGGGCTGATATAAAAGAACTTATTCTTTTGTGAGAACAGTGGGACTTTCTTGAATTGTAAAGCTGCAGCTGGAGTCCTGCTGCTGACTTCAGTTGGATCAGTGAGCCGGCGGGGTTAGCAAAGGCTCTTAAGAAAGAACAATATGAAAGAATTAGTTTTTCTGTACAGAACAGTTTTGCAGAATAGTTCTTTTGTATTCTTTTGTGAGAATAGCATGACTTTCTGGAATTGTGAAGACAGCTGTAGTTGTGCTACTGGCTCCAACTGAAGCAGTGAGCTAGCAATCCCCTGATCTGTCTATCTATCTAGCTAGCTAATATTTCTTAAGCGGACAAGGATGTCCACCCTCGCTACCGCTTCTTTCTTCCCCCTCTCCTCCAGGTCTCCTGCTTCCTTCTCAATGTTTATTTCTTTTATATTTAATTTATATAAACAGTAATAAGTGGACCAGGGTGCCCACTTCGGTACCACTTCTACTGACCCCCCTTCCCTCCTGGTCACCCTTCCCATAATGTATATGGTGGCACTGGGATGCCCACCACTGGTGCCAGCAAAGATCATTCTGACAGTGGGGTGTCCAATCCCCAGTGTCTGCTTCAGTCCCTCAAAATAAAGTAAGACATCCCTGTTGATTTTTTTTTTGCTTTAACTTAAAAAAAAAAAAAAAAAGAAAGAAAATAGCCCATCGACGATCTGACCCACCCAATCAGTACCCCACCACACATACCCTCACTCACCTGAACATGTCCAATGATGCAGATCCACTCTCCAGTTGAACACATGTCTTGCTGCTGGAACCAGTGACTGCGATATGAGAAAATAAGGCAAGTCCGGTTTAATGTATTTCAATAAGGTTTGAACTTTTATTCATAACTGTCATTTTATAATATTTTTACACCAAATTTTCAACATGGCCTTCTGGGACCCCATCTCATGAACAAGGATGGTAACATTTATTAAGTCTAAAGGAGACTTTGTCGTCGTTGCATTGAATCACCTTTCAGGTGGGATTTGACAATTTTTACTACCCTTCTTCATGGGGTGGGGTCATAAAATCTGAGGTAAAAACATGAAAATAAAAAAAACACAGTTATGAGCATTCATTGAAACATTTCAACACTCGCTCATGACTTTGGTTATTTTCAACGTTTTGATCCCAGATCTTCAACATAACCATTTTTTTCACACTACCTTATGTCATAAGGAGGCAGTATAGCACAGTGGTTTAGGGCACTAAGCTGCAAATCTGGAGGCTTGGGTTTGAATTCCACAGCCCCCACTTGCATACTGTGTGACCCTGAGAAAGTTATTTAACTTCCTTGTGTTGCCAGGTGGCACCTGGAAACAAGCTTCAGCTTAGTGTGCCACTCCTGGTTAAACAATTTCCCCTTTCCCTTTCCTAACCTGGCAGTTGTCATTTTTCAAATCCTTGCCAAAACGTGTTTTCGCACTTGTGGTGCAAAATTACATATCTGCCAGGATTTGAAAATTTTCACCTACTGTGCTAATAAGGTGGGGTCATAAGAAGGGGGGTGTTGAACATCTGGTGTAAAAATATTAAAAAACAACAAAGTTTAGCATGCGTTGAAGATTTTCGGTGCTCACTCATAACTGTGGTAATGTGCACTATGTGATCCCACATTTTCAAGAGTCATTTTTCCATACCACCTCATAAATGTGACAAGTGTCATTGTTTCAAACCTGGACAAGATGTATTTTGGCACTTGTGATGTGAAATGATGTTTCACCCCAATATACTATATTTGCCACATGTCATTTATAAAGTGAGTCATAAGACAATTATCTTGAAAATTTGAGGAAAAAAAAAAAAGAAATGGTTAAGAAAAGTTGTGTGTAGTGCCAGGCTTTACCCCAGTGGGAAGTGCTGTGTGATCCCATGTCAGTGAGCTGAGTTCAGGAGTAAGCTCGATGGAGTGAGTGTGGGGGGGATGCTGCTGTTATGCAACACTCTCCCCCAACCAGGGAAGGAAAGATGCAGGATTGCCTGCATGTACCAAGGTACTATATAGTGAAGACAACTCTTCTCTTCTCTTGGCATAGGGCCCTTCAGCTCTGCACCCATGGGTGCCATGGGCAGAGAGCCCAGAGCATTGGCTAAGAGATGGACTGTATGCCCAGTGCATCTGTATCTGCTGCCACATGGAAGTGCAGAGCACAGCAGTCCCTAGCTTCCACAGCGCACCAGACAGCGCTATGATTTCTTGACATCTGTCACTGCACAGAAGTGCAGGCCAGCAGGGCTGTGTACTTATAAAGGCAGACTGAGTCTTTCCTTGGCATGGGGTCCAGAGGGCCCTGCACATCTGCATCTGTTCATGCAGATCCAGAAGGGACCTGTATGAATGAGGATATGATTCCACTATCTCAAAAAGGAAATTATTTGAAAAAAAAGTGCATTAATGCACCAGCTAGGGTTCAACTTAATGCAACAAAAGTAGGGAAATGTGGTGTTTGGGTATCCAACTGTAACTCCCCCCCCCCCCCCAAGCAGCAAAATACAAACCACCACACAAGCCACCACAGACAGCCATCATCAGGTAAGACAAACAACATACAGGTGTTTTCAGAGGACACAAATGCAGCAGCACTGATGTGCTACCTTTGTAGATTTGTATCTGCATAAGCACAGGTCCTGTAGGAAAGTGAGAGTGGTGGGATGTTGCTGTTATGCTAATGCAGGTCGACAAGGCTAGATAGGCAAAATTGCCTTCTGTCTATACACCAGTATAAAAGGGGCTGAGACTGGCAGTATAGTCCAGAGGTTAGAGTGAGGAGCAATAAATGAGCTTGGTACATCCAGGAGACATGGATTTGAGTCCCATTGAATACTGAGTGACTCTGAGCAAGTCATTTAACTTCCCCAGTGCACCGGTGGCCACTGAAAACAAGTACTTGTGCTTAGGGCCTTACCCTATTACAAAAGAATACAAAAAGGGGATGAAAAAATTTGATGGCATGGTGAGTGAATCTCACCAGCCTTTCTGTTTGAGTAAAATAAGAAAACTTACCATCGTCGTATTCAGACATCACTGTATGACACAGGGCAAGCAATTTGAAGAACTCCTTAACATCTGGATCTTTTCCTGACTTTATGCATTCAATAAGGAAATGGTCATGGAACACAAGTTTCTCATCAGCATATTTGTTCCACGCAAGATCTACTGGCTGGAAGATGTGAATAAACATTCATACAAACTGTGCATCATAAAGAAAGATCTGTTTGTAAAAAATAAGCTTTAAGATCAAACGGTGTGTTTCACTTATTTATTCATTTCACTAAACACGCATTGCCAAAACAGGAAGTAGTTTACAGTGGCAACCTGAGTGATTTTGGAGCAAACCCTGTAACTCGAGTCTCAGGGGGCAGCGATGGTCAAATGTGACTTATCTATGAAAGAGTAAGTGGTTGCATCCATAGCTCTTGTCCTCAGACATGTGTATTCTGAAGCACTAGTATTGGACCTCGAAGATAAAGTATTGTAATGTGCTTTACTGTGGTCTAAGAGGGATGACAACATAATGTCAAATAGGTTCATTGAATACTGCTGCTTGCGTCATGCGGGAGGCATGGACAGCCATGATGCCATGTTACTCCCGTTTCAAGGGGGAGCTGCAAGGGCACTAGTCTGTTACTGTACTGATTTCAAGGTTCTAATGCTGACCATAACAGGCCTTGCATGGATCAAGTCCATCTTACTGTCCTGCCTTCCTTGAGTACCCAGCTCTATTAAGGTCAACAAAGCTCTGTAGAGCAGCTGATGTTAATCCAAAAGAACACTGAAAGACCACAGGGGACAGAACATTTGCTGCCTAGGACCCACATTTGTGGAATTCCCTCCCCCGGCCATTAAAATATCATGAAAATGACAGCATATGAATACAAAATGAAAACAAAAAATCTGTTTAGAAATGCATGTAATGAAGTGGTTCCATTCTGTTACATTTACATTTTCCCTGTTGTAATGCACTCTGATTAGATCAATTAAGAAGCGGAATTGAGTGAGGGAGAGACTTCTCATGTGAAGTCAGGATGTCATGACGTTATTAGTGAATGCACATTTTTACCAATGGAGTGTGAGGTGGGGTGGGGTACACCTGCTAGTACTAATGTTGTAGGGGCCACAGAAAAATTCATTCACCACTGAATTCAAGTTCATTTTTGTTTCATATTTAGAACATAGAACCACACCATTTTCTTACCTCAATCCCGTCCATGATTTTTCCTAATGAATTTCTGAATTCTCCTGTACAAGGGAAAGAACATGTGCTGTCAGTTGTCATTATTCCAGCACCAACATTCTGAACTGAACAATCCTTGCTGCCATTGCATCAGCGATGAACTCAACAAATCTGTTTACTGGTTCTAGACTATATTTTTTAACCAGTGTGAATTATATAGGTAGTTACCTATTTTTCATGTCACCCCCATTGACCCATTGTGAAAAATCCCCATTCCATATACCTACTTACATGTACCACTGATGATCCAAGAGATTAACACGCTCAGGCTACACTAATGAACGTTTCTTGTACACAACAAAATGCTCCATCAATCAGTATGGATTTGGAGAAGTGCTATGGCCATTTCTGTATAGTAACATATATCAGAATTGCTTTCTCATTACTCCAGGACATCATATAAATGGGGACGACAGATGATGAATGAATAATAATCGAAGTAATAAATCTTTACTTAGAAAGCACCTTATGTAAATTTCAAAGTGCTATACATAAAACCAGAGACAGTAAAAGCAGTGGTCTACCAGCAACATGACGAACTTTGATACTTTTTTTAGTTTAGTTTTCAATGTTTTAATATTCGAGCAGGAATCACTGTCCAATGGCAATTGGTTTCATGGTCGAGATCCAAATGATTCTAGCTTCATCGATAATGAGGTAAGTCTACCCCCCAACTCACTTTATTCTTTCACTAAATAGCAGCCAAGTACTAGGGTGAGCCTGTCAGTCTCAAGCTATTCATATACATTATACACCATCAGATCATTTCAGCAGTGGTTTCTAAAACTTGTTCTTCATGCAAAATCACGAAGAACAAGTTTTAGAGAATGTGATGAACAAGTCAGTTTTTGCTAAACATTTTATTTTTATTTTTTATACTTGTAAGCAAGATGAGCATAATTGCCTGTTTTCACAAGTGACAAGTATTGCAAAAAACATTAAAATTCTTACATGCTACATAACACACAATGTACATAAATACATAATAAAAACAATAAAAGAACAGGACATTTATGAAACTGGTTTGCAGGAACAATCGTTTTCCGTTGCCAACCATGATTTTCAGCATTGACATCACACATGGTACAACTGATCACGGGCTAAAGCTGGTCGCACTACCATAGCTAGTAAGGTTTAAACAGAAAACCAGTACACTTATATAGTTTAGGAACACAGCTTGTAGTGAAAGTAAAAAAAAAAAAAAGACATGGTTGAGATCGAAGCACCTATCGGTTTCACAAATCAGGGAATGATTTTGCAGCATTTTTTTACCACTAGCCATCTTCAACTGAACTTTCTAAAGTGCTGTGCCTTGACAATTAATTTGCGCTAAGAATGATTCCATACAACACTGCAGTTAATTGTATAACTAAAACCAAATAAAATTTGAATTAAAAAAAAGGAAAATTCATGTGTTTGCAAGCAAAGAGAAGTTTCATTTTAAAGCATTAGTAAACAAGAGTTTCATTTTAAAACATTAGTGACTTTGGGGTAATTTAAAAATGTTACATACAGTAAAGACACTAACTTCAACTCATTGTGACGTGCAATTCAGTTGTTGGTAATGCCCCCAAGTTTTAAGACAGTTTCACATGGCTTGTGTTGATGGCTTGGCACTTTCCCCTGTGTACTGGTTAATGTGATAAAAATAATTAGTTGTTCATCAATTAGCCTTGGTTTTTATTGTGAAAGCATGCTGGCTCAAATGGAGCTGAAATGGTTTTCTATAAAATAAACAGCTTACTGTTAAGAACAAGGGTCCCAATTCTAGAAGGGGTGGGACAAGTCACCGCCAAAGGCAACTTGCGCCCAACCCTGTTGCACCAAGTACCCTGCACCTGATTATGTAATGGGCAGGGTCCCCGCGGTTAAGTCATGCAACTTGCGACAATCCCACAGGTACACCAAATGAAGGGCATACCTGAAGGATATGTTGCAAACCGCAACCCTGGATGTGAAGGGTGCAAATGCCCCCCATGCCCCGAACCCCTGAAAAGTGTCAATAGCCCTGCAGTGCTTGCTCATGCCCTGACTGCCAATTACTGTAAATAGCCCCACAGGACTTGCTCATGTCCCCCTCTAATCCCCAAAGTTTCACATAAAGCCCCCCATCCCCCAATTTGTGCAAAACATCCGACAGGCCTAGCACCCCTCTCCTCACCTGATCCCCAAAATGAAATACAGTAAACTGAGATGCCCATTATCGCTGGTAGTCTAGTAGCCCCCCATCCAGTGGTGCCTAACCACCCCGATCCCTCCCCATCCTGTTTCCATCTGGCGACTGGCACTGCTCACCTCTCACCACTGCGGCCAGCTGCCAACTGAGCTCTTCAATGAGTGTGCTCTGTAAACAGCATGCACTCACTGAATGACAGCTGCTGTCATTCACTGAGTGTGTACTATTTACAGTATGCGCTCACTGAAGATCTCAGTCAGCAGTTGGCCATGGTGGTGAGAGGTGGACAGTGCCATTCGCTGGCTGGAAATGGGTCGGGGATCAGGTGGTCGAGAACCTCTGGATGGGGGACAGACTACCAGGGATAATAGGCATCTCAGTTACTGGCCATCATTCGGGGATCGGGAGGAGGCGCTAGCTCTACGGGCATGTTGCATCAATTGGGATGTAATTATGTGAAACTTGGGATTGGAGGCATGAGCAAGCCCTGTGGTGCTTTATTCATATTGGGGATCAGGGGTATGGGAAGCCCTGGGGTTTTATTCATATATTGAGGATGGGGGCATGAGCAAGCCCTCATGGACATTTTGACTTTGGGGAAATCAGGGCATAGTGGGGCGCTGATTGCCCTGTGGGGCTTTTGCCATGCCTTTTTGGGGATGGGGGTATGGGGGGTTCCATAGCCCTGTGGGGCTCTTTCTACTGCTTGGTGGAACTGGGCTGGCGGCACTGCAAGCAACCCTGATGGACACAAAGTACGCTTACGCCAGCAATTAGCTGGTGTAACTGTACTTTGGTGGATGTCCTCCAGACTTTGTTCCAGAAAAGCAAATTTGAGGTCTTTGCAGCTGCCTCCAGAATAGGGTGCAACTGCTGCTGTAAACCCCCAAGTGCCATGTCACAGGGGGTTTATGGCATAATGGGTGGCATAAGTCCGTTTTGGTGCAAGCAGCCTACGACATGTTGCAAGCTGCTTTGCAGAATACTGAGTGTCGCAATTCCTGGCATACACTGCTACTTGTACCATTTTTTTGGGCACAAGTCAATTTACACCAGGCGTAACCTTTTGAGAATTGGGCCCAAAGGTTTTATGTTACCTCTGGGCACCAGTGACATAGTAAAGCCACTCGAGCTCTGCTCTGGACTGATACCCCTCTGTAGCAGAATAGCCTTGTTCTTTCCAGTAAACTATTTATTTTTCTCTGCGTATAATGAATTTTGAGTTAAATTTCTGGTCAAAGTGCCCTGTATTTAATTAGTAATGTAAAGTTAGATGCAAACTTGGAGGGGAGTATGGCCAGCCCAGTGGCACAGTGGTAGTGCTACCCCTTGTGATGCTGACAACCCGGGTTTGAGAATGAGCCTGGCTTATCAGATGACCAGCCAGTAGAGAAAGATTGATGTCCTCTGGAGAGGCAGGGTGATCATTGCCCCCCCCAAATGACCACCAACTGGGTGACCACAGGTGGCGATGCAGGTGAAGTGCAGCACTAGGGTTTGGGACAGCTGACTAGGCAGATGCACATGCCTTGCATGGTACACCCATCAGGTAGTGTCCCTGAAGGGAAGAAAATGAAAAAAAAAATGCAGCTTGTTCCATGATGGCTCCAAGGCAGCTCGCCGACCCTGCACCCCACCGACCCAGGCTCACTCTGGGAGCACCATCAGCAGCTTCTCTGAGGGTCCTGATCCAGCCTGGGGACCTCCACCATGCACAGGGCACCATTCCTGGAGACAGGCAAGTCCTGGGAGATGATGGGGTTGGGGCTGCCTGGAGTTCCAAAAAGGACTGTCGCCGGTTGAAAGGGAAAATAGTAAATAAATAAAAAATGCTGGAGGGAAGTTTTCTAGTCAAGCAAAAAAAAAAGAGAAAGAAAAGGTTTCAACTTTAGATGACTTAGTAAGAAAGGAGAGGAACTGGGTTTTAAGTGCCTTTTATGCAAACTGTGTTCCAAAGTTATTTACAATCCAAGAGAAGGAGGTGAAAGAATGTTGCCACTGTTTTTGGCCCATAGGGTACTTTAAAAAGTGTGGAAACAAATTAGAGAGAGATATCCAGCCCTTCAGTGCAGCGATAGTTTTAATGCTTGGTATGCCGGGGACTTAGGTTCAGGAGCTAACCTTAGTCTTCACGGGCCAGCCAGGAGAGAAGCGAGTGTCCCAGAGGATGCTCTGCTCCAAGGAGGAGGAGGAGGAAGGGCAGTGGAGCTCTGCTGCAACATCACCACCTAGATGACCATGGGTAGTGATTAGGACGAGAGCAGCTGAGGGGTGGGAGGATGCTCCCCGATGGTAGACATCAGCCCACATGCATGCAAAATGACACGCCATCAACTCCACGGAACATTCCGGGGCCAAGAGTGAAAACAAGGAAACACCCACCAGGCAGCAGGATGATGTCACAGTCCCTCACAGACCCCACACTACCTATGGGGCATAAGGTGGTCTTGCTTGACCAAGCAGGGCATCTGGAGGGGGACTGAGGTACCCCCAACTGCTCTGCCAAAGGAAGCAATTTGTGAAGGAACAGGTAGGCCCCAAATAAGTCACAGATGGGGGTGGAAGGGCAGATGGCAGAAGGGGCCAGCTAGCGTGATAAAAAAAAGAGTAGAGAGAGATTAAGCATAGTGTGGCTACGTGACTTGCTTCTTGTCACACAGTGAGTAAGTGGTAGTAGTGGGATTCAGATCTGGGTCACCCAAATCATAGCTCTGAGCTCTAGCCCCCCACGACGAACTGCATCATGTAAATGAAAGTCAACCCCCTTTAATACTGGTGAAAACCAATCAGGTGATCTTGGTTGTTCCATTTTTTTAATCCCACTGATATTCAGTGCCTTAATATGAATGTGACCCTGTTTTTTTACCAATTTTACAGCTGGTTGGACAAGCACTGTGAAGTTAAATATGTATGTACCATATTTGACTAGGAAAAACATGTTGAGCTGCAACAGCTAATTTCCAAGGGCGTTCCGGAGGGAAGGGTGCAAAGAAACAGGTTGATGATAGAAATACAGATAAATTGGGTAAAAAATATAAAAAAAGTAATAAAACAATAATACAAAAAATGGGACATACAAGAAATACAGTATGTCTGGTACAGGATAACCCTATAATCCATAACAGATAAAAACAGTTTAACAATACTATTATATCCAGCTTATGTTAGCAGTTATAAACTAGGCATTGTCAGTTCACGCAGCTGCTTTCTGAGAAATGTCCTAGAGGAAAAGGATTTCATTTGGATAGAGAGACTGTTCCGGCTTGACCAATTGCACATTCACATCTAGTACTGCTTCAGACTATTTCAGCTCTATGTGGCCTTTTTGAATTTTGCTTTTTGATACCAGGTTTGATACACTAGGCACGTATATTCCTATTTTCAGGTACCACCTGGGAGAATTACAAACTTACATCATTATCAGCAAGCAGTATGATGGTAAGCTAAATAATGCGAGGTCACAATAAGTGAAAAACGACATACGTGAAGAAATATAACAGTGAACAAAAGATAGCAGCAGGAACATCATTGGTAATTACAATAAGCAGTATAAGCAACATAAACATCACTTGTAAACACAATGCACAGTTAGCAGACAATGATATAGTCCTCCAGGACTCCTGGTGTGTAGTGAGGGCATACCGTTGCACAGCTGTGGTTACCATACTGGCTTCTCTGTGGGGACTGCTGCTTCTGACTTTTGATTTCTACAGCAACCGATCTGTGAAACTCCAGGGCTTGATAACTGTTGCTAAGGCTGGACCAGGTGTGACATAGAAACTGGTGGCAGTTGAGAATCTAATATGTGGCTAAATGGTCAACGGGTAGCTGGTGCAGCCAATGAGGACTACAGGTTGGAGCCACGTATAAAAGTCAGTGACAGCCTGGTAAGATCAGATCTGTACTGGATCCCATAGTTAAAGACACAGTATATGGCACGCAAGTCTAAGTGCATAATTCTTAAGCCCGAAGCCTGCACAAACAGTGTTCGACTGGAAGAAGTGTGCCCAAGTCAACAACTGAATTGTCAGTGTGTAGCCTTCTTTGGAGGATTCCTGCCTCAGACATTGATGCCAGAACAGTTGCTGTGTTGGTAGAGTCGAACTGTTAGGCCTAGTTGACAAAGCCTGGTTTGGAATGAACTCTGTGGAGAAATCCATTACTGAGAGCCTTTGGGTAACCATGAGAACAAGCAGAGGGAGTGGACATTGAAGACCATTTCTCATTTGGATTACAATTTGGGAGGTTTCGCATTTGGAATACAAATACCTCTTGTTTTGAAGTGAATGTCCATTTAAGCAATTGCAGAGCCTGTGGGGGTAGATCAGCTATAGCCAAATTGTCACTGATCAAATCAGTGCACCAATGCAGCCAACCCGTGCCAACTTTTATGCCGACCAACCCATGGCACCATCAATGGGCCTGCAATGATTCTATATTTGGTACACAAGGACTACCATGTGGAGCTCTCCAAGACTGAGCCATAAAATCTGGCACCACAGGTATTGTGCAGGTGTGTTCTTTTGTGAGGGACTGCACTACCATTCCATTTTAGGGTTTGACTAAATGGCAGCATATATTAATGGTGCTGGGTAACTGCTCCTTACTGTTCCATTATGGCCTGCAGAACTGACCGTTTATAAAGCTATGTTATTTGTTAAACTGGTCCGATTCTTGCTTATGAGGAAGGTGGGTAGATGTGGCAACCCAGCAGGTTATATCCAAGTTTCTGCAGATCCACCATACTGTTACCTTAGGGTGGAGGCACAGTTTACTGCTATCCTGTGCTTATTAAGCCCAAGTGGCCAGCAGCCCCTGTGGAGTGTATGTGCTGTTGTAAGCTGGGGTAGACTGTGTAAAACCCCCTCACATCTTGCAGGTAGCACTGGGATTCAAACCCAGCATCTCCTGTGTACAAGACAGTCAAGATGTAAGGGGGTTTTACACATGCCAGTGACACACCAACATCCTCAGAGATGAATGGCTACCCCATCAGTATACAGTAGGTTAGTCAAAAATGAGGATTTATCCAAGTTCTGGTTGGAATTAGTAAGGATTATCCTTTGAGATACTTTTGGATTATGAATCTGTGTCACACAATCCTGATGGTCACCAAAGGTATCATCAAGAGTACCTGCACCGACAGTATGGTGGGGGTGTGAAAAGAGGATCAATAGATGTGTGATTAAGGGTCTTTGGATTAATAGTGGCATCCTCAGCAATGTGCTGCATGAGATAAGGGACTAGATATTATCACAGATGTCATAGATATGTTTACGAGTCAGCTAGCTGTGGCCTTAACTGACTTGGCACGTATCAGTGGACTTTTCTGGTTTCTACTTTGCCCATGTAGATATATAGAGATTGAATGAAATTCTCCACTGTTTCACTATATACCATGGCTACTGGAAGAGTTTTTCAGATGGAGATTACTCTGATTAATGTAATTATTTTTTGGAGATGGAGCACAGAGAGTTAGAGCACCCAGGAAAAAAGTTCACCTGAGGATGCAGAGGATGTAGAATATGTATGAATATCTGGAACTCAATCAACAGGAAAACCAGGGCAACAGTAGGCCACACTGATGAATACTGGAAGGGAGTGTGAGATGGAAACTTTATAAATTAGTTACTAATGGGATTCTGGGCTAGTGGAGCAATAAACAATATCAAAACCAAGATTTTGCAGCACATATATTGCAACGCCATCACCCCTTTTACCTCAGTCATGTCTTGAACAGAGCAACTGGAATTATCTCCGATTTTGCTGTCATAAGAAAGTCATGTTTTAAAGAACAAGACTGTTTTAGGATTGACCTGTGAAGTCCAGAATCTAAGATTGTCTATATTTGGGAAAATACTGCTGACATTAACATGGACCTTGGGGGAAGGCCAAAGGACTACAGCAAGGGGGGGGGGTAAGTTGAGAAATGACTTGCTCACGATTGCACAACAGGTAAGTGACTCTGGTGGGATTTAAACCTGAGTTTCCAACACCTCCTAATTCCCAAGCCTGAACTCTTGCCATCAGACCATACTGCACCAACAAACTAATAGTACACGCTACTTAGTATTTGGAAAAAATATCTTCTAAAGAAGCCCTGGTTCTAGGGCTGAGAGCATAAAACCCTGTTAATCTTCTCACCATGGACGGGTGGCCTATCCAGAATTAGATAATTGCCAAAATATGCACTGGCAGGGCAATGATGAAATGCCAATAATAGTCCTCTGCACACTATACAATATCTAATCTGTGAATAGATTACTTTACAAGTTTCCAATGTCCTTTAGCTTTTGTGATCAATAAGTCATTGCTCAAAAAGTAAGTAAAAAAAAAAAAAAAAAAAATCCTGTAGTGCTAGTAATAGCATGATGTGCTACCAGGCAGGAGAGCAGAGTTCATACTGCACACCCAGGACTTCCATGGTGGGCTGGTGAATGATGATGTGGCATCTGTCAAAATGCTCTTCTTCTCTTGGAAAGAAGCGAAAAAAGAGTTGGTCCCATGCTCCAAGTAGCCCATAGTATTACGTAAGGGTGACCACAAAGTATTACATCAGAACAAACATGCACTCCCCAGAGTCCCAGCAGAATGGTTCCAAAACACAGACAGCACTAGAACTGTCCGAGACCATGCAGGCGGCGTTGGTGTTGTGGTTGGCGTTGGTGTGTTGTATCAAACTGTGGATTAGCCTATGGAATTATGGCTGCCCCTTTCTACTGCAATGCAGTAAAATTTCCAGTCCTTGGAATACCGGCTGTGTAGACATTTATTTCATGAAGGACCAGTCTGCTTGGGACTCTGGTGAGTGCACATTTGTTCTGATGTAATTCTCTTGGAAAGGAGGACTGTATATAGTAGTTGGATGGGCCACAAACCAACACACCAATCAGGTGTGCTCTTGTGTTCCACCAAACCAGCATCCTATGGGAGAAGCTTACAGGAACACACTCCTGGCCATATATTAAGGTTTGGGTCTATCTCTGCCCCCCACAACCTGGCTTGGGCACGTTTGCTTCCCAGTGGTTGTGGCAGTTTGGGATGAAGGGGAAACCATGGACAACCAGAGGCAGGAGATGAGAGTATGATCCAGACCAGGGGCCAAATGGGGTTGGGGGGAGATGGGAGGCACCAATAATCATAAAAAGAAAAAGGTCAAGTGCTTGATTTTGTGGGTAGGAGCTAGTACTCCATAGAAAAGACTAGGACAACCATGGAACCACCAAAAATGAAAGGCCATGGACTTGTGCTAAAAATGCAGATCTTCAAATAGGTCAAAGAGGAGCTTCAAAAAGGTTGGAGGACAGTGCTCTGCTATAGCTCAGAGAAGATAATTCACTACAGGGATACGCCATGTCAAAAAATAACTTGCAGACACATTTTCATTGAGAGAGAGAGAATACATTTAAATGTGTCAATCAAGCCAAAAGAACAATACTATTAGGGCTCATTCAACCTGAGTAAGTAAATTCAGAAATAATGTGAAACAAAATCATAAACATGGGACATTGGACTTGTATATTAAAACAATTAAAGGAATTTGGTTTTATATGGTGCCTCATGTAAACTATATCATAAAGCATTTGGCAACGCAGGACAGGGAGGCATAGGAGATTATGCTGCTGCCATTTTCAGAGCACAAGGAGATTCAAAGAACAGAGACAAAGATTAGAGCAAAATATGGCATAAGTTAATCACTCTGAGGGTAAGCGACTTGCTCAGGGTCACAGTGTGTATGTGGCTATTGAGGGACTCAAACTGGGGTCTCTATGTTCACAGATCAGTGATCTAATAAGTAAGCCAAATTGCCTCTCTGTCATGTCAACTTCCACAGCTGTATACAAGCCTTTTATTGTCAGAATGGAAAAATAGATTACAACCTGAGATACTGCCAGCAGAAAAAGACCTTGTGACCCATCTTGCCTGCCCAGCCCTGCCTATGGTATGTTGTGAGTACCCTAGCAGTCATCTAGTCCCCCTTCCCTCATGCCACCATCTCCATACACTTACCAGCTTCATGTGCCTATCCCCAGCGGTGCTTAAATCCCACTACTGTTTTGGCATGGACCACCTCCTTCAGCTGCTTATTCCATTTTTGCCGTCCATCTCTGTAAAGAAATACCTTTGCAGGTATTTTTTAATCTCTTGCCAGTTTCATAGAGTTCTCCCCTGTGTCCACATTCACCCTCATTGTGAGCAGTTCATGCTGCCTACCCTGTTTAATCCATGTAGGAACTTGTAAGTCTATCATGTCACCCCTCTACCTCCTTTCCTCTGGTGTGTACATGCTGAGGTCCTAAAGCCTTTCATTATAGGGCTTCCCTTGCTGCCCTTGAATCATCCCAGTGACCCTCCTCTGCAACACCTTTACCCTATCCCTGTCTTACCTCAAGTGCTGACCCCAGAATTGCACACAGTTTTCTAAATGTGACCTCACAAAGGATCTGTGCAGGGACAGAATCCCCTACCTTCTGCTGCTGATGCCTCTGTCTATGCAGTCCATTGGCATGGGGATTCCAGTTTTACTTAGTCTTTTAAAACGAAAATAGAACTCAGTTTGTTTCCCTAAATATCAACAAAATGTGAGAACAGATTCAGCTGTACTACTGTGGACAAGTGAAGCACTTAGCTACAGCCAGAACTTACCATACATTTGTCCATTAATGGTGCATTTTTTGAATACCATGATGTTCTGGGTTAGTGTTCCTGTCTTATCAGAGAAAATGTACTGAATCTGTCCAAGCTGCTCATTCAGAGTGGTGGTCCTTGCATCGGCTGCAGTGTCATTTTTTTCATAGTACATCAGCATGTCCCAGTTTATAAAGTAGCTTTGTCCCAAGCGGATTACCTCCACACTAAGCAAAAGAAAGGAATGGGTTAGCATATAGTGACAATCATATTCACTGCATATACCAAAGTGCTTTAAAATCCATTATTAATTGCATTAGCCATTAGGCACATACAGGCATTAAAGGGAAAACTATAGCATAACAAAGTATTGGGACAATGAGGCCCCGAAGGCTGATTAGCATTTGAGCACCCCCCCAAGCATTTTTAAATAATCTGGGAGGAACACGGGTACTGGCGTGGTCATCAGTGTTAAAAATACTAAAATCTCACTCATGTTGAGCGGCACTCAGTTAGTGCCATGGGAGCCTTTGATGTCCCCCTTGGCTATGATTGTCACAGCAGGTGTTTTCATTGGAATGGCAGGAAGGGGTCTTAGGATCAACCAGATAGTTGTGGAAATAAAGATAAAGTAAGCATTTTTTTAAAATGTTTTGGGGGCTTGCTAGGCTAATCAGGACCTCGTTGTCCCAGTACTTTATTACTTAACATTGTTTACTACCCCTTTAAGTGAGAAAGTGCGGTCAAGAGAGAGTAAGTGAAGACGTTAAGCACAAAAAGATGAAGCAACTTGCTCAAGGTCGTACAGTAAGAAGCTCTCATGGGATTTAGATCTTGGTTTACATATTCACAGCTCTGAATTCTTACTACTAGGCTATACCACCTCAGTTTAAACCATAATGTGGAGATTCATAAACCACTCAAGTGATAGTCTGTAGAACTATTGTAGTTAGTCGGACATGCCCACCTTAATACCTGAATATTTCCAGGTGGGCCCCAGATTTGGGCTCGTCTCTGCATTCCAAACTCTGAAAATTCTTGCATTCATCGGCTATTTCTAATTACATGGAATTTCTTGATTATTGCTAGTAAATATAATGTGCAAATACAGAGCCACTGCTCAAAATTTTCCAGTAAGGACCCCAGTATGAGCTTTCCAGATGTGCTCCCTGTAGCACAGTCTGACCCCAACTTGAGCATTTCATAATATAGGACCGCACAATTCAACCAGTTAGAGCTGTATGACCACAGTGAGAATATAGTGACTGGGGGCTAGGCAACCACATGCTTTCAGTGGTGTATTTTAGATATGCATAGTTTATGTTTGAATTTGGAGAGGCTGCCTGGAACACCAACAGCCCTTGCCTGCTGGAGTTATTTAACTGTACGAAAAAACAATAAAATGATGTAGATAATACTTGCCATGGAGAGCTCATTTTTAAAACTGCTAACACCTGTGACTGGTACAAAAAGACTGAGGAAAATGGAGCCTCAGGAACACTGAAGACACCAATGTTCCAAGCTGCTAGGCACAGCTTCTTAACCCTTAGGCTGCCTACAGAATTAGAATGTATTGGAATTCTGGACTGTATATCAGTTTGTGACATTGCAAGGGGTTAAAAGAGCCCCTAACACCACTGTGAAAACGTAAAAAAAAAAAAAAAATAATTCAAGATTTAGACACACTTCAGTTTTATATTTAGAGGAGAACTGCGCTGAACCTATGTGCAGTTTTACTTGCAAAAATTGAGTTTAAATACTGGTTTCAGTTCTGTTAATTTGTCATCACTACAAGCTTTATATTTATCTTCGTGTGTGTTTCTGGTTTACACACCAGTAGTAAGGGCCATACTGGAATGGTATGATGTGGTTCATGTCCCTCTCAGCCACAGAATACTATGACAGAACACAGATGCACTGTAACAACAATGGAAGAGGGACATAAATTACACCATACAGTTCTAAAATGGCACTTAATACACGTGTGTACATCAGAAACTCCCACTAAGATAACTAAAAACGCAAGAGATGAAAAATTAACAGAACTGAAACCAGTATTTAAAAATCAACTTTTACAAGGGAAAACTATGTATAGGTTTAGTGCAGTTCTCCTTTAATATATTTTCAGGAACTGTTCTCCATTTTTCTTCATCACTGAGGAGAGTTGCGCGGAATGAAGATCACTGTCCTGTAGACATCTGCTCTGGCTGCCAGTCTTCACCTGTCATCATAATACCTGGTTTATGAAATCATAATTACCTCCTCAGCAACAGGTTATGTCAGAAACAGAACTGTGGTGTCAGCGCAGATATAGCAGGGATCTTGTTTTCATAGAAATGTTCCTCGTAATAACTCAAGACTGAGAATTACAGGGAAGAATGTAAAAATAAAGGCCGACTTGTGTATTAGTATTGCTGTTTTTGTCAATGTTGTTCCAACATTGTCTGTGGCTCTTCAAAGTTATAGCTGTACCTGTGACCCCTAGTCATGGTGCATATATACCCATATGTAAAGATTTCCAACTGTCGATGTTGGAGCTAACAGAAAAAGAAATTTAGGGTAAGTTCAAGAGACTTTCTTTCTCAAATGTGGCCACAACTAAAACTACGTTTCATCACAGTGGCCTTAAGAGCCCCAATTAATAATATGGAACATGTTTTATTCTTTTAGTTGGTCAGGGTCAAAACTGGGTATAGAATGAGAGTCTTGGAAACTGAATTTACATGCCAAAAATTGCCTTTTTTAGCATTCTCAGCTCAATAGGACTAAATTTGCTCCTCGTCATGATCTCCCCAACACAGCCCCAGTAATACTTTGGCTCAGCTGAGTAACTTGCATGCTGCCCCAGAATTTATTTACTGCTGTAGAATTCACCATCTATGGTGTTTTTATTTCAAACTGACATTGGTTTTCTATTATTCCTGGCTCTCATACCATATTTGTTTGTCTGGAAGCCCTTTCCTTGTACTTAATATTTGATGCCATTGATGAAATAACATGCCTTTTTGGCCAGTGGCCATTGGAATCCACTGGAGGTGCTAAACAGCTGCCACAGACATTTAGGAGCCCTACTGCAGAATGTTGGATAGATACACCAAGAAAAACTAGTGGTCCAGGTTAAAGGAACAAGTCAGCCTAGCGGACTATCTGAAATTTTATGTACCCCTTGTTGACTGACTCATGCAGCAGCACTGGTGTCTTCAGGGAAAGCAGTCACTAGCCTGATTTCCTGGCCTACAGGAAGAGTGCAGCCATGACCATTTCTGAGCATGGGGAGGGGGGTATAAAAATGTACATGCAAGTCTCTCTTCCAACGCACTCACTGGTGGAGTTCACTTTATAAAGTCTTCACTTAGACAATTCTGCATTCCTCTTCTCATTCAGATGGGGTGTAACTTTGTAAACAATAGTTCTGACGTGCAACATGTTCCCTGTGACTACAGCAGGATGGCAATGCCCATCACAGTTGTGATGGCAAACAACAGAACAAAAAAGATCCTTTTGTTTTTTCATATGTGTTGCATGGTGAGGGATTTACCAGTTCTTGGCACACAGCAGAGTGGAACATGCCACATGTTAGGAATGTAATAATGAAAGATGACTAGGCCTCCTTCAAGAAACTTCAGAGAATTGGAAAGAGAGGAGACTTAGTCCTCAAGCTCTCTGGGCTGTTGCCTGCTATAGATAAGCCACATATCTCCTTCAAAAGAGTTTTCCTGGGCTTCAACCTATGTTGGGTAATGCTCATTAATGTTCCCCTTTAAATAGCTAGAAACCCTCACGTACAATGGAACAATTAGAATGTTAGCTATAAAAACTAATTCAAAAACAAAATGAAAACATTTTGGATTCATAGTAGCATCAAGGCACTCCAGGGGTTGGGTTTTCTTAAACCTAACCCTAGGTGCTGGAGGCCTGCTAGAGTTTTATTTATTTATTTAAGTATGGTTGATGACCGGGAAAGGCATGCTGAGCCAAGGCTCATTTCCAGGTGTGTGAGAGAGCACTAGTACCCTTCCATAATTCTGCTCACTTTGTATGTGTGAAGCCTACTGCAGTAGCATGTGTGTGTGTGACCATGCTATTCTTTTTCTTTCTGGTCTATCCCTGGTTCCTTATTTCAGACTGGCCACCTGGAATGGGACATCTCCTTTCTTGCTAAATCCTTCACTGTCTTTCTGCAGATGTGGAATTGTGGTGCTCGACCCCCCAAAAGCAACAAACCATAAACAATGCTGGTGCAGCAGTCTGCAGCCTTAAAACATTTATTTAGTGAGGCACAGGAATGCCTGCTGCTATTCTGTTTTTGGTTTTCCAGTTTGTTTATATTCCTTGTTACTATAAAGAAGAAAGGTATACGATGTAGTGCACTAACAGTTTAGTAACAGATAGGTTGGTTGTCCAATCCAAAAAAGTTTTGCTGCCAAGTCCAGTGCTTTTCATGGCAATGCTAATAAACAAACAAATGCAGCATTAAGTATTTTCTTTAATAATGTAAATGAATATATTGTGACTGAGGCTGAGTGAGGTGAGCCATGTAACAACTGCTGTGCGTGCTACTTGCAAGCCTTGCCCTGCCCTCTTTATTAGTTCAAGTTAGAAATTCAGACAATTGTAAACAGAAGTTCAAACATGTTGAAAATGTGTAAGTCACCTGCCTTAGTAACAAGTGTTTGGTCTCATTTCTAATGCATGAAGTAAGCAGTTCTTACCCAAATAATGAGAAATCCAAGCTTGGTAATAGAGGTGGGTCTGTTTGGGACCTGTTCAGATCCCTGCTATGTTCTGCTAAGAGCCAGCCATCCCTCTCCACTCCATTTTTATGCTGTGTGTAAGTGGAGGGAGGGGCTAGTCCAGAGATAACGATGTTAAAATTGTTTTGGCTTGCTTCTTTTTGATTCTATGAATATGTTAGATGTATAAATATGTAAGATAATGTGTGCACACTTTTGGACCTAACAAAAGAAAGGTATATTTAAAAAAGATAGGTTTATGGTTTAAAAGGGGCGGAGTCTGATGTGGTCACCTGATGGGTTCCTAGTATAAAAGGGAACTCATCCTGTGGAACATTCAGATTTCATTGGAGGATCAGTAGGTGCTGGTCCAAAGCGTTAGTCTGCAACTCTTCAGACTAAGACTCTTTTCGAATCCAGGACAGCTCATTGCTGGAATAGTCCTTGGAAGACTGGAGTATTGTTTTGTTTTTTGTATCTTTTGTATTTCTTTTCACGTTACAAGTTCGCAAGTTTTATTTGGTTATTTACTTGTCTCTACTTAATAAAAGATTTGGCTTGGTAACATTAAGCCTTGCCACCTTACTGTGGTCTCAGTGTCCATCATTGCACCCACATCCTTTGACAAGGTGTGACCCTGGAAAAAGGGGGATTACAGAGGGAGGTTCAAATAACTTACAAACAAGTAGTTGCAGAATACAGAGAGTATACAAATACAGTACATTAATTGGCAATACAGAACTGATAGTACCCCAACCCCTGGCAATGCTTTAAAGGCAAAGGCACTTCTCACAGAACTAGTGTTCTGCATTCAGCTGTAACAAATTCATCTGTTTCCACCCTTCTACCAATCCTTCATGAGCATGCGCACAAACAACTCATCCAGGCCTATCCTTTCAGTCTGACCTTCCACCTGCACCAACAGCTTATTTATAAAAGTTTTACTAGGAATGGCCTCCTGAGCCGAGAACCATTCATTTCCCAAGGTGTTCCCCTGGTGTGTGTGTGTGTGTGTGTGTGTGTGTGGGGGGCAGTGAAATACCAAATAATTCAACAGTGCAGTACAATCAATATAATATTATAGAATATAAGCACAAATGCCTTGTGTCTGTGCTATCTCCAGATAGAGACAGAAACATACAATTTATTATCAAAAGGACTGCTTGCCTTACCCCGTCTGACCAGATGATCCCTGCCTATCTGTCTCCGCAGACCCTAACTTGTCTCCTGCGACCCTCCCTCCTTGTCTGTGATCAAATATACCACCAGCCCACGCATGCTTGAAGCCCCCACTCTTTTTACCGCCTCCATATCTACTTGCAGTTTGTTCCAGGCATCCACCACACATTTAGTGAAGAAATATTTCCTCATATCTTTCTTAAAGTCCCCCCTCCAGCTTCATTGCATACCCCCTGGTCCTGGTGCTTTTTCTCATGAGAAAGACTTCCCTTCTGCACCCTGTTCACCCCTGTGAGGTACTTGTAGGTCTCTATCACGTCACGTCTCACTCTCCTCTCTTCCAGAGTGCACAAATACACTCATACGCCTCTCAAAGCATCAAATCAAACAGTGCTATCCCATCATATTCCCCCATGTACCTAAACATCATCCATGCAAGCAATGATAGCTGGCCATTTTTTATCAGAACTTTTTAATGCGACTTCAGTGTCAGTATTGGAGGGCCCAGTTTAAGGGATTGCTTTTCACGAACACGTCCCCATGCCTATACTCCTAACCAATCATCTGTACCCAGAGTCACACTCAGTCTCCTCCATGCACTGATGCACACGCTCTATCCCCTCACCTGAACCCACGGTCAAACTCCTACCCCTCACCTACACGCAGGCAGGCAGACACACGCACATGCTCATGCACACACTCACTCAAACCAATAACTGCAGTCATACACTCCTGCGTGTGCCATGCATCCGCATTCACCATCTCTGTCAGACACTCCTATCCATCACTGACACACACCTCTCATCCAAACCCCTACACCTCTTATTTGCACCCACTCTCCTGCCCCACAACTGCACCCACACTCCTGATAAACACCAGTCTTTTCTTGCTGCTATATGTACACGCAAAACTCCCTAAGGATTAGCTGGCATGCAACAGTGTTCATTTTCTTTGTCTTTTAGATGCAAAGGGAATAAATCCCAAACCTGATAGACCATAAACACTGGTTCTTTTGATCATGTCTTGCTGGCAGAACAGAAAGCTGAATTGGGTTTTTCACAAATAGGAATTTCAAAGGTTGCTGAAGCAATAGTGCCCAAGAGGGTGTGTCATGCTGTGATAACGTCACGCTACGGGTGGGTCGGTTACAAGGCCACAGGCTAAGTATCTGAAAAGTGACATTAGCCCACCTTCACACATGCCTTGGAGTACATTACTGCAGTTATAAAATGGCTTGTCTGTATACAGAACAAAAAGAAAATTAAAAAAACACTAGCCAAGACCCCTGTGATTTCTTTGCAACCCCAATGAACCCCTAAAACAAGGTTTCTGTATGGTTTAATAATATAAAATTTGATGGGTGGGGAGCCTTGTGATCCCTAAAATTCTTGGGAAATGACAGCACTGCTGGATAACCTCTCCCTGTCCCATACTCATTGAAACAGAAGTGGTCCCAGGAATAGCCCCAGTGATACAGTACCCCACTAGTCACTGTCCTGCCTCAGAGAATTTATTACTTAGGACTACCATCTAGGTTCTTTCAATCTTCCAGTTTTTGACCCATCTAGTTTCTTTCCCATCCCCAGATTTCTGTTCTGGTCCCTGTGTCCTACGAGCCTGGCTCAGTGTGCCTTTCCTGATCACCAACTTCCAATAAATAAAATTAAATATAGCCCTCCCTTTCATCCAAGTTAAATGCCTCCTAATTAAAATATTTAACTTTTGCCCCAGTGCACTAATGCACCCTCCACTCAGATACAGTCTCTTCTGAATAGCCTGTCATTGGCCCAAAAGATATCCCAGTACCCCACAAACCTGAACCCCTCCTCTGCATATCAACGTTTTAGCCACATATTACACTTCAGAATCCTGGTCTTTCTACTCTTGCCAGTGAGTGGGTGAATACCTTGGAGAAGGCTACCATATCTGCAACTTATTTTAGCCTGCTACCTAGTTTATTTAGCTTTAGTTGACCAGGTAAGCACGCTAGACAACTATATGCATATTTTCAGGTACAACCTGGGAGGTTACAGGGAATAATAGACAATTCAAGGTTTAATAAGGTAACAAAAATGGTGGTTTCAAAAAAATAGATCTACAGACAGTGCAGGTACAGGCATGCAAGGTTAACAGCACAAAAACAATGTTTGCAGTTTAGTAAATTAGACCCGGGAGGTTACAAGGAATAATACAGACAGTGCAAGGTTTAACAGGGTTACAAAAGTGGATATACAGACAGTGCAGGTACAGAGAAGGCAAGGTTAACAGCACAAAAACAATGTTTGCAGTTTAGTGAATTAGGTGAAAACTATACTAGAAACTAGGCTCAATATATAGACCAAACAAACTACAAAGTGCAACATTTGTAAAGAGGGGTGAGGTGGGTGGGTGGGAGAACCACCACTAGGTACAGTTGCAGGTGAAGGTTAACCTCAGATGATCCCAGAGGGACCTTTTTAAACCAGTGTGGGAGGTGGCACAGTGAACATGTGCGGGAAGGGAGTTCCCCAGCCTAGGTGCACAGGCAGCAAATGCATGATCACCCATCAATGTACTTTTTTTTTTTTAAGCTTTACTTGTATCAATTTTTCAACTGTGATACAGTCAAGTAATACATACGGTGTATAGTCCAATGGTACCATAAAATCACTGGGGAGGTGCCCCTTAATACAAAGGATCAAAAGGTGTGTCAACCATATTTTGTTATAGCATGTGGGGGGAAGAATCCCAATATTTATTTATTTAGTTTTTGTTTACCGGGTAAGTGCACTAGCCATAGAGATGGCTATTTTCAGGCATGATCCGGGAGGTTACAGGGTAAAACATTACAGTTATACAAAAAGGTGGTTACAGCAAGGTATAAGTAACAGTGTTACACAGCAGGTTCTACAGCATTATGATGCAGGGTGTTGAGAACCAGGTACAGAACATATTTTACAGTAATAATGTAGGGATGAGGCATGTTTGCGATAAGACAGTGAGGATTATAAAATAAAGGAATAAATCTGAATCAGAGAATACAGCAGGCAAACAATGCAAGAAAATAGACATGCAGTAGACAGGACACTGTGGGAAGAATTTAGCAGACAGGTAAGGAAAGCGAGACAGGGCTGATAAGTGCTGAGAGGGTAGATGCAGGAGAAATCAGTGACTGGGGAGTAGGGGAAGTAAGTGCAAAGGGGGTTGATGCAGAGGACAGGCAAGGCGAGGTTAGAAAGTGAAAGCCTGTTGAAAAGGGTAACCTGGGGAAGCAAAAGGGAAGTATCAGAAATGGTATTGTGCAGAAACAGGTTAAGAACTGCTGCCAGGGATGGAGGACCAGGAGCTAAGGAGGTTTAAAGCATGAGCATTGGTCAGATGAGATGAGGTGATGACGGAGGGCTTTTTTAAAGGTATCATGGGTGGGTGCTAGGCGGACCTCGAGAGGGAAGGAGTTCCACAGCCGTGAAGCTTGGTGGGCAAAAGCACTAGCACCTTTGGTTGTTGTGTGTTTCGGTACACATAAGAAGGATTTGTCTATTGAGTGCAGTCCATACTTGGAGGTCTGTGGAGTAAGCAGGTCAGCCAGTGATTTGGGTGTTTGAGACCTCATTATACTGTCTATGGTGGAGCCAAGGGAATAGAGCCTGGTGACATTAGGAGACAGCCAATTCAGATCGGAGTAGAGGAGGCAGTGGTGTTTTCTCCTATGGGAAGAGGCAGTGTACTGGTATATATTATTATAGGCCACGTCCCACCTGTGTAGGTTTGATTTAGATATGGCGACAAATGAAGACATCCCATAGGTTAAGGTTGACAGGAGAATGCTTCGGGAAATAGCTAGTCGAGCTGAGGGGGTTAGAACATAGTGCGGTTAGCTACACCTAGCTTGGAGTTCACAGACTTACATATGTTAGTTATATGTTGATCAAAGTTTAAGGATTGATCCAATGTGATTCCAAGGTACGTAAAAAAAGTAACTATGCCAATGGGTGAGCCATCTGAGTAGGAGACCCTGAAATTGTTTCGATAAGATTTGAGTTTTGAGGGGGTACCAAATAGCATGGACTGGGTTTTGGTCTCATTTAGAACAAGTTTCTTATCCGAGAGCCAGGATTGTAAGCATTGGAAGTCAGCAGAGAGCCGAAGATTGATGTCATTTACATTTTTCACATTGATATAGAGGTCTATGTCATCTGCATAGAGTATGGAGGAAGAGAGATTGGAGGTAATATTGATATAAATTAAAAAAAAAAAGTGGACCCAGGATAGAGCCTTGGGGTACTCCAATATTCACTGTGGCTTTAGGAGAATGTGATGAGTTGAAATTAACAACTTGGAGCCGGTTAGACAGGTAGCTCCTGAACCAGCTGACTACTATCCCTGGGGGGGATCATTAGGAAATATGGTTTGAGTTTTCATTGCTATGCTGATGATACTCAGCTATACTTGTCCTTTGCCCCAGGAACATCAAATGCAGTGGATGTGTTAAATATCTGTCTGGCTGAGATTAGTGACTGGATGGCCGCCAGTTGGCTACGACTGAACCCCGACAAGACTGAGGTACTGGTAGTGGAGTCGAACAGAGTCTGTGATGGGATGGCCTCTGACTCGGCAACTGGACTTGTGCTAGGAGCTGCGTCATTGATGGCCTCCCCTTGGGTGCGAAATCTTGGTGTGATTCTTGACAGGAATTTGTCCATGGAGATTCAGATTTCTTCTGTGGTACGTTCCTGTTTTTTCCATCTCAGAAACATTGCCAGGATTAAGCCCCTTGTTCAGTCTCTGGACCTCCCTACCTTGATACATGCGCCTTGGTCACTTCTAGGCTTGACTACTGTAATGCTCTCTATCTCGGGGTCTCTGAGGGCTCTCTCCACAGACTGCAGCTAGTGCAAAACGCTGCTGCCTGACTTTTGTCTGGGCAAGGTAAGTTTGTCATATTACCCCTGTGTTGCGCGAACTGCACTGGCTGCCTGTCAGGTGGAGAGTGCTCTTCAAGATGAGTTTTCTCACCTATAAGGCCCCACACAGACAGGGTCCTGGCTATCTGTCAGATCTCCTGGTACCTTCTTCCTCTTCCCGAAATCTCCGCTCTTCAAGTGGTGGCCTCCTAAATGTTCCAAGAGCGAGGTTAAAATCTGCTGGCGACCGAGCCTTTAGTGTTGCCGCTCCCGCTTTTTGGAACTCTTTGCCAGCAGTAGTTAGGAAGGCCGCCACTTTAACTGCCTTCAAGGTTCGCCTGAAGACCTTCCTATTTATGCAAGCTTTTGGGATGTAATTTTTGTTTATGTTGTTTATTTATATTTTTTAAATTGTTGTAAATTTTAAGATTATACGGTATGAAATGCTGTTAAGTTTTGTATGGCGCCCACAGCCTTCCGGATTGAGCATCCTCTTAAATAAATGTGACGTGACTTGACTACGTTAGGTGCAAAGCCCATGGATTGAAGGGTGGTGAGGAGAAGGGAGTGGTTCACCAGGTCAAAAGCTTTTGTCATATCAATGAAGGCAGCCCCTGTAAGAAGACCTGAGTCCTTGGCATAAAGAGTGTCTGTGGTAAATTTAAGCAGTGCAGTGGAGGTGCTGTGGCCTTTGAGGAAACCATGCTGGGCTGCTGTTAGTAGGTCATTTTTGGAGAGAGATTCTATGGTTTGGGTGGCGACTAGTTTTTCTAAGATTTTGCTTAGTGCTGACAGGATGGCTATGGGCCTATAGTTCGAGGGGTCACTGGGGTCACCCTTTTTAAAGATAGGAGTGACTCTTGCCATCTTCCAAATGTCAGGTATGCTACTTTGACACAAGGAGAGGGTAAATATTTTGGCCAGAGGAGCTGCAATAAGAGGTGCAGCTATTTTTAGTAGCCTGGGCTCAATATTATCTGAGTCTGTGGCTGTATTATCAGAGTCTGAGCTAAGAATTTGTGTAACCTCCTTCGGGGTAATAGCTCTAAAGTGAAAAGGAGGAGGTATGGGTGCACTGCTAGAAGAAACTGAAGACGTATTTGTTGATGTGGGGAAGGAGGATGTGAATTTCATTAGGTCTGTGAACTGATTATTAAGGAAATTTGCAATGGTCAGAGGATTGTCGCAGTGAGTTCCGTTAAGGACCATGTTGTTAGGAGTAGGTGATTGAGTGGATCCCAGGAAAGCTTTAATGTGGGACCAGAACTTTTTGGAGTCATTCGAAGAATTGGTTAGAAGGTTTTTGGAGTAGGAGCTTTTTGCAGACCTTTTTGCAAGTGTTTCTTAACATCCTATAGGTGTTATAGTCCTGTGGGAGTCCAGAGGACTTGAAACAGCTCCAACTCCTATCTCTTTCTTTAATCTTGGCAAGAAGGTCTTTTTGAGCCATCTAATATGTTTTCCTTCGACACGGCGGGTAATAAGAGGGGAGTGACTGTCTTGTAGTGTTGAGAAGTTAGAGATAAAGATGTTCAGTGTGGTTTGGACATCTTGAGCACTATAGAGTTCGGACCAATCAGTGTTAGCCACATCTAAGAGAAAATTTTGCTGATTGAGGTTGGCATAGTTTCGAAAGGTAATAAGGCATGGCTTTACAGGGAGGGGGGGAAGATGATCCCCATATGCAGAAAATAGGGGAGTGGTCAGAGATGGTATCTGCACGTGTTCCAGCTGATTGGATGTGCTCAGGGAGGTTGGCTAACAACCAGTCTATAAGGGTGCGAGAATTAGAGCGAGAAGTACACCTTGTGGGTTCAGGATAAGTTGATGTAGGTTATGGCTCTGTATTTTGGTGAGCAAGGTGGTCTGGCATTTCCCTTGCCAGTTTAGATTGTCACCTAGTATGATTGTTTCGCTTTTGCCGGAGAGTAGGGACGACTGGTTTAACAACTCATCAAGGCCAGTGAGGCCACTTTTAGGGGGATTGTAGGCACATATGATGTGAAGTTATTTTATCCCCAAGAGAAAGGAGTGCATGTAGCAACTCACAGTGAGACAGAGGATCTGTGTTAAGGGCGGTGAGACGAAGGTGGTTTCTGAAATAGATGGCAATGCCTCCTCCCCTTTTGGAGGATGGTCCGTCCTTCCGTAGGAGGTTGTAGGATGGTATTGCAGTGCAAGAGCAGGGTATAGAGGATTTTAGCCAGGTTTCAGACAGGCATAGTACATCACGCTTGTAAAGAGTGATCCAGGCTTTAAGCTCAACGAAGTTATGCTCTAGGCTTCTGATGTTGTGGTGGGCTATAAGGAGACTTCTGGAGGTCCTTTGTAGCACATCTGAGAGAGAAAGTTGACCTGGGGGGCCAGGGTTTGTCTCGATATCCCCGGATAGCAAGATAGCCAGGAGCAGGATGAACCATAGCTTCCGCTGGGTGCAGGGGGAGCTGATTAGGCAATGGAGGAAGCATTTTTTTGGATTGAGTGTGGTTCAGTATATTATTCCCTTATTTACCAGGAATGGGGTAGAATCCCGTGGTGGGTCATGGAGGAGAAGGAGGTTAGAGAAATGGAAGTCTTCTGGAGACTGGTTGATGGCTGGGTGGGCCAAATTGGCATTGTATCCTACCAAGGCTGCCAAGTAAAGCAGTGATAGAACCGCGGCAGTGGTGGTTATGAACTTTAGGTGTCCCATGATTTTGAGGTAAGTTACTGTGTCCCGTGGGAGCCTGTGTCCCGTGGTTTTCAATGTTGTTGGTAGGCAAAAGGCAGAAACTATGCAAGATTGCTGCCTGGTGGTAGTTGCAACTAGTAGGTGGTTAGGGTTGGGTGCATAAGGCCATCTGATCAAACTTGAAGATAATAGGCACGTAGACACTACCTTGTATCTTGGGTTTAGATGGGCAAAGTATGTGACAGTGATTAAAGCTTGGGCTACAGGAGAGTATTTTTAAAATGAGGGTGTACACCTTACAGTAGGATTGGGGAAAAATCAGGACAATGCAGGGGTAGAAGGGAAAGAGAGTAGGGGCACTGGGGGAAGCAGAGTAAAGTAGTTTAGTTATGCTTTAAAACTTGAGATGGCAGTGAGAAACAGTTTCGGTGTAGAAATGGGGATAACAGCAGGACAGAGAGGCAGTGAATTTCAGAATATCAAATGGGAGAGAGAGGTGCAGCTCGTCGGAAACCTGTGTCAGTCAGTCACTGAGCGGAAGGGTTGGAACCAATTAGAAGATAGAGATGAGTAAATGGGAGGGGCAGAAGTGTATTTAATAGAGATCGGGGTGGGTGGTGTGGGAAGAAAATTACTACTGCAGCATAGTATAAAACATTAAACTTCAACATAACTCACTGGGCAGTGCCCCAGAGCAGCATGGCTAGGCTTTAAATAAAAAAAAAATCCACAAATAATCCAAGAATGTACAGCCCCCAGACTAGGGTATTGTATTTGCCATGCACACAGCCTCAAATTAATAAATCAAACCTATATATCCAATATAGCAGCAGTAAAAAATAATACCGTACTACAAATCCTACTTTTAATTTTTGCTCCCATTTCCCCACAAACAAACAGAGCAAGCATGAATCTTAAATGAGGGATCCATAGGTCCCACCTTATTAGAACGTTATAGCAAGTCACAATTGGCATAACATTATTTAAACCAACTTGAATGACACGGCCCTCAATCTGGATGACCAACCAAAGAGGAACACAAGATATTCCATTATCAAAATCAGACTGAACTTTTGGCAAATGGAAATAAGACCAGATTTAAAAGGAACAGTGTTTATGGCTGTGAAAGTCATATTACAGCTGGTCGGTACAGATGCAGAGGGTTGTGGATTAAATCTCAAAGGAAAAACCTCTGTAAGGGAAATGTTCAAGTGTCTGTACCCTCCATAGCCTCAGAGCTCGATCCTCCCTGTCTCTGGTGTTCTGCCAGAATTTGAGCTGCCCACTTACCTGCCTCAATGGGATCGGTAAATACCCATACCTTTCCCTCATAAACTATATGTAGGTGGGCTAGAAACACGGTGGAGTGGGCTATGTTGGCTAGTTTTAGTTCTGCTTTCACTCCATCAATGTTTTTATGATGCTGTCTGGTGGCATAACTGAGATCAGGAAAGATAAGCACAGTGCGGTCATCCTGGGACAGTGGGGCATTCCTCCGTGCAAGATTCAGGATCTGGTCTCATCCCCCTATGCCTGCAGTTACCACTAACATAGTCCAGGGCTCATTGGACGAGTCGGGATGCCCATGTGCATGATACGGTAGGCCTTCTGTATATGGAAGATAGTCCAGTGCCCCTCCGGCAACAGATGCTCCACCAGCCAATCCCAGATGAACATAATCAGATGGTCAAACTTCTGTCTGTTCGGGCAGACCTAGAATACAAATATTAGAAACCTAAATCTGGTTCTCCATCATCTCAAGACAGGCCCGAAAATGCTGTGTTTCTTTGACCAACATGGCGGTGGCACTCGTGGACGCAGAGGTCTGTTTTTTAACATCCAACATTTCTATTTTTAGACAATCCACTGTAGTCTCCACCACAGTGACATGGGAATGAAAGCTATCTACTCACTGACTCAATTCGGTGATAGACAAGATTAGACATGTAATTTGTGTCCCAAAGTTTGTAGGGTCTCAACTCCTCCGGAACTCTGTGGATCCACATTGTCAGGAGTGGCCATCAAACAGAGCACCTGTCTGGCTGCCATATTTTCCCCCTTTTTTTGTTCTTTAGTGCCTTTATCTTTCCGTGGATTTCCCATATTAGGTTTCTTGAAGAGCTCTTTTCAGTGATGTAGTTTGTTCAGACTTGCACTATCGAAAAGTAAGGTTTTAATGTTCTGATAGTACAGAAATTGCAGGAGCTGATATTAACTGCTGCCGCTATATGCTGGGGCTCCACAGGCCCCCCCCAAATGTACCGGTTTTAGGAACAAGGAATACAGATGACTCACTGGACCCAAGTAGGTATGTAGAGTTACATAGGCTTAAAAAGCTACAATGCTAGGTCTGGAGGGGTGGCGGTTCTAACCAGTTTGTCAGTAAAACAGCCCAATGAGAAAGCCTGATATTTTCCAGAGGAGAGCCATTCAAGTTTATTATATAACTTGAAGTGATGAGTGAGTCAGGGTGCAGAGAGGGCAAAATGACATATGTTGTTGTAGGCAACATCCATTTGGATAGGCTGGATTTGGTGGCATGGGTAAAGGTTATGAGCACATAAAGCATGGGGAGGAGTATTCCTCTAGCCAGGGCAAGATGCGCAGCAGATGCGAGATTGTGTTTTGCTCTGTAGACCAAGCCTAGCTTACTATTTGCTGCTTTGCTCACATTTTGAATGTGCAGGGAGAAGTCAAGCTGAGGATCAACACTGACACCCAGGTATTTGAGTTAGTTAGGAGCACCAAGTCATCAGCGAATAAAATGGCACTATCATGGTCTGGGACCAAGGGCAAATCATTAACAAATCCTACCCCTTCTGGAGACACTGTCACCCCCTCTTGGCTCTGTACTCTCCCTCTTCCTGCTTATGCTACAGCACTTAACTTTATTGTTGATTGTTTGACTGCCTCTCCTGGATAGTGTATCATAACTGTGTACTGACCTATGTGTGGCACTGATGACCTTACTGTAATCCAGTCTATATATGGCCATTAGGTACTTTGTACTGTGTACCCTACTGCAGTCCATCCTATGTATGATTGTTATGTACTAGGCTACTTTTACCAAATCATTGATGCCAGTAATCTATTGTCATGTTACCTGTATTTGCTTTACTCATTGTGCCATGCTTATGGCTTGGGTCATGCCCGAAAATGATTCACTGGATCAGTGCACCCGCCCGGTTATCAAAGACATAAACAGGGAAAAGAGGATGGGTCCCAGAATGACCACTGTGGGACCCCCGGTTTGATGGTAGTAGGCTCAGAGAAAACCCTGTTAGACTTAACAAGTTGCTGCCTTCCCTGAAGGACAAAAGCAAAAAAACAAAGGCACCACAGGTAATAGCTATAAATGTATTGAAAACAGTAAAATTGTAAGGCCACCCTGCAGTACAGAAACCCAAACCTCAACCGGTTTCACACTACTCGTGCATCATCAGGACCTGGTCATTGGTTTCTGTACTGCAGGGTGGCCTTGCAATGTTACGGTTTTCAATAAATTTACAGCTATTACCTGTGGTGTGCCTTTGTTTTTTTTTGCTTTTGACCTTGGATTACTTATTGGCACGCGTGTGTGTGGAGCTGAGGATTTTTTTACTCTTTGCCTTCCCTGAAGGTAGTTTGTAAACTGGGCAGGGACAGACAGGCCAAAAGACTGGAGCTTTGAGCACAAGAGAGTATGGTCGACCAAATCAAAAGTCTTAGGTCAACAAAGATAGCTCCTGTTAGCTTGCTGTGATCCATGGCGACCCTGATCTCTGATGTGACCTTAGCAAGGGCAGTAGAGGTACTATAGCTCTTTCAGAAGCCATGTTGTGCCTGGGATAGTAGTTTATTATATAATCTGTTAATTGGGATGCAGCAACTTTCTCCAATAGCTTGCTGATAAGCATGGGCGTAGCCAGGCATTTCAGATTTGTACACCAACCTGCCACTTTGCTACCCCCTCCCCTACTGTTGTCCATGCCTGCCCCCCCACAACTCAAGTCCAAGGTTCCTGGCTCCAATCAGATGATTCCCACACTAGACCTGCTATCTGTCTGTGCTGCTAGTGTGGTGCTCGCTGCCCGCTGGTAAGCACCACTGACTGCACCACGAGTCCAGTATCATGGCAGAAATTTCTTCTCTCTCTCTCCTGCAGGTAGGCGTAGGCAGATTTGCTCCACTGCCCCTCCACATGAAGTCTTCATTCTTTTAGCTGGCTCCATCTTTTCTTCCGTCTGCTGCTCCTCAGTTCTTGTACTGCTTCTCTCGCTTCCAGTACAATTAATAACTAATAGTATGGCTTCTAACATTGCTAGGGTATTTCAACTTGACACCCAAGACTTACCACACCCCCTATCAGATGCTACAGCCAATCACTATGCAGGAGGACCATGCGGACCTAGTTAGGAACATAGGAATTAAGACCATCAGCTTCAACATCCACGTTCCACTCTGCCACCCCCCAAAATAAAGCTAAAAGAGAAAAGAAAAAACCTGTGAAGCCAAACAAAGGAATTTAAATGTGATGGACTAAAGACGGCAGAGCAATGCTGGCCAGCTTATTTGCTACCCCCTCCTACTACACTTGGTACACCATGGCTTACTTGGAGTATCAGAAGCTACACCCTTGTTGATAAGATAGCTATTGGTCGGTAAGTTTTCAAGGATTTCTGGATCACCTTGCTTAAATACTGGTAAAACCCTGGCAACTTTCTATAATCCAGGGATAGACCCCGTGGGTAAGGGATGTGTTAAATATGTTGGTAATTGGTGGGGCAAGGAAGGGAGCACCTAGGTGAATCAACTTAGGTTCCATATTGTCGTGCCTAGTGCTGGCATGGGGGAAAGACTGACACGGAGCTTATGTGTCTCACTAACGACACTGCTTTGAGGTGGAAAGGTGGGGGTCAGACAGATCCTGGCTGGGAGCTGACAGGTGGGTTGTGTGAAAGCAGACGGGTCAGAGAACTGAGTATTGAAAGCATTCACAACTCTCAAGGCATTATTGAAATTTATGCCACCAATAAGCATGTCAGAGGTGTTGCTTTTTGAGGCACCACCGACTAGAATTTATATTTTGCCAGAAATTCCTGGGGTCCCTGGCAGAGGTCAGCAGGGCTGACTTACAGAATTCACTCTTGGCTGAACATATAGGTTTTTTACTAACATTTTGGAGGCGCCTATATTCATGGAAGTTTCACAAGTTTTGAGAAGCTTTAAAGATTGCCCAGCATTTATCCTTGGACTTCATGAGTGAAAACAGACTATCTTTTAGCAATTTTGTGGTGGTGCCCCTTACTCTCCTCTTTATAAGTGGAGCATGTTTGTCTTGTAGGGAGAAGATGCTAAGGAAGTTATATAGGGCAACTGAAACATCATTGGCAGATAGTACAGCGGACTGACCAGTCTGAGTGCAAGGTCTTCATGAAAGGATTCTAGACTAAATTTAGAGAAGTCTCCCATAAGGATGACCTTATAGGGAATTTTGGGGAAGGAGACTTTCCAGGTACGTAGGGGCATGATCAGAAACCGAGTCAGGGAAGGTTCCAGATATAGCAATTCTCTCTGGCCTATTTGTCAATACCCAATCGAAGAGGGAATTTTGACACCCTGATGTGGAAAGTGTAGTTGGTCCCTTTATAAGCTAGCTAAGGCCAAGACCAGCCAGCAGAGGTTCATATTTAAGCAATAAGGCACGACAGGGTGTGTGTTATCGTGTAATAACGTCACTCCTGGGGTTGGTTATTATACAATGGCTAATTTTTTAATTAAAAAAAATTAGTTGTTGGCTCTTTTCTCCATTTTTTGGTGTGTGGAGGCATATGTTTTAAAAAAAAAAGTTCATTACATTGTCTACCAGTAGGTGGAGCCATTATGTTAGTGGTGCTGACTATGCAGTTCCTCATGAAAATCTTTCAATTGTGTCTGACATCCATTCCCCCGACGGCTCGTTTTTGAGCGGACTACATTTGAAGTTTTATCGTGTGTGTGTATGAATGTTGGCTTTTTAGTGCAGCCGTTTATGTGAGGCAGAGAGTATGCTGACTGAGCCGATCTGGGAGCAGAGCCGGGAGCCGATGAAGTGTAGCTACTTTGGTGGTGTTCTGCGAAAGGCTTTCTTCTGATTGTAAGTTATTTTTGTTTATTTAAAAACCTGTGTTTTTTGTCAACTTTGTATGCGATGAATACAGGGATGCAAGGCTCACGTGTATGAAGCGAGCACAGCGCTCTTGTATGCATGCGCTGCAACGGTCGCACTTCTGCAAGTCGTGGTGCTGAAAAACACACTGTCACAGTTTTCTTTATATTTTGTTTTATGACAGAGAAGAGTAGAAGAAAGGTTTTGAGTTCCTCTTTTTGTGTTACAATGAGGGTTAAATGGGACTGCAGCTAGATGGCACTGGGTGCATGGTGTCTGTAGCTAGTGGGGGGATTGTGAGGCCAAGTCTTCAGAGCAGTTAAGCAGGGAGGGATCTTTTTTACTGTACTGCAGTGATCTTTGTACCTGCCCTAGATACCGTGATGTTGTCTAATTACATCACTGTGTCTAGGGGTCAGTAGCCAATCAGGTTCTCAGAATTTTTCTTGCCATTGTATAATGTTTGACATTATTTCCTAAACAGTTGAGGTTAAAGTCACCAAACAACAGCAGCTCATTGGAGCACACCTTGGGACTAATGATGTCGAAAAGAGGATGGATCCTAGAATGGACCTCTGTGGGACCAGAGTTTTGATGGGAATGGGATCAGATTTAGTCCTTGTACCCCACCTTTGGGAGCGTTATACACACAGACTAGATGAATCTTTTTTGTGTTGCCCAACAGGAGAAGTACATGCAGGAATTCACAGATGGGGGGGAAAGAGGATGCATGCGGGGTATGAATGATACATTGAGGTGGCTTTTATAATACAGTAACATACTTCCACCATGCTGTTTGCCAGCACGATCCGACGGCATAATAAGACTGAAATCAGGGAGGATACAGGCAGAGTCTGGGATAGAGGGTTTAAGTCATGATTCTGTAATGCCCAGTATGTCAGGATTATAGTGAGTTACCCAGGCAGTAAGCTCTGCATAGACAGGCAGGAGGCTACGAACCTTCAGGTGGGCTAGCTTAAGAGCTTTTGTAGAAAGCCGGTGAGGGGGGGGGGCGCCTGTGAACCGGGGAGAAAAAGGCCCTGGGTTAGATTCAATATCATTGGTCAGGACAGTAAGCAGGCATGAGAGCCAGACAAAGCAAGTCAGGACAGCTCTCCTCATGGAGGTTTTTGGGCGGCAGAGGTAACGCTCAAGCAGGTGGACAGTAAAGGTGACAGACTTAAAGGGGCAAAGGCAAGACTGCCTAGAGGCAGTTTCATTAGAAAAGGTATAATCAGCTAGAAGGATATTTGACTGCAGCCCCATGGGAATTACAGGTAGTGGGAGACAGGCCTATGTAAGCTGCAGCACCATCAGGGTGATTAAGACACAGACTGACTGATACCTTGCAGCAGCCTCGTAGACCGGAACGGCACAGGCAACATCACGGAAGGGCATGACAGCAGTATAATTCTAACTAGGCTGCTGGTTTTATGTTGTAAATGCGTAGGCAACACTAAGTAAACATCCACCAAAGGGCAAAAAATGTCTAGAACATACTTTGCCAGAGAGGAAAAACACCAACTGGCAACACAATAGCAGCAGAATACAACTGCAACCAGGCGCAGCAGCAATAGGCAGTAGTACAGGATTATTCGACACCCAGTGAATACTCAAGGAGTCAGGGGGCATAATAGAAACAAATCCCAAGTCGCAGCCCTATAACTAGCAGAAACTCTACTTTCTATTTAGGCTCAAAAAGCATAGTTACCATTTTCTTCAGTACTTTGTTCACACACCCCAAATCTCCCACAATGCATTCAATGTCTGGAGAACCCCATACTCAAGCAGTCACGGTGATTTTTATGTAGTTAACTACAGTTCTGTGAGTTTTGGGTGACACCTTGGGTAGCGTAGCTGGTCAATGGCCAACTCCTATTGTGTGATACCCTTGTCTTTCCGGCCCTTAGCAGGGAGGACTGCTTAGGCAGGCAGAGTCTATAAAGGCAGCAGAGTGTTGTGATTGGCTGCAGGTAGGGGTCTGTGATTCTGGTGTTCCCATAACTGTCGATCTGCTGCAGGGGACCCAAGGATGCGGTCATCGCAACAGGAGATCTGTGAAAGGGGTGAGGAGGTCCTGATTTAAGGACAAAGTCTTCTTAACCCCTTCATGCAGCATCCAGGTAAAAGTCTACTCCAACAGCACTCAACCACACTTTTTTATAGCCCCAGAGCAGACAAAAGAGTTGAGTTTTCAGTTTAAATTTCAGCGCCAATGCAGCTCCATGCTGCCATTGGCTACTAGTCAGGGGTCTGCAGCTCTGGTGTCCCCGTAACGGTTGATCTGCTGCAGGGGACCTGAGGATGCAGTGATTGCAACAGAAGATCAGTGGGGTGAGGGGCTCCTGATTTTAGGACAAAGCCTTCTCAACCCCTTCATGCAGCATCCAGGTGAAAGTCTTCAACAGCACTCTACCACACTTTTATAGCCCCAGAGCAGACAAAAGGATCAGGATTTCTGTTTTAAATTTTGGCAGAAGTCCTTTCCTCCACCAGCTTAGTGAGTGGAACTATTCATAAAACTTTACTTCTAAGTATTTATTTAGCTTTAGTTTTAAGACATACATTGTTTCAGGTGATACACAGAAACCTAGAACTTGTCAATGGAAAGGGACTACTTGGCCCACCTCGTCTGCCCAGATGGGCCCTGCCTAGTCAGTCTCCGTGGACCCAGACTGGTTTCTGGCAATCCTTCCTCTTCCCTGCCTATAGTATTTACTAATATTCCCCTAGATCTACCCCATGCACGCTTGAAGCCCCTTCACCACTGGCAATCTGTTCCAGGCATCCACCACCCTTTCAGTGAAGTGGAACTTCCTAACATCCTTCTTAAACTTCCCCCCCCTTCCGCTTTACTGCATGTTCACTGGTTCTGGCATGCTTGTATTTGAAAGATACTCCCCTACTGCACTCTTCAGCTCAGTGAGGCATTTGTAGGTCTCTCTCTTGTCTCCTCTCACTCTATCTTCCAGGGTGTGTATGATGAGATTACCCAGTCTCTTTTCATAGGGCTTTTGATGCAACCCTTGCACCATTTTAGTTGCCCTCCTCTGGACTGACTTAATCCTTTTAATGTCCTTTCTGAGGTACAGACTCCAGAACTGGAGACAATAATCCATTTGGGGTCTCACAAGCAATCGCTGCATTGGCAACACCACCTCCCTGCTCCTGCCGGAGGTACCTCTTCTATGCGTCCCAGCATCCCACTGGCCCTACCCACTGCTTTGTCATACTGCCCTGCCACTTTGAGGTCATCTGATATGATGACCCCAAGGTTCCGTTCCTGCTTAGTGGCTGTCACTACCTACCCCATCCCACCTCACATCCTATACTCAGATCCTGGGTTCCTGTCCCCTAGATGCATGATGTGCACTTTTTTGGCATTGAACCCCAACTGCCATGCTCTTGACCACTCCTCGAGTTTCCTAAGATATTTATGCATTCTCTTCACCCCCTTCTGTGTGTCCACCCTATTATAGATTTTGGTGTCATTTGCAGATGGCATACTTCCCCTGCTAGTTCTTCTGCAATGTCACATATGAAGACATTGAAGGGGATCTGTCCAAGTGCTGGGCCCTGAGGCACGCTGCTGGTCACTTCCCCCTCATTAGAGTGAGTGCTGTTAACTACCACCCTCCATTGCCTATCCATTCACTAGTTACATACCCAATTCACCACTTTGGATCCCACCACTAGGCTGCTCAATTTATTTGTTTAATTTATTTGTAATTTTTGACTAGGAAACGCATACTAGGCTAACCTAGCTTGTTTCCAGGTGCGTACTGGGTGTGGGTTGTATGGACTTGTTTTATTAATGGGGGAATGTTGGCCATGACATGGGAGAAACTCACTTGCTCTTCGTTGATAAGTGCCTTGGGTCTTCTATTTCCTCTTGGACAGTGACCAGAGATGGGCAGAATGGACCTCAGTTTAATGTCTTATCCACAGAATGGTACCTCACCAGTGCAGCCCCATCCCTTGTACTGCACTACAGTGTTGGTTATGGGTATTACCCCAAGTGCCTGGTGTGGGTCTAGAACCCATGACCATCTGGTATTCTGGCCCCAGATGGGAGTGTACTACCTACTGAGTTCAATGATGCAATTTCTTTATCAGTCTCATGTGCAGCACAGTACTGAAGGCCTTGCTAATGTCCAGATAGGCTATATCCTGCCTTCCCTGTTCTATTTCCCTGGTCTACAAGTGAAAATCAAATAGATTCATCTGGCATGTCTGCCCCTCCCCGTGAATCCATGCTGCCTTTGTCTTGTAGCACACTGAATTCAAGATGCTCCTTTCCTTTATCAGGGTTTCCATTAATTTGCCCACCACTGATGTGAGAGTGACCAGACTGTAGTTGCTAGCCTCATCTCTGCTGCTGCTTTTCTGGAGAGGGACCACATCTGCCCTCCTCCAGTTCTCCAGAACCAAGCCCATTTCTGGTGAGGTTTTGGAAAAGGCCATCAGTCAGGCAGCTAGCAATAGAGTTCCTTTAGTACCCTTGGGTGTATCCAGTCTGGTCCCATAGCCTTGTTCACTGTCAGCAAGACCCTTCAGGACTCTCTCCTCTGAGAATGGACTTGTGTGTACTCCTCCCCTTTGTTCTTGTTGTTCCCTGCTGTTCCGCCCCCCCCGACTGTGAAGACTGAGTAGAAGTACCTGTTCAGGATGTCTGCTTTTTCCTGATCATCTTCTGCAGTCTCCCCTGCTACCCTCTTTATCCTCGTATATCCCACCTTGCATTCCTCTTGTCAACACATACCCGAAGAAGTCTTACCCCCAAACCACCTCTTTAGCTTGGCTATCCTTTCCTCTGTCTGCAACTTTTCTCCCCTCACTGCCTTTCCTGCTTCCCTCTGTTTTACTCGGTATACTTCCTTGTCTTCCTCCCTCTGCATTTCTTTATACCTCCTAATGCAACCCCTTTTTCCCCACCACCACCGTGGCCACTTACCTAGAGAACCGTAAGGGTCTCTTTTACCTTCTATTTTTACTCACTTCCATTACACAGAGGTTAGTTGTCTTAATTATGCCATTCCCTTATTTCTCCACCTGTGCCTCTACCCCACCCTGGCAATCCCCAATGAGGCAGTCTCTCATTTCTTTAAAATCTGCCCTCCTAAAGTCCAGAACCCTCATCTTCGTGTTTGCCTCCATTTCTTTTATTTTGTCAATTCTATTTTTGTCTCCCGTATTCACGATGGGGGATCTGCTCCCCCAGTCAGCCCTGTTACGCAGGGTCTCATTCCCACCAACAGCCAGCCTCCACCACATCAGCGAAAGCAGGGAGGACCATGACTTGCCCCCCGTGGAAGGGCCCTCCCCCAGAGGGGGTGAATGGGGGAGAGAGACCGCATCACCCTTGGGCCCCTGCCCCTAGAGATGGGCATTGTTTGGCAGTGGCTGGCAGGACCCCGTTGGAAGCATCATCCTCTCGTGAATGGGTTTTTTCCTGTACATTTCCCCTGGGATGTGGATGTGCAATGACATCCGCGCACCCTCGCTGCTGACGTCCGCTGCATCCCACTCCTTATTTCAGCTTTGCTCCTGTAGTGCCACTGATCTTCACCAGAGGCCATTACAGAGCAATGCATCTCTAGGAACCCACCCCAGAAGAGGAGAGCAGTCCTCTGGATGCTCAATCCTCTCCTCCCCTGCTGACCCCAGGTGCCCTGAATCAGTTCCCGAACCTGGATTGCCGGCGTGGCACAAGATGTGGCGTCCAGCGCCTCAACCCTCAGCATCACCGGGCTGGCCCCATTTCTCTCTTAATGTTAAACCACACTGTACAATGATCAATGGAACCTAGGGGACTGCCAGCTTTGACATCTGTAGCGCTGTCCTGGTTTGTAAGCACTAGGTCCAGCACTGCTTTGTTCCTTGTGGGTTCTTGACTAGAAGTCTGGGAAAAGTCACATGCAGGAAGTCAAGGATGTCTCTGCTTCTTGCTGAAGAAGCAGATGGAAGGCTCCAATTCACATCTGGTAGATGGAAGTTCCCACTTGCTATCCTGATGATGGCTTCCAAGTGCTTTATCCAACTCCTCTCCCTATGCTGGAGGTCAGCATACCACCCTTACATGGATAGTGGTCCCAATAACTGTATCCAGACTGACTCAAAAAAACCTCCAGCCCTTCCATGTCTTCCAGGTACACCTGCACTTCAGTTGCTTTGATTCCCTCCCTCCCTCCCTCACATATAGTACAACCCTATCTTCCCTCCCTTCCATGTCTTTCCTGAAAAGAGTAGCCCGGTATGGTCCTGTCCCAGTCACAGCTAGTGCACCATGCCTCCATTATGGCCAACAAATCCAGGCTATTCTGTGCTATGATGGCCCCCAGGTCTGGAATTTTATTTCCCAGACTTGTTGCAGTGGCACACACAGCTCTCCATTACCTTACTCCCTTCAATCCTGCTTCCCCACTCCTGCATGTACTTTTCTCAGAAGCTCCCCCTGACCCCCCTCTACTCTTGTTACCTACTCCATTACTTGTCTCCTTTACTCCTTTCTTCTTGCTTTCCTGATTTGTACCACCCTTGCTCTCTGCCTTGTCCCCACCTGGGTCTTCTTGCACTCCTACCTTGAGGGAGCTTACTCCCTTTAGGCCATCTCTCCCTCTTTGGTGCTTCATCATCTGGAGGAGTAATTGTTGCCTCTTTTGGTTTAATCCCCCAGTAAGTTTAAATGCTCACCAAAGTAGTATTGAAACCTCCCACCAATAAGGACTGTGGTCCCCCTCTTGGAAGATGCAGGCCATCTCTCCCAAAGAGGCCCATATCTTCAGAGACTGTCCTCCAATCCCCAATATAGCTGAAGCCCTCCTCTATGAGCACATGACAGTTCGCACCCAATATTTTATTCCCTGAAAACTCGTTTCCGACAGTTTGCTCACCCACAAACCCACTCCTGTGACATTACGCTCCGCAACTATTCACTCCCACAAATGTTTAAAATATTGTTCCCACAAACTGTTTAACTTTAATACCAAAAGACAGGCCTTAAAACATGCTGTGGCAGTTTATACAGGGACAAAGTAGAAGGTGATTAGCTTACACACATACCAGCTTCCCAGTCAGCACAGTAGTTAAGTAGTTAAGTTGTTCAGTGGTTTATGCACAGTAAAGCCAGTAAACCCAGACTACACCCCGCCTGCCATTAATTAGTAATGACCACTGTATTCAATAACTCATCCTGCCTTTGTGACATGCTGTGTTGCCATTTCATATAAAATACTTAAATCACATTGCAGGAACATAATTTGTGCTGCTGTTTTATGACATGCTTTTTCTGCTATTTTTATCAGCCTGTTGAAGTACTAAGCAGAAGCTTGTTTTTGTGCCTTTTTATAAGTCAATTTTTGTACCACGTACCATGCAGCAGCTCGGTTATGAGGCAGCAGTGGGAACCTTTTTATAAGCCTGTGTATGTATCGTGCAGCAGCTTGGTTATGTGTGAAGCCTGGGAGCAAGTAGTCATGGGAGCCAAACGTTGAAGGAGCGAGTTGTCGACAGAGCATACTGTCGGGCGCAAGTTATCGGGAGCGAGTTGTCATGTTCCCCTCCTCCATGCCTTCAACCAATTGTTAAGTGCCCTGGTGTAGTCTCTCCTATCAATTTCCTGGCTCTATACAGGTGACACTTTGGCAAAAGCCATTGTACATTCCACCTGCTTGAGGTCCCTTCCCAGCACCCTGAAATTTCTCTGCATTACCTCTACCCTGTCCCTTGCCAGGTCATTTGTCCCCAGGTGGATATCATTATAGATCAAAGTCTATTGCATAGATCTATTACTCTTTGTCTTGATCTTTTGCTCAGTACACATTTGACCAATGAAGTCTATAAAGGAAACTTGGTTAAACTGAAAGTTTTTTTTTAAGAGGAATTACTCCCCATGGGTAGACTACTTTTAGTCACTGTTAGCCTGCCTTCCTTCAATTGATTAGGTTCATCTTGCTTACAGCAAGTCTTCAAAGTTATTGCAAGTTAGATGCTCTGCATTCAACTGTAAAGGTGACAGCCTTTCTATTTTCTGTCCCCTCAGCAGATAGGTTTGAAATTAGGAAGTCCAGAATGAGCTGCTGCGAAGCAAGCGAGAGGGCTAGTGTGTGAAGGGTTGCTACCCCAAAAGTTCGGTCCAGCCCTTCACACAGTACCAGCCCTCTCATTTACTTCACAGCAGCTCATTTTGGACTTCCTGCTTGTGCTTTTTGCTGCTGTTTGATGCAGACACCTTGTGTGTTTTGGGCCTTGCATTCTATGACTTGGGTGGTCTATTGAATATTTCGGCCACTGGTCTCTTGAATTTCTGGCAGTGAACGGACATTCTGTACTACGGCCACTTACTTGAATGAATTACATCAAGGGTAGAGAGGAAAATACGAGAGGCTTCCCTGAAAGCTTCTTGGATTTGCATCATGTAACACAACGTGGAGGGAAATATGGTTAATGTTGAGTTCAGCTGTGATGTTTCTGATACTCTTGCAGAGAAATGGAGGAAGGCACAGGAGCGATTACAGAGTGGAGAAGACAATTCAGACTTTGGTGAGATACAAACTGCTTTCCTTACACTAGAACGATTACTTAAGAAGGAGAAAGATATTGCCTACAATATCACCGCACTTGAACAGTATTTGTCAAAAGAACAGGCTCCAAGGGGATTAAGAATAATAATTGTGTCATCATGTGGTCTCGAGAAATTTGAATTTAAAAGGGAATGGCAACAGGCAACTTTGCAGTGTTCTAAAATATTCATAGAATTGCTGATCAAATCAGATACAAAGAAATATGAGAGCTTAACTGCAGAAATCTCGAGTGCAAAATAGGACATGCTGAAGTTTAAAAATCATCCAGCTTTTGAAGAACAGGACTCCCTTTTGAAACAGAGTGTCCAAATATGAAAATGAAATAATTGAGAAGAAACAAAAGGAATTAATCAGGACCAGGAAGACTCTGATAATGGACGCATTTCTATTTGGAAAAAAAAACAAGAGGGAGAAGTAGAAATGGGCAGAGTGTGAGATTCAATTCAAGAAATCATGGTTGGAGCAAGGAATTAAGAGACAAACTTTTTTTTAGAACAGAGGAATGCCATGGGGAGTACAGCACAGGCAAAGGGCAGTGGAAAAGGAAAACATGGAGAGTAGGCAGGGGCAGAGGAAGAAACAGACTCCCCCCTCCGCCCACCCCAACAAGAGGAATTTGAGGAACAAAACGAAACAGCAGAACAGGAACTACAAATTAACTTATTTCGAAAACAACTATCAGAGTCTGAAATTTCTGTGCTCAAACAAGACTTTTCATTTGTGCTAACACCTCGGGTGAATAAATTCCAGGTGAATGTTGAACTTTTTAAGTTCTTCAGAAAAATAAGATTAAGATACCACTTTGCTAGGAAAAATATTACCCCATGTGATAGAATGGGGATTACTGAGACTTATTCTACAGCTATGGAGACTGTAGACTTTGCAATAAGTGAAATGGAGAACTTTGAAAGTGTACCACAAGGAGAAGGGACTTTACAAGAAAACACCAGCAAATATGGCTGTGTATTGGATGAAATAGATTTAGTGGAGTTACACAAACTTCTGCAGAATGGTACTGGAGGGACACATAAAATGTCCTGTGTGACTTGGAACATTCAATGTCAAAGGAAAATAAATTTTCAACCTGACTGAATTTATGCCAGTTACTACCAATTTGACAATAATGGCTTTTGAAAAAACAGTAGAGACAGGTAAATGAACCCTTGGAGAAGGTTATAGATTCAAAACCGAAAAACGTGACGTATAATGAATTTGCAGCACTAAAAAATCTATCGGAATGTGATAACTTGGTTTTGAAACCTGCGGATAAAGAGGGGAATGTTGTGATTATTGAGAGGGAACACTATATGAATATTGTATTTGGTTTGCTCCAGGATGCTAATAATTATCAGCCACTACAAGGGAACCCTAAGAATAAATTAAAGATAGAACTACATAAGTTATTACAGGAGGCAGTAAGTGTGGGTGAAATTAGAGAGCAGGAATATAAGTACCTTTGGAATGAGTGTCCCATAATCCCTAGTATGTATATTTTACCTATGATACATAAGGACATTGTTAACCCCCCCGGGACATCCAATAATCTCTAGTACTGGGTCACTTACTGAAAGAGTAGGTAAATTTGTTGATTTCTTCCTTCAGAGAAGTGTGGTAAATC